>CM057458.1:1344557500-1347057500 GCA_016271365.2 Neoceratodus forsteri | reverse complement strand
ATCTGGAACTCCTCTAGAATTTCTTCTGAAAGCGAGCTGCATCTGTTGCAAATTATGAAATTGGACAACTCTCTTCTTCTCCCTCTCTCTTTCTCTGTCTCCCTCTCTCTCAGTAGCTGGCTATTCCAGCAAGGCTTTTGTGACACTAACATGCAAAAAAAGAAGTTTCTAATTGCTCTGTTACAGACAGTTAAACTGCTTCAAAGAAGTGGTGTAAATAAGTTGCCTTTGCACCTACTTGGACTTGGAGACACTAGCTTTCGGGACACTTATTTTTTTGTAATTGAATAAACTTTATTAAAATATTATGAATACAACATAACAATACAAAGGACAATAAACACTAACCAGAAATCTAATACAACAACACACTATATACAAAAACAAACAAAAAAAAAAACACCTGTCAAACACTCTCCCATCTCCACCCCCATTCCTGAGCAGAAAAAACAGAAGGAAAATATACTTAAAATTGAGGAAGTAGAAAACAGATTAAGAAAGCACAGGGAAGAATAGCCAACATAACCATTTATATAATTAATTAAATAACTAAGACTAACATAAGGGAAAGGAAACACCACATATGGCACTTTATTTTAACCTAACAAAGCAGACTAAAATAAATAAAACCAAGTCCTATACCCGATGTAGTAGGAGTAAAGTATCTAATGGTTCCCATATGGCTTTAAACATAGTCAAGTGGTCTGTCATGTTGGCAAGCATTTTCTCTGTGTGTAAGGCAAACAACATGTCTTTATACCATTCCAGATAAGTAGGAACATCCTAACCACACCAGTGTCATCATATAATTTTCTTAGCACAAGCCAAGATCAAGACCATAAGGTTGCATTGCCTACCTACTAAATTAACTTCATATATCCCTAAAGGGCAAATATCTAGGGAAAATGCTTGCTGCATCCCAAAAAGTGGGTTAAGGTGTCTGTGGATGGTATCACAGAAGGGAGTGACTTTTTCAGACTCCCACAAAATATGTTACAAGGTGCCAGTTAGTTTACCGCAACGTGTACCCAAGTCAGATGTTGTCTTACCCTTTTTAAATAATTTAACTGGGTATAATAAAGAGCAATTGGATTTGTAAGTGTTGATATCAGTCCCATTTAAGATGTTCATATACATTTTGCCAAATGCTAGACCAGGTTGTAAAATCACCAGGTATAAGGGCAACCTTGTCCCAATATTCCACCTTCCCCTTCTCTTTAGTAGGGAGAAGATAATAGAATTCTGAATAAAAATAAATAAATAGCATGGGGGAGAGTGCTCTGGATGCTAAAACAAGTAATTTCTGACCATAAACATTGGACCAGGGCCCTGAACCAAAATGTTGATGTAAAGAGTGGGAAAGCTGTAAATACTTGAAACAGTCCTTGTTAGGGGGCTGAGTAATACGCTGAAAATCCAAGCATTTTAACAATACTCCATTATGAGTAAGTTGCTCAACCAGTTTAATTTCAGGGTATGACCAAAAGGCTGAAGTAATAGGTTGTCCTGCTATATTTAAATCTGGATTACCCAAGAGAGGTTGTGCAACATCTTTCATTGGGTCCAGGTGAAAAAGTAAACATAATTGTTTATGAGCATGCACTGATACAGCTAGGGGTGTGTGAGGAAGGTTAGTAGGAGATATGTGTAATAAAGCAGTAATATTAAGGTTCAACTGACTACACTGATATCGCTCAGTGTCCAAATATTGTGGTACATATATTGAAAAGGAGTCCTCCCCAGGGTCTCGATACCACTGGAAATGAGTGCTATGTATTGCCAGGAAATATAGATAGAAATTAGAGACACAAAGACTGCAGGATGCTTTCAAGGCCATGAGCTTAAAATATGCCGTATGAAGCTGCATCCCTTGCCAAAAAAATGCATCAAAATTCTCTGTAAGCCAGTGAACCAAGACTGGGGGATGACTTGATTGAGCATAATGAGAGGGTAAAGAACCCTGGGGAGGATGTTCATCTTAACAATATTTATCTGCTCCCAAAGGGAAAGAGGAATCTGAGACCAATCATTTTAAGCCATGCATAAATTGTTCATGCACTAGGTCTAAATTATAACATTTCATTTTTAAAGGGGAGGTGCTTAAGTACATACCTAGATATTTAAGTTTTTCAGGAACCCACACCAACCTGAGATGAGCCACCTCAGCCCCTAATGTCCAAGTATTCAGGGGCATAACTTCTGTTTTATCCAGATTCAGTTTGTAATTAGAAAGTTCTCTAAAATGTTTAGTTACTCATAGGGTTTCAGGCAGGGATCTAGAGGGGATTAGTTAAATGTAGCAGAAAGTCATCTTCATAATCAGATAATTTGTATTGATTCAGCCAAATAGGAATGTCCTGAATCCATGGAATAGAGTTCATTTTCCAGATCAACAGTTTCAAAAAGAGATTAAATAGAAAACGAGACAGAGGACATCCCTGTCTGGTACCCTGCTTAACCCCTTTAGTGCCCTATGTCATATTGTGTATGACACAGGGCACAGCTGCACATGGCCATAAAGATGTTTTTAGTACATCTGGCCGTAAATCCCTCTGTTGCACCAGGGATCTGGTGTGATTTACAAGCCTTGACCCCTGGGGTACTGAGAGCAGATGGTAGTCTCGCGATCCTGGGGGTCTGGAATGCAGCAGACATCATGTGTTTGCAGAAGCATGCAAACACATGGCTTGTCTGGGTTTGTCTGCTTTCAGTTTCTCTTGGGGCTTCACTCTGAGAAACAACGTTGTATCAGAGCACACGGAGGTTGTTACAGTTGCTAATAAAACCACTTGATAACTTGCTTTTGAGTTGTAAATCAAGGATCTGCAGTGTTTTGGAAGAGATTTATTGTGTTTCTGAAGCTAGTGTGGGTGCTAGGCAGAATCATTCAGTAGGAAAAAAAAGTTAAAAGTTCATTGCTCTTTTTACCAGCCTTTGCCCTGTATTTTGGAAATACATTTTTTTTTTTACTTTTTTTTTTTTTGCAGACAACTGTTTCAGAACTTATTAGTTTTAATTGGTGTTTTGTGGTGTGTTGAAAATAAGTTTTGTTTTATAAAGTGCCTTTCATTTGCTTTATTTTGATTTGTATTCATTTCCAGTGCTCCAGGGTCAACCCTGTAAACAGGCCTTGTGTCCAGTGGGTCTTACCCAGTTACTAAGGAATAATAAAAAAAAATATATATACATATAAAGAATTTGATATTTTGTATACATTGCAGCAAAAGTGTGACCCTGAGCAAGTCACTCTACTTTCTTGTGCTCCCAGGTTGCACCTGTAAATAAGCTTTTAGCTTAGTGTGTCTTTCCTGGTCAAAAACAAAAAAAAGTGTCACTCTGTCTATAGTAAGATACAAGCCTAGGGCGCTAGGATCTCTTTTAGTTACAAATAATAGCATAAATCAGTTTTGAGTTAGTGAATAGTGATGCTGTAAGTGATTATAGTGTGACGCAGTTGTATATAGTTTACTGCTTTTGGTGAAGAGTGTAAGCCTTCTGTTTTACATAGTTTTGGTTGTTTGGGGCTTTACACACCACTGTCACTCTGAGACAACCCTTCTTTTGCTGTCCTTTCTAGATACCCCCCCAAAAAAAAAATAGCATAAAAGAATAAGAGCTATTATACAGCAAAGCTGGAAGTATCTGTAGTGAGATACAAACCTAGGGCTCTAGGTTCTCACATAGTTAGCAAAACATAAATAAAATTTAGAAAACAATCCAGATATTATACAGCAAATATACCCAGCCACAATTTAAGTGTCCCTGGTGAGATTCTAACCTTGACCTCTGGTTCTTACTTGTGTGCTTCAAGCACTAGGCAAAAATATTTAGTTCCTTTTACTTGCACTATCCCAGAGTGCTTTACAATACAGGAGTGGGGGAGAGAGAGAGAGAGTATCTCTGCCACCAAGAATTACCGGCTGCTAATCATGCCAAAGAAATACACTGCAGAGGAGATCGTAAAATATATTATTAGCTCTGATTCAGAGTTGGATGATTTTATCGATCCAGAGTCTGGGAGTGACTACTGTCCAAGCAGTACTCCTACTGATGATACAATATCGAGTGATGCTGACGAGGGTGGTCCGTACAGTCCTAAGACCAAGTTGAAGTCCCCACATGGATGCAAGCACACATGTGTGCCCACCAGTGAGCACCAGCCAAAGCATAAACAGAAAAAGCAGAATTCACAGCCCAAGCAGGCATCCAAACATAAAAAGCAGAAGAAGCATGGGGATCTGCCTGAGCCTGTGCAGATACCAGAGCCAGAGATATTTCCCCAGAAAGAGGCCCCATGTGTGCCTTTGATGGAGCCGGATGCCACAATGCAGGTAGAGGGAAGTCACATGAAGCATAATTGTAAGCAGAAGCACCTGCCATTTACTCATGTTATGGTGCCTACAACACAGGATGAGGGTAAATGCAAAAAGCACAAAAAAAGTGCAAACATCTGCCTCAGCCAAAATCAGAGCCCCAGCCTAGGCATGAATCTCAACCCAAAAAGCGCAAGCTAAAGTGCAAGCAGTTGTCTGACACTAGCACACTACCCAAGCCTGAAACCCTGCCCAGAGCAGATACCCTGCTTGAGCATGACCCCCTGGACAAGCCTTATTCTCTTCCTGCATATGACTCCCCACCTGAACCTGATGCCCTGCCTAAACCTGACACATTGCCTGAGCCTGACATGTTACCTGAGCCTGACACTCTGTCTGAGCCTGATGTGTTGCCGGAGCCTGACGTGTTGCCAGAGCCTGACATACTGCCTGAGTCTGACATACTGCCCGAGTCTGACACACTGCCTGAGCCTGACACTCTGCCCAAGTCCTGCATCTTACCTGAGGGAGACACTCAGCTTGAGCATAATGCACTGTTTGAGCCTGACACCTGCAGTGCCACTTTCTCAGAAAAAGCTGATCCCTTGGCAATGCCTGAGTCTGAAACTACTGCCCCAGTGCTAGGTACAGGCCATAGCAGGCACTACAGTGGTTATACTCCAGTTTATCAATGGAATCCCCCAAATATGGAAAAACCATGTGTTCCCCATTTACTGGGAATGCAGGTGTCCAGGTTGACACAAAGGAATTTACCCCCCTAGAATATTTTCTCTTATTTTTTTAGTGATGAAATACTTTCTTACATAGTGACTCCAACAAATTTATATGCAGATCAGTTTTTAGCTCAGTATGGGGACAAGCTAAAACCACATGCAAGGGCTCACCAATGGACTCCCACAAACTTAGAGGAAATGAAAAGGTTCTGGGGTTTGCCATTTTTAATGGGGATTGTGAAAAAGCCCACCATCAGCATGTACTGGTCCACCCACCCTGCTCATTCTACCCCTCGATTTCCAGCTATAATGAACAGGAACAGATTTCAGCTTCTGCTGAGATTTATGCACTACAATAACAACACCAAGGCTTTGCCAAGGGACCATCCAGAGAATGATAGGCTTTTTAAATTACGGCCTATTATTGATAATCTTTTTAAAATGTTTTCTGAGGTGTACACCCCATCCCAAAACATTTCAGCGGATGAGTCTCTTCTGCTTTTCAAAGGGAGAAAAATATTTAAACAGTACCTTCCTCTGAAACGTGCCACATATGGAATTAAATTGTACAAACTTTGTGAAAGTTCCACTGGGTACACATACCGTTTCAGAATCTACACAGGAAAGGATGCCACACAGGATGTTGCAGGCTGCCCCCCATGTCTAAACACAAAATGAGAAAATTGTGTGGGACCTAATTCTTCCCTTGCTAGGCTCTGGCTACAAACTGTATGTTGATAATTTATATACTGGGATTCCTCTGTTTAATATTCTGTATCAGTTTGATACAGTAGCTTGTGGCACCATCAGACCTAACAGGCAACATTTTCACAAAGAGTTGGTAGCCAGAAAGCAAAAACATGGTGAGACCAGTCCTCTCCATTGTGATGAACTACTGGCTGTAAAATTCACAGATAAAAAAGATGTGCATCTCCTGAGTACACTTCATGATGAATCCACTGCAGCAGTTCCAGTTCGTGGTCAGGACAAATTAATAAGCAAGCCTCAGTGTGTCCTAGATTATAACACACATATGGGAGGTGTGGACAAAACAAATCGGATGCTCGAGCCCTATGATGCCACTAGAAAAACAATGGCTTGGTACAAGAAATTAGCTGTTCACCTGTTTCAGCTGGCTATGTATAATGCTTTATTTTGTACCGGGCAAAGTCATCTGGTCATTTAAAATCCTTCCTAGATTTCCAAACAGATGTAATTTCAAGTCTTCTATTTGATTCAGCAGAAATACCAGAAATAGAAAGAAATGAGGGTGTAGCCAGACTAACTGAAAGACATTTCTGCAGAACGTTGTCACCTACTGAAAAGAAGGCTAGGCCCCAGAGGAGATGTAGAGTCTGCCACAAAAAAGGCTTTAGAAGAGACTCAAGATATTACTGTCCACACTGTCCCACAGAGCCAGGGCTGTGCCTGGAGAACTGTTTTGAGAAATATCACACCAAGCTCAATTACTGGAATGACTGATGGGTGTAAAAATTCATCTTGAATAGGACAATGAGTCCAAAGCAGTTATTAGGTTAAAAACATTTTGGGAGAAGTTATTTTTTTATCTAAGCACCCACAAACTGTTGTTTTTACTCCATTGGTAACCAAGTAAGGCCCACGAAGCACAATGCCTGTTTGTAGGGACAACCTGGAAACACTGGGGTTGTTAAGTGACTTGCTCAGGGTCACATAGTATGCAAGTGGAGGTGGTGAGAATCAAACCCAGCACTGTACAAAACTTGATTATGGCTCATTACACTAACCACTAGGCTATATTATCAGCCCTTTATTCAAGGGCCTTTAGGATATAATTATATTTTACACTGTATGGGCAAACTCACTTTATTTCTGATTCTGCCAGAGTATTTTGGTAATGCAAATGTGAAACACATGCAGTCTTACCATGGCATTCTGTCCAGACCTGTCTATTACAATATGCTTTGTAGAAACCTTTGTCATGCAGCCTCCTCCTGCCTGCATTTCCCACCTCCAGAAAACTTCAATGCATTGTATTACCCAGGAACAATATATATTGCTTCAAGGATTACAAAATAAAGATTTTAAGGATGACTGAGAAAGTATTCTACCCACGTGTTAGCTATCTATAATCTTCTAGTGAATTAAGCTCCACAGCTAAAAATACTAAATAAAATGCAATATTTTGGCCCCTTTTCTACCTAATTATTTGGCTGTCTCATTTATCAAGTACAAACTCCTACCATGTTGGGCTTCTTTGGGGAGTGTGTTGGTACCACAAACTTACACCTCCACCAAAGGATCCTTGGTACAAAATGCTCCAAACCTGCTAACACTGTACATTCAATGGATCTGAAATGCATTTAGCAGCCTGTGTGTTGGGCTTACTGTACATCTGCCAGACTCTGGTAAAGAAACATAAATTTAATACCACATTAAACAGTACCCTCTTGAGAATAAAAAAAAAAAGTTTTCCTATACCAGCATCCTACTTAACTTGCTGAAATGAGAGAATTATGCAAAATTTCTTTATTTTTTGTAGTTGTACTAAATGTAGAGGAGGATAATGGGTAGCACATACGTTGGTAACAAGCAGTCTTACCAATGATTACAATAAGTATTTTGTTGCGTTTCAGAAAAAATATACTTTTCTTATGGTATCCTGGTGTCCCGAGATCAATGCTGTGGATTTTCCATTGTGGGCCTAAGTTTTCTCCTTTAAAATATACATCACACCCTATAGGTTTCAAGCCTATTTCAACCAAACCTTTGTGGTGAAGGTATATAAATGTGGTATCATTGTAACCAGTACTCTAAGCAGAATCCAGAAATGTGGTGTTTGTGTACCTCCATCCTATGTTACATAGATATTTGGTTTGCTAAACTGTGAAAACGATCTGAATTTCCATCATTTTGCATAGTTCTACGAAATGTAAAGGAGGATTATGGATAGTAAACATTTGGACAGCAGGCAATGTCATACATTTTTAAAACCAGCATTTTGTGCAGTTTCAGAAAATATATACTTTTCTTATGATATCATGGTGTCCTGAGATCAATGCTGTAGATTTTCCATGGTGGGTCAACATTTTCTCCTTTAAAATATATATAACACCTTATAGGTTTCAAGTCTATTTCAACCAAATCTTTGTGCTAAGGATACATAAATGTGACATCATTGTAACTAGTACTCTAACCAGAGCCCACAAATGTGGTGTTTGTATACCTCCATCCTATGTTACATAGATATTTGGTTTGCTAAACTGTGAAAATGATGCAAATTTCCATACTTTTGCATGTCTACCAAATGTAAAGGAGGATTATGGGTAGCAAACATTTGGACAGCAGGCAATGTCACACATTGCTAAAAACAGTATATTGTGCAATTTCAGAAAATATATACATTTTCTTAATACCATGGTGTCCTGAATGTCTACAAGCCAGAGAACCAGTGTTGTGTATTTTCCATAGTGGGCCAAAATATCCCCCCTTTGAAATGTTCTTAGTGCTATATAGGTTTTGAGCCCATTTCCACCATATCTTTGTGGTTAAGGTACATAAATGTGGCATCACTTTAACCGGAACTCTCAGCAGAATCCACAATTGTGATATTTGGGTACCTCCATCCTATTTTACATAGACATTTGGTTTGCTAAATTGTGAAAATTAGGTGAATTTCCATCATTTTCCATAGTTCTACTAAATGGAAAGGAGGATTATGGATATCAAACATTTGAATAGTGGGCACTTTCATACATTTTTAAAAACAGTATCTTATGCAGTTTCAGAAAATATATACTTTTTGTATGATACCATGGTGTCCTGAATGTCTACAAGCCAGAGAATCAGTGCTGTGTATTTTCCATAGTGGGCAAAAATGTTCCCTCTTTGAAATGTTCTTAGCATTATATAGGTTTTGAGCTTATTTCCACCAAATCTTTGTGGTAAAGGTACACAAATGTGGCATCATTGTAACTGGCACTCTCAGCAGAATCCACAAATGTGATATTTATGTACCTCTGTCCTATTTTATGTAGACATTTGGTTTGTTAAACTGTGAAAACATTGTGAATTTCCATCATTTTGGATAGTTCTACCAAATGTAAAAGAGGATTATGGTTAGCAAACATTTGAATAGTGGGAATTTCATACATTTTTAAAAACAGTATCTTATGCAGTTTCAGAAAATATATACTTTTTCTATGGTACCATGGTGTCCTGAATGTCTACAGCCCAGAGAAGCAATGCTATGTGTTTTTTCAGTGTGGGCCTAAATTTTCCCCTTTAAAATACGCATAGCATCATATAGGTTTCAAGCTTATTTAGCCCAAATCTTTGTGGTAAAGGTACATAAATGTGGTATCATTGTAACTGGTACTTCCAGCAGAATCCACAAATGTGGTATTTTTGTACCTCCATCCTATTTTGCATAGACATTTGTTTTGTTAAAAGGTGAAAACATTTTGAATTTCCATCCTTTTGCATAGTTCTACCAAATGTAAAGGAGGATTATGGGTAGCAAACATTTGGATAGCAGGCTATGTCATACATTTTTAAAAACAGTATCTTATGCAGGTTCAGAAAATGTATACTTTTTCTATGATACCATGGCTTCCTGAATGTTTACAGGCCAGAGAAGCAATGCTATGCATTTTTCACTGTGGGCCAACATTTTCCCCCTTAAAATACAACATAGCACCCTATAGGTTTCAAGCCTATTTAAACCAAATATTTGTGGTAAAGGTACATAAATGTGGTATCATTGTAACTGGTACTTTCAGCAGAATCCACAAATTTGGTTTTTTGTGTACCTCCATACTATTTTACATAGACATTTGGTTTGTTAAATTGTGAAAACTATGTGAATGTTCATCATTTTGCGTAGTTTGGCCAAATGCAAAGGACAATTATGGGTAGCAAATATTTGGACAGCAGGCAATGACATACATTTTTAGAAATAGTATGTTGTGCGGTTTCAGAAAATATATACTTTTTCTATGATATCATGGTGTCCTGGGTGTCTACAGGCCAAAGAATTAATGTTGTGCATTTTTCACTGTGGGCATATATTTTCCCATTTAAAATACACAAAGCACTCTATAGATTTTGAGCCTATTTCAGACAAATCTTTGTGGTGAAGGTACATAAATGTGGTATCATTATAACCAGTACTCCTTAGTGGAATCCACAAATGTGGAGTTTGTGTACCTCCATCCAATCTGACATAGACAATTGGTTTGTTAAAGTGTGAAAACTATGTGACTTTCCGTCATTTTGCATAGATCCACCAAATGCAAAGGAGGATTATGGGTAGCAAACATTTGGATAGTGGGCAGTGTCATACATTTTTAAAAACAGTATCTTGTGCAGTTTCAGAAAATATATACTTTTTCTATGATATCATGGTGTCCTGAGTGTCTACAGGCCAAAGAATCAATGTTGTGCATTTTTCACTGTGGGCGTATATTTTCCCACTTAAAATACACATAGCACTCTATAGATTTTGAGCCTGTTTCAGACAGACCTTTGTGGTGAAGGTACAGAAATGTGGTATCATTATAACCAGTACTTTCAGTGTAATCCACAAATGTGGAGTTTGTGTACCTCCAGCCAATCTGATATAGACCATTGGTTTGTTAAAGTGTGAAAACTATATGAATTTCCATCATTTTGCATAGATCCACCAAATGCAAAGGAGGATTATGGGGTGGCAAACATTTGGATAGCGGGCAGTGTCATACATTTTTAAAAACAGTATTTTGTGCAGATTCATAAAATATATACTTTTTCTATGGTGACAAGGTGTCCTGAATGTCTACAGGCCAGAGAAGCAATGCCAGGCATTTACTGTTATGGACAAAAATATTTCCACTTTAAAATGCACTTAGCAACCTGTGTGTATAGGGTTTATTTCTGAGAGACTTCTTTGGTAAAGGTACATAAATTAGGTACCAATGTAACCAGTGCTCTCCACAGAATCCAAAAATGGAATGTTTATATACCTGCCTCTTATGTTACATTTGCATTTACTTTGTTAGAACATGAAGATTCTGTGAATTTAAATTATTTTTGATTTTTGCAAGACATATAAATAATAATAATGTGTAATATATATTTGGGTAGTGGGCTATGCTACCCATGTTTAAAAACAGTATTTTGTGTAGTTTCAAAAAATATATACTTTTCCTAAAATAACATGAAGTTCTTGGTCTCTATAAGCAAAAGAATCAATGATGTGCATTAAATTAAAATTTAAGGCACTTCAAGTAGAAATTAAATAGAGTACTACCGCTATAATATGTTTCTGCCTATAAAAAAGATTTTTGGAGAGTTTATAGCACAGACACTGAGAAGTTCAGCACCATATAGCTTTCCATAATTCTCAGTTAAATAATATGTTTTCTGGGATGTTTTTTGCAACATATTTGAGTAAAAATAGCATTTTGTTTACATTTCAGGCAGTGTTTCATGGCCACATGACCTGATATTGACAAAAGCTTACTATCTATAAAAAGCTCAGAGTATAACAATAAAAAGCATCCATGGTTTCCCAACTTTTCCTTGAAGGGAACATAGTGATATTTTAATTTTATATATTATTGTGCAAAAATAACATAAATTGCCTGGCCCAGGAGTAAAATACCCGTGGCAGCAAAAGGGTTAAGATGAATTATCTCCAATCTAACCCCATTAGATAGAACATGGGCTAAGGGGTTAGAGTAAAGAACTTGGACCCACTTAATAAAATTCTTATGGGATATTGAACCTAGGCAATATTATAAACAAAAAATCCCATGAAAACCGATCAAATGCTTTCTCTGCACCCAGGGAGGTCAATACCACTGGAGTAGAGGAATCTCTTGATGAGGAGAAAAGGTGGGCTAACTTCCAAAAGTGGTCTGTGGAGAGTCGACCAGGAACAAAGCCAACTTGCTCCTTGCTGATTAAAGAGACACATACTTTTTTCAGATGTGTGGCTAATATTTTAGAAAGTATTTTGTAATTAAGATTTATTACTGAAATAGTCCTGTAACTGCTAACTTTTGAAGGATCTTGAACTGACCCGGTGGCACTGTGGGTTGAGGTGCTGGACACCACACCTTGTGCCACACCAGCAACCCGGGTTCAGGAATGGACCTGGGCTGCCGGGGTTTGGCAGGTGAGGGAGAGGATCAAGCATCCAGAGGACTGCTCTCCTCTCCCAGAGTGGGTCATGGGGGAATCCTGGTGTTGTGGCAGCCTCTGGTGGAGACTGGAGGTGGCACAAGTGCAGAGACATAGTAAGGGGCAGGATGATGGCAGGCTCCAGTGGCAAGAGGTGCAGGGAATAGTCCTGCAGGAAGCCATTGCACGCTGCGTACTGGGGCATCAGTAAGATAACTACCCTGTGATGGACTAATGGCACCACTGATGGCTGACCAGCTCCTGGAGTCAAACAAAGCCTGACATAAGTTGGGGATGGAGTTCCAGGGTTATGTAGTCTCTCCTCCCAGTCCCCCCTCACCTGGGGGAGCCCTTTTGTAGGGGGCAGGCTACGGCCCTCCTCCATACCTATGGTCATGGTAAAGGCTGGCCCAGGGTGGCTAGTTGAGTGATTGCATAACTGGCAGAATAGGGGTAAGTAGCCCCCTCCATCTGTAGAAGCATAAATAGAATTGGAAAAAAAAACCTTTGAAGGATCTTTACCCGGTTTTAGAAGAACCACTATGAGAGCTTCTGTTATGTTGAGGTCAGAAGACCTGTGTAGATAAATATAGTGTAAAGTATCTAATAAAATGGCCAAAAGTGTCCTAAATGTCTTATAAAAATTAGGGGTATAACCATCTGGTCCTGGGGCTTTATCCAGTGTTAAGGAGTCAATAGTTTCCAGAACTTCCTGTAAAGATATAGGGTTTTTTAGAAATGCATGCTGAATGTCTGAAAGTTGCAGTAACTCAAATCCCTGGAAAAATTCCTCAAACTGCAAGGTATGATCACCAGGTCAGAGGTATATGAAGATTGGTAGTAGGCCTGAAATTGAGATGTAATACTCTGAAGTGTAGTGACCAACTGGGCCTAGGGTAACAGAATGGAGGGGATACTTGTATCAGCCACCTGCATCTTTAAACATAATGCAAGCAATTTGGCCACCTTCACCCCCTGATTGAAATATGTGTCTTTGGATCTAAGAAGGTGTTCCGCCTGCTACCACAGGAGATCATTATAATGAGCCCGTAGGGAGTTGAGATGCTCCTAAATATCATTAGGGGAGGAGGGCGATGGGCGAATCACTCAAAGCAGGCATGAAGAGAATGACTAACAAGCTGAAACTAGTAACCATTTTATCACACAAGTCCTGTTATGCACAAATTAAGACTGAAATACATGTACTGTTATTGTGACCACTGTTTCCCATCAAAACTTAAAAACACTGTCACAGTGAAAGAAAAAAAAAAATGATTTACCAACCACTGCAGGATAGCATAGTTATAGATGACAGCCTTGTTTTTATTTCTTGAAGATCTCCTGCAGTGATAACAACACTTCATTCTGTGTTGATCTGAATGAAATGTGAACCTTGTTCTTTACTGGGAAACACTGACTAACAGAGAAAAAAGAATGTGGTAAGCAGACTTTGGAGCAGAGGGATTGCTATAAAACTCTAATTTTAAGAAGTCTGTTAGCAATCTGCTGGGGTCCATTTGTCTATGTGATAGTAAAACATCTGCTGAGCTCTGCCCTGCAGCCATAAAAATGTGGTGTGCTTTGTGATTCTTATCAGAAGGTGGAACGTGCCAAATATTATGATCCCAGCTTTGCAAATGGTCAAGAATTAAGCTGCTGAAAAACAGTTTTATATAGAACCATCAAAAAAACAGTAACAATGGTGGCACTACAATTTTCACTATAATAATTACCAGATATTTTTTCTGTGTTGTGCATTTTCACATTTTGTGATTTAGGCACTTTACCTACTTACTTTTGTAGACACTGTATATTGCTTTGCAAAGCATTTTGAGGTACAATATGCTTAAAAACCACTATATAAATATAAAACTATGGGCTAAAATTGAAAAGGTTAGTGACTCACAAACAGGGTTAGTTAAGTACTATATCAGCAATTTGATAGGCCTCGTCTATATTGAAAGCTGCCTGTTCGCCAGCATAAACTGGTTTATAAGTACTTACAAAGGAATGCCAGGAAAACACGGAAGGTAAAATAATGAATGCATGTTACAGAGGCAAACTGAAAACCTAAGAAAGCTAAGTGTCTGTTTCTGCCTAGAAAATCAAGGAGTGCTGCAAGCACTCATTATCCCAAATGGCTGTAAGACCTACGGTAGTATGCACTATTAGTGCAATTTAAAAAAAAGATAAGGAGTGTGATTATCACTGTGTGCTCAAATAGTAAAGTGATTTGCGATAGTGAAAGTACATAGAAACAAATATTTTTGTTATGTTTTGTATAACTTGCTGTTTTTACCCAGGATAGTCTACTGTAGCTCACACGTATCATCATATTTTAAGAAGGGTCCTACTTTTACCCATTTCTGCAGCTTGCTGGACTGTAACACTAAAGGGATATGTGACATACCCTAGGTTATGCAGTGAGTATGCTGGCTCTGTTGGTGGTTGAACCTGTAGGGAGGGATTTTAGTCATGTGTTTTGGTGGTCTTGCAGCTTCCAAATGCCTGCCACATTTTCATGTAATTGTGGCCAGAACGGAAGCACTTACATCAAAAAAATAATGCAAACATCATTTTTTTTTATGCAAGCAGTAGTAAATAATGGAGACTTTTGCAAAAACTTGAGTTTATTTGAATACAGGGCACTACATTTCTGGAACAATCTTGACAACACTGATGGGACCAAAAAGTGGCTTTGCATCAGCCTCCTCTCACCTAAAAATAGTGCCCAAAATATCCGTGATTCCAAGCAAATGCTTTATGTTATAGAACACGCCATCTCACAAATTTGCTTAACTGACAGGAACATACAGGGATGATAAATGACTTTTAATTTTATCCTGATGTGAAAGCCTGTCTTGGAAAAAAAAAAACTGTACAATGGTATGCATCAAGAGTATCTTGTGGATGCAGTCAACGCCACTTATAAGAAAGTACTGTGTGAACAGCACATTTGTCTGTTTTAAGCAGCTGTCCAGGGGATCCAAGACGGTTTCTGGTGGGCTTTTTAATTGATGAATTCACACCACACAACAATGCCGATTCACTGATTTGTATAGCTTTTCACCTTAAAACAAGTTTAGAGGTTTGATTCCAATATATTTTGCAGTTTTTAGCTTTGATTTGTGTTTTATTAAATTAGATTGTGCTGCCAATCACTACAACAATCCCTATGCACAAAGCTGCCACTCAGGCACTATATGCCTCCAGGGCCGCCCGGCCCGATTACAGAACCAACAGACTTACCAACAGAAATCTAGCAAAATCAACAGATCCATGAAGGGAATGTGACCAGATTCTTTATTAATAAATAAAGAAATAAACATCATTAAAACAAGGTAGCAGTATTCAGTGTGATTCAAGCCCAAGAATGAAGAACAAACATGTTTCTTGGGGTTAGTGAACAACAAGTATAACACAACTTGCATCTCTCTCTCTCTCTCTCTCTCTCTCTCTCCATTCTCAGTCACAAGTCTGTTTCTATGACATGAAGTAGAAATTGCAGGAGGACTTTCTGGCATTGAAAGCAGCTAAACCAACATAGTAAGTCACTTTGCTATTAGATATTATTGAAAGCCAACTGCCATCTGCTCTCTGATGTGTGCTGCTAGCCACCCGCTCTTTTGTCCTCTGAAATAACAAAATAAAACAAATTTCAAAATTAATGTAGAAGTACACTAAATAAAAAAAATTACTTTTCATTTCAAAGTCTGGCTAATCTTTGGTAATCTGACCTACTTAGCTATACTGCACCCAGCGCTGTCAGCACTGATCTTGTGCAACCTCTAGTGGTGAGACACCGAAATTATCAGGATAAGAACAGAATGTGCATTACTACTTTTAGCCACCCACTTTAGATAGCTACACTAGATTGTTATAACCGTCCAAAATACAATGGGTGCCAGTAGGAAATAATTTTGGAAATAAAATAATTGCCTGTAATAGCTGATTGTTTGGACTATACAGGCTTGGTATAAATGAAGTGCACTGTACAACAGAAACTCTCCAGATCATTTACTGTTACTCCAGGGCATTAAATGCAAAATAAAAAAAAAACAGCATAACATTTGCACCTGTCCTTTACAATGGCTCTGCAACATCAGCACAAGATATATTTCTATATGCCTGCAGTACTGGCACTTTACAGCTATGGACTACCTACTACATTGCTAATTAGTAAACAGTCGCTGTGATGAGGATGTTGCCCTTATAATTAGGTACACATTGCAGTTAATGAGATTAGAGATGCCACCTGTCAGTTTTTTTTACCTGGTGATCAGGTTTTCAGGGTCCCTATCAGGCAATCTAGTTTTGCTCAGTGCTGGTCAGGTTTTTGAGCCATTTTGAGTGCTCACATACTTTTGAAACATATTTTGTCATATCATTCATTGTTTCAGTGCATGTCCAGGTTACAGACAAGTTCTTCTGTAAGTATATCCCTTTGTGAAAGCAGTCAACCTGGGAGGTGTAAAGAAAACTACACCTTCATATCATTTAAACTGTATTTGTTTAAATGCCAACAGATGACTCCTTTCCTATAGCTTTTAGGGCTATATGTGTTTCCTTTAGTTTGTTTTCACTGCTCATGGTAGGCCTTGTGATTGCCCTGTGGGTCTCTATGTCATGGTTGTTGAAATCTCATTGTGCATGAGAACTGCATTAGCATATGAGAACATGATGTCAGGTCAACCATTTATAACAAGTATCTCTATGTTGAAAGAAAAAATACCCTGGAAAAACTCTCTGGAAATACATAAACTGAATGAAGTTTAAAGGGAAAACCCCTGCATTACAACTCAAATAGTTTGCAAAGCTCACCAAAGGATATCTTCTTTCAGCTTGTTTCTTTGAAGACTAATTAAGCAGACAGCCTTACTGGGGACTTTAAATGTTGATTACACATCATGTTCTCATATGCTAATACAGCTGTCAGGGACAATGAGATTTCAGTAACCACCAAATGGAGCCTCCTAGAAGAGTTACAGGGCCTAGTATGAAGTGCGAAAAAGACTAAGGCAGTTGCATGCATCTCTAACAGCTACATGAATATAGTTGTCTCTTGACATGAAAACAAATTAAATTTAAAAGATATGAGAAAGCAGTTTTTCTCACCATTAACACTTACTTAACCTAATCTTTTCCACTACGTCTTAAAGTGGCATAGCAGCAAAGCTGTCTCCACGTTTTGTAACAGTAACAGAGCCAGTTGTCTTCCACTTTTATTTGCTTGAATCTTCAACAGAATTTAGGCATTTTTTAATTATTTTTTTCCCTCAAGAAAAAAGTATGGTCACTTTTTTGGCTTTGAAATAATACTGTGGACATGAAAAGGAAATGGAGCCAAAAAAAAAAGATACAAAGTACACATTATAGGAAACAATTTCTTTATTATGTATTGTTATGTACCATGCTTACTATTGTATGCTATTTACAGTGTTTCTTTCTCTTGTCGCCCCCAGATCATATCTGTAAATGAGATTTATTTTATCTCTGTACATTTATCTGGTAAACCAATGTCAATAAATAAATACAAAAGTAAATAAATAACTAGGAAGATCCTGGGAAAGTAACTTTAACTGGTATAGTACATTATCTTAACATTTTTGTTGAACTGCTACTTTAAGTGTTTTATCACTGGGCCTTATGCCCCTGGAGTCCAATCAATATTGACCCCACAGTGTGTCCACTGCCTAACTAGAAGATCAGACAGTCTAACCTTTACAATACCTCGCTGTCGGACCTCTCAAGCTCAGCATTCTTACCTTGTCAGAGCCTCCACCTGGTTCAACTTGCTACCTACAGAAATCTCCAACATTGTCATGATTGGTGCTTTTAAATGTAAACTACATCAACACCTCATGGCTAGTGCCATCTGTGATTTCTTCTTATAATCCCCTCCAGGTATACTACCCTCAAGCATCCCTCCTTACTGCCTCAGCTCCTCCTCCTCACCTACCTCCCACTAATGGGTATAGAATTAATCAGTCTCCTTTTCTTTTTCCTCCCCCCTTTCCTCCTCCCTTGCTGTTTCCCACCTACCACATACACAACGCAATGCCCTTCCCATTTCACCCCTCCTCCCTCTCTCCATCTCCCATACCACCCCCTCACCACCACTCATCTTTCTTTTTTCCCCACTAACCCACCCCTAACAAAGCTTCACTGCGCCACCTATGACTTGTACTGTATAATTAACTTGCAACACAATTCCTTGACAATGCCTTTGACTGCTATTATTGTAACCTTATTTGTCTTTATTTTTGTAAGTTCCATTGTAATGATCATATTATGTTTTGTACCTTATTGACCTTATTGCCGTGACGTGGAACCTTTGTAAAAGAGCTCTCGGCTCAAAGGTGTCATCTGAAATACAAATAAATAAATAAATAAAAGTGTTGTATTTTCTGATATAATAAATGGCTTTGGAGGAGGAGCAATGCATGATGAGTCATGAAAAGGGGTGGGGCTAGGAGCAGAGCTTAGGATCTGGTTTTTGCCACATTCAAAGGTGGCAACTCTAAATGAGATGGTCATGTTGATTTTGACAGTTTGAGGAAGCATGGGATCATATATGTGATAACTTCCAGTATGAGTTTTTAAAGTTCCAGAACAAGCACGTTTGTGATTCACAAATGTGTTTTGTGCTTGCAAATATCCAAATGACTGGTGTGTGTGCCCAGCTTGGTCATAGTAAGTGCTCTTGTCAGGTTGTTTGAGAGTGTGGTCACATGGTGTATTTTGCAAGTGAAAAGGCATTTATGTTTTTACTACTCTTCTGATGGGAGTATATTTGAAATATGTGCCTACAAATGTATTGTCGCTATTCAAAAACACCTACTCACCACACCTGCTCACTACTTTTTTAACACAAAACTGACTTTGAGAATAGGTTTGTGAATGCTTCCAATATGCTGTCCAAAATTTTTTTTCACATACTGAGGCACCCAGATACAAGCAGTGAGCAATACTGTAAAGCATTAAATATATGTCACTGTGAAATACCTTTGAACCAATTTTTTTTTTTTTTTGCTGTGATATAGCTACAGCTATTGTTACTTGGCTCTGGCTGCCATGGTATCACACATTTAGTGTATAAAATGACTGGTTTTGTACGTACAGTGAAAACCTTTGTTTTCTTGTGCATGCTGAATTAGGTGGCCCCATTGGGGTACTCTTTTCAAACCCCATGCCTCTCCTTTCATCCATGACTCTCTCTAATTTCCTCCACTTACCCTTGACCCTGCTTCTCTTTCACTCACATCTCACCTGTTTCCATCATTTCCTCATTCTAGACCTTTATCCCATTTAAAAAACAATAGCCTAGATGGGGTTGATCCAGAACTCCTTGACCTCTCGACACCCTATATTATATTGCTTACTCCATCTCTGCTGCCCTTAACCTCTTCATACTCAGTATAGTGCTGTGGTTTAGGGTTCTGAGCTGCAAACCTAGAGACCTGGGTTTGAATCCCATAGCCCCCACTTGAATACGGTGTGACCCATCCCCAAGCAAGTCACTTAACTTTCTTGTGCTCCCGGGTCACACCTGGAAACAGGCTTTGGCTTAGTGTGCCTTTTTTTGATAAACAATTTTCCCTTCCCTTCCATAGTCATTGATCAATTCCCCAGTGACAACAGATGACTAATGCATTTACCCTCTGCAAAGGTGGGGATCCCTCTGCTTCAGGGAACTATCACCCCATCTCTCCTATCCCTGCACTAGCTGAGGCTCGAGAGCAAGATTCATTTCCAATTGGGCACCATCAAGAATTGTGAAGACTGGAGTCTACTGGAGCTTAGCCAGTCTTTGACTTGAGCCAACAGTCACTGAGAAAGTATTTTTTGGTGTTATAAGAAAGTTTACTGGTTATGAATGATTACTGCCTATTCTCAAGGTCACTCTGGAGCCATGCCATCAGCTCAGGGGCATGGGGATCACACACATACAATTAATTACTGTGTCATATACATAGACATGGATGTTTGAGGAGACACAGGCCAAGGGGTGATCATTTAGTTATTATGTGCTTTTCATTTTTTTTAAGAGACACATTTTGTAAGCACAGCAAGACATAGAAACACAGAAACATTGCCAGTGATGGAAGAAAAAGATGAATGGTTCATCCTCTCTGCCCATAACACCCTATCAAACCCTGTGACTTGTTGTCCAGATAGGGTTCTTTTGTTTAATACGAAATATTTTATTTATTTTTCAAACTTACAGCAGCAGTGAATACAGGAGCTCATGTCAGCAACATACAAAAATAAATAGAACATTAAATTAATTACATCAGTTGATGATCAATAAGTTTGTGTGAGGCAGCGGACAAGTAAATTCTGGATTGTCATGCAGAGTCTGAGAGGATGGGAGGGTAATTAGTAAATTATATCACTGGTGGTGGGTTCTCAGATGAGAGGGGTACTGCACACATGTGTGAGGCTAGATATTTGCCCCATTCCTTATGGAAGATGGAGAGTCTATGGTATGTGAAGTAAGACAGCTTTTCAAAGACAGCCAGTCTAGCCATTGCTGCATGACAGGCCAAAAGTGATGGTTGAGTAGGTTGCCTCCATTTCATTTGGATCACACTTTTCACTTCCAGAAGCACAGCCAACAGGCAGTGTGCTTTTTGGTTTGAGCCTCTCGGTAGCAGATATCTTCCAAGAGGATCAAAGCAGACTGATGCGGGATCTGAATGCCCAGCATTTTTGAGCAATCCCCCAGGACACCTGTCCAATAATGTTTCAGTCTTGGACACTGCCATAGTTCATGCAGTAGGTTGGCATTAGGGGCATGACACCTCCAGCAGTTGGAATGGGAGAGCAGGCCTCTGCTGAACAAGAATTCAGGGATGCGATACCATCTATGAAGGGGTTTTGTCTGTATTAGTTGGCTCCAAGCATCATGGTATGCCAAATGAGCATCCCTGAGGCAACGTTCCCATCTTTCTGGGGTGAGAACCATGTGTAACTATTGTTCTCATACTTTCCTACAGTTATCTGTGGCCCTGGGCTGCATGTCCCTGACTGTACAATATACTCTTCCTGCTATACCTTTAGATTTGTTTGTTTTGTGCAAATGCTGTAGCCATTCTCACACTTTTTATTTCTGGTGGTTCTTTTTAAAGGATGCAATATCACTCCTGATTTGCAAAGATTTTCAAACATCTGCGCTGGGTATCCCATACCTGGCCTGGACTTGTTGAAATGAGAGCATGTCTTCTGAGTCTAGTTCTGAGAGGTTAGCAATAGGACAGATCCCTGCTTGTTCCTAATCCCTTCATGTGGCTGCAGTACCCCCATCTGAATATTTTGGTTGTTCCATAAGTAGGTGTACTGTGCTGGAGGTGTCCATGCTGCTCTAGAGCAGCAAGACTCCCTCATACACCAGGCCATGGAATTGCAGGCTAGATGCGGGGGAAGGGGCAGCTGAGGCTATATGGGTATCACTGTTCACAGAGAAGGGAGAAGTTGTACTTACTGGGGTGGTATATCAGCTGCCAGCTCAGCAGGATGAGGTGGATAAGATGATGATGGAGTAGATCCAAAGGATGACAAATAGAGGGGAGGTGCTGA
Source organism: Neoceratodus forsteri (assembly GCA_016271365.2). Classification (NCBI taxonomy): domain Eukaryota; kingdom Metazoa; phylum Chordata; order Ceratodontiformes; family Ceratodontidae; genus Neoceratodus; species Neoceratodus forsteri. Next base: position 1,347,035,731 of record CM057458.1, on the reverse strand, counting down.
TGGGGGACCTCAACTTGCCGAATGCTGAGTGGGGCACCTCATCAGTAGCATCCACCAGTAGCAGGAAAATCTTGGACTCCCTACAGGGGGATCTCATCAAGCAGCTAGTAAATGAACTGACTAGGGAGGAGGAGGCAATCCTGGACTTGATTCTTACAAATGGGGAACGGACGAGAGAGGTATCCGTATGGGAGAACCTTGGCATGAGTGACCATAGCACCATTTGGGTCATGGTAAAAATGACTGCTTGTGTTCCTTGGACCAAAGTGAAGGTGCTAGATTTCAGGTATATGGGCTTTAGGAGAATGGGGGAATGCATTCAACAAGCATTGGTATGGGGGTGGGGAAACCTAAGGGGGTGGAGGAAATGTTGGATGCAATAAGAGGGGCCACAGTGGAGGCTACTAGGCTTTGCATCAGGAGAGTAAATAAAAATTAGAAGAAAAGGAAGCCACTTTGGTTTAATAGAGGAGTAGTGGAGAAGGTCAGGGCAAAGAGAAACATGTTCAGGTGGTATAAAAGGACACCGAGGGAGGAGGAATAGGGCTATATACCAGGAGAAGCAGAAGGAAGCTGGTTTGGAGTTCAAGAGAGTGAAGGCAAGAACAGACGATAGAACAGACAGTTCAGTCATGGAAGGGGATAAAACCTTCTTCCAGTATGTGAGTGAGAGGAGGAAGTCAAAGGCGGGGTAGTTAGGCTGAAAAATAAAGAAGGGGGGATAGGTAGAGGATGACCGGGAGAAGCGGAAATACTTAACGGCTATTTCTGCTCAGTGTTCACAGCACAGAAGGATGGAGAGGTTAGGAACATCAAGGAAAATGAGGTGGTGGTTGGGGGGGTTGACTCCAGAATAATATGAGGAAGTTCTTTTTCACAGAAAGGGTGGTGGATGCATGGAACGGCCTACCTCAGGAGGTGGTAGATATGGACACAGTGCAGGGCTTCAAACAGACATGGGATTGGCATAATGGAGCAATACAGATGAGTATGAATAGATAGGCCATTGACAGAGTAAAGGCCTATGGCACATTCATAAGGTAGAAAAAATGGGCAGACTAGATAGGCCTTGCGGTCCTTATCTGCCGTCAGCTCTATGTTTCTATGTTATGTTTCTATGTCCATTCCAGGTAGAGGAGGTCCTGAGGCAGTTAAAAAGATTGACGGTGGACAAGGTGATGGGAAAGGATGGAGTGCTCCCCAGGGTACTGAGGGAGCTTAGCAAAGTACTAGCAGTGCCTCTGACCAGCCTACTCAACAAATCATTGGAACCAGGGGAGGTCCCTGAAGACTGGAAAATGGCGGATGTGGTCCTTTCATAAGAGAGGGGGACATGAAGGAGGCAGGTGATTATAAGACTGGTGAGTTTGACAGTGATGGTGGGCAAGCTCATTGAGAAACTGCTAAAGAAAAGAATCACTAGCTACCTAGAAGCCAATGGCCTACAGGACCAATGGCAACATGGGTTCACTGAGGGAAGGTCATGTCAGACAAACTTGATTGAATTCTTTGACTGGGTCACCAGGGTAGTGGATTGGGGAGGGTCTGCAGACATTGCATACCTCGACTTTAAGAAGGCGCTTGACACTGTGCTGCTCAGGAGACTACTGCACAAAATTAGATGTTTTGGGCTGGGGCTGGTAGTAGTTAGGTGGGTGCAAAACTGGCTGGGGGCAGAAGGCAGAGGGTAATTTTTAATGGGGTAACTTCAAATGAGGAAATGGTCACCAGTGGAGTACCTCAGGAGTCAGTGCCGGGCCAGTCCTATTTAATGTATTTATAAGGGACATAGTGGAAGGGCTAGAGGGGAGAGTATGTCTATTTGCAGATGACACGAAGGTCTGCAATACAGTCAATATGCCTGAGGGGGTTGAGAGTATGTGTAGGGATCTGGAGAAACTGGAGGAATGGTCCAAGGAGTCGCAATTGTCCTTCAATACAAAAAAGTGCAAGATCATGCACTTATGCAAGGAAAACCAGGGAGCAGAATACCGAATGGGGGGGCATGTCCTGGCGGTAACTGAGCTGGAAAGGGACCTTGGTATAATTATTTCACAGGACCTGAAAGTGACAAAGCAATGTGAGAAGGCGGTGGCAAGGGCCAGTAGGATGTTGGGTTGCATCATGTGAGGGAATTTTTATATATCCTAAAGCTATATTTGCTGTTATATGCCTTGAAGCTATGCTTGCTTTGAAAGCCATGCCGTAACAAAGTCATAATGAATGTAGTAGAAATTTCTGAGTTCATTTTTTTTTACAGGGTTACAGAATGATACTGAGGTTACTTGAGGTACATTTGTAAAAACAGAAAGCAAGATAAAACTGAGCAGAACTGGTTGTACCAGTCTGAATAACAGGCTCGGACAAAATATAAGATAAAAACATGCTTGGGCAAAATATAAGATAACAGCACGTTGAAGCATTGAAGGCAAGCTGTGCGTTGCTATGGTGTGAGTGAAACTCATTGTTTCCCTCATGTCAGATTGACCCAGGCATATGTATCAAGAGTTTTGGGAAAGAAATGGAATAAGCAGTGGAAAAGTACCTCATACGTTGGTATCAACTTGTTTTTCTGTTACATTGCTGAAAACTTGTTATGCTGAATTATGATTGGCTTATACTGAAATGTTGGTATTTTTTCAAGATAAGAAGTGCAAAATCTAGCTTATAAAAAGCTGCTGTAAACTTTAATCGGGGAGCTTTCTCCTTTGCAGAATCTCACGTATGCATGTGTAAGGTTTGATCAAATAAAGCGATGTTAAGACAAAACCCAGTGGTGTGGTTTTTGCCCCGTGATGATGGGAGTGGTTGCTCAGGTAATACTTACAGTGAGAGAATTTGCAATCACAGTTTTGGCGTAGTCGGCAGGATGAGTTCTTTGGTCCGTGTCACCTCATGATCGGGTTGTTTCCCTTGGACAAAAAGAAGGACATTTTTGTGGAACCCCATCAGGACGTGACGCCTAGGGGCCGGCGACACTCATCATCACTGTAAGTACATAGTATACCTTAGAGCGAGAGTGCACTATAAAGAACAGACCTAGATAAAATGGGAAACAAGGGAACAAAAAAAAACCTAGGTCCAGAGTTAGTATTATCTGGACCAGCAAAATGTATGGTTGCTAAGTTTGGCCAGGATTTGGTCTCTGAGATAGGACAATGGCATAAGTTGACCAGAGGAATATTTCCCCTTATAGGTACTTTTAGTATAGATGTACTAAAGGAAGCAAGGATAGCATTGGAAGAAAAAGAAAAGAGCAAACAAAAAGGGTGCAAGGTAGACTGGTCAAGGTTTAGAATATGGGAAAGAGAGGCAGAAAGGCGACATGAAAATCAAGTAAAGGGATTAATGGTAAAGCAAGAGGAGGAAGAAACTGAACACCGTAGGAGGGTGTTTCACCATCACGATACCCCCCCCACCATATCGGCCCCTTCCACTGACTGTTCTGTCGGAACCACAGGCAGGGATGGCACCAGAAGGGCCACCAATACAGGGAGTAGTGCAGCCTGTACAACAGGCTGCCCCAGCTGTGCAGGCTGCCCTTCCTGCTCAGCAAGTACAGGTGGCCCAACCAGCCCAAGCAGTACAACCAGTGCAGGTCATACGACAGGCTGCCCTACCAACTCAGGTCCCACCAATTCAGAAACAGCCTGTTCAACCTCCTGTGACTCTGATGCGGGAGGTTGCGGTAAGAACCCCCCAATGGTCCCCCACACCTGTTCAGTTGGACACTGACTCGGATGAGGAGATAGAAATAGAGGGGACGGAAGAGGACCTGGTTGAAACAGTGGAATCTATGTCACTGGTGGGGAAGGTACAGGGCAAGGGAGATGGGAAGGCTTGGGTGTTTAGGCAAACTGATGCAAGGACTAAGGGCCCAAAACAGGCAGGGGGAAGAAAGAAACTAAAACAGCAGTTGCCTTTGATATGTTATCCCAACCCACACCCCGAGGCAGGGAGACTGGCTGCCAATGACCAGCCTGCAGTCCCTAAATACATTGAAGTGGACCGCCCATGGAACCCTGAGGAGTTGAGAGAGGCCCTGAAAGATATACCAAAGCCTCAGAATAACATAGAAGAATATATCAAGGAGTTAACAAACTTAATCAAAATGTATGAACTATCTACGACTGAGGTTGGAGAATGTTTTAGACGAACATTAAAGGGCATGTGGGAGGAAGTAAAGGAGGCCTGGGACCCGGAGAAGCTAAGGCCGAAATTATGCCACAATTTAATGCTGTGTGCATAAAACTACGGGAAAAATACAGGGATGTGACAGACTAGCCTCGCATCCGGGATACGAGACAGAAAGATGAGGAATCAGTACGCGATTACAAGGAAAGATTGCAGGGGGTCTTTAGGTAATTTTCCGGTATTGGACCGGATAATCCCGCATACCAGCATCAGTTGGGTATGGCTTTTTGCGCTGGACTGAGTGAGCCAATTAGATTGGGAGTTACCACAGTGTGCATTGGATGGGAAACAATGAAAATGGCCGACCTAGTGCTGTATGCTGAACATGCTGAGAGACAGCAGAAGGAGATACAAAAGGAAAAGAAAGAAAAGCTGGAAAAGGCTCAGCTAATGTATTTTGAAAGAGACAATAAGCAGCCCCAACCGGGAGGTGGAAATGGCAACAGAAGAAGACAGAGAGGACGAAATAATGGAGGTTATCCACAGGGAGGAGGGGGAAAAGGGCAACCATCGGAAGGATCGGCAGGACAAAGACCCGGACCGGGAGGTGGTATCATCTGCTTTGCTTGTGGGGAACAGGGACACATAGCAAGAAATTGTGTAAAGGCAAACCAGTGGCAGTGTAATCAACATTCCAATGCCCTCTTGCCTCCGCCACCACCCTCTCCTGCTCCACAACAGTGGCAGCCAAATCAGCAGCAAGGATGGAGTGGAAACCTCGGATCCTCAGTTCTGACTAATAATGTTGGTTGCCAATGACAGCTGAAGGTTAGAGGAACACTCCCCTCCCCTTTTCACAAATGCTATGTGCTTCAACAACGCCAGAAGGTAGTCCAGTAATAGACTTAATAATCATGAACACCAAGTTGACCTTCTTGATAGACACAGGTGCCTCGATGTCAGTAATTCAAAGAAGCAAGTTAAATGCACCTTATCCAGTCGAATGGTGACAACAATAGGGGCATCAGGAGTACCACAAAGAGAGCAATTGACAATCTCATTACCGGTTCGGTGTGGAAAAATGGAATTACAACATATTTTCCTCAGTAGCACAACCTGTCCAGTAAATTTATTGGGAAGGGATCTCCTGTCAAAGGTAAATGCACAAATGACTTGTACCTCAGAGGGGGTCAATATAGAAGCACCAGGAATAGGCTTGTACCCATGTATAGCCGAAAGAACAGGGGATTGGCTGTATAGCTGGGAACTGACAGAACCAAGGGAAATGTGTTGGTTACAAGGGTGGGCAGAAGAAATAACACATCGTAGGTTGCAGTTACAAACAGATTTACATTGCACTACACACTATGCAGTAGGGGGTTGGGACATGGATTATGAGTGCAAAGAGTGGGGAAAAACAGCCCGTAGAGCAGACCATCTGGGTGTCAGAGATATAGTGGCAAAGAATCATTGTGCAGCCTCAGTCAGGCTAAATGCAGAGCAATTAAAAGTATTCCAAGTGCCAGGGTCATACCCAGCACATTTCTTTATTGAAGAACCCCCTTGAGTGGAAGGTTGGGGCCTGGGTATGAAAATGGTACAGTTGCGTGATTGGAACGAGTAGGAATCAAGCTAATATCAAAGGCTGGAAATTGTGAAAATACAAAATCAACAGAAAAGTTCAGGTATGAGTGGATGAAAGAGAAGTGAATGTGCGAAAGGTTTATGAAGAAATAGGTATGCAGGAGAGTGTAAGTTGGATAAATGAGTTACCGGCCAAGCTATGGGCAGAATCAAAGTATGATGTGGGATTACTGAAGAATGCACAACCCCTTATGGTCAAGCCAAAGTCCTCTTACAGACCGAATAGGCATCAATATCCGCTGGGTAAAGAGGCGGAGGAAGGAATAGTCCCAGTGCATACAGCATTAGTGGAAAGGGGAGTAATCGTCCCCTGCCCATATGCAACGGTAAATACACCAGTTTTACCAGTGAGAAAGCCAAATAGAAGTTACCGTTTTGTGCAGGACCTGAGAGTGGTAAATGAAGCAGTACATGTACGTACTCCGGTAGTGCCAAACCCGATTACAGTATTGTCATCCATTCCACATAACAGCTGTTATTTCACGGTCATTGACTTAGCAAATGCGTTTTATAGTATCCCTGTAGAACCCAGTAGCCAGGAATGGTTTGCATTCACCTACAAAAGGGAAAAGTGGACCTGGACTCGCATGCCCCAAGGCTATGCTGAGTCTCCAGTAGTATTTTCAGCTCAAATGAGAGAGAATCTATCCACTTTTGTGCCCCCATCGGGCTGTACCCTAATACAGTATGTGGATGATCTATTGCTTGCTAGCCCTAGTAAGGAAGCAAATGAACAGGATACAAAAGCTTTATTACTTTTCTTGGCTGAGAATGGGCATAAAGTGTCTCGAGAAAAATTGCAATTGTGTAAAGAGCAAGTGAAATATTTGGGTCATGTGTTGTCTGGCAGTGGTAGAAAGTTAGACCCCGAGAGAATTAAAAACATAGCAGCATGGCCACGCCCAGTTACAAAGCAGCAAATGATGTCTTTTTTGGGTATGGTGGGCTATTGCAGAGCTTGGATCGTGGATTATGCTATGTTGGCACAACCCTCCATGAAGCCATATATGGCACGAAAATGCAGATGAATGAGGAGATCAGGTGGACACCTGGTCTAGAGACCAGTTTTGCAAAACTTAAAAATGTATTGATCACAAGTCCCTGTTTGGGACTACCAAATTATGAGAAGGGTTTCAATTTGTTTGTAAATGGAAAGGGAGGTTACATGTCAGCTGTCTTGACACAGGAACATGGAGGGGGGCAGAGGCCCATAGCATATTACTCGAAGCGTTTGGACTCAGTGGTATGTGGGATGGTGTCTTGCTTGCAGTCGGTGGCAGCGGCTACTGAAGCGGTGTTGGCATGCGTGGATCTGGTAGGATTCTGTGCTTTGACGGTGCATGTGCCTCATTCTGTACATTCTATTCTGCTACAAGCTCACACAGCTCATTTAATGCCTGCACGATTTCTTCAGTATCAAAACGTGTTACTAACCATGTCTAACATAACTTTGAAAAGGTGCACCATTTTAAACCCAGTGACGTTGCTCCCCACCCCGGAGGAGGGGGAGGAGCATGACTGTGGGTAAGTAATTGACTTAGACCGTAAGCCTCGACCGGATATCACTGATGTACCCATCAAAACGCAGACTTAGAATTATTTGTTGACGGCTCAGCACAAAGAGACGAAAAAGGATCCTCCTTGGTAGGTTATGCAGTGTGTACTCAAAACTATGTCGTGGAAGGAGCAAAGTTACCCCCACGAATGTCAGCCCAAGCTGCTGAACTTATAGCTCTGACGAGAGCTTGTATAATAGCCGAGGGTAAAACAGTTAACATATACACAGATAGTCGATATGCATTTGGGGTAGCTCATGATTTTGGCACCCTATGGAAACACAGAGGGTTTTTAACAGCAGTTGGGAAACCTATTAAGCATGCGAATTTAGTAAAAATCTTTGTTAGCAATCCAGAAGCCAGAAAAGTTAGCAATTGTAAAATGTCAGGCCCATACTTCTAACCAAGATTTTGTTTCTGCAGGAATGCAAGGCTGACACAGCTGCAAAGGAAGCAGCTCTTTCTGGGAGTGTTCGAAATTTCAAATGTCCTTGACTATAACTAACCAACTTGATTTATTCTCAGTAAAGGATGTTGCAACTTTACAACAGTCGGCCAGTGCAAAAGAGAAACGAACTGGCAAACAAACTGTAAATTTGATGCTAGCACTAAGGTGGGTAATCTCTCGGCTTGCAGGCTCTGCCTGCCCTCGGTAGTATTTCCCTTTATAAAATTGGCCCATGGGGCCGATCATGTTTCATAAAGTGGAGTAGTCAATCTTGTAAATAAACATTGGTATGTTGTTGGCTTTACGTATATGCTGAAGATTTTGTAAAAGTGTGTAATATGTATGCAAACAATGTTGGCAGAGGATTCCAAGTCAACCACCCCTGCCCATCCTTTCCTACAGGACCTTTGAACATTTAATGATGGATTTTATTGAGCTGAACCCATGTGAAGGGTATAAATATTGCTTAGTAATTGTAGATATGTTTTCAAAGTGGGTAGAAGAGTCCCTAGCATGGAAAACCACGGCCTGTACAGTAGCAAAGGCCCGGATTAGAGAAATCATACCAAGGTGGGGATTCCCACCTCGCTCTCCAGCGATAATGGCTCGTGATTTTGCAAATGCAGTCATCAGAACCTTCTGTGAGGCACTGCAAGTGGATTTCTACGAACGACTGTGCATACCACCCACAATCGGAGGGGCAGAAAGGGCAAATCAGACATTAAAGCTAAATTGACCAAGATTATGGCAGATACTGGCCTTAGTTGGGTAAAAGGCACTACCAATAGCCCTAATGAGTATGAGGGGAGAGCTGGCCCATGGGTTTATCACCTCATGAAATTTTGATGGGAAGGCCCCTCAGAATGACAAATGTCCCCTTCCCACAAAAGCGAATAACATTGCACAGTTTAGATAATGAAATGATTGCCATTGTTTATCTCTTAATGCTGTTTTAAGATCTCTCTATCTCTAGGGTAAAGCTGTACTTCCAGTTCCCTTGGAGGACCCCCATAGGATACAGCCAGGAGACTTTGTGGTTATCAAGGACTTCGAAGAAAAAGTGGTGCGCCCGAGGTGGCGAGGACCGCTTCAAGTGCTCCTGACTACCGCCACTGCCATAAAGATCGCGGAGAGAGAAACGTGGATTCACACATCTCATTGTCGTTTGGTGACAGCCTCTACAGTCGATACCATTGCACAGTGAACTGAGCAACCATGAAAATTGTTATTGTTCTATTTTCGTTCGGACTATCGCTGCTATTTTTGCTATGGGGCTCTGGATACGAGGGAGGCAACTGCTCCTGCCGCAGCACAGAGCCATTGCACATTACGAACACTTGGTGGACTTTAATGAACTTACATGCTAATAATGCTAATGTCTCTGATTGCTATGTATGCACTAGCTCTCCTTCTCTGCAGCCGTAGGGCTCCACCTAAACCCAAGCCTGTAAATAGCACTGAGGCCAGCGAGATTCTCGTGCCATCAGGGAAGAAACATCACTAATGCCCCAGATTATGCTACAAACAAAATAAAGAACCTAACTGTGTTTCGGGGGCATGATTTTACTGCATGGTACAGCCCACCGAATGATACAAATGTGTCAACCTCGTTGTATCTAGACGTTAGACAGCAGAAAATATCAGCCAAGCTCTGCCTGTGTAATAAGCAATTAACCGTGAGTTTAGCACCACTGGGATGGTCCACGTGCCAATATTGTAGGCAGTACAACAGCACCACCAAGTCCGGGTCCACCATAACCAACTACTTCAAGCAGATGCCTGCTGCTACAGTACATCCTGATTTCACTGCCGTGGGCAGTCTGTCAGGTCTATACTGGGTATGCAGGGATAGGGCTTATCTTTTTCTTACCTATAGGGTGGACGTGATGCCGCTATCTAGCCACACTCACCCCGCGCCCATGTATATAAGTACAATGCATCTGCTATGTACATCAGCATACAAGCTATATAAATCAAGTTCAAAAAGGAGGCTAGACGTAATAAACGTGTCCCAGTGGGAGAAAAATTTGAGGCGGTATCTTCCCATGGTGGGGTGTTGTTCAAAACATGCATTACAATGACCAGTTAAGCTATGAGTTAGAAACGTTAATTAATGATACCTTGAAATCAACTGACTGTTGACAGCTGAAATTAAAGCCCTTAGAATCGTAGCTTTGCAGAATAGAGCCGCACTTTGATTATGTATTAGCTTCGCAAGGGTGTGTGTGCCCATTATAGGGGAAGAATAGCTGAACCTATATCCCAGATAATTCCCAAGAACTTGAGCAAGTAATTGAGGGAATACGAACACTACAGCAACGGTTCTAAGTGAGCATGCATCTGTATCAGGGCTGGGCCCCTGGTCATGGTTCTCCTGCCATATTTGGTGACTGGAGCACTACCCTCCTCCACTAGGTGGCAGTAATCGTGGTGGTGATACTGGCATTATGGCTCCTGACTGTGTTGTTCAAATTTCTTGCGTAAATTCAGTAGCACCCTGTCGCCACATGCCATCACGCTCCACCCCTTACTACACCCCAAGGACCAAGACCCTAGCGAATTAGCCAGGGTGTTCCCGTTCTGTGATGTACCAGATGTGACTAAAGTATAATAGTTAACAAGTTGATACAACGTATCAAAAGGGGGGAGAGTGTGAGGGTATTTTTATATATCCTAAAGCTATATTTGCTATTATATGCCTTGAAGCTATGCTTGCTTTGAAAGCCATGCTGTAACAAAGTCATAATGAATGTAGTAGAAATTTCTGAGTTCATTTTTTTTTACAGGGTTATAGAATGATACTGAGGTTACTTGAGGTACATTTGTAAAAGAGAAAGCAAGATAAAACTGAGCAGAACTGGTTGTACCAGCCTGAATAACAGGCTCGGACAAAATATAAGATAAAACATGCTTGGGCAAAATATAAGATAACAGCACGTTGAGGCATTGAAGGCAAGCTGTGCATTGCTATGGTGTGAGTGAAACTCATTGTTTCTCTCAGGTCAGATTGACTCAGGCATATGTATCAAGAGGTATTGGGAAAGAAATGGAATAAGCAGTGGAAAAGTACCTCATACGTTGGTATCAACTTGTTTTTCTGTTACATTGCTGAAAACTTGTTATGCTGTCTTATGATTGGCATATACTGAAATGCTGGTATTTTTTCAAGATAAGAAGTGCAAAATCTAGCTTATAAAAAGCTGCTGTAAACTTTAATCAGGGAGCTTTCTCCTTTGCAGAATCTCCCGCATGCATGTGTAAGGTTTGATCAAATAAAGCGATGTTAAGACAAAACCCAGTGGTGTGGTTTTTGCCCCGTGACGACGGGAGGGGTTGCTCAGGTAATACTTACAGTGAGAGAATTTGCAATCACAGTTTTGGCGTAGTCGGCAGGATGAGTTCTTCAGTCTGTGTCACCTCGTGATTGGGTTGTTTCCCTTGGACAAAAAGAAGGACATTTTTGTGGAACCCCATCAGGACGTGACTTTAGGGGCCGCGACACTCATCATCACTGTAAGTACATAGTATACCTTAGAGCGAGTGTGCACTATAAAGAACAGACCTAGATAAAATGGAAACAAGGAACAAAAAACCTAGGTCCAGAGTTAGTATTATCTGGACCAGCAAATGTATGGTTGCTAAGTTTGGCCCAGGATTCGGTTCTGAGATAGGACAATGGCATAAGTTGACCAGGGAATATTTCCCCTTATAGGTACTTTTAGTATAGATGTACTAAAGGAAGCAAGGATAGCATTGGAAGAAAAAGAAAAGAGCAAACAAAAAGGGTGCAAGGTAGACTGGTCAAGGTTTAGAATATGGGAAAGAGAGGCAGAAAGGCGACATGAAAATCAAGTAAAGGGATTAATGATAAAGCAAGAGGAGGAAGAAACTGAACACCGTAGGAGGGTGTTTCACCATCACGATACCCCCCCACCATATCAGCCCCTTCCACCAACTGTTCGGCCGGAACCACAGGCAGGGATGGCACCAGAAGGGCCACCAATACAGGGAGTAGTGCAGCCTGTACAACAGGCTGCCCCAGCTGTGCAGGCTGCCCTTCCTGCTCAGCAAGTACAGGTGGCCCAACCAGCCCAATCAATACAACCAGCACAGGTCGTACAACAGGCTGCCCTACCAACTCAGGTCCCACCAATTCAGAAACAGCCTGTTCAACCTCCTGTGACTCTGATGCGGGAGGTTGCGGTCAGAACCCCCCAATGGTCCCCCCAAACCTGTTCAGTTGGACACTGACTCGGATGAGGAGATAGAAATAGAGGGGATGGAAGAGGACCTGGTTGAAGCAGTGGAATCTATGTCACTGGTGGGGAAGGTACAGGGCAAGGGAGATGGGAAGGCTTGGGTGTTTAGGCAAACTGATGCAAGGACTAAGGGCCCAAAACAGGCAGGGGGAAGAAAGAAACTAAAACAGCAGTTGCCTTTGATATGTTATCCCAACCCACACCCCGAGGCAGGGAGACTGGCTGCCAATGACCAGCCTGCAGTCCCTAAATACATTGAAGTGGACCACCCATGGAACCCTGAGGAGTTGAGAGAGGCCCTGAAAGATATACCAAAGCCTCAGAATAACATAGAAGAATATATCAAGGAGTTAACAAACTTAATCAAAATGTATGAACTATCTACGACTGAGGTTGGAGAATGTTTTAGACAAACATTAAGGGGCATGTGGGAGGAAGTAAAGGAGGCCTGGGACCCGGAGAAGCCAAGGGCCGAAATTATGCCACAATTTAATGCTGTGTGAATAAAACTACGGGAAAAATACAGGGATGTGACAGACTGGCCTCGCATCTGGGATACGAGACAGAAAGATGAGGAATCAGTACGCGATTACAAGAAAAGATTGCAGGGGGTCTTTAGGCAATTTTCCGGTATTGGACCATTTAATCCCACATACCAGCATCAGTTGGGTATGGCTTTTTGCGCTGGACTGAGTGAGCCAATTAGATTGGGAGTTACCACAGTGTGCATTGGATGGGAAACAATGAAAATGGCCGACCTAGTGCCATATGCTGAATTTGCTGAGAGACAGCAGAAGGAGATACAAAAGGAAAAGAAAGAAAAGCTGGAAAGGCTCAGCTAATGTATTTTGAAAGAGACAATAAGCAGCTAACCGGAGGTGAAATGGCAACAGAAGAAGACAGAGAGGACGAAATAATGGAGGTTATCTGCAGGAGGAGGGAAAGAGGCAACCATTGGAAGGATCGGAGGGACAAAGACCGGACCGGGAGGTGGTATCATCTGCTTAGCTTGTGGGGAACAGGGACACATAGCAAGAAATTGTGTAAAGGCAAACCAGTGGCAGCGTAATCAAGATTCCAATGCCCTCTTGCCTCCGCCACCACCCTCTCCTGCTCCACAACAGTGGCAGCCAAATCAGCAGCAAGGATGGAGTGGAAATCCTCGGGATCCTCAGTTCTGGACTAATAATGTTGGCTTTGCCAATGACAGCTGAAGGTTAGAGGAACACTCCCCCTCCCCCTTTTCACAAATGCTATGTGCTTCAACAATGCCAGAAGGTAGTCCAGTAATAGACTTAATAATCATGAACACCAAGTTGACCTTCTTGATGGACACAGGTGCCTCGATGTCAGTAATTCAAAGAAGCAAGTTAAATGCACCCTTAACCAGTCGAATGGTGACAACAATAGGGGCATCAGAGTACCAAAGAAGAGCAATTGACAATCTCATTACCGGTTCGGTGTGGAAAAATGGAATTACAACATATTTTCCTCAGTAGCACAACCTGTCCTGTGAATTTATTGGGAAGGGATCTCCTGTCAAAGGTAAATGCACAAATGACTTGTACCTCAAAGGGGGTCAATATAGAAGCACCAGGAATAGGCTTGTATCCATGTATAGCCGAAAGAACAGGGGATTGGCTGTATAGCTGGGAACTGACAGAACCAAGGGAAATGTGTTGGTTACAAGGGTGGGCAGAGGAAATAACACATCGTAGGTTGCAGTTACAAACAGATTTACATTGCACTACACACTACGCAGTAGGGGGTCGGGACATGGATTATGAGTGCAAAGAGTGGGGAAAACAGCCCGTAGACAGACCATCTGGGTGTCAGAGATATATGTGGCAAAGAATTGTTGTGCAGCCTCAGTCAGGCTAAATGCGGAGCAATTAAAAGTATTCCAAGTACCAGGGTCATACCCGCACATTTCTTTGGCCAGAGAACCCCCCCCTTGAGTGGAAGGAATTGGGGCCATGGGTAGCAGAAATGGTACAGTTGCATGATTGGGAACGTGTAGGAAGCAAGCTAATATCAAAGGCTGGAAATTGTGAAAAATACATAATCAACAGAAAGTTCAGGTATGAGTGGATGAAAGAGAAGTGAATGTGCGAAAGGTTTGTGAAGAAATAGGCATGCAGGAGAGTGTAAGTTGGATAAATGAGTTACCGGCAAAGCTATGGGCAGAATCAAAGTATGATGTGGGATTACTGAAGAATGCACAACCCCTTATGGTCAAGCCAAAGTCCTCTTACAGACTGAATAGGCATCAATATCCGCTGGGTAAAGAGGTGGAGGAGGGAATAGCCCCAGTGCATGCAGCATTAGTGGAAAGGGGAGTAATCATCCCCTGCCCATATGCAATGGTAAATACACCAATTTTACCAGTGAGAAAGCCAAATGGAAGTTACCACTTTGTGCAGGACCTGAGAGTGGTAAATGAAACAGTACATGTACGTACCCCGGTAGTGCCAAACCCGATTACAGTATTGTCATCCATTCCACATAACAGCTGTTATTTCACGGTCATTGACTTAGCAAATGCATTTTATAGTATCCCCGTAGAACCCAGTAGCCAGGAATGGTTTGCATTCACCTACAAAAGGGAAAAGTGGACCTGGACTCGCCTGCCCCAAGGCTATGCTGAGTCTCCAGCAGTATTCTCAGCTCAAATGAGAGAGAATCTATCCGCTTTTGTGCCCCCATCGGGCTGTACCCTAATACAGTATGTGGATGATCTATTGCTTGCAGCCCTAGTAAGGAAGCAAATGAACAGGATACAAAAGCTTTATTACTTTTTTGGCTGAGAATGGGCATAAAGTGTCTCGAGAAAAATTGCAATTGTGTAAAGAGCAAGTGAAATATTTGGGTCATGTGTTGTCTGGCAGTGGTAGAAAGTTAGACCCCGAGAGAATTAAAAACATAGCAGCATGGCCACGCCCAGTTACAAAGCAGCAAATGATGTCTTTTTTGGGTATGGTGGGCTATTGCAGAGCTTGGATTGTGGATTATGCTATGTTGGCACAACCCCTCCATGAAGCCATATATGGCACGAAAATGCAGATGAATGAGGAGATCAGGTGGACACCTGGTCTAGAGACCAGTTTTGCAAAACTTAAAATGTATTGATCACAAGTCCCTGTTTGGGACTACCAAATTATGAGAGGGTTTCAATTTGTTTGTAAATGGAAAGGAGGTTACATGTCAGCTGTCTTGACACAGGAACATGGAGGGGCAGAGGCCCATAGCATATGACTCGAGCGTTTGGACTCAGTGGTATGTGGGATGGTGTCTTGCTTGCAGTCGGTGGCAGCGGCTACTGAAGCGGTGTTGGCATGCGTGGATCTGGTAGGATTCTGTGCTTTGACGGTGCATGTGCCTCATTCTGTACATTCTATTCTGCTACAAGCTCACACAGCTCATTTAATGCCTGCACGATTTCTTCAGTATCAAAACGTGTTACTAACCATGTCTAACATAACTTTGAAAAGGTGCACCATTTTAAACCCAGTGACATTGCTCCCCACCCCGGAGGAGGGGGAGGAGCATGACTGTGGGCAAGTAATTGACTTAGACTGTAAGCCTCGACCGGATATCACTGACGTACCCATACAAAACACAGACTTAGAATTATTTGTTGACGGCTCAGCACAAAGAGACGAAAAAGGATCCTCTTTGGTAGGTTATGCAGTGTGTACTCAAAACTATGTCGTGGAAGGAGCAAAGTTACCCCCACGAACGTCAGCCCAAGCTGCTGAACTTATAGCTCTGACGAGAGCTTGTATAATAGCCGAGGGTAAAACAGTTAACATATACAGAGATAGTCAATTTGCATTTGGGGTAGCTCATGATTTTGGCACCCTATGGAAACACAGAGGTTTTTTAACTGCAGCTGGGAAACCTATTGAGCATGCGAATTTAGTGAAAAATCTTTTGTTAGAAATCCAGAAGCCAGAAAAGTTAGCAATTGTAAAATGTCAGGCCCATACTTCTAACCAAGATTTTGTTTCTGCAGGAAATGCGAGGGCTGACACAGCTGCAAAGGAAGCAGCTCTTTCTGGGAGTGTTCTGAAATTTCAAATGTCCTTGACTATAACTAACCAACTTGATTTATTCTCAGTAAAGGATGTTGCAACTTTACAACAGTTGGCCAGTGCAAAAGAGAAATGTAACTGGCAAACAAACTGTAAATTTGATGCTAGCACTAAGGTGTGGACAAAAGTATTTCCCTTTTTGGCAAAATTGGCCCATGGGGCCGATCATGTTTCAAAAAGTGGAGTAGTCGATCTAGTAAATAAACATTGGTATGTTGTTGGCTTTACCGTATATGCTGAAGATTTTTGTAAAAAGTGTGTAATATGTATGCAAAATAATGTTGGCAGAGGACTCCAAGTAACCCCCTCTGCCCATCCTTTTCCTACAGGACCTTTTGAACATTTAATGATGGATTTTATTGGGCTGAACCCATGTGAAGGGTATAAATATTGCTTAATAATTGTAGATATGTTTTCAAAGTGGGTAGAAGCGTTCCCAGTACAGAAAACCACGGCCTGTACAGTAGCAAAGGCCCCGATTAGAGAAATCATACCAAGGTGGGGGATTCCCACCCGGCTCTCCAGCGATAATGGCTCGCATTTTGCAAATAAAGTCATCAGAACCTTGTGTGAGGCACTGCAAGTGGATTTACGAACGCACTGTGCATACCACCCACAATTGGGAGGGGCAGTAGAATGGGCAAATCAGACATTAAAGCTAAAATTGACCAAGATTATTGCAGATACTGGCCTTAGTTGGGTAAAGGCACTACCAATAGCCCTAATGAGTATGAGGGGGAGAGCTGGCCCCATGGGTTTATCACCTCATGAAATTTTGATGGGAAGGCCATTCTGAAATGTTGGTATTTTTTCAAGATAAGAAGTGCAAAATCTAGCTTATAAAAAGCTGCTGTAAACTTTAATAAGGGAACTTTCTCCTTTGCAGAATCTCCCGCATGCATGTGTAAGGTTTGATCAAATAAAGCGACGTTAAGACAAAACCCAGTGGTGTGGTTTTTGCCCCGTGACGATGGGAGTGGTTGCTCAGGTAATACTTACAGTGAGAGAATTTGCAATCACAGTCAGTAGGGGAATCACTAGCAGGAGGAGGGAGGTCATAATGCCCTTGTACTGACAACTGGTCAGGCCACATCTTGAATTTGGAGTCCAGTTCAGGAGGTCATACCTCAAGATAGACGTTGATATAGTGGAGTGTGTCCAGAGGAGAGAGACAAAAATGGTGAATGGCCTCAGTCATTTGTCATATAAGGAACGACTGAGGGATCTAAACATGTACTCCCCCAGAACAAAGAAGGGAAAGGGGGAGACATGATTGAGACCTTTAAATATATCAAGGGTATTAGCAGGGTGCCAGTAGGGGACATCTTCTAGCTAAATAGGCAATCAAAAACAAGGGGGCATGATATGCAGATAGTAGGGAGGAAGTTCAGAGGAAACATTAGAAAATTCTATTTCACGGAGAGGGTGGTGGATAACTAGAACAAATTCCCAGAGGAGGTGGTGGGAGCAAGAATGGTGGCGGGATTCAAGGGAATGTGGGATAGACACAAGGGTCTTTTGGATTGGGAATGGGGAGATGGTAGGAAATTGCAAAGTCCTAGCAGTTAGTTAGGCACACTTAGCAGGCTGGGTGGGCCTGGCTGTCCTTTTCTACCTACACATTTCTATGTTTCTATGTTTACCAAGTTCTCTGAGTTTCAAGGATTATAGGGCTTCTGTCATTTCCCTGCTTACCCTTTACCCCCAACAGCAGGCCCATCTAAGGTATGTCAGTCAGGTCCTTCTTGAAGGTAACCCATGGGGGTTTGTTGTCTGCATGTCAGAGGAACCACCTCATGGCCTGTGCCATTCTGTATGCCTAGAAGTATCCCTGAAACCATGTCTCCCTTGTTTCCAATGTGCACTGAGTTTGGCCTTACTGAGTCTGGGTGCCTTCCCTTCCCTTCCCAGAGCAGAAGAGCCAGAAGTTTGTCTATCTTACAAAATATTTTGTCGGGCACTGCTGAGGAGAGGCTATGGAATATGTAAGTAAATTTGGGGAGCAAGAACATCCAAATAGTCTTTGCCTTCCCTTTAAGGGTCAGTTGAAGTTTAAGCCATCTCTGTATGTCGAGGTCTACTGCCTTAAGGAGTGGGTTGAAACATAGATACATAGAAATGTAAAAGTTAACAGCAGATAAGGGCACCAAGGCTCACTGTATCTGCCCTATAAATTTGTATCTAGTGAATCCCTGTTTAGTCTAATGGTCACCCATTAGTCTAGTGTCCTCAGGCTTCTTATGTGCCTGTCCCATGCCTTCATGAAGCCTGTAACTATTTCTGTCCCCACAACCTCAGCCAGTAGGCTGTTCCATCTGTCAACTACCCTCTCCGTGTAAAAGTTCTTCCTCATGTTTCCTATGAGCCCCCCCCCCCCCCGTTTCATGTTGTGGCCTCTAGTTCTTGAGTATTTTTTCCTTTGGAAAATTTCCTCAACTTGCACTCTGTTTCTCCCCGTGAGGTATTTATGTTTCAATCATGTCCCCACTCTCCCTCCTCTCGTCCACTGAAAACATGTTTAGCTCCCTTAACCTCTTTCCATAGGGTTTTTTGTGTAGGCCTCCCACCATCTTGGTTGCCTTCCTCTGTACAGCCTCCGCTCTGTTTCTGTCTCTCTGGAGATGGGGTCTCCAGAACTGGACACAATACTTGATTTGAAGCCTCACCAATGATCTATAATGTGGGAGTATAACCTCCCTTCTTCTGCTGGTTATACCCCCACCTATGCAACGCAGCATTCCGCTGGCTTTTGCTACTGCTTTGTCACATTGCCTGATCATCCTCAGGTCATCTAAGATGACACCCAGATCCCACTCCTGCTTGGAACTTGAAATGTTCTCTCCTCCTAGCTTGTATACTGCCCCCAGGATATTGTTTCCCATATGCATAATCTTGCATTTTTTACCATTGAACCCCAGCTGCCACTCCCTATACCAGTCATCTAGTAATTTTAGGTCCCTTTGCATTTTATCCACCCCATCTGGAGTGTCTACCCTGTAGCAGATTTTTGTGTCATCTGCAAACAGGCAAACCTTCCCTTCCAGTCCCTCAGCAACGTCACTGATGAAGACATTGAAGAGGACTGAGCCCAACACTGATCCATGTGGAAGTCGGCTGGTCACCCTTCTCTCTGCCAAACATGAGCCATTTACCATCACCCTCTGAGTTCTATGGCTTAGCCAGTTTCTCACCCATCTCAGTATCTTGCTTCCTATCCCCAAGTTCCCTAGTTTATTCTGCAGCCTTCTATTTGCTACCATATTGAAAGCCTTGCTAAAATCCAGATATGCTATATCCACTGCCCTGCCCTGATCCACCTCCCTGTTCACTCAGTTGAAGAAATCTATAAAATGTATTTGGCATGACTTGCCATCAGTGACATCATGTTGTCTTGGGTCCTGGAGATTGTTTTCTGCCAGGTGTTGCACAATTCTTTCCTTCAGCAGTTTTTCCATTAATTTACATGCCACTGAGATCTGACTTACTGCCCTGTAGTTTCCTGCCTCCTCCTTATTACTACTTTTATGTAGTGGGACCACATCAGCCCTCCTCCAGTCCTCTGGTTCCTCCTCCATCTCCAATGATAGACTGAACAACACTGCCAGTGGTGCCGACGACACCTTCCTTAGCTCCATCAGTATCCTTGGGTGTACTCTATCTGGACTCTTTGCCTTATCTGTTTTTATTGCTGTTAGTTCCTTGAGGATCCTTTCCTCTAAGAATGGACTAGTGTCCACCTCACTTCCCTTTGAATCCTTCACCTTCAAAGATGGGCCTTTCCATTCCCCCTCCTCAGTGAATATTGAACAGAAATAATTGTGCAGCGCTTCTGCCTTGAGTACATCATCCTCCATGCACCCTCCTTCCCCAATTTTCAGCCTAGCAATATCTCCTCTCTATTTTTCCTATCACTTATGTACCTTAAGAATGTTTTGTTTTTGTGTTTTATTACATTTGCCAAATCTGTTTGTGCTTTTGCCAACCTAATCACCTTCCCTGCTTCCCTCTGTTTTATTTGGTATCTGTCCCTGTCTCCTACTGCCTAAGTCTGCTTGTAAGTCCTGAAGACCAACCTCTTATCCTTCACTTTCTTAGTAACTTCTCCAGTGAACCAGAGGGAACCTTTGTCTCTTTCCTTTGTTCAGCTGTTTGAAAGAGTTTTGTTGCATCCTCTATGGTTGCCTTATTTGTTTTTCACAGCTCACCCACTGTTGACACACCTGTGACTTTTTATGGCTGCCTTCATGAACTTTCCCATTTTGCCATAGTCCATTCTTTTGAAGTCTAGGGTTTCTGTCCTTGTGGGGTTTGCTTTATGCTCAGCTAGTACCTCAAACTACACTGAGTGGTGATTGCTGTTACCCAGGTGCTCCGCTACTGTGACCTTTCCCACATTTTTCCTGTTTGAAAGCACCAGGTCACGTATTGCTCCTTCCCTTGGGACTGTGGCTAGCTGTTTTAAGAATGCCTCTTTCTGGCCAGCAAGCAAATTTCTACTCCTAGCTGTAGCAGCTGTAAGTAAGCTTCAGTCCACAGCTGGGAGGTTGAAGTCTCCAACTCTCAACACCTCCTCCTTATGTGACATTTTATTAATCAATGTTGACAGTTCCTGATCCATAGATTCATCCTGAGATTGGGGTCAGTAGACCACCACGGTATGGATAGCTGTTCCTTTTCTCTTCTCTAGTGTGACCCATAGTACTTCCTCTTTTCCCCATTATACTGTGTCTCTGTTGCTTTGATGGTGCCCCTAACATACAATGCCACCTCCCCTCCCTTTTTGCCTACTCTTTCCTTCCTAAATAGAGTGCATCCTGGAATAACTACCTCCCAGCTTTGGTTGTTTTTGCACCACGTTTCTGTGATGGCTACTATGCCTAGCTTTGCTTCCTCCATAGTGGTCTCTAGGTAGTAGATTTTGTTGCTCAGGCTGCGAGCACTGGTGCACATAGATCTCCATTTTGTGACTCTGTCCTTTCCCTCCATTCCCATTTGAGCCCTCCTATATTACCCGCTGCCCTGCCTTGCCCTGATTGTTTTATTATTAACCTTGTTTGTGTGACTATTTGGCTCATCTGATGTGTCTTTGCTGTTTTGGTCCAATGTAATCTGATATGGGTCTCTCTTTTCATTGTTCTTCGTATGTCTTGAGTGTTCACTGATCATGCCATTTGCGGGAGAGACTGTTCAACATTCCATCGCTTGCCGAGCAGCATCTCCCTCCTCTTCCTACTTTAAGGACTTGAAGATGGCATTCACCAAGTATGACCACTTGATTGTAAGCTGTTCCCCCAGGTATGTAAAACCATCCTGGGCACAAATAATGCATGTGCCACTGGGTGCAAGCCAAGTTCAAGGGGGAAAGAGTAGTCTTTTTCAGTTGACTGCAAAGCCAGAGGCAGATGTAAATCTATCCAGCAGAGCCACGATGGGGCCCAGTGATTGTGCAGGATAGGTGATGGTAAGAATAAGTCATCAGCATATGTGGTGACTAGATATAATTTATCCTGGATCTTGATGCCTTGCACATCTTGTGAGTCAAGGAACTTTCCAGTGAGGGAGTCTAAAGCTACCAAGAGGGACAGGGGGCACCCTTGCCATGTGCCCCAAAATAAGCCAAATGATTTTGAAATGGTACAGTTGGCGAGAATGGTGGCTGTAGGCTTGTTATACAATGTGGACATCCAGCTGTGGAAGTAGGGACTGAAGCCATATGCCTCCAGAACAGAATGCAAGTAAAATAGTGCCATTCTACAGAGTCAAAAGCTTTGCGGAAGTCCAAAGCCATCACTGCCATAGGAGAGGTAGCCTGACATGCATGCAATTTAAGATGCAGCACAGTGTGGATGTTGTGGGCTCCAGTTTTACCTTATCTAAAACCTGCCTGAAATGGGTGAATGATAGACAGTAGGACCTTTTCCACCCTGTTGGCTAAAGCCTTGGCCACAATTTTCCTGTCTGTGGCAATCAGGGAGATTGGCCTAAAGTTGGTACAATCTAGTGAGTCAGATGACTTCTTGGGTAGTATTGTGACCATGGCTTCCTTCATAGTGTGTGGGAGGGTGTCTTGAGATCTACCCTCCTGCAGGACTGCTACGGGGGGGGGATTAAGATATGTGGCATACGTTTGTGGAGCTCAAAAATCATACCTTCAGCTCTAGGTACTTTACCTTGGAAGAGCTGTCTCAGGACCCTCTTGAGCTCATCAATTGTGAGAGGCATGTCTAATTCCTGGTGAAAGTCAAAGGTTACCTGGGGCACTGTGAGTCTGCCTTCCGACAGTTGAAGGAGACATAAAGTTCACAGTACATGTGGATGCCTCGGACCATAGGCTGGGTGCAGTCCCGAGCCAGGTTATAATGCAGGGGGAGAAGCACCCCATGTTGTATCTGAGCCAGAAGTTTCTGCTCAGGGAACAGGCATATGACACAGTTGAAAGGGAATGTCTGGGGATAATGTGGGCCCTTCAGAAACTGCAGCCATATCTGTACAGGAGGGAGTTCATTGTGGTCACAAGTCATAACCCCTTAAATGACTCCATTGGACTAGTGGGCAAAACACAAAATTTTTGCACTGAAGTTTGGTACTACAGTCATATAACATGATTATTCAGCACCAAAGTAGGGTGCAGAATGCCAATGCAGAGGGACTGTTGAGTCAGAGCTGAAGGTATGACATGTTACTTTAGACGCTCCCGTGCCGTACATGAATGGCAGTGTTTCTTGAGGGTTGACCAAAAGAGACATGCCATCATTTCCTGGGTCAGGGGAATGGGAATGTCACAGACATGTGACCAGATTGCTCTATTGCTTCCTTATTTTAATTTCCTTTGTTAATGTAATCATGCTTCTGTTACAAGTTCCGCTATTTGCAAAGTAGACATAGAACATGGCTTTCAAGGTCATATCCCAAGCAGGCCTCATGGGAAATAATTAGCCAACTCATCTGCAGGGAAATGTTTGCTTGGTAACATTTAGCTACATATCCTGAAAGGTAGATGAGAGAGTGCTATTTTGAATGCCTCAGTCATCCTGAGAGGCAGAGGTGTGGGTTGCACACCTCAGATATCCTGAAAAACAGAATTGTAAAATTGGACTGAGGCTGTCTGGGTGTGTAGTAAACCAGCTGATAGATGATGCCATTGCTCCATACACACACCCATCTGGGTTGGGGGGCATGGGTAAACTATCACTCAAAGGGGCAAAACCACCTCCCACAGTCAAAGAGAATAAGTCAGTGAGCTGAGGTTCAGTTCTTTCTCTTGCACTTGGAACATCTGAAGACCAGGGGCTCTGCCACACAAAAACTAGCTGACTGGTAAGATAGCATAGTGAGGGATAGTGCTTTCTGTAGCTAGGGCAGGAAGCATTTTAGGTACGGATAATACCTTACATTTTCACTGTACATCAACTGTATGTTCAACTTGTTTTATTTTCTGTTTCTTAGTAAATGTGCAAATCTTTTGTTGTCACGTAAATACATCCTGCTTATAAATACTTGTAGTAGTAAAGAATAAATTTTTATAGAATCAGTGACTGTTTGTTTCATTTAACAGGTAATTCTGCTATTTCTGCTGGACTCTGTTTGCAGTCCATCTTGGAAGGGACACTCTTCCCACAGTTATTGTGTTGACTTTCCTGACCTTGTGCAAGGAGGAGGTAAAAAAGCAGGTTTCCTGGTTCCTGTTCTGGCAAAAACCTTGTGGTGGCAGTGAACTAGAAGTCCTTGGTGAAGGAGATTTTTGTTTCACCCACCCCAACCTTATGGTAGCAGTTCTCTCTTCAATCAGCAATACTGTAAAACAAATCCACTCATTTCAGTCTCTCTCCACCCAATCCTTATCATCCCATAATGTCAAATGGTTTAGTAAACAATATTTTCACAGGTCCAATGAAGCAAAAAAGATTCACATCCTCTCTGTCTCTTGACTAGGCTAGAATGCTGATAATGTCTAGTCAGTTGTGATCTGCACATGATTTCTGGCATGCCAGCCTAGTGGTGGCGTAAGATGGAGAGGATAACTTTTTTTAAATGTTGCATTGGACCTGTAAAATGTGACTGAATGATGGGGTTGAAAGGAACTGGGTGGGGAGGCAGAGATGGGGGGGGATTGGTTTTGCAATAGTGGTAATGGAAAATAGATAGAAGTGCTGGCCATGGGGGTTGTCCACCGGTACTGGCTGTCAGGCTAAATGTGTATGAATGAATATGCACAACATAGATAGGTCAATAACCTTCTTGTGCACAGTCAGTCTGACAGCCTACACATTGCTGACAACTGTTACTGATAAGAGAAGCAAGAAATGAAAGAAACAGCACTAACACATTTTTGGTAATAAACCTGTCACAGCTAATCTCCCCCATCCAGTGTATTCTCTATGGCAAACTATTGCTGCCCACCCTCTGCTGGATTACAGTACAATAGAAACTGTTCAGCTATTCTGACAAGCGTTAAGGTTTAGCTACCATGACCAGCCCAAAACCAAAATAGTAGAATTAGTAAGTGTGGCAGGCAAACAAAGAAAGTCAAATAACTTTTCTTTTCAGTCATTCTGATTTAGAAAAAAAAGAAAACAGCATTGTAAATGTGGTAAGTAAGTAACTCTCTTTTTTGTCTTACTACTTAGTAGATGGATAGATATGACAGTAACTAAAAATAGAAGAAGGGGAACGTGTAACTGCTTAGAAAACTATACAGTATGAATTAAAAAGTTGGCATTTTAAAACTGTACAGTGTGTGTTTCATCACCTTGACATGATATTTTAACTGATTACATCTAGTTTCTCAAAACCTGATATATGATATTGATGTCTAGCATACAGTAAACTGTGTCCAGAGTGGACAAAGGTGCTGTCAAATCTTATCAGCTTTTAAATGAAAGCAGAAGGTCTTGGCAAGGTTCACTTCTAATTAAATTTTACTCTCCATTGAGCACTGTGCTGAGGTTCACACTTTCTGGCAGAAGAGCATAGCCAGAGGCCATCTTCCTTCTTCTGATGGCTGCAGACTACTTCTGCATTTTCCTAAACATTCACACATCTTTAATCCTCCTCAAAGCATCAGGCTATCTCCTGAACCTTCAGGCTAAAAGAGATAATTGTGTCTAACTGTTGCAGTTGGCAAAATGCCTGGTTCAGGAAAGCATAGCCTTTCTAAACGAATGATTTCCAGCTTAAATGATAAATGATGGTATCAGCCTAGAGAACAAATATATTTCTTTTAATGAAAAGTTGCATATCTCTTCATGCAGCTAAGTTTAACATAATATAACTCTTAATTCCCATCCAAAAGTCTCAAATATGCACAGCTCCTTTTTTGGAGGATAGGTGCAGTAGGCAATTTCATTTCATACAGTGGCCTTTTGTATGTCAGGGTTCTCATTACAACAACAAGGACAATATACTGTAAATACAGACATAATGCTGTAATATACACCTTTTTTATATATTGATCATTTAAATAAACATTTAGCGAACAGTAGAGCTGGTGAACATCTAGTTAAAATGATGATGCCACAGTTTTGTTTTAGAACTATGAGGCGTTTTTACATTTCAGCTTACCTAGAACATCGCCATCTGAATTGACTTGCTCCCCTCCAATCTCGCCACTGCCTTTTTCATTTACAAAATGGGTCTGTGCAGCATTCCTGATGGCCTTCCCTTGTTTGGGGGGCATTTCTGGTGGAGGGGATACTGAATGGAAGTTGCCCCCATGCAAGTGAAGCAGCATTTTTACACTTTTCCCAAAAAATGTCTGCAGTGACGCACTCCACTCCATGTTCGCAACAAATCAGAGAATGCTGGGTGCTGAAAGAGAGGGGCCTGCAGCGCTCTGTCATCTCTTTACACTGCCAGATCTGCACCAGTGCAACTCATCTGCACCATTGGCACCAGTGCAGATCTGGTAGTGTAAAAGCCCCAACAGAGGGATGGTGCCTGGTGAAACTCAAAATGAGGAGTGTGCCAAAGAGGACTGCTGCTACTGAGAAAGCTTGACCACTGCAAATCAACAATCAAGTTTATAAGTTAATTTATTAAGGAGAAATCTAAAAATTATTGGGTTTGGAATGATAGATTATTTTCTGTATTTTTATTGTGTTACAGCTGAATGGTCAAGGATTATGAAATATGTGCAACATAGAGGATAATGTATTGGTATCAGTTAACAACAATGTTGTATTCACTTCACGAGGTTGCCATGACAACATAGTAAACCTCAAGAGTGAAGCTTGAGATGTTTACAGTTGTCATGTAACCTTGAGAAGTGAATACACCATTGTTGTTTAACTGATGCCCATCCATTGTCTTGAATAGTGTATGGGCATCAACTAAACAACACTGAACATTTCTTGAGCACCGCTGTAAGTACTGCACCTCACAAACTTAATGAACACTGCAGTGCTGCTTATGTCCCCCCCCACAGGAAGAAACCCCACTCTTTCCATGTTCCCCATCTCACAGACTAGCTTTTTTAAATAAAATACAGCAGCGTGCACCTAAGCTGAACATCAGGGTTGTGTCCTTTTAGCAGCGCTGATGTCTCTTGGCAGAGATCTCACTGCCGTGGCCATTTCCACATCATAATCAGAACAGATCTCACTGCCACGGCCGTTTACGCAGGAGCTGAGCATTTCCTAATGCGCATGTGTGAGGATGCTGCATGTTGTTGTACCATCAATGTGATGTACTCGTAATGGTACAACAGCAATATTACGTCACATCGATGGTACAACAACACTGGTAAATGTAACATTTTGGTGATTATAGTGTTCTAACATACACTATATATCCTTAGGCACTTTTTCTTAATGATCTTTAACTGTGATTTCATTGCTTTAGAAAGAGGAAACACATAAGGCTTCCCATTGGGACATTTGCTTTTGTGCCAGTGACCTGAGTTTGGGAGTGGATTGGAGTTCCATGGGACAGGTGACTGCGTGGTAAATTATGCTGGCAATGGCAGCACTTTGTATTCCAGGGAGGGAATGGTGTGGGAGCTGATACCACATTAATCCCTGTAGTGGTCCAGGCAGTGTGAAACCCCACCCAGGATTAGGTATAATATCCAAAGCAAACTTTAAAGGCTAACAGCATCATGGTATAGGTAGAGAGTAGAGGGAATGAAAACATTGGAAGAAAACCCAATGTAGCCTTTAGAATGACATTCTGAGTACATTCAGTACTCACACCATGGATCCTGCTGCCCATGTAAATGCACTGGTGGTGGTCTAGTGGTACATGAGGCTGTGAGGTTGCCTGAGACCCAAGGAAGGCAGTGGACACTGGGCAGTGAACAAAAATCTCAATGGAAAAAACAGAAAAACATATTTTTCACCACTGATGCATCGCTAAAAAGTCTTTTTTGTACTCACTGTTTTCTCTTTTATAGTGGATGATTTGAACTATCCACTGATTAGTATTACCATTTTCTTCTGAAGGGCTCCACAGTTGATCTCTGTCTCTTTTCTTTCAAATACTAAATACTGTTTTAACTCCCTTCCCATCTCAGACAAACACCCACAATTAGGAAACATTTATTGTGTTTGCTTGCACATGTGCAAGAAACATTCTGTGACAGCTTAGGAGAGAAGGAGTTGTGGAGGCACGGCACTGTTACAGCCAAGGGAGGCACTGCATTTGGGGGCTTGGCACTGGTGGACCAATGGAGGCACAGTGTGCTGATGACACTGGTCTTCCAAAAGTGCACCAAGTTGTAACATTTTTGCCGCTTCAATCAGGGGCTGCCTCGTCATTGCAGCATCAGTCATTCTGCTGCAATGAGGGATCGACCTGTCATTGCAAGGTGGAACATTAGCTAGCCTAATACTGTTTGTGAACATGGCGGGTGGCTTGCCACTGCATTCACAAACAGTATTAGGCAGCTAGCCCCCCTGCCGAGGGGGTGCCCAATCCTCCTCAGCAGCGTGTACCCCTCCAAACAGTATTTGTTTGCCAGCGGGGGCCCCAATCCCTGCTGGCTGCAGTGACCAGGTATTTTGCCGACAGCGGATCCCACTCCCCGCTGGCATGATGTAACCCCCCCACCCATTTTCCTTGTCTGCTGACAGGGTGCCCAATCCACATCAGCATAAGTTCCCCACCTTTTTGCTGTATGCTGATGGGGGTGCCCAATCCCCGTCGGCATAATGGCCCCTGCTCTAGTTGTGTGCCAACGCGGGTGCCCAATCCCCATTGGCATGATGTCACCCCCTTTTTTGTTGCCCTCATCAGCTACAGTTGGCCCTCCAACAAAAGACTCCTTGGTATGCTGGGAGCCCACCCCAGTGTGCCAAATGCCCCAGTGAAGTTAAAAAC
Source organism: Neoceratodus forsteri (assembly GCA_016271365.2). Taxonomy (NCBI): domain Eukaryota; kingdom Metazoa; phylum Chordata; order Ceratodontiformes; family Ceratodontidae; genus Neoceratodus; species Neoceratodus forsteri. The sequence continues at coordinate 1,347,007,281 of CM057458.1, read as the reverse complement.
CATCCCACATTGTCTTTTTTTTTCTGTAAAGAAAAAACGGTCCCTCATGGTCTCCCAGACTCTCCTCCCACAACCAGCGCCCACCCACTGCGCACCCTGCCTCCCCACATCCCCCTCACCCCATGCTTACCTCTGGAGTCCTGCGCGACGATCTTCGGTGGACCAGGAACACGTCTGCACTCTTCAAAGCTGACCGCGAACTGAGGAAATGCCGATAAGCTGTATAATGGAGTAAGTAGGGTTTTTTCAACTTTGCTGCATATCTCAGGCATTTTTGAGAATTTTGTCACCAAATTTTCAACATGGGGTTTTTAGGACCCCTCCTCATGAAGTCTGTCACTGTTATGGTGTTAATTGGGCCCAAAGAGTGATTTGGCGGTCACTGTGCAAAATCACCTTTTGGGGCTGATTAACAAAATGACAGTGCCAGTGTTCATAAGGTGGCCTCTGAAAAAAGCCTATGTTGCAAATTTGGTGAAAAAATTCCTAAAAATGACTGTTTTACTAGTGTGCATTGCACAGTTCCTACGCACACTCATAAGTTTTGCTAATTTGTAACATTTGCACTCCAGATTTTCAACATTGCCATTTTATCACACCTACTTATGAGCAGTACAGCTGTCATTTTTCACATCTTGCCCAAAATGTGTTTCCGTGCATGTAGCGCACCATGGTGCAGCTGGTGTGAGAAATCAATGTTTGGGACAGATTAAGAAAATCACAGTGACACTGTTCATTAGCAGAGGTCCTAAAATGCCTATGTTGAAAATTTAGTGAGAAAAGTCCATGAAATGACTGTGTTATGAGCGTGGATTGAGCAGGTTCCTTGCATGCTCGTGCCTTCGCACATTAGCAATATTTACACTCCACATTGTCAACACTGGCATTTGTCCACACCTCCTTATGAACAGTACAGCTGTCATTTTTCACATCCCAGCCCAAATGTGTTTTTGCACTTCGGGTGCAGAATAGCGCGATCTTTGTGGGAAATCCATGTTCAGGACACATTAACAAAATCATATTGACACTGTTCATTAGCAGAGGTCCTAAAATGGCTATGTTGAAAATTTGGTGACAAAAGTCCATAAAATAACTCTGTTATGAGCGTGCATTGCCCACTTTCCACGTACGCTCGTAACTTCGCACATTTGCAATATATTCACTCCATATTTTCAACATTGTCATTTTTCCGCACCTCCTTATGAACAGTACAGCTGTCATTTTTCATATCCTGGCCAAAATGTGTTTTCGCACTTCCAAGGCAGAATAGCACGGTCGTTGTGGGAAATCACTGTTTGGGACACATTACAAAAATGACAGTGACACTGTTCATTAGCAGAAGTGCTAAAATGCGTTTGTTGAAAATTTGGTGATGAAAGTCCATAAAATGACTGCGTCATGAGCGTGCATTGCGCAGTTTCCATGCATGCTTAGAACTTTGCACATTTGTAATATTTTCACTCCAGATTTTCAACATTGCCATTTTTCCGCATCTCCTTATGAACAGTGCAGCTGTCATTTTTCACATCCTGGTCGGAATGTGTTTTTGCCATTCCGGCGTAGAATACCGTGGTTGCTGTGGGAAATCAGTGTTCCGGATATAATAACAAAATCACAGTGACACTGTTCATGAGCACAGGTCGTACAATGCCTATGTTGAAAATCTGGTGATGAAACTCCATAAAATAACTGTGTTATGTGCATGCGTTGCGCCGTTTCCACGTATCCTCGGAACTGCGAGCATTTTTAATATTCCCAATAAACATTTTCAACATTGCCATCTCTTCATACCTCCCTATGGATGGTACAGCTGTTATTCTTCATATCCTGCCTGATCTGTCTTTTCGTGCATGTGGCGCAGAATGGCACTGTCGCTGTTGGAAGTCAGTTTTCGGGACACATTGACAAAACTACACTGCCACTGTTCATGACAAGAGGTCCCAAATGCTTTCATGAGGTGGGCTCCAAAAAATTCCATGTTCAAAATTTGTACTGTAAATACCAACAAACGCCCAAGGCATTATGGTTTCTAACAATAGCGCACTACCCTGTACAGACAGACAGGCTTCAGGGTGTGCCTTTGAATTGCCGCCTGTGCTGCTCATGCCATCTCACCCCGCCCCCACCCACTGACAGGCATCGAGCTGTACCTTGGACTCTTCAGCCCAAGACTTCACCCCATTCTCCTATGCTGCACCCATTTCACCATATGTCCTTATGGAATGGGGTGACTGTAAAGCCAAACACCCTAACACACAGCCCAACACATGTTGGTGTCTGCAGAATAGGGTGAGGTGACACGGCTTGACCGTCATGGGCGACGACCCAAACGCTTACCCCAAATCCTGTCCATCTTTACAGGATGGAGGTGGACTTCCTGTGAACTTCAATACTTCACTGCCATTCCTATTCAGTATCTGTCTAACTCCTGCATTTCTAATGCTCATACCAGCAAGCAAACATTCGGCATTGACAAATGCTTGTTAAATGAGGTACACAGTTCTTAACAGTATTCCACAGTGACACTTCAGAAACACATGTACCATGTGTTGCACATATTATATGAACAAAATAAAATGCAAAAATGTGTAGTAATATAGTTCTTGCATAGGAACATACAGAATGCCAGAAGAAGGTCTGAAAGTCTATTGTGCTTGCTCATTGTAGAGGTCACACACTTGCAACATGTTGCTCTACCCCTCCCAGTCACCCTTCCCTTCCCCTTAAATCTATTCCTCCCATATTTAAATCCCACAACTGAACTGGGATTTACTACCCTTTTGGCAGTGCTTTTCATTCTGCCACCACCTTCTGGCTCCCTTCCTGTACCACCCCCTAGCTAATTTGTAGTTATACAAACATGCAATCATTTAAAATTGATATAGTCTTTATAGCATGTGTTTGCCAGTCTATGTGGCTGTACAACTTATTTACTCATGACTGCTCAGCTGAGATGCCTCTGCCTAATGTCATTTTCTGTGGTTCCTCTGTGAGTTTATTATCTGGGTTCTGCAGTTAAGAGGGGCATTGTGATTTCTCTAGGTCACTTAGCAAGTCATTGGCAAATTGGGGGCAAAATAGACAATCTTGTGTTTTATAGTTTTAAGCATTTTATTACATTGCTTTTGAAATTTTTGCAATTCTACCATTGTTATGTGATATAGGGCCAGATTTTCAAAGCTTTGCTCAGTGTGCAAACCATTTGAACAGGAATAGCGCTGGTTTAGTGGGGGGACGCCATATTCCAAAGAGCAAATAGCGCTCACAAAATGCATTAGTGCCAGGCAAACCAATAATGTATGCAAGGGGCAAAGTGAGGGGGCTGGTATGTGCATATAGGCGCAATGGGATATTCGGAGGGATAGCGCGGTGCAAGGCTGCATTGTGTGACACATAGCACAGCACTGTCTACCACCTATAAAAGGCAGGTCTTATCCCAGGGCAATCCACAGAGGAGGGAGTGGCCAGACCGGGAAATGAAAATGGCTATTTTCAGCAATGCAGTAGTGCTGCACCTCATGGAGGAGGTTGTGGAGGAGGAGGAAAGGGAGCAGACACAACCTGGCCCACACCACAGGCCAAGGAGGAGACATGCTGCACACAGGTGGTACCAGCCCAGAGTCTCCTTCTAGACCCTGCCCGAGGAGCACATCATTGGCTGGTACAGGATGGACAGGGGAATGTTGATGCAGTTATGCAAACTCCTGCATGAGCAGCTTCAGCCCAACACCAGACACAGCCATGCCATGTCAGTTGAGGAGAAGGTGATGGCAGCAATATGCCTCCTAGCCACCAGGACATTCCAGCGCCCCGTGGATGACACCATTGGGGTATTGCAGTCTAGCACCTAGTGCCTCCTGATCCAGTTCCTTGATGCTTTTCTGCCACATGCTGGTGAGTTCATAGTATTTCCCAGCACAGCAACCAAATGCAGAGAAACCATGCAGCAATACTATCGAGTTGTGCACTTCCCAGCTGTACTCAGTACCATTAACTGCACCCATGTCTTCATCCATGCACCACCTGGTGATGGCAATGACATCTGTGTGAACAGGAAGGGCTACCACTCCATCAATTGCCAGTGGTGTGTGATGCAACAGGGTGCATCAGCAATGTCTTTTCACAGTACCCCGGCAGTGCCCACGATGCCTTCATCTGGCACCAATCCCAGCTGTGCCAGACCTTTGAGGAGGGCAGGATACCCAGTGGGTGCCTTGTCAGTGAGTATGGGCAGCCACAACAGGGAAAAAGCACAGAGGAGGTGGGGACAGGCATGGGTAGCCAGAGAAGAGGCGAGGACAGGGGGCAGTGAGACAGCACCACAGGAGATACATAGTAGCAATGGGCACACAGCATGACAGCAACACTAACAGGTGCCATCTCTGCACAGGAGACAGTGCCTATCCCCTGCGACCCTGGCTGCTGACACCAGTACTCTGGCCGGCCACAGTGGGCGAGTAATGATATATGAGGCACACCCCACAATCAGGAACATAGTAGAGAGGATCTTTGGAATGCTAAAGATGCGGTTCCACAGCATAGACCAGTCAGGCAGTGCCTTACAGTACAGGCCTCAGAAGGCATGCCGTATCATCCTAGCTTGTTGTATGCTACAAAACATGGCACTCAACCATGGGATGCATGCACCTGAACCTGAGGAACAGTCTGACAGTGAGCTAGAGGCAGAGGTCAGCGGGATAGTAGAGCAACTAGAGAGGTGGGGTCCTCACATGGCCCATAGGACCCAGGAACACAGGAGCAGCACCATCGAGGCACTAGCACAGAGGGGACAATGAGTAAACAAGACACAGACAACAAACATGCCATGAACAGTGCATTTAATAGTTGTGAAGACCCAGTATAGTGTACACAGTGAACCACTGTGGTGATGTACACGCTGGCAGTGTGATGTAGTGACATGGTGCGGTGTGTGTTGTGAAGTGCCTGTCATGCACGTGTGCAGAGTGTACAGCTGTGGTGAGTGGACATGTCGACAAGTGGGGTGGCAAGTGAGGGAACATGGGGTGTGGAGGTGTGTGTGAGGGCAGGGGACTGGGGTTATGTGAGCATGCATGAGTGTGCATGTGTGTGTGACATGGGCACACTATGCATGGAGGAGGTGCCCATCAGTGGTGCCTGCCACCCCACACATGACACACCCCTTGTGTGCATGTCACTGACCTAGGTGTGCTCTGTGCTGAAGACATGGGCGGGGTGGACTATGGCGAGGTTGGGAGGGCGGTACACCTGCGGCCTTGCTGAGATGCATGCACAGGTGAAGAGGGTGGGCACCCACAATGCCACGGGAGGCCTGTGGAGGACCAAGATGCAGGTGTGGAACAGCTGTCACTCACCCTGCATGCACCAGTGGCATGCCAGTGTACACACATTGCGCAGTTGTGCTGTGGTCCGGGTGCACTCTGTAGGTCCACCGTGTGTGTCTCCCACAGCACAGCCGCATGGTCCTGCACAGCAGCGGTGAGTCCCCCAAAGCCGCAGTCAATGGTGAAAAAGGATGAGGGTCATCTGCTCCTCTGCATGCTGCTTGGCAAGGGCAAGGGTGGAGCCCACTGTGTCCTGCAGCAGGGACAGCTCATGGCGCACCTCCCTGTGGAGGTCATGCAGGTCCTGCTGGGCCACATGTTGTGATGTCAGGGCCTCCTGGAGCATGGGCTATGAACTCTGGTCATCCTGTGCTGGCTGAGCGGTGCCAACCTGCCCTGTGGGTGGAGGTTGTGGCTGCTGTTGGGCATGGTGGGGCGGCTATGCATGTGCCGGTGGTGTCAGCTGCTAATGGGCAGGCTACTGCTGCTGCTGCTGTAGCTGATGTGGGCCTGCAGGGGTTAGGTCATGCTGCAGGGCCGGTATCAGGTGGCTCATGTCCAGTGGGGAACACTGGCTAACCCCATGGCCAACAGCCATGAGCTCGACAGTGCCATGTGCCTGTGCACCCACAACCCCCAATGCTGCTGTGCATCTGTCCCCCACTGGTCCCACCCCAATGTCTCCACACACAGACCTGTCACAGACAGGATGTTTTTGTCCTCCACTTCCTCTGAGCCATGGTCACTTGTAACGGTGAGAATGACCACCTGCTCACCACTCAGGTCCTCAACCTGTGCATCCTCATAATTGCCAAAGGACTCAAGGAATGTAGCATCCTCCTTGGATGATCCAGCAGCGCCACCATCCTCCTGTGTTCCATGGCCACTGACCGGCCACACGTCCAAAACCACTGCAGGACCCCACATGACACTCATGCCCAATGATGATGGCATCACCCCTGCAGTGTCATCCTCCACCGCCTGAACTGCTGTGCCAGGCACCTCCTGGGTCACGGCCTGCCGGGCACCCAGCACTGTGAAGGAACAGAGTTGGCATCAGTATCCAGTACAGTGCACAGACAGCAAATACACTACCACCACATGCACCCCCAACAGTGGTTGCCCCACAGCGCACCTGTGCACACTCTACAGTGCAGCCCATACAAATGCAAGGGATGCTCCCATGCGCACACCCCTACCCAATGCACACATGCACCAACTACCTGTACACCTGTGCACACTGTGCACTGCCAGCACATGCACACCACACTGCAACACACACACTACAGCCACACCATGACAACCAGATGCTTGCAACTGGCATGCACCATGACAGTGGGAAGAGGTGCCACAGCCCCGGCAGTGTCGACCAGGTAGTGGTGGACACATGCTGCAGACATACCTGCCCTAGGTGGTGTGAGTGGTGTCTCACACCCACCGCCCTTGACTCTACCTACCACCACTGGTCTCAGGGTAGAGGCAACCAAGGCCATCAGTGGGTCCCACTCCCACTGCTCCATGGGCTGTGGTCCCCCACCCATATGCAGCCATTACCACAGTCGGTGGGCCTCCTCCTCTTTCTTGGTGCAGTGGGTCATTCCACCACTTTCTGACTACGTCACTTCTATCGCCACAGCCACCCACGGTGTTCACCACTGCCATGATCTCCTCCCACATGTGCCTCGCGGCAGCATCCATTGACATTCCTCTGCAGGACAAGCTCCCTCTCCTTCACTGTATGTACTAGGGCCAGGGTCCTCAATCTCTTGAACACAAAAAAAGTACTTGGCATCCCTTTTTAATGTGAAAAACCTGGATAGACGTTCTTTGCCACAGGTGCCTAAACTATGATACAAGGACATGTGGTCCCCAGAAGGCTGGCCTCTCTGGGTACCTGATTCAGAGACAATGGCACCCACCATCTAGGTCACCTCTATTGGAACCATTTTGTCCAGTTCCCCTCTGACTTCCAGACTCTAGGTTAAACCACTTCCTAGGCTGCTACTAGTAACAATCTCACAGGGATGATAGCCCTGACTTCAATGATACTTCCCTTAGGGGATGATGTTCACTGTTTACCCATGATTCAGTGCACTGATCCTGGGAAGAGATGCTGTACCACACCTTCCCTTCACTGCCCCCCTGGGAAAAAACAGGCACAGAATAGGCAGCTGCAAGACTAGGGGCTCAGGGAACAACAGCTGACGTTCTCTGCACTGGCAGTAAAGCAGCACAGTAACACAGATGCTGGAGGTTTTTCTGGGGACAAAGTACTCAATTTGCTACACAGTCTGTATGGAATCAGAACATGAAATACTATGTACCCAGCAAGCCATAACAGGTGAGGCAGTTTTAACTTGCATGATGCTATCCCAGGGTAGAGATTTGTACAGATTGAGTAGTTATGCTAGGTCCCAAAGCATATCTTACCCAGGCCCAATGCACTCAGCCTAGGAAGACCTGTAACCTCCATCCCCTAAAATTTCCATGGCCTGCTTTTAAAATTTCCCTAAGGGCTACGAATTCCAACATCACAGGGTTGATGGCTCTGACCTCCAAGATGATCTCCCAGGGAAGGAACTTCCATAGGCTTAGTTATAACCCAAGGACCCAAAGCATGTACCTCACCCAGGAAAAGTGCTCTCTGCCTGGGAAGCCCTCGTACCCACACCTCCTAAAATTTCCAGGGCCTGCACTTAGCACTTCTCTTAGGCCTTGCTCTCCCAGTCTTCCAGGAGTAATGGCCCTCGCCTCCCTGATGCCCTGCCAGGGTAGGGACTTCCACAGTATTAGTTTTTACCCAGGGTCCCAAAGCATATGCCTTACCCAGGGAAGATGCTGTCTGCCTGGGGAGGCCTGGTTCCCCCAACCCCTAAAACTTCCAGGTCCTGCTCTTAAAACATCCCTTGGGTCTAGCTCTCCCAGAATCCCACCGGTAATGGACCTCACCTCCCCGAAGGCCTGCCAGGGTAGGGACTTCCACAGGACTACTTTTTACTCAGGGCCCCAAAGCAAATGCCTTACCCAGGGAAGGTGCTCTCTGCCTGCGAAGAACTGATGGCATGTCCCCTGGTGATTTCCAGGGCCTGCTCTTAACACTTCCTTGGGTCTAACAGTCCCAGACTCCCAGGGTAAATGGACATCACCTCCCTGATGCCTTGACAGGGTAGGGACTTCCACCTGCTTAGTTGTTACCAAGGGTCCCAAAGTATATGCCTTACACAGGGAAGGTGCTCTCTGCCTGGGTTGGCCTGGTACCCCCAACCCCTAAAATGTCCAGGTCCTGCTGTTTACACTTCCCTTGGATCTAACAGTCCCACATTCCCAGGGTTAATGGACCTCACCTCCCTGATGCCCTGCCAGGATAGGGACTTCTACCTGCTTAGTTGTTCCCGAGGGTCCCAAAGCATATGCCTTACCCCGGGAAGGTGCTCTCTGGCTGGGGAGAATTGCTGGCATGTATCCTGGTGACTTCCAGAATCAGTCTGACAGGCTCAGCATCAAGCCATGCCCAGGAACCTGCACCACAGCCTGGCTAGGCCTCTAAGAAACCCCTGGTAGTGACTATTAAGCCTGCCTACAGCTATTTAGAGAAGTCCCAGTCAGGAAGATTTAGAGCCATCTGGTCTAAAATCTTCTGGGGCCTGTTTCAACCTATTTTCTTAAGTCTAGAAATCTCAGTCTCCCATGGCTAATAGCTCTCACCTCCCTTATGCTCCCCCTGGATAAGGACTTCCACAGGCCTAGATATTACCCAAAGTCCCATAGCATATGCCTTACCAAGGGAGGGTGCTCTCTGTCTGGGAAGGCCTGTTACTCCCATCCCCTAAAATTTCTAGAGCCTGCTCTTAACACTTCCCTTGGGTCTAACAGTGCCACACTCCCAGGGTTAATGGCCCTCACCTCCCTGATGCACTTCCAGGTTAGGAACTTCCACAGGATTATTTTTTACCCAGGGTGCAAAAGCATATGCCTTACCCAGGTAAGGTGCTCTCTGCCTGGGGAGGCCCAGTACCCCCACCCCCTAAAACGTCCAGGTACTGCTCTTAACACTTCCCTTAAGTCTAGCTCTCCCCAACTCCCAGGGGTAATGGCCCCCTCCTCCCTGATGTCCTGCCAGGGTAGGGACTTCCACAGTTATAGTTTTTACCCAGGGTCCCAAAGCATTTGCCCTACCCAGGGAAAGAGCTCTCAGCCAGGGTATAGCTGCTGACGTGTAACCTTAATCTCCCTTGGCCTGCTGATAACACTTCCCTTTGGCCTAGTACTCCCAGACTCTCAGGGATAATGGCCCTAACCTCCCTGATACCCTCCCAGGTTAGGAACTTCCACAGGATTAGTTTTTACCCAGGGCCCCAAAGCATATGCCTTACTCAGGGAAGGTGGTCTCTGCCTGGGGATACCTGGTACCCCCACACCCTAAAACTTCCAGGTCCTGCTCTTAACACTTTCCTTGGGTCTAGCTCTTCCAGACTCCCAAGGGTAATGGCCCATGCCTCCCTGATGTCCTGCCAGTGAAGGGACTTCCACAGTATTAGTTTTAAACCAAGGTCCCAAAGTATTTGCCCTGCCCTGGGAAAGAGCTCTCAGCCTAGGTATAGCTCCTAACATGCCCCCTTAATCTTCCTTGGCCCACTGGTAACATTTTCCTTGGGCCTAGCACTCCCAGACTCCCAGAGGTAATGGCCCTCACCTCCCTGATGTCCTCACAGGTTAGGAATTTCCACAGGATTAGTTTTTACCCAGGGCCCCAAAGCATATGCCTTACCCAGGAAAGGTGCTCTCTGCCTGGGGAGGCCTGGTACTCCCACCCCCTGAAACTTCCAGGTCCTGCTCTTTACACTTCCTTTGCATCTAAGTCTCAGACTCCCAGGGTTAATGGCCCTCACCTCCATGATGCCCTGCCATGGTAGGGACTTCCACCTGCTTAGTTTTTACCCAGGGTCCCAAAGCATATGCCTTACCCAGGGAAGATGCTCTCTGCCTGGGGAGGCATAGTACCCCAACCACCTAAAACTTCTAGGTCCTGCTCTTTACACTTCCCTTGGGTCTAACAGTCCCACACTCCCAGGGTTAATGGCCCTCACCTCCCTTAATGCCCTGCCAGGGTAAGGACTTCCACATGCTTAGTTGTTAACTAGGGTCCCAGAGCATATGCCTTACCCAGGAAAGGTGCTCTCTGGCTGGGGAGAACTGCTGGCATGTATCCTGGTGACTTCCAGAATCAGCCTGCAAGGCTCAGCATCAAGCTATGCCCAGCAACCTGCACCATAGCCTGGCTAGACCTCCAAGAAAACCCTGATAGTGACTATTAAGCCTGCCTACAGCTATTTAGAGAAGTCCCAGCCAGGAAGATTTAGAGCCATCTGGTCTAGAATCTTCCTGGTCCTATTTCCACCTATTCCTTTGAGTCTAGCAGTCCCAGACTCCCATGGCTAATAGCCCTCACCTCCCTTATTCCCTCCCAGGATAAGGACTTCCACAGACTTAGATGTTACCAAGGGTCCCATAGCATATGCCTTACCCAGGGAAGGTGCTCTCTGCCTGGGAAGGCCTGGTACCCCCCCCTAAAATTTCCAGGGCCTGCTCTTAACACTTCCCTTGGGTCTAACAGTTCTACACTCCCAGGGTTAATGGCCCTCACCTTCTTGATGCACTCCCAGGTTAGGAACTTCCACAGGATTAGTTTTTACCCAGGGCCCCAAAGCATATGCCTTACCCAGGGAAGGTGTGCCCTGCTTGGGGGGCAAGATACAGCCAAACCCTAAAATTCCAGGTCCTGCTCTTAACATTGCCCTTAGGTCTAGCTCTTTCAGACTCCTGGAGTAATGCCCCTCACCTCCCTGATGTACTGCCAGGGTAGGGACTTCCACAGTATTAGTTTTTACCCAGGGCCCCAAAGCATTTGCCCAACCTGGGGAAAGAACTCTTAGCCTGGGTACAGCTGCTGACATGTCCCATTAATCTTACTTGGCTTGCTGATAACACTTACCTTGGGCCTAGCACTCCCAAACTCCAAGCGATAATGGCCCTCACCTCCCTGATGCACTCCAAGGTTAGGAATTTCCACAGGATTAGTTTTTATACAGGGCCCCAAAGCATATGCCTTACCAAGGGAAGGTGATCTCTGCCTGGGGAGGCCTGGTATCCCCACACCCTAAAACTTCCAGGACCTGTTCTTTACACCTCCCTTGGGTCTAACAATCCCACACTCCCAGGGTTAATGGCCCTCACCTCCCTGATGCCCTGCCAGGGTAGGGACTTCCATAGGCTTAGTTGTTACCAAGAGTCACAAAGCAGTTGCCCTACCAAGAGAAAGAGCTGTCAGCCTGGGTACAACTGCTGACATAGCCCCTTAATCTTCCTTGGCCTGCTGATAAGAATTTCCTTGGGCCTAACACTCCCAGACACCCAGGAGTAAAGGTCCTCATATCCCTGATGCCCTTCCAGGTTAGGAACTTCCACAAGATTAGTTTTTACCCCAGGTCCTAAAGTATATGCCTTACCCAGGGAATGTGCTGTCTGCCTGGGGAGGCCTGGTAGCCCCACACCCTAAAACATCCAGGTCCTGCTCTATACACTTCCCTTGAATCTAACAGTCCCAGACTCAAAGAATTAATGGGCCTCACCTCCCTGATGCCCTGCCAGGTTAGGGACTTCCACCTGCTTTTTTGTTACCCAGGGTCCCAAAGCATATGCCTTACCCAGGGAAGGTGCTCTCTGGCTGGGGAAAACTGCTGGCATGTATCCTGGTGACTTCCAGAATCAGCCTGCCAGGCTCAGTATCAAGCCATGCCCAGCAACCTGCACCACAGCCTGGCTAAGCCTCCAAGAAACCCCTAGTAGTGACTATTAAGTCCGCCTATAGCTATTTAGAAAAGTCCCAGCCAGGAAGATTAAGAGCCAGCTGGTCTAGAATCTTCTGGGTCCTGTTTCAACCTATCCCCTAGGTCTAGCAGTCCCAGACTCTCATGTCTAATAGCCCTCACCACCCAGATGTCCTCCCAGGGTAAGGGCTTCCACAGGCTTAAATATTACCCCGGGTCCCATAGCATATGCCTTACCCAGGGAAGCTGCTCTCTGCCTGGGAAGGCCTGGTACCCACACCCCCAAAAATTTCCAGGGCCTGTTCTTAACACTTCCTTTGGGCCTAGCTCTCTCAGACTCCCAGGGGTTATGGCCCTCACCTCCCTGATGCCCTGCCAGGGTAGGGACTTCCACAGTATTAGTTTTTATCCTGGGTCCCAAAGCATTTTCCATACCCTGGGAAAGAGCTTTCAACCTGGGTACAGCTGCTGACATGTCCCCTTAATCTTCCTTTTTCTGCTGACAACACGTCCCTTGGGACTATCACTCTTAGACTCCCAGGGATAATGGCCCTCACCTCCCTGATGCCCTCTCAGGTTAGGAACTTCCTCAGGATTAGTTTTTACCCAGGGCCCCAAAGCATATGCCTTACCCAGGGAAGGTGCTCTCTGCCTGGGGAGGCCTGGTACCCCCACCCTCTAAAACATCCAGGTTCTGCTCTTTACACTTCCTTTGGGTCTAACAGTCCCAGACTCCCAGGGTTAATGTTCAGCACTACTAGAATTGTGTCCCTCTTTTACAGATGCTTCTCTGGGAATACCAAGGAAGACAGTGAGACCCGCATGTACTGTGGTAAGAGAATTGAGTATCTACTGAGGCACCTCCAGGAAGTACACTGCATGACACTGGGAAAGGCACTATACTTTGGGAGGCAGTCACTCCTGACCCAACCTCCAGCAGGAAAACGCTTTTAAAAATGCCAGCAGCCAGACTGTTTTGCTATTGTAAGAGATTTAAGTCAGCACTTTCGGAAGGTACACAAATGCACTCTGACCAGCTTTAAAGCCTGACCAAGTGTCAGAGACACCCAGACTGAATAGTCTCCATCTCTGGATTTGCCACATACTCAGCTGCCTAGCCAATCTACAGAGTCAGAGCTAGAGAGTCCTCAACTCCTGAGTCTCTATAGAGCTTGGCTCCAGACCTTGGAGGGAGGAAAGAAGGACCAAGAAACAGCAACCACTCACCAGCAGGTGCTGACCCACCTGTGGAACTCCATTGACCCGGCCCTTTCACTCACATCCCTGCTGGGTTCCAGGGCATTCAAAAGAGATATTTGGATTCCAAAGGCTGAAGCCTCAGGTTTCAAGCCAGGCACTATCAAGTGTTATATAAACAGCTTCCTTCACTTCCTGAAATTCTTAGATTTGGATGGGTTTGCCAAGACCCATCAGGCTGAACTTGACATACTCATCAAGGTAATTCCTTTCTGGAGAGCAGGCCTCAGTACCTCTGCCATGAACAGGTGCCATGAAATCTGGCTAAGGGACTCACAATTGCAGATACCACCAGAGACAACATCCCTCTATAAGGACATCTCTGCTGACAAGGAGGACGTCAGGATAATTAACAGTTTACCCAGAACCAAGACACTTAGAAACCAAGATCACTGCCTGGCAAGAAATCACCTCATCTTCAGCTTGGCACTCCATAATTCCCAGCGCACTGCTGCCATCTGAAATATGTCCCTGGCTGACTTGAAGAATGCAGAGAGACTGCTCATTGATAGTGAAGACAGCTGTGTCTTTTTTTATCATAGAATAATTTTTATTGGTTTAAATTCAGCAGTACATCAGCAAAGTATAGTGTTTCTCACAAACTCTATAATCAGTAGGCAGCTAGCCTTATCTATAAATACTCAAGGTGGTAGGATAATATATATACATTTACTAATGACAAACAACATAAAATGATTACAAACAGCCCACCTGAGATATAATATACAGTGGCTTATTAGCCCAATAACACATAAAAATAAGGGCATAAAAGACAATAGTACTGATAAGGTAAGCAAATACAGTGAAGATTAGGAGGTGGGGTTGAAGTATAGAATGGGGATTTTGCAGAGGGGTTAGTGAAGATAGGCCTCCCATCTGGCGGTATACTGATCCATACGGCCGTGGTGCACCGAGGATAGTTGCTCTAGTAATGCCAGCTTGGTGAGAGCGGCATGCCAGGATGTATGGGAAGGGAGTGTTGATTGACACCACTGCATTAATAGAAGCCTTTTGGCCTCCATAAGGGCCAATGCCACCCATTGTTGTTGGTGCCAGGATAGAGCAATTAAGGAGGTGGTATCTCCCAACAAGAGCTTTGGGTCAGATAAAAGTACCTGAGCACCTAGTATCATGGAGCAGTCCAGGGCTATGACTGTCCAGAAAGATGAGAATTGAGGGCATATCCATAGAATGTGGAGCAAGTGAGCTCCACGTTGTTGACAACGCCAGCAGTTTGAGTGCTCTAAGAGGCTGTGGGAGTGGAGGGCAGCTGGGGTACGGTACCAGAACAGCAATATTTTCAGCTGTAGGAAGTGGCTTTTGGTATCTGTATAAGTGTAATGACTTTCTCAGAGATAGCGGTTCCAAGAGTCCTCTGGAATATGGATATTGAGGATGGACATCCATTTCAGGTGCATGGGGTTGTGGGTTCCACTTGGGCATCCCGCCATGTCCTATAAAAGTGACCAATGAGGCCACCAGAGGAAGGGGCTTTATGACGTTGGGCAAGCCAGTTCCATTTGGGGTTAGTGCAGGTGTGGAGTCTGGGCATCTGCAGAACACTGTGCATCTGAAGGAACTTCCAAAAATCACTACTCGGGAGATGATATTTATGCTGAATTTGTTCAAAGAACATCAGAACAGAGGAGCCTGGACTACACAAGTCCTGTACATGGTGAATACCTTGTACCTCCCAATTTGGCCAATATATGGGGGAATCCCCAATAGACAATGCTTTATTATGCCATAGAGGTGTATAAAGCCAGGAAGGGGCTTGAGCCACCCAGGTCGTGTGAGATAGGGACATAATTGAATGCCATGCCTGTTTAGTCTTGGCCAGTATTGGAGCGAGAATGCAAGGGCACTGACTACTAGGATGCAATAGCCAATGTAAGTTGGTATCCACAACCAAATCAGATTCTAGCTGTAACTAAGGTAGGGAAGGAACTTCAAACAAACCATTTAGTGGCTTTGGCAGCCGTGCAAGACAGTTGGTAACCTTGAAACCATGGGGAGCCCAGGCCACCCCTGGACCAATGCGCTCTTCACTTGTGTCTGCTCCATCTGGGAGAGTTCCCCTCCCAGAGAAAATGAGACACCTGGGTTTCTAAGGAGGCAAACATTTTCTTAGAAAGGCGTATTGGTAAATTTTTAAACAGGTACATAACTTGAGGCAGGAAGAGCATACGGACAGCAGCGATCATCCCCGGCATAGAGAGCTGCAATTTCTACCATCTCTTTATCTCCGCAGCTAATTGGGTCAGGAGAGGGGAAAAGTTAGCTGGTTCTATGTCAGACCATTTGAAGGGAATGGTTATGCCCAGGTAAGAGAGGCCCTGTGTTGTCCATGACAGCTCTGTTCCCTGCAGGCAACTCCTTTTACAAGCAGCATTTAGGGGAGCCAGAATTGTTTTCTTCTGATTAACATATAGGCCTGAAAGGGTCAAGAAGGTCTGCAAGAGAGATAGGGCAGGTTGCAATGTCTCTTCCGGTTTTGAGACGGTTAATAACAGGTCATCAGCATATGCTGCCACTAAATATGATTTACCGGCTACTTTTATGCCCAAAATATCTTTCGAGGCATCAAAGACCCATATGAGGGGGTCCAAAGCCACTAGAAACAGGAGAGATGATAAGGGTCAGCCTTGTCTGGTGCCTCTGTGCAAGGAAAAAGGTGTGGATAATGTAGTATTGGTCAAGATTCTAGCCCCTGGGAAGCCGTATAGTGTAGACACAGATTGGCGAAAGGTGGGGCCAAAACCGTATAAACCCAAAACCCGATGCAAATAATGCCATTCAACGGAGTCAAGTGCTTTAGTAAAATCTATGCTAGCACAGCCATGAAAACAGACAAACGAGAGGCTATCCATTTTAGAGTAAGCAGAAGTTGTGTATTATCTGAGCCAGATTTACCTCTCATAAAGCCAACTTGGGCTGGGTGTATAATAGATGGTAGTACCTCCAGCATTCTAGTGGCCAGAACCTTGGCCAACATTTTTGTATCCTCACAAAGGAAGGAGATAGGGTGATAGTTTGTACAATCTAGAGAGTCATTAGATTTTTTCAGAAGAAGGGTAATGAGGGCTTCCCTCATAGAAGGGGGAAGAGAACCAGCTGAGTGAGCTTCCTGGAAGGCGAGTAGCAGTGGATGAGATATGTCCTCTGCCAGTGCCTGGTATAACTTAGCCGTCATCCCATCCGGGCCCTGAGCCTTGCATTTGGCAATTTGCGATAGAGCTTGATGAAGTTCGGCTTGGGTGAGTGAAGCATCTAAGGTGGCCACTTGGGCAGGGGTAAGTCCTGGCCTGTCAAACTGCAGAAAAAAGTTGTCCAGCTCTTTCTCTAATTGCGACCTGGAAAGGGCGGATTGTGACTGATATAGGGCTTGATAAAAAGCCCTCATAGTGTCATTTAAATCCTGTGGGTTATGGACAATCTTACCGTAGGAATTATGGAGGGCATGTATACGGGAGAAAGCTTGTTATTTCCAAAGTTGGAATGCTAGTAGTCTGCTGCTTTTTTCTCCCCCCTCCCAATAGGTGTGTTTTGAACGCAATAGCAACCACTCGGCCTTTTGAAGTAGGGTGGCATTAATTTGATATTTAAGACCCACAATGCGCCGTATAAGGGAGTTATCCCATCTGGAGAAGTGAGAAGCTTTAGAGCATGTTTCTAGGGTGGTAAGGTCAGCCTGTTACTGAACCAAGGTAGCCTTACGGGCTTTGTTTTTGGTGGCTGAGAAGGCAATTATATGACCTCTGAGGACTGCCTTAAAGGCTTCCCAAACTGAGCCTGTGGAGACGTCACAGTGTGCGTTAATGGCAAAGTAATCTTTAGCTGTTTGAGAGATCATTTTATGAAAGTCAGGATCTTTGAAAAGTAATGAATTGCACCTCCAGTGGGTGCCAGTTTTGGGTTGTCCTTCCATGGTGTATGAGGCTACGACTGGGGCATGATCCAAAATAATAATGTTCCCAATTTTAGTATTAGAGATATTCTGGGCCGCTGTTGTGTTGGCTAGAAAAAAAATCTATGCAACTGTGGGTAGAGTGTACCGGCAAGTAAAAAGTATAATTTTGTCCAGAGGGATTGTGTCTGCACCAGACATCAATTAAACCCCATTCCCTCTGTAGCTCATGAAGAGCTAAACTTGCCTTGAGTCTAGCCTGCTGGATAGGCTTTGATTTGTCCAAAAAGACATCTGAAACTATATTGAAATCGCATCCCACTATAATAGTGATGGTGCTGTCTTGCTGGGATAGAGAAGAAAGGGCCTGACTAATCGAGGGGAAAAAATCTGCATGATCAGTATCTGGGGCATACATGTTGCAGAGAAGCATTTTTCACTGTGGGGAGGATAACCGAGCTGCCACCCATCTACCTTGGGAATCTTGCCGGGATTCCTTCATGACCCAAAGGGATGAACGCTGGATTAGGATAACTACCCCTCTCATCTTGGATGAGGCTGAACTGGCATAGACTGAGCCCACCCAGGATTTCTTCAACCATGAGACTGACTGCATTAGAAGATGTGTCTCCTGTAAGAGGGCAATGTCAGTATGGAGAGAATGAAGGTGCTGAAGTACCTTAGTTCATTTAATCGGATGATTCAAACCATTTACGTTCCAGGACACCAATACTGTTGGGGATCTGATGGGGTTCGCCATGGCTAGGGAGGGACACTCAACTGCTTTGTGAAGAAAGAAAGGTGTATTTACCCAGAATATAAAATTGGCAGACTGTTGGGAAACTCACCACCCTAACTGGTCTCTAGAGAAGGAGTACCACCTTGGGAAACCAGATAGGAAGAAAGAGAGGTTCAAAAATAAGAGAAAATATACACCCCGTGAGAGGCTAGCTGCAACAAAGTAAAAAAAAAAGAACAGTATTGTGAGGAGACACACTCAAAACACTAAATACAGTTCAAACTTCAGGTAATCAACAGAGAATTCTACCTTGAATACATAAAACAATTTTGACAATAAACACTTGCAAAATGTAACGTAACACTGCGCAAATGTGCTATAGGTTCGAGGCTGTATGTGAAAGGAACCAACTTAACCTGTTAGTTTCAGCTACACTAGCTCACAGAACTTAATACCTGGGAGGTGTTGTTTATATCCAACCAATTTCGAGACCTCTGGGCTGATTTTATATACGAGGTCGGGGGGAGAGGAGAGGGAATAGACCGGGGGGGGGCTTAGTGGAATTAATGAGGAAGAGGAATTTAACAGGAGGGGGTAGGAGGGGGAAGGGGGATCCCCTTACCTGAATTGTGGGACCCTAATTATCAGTAAGATATAAGAGTAGGAGAGAAGGCTGCAATAATGCCTTAACTCCAATGTCACGGTGGGATTCACATGCTGCCTTCAATTCCCCAGTGGGCAGCAAACTTGGAAGGTTAGTAGACCATAAACACCCTGTGAAAACCCAGGACACTGCACCCAGTATCAATATAATCAGGGAATCTAAGAAGAATATACCATGTAATCAGAAGCTCTCTTAGCAGAGACAAACCGCTGCTCATGCACGTAGCAGGGTATATCACATTGGGGGATATACTAAACCCCAAACTTAATCTCTTAATTAAGGGGGGTTGAGAGATAACAGCCCCTACTGAAAGAGTTCACATGTTAACCAGGAGAACCTTCGGCAAGCCTAATGCCTATTGGGGGAGAAACTACAGTCTCGGAGGTAGTCATGGCCACTGCTTCTGCATAGAAAATCAGCCTGGGCCTTACGGGAGTCAGAGCATCCACTGCCTCCACCAACGAGGCCTCCAAAAGATCTGCCTCAGTCTGAGGTAGTAGCCATGTCCATCTCAATGGAGTCAGTGGGATGTTTCTGTGCTCTAAGGGGAGGTGAGATGCTGTCTTCCCGAGACACTTTAGCTGGTGAGCCGCCAGCCTGAAATCCTGTATCGGTTGGGTTCCACTTCTGGTTCTCTGGTGTTGTCTGGAAGAGGGGGCTGACAATCGCGGGGGCATGGCAGGAGCAGCATTAAATAGAAATTGGGGCACCACAGCAGAACTTGAGAAGGTGTGGGTTGAAGGGCCTGAGGCTACTGAGGGATTGCCTTGTAGTGGTGCACGACCATCCGTATTTAAGTCCTCCAGATTCCTGTTCCTTTCAAAATGGTTCCCCTTGGAGGTGTTAATTCTGTTTGGTTCCCACAACTTCCTGGGTATTGTAGTCAGGACTGGAAGGTCGGGCCAGAATTTAGCAAGCCATCTCTCAATGTCCCAGGGATAGTCTGCCAGCAATTCCCTGACATCTTTAACAACTAGTAGGCTGGTAAGGCCTCTGAACTTAAAATGGAAGTTGAATTGGTACAAGAATTTCTTGATAGGGCCATAAGCTCGTCGTTTGTTTGCAGTTTCATGAGCAAAATCCCGATAGAATGAGACAGGGGTCCCTTGTCAGCAAATCTCTCCTAGATCTCTTGCAACTCTAAGGATCTTTTCTTTTGTTGAATAATGTAAGAAATATGCTATAATCGGCCTAGCTGTGGGAGAATTCCTGTTCTTTTGGGCCGTTATTTTGTGGGCCCTCTCCACATTCATAGCCCCCCTCCATCTATCTCCCAGCATAATGGGCAATGATTCATTCAGTAATCTCTCCATGTTCTGCTCCCTGCCCCTTCTGGTATTCCTATTATACACAAGTTATTGCGTCTGTCTCGGTTCTCCTGATCCTCTATTCTTTCCCAGAGAGCTGAGATTTCTTTCTTCTTGTACCTGCAAACGATGTATTAAATTAATTTGTTGCTGTTTGCATGCTTCTGCCCATTGCTCAGATACATTCATTCGACCCTGCAAGTTTCTGACATCAGCCACAGTGTCTGATAATGTAATATTTATATCCTCTCCCCAGTTAAGCACTGTCTCCAGCATGCATGTTATGTACTGCAAAGCATCGCCGACAGATTGGAGACTGCGTAGAGGATTGCGCTGCAGAGTTTGACTGTTTGCTATCTCCTTGTGATGCCATACTGTCCATAGGTCAAAAGAATGAGTGTCCAGATTGAAAGGGTGAGTAACAGTGTCCTGTGGGCACAGGAAGTATGCTTCTCAGGTCCTAATAGTGCAGCTGGATATTCGTAGCCAATGCGTTGCAGTAGTGGTGGGGCCTACCCGGCCAAGTGAGCGGAGCACTACCCTGAGACCGACATTTCAAATGACCTCAAAACTAAACGGATTTGGTATTGGAGAGTGTTGGCAGGTAAGGGGAGGTTAATCCATCAGAGAATTAGTAGTTGGGGGTTTAGGGAGACCGGAGTCTTAATGCCAGAGCACGATATGAACCAGCCCAGAGCGAGCACCACGTTACAGGCTGCCATCGTGTTGGTGGCTAAACCACGCCCCCAAGACAGCTATGTCGTAACCATTTTTCTTCACAAAACCATTGCAACACATGAATTGGCTAGACTGGTGCTAGAAAGAGAGCTTTTCAAGTTACTTCAGCTCTATGCACACCACCAACGGTGGTTCCTCCCCAAACTGAGACCATTAGCTACTGGACTTAATGCCCCTGTGCTCATAGAGACAGACAGATCAAACATGACATGTTCTGCCATCGCAAAAGTGGTGAAAAGGCAGGCAGCCATACTCAGAATCAAACACTTCTCCATGACCCTGTGGCGGAAGAGTACCGTAACAAATGTAAGAATGCCTCCAAACTCTTCACTCAGCCTGGGTAGAATTGATAGCCTGTCTCCCTAAAGCTTTCAGGCCCAGCTTCAACTGCTTCCCTCAGGGATAGAAGTCCCAAACTCACAGGATTGATGGTCCTGACTTCCCTGATGCTCTCCCAGGGTACATACTTCCACAGGCTTGGTTAATACCCAGGGTCCCAAAGCATGTACCTTACTCAGGGAAAGTGCATTCAGTCTGGGGAGACCTGGTACCCTCACTCCCTCAAACTTCTAGGGCCTGCTTTTGCCACTTTCCTAACAGCTAGGAGTCAATACTCAAGGCTAAGGGCCATGACCTCCATGATGCCCTCCCAGGATAGGGACTTCAAAAATATTAGGCTTTGCCAAGGGTCTCAAAGCATATGCCTTACCCAGGGAATGTGCATCCAAGCCTGGGGACACCTGCCGACATGTCCCCTAAAATTTCCAGGGCCTGCTGTTAACACTTCCCTTCAGACTAGCTCACTCAGCCTACCAGGGGTAATGGTGATCACCTCCCTGATGCACTGTCAGGGTAGGTACTTCCATAAGATTAGTTTTTACCAAGGTTCCAAAGCATATACCTAACCCAGGAAAGTGCTCACAGCCTGGGGACACCTGGTATCTAACACCCCCTAAAACTTCCAGGGCCAGCCATTAACACTCCCCTTGGGCCTAGCACTCCCAGACTCCCAGGGGTAAGGTCCTTCACTGCCCTGATGCCCTGCCAGGGTAGGGACTTACCACAGGATTAGTTTTTATTCAGGGTTCCAAAGCATATGCCTCATCAGGGAATGTGCTTCCGATCCTGGGGACACATGCTGGCATGTCCCCTAAAACTTTCAGGGCCTGCTGTTAACACTCCCCTTAGGCCTTGCACTCCCAGACTCCCAGGGGCAATGGCCCTCACCTCCATGGTGCCTCACCAAGGTAGGGACTTCCACAGGATTAATTTTTACCCAGGGTCCCAAAGCATATGCCTTACCTAGGGAATGTGCTTACAAGCCAGGGGACACCTGCTGGCATCTCCCCCTAAAACTTCCATGGCCAGCTTTGGCCATTTCTCTAAGGGCTAGGAGTCCCAAACTCACAGGGGTGATGGCACTGACCCCTCTGATACCCCTCCCCCACAAGTTGGAGACTTCCATTGGCTTAGTTGTTACCCATGGGCCCAAAGTATTATCTTACTTTCTTTCTTTCATTCCACAGTTTCACAGCATTCACCCTGAGGGTAGACATGAGCTTGCATCACACTTGAGCCACTGAGCCACAACAGCAGATGCATACTATCGCCTGATAGGCAGCAAAGAGGAGAACATCATAGCGAGCTGACAAATATGCCAGTTAACCACAAAGGCCCCATGCACCACCATCAGCCCACATGCAGGTGCTCCATCACAGACTCTAGAGAGCAGTTCAATCACCATGAATGAACCAGGAAAAGGGCCATCCCTTTCACCAGGTACCAGCTTTGCAACAAGAACAAGAAGGGGACTTAGCTCACAGGACATCTGAAGAAGCCAAGAGATGATGGGAACACACACTCCACCTATAAGGTCCCCACATTGCCAGCAATCTTTTACTGAACAACAGCAACTGGCAATCAAAGCTGCATTCGCAAGCCACCTTACACAATGCCAGATAAAGACAGCTGATTTTAGGTGCATGTGGCAGACTGATACTTCCCTCCCTCCTGGGTGCCTTCCCCCTGTCCAGTCAAACCAAAGACTTGCAAAAGAATGTGATGCAAAGAGTATGGACTTTGATTATAAGTCATGCCAGAATGAAATCCAGCCAATGATTTCAGCTGTATTGCACATAAAAAAATAAAGTTTTGAAATTATTAAATCTGTCAGGCTTCTTACTTCTAGGGGGCCCCAACTGCACCACACTTCCCACTGAAACCTCCAGATCTTGGATGAATTTCCTGCTGGGGATATTCCCAACAACCATATCAGGGACCAGGGTGTGGGCCCTGATCTTGTCCCCAGAGAATTTGTGGGCCTGGAGCTGCTCCTGCCCTGCTGCATCACCTGCATGGGACAGAGGAAATGGCACAAGTTACACACAGTGGCAAATGATGTGTGCTTAGCTGTAGCAGTACCCAATAGGTATGGCACACTAAACACCCATCATGCATTGCCTGCCCCCTGTGCAGCTGGCACAGTGCATGCAGGCTGCACCACGCAGTGCTAGGGATGGCCGCACACCTCCACATGGCA
Organism: Neoceratodus forsteri; assembly: GCA_016271365.2. Taxonomy (NCBI): domain Eukaryota; kingdom Metazoa; phylum Chordata; order Ceratodontiformes; family Ceratodontidae; genus Neoceratodus; species Neoceratodus forsteri. The sequence continues at coordinate 1,346,983,979 of CM057458.1, read as the reverse complement.
TGCCCAGAGGTGTCTACACAGCCACTGCATGTGCTGCCCATGCCACCAACCTGCGGCGTGTGTGCCCACTGTGCCAGCAGCACATGGTGGCATGGACAGTGCAGTGTGCAGTGTACCAGCATGCACACATCAGGCACACAGTCCCATGCGAGGTCCATTGGGCCCGGGGACTTGGCAGGCAGCTGTAGGTGTACAGGCTGAATCCAGTGCCCCCCCCCCACTGGGACACAGCATGTGCAGTGGTTGATCCAGGCACGCCCAGCAGTGTTGTGGACATGTTGTGCAAGCGACCACCCTGGTGTGCACCCCTAGGACATGACGGCACAGCTGGCTCACCCCTCAATGGGCCATGTACAGCACAGGCCCAGCACTGTGTTATGTGTCTACCAAGAGTCCAGCGACTGTACTGTTGCAGGTACCATGCACAACTGTACATATGTGTGGAATGAGCATATCCCAGCCTACACCCTTGTAAGCTACCTGCTGCTGCTGTCTCTCCTGGGACTTCCTGCTGTCTCAAGTGCTGCCTATTTCAAACATGCACAACACTACAGTCCCTATCAGCAACATAGGTGGAGCACTGTTTGCCCTTAACTAGCCCTGCTGAGCAATCAGGCCTGTGTGGCATGCAAATGAGGCTGTAATGATATGGTAATCACCCTGTTTGCCCCTGCATACGGAAGTACCCTAATTTGCATAGCCACTTTGAATATGGCTTGTGTTAGCACCGGGCAAGTCGATAGCACTGGGCAAAGAGCTAGCATCGGGCTATCTGGCCATGTCATTGCCCAGAACTGTGTCATTAGTGCCATGCTGAGTGCCATTGCACATGCCCTGCACATGATCAGGGAGCACAGGGTGCATGCTAACATGCCCGCACTGTGCAGTGTAGCACCATGCTATGACTGTTTGCGCGACGCCACTGTGCATGCATGCTGTGTCAGTGCCGGGCTCATGGTGGGGTAGCACATGCACACTGCACAGACTTCCGGGCTGTGTGGCACTAGTGCACACAGCAGTGTGGTGCTAGTCACAGGTGGCGTGTACAGGTGCAGGGTGTGCCCCAGTGTCTACTTACTAGCGCTATCCACATGTGTGGCATGTCTGGATGCTGTAAGCAGAGGGCAGTGGTTCAGCGGGACAGGCATTGGGATCATCTGGAGACAGCAAACCTGGTCCAGCTGGTCCAGCAGAGGCACCGATGCCTGTTCGGGGAGGTCCGGGAAGGATACCTGCCAAATCACCAGGTATGGGCCTCCATTGCCTGCCACCTGTCTTCCAGGACTGGCATCACACATGATGGTGAAAAGTGTAGGCACCATTATGCAGACCTTCGGTGCAGGCAGCAGCAGCAGCAGCTGGAGAGATACAGGCAGATGGCACATGATGGGACTGTGCCAGTGCCAGGTAGGTGTCACTCCATGAGGCACATATGTGTACCGTGTGCTGCTGCCATTGTGTGTGTGGGTGTGTGTGTATGTCTGTATGTGTGTGTGTGTACACCCAGGCATGGCTGTGTGCTGGGGGGTGTGCATGGGTGTGTGCCTGTGTCCCTTGGCATGTGGCCGCCCAGGGGCTCTGGTGTTGCACATGCTGCCTGTGTACCTTTGATGGCACTGTGCAGCATGGAGGCTGGCGGTTGGGGGGCACGGTGGACATACCACCCACAGGTGGTATGCAGTGCTGGCCACTGTTTTCAGCCTGGTTGTGTGTCCCTGGTCTGTGCCTTGTTCATGTGCAGTGTGACCCACTCACCCATGGCCCCCAGCACTGGCCACTGTGGGTGATACTACCTGCAGTGTGGTCGGCCACAGCCATGCCCTGCAGCTGTCCATGATGGACAGTGTTCCTGCTGTTACCTTGCCACACAACATGCCCACATTGCTGTGGCTGTATAGTGCCACTGTCTCCCAGAGTGTGGCCACCACCCACTGTGCTCCCGGCATGCTGCCATGCCCTGTGTGCACTTTGCTCATTCCTGTGGTCATGGTGGCTTCACCTGTCCAGGGTACGGCATGCTACGGGTGCCTGCAGTGTGGGTTGTGCATCTGTGTGTGTGGTGTGACATGTCATATGGGGGGCAGGATTATTGTGTAACATGGTCACTGCTTTGCCATGCCAATGTTGCCTGTGCTGTCCTGACAGTGATGTACCCTTTTCCACTCTGTAGAGTGCACACAGCGGACCAGCCCAGGTAGTACAGGCTAGGAGGCATCAAGGGCAATCAGCAGGAATGGGCAGCAGGTGCCGCCAATGCTGCAGTGGGTGGAGGAGAGCAGTCCTGATGAGCGGGGATTATTGCATAAGTACACTGTTTTCATACGTACATTGCTGCTTGTGGCTTGTGTAGCTCACTCCATGGGCCAACAGTGATCATCCCACCAGCTGCACGGCACTGTGCATGGTACCAGGGCATGTGCACTGTAGTACTGTGGGTCCCAGCTGTGTGACTGGGTATGGATTTGTGGGGGGCTGCCATGCACTGTGGCTGGGGAGGCAGTGAGGGGCCCAGCACTGTTTGGGCCTGTGCCACCATACCCAGCCAGCATTGCCATTCCCATCAGCATCACCACCTTCCCATTCTGCCTGTTAGTTGGCATGTGTGAGGTGTGGCACCCTGTGAAGGTGTGCAGGGGAACTGCATGGCATATACTGGGTTCATGACACCTTGGTACTCACTGTGTAGTATAGGGATTAGGCATGGTGGCATCTGGTCTTCCTCACCCTGCTGCCATGTATGCTGTGCAGTCTGGTCACCACTGTGGCATGGGAGGTCTTGGCACAGGCAAGTGGATGGCCACAGTACCTGCATTGGGGTGGGCAGGAGACCTGGTAGTGTCCCAGCCTGTGCTGCACAGCACAGCCTGTCTGCATGTTGCATTGTGCTGTGACATTGTTCTGCTGTTACCCAACCAGCTACCATTGCACTTTCCCAGCTGTGCCTGGTGTTTGTGCACTGGTCATGCTTTGGGGGTGCATGGGATGGTGGACTGTGGTGGCTTGGTGTGCATTGTTGCCACTCCTCCAATGGTTGTTGTGCCCACCAGTGGTGTGTGTGGCACCTGCCATATCATTGCCACTTGTGCGGCACTATCCATGGCATGTGTCTGGGGCCACCGCTGTCCCACCACTGGTGGCCGTTGACCTGCGGCTGTGTGCACCATGGGTGTTTCGGTGCATGCCTTCCATGTGCATGCTGCTGCTATTGGTGGTGGGCATGCCACATGCCATGCTCTGTCTTCATTTGTATTGCATGCCCTCATTCCATGTTGTTGCTGTGTCCATTGCTGTTGTGGTCGTGATCTTCATTGCATTAAATTGTTCTGTTCCTATGGGCAGCATGTCCCATCATATGCCATTCCATGTGTATGTCGTGGGGTGTCCCACTGTCACCGTTGTCTTGGGGCCTGTGTCGTACACTGTGCAGTGCAGGGTTGGGTGATGCCCAGTTTGCAGTGGTGTTGTTGGTGGCCTTCCACTCACATCCATGTTCATCTGACTGTTGGGTGTTCTCTGTGTCTGGTGGCACCGTCCCATGGGCACCAGTTGGGTGTACACTTTTTTTTAAATTTAAAGTTTTTTAAAGGATATTTTTCATATACACATAAGGCAGATGTATACATACATGTTACAAGGTACATGAGACATCATATCAGAATGAATCTGCCCGCACTCCTACCCCACCGCCCTCCTCCCCCTTTATCCCTCCCCCTCCCTATAGAGCTACAGCATGTTCATTATCAATCTATCGCAGCCATTTCTGATAAAAATATATAATTGGTTAAGTCAGTACATCATTACATCTGGACTATAATTTATAAAGAATATAAGGTGTACAGAGGACCCCAAATTTTTTAAAACTTTCCCAGTCTGTTATTCAGGTTGGCTATTGCTTTTTCTGTTTAAAGATTTGCAAGCAGTTCTGCTAGCCACTCACTGTAAAAAATATCTTCCTAGTCTACCCAATGTCTTAATATCAGTTTTTTAACTGACATGGATATAAGTCACCCAGAAGACAAAATTCGGGGCTAAACAGATTGTTTAGCCCCAATAAAGGGTCAGATTCTTGTTGAATAGTGGTCCATAGTGAAGTCACTTTGGAACATGACCAGAACATATGATACAATTATGATACAACGTTCATTCTAGTTGAAGGCATCGGGCACATAATGGTGAAGGTTTTAAACCTAATCTGGCAAGCATATGCGGTGAATAATATGCATTATAAAGGATGTACATCTGCATGAGCCTCAATCTATCTTGAGTCAAAAACTTATGGCAATTATGCCACAGTACTGGGCAGTCAATAGCAAGGTTTGGGAATAAGGTTGCCCAGTATCGAATAGGACCAAAACAATCAGGGAATTTCCAACCAAATAATATGCTATAAATCTTTGACAATACTTTTGGATGGCCAACTAAATGGGACATTTCTTTTGAAAAAGTTGTGCACATTGTTAAAGAGGGGTTCTGACCAAATACTTGTATTAGAAGGTGTCTCAGTTGAATGATCTTAAAGATACATTTGTTTGAAAACTTAAACTTATTTTTAAGATCTTTTACTGGAAGGCATGAGCCCCTTCATTAATAAGGCTAGTAATTTGCATATTCTTTACACATGGTAGCCAATTTAAAGAAATAGTCCTTCCATCAATTTTAAAATTAAGGTTACCTACTAATGGTTGATTCATACCCTTTCTGTGTTCATATTTAAGATAATGGCAAAGCTGAGCATGTTCTTTAAAGATAATGCTATAGGAGAATGTTTAAGTTTACCGGGAAGAAGGACCTCTTTAATATATAATTGGCCCTCAGGTTCTAAGCCACATGAGCATATCTGAGTCACTTCTATTTTGAGCCAAAGTGGGGTGAGGAGCTGATCTTCTGATGGGAGCCATCTTAAGTATTTATTAATATGGCTGGCCCAAAAATAGAGACCAAGATAGGTGAGGCATAACCATCCTTTGATTTTGGGAGCAATTAACTTGTGATAAGCTATCCTAGGGACTTTATTATTCCATATAAATTTGGTGAAAAGGGTATGTGTCTTTTTAAACTAGGAAATCGGAAGCCAAATGTTAAGTAATGAAAGGGGGTAGAAAAGCCGTGGGAAAATATTCATTTTGAGTAAGTTTATTCTGCCCCATAATGAAATCAGAAGGGATGCCTATCTATTAAGGTCCTGATTTATAATGTGGGCTAGGGAATGTAGATTTAGTTTAAGAGATTTTCCTGATTGTCTAGTTAGTTCAATACCTAGATATCTTAAATAATCTTGCTTCCAGTTAAGTCCAAGAGCTAAGATATCAGGTTTGAATAATTTATGATTAAAAGGAAAAACAATTGTCTTGCTTACATTCAATTTATAGTTAGAGATACTACTAAAGGCATTGATAATGTCTAGCATTGGAGCTATGGAAGTGATGGGATTTGAGAGTTGGAGGAGAAGGTCATCCGCATAGGCCAAGACCTTAATATCACAGGGGTGAATGGGAATACCTTGAATGGCCTGGCAATTTTTCAGTTTGCGAATTAAAGGTTCTAAATAAATGTTGAAAACTAATGGAGATAAGGGGCAACCTTGTCTTGTACCAGAATGATGTGTAAAGACATCCGAAGTCACTCCATTACCAGAAACATGGGTGGTTGGGGACCGCTATAAAGACAGGATCCAGTTTTGAAAATTTAGTGGGAAACCAAAGGCTTTTAATGTTTGAAACAAATATTGCCAGTTCACCCTGTCAAATGCCTTCTTGGCAGCCAGGGAGACTAGAGCTGCAGGAAAAGGTGCATCTCTGGATGCCAAGAACACATGAGACAGAGTGTGAAGGTGGTCTGATGAAAATCTTCCCTTCACAAATCCGACCTGTTCTGGCCCAATCAGGGTAGAAAGTACCAAGCTCAGATGATTGGCTAATAATTTAATTAAAATTTTGACATCTTGATTCAGTAGGGAGCTAGGTCTGTAATTTGTGACAAATTATTTTTGTTTTATCAGGTTTTGGTAATAAAATTATCAATGCCTCAAAGAGAGTTGAATCAACCTCTGCTCCTGAGATGATTTGTTGATATAAGGGAAGGAGCCTCAGGATTAACTGTTTCTTAAATTTTTTATAAAAATTGGTCATGTATCCATCAACGCCTGAGGTTTTATCCATAGGTAGGTCTCCAATTACTTCAGACAGTCCCTGCTAGTAATCGGGGTTAGTAGTCTATTCTGTTGCTCTTCTGTGAGCTGAGGTAAATTGGCCTCTGCCAAATAATTCTGTAGTGTCCGTTCAGATGGAGGGTGTTGCGTGGGCCCATATAGAGATTTATAATACTCAGTAAATTCAGCTATAATATCCCTTGGGCTAGTTTTTCAGGAGCTATCAGTTTGAGGACGTATTGAAGCTATGAAATGGGAAGACTCCATTTGCTTAATCCTGAGCACTAAAAGGTGTCTTGCCTTTTCCCCCTGATCTGTATATGAGGCTTTTGCTTTCAGTATGGTATACTCAGCTTTTTCTCTTAAAATTTCCAGATAGGCTGCTCTCAACTTTGTTCATTTCTGTCTGATAGAGTCAGGAGAGTGTGGAGATAAATCTCCCTCAATGACCCTTATCTGGGATAATAATTGGGACAAGTGTAGTGTTGTTACTTTTTTCCTATTGGAGGCTAAACTGATTAGAATGCCCCTTAGATTTGCTTTGAATGCACAACATACCATATCAGGTCTCTCCAATGAGTTTTGATTAAGTTGACTAAATATCTCTATATGTTCTTGAATACATTAAATGAAACCAGGATCTTTTAACAAATGATCATTTAATTTCCATCTAGAACCTCTTTTAGGTAATGATACTAGTGATATCTGACTTAAAACAAAGGAATGGTCAGATGGAGGACCAGGCTGTATCAAAGTATCAAAGGTCCCAGGTACAAAGAAATGAGAAAGGAGTAAATAGTCTATTTGGGATGAGGATCTATGAACAGGAGAAGTATATGTGTATTCTCTGTCTAATGGGTGCAACCCCCAGATATCACATACCCCTATCTGGTCAATTAATTCCCTTAGTGCACTTTGGGCAGGTGAAAGACCTTTTCTCTGTTGACCAGTATGGTCCAAGGTCGGATCATATAGCAAATTAAGATCCTCCCCCAAGAATCATCAGGGTAGAAATAAAGGGAGTTAACACTAGAGATGCAGCGAATTTAAATTCCACCGGCGAAGTGAACACAAAGTAGGCACTTAGTGTTGCCACTCCACTATACGGAGTGGGCAATGCAAAGTGGTCATTCCACCTTGTCATTACCACTTTGAGTTAAGGCAGAATGGTAATGCAAAGTAAGGCGAAGTCATTGTTTTTAAGGACTTTGCATTCCTCATTATGTTTCTAAGAGCTCCACTTGGTGTTTCAGATTTGGCAGCCCCCCTCCACACATCACATGGCTTACAGTACTGTAAGTCACATGCTTTTTAGCTAGGCAGGAAGGAAGTGAGTCATACAAGCAGAAACTTTTACTTTCTCCTGTATAGATGGAGAGAGAGAAGTATGTTTTGTGACTGCTGATACTTTGAGATCAGAGCGAGGAAGAGATTTAAACTTTGATTTGGACCTAACAGCTTTTTTAAAAGCTACACTTTTTTGTCTTTTCTGTAGTCTTTTTTACTTCATTTGTTCTTTCTGTAAATTTTATTTTTCTTACCTTTATAAGTAGTTAGTTGTTTGTCTGTGTCTGTGTGACTGTGAGTGTGTGTTGTGTGACAGTGTGAGTAGTGATTGCTCGAACTGAGGGAGCTCAGTAGGAGAGTTGGACCAGGGTGATGAAATGTCTGGGGCAGGGTCAGCTCTGGGATAGCGTGGTAGTGGTAAGCATTGTACCATGTGCATGCATGGGTGCCCATTCCTGTTGGACCTCTCAAAACTTGTGAGTGCTCCCCCCAGAAGCAGGACCAGCACTGTCTCCTGTCCTGACTCTGAGGCAGTTGAACCACCATCACCACCACCAAGTCCAGCACCTGGTCCTCTGGAGCAGGATGTGCTTGTTCCCCCAGGGCCAGGTGTGGATCCCATCCCTTTTCAGCACCATGACCAGCTGGCTGCCAGTTTATCTGGCCCTCCACTGGCTGTGCAATTTCCTCCCTGCACCTCCATTGTTTGGCAGCTTTCTGAATGTGCTGGGGGGACAGCAGTGTGGTCAAGTGCTACCTATGTGAGGTGGAGGTGTGCCTTGGCCCCTGGGGGCCTCACCTGGGGACTGGGGGCCAGCACACCCATATGCTCAATCACCATCAGTTGGAGTGGCAGGCTGTCACAGAACAGACCATGCCTGCACCTGCTGGTGATTCTGTGGCAGAGGATGCAGCTTGCAAGGGGGCATCCCTAAGAAGAGGAGAGCCACAGCAGCACCTGCTGCTCCACCAGCACCCTCACCCCCACCACCACCACTGCCAGCAGGTCAGCATATAGAATGTGTGGACCCCAGAGAACTGCATGTAACACAGGCTGACTTGCAGTTCTCTGGAGTGCTGTCTAGGAGAACAACGAGAGGGTGAGTGCTGTGGAGCAGTGGCTGGATCACATAGAGGGACATTAGTTGCAAATTACATCCATGCTGGAATTGCTGCTGGATCATCATGGGATGCCACATTAGTTTTTTTTTTCCTCACACCATGTGCCCCCCCACACCTTCCTTGCTGTGTTATGAAATGTATTCCTCCACCATCCCCGACCCTTGTATGTAATTATGTCCTTTTTTTATTGTCTTCCATATGCGTGACACTTTGTATTCTGAGCAGTGCAAGTATACTGTGCTAAACTGCATGTGTGCAGTCAGTCTCCTTTCCATTCTGTGTATGTACTGCAGACACTGTCCAACTTCCTGACTTAAGAACACTTATTAATGAGTACAATGGTGGGATGATGAAGCCTGGAGAGATGCTACAAAACAGGCTTACAATACATCAAAGAAACTAGTAAAAAAACTAATGTTGTGATTCGTGACATGATCGTAAATCATGATTTGTGAATGCATTTGTGACCATGATGATGAAGAAATGTGAATGCCTACTGCTGTACTTCCCTGAGCCCCGATGAGGTGTGGCACAAAACTCCCCAACTTAAAAACAGTCATTAATGAGTACAATGGTGGGATGGTGAAGCATGGAGAGACACTACAAAATTGCTTACAATACATCCAAGTAACTAGTAAAAAAATTAATGTTGTGATTCATGACGTGATCATAAATCGTGATTTGTGACTACATTTGTTACCGTTAGGATGAAGAATGTGATCTGTATCATGAGTGACTCGTGATGAGGGTCCTGACTTAAAAACGTACATTAATGAGCACAATGTTCATGCAGAATTATGCACCACTCCTGTCCAGTACTCTGAAGGGAAGCCAAAGAAACAACTGTGACTTAAGTTAGAGATGGAGATTGGGCCCTAAAGAGATGCAAATGCACAGACAGATTAAGATTGCACTGCACACTGAAGAGATGCAGATGAAAAAAAAAAGTGTGTGTTTGGGTTAACTGAACTGAATGGGTGTCTAAAGAGTTATCTAGGTGTAAATCTCAGGTGACTGAAAGGACTTAACTGCTGTGAGGTTTAAATTACTTGTAGAAAGATCTGGTAAGTAGGGGGAGTGGCTTAGCTAGAAGGAAGCTACATTTAAAGACCTCCTTAGAAAGTTTCTGCTAATAGCTTGGCAGAAGAAACCAGGAGAAAGGACTGCTGTGTGACTGAACTTCTCTGCTGAGACTATATTGCCCTCCACCCCCCCCACCCAAAGCTAGTTCTATTTTTATAGGCACAGAATTTGACTGGCAACAGGAACTTCCTGTTTAGGGGCAGGAAGTGAGTGATCACAGAACCACCAAGGACCCACCATCCTAGAAGGGCAGAGTAGTCTCAGGCCCCTCTAGCTGCTGGAGGTCTGCCTCTGAGTGCGTGGTCTACTGGAATATAGGATATTCTTGTCTCAGAACAGGACAATCAGGAGCTTAAAGGGCACACAGGCAGAAAGTAAGGAGAGAGAAAAAAACAGGAAAGAGTAAGGATTGCAAACAGTTAAGGGGCCAGAAATAAGACATGATTGGAGTGGTGCAGTGCAGCTGTGGAGCAGCAGTCTTCCGGGAGATGTTCTGGAAGATGCGGTGTTGTCCCATCTGCAGGCACCTCTCTGGGCTGAGGGAGGAGGTTGCTTATCTCCAGGCTGAGTTGGCTAGGATTTGTGGGACCTCCTCTTCCATTCAGGGACCACCAGTGCCACTGCTGTTGCCTCAGAGGTTGCCAAGAAGAGGGCGGTTGGACCACAGTGGGCTCAGGGAGGTGAGGGTGGTGGAACAGGCACACATCCCTCCCATTGTACCTCTCACGAATTCCTATGCCATTCTGGCAAAGTGTGGTTCCTCTATGGAGGCACCCACAGTGGAGACCAAGGAGGATGTTGGGAACCTCCACAAGGAGACCCACAGGTGGGTGGCAGGGGACCCTGCAGGGAAGGAAACAACTCTGGTGGGGACTCCATTGTTAGGAAGGTAGAACTGGGGAGGAAGGGAGAGGAGGTGGCGTGCCTGGCGCCATGGCTTGCAGGGACAGGAATCGTCCTCAGGCTTGCCAGAGCAGCTGCACAGGGGAGGAGCTGGATGTCATGTCCACCTAGGGACAAATGACCTGGCCAAGAAAGGGATTAGAAGTTCAGGAAGAGTTTGTAGAATTGGGGAGGGCCTTAGTCAAGTAGCATGCACGGTAACCTTCTCGGAGGTGCTGCCACCATCTATGGCATAGGAGAGGCTAGGGTGTTCCGCACCATGGGGTTCAAATCAGTGGTTGAAAAACTGGTGTGGTGCCCAGGATTTGGCTTCATTGGGACTGGGGTCCACCTGGAGTGATGCAAGCCTATACTGGCATGATGGGCTGCATCTGTCCGGGAGGGAACCAGGATCCTAGGTGACAGGTTTAAATGCTTCATTGGCAAGCTTTTAAACTAGCTAAGGGGAGGCACTGAAAGGAGCAGGAAAATCCTAGCCCCCAAATAATCATGGTAGTAAGTGCGGCAAACACCAACATAGAGGTGTCATAGGAGAAGGGCAGGGTAAATGGAGAAAGTGACAAAGGCAAGAAGGACAGGGATGGGGCAAAAGTGAGTAAGACCATCAGGAAATGGAGGGTAATGAGTACCAATGCCCATAGTCTGGGCAACAAGCTCCCTGAGCTGATGGTCTTAATGGAAGAGGGATGCCTGGATATCATAGCAGACACAGAAACATGGTACACAGAGAACCATGACTGGGATGTTAACATACCAGGGTACATAACCTACAGGAGAGACAGGCAGGGAGAAGAGGGAAGGAGTAGCTCTCATGTAAAGGAAGGGATAAAAGCAACTGAACAAAAGAGTAAACAGGGAGGAGAAGAGGCACTGTGGGTCACCTTGGAGACTGGAAAGGGCACCACAATCCGCACATGGGTTGTGTACAGACCCCCATGTCAGGGGAAAGGAATGGACAAGGATATGATAGAAGGCATTCTTAGAATGGCAGAGAAAGGGGAGATACTGTTGATGGGAGACCTGAATATGCCAGATGTTAACTGGAGCACATTTGTTGCAGCCACATCCAAGAGCAGGGCCATTCTTGATGCCCTACAGGTGGCAGGCATTAGACAGCTAGTTTCAGAACCCACTCGTGAGGGAGCAATCTTAGACCTCGTACTCTCAAACAGGGGCAGTGAGAGGATCTCATATCTAGAAGTGGGTTACCATCTGGGGACAAGTGACCATCAAACAGTGTGGTTCATGTCAAACTCAGCTACAGAGTCATGCCATACAAAAGTGAGGGTACTGGACTTTAGGAGGGCTGACTTTGGCAAGATGGGAGAGTGCCTCAGAAAAGCACTAGCAAACAGGCTAGAAGGAGATGTGGAGCAACAATGGGGAATCATCAAAACTGCCATCCCAGAGGCAACAAGCCTTGTGTGAAGCAAATAGAACAAATAAAATGAAAGAAAAGCCACTATGGTTCTCAAAAGAGGTGGCTGTGAAAGTCAGGAAGAAAAGATAGCATTCGGAGTATAAGGAAACACAGAAGGAGCAGGACAGAGAGCTGTACCAGTTAAGGCAGAAGGAAGCAGGAGGGAAGTCAGAATAGCAAAGGCCCAAACTGAGGAAAAGATAGCCAACTCAGTTAAGAAGGGGATAAAACCTTTATAGGTACATCAGCGAGCGAGAAAGACAAAGGAGGATAGTGAGGCTAAATAGAATGAACAGTGGGTGGGCAGGGGGACAGTGAATAAGCAGGAATACTGAACAAATATTTCTGCTCAGTATTCACAAAAGAGGAGGGGGAAGTGCCTAATCCAATTAACAGAAGCACTCTTGATAGGGGGGTCAATCCCAGTCCTTTCACAGAAGAAAGGGTTCTGCAAGAACTCCTAAAACTGAAGGTGGACAAAGCAATGGGTCCTGATGGAATTCACCCCAGAATTCTAAAAGAATTAAGGGAGGAACTAGTGAAACCACTGGCTACTCGTTTTAATAAATCATGGGAGGATGGTGTGGTACCCGAGGACTGGAGGAAGGTGGATGTGATTCCCCTTCACAAAAGTGGGTCCAAGACAGAGGCAGGAAACTACAGACCTGTCAGTTTGACCTCTGTGGTAGGGAAAGTGATGGAGTCACTTCTGAAGGAAAGAATAGTCGAGTACCTAGAGGCCAGGGAGCACAGGACCCAAGGCAGCATGGGTTCACAGCGGAAGGTCATGTCAGATGAATCTAATAGATTTTTTGACTGGTGACCAAAGTAGTAGACCAGGAGGGGCTGTGGACATGGTCTACCTAGACTTTAGCAAGGCATTTGACACAGTCCCACACAAAAGATTAATAGTCAAATTAACCAGCCTGGAAGTGGGACCCAGGGTGGTAGCCTGGGTAAAACATTGGCTGGACAACAGGACACAGAAGGTAATTGTAAATGGAGGCCATTCTGAAGAAAGGGGGGTTACTAGTGGGGTACCACAGGGTTCAGTATTGGGTCCAGTCCTTTTTAATGTCTTCATCAGTGACATTGCAGAGGGACTGGAAGGAAAAGTATGCCTTTTTGCAGATGACACAAAAATCTGCAACAGGGTTGATACACAAGGAGGTGTGGAAAGATGAAAAGGAACTTGGCAAGGTTGGAGGAATGGTCAGAAGTATGGCAGCTAGGATTCAATGCAAGGAAGTGCAAAATAATGCACCTGGGAAACAAGAACCCAGGGGAAGAATACACAATGGGTGGAGGTAGTAACAACAACAAAAAAGGAAAGGGACCTGGGGGTAATCATATCAGATGACCTTAAGGTTAGCAAGCAATGTGAGACGGCAGTAGGGAGGGCTGGGGGTATACTGGGATGTATAGGAAGAGGCATCAGCAGCAGAAAACAGGAAGTTGTTATCCCTCTGTACAGACAGTTGGTGAGACCCCATCTGGAGTACTGTGTCCAGTTCTGGAGACCCCATCTCCGCAAGGACATAGACAGGATAGAGGCAGTCCAGAGGAGGGCAACTAAAATGGTACAGAGTCTGCAAGAGAAGCTGTATGAGGAGAGACTAAAGGAGCTTAATATGTATACCCTTGAGGAAAGAAGGGAGAGGGGGGACATGATAGAAACTTTTAAGTACCTCAGTGGAATCAACAAAGTCCAAGAGGGTAGCATCTTTCAGAAAAAGAGACTTGCAAGAACAAGGGGACACAATTTAAAGATAGAAGGAGGGCGGTTCAGGGGCAATGTGAGGAAGTATTATTTCACAGAGAGGGTAGTGGATGCGTGGAACAGCCTTCCTGAGGAGGTTGTAGGGTCTAAAACTGTGGGAGAATTCAAGAATGCATGGGACAGACATAAGGCAATTCTTGTGGGGGTAGGAAGAAATAGGCTGTTGGTTAACTAGGATCTGCGGCCTATCCTGTAGGTAGGGAAATGGGCATACTAGATGGGCCTAGCGGTCCTTATCTGCCGTCAAAGTCTATGTTTCTACGTTTCTATGAAAAGGCACAACACCTAACCAGTGCTGACCACTAAAAATTCAAATCTGGAAAAGAATACCTTTGCTGGTTGGGAGCGGGCTGCGGGGGAAGGGGGGCAATGTACTGCACTGCTGCAGTAACAGTCACTAGTACTAGTACCAGTAAAGATACCATAAAGAAGTACAAAAATTACACAGCTGCAGTGGATAGCAGGTTCACTTTGCTGAAATTATGTGGCACAATAAAAGGTGTCTGATTTGATGACATGCGTCATACACATACTCACACACACACTAAGTAATGCTTAGGAAATTGAAAACTTCAATAATATAACCACATATTTTAAACAAACAAAAATTATGCACTGCTGCATCACAACAATCAGCAAATAAATGGCAAGAATTATTGAAAATATCATTGTGTGTGTGTGTGTGTGTGTGTGTGTGTGTGTGTGTGTGTGTTAACACAGTTATACAAGAAAAATATCACCAAAACAGAAAGCACTGTGTTTTTTTCTAGGTTAATCTACCTACACCACAGGTATGCCCCCCCCCAAAGCACACTTCCACTGTCTCTCAGTACACAGACTGAATGTTGTACAGTACATTAACATTCAAAATCCACACACAAACAATAAGCACTTGATGATATGAGCACAGGAGGGTTTCCTACATTCGATGAGCTAAAGTTTCAGCAAAAAAAAGACTCAAAAAGGCATTTTTAACAGCTTTTAGAAGGTTTGAATCGCAGAGAGCTCTCAGAACAGATTGTCTCCTACAGCTTCCTACAGACACTACCCCAAACTGAGGCTGTGCAGAACAATCTACAGCCCATGTGACCTGAAATCCCATGAATCACTGCAAAATTCACCTTTGGAGCTTAAAAACAAGGCGAAGTACATTGTTTTCAATGTACTTTGCCTTAAGAACTGGTGGAGTAGTGGTTTGGGAAGGTGGAGTAATGCGAAGTCATTGTCTTCAGTGGACTTCGCATTACCTATTATAACACGAAGTACTCTGCTTTGTAGTGTGGAGCACTCCGCGAATCCGCCTTCACTCCACGAATCACTTGGCAGAGTAAATTAGGCAACTTCGCCCATCTCTAGTTAACACTTGGATGAGTTGTGTAAAAAATCCTGGTGTGTCCTGGTTAGGATCATAAATACCACCCAACAGTATCTCTTTATTGAAAAGTATGCCTTCAGCAAAAATGAATCTACCCTGGGGTCTTTAACCATCTTGGTCATTGAAAAAGAGAGCTTTCTGTGAAAAAGAATCATCACTCCACAACTATTAGTTGTGCCTTCAGTGGAGAAGAACTGACTAAATTGTTGTTTCTGGAGCTGAGATGCTTCAGAGTCCAACAAATGTGATTGCTGAATAAAATCTATGTCTGCCGATTAAACATTCAGATGTTTTATTACTTGATATTGTTTGGATTTTTTCCTCTCCCCTGTAACATTCCATGTAGCTACAGTATTCATATTGTATTAGCCATTTATCATTTCCAAGAGTTCCCAAATAGAGGAACCCCAGAAAACCTTAGTAATCCATGCATGCATTGGCTATTAATGGATTATTTTTGTTGTTGTGCTGTTATCCATTTTTACCCCACTTTTCCCTTTCCCACTTTCTGATTAATTCCTTTCTTACCTCTAGACCCTTCTCTAGACTCTTAATCTTTTCTCAAAATGGGAAAATGCTCTCCCCCTTACTGTACCTACAATGCTTCGTTCTCTCCTCTATTCAACTTTCCCATCACCCAACCTAAGAATGAAACATCTTTGTAATTAGCTTGGTTTTAAAACTAGTATTGTCTAATAACCTGAATAAGGATTTATATCTAATAAGTACTAAATCCCATTGTATGATAACCTTTCTTTATCTTGTTAAACTAACAGGTAAAGATGGCATTCCTTAATTATAAAGTAACTGCCAATCGGATCTAAATAGATTGGTCTTTCTTGTTTCATTTGATTTACTTTCAAGATCTAGCTTTGTTATTTTAATAGTAGAATTACAACCGAGATAGTTAAGAATCTTAATCTTCCAAATAGGAGATTCTCAGGATACAAACACAAATCAAACAAAATATATTTTCTTGATATCCATATTGGAGAAACTGGTTAGGATTAGTGGTGGGCGAAGTGGCTGAAATTCACTCTGCGACATGATTTGTGGAGTAATGCGGAGTCCGCGAAGTGCTCCGAAACGCAAAATGGAGTACTTCGCCTTATAATGGGGAAGGCGAAGTCCATTGAAAGCAATGACTTTGTGTTATTCCACCTTCCCCAAGCCACTTCTCCACCAATATTAAGGTGAAGTTCACTGAAAACAATGTAATACACCTTACTTCGCTTGTTCTTGTGCTACAAAGGAGAATTTTGCAGTGCTTTATGGGCTTGCAGGTCACATGGACTCTAGATTGCTCTGCACAGCCTCAGTTCTGTGTAGTGTATGTGTGTAGTGGAAGATGGAGACAGTTTCCTCTCAGAGCTCTGCAATTCAAATCCTCTAAAAGCTGTTAAAAAAGTATTTTTGAGCTATTTTTTTGCTCACAATTTACTACATCGAGTATAGGAAACTCTCCTGTGCTCATATTATCGAGTGTTTATTGTTTGTGTGTGGATTTTGAATGTTAATTTAGACAGTCAGTCTGTGTACTGTGAAGTGTGCTTTAGGGGAGGGGTGTATCTGTGGTGTAGGTAGATTAACTGGGAGAAAAGGCAGTCTTTTTTGTTTTGGTTATATTTTTCTTGTATAACTGTGTTAATGTACGCACAGTAATATTTCCAGTAATTCTTGCCATTTTTTTTCTGATTGTTGTGATGCAGCAGTGTATGATTTCAGTTTGTTTAAAACATTTAGTTATATTACTAAAGGATTTCAATTTGCTATGCATTACTTGTAATGTGCGTGAGTGTGTGTGCGCGATGCATGCCATTAAATAAGACACCTGTAATTGTGCCACAGAGTAACTGCAGCAGTGTGAACCTGCTATCCACTGCATCTGCATGAATTTTTTATACTGCTTTGTGGTATCTTTAATGGTAGCGGACTGCCTGTTACTGCTGTGCACTACCCCCACCCCCCAAACCGGCAAAAGGTATTCTTTTCCAGATTTGGATTTGTGACTTATGAGCACTGGTTAGGTGTTGTTGTGCCTTTGCATCTGTGTCTTGAGTGCGCAGCATAATCTTAATCTGTCTGTGCATTTGTACTGTAGTACACCATTAATTCTGGGAGACTTTGCATTTCTTCTTATGCTCTCATTTCACTTCATCAGCACTGGGGAATTTTCTGGACATAAAGCAGTAGCATTTTTGGGATGCTCATTAATTCTGGTGACTGTGTGTGACCACTGCACACATGACAGAGTGCAACATTAATTCTGAGAGACTTCGTATTTCATGTTACGCTCTCAGTAGCATTTTGGGGATGCACATTAATTTTGGTGACTGTGTGTGACTACTGAATGCATGACGTCTGTGTGCACTATTAATTTTGGGAGACTGCATTTCTTGCACTCTCATTACACTTCGTCAGTACTGGGGAGTTTTCTGGACACAAGATATGAGCATTTTGGGAATGCACATTAATTTTGGTGACTGTGTGTATTAAGGGCTGCCAAATATTGGTGTCACTTCATCTTACTTCGAGTTAAGGCGGAATGATAACACAAAGTAATAATTACTGGGCAAAGTGAGCCTTTTGCATTGGCCACAGAGTGACAACGTGAAGTGGCCACTTTGCAGGCACTTTGCTGGTGGAATTTAAATTCGCTGCATCTCTATTTGTGATACAGGTCATTGCTATTGGGGAACTACAGCTGTAGGCATTCGCGTTCTTATACAGCATGTGAGTTACAGTACTGTAAGCCATGTGATGTGTGGGGGCCCAGGGGCTGCCAATATCGTTGTCACTCTACCTTACTTCAGGTTAAGGCGGAATGTCAATGAGAAGTCACAATCACAATAACGAGGGAAGTGGGCATTTCATGCTGGCCACTCTGTGTAGCGTAGTGACAATGCAAAGTACCCACTTCATGGGCACTTCACCAGTGGAATTTAAATTTGCTGCATCTCTAAGATGGGAGACTTTGCAAGCCTTGTTACACTCTCATTTCACTTGGTCAGCACTGGGGTATTTTCTGGACACAAGACAGTAGCATTTTGGGGATGAACATTAATTCTAGTGACTATGTCTGACCACTGCCCGGATGACTGAGTGTGTCAATAATTCTGGGAGACTTTGCATTTCTTGTTATGCTCTCATTTCACTTCATCAGCACTGGGGAATTTTCTGGAGACAAGACGACAGTAGCATTTTGGGGGTGCACATTAATTCTAGTGACTGTGTGTGTGGGGGGTTGCCAATATTGTTGTCACTCCACCTTACTTCGTGTTAAGGCGGAATGACAATGCGAAGTAATACTAACAAGGCAAAGTGGGCATTTCATGCTGGCCACTTTGAGGAGTAACAATGTGAAGTGCCCACTTCGTGTTCACTTCGCCAGCGACATTTAAATTCGCTGCATCTCTAGTTAGGATCTTTCTAAACTTGTGGAAAGAGTTCCCTCTAGTGGTGAATAACCACCAGTGCTTTTTGGTAACAGAAATAATAGCAAGACCTGATATTGCTAAATAACTGAACCTCATAACTCAAAATGTCACAACTTAATAAATTTGGAATTTTTGAAGAAATCAAAACAAAGTCAGGTCTTGAGTAAAACATTGAGCCTTACATCAGGCTCTTCACTTCATTCTTTCTGTGGGTTCTTTATTGTGTTAATCCAGTTCCTTTCAGCACAATGAAATGCTGGTTTCTTCTTGAAATCCATGACAAGATTGGTTACTGATCCATAAAGTCTAGCAAACATAATAGATGTTACTGTCTGTGGACTACCACACTCCTGAGTAAATCCATATCAGTTGCTATTTCTTCTTACACTTGAAAAATATAGTTTTTACACCCCCTTTCAGCGTGTATGGAAAAGGTCTGGTAAAGCCTTCTGAAGGGCTACCTGCACTGTTTTAACCTCCTCGAAAGTAGTGCAGAATCCAGATAACAGTACCTGTAGGCATGCTGAATATCCCATCTTGAATTTCACTCCTGCAGCTATTAATTTCGTAACAACAGGATGAAACTGAGTTCTCTGCTGTCTTACCGAAGCTGGTGAATCCTGAATGATCCTGATTTTTGTCCCCTCCCATTGTATTTCCTGAAGTTCTTTAAGTTTTCCCAAAAATAGTTGTTTTTCTTGATAATTCAGGAATTTGAATATTAGTGGCCGAGGTGATGAGCCCGGGGGTGGAATCGGCCTGAGGGCTCTATGGGCCCACTCTATGGTATAGGAAACACCGAAAGGTGAAGAGCTTACTAACTTCTCGATCAACTTCTGGATAAATAAGAAAGTGTTGCTTCCTGCTACCTTCTCTGGGATCCCAATTATTACCATATTATTTCTGTGACTACTCCCCTCTAAATCTTCAATTTTATTTTCCAACTTTTTGATTCTGTGCCTGTTACAAATGGCGTCATTATCCATTTCGGTCTGCTCGGTTCTCCAAGGAGATAAGGTGAGTTTCATTATCTGCCATCCTGGTGGAGAGATCATTGAGTGCTGATGCCATCTGCTTAACTTCGGGTGGTCATTGATTTCAGGTCATCTCAAAATGGGCTGAATTCCTTGAGGAATTGCTCGAGAGTGGGAGAGTCACTTCTGAGGCCTGAGTGGAGGAGGCCGCTGTAGTATTCGGCTTACTGCTGATAATCTGTTGGGCCTTAGTGCGTTTGCTGGTTTTCTCCAGGAAGACAGGAAGGGTATGTCTCGGTAGCACTAGATGCATTTCAACATCCATATTTTCACCCAAATCTTAGCCCAACAGTCAAAGGAGGTTGTTGTCAGCAAAAGAAAGATTTTAGATTTGTCGGGATAATTTGATATTATTGAGAAATAGCGCTGGGCAATAGGAGTTGGCTCGAGGAGCTGTTAACTGGACCGCTGCATCACGTGGTCTCCTGGGTGTGAATTTCTATTGTGGTCTGCAATGCCACATGGGCATGGCTGTTGGGGCATGCTGTCCATCCCTGGGTTGCCACCTGGGGCTGCATTGTGCATCCTTAATGGTCTCCCATCCTCACCTGCTCTCCCTAACTCCTGTAGGTCCACGGTGTTCCTCTTTGTGGGTGACCTGGCCGGAGGAGTCAGAGGGAATGGAGGACCTCCTGCAGTGGCTCCTGAGGCATCAATGGATGCTAATTGAGTAGCAGGTGGTGATCATCATGGAGACAAGGAGGGTGGCCACTGTCCTGGAGCAACATCTGCCAGATCTAGCCAGCACCCAGCCATAGAGATGTTTATACCTTTGTTTGCCTTTGTTAGCCTCCCCTTCCCAGACTTCTGGTTGTGTTGCTGCCCTGTTACATCTTTGCTTTGTGTCCACATCCCTGTCCCCTCCATTTGCATAGCTTTTCTGTTGCTTCTCCTATCCTGTATACATGTTCATCCTGTTACATAGCATTGTTGTAGTTGTAGGTTTAATCATAGTGGTAGCTGTAGTGTAGACAGTTCTGTAGCATATTTTGTTTTTGTAGTTGTAGCATAGGTAGCAATAGTAGTTGTTGGTTATGTTATAGTGTACATAGTTGTTGTAGTTCTTTTATAGTTTTGTTAGTTGTATGTTTCCTTTTGTTGTTTGCCATTTTTATTTTCCTGACATTGCTATTTGTTTTGTTCCTTGTTGATGTTCACATGTTGATTTACCTGTTGCCTTGCATTGTGTTAGTGACATTATGCATGCCTTTCTCATGAATTCACTGTGTCCTGTGTCATTCTTGTTTGCTTGGCTTTTCCCACAGGGTTGTACTGTTGTTTTGTTTCACTCCTGGGTCCTAGTGGCCTCTGGCCATTACCCTGGCTGTATGTGTGGCACTTTATGTGTTCTGCACTGCTGTCTGCAGTTGGGATCACTTTCAGGCATGTGCTCCTTTGCATGTGGTCCAGGACATGGCGGCTCACCTCTGCATTGTGTTCCACTGGGTGTTTGCACTGCCTGCCTGGGTGCTATATTCAATGCTGTCTTATTTGTTATATTTGGTGCTGTCTTATTTCCAGGCTATTTTTTCCCTGCACTCCCAGCCCAGTTTGTCTGGCTTCCTTAGCATGCTATTTTTAGCAGGATTAGCACTGGGCTATTCCTTTTGAATATGGTGGGCTATTTGGTCCGGGCAATTTTTGCATATCAGGCAGTGCTAATTTAGCCCTGAGGCAACATTTTGAATATCTGGCCTATTGTTTCCTAAATATTTGTAATTTTTGCCAATATTATCATTTTGTTCAGTTCAGTCCCCCTGAATAATGTCAGTCTTAGATTCAAATGGGTGTCTAATATTTGTTAAATGCAAGACGATAGTGCTGTTTGTTCAACCTGAGTAAAGTCTGCTATTCTCCCTGGCATTGCATGTTGTGTTTTTGTAGAATAACCAGGGAAATTCAGTAGTTCTTACAGACACAAGGATTTTATTATATTCCATTTAGTCACGGTACAGTGAATGCTTGATCATCAATGTACTTTCATACATGAAAAATTGAACAGATAATTGAGGGTGGAAGATAATAAGAGGCAATTGATTAGCAAAAACTTTGCACAAACAAAATTTGGCAAATGATCAAGGGTGGTAGATAATAATAATAATAATATACTTTATTTATTATGCACCTTTCAAATTTCAAGGCGCATTATATGGTGGTGGATAACCGAGGGAGCACTGTACAAGATTTAATACTCTTTTATTTGTTCATATAGTTTTAAAAACTGTTGCAACAGACAAAAGGTTAAAATAGCATATCATGCATTAAACAGCTATCACATTCATGAGGCATTATAACTCATTATTAAAGGGTAAGAGTCAGCATAAAAGGCCTTACACTCAAGTGCAGGGCTGATCCCAATGTGCACTTTGTGTGCTAAAATATTTTGGTTTGCTTACTGTTTACCATAGTACAATTGATTGCACTAATTTTGCTGGATTTTTGTGGTGTCAAAATGCCACATTTCTTGCTACATTTTCTACAGTAGATTTTTTTTTTACTGGAATACAGTACATGTTCTTGTGGTATCACTATTGATTCTGATTTGTTTTTTACATGGGTCAGTGTTTGATCACATTTGTACATACGGAGACATGGCCAAGTGCCTCCTGAAATTTCTGTGATATCGCTAGAGAAGTTCCCTGCCTGCTTGCAGTACTACTGTAGGCCAACAGACAGAATGTTTTTAGATATATTCTGAAATATTTGGAAATAGCTGATCTTAGCTATTGCTGCAACTGTACCGCCAATGCACTTAAAGAACTTGTCATGTGGCTGGAGCAATTGGTCATCAGGGAGAAACTAGTGAGAGGTGGGGCAGGATGGCACTGCAGTGGAAGAAATGAGTGGAGGACAGGGATCTTGCTCTTCCCCCCCAGACTTGGATAAAATACCAACACCAGAAAAAAAGAAAGCATATTTGTTTTCTGCTAGTGATGGCTTTAGCTAATAATTGCTTGGACTAAGAATGTTAAATGCTAAAAAAAACATTTTTTTTTCTATTCAGGCTAATGGTCAGTGATCGGCAGGGATGGGGTGGTACACAATCTGACACAGGGCTGCCTCTAGGGCAGGGGATGGGGGCTCTCAAAACTCACCACAGCCTATGTAAATGGGCCCATAATGGGCATGCAAATGGCATCATAGTGCCCTGCGTGCCCTATGGGCTCATTTGCATAGCTGCTTTGTGAACTGGGACTAGCACTCCTGTGCTGTTAATTATGGGGCCATACTACTGGCTGCATGTTGGGGAGGTGTTAATGGGGTAGCACTAGCAGTATTAGGGTTATCGCTGCCTCGACTTTGCCCTATTCATAGTCAGTGTGCTATCCAACTCTGAACAGGACTTTCGGACACCTGGGCAAATGAAAAGTGCAACACAAAATTTTGCAGTGTGCTTTGCAATTTTTTTGTGAATCTCACCCCTGGAGTGGAGGTTACACAGAAATAACCTGAAATTTCTAAATTTGCCAGAAGGCTCTAAGAGCAATACTATTATACACTTTTTGGAAGAACAGTTATGTGAGGCACTTGGGAGATAGTAAAAGTTCAAAATAGAGATTGAAAGGACACATAGAACAGCCGCTAGATTGCACCCTTCCAGAGAAAAATATCATAGAGTTGACTATGTTACATTTTTACATTTTCAAGACAAAGAAGAGGTACTAGAGATGTTTAAAACAAAGAGCCTTTATGGGACTAGTAAACAGATCTTGCTCTTCCCATAGTTAGGACCTAACATATACAAAAAAGATGACAATTGCTATGGGAAAACAAAGTTAGAGTCCATCATTTGATGCCAAACCTTGGGGAGGGCGCAGAGAGTCAGAAATTCAACAGACTTGAACTTTTCAACACATGTGGATTAATCACATACCAGTTTTAAGCTGTATACAAAGAATGATGTTCTTTTTCTACGTTTTTCTATCTGTTTGGTTGTATGCATCATAACAACTATTTAAGAAATAGAACTAAAATAAGGAGAAATTGAATTATTACACAAGATATACTAGCCCTCAGTCATTTTCTTTTCTTTTTTCTAAACTGATATCATAAATATTATGGGGGTGCTTTCCATTAAAGTGGTATGCTTTGTCTTGAAAAGGGAGTCAAATATATGCTGTTATGGTCTATCATTAGTGAGGTTTTAGCTAGGGGGTTAGTTTGGATGGTGAGGAGGAATGGAAAATGAAAAGGAAAATATCAAAGCTACAAAAATTCAGAATACACATAAGGAGCTAGAAGAACTGTGGGTCACCCTGGAAACTGTGGATCACCCCGGAAAGAGGAAATGGGACAGCCATACGAACTGGGGTTGTTTACATGCCTCCAGATCAGGGGGAGGACATAGACACATTACTGTTAGAAGATATACAAAACATGATGCTAAAGGGGAGGTTCTGATAATGGGAGACTTCAACATGCCAGATACAGATTGATCAATACCAGCAGGAACATTCACCAGAACTAGACACATAGTGGATTCCCTGCAGGGGGAGGGCCTCAAACAACTGGTACAACAACCACAAGAGACAGGGCTATCCTAGATCTAGTACTGATTAATGGGGAAAGGATAACAGATCTCCAGGTAGAAGGTCACCTGGGGGCCAGTGACTATCACATGGTATGGTTCAATTTGGCCACTAGGCCTAAATTATCCCAATTCCAAGGCAAAAATATGATATTTCAGGGGAGCTGACTTTGATAAGATGGCCAACAGAGTTAAGCTAACCCTGGCAAGAAGAAATACAGTTGAAGGGCTACAGGCAATGTGGGCAAGCATTAAAGATGCAATACTTGAAGCAACATCCTATTGTGTTAGGGAGAAAGGCAAGATCAAAAGAAGAAGAAAAACACTCTGGTTCTCAGAAACAGCAGAAAGGTCAGAGTCAAAAGGCTGGCCTTCAGGAAATATAGGGGAACGCAGTGGGACAAAGACAGGGAGGCATACCAAACTTCCCTAAGGGAAGCAGGGAAGGTAATAAGGCAGGCAAAGGCCCAAACTGAGGAAACACTAGCACAAACAGTAAAAGAAGGGGACTAGACTTTCTATAGATACATTAGTGAAAGGAGAAAGTCCAGTGGGAGTATTGCTAAGATCAAAGGGTATAAGGAGGATTGTGTGGAGGAGGACCAAGGAAAAGCAACTGTCCTAAATAGATACTCCTGCTCAGTATTTACTGAGGAGAAGGTAGAGCAGGGCCCACAGCTCAGCACCATGGACACAGGGGGGAGGGAGGCATGCACAAGTCCCTTCACAAAAGAAAGGGTCCTACAAGAGCTCGCTAAGCTCAGAGTGGACAAGACAATGGGACCTGATGGCATACAACCCAGAGTACTAAAGGAGCTAAGAGTGGAACTAGCAGAGCCATTATCAGAACTGTTTAGTGAGTCTCTGAACACAGGAGAGGTCCCAAAAGACTGGAAAAGGGCTCATGTGATCCATCTCCACAAACATAGTAGCAGGGAGGAGGCAGAGATCTATAGACCAGTCAGTCTTACCTCAGTAGTGGGCAAGATTATGGAGGCACTCCTTAAGAAAAGGATAGTGCAACACCTGGAATCCATCGGAGCATTGGATCCAAGACAGCATGAATTTACAACAGGAAGGTCCTGTCAAACTAATCTCATACATTTCTTTGACTGGGTAAGCAGAGTGGTTTACCAAGGGGGTGCAGTTGATGTCACCTACCTTGACTTCTGCAAAGCTTTCAATACTGTCCCATGTAGAAGATTGATTAATAAGCTGGGTCATCTAAGGGTGGGTCAAAAGTTGGTCAACTGGGTGGCAAACTGGATGGCAGGCAAAATACAAAGAGTAGTGGTAAATGGTATACAGTCAGAAGAGATACAAGTCACAAGTAGGGTACCTCAAGGATCAGTCCTGGGGCCAGTCCTCTTCTATATCTTCATCAATGACATTGCAGATGGACTTGAGGGTGAGGTTTGTCTATTTGCAGATGATACCAAGATCAGCAACAAAGTAAATGATCCACACGGGGTGGGCAGAATAAGAAGAGATTTGGATAAACTGTCAAAATGGTCAGTAGAGTGGCAACTGGGATTTAACGCAAAGAAGTGCAAGCTCATGCACATAGGGAAGAAAGACTCTGAAGCCACCTGCCATATAGGTTGGGAGGGGAGTTGCTGGCAATCACAAGAAAAGAAAGAAACTTGGGCATTGTCATCACAGATGACCTGAAATCATCAAAGCAGACCACTAAAGCAGTAGGTAAGGCTAGGGGGATGTTGAGGTGTATTAGTAGGGGTATCACAAGTTATAAGAGGGAGGTAATATGTAAATGATATGATTAAAACATTCAAACATCTTAAGAGAATTAACAGTGTGAAAGAATCTAACGTTTCAATATAAGAAAAAATAGCAGGACAAGAGGACACAGCATGAGATTAAAGGGAGGCCAATTAAGGGATAATGTGAGGAAGTTCTTTTTCACAGAAAGGGTGGTGGATGCATGTAATGACCTACTTCAGGAAGTGGTGGATATGAATACTGTGCAGTGCTTCAAACAAGCATGGGATAGGCATAAGGGAGCAATACAGAAGAGTATGAATATATAGGCCATTGACAGAGTAAAGGCCTATGGCACATTCATAAGGTATAAAAAATGGGCAGACTGGATGGGCCTTGCGGTCCTTATCTGCTGTCAACTTCTATGTTTCTATGTAAAATAGCAGAAAATACAACAAAACACATATATGGTCACTGATTAATGTGAACTTATACCATAGTTTTTACTCAGGAGATGCTTGATACATTTAAATGCTTGATACAATTGCACGATGAGGACAGTTGAGTTACTGTCAGGGAATGTTAATGGCTTTAGCAACCCTATCAGATAAAAACAATTATTAAATAAGCTCATAAAAAGAAAACTGACATGTTTTTACTAGAAAGAATCTATTTAACAGGTAGTGCAGCCGAAATATTTGACTAAATATGAGATGCAAAAGGGTATTATGCACTATGCAACTCAAAATCATGAGATTCCTCCAGCATAAAAAACAAGAGATCTCAATATCAAGCCAAAAAAAGTGCATTGTGATCTGTAGGGTTAATTCATTATTGTAACATTGACTTAAATGAAAATGAAATATACAATAGTACCCATCTAGGCCCCAAATAATAATTTGGTATCTTTTAGCTGGGACTTTTTTTTATTATCTGAATCTTTGTAACCCTATATTACTGGAGAGAAATTGTAATTTAGTGATAAACCCAGCAAAGGTTCTACAGATTTAAGAAGAGATCATAAAAGAAGGTACTCACAATTTCTTCTCAACAGGATGAAGGATCTTGCCTTAGTTGATCCTTGGAGATTATGTAAACCAGAGAACAAAGATTATTCAGTTTCTCTAATGAAGATTTTAAACTTCTTCTCATGGTGATATAATTTGGGATCTACAAATCTATATCATGACATACTAGAGATTAAATATGATCCTATTATTTCTGACCATTCTCCCATCAACCTGATACTTGCTTTCAGGGACAGCACTAAGCATAGATCCTGGAAATTAGATCTATTACTGTTAACGTATACTCATTTTCAGGATACAATTAAATCTGAAACTAATTTGATTTTTAAAATAATAAAGCAGAAGATGTTTCAAAGAATATAGTATGGGATGCTTGTAAAGAACCCCATACTATATTGCACTATACTGGGGAGGCAGTATAGCGCAGTGATTTAAGGCTCTGAGCTGCAAATCTGGTGATATCCAACAGACCAGACCTGGGTTTGAATCCCACAGCTTACACTTGCATACTGTGTGACTCTGAGCAAGTCACTTAACTTCCCTTTGCTCCAAGGTTGCACCTGTAAAAAAGCTTTCAGGTTAGTGTGTCTTACCTGGTTAAACAACTAAATAAAAAAAAAATAATAAAAACATTTTTATGAGGAATTTGTATATTGTGCGCAGCAAATAAAAATAGAAAACAATCAGAAAGGCAGAAGTGGCTAGAAACTGACATAAAACCCTCAGCAATTATATTCTCATTCAGAAAGTCCAAATCATTAAATTTAAAACATGATTTTAATACAACAGAAAATGAAAAGATAGAGTAATGTTTTTTCACAGACTAAGGTTATTCTCGGTTTGATCGCAGTGGTAAATTATTAGCAAATGCCAGCTAAGACACTTATTTATTTCTTTCTCTCTTGTGTTTGTTTGGGTTACATACAGTATATGCACACAACACACCATGTGATTATAAATAATTAGCATACATGCTTCAGAAAGAAAAACTGAAAAGATCTATAACATAAATTAAAATGGAGCCACAATATTGACAATTTACTAATAGTGAAGAAAATATTAGTGCTAATTGCACTTCACCCATTTAGGGAGCCCATCGGAGATAACCTGTCATTAGGGCACTAAACTCCAAAATTTGCTGCCCTCTCCCCAAGGTCCGACCCCCTGGAGTTGGACCCTTAGTTAGGGGCATAGCATATTCTACACAGGGGGTGTAGGTACACAGCCCTGCATATAGGGGCCATCAGTGAATTTAAATCCTGGTGCCCTAATGATGGGCTCACTCTAATGGGTATATTCCAAGGGTGGAACCATATCCGAACTGAATTTGCTACAATAAAAGGAATTTAACAGATCTGTTACAGTACATGTATTGGAATAGACAGAGCTATTAGATAGCATAAGCCGGGTAAGGCACCTAGGATAGATAGAATCCCTATAGATTTCTATATTTAGAAATATGTTAAGTCCATATTTGCTTGAGCTATTTCATGCATTTTAAGATGTGCTCCCTCCTTTGTCTGATGATGCCCTAGTTATGAAGGTAGGCTCTGAACCAGTTAGTGGTTGAATCAGTCAGATCTGCTGAGGAAAGAGAGTTTAGTAGTAGTGTGTGGGAAACTGTGTTGAAAGCCTTGACTAGGTCGACAAAAGTGGCTTGACCACTGTCCATCTCTGAGACGATTGAGTCTGTGAGCCTAATCAGGGAGGAGGAGGTGGTGGAGCATTTGTTTAGAAAACCAGATTGGAAGGGAGTGAACAAGTTGTAGTTAGATAAGAAGAGAGTTTGGCAAAAACCATGTGTTCTCAAAGTTTGGCAAGGGTGGGAAGGAGGGATATGGGATGGTAGTTCCACATTGAGGAAGTATCACCACCCTTAGGTAGTGGAAGAACAATGGCATGCTTCCAAACAGGTGGGTTGGCTGCCATTTGGAATGAGAGGCTGAAGAGATCTGACAGTGGGGCAGAGATAGCCGTACCTGAGAGATATAGCAGCTTGGGATCCAAGTTATCAGGCAAACTGCCTTTGTATGGGTTTAAGGCATGCAAGGCTTCCAAGGTGTCAGATGGGGCAATTTTAGTGAAACAGAAACAAGTATACTGGGGCAGTGTGCGTGGTGAGGTGGTGGGGGCACCTGGCCTAGTAGACGGTAAGAAGGATAGGAAAGCAGAGGCACAAGAGGTGAAGTAAGCATTAAATTCAGTAGCAACGCTGGGGTGATCAATAATAAGGGTGTTGTTTGTATTGAAGAGGGGGGAGGGAGGAGTGGAAGGGGTGGAGAAGAGTGAATGGATGACTTTCCAGAATTTGGAGGGATTGTTTATGTTGGATTGAAAGATCAAGCTAAAGTAGTCTGCCTTAGCCAAATGAGTGGCTTTTGTGCATTTGTTGTGAAGAGAACGATATGCGTTATAGTCTTTAGGGAGCTTTGAGACTTTAAGTCATTTCCAAGCTTGGTCCTGTGCTCTTTGACATGCTATAAGTTCAGGTGAGATCTATGGAAGGTGGCTCCCACAGACTCTGATGCCTCAAAGTGGGGTGTGCTGATTCCAAATGTTGAGAAACCTTTAAATTATTCTGTGGCTTCATCTATCAAGGTCACTGAGGCTATAGGTGCCCAGTTTGTATGAACTAGGTCATGGAGGAGGGGAGTGAGGTTCAGAGATTTATATGAGGGAGTCATTAAGGTTTTATGAGGGGCCTTGATTCTGTGAATTTTACATACCAGAAAGGTCATGAGATGGTCACTAAGGGCATTTGATAATACACCAGATTTAATGACCATTTGTGGGTGTGAGGTGAGGGCCCAGTCGATTAAGGAGTGGTTACTCATTTTATGGTTCATCTGAGTTGGATCAAGGATGAGCTGGGATAAGTTATGGGCATCAATTTCATTTTGTACTTTGTTCATGGTAGGAGATAACCAGTTTAAGTTGAAGTTACCCATAATATAAACTTCACTCGAGGAGGTGTGACAGTCTATGACATTCTGTGACAGTCAGTCAACAGTTTAATTGTCTGCTGACGTTACAGCAACTCAGTTATGTCAACCGCATTTGCGGTTGGCATAAAGGGAGTCACATCTAACTTTTTTCTTCAGGGGGCTTTGCCCCTTGAACTCCCCTTGCGGGAGGTTCTGCCCCCACACCCCCGCCCATGTTATAATAAACTCCGCGTTGGAGTTGTTTCAGGGATGGAGTGCAATACCTCCAGAAAGCAGTGCCAGGGTCCCACACCTACACTACAGTGACCTGGCATTGTTGTTGTTATAGTGTCGGTCTGGATAAAGTTGTCAAGGATGTGTCGGTATACCGTTATGATCATATCTAAAAGGAGAATGCTAGATTGTTGTGATGCTCATACTGTATCATCCTAGTCTCTGCTCAATGCAGACTATAAGATCATTTACTAAAACACTAGCTGCCAGACTGAAATAGGTTTTGCCTTGCATAATTGACTCAGACCAAACAGTCTTTGTCAAAAGAAGGATGGAGCCATAACACCAGGAATGCCGTAAACATCATTAAACAAGCTAAGGGTCAAAATGCTATGGCATCGTCCCTGGGTGCATCATAAGTCTTTGACAGGGTTGAATTGATTTATTTATTTACTATTGCTAGAACTAGTAATATAGTGGAAATGTTTTTCTCATGGATAAAGGCTATTTATAGTACCACTAACCATTGTTTAAATTATACAGAGGTACAGGACAGGGTTGCCCTCTCTCTCCCTTGCTATTTACGTTAGTTATAGACCCCTGACAAACCTGATCAAAACATTGACAGACATTAAGGGGTCTGAATATAATACAAAGCAAAGGTTAAAAACTTCATTATACAATGGCTTGGAAAATCCTGGAAGCTCATTGGCTGGTTAGCACAATTTACACATTGTTAATCGTAGTATGACCCAATGGAAAAAAGTGCTTGCCAGACTCGTCTGCTGGAAAAACACTCTGAGCCACGAGCAGAAAACCAAAATCTGATGTTGGATTCCTGGTAAGCACTGGTATCCCAACTGCCACGGTATGACTCTACAAACAAAGCTAAAAACCACACTACATAAAGAAAGTACCTTTATTTTATTTATTTTTATTTATTGGGAACTTTGAATTACAAACCTTTGAGCTAAGAGCTCATTTACAAAGGATCCTTGTCAACACTTAAGGAGATACAGTATATTTTGTTGCAACAGCTTAATTACAGCAGACACATTAACACTGAGGTTGTATTACTAACATAGAGTTTATTTAGGAAGGGGTAGCAAATACATTTATGGTTTACACAAGTCAAGACATGAATGAAGCAGCTGGTAGCATTGTAAATTTCCAAGTGGAGGTACACAATGTGCAGCCATCTGAGAGAAGTTAAGTGCAGAGAGACAAGTTAGGGTTTGGCATGTGCAGGTAGGGGGGGAGGTGGGGGGGAGAGGTCAGGAAATGGGCTAGAGGTAGTATAGGTGTCCTGGACAGAGGGCAGGTGGAGGGGAACAGTAGGGGCAGAGGAAGTGTACAGGGGATTGGGCAAGAGGTAGTGTGGGTGAACTGGACAGAGGGCAGGTGGAGGGGTAGGTAGTGAGGAGGTAATGGACAAAGGCAAGAGGGGGGAGTTGGTAGTGGGGAAGGGGTGAGGGGAGGGAAGTCGGTGCAACCTGGCAAGAACAAGTGAGCAGTTGAGTAGTGGGCTGGATGCTGGGATTACGTTTGACACAGGCAGTGGACTGGAGGAGAAATGGACTTATGGAGTTCAGATTTTAATTGCCCTAAGAGTTGAAGGCTGGTGATTGTGTTTGGAAGCTCATTTAGCCAGATGGGAACACTTACTACTGAGGCACGCACCCCCAGAGCTGATCTCTTGAAGGGAACAGCTAAGACATGTCTGAAGACGCTTCTTGTGGCATGCTCACCTGAGGCAGGTCTGAATAATGCCTGCAGGGAGACAGGTGCCAGTCACAGCAGGGCCTTCTTTTCTAGTAAGCAGGTCTGGAACTTTATTCTATCCTGGAAGGGGAGACACTTTGTCCTTATGTAGAGCTTGCAGGTGTACGTGGTGCAATCTGCATCCAGGACAAATCTGAATGTTTTTTTGAGGGTAAGGTGGACTTTGTGTATGTTAGTGTCTGTGGCAGCACCCTAAACCACATTTCCATAGTCCAGGATTGGCAGGATTGTGCCATTGACCACCTGGAGCCTGACTTTAGGGGTAAGGCAGAAACAGAGTCTGTTGGGTGTCCACAACTTCCTGTTTGCAGCCTTAGTGATATTACTTAAGTGTTCATCGAAAGAGAGGGACTCATCGATTGTGACCCCCAGGTACTGGAAAAAGTGAACCTATTTGAGGGTGGCATCTTTACTGAGTGCTATTTTAAATGGTGTGGTGGATTTCCTCTTCTGGTGACTGGTACACAGCATTGTCTTAGTCTTTTTACTATTGAGTACTAAAAGGCTGGTGTTAAACCATTCCTGTAGCACGTCAAAGTTGCACTGTACGTTCCTGGTCAGCTTGTCTTGGCAGGAGACTCTAAGGAATAGCGCCTTGTCATCTGCATAGAGCAGGACTTTGGCAGAAGGGCACGCAGCTGGGAGGTCATTTACAAAGGAGGCTAAACCGGAGAGCACCCAGTATGGACTCTTGCAGGACCCTGACTGTGATTTTCCTGGCCTCCGAGATGGTATCATTAATCTTTACCTTCTGTGAGAGCTCAGACAGGTAGCTAGAGAACCACCCAACCATATCCGAGGACAACCCAAAGCAGATTAACCTGTGGAGCAGCAGCTTGTGATTCACAACGCTAAATGCCTTGAATAGGTCAATATAGATAGCTCCAGCTAGTTGTCCCTGGTCTAGTGCCTCATGAACATAGCCTGTAAATTCAATGAGGGCCGTGTTGGTACTGTGCTACTTGTGGACCCCATGTTGTTGAGGGCTGAGGAGGTTGTATTTGTGTAGGTGGGCAGAGAGCTGGTTTGCAATGATTTTTACCAGCATTTCGGAGAGAGGAGAGGGATGGAGATGGGCCTGTAATTGGACACAAGGGAACTATCCCCGCCTTTTAGAACTGGAGTGACCAGGGCAGTTTTCCAGGTAGATGGGAAGGCTGACATCAGAAATGACATATTAAAAAGCCTAATGATAGTTACGACCACTTCAGGGAGAGTGATTGAGATAAGTTTCATATCAATCCCATCCCCACCCATCCTTGCTTTACCCAGCACTCTTGCAAGGTATTTAGCAGTCTCCTTGCTGGTCACCGGCCGAAAGTAGAACTTTGGGCTGGTGCTAGGAAAGGTGGGGAGTGTTCACAGCTCAATGTTTTGTCCTCATGAGCAATTATTTTAGGTGGTATGACTGCACTGTAGTCAGTAAATGCCTCATTGAAAATATTGGCTATGGTAACTTCGTCAACTATGACTTTGTCATTGTGGTGGAGCATGGTTGGTGGGGATCTGTGAGAAGTCACTATGAGGTCCTTGATGGTAGTCCAAAATATTTTGCCATCTTTCAGGCATTGAGACTGCTGATTTCTGTGGTGGGAGGCTTTGGCTTGCTGTATTGCCCATGTGCACCTATTTCTAGCAGCTTTGTAATTTTGGACAGTCTCTGCTGTCCCTGATATCCTTGCTCGCTGCCAGAGTAGATCACGTTTCACATCAAACCAAGGATTGGGGGGGGGTTATCCAGTCCATGCACCTCCCTTTTATAATTTTCTTACATAAGGGAGCAGATTTGTCTGCAGCCAAGTTAAACTGATCGAGGAAGAGCTGGAGGGTTGCATCAACAGAGGGACGGGTATCCAGGATGCTTCAGTTTGTGTTGCCCATTGTTTATTGAAGGTGGCCATAGAGCAATTTTTGATGACTCTGTTCCTCACCAGCCTTGGGGGTAGTTTTGGCACCTTTTTTTTTGTTACATTCTATTTATTCACTCCAGTGGGCTGGGCATCCTTCCAAGGTACTTACTGGGCTAGGGCCTCTAACTCCCTGCTTGAACCCTCATGCCATGGAACTTCTCCACCCCCACTGCCCAGACCAGACCCCAGCCCCCACACTAGCTAGGGTCCATGTAACCTATGGGTTGGCGTCTGGGAATATCCCTACAAGCTTGGCCAGTGGTGGGATATGAGCCATGCCTCCAAAGTCCTCATCATATCCACAGTCCCTCTGGAGGGGATTTTCTGCTTGTGGTTACTTGTGCTGTCCCCTGTCCCCCTGCCCCTTGTGAGGTACATGTCCGATGGTCTGGCACATGGCAACCCTGCCAGCATTGGCCCCGCTGCTACGTGTGTGCCTAGCCTGCTGCAGTGACCCTGGTCTCCAGTGGGGGCTGCTAACAGGCCAGGACATCCCACCCCTGCTTTCCCGGGGAGGAGAGCACCTCAAGGGCACTCATCATCAACCCTCCCCTGCCGGCCCCTGGCACCCGAGCTCGCTCCCAAACCCGGGTTGCAGGCACGGCATGAGGTGTGGCATCCAGCACCTCAACCCTCGGCACCACCAGGCTGGCTCAAGTTTTGGCAGCTTGGAGGACCATTCACATAGGACAGGGGAGTGGTCACTCAGCACATCTGGGAGCACCTGGACAGTGATAATTCTCTTGGGGAGGGAGGTCAGTATCCAGTCAATCAGGGTACTTGTTCCAATTCTGTAGTTGCTTTCTTGTGGAACTCTGGACCACGTGTGTTAGGTATAGTTCAGTAATTAGGTCCCTGCGTGAGGAACTGGAGCTGGCTAGCCAGTTAGAATTGAAGTCTCCTAGCACAATCGTTACCTTATTGTGACTTGCCTGGGTATAGAGGTCGGCAAAATCATTTAACCCCATTTGCTGACATACAGTTGGAATGTATACTGACATGACAACCAGCCCTTTCTTCCCCTTGCCCATGAGGATTTTTACTGCAAGGCATCCACAGTCATTGCTGGCAGCAGGCAGTTGGACTTTATGACACTGGAGATGGTTGCAGGTGTAGATTAGGCATCCACTCCCTCTTTTCACTGTGTGATCAAGCCTATGCAAGTTGTACCCAGGCAGGAAGATTGCCGTGTCTGCAGTTCTGGGTGTGAGCCAGGTTTTGGTCAGTGTGATAATGTCAGGCTGCACATGTGCCACACAGGCTTCCAACTGAATGAGATTTTCCAGCAGGCTGCCAATGTTTAAGGACACAATCCTCAACCTCCCTGTGGGTGGCTGGGTTTGGGTGTTGGCAGGCTTAGGGCCAGGGTTGTGGTGAATGTTTCCCGAGATCAGTAGTAGGATTAGGATGAGCATCCCAGATAATTTAAGGAAAAGGGAGTTGTTCTTGCTCTTCGGTGAGTCTGTGCCTTGTGTGTTACTGGAGTGGAGCAAAGGCTGCTAAGCAGTCCTGGGTATAGGCAAAGTATTGGTGTGTTGAGTCCTGGGGGGCTGTGGTACCTGGCATGGGGTAGGGGAGGATGGTCAAATAGCTGAGTATTATTTTGGGTCTCCCACTGGGCTGGAGGACTCTTTTCTGCAAGTACACAGCTTTCATGGTTTGAGGTGTTACTGTGTGTTGCAGGACTCGGGGGACTCGGGGGGTGGGATGTAGTCAAGGCCCATTCTTCTTCCTGGTTTCAGCAGGAATCCAGTCATTAGTCTCAGCCAGGCAGCAACATCTTGTGAGCCGACCTTGGGCACTGCTTTGTGGCTTTCAGTATGTGCTGTTTAATAATTAATACATTTGTGTCTGCAGGTTGGTGAGATACACCGATTCCTTCAGTTAGTAAAATATTATGCTGATTCAGAGGTCAGTGTGGTGTCCAACACTCCAATCCCAGGACAACTCCTGGTAGTGCATCACAAGGCTTCAAAACCAGTAGCCATCACCATAGAGCACCCCGTTACAGTGGGCCATCTATAGTGTGCAGTGTTCCATGAAGGTGAGGCAGAGCTCCAAAAAAAAAACCCCAACAAAACAGAGTCAATTCTTTCATCAGCCCATGACTAAAGAGAGACTAGCAGTAAGCATGGCAACAAGGTACCCGGCAGCGCATGCATGGAACATGCAAAAAACAGAGCAGTGCCTTCCTAATAGAAAATGAAATGAGAAGTAAGTATAGAAGCCTGTTACAGCTCATACAAGAAAAATGGAGCTGGGACACAGTCAAAATGCAACCTGGGCACATATTTAAATATTTCCTGGCCCCCCAAAAAACACCAGACCAGGAAGCACAAAGCAATACTGCACATGCACAGTACCACCACAGTCCCACTAACCAAGGACTACTTTTTGTGACAGAACAATAAAAGCTCTAAAAAATAATTTTAAAATGCATTTTTCTATTTACTATTTTTC
The DNA here is from genome assembly GCA_016271365.2 of Neoceratodus forsteri. NCBI lineage: Eukaryota > Metazoa > Chordata > Ceratodontiformes > Ceratodontidae > Neoceratodus > Neoceratodus forsteri. Next base: position 1,346,947,805 of record CM057458.1, on the reverse strand, counting down.
TGTATACAGGATAAAAACAGATGATACTGTATAATCACAATACACCTCTCTATCCACTTCTGGTGTGGTTTACTCACTCGGTCTGTGGCCTCATGCCTGACCCACACCATGTGTCAGTAAATCCTGGCATCATCTACACTCTGCCATGGTATGTTGCTTAATTATTTGCTGATGATATGCTACTGAATCTTACAGATCCAGAAAAATAATTGAAAGTTATCCTTCTTTAGAGGTGGACCAAAGTTTAGATTTGCAATCAAAGTTGTCACAAAGTTGTTGCCACCCTTAGAAACTTCAGCTTCACCAGAAATTGCAAAGCCCTGCCCATAAAATGCAGAATTACACCTGTAAATTGTGGAATTTCTCCCACAAATGGTGGAATTTAGCTTGCCATTTGTGGGCAAAATTCTGCTATACGTGGGTGAAATTACACATTTCGCGGACAGAATTCCATAGTTTACAGCAGGGTTTAGCTGTTCCGTGCTCCATGAATTTGGTGAAACTGCACAAAATTCATGGATTAATTTGTGGAATGAAGTTTGCAAACTTCACCTATCTCTGTTCTTCATACGGTTCAGGGATATGGTGCACAATCTGAATGTTTTGCTAACTGGAAAAAAATCAGAGACCTTATCAATACAGCCCCTTAAAAATAATGTTTTAATTTGGAACAATTTCCAGTAACAGAGTATTACATATTTAGAAATACTCTTAACCACTAATACTAACAATGTATTAAGCACTAACTTAGATTTGCTGTTTGATGCCATTGGTCAAGACCTTAAAAATGAAAGGGTCCTCCTGTTATTTTATGGGTAGAATACAAGTAACCAAGACAAATATTTTTATGTTTGTTTTTACCTTGTTCAGGTTTTACTAGTTAGTATACCCTAATCTAGGTATTCTGGATGGGGGGCAAAAATTAAAATTCATGTGGAAATAGGGCAGACCCAAATTGAAATGGGAAAAATTGTCAATGAGATACAATAAATTGGGGTACAGCTTCCAAACTTTCAAAATTATCACAGGGTGCCTATGTTAGGGTTCTTAAAGGATTTTTTTTCAGTAAAGATTTCCTTCATTAGTCTATTTTGAAGCTTTTCAGACTCTGTGCAAGAATCTAAAAGAATTTCTTTTCCAGAAACTAGATAATGAAAACCTACTGATTGGAAAGGATACTTATTTTGGGCTGTTGCATCTTTCCACTCCTGCAGGCTATGGATGCATGGGTGGTGGTGAGGGTCTTGCGGTGTGAGAAGGGAAGAATGCCATTAGGTGCTTGGCTGCAAAATGCATTAGCATGTCTACAGCTTGGACTCTGGTCCTTGTGCTAGCATCCTCAGAGATGCAGTTTTGGGCCCAAAGAGGTAGAATGGAAAAAACTGGCACAAAAATCCAGCCCCCATTGCCAGGCAGCATGATCCCCCAGAGGGGGAATGGAGCCCCTGATGGTCAGTACCACTGCCACCAAGCTCTGTTGGCAGTGGGTGAAAATTGTAAAAGGAAAAAAAGAAAAATACTCTACTGACTTGGAAGAAGGTTACAACCCATTTGGGAATTAAAAATGAAATTAATTAATTGCCACTTGTTTTTGGTAACAACTTTAATCATGTCTTCCAACCACAAGCTATTAAAGATGGCTGTCATTCAATATATGTAATGTGTCAAACATTTTTGTAGGAAACATAGGTAAATCTTTTCAACAGTTGGAAGTGCAATATCAACTACCTGCAGTGTTATTTTTTAGTTACTAACAAATCAGAACTGTACTTATGAAAATGCTGTGAGGGAAAGATTCCATTAATAACAATAGCCACCTAGTTGAGATTATTCAGAGTGCTCCTGATTGCTCTATGTTTAATTTTAAAACTACAGTATATGAATTTATATTGGATAATACAAAAATGGAAATACATTTTCTTAAAGAAAAAATAGGAAAAAGATCTCCAAATTTCAATTTCAAATGAAACATGGGAATTAATATGTTCCTCATGGAACATAGCTATTAGTAATAAATGAAAACAAATTCAATTTTACATAACCCATTAGATCAATAATTCACCATACCTACTAAGCACATTCAGTTCCACTATCTCACCCTTTTGTAATATATGTTATGATAATATTGCAACTTCAACACTTGATAGCAATATATCCCAATATTAGACAATTGTCAGAGTCCTTTGATTATATTGCCATAGCTCTGAAAAATTAGATAATTTTTGATGCAATATTAGCCATTGATAAGCAATTTAAGTTGCAAATTGTAGTGAAAAAGAAATAATGTGACCAACTGGTAATTAAACTCAGGCCCATGAAATGTCATCCTGGAGCTCTAACAACTGAGCTGCAAGCTCATGTGGTTGGACCTGGGGTTTCCAGACACACTTCCTTTCTCTGGTATTGTATATCCCACAAATAGGAATAATGAATATGATAGTATGATTTTTTTGTGCAGTATTAGCCACTGCTAAGAAATTTAAGTCACAAATTGTAGTGAGAAAGAAATAATGAGACCTACCCTAGTTATAGACATTAAGCTTAAGTTTGAATCAGAGCTTTGTCTCACTGGTACTTCATCTAATCAGTGTCTCCCTGAAGGATACAGACTAAATATATTGCACATAGCCCTTCTAAATGCAAGATGCTGCATAGCTTAGTATTAGAAAGAGCCAAGGTCTTCAACTTAGGGACTCTGGAAGGCTTAATTTTTAGAAACCATGGGTCAGATTTATGAAACAGCAGAAATGCCACAAGCCCCTGGTGTGCCTGGAGCTTGGGGCATTCTTTAGCCAACAATTGGGAATTTCTATCCCTTATGCCACTCGCAGGACCTTAGACCACAATTTTGTGGTCTAGCTTGTGCCACTCCTGAGGGCCTAAGTTATGGAGCTAGTGCCATATATTTGGCACAAGCTGCTGTAAATCATGGAAACTGTAGCAACTGCACCAGAGATTGGAACACTGGGTAAAGTTACTGCAAAGGTGTTTTGCGCACTGCAAAAACCTAAGTCACATGACGCAAGGCTTGACACAAGCCATGCACAACCTTTCGAAAATTCAGCCCCATGTATCTTGATAAAAAGTTCTGTTACACTAATCTGTGCTGCTTCACTTGCCCCTGCACTCCCTCCGACTGCTGCAATATTCATAGAGATAACAAGTGACACACCTACTCAGCCTTTATTTTATATAATTGCTGGGAATCATTTTTTCATCACAGCATTTATATAAAATAAACAGACATCCCTACTGAGTAGCAGAAATGTTGGGTGTCAGTGGGGTGCATAGCAGCTCCTGAAAAAAACAAACATTTACTTTTTTGTTTTGTTTTTATTTTTACTTCACAGCCAGTATAAAACATTTTTAGCCCACTTAATATTGTTGCTTTAAATAAAGAACTTATCACTGATTCCATGTGGTGGCAAACTGTGCTGCACTGAGGAACAGTGACAAAGTGAAGGTCACAGCAGGTGCAAGCGTGGAGCGAGGGAAACCTGGGGCGTGTTCACCATTATAACCTATAGGTTATAACAGGGAAATTATATCCAGGTTTCCCTTAGGGAAAAAATGAGCACCAGTTATTATAATTATATAAAGCCAATAATTCATAGTACTGAATTATATGAACTGCTAGTGTTGTTTATCATGTTTAAAATGTGTTTTTTTAAATGTGTATGCTGTGAGCTGATTGTTTTACATTGCTAGTCAAACTGCGACAAAAGAATCAACTCACAACATAACTGGCTCATGAAATAAAATTATTTTAAATAAAATGTTTATGCCATGAGCCAAACTTCTTTGTTTTCAATTGGAACTGTGACATAAGAATCTGCTCATGACCAAAGAAATACTGGCTTGTAGAGTAAGAAATAAAAAAGAATGATTTCCTGAGTATCCAATCAGATTGCAGAGATGACATCAGTGATGATACATGCAAGTGACCATTTTGATTTCCAGCTGTGTAACAAGTAGAAATCAGTAAGCAAAGCTCCTGTATTTATATTGATATTTTATTCTAAACAGCTGTATTTTGAAACATTTTTGGTAATCACCTGATTTCTTATGTCACCCTCATAGCGAAGATATAGAAATCATCTAGCAACATAACACACATTTGATTGCAATTGAAAAAATGGGTTTTAGTCATATTACCTAACACGCCAAACTGAGGTATAAGAATCAACACATTATATCAATCAGTTGTCAACTGAAAAATATGAGTTTTACTCATACCATCTACCATTGCACTTTTTTGTTCCTCACCCAATTTCTTACATTGCACGGTGAATTAAAATATAAGAATTGGCTTGCAACATAAAAAAATGGTTACTGAAGGAAAAATATGCTTTTCAAATATACTATCAATATTTTTGAACATGTCAGGTCATCTCGTGATTTCCTATGTCACACATTGATCTGGAAAATAAGAACTGGCTCAATGACATAAAACATGGATGGTGACTGATAAAATGTTCTTAACTCGTACTGCAAATTCTTAGATGTTTTTAGGTTGTCGCCTGATTTTTTGTTACACCTTGCGTAGTGACATATGAATCAGCTTGCAACATAAAAAAAATAGGATGGCATCCCAAAAATGCTTTTTATTCATACAGCAAATCATTATTTCATTTTTCAGTAGTCACCCAGTTGCTTCTGCCACATGTTAAAATGCAAGATAAGAATCTGCTTGTGACATAAAAAAATTAAATGGTGATGGGAAAAACTGCTTTTTAATCATACTGCCAACATTTTTTAATTTTTTGATCATCACACAGTTTCTTATGTTGCACACTGAATTGTGACATAAGAACTGGTTTTGAGACATAAAAAGTTAGCTTGCAAGTGAAAATTTAAAACAGGAATAATAAAACCTCCAGAAATGGAAAAATACTTCAAAAAGTGTAAATCAACTACTAACTATGTAGTGACATCATGAATATGTTCAGCAATAGTAAAATTCTTCATTAAAGCATAAATACATATATAAATCCATTAAACCCATCCATTCAATTCTAAACAACCATTACCAGAACAATCTCACTATCAATGTTGGATGCCTTATTGTGGCCAGCACTATTCTGTCACTTACAGATTATGGCCCTCATGTCTGCACAGCTGCCTGTGACACAGTGCTAAACAAAACAAAACTGATCTTTAAAGGGTACCTAAACAAGCAGTTTTTTTTTTTTAATGCAAACTCCAAAATCTGATTTCATTGCAATGTAAGGTAAAGGTTGCTGCTTACATTTATGCTAAAACTGCATTTATGTAAATAATATAAATGTAGTTTCATAGCTTTTGAAAAATGTAAACATCAGCCTTTCACTTTAAAAAAACAGCCTTGGTTTCTCCCTAAGATGTCTGCCAAGTGTGTAAATGATGAGTCATGATGACATCATCGGAGCCAGAGACAGAGATCCACATATATGTCTATAGTGCTAACTAGTTCTTCTTACCCTCTTTATTTTGAAGTGTTGTACCAGAATGATCAACACCATGTATTACCTCATGGATTATTTTGATCAGTACACATGTTAGGCTATGATTTTGTTCATTTTGTTTACTTTAACTTGTGGAAAATGTTTTGCAATCCAGCTGACTTTTTCTTTGGCAAACTGCATTACAGTACAACGCTTAAAATACCTGATGATCTAGTGGTTATATGATTCACTGAATTTTGTTTTTTGTTAACCAGAAGAGACACACTAAGCTGAAAGCTTGTTTACAGGTGTGACCTGGGAGCACAAGGAAGTTTAGCGACTTGCTCAGGGTCACACAGCAAAGTACTGGTCTTGTTTAGTTCCAAAGCTCATGCTCTCCTGTTAATCCACAAATATGGCTTTCTTTTTCCATGTGAACACCCTGCACCTAGCCTGCCTTCTGTTGAACACCCCACCATCCATACCTTGTCCCTAGTACTGCCTGGGGCTGCATACTAGCTTGCAGTCTTATGAAGAGAATTATCACACCTCAGATTGTAATCTTGTAACTCAGAGAGTTGTGCACACCTATACTGATATGCATCATCAGCTGGCACTGTTAAAAATGCCTCCCAAATCACTCTCCAGTCCACATTCTCAATGTTTGACTTCTGCTCCCACAGTTAACATTGAGTGGATCACCACCCTTCTGCACAGTGAAGGTAGTATGTACAGTTCCTTATTGTGTTTTTCCCACCTCATTAACCAACAACTAGGTCTTTCTGGAGGGCCAAACAATAAGCATTATGACCCACCAGAAAAACTGCTGTTCATGCCCTCATAAGGGCTGCATTTACAATGGATAACAATATTATTAGCAGGAGAGGCATACTAATACCTTGCGTGAATCCACCTGACTTCCAGTGTCAATCTATTCCTTTACCTGTGCTCTGCAGAACCCTACAAGACAGTTCCTAGTAATTCTTCTCCAGTACTTTTCTGTGCTATACTCCACAATGTGAGTTGGCTGGCTACCACCCTTCCAAATCTTGAATGAGCTATACACAACTCCCTCAATACTGTCCTAACAAACATCAACACCCCCCACCCAAGGGTAATCTCCCTACACTAAATTCAAGTAACAGTTTAGGTGCAGCCCTGCCACTCTGAGTATTTGTCATTGCTGGCTACTCTCATCCATAGTCAGGTAGTGATCACAATGCTGGCAACCCAACATTTCTCATAGTGATCTGCTCAGTGTAGTCCTTCATGTCTTGAACTAACCTGCATATAGCTGTACCCTGCTGGAATGGCCTCTTCAGTCTCTCTCTCTCTCTCTCTCTCTCTCTCTCTCTCTCTCTCTGGCAATCATTCTTCTCACCTTCTTCCCACACCAAAAACTGGTGAGTTCACTACCCTTCCACATCATGAATGTGGTTAGTATAGTCTCCCGTGTTATATTTACATATTAATAATAAACATGATCTTCTGCTAAGCCAGGCTGGTAGCAGCATGACACAAGTAGAAAAATAGGCATTCTTACCCATATAAGATCTAAGCCACCTATGATTAGGCACTATTAAATAATGTGCATAATGATGTGCACATCCATCATTTAATAGTGCCTAATCAAAGGTAGCCTAGATCTTTTAAGGATAGAAAGCCCATCATTCTTCTTCTTCCCAGCTACTATCAGCCTGACTTACTGAAAATATATGTTTATATTCAATATGTCAAAATAAAAAGGGGACTGTACTGCTTGCATTCATGATGCAGAAGGGTGATGAGCTCACCAGTTTTGGTATGAGGAGGAATAGTGAAGAATGAATACCAGAGGGAGACTGAGAAGGCCACTTTTGCAAGGTACTACTATATTCAAGGAAGGGGGAAGACAAAAGGAGAGAAATATGAGCAGATTACTGTGAGAAATAAGATGTGGGGTTGCCAGCACCTTGATCACTACCTGACCCCGCTGTCCTGGCCAACATTCCCTTTCCCATAAAAGCAGCTCATGCAATTGTCCAAGGCTGTCTGTGGATATTAATGTATGAAATGGCTGCCACTACATGTTCAGTCACTTCACTACCAGTCTAGTATTGCTTGTAAAGCACTTTGGAATACAATGTGTATGAAAACCACTATATAAATGCTGATTTTTCTTCTTCTTATTATTTCCCATGGAAAAAGATGACAAGATAAGCATATATTTGAGTTTTGAGAAAGTATGAACTCTAACAATGGACTGCACAAGAACACTGCTACAAACAAGTAGTGGCTCTAGGGGGTGGTGAAGGGTGTAGCTGCAACCCCCCCTCCACATACAGTAATGTACTTGCTTGCTGCTGCTGTTGCTGCATTTCACTTTGATGAAGAACTCTGATTTATTGATTGTACACATGTTTACATTCAAGCTATGGAATACATTTGTAGGTTCTGTCAAAAACATACTAGAAAAGAATAATAGCAGAAAATATAAAGGGTTAATAAAAATGTTAAAAAGTGCATATTAAGCATGCACATCACCCCATCACCACCATTGTAGCATCCTGAATCCACCATAACCACTAGACTGCCAGGTTATTCAAGATTTGTACTGCACTGTGGTTTGCTACAGAGAAAGTTGACTGGATTAAACCACATTTTCAGCATGTTAAAGTAAACAAAATGAACAGAACCATAGCCTAACATTTGCAGTATACAAAATAATGCACTTGGTTTTGACCATTTGGGTAAAACAATTCTATACCAAAGGGAAAAAAGAACTAGTTAGCACTACAGAGAGCCATATATCTCTCTGGCTTTGGCTCCATCATCACATAACACACTTGGTGACCATTTTAGGAAGCAGGTAAGACAGTTTTTTTTTTAAATTGGAAGGATGATTTTACTATTTTCAAATGCTCTGGAACCACATTTAGATACTGTAAGTTATATAAATGTAGTTTTAGCATTAATGAATACAGCAGCCTTTCCTTTAGTCACCTACGGAGTCAGATGTTTGAATAGTCTGTTGTCAAAATGTTGTTTAGGTATCCTTTAAGAAGGTGTGCCACTTTGCACTTGGTGCCAATAGCCACACTCATAATGGTAACACTTTAATCATTTGCTAACTGGCTACCTTTTCCCAGCAGAATAAAGCTCCAGACCTATTTGCTAGTCAAAAAGGTGCTCTTGGGCCTAACACCCCCTGCTTTAGCAAATTTCATTTGCACTGTGCCCAACCAAAACACCACTGGGAACAGGCCAGGAATGTCCTTAAGCATCCCTTCTGACATACTTAGCTGGGAAAGCAGTCAAGTGCTGCCTTGGCCACTAACTGGTTAAACAAATTAACACAGTTGAAACCACCCAAGTTTAATCAGTTTAAGAGATCTTTGCAGTCTGCCTTTGCAGTCTGGTGCAACTCAAGTGTTAAACAGTTTTATTCAGTTTCTCCCTGGCCATAATCTGTGTCTTTTTATACAACAGTATGTATGGATTTTTTTTCAAAACTGTATGTAATTGCTCAGAATTAAGTGCTTTGAGCCTTACTCAACTGCATTTCCTCAGGAACTGCTTATTATACTTGTAATTTTTGTAATATTTTTTGTTACAATGTGTTTGATGTGGAACCTTTGTAAGTGAGCACTTGCACTTAAGGATAATCTCTGAAGTTTTCAATAAATAAAATTTAATAAATAAACTATACTAGTGTGGTAGGTATATTGTTAAATTCAAAATTTTGCACCTTAATAACTTTGGTGTACTTCAATGAAGTAGCCCAGATGTTGGCTTGTGCGGTCATTCTGCCAGAGTTGCAAGATATGAAACGTTTTGTAACAGTATCTTGTATGGTTTTTGAGATACAAAGCAGTAAAAAAACAGAAAAAAAAACTTTTTCCCATTGGTTAACATGGGATTTTTTGCCATCATTTACAGACCTAACTGAACACAATTTTTCTGTGATATTTTCAAGGATGATTGGGTCTGTGCTAAGGGTGTACCTTTCAATGGTTTGGTGAAAAAAAATATTTGATCATGTTTGTATTACAACAATTATTGTGATAGCCACAAGACAGGCGGGTAAATGAAAACAGTTCAAACTGTAAATTTACTGTTTGAACTATAAATTTACTTTTACTGCTCAGAGAAATATTGTTCGTGATGTCAGCCATCTTGTTTTTCTACAAAATGTGAAAAATAGTGTTGTACAGAACTACTGCCTGATAAGGACAGTGCAACACCTGTATTTACTGTAGGTCTCACTGATTTGCTTAGTTCAACCTTTGTCTTAAAATTAGTATCTGTACATGACAAATATGTGTTTTCACTGACAATCATGTCCCCCAACACTTGCTAAGTAATTACTATTCCATTTGTTAACTGTTCAAACAGTAAATAACCATATGTGCTTATTAATAGTTTGATGTCCAATCGCATCCCCATACCCTCAAACATTTCCCTGGAAGTCCAGTGCTCTCTCCTCCCTCCCCATTCTCTGATTGCTATCTCTGTATTTTATTAGCTTTCATTAGTAATCCTGTGGTCCCACTCCCCTTCCCTGTTCTCTGATTGGCATCCCCTTGCTGCCGTTTATGTCCCTCATGTCTAATGGCTCCCAGGATCTCAGATCACCCTCCCCGTATTAAATAATAAAGGTGTCATTAGTAGTCCAGTGATCTCTCCCCTCCCCTGTGCTCTAATGGCTGTCCTGTAAAAAAAGTATATATTCCATGGTGGTCCAGTGGTACCTCCCTCATCCTCTGATCACCATCCCCACATGTAATAAAATTATCATTGGTAGTCCAGTAGTCCTGCCCTCCTCCCCCATTCTCCAATCACCATCCCCATAGTTCATAAATAATTATTGGTAGTCTAGTGGTCCCCCCCTCCCCATTCTCCGATCATCATCCCCATATTTCATAAAATAACCATTGGTAGTCCAGTGGTCCCTCCCCAATGCTCTTATTGCAATCCCTGTGCTCTAAGTATGTGCCATTGGTGTCTAATGGCACCCCCCCCATCCGTGTCTGTCACTGAAATAAAGAAAAACATACCCTGATGTGTGTTTTTTTTTGTTCCTGCACAAAAAGGAACACAGCCCTTCACCAATCAGCACCCCACCTCCAGCTCCCACTCAGCACCCACCAGTCCACACCCTCAGTACACCCCATACTCTCTCACTCATCTGAACAAGTCCCGGGTTTGAGATATGCTCTCTGCTCGAAGACACGTCTTGCTGCTGGAACTGGTGGCTGCAATATGAGAAACTAAGGTAAATGTTGTTCAATGTATTTCAATGAGGGTTTCCACTTTTATGCATACATTTTCATACCAGATTTTCAACATAGCCTTTTGGGAACCTCACCTCCTGAACAATATGACTGACATTACACAACTACCACCCGAATGTGATTTCATGATCGGTTGGTGAAATCACCTTTTCTGTGAGATTTCAACATTTTTACTGCCCTTGTTCATGAGGTGGGGATATAAGAATGCTATGTCACAAATCTATTATCAAATAAGTAAAAATGCCAAAGTTATGCCCATTTGTTGCAATTTTACTACACACATTAGTAATACTGGGAATTTTACATATTTTGACACCAAATTTTCAGCATCGCCTTATTATTACCCCACCTCATGTATGTTACAACTGTTATTTTTCAAATCCAGGCCAAAACATGTTTTTGTACCTGTGACCTGGAATGTGTTTGCAGTTGCATGAAATTATGTTCTGGCAGGGATTTTAACATTTTCTGCACAGGGTACATGACATGGCGGTAATAAGATGGATATGCTGACATTTTTGTCACTGTTGTCCTATAAATGGATGTGCAGGGCCCTTCCACTGCTACATACATATCTGCATCTATGGGGCAATGTGCTCCCACAGGCAAATAAGGATATGATTACTCCACCTCAAAAACTGTAGCTTGTGGGATCACATGGCTCTCAAAGGCAAATAAGGCTACAATTACAGTGACTCAAAAAGTAAGAAAACTAATTGCAAAAAAATACATTAATGTATCAGATAGGGTTGAAGATAAAATGACCAATGTAGGTAAATATGACGTTAGGGTTTCCATCTCTAAAACCCCTGCCTCATGCCTGAAGCAAATGAGGGATGGAGTCTTCAGTGGGGAAGTCAACCCTAATGCCCATTCCATTGTATGTACTCATGAAATATACATGCCTGTCTCCATCATGTCTTAGCTTTTCTGTTGCTGCAATAGGGTGAGAATTAGGGTTGACAACCCCAAGGCAGACTCCTTCACTCATACACTTCAGGGGCGGGGCAGGTGTTTTCAGGGTTGAAAACCCTGATATTGTATTTTCCTGATTTTGTCACTTTATCGTCAACCCTGATACATTAGCATTGTTTTTTTTCAATTAATACTTACATACATACAAACATAAACATAGCTATCAAAGAACATAAAACAATGTTTTAAACCAATCCTAATCATTACTGTTGATTGTTAATAGCAATCCATACTTATTTTAATGCTATGATGTTATTTAACTGCTGTCCAAATAGGCAGGGCAAGGCAAATTTTATTTGTTTGTTGACCTTTCCATACGGTTCACAGTTCCTTACAAGATTAAACATAAAACAATAAATAAGTAATATATACAATAAATACATATACACATAACCACATCACAGTTTGAGACTGAGCTATTCTGAGTACAGTAGGCTTTTAGCAGGTACTTAAAAGCCTCTACAGTATGGGCTGAGCATACCACTTCTGGGAGTGCATTCCCTAGGAAAGAGGTGGCAATCTAGAAGACCCTGTCTCCCAATTGCTTCAAATGTAACACAGAAACATGGACAATGATGGCAGAAAAAGACCAATAGTCCATCTAGTCTGCCTTTGGTTCCCTATCTAACCCTGAGACCTAATGTCCATCCAGGTTCCTAGTCCTCCCCTTCCATCTCCAGTCCCCTCACAGTTTTTGTCACCTCAGCTAACTACTATACCCTTCACTCTGTTCTATCCATCCTTAAATCATATACAACTTTAGTGCCAGCTGCCCTGACTGGTAGACTGTTACATGGTTCCACCACCCTTTCTGTAAAATAATACTTCCTTGTGTCCATCCTGAACATCCCTCCTGTCAGTTTCCACTTATGACCTCATGACCTCGAACTGGTATTCTTGTTAAATTATTCCCCTCAGTGCACCTTATTAATTCATTTAAGGAACTTGAAAGTCTCTATACTATCTCACCTGTGGTCTCCAGCAAGTACATGTTCAGAGCCTTGAGGCACTCCTCATAAGACCCATCCCATTGGCCATGAATCATCTTTGTCACCCTTGGCTGCATCATCTCCAGGATTCAAATGGGAATGAGGGACATGCACCAGGCCCATATCTGTGGAGCAGAAGGGGTGAGTGGGTGAGTAGGACAACAAGAGCTCTTTAAAGTAACTTTGGCCTATAACATGTAGGAACTTGAATATTACCAAGCAGATTGAGAAGATGACAAAGAACACAAAGAACACATGCTCACAGTGAGAAATGGGTGCAGCTAGAGACAATGGTATCAGGAGAAACCACAATAAGGACACACTCTGCTGAATTTAACTATCAAAAAGTCTACTCACAACATTTAGGGTAATGTCATTGAAATGTATCTAACACCTAGGCTTGAACAGTGTAGCATTATACTCTGGCACTTCAGGTCTTACTCATTACCCTTTGTCAGGAGGAGTGGCTTTTTGTACTGCAATCCAGACTTACACAGGAAATTTAAAGACATAGGGTTGAATTTTCAAATGGCCCCAAATGCCACAAGCCCTGGTTGTGCTGAACTTACGGCACATGGGGCTTGCAGAATTCTCCCTGCCAGTTACTGGGGTTTTCTATCCCATGTGCCAATTGCTACAACTGGACCAACTTTTTCTGGTCTAACTTGTAGCAATCTCAGGTACCCATTTTCCAGGACTTGCACCAAATATTTGGTGCAAGCTGCTTTAAACCAGGTAAAGTGTTGTAAAATAGGGCACATTGCAGCAAAGTTGTTAGGTGCAGCTGTACCAAAAAAGGGTTTGAACCAAGGCTTGATGCAAGGCCAATATTGCCCTTTCAAAATCAGGCACATAGAATCAAAAAACAAAATTGCAGCAGGCAGATGCACATCAATCAGAAGCCACAGGGTTATAGCTTATTTCAGCAGTGCACAATTAAAAATAAATTACTATATTTATACACCCCAACCTAAGTAGAAAAAAAAACTATAAAACACTAATATTTGAAAAACAAAGAGCGTATCTGATGGAAGTCTAAGTAAATTGGCACAGATTGAAAAATGCCAGGTGCAGGTGAGGGACAACACAGATGAGAGAATGAATAGATAGAAAGAAAGGTTGAGGGCATTAAGGAAAAGAGAGGGGCTGTGGGTTGTGGGGGGATGACTGGAAGGGAATGTCAGAGAGGAATAAAAAGAGAGACTGAAAAGAAAAAAGAAAGCACAAGCTGGCCAAAGAGTGGAGGAATGAATTGCACACTACAAGAGGCACCAACAATCCCTGCAAGAGATGGCCAAAGCTGGATATCTGATTGGTTGATGAGGAGAAGGCAGAGAGTTGTGGTTAGAGGGGTGGAGTCTGACTGGGCAGCTGTAACAAGTAGGGTGCCACAGGGATCTGTTCTGGGGCCTTGTCTCTTCAATATTTACATTTCTACCTTGACAATAGAATACCCCAACACATGGATATCTAAGTTTACTGATGATTGCAGAATAGGTGCTTTAGTAACCAGTGATAACGAAGTTTCTGTATTACAGCAGGCTATAGATGACATGTAGAAAACTGGAACTTAACATCTCTAAGTGTAAGGTCATGCACCTGGGTCCCCATAATAAAAAAATATCAGTATACAATGGGGACAAAGATCTTGATGGACACAAACACTGAGAGAGATCTAGGAGTAAAAGTCACTTCTACTTTGCAGTTCAGTGAGCATTGCAAAGAATAATGTTAAAAAAGCAAACCAGACCTTGAATTGTATATTGAGACATATATCAAGATGAAAAAGAGAGGTGTTGATGCCACTGTATAGATCCCTGGTTAGACCACAATTGGATTATGGAGTCCATGTGTGGGCCCCCCAGAAAAGGGAGGATTTGATTATAATAGAGGGAGTGCAACATAGGGCCACCAAATCTGTGGCAGAGGTAACACATTTGGCTTATAACAAAAGATTGGAATCCTTAAATCTTCATTCGTTAAATTATAGAAGATTAAGAGGGGGCTTATGTATGATGTATAAAATTATCAGTGATACAGCACTAAGGGAAGATCTGGGAATAAACCTTAGATCTGGCTGGATCAGTAATAGAAGACATAAATTCCAACTAGAACTACCAAAATGGAATTCAAATCGCAGGAAAAATTGGTTCACAATTAGGGTCATCACTACTTGGAACCGACTGCCTGCACCAGTGGTAGAAAGTACTAGTCTGAATAGCTTTAAAAGAAATCTTGATGTTGCCCTATCTGACAGAACTACACTATTTTAATCAACTGGCAAGCATTATGAATGAAAGTACCTCAGCTTGTAATCACCTATGAAACCTAAGATCTGGTAAGGCTGAAATCAGATACCTGATGAATGCCCAAGCTGGTTGGATCTCTGACACTGCAGAACACTGTTACTTTAAGGGATTACATTTATATGTGGTAATTAGAAACAAATTAAACATGAATTCACAAACAAAGAACAATGTCAATAATATTTTATGTATGTATATATGTATGTATGTATGTATGGATTGATTGATTAATTGATTGATTCGGAAATAAACCTTTGAGTACAGGTGCTCGTTTACAAAGGTTCCACATTAAGGACAAACAATGTACACAGAGAAATTAGCAAGTACAATTCAATGTGTGTATGCAACACAGTGATGAGTATATGCTTGTACAACTTCATTGATAGACTGATAGTATTATAATGCTTATATTGTTGTCTGGTATAAATAAATACTTTGACCGTTCTCACTCTCTGTCCCAAGGGGAGCTTCCACCCTGTTGGGGTACCGTGAAGACAAAGGGACCCTCTTGAGGAGGATTCCACCCCTATAGGTGCCTCAGGAAGATAATTTCTTATACTAAAGGTACCTTAAAGTAGCCCCCCAAAAAGTCGAGCAGCAAATTGTGACTGCAGAAACAGGATGAGCATAGGTTAGCAGAGTAGAGATAACATTTAACAGACACTGGAGGTTTGTGCAATGACTAATGATTTTGGTATTGATAGCAGAAGGGAAATGACTTCCATAAGGAAAGGTAAAGCAGAAAGAAGGCCACCATCCAACCCCAACTCGACAGTGGAAACCTACCTAGGTCAAAATGTGCTACTATAGACATGCCGTAGAACTAATATATTTCACTGTCATTTTATTTTCACTACATTCACTGACTGGCCACAGTAAGCAAAAACAGTGTTACAGTGAAATATTTAATAAGGGAAATATTTCAGAAAGAGAATATATTGTTACTCTAGAGAGGTCGACCAGCACAAGTAGTGTAAAACCATGGAATTCAGCATGCCAATGCAAATAATTGGTAACTGTTAACCCAAAGAACGTGCATGTGCAAACAGAAATTTTAATGTTTATTAGCAAGCCTGTTAAGCAATGGAACTCACATTTTCATGTTTCAATGTTTTGCCTTACAGCTCCTATCTCATGTGTATTGCTGGCTCAGCCTGCCCTGCCCTCCCCTATTTCCAATTCCTGATTCCCAACTCCTGTTGTAAGTAGTCCACCATTGTCCATTATATGATCCCCGAACCCAGTACATGCTTTGAAAAATCCCGAATCCCTGACCCCAGTACATGGTGTTGAAACTTTTTTTGGTAAGTTCTGTTTCTGCACCCCACCCTCAGTGCATCTCTCAGGGTCTCCGCTGATAGCTGCAACACTCAACCGCCCACCTGAAATTGCTACTCCAGGAACTACATCAGGTATGTGGGGTCTATGGCTCTCCCTGCCCATGGAGAGGCCCCCAGACCCCAAGGAGAACTGGAGAGTCAGCTGGTGCTGGGCATGTGGTGGGTCAGCTTGCCAGGGATCGCCGTGTCCTCACCCAAGGGTAGATTTTTTTTTCTTTGTTGTGATCTTCCTCCCCTGAGGCACAGACATGCACAGACATCCTGCCCAGTATGCACACTCTCCTGTATGCACCTGGAGGACATCTGCTGATGTCCCAATCCCCTTGCTACTTGTGATGTGTGCTGTAGAGCTCCCAGTCTCTGCCAGGGGGTGGCAGCATCACAGGAGAGCCCCGGACCCACCCCAGGACTGAGAGAGCTGTCTATGGATGCTCAATCTCAGTCCTCCCCTGCTGGCCACCGACAACTCAGGCTCGATCCTGAACCCAGGTCACCGGCATAGTGTGAGGTGTGGCATCCAGTGCCTCAACCCTCAGTGCCACCGGGCCGGCTGCATGGTGTTGAAACTTGACAGTGTCTGATCACCGATCCCAGTACATGATATGTCCTAGCTGTGTGGTCCATGCCCCCACAACCACATTTCTGATCCCCGATCCCCAACCTCAGTACCTGTTGTTAATAGTTCCCTATTGTCCATTCTCCAATCCCTGACCATGGTATATGACCTTGGAAATCCACAATCTGCACCCATGGTACATGGTGTTGAAACTTAACAATGTCTGATCCCCAATCCCAATACATGCTGCATATTAGCTGCATGGTCCGTGTCCACACATACCCCGTTCATGGTCCTCGATCCCCAACCACAGTGTTAGTAAAGAGCAGCGTGGACTGGACTGGAGTTGGGTGACTGATTTAATTTTGATAATAAAAACATAACGGTTCTACACTGCATCAGGTGAGCATGCTGTTAAGTGAGGGTGTACAATGGTGTATAGAGGCATTTGCTTGGGAAGACATTAAGAGGAAAACATGGGCCAAAATATACTAGTAGATAAACACATACTGTGCAAGAAGACAGGTGTCTGGGTTTTGAGTTGTTGTCATAAATACTGAGTTACAAAAAAGAGAGAGCAAGAGGGTAGGCAGACCAGGCAGTTGCAAGCAGGAGAATCAACAATATTTTAGAAAATTGATAGTATTAAAACTAAGCTTAAGAGCAAGAAAACACTTAATTTTGATAAAAACATAACATAACATTGTTGTTTGAGCATACATTGTTGTTTGCAAATGCAGTAGCCATATACCGTAGTTTCCCAGAAGAAAAGGGGCCTCCACGAATAGCCTATATTGTCAATATCTTCCAATGGTGAAAATTAGTGTAAGTGAAAATATCAGCACCACTGCTTCTGTGAAATATTTTAAATGTGTAATACATTAGTTATACAGTACTGCTTGATGGAATACCTATGCTTTATGACCTTTGGCATGGAGGAGAAGAAAAATCACCAATGAGGGGGAAACCTCTGGGGATCCAAGGTCTTGACTGCCTTCCATCCAGGTTTGGGATGAATTAATGATGGCTCACAACTGCAATTTAGAGTCCCAATTCAGGGGAGATTTTTAGAGGAAGAGATCTCACTCTGTTCCTCTAACAGGAAAGTCATGGACATTCTTCAAGTAAAAGCCTCTTCTGCTAAATGGAAACCTTGCTTGGGTCCACCCCCCCAGCTGAGGAAAAGAGCAACAGCAGCTGAAAGGCATTCATCTGGACCCCTAGCAAAGCCTAGGAAGAGAACCAAACCCAGCAGTAGAAAGGCAAAAATATGAAGGAGTGAGAATAGGAGAATTGATCAGTCTTCACCCTTGAGGAGCAGGAAGGACAATGGGTGTATTTTTTTTTTTGATTTGATTCTAGGATTACAAAATACCTTTGAGCTGAGGCTCTTTTACAAAGGTTCCAAGTCAGTGAGTACAGACAATTAACATTAGATTGGTTACATAAGAACTCAAATGGTTACATAAGAACAAGTTATCATACTGTTACTACAGATGACATACTACATTTTTAAACGATAGTACAAAATAAACACTAGGAAGGGAAAGGCTAGCGAGGGAAAAAGGGGGCTGGGGTGGGAGAGGGGAGAGGGGAGAGAGCTGTGTGGGCCTGGGTAGAGCAGCCAGAGTTTTTGTCAAGACAAATATGAAGAAAGAGCAATGGCAGGGCAGAAAGAATGACAAGTGCTTGCAGAGAGAGAGAAAACAAAAAGGAAAAAAATTAAAACAGACTGCATGGGCAGTCTACAGTATGTAGGAAGCAGCTTAATTAGGTGGAGCAGTTGCAGGTGTTGGTGTCTATTAGGGAGTGGCAGAGTTTGGTTTTGAAAGCACCAAGCATTGTTGTGGTCAAGATGTCACTAGAAAGACTGTTCATCCAGCTTGAAGCCCTATATGTAAATGACCTTTAGCCTTGGGATGTCAGCAGTGGGGGATTTGGAGGATTTGTGATTTTGAGCTCCTGGTGTTGCAGATGTTGGCTTTGGGTTTGAGGAGGGTGCAGACTCCTGGAGGTGCCTTGCCAGCATGATTTTCCTTGCTGTGATGCAGGTTTGGTATTTTATTTGGTTGTTAAGTTGTAGCCATCCAGTTTGGGAGTAGTGGTCACAGGTATGGGTAAGACAGTGGGATCCAGTAACAAGATGACAGGTTTTGTTGAGAGAGGTGGTAACATGTTTGAGGGAGCTGGCTGTGGCAGAGCCATAGATGCTGAGACTGTAGTCAATAATGCTAGCAATAGAACTCTGTATGGCAGCAGACAATGCTTCTGGTGTTAGGTGTTTCCTATGGCGGAACAGAAGGCCCAGCCTGGTGTTTGCTAGTTTAACATTATTTATATGGGAAACATAGGTAAGATTCAAATCAAAGGTGAAACCAAGGTACTTAAAAGTATGGACATGTTCAAGGGTGAGTCCTTGTTGGGTTTGATGGTGAGTTGATACTGTCTGTTTTTGTTATGTGTGCTGCTGAAGATCATGGTCTTTGTTTTTTTTTTCTGGTTTAGTATCAATTTGTGGTTAGAGAACCAGTTTTTGACTGCTGAGAAAGCCCACTGGAGTTTTTCTCGTAGATGAGTTGGATCATGGTGGGAGACCAAGATGACAGCATCATCTGTGTAGAGTGATAGCTTTTCAGGGCAGGATTCTGGCAGCATGTTCAAGAAAAGGCTGAAAATAAGGGGTCCCGGGATAGAGCCCAGAGGGACACCAGACTGGAGGGGTCTTGGATCTGAGACCGTGCCAGCAATTTTCACTGATTGGGACCAGTTCTTTAAATAGCTTTGTACCCGGTTGAAGGAGTTGGGTGAGAGCCCTGCTAGCCGAAGCTGGGCAAGTAGAAGATGATGGCTGATGGTGTCAAAGGCTTTGGTCAAGTCAAAGAATGAGTCCTCTGTGAGCTGATTATTGTCTAGTGAGTGATGGATTTTGCCTGTGAATTCAAATAGATCCGTGGAGGTGCTATGGTCTTTTCTAAAACCATGCTGTTGCTTGCACATGATGCTGTGCTTTTCTAGGAACACCGGTCTAGAATGGAGACCAGCTGAACCATATGTAGCTGCAGGAGGAATATCTTTCCATGGTACTGTTGACTCTGTAGCTACTAAAAGAGCACCCTGGGAATTGAAGGCTGCACCCTTCAGCAGCTGAAGTCTTAAATGCTACATCAAGAGGTTCCACCAATGCTGTCCCTATGGCTAAAGACTTCCCCCATAGCAAAGGACCTTCTCACCCTAATGGTGGAAGGGAAGAACCCCACCCCTATCAAGGGATCCACTCTCAAGATCTGGACTTCAAGAAAGCACAATGATGCTATGTAGAGAGAGGCATGGATGTGACTGAGAGTGCAGGATTGGTAGTGCAACTGGTAGAATTGAGAACCACAATAGACAGTATGAGTGGCTGTGCAACTGTTAGCACTGAGTATATGAGATTGCATGAAGTGTATCTGTTAGCACTGAGGACAGCGAGATAGCATAGATAAATCAAGACAGCATGAGGTGGAGTGTAACTGTAATTGATAGCCTTGAGTATGGCAAGGAGCATGCTGCAGCATTGGAAAACAATAATTAGTACTGGTAGCAAATGCAGTAGCATAGAGAATCATACTAGGAAGCAGTGTACTGCTAGGGTAAGTAATGAAACCACTGAACCCAAAAGGAGTGGTTGCTAGGTTATGAGCTAGTTGTAAGCAATTAAGGAGTTAAAATAAATAGAAAGCTGAAAATGGTACAACCAACCGTGCAGGGAAGCAAGGAGACTAAATTGTGTACAAAAAGAAAGCAAACACGAGAGCTAGAAGGAGCACAAGGCAAGTTAAATGAGCAATTGCAAAGTAGTAAGAAGACTAGAAGCATACAAAAGAAACAGCAGAGAAAAAAGCACAGAACTGGAAAACAACAGGGTAGCACAAAATAGCAGACAGAGGAGGAAGAACTGTAGGCTGGACCAAAATCCTGACCTGAGAAGGAAGAGGCAGAAAACAAATAGAAATCCAGAAAGCACAAAACAAAGCAGGAGACAAACTCCAGGGTGGGGAAGGGGCACAGAGCTCCTGCAGAGCCTCTGGCTGCAGCAAAGAAAGAATGCATCTGAATGAGACTGCAGGAAGCTGATTGAACTAGCTCAAGCAGGGGGCATAGCTAGTTACTCCCACCCATTGAGCTGCAGTCATAGCTTTTGATAAGTAGACAGTTCCAGGGGAGCATTGTCAGCTATCAGTACAAGCAGGTGGTTTTAAGTCCATACTACAGCATATAATGTTATCAAGGGCAGGAATGATCATGGGAAAGCTAGTGTAGACTACATGATACTAGCTTAATAGGAAAAGATAGAGATAACAATATACTACAAAATCAGTTACAATAGATAAATATGTCAGTTTTAACAGTTACATTTGGATCCAAGCATATAAACCTTTTTCGGTAATATCATTAAATCCCCCTGGTTTAACTGCTTTTAAAGTGTAAATTAATTTTACCTCATGTTGCAAAAGTGTCCTGTGGCAATCTCCTCCTTCCAGATCCCCAAGTGCTTATTCAATGCCAATGCATGAAAAAAAAGTTAAGATCACTGTTATGAGACCTGGTAAAGTGTGTACTGAGTAGGGTATTGGGGGTAGCCTAAATGATGGCTCTGACATGCTCCTATATCTGATCCTTGAGTGGCCTGATTGTACACTCAACACATGTGCATGGGCAGGATCATGCCACAACATAGACTACAAAGGATGTGTTGCAACTGATGAACTGCCTGATGGCCACTATTTGACTGAGTGCTTAAACTGTTCGCACTGTTGGCAAAACTGGACTATATTGCTGCACCCACATTTGAAGCTACTGGTTGGTGGGTGGGAGTCAATTGAGATATGTTGCCAATGTAGGTTTTTTATAAAAGCAGTTTGTGATGATATCACCCAAATTCTTGCTCCTTCTAAACATTACCCTGGGGTTTTACCCACTGCATTGCTTAGCTGTTTGTCACCTTGAAGGTGATACGCTGTTGAATTAGCAACCGGTACAGAGCAGGCAAAATTAGTGTGATGAGGTCCCTCTGAGAAGTTTCCACCACCTGCTAGGTTGCTGCATTCTGGACCAACTGCAGATGGCTTATCAAACTTCAAGTTAACCCCAAGTAAAGAGTGTTGCAGTAATCCAGTGTGTGTGTGTGTGTGTGTGTGTGTGTTTGTGTGTGTGCAAAAGTATAGACTATTGTCTCCAGGTCAGCTGGTGTTAGATGTTACTTGATCCGCAAACCATATAACAGAAATGGTAAAAAACATTTTCAATTACCACTGATCCCTGCTGTTCTAGTATCAGTCTGCAGTCATAAATGACCCCCACATCTTTCACCACTTTCACAGCTTGAAGTGTCTTACTGTCCACAGATGGAAAAAGACAGTTCCCACTAATCATAACAACCCAAACTGGCCTGAATTGACAATCATGACCTCTGCCATACCTGGATTGATTCACAACCAGTTGGAGGCCACCCCACAACTGATTTCGTTTAGGCATCACACTTTGCAGTGTTCAACCAATCAGGAGCACAAGACAGACAGAGTTGAGTATCATGTGCATAACATAGAGGATAATGGATGGGTATGAGTGAACAATGCTATGTTGACTTCAAGAGTTTTGTCATGGCAACCAGATAGGCCTTGGCATGCTAAGCTTAATAGGTTTATGGTGGGCATAACAATCTCAAGAAGTGAACTCAGCATTGTTATTCACTCTTGCCCATCCATTGTCTTTTATAGTGTATAAGCAAAACTGTACACTAAGCACTTCAGTTGCATTTTATGCCACATAAACTAAAAATCCTGATACCATTTTAGACACAATCTGTACTGTAAGTTCTTACCTAGATTGGAGTCAGTCAGGCATAACAACAGTTGACAGGAATGATTTTTCTTGCAAAAGTAAACTGTTAATTGATGATCTGTTGGCTCTGGTTTTGAAAACACTGCTGCCAACATTTATTCTAAATGTCAATACTACCTGCAGTGTACAAAAAAAAATGAGTGAGCAGAGATGCTGCCATTGTAATGGGAGCACAAGGGCAATCTAACTTGTTGTACCATCGTGGTGACATTCTCAAAATGGTTCAACATCTTGAAGTCAGAATAATAGTACAACAACACTGGGAAATGACTGATTTTAGTAATTACATCCCTCTCCCATACACTATAGTGACGTTCAACTCCATAATGTCTGCCTATTTCACCCAGTGGCAGCATATACACAGCAGACAACACTGGGGCTAAGACCAAACATTGGGAAACCCCGCAGTTGACTACAGCTGTTCCAGACATGATATTTCCTAGAGCCACCTGCTGTGATGTCCCAGTGACGTAGCACTTAAACCAGTGTACAACAGTGCCAGTGAGTTCCACATTAATTCTTCAGTTGATCTATCAACAAACTGTAATCCACAGTTTCAAATGCTTTCAAGAGATCCAAAAGGATGGATCAAGTTGATACATTTCCCCACTCTCTTACAATGAGGACACAATGAAGCATTCTAATAAGAGCAGTTTCAGGAGTCAGATGGGGTCTAAATGCCAGTTGCAGAGACTCATAGATGTTAAATAACACCAGGTAAGCCATAAACTGTACCGATACAACCTTCTCAATTATCTTCCTTACAAAAAAAGAAGGTTTAAGACAAGACTGTAATTCACCAGACAGTCATGCTCCAAAAATAATTTCTTCAGACCCAATGGAGAAACACCCCGAATGTGAAACACCTAACAATCTCAGTGTATACTGGCCCCAGAGTTTCAAAGCTGCCAGTCACCAGCTAAGAAGGACCAGGGTCTAGTTGCAGTAAGTAGGGGTGCCAACCTGACATCACCAAGGCTATCTCCTCTTTTACAACTGGAAGGAACTCCACCTAGAATTGCAGATTGCCATTGTTCCTCTTTTTCTGGATACTATCAGTCCATGACAAATCATTATCCCAGTCTAAGTGGAGGACGCTTTGTCAAAGACAAATGACTAAACTCTTTCACTTCTCTGCAAAAAAGGCTAGACTGGATAATAGACAGATGAGATTTATCAATCTGTCCGTGGTGCAAAAGAGATGAACTAGTCAATGTTTGCTTGCAGTAATCATTCTGGGCAGGAACTGTGTCTTTTGCAGAGTGATTGCTCTCTGATATTCACCAAAGTGAGTTCTCAGAACTAATGTGGCCTCCTCAGAGTAGAATCTCCTCCAAGAACATTCCAGGTTCCATCCCTTAGTCTTCAACCACATTAGCTCTGTACAGTACCATTGAGAGCTGCACTGAGAAGTCAAGAGATAGACACCGTAGCATGCTAGGGAATCAAAGGTGGCTGTGAGAACTGTGTTAATCTGCTATATGGTATTTTTATTCTGCTGAGTACACAACATCATCATGCCTGAGCTGTCCAGCATGCCTGGAGTTTGTTAGGCTCAAAATTATATTTTTGATAGTACCTAACCATATACTTAGGAGGAGAGTTAAAATGAGGTGCCCTGCAAATGAACCACATGACATGATGATCTGACCAAAAAACCGGATCAGACTTGACTACTCTTACATATGTCAAGCCCCGATGAGATTATCAAGTCCAATGTGTGACTATGTAAGTGGGTAACAGAAAGCAACTGCCTGTGTAAGCCCAGTGATGACAACAGTTGGAGGAGATGTTGACCAAGTGGTGAAGTATCATCATCAACCCAGACATTGAAGTCCCCCAGCGTTAACAATCTGGGGCATCCAGTACCTGGTCAACTATGAAATTCACCAGCTCTTGAAAGAAAATAATTTAATGACATACAATAAAAACATGAAACTCATACTTTGACCCCCTAGGATGCCAGCAAACAAGAAGGAGAATCAGAATGGCACACCATATATTTAGTGACCTAGCCAATGAGAGAGCAAACAATTTTCCCTCCATTGCTAAAGTACAATCATGTTAAAAGGTTTTTCCCACAAAATTGTGTAACAATTTTAAGGCACTACTATGAAATCATTAAGCTAACAAAACGGACAGTTTAAGCACTAGACAAAAAAAAAAGCTAATTATTGATACAGTTGTAGTCATAATGACGCATATGTTTGCATTTCTGTTTTATCAAAAGCATAAGAAAGGGGAATGCACTGTTTTCTTTTGGCAGCTTCGAGTTTCTTAATTGAAAGCAAACACTAAATGGTTGCTGTTGTGGACAGACAGACATTTGACTTCTGTTCTTTGCAGTATTTTGTTAGAGATTCAGCAATGCCCGAGAGCTTCAGAGCAACAGTTTGGGTAGTGGGCAGTTCACTTGTGCAAACCGGTGTGAAGTTTGCCAGAAAAAGTCATTTTGGGAATGATTTGCAACTGGTGAGTGGTGAACTGTGATGTTCATTGGTTTGGTCAGGATATCATGTGTTGGGAGTGGCTGATATCAACTTTGTTTAGACTTTGGAATGCACACTCTATTAGCCAGACATACTACTTATCCATGTGGGAGGTAATGATTATGCTACAAAATGGAAATAGATTTACAGTAGCAAAATTAACTAAAGCAGGAGAAATACATTGAAATATTACCTGATTTTAAAACTCTGTATTCAGATATTACTGAACACATGATCTGGAAAGGCCATCACTATGCCTCTTATCTTGAAAAATCATGGTCTTAAAAGACTGTGTGCATTTCTCAGATGCTGGAAATATTATTTTCATTGGGGAATCTCAGACAAGGAATTCAAACTGTGCTGTAATGTTTGCAAAAACAAAGATATTCACACTAACACAATGGGGCGTCCTGCTATAACTTTTACACACACCTTCAATGGACACCTGCCACTGGCATCAGCAACAGGACCTCCACCACACTGCTGCCACAGCCCACCAGGTTGCCAGGGAAGTCTGAGTGCAGCTATTTGGGCAGTCTGACATCAGATCCAAAATCCTGAAGTTCACAGCTTTCCAGGATCCTCTGCATGCATGCAATAGTGGATCCATTTCAGGAACCAGGATGGGCATCCTATTGAATGCCTACTTGTGTGCCATGACTCACCCCCAGACAGCTGTGATCTACCATTATGCAGTTGTGTGCTAGGGAGGTGGGGATATGGACAGGTGGTATGCAATGGTGAATTTCAACTAGTGTGTGCCTATTCCAGGGTCTGGAGCCATACAGGCTATGTACGGTCAAACTGCGTGTACAACCCACATGTTTGTGAACTGGGCTCAATATAAGTGCTTTAGTTTCTCATCAGTATGCCAATGCCCCGGATCCTGTTGATGTTTACCTGCAGTATCTGCTGGTGTCTTCTTGCTCCCAGTAGCCTCTCAGTGGGCTACTGTATTTTGGTCCGTGTTTGCCTGCTGCTATCTGCCAGTGTCTCTGCCTTTTGTGAAAGTGGGACAATCTCATCATGGCGACAGCTGTCAAAGCATACTCAGACTCTTAATCTGCAATAAATCAAAGGCATTTCAACAACTGATGGCCCAAATGGGTAATCTGAAACTTGCTGCCCAAAAGATCAGTGCCAGTATCATCAGCATTTTACAGAGTCAACATCATGGAGGAACATGTAGCTGACTCTGAGGACAAAAACGATCACCTTCTGGCCCACCACTGTGACCAAGACCAAATGCTTAGACAACTTTGGGACTAGATCAAGGACCTGGAAAACAGGGCCCTCCACATCAACCTGAGGTTTGTTGGTTTTCTGGAGGGGACTGAAGGCCGCAATGTCATGGAATTCCTTGAGCAATCTCTGTTGCCTATCCTCAACCACAAGTGGCCTGGTCCCCTGGTAATTGACTATGCCCATGATCTATCATGCCAAAGCCACCCCCTAGAGGAAATCCTCATTTAATCTTTGCTTGGTTTCTGTGATTCGAAGAAAAATAACTTATTATGATGCTCACAAAGGAGAGGGTCCCAATCTTATGGGAAGGACACTCAATAAAGATTTTTGCTGATTATTCATAAGCTCTATTGGCCAAGAGACAGGCTTTCATGACTGCTCAATTTGCCTTTGTGGACTTGGGCCTCCAATATTTGCTCTGCTACCCAGCCATGTTCTACATTGAAGTAAATGGGGCTACTCAGTCTTTTGACTCCCTTGAGCTCACCAAATTTTTTGTCTCCTCCAGATGACCCAAAATCATCTTCCAAAAGTTCTGCCCAACTAATATTTGTGGCAGAGAGAGGGCTTCTACACAGGCCATGAACATTTTCAACTCGGTGGCCCAGCACCCGTAACAGCAACCTGGGCCCCAGTACCATACCTGGCTAGCAAAGATGAACACTGAATGCTTCAAGCCAAACAACAGAGGTGCAACAAAAACAAATAAACTGGAGCCATCAGGAAATGTTACAGATCCACGAGGCTCTTGTCTCGAAGTTGGAGCCATAGTGCCAAATCTTCAGGACTCCTCTGGATCTTCCCTGGTGTCCACAAGGCCTCATCATTTTGCTGCCCTAGTGTCTAATGAAAAAGCCATCAAGTCTCACAAACTCTCACAGTGTTCCCTCAAGCTCTCTCACTCACTTACCAGATTTCAGTCCTGGACTGTAACTAGCTGCTGCTTCACACACCCCTGGTGGCCTTCACATGGATGAAGAGAAAGTCCCTGTTGATGACTGTCACCCACCAAATCAATCCCTGAACTGAGCTACTCATGATCTCATGGGTAATATCTGTGTGGGCTGAGTATGTATACAACCAGTTGGAAGATCCAAGATTGGACATTTCCCTCCAGGGAAATCGGTTGGAACTCTGAGGTGCCCTATTAGGACATCACAGTAATTAAGGTGCTGTGAGGGTTGAAAGGGGTGATAGCCTTTTTTTTTGTTGGGATCCATCTCTTAACAGCTTTACTTGTGCTTATCAGCCATGGCCATTTTCTGTACCTCTATGGCACTTCAAATGGAGTGCTCCATACAGGCTCCCTTCAGTTCACTTTCTATCCAATGGACATGCATTAGTTTTTTTAATAACAACTGATTCCCCTTTTCAGATGTCTGCAGCCACTGTTTCTGCCACCCAGGTCTTTTGGCTTTTTTTTGCAGAGACTCAGACTCAACTCCCTTATAACTCAAGTTTGAACATTATTCTATACCCTTTATGAGGGCACTCGAACCCCATTACATCAGTGGTCCTCTTCACCTCCTTGCAGGCCCAGGATGGCAGAGTGATGGCAAGGTGGCTGAGGGGGTGAGATGGGGCTGTAAATATGGTAATGGTGGATTATGCTGTTGACAGCAATTAATGGTTCTTACTACGTGTGTCTGTTAGATGGTCATGGGTTTAAGATGGCAGGTCTATCCAGGAGAAGGGGGAAGTGATCTGTTTCTGGGTATGCTATTGTCTTGGAGAGGGGTTGTTCTACCCTTGGCATGACCCTGGTGGAGGGTGTGATACCCCCCTGCAACTCACACTGTTTGAGCTTGCTCATATGAGGGATTTCGTCTCTCTCTGCCCCTGGGTGCAGCCTACTTTAAGAGCTGTGACCCTTATGACCCCAAACAGCTGCCTCCAGACCAGTCTGGGGTATTCACTAATTGTTGCTTTCACACTCCTTTGCTTCACAGCTTCTGCATAATTTGGGCATAGCAGTATCTCTGTCCATGTTACAATGCTGTCTTCTTTCCCCGTTGAGCAGACTGAGAGCATATTGGTCCTGTGCTGGCTAGTGCTTTTCTCAACGAAGTCCAGTTTTGAGGGGTGGGGGGAGAGGGATGCATTGGTTTTCTAGGGTTGTATATATTTTGGAAAATGTTGGTATTCTGTCAGATCATGTACTGCCTTTATTACACTCTGCTTACACACTGAGGGCATGCTTTCTTTCTGAGGAGGGAGGGGTTGAGATGGGAAAGAATACCAGCCTTTTGCTCACCAGTTTCTGGGTACACTATCAGGTTCTGCAGCCTGTCGATATGGAAATTAGCACAATCAGTAAGACTGTTGGGGGACTCAATTCCCTATCAAAAAAAAGAAGCCAATATCTTATGTGAAGCACCTTAGAGCCCATGTACCTTCTTTCAGGAGACTAAATTCTCATCTCCTGAACCAGCTAAACTCAAGAGAGATTGGGTGGGGTAAAGGCCCACAGTGTATCTCCCACCTCAAAATGTGAGGTCTCCATCCTGATTCACAAAACTCTGGGATGGGGGGGTGGAGACTCTTTGTTCTGATAAGGAGGGCCAGTGGATTATACTAAAAGTATCCACCCCATCTGGCCACTTGATCCTGTGTAATGTATACAGGTCTAACATGGATGAACCTGCCTTTTTTCACATCCTCAGTCAGCACCTTCTAGAGTTTAACACTAACACAGTTCCCATTCTTTTAGGAGGGGACTTAAATGTTGCAATTAATCCTCTGTTAGACAAATCTGAGAGGTGAGGCAAACTACACACTGGGGCCCACAAATCATTAGAAGCCCTGATGGTGGACCATAGACTATTTGATGCCTGGAAAACTCAGCACTCTAATGTCAGGGACTACATGTATATATCCCCACCCTCAGAAGCTACAGCCACTGTGACGTATGACTGGAGATCCCCCAATTCTTACTCAATTCATAGAGGTCACTAGTCATCCAGTTATCAATTCAGACAATGCCCTGTTGTAGGCCAGAGCTTTCTGGGGCCTCACTCCACAAAAGTCTGTCAGTTGGAAACTGCTCCCCCCCACCTCCTGTTAGAGGATGAGGACTTTAAAACCTGGGTTAAAAGACATGTTCTTTGCTACTGGCAGTTCAAAATATTGGTGGAGGTTGTAGGCCTCATAATGGGAAACCTTTAAGGCCACCTTGTTTTTCAACATTATGGCCTATGCTGCACGCAGACGTTGACAAAGGCAGAACAGCTCCAACTCAAACAAGCACTCCGGAATGCTGATCTAGCTCTCAAAGCTGCCCCACACTCACCATCTCAATCAGCTATTGCAAAGGTCAATAGTACCAGTATCAAACTTGATGCTCTCTTTACCAGGAAGGCAGAGCTGGCTCTTTTCTGCTTCTAGAATGCTTTTTGGGAGGGGAAAAGAAATCAAGCAAATTATTAAGTTATCGCCTCAAACACAGACAAACCTGCAAGGTCACTGTGAGACTTAAAGGTGCCATGGGTGTCATGCAAAATTATCCTAAGGACATCAATGCTACTGTGAAAGGCTTCTATGAAACCCTCTATGCTTCCCACTCCTCCCACACCATCTTCTGGGAATCAGTTACTGGGGTCTGTGCCTATCTGATCCCTGTCTCCAATACAGGCAGTGGACTATGATCATCCAGTCATAGTACAAGAGGTGCTGTAAGCCATACAAGCCTTGAACTCACAGAGATGGATTCCCAGTGGACTTCTACCATCTGCTGGAGGATGAATTGTACCCTTATTTGCATAAGGTGTTTCTAGAGTCCCTAGCTCAAGGCTCTCTCCCTCCATCCATGAGTGAGGTGGTGATCACTGTGCTTCTGAAAAAAGTAAGGACCCTTCATCTCCTGGTAGTTACCGTCCTATGTTGCTCATTAATACTGATGCCAAGATCCTTGCAAAGACCTTGGCAACCTGCCTGGAAAAGGTCCTGTCTGGGCTTATACACCCAGCACAAGTTGGATTTGTTAAGAAAGGTTGGATTCAGATAATTTAAGAAGACGAGTCTCTCTTATTAACAAGGCCCAGAACCTGAGTTCCCCAGCAGCCACCCTAGTCATTGATTTTGAGAAGGTCTTCAACTCCATTGAATGGTGTTATCTCCTATCTACACTGTAGGCTATGGACTTTAGTCCAATCTTTAGTCAATGGGTACAGTTCCAACACCCGTCCTGATGAACATCTTTTGCTCAGCCCCTTTTCCTTGCAGAAGGGGATGAGACAAGGTTGTCCCTTGTCACCATTCCTATTTGTATTGGCAATTGAACCCTTGATGATCACCTTACAAGAAAACTTACACACTCATGGTCTGGAGGTTGGGGGGCATGCCCTATACCATATTCGTGCATGCTGATGATCTACTGCTCACCCTGATCAATGTTTCTGAGGATACCCCTCATGTTCTGACACTTCTAGAGTAATTTTTATATGATCTCTGGTCTTCAGGAAAATCAAAACAAGACAGAAGACCCTTCTCCTTAACACCCTCTGCAACAAAGACATCTTCAAAGCTGTATACCCTGCATGAGCACCCGAAGGTGTTACCTACTTAAGTATAAGGCTACACAGGAGTCTTTCTACACTGATGGCCAGGAATTTTTGGCCTCTGATTGCCTCTACCAGAGGTGAAATGCAGAGGTGGACAGCCTTACATCTTTCTCTGGCTGGATAGATTGATGCCATTAAGATGACTGTTGCACCACATTCCTTCATGTTCTTTCATTTTTTTCCCTTCACTTACCCCAAGTGTGGGTTCCTGGTTCCAATACCATGTTGCTTTTATAACTGCATGAACAGTCCACTGGTTCTAAGATACTAGGGCTCATGGCCCTCTTTGGAAAACCCTGCAAGCTGACCTCATAGGTGGACATTCTCCAGTGTTTCTGCTTTACTCTAAGAAAGGTCATCAGAACACCCCATCCCCCACTATTTCCTTCTTCCTCAAATATTGGAAAAAGCTATGCCTCTGGCTGGGTGTGGAGCATGTTCTTTGGAGATGGTCCCCTTGTGGGGTAACACCCACTCATTAATTGGAGACCAGCCATTTTATTGGCACTTATGGGACAAGCAATGCAGACACTGTGATAAAGATCTCCTTTCCCCTGATCTTGCTTTATGGACTCCTTTTAGGGACTGATGCAGTGCTAACAAATTCCCAGACAAGACTTCTGGAATTTTTTACACATTATGGATGTAATTCAGAAACTGTGGCCTATGGGTAGCCATGTCTCCTCTCCCTCTATAGTGCAACTCCTACATTGGGATACCAAGATACAAAAGGGATGGCTTGCTTTATATACAAATTGCTGAGAGATGCCCAGCCAGACCCTACCATATTTGCTAGGCTTGCTTGGCAAGCAGAGTTGAGGATGTCTGTTTCACCAGAACAATGAAACCACTGCTGGGATAGACACTACATGGCCCATAAAAATGGCAGGAGTCACTTAATCCAAACTAAAACTCTAACAGATGGTATTACACCCACAACTTACTCTAATTTTCAACTTAGACTGGCTCTCCAGTGCATCCACCCCACTTAAAAAATTCTCTGATTCCCTTGGGTTGTCACAGCTAATAAACAAATCTACTCATCCTAAAAAGCTCAACCCTAATAACAGTACTCTCTTGGATATCATTTTAGTTAACAAACCCCATTTATTCTCCCATGCTGGCATCTCTTTTTCTCTGATATTAGCGACCATTGCTTCATCGCATGTGTAAGATCCACTCAAATCCACAACTGTACCAAAATTCTCGTTTAAAAGGTGCATACGCAACTTTGATCTCCTTGGGTATATGTCAGAGCTAAGACACTCCATGCAATGGCAGGACTTTTATCTAGCCAAGTCCCTGACTACGGCTTATGATATTTTCTCAGAAATTGTGCTAGGGGCTCCCAACAAGTATGTTCCCATAGTAAAAGTTTGTGCCAGAAACAAATCCTGTTGGTGGTTTACGGAAGACCTGAAAGATGTTTTGCAGAGTAGGGATGTACTCTGGAGAACTGCTAGGAATATTAATTTAATAAATAACTAGAATTCTTTTCAGAGGGCAAGGAACTTCTGTACCAATATGGTCAGAGAACCCAAAGTTAATTTCTACCGCTCTTAGCTGGACAGCTCCTCAAGAAATGCCTCCAAATTCTGGAGGATGATCAAAGACATTGAAGGTCACACCACTATTAATTCCCTACCTACTAAATTATTAATCGAGAATACTGTCATCTCCAACAGACTGTCTATCCTCGACGCTCTCATAAATCATTTTGCCACTGTAGGGATAGCCTTAGACTCCTCTCCCCCAAACATCCTCCACCAACAACTTGGATTGGATACACAAGAAAAACCCAACCCCAGTCCATCCTTCTCTTTCTCTGCATCCTACCTCCCTGAAAGAAGCTGAAGATCTTCTCCTTCAGTTGGGCACTAGGAAAAGTGCTGGGGCTGACCTCATTGACCCGTACTTCTTAAAGCTCGGCTACCATGTCCTAGCAGTCCTAATTACTCATCTCTTCAACTTATCCTTCTCCCAGGGCGACCTACCACCCATTTGGAAAAATGCACTTGTGGTCCCTTTGTTTAAGCCAGGAGATCCTTGTGACCTCCATAACTACAGACTAATCTTCCTACTTCCAATCCTGTCAAAGATGCTGGAGAAAATAGTGAACGCTCAGCTTTGGAAGTACCTGGAATCAGAACAATTGCTCAACCCATTACAATCCAGTTTTAGAGCACAGCACAGTACCATCTCTGCTCTAGCCAAGGTGACAAATGACTGGCAGCTTGAATTAGACAAAAAAAACTTTGCACAATTTTCTTGGACTTAAGCAGAGCATTCGATACCGTTGATTACAGACTGCTTCTGTCATCCCTCTGGAACATTGGTTTGAATTCCCTATCCCTTAAATGGTTCTCCAACTACCTCTAGGGATGACTTCAACAAGTAAAGGCAAAAGGGGAAGTTTCTCCACCAAAACCCCTATTGAGGGGTGTACCGCAAGGCTTCATTCTTGGTCCCTTGCTCTTCACCGTTTATATTAACAATGTAGATGCCCCCATCAAAGAAGCACAAATACACCTATTCGTGGATGATACCATACTCTGTGCTAGTACCTCACCCCTGATGTGGCCTGTAAAGCCCTTCAAAATGAATTTAATCTGCTGCAACATCAGCTTATAAACCAGAAACTGCTCTTAAAAGCAAAAAAATACAAAGCAATATTCCTCTTGCCCCTTCATAATGCAGTAAATCCTGCAATTTCTGGGGCACTCCAACAGATCTCTACCATTCTAGGTGAGCAGTTGGACTACGTACCAAAGTTCAAGTACCTGGGGGTCTGGTGAGACCATAGATTTACTTTCACAGATCACTTAGAAGAACTGGCAAAGAAACTTAGGCAAAGACTTGGTCTGTTCTTTAGGATTAATAATCTCCTCACAAGAGATACTAAACTGAAACTGGTTCAAACTACCTTTCTTTCCTCATTGGATTACGTAGATTTTCTATATAGTCTGGGACCTGCAGTACTCTTGCTAAACTCAATACGCTTTATCATAGAGCCATAAGATTTATCACGGGTCTTCCTTACTCAGCCCACCACTGTGCATTGTACACGGCAGTGGGATTGTCATCCCTTGCTTACAGACAGCAAAAAAAATGTTGCAGTTTGGACATACAAAGCTATCTCAAATAAATTGCCCCAGTATATCTATGAGTCTGTTTACCTTTTTGCACCCTGGGGAAGTATGCCCTGAGAAGCGTCTCATATATCTACCTTTATGTTTACAAAGCGAAATCTTGCATTGGCAAAGCAGCCATCAGCTTTGTTTTCCCTCAACTGTGGAACAAGCTGCAAACAACTTTGAAATTAACCCACCTCATCAGCCTAGCAGTTTTACATCTCTATAGCTACATTATAATAAGGAGTCCTGTTCATGTCTACCCTAAATAGTGACTCCTATAAGTCCAAGTACACTCTAATTACTACTGTTAAAAGACTGATCACATCTATAATCAACTCATCCCTCTCTCCTTTTTCTGCCCTCCATATCTGTCCCTTCCACATTCCTTTGACCCTGGTCCCAGCTCTAAATTCTCAATACCATATCACTATATATCTTTTTATATTAGGTTTTATTTGTGTTCAGTGCACCTGATATGTATATTTCTTTACTTATATGAAAAATTGTGTCCTACCCAAAACTAGCTGTGTCTTCTGTTCCAAACATATACTACTGTCAATGCTACCTGCTGATATGTTGTATATACACTATTATTGTATCTCACTTTATTTTTATTATCATTATTATTTTCTTGTGTGTTGCTTCCCATGTATATTGTCCCTTGTTCCTTGTTGACAATCCCATGTCCACCTCGAAAATGAGCTTGCTCAATGGTAATCGCCTGGTTAAATAAAGACTTTGACTGATTGATTGATTGATTGATCTATGGGAGTGCTGAGCTATGGTCTTTCTTGGTCTGCAAAGCCCTGAGTGCTTCTGTAATGAACATTGCTTGGAGTTAACCACCCCTTCAACCCTTTCAGCTGTCCACCCAAAACATTTGAAATTCAATCCTGGGGATGGGGAACCAGGCCTCTCCGGAGGTGCTACTCCTATGCTTCATTCCTAACACTATTCCTAAGCATATCCACTGGTCTCAGTGGCTTACAACTGCAAGCATTGCTGCCAAATGCCTCATACTCTGCAGAAGAAGCCCCTGACTGGTCATCACCTCTCAGACTGTGGAACCAGCCTGGATTTTCAATGACAGATGCTGGCTCTTCTGACCCAACCACAAGCCAAGGAAATAGAAGAAGACCCTTACTGGGAATCACCTCCCAGACTGCAGCACAGGCCTGGATTTTTGCTAACAGCAGCCGGCCCCCTGACCCAACCACAAGCCAAGGAGGCAGAAGAAGCCCCTGACCAGGCATCACCTCCCAGACTGTGGTGCCGACCTGGATTTTTGTCAACAGCAGCTGGCCCCCTTGACTGAACTGCAAGCCAAGGAGGCAGAAGAATATCCTGACCAGGCATCACCTCCCAGACCATGACACCAGCCCAAATGTTCACTGACAGCAGCCAGCCCTCCCCAATTCAACCCCAAACCAAGGAAGAAGAAGAAGCCCTTACCGGGTATCACCTCCCAGACCACGGTGCCGACCCAGATTTTCACAACAGCTAGCCCCCTTGCACAACCATAAGCAAAGGAAGCAGAAGCCCCTGACTGGGCATCACCTCCTAGACCATGGCGCTGGCCCAGATTTTTGCCAACAGCAGCTGCTCCCCCTGACCCAACCATAAGCCAAGAAAGAAGAAGAAGCCCCTGACCAGGCATCACCTCCCAGACAGTGGTGCTGGCCCAGATTTCCACCAACAGCAGCAGGTCCTCCTGACCCAACCACAAGCCAAAGAAGCAGGTATGAAGCTCCAACCTCAAGGATCTTAAGCCACAAGTCCCATTGGACTAAACATCTGAGTCAGGGCCCTGATTGGCCAATGTTAGGACTGGGCTGCTACCAATTGTCTCAGCAGTTTTCTGGCTTCTAATTTAAACATTTGCATGTAAATGTACTGCTTTCTAGCTCCTAATTCAAATATTTGCATGTTAAAGCTACTGCTCTCTTGCAAGAATCTTCATTTGGAAATTTTGTTAAGCTTGTATTATGGATACTGTGTTTAACCTAAATGTCTGACTTGCATAGAGAAACGTAAGCTGCTCTGTTTAACATACTGAAAGTTTTTTTGATTTATTCTGCCCTATACTTCCTTTCTACTCCCCCATCTTCTCTCCTCATACAGCTAACTCACAAGCCCTATGCTTTTTATTTATTTATTGAGATATTCAGAAAGACCTTTGAGTCAAAGACTCATTTACAAAGGTTCCACTTCAAACATAGAGATGTACAGGGATAATATTGCTTACAGATTGAGGACATTACATTACATCACAGTGCAGAATACACACATGGGACAGAGGGTGACTGATAGACAGGGATCACAAGAAATACAGTATTATAGCACAGCCATATAAAGAAACAGTGAGGCTGTTTGTCAAATTAGTAAGCTTGGTGGAATTCGGTCTGGCGACTGGAGAGTGGCTGGCCTAGGTTATCAGGGAGGGAAGGGGTCAGGGGCAGTCACATCAGTTTGTGGCCTGGAGATGATTCCTTAGACAGGATTTAAAAGGACCTAGTCTTGTTTTGTTGGTTATCAGACTAGGTAGCGCATTTGTCCAGGAGGGGGCTTTGTAACTGAAAGTTCTTTGATATTGAGAAGTTCGACAGCGGGGTACCCATAGTAATGGTTTGGTCATGTTTTGGGTGGTTCTGACAGGAGCAGCAGGGAGAATAATTTTGTTTAGGGTTGGGGGGGTGAGGCCTAGGGTTACCTTTCTGGTCATTAGGCAAATGTGGTACTTGATTCTGTTGTCTAAGTTTAGCTAGTTTGTGGTACTGTAGAGAGAGCAGGTGTGAGTGAAGTGATCACATCCAAGGATGAGATGGCAGGCCTTGTTTAGAACAAGCCGTAATCTATCGAGGGCTGAAGTGGGAGCTGCACTGTAGATGAGAATGCCGTAGTCCAGTAGAGAGAGTACAGAGGAGTTAATGGTAAGATGCAGAGCCTCAGGGGTGAGGCAGTGTTTGTACCGATAAAGTACGCCTAGTCTAGAGTTAAGGGCAGTGGATAGGAGGTGGATATGCTGATAGAAGTTGAAAGCCAGGTCTAGTGTGATCCCTAGGTATTTATAGGTGTCCACTTGTTTGAGGGGGGTTTGATTTACGGTTATAAATTGGGTGCAGAGGTTTTTAAGTCGGTTTTGCGGTTGGGAGAAAATCATGACTTTTGTCTTATTGTAGTTAATTATTAGGCATTGGGTGGTGAGCCAGTGTTCAGTTTCACAGAAAGTGTGTTGGAGTGATT
Source organism: Neoceratodus forsteri (assembly GCA_016271365.2). Lineage (NCBI taxonomy): Eukaryota > Metazoa > Chordata > Ceratodontiformes > Ceratodontidae > Neoceratodus > Neoceratodus forsteri. The sequence goes on along the minus strand of CM057458.1, from coordinate 1,346,910,393 downwards.
GGTGGAGTTTAAGGGGGACTGGATCAGAAGCGAACAGGACGGCATCATCTGCATAGAGGAGCAGTCTGCTGGGGCAGGCCGCTGGGAGTGAGTTTAGGTAAAGACAGAATAGGAGAGGGCCAAGAATGGATCATGTGAGACTATGGAGCAGATTGGGAGGCTAGGGGACAGGACAGTGCCTACCTTAATTAGTTGTGTTCTATCAGACAGATAGCTAGTGAACCAGTTCAAGGCATCTTAAGAGAGGCTGCTGTAGGCAAGAGTGTTGAGTAAGAGGGCATGGTTGACGGTATCAAATGCCTTTGAGAGGTCCATGAAGATGGCTCCTGAGATGTGGCCGCAATCCAAGGTGGAGTGGACATGAGAGGTAAGTTCAAGGAGGGCAGTGGTGATACTATGACCTTTATGGAAACCGTGTTGCTGGCTGCATAGAAGGTTATATTTAGTGAGGTGGTCAGCGAGTTGATTGACGACTATGCTCTCTAATGCTTTGGATGGGGGGAAGGATGGAGATGGGGTGGTAGTTGTTAGTGGAGGTATGATCCCCATTCTTATGTATGGTGGTGATATAGGCTGATTTTAAAAGTGCAGGAAATTTTGCCTAGCAGAGGGAGCGGGTGAGAATATGGGTGAGTGGGGTAAGGACTTCCAGGAGAGTGAGGAGGAGAAGTCTTAGGTCTAGGGAATCATTACTGAAGAGAGAGTTACCAAGGGCTTTGGCAAGGTAGGGTTTGGCTGTCTCTGGTGTAAGGATGCAAATATAGAAGGTTGGGGCATGGGGTGGCAGTGGGGGTGCCAGGGTATCCGAGGAGAGGTTACCGTTGATTAATATTTGGTCTGGGGCAGATTAGTAGGTTTGCCACATAGTTTCTTAATATTATTCCAAAATTTGCACCCGGAGCCCCAGGTGAAGGTTAAGGAAGCATTGTAGTAATCTACTTTGGCAGAGCAAGTGGCTCATGTGCAATTTTTATGGGCCTCCCTATACCATTGCCTGTCCTCAGGCCGTTGAGTCTCATTTGCTCAGTACCAGACGGCATCATGGTGGTGCAGCAGACTCAAGAGGTTGTCAGAAAACTAGGGTGCATGGTTGTCCTTGGACATGCTCTTGGTTAGGGGGAAAACTTATCACAGGCAGTATTGAAAGTGGTGGTAAATAGGTAAAGCGCATGATCCAGGTCGAGGGTGTTAGCTAGGGGTGTCCAGTCCCAGTCTTTGAGGTAGGCCTTGAGTTGGACTAGTTTACTGGGCCCAGGAGAGTCAAAAGGAGGGGGGCCAAGGCTAGGACACCATGGGGATAGGCAAAAGAGAGAAAGAATTGCATCAGTATGCCTGAAACCTGAGGATGTGTTGTAACAGACAGAAAGTCAGGCAGAAGTGGAGGAGTAGCTTCTGTACACCTTGCTATCTTCTTTCCAGGCTTATTCCCTGTTATCCTTTCCTTGCCTTCCAAGCCATGCTCCTGAGCATGGGGGTAGGGGGACTGACTGCCTTTTACTCTGCCTTTCTGGTGTAGCCTATTTCACACAGAAAAGAGTTGTTGCATTTTTTTGCCTGAGTGCTCTTCCCATCCTCCACTTCTGCCTGACTTTCTGTCTGTTACAACACATCCTCAGGTTTCAGGCATACTGATGCAATTTTTTCTCTCCTTTGTCTGTCCCCATGGTGTCCTAGCCTTTGCCTCCCTCCTTTTGGCTCGCCTGGGCCTCTCCTAACTGATTAAGTGTTTAACTCCAGCCATTGTCTAGGTTGTCCCTCCCATTGCTCTACTCCAACCTGCTGGATGTATTTTTGAACTTAACCTTCACCTCTCTTTCCTTTCAGAAGAAGCCCCTGATCGGGCATCATGTCCCAGGCTGCGGTGCCAGCCTGGATTTTCACCATCAGCAGCTGGCCCCCCGACTCAACAACAAGCTTAGGAAGCGGGTACAAAGCTCCAACCTTGGGAATCTTAAGCCGCAAGTCCCTTTGGGCTAAACATCTGAGGCAGGGCCCTGATTGGACGATGACAGGACTGGGCTGATACCAATTATCTTAGCAGTTTTCTGAGTCCTAAGTTAAACATTTGTGTGTTAAGCTACTGCTTTCTGGCTCCTAATTTAAACATTTATGTGTTAAAGTTACAGCTCTCTTGCAATAATATTTACCCACTCCGGCACTCTTTAAATCCACATCCCCCCCGAAGCTCCACCCATTCCCTCCTCTCTCTCTCTCTTTCACTCTTTCTCTCTTTCTCTCTCTCTCCCCTCTCCCTGGCATACACAGAATATTAAAGGGGCAATAGTATACTAATCCTTGTAAGACCCTAACTTGAGGTTTTCTCCATTATTAAAAACGCACCCCCAACACGTGATACTTGCAATCATGTTCAGAACCAGTCACCACTCCCTGTTTTCCCCTAACCTTTCTAGCTGCCTTGAGCAGCACTATGGATAATGTCATATCTGACCATACATCACTGACCCACTCAGCACCCTACCCTGTTCTAAATCAGCTTAGGGACACGTTGAGCCAAGGTGCTACTTTTAGGGTCCATCCCATAAGCTATTGGATGCCACATGAGCACTACTTGACCTCCCTTGCCTCAGCTAACATTGTGGAACTCCTAAGCAGCTGCTCCCTGAATGATGACCTAGAACAATATCGGATCTCTAGGTGCAAACATACACGTTTGATCAAGTTTCTTTGGAAACACCTGCTAAGGAGATTAATAACCATCCTTCTGCTACTGTTGAGAAATGTGCATCGTAACCCTAACCCCGGTCCACCCATGGCAGCCTCTAAAGAAAGCCCTGGCTAATTGCATCCTTAAATATTGGCAGTTTGATGCCTAATCTCCCTCAGTTTCAGGCTTGGGTGGGACAGCACAACCTGGACATAATTTATGTTATTGAATCATGGTTATCACCAAAGACTTCTGATTCTTCTGTATCCCTGGATGGCTATAAAATATTTTGGCTTGACAGGCTGTCCAAACATGGGGGAGGTTACCTGGTCTACCTGCGAATGGAATTTTAAGCCCAGGTCATGCCGAATAGCCTGTCAACAAAAGAGGCCCAAATTTAACCTCAGAAACTCATGTTAGGGCATCATAGTAAAAACCTCCTCTTCACTATGGTCTACTTACCCCCTGGTGGACTGAGAAAAGGATTTGAGCAATTTTGCAACTTTTCTAAACAATGCCACCAAAATTGGAAACATATTATTGTGGGAGATTTTAACACAAACTGCCATGTGCAGGACATGGCCACCAAAAGGGACCTAATAACCAACTGATATCTAACACAGTTGGTAACTGAATTAACAAGAATAAACTATCACACAGGCACTTCAGTCTTAATTGACTGGCTTCTTACCACCTGCCCAGAGCACACAACCAACATCACAGTGCTTCCATATACCGTGAGTGATCATTCTCTAGTATCCTTTACGTGGTCTAATAAGTTCCAAAAATCCCTCCTGAAATGCTTCAGAAACTGGATCCTAAAAAAAGGGCAGCTAAAATACCTTAGGCAATATCTAAAAGCAGCTGACTGGTCGCCCCTAGACAATATGGTGGATGTCAATCAGGCACTTAATTTCTTTACCACCATTTTTAATAAAGCGTGTGACATCTTTGCTTCTCTCAAATCTTCAAAGCTAAGAGGCACAGTCAACCCTTAGCTATCAGGTACTATCCCTGGGCAGCTTAAACACCACGATAATCTATGGCATAAGGCTTGGACCATGGGTAACCCTGCCAACATCACTGCCTACAAGGTGGCTAGGAATTGTACAACACAGCTGGTTAGAAAATGAAAGCAGTCTTCTAAAAAAGAAGAGCTGAGTAGAACATGAGGCAAGGGAAAAATGTTCTGGAACAACATCAAAACATCAACTGGTAAGGAATCCAAGTCTCATCCAGACCTAATTATCACTGAATCTGGTGCCTTCAGGAGCCTAAGGAACTAGCAAATGCCCTCAACTAGGCATTCATTGACCTCAGCCTAGTCCTACCACCTGAATACTTGACAAGCCCTTCTCTAAAAGAATTCTCTATTGGTGATTCCCATCCTGCCCCTGGTATAGGAAAATCTCTGTTTTACTTTTGTCAAATCTCCAAAACTACAGCAATTAAATATATCAAAAAGGTTCTGAGTAAAACAAGAATGGCCAGTGATTTGCTACACATGAAAATAATTGCTCTCATGATTGAAGAAATAGTTCCCCCCTCACCAAACTCTTTAACATCTCGCTTAGGACCGGTACCTTTCTTGACACATGGAAGATAACTAATGTCACTCCAGTCTTAAAAAATGGTGAAAGGACATGCCTGAATAATTATAGACCTATATCCATATAACTCCCTCTTTCTAAGGCACTAGAAAGAATAGTTGCAGACCAGGAGGTTGAGTACATCAAGTATAGTCTACTGTGCACACAACAACATGATTTTAGAAAGGACCACAGCACAGTCACTGCACTTGTTGAGTATACCTCCAAACTGTATGATGCTCTTAACGATGGCAAGTCTGTAGGGTCTATTTTTATAGACCTTACAAAGGTCTTCAGCACTGTGAATCACCAATATTTCTTGGGAACCTAGTGTCCTTAGGCCTATTATTTGACACTGTTAACTGGTTTGGCAGTTACCTGTCCAATCAGACACAATGTGTGAAAATAGCAGGTGTGGTGTTGGAATCCAGGGATGTGACTCCTGGTGTGCACAAGGATCAATACTTAGACCCCTGCTTTCAGTCTTTTTATAAACCCACTGCCCTCTGCCTGTTCAGCAAATATAGTTCTGTGTGCAGATGATGCCATCATCTCCATCCAAGGATCCCACTCAACTGAAATCACTACCACTTTGCATACCTGTTTTAAGGAAATTGAAGCATGGTTTTCCTGAAACATACTGTTAATAAACTATAAAAAACAAAAATCATGCACTTTACCCTTCCACACAGCAAGAAGAAAATTGGCTCACTCCACATCACAAGCGATGCAGGAACCTGTCTTGAGCAAGTCCACTCTTTCGAATATCTGGGTATTTACCTCAATGATTCTCTCTTCTTCACTTATCACATTGACCATGTAATCAAAACTGCCAACATTAAACTTGGCATACCCTACAGACTTAGGCACTTTATGACAGCAGAAGCTCTGAATCTAGTAACCAGGAGCACTATTCTGACCTCCGTTGACTGTGGGCTCATCATTTATAGTGTGGTTATCGACTCAGCCCTAAAGAGAATCAGGATCCTATTGAATTAGGCCTGTTGGCATGTCCTACATGCTAATTGCTATACTCATATCTGGCAGCTCTATAGTGAGACTGGATGATTACCTTTGCTTCTAAGGGCCAAGTGTCAAGCATGTCTGCTTGGAAAAAAAATCTCTCCTTGGATGAAGACCAGAATTGGTGAATCACAACTTTCAGCATGTTAAATCTGGTAAAATTACCAGGAGATCCATCAAAGGAGTACTCCATATACCTTTCAGGCGTACCTCCTTTGCCCAGTGAGCCTTTTCCATTAGGGGCCTCAATGGGTCATTGACCTCCCTGCCCACCTGGCTGGCCTGTTTAAATCAGAACTTCACCTCCTGCTAGCGCAAGAAGCAAGCTGCGAGTGCCACATGTGAGGTGTGCTGCTAATTCAGTCACACAAAGCTAGTATCCCTAGTTCCCTTTTCTTGCCTTTTCCTTTTATCACTCCTATCCACATGTAACTTTTCAAAATCTTACCCTAGCCAGTCTTAACTACCCCCTCCTAGATCACTACCCTTCCCTGACAAGGCCTATCACAGGCTGTGAACCTTGCACTGTACTAGGCCTAAGGATTTCATCACATTTATGGAAGCTTCCTCCACTACCTCTGCCTCTTTAGGAATCATCCCCCATCCCATGTGTTCCCCTAACTCATAATTCCCTCCTGCATTTTCCTTCCCAATCCTTAACTCATTCCTATATCCTCCATGATCCTCACCCTCTTACCAGGCTTCTCACTGACAAGGCCTTTAAAGACTGCCTAATCACTCATGAGACTTCAGCTTATGCTGTAACTAATTGCATACTAAGTTCTGACTCTGTAAATTGCACTTGGATACTATGTAATCTTCTCACCCATTTCCCTCTCCTCCCACTCTCCCCTTCCACCCCCACGCCTTTCATGTCCCGCCTCCTCTTCCTAACCCCCTCTGCATTACCAGTGACAAAGCCATCTTAGGCTGACTATCCCCCACCCCACTCAATCTGGGGACCCTCCTACACCCTTCTACCCCTGCACTTATCTAAACATCACACCAAACTCAAGTAATGTTGTTTTTATCTCTGTTAAGTGAAAACTTGTACCACACTTTAACTAGTGTTGCTTTTGTAGAAACCACCTTTACGTGATCTGTTGTCCTGTAGTTGCTGTGTATTCTGTGTGCTATAATGTCTTGTATTGTATCTGTATGACTTGGAACCTTTGTAAATAAGTCTTTAGCTCAAAGGTGTTAATCTGAAACTGAAATAAATAACGAACTAACTAAATAAATAAATAAAGGGACTTCCGGGATGCAGGGGGTGGGAATGGCAGCTTAGCTCTCCACAGCATGACCTGCAGCACCCATTCTATCTGAATCCAGCACTCCACAGCAACATAGACAGATTTATTGCATCGCAGTGGGCATCAGAACTCTATACTTATGGGCAACACTAAGAAGCAAGCATTTTTCAATGCTGAATGTTTGCTTGCTGGTATTAGCATTAGAAATGCAGGAGTTAGACAGATGCACAATAGAAATGGCAGTGAAGTACTGAACTTCACATGAACCCCACCTCCATCCTGTAGAGATGGACAGGATTTGGGGTAAGGTTTTGGGTCGTCACCTATGATAGTCAAGCCATGTCACCACACCCTATTCTGCAGACACTGACACATGTTGAGCTGTGCCTTAAGTTGTTTAGCTTTACGGTCACCCCATTCCATAAGGACATATGTTGAAATGGGTGCAGCATAGGAGAACGGGGTGAAGTCTTGGGACGAGGAGTCCAAGGTACACCTCGATGCCTGTCAGTGGCTGGGGGGTTGGGGTGGGATGGCATGAGCAGTACAGTTGGCAATCCAAAGGCACACCCTGATGCCTGTCTGTACAGGGTAGGACATTATGGTTAGAAACTGTAATGCCTCAGGCATTTGTTGGTATTCACAGTACAAATTTTGAACATGGCCTTTTTGTGACCCCACCTCATGAAAGCATTTGGGACCTCTTGTCATGAACAGTGGCAGTGTGATTTTGTCAATGTGTCCTGAAAACTGACTTCCAACAGTGACAGTGCCATTCTGCACCACATGTACAAAAAAACACAGATCAGCCAGGATGTGAAGAATGACAGCTGTACCATCCATAGGGCGGTAAGAAGAGATGGCAATGTTGAAAATGTGTAGTGAGAATATTAAAAATGCTTGCACTTCCGAGCATATGTGGAAACCATGCAACGCATGCATGTAACACAGTCTTTTTATGGAGTTTCATCACCAGATTTTCACCATAAGCATTTAATGACCTGTGGTGGTTATGAACAGTGTCACTGTGATTTTGTTACTGTGTCCTGAACACTGATTTCCTACAGCAACCACAGTATTCTATGCCAGAACTGCAAAAACATATTTCGACCATGATGTGAAAAATGACAGCTGTACTGTTCATAAGGAGGTGTGGGAAAATGGTAATGTTGAAAATCTGGAATGAAAATATTACAGACGTGCAAAGTTATAAGCGTGCATGGAAACTGCGCAACGCACACTCATAACACAGTCATTTTATGGACTTTCATCACCAAATGTTCAACATAGGCATCTTAGGACCTCTGCTAATGAACAGTGTCACTGTGATTTTTGTAGTGTGCCCTAAACAGTGATTTTCCACAAGTGACCATGCTGTTCTGTACCGGAAGTGCAAAAACACATTTCGTCCAGGATGTGAAAAATGGTATGGTATGGTAAAATTTAATTTATACAGTGATATAGCCATTAGGGTTCTGAAAATCCCTGTTCACAAGGCTTACCTGTTTACATTATACAAAACTGTTACAACTATACATTTATAACAACACAAGTTACAAAAAAGTACAAAAACAATACATCATAGTTTTACAAACTCATCAATAACAGGCATGCTAACATTTTTGCTTTTACATTAATTTCACCTATTACAACAACAATGAAAACTAAGTTTGTGATTCAGGCCATTTTTAAAAACATGATCAGTAATTGTTAATTCATGTAGAAAAGGAGGAAGACAATTCCAGCTTTTGGCTACCTGATATCAAAGGGTCATTTCACTAAATCGATTTTTTAACTTTCGTATTATTAAATCTCTAGCACCAGTTTTTCTTAGATTTAAACCATGTTTTGGTTTTTGTAATTTGTGTTTTAAGTTATCTAAAGATTGATTTTTAAATATATTGCAAACTTGATTTAGCCAGATTCCCCTAGACCGAAAGTCTAGTGGAATCCATTCCAAATCCATATACATAGTGCAATGATGAGTTTTAAAATTACACCTGTATCACACAAATGACAGCTGTACTGTTCATAAGGAGGTGCAGAAAAATGGCAATGTTGAAAATATGGCATGAAAATATTGCAAATGTGCGAAGTTACGAGAGTGCATGAAAAGCTGCGCAATGCACGCTTATAACACAGTTAGTTTATGGACTTTTGTAAACAAATTTTCAACACAGCCATTTTAGGACCTCTGCTAATGAGCAGTGTCAGTGCGATTTTTCGAATGTGCCCTGAACACAGATTTCCCACAACAACCGCACTTCTCTGTGCTGGAAGTGCAAAAACACATATGTGCCAGGATGTGAAAAATGACAGCCGTACTGTTCATAAGGAGGTGCAGGCAAATGGCAGTGTTGGCAATCTGGAGTGAAAATATTGCAAATGTGCGAAAGTATGAGCATGCATAGAAACTGCACAACACATGCTCGTAACACAGTTATTTTATGAACTTTTCTCACCAAATTTTCATCATAGACATTTTAGGACCTGTGCTAATGAGCAGTGTCACTGTGATTTTCTTAATCTGTCCCAAACATTGATTTTGCACACCAACTGTGCCATTGTGCGCCACATGCACAGAAACACATTTTGGGCAAGACAAGCAAAATTAAAGCTGTACTGCTCATAAGTAGGTGTGGTAAAATGGGACTGTTGAACTTCTGGACTGCAAATATTAAAAATTCACGCACTTACAAGGTGCCTAGGAGCTGCGCAACACATGTTCGTAAAACAGTCATTTTTAGGAATTTTTTCACCAAATTTTCAACATAGCCATTTTAAGACCTCTGCTCATGAACAGTGACACTATTTTCTTAATCTATCCCAAACATTGATTTCACACACTGACTGCGCCATTGTGCGTTACATACGCGGAAACACATTTTGGATGAGATGTGCAAAATGACAGCTGTACTGCTCATACTTAGGTCTGATAAAATGGCAATATTGAAAATCTGGAGTGCAAATGTTACAAATTTGTGAACTTACGAGTGTGTGTAGGAACTGTGCAACGCATGCTTGTAAAACAGTAAATTTTAAGAATTTATTTACCAAATTTTCAACATAACCATTGTATGACCTCTGCTCATGAACAGTGTCACTGTGATTTTCTTAATCTGCCCCAAACATTGCTTTCACACACTGATGGTGCCATTTTGTGCAACACGCGCGGAAACATATTTTGGGTGAGATGTTAAAAAGAACAGCTGTATTGCTCATAAGTAGGTGTGATAAAATAGCAATTTTGAAAATCTGGAGTGCAAATGTTACAAATTCACCAACTTACGAGCTTGTGTAGGAACTGCACAACGCACACTCATAAAACAGTAATTTTTAGGAATTATTTCACCAAATTTGCAACATAGGCTTTTTGAGAGCCCACCTTATGAACACTGGCACTGTCATTTCGTTATTTGGCCTGAAAGGTGATTTTGTGCAGTGTCCATGAAATCAACCTTCAGGCCAGATTAATGCCATGACAGTGACAGAATTCATGAGGAGTGGTCCCAAAAACCCTGTGCTGAAAATGTGGTGCCAAAATTCCCCAAAATGCCTGAGATATGCAGCAAAGTTGTAAAAAAACCCTATTTACTACTTTATACAGCTTACCAGCATTTTCTCAGTTCGCGGTTGGCTTTGAAGAGTGCAGACATGTTCCCGGTCCACCGAAGTTCGTCACGCCAGACTCTGGAGGTAAGTATGGGGTGAGGGGGTGTGGAGAGGCAGGATGCACAGTGGGTGGGTGCTGGTTGTGGGAGGGGGGGGTGTGGCAGACCATGAGGGACCATTTTTTCCTTTACAGGGAAGAAAAAAACCCAAAAGACAACGCGGGATGGTTTTCAATTTTACAGGGGCATTTGGCATGCTGGGGTGGACTCCCAGCATGCCAAGGGACTCTTTTTGTGGGGGGGCAGCTGCAGCCGAACGAGATTGGGCACCCCCATCAGCACACAAGACAATGGGGGGAGAAACATCATCCTGACGAGGATTAAATAAACACTTTGTGGCCACTGAAGCCAGTGGGGATTGGGGCCCCCGTTGGCTAACAAAGATGGTTTGGAGGGGGACATGCTGCCGAGGGGGATTGAATACCCCCTCGGCATGGGAAGCTGCCTAATATTGTTTCTGAACATGGCGACAAACCACCCGCCTTGTTCACAAACAGTATCAGGCTAGCTAACGTTCTGCCCTGCAATGACGGGTCGCTCACTGATGATTGATGCTGCAATGATGAGGTGACCCCTGACTGCTACAGCAAAAATGTTACAACTTGGTACACTTTTTGGAGACCAGTGACATCAGTACACTGTGCATCCATTGGTCCACCAGTGCCAAGCCCCCAAATGCAGTGCCTCCCTTGGCTGTAACACTGCCGGGCCTCCACAACTCACTTCTCTCCTAAGCTGTCACATAATGTTTCTTGCACATGCGCAAGCAAACATAAAAAGGGCTTTCGAGCCCCAGACCTGCTACTACTCCCAGCAGCAAACTGAAACCCATGCAAGGCCTCAGCCTAGTGCCCTTCCACTCCTCAGTGCTGTCTGGCTCAGGGGATGAGGATTCTAGATTGGAATGTTGCTCCTTAGGCTCAAGGCTGGAAACTAGGAAAATAAACTTCTGCAGAAAATAGATAGCAAAGTGTCCGATATACAATGAGACTTTAAAAAACTAGAATCCAGAACAGCCTCTGTGGTGCAACATGTGGAATCTCTTCAAAATGAACATATGACCTATGGCCAATCCTTGGTTTACCTTCACAGGTGAGAAAAAGCCCTCACAGTAAAGGTTGAAGATGCAGAGGCACGTTCCATTGTGCAGCAACATTCAGGTCTTGGGTATTCCTGAAGGAGTACAGAAAGAAGATATGGTCGCATATATAGATTGTTGGCTGCGCTCTGAATTGCAACTAGGAGAGGAAATATATTTGGACATTAAGAGGGAACATAGAACCTTGGGCCCCAAGCAGTGGTGGGTGAAGTGGCCCCAATTCGCTCCACGAAATGATCCGTGGAGTGAAGGCAAATTCATGGAGTGCTCTGCAACACAAAGCAGAGTACTTCACATTACAAATGGGTAACATGAAGGCCAATGAAAACAATGACTTTGCATTACTCCGCCTTCCCAAACCACTACTCCACCAATTATTAAGATGAAGTACATTGAAAACAATGTACTTCGCCTTACTTTGCCTTGTTTTTAAGCTCCAAAGGTGAATTTTCCAGTGTTTCATGGGATTTCAGGTCACATGGGCTCTAGATTGTTCTGCACAGCCTTAGTTTTGGGTAGTGTGTGTAGGAAACTGTAGGAGACAATCTGCTCTGAGAGCTCTCTGCAATTCAAACCTTCAAAAAGCCTTTTTGAGTCATTTTTTTTGCTGAAACTTTAGTTCATCGATTATAGGAAACCCTTCTGTGCTCGTATCATTGAGTGTTTATTGTTTGTGTATGGATTTTAAATGTTAATGTACAACATTGACTCTGTGTACTGAGAGACAGTGGAAGTGTGCTTTGGGGAGGGGTGTATCTGTGTTGTAGGTAGATTAACTTGAAGAAAAAAACAGTGCTTTCTGTTTTGGTGATTATTTTTCTTGTTTAACTGTGTTAATGTACACATAGTAATATTTTCAATATTTCTTGCCATTTTTTTGCTGATCGTTGTGGTGCAGCAGTGCATCATTTTAGTTTGTTTGAAATATGTGGTTATACTACTGAAGTTTTCAATTTGCTATGCATTACTTTGTGTGTGTGAGTATGTGTGTGATGTGCGTCATCAAATCAGACACCTTTCATTGTGCCACATAATAATTTCAGCAGTGTGAAGCTGCTATCCACTGCAGTTGTATGATTTTTGTACTTCTTTGTGGTATCTTTACTGGTACTAGTACTAGTGACTGTTGCTGCAGCAGTACAGTACACTCCCACCCCCCGCACGGCCCGCCCCAACCGGTAAAGGTATTCTTTTCCAGATTTGAATTTCTGATGGTGAGCGCTGGTTAGGTGTTGTGCCTTTGTGTCTGCATCTTTTCAGTGCACAACGCAATCTTAATCTATCTGTGCATTTGCATCTCTTTAGGGCCCAATCTCCATCTGTAACTTAAGTCACAGTTGTTTCTTTGTCTTCCTTTCAGAGTACTGGACAGGTGTGGTGCTTAATTCTGCATGAACATTGTACTCATTAATATGCATTTTTAAGTCAGGACCATCATCACGAGTCACTCATAAAACAAATCACGTTCTTCATCATCACAGTCACAAATCACGATTCACGATCATTCACGTTATGAATCACATTCATTTTTTTTTCTAGTTATTTGGATGTATTGTAAGCCTGTTTTGTAGTATCTCTCCAGGCTTCACCACCACACCATTGTACTCATTGATATATGTTTTTAAGTCTGGGAGTTTTAAGCTACAGCTCATCAGGGAAGTACAGCCGTAGGCAGTAAGCATTCACGTTTTTTCATCATTATGGTCACAAATGCAGTCACAAATCACAATTCATGATCATTCACGTTACGAATCACAACATTAGCCATAGGCATTCATGTTTCTTCATCATCACAGTCACAAATGCAGTCACAAATCACGATTTACCATCACGTCATGAATCACAACATTATTTTTTTTAATAGTTACTTGGATGTATTGTAAGCCTGCTGGTCATGGTGCTGAACAGGATGGGATCCACACCTGGGCCCGTGGGAACAGGCACATCCTGCTCCAGAGGACCTGGTGCTGGACTTGGTGGTGGTGGTTCAACTGCCTCAGAGTCAGGGCAGGAGGTGGTGATGATCCTGCTTCGGGGGGGCACATAAAAGTTTTGAGCGGTCCAACAGGAATGGACACCTATGCCCTCTACACATGCACATGGTATGATGCTGGCCACTACCACACTCTCCCAACGCTGCCCCATCCCAGATATTCCCTCACCCTGGTCCATCTCTCCTACTGAGCTCCCTCAGTCCGAGCAATCACTACTCACTGTGTCACACAACACACACACACACACACACACACACACACACACACAGTCACACAGACACATACAAACAACTAACTACTTATGAAGGTAAGAAAAATAAAATTTACAGAAAGAAAAAATTAAGTAAAACAGAGTACAGAAAACACAAAAAAAGCTGTTGGGTCTAAATCAAAGTTTAAATCTCCTCCTTGCTCTGATCTCAAAGTATCAGCAGTCACAAAACACACTACTCTCTCTCCACCTGCACAGCAGAAAGTAAAAGTGTCTGCTTGTATGACTCACTTTCTTCCTGCCTAGCTAAAGAGCATGTGACTTATAGTACTGTAAGCCATGTGATGTGTGGGGGAGCTGCCAAATCTGAAACAGGAAGTGGATCATTCAGAATCCTAATGAGGAAAGCGAAGTCCATTAAAAACAATGACTTCGCCTTACTTCACGTTGTCATTCAGCCCAACACGAAGTGCTAATGACAAGGTGAGGTGAGCACTTTGCATTGCCTACTCCACGTAGCGGAGTGGCAATGCAAAGTGTCCACTTTGCGTGCACTTCGCCAGCGAATTTTAAATTTGCTGCATCTCTAGCCCCAAGCCTTAGCCTGGAACACCACTGAGAGCTATCCTGATTAAATCCTTTAAATATCCCCTTAAGGAAAAGATCATCTGGTTAGCTTGGCAAAAAATTATCTTAATTTTGACGGTGCTCGTGTTTTCATAGATAAAGATCCCCCTACCCACTAGCAGCCTGCAGAAAATAGTTCTTGGCGTACTAAAACAGCTCAGAGACAGATGTAAAAAAGCCTATTTAAGATACCCAGCCAGATTGTGGGTAGACCTTGTCTGAATGACTGAAAATCTTTGACTCTTTGTTAGCAGTATCCGCATTCTTAAAAGTTGAAGATATTTCAATGCTGGACTTAAAAGAAGATATTGCTGAAAGTGAAATTAAACATCTACTTTGGTCCCTTGCCCCCAACTCCAGGAGAGGTCATAATCCTGGTTCAAGGTCGGAGGCTTTAATACCTCTTCATGCAGATCTATCAAAATGGCTCAGCAAGGACCCGTCTCAACAAAACCCCACATGATATAGTAACACAGTTTATGGTATCAGCTGCTATTTTGCTTTGTTTTGGTTATAGGGTAAGACTCCTTCCTGCCTTTCCTCTTTTTTTCCAAATTTTTGGAGGATTTCTTACCATTGAAGTAGAGGCTGAATTGTGCTGAGGGGTTATTTTCTCTTTCTCTGGGGCAAATTTCTCTGATGATACTTCAGCCAGAAATTTAAATTGGTAATCTGACCGCACTTCGACTACCTTAGCCTGCCCATACACCATAACCCACCTAAGAGGAGCCGTTCATCTCTGGCTTTTGGAAACTCGCTTGCTTTACCACAGCTCCCATTAGGCCCCATTCTTCTATACATTTATGGAGACTTCACTTGATGTTCCGAGTTGTGCGTTTGGATTTTTTTTGCCTCGATCGATGGATATTACTCAAACTATTTATCCTGACACCTCCTAGATTTTTAGTGTGGTTCCAGATCGCAAGTTGAACTTCTTTCTTTATGACTTGGTTTTATGTTTTGAAGGAGTTGGGAGTAATTGTGTGTTGGCAGTCTACATGTTGTATCACCCCTTTTTACAATGTTTAATTGCCCCAATGTCTTTTCCCATTTTTTTTTTCTTTAGGTTCAAATCAGGATTGGTGGGCGCAATATAATCTATCATATAGCAAGTTGTTGGAACCCTGCTTACTCCGCTAGATGCTTTCCAGGGCTGTTTGGTCTCGGGCCCTCAGTGGTAACAATGATTATGTGCCTCTTATTATTTAGATATTATTCCCACCCACAGAATTATTGCAGCTGTGGGCATACATTTATTTTCTTTTGTTCTTTCATTGCATCATATCATATGGGTTTGCTGGAGGTTGAAAGAGCTACTCCAGCCCATCCCAGAAGTTCTTACACTTGTGTAGGAGGGCATGGGCTCCAAGGCACTCGGCTTCACCCAGTCCCTTCAGCCTTTCATCTCTTCAAGGGATGTAGTTCTCTCCAGGGGTTCAGTCCCCCCTCATCAGGGCAGACAAGATTTATCCTGAAGGGGGGTTTGGCAGGAATGCCACTTGACAACAATGGTCACCTATTGACCCACTCCCCCACTGTTAATAGAGGGAGCAATGTGTTCTCTATATTATTATTCTTGTTAACGGTTAATGTCTATCTTTCACCCCTCTCTGGCTTTTCCCACTTCTGACTTTCTTCCTTCTACTCTATTCTTTCTTCTTGTTTAAGAGAGATATTGCAGATATTTTTAAGCAGTAAATGGCTTCTATTAGTGTGTTCAGGTAGCTCAGAAAGAGGTATTTTGTTTCTGATACTATAATGGCTATATTGACTTTATGTTCTCTGAATGTAAAAGGTATTAATAATGTAGTTAAACACTCTAGGATTCTTGCAGAGCTTGCTAGAGAATGCTGTGACATTGCTTGCCTGCAGGAAATTAAGCTAACGACTAGTGAACATATGAAATTGAGCATGGCATGGGTGGGAAATATATGTTCAGACGAACACCCACAAGCCAAGAGGGCAGGGGTTGTGTTTTTATTTCAAAGAGGACTACCCTTCCGGATCCAGAAAGTTATAAATAATAGCAGAGATCACTCCCTGATAGTATCAGGTATTTTCAATGGGAAGATAGTACATCTGGTGGGGGGTTGTGCACCTACGCCACCCTTGGGATAGTTTTTTTGTTCTCTTTTTAATTCACTATCAAAGCTTCCTCCAGGGCAAATTATTTGCGTGAGTGACTGGAACTGTGTAGAGGATGTGAACAGAGACAGAAGTTTAGTTAAGGCTCCTAGTTCCAGGGCCTGCTCATGATTGCTTCGGAACCTTTGTGCTGAGTATGGATTGGCAGACCCATGGAGATGTCATAATCCACAGACTAGGGATTATAGCTTTTTTTCACCATCTTCCAACATGTACTCTAGGTTGGACAGATTTTATGTCCAAAGGGATGCATTACTTATCTTCTAGGAGGTCCCTATCCTTCCCATTATAATTTCCGATCATGCTATGATTAAAGCTAAACTCAGGTGGAGTCAGTAAAATGTGGGAATTGGAGATTTGACCCAGGGTTGCTTAATGATAAGCAGTACATGAACTCCACTAGAGAGGTCATAAAACAGTATTTAAATGAAAATAAGGAAGTAGATTCACAGCCTAAATTTCTCTGGGATGCTTTGAAGGGTGTCCTTCATGGACACACAATTGCCTTTGCCTCCCACAGAAAAAAACAACATAATGTTAAGATCCAGGAGAGCCTAGCTATAATAACAGCCCTGGATTCAGAACATAAATGTACAGGTTGCACCCAGGTCCTAAAAAAATTAAGGGAAGCACGGAGTACTTGTGATGTAGTAATGCTGCAGCGGGTTGAAAACACACTTTGGTACACAGGACAGAAGTACTATGAGGGGGGAGAAAGAGCTGGTAAACTACTAGCTCAGAGACTTAGGAAGCAAGCTGCAGACAGATACATAGCAGAAATTCATGCTGGACCCTTGCACGCCCCTCCAAAAAGTTTACCAGATGAAATCGCCGCCAAATTTGCGAAATTCTACGAACTCTTATATACAGCAGAAAGAAACCAGGGACACTTAAAAAGAATTCAAAGATTTCCTTCAGAAGGTAGCCTCCCAAGCCTTTCCCAGTCCCAGAGGGAATCCTTGGAGACCTTCCTTGTGGAGAGGGAATTAACATCAGTTATCAAATCTCTGAAATCAGGTAAGGGGACTGGTCAAGACGACTTTATATCAGAATTTTATAAAGGATTCAGTAGGGAATTAACCCCTCTGTTAGATAAAGTTTGTAACATGGCCCAGGATCCAGGTGCCCTGCCAGATACTTTGGGGGAGACAGTGATAACGGTTTTACTAAAACCGGGCAAAGACTCAGCTTATTGTTCTAATTATAGACCTATATCATTGTTAAATCAGGATGCAAAAATTTTTGCAAAAGTAATTAGTAACAGACTGCAATCACTCATCCCTAGTCTAGTCCACCATGAACAAACTGGTTTTATACCTGGTAGACACATACAAGACAACATCCGTCTCTTACTGAATGTTCTCTCCAGGGCCGATACCTCCCAGTGTGTGCAATTAAGTGCAGTCCTATCATTAGATGCTGAAAAAGCATTTGACCGCTTAGATTGGAAATACTTGGATGCGGTCGGGGTCTGCTTCAGAGACAAATTCAGGGCTTGGATACAAAATTTATATGCCAAACCTAGGGTGAGTGTTCGTGTTAATGGGGTAACCTCTCCTTCATTTGAGGTTCAAAGAGGTACCCATCAAGGTTGCCCCTCTCCCCCCTCCTGTTTGCCCTTAGCTTATTGCCCCTAGCATCCTTTATTAGGCAGACAGATATCCTTCAGGGGGTTCGGGTCCAAAATTCAGAAGTTAGGATTTTTTTGTATGCCAACGACACTGTGATATATGTCTCAAATCCAGTTGTAGCAGTCCCCAAGGTTCTGGACATCCTGGCTGAATCTGGTGATTTCTCAGGGTATAAGGCGAACTTTGGAAAATTGGTACTGTTTCCGATAGGGAATACCCTAAGAAAAACCTTACCAGACATCTCCCCAATTAAATAGTGTCACACAGGATTCAGATATTTGGGAATTTGAGTGCCTAGAGATCTCAAAAATGTGTACTCTATGAATTACTTGAGATTACTCCAAGAAGTGAGGGCAGACTTTAATAGGTAGAGGGAACTTCCCCTTTCCTTATCAGGCAGAGTGGATAGTATCAGCATGAACATACTTCCTCATTTCTTGTTTATATTTGGTGCCCTCCCTCTTAAACCCTCGAGACAGTTTTGGAAAGAATTACAATCCACGCTTGTGAAGTTTGTGTGGCAGGGCAGGAGACCCAAAGTCAAATGGAAGGTGTTGTTGGCCCCTAAGAACAAAGGTGGATTAGGCCTACCAGATTTACAAAATTATTTTTGGGCAGCTCAGCTGCAGGCTCTGGTTACTCTGTCTCAGGATCCCCTGCCATTGTGGGAAGAGATTGAGTCTTCCCTCTCACCATCACCTAACATCACTGATTTGCTTTTCCTTGACCCCCACTAGATTACGCTTACTTGAATTTAGGAACCCACTGATGAGGCTAATTGAACAAACCTGGAGACAGTCATGTTAGAAAATGAATGTTTCTTTATCCCGCCACAGTAATTTTAAGTTGTAGGGATTACACCCCTCTTTATTAGGACATGGCATATTGTCATTGGGATAGAGTAGCCCTGACAACACTAGGTCATTGTTTCTCAGGAAGTCTCCTGAAGTCTTTTCAACAATTAAAAGCATAATTTAACCTCCCACAATTGTATTTTTTCTGCTATCTGCAACTAAGGCATTACATTATTTCTGGTGGACTTGATCGGAGGATGAGGGGAGAAGGGGCAGAGCATCCCTTATAGAAATGCTTGATGTCCCTGGGTTCTTCTCCATTTCTACCAAAGCTGGTGTCTAAACTTGTACAATGTATGAATGTCATGGTGCCAGACCAAATGGTGGGAATTAAAGGGGCCTGGAATATGGAACTACGTATGTCCTTGTCCATGGAAGATTGGGCAGGTATCTGGAATGGCATTCATTTTACCATGGCTTCCCCCCCGGAAAGAATTCCAATGGAGGGTGGTGGTTAGGTACTTTAGACCACTGGTAGTTACAAACAAAACATTTTGGGAATCACCCTTCAGACCTTTGTTGGAGGAATTGTCAGTCCATTGGCTCTTATTCACACATCTTTTGGAAGTGTCCTATTATTAAAGGATTCTGGAGGGATATTTGGGATGCAGTGGATGGGATTCTTGGATTTCTTGCACCAGAGTCCCCTCAACACCAGCTTTTGGGTTTACTCCCCCCTTGATGCTTCAATCCAAAGCCCAAATCTATTTATGTGTTATTTTTGTGGCAGCAGCTCTCAAGGTAATCATCCAATGTTGGCTTACCTTTAGTATGCCATCTTTAACTTACTGGTATGATACTTGCAAAAAAATATAAGAGATGGAATTCCTGACAGCCAAGTTGAGACTGTCAGTGGACAAATTTAAAGGAAGATGGCTACCCTTTCTACACTTCATGGCTTCCAAGGAAAATAAGGACATAATTGAACTGCTAGCCAAATTTGCCTAATTGTTTAAAGGGCTGAACTCATATTAAGTTTTGTCATTATTGCCTAGGTTGGTATAAATCATATCTTTATTACCCTTTTTTTCATGCGATTACATGTAATGTGGATTACATTGGCATGCTGTCTCTCTCTCTCTCTCTCTCTCTCTCTCTCTCTCTCTCTCTCTCTCGCTCTTATTTTCCTACTTCTCTGTCTTTTCCAACTTTCCTTTCTCTAGCCTGAACTCTTTGTTAGTAGTGTTATTGTATAGGCTGACTTGTTTACAGCTTATAAAATGGCTGGGTAAAATCATGGAATCTGATTGGCTATTATTAATGTATAAGGTATGGGTAGCCCTTATTAACCACTGAAATCAAGCAGATTACAACCTTGCAATCCTACGGTTGTGATGTCAGAACCTTATAAACCTAACTCATCTATGTCATAGCAGTGGGTTTACAAAATGGAATGCCAGTGTTATTTAGTATTGTGTACACCTAGAATGTGACAGTCTCAGTACAGTATTCAAATAACATTCCAGTTGTCTCAGTTTACTGTTACTGAGTCTAGCAATCTCTATGTCTGATAGAGATTTTAACCCTGGTGCTATTTTGGCCTGCTGTAATTGAGACCATGTATCCTAATAAATTATTTTCCTACACAATCATGTGGCTGTAGTGCAGATTCATTAATAAGGTAAGGCTAAATTACTTGTGTTTGAGGGGGGGGTAACTTCTAATGTCAAGTCCCATACACTATGAATGACAATGCCTGATGTACAGCTATAACTATGGTGTAATCATCTCTTGTGGTTGCTAGGGCAATTGTTAACCTCTTGAGATTCACTCTCGAGATTTATTGATGCCCTAGCAACCACTCAAGGTGATTACACCATGGCTATCACCTGCACATCAGGCATTATCCTGTATGTAAAATATGGTTTACACATGGCTAAAAAAAAGACTGCAAAGAGTCTGGAAACCAGATCAATGGACATTTGGGATACAAGCATTTCAGTTAGCCCCCCCTAAAGCCAGAATGGATCTTCCACCACAAACATGGCTGCTACCTTTACACTGTAAAAAAAAACTTCCTCTGGGCCCTAAAACTAAAACTACCTTAAATAAAATATGAAACAAATTATTTAACTATAGTTTCCTTGATTGTCACACTTTCCTTATGCACATAAACAAATTAGAAACAATAAGTATTGTTTATAGTTTTCATTACAACTGTTTCTTTGCTGACAGTGAAACCCACCCCCCTTCTATCTTTACCTGTTCATCAGGGAACTGTCTTCTTCTTGCCATGACTGTGAGATAACTGAGTCTCTGGGTGTAACAAAGGCCTTTGTTGTCTGTGTGTACAGAGTGTTAGGAGAGAAACATTCTGACAATGGAACTGAGCAGAATTTTGAATCCATGTATTCCATGGTAAACATTCTATGATAAACATTCCATATCTTGAATGTGGGAAAAAACAGGAAGAAAAAGTAGGCAATAATACAATGACATCATCATCAATGACATCATTTGTAGTTGGTAGAAGGACTATTTTATCATAAATGTACACAAGTAAATCTATTGTTTCTACATATAAACATGCTTTTCCCAAATTTAAAACATTTTAAAACAAGGAGCTCATTTTATGAGCACAATAAGGCACTCTGGGATGTGTGTGGAACACATTTTAACGCATGGCTAGTGGCTAAAGTCACTCAGCCTTCAGCTTTGTGCCTTATTACGCCCCTGTCTGTGCAGTAAAATGTGTTCCACATACACACCCCATCATGCCTTTTTGCTTACTTATTTCATGTGTGTAAATGTCTGTAATACATGATAAAAAAACTTTCGAATAAATTTTGATTTCCAAAAAATAAATAAATAAAAGATGCCAATCCACACAGATCCCATCAATAAGTGAATGGCTTTTTGCTCTGGATACACTGGCAATGAATAATCACCTTTTGAGCTTTGCCAGCCTTACTATGAAATAATACTACATATGTTATCTCCCTTCCATAAATCACCACCTTCTGCCACTGATAAAAAAAACACTACCCCCTCCCCTTCCCTTCCCTCCCAGCATGCTTGGTTCAAAATAGGTATTTGGATAATAATAAGAATAGAGGCCTGACAGTTGTTCTTGTTTTGGTTATTTTTTTCTATGTTACATTGTTTACTGGCTCTTTTCACTGTATGGATATTTATATTGCATGCATGGAATTTAACAGTTTTATCAATTTATAGGTGCTCTAGCTGCTGCTTTAGAGTGCCCCTGTGGAAATTTGAGTGTTATAGCCTGTTCCTTGACAATTGTGTCCTCTCAGAGCTTTACTTTATGGTTCATGTCCTGACAGTTTTTTGGGTGGTTCTGTCAATATTTTACCTGTTAATTTATACCCTTGTTGTCATTAAAAAAAAAATTGATTAACTTCCAAAACATACTGCACATAGACTAAGAGAGTACAGACAACAAACATGAAGGCTCATTTAAGAGTCACTGTTATGTACCTTATGAAATAAATGAACATGTAAAGAATAAGAGGTATACAAAAATGAAAAACTTATACCGCATAATTTGTATTTTCTTGTTCTCTTGTCTCTTCACAGAAAAAGACCAGGAAGAGAAATTATGAGGAGGTGAACAGACTGGTGCATGGGATTTCCAAACACCATAATCCCAACCTGGTCATGTGGACAACAAAAGTTCTCATGGTACATACGTGGAAAGAGGTGAGCAATTTCTTCACTCAGGGAAAGATTACATACAGTACGCTCGGCTAGAGTGTCAGAAGAAATGGAAAAGTACTGTATGAGGTAGTACTTTTATGTAAGAAAATAAAATTACCAACAATGAAAATTCCAAATTTATAATAAACAACTGATATGGTTTTAAACCAGTCAGGACTGAAAACCATTAAGAGCCATAATACATGACGTATGCATCAGAAGTCACATGAACCTAATGTACATGGATGCATGCAATTCTTGATCAAATCATGACATTTTAAACATTTACTCACAGCGCTGTCCTTTAGGACAGGTGAAACATTACTGTCTGTGAAAAATGCTTAAAATATTACACTGAATTTAACATCAGATAATAATCAGTCCTCTAAAATAAACCTTTTTTAAAAGTAACATAACATCCCAGTGATGACTGTTGTAACATTAAGAACATTATACCACACAGTACTTCAAACATTTTATTTTGTTTTCTTTGTTGTTTCAGGTGCTCTTGGCGTCCCTGCCAGTCAGCAGTGCACCAGTGTTCAGAACGGTTCACCCATAGTGGTGCAACATGAATCTGGTCACTATCAGAGTGCCAGAAACATGTCGCCAGCAATGACCATGGCCCCACATTCTGCTGCAAGACATGTCACTGCCAACACACTACTGTGAAACAAGTAATTTTTTGTGGGGGCTTTGCCCCCGACACCAAGCATAATCCCATCCGGGTCTGGGGATAAGCGGAAGAGGTGATACCAGTGTGGATCATGAAAATGTCATGAGTGGGGGGGGGTGCAGTGAAATCCGGCATGCCCCTGTCACTCATGACCTTTTCTCATTGCCCTAATTGCGACGCCTACCTAACGGTATAGCATTTAAAACAATTACCAAGGGAACTGGTGAAAGAGGGAGAAGTATCAGTGGAAGAGCAGAATGCAGAGACCCTCAATATCAGTATGGTATAATGCTATTAATACATTTCATTGCAAGGATTCTGTGTTAATTCATAAGCGGTAATAGGTTCTAGTGTTATATGTTTTTAAAGACTACCTGCTTGTTTTGTAAATACATTGCAATACATGTGTGTATTTTCATTATAAGTTTTAAAATACTGAGAAATAGTTGTAATGTTTTATTTTAAAACTGTGTTAGCATATGTATTTCATACCAGTTATTCAAATGTACCATCAATGCTGTTATTACCTGTTTTATATTGGTATGGCAAATCAAGTTTTATTTCTAAAGTGCCCTTTCCTGCAGGCTCAGAGCAGCGTATAGCAACCACCAACAAGACACCATAAAGGAATATCATAAAATAGCAGCAGAAAATAAAATTAATCTGAAAAATTAAAAACTAAATTGGAAATGTATGCTTGAATAGATAAGATTTCAGTGAGGTTTTAAAGGCCTCTACTGTGGGAGCAGATTGAACGTTCCTTGGTAGAGAATTCCACTCAACATGGGAGCAACCACACTTAATCCTGTCTCCACATTGTTCCAGGTGGGAAGGGGGACAACAAGCAAGCTCACATTAGTGGAGCAGAGGGGTTGGGTTGGGAAGCAAGGATCCAGGAGATCTTTTTAGTAGTCATGTCCAGACCACGTAGGGTCTTAAGAATCAGCAAGCATATGTTAAAGGTGGTGCACCACCACACAGGCAGCCACTGCAGGACATGCAACACCTACGTGATGTGATCACTTTTAAGATGTTCCCACAATTAGCAGGGCTGCAGCATTCTGCACTAGCTGCAAGTGTCACATCAAGCCTCCAGATAATGCTAAGTATAATGTGCTACAGTGGTCAATCCAAGAGGTGATGAAAGCATGAATAATCATCACCAGATCAACCTGATAATAAAGGTGTTACAAAGGTGGTATAGGCCAGATCTGACTACCCTTTACACCTGCTGTTCCAGGAGTCACCCTGATGTCTTAAATGATCCCATGTTTCTTAACTGCATCTACAGCTTTGAGAGACTGTCCACCCAAAACAGGATGGGCTGCCACACCTGCCATCATTGCTGAGCCCCACCAATCCAGTTAAATCATTATGACCTCTTTCTTCCCTGGATTAAGACAAACCAGTTGGAGGCCATCCAGTCACTGATCTCAGCAAGTCATTGTTCTGGCACAAAAACTGCTTGATCCATGCCAGGAGGACAAGACAGATATAGCTGAGTATCATCTGCATAACAATTTAACTCAACACCATACCTCCTAATGACCTCCCCTAATGGCAACATGTACACAGAGAACAACATCAGGGCAAAGACCAAGCCCTGAGGAACTTGACAGGAGAGTACAGAAACCCCAGAGATAATACCTAAGGCAACCTGTTGTGTTCTCCCTGTTATGTAGGACTCAAACCAGCACCAAACTGTGTGCAGAACCATGCAAGTGAGACCCACATATTGATTAGTAACAAGCAATGTAGCTTGCATTACAGATAGATTCATAATTCTGTCTTTCTTTTTTGAATTGGACATGTTATGCTCATGGGTACTTAACATATGATTGAGTTAATAAAGTCTTATAGAAGGAAGCACTTAAGAACAACAAAAGGGGTAAGACCAGCCAGTAAATATATGAAAAAAAAAACTTACTATAAACCAATTAAGTGGAACCCAAGTGATTTTTAATATAACAATAGTGAATCCAAAAAGTGTATCTTATAGCCTAAAATGCTCATAGCCCAGACTGAACCTGTCTCACTTGGTTTGCAGTCCTCTCACCAAAACTCACACTCAGAGTCTCTTAAAGCATAAGAAACTTCCCCTAAAGGCTGGTAGACTTGTAAAAGTAATACCAAAACAATATTAAAATTGAAGTTCATCTTTTAATGTTTTCCTGAAGACCACAGGGATAATGATGGCACTTGTGGTGCAGGAAGTAGGACTTCAGAGAAGGCTGGAGCATCAACCCCTTCTGCCCTGGGTGGTCTAGTGCCTGCATCACTATAAGTTGGAGGGACATCTGCAGGTGGCTCATTTCCAGCTGGAATGGATACCCTAGCCTGTACGAGTAGGTCTACAGATGCACCCCAGCATGGTTCATCAGGTGCTGCTGCTGGTTCTGCTCCCTCAGCATCGGGAGCAAAACAAGACTGAATGCAAAGGAAGGGAAGTCAACACTTCCTATAATTTTACTTCATAAATATAGGTTAACTATGTGCTGCGAAATGAACAGTCATTTGGCTGTTGTTTGAGGTATGGACTAGGCCAGGATCGAATTACACAAGGGTGAGGGTCCTGGATTAAAGGAGAACATATTAAAAGAAAAATGGGACAATACCTGAGGGATGCCCTGGTGAGGTTAAGAAAACCAGGGAGAATCAAGGAAAGGAGGGCAAAATAAAAGAGGGAATTAGACAAGCTACAAATCTCTGTGTAAGGTAGGCGAGAAGGGCCAGAAAAAAAGGAGACTACTATGGGTCTCTAAGCAAGTAGCAGAAAAGGAAAGAACAAAAAGGGCATTTAGAATGTACAAAAAATACAGAAGGAGGAGGATAGGGAGGCTTACCAAAAGAAACAAAGGGAGGCAGGGAAGGCAGTTTGAAGTGCAAAGGCACAGACAAAAGAAAGAATTGTCAATTCAGTGACAAAGGGAGATAAAACATTTTCAGATACATAAGTGAGAAAAGAAGGATGGGGTGTAGTAAGACTGAAAGAGGAAGGAGGGTGCAGTGTAGAAGAAGAGCACAGTCAGTCAGTGTCATAATACTATATTCTACTTTTCAAGTAATAAGCTGCTGAAACATTTCTTTAATTATTTGTGGAACTACTTCTATCCTAGAAAACAGTCTAGTATTTCTGTTTTCCCAGGTACTCAAACTGGGCCTAATCCATCCGTCCAATAAACCAAGCCAGCACTTACGATGTGGTCGATTGATTTCCAGGACACTGAAATAAACAAAAATACTAAAATAAAATGCTATAGGATGGAGCATATCCAAACCCCCAGTTTTTATACTCCTATATGTAATACTTCTCTTTATATGGTTTAATCTACTACCCCACAATGCTCTAAAAAATAAACTATACAATCCAGTATACAAAACTTTTGGTGGGGGATAAATATAACTGACTCACAAAAAAAGAGGCACTATTAAAGTTTTCAACAACAATATTCTTTTTTGCTTGGACAAAGGCCCTTGAACCCATCGTGCTAATAACCCTTCTGCTTTCAGCAACTTTTTTTCCCAATTAACAACTGCTGGATTGGCATCACCAAACTGAAGCCCTAAAATAGTGACCGGATCCTTTGATACTGATATACCTGCATACTTATCTATCCTATGAGCAACAGTCTCAAACTGATATCCAAAACATTTGTCCATATTAATACTAGATCCAGAGGCTCCAGAAAATTCAGCAAGCTGTTGTAATATGACTTCTTCACTAGTACATTCTTGTACCATAAGAACTACATCATCAGCATAAGTGAGTACTTTCAATGTGGTAAGGGAGTTTAATAGAGGTATTCCTGTTTTCCGTGAATCACTAAGAATGGTGGATTTATTAAACAACTATTTCTGTTCTGTATTGATGGAGGAGAGGGAAGGAAACGGGCCACGGGTAAAGGTCAAGAGTATAAAGGGATGGGAACTGGACACAAAACCATTTACAAAAGAAAGAATGCTTAGCATGCTATCAAAGATAAAGGTAGACAAAACAATGGGGCCAGACAGAGTGCATCCCAGGATACTGAGGGAACTGAAAGAGGAGCTAGTTGCACCTCTAACAGCCCTTTTCATCATGTCATTAAAAACAGGGGAGGTACTGGGGGACTGGAGGAGTGCAAATGTAGTCCCACTCCTCAAAAGTGGAAATAGGGAAGAGGCAGGAAATTATAAGC
This sequence comes from Neoceratodus forsteri, assembly GCA_016271365.2. Lineage (NCBI taxonomy): Eukaryota > Metazoa > Chordata > Ceratodontiformes > Ceratodontidae > Neoceratodus > Neoceratodus forsteri. The sequence continues at coordinate 1,346,883,120 of CM057458.1, read as the reverse complement.
CAGTCAGCCTGATGTTGGTGGTAGGCAAAGTAATGGAAACACTATTAAAGGAAATGAATGGGGAATCCCTAGTTACCAATAACCTTCAGAATCAGATGTAGCATGGGTTCACAAGGGAGAGGTCCTGTCAAACAAATCTGATCAAGTACTTTTATTGGGTGACCAGGGAAGTGGATCAAGAGGTAGTGGTGGACATAGCCTACCTGGATTTCAGCAAGGCCTTCGACACCATTCCACAAAGAAGGCTGTTAAACAAGCTTGGAAACCTGGGAGTAGGTCCTAAGGTAGTAAAATGGGTGACTAATTGCCTGGGCAATAGGAGTCAGAGGGTGGTGGTAAACAGCAGTCTCTCTTAAGTAGGCAATGTGACAAGTGGAGTACCACAGGGATCAGTAAAAGGGCTGGTCCTCTTTAATGTCTTCATCAGTGACATCACAGAAGGGCTGGAAGGGACAGTATGCCTGTTCGCAGATGACACAAAACTCTGCAGCAGAGAAGACACACCGCGAGGATTGGAAAAATTGAGAAGTGATTTAAAAAAGTTGGAAGAATGCTCAAGGGCTTTGTAGCTGGGTTTTAATGCAAACAGTTGCAAAATAATGCACTTGGGGCATAAGAACTCAGAGTAACATACTAACTGGGAGGAGTTGTACTAATAGTTACAAAGCAGGAAATGAACCTGGGGTGGTGATCATTTCTAATGACCTGAAGGTAGCGAAGCAGTGTGGTGAAGCAGTGGGGAAGGCAGGAAGGATGCTGGGATGCATAGGAAGGGGAATCACCGGCAGAAGGATGGAGGAAATATTACACTTATACAGATCACTGGTTAGACCGCACATCAAGTACTGCATGCTGAACAGTTCCAGAAGCCCCACTTCCATAAAGACATACAGATGGTACTCCCTGGAGGAAAAGAGGGAAAGGTGGAATATGTTAGAAACATTGAAAAACCTCACAGGCCCAAAGCAAAGTACAGGAGGGAAGCATTTTCCATAGAAAAGGATGCTCAAGGACAAGGGGTCAAGCTATGAAGTTAGAAGGGGGAGGTTTCACAGAGAGAATTGTGGACACATGGAGCAGCTTACCAACAGAGGAGGTAGGGGTGCAAATGGTGACAGGGTTCAAGAATGCATGGGATAGACATGTGGTGGGGAGGAGACTGGAGAGTGAGTAGGGTCTGTGGTGACACTATAGATAGGGGAAAGAGTGCTGACTAGGTGGGCCATCAGGTCCTTATCTGCCAACAGATTCTATGTTTCTCTGTTTCACATTTTCCATCTGTTAATGAACTGGAAATGCAAAGCTTAATTTAAGCAATACAGGATGACCATGGGTTACATTAACAGTCTGGTAATTGCCTCCTAGAGGTGTAAGGTGGCATGAGAAGAGATAGTGTAGCACTTTAACCACAGCAAGATCAATGCCGTATGTTAGTAATTGAATAGAAACACTTATGAAGTGTTTTAATATGTTTATTTTCTATGTTTCACAGCAAACTGATATTTTCAAAGACCTCAGTGTTACTCACTTTTACTTTAACAATATGTATGTAGCATGTCAACAAAACTGACCATTATTTGAGATGAAGTTACCACTGACAGGTTTTGTAACACATAAAACAACAAGTTATTCCAACAATCTGGAACCAAAACTATTCCCAACAATGGCAATGCTGAATGTGTTCTCTACTATTAAAATTATGTAATTTTTAAAATGTAAATCAAAAACAAAAAGGACAAGAAACTTTTGAAACAGATAAACTGTAATCTACTGAGTCAATATAATATTATTGTCTTAATAATCCAGTTAAAGTAATAAAATAATATTTAATAATACTTCTATGCAACAATATTAGTGTTATTCTTTGCATTCGTACTATAGATGTATTTTCTCATAGGCCAGCTTGGTGAAATGGAGGGCTGAGATGCTTCGCATTCATTCCAGCCAGGCCAGCTACTTGGGTTCAGCAATGGATACGTATCGTAGTGCGTTGGTCAGGGTGGGAGAGGACTGAGTGTCTTAGGGACATCTCTCTCCTCCCAGGGTGGAAAGGTTGGACAGCCTGGCTGTAGACCACTTTCAAGTGGAGGCCTTGTCGTAGTGCAGCATGGGTGGCAAACATAAGGGAAGGATGCTGTAGGGAACATCAACTGGCTGCACTTCCACTCAAGAGGCTGCCACTTCACAGTGTAGGGCAGGAAGAAAACAGGATGTGTCAGGGGCTTAGTGAAGCCCAGCCTACCATTCCCAGAGTTTGCACACCAAGAACTGATTTTTTAGCACTAGAAAGTGTCTGCTTCTACAAACAGCACAGCTAAACAGTGGAGCTTGAGAGCTCCAAGATCAGATCACAGTCCCTCCAATTAGGAGAGAGAGACCCTTGCATAGCCCTACAGAGGGCTATTCCAGTGGCGGGAGTGAAAGTCCATTGACAACAGGGGTTTACAAAAACTCAGCACCAGCCAAGATTCAGAGGCAGTCAGCTGCAACAGGAAAGGGTTTAGGTGGGTGTGGAGAATCCAGTGGAGGGAGTGAAAGCCCTTTCCTCCCTATTAAAGGCCCAGCACCCTGGCGGCTCTCATGCTAAGGACCCACATCAAGGACAGCATCCACAGAAGTCTGCCCTGGCGTCAGCACAGGAAACAGCCAACAGCCAGAGACCCTGTCCATCAGTCTACTGGTATAACTGTGCTAGTGCGGGTAACAAGCAGGAGGCAAGGGGGCTTGTAAGAGGTGGTGAAGTAGGAGGAAAGTGGGAGGCGGGTGACATAAACACTTTAGGTAAAGCAGGTGGAAACATTTAAGGGTGATTTGGAATAAAGGGTGCTATAAGGTAGGGAACAGGTAGGAAAGAGATACAGCACCCTATACAGGCATTGGGTCATAATGTTGCAAGACATTACAGCACAGAAATATGTTACACTGACAATACAGCACGGTATATTGCCATCTTGATTACTGCATGTCTTGTGGGGGGCTCTGCCACCTGCACTCCCATCACAGGGGCTGCACCCCTGAACCCTCCCAACTTAAATAACTAATTCCAGGGGGGGATACTTAAAATTGCACAATGTACAAAAAATTAAAACATTTCGTGTGTCTGGAACCAGGAATCAAAACCCAGTCCACAGACGCACTGCCTCCCTTGCTGCCTATGGCTCATCCTGTCAAGCCACAGCAGCTGCTTGCTGGCCCCTCCTCCCAGCAGAGGTCTTAATCCTTTGCCTGGGAGCAGTGAGAGGTGCACTACCGTGCATACACCATTTCACGGTTTTGCACCCTCTCACACTTTCCGACTGCACTGTTCATGCTGCTGGGTTTTGAGGTGTGTGGGAGAGTGTGCAAGATACTGACCCAGTAGCCCTATACAGGACTAACACTACATTACAAATCAAGAAGGCACAAACACCTAGGTGTCCTAGAAATACACTACATAGGAAAGGGTAACAAAAGGAATTTAAAAAGGGGAACCAACAGTAGAAACAGACAAGGTACAATGAGAGGAGTGGTGCAATGCCGTGATTGTGGGGAGGTAGTCTTCAGAGTGATCTTCTGGAGGCTGCATTGCTGCTCTATCTGTTTGTACCTTACTAAACTGGGGGAGGAGGTGGCCAGACTCAGGGTTGATTTGGCTTGGTTTCAAAGGACATTTTCCCCAACCTAGGGACCACCTAGTCTATAGCCACTACCTCAGAGGTTGCCCAAAATGAGGAATGGCTGCACAACAGTGGGCTCATAGAGGTTTAGGGTGGTGGAGCATAAGCACATCACACACTCAGTTCCACTACAAAACTCTTATGCCACCCTGGAAGAACAGGACTGTCCCATCGAGGCATCCTCAGTAGTGACTGGTATGTATGTGGGGTCCTTCACAGCAGAGACCCCAAGTGGGTGGCAGAGGACCCCAGAGGAGGAGAACAAAGTGAATCTTGGTGGGGGACTCAATACTAAGGGGGATAAAGTTGGGAATAGGCAGAGGCATGGAGAGGGAGGTTCGGTGCCTTCCCAGTGCCATGGCACTCATGTATGGAAAGAGGATCCAAGGGATGGGGAAGCAGGAAGGGAGGGAGAGCTAGACATCATTGTCCATCTGGGGACACATGACCTGGCTAAGGATGAACCAGTAGTAGTGCATGAAGAGTTCAGGGAGTTGGGGAGGGGTCTTATACAAGTTGCATGATCTGTGACCTTCTCAGAAATGCTACCTGTCTATGTCAGGGGGGATGGCAGGATTCTCCGCAACAGGAACTTCGGTGCATGCTTGAAGAAATGGTAGAGTGTGGAGGGTTTTTTTCATTGGGGACTGGGGCCACATCTGGAGAGATGGGGGCCTGTACAGGAGCGACTGCCTGCATCCATACAAGAGGTGATCCACAGTCCTCAGTGAGCTGTTTAAATGCTACATTGGCAAGCATTTAAACTAGCAGAGGGGGGGAGACAGAATGAAGAAAGGAGACATAAACTGCCCCCCCCCCACAAGCTCAAGAGGTCAAATACGGGAAACTGGATGGAGAAATGAAACCAAAAAAAGATGAAATCCAGGGGGCAGAAGTAGAAAAGGAACCTAAGATAACAAGTGAGCAAACTAAGGGAAGGCAAATGGTAAAACGGTGGGGGAGGGGTGGCAGCACATTCTGGGAAGCCATGTGTGCAAATGCTCGTCATCTGGGCAACAAGGTTGCAGACCTAGAGGCCATTATGGTGGAAGCAGACCTGAATTTATATCAAAATGTTTATTCAAAATTATAAAATTCCATACAAGGAAGCTATACAAACAGGCATTCGACTCAGGCATGTGTGATTTTGTATTTTCTTGAAACTTGGCTTCCCAGTCAAATGCCCTTTGGGGTAACCCTTGCCTCAGTGTTTGTGCACAGAGGTTCTTTGTCTTTTAAATAGTTTTTTATTTTAATGGGTTCACCACAATATATCCAAGGCACACTGCCTCTAGGGTAGCTGGTCCATTCCACTGGGGTGTCAAACAGACGAGGCATACTGATGAGTCCTGGTAGGACTAAACACGGTTCATGTCTTCTGTTAGCACCCTTTGTAAACTGTGAGAGGCCTTCGGCACCATGCAATTCTGCTTAAAGTTGGACCAGCATAACATTCTGTGGTGATTTGCATATGCAGCCCATGATGCTTTGCATTGTGGGGGCATGTTTGATTTTGTATTTTCTTGAAACTTGGCTTCCCAGCCAAATGCCCTTTGGGGTAACCCTTGCCTCAGTGTTTGTGCACAGAGGTTCTTTGTCTTATTCGACTCAGTGCCACATGGAAGGCTGGGAAGGAAGTTAGTAGGCACAGGAGCAGGTGCAAAGCTGGTGAGATGAGTAGGAAACTGGTTGCAGGGAAGGCAACAGAGGGTGGTGGTGGGTGGAGAGCTCTCACACCCAAGGGCAGTGACAAGCGGTGTTCCACAGGGCTCAGTGTTGGGACCAGTGTTGTTTGGGTTATTCATTGCAGACATATCATGGGACATCAAGAGCAAGATCAGTCTGTTTGCTGATGATACCAAGGTAGGCGTGGTGGTGGATGACCTAGGGGGATGGCAGGGGTTGCAGGATGATCTGACAAAGCTTGAAACCTGGTCAGACACCTGGCAACTGGGCTTTAATGCCAAAAAGTGCAAAGTGCTGCATTTTGGGATGAAGAACCCAAGGAGGAGTTACCAGCTAGATGGAATGCAGCTAGCCCAGACAGAGGAGGAGAAGGATCTGGGTGTGTTCATTACAGAGTCAATGAACAACTCAGCACAATGTAGGAAGACAGCTGCAAAGGCCAACAAAATGCTGGGTTGTATTGCAAGGGGTATATCCTCGAGGAGGGAGGAGGTGATTCTGTCACTGTACAGTTCAATAGTTAGACCACACCTGGAGTACTGCGTGCAGTACTGGTGTCCGTATCTGAAGAGGGACATTAAGTTACTGGAGGTGGTGCAGCGCAGAGCAACGAAGATGATCAAGGGGCTGGGGGACTTATCATACGAGAGGAGGTTGAAGGAGTTGAACATATACTCACTGGAGGAGAGGAGAGACAGGGGTGACATGATTGAAACCTTTAAATACATGAAAGGAATAAACAAGATGGGTACAGAGGGGCTGTTTAAAGTAAGGGAGGGGAGGGCCATCAGGGGCCATGATATGAGACTGGAGTGAGGAAGGTTCAGGAGGGAGATGAGGAGACACTTTTTTACAGAGAGGGTGGTGGCTGGGTGGAATGTGTTACCTGCTGAAGTGGTATGCAGTAGAACAGTGGACTGCTTCAAACGAGGATGGGACAGGTCAGGGAGGGTTAATGAAGGGGAAGGGTGGGAGGAGGGACAGCTGCAGAATAAGTGGTGCTAGCTGCACATTCGAGCAGACTTGATAGACCTCTAGGCCTTTATCTGCTGGCAAATTTCGTATGTTCGTATATATGGCAGCTCAATAATATTATATGCAAAGGCACACAAATTAAAAACAAGTGCAGTATTTTATCTCAGATGAAGTAAAGTGTCAAAAACAGTACATTCCACCTCTCTCCTCCAATACTAACTAAAGGTGTCAAGTTGGATTTACCAATTTAAAAGATTCATGATAAAAACCGAAAGCCAGGATTCACAGTAATTTCTCTCAGTAAAAGAGCACCATGTAAGGCTAGTATCGTACACATCGAAGAGTCCAGTGGATTAGACTATAGCCCAAAATGAAAGAAAAATCTATAAAAAGAGGAGGGAAGAGGGGAGGAAGGAGAACTTTTAGAGATTATATACCTTGGGCTTCTCAGGCCTAAATATCCAACTACAACAAAGCAAAAAAAAAAATCCCCATATTTGCAAATCAAGCTGACAGGCTCAATCCCTGATTATAACTACATGATCACTTCATGGTAAGGTGTTCTATTAACCCATTAAGGAACAAAGCCTGGGTAGTATGCTAATTGATGCAGAACCTACATCCACCATTGCAGCTCAAATTTAAACATACAGCCTCTCAGTCTGGCTGAATGGTGCTCCAAGGTGTAGATCGCCCTAGTCAGAAGGTGCCCAGTTTCCTTGGAGGGAATAGCCTTAGTGTTCCACAGTCAGGTAATGGCCTTCTTGGCCACCAAAATTAAAAGAGTAACCTGTCTATAAGTCATTTTATCCACTGATTGATCCTCTGAAGGGACCATGGTTAGAATGTAAACAGATGTTAGAAGCTCAGCACAATCTCAAATAAGAATAATTTCTTGAATTATTTTGGACCAGTATGAACTTAAGGACGGGAACTCCAGCAAAATATGTGCATGGTCCGCATACTCACCACCACATTCCCTCCAACACCCTCCAAAGGCAGCATTAGTAAATGCCTACTACTACCACCAGTTAACTAAGATTATGCCTGGACTCCACTTGCAGTACTGTTTTACAAATTTCTACCTGTTTATTGTGCGTTCTCTGTATTTGTTTACCCTCCACCCTCTGTAACCAACGTGGAGCCTTTGCAAAAGAGTCTGTGACTCAAAGGATTGTAATTCTGCTTGTATCCAATAAATAAATAAAAATAAATAACTATTGAAGCTGGGGTATGAAAAAATCTACTTCAAAGTTTCCAGGCATACTCCTTCCAATAAGAGGAACTGGAAACTTTAAACACTTTAAAGGAGGATGCCTGACAGCTAATTATAGAGATATCAGCTTGAAATTCTTTCAGCCAAGCTACTCTTATTGAATCATCTGAATCTGTAGGTCGCTCCCTAAAAGACTGATATACAGTATAAAACTAATTAAATGATCAGGGGATGCCCCTCCAATAAATGCAAGTATTAACAATACCAACCAATAGGGTTTTTCTGTTATATTACAAAAGGCATCTTCTGAGCTTTGTAAATGTGATTTCAGCTACAAGAACGTATACAAATGCTTTTGTGGTAAGCCACAGGCTGCCTGTTTATTTTTCTATTTATTGAAGTTTCAAATTAACAACCTTTAAGCAAGAAGCTCATTTGCAGAGGTTCCACTTCAAAATACAATACAGATAAGGAAACAGAATGTACAATACATAAAAGGCAGAGAATACAAAACATTAAATAAGCAAGGTTACATACCATTGCAATTCAGTAACATTTTCAATGCAGTTAAAAACTCCGCTTGCAGGGGAGAAGGGTGGAAGAAGTTGGGGATAGAATGATAAAGAGTAGGAGTAGCTGTAGGGCCTTGTCAATGTTAGGAGGAGCATTATGAGAGTAGAGAAGGGTATGTGTGAGAGTCTGAAGAAGGGACAAGGCTAAGAGGATAGAGAAGGAGTGAGTGAGGCTAAGGTTACAGATAGGGTGGTATAGTGAGGGGGTTATAGGAAGAGGAAGTGGGGAGGATTAGGATGGGGGAGGTGGTTAGGGTTGGGCTAGAAATCCCAGATCAGAGGGACTTGAAGTCCTAGGGTAGTGTAATAGAACTCCCGGTGGTAGTTGTGGTTTAAAGTGTCTAATTTTAATAACCTTCACCAGATTACTTGGAAGTGAGCTAAGCCAGCTCTGTGCTTGGTACCTAAATAACCATTGCCCTTGAGTGGTCCTTCAAAATAGTACCTTGAATCTGTAGGTTGTTCCCGCTGTCTGTGGCTCAGCAGATTGCATTACGCACCTCTGAGGCCAGAAGATCATAAGGCTATGGATTCTGTACCTACACCAGGCATTTGTATTAAATCCCAATATGCTGACACTGGGGTTCACCTTGAGGGGGTACTGCACTCCTGAGGTGCCGTCTTTCAGATGAGACATTAAACTACAGTCTCATCTGAATGTTCTGGTGGTAGTTCAGGTGGATGTTAAAGATCCCATGGCATTTCTCAGAAAGAGCAGGGGAATTTTGTGGGGGAAAGGGAATAATAATTCAAAACACCTATTTCTGCACAAACATGAAAGGAAACAAGCGCCAAACAGCATAATCAGCACTACTATAACAAAAATAGCCAATCATCATATACAGGTAACACTCAGAGTACAAACCAAAAAGCCTATCCTGAGTGTAAAATCAGAAAACTAGTAATTCATAATCAAGTATTCCATAATATACCATCACATGTTCTCCATAGGCATTCCAACTGGTTAGTCGTAAGCTGTCTCAAACCTTTCTCATATACCTGTTTAATCACTTCTGTTACTAATAGTAATAACACATCATATGGAACACATTGCTGATGCAGTACCCATTTACACCTAGATTGCCACACATAGCATTTTAAAACAGCAAATAAGACCTGCAATGTTTCTTTTGAAAACAGTTTCCAACTTGACGTTCCAGTAACAAAATTAACTCCTGATAAGTAAGAGAGTTAAACTGTGGTAACTTCCATTGATCAGCCAAGAAACTCCAAAACTGTTGTGCATAAATGCATTCTAAAAACAAATGTTCCTGAGTTTCTAGAATTCGGTTGCAAGTATGTCGTAAACAATACCTCTCCTGAAGTGCCTTATGCTTATTATTGTTTTTAACATTCAGCTTGCCGTCCAAAGTCAACCATACCAAATCCCAAACAAACACCAGTAACCTAGTATTGGACAATTGTAAAAAACTGTCCCTGACTATTTTGTTCAGTACAGTACAGCAATATAAGAGGTTCCAAACTTTGGGCCTGTACAATAGCATCATAAACTTCAACCCACTTAGTCAGTGTCATAACACTATATTCTACTTTTCAAGTAATAAGCTGCTGGAACATTTCTTTAATTACTTGAGGAACTACTTCTATCCTAGAAAACAGTCTAGTATTTCTGTTTTCCCAAGCTCTCAAACTGGGCCTAATCCATCCATCCAATAAACCAAACCAACACTTACGATGTGGTCGATTGATTTCCAGGACACTGAAATAAACAAAAATACTAAAATAAAACACTATAGGATGGAGCATATCCAACACCCCAGTTTTTATACTCCTATATGTAATACGTCTCTTTACATGGTTTAATCTACTACCCCACAATGCTCTAAAAAATAAACTATACAATCGAGTATTCAAAACTTTTGGTGGGGGATAAATATAACTGACTCACAAAAAAAGAGGCACTATTAAAGTTTTCAATAACAATATTCTTTTTTGCTTGGACAAAGGCCCTTGAACCCATCGTGCTAATAACCCTTCTGCTTTCAGCAACTTTTTTTCCCAATTAACAACTGCTGGATTGGCATCACCAAACTGAAGCCCTAAAATAGTGACCGGATCCTTTGATACTGATATACCTGCATACTTATCTATCCTATGAGCATCAGTCTCAAACTGATATCCAAAACATTTGTCCATATTAATACTAGATCCAGAGGCTCCAGAAAACTCAGTAAGCTGTTGTAATATGACTTCTTCACTAGTACATTCTTGTACCATAAGAACTACATTGTCAGCATAAGCGAGTACTTTCAATGGGGTAAGGGAGTTTACTAGAGGTATTCCTGTTATCCGTGAATCACTAAGAATCCATCTTAAGAAGGGATCTATACCAAAAACATATAACAAGGGACTCAGTGGACAACCCTGTTTCACACCCCTTTCCAAACTAATCCTATCCCCTTTCCAACCATTTAGCTTTGGCACTACTGTAGCTCTATAATAAAGTTTCTTGAGCCAAGAAATATACATAACTGGTATCCCATATCATTCTAAGACTAAAAATAAATATTCCTGTGAAATAGAATCAAAGGCTTTACGTTGATCCAGGCTAAGCACTAAACCAGAGATGCTCTGCTTCTGACATCTATAAAACAATTCCCTAAGCAAAATCAAATTATCTTGTATACCTCGCTGAGGTATGGCACAACTCTGTACAGTACTAATAAGTGTTTGAGCACATTGAGATAATCTATTAGATAAAATTTTATTCAAAAATGTAATGTCAGAATTCAGCAAACAGATAGACCTTCAGTTATGTGATTTCATCCTATCATCCTTTACAATAGAATCAACTCTGCTTCCACCAACCATTCAGGTATTTTAGGTTAGCTTAATAGAATATTAAATAAATCACACAATACCGGAGCCAAAATATCACAAAAAAATTTTGTAAAATTCTGCTGGAAACCCATCTGGTCCTGGAGTAATATTGGTCTTAGCAGATTTAATAACAGCCTTTACTTCATCAACTGTAATGGAAGCCACAAGCTGCTGTACTTGGTCTTGGGAGACAGCTTGTGTTTCCAACTGTGCCACAGAAGACTCCATATTACGTGTCCGAGGTTTAAATCCCAAAGTATCCTTAATATATGCAGACACAATACGCAAGATAGAGGCTTTATCATGACATAGCCTCCCATCCATGTCTGTCAACTCCTCCATACATTTCTTTTTACAGATACCCTGATTGTCCTTAAAAGGGCTAAACATTTGTTTCTTACCAATCATACCAAACCTTAACTCATGTTTAAGGGTTTTAACCCTATCATATTGGAACTTATACATAGCGGTTTTAGCCTGTTGAATTTGTGAGCTAAAATCCTGACCAGTAGAGTCAGATAAAGGAATCAATCTATGAAAGTGTTTCCTACACTGTAAATTTCGAAAATAACTATTTCTATTTCTTAACCCTGCAGTCTTCCGAAAAAAAGCTTTCATTTCTAACTTTGTATCCCTCCACCAATCAACTAAAGACTCATACATACATTGTACTGAAAATCTAGCAGCACATAAAGTCTTACATTCCACAAATATACGTGCCTGCTCTAACAGGGAGACATTCAATTTCCAACAGGGTTTGTCATGAGAAAGGATCTCATCCCAATAACATTCAGCATATACAGCAGAATGATCAGAAAAGGCCAGGTCTATAATATCAGACCGAGTAACCTGTACTGATTTAGAAACTCAAATATAATCAATTCTGGTCTGTAATAATCCTTTACAGAAAGTAAATCCATCAGTAGCATGAAACAATCTGTAAGAATCCACCAAATTAGCAGTAGTTATGATATTATGTTAAGCATTAGAATGACAAAACAATTTGTCTGTTTGCAGACCCCTCTCCCCCCACATTGTATACCACAATTAAAATCCCCTCCCTAAATGACCATTCATGCTGTACATAAGAATGGTTGACTCTTCCTGAAAAGGTCTACCCTAGATGCCTTACTCTGTGGAGCATATACACTAATTAAATGCAATCTCCATTTTTTTATAAGAAACATCTAAAATCATAGCTCTACCAGGTTCCAAATCAACCAATCAAGAAACCTTTAAATCAGTATTAGCAAACAAAATACCTAAGCCATCACATTTGTCAAGCCCTAATGACCAAAACGTGGCTCCCAACTTCCAAGAAGAATTGCATTGCTCTATCTCTTTAAAGGTTTTAATCATAGCATCCTGCAAAAGGACAATATCAGACCGTAAGTGTTGCAACTCATTCAGAATTAAATCCCTTCTTATCCCACTTTTTATGCTATTAACATTTAAAGTTAAGACATGAAAGTCACCCATAAGGTAGAAGAAAAGACAGAGAAAAGAAAAAAATATAATCCGTATCATCGCTTGAATGGGTCTTCCATTTAATTTTCCCAGAACCCCCATCCTCCATCCCCAAAGAGGCACCCATGGAAGAGGCAACAGAAGAGGAATATGCTGCTGAATCCTTGTCTCCCCTTCAGTACCCCCCAACTTTTTCTGCCAATGTAGCACATCAAATTTATTGGACTGTAAAAGTTTTCTTTTAGTCACGACTTTCCTTTCTTTCCCTTTAGGTCCCAGAATCCCACTCGTTTCCCTCTGTCTTTTCTTGTAAGAGATGGTCTGAAAAGTCTTGTCAGTAACTAAGATGGGGGAGGGGCATAGTAGAAGTTTCTGAGATAGGGACTTCGTCACCAGGTGATGGTACCACAGGGTCAAACTCTGTATCCACAAGCATAGCCTCAGACTTTGAGCTGGTTTCTGCAATGGTAACTAACTGGTGCTCCATATGGTCCACCTGCCCCTCAGGGTCCACCACCAGCTGAGCCTCTTGTACTAATGCTGCTACACTGTTGTCCACAGTGCCAGAAACAAGAACATTTGGTGAACATCTTGTAAACCTGACTCCAGCTGGAGCACCGGCCTGTTGACAAGTGGGTCCTGTGCCCTTAAAAGGTCCTGCATTCTTTTTTCAGAAGCCTTAGCACAGCCCTTTTTTTGTGCCGGTGTAATAAGAGCCTCATGCGAATGGTCAACCACCGAGTTGTGGGAGGCCCACAGACACTTAACATAAGAGTGGCCCTTTTCATCACACAGACTACAATAAAACATATTATTACATGTTGCAGCCAAGTGACCAGTTTCTAAGCAATGAGCACATTTCAGCGAGTTTCAAGCATTACTAAGATGTAACCTAGATCTACACCTATGACAAGATCTAGGTTGTCCCGAGTAAAACAGAGAACCCCTGTCCCTATCCAGGAAAAAACAGTCTGGCAAATGGGCAATGCCAGAATTAGTCATAAACAATTTGCATTTTATTTTCCAACCACCAGTCCAGAACTGTTCTGAGTCTATAATTGAAACTAGATGTTCTAACACTTCACAGCATTTCTTTAACCAAAACAAGATATCAGCCAGTTCCACCCCCTCATTCCTAAGTAAAACTGTAATAGTGCATACAGCTGGTATAGTGAGCAGGATAGCCAAAAAAGGAGGCCATAGCAGAGTATCCTTTACTGAGTTATATTTAACCCAGAACCGATCCAAAGCTTTCACAGTGTTGAAGCTAATGTCATAATTACGTTCATCAGTGTGTATCAAAGCAAATACTTCTGATGTATAAAATTTTAAGGAATCCTTCAACAGACTCCTCCCAACATATAGCCTACCAGGAGGGTCCAACAATCCCACTTTATAAAGCAGTCTAACTGCATTCCATCGAGGAGCAGGTTATTTGAGAGCAGGTTTAAATAAATCAGCCATCTGTAACACAGGTTTAAAGAATTTTTCCTTAACAGGATTTTGTAAATTAGCAACTCCCTGACCCACAGCCAGCATCCCTCCTACCTTGGAAGTAGCAGACTGCCCTTGTCCTGGGGCAACACTGTGATCAGGGACATTCCCAGAAGCAAAATCCCATTCTAAATCAGCTGGAGGCAAAGAAGTCCCCGCTGAGACCCCAAGTCCCTTAGCGGTCGAAATCTGCTGTACATCATTTGATCCCTTAGCTACAATTGCAGATTTCATAAGAACTTTCTCCATATCAGTAATTACTAAATCAGCATAACCTTTCACTGTCACATCCGCAGGGTCAGGAGACCAGCCGTTTTCAGTAGGAATCCAGCTTGTGGCCCATAATTCAGGTGCAGTGCCCTTATCTCGCTGTAGCGAGTCCTCACATTTCCCTGGTGCCATACCCAGTTTGTGAACTATCTCCAACGTTTTCCCGGTTTTACCCAGTACAGGCATACCTTTCTGTCGAGCTCTAGAGAGCGGTTCCTCCGGTTGCTGCACAACATCTCTTGCGGGCGCCGGCAGTCCCATAATGGTTACCTGAAATGCACATACAGGAATCTTTCCTGAATCAGAAGCAGCACCACCGCAGTCAGCATATGCAGACACCACATTCAAAATAGAAGAACAAGAAGACTCCAAACTACCCAAATCTGCTACAGAAGTGTGACCGTTCTTTCGTTCCTGAATACCCGATACAGCAGTGTCCTGCAGTATGCAGAACAAGCCCTCTGAAGCAGTCATCTCAGGCAAGTACGAAATCCCAGAACCAGCTTGGGCCTCTTGCAAAGCTGAGGTTGGGGAGGAGACCCGCTCCCCTACCTCCCTGACATTCTCCTCTGTCGACATCTCAGGGCATAATGGCCATCAATCAACAGACAGCAACTCCCCCTACCAGCGAGCAGGGGAATTTCCTCAGTGTCCTGGCCAAATTTCCCCCATTCACTAAAAAAATACCACCAACAGCTTAATCTGGTTCAATGTCAACTGGCATCCATCTGTATCCCTCTCCCCCAGGACAAGGCTGAAAATAGGCAGAATTGTCTAGTCCTCCTTTCCCAGTCAATAAAAACTAAATAAAAAATAAAAATAAAGGTATTGCTATTGCTCCTCTCATTAACCTAGGTATTGTAGCTTGGCATAGGAGATTTTGGACCCCCCACAGCATTAGACCTAGAGTGGTCTTTTTGGCAAGTAGGCACACCTGGTACTTAATCCTGCTATGCAGATTAAGCCAGCCAGACTGAGCATAGAGTTCACAGGTGTGAGTTAGGCTATTTGCTCCTAAAATGAGCCTGCATGCTTTGTTCAACACTAGGGTGATCCATTTTAGTGCCGTGGATGCCCCATTAACTACCAGCCTGTAGTCTATTGCCTAGAAAACCAAGCTATTTATAGCAAGCTCGAGAGCAGCATCTGTTAGGCAGTTTTTGTCCCTGTACAGTTGGCCTATTTTGGCGTTAGCGGACTTTGCCTCTAGATCAATGTGTTTCAAGAAGGTAAGGAAGCAAAGTAGTGTGACTCCCAAATATTTGAAATTCTGCACCATTTCCAATATTTCGCTATTCTTATTCAGGATTTTGAGTTGATGTATTCTGTAGCAATTGTGGGAGAAGGCGAACAGCATTGTTTTCATCTTTTTTAGTTTAGCATGAGTCTTGAAGAATGGAACCAGGATTCAACACTTGAGAAGTCCTACTGCATCTGTTTTTCCGGGATGGCAGGGTCATTGTCACTGGTGAACAACACCGCCTTATCAGCATACAATAGTATTTGATTATTGCATGATTGGGGAGGCAATTTAAAAACTGGCTAAAAAGCAGGGGGCCCAAGACAGACCACTGAGAGACCCCCGTGCTGATACCTATTCAGTCAGATAGATCATCTTGGATTTTTACCTGTTGTTCTCTGCCAGAGAAATAGCTATGGAACCACCTGATGGATTCCACTGACAGACCTGAGTAGGTCATTTGTAGTACCAAGAGTTCATGACTAACCATGTCAAAGGCCTTGGTGAGGTCAATAAATGTAGCCCCCACCATAGACCCTCAATCCAGTCGGTCATGAATATACTGTAACCTGTAAATTCTACTATAGCAGTAGTAGTAGTAGTGTGTTGCTTTCTAATGCCATGCTGTTGATAGCACTGCAGCTGGTATTTGTCCAGATATTCAACAAGTCAGTCATAAACTATTCATTAGAGGGCTTTTGGGAGTGGTGGGAGTATTGAAATTGGGCAGTAGTTTGCGTGACTGGACCTGTCACTACTTCTAAATACAGGTGTGACAACTGCAGCTTTCCAAAGTTGGGGGAATTTTCCTGATATTAAGGATATATATAGTATTCTTGTTAGTGGTCAGAGTAGTTCATTGAGGGTTACTTCAACTAGCTAAAGGTCAAGGCCATCACTACTGTTCCTGGTTTTGCCTAAAACTTGCTGGGGGTATTTATTTGCCTCCTTTCTGGTAATGACTCTAAAATAGAATGCTGGTGTTGGGTATTTCTGAGTTTATGTTCCGCTCACTTACAGGTTTGAGTAAGTCTGGGGGAAGCACCCCACTGAGGTCTGTGAAGGTCTTATTGAATGTGTCCTGGATGCCTTCAAGGTCATGTGTTATTTTCCCCTCAGTGTTAAACATTGCTGGGGGCATTTTATTTGGATTACCTGTAAGGGTCTTGATGTTATCTCAGACTTTATTGCAGTCTCCCCAGGAATTAGTCAGTTCTGTTTTAAAGTATTGGCTCTTTGCTCGTTGAATGGCCCAGTTGCAGCTGTAATGAGCTGTTTTGTAATCTTGAATGTCTATGGGTGATTCGGTACTTCTAGCCTTTTGTCAGAGGTTGACTCTGACCTTCGTTTAGTCAATGAGAGGACCCAGGTCTTGAGCTTGGTTCTGACTTTCCATTTAGTAAGTGGGGTATATATGTTACAAGCAGCATTAAAGATCTTAATAAATTGTTCTAGTGCTGAGTCCACATCGGCTTCGGAGCCTATGGCTGACCAGTTTTGTTGGTTAAGGTGTGCTTTAAAGGAGGCCAGTTGCCCTATTTTCAGCACTCGGTATGTGATGATTCTTGCAGGGAGTTTGGGTGTTTTATTAGACCAAGTACTGAGGATGGGAGAGTGGTCACTCAGGGAGTCAGGGAGGATGACTGTGCATGTTATTTGCTCTTGGAGGTTGGTTAGCAGCTAGTCAAGTAGGGTGCTGGTCCCTTTTTGATAGTTGGTACGGGTAGGGGAGTCCATTAACTGGACAATATTTAGAGTGGAGATGGCATCTCTGTAGTGGGCTGCACCTCAGGACAACCAGTTAATATTAAATTCCCCTAAAACTATAACCTCAGAGTTGAGGTTGAGGTCAGAGAGGTAGTCAGAGTCACCTTTAAACCCAATAGCCTGCTCACTAGGTGGTATGTATACAGATGCTATTGTTAATCCACATCCACACATCCCAAGGAGTATTTATACTGATAGTACTTGTGCATTACTGCCTGTTGTTATGTGTGGGAGATCCTGACCCTAAAAGGCATCCTTAATGTAGATGATACATCCTCCTCCTCACTACCTGGTTCTGTCCAGCCTAAAAGATGTGCGCCCTTTGAGTTGAATAGCTATGTCAGTGGTCCTTGGAGTGAGTCAGATTTCTACCACAGACAAAATATCAGGATTATGTTGTTTAATCTACACCTTTAGCAAGTCAGATTTAGCTGTGAGACTACTGAGATTATTAGAAGTGACTATTAGGGCTCCATGATTCTCTAATGATTCAGCACCCATCATAATTGGGCCAAGGTTAGGATGAATGTTGCCAGATAACAACAGTAGTAAGCATGCTAGCCTTATTACCTGTACCCTAAGAAGTTTTAGGATCTGTGTGTGATTCTGGCTGTTAATGCCATTTTTTGAGTGTTTTACTGTTATTAAGGTCATGCTGATGTCAGTGAAGGGGAGTGGGGTAATGTTGGACTGTAGCAAAGCAAGTTCATGTATGTGTATTTGACCAGAGAATATTGAGATCACAGGGGTCAGTGACAAGTTCGGGCAGTTCCCAACCCTATCTAGGGTGGATATATTGTTTGTGTAGCATTGATCTGTGTTTATCAGTAAGAGGGGTGGAAGTATTTGTGTTGCTGCATGATACTGGGTGTGACAGATTACTTCAACTTTGGATAGAAGAAGTTTAAGGTTAGGTAAAGTAGTTGGGGTATTAGGGCTGCCAAGATAGCACAGTAGTAAGAACACTGTCTTTGGTACAGAAGGTCGAGGGTTCAAAATCCACTTAGGAAGATGACCAGTGTACTTGGAGACTGGGAGATTACTAAGGGCTTCAAATGAGGGCAGATGTCAGTTCAGGGCTGATGAATACTAAAAAAGTGATCAGTGCAGGGGAGCCAGATGTCTTACTAGTGACTCCTAGTGGTGGGAGAGTATAAACTTCCAATGAGGAATTAGGGACTTACAAAAAGAGCTACATGGTCACATGATTCTAGTCACATGATCTGTGACCGCCCTCTACCGCCACTAAGTCACTTGTCTTCCTCCCCCTCCCCCTTCACTCATGCTTCCACCTGCTCTCACTCATGCTTCCCCCCGCTTACCCTCCCCATCCCCACCCTTCTCTGTGCTTCCTTTGTCTTTTACTTGCTTTGATAAAATCCCATCCTTTTGCTTGACAAAGCCACCTAAGGCTGCACCTGTCCTCCCTACTGACCAGGCTTTTCTCCAGCACAATTTTGAACTTTTTGTATTATAACTTTTATCTCTGTTACTGTATCAAACTGTTTATTGAATGTTTATATTTTTGTTATTTGTAGATGTTTAGCTAGTGACTCTTGTATTATTTCCAATGTACATTTTCCCACCCTTTCAGACATAGAATCTTTGTAAAGGAGTGATTTTCTACTTAAAGGTATTGTCATCCAAGACAGAAATAAATAAAAATAAAAAATAAAATGAAATATAAGAAGGGACGGCCCAGGGTGGGTGGGTGAAGGGGTGGCAGGGCAGTTGATGCATAGCATTGACAGGCTAACACAGGTCCCAGAATGTGCTGCTGATAGAGGGTGAAATACCTTGCTTCTTGCAGCTCCAAGCTGCTCCATAGGCCTTGAGAGGGATGAGAGTGGGGGTGGCTGTAAAGCTGAAGCTGCATAAGGGAAGAAATAAGGATAGTGTAGCACAATACTAAGATTAGCATAGTTGGAACAAAAGACAGCAGTTGGGAGCAGGAAAAACAGAGGGAGAAAGATGGGAGACAAACTGCACATGCATGAGCTCTCCCGATAGCCAGTGGTGAAATCAGAGTGGAAATGGAGTCAGCAGTAGAAAAGGAATAGGTAAGTTACAGCATTATTGACACTGATTTCTGTAGCAAAACAGTAACAAAATATAGCATTAGCTCCCTTCTTCTCTGAATCATGGTCCAGCAGTACAAACAGAGGCACATAACAGAATTTAAGGAGCTCGGTAACAACAGTTCAGATAACTAGCATTACTTGCCTAGAACCAATCCTGGTGAAACTATCTCCACACATTAGATGATGGAAATAATTTAAAGTCACTGGACAGGTCCCAAAATGTCTGCTGATAGTGGGTGAAATACCTTGCTTCTTGCAGCATCTGTAAAGTTGTAAATGAATACATAGGGCCTTAGTAGGGCCTACTAATTGAAAGACATATTTTAGATTATATTTCTGCCAAAGACCAAGGGTTCTGTTATTTTCATTAGGGGGTAAAGAAATGCCTTGGGCTAACAATCTGAGAAATAAAACTTCTGAAGCTGTGAAATAGCGTTGTAAAACAGTGAGCCAATGACGAAACAGTTAAGCGGTACAAGAAAATTTGGACAGCGGTAAACATTGTGGAGGAAAGCCAAATAAATATCTTGGAAAGTCAAACAAATTGCCCCAATGAAATTCAAACTGTTTCCAATAGATATCATACCCTGGGCTTAACCAATATAGTGCAATGCTTAAATGAGATGCTAAGGAATATTTCCTTAAATCAGGTAACTTCAAGCCACCCTGTTCCCAGGGAAGTTGGAGAATGGAATGCCTACCTCTAAGAGGTGTACCTTTCCATATAAAATGGGATATTAGCTTGTCCTAGGCTTGGAAGTAAGGATTAAAGGAAAATATAGGTAATGTTTGGAGGAAAACTTAAATAAGGGGAAAAATATTTTCCAGTACCTTTCCAGTATGGGCTAAAAAACTAAGTGGAATCTGGGACCATTTACCAACATCCTCTTCCAGTTGTTGTGTAAGAGGCTCATAGTTAGCAATTCAACATGGAGCTGGCTTCTGGTCAATTTTACCCCCCGATATTGCAGAGTGGTCTTATGCCACTTAAATGGATAGATTAACTTAAGGGGATGAGGCAGAATATAATTATCTGACAGCACTTCTGTCTTCTGCTCATTTAGCATACACTCCTCCAGGGAGCCAGAAAGACTAACTAGGTCTCATACTGCCAGAATGGACTTCTCCTATTCAAGCAGAGTAAGCAGAATGTTGTCTGCAAAGTGAGATTTTATAGGACTTCCCCCTCATAGGGATACACTCTATATCTGGGTGAGTTTGTTTTGCTTGAGCTAAGGACTCAAAGTACAAGGTGAAAAGCAGGGGAGACAAGGGACAACCCTGATGGGTGCCACTGGTCAGAGTGAAGGGATCCGGCAAGCAACCATCTAACTTAAGATAGGCCTGGGAACTGGTATACAGAGTCTGAAGCTGAATTATAATGCCTTTAGGAAAGTCAAAGTGCAACAGGGTCACCCAGAGAAAAGACCAGGAAATCCTGTCAAAGGCTTTCTCCTCATCGAGACCCAAAAAAATAAGGGGTAATTTCCTCTGGTTGACAGAATCCAACAAGAGGTAGGTGTGGTGTACCACATCATGAGCTTGTCTTCCCTTAATAAATCTCATCTGGTCTGGGTCAATGAGAGAGGGTAATAAGTGTTCCAAGCAGTGGACTAGAACTGTCATGAGCATTTTATGATCAAAATTTGACATCGATATTGGGAGACATGAGGAAGAGTTTTTAACATCCTTTTGAGGTTTAGAGATAGCTGTTAAAATGGTATACTTCCAAGAAGGAGAAGGAGGAGGACACCTGCCCTGCACTTCATGAAAGGCAGCCAGCATAGAGGGAAACATCTAGGCCGGGTGCCTTCATGGTTTTAGACTGCAGGCCTGAATTTAGTCATCATTACAGAGACCTGATGCAGTGAAGATGAAGACTGGGATATGGCCACACCAGGTTATGTTCTTTTCAGAAGGGGGAAGGTAGGTAGAAAGGGGAGAGGAGTAGCTCTTTATGTAAGGGATAAGATAAAGGCTATGGAAATACAAGGGGAGCAGGGGGTAGCTGCAGTATTGTGGGTCACCCTGGAAAAAAGAATGGGGCTGTTATTCATACATGAGTGATCTACAGACCTCCAGTGCAGGGGGAAGAAGCATATGGGAAAATGATGGAAGCAATCCATAGGATGGCTCAGAAGGGAGAAGTGATACTAGTAGGGTACTTCAATCTACTGGACGTGGATTGGAGCCACCCAGCTGCAGCAACAGCCTGGACTCACTGCAGGGGGTGTTCCTCATGAAACTTGTAATGGAACCCACCCCTGAAGGGGCATTGCTGGATCTGGTAGTGATAAACAGGAACAGTATTGCAGATGTCACAGTGAGGGACCACCTGGGATCTAGTGACCATTGTACAGTGTGGTTTAATATTGGAGCCAGGGTAAAATCAAACTGCACAAGGATGAGGGTCATGGACTTCAGAATGGCCGATTTTATGAAAATGGGAGAATGCCTCAGAGGCACTCTGGCAGAGACAGAGAAACTAGGGGCAGTCGAGGACCAGTGGGCAAAAATAAAAGAGTGCATTGAAAAAGCTACAAATCTCTGTGTAAGGCAGGTTAGCAATGGCAAGAGAAAAAAATAATCCACTATAGGTCTCTAGTGAAGTAGCAGAAAAAGTAAGAGCAAAAAACTGGCATTTAGTAAGTATAAAAAAACACAGACTGAGGCAAATAGGGAGCCTTATCAGGAGAAACAGAGGGAGGCAGGGAAGGCAATAAGGAGCACAAAAGCACAAACAAAGAATTTTGCAAAATCAGTGAAAAAAGGACACACAACTTTTTTTAAAATACATATGCAAAATGAGAAAAGCCAAGAGAGAAACATTAAGGCTGAAAGGAGAAAAGGGGAGCTTGTGGAAGAGGACCACCAAAAAGTGAACATATTGAACAGATACTTCTGTTCAGTGTTTACAGAGGAAGAGATAGGTAGTAGGTCAATGATAAAAGACAAGGACATTAAAGGAATGGAAATGGGTACTAGCCCTTTTAAGTGGGAAAAGTCCTAAGGGAATTGTTATGGTTAAACGTAAACAAGGAAATGGGACCAGAAGGGCTACACCTGAGGTTACTGAGGGAGCTCAAGCAGGAGTCAGCGGCACCTCTGGCAGTCCTGTTTAACCTGTCACTTGAAATGGGAGAAGTCCTGGGAGACTGGAGGAGGACTGATGTAGTCCCACTCAACAAAAATTGAAACAGAGATGAAGCTGGGAATTACAGGCCTGTTAGTCTGACTTCAGTAGTGTGCAAAGTAATGGAATCACCTCTGAAGGAAATAATTGGTGAATATTTTAATTACAATGGTCTTAAGGATGAGAAGCAACAAAGGTTCACAGTGGGGATGTCTTGCCAGACAAACCTGATCAGGTTCTTTGACGAGGTAACCAAGGTGGTGGACCAGGGAGGAGTGGTGGACATAGCCTTCTTGGACTTCAGTGAGGCTTTCTACACCATTCCACTTAGAAGGCTGGTGAGCAAGCTGGGAATCCTGGGAGTGGGTCCTAAAGTAGTTAGAAGGATGGCAAGCTGGTAGGACAATAGGAGTCAGAGGGTTGTGGTAAATGGTGTCCACTCTGATGTGGGAAAAGTGACCAGTGGGGTACCACAAGGATCAGTACTTAGTTCATTCCTCTTCAATGTCTTTATGAGTGACATTGCAGAAGGACTGGAAGGGAAGGCATGCCTGTTCATGGATGACACAAATATCTGCAACAGGAGTAGACACACCGGGGAATTGAGAGAAGATCTGAAAAATCTGGAAGAATAGTCAGCAGTGTGGCAGCTGGGCTTCAATGCATAAAAGTGCAAACTCGTGCACTTCTGGAGCAGAAACTGGGGTGGGGGGGCAACATATCAAATAAGAGGATAAGTACTAGCAGTCGCAAAACAGGAAAGGGATTTGGGGATAATCATTTCTGATGACCTGAAGGTGACTAAACAGTGTAAAAAGGCAGTGGTAAAGGCTAGTGGGATGCTCAGATACATATGCAGGGCTATCACCAGGAGAAAGAAAGAGGTAATAATACCCCTGTATAGATCACTGGTGAAACCACACCTTGAGTACTGTGTCCAGTTCTGGAGGCTCCACCTCCAAAAGGACATAGACAGAGTAGAGATGGTGCAAAGGGGAGCAACCAAAATGGTGACGGGCCTGCATCAGAAGCCTTTTGAGGAAAGGAGTAAGGAATTAAATTTGTATTTCCTAGAAGAAAGGAGGGAAAGGAGGGGACATGATATTAAGAGTCAAATACCTCACAGGTATAAACAAGGTACAGGAAGGGAGAACCCCCCCCCCAAAAAAAAATGCTGGAGGACAAGGGGGCACACTATGTAACTGGAGTTGGGGAGGCACAGAGGAAATGTGAGGAAGTACTTCTTCAGGGAAAGAGTGGTGGATGCTTGGAACAGCCTCCCAGAGGGAGTGGGGGTTGTGGGAGCTAAAGCAGTTACGGGATTCAAGAATGTATGTGATAGAAACAAAGGTATCTTAGAGGTAAGGGGGAGTGCAAAATGGAAACAGAGCAGGGTCTGTGGTGGCACTCTAGGTACAACAGGAAAAACAGGACAGACCATGGACCAAAACGTCCTTATATGGTGACAACTTCTATGTTCCTATTGTATGTTTCTACTGTATCTCAAATCCAACAATTGGTCTGCCTTGGATTATTGACTGGGGGAAGGATTGCCCACGCTCCTCCAGACCCGCCAGGAGGAAGCATTTGTGGGGAGACCCTGACCAAGGTGAGTATTGGGGTAAGTGGGAGCTGGCTTGGGGTAGTAAGGACTGACCTGATAAATGCCCTCAGACACATGAACAGAAACAGAATATAGAAAAACGGAAATTTCTTTGCTTTGCTCCACATATCTGCACGACACATTGCACTTTATTCCTCAATAAACATGCAACAAAATTAGTGTTAATATAGATTTTGTTTTGTTTCCATACAACCATATCAGCAAGATCACCCAGGAGTAGTGGCAAGCATTCCGTTCAGCAGCTGTTTGAGAAGGGCAGGACCGAGACCATCACAAAGGTGAATGCAGTACAACAAACTTTAGCAGACTGCATGCATCATCATGAAAGTTTCAATCAGGAGCACTACAGACACCTGAGCACTATAATCAACAGCAACATGCTCCTTTGTCATGCTGTTTATGATTTGAACGCTCAGTTAAGTGAGCCTGTTGCTGTCAGTAGGGTGACTCATGACCTTCTCCAGGAGTTGCTGACAGAAATGTGCTGATGTTCACCACTGTAGCAGCCCTAGTTTATGGTCCAGGCCATTGTTATCCAAGCTGTCGAGCCTCCACAGAGATGACTCCACGAGGAACTTCCTGAATGGGAAGAGCAAATGGAGAGGAAGAACTTCCACCAGTTCTTTAGGGACTTCATCTTACCAGCCTCATACTTTTATTTTTTTTATTTTTTCTGGCACCCGATGAGGAACTTACTTACCTTTGTTCATTGCCCTCATGACCAGGGTGCACCAGACTATTCACCTCCTCATCACTTACGATCAAAACACATGAAAAGAGGAAGGTTTTTTTTTTTTATTATTTGTTTTTTTGTTTTGTTTTAATTGTATTTTTGCTTAATTTATCAACATTTATATAACTTTATAGTATATGTATATTTTATTTCAATAATTTATTATAAGACATACTGTATTTTTATTGATACTACTTATACTGTTACTCATCTTATTGTGATTCCATACACATTTATTTTCTTTGGGGGTGTCATGGCTGGGATGGCCAAAGAGAAGATGGGGTCCAAAATGACAAGTAAACGGACCTACAGGAGAGTAAGTGTTTATATTGTGTTGCATCATTAAGCAATAATGCATGACAAAGAGTCAGAGTAACAGTCTTCTAATCACCCCGTAGGGATGTAATGTGGCTTAAGGTTAAGCTGAGTGACATATGGTTCCATGACTTAAGAGCGATTGCAAAAAAAAACTATTGCTATTGTGGTGAGTGTATGTCACTGAAAAGCACATTGGCAATATACACATAAAGGCAACCCAACATCCAGATTATAACAAAGTGTTTTTCTGGGGAGGGTTGCCCCCATGCCCCCATCATGGTGGGCTTTGTCGTCCGCACCTCTCTGAATTAAGATTATCAACTCCAGGGGGGTATATGTTGGAGAGGGGGCAAAAATCCAGATATCACAAAAATATAAGTGCCGCAGCTTGTAGCTCTGGCAAAATGTAATCGCTCACCAGTCTCAAACCCCATACCTGCAGTGCCCTAGCTAGCCACCCACACCACCACACCACATGGCTAGCTCGGTGACAGCAGGTATGGCAATACCCCAAAAACCCTTCCTTGTCCCTTTCTTCCCCTCATTATTCCTCACTGCCGTTCGCCCTTCCCCACAGTTGCATTCCCATCCAGGTGATAATGTGCACAGTTACCTTTAATAACAGCTCCAAAATGAGTTGCTCTTTTTGCAGTCGCTCATTTTGATTTGCTGTTATCACGTGTTACCGTGCAATATACTGTCCTTGGGGCTAGTTTAACTGACCATTAATCTAAATCCTGGGAGCGCCTTATTACTATTAAAAAATGTGTTCCAAAAGAAAAGTGTTAGAAGTGTATTTTTTGAATGTTTTCCATTTTGAGAGGGAGGTTTTTTAATAAATTAGTACACCCTCCAGCTTTTTAATAATGCTGGTTAAGAATCAGAATTCATAATTTCAGTTATTCGGCACTCCTACAGGATGTTATACTCAAAGGAAGAATTCATGTGATATGGTGATCAGGCTGTACCTGACAGTGTAACAGAGATTAATGAAAGGCTCTTGCAATGCTGACAGTCAATTAAGTTGGATTTCTCAGATCCTTTTTATAATCTTTCTTCCTGAACTCTACATTGTCCACTTCTTCAAAGTTGTATAGGAGGTGGGACTTCAAGAACTGCATGGGCTCTATGCTTATTCCAGAGTGCAGCAATACCTGGGCCAGTTTCATACTACAGCCCTACGTACATTGTATAATTTGTATAGGGCCCTATGGGTCCTATGCACATTCCAAAGTGCAGCACTACATGAATGCACAATTTGTATTGTGCCCTTTGAGCAAATTGTATAGCATGGAGTTACAGTATGCGCATTGTCAGAAATGTACCCTTCAGACCCTACACAAATATAATACATCAGATTTATGTACATCAGTTGAATTTTCATATGGCCCATTACCTGCATACACCATTTGTGTAGTGCCCTTTGGGTCCCATGCAAATCACCTTGCCATGGCATTATGTGCATCTTCAGAATCTGAGAAGGGCCCAAACTAATCCTACAGTCCTACATTACATATGCCCCAGCACAACTGTGTCATGATGCACATCCTGTTTTTTAATCCATATGTTCCAAATTCTAAGAAGTCATTGTTTAAGCCTCTGTGATCTTCACAGACATGACACAGTTTCAACTCAACCTTTTAAATGGCCTTTATGGTGTTATGTTGTAAAAACATATTTGGCAATGGAAGTGACACTTCTCAGCCACTGTGGTTGTCCAAGGGCCTTATAAAATAGGATTTCTGGAAATGTGTTGTAAAAATCTTTACGCACTGCTGAATTATGAGAAAGCATTGTTCTTTGATACTTAGCCCAAATTTTTATGTTACAAGCTGGTATTCTTTGGCCATAATTTCAGACCACCTAAAAATTCTTGGCCTTGGTGATGCCTTTGAGTAAAGTAGGAAGACATTACTAAATCTGCCCAACTTTGTCAGGTCTCCAGCCTACTCTCTTTGGTAATGGTTTTTGAGTAAGTGGTGTTGGCTCAGGTAGTGGACCACCTTTCCTTTTTGTTGATCATATGTTTTTTCACCTGATCTACCCACCCACCCCTTCAGACTAACTCTGCCAGCCCCATTACCCAACTTCTCCAGAGCTTACCTAACTCCAGTTATCACCTCTGCAGGTGATGTGGGACCTGTGGTAGGTTAGGTACCATCCTGCTGCTAGAGGGTTTTCTCTCTGAGACTGCCTTGTGTGCTGTGTATGTGATGTGTGAGCTCTACCTCCATGGAGATGCCTCTGGCATGCTGTGTGCAGTCCCCCCTCCCAGCATCTCTGCTGTGCTGCCATCCAGATTCTTCAAGCAAGGCCTTAAAATCCACTTTGTTCCAGCTTGTCGGTGCAGCGGTTGGATTTTCGCTTGCAACGCCAGCAACCCAGGTTCGGGAGCAGACTCCGGTCACTGAAGAACCGGCCATGGAAGAAAGACTTGAGCATCCAACAACAGCTCACCATCTCTGGGGGCAGGGGGCATGGGCAATGCCCATGCCACTTGCACGTGACCTTGGGCAGAACCTCAGGGGGACCACAAGCCCCGTTTGGAGGAGATGGGTGACCAGATGCACAGTGGATGTTGACACACAGCGCCTTGATGTCAGGAGCTTTCACTGCATTGGGGAGAAAATGGTAAAAACACCTGCTGGCTCGGGGATGATGGGCTTCTCGGGCCATGCCTCCAATTTTTCCCTGCTTACCGGCCACCTCCACAGGGCCTGATGAAATGAAGGATTATGTGGTTAGAACCCCACCTTGTCCCTGCTTGGTGGGGAACCAAATCTCCATGGGGGACTGGGAGGTGGGTTCTGGTGAACAGGAGGCAGGAGGATGACCCTTTTGATGCCCTGAAGGGGCAGGGTTAACAGGCAGTAGGGGAGAACAAAGCATAATTTAAAAAAAAATTCCCTTCGCCTACGAAGGAAAGCTGCCCTAGAGATGCACAATCCTCCTTCTCTGAGCAATTAATATAACAATTATAATGCAGCAATAAAGAAGTTTCAAGTCCCAACATAGTTGATAAACACAAGGGTTGTGACCTTGACTGTACAACCTGAAACAAAGAAACATGCACTCTAGAAGAATTGTACAATATCAATATTCATTCAAACCAAATTAAGAATTAGCTTTTAGAAAATAAATCCATTTGGATTCACATTTTAGCCACTGCTTTTGTGTGGCACCTTCCTGTCAATTGATGGGTATTTATTCCAACCCTATAAATCTGAACATGGCAGAATTGCCACCATGATGTCTGGAAAAATGTATGCCAATTAGAGTATCTGGTTCCACTTTTGTAATGGACCATAGGTGCTCTTGCACCTTTTCTTTAAGCATTCACATTCTGCACCTAAAATAGATCTTTGTGCAATCACATGTTAAAACAAATGAGATGGTGCACTTAAAAAAACTGTCAAATTGAGACTTCTTTGTCAGTGGCAGGATGACAAAAGATTTTATCTTGGATGCAGCAGCAATATACACTGCAATATCAGCAGCAGAAGCAGACGGTTGGTCATGATGGCAACCAAATAGGTCAAG
The DNA here is from genome assembly GCA_016271365.2 of Neoceratodus forsteri. Taxonomy (NCBI): domain Eukaryota; kingdom Metazoa; phylum Chordata; order Ceratodontiformes; family Ceratodontidae; genus Neoceratodus; species Neoceratodus forsteri. The sequence continues at coordinate 1,346,854,507 of CM057458.1, read as the reverse complement.
TCTGGGTCCTTGAGCCTCTAAAAAAGAGGTTACGAGAAAGAAGGTCACCCAAATTCTTAACCCTACTGCAAGTGGTTCTGGGACAGGTTCCAGTCACTTTCTTTAGGTGCTGATCATCATCCAAGACACTACAGTGTTTATTCAAATTAGGAGTACTTTCCGGTGCCAGGCAATTGAACTCCATCACAAAAGTGACAGGATATTCATTCAACATTTGCTTTGCTCTTGCAGTAAGCAAGCCTGATCTGTTGTGCCATCTTGCTCTATTAAATGCTTAACCCAATACTGATTCATTGTAACCACTTTCCATTAAATGATTTTTAAGTTCCATGGCTTGTATCTCAACTCTCTGAATAGTTGAACAGTTACATTAAATGCGGATGGACTGTCCTTAAGGAATACCCCTCTTGAGATGGTGTTGATGAGCACTGGAAGAATGAAGCAATGTTACCTGAAGATGGCTTTCTGAATGTCTCAGATTGCGCCAGCTACCAATCCACACTACCCAATCAGAGATCCAAAAAGTTTATGTAGTGTGAATCACTAGAGTATGTAAACCTAAGACCCAGGTCATTATGGTTCAAAAATTCAATAAATGCTGACAATGTAGAAATGTTACCTCTCCAGGAAATGATTACATCATTAATAAATCTGCCCCATAAAAATTTATGGGGCAGAAAATGATTCCTCTCATGGCTGAACACAATGGCCTCTTACCAAGCCAAAAATTGGTTTGCATAGGAAGGGTCCATCATAGTCCCCATGGTTGTACTTCAAGTTTGGAGATAAAATGTGTTGTCAGAAACAAAGTAATTACTGTTGAGAATTAATTAAGTAGCTTTGACAATAAACTCCAAAGGAAAGTTTTGCACTAAAGGAGTGTTCATAAGGTGGTAATCCAATGCCGTATGAACTAAGTCATAACATATGCTCAAATAAAGACTTACAACATCTCCAGGGACCAAAATAAATTCAGAGGACAAGACAATCTCCTTCAGTTTTGACAAAATATAATTTAAGTCATGTATATAGGATGGTTGGATGTGGACAAGTTTAATTTAAGGAAATAGACTACAAACATAGACATGTTTTCAGTTAAAGAACCACACCCCCAAATTATTGGTCTAGGCGAGTTGTTGGTTTGATCCATGTGAATATTTGGGAGGACATATATAGTGGGCACTGTTGGAAAAACAACTTGAATGAATGTCACTTACTTTTTAGTAATTAAGCCCTGTGCATATGAGTCCTGCAGATATGTATTAATACCAGCTGTTAGGCCCTTAGTAGGGTCCTCATGTAACTGGCTTTAGCTTTCCACATCACTAAGTTGATGATAAATTTCAGTCTTGTATTGTTTCTTATTCAGGACCACTATTTTCCCACCTTTGTCTGCCTTCTTGATTTCTATTAGCTGATCAGACTTAAGTCACTGGATGGCTGTAAATTCTTCTGCAGAAATATTGGACTGGCAGTACTTTCATCTTGATGAAAATAATTTATGTATGCCCTGCATCACAAAATTCTCATAAGTTATTAATGCTGCGGAGTTGCCAGGTGTGGGATTAAATATGGAAAAGGGTTTGAATTTTGTTGCATGAAGCATGATGTCAATACTGTATGATGTTTAGATGACAATTGTGTTGCATGTTCTAAGTCCAGGAGGACAAGATCAGGAGCCTCCACACTCCTATCAGTGTGATCAGACTCAGTTAGAAGGTCGGTAAAGGCCTGTAAGTCCTCAACAAGGAATGGATTTAATTTCATATTATCAAAACCCTTATTTGGTTTGTCGCTATAAAAGTTTTTGAGGTTCAGCTTCTGAAAACATTTTTGAGATCAATGTAAATTTCCAGTTCATTTACCCTGGCTCAGAACACAACTTAAGTCTCTTTGTAACACATTTATTTGGATTGATGTTAACTTCTACATCTGAGAAACTTATCACTTCTGTGTATATTCTCAGGCTACCCATTGGTAATCTTTCTGCATTTACCTCTCCCTCATCTTACCCGGCATGTCTTACTTTTTTGAGCTGTACCAAGTTGGGGCTGGGTGGTTTTCTGCTGATGCTCTAAAAAAGAACACTTGACATGTTTCAGTATTGTTACCCAAATTTATGGTGGTGTTGGAATTAGAAGGTTTTGGAGGCAATCCGTTTCCAGATTTGGATCTGTTATTAGATCTATTTCTAGATTTTCCTCTGTTCAGGGCTTATGTGGGATGTTGCCAGACAAAAAATTGTTGACACTAGTAGTCTCATGAGTCTCTTCACAGTTTTTTTTTTCCTTTTTTGCATTCAGAGATCTATGTTTCATATGAAATTAATTTCTTCGGTAAACTGCCCTCATAATTTTTGAACAGTGGAAGGTCTCTGAGGGAAAGTAATTTGTCTTTCACTAGATCAATTTTTTCCCATGTATTTTTGTAAACATTCTTGTCTTGGTCTATCAATATTTCTACTAACTCATTAGAGAAGGTTGAAAGTGCCTTCTCCCACCTGGTTTGATAAATGACCTTGACAAAGCTCCCATCAGTGTTTTTTTTTTTCAACCCTAAGGCCACAATGATCATACCCCTTATCATGATTTTAAGAAGGTGAAGATTTGTTAGAGTAACAGTTTATGCTTTGATTTTAAGCTTCTCAAATTGCTGGAATAGTTCCTTGAAAGTTAAATCACTTTCAGGATAAAGGGTGCTGGCTGGCACTGCTGTTGCTAATCTGCTTCTGGCTGATGCTGCCATACTTTCAAAGCAGGAAAAGTCACTAGTTGGTGTCTAGTTATTAGAAGTCTCTACAGCTTCACTGTTGCTCATGATAGCTTGGCTGTGATACATATTGAAATCCTCACTATAGAGCAACCCTCACAAAAAAAGGAAAAAAGTTCTGGAGTGGCTTACACAAAACCCAAATTAGTTTGAAGTATATTTTATCACACTCTGAATTTTAAAAATAATAAAAAAATATCAAATGGCAAAAACAAATATGTTCAAATGGCAAAATGCAATTCCAGGCTGTGAATAAAAACATGAAAATGCACCAACATGGAAAACGCAAGCAACACATGCTCACAGACAAGACTGGGTGCATTGCTAGAACAGCATAAATCAAAAGAATACAAATGGCAGAACCTGATGTACAGTATGTTAGAAATCACATGTACTCATGAGTTTATGAAGCTATCTGATACATTTTTAAAATAGAAAGTGCAGCATTAGAAATCCTGGCACTTTATGTTGTAGGTGTGACACTTTGTCAGGAGGTGGGGCAACACCATGGACATCCTGAATTTATTTCCAAGATTTAAAGTTACATGATACAATATATGGATCCTCTGTGCAGCACATCAATACAGACACAGCTGAAGAACCAACAGGCTCCAGGGTTTTATTTAACTCTAAAAATTGATTAGCGTTTTGCTCATAAAAGTGCTAAAACTTTGTGAAAATGAATAGCTCTTGTCTCATTGTGTTTAACAAACACAGCACTTCTAGAAAATCTATATAAATACTTTCTGTACAGTTAGTATCATCCCAAGAAAAAAACTACTAATCAATTATTTAAAACCCTGGGCTCCAATAGTAATTAATAAATCGCTCCCTGCTAAATTAGTTAAAAGACAGAACTGAAGTTTACTCAGCTAATTGAAATCAAGAGAAAGATTGGAAAATAGTGGTCCTGAATAAAAACACTATGATACTAAAATTTATCACCAAGTTAGTCATGCAGAAAACTACAGACAGAAACAAGAGGACCATACTAAGGGAATATCAGCTCCTATTGATACATTTCTTCAAAACTCATATATAAAGGGCTTAATTACTAAAAGTGACATGCAATTCATATAAATGGCTTTTCTAACAGTGCCCACTGCATGTCCTACCAAAAATTCATAAGTGTCCAAACCACCACCTCCCCCGGTAGACCAATAATGTTGGAGTGTGGCTCTTTAACTGAAAAGATGTCTATTTCTGTAAACTATTTAATGTAATAACTTGTCCACATCCAGCCATCCTGTATATGTGACTCAATGGATATTTTGTTAAAACTCAAGGAGTTGGTCTGGTCCTCTAAATTCATGTGGAAGTCTGCGGATGATGTAATTCTTTATATAAGCACAAGCCAGGATCTTGGTCTTATGACTCTGTATTATCACTTTATGAACATACCTTCAGTGCAAAATGTTCCTTTAGAGTTTATAGGAAGCTATTGAATTTATTCTTATGCAAAAATACTTTGTTTTTTGACAACAAATTTTATCTCCAGACTTGAGGTACAGTCATGGGAACTATGATGGCCCTCTTCAATGCAAACATAGTTTTGGTTTGGTGGGAGGGGGCCATTGTGTTCAACGATGAGAGGAATCCTTTTCTGCCCTATATATTTTTATGGGTCAGATTTATTGATGATGTAATTATTATCTGGAAGGGTAACAGCTCTACAGTGTTAGCATTTTTTGACTTTTTGAACCATAATGAACTGGGTCTTAGGTTTCCTTACTCTAGTGATTCACACTATGTAACCTTTTTGGATCTCCATATGGGTAGTGTGGATGAACAACTGGTTCAGTCTGAGACATTCAGAAAACCAACTTCTGGTAACATGTTGCTTCATACTTCCAGAGTTCTTATACCTCATCTGAAGAGGGGTATTACTTATGGTTCAATTTGTCAGCATTCAGTGTAACTGTTCAACTATTCAGTTTTGAGATACAGATAATGGAATAAAAAAAATAATGGAAAGAGGTTACATTTAATCACTACTGGATGAATCATTTAATAGAGCAAGATGTATCAATAGATCAGACTTGCTTACTCCAAAAGCAAAATAAATGTCAAGCAAATACCCTGTCACTTTTGTGATGGAATACAATAAATTGGCACCAGGAATTATTGCCACTGTGAATAAACAGCAGAGTGTCTCAGATGGTGATCGAGACCTAAAGAAAGTGGTTGGGAACTGTTCCAGAAATACTTACTGTAGAAGCAAGAATTTGGGTGACTTTCTTACTAGTACAGTAGCCTTTACGTTAGAAGTACAGGCACCCAGACTCAACCTAATTGGTTGCCTCCATGACCTATTGACTGCTTCTGTTGCAGACATTGCAGTGTCTGTCTCTACTGCATCCAAGAAAAAAACTTTACTCTTCCTGTCACTGAAAAAGAAGTCTCAATTCGACAGTTCATAAACTGCACAGTCTCATTTGTGGTTTATTTCATAACATGTGAATGCCCAAGGATCTATGTTGGATGCACAATTTACATGTTGAAAGAAAGGATGCAGGAGCACCTATGATCCATTATCAAAATGGAAGCAGGTATGCCAGTTGACATACATTTTGATAGACATCACAGTGGCAATCTTGTTATGCCCAGATTTATAGGCTTGGAACACATACCTAGTGATCCATGTTTTCCTTAAATAAGAAATAACAAGAAATTCAAGGCATTAAAAGAAATAAAACGAAAACAAATATATGGAAAAAGTTAAAAAATAGCTTGGATTTTAGGCAAAAACTAAAAAAACTCTTGCAGCAGTTGTCCTTTAGTTGACATTTTTACCACGGAGACAGTCCACAAGGAAGTGGCATCGGAATTGTCCGATTCACAAAATCTTTCAAAAAGACCATAGCATAATGCTGCATAATACAATGAAGTATAATAGCAATCTGATTTCTAGTGTGTTTAAGGTCATTTTAAAGTATTATATGAATGTAAATGTGATAACAAGAAATAAAACTACATAGACGCATAGAAACATAGAATTTGATGGCAGATAAGGACTACTTGGCCCACCTAGTCTGCCATTTCCCTACCTGATGGATAAGCTGCAGATTCTAGTTAACCAACATTTTCAATGAATAAAAAGAAATGCCAAGAAATGCTAGAAAAATGAAAAAAAAAATAATAAAAAATAAAAAGAATTTCATGGGACTCTTCGCATACCCATCAATCCATGGGGAGGTGACAGACAAAAACAGTTGCTACAATATGAATCCAAATGGATATGCACACTAAAAGCTAATTTCTTATTTGTTTTGAATAAGAATATTCATATTATACAATTTCTCTAACATGCAAGTTTCTTTGTTTCAGTTTGGGTGGTCAAGGTCATGACTCCTCTGTTTATCAACTATGTTGGGATTTAAAACTTGTTTATGGCTGCATTATAATTGTTATTGTTAACTTAATTGCTGTGTAATAATTTAATTCATAGTTTGTTGTCACATATTACTATTTCCTCGGTGTGAAAGTGCATTTCTCTATTCCCTTCTATTTTTATTTCTAATTCCTCAACCCCCTCACCCATTTTCCTTTCCCTATTTTGCAGTTTGTTTTTCACTAATTTGTTGTGATTGGATATAACCCACACAAATCTTACAGGTGCATTCTAAGTCTCCATTCTATTTATTTTTTAAGTAGTGGAATTGTTTTCATTACTTGCATTTCCATTTATTAGTTTTTGATTTCACCGGACATCTTTACACAACATCCCCCCCCCAGCTTTATTTATTAACTGCTTAATTGGTTTATTTATTGCACTTGCTCTCTTATTCACTCCATGTTATTGCTTATGTAATTTGTATCATGTTGCTTTCTGACTACTTTGTATTACTACTATCCATGCTTTTACCTTATTGTATTTAAATGTTCTGTATTTTTTCTTCCACTGTTGATCAAATGTTAATTCAACTGTATTGTATCTGTAAACTCCCGGGTCGTGCCTGAAATAGTCATTGCTATGGCTAGCGTACTTTACCCGATCAACAAAAACAAAAAAAATTAATAAACTTGTAGTCTTTAGTGGCTACCTACTACTTCTTTTAGTTCCATATTATTTTTTCATTTTTTTTCCACCATACCACTCCCCATCCCCTCAGATGTATCCACCATTATTTTTAACCATCAGTGCCAATTGTTTGCAGCTTTTTCTCCCTTATTAGCTTTTTCCTATCTCCTTTTTTTTGGTTGCTTTATCCTGTTCTTTTTACTACAGACTTTTTTTTCTGCTGCAGCCACCTTAGTACTTCAAATTTACTACAAGCTCTTTTTGAGTAATGGCTTTTAAGTAGCTTCTCAAAGAGCATTTTATTAATTATTATTGAAACCTGTTTTTCAACTGTGTCTAACTTGATGTGATACACACCATTCCAGATGTTGTATTATGTACCTTTAAATCCTGGAAATAAATTCAGGACCTCCACAGTGTAGCCCCACCCAATGACAAAGTGTCATACTTACAACTCGAAGTGCCAGGATTTCTAGTGCTGAACTGTCTATTTTGAAAATATATCACATGGCTTCAGAGTCTCATGATTATGGGTGATTTGTTTAACTTACATCAAGTGCTGCCATTGTATTCTTTAGATTTATGGTGTTCTAAGCATGCATTCACTCTCATCCATGAGCATGTGTTGTTTGTGTTCTCCATACATCAGTCCAATCCTTTGTCTCATGTCAACTTGACTATTGCAATGAATTTAGCAATGTCCTACCTTGTCATTTTCAATCACAAGAGTGTGGTATGCATATCTATGGAACACATACAAACAGAGGAGAGAAAGAAGTAAGTGCTTCAGCTGGAACCTGAACCCAGGCCACCTGGAGCACCATTATGGTGGCACTACCAGCTGCACCACCAAGGCAACTGGAAACTATGCTGTCCCAGAACACATTACTCTTTCTCCAGTGCACAATCTGTGACTGCACAGATAGTTACATTTTTTTTCCTTTTCAATTTAAAGTTTATTCACCACTTTTTCCACATTACAGGAGGCAGTAATGAACATTTTGACATGAGATTCATAAGACACATCATACTGCCCCCATCCCTTCCCTCCACTCCCTTCCTCCCTGGAACAGCAGTCCATTCTGATAGTGTGATCATCCTCTAACTACCTTTACCAAGGGTAAACAAGTTAGTAACCTCAACCACACATTATTTCATAGCCATCGTAATTAGAATGTGAAGGGGATCCCAAATAACCTTGTACCTATGTAATCTGTTTTGAAGGCTGGCAATGGCCTTCTCAGTGCATAGATTTGCTAGGATCTCATTGATCCACTCCTGATATGTTGGACAGGTCCCTTCTTTCCAACACCTAAGAATGATTTTTTTTGGTCAAAAGCGCAACCATGGATATATGAAATCTCTGGATTCTAACCTTTATGGAAGACAAATCTCCCAACAGGCATATATCAGGTGTAAAATAGTCCTGTAAACCCAATAAAGGATCCAGGTTGGCTTTTATAAGCTCCCATTACAGAGCTATCTGGGGGCACTACCAAAATAGATGAAAAAGTGACCCTGTGTCCTGGAAACACTTATTGCACCTATCAGTATCAAGAAGGCCCCATTTTACCAGTTTAGTTGGGGTATAATACAGATTATGTAGGATGTGAAACTGCATAAGACATACTCTATCTTGGGTTACATATTTATGGCAATACATCCAGAGGACGGGCCAATTAAAAGTATATTGGGGAAAAAATGAAACCCAAAAGTTAGTGGGACCATTACCACATCCAAACTGCCATCGGTACAACACTTGATAAATCTTAGAGATCACACCTGAGGAGATGAGAAGAGAGGAGAGTACAGATACCAATGCAAAGGCCGCTGGACGGGGTGGAGTGGCCCCAAGAACCGTGGTTAACAAGTGCCTCAGTTGAATCACTTTAAAGACCGAGACCCCAGAATTTTGAACTTATTAATGAACTCAGGGAATGAAAGCCAAGCCCCAGCCTAGTCCAAAAATGAGGTGACTATCCCCTCTCCTGAATGAGGCAACCATAAATGGGAAATTTTCTGTTTGTTTATGGTGAAAGCCGGGGAGTTCCAAATGAATTGAGTGAGATCTTCACTTTGATTGTATCACAGAAAAGAGCACAATTGTGAGTGTACTCTTATTGAGGTCATGATAGTGGGACATTTGTTAATATTCTGTATGTAACCCCCTTACAAATGGAGGTTCCTGAAAGCCTTACAAATGGGGGTTCCTGAAAGCCTTCCCGGAGCTTGCCTAAATGCTCTCTGCCTAACTGGTGTTCAGCGCCATGCCGCCTAAATGTGGGTGTTGTGAGTGCTTCCAAAGTCTCCAGTACTGTCTCTTTAAGTGCTGCCTGCTTGCAGGCTCCAGCAGGTTGGTATGAGGGGGACTAGTGTTTCCCTGCTCGAATCCCGCCTGATCTGTGGTGAAATCGCTCCCATTTGATAGTCGCTATATGCACAGAAAAAGCCCCTTTTAAAAGATGTAACTGTTTGGCCATAATTAGTTAGTGTTAGTGGAATTACAGTTTATCTAACCTGCTCCTTCTGCAGCTTGGACTGTGTGCGCTTGGCCTCTCCATTTTGGACCTGGACTATTGCAGTGGGCCAATGGTAATCAGGGGAACACTAAAATGGAGATCTTTCTGACCAACGAGGATCAGGACTCATGTGGGAGCCGGCTGACCAATGAGACACAGCCAGTAATTCTGGGAATTAAGTCTGAACAATGGCACCTTGTTTGCACCAATAGGGGCAGCATTAAGTAACTGGCATCTGCAGCCCACCTATGGGATCGGGTGGTGCCCAAGTGGGGAGACTTGCACTAACTGCCGAGGGGCAGAGATGTTGTGGCTGTGAGCGAGGAAGGAGCTCTAGGCTCCTGCACCATTGAGTTTTCATGCGGGAAGTGCGTGTGTGGAAGGCAAGATTCGGGTGGCTCAGTAGCCGGCGAGTATCAGACTAAATCCGCTGGGTAGCGGTCAGAGAAGGCTATGCAGGTGCACAGCTACCTACCAGGTTCACCCTGTAGAGGACTGAAGAATCTGTTGAATCACGCTGGGTCTGTTAGGAAAAAGTGAAGCTGCATTGACTCCCCGATTAGCTGTGAGTTTGGTCGGGCCCTAGGAGCAGCTGCCTGGTATGGTACCCCTCTGCTGCTTTTCATATAAATGTGTGGAGAAGTGTTTGGAGTCCAGGCTCGGTCCTGCAAGTGGTGTGAGGGCTTCTGGAGTCGTAAGTAATAAATCAGGGTCCCTTCCAAATGTTCTTAATAAGGGCAAGATCTTCTGGTTACTTTTTGCTGACTACACTAACTGAGCCTGCTGACTCTATTTAATCTTTGTAGGAATCTCATGCCTGTTTCTGTGTCAGGACCCCAACCAGCTGCATCGAGGAACTAGCCATTAGGTCTTGGATACCCACAGACAGTAACATATAGGTTAGGCCTTTTCACAGAGCCCTAGGTAGATACTCATATATAGTGGTGATAAGCCAATCAACTTGGTTCCCCCCAGTCCTTGTTATCTCCCCTTAAATAAATCAGATTGCTTGTTTTGCAAAAGTACACTGGCTGGTTTGTGTGTTAATGGTGAATTGCAGCACCGTGAATATTGTGTAACTGCACCTTACTTTTCAGGTGGTCCCTGGAGCAAGCTGATTGGTTCCAGCCAGGGGAAAGTGTATGTGGTAAGGACATTATAATTGAATTGTGTGGGCCACTAGTGGAAAGAAGGGGGGGGGGGGTTGCAGCGACCCAGAGGGCTGTGACCAAGTTGTCTTTGACTATGCTGACCTCGACCTCTGGGTGGAGGCACCCACCAATGGATCTGGGCCCCTTACCCTGTTACAGTTAGGACAGGCAGGGGTAGTAGCCCTTAGGATAGTGCCCCCGGGGGGTTAAATGTAAATGAGAAATTTTTAGATAAAGCATGGTTGAAGGGTCCATGTTCATAGATTGGATAAAGTCTAATTAATTCTTGAGCCAAGCCGGGCTCATGTTATCCAGGCCCGGCCTTATCCATCTCAAGTATTTAGCCTATGACTAGCCCAGTAGTAACTGGGCAAGTAAGGAATCCGCAGCCCCCCCCCCTCTTTTTTGGGTGTGGCTAACTTGTGATATGCCAACCTAGAGGTCTTATTAGACCATATAAACTTGGTAAAAAGTGTATGCGTTTTCTGAAACCAAGCTAAAGGGACAAATGAATTAAGATGTGACAGAGGATAAAATAAACAGGGAAATACATTCATCTTGATTATATTACTACGACCCCATAAAGATAACGGGAGCTTGATTCATCTCTCTAGATCTTGAGTGATCCCCTGCAAGACAGGATCCAGATTTTCTTTAAACCATGAGGAGGAATTACACGTTAGTTTTATACCTAAATACTTAAAAGGCCGGGGTGACCAGCATAATCCCAGAGGAATAATGTCAGTCTTGAAAACTTTATGGTTAAGGGGGAAAAAGGATGTCTTATTGGGATTTAATTTATAATTCGAGAGACTACTTAATCTGTTAACCTCCCTTAACATGTTTGGGATAGATATTATCGGATTTGCCAGATGTAAAAGGAGGTCGTCAGCGTATGCTGTTATTTTCACTACCTCATTCCTAATGGGAATACCTTGTATTCCTTCATTGTTGAGAATATGTTGAATAACGGGTTCCAGGTAAAGATTGAAAAGTAATGGAGAGAGGGGGCATCCCTGCCTCGTACCTGACCGCGACATGAAAGACTTGGAGAAGGTCCCATTCCCTGAAATCCTCGCTGTAGGAGACCAGTAGATTGCCCTAATCCAATCTATGAACATGGAAGGCAATCCAAATGCCTTAAAGAGCCCCTGACACCATTGTGACAACTTTGAGAAAATGTAATGTTTAGCACAAGTAAGCTTATATTTTAATATTGTTTCTGTATTCCTCAGCCTCCTGTATTACTAAGGACATCTAAATGTAAACAGGATCACTGCCCTATCTGTTATTTCTGCTTGCCTACATATGACAACACAGTTCTGTTTATGACATCACAATCTGTTGCTGTGGGGAGAATTACAATGCCATAAATGGGGGAGTTATTTATTTTATTTATTTATTTATTTAAAGGTTGGTAACTGGGAAAAGCACCATAATCAGAAGCTCTTTTCCAGGTGCAACCCGGATCATGATGTCATATGTAGGATAGCAGAAAGAGCAGATAAAGTCTAAGGGACAGTAAGTCTCTTTCATACAGCTGTCCTCAGTAATAAAGAAAAAGGTAAATAATTATAGAAAATACATGAAATATAAATTGAACTGTCTAAATCTCATGTTTTTTTCCAAGTTTTTCTAACGGTGTCAGGGGCTCTTTAAGGGCTTGAAATAGAGAAGTCCAATTAACCCGATCAAATGCCTTCTCGGCATCCAAGGAGACCAACCCCGCAGGATAGATGGCATCCCTGGACTCCAAGAAGACATGCAAGAGGGTACGCAGGTGGTCCGAAGATGCATGTCCTCTCATAAATCCCACTTGAGACATACCCACCAGATCTGGGAGGACCAGGGTTAGTCTATCTGCCAATATCTTTGAGAGAATTTTGACATCTTGATTCAGCAAAGATATATGATCTGTAGCTCTGAACCAACTCTGGGTCCTTGTCCGGTTTAGGTAACAAAACTATCAAAGCTTCAAACAAATGTGCATCTGCCGTCTATCCAGAAAAAATGTGCAAATAGAGACGATGCAGCACAGGTAGTAATTGGTCTCTAAAAACTTTGTAAAATAAGGCAGAAAACCCATCTGGTCCCGGGACTTTACCCACAGGCAAGTCCTTTATAACAGCAGCTAATTCTTCCTGTGATAAAGGGGAAGATATAAATTTCTTTTGGGAGTTAGATAGTAACGGAAGATGTGCTTCCCTGAGATACTCCTCCAGTTTTTCAGTGGATGGACATACGAACATACGAAATTTGCCAGCAGATAAAGGCCTAGAGGTCTATTAAGTCTGCTTGAATGTGCAGCTAGCACCCCTTATTCTGCAGCTGCCCCTCCCTTCCACCCTTCCCCTTCATTAACCCTCCCCCTTGTCCTGTCCCATCCTCATTTGAAGCAGTCCACTGTTCTACTGCATACCACTTCTGCAGGTAACGCATTCCACCCAGCCACCACCCTCTCTGTAAAAAAGTGTCTCCTCATCTCCCTCCTGAACCTTCCTCGCTCCAGTCTCATATCATGGCACCTGGTGGCCCTCCCCTCCCTTACTTTGAACAGCCCCTCTGTACCCGTCTTGTTTATTCCTTTCATGTATTTAAAGGTTTCAATCATGTCACCCCTGTCTCTCCTCGCCTCCAGTGAGTACATGTTCAACTCCTTCAACCTCCTCTCGTATGATAAGTCCCCCAGCCCCTTGATCATCTTTGTCGCCCTGCGCTGCACCCTGTCCAGTAACTAAATGTCCCTCTTCAGATACGGGCACCAGTACTGCACGCAGTACTCCAGGTGCGGTCTAACTAATGACCTATACAGTGGCAGAATCATCTCCTCCCTCCTCGAGGATATACCCCTTGCAATACAACCCAGTATTTTGTTGGCCTTTGCAGCTGCCTTCCTACATTGTGCCAAGTTGTTCATTGACCCTGTAATTAGCACACCCAGATCCTTTTCCTCCTCTGTCTGGGCTATCTGCACTCCCCTAGCTGGTAACTCCTCCTTGGGTTCTTCATCCCAAAATGCAGCACCTTGCACTTTTTGGCATTAAACCCCGGTTGCCAGGTGTCTGACCAGGTTTCAAGCTTTGTCAGATCATCCTGCAACCCCTGCCATCCCCCTAGGTCATCCACCACCATGCCAACCTTGGTATCATCAAAAAACAGACTGATCTTGCTCTTGATGTCCCATGATATGTCTGCAATGAATATCCCAAACAACGCTGGTCCCAACACCGAGCCCTGTGGGACACCACTCGTCATTGCTCTTGGGTGTGAGAGCTCTCCACCCACCACCACCCTCTGTTGCCTTCCCTGCAGCCAGTTTCCTACCCATCTCACCAGCTTTGCACCCGCCCCATGCCTACTAACTTCCTTCCCAGCCTTCCATGTAGCACCGAGTTGAATGCCTTACTGAAGTCCAGATACAGGACATCCACTGCATGGCCCCTGTCCAGTTGCCTAGTTACCCAGTCATAGAACTCAACAAGGTTGGTTTGGCAGGATCTGCCATGTATGAAGCCGTGCTGTCTGCTGTCCTGTAGTCCTTTGGCCTCTAGGAGGGCCACCAGCCTCTCCTTCAGGATAGTCTTCATTAGCTTACCCACGATGGATGTGAGGCTTACTGGTCTGTATTTTCCCGGTTCATCCTTGGGGCCACTCTTGTGGAGGGGCACCACATGAGCCATCCTCCAGTCCTGAGGTACACACCCCGAATGTAGTGAGGCATTAAATAGGTCTGCCAAAGGTCCTGCAAGGACCTCTGCCAGCTCCTTCAGTACCCTGGGGTGGATGCCATCTGGGCCTGGTGCCTTGTCCACCCTCAGTGCCTTCAAACCCTCTCAAACTCTGCCCTCCATGAGTTCCCCATCTGTCACCACTCCCCCCCCGCTTCTGCCATTTCTCCCACCTTGGGTGTCACCCCCTTCCCTCTTTAGTAAATACTGAGCAGAAGTACTCATTTAGTGCTTCCGCCATATCATACCCTGCTTCCACCCAACCCCCCTCCTTCCTAATCCTTGCTATGTGGTCCTTACAGATCCTTTTCTCCCTGATGTACTTAAAGAAGTCCTTCTCCCCATTCTTAATGTCTTGTGCCAGCCTGAGTTTCGTAGATGCTTTGTCTCCCATTACCGCCCTTGTCGCCTCATTCGATTCTGTCAAGTACTCCACTCTGTCCTCCCCCTCTCCCTGTTTTCTTGTACTTCCTAAAGGCAGCTCTTTTCCTCCTTACCTTTTCCATGACCTCCTTGCTCAACCAGCTCGGTTTCTTAGCCCTAGCTTTCTTGCTCTGGGTTTTGCAGCAGGTTTTGGTTGCCTCCACTATCCCCAGCTTTATGAGCTCCCACCTCTAGTTAGTATCCATACTAGATTGAATTCTGGCCAGGTACCCTTTTACCACTTCCCCCATCCTCTCAAAGTCAGCCCTCCTGAAGTCCAGCACTCTTGTGCCAGATTCCACTCCTTCCTTGTCCATATCCAATGTGAGCCATACTGAGTGGTGGTCACTCCCTGACAGCAGTTCCTCCACTGTAAGTTCTCTCACAAAGTCCCCTTATACCAGCACAAGGTCAAGGGTATACCCTAACCTGGTTGGTTCACTGACCATTTGCAGCAGGAAGCTGTCCTAGAAGGCATCCAGCAGTACCTGCTCCCTTCTGTTCCTGGTTGTTGGGGTGCTCCAGTCCACTCCTGGCATGTTGATGTCCCCCACAATCACCACACTACCCTTCTCACAGGTCCTCCTGATCTGTCCCGCTAGCTCCCTGTCTAACTCCTCCATCTGAGATGGTGGCCTGTACACCACTCCCATTCTAAGAATCCTATTCTTGGAATCCTGGATTTGCACCCAAAGTGACTCCGTACTACCCTCCTCCCCTTCCTCCCTTACACACTTCAGTCCTTCCTTCACATATAGTTGATGATGCAGTACTATACTGGAAACACCCACAGCCAAGCACCCTCCAATTGGCCCTTCAGGGTTTTTTCAGGGAGCTTGAGACATGGTTTAATGAACACCGCCTTATCATCAACTATAAAAAAACTAAAACCATGATCTTTGTGCACCGGCAAAGCCCTCACAGGCAGTCAACCCTCCTAATCAAAAACTCACAAGGCACCCCCCTTGAACACGTAACAAACTTCAAATATCTGGGCATCACACTAGATACCTCCCTCTCTTACCATAGCCACATTCAACACCTCTCCTCAGCTGTCAACACCAGAGTGGGCATACTCTACAGACTCAAACATTGCCTACCCGCACAGGCCATGCGTTTAGCTGTCTCCTTGTCAATCCTCTCCCTAATTGACTACAGGATAAAGATATATGGATCAGCTGAACCCACCGCTCTACATAGTATTAACACTGCCCTGAATAAAGCCTGCCGACTAGTCACCGGCAGCGACAGGCTAACCCATATCTGTGACCTATACGATTTGACTGGCTGGTTAAACTTCCAACAAAGACTAAAGTTCCACACCTGCATTCTCACAAAAAAAAATACATCTCCAGCTTGCCCCCATTGGCCTCCTTCCCTTAATCAGCCCTGTCCCCCACAGGCGAAATACACGGCTCGCAGCAAACTCCTCATTCCAGGTCCCCCACTGTAGAACATCTCTAGGCCAAAGATCTTTCTGGTACAGTGCTCCCCTTTGTCTAAATGCTCTACCTCCCCAGCTCTCTCAGACCCACAGCATTTCCCTATTCAAAGCGGGCCTCAAAGTTCACCTACTTGAGACTGCAAACTGTGACTGTGGCTGATCTCCCTTCCCTCCTCGTGCGCCCCTTCCCCCCCCAACTGACACAGGGTCCTCCCCGACCCTATGAATCCGCTTCCTTCCTATCTCTAACTAATGGAATCCTGACAGCTGCATACCACTGTCTCTGGTAAACTAAGTTAAAGCCTGGACTACACTGCCAGTACTGTTTATGAATGCTGACTGTTAATTGTATGTTTCTCCCTGACTACTGCTTGAACTATGTATGATTCCTTGTATTTTTGTAATCCCTCCACCCTCTGTAACCTCTGTATTTTGTACTCCTTCCACCCTCTGTAACCTACGTGGAGCCTTTGCAAAAGAGTCTATGATTCAAAGAATTGT
This sequence comes from Neoceratodus forsteri, assembly GCA_016271365.2. Classification (NCBI taxonomy): domain Eukaryota; kingdom Metazoa; phylum Chordata; order Ceratodontiformes; family Ceratodontidae; genus Neoceratodus; species Neoceratodus forsteri. Next base: position 1,346,837,951 of record CM057458.1, on the reverse strand, counting down.
AATTCCGATGTTATGCAATAAATAAACGAATAGTGCCACCCCCCCCCCTTTCCCAATCACCCTGTCCCTACGAAATAACCTGTACCCTGGTACAGACAGGTCCCAGTCATTATATTGGGTGGCCCATGTTTCCGTGATGGCTGCAATGTCCACCTCTCCCTCTGCCATGAGAACCTGTAACTCTGCAGTTTTCCTCCCAAGGCTCCTAGCATTAAGGGTAACCACTTTCCATCCTTTCCCCTCCCATCCTGCCCTCCTTTCCTAGCATCACCAATAGTACTTGCCATTTGTCCTTTGTCACTGTTATGGGGGTAAGCTCATGATTTCCCAACCTGTGATCTCTGCATATCTCTTCCCCAACTGCCACCCCCCACTCCTAGTTTAAATTCCCAACTTCCTCTATATACTCTTCTATTGTCTGTTTCAACACTTTCTTTCCCTCCTCACTCAAGTGTAGTCTGTCCTTGGCATACAGACTACTGTCCCCCAGGTCCCTCCCCCAACAGCCATACCCTTTAGCACAACACCAGGTTCTTAGCCATCCGTTAAATTCCTCTATTCTCAGCTTTCCTGTTGTGTTTGCCTTTGGCACCGGAAGTATCTTGGAAAAAGTTACTGATCTTCCTGCCCCCTCACATAATTGTGCTAGTTCCTCAAACCTCCTCTGGACTATATCTACTGTCTTGTCAGCCATGTTGTTTGTCCCAAGATGTATAATTAAATGAGGCTTGTCCCTACCCCTTCTAGCAGATTTCAGAACAGACTGTCCCACCCTTTCTGCTGTCATTCCTGACATGGCCTCCACCCAAATGCGACTATGCCTCTCCCCCTTGCTACCCCACCTAACTCCTCTTAGTATTGAGTCCCCCAGCACTAAGATTCCACCCTCTTACTCCCTGCTTGCTTCCATTCATCTCCTCTCTCATTTCCAGCCCTCTTCTCTCCTGCACATTATTTCCCTTTACCCTGTTGCAATTCTCCCAGCAGAACTTCCCCTGCTCCAGTTTGGTCCAGGCATTTATCAATTACTCCTCTAATTTCATCATTTCCGCCCTCCACTTTCTTCTCTCTAGCAGTGCACAGCTGTTTTCTGAAGACCCTTCACAAATGCCCGCTCCCTCTCTCTTTATAGTAACCTGTTCTCTCCTTTCCACTCCATGACTTTTGCCACTTCTTCGCCTCCCCTCACAAGTTCCTATCTCCTCCTTCCATTTCTCTTTTGTCTCCTGACCTGGTTTCCCTGCAATCGTTCTTCCTGGCCTGGGCCCCTTTGTCTCTGCTTCCCTTCTTCTGACCCTCTCCTCACCACTGTTGGCTTAAATCACCCTCCCTCATCTCCCCTTCTTCCTCCCTCCAGTATTGGGCTAAACCCACCCCAATCTGCCTTGCCTGTCTTAGTTCCTCCTGCAGACCCTCAATCTCCTTTCTAAGTTTTTCTATGTGGTTGCACACTAAACATCCTCCCACATTCCAGGCAATTTTTAGAAAGATTGGTGCACTGCAGTTGTTGCAGCCTACCACCCTACCCATTGCTGTCGTTGCCCACCAGTGACCCCCCACCCTTCCAGATGCAGGATACCAAACAATCCCCCAAGTCTCCCCTCTCCCCCCTCTATCAGTGCAAAACATTTTCTTTATTTCCCTTACCCCCTTTGTTGTACACATTTAGATAGATTGAGCAACTGCTTTTTATATTCCTATCCTTCCTATCCACACTCAAAAAGAGACTTTAAGTAGCCATTGCACAACCTTCTTCAAACTCCTACTCCTCCTTTTCCCAATGCAATATCAATGCGAAGAAGTAATAATGAAAGCTCCTAGATTTGTATTTACTTCCCTTCCACTGAGAGAGCAGTCACCTCTTCACTTGCTGCTGTTCCTTTCCTGGATGTCTTCTTCTGCTATGACAGGTGTATATCCTTTGCCTGTTTGAGGAAGTGATGTCAGAACCCCTGGTATAAAGGAAATAATGGACATGGGGTGGTGGGTGAGGGGTTTGGGGTGGACCAGCCCAAGTCTTCCAGAAACAATCATGTAGCTGAGGCCTCTGGTCAGACCATTAGAACCCTTCCCCCACTGTGCACTCAAACTTTGCAGCTAGTGAAGCCAGCAACAATGAATCACAATTCTACTCAAAGCCCCCAAAATAGGTTTGCTACCCAAAGAAACAGGACTCCTATTCAAACAGCTTCACCAAAAACACATCAAAATAGTCTTGGAATTAGAAGATATAGGTCTCCAATTCAAAGAAACAGACACAGTTAAATTACACCAATTATGTTTTAAAACAGAAGAAATAGGCCTCTACAAATGCAGCCTGCCACACAGTGAACCAAACAAATGAACCCACTTATAGCTACCAAAACAGGTTGGAGGTCTATGCATATCCCTATATAATTGCTCATAAAAAGTAGCAAACTCCTGAACTATCTCTGAGGGGGATACTTTCAGGGTCCCATCTGACTGTGACCTTATTGGGGGTATAAATCTTGCTGACTCTTGTTGCTTTAAATGTAAAGCCAGCAGGAGCCCCGCTTTTTCTCCTTGATCTGTGAAACTGGCCTTTGTATGGATAATATCCAGTTCTGCCTTTTCTCTTAACATTCCCAAGTATTTATCCTAATATATTAATAGCTTCTGTGACTCCTCTTGAGAAATTTTAGCTGGTTGTATATTTTCTAATGCCCGTATCTGGGACAATAAGGACAATAACTCTGTTTCCTGTGCCCTCTTTCTCTTTGTAGTTAGACTCATGAGAATCCCCCTTATATAAGCCTTAAAGGCTCCCCCTAATATATCCAGCCTTGTACTGTCTATTGGGTTGGTGGAAAAGGAAAAGTCTATCTGCTCTTTTACCAATCCCTGATACTTTTCATCTTTTAGTAATTGTTCATTTAATTTCCATCTGGTTTCTCTTTTGGGAATGTTAAGGAAAGCCAGATTACGCAGCACTAAGGAATGATCCGATATTGGTCCCAGTTGGAACGAGGTGGACAATACCCCCGGCAAGAGCTCATGAGAGACTAACAGGTAGTCAGTGTGAGATTGCATGCCATGTACTGGCGAACAATAAGTATATTCCCTGATATTGGGATGTATAATTTGCCAGACATTGCACAACCCACATTAATCCATCATTTCCTTAAAAGCCCTATGCCCAGGGGACAGTCCCCTTGACCCAGTGCTCGATCTGTCAAGATTAGGATCAGAGACCAAGTTAATGTTTCCCCCTAAGATAATTGGAGTAGGGAGTATAGGAAGGATTACTGAGATCAATTTAATGAAAAAAGAGGGATCATCTGTGTTTGGTCCATAAATGCTACCTAGGACTTAAGGCATGGCCCAGATAGTACCCTGAACTAAGTCGTATCTGCCATCTGCGTCCTTAAACACCTGAGAAGGGACAAATGGAATGTCTCTATTAATCAGTATCATGACCCCACAGCTATTGGTCTCCCCTGAGGCAAGGAAAACCTGACCTATCTGTTGTCTCCAAAGCTGTAATACTTCGATTTCCACTAAGTGAGATTCTTGTAAGAATGATATCTGGGCATGCAACAAACTCAGGTGTTTGAGTACCTGGTATTGTTTCAGTTTTTTCCTAATACCCTTCACATTCCACGTAGCAATATTAATATTCTGAGCCATCTATAATGTCAGGTATAAATCTAGGTAAGACATCTGTCATATACTGCAACCATGAACCAGGTGATTCTATTCCCCTGAATCTGCTGTGCCAATCCCCCCAACTCTTCCCTATTAAGCCCCTGTACCTCCCCTCCCACACAAGTAACCCTCGAACAATCCAAAACTTCAGCAAACGCAGAACATTGTCCAAAAAAACACCCACCCACACCCCCCTCTTATTGCTAACAACGTTCATCAAGACTCTGTTTTCTACTTCTCCCCCAGCCCCCTGAAAAACCGTCCCCAAACCCCACATTAGTTGTAAATCAATCCCCCCTTTTGGAATATTAACAACAAGAAAGGAGAGAGAACTAAATAGTATTGCAGTACAGGCTATTGTATCAACCGCCTATCCCCTAATGAAAGCCTTTAAAATCAAGCCAACATAGGTAGGGCGTCTCCACTAGGAACATCACAGCTTGCTAAGATATGTACCATGCTAGATAGGAGAAGGCATTGCCTGGTGTGAGGACAGGAAGCTAGCCACAGCAATACATATAATGTGTCATGCGGGCTGTTATCTCAATAAGCTCTCCAGCCCCATAGAGACAAGCCCCCGTTCCTCTGCTTCAAGTTGTTGTGCCTTTGCACCAGTAAACCCCCACCTTTCTCCAGCTTTAGAGATCACTAATACTTATTGCATGAAACACAAGTTCCCTCCTGTATTGCAAACACATAACTGCACGTTGGTGCTTTACACGAGAAGGGATATCACAGCCCTTGTAATTAAATTCCCCAGATTATTAGCATCTATGTCCTGCACGATAAAGACATAAACTTTTACCAGGCCCAATCTTCCCAAACACTTTCAGGGGGAAGGGGACTCAATAGTACTGGGTTGGATTTGTTTTCTTCAAACATGAAAAACTAACTAGAAATCTTTTAATTAAATGAAACCTCAGAGCCAGACAAAACAAACTACAATATGTATTCATAATTGGATCACTATAAGAACAGAAGGGTCCCTTCTGCCCCTTAATTGGGCTTAGATAAGAGTCCAAGAATGTTTAACTGCATTCTTTCCAGAAGATTCCTTAGCATGATTGCCCAGACTTCTCACATCGATTCTCATCTTGTCAGGAAAGTCCAGAGGCCTTTCATGTGTCCTTAAAGAGATCTGGTAGGGATACTTTTAAGCCAGTAAGCCCTGCCTCGGGATCTTCATAGGTAGCCCAGGAACCAGCCACTAGTACTTGTAGTCTGGCCAGGTATCCCATATGAAATTTAAGTCCAGCAGCGATGACTTTTGAGACAACCGGATGAAATACCGCACATTTCAAATGGACTGAGCCCAGAATATCTTGCACTATTCTAAGCTTAGCTTGCTCCCAACAAACTTCTTGGAGTTCTCTTACTTTGTACAGAAAGTGTTGCCGTTCTAAAAAATTTAAGAAATGACAAATTATTGGTTGGGGCGTTGCTCCAGTAGGGGGCTTCGGTCTTAATGACCTGTGGGCTCTCTCTATAATGTATTTGGCCCCAAATGGGTAAGGGCCAGCAATCTTCTCCACCAACTTCTGGGCAAAAGCAATAGTATTCTGGCCCTCCTCTCCCTCTGGTAGCCCAAGGATCACTACATTATTTCTCCGGCTGCTACCTTTGAGGTCTTCAAGCTTAGCCTCAATTCTGGACAATTTCTGGTGCATAGCTGTCATCTCAGGCTTGAACCTTTCCACTTGCTTCTCTAAAGAGAAAATCCTGGTCAAGTTGTCTGAGGTAACAAGAGTAATCTCTTCTATTTTTCTTGTGAGCGACTTGATTTCTGATGCCATCTCCTTAATCTCATCTCAAAATGGTTTGAATTCTTCCAGAAATTTAGACAATGTGAGTGGCTCCTGATCCGCACATTTATTCAAAGCTTTCCTCTTCTCCACTCCACTTGAGGCCCGGGATTTTTGGGGGGCTTTTTCTGGTGTAACTGGCGGGGTGTGTTTCTGCTGTTGCTTTTTCATGTAGATGTCCATTCTCTCTCAAAATCGCCCTGCAAGGGCATGAAGTTATAGGGAACCAGAATAACACAAACTAGTAGGTTTAGAGATTGAGAAAATATACCAAATAACATTTAGAAAGAGACGGGAGGCTGGAGCTGTACCGAAGAGCGACTATCCGGTAGCTTGCATCACGTGGTCCCAGATAATTATATTTTCAATCACAAGAGTATGGTGTGCATATTTATGGAACACATACAAACAGAGAAGAGAAAAAAGTAAGTGCCTCAGTGAGAATGTGAACCCAGGCCACTTGGAATACCATTCTGTTTGCACTACTAGCTGTGCCACCAAGGCAACTGGAACCAAGGCCATCCCAGAGCACTTTACATTTTCTCCAATGCACAAGCTAGGGCTGCACAGATAATTCCATTTTCAATCACAATAGTGCAGTGATCATCTTTATGGAACACATGCAGACAGAGGAGAGAAATAAGTAAGTGCCTGGTAATTATCTGTGTAGCCACAGGCTGTGCATTGGAGAAAGAGTAATGTGCTCCAGGATGGCCCAGTTTCCAGTTGCCTTGGTGGTACAGCTGGTAGCACAACAGTTTTCTGGGCAGCCTGAGTTCAAGTCCCAGCTGAGGCCCTTACTTCTTTCTCTCCTCTGTGTGTAATTCCTACCTTGTCAAAACTGCATCACCAGCACCTGGTAAAGAACTCTGCAGTGAGGTTTCACATATTCCTTTGGAAGAATGAGTGTATCACCTTGTTGATCCTAGTCCTGAGCTAACTGCCAGTGAGGTTGTACATTTAGTACACAATTTTAGGACTTCAACTTTATCTGCTGACTAACATGGCCACATAGCGTGATCACTCCAATCCTCAGGCTTCAAACAAAAAAAAAATCTGAAATTAAAACTTTACATTGGGCAGTTCTGTCAACAGATTTCACCTGATATAGATCTCCTGAAATGAAAGCCATTAAGAAAGTGAAAGCTTTTTACATTTTTTCTGTCAAATTACCAGATTCTGCTCAGCAGGTGGTGTAGTGCTATAGAAGGGGGAAGCGAACATCACGGGCCATGGAAGACTAACAGCTATTCACTGTATGTGTGCCAGAATCTTGGAAGAAGTCACCTGATTCAAATTGGCCTTCTCATCATTGGAAACTCAAGGAAAACAGCTGAATCTCAGGGTATTCAGTGCCGAGACATCTCTTTAGCCTATGGACTGTGAGGCAGACAGTAGAGACACTGAAATCATAAGTCTACAAAACAAGCTATCATTCATGAAGGGCAAACTTAATGTCTTGGACTGTTGGAAACAGAGGAACAAACTCTGCATAGTCATAGTGCCTCTAGGGGATGAAGGCAAAAAAGTGAATGCTTTTGCACAACACCTGCTAAATGAACTCAGCAGTGTTTCTGTAGTGCCAATAGATGTTCAGCACTTGCACTGATCCCTAGTCCCCAGGCCAAAAAGATGGAGAAAAGCCTCATCCAGTTCTTGCCATGTTTTTAAAATTCTCTGTAAAAGAGATGTTACTGCATAAACTGAGAGAAAATGGACCCCTCATATGGAACACATACAGGATGTCTCTATATTTTGACTTCTCTGCCAACATAAATAAGAACTGCTTTCACTTCCATCTGTCATATGTTGCAGCAGGTGCAAGTCAAGTACAAAATGACAACTACATATACACTTGCAATAGAGCAGAATGGGGTCTTCAATGACTTCACAGACTCAGCTGAAGTTGTTGCCTTCTTTCAGTGATGACGGAAACTGCAAATGCCCGTGGATAAACTGACTAGAAAAAATAAGCAGGAAATTGCCAGAGTGACTATCAGCAGGACATGGACACTCAGCCTCAGCCTTTTTCCACAGCCCCTTCTACAAGTGCAGCCCCCCCCCCCCATGATCAGTGGTATCATAGAACTAAGAGTTGGAATGGGCACTTTTTCAAAGGACAACCTCTTCCAAAGTACCCCAGGCAGAGCCCCAATAACCCTTGCAGACAGGACAGGCTTCAGGATTCTTGCACCACAGGTGACTCCCTGAAGGCTGCCTCTCATCTTCAACAGCTGAAAAACAATTCAACAGGCCTCTCTTCTAACCTGGCTGCCCAGGTAGAAACTTTACATGCTTAGCAGCAACCACTGGCACCCTCATGGGCAGATATGGTCCAGCAAGTTGACCCACTTCTTGACCAGCAATAACTACACCAAGATGCTCCAGCAATACCTGGGTAAAATACCTGAAATAGCTAATCTACAGAACTAACTATATTGTTTGACAATTTACTTCAAGAATTACAGCAACTATGCTGCTTGCAGTAGCATTGGTGTATGCTTAATTGTCCATGAGATATCTCCTGGCCCTTCTAACAGATTTTTGGAGACCAAAAGGGGTAGTGTGTGTTTTAGCTAGAGATTTAATTTATTTTTTGAAATGATTCACCAGGAAAGACACACTGAAGAATTGAGTTGCTCATCTCCCAGTGCATCTTGGGGGGGAAAGGGAAAAGGGATGGGAGTAACAGCTTACATTGTATTATATTCAGTAAGGACAAGCATACATAGCAGATACATAAAGAGAGAGACATATAAGTGCTTAAACGTTAGTTGATACTAGCAAAGGGATTAAGCAAACATCTTAAGGGCATAGGGTATAGGCGTACATTACAGTTTTGATATTCAAGTGCAAAATAAACATGACATGATATTATATACAAATCTCTGATTACCCAGTGAAGTGCTTTTGACAAAGTACAGTTATATCAGTTTATAAGAAGGTGGTGAGGATATGCAGTCTTGGGAGGAGAGGGCAGGTAGTGTTCCATAATTAGCAGAAGACAATAGAGTGGGAATGGAGGGGAGAGGGGGAGTACATTCAAAGCAGGTGCAGTAAGGAGAAAGAAAGTGTGGAGAGCTAAGAGATGGAGAGAGGGAAGAGGAGAGTCTAATCAGATGAGTACATTAAATGCAGGTGCAGTTAAGGGAAAATACATTTTGGAGAGCTGACAAGATGGAAGGGGAGAAGAGGACTGTCTAATCTGATGGGGTTGGGAGTTCCATATTTTTGGGAAGTAGTGTGAGAAAGTTGATTGCCCTACTGTGGCTGAGTGGCAAGGGACTATCATTGTGCATGTATCATAGGATCTAACGTAGTGAGAGGGTAGGGGGAATGTTAGAGAGGAGGATAGATAGGATGGAAGGGACCTGAACCAAAACTTAAGATTAATTTAGCACTGTGGAGAGACATTTGTTATCAAGAGAAGGACGTGTAAGGGAGTGGTAGAGGTCACAGTGATGAGTGAGAGGAGAAGAGTCCAGAGTGAAGCAGCAGAAGAAGGAGTAGAAAAGAGTATCCAATCTAGCTTGGGAAGTCTTAGGAGCTGCACTATAGACTACTTCACAGTAGTCAAAAATTTGGAGTATCATTTTCTGGATGAGTTCCCACCTGACAGAAAGAAGTAAGCTACTGCGGTTCCTATAGAGGATGCCTAACCTGGGGTGCAGTTTTTTCAGGATGGCATCCACATGTCCAGAAAAGTTGAGGTTCTGTTCAAGCCAGACCCCAAGATATCTATAAGAGGAGGTATCCTCAAGAGAAGTCCCATCAAGGCTGTGGAAGGAGGGCAGGTGAGGGAGCCTAGAGAGTCTCTGCCTAGTGCCAAAGGTCATGGAGACAGTCTTCTTGGCATTTAGAAAGAGCTGATGTAAGCAAAGCTAGTGCTGACCATTGTCAAAGTCATGCTGGAGTCTGGTTGCTACATCAGAGGGAGAGAGGCCAGTGGTGTACAGGACAGTGTCATCAGTGTAAATGTGGATAGAGGAGGAGGTACAGATGGACAGGAGTTCATTGAGGAAAATAGAGAATAGTAGTGGACTTAGTACTGAGCCCTGGGGTACACCAGTGGTAGTAGGGAGAGGAGAGGATATGAAGTCAGCAATTATAACTAACTGGGTCCTACCTATAAGGTAGGCTCTGAACTAGTTTGTGACAGAGTCAGATAGCAAGCTGATGTTAGATTTTTAAAAAGGAGGTGGTGGGAAACTGTGTTGAAACCTTAGCGAGGTCGACAAAAATGACAGATGTGATTTGGCCACAATCCATCCCTGAGAGGATGGAGTCAGTGAACCTAAATAAGGATGTTGTGGTGGAGTGATATTTCCAGAAACCAGACTGGAAAGGGGAGAAGAAGCAGGAATTGGAGAGGCAAGAAGAGAGTTGAGAGAGGACCATATGCTCCTGCAGTTTCACAAGGACAGGGAGAAGTGATATGGGATAGTAATTCCCTGGTGTGGAGGGGTCACCACCCTTAGGTAGTCGAAAGACAATAGCATGTTTCCAGATGGATGGGACAGAAGCAGATGAGAAAGAGAGATTTAGGATAGAGGCCAGTGGTGCTGAGATTTCTGGTGCAGATAGGTATAGGATGTTGGAATTAAGGCCATCAGGTGAGCTGCCATTACAGCGGTTGAGTGCAAGGAGAGCTTCCACGGTGTCAGAAGAAGAAACATTAGAGAATGTGAATGGGTCCTGCTTGGAGGTGACACTTGAATTTATGTTAGGGTGGAGTAAGTGGAAAGAGGGATGAGAAGGGAGTGAGAACAGAAGGGCAGTGGCACAGGAGGTAAAATAAGAGCTACATTTAGAAGCAACAGTAAGGGAGTCAGATATTAAGGAGTTGTTAGATTTGAGAATGGGGGTTGGCTGTTTAGTGTTGGGGGGGCAGAGTATGTACTACCTTCCAGAATTCTGAAGGGTTGTTTATGTTGGTTTGGAAGGTAGAGTCAAACTATTTGGCCTTGGCTAATCTGATAGCCTTGGTACATGAGTTTTGAAGTGTGCGGCATACTTGGAAATCATTTGGCAACTTAGAGGCTTTATGAACCTTCTATTCCTGGTTGCATGCGAATTGGCATGCAAGCAATTCTGGTGTGATCCAGGGAAGGTGATTTCCACAAACTCTGGAGGACCTGACTGGTGCATGTTGATTTCATGTGTGTATAAATTTATCTTGGAAGTAGTCCAGAGCTTTGTCAACTGAGTTAGCTGCTGAGATAGCGGACCAATTGATGCTTGTCAGGTTGTGGAGTTGGGGGGGGTGAGGCCTAGGTATTTACAAGATATTGTTTGTAGGATTTTGCGGGGGTCTTGGACCTGTGTATTTTATGGACCATGTAGATTATGTGATGGTCACTTACAGCATCTGGGAGGATGCCAGCTTGGATGACATGGTGTGGACGGGAAGTGAGGGCTCAATTATTGAGTGAATGATTTTGCATTTTAAAATGTAGCCAAGTTGGTTCCTGAATCAATTGAGATAGGTTATGGACAGTTATGTGATTTTGAGCTTTATTTAGGGAAGAAGACAGCCAGTTTTGGTTGAAATCCACCATTATAGAGTTCATCTGAGGAGGTGTGAGATGCAATGGTTGTTATGAGATCATATACGGTGAAAGCAGGAAGGCCTCTGCAGCAGTGAATTCCTGCCACAAAGACATGGATTGAGAATGACAGGGTTAGCCTTATGATGAGTGCTTCATATGCAGTTGGAAGGGATGTGGATAGACCTGTTGTATATTGAATTCATGAGAGTTGTACATCGCCACTCCTCCACCTCTTCCTGCACAGTCTTGTCATGATAGGGTGAAGCCAGGAATAGAGATAGAATGGTCTGCTATTTTAGAATTGAGCCAGGATTCTGTAATGATAAGTATGTCAAGGGAGAGCAATACAAAAAGAGATTGTAGTAAGTCACTTTTCGATAGTAGGCTTCTTATATTGAGGTGGAGGATTCTAAGCTCATGAGGGAGGTCAGAAGAGTTGGAGTGGGAGGGGCTAGGGTTTTGTTTTATGTCACCAGATGACAGGAGTAATCAAGCTATGGTGAGATAGAGTATCTTGGAGCTCCTATACCAAGGTTGGGATTTGAGGTGGCAAGAGAATGAGGATCGGGAATGAGAGAAAGTTAGTGTTTTTAGTAGCCATAGTATGGCACAGGAGTTTGGCACTGATATCAGTGAAGCACTAGGTAGGAAGGAAAGGTAAGACCAGAGTTGATCACAAGGAGTAGGGGTTAGAGCATATATAAAGTTAGTGTGGGGGATTTGGATGGGGTAGAGTCTAGTGGAAAGGTATAAGATCGGAGGGAGAAGATAGGAAGGATTGTAAGCAGCCAGGGTGAGCTTGCAATCATGATAGGATAGAGTATTTTAACAAAGTTAGAGTATAGAATCTCTGATCTACTAGCAGTTTAATGGAGGTAGAAAAAAGAATGTATTGACAGGTGACTAATATGAGTGAAATGTTGGTGAAGTCTAAGCTCAGTAGGGTTTATGAAAGAAAAACAGACATAAATACATTTTTGAACTTTTTCAAAAGGCTGGGTTGAGCTACCCAAGCCTACAACCATCCATCAGAGCCTCTGCATTGTTGTTGTTTCCTACTGTTTGATGTCATTCTATGCTATCTGTTTCCCCAAAATTCTTGGAGCCCTTTCTCCACCCCCCTTTTTTTCTCTTTCAATATTTTCAAGCAGTATGGAGACCAGCTGTTTTCTGATAGCTTGTGGCAATGTAGGAGATCATCTCCCCCCTCTCTCATGAGCACCACATGCATGGTCAGCAGGACCCTCCCTCCACCCATCTCCTTTGCAAAGGGTGGGAAAAAGTAGAGTGCAGGTGACCAATATGTAGCAGATTTCATGATCGACATGGCATTTGAGTCACCCAAATTGATGGTCCTGGGTGACTTCAATACCTGTGTCATTAAAGAACTCTCACAGTTTGGACAACACTTCCTCCAATTAATGACATCTTTGGGCCTTACACAAGTTGTTACTTCTGCCACTCATAAAGGTGGTCACTCTTTGGACTTAGTCTTCCTCCTGGGGATTGAAGCTTTTGACTTGGGGTGTAACCTGTCAGTTGATACGATCATTACACTGTGGAGTTCAGTTTTTGTACCTCCCTTTATAGGTCTTACCCCTGTGGAGATGATCAGGTACCGCTCTGTCAGATGTTAGCTCTGAGGGCCTGGCAGCAGTGCTTGACCTATCAGAGCTTTCTAGAGTGAGCAATGATACAGATGCCTTGGTTTTGGCCTATACTAAGGCCAATTCCACAGCCCTGTATTTAATTGCTCCCATGCCTGTTCATCCTCTCCTCCTTTGCCCTCGGTCATCATGGTTTGATGGGACTTTGAGGGAGATGCAGTGATACACACAAAGATTAGAGTGTTGTTGGCAGAGATTCACCCTTGATACCGACCATCTTAGATCATTGGAACATTATCAACTCTGTCATCTGCAATCTCTGTAAGAAGGCAGAGTTCCTGTCCGGGGAGATTGCGGCTGCTCAGAACCGACCAGCTCAGCTCTTTTGAACCATCAACAGACTGTGCAACCCAACCTGTCTGCAGGTTCAAAGAGCATTTTCACAAGTTGAGTGTGATGAGTTTGCTTGCTTCTTTGTGGCTAAGGTGGCCAAAATCAGGGCGGCACTCCAGCCTGCATCCTGTATGGGAGATGCTGTGGATCAGTGCTTGGTCACAGTCCCTAGACTCTCCTGGAGTTCCTTTGACAGGCTAGAGTTCATTGATGTCATGAGGATTGTCCAGGGTATGTATCCTACATGCTGTAGTTTGGATCCCAGCCCAACTTCCCTGATAAAGGGTTGTTATGATACTATTGGCCCATTCCTAGCATGGATAGTCTGGTGCTCCTTGGAGATGGGTGAGTTTCCTAGCTCCCTGAAGGAGGCAGTGGTAACGCCCCTCCTGAAGAAAGCATCTTGATACCCAGACTGCCATGCTAACTACAGACCGATCTCTAACATACCCTTTGTGGGGAAGGTTATTGAGAAAGTAGTGGCCATAAAACTGGAGAACCCTTTGACCATCCATGATATCTATGAACCACTCCAATCTGGTTTTCGAAAGAGGCATAGTACTGAGACAGTGTTGGTTCGGGTGCTCAATGATCTGATGGTGAGAGATCAAAAAAGCCATTCCATCTTGGTCTTTCTTGGTCTCTCTTTAGCTTTTGACACTGTGGACCATGGGGTACTTCTCGAATGCCTGGAGTTCATCTACGGCCTGTCTGGTACAGTCCTCAGGTGGTTTAGATCTTTTCTGTCAGGCAGAACGCAGAGGGTGGTGTCGGGGATTAATTCTTCTCGCCCAGTCTCTCTGTCTTGTGGGGTTCCTAAGGGTTCGGTGTTGTCCCCCATGTTGTTCACAGTGTACATGCTACCCCTTGGAGACATTGTAAGAATGTATGGGCTGAGGTTTCACAGCTATACTGATGATACCCAGCTCTACCTATCTTTTGCACCTGACCAGGATAGAGCTCTCTTGAAATTTAACAACTACCTCACTGAAATCCAGTGTTGGATGAATTCAAGCTGGCTGAGGTTGAACTTGGAGAAGACTGAGGTGATGGTTGTGGACCAGAGTCGCTGGATAGAGGGGCGGGAGTTGGTTTACCCTCAGCACTTTTTCTGTGGGGTGTCCAGTTCTCTACTTATGTACAGGTGTGGAACCTGGGGTGGATTTTTGAAAATGAGATGACACTACGATTGCAGATGTTGGCAGTTGTCAAATCATCATTTTACCATCTGAGGAACATCTCCAGGATTGAGTACCTTGTTCCATCTGGTGATCTGCCAACATTGGTCCACGCCTTTGTGACCTCACATCTTGACTACTGCAATTCCTTTTATCTAGGGCTTCCTGGGGTTGATATCTCCCACTTGCAGCTAGTGCAGAATGCTGTGGCCCTGTTATTGACAGGTACTCTTCGTACCTGTCATATTTCACCGGTTCTGTGTGATCTGCACTGGCTGCCAATACAGTGGCGGATCACCTTTAAAGTTGGTCTTTTGACTTACAAAGCCCTACACAGACTGGGCCCGGACAACTTGAAAGATCTTCTGGTACCTTACTGCCCTAGGCAATTGCTCTGCTCTGTGGATGAGGGGTTGCCAGAGATTCTGAGGGTTTATTTAAAATCTTCCAGGGCTCATGCTTTTATGTAAGTGGCCCCTGCACTTCTGTGCTGTTGGTCTAATTGCTCCCCCAAACTCCCTCCCAAGACATCCTATTAGCACTCATTAGAAAAATGTATGCTGAGGCAATTACAGTTCTACCTTCTTAACTACGACTGGACCACCACACACACTGCCACCTGTGTTGTCAGTGCCCTAACATATTTCATCTCCACCTTCAACTCTGCCTGTGACATTTTTGCCCCTTACTTCAAACATATTGTCAAAGGCTCAAGAAATTCCTGGATCACCCCTGCATTCCTATACCTCATGGTCTCACATGACAACCTCTGGCATAAGGCTCTGGCATCTGGTCTCCCTGAGGACAGGCAATGGTATAGGGCTGCCAGAAATGTGTGTACTTGGAAAAGTCACCTTGCAAAGGCTACCCACTTTAAAACTTCCCTCTTATCCACCTGTGAAATGGGAAGAAGTTTTGGGATAACACAAAGGATCTGACTGGTAAACCCAACCCCATCCACCCTCTTTGCTAAATATCAATGGAGTCACTACCCAGGACCCTCAACTCATTGTAGATATAGTGAAGCCCACCAGGATGAAGTACTGTGTAAAATATTTACTGCATGATGAAAGGGATTAACTCCCATTGTAATTACATTGTTTGCTGCAGTAACTCTACTGCAGAATTCTGCAGTGCTGCACTTCATCGTGGTGGGCTTCACTGTACCTTCAACACTGCATTTACAGATCTTACTGGAGTTCTCCCACCAAATTTCTTCAATAACATGTCCAGCCCCCCTCCAACTTCAGCCCCTATTGATATCCCCTTTTCCACTTAAGGGCTGTCACCCAAACAGAAGTAAAATCATACCTAACTCGGGTCCTGGGAAAATCAAGATTTAGTGGAGAGTCCCTGGACTTGAAGCTGTGACAACTGGCTCTTGATGCGGTCCTTCCCCCTTACTAATACATTTAACCTCTTGCTCTGTCTTGGCCAATTCTCTACTCAGTGGAAGTCTGCAATGGTTACCCCTATAATTAAAAGTGGTGATTGAACATCTCATTGTAACTACCATCCAATCTCTATTCCCCCCAAAGCCCTTGAATGGATTGTATCTGATCAAGTCTCTGAATACCTCACAAAACATAATCTACAGTGCCGCCAGCAGCATGGCTTCAGGAAGGGTCACAGTACCACCACTGCCCTCCTGGAGTTTCCTGATTTTACTCACAAAGCTCTTGACCATGACCATTTAGTAGGGTTAGTCTACGTAGACCTTACACAAGCTTTCAACATGGTAAACCACACACTCCTCACTGCTTCCCTCCTTTCTCTGCTCCTTTCCCAAGAAACCTCTACCTGGTTTGACAACTACCTTAGTGGGAGGTCCCAGAGAGTGAAAATCCACAGCGCTCTCTCCTCTAGCCTGCCAGTATGTTCCTGAGTCTCCCAAGGCTCGATACTTGGCCTGCTCTTTTTCAGTATCTTACTCAGAACCCTCCCCCAGCTTGCTCTGGCCACTTGTTACTCTACATAGACGATGCCATCATTTATTCTAGCCACCCGGACCCTATCCTGCTGGAAAGCATTCTTCAAAGGTACTTTTGCTGAAACTGAATCATGGCTCTCCCTCCACAAACTCATCTTAAACTACAAATAGACTAAAGTGATAGTGTTTGCCAACCCTCAAAACAAAAATAAGGGGCTGACTCTAAACATACTCAATCACCAGTGCCAACCCTTTGAGCAAGTCAATAACTTCAAATACCTTGGTATCACCCTCAACTCCTCCCTTTCCTACTATGAGCATATCAACCTGTTCTGTAAGGCTGTAAACACCAGGAGTGGTCTACTCTATAGACATAGGGCATGCATGACACCAGATGCCCTTTGCCTGGCTGTTACCAGCTTGGTCCTGTCTCTAGTTGACTATGGCATCATTATCTTTGTCTCCACAGCTGATATTGCCTAATGCAGAATCAAGGTCACCCTCAATAAAGCTTGTCATCTAGTAGTTGGTGGGGACAGGATCACCCACACCTGCGACCTCTGCAGTCAAACAAACTGGTTAAACTTCAAGGCTAGGCTCTCCTAACAGATCTGCTTGCTGGCTAGAAAGATAACCTTTTGCTCTCTCTCCTCCTGCTGCCATACATCTCCTCATCCTTGCCCCCACCCCTCAGACTACCAGAAGCTCCCCTAAGGCGTCCTTCCTAGTACAATTTTGCAGAACTGCTCTGGGGCAGACAGCATTCATGTACAGGGCTTCTGTTTGGTTAAATTACCTGCCTGCCGAGGTTTTGTCTGACAATAAGATTGGCCCCTTTAAATTTAAACTCTGGCAGCACCTCCTAGCTTTAAATAGCTGTGACTGTCCCTAGCCCTACCTCTGCCCTCTCACTCTTATACTGCCCGTCTACCCCATAATGATTTATCTCGAGACAGTGTCTTCTCAGACATCTCCAGCTCTTCCCCATCATAATATTTTATCTCGAGACAATGTCTTCTCAGACAGCTCCAGACTTTCCCTTCTCACTCTCACCCCTATCCCTCTTACCCCTGTTCTTTGATCCCCACCCCATCCATCCATTCCTCATCCTGCTTCTCTGACTCCTCCTTCCCCCCTTCTGCTACTTCAATATCTTCCACACAGACAGACATTGTCATCTGACCAATCTCCTCTATGTAACCCTCTCTGCCCTTGTCCATTTCCTCACTTAGTAACTTGGTCCCATATTTTCATTTCCCTTAATCCTAGAGTCTCTAATACTATTAAGTAGCCTACCAAGCTGTTGTTATTACCTCTGTTGTATTAATTAGCTTCTGTAATTACCCATCTTGTATAAATCTTAATCATCACTATTCATGTTTCTTCTGCTTACACACTCATGCATACTGGGGCCTGTTTTTAACTGTTGCCACTGCATTGTACACTGCTGTCTACTGCATTCTCTGCATTGTATGCTTGTTATGCCATTTTCAGCTGTTTCCTGTATATTTTGCTGTATTTGCACTGTCTGTAGCTATTGCAGTATTGACATGGAGCCTTTGTTAATAAATCTCTGACTCAAAGTTTGTAATTCTGAGAATTTAATAAAAACATAAAAAAGTATGACCTTAAGGGACTGTTTTTTCCTAAGTGTAGGACAGTACATTTGTCTGTGTTAAATTGCATCTTGTTTACTTTAGCCCACAGTTTAATATTGTTTAAATCACTGACAAGGGACAGGTATTTCTCTTCAGTCTCAATTTTGCAACTGATTTTGTTGTCGACAGTGAAGTGTAGTACATTGTTTTTTAGGATGTGATGCACATTGTTAATAAATAGCCCGAACAGTGCCGGACCCAGGACAGATCCCTGGGGAACACCATTGCTGACCTCTCCCTCATTTGACAGAGGCCCTCACACCCTTACTTGCTGTGTTCTATTCGTCAACCATTCTTCCAACCATTTTACTAATTGTAGGCTATGTCCCTTATTCCTCAATTTTTTAACTAGTTTGAATGTGGTATGGTATCAAAAGACTTTTTAAAGTCCAGCGAGATAACACCCACTGTGTCTAAACTAATGCTAATGATGTCATAGAATGTCATTTGTAGTGCATGACCTCCATGGAGTAAAACCATGTTGGGTTGGATCATGTTGACCCCTGAAAGTTATTTTGTTGTTAAGATGTATTTGAACAATTTTCCATGACTTTACATGGTACTGATGTTAAGCTTATTGGCCTATAATTACTGACTAATGCCGTACCACCTTTTTTTATGTTGTCTTGTGCATGCTGTTAAAAAAAAAGTCAGCTGTGATTATGTATTTATTTATTTTTTAGTAACCTGGAACAAAGAAAATGGTCCCTCGCCATTGGGAGCCCTCCCCCAACCCGCACCCACCCTCTGTGCACTCCACCTCCACTCACCCCATACTTACCACTTGAGTCCAGTGCAGTGATCTTTGGTGGAGCAGGAACATGTCTGCACTCTTCAAAGCTGACCGAGAACTGAAGAAATACCAGTAAGCTGTAAAATGGCATAAATGGGGGATTTTCAACTTAGGTGGATATCTCAGCCATTTTTGTAACTTTTGGCTCCAGATTTTCAATATGGGGTTCTTGGGACCCCACCTCATTAAGTCAGTCACTGTCATTTCATTATTCAGTCTAGAAAGGTGATTTTGCGGTCACTGCGCAGAATCACCTTTTGGGACTGATTAATGAAACAATAGTGTCAGTGTTCATGAGGTGAGCTCAAAAAAAGCCTATGCTGCAAATTTGGTTAAAAATTCCAAAAAATGAGCATGCTTTGCACAGTTTCTACGCACGCTCATAACTTCAAGAATTTTTAATATTTTCACTCCAGATTTTCAGTGTTGCCATTTTTTCACACCTCCTGATGAACAGTGCAGCTGTCATTTTTCACATCCTGCCCAAAATGTGTTTTCACAGATGTGGCACACAATGGCGCAGTCGCTGTGGGAAGTCAATACAGAAAACAAGATAGTTGCCAAGCAATTGTAGAATTTGAGATAGGAATGTGGGGCTGGATATTCAAAAGGATTGCGCCATGCGCAATAGGGTTGCGCCTGCGTAAGTCTGAAATTGCGCCATCCTGTCATATTCAGCAGTAGGCAGTTGTGCCCCCCAAGTCAAGCTGAGCAACAGCGCAATGCTAATGAAGGCATGCTGAACCAGAGGGGGAGGAACCATGCATATAAACTGCACAGCCCGATATTCAGTGGGCTGTGCAGAGTTGTGCAGGTGCAACCCCCAACCTGTGCCTGCACAACTTTGAGCCAAAAAAAAAAGGAGTAGTCGAGGCCACCCACAGGTGAGCTGCCACATTGCAGAGTGCAACACAGCAGCTGCCACCTGTGGGTGGCCCTCAACCTACTCCCTGTGCCCCCATGCAGCCCAATCATGGGCATATAGTAAACCCTCTGGCCAGCCCAATCACGGGCATATGTTAACACCCCTCCCCTGACTGGTCCGATTATGGGCAAAAGTGATAAATAAACCCACCCCCACCTGCCTGATCGTGAGCACCAAGTGTCTAACCCCCCAAGAACATATCCCTGGTGGTCCAGTGGACTAAGCCTGATCGCAGCACCAAAGTGATTAAACCTCCCCCAGACCATATCCCTGGTGATCTAGTGTCACCCAATCCCACCCACTCACAAAGCCCCACCACCCTGCTCCCCGGCAGCCGGGCGGCAGCATCCCACCCGCCTACCACCTGCTGCCTGCTGATTGACTGCCTGGTAGGGCTGCAAGTCCATTGATAAGAGCCATTTCAGTAGTAGTCGATAATGATAAGGCAGTCTCAGATATTGAATGAATGAATTCATTCCATATCTGGACTCGCTTTGTACGGTATGTGGGCTGCACATCCATTGGCTCTTGCTCTGAATCACTGGGCATGCAGCCTACTGGGCTGTCAGTCGGTGGGCGGTGGGTGGCAGCTGGGTGGATGTTGCCGCCCGCCAGCTGCCGGGGGAGGGTGGGGGCTTCGTGGGTGGTGGGGTGGGGGATGCTACAGCACCAGAGATATGGTCTTGGGGAGGTTTAATCACTTTGGTGCCGCAATCGGGCTTAGTGGTCCACTGGACCACCAGGGATAGGTTCTTGGGGGGATTTAATCACTTTGGTGCCACGAATGGGCTTAGCGGTCCACTGGACCACCAGGGATATGTTCTTGGTTGGGTTTAGACACTTTGGTGCCACGATCGGGCTGGTGGGGGGTGGGTTTTATTTATCACTTTTGCCCGTGATCGGGCCAGTCGGGGCAGGGGGGATTTAAACATATGCTTGCGATCGGGCCAGTCAGGGGAGGGGATGTTTAAAACTTATGCCTTGGCCAGTTGGGGGGTAGGGGATTTTTAACTTATGCCTGTGACCGGGCTGCAGGGGTCATCAGCCCCTGATGGCTGCTGCCTGGCAGGGTGCCAGGCACAAGTCCTCAGGGATCGGTGCACCTGCATGCTGATGGCATACAAATGGGGCCATAAATAGATGCAAATGGCCCCCCCTGCACCTTGCATGAATTTTGGCCCCATTTGCATGTCACTTTTTGAATATGGGAAATTTGCGCATGGAACAATGGTACTTGTGCCACCGCAACTTGAATACTCCTCTCTGACCACTTGCCGTGGAGCAAGTTCCACTGCGCCATGCACAGTGGCTGTGGCCGGGGGGGTGATATTCAAAGGAGTTGCTCAATAGCGCAACTCCTTTGAATATCGCCCCGGCCACACCCCTGCGCAACTATTTTGTGCAGCGCAAGGGCTTGCGCCACAGAATAGCGCAGTTTGAATATCCAGCCCAATGAGCATAGGTAGGTAGGAAGAATATCAGGACGGAGACATGTAGAGATATTTAAGCCAGACAGAGACAGAAAAGGATAAAGAACAGGAGGAAGGTAAGAGTAGAGGTGGCAGGGGCAGAAAAATAAGATAGAGATAGAGAGTGGATAAAAGAAAACATAAGAGAGACACAAGTGTGGCAAAAAGAGAAAATGAGAGAAGTAGAGAGAAGTAGAAGTCCTAAGGAACAAATAAGTACAAATTGGAAACAAATAAGTACAAATCAGAAGTCAGGTAGGAAAGCAAGCACAGGTGTTGTAATTAAGGAGTAGGCAAGAATGCATGCTAAATCAGGTGGGGTCAAAACAAGTACAAAAGTCAGTACTTGATAGATGACCCCTAAGTTCACTCTTGAATTGTTTACAGGTCTTGGTCTGCCTGAGTGCCAGGGGAGGAGTATTCCAAAATTTAGGTGCCATATGCCTGAAAGCACTAGTGCCTTGAAGGATGACATCTTGGGACTTTTAGGAGAGAGTTGTCAACTGACCGAAGCCCATGAGCAGAGGTTATAGGAGTGAGCAGCACATCCAGAGATCTTGGTACATTTAGCCTAAGGATAGAATCAATCAGGGATCCCAGGTAGTAATGCCTAGATGCAGAGGGGGAGAGCCACCCAAGATCAGCATATAGCTGACAACAGTGCTTTAATCACATGGCCGAGGATGCGTATCGGCATATGTTAGTGTAAGTAACATCCCACTTCAGACTCCAGATCTTCAACATTGCTTTTTTCTAACCTCCTTATAAACTGTTCAGCTGTAATGTTTCACATCCTGTCCGAAATGTGTTTTCGCTCCTGTGGTGCACAAAGGCATGGTCGCTGTGGAAAATCAATGTTCAGGACAGATTCAGAAAATCACAGTGACACTGTTCATGAGCAGAGATTCCAAATGCTTTCATGAGGTGGGGTCACAAAAAGCCCACGTTGAAAATCTGGAGTGAAAATACAAACAAACGCCCAGGGCGTTAGAGTTTCTAACCGTAACGTCCCACCCTGTAGAGACTGACCGGCATCAGAGGTGAGACTTTGGACTGTCGGCTGCAATGATCACTCCATTCCACCCCCACCCTGCAGCCACTGACAGGCATCAAGGTGTGCCTTGGACTCTTCGGCCCCAAAGTTCACCCCATTCACCTGTAGTGCACTCATCACAACATATTTCTTTAAGGAATGGGGTGAGCATAAGGCCCAAGGACCCCAAGGCACAATGCAATACTTGTCAGAGTCTGCAGGGTAGGGTGAGGTGAAATGGCATGAGTGTTATGGCCATCGACCCAAAGGCACTCCTCAATGCCTGTGAGTCTCTGCAGGGTAGTGTGGGGTTGGCGTCACTTCCATACTTCACTGTCATTCCTGTTATGCATCTCTCTAGCTTCTGCTCTATCAATGCCAATCTCAGCAAGACAACATTCGGCATTGACAAATGCTTGTGAATGGGGGTGACATGTGCCTTTTTCTAGTCAGAAGAGATTTTACCCAATTTATGTAATTTCTTAAAGAGTATAGTAAACAGTAGACACAGTGATGTTGCATGCTGCTGATGAATTCTGGATGAATTTCACTGGACCTGGGGATGATTTTGTTTGAATACTTTTTGAAGCTAACAGAACTTCCTCCTTGGTGAAAATGCATAAATCTGTACAGGGTGGATCTCCTTTTATCCTGCCTATATTCTTATTATTAAAAACTGTATAGAAATATATGGTTAAGGTTTCTGCCATCATGGTAGGGTCTCATATGGTGTCATTGTTATCAATTAGTGGCCCAATGGATCTATCCTCACACTTGTTATTGTTGATATGAAAAGAAGGATTTTTGGTTGCACCTGGTGTGTGCAATCTTAAATTCTAGATTGTTCCATTCTTTTCTGATTAATTGTTTGGTTGTTTTTTGTTCTGCCCTATATCTAGATTTTATTTGTTGAGATGTTTTTTTTTTTAAAGGTTGAATAGGCGTGCTCCTTTTTCCATATTTGTCTCCTGATTCTATTAGTTAGCCAGGTGGAGATTTTTCCTTTGTTATTATATTTTTGCTACAAGGGGACATAGTTATCTCCTACCTCCTTCAGTTTAATTTTAATAAGGTTTCGACAGTATTCTACCAGTTGATTTTTCATTTTTGTTTTCCACTCAAACGACTCAATGCTGCTTCTAATGTTCATATAACTGGCATTTGCATAGCTACATAGGGGTACATTGTGAATGTCATTACTATGGCATGCTGTCAAGCAGAAATGTAACTTATTATGGTCACTACTACCTAAATTTCCATGTACAGATATGTTACTAAGTTTTGTTTCTAGATTTGTAATAATCAAGTTTAAGGTGTTGGTTCCCATAGTAGATTCCATTACTTTTTGTTGAAGACCTAGTTGTAGTAAGGTGTTTATAAAGTTTGTTTCCAGTGGATTACTCCCAACTAGCTGTTCCCAAATGGCATCAAAAATTTAAAGTCTCCTAGTACTATTACATCATATAAGGTTGAGGCCATGACTAATTCCTTAATCAAATGTTCATTGTATACATTGTCACTGGCTGGGGGTCTGTAGCAGTTTCTCATTATTATTTGTTTACTTGCCTTAGTTCTTAACTGAATCCATATGCATTCTGTGTCACCTTGGGATTTGTCTGAAAGTTTTAGTTCAATGCAGTCTAGATTGTTTTTTATATATACATACTCCACCCAGTTTCCTGTTGTTCTTGTCTTTATAGAACAATTTGTAGTTAGGAATCTCACTTGACCAGTCACTAGTTTTGTCCCACCGGGTTTCAGTTTTTGTTGCCACATCAATACTGTCTCTAAGGAGAAGACTTCTAGCATTTTTTGACATGAATTGTTCTCTTTTTCCTTCTAAGAAAAGCTACTCCCAGCATTGGGACTGTCCTGTGTCAGGCATATCCAGTATCCCCTCCTGGTACCATATGACAACCCCCACAAGACAGATGCTTTGTAGGGTACCATCACCCATACCAGATGTAACTGAATTTCAAGATTGTGCTGCCCAGACATCCCTCATTACTTGTCAGAGATGGGACTCTGCTGCACTTACCTAAAATTGCACATTGAGGATGGGCTGGAGGTCTGAGTGGTCCAGAGTCCTAAATGATAACAGAAAGGCAAAAGGTAAAGCAATGTACTCCCTTGATTTATGACATCCCCATTCTTGTCTGTGGAAACAGGCCCCAGATGTGCACTTCCAATGATTCCCTGAAAATCTCATTTAGATGTTAATAGTTCTACTGCCCCACCCCTCACTAAATCAACATACATTCCTTCTTTAGAGTATTCCCTTTGCATGGGAACATGTTTGCCAAGGGATGGGCACATGCCATAACTTCAGGGTTACATCCAGTGGCAATGAAGCAACTGAATGTCAATACACTGCCTTCTAGTGTGCCCCATTCAGAGAGGCAAATCTTTCTTTGAGCTGCTGAGATAATGCTAGCCAGGAGCAACTCTTCATATGGCCCATGCAGCCCCCTTGGTAAAATGGCTGGTGCATCCTCCAGCTCATAATATCCCTGAACCTTCAGACTTCCCCCTCACTTGGGATGGTCCACAGGGTAATTTATATGGGCTATACATCAATAGTTTTGAGCAATTTGTTGTACAACAGTGCACTCCATTGCATTAGCTCTGGTGTTATTTGGTCCCTACAACAATTTGTGCCCGGACAATTCACACCCTTTATAAATAATATAAAATAAACCCCAGATGGGCACAATCCACCCACCACATGAGACAATGTGCTTGAGGGACGTAGAAGAGGAAGTCATACTCTAATTTTCTTTGGAGAACAGTACAACATCTAGTTGGAGTTAATTGTTCAGGAACTACATGTTGTAGAGACCGATTGATGCCTGAGCTAAAATAATGGAACTTGTTATCAAATAACAAAGAGCCCGGGACTAACTCAAAATGTCCCCAGTTATATACATACTCAGACAAAGCCACTTGAATCTTTTAGCCAGTGGAGATGCTAAATCCTCAGTAAGGCAATTGCTTGTTATTACTCATGGATTTATTTCTCCTAGGTGTCCCTCCCTCCCTCCCCAGATATGAAAGCCATGATTATATCTACACTTCCCTTTTTGTACTTCTCTGCCTTCTTGTCACCTATGTCATGGGCTATCTGATTTTTGAGATCTGCTTACACCCTTCTCTCCCTCCTGTCCCACCATCTTTTTCCTTGTTTTGGGGTTCTGAAAGTAGATGGCTAGGGGTACCGTGCTTCCTAATGACCAGCTGTTTTCTCCTTTACAATCTCCTTTCCTCTCTGTTGACCTCCAGTTTGCCCATCCAGGTGGACTGCTCACCGAGAGATGTGAGTGGTGGGTAGTGGAGAGTACACCAAATGAAAGACAGGATACAGACTACAGGAATGAGCAGACCACTGCAACATTCAACAAGCCTGTGCTTGCTCTTAAGCCACTTCACTAGGCAGCAGTTTATTAAGCTTCCTTTATTTAGCTCTAGTCCATTCCCTCACAGACTGGCTCCAGTGTGGAAAAGCTTGGAATGTTGTGCTAGTACTGTAGCCACTAGGGGGCTGAAGTACACCAAAGCTATATCTGTATGCACGACTGGCCTGATCAAGTATGTTATCATCTCAGTGGTCCTGCAACTTCCCTATTACCTGGTCACACACCTCAACTACAATACAAGACAGTGTATCCTGGCCATAGCAAAAAGGTCTGCTTGACTATCTTCTCATTTTTTCTCTGGCCTCACTCAGCTAGGAGAAAACTGGGAAACAAATGATTTTGTGACCTTCTCCTGGACAGGATCAAAGTCCCAGTGTAGTCCCCACTAAGGAACAGCATTCAGTTAGTTAGTTTGATTTTTTTTTATTTGACCGATAAAGCCATTACAATTTAACAAGACATCTTAAATATACAATATCAGTAAAACATTATTAAAAACAGTACATAACAATAGACTTAGTTATCAATATATTATGTAAGATGTCCATGGGATTATTCTTATAAATAATTTGATCCAGCAGTAATCATATCGATATTGCTTAAATTTTATACCCCTAAGGTCCCTTAAAATGCCACAGTGTGCAATAGTCATCTGGCAAATCGTTCAGTGGGGTCAACAGTGACTCACAGGGAAAGGGCTGGATCAAGTTCCAGGACACTGAACACCCAGTCAAGTGACAAGGTACCTATGTTAATGACTTTGCCCCAGTTGGAATTGAAAGACATTAGTCACTGGCACCAAAGTCATTTATCCTGTGCTCCCAGACAGAGTCCACCATAAGGGGATCTGGAAGGAGCACCCCATAGTGCATGCTATCCTGTGCTCTTCAGACTAATCCCTAGGTGTCTACTTCCAACTGGTCTGCATCCTAGGATAAAATATTGGTCACCAGAGCCAGGCCCATGCCCTCGCATCAAGGCATTTCATTCCATGGATATCTCAAAAATCAGTATTGAGTCCAGGCCATGTCTCAAAACCCCCCACGCTAACCTGGTGCCACAACAACCTCTGTTATGGGATACCTTACATTTATTCTGCTTTTAGCTTGAAGGAGCATTCTCCATCAGGCCACTGCAATTTAACAAAAACATCTAAAATATACTATGTCATATAGTCATATAGTTGTTATTAAAAACAACACATGATACTAGGTATGGATATCAAAATCAAACTCCAAGTTAAGTACACACTTCCCTGGGGTTGTACTTTTAAATAAATTGGTCCAACAATGATCACATGGTTATAACTTAGTTACATATCCCCAAGATCCTTAAAATGCTGTATGGTGCAACAATCATCTAGCACCTCACTCAGTAGGCAGAAGTAGCCCTCAGAGAAAGGTCTGGACCAAGTCCCAGGCCACAGAACACACAACCAAAAGACAGGATACCCTCATTAAATATTATGTTCCAGTCACAGCTAAATGATCTTAGCCACTAGCATGAAAGTAATCCATTCTGTGCTCCTAGATAGAGTCCACCATGAGGGGATCTGGCCTGAGCATTCTATAGCACATGCTATCTCATGCTCCACAAACCAATCCCCAGGTGTCCACTCCCAACTGGTCTGCATCCTGGGATTAAATATATGCTTCTGGGATCAAATCTGTATCCTCACATCAGGTAATTTCATCCCACAGCAATCCAGAAGATCATCAGTAAATCCAGGTAATGACTCAGAACCCCTACCCCCTCATTGGGACTCACACGCCACTTTTAGAAGATACCATAGATTCATGCCACCATTAGCATCCTAGGAGCAATCAAAAATGTTCTAAATCCCTCTTCATGTAATCAACTATGTAAACTTTTTCCAGTCAGTAACTGAGTACAGTCGGCCTGGTGGTACTGAGGGTTGAGACGCTGGACACCACACCTCGCTGGCAACCCAGATTTGGGAATGGACTCTTGCTGCTAGAGGCTGGCAGGGGAGAGGTTGGATTGAGAGTCCCAGGACTGCTTTCCTTCCTCTGGGGTGGGCTCATGGGGTTGTGTCATGCTTGAGCGGCCCCTGGTGAAGACTGGGGGAAACACAAGGCACAGCACTAGCATGGAGTGGAGTTCAGCAAGATGCTTGCATAAGCACAGTGTGTCATTGCACTGTCGGCTCTGGGGGGACAAAAAATTAAGGTGGAAAAAGGGCTGGGCACTATCGAGCAGCTTGATGGCAGTGCACCTGCTGACCTGGAGGCCTGTCGTGGAATCGCATAGAGGAGTCCAGTGATGGCCGTGCTTGGACCCTTGCATATGAGTGAGCCTGCTGTCCTCTGGGTCGGTGGGGGCTGGCAGCTGGATGCCACTGCCGGAGCACTGCAGAGGCACAGAAATTGAAGTACGATAAAAAAAAAAAGTAACTGAGTACAGCTGCTAGAAAGCAATAATTTCTTTAACTAGAATACACATATAAACATTACCACAAATAACAAGAAACATAGAAACATAGAAACATAGACTTTGACGGCAGATAAGGACCACTTGGCCCACCCAGTCTGCCCATTTCCCTACCTACCGGTTAAGCTGCAGATTCTAGTTAACCAACAGCCTACTTCCTGCAACCCCCAACTATAATTGCCTTGTGTCTGTCCCATGCATGTTTGAATTCCCCCAATGTTTTAGACCCAGCAACCTCCTCAGGAAGGCTGTTCCATGTATCCACCACTCTCTCTGTGAAAAAAAATTTCCTCACATTACCCCTGAGCCGTCCCCCCTTTATCTTTAAATTGTGCCCCCTTGTTCTTACACATCTCTTTTTCTGAAAGATGCTATCCTCCTGGACTTTGTTGATTCCCTTGAGGTACTTAAAGGTTTCTATCATGTCCCCTCGTCCCTCCTTTCATCAAGAGTATACATATTAAGCTCTCTCAGTCTCTCTTCATATGGCTTCTGCTGCAGACTCTGCACCATTTTAGTTGTCCTCCTCTGGACTGCTTCCATCCTGTCTATGTCCTTACGTAGATGAGGTCTCCAAAACTGCACACAGTACTCCAGGTGGGGTCTCACCAACTGTCTGTACAGAGGGATAACAACTTCCCTTTTTCTACTTGTGATGCCCCTTCCTATGCATCCCAGTATCCCCCTGGCTCTCCTTACCGACTTTTCACATTGCTTACCTACCTTCAGGTCATCTGATATGACTACCCCCAGGTCCCATTCCATTTTTGTTGTTGTTAGTACCTCCCCTGCTATTGTGTACTGTTCTCCTGGGTTTTTGTTTCCCAGGTGCATTACTTTGCACTTCTTTGTATTGAATCTAAGTTGCCACATGTCTGACCATTCTCCAACCTTGCCAAGTCCCTTCTCATCTTTTCTACCCCCCCTTGTGTATCAACTCTGTTACAGATCTTTGTGTCATCTGCAAAGAGGCATACCTTTCCCTCCAGACCCTCTGCAATGTCACCTATAAAGATGTTAAAGAGGACAGGACCCAGTACTGAGCCCTGAGGTACTCCACTAGTAACCTCCCTTTCTTCAGAATGTGTTCCATTCACTATTACATTCTGTGTCCTGTTGTGCAGCCAGTTTGCTACCCAGGCTACCACCCTGGGACCCACTCCCAGGCTGGCTAACTTGATTATTAATCTTTTGTGTGGACTGTGTCAAATGCCTTGCTAAAGTCTAGGTAGGCCATATCCACAGCCCCTTCCTGGTCTATTACTTTGGTCACCCAGTCGAAGAAATCAATTAGATTCATCTGACATGAGCTTCCTGCTGTAAATCCATGCTGCTTTGGGTCCTGTGCCCCGCTGGCCTCTAGGTACTCAACAATTCTTTCTTTCAGAAGTGATTCCATCATTTTCCCTACCACTGAGGTCAAACTTACAGGTCTGTAGTTTCCTGCTTCTGCCTTGCTCCCACTTTTGTGAAGGAGAATCACATCTGCCCTCCTCCAGTCCTCAGGTACCACCCCATCCTGCCATGATCTGTTAAAACGTGTGATCAGTGGTATCACTAGGTCCTCCCTTAGTTCTTTTAGGATTCTGGGGTGAATCCCGTCAGGCCCCATTGCTTTGTCCACCTTGAGTTTTAGGAGTTCTTTCAGGACTCTTTTTTCTGTGAATGGACTGGTGTCAACCTCCCTACCCAGAAAGCTTCTATTGTCTGGTTTAGGTAACTCCTCCTCATCTTCTTTTGTGAATATTGAGCAAAAGTATTCATTCAGAATCTCTGCCTTTTCACTGTCCCCCTCTGCCCACCTCCCCTCTCCTTTATTAATCTTCACTACCCCTTCCTTAACCTTTCTATGCTCCCTAGTGTACCTATAAAAGGTTTTATCCCCCTTCTTAACTGAGTTGGCTATTTTTTCCTTGGTTTGGGCCTTTGCTAGTCTGACTGCCTTCCCAACTTCTTTCTGCTTTAATTGATACAGTTCCCTGTCATGCTCCTTCTGTGATTCCTTATACTTTATGAATGCAGCCTTTTTCTCCTTAACCTTCCCTGCCACCTCGTTTGAAAACCATAGTGTTTTTTTACTCTGTTTTGTTTTCTTTATTTGCTTCACACAAAGGCTTGTTGCCTCTATGATGGCAGTTTTGATTTTTCTCCATTGTTCTTCCACCCCTCCTTTTTGGTCATTTGCTAGTGCATTTTCCAGGTATTCACCCATTTTGCCAAAGTCAGCTCTTCTAAAGTCCAGTATCCTTGTTTTTGTATGGCTTATCTCCATGGTTGTGCTCATTGTGAAGCACACTGCACAGTGGTCGCTTGTTCCCAGATGTCTACTGACTTCTAAATTTGTGATCCTCTCTCCATTTGAGAGTACCAGGTCTAATATTGCTCCCTTCTGAGTGGGTTCCAACACAAGCTGTCTAAGGCCTGCATAGAAATAGAAAAAGCATGATAAACGTAATATATAGAAAACATTATATAAATAAATGCAGCATCAAGACAGGCTCCTTCCAGGGACTGATGACTACACAGTTGCTAAAAGCTTTTTAAACATAAATAGTACATAGTTGCTTAAGTCAAGCTTTTGTAGAAAGGCAGTGGTTTCTGGGGGGAATATACTCCCACCAGCAGCTCCACAAGTCACTAATAAAGCCTTCTTATGGAGTAAATAACTCCAGATTTGACTTGGAGGAATCCAGCTGTTGTAATTTTAAAAGGTGATACCATGTACCTCTCCACAATTCATTCGATCTTCTGGTGGATAGTGGTTCCTCTATGGAGGCACCTGCAGTGGAGACCAAGGAGGATGCTGGGAACCTTCACAAAGGAGATCCACAGGAGGGTGGCATGAGACCCTACAGGGGAAGGAAACAACTCCTGGTGGGGGACTCAATCATTAGGGGGGTAGAAATGGGGGAGGAAGGGGAGAGGGAGGTAAGGTGCCTGCCTGGCACCATGGCTTAGAGGGACAGGAAGTGAATCCTCAGGATCGTGGGAGCACCTGCACGAGGGAGGGAGATGGATGTTAGTGTCCACCTAGGGGCAAATGACCTGGCTAGGAATGGGATCAGAGAAGTGCAAGAGGAGTTTGTAGAGTTGGGGAAGGGCCTTAGACAAGTAGCACATACCGTAACCTTCTCGGAGGTGCTGCCTGTCTATGCAAGGGTGATGCTAGGGTCCTCCTCACCAGGGAATTCAATGAATGGTTGAAAAACTGGTGTGGAGCTCAGGGTTTTGGCTTCATTGGTGACTGGGGAACCACCTGGAGGAATGCAGACCTATACTGGCGCAATGGTCTGCATCTGTCCAGGGGCAGAACCAGGATCCTAGGTGAGAGGTTTAAATGCTTCATTGGCAAGCATTTAAATGAGCCAAGGGGGGAGGCACTGAAAAGGAGCAGGGAAATCCCAGCCTCCCCCCACAATCAACAGTAATTAATGAGGTAAACACCAAGGTAGAGAAGTCATTAGGGAGCAGGCTAGAAGTAAATGTAAAAAAAGGCAAAGGCAGTAAGGACAGAAATGGGGCTAAAAGGGGTAAGGTCATCAAAAAGTGGAGGGTGATGAGTACCAATGCCGTAGTCTGTGTAAGAAGCTCCCTGGACTAGTGGCCTTGATGGAAGAGGGTTGCCTGTATATTGTGGCAGTCACAGAAACATGGTACACAGAGAACCATGACTGGGATGTCAACATACCAGGATACACAATCTACAGGAGGGACAGGGAGGGTAAAAGAGGATGAGGAGTAGCTCTTTATGTAAAGGAAGGGATCAAAGCAACAGAACTAAAGAGTAAATAGGGAGCAGATGAGACACTCTGGGTCACCCTGGAGACAGGAAATGGCACCTCAATTTGCATGGGGGTTGTATACAGACCCCCATCTCAGGGGGAGGGAATGGACAAGGAAATGATAGAAGACTTCCTTAGAATGGCAGAAAAAGGGGAGATATTGTTGATGGGAGACCTGAATATGCCAGATGTTAACTGGAGCACCTTTGCTGCAGGCACATCCAAGAGCAGGGTCATTCTTGATGCCCTACAGGGGGCATGCCTCAGACAGCTAGTACTGGAACCCACTCGGGAGGGAGCAATC
The DNA here is from genome assembly GCA_016271365.2 of Neoceratodus forsteri. Classification (NCBI taxonomy): domain Eukaryota; kingdom Metazoa; phylum Chordata; order Ceratodontiformes; family Ceratodontidae; genus Neoceratodus; species Neoceratodus forsteri. Next base: position 1,346,805,998 of record CM057458.1, on the reverse strand, counting down.
TTAGACCTAGTACTCTCAAATGGGGACAGAGAAAGAATCTCAGATTTAGAAGTGGGTAGCCATCTGGGAACAAGCGACCACCAAACAGTGTGGTTCACGATAAACACAGCCATACAAAAGCAAGAGTATTGGACTTTAGGAGGGCTGACTTTGGGAAAATGAGAGAGTGACTCAAAAAAGCACTAGCAAACAGGCAAGAAGGAGGGGTGGAGGAACAATGGAGAGTAATCAAAACAGCCATCACAGAGGCAACAAGCCTTTGTGTAAAGCAAATCAACAAAAAGACAACAAAGGAAAAAAACGCTATGGTTCTCAAAAGAGGTGGCAGGGAAGGTGAAGGACAAAAGAATAGCATTCAGGAAATATAAAGAAACACAGAAGGAGAAGGACAGAGAACTTTATCAGTTAAAGCAGAAAGAGGCTGGGAAGACAGTCAGAATAGCAAAGGCCCAAACCGAGGAAAGGATAGCCAACTCTGTTAAGAAAGGTGATAAGACCTTTTATAGGTACATTAGGGAGTGAAGAAAGACCAAAGGAGGGATACTGAGGCTTAATAAAGGGGAGGGAATGTGGGTAGAGGATGACAATGAAAAAGCAGGGATACTGAATGAATATTTCTGCTCAGTATTCACAAAGGAAGAGGAGGGGGAGGAACCTAAACCAAACAAGAGAAACACTCTGAAGACAAGGGTCGATATCAGTCCATTTACAGAAGAAAGGATTCTGAAAGAACTAATAATATTGAAGGTGGACAAAGCAATGGGGCCTGATGGGATTCACCCAAGAATTCTAAAAGAACTAAGGGTAGAACTAATGACACCGCTGACGACTCTCTTTAACAAATCATGGGAGGATGGGGTGATACCTGAGGACTGGAGGAGGGCAGATGCGATTCCTCTTCACAAAAGTGGGAGCAGGACAGAGGCAGGAAACTACAGACCAGTTAGTTTGATCTCAGTGGTAGGTAAAATGATGGAATCACTTCTGAGGGAAAAAATTGTTGAGTACCTAGAGGCCAGTGGGGCATAGGACCCAAGGCAGCATGGATTCACGATGGGAAGGTCGTGTCAGATGAATCTAATAGATTTCTTTGACTGGGTGACCAAAGTAGTAGACCAGGGAGGGGCTGTGGACGTGGCTCACCTAGATTTTAGCAAGGCATTTGATACAGTCCCACACAAAAGATTAATACACAAGTTAGCCAGCCTTGGAGTGGGTCCCAAGGTGGTAGCCTGGATAAAAAATTGGCTAGACAACAGGATGCAAAGGGTAGTAGTAAACGGAGTCCACAGTGAAGAAAGCAGGGTTACTAGCGGGGTGCTGCAGGGTTCAGTACTGGGACCGGTCCTTTTTAATGTCTTTATAAGTGACATTGCAGAGGAACTGGAAGGAAAAGTATGTCTCTGTGCAGATGACACAAAGATCTGCAACAGGGTTGATACACCACATAAAGTGGAAAGGATGAGAAGGGACTTGGCAAGGTTGGAGGAATGGTCAAATGTATGGCAGCTCAGATTCAATGGAAAGAAGTACAAGGTAATACACCTGGGAAACAAAAACCCAGGGCAAGAGTACACAATGGTGGTGAGATACTGACAACAGTAAAAATGGAAAGGGATCTCGGGGTAATTATATCAGATGACCTAAAGGTGGGCAAGCAATGTGAGAAGGCAGTAAGGAAGTGCTGGGGGGATACTGGGATGCACAGGGAGAGGCATCAATAGTAGAAAACAGGAAGTTGTTATCCCTCTGTACAGACAGTTTGTGAGACCCCATCTGGAGTGCTGTGTGCAGTTCTGGAGACCCCATCTCCTCAAAGACATAGACAGAGTGGAGGCTGTCCAGATGAGGGCAACCAAAATGGTGCTGGGTCTTCACCAGAAGACATACGAAGAAAGACTAAAGGAGCTTAATATGTATACCCTTGAGGAAAGGAGGGAGAGAGGGGACATGATAGAAACTTTCAAGTACCTCAAGGGAATCTACAAAGTCCAAGAGGGTGGCATCTTTCAGAAGAAGAGATGTGCAAGAACAAGGGGGCACAATTTGAAGATAGAGGGGGGACAGCTCAGAGGTAATGTGAGGAAGTATTTTTTCACAGAGAGGGTTGTGCATGCATGGAACAGCCTCCCTGAGGAGGTCGTGGAGTCAAGAACAGCGGGAGAATTCAAGAATGCATGGGACAGACATAAGGCAGTCCTAGTGGGGGGTAGGCTGTTGGTTAATTAGGATCTGCAGCTTATCTGTTAGGTAGGAAAATGGGCAGACTAGGTGGGCCAAGCGGTCCTTATCTGCCATCAAATTCTATGTTTCTGTGTTGCAAAAATTCAGTATCTATTAAGCAATAATACAGAAGCCGTAATTTTTTGTCCTGGCCACCTTGGTATTTTTGTTAGTCTGTATGTAAAGATTATCAGGTGACAGGCAAATAAAAAGCACAATGTCTCACTGGTGAAATTAGTCCACATCCAGCCAACTCAGTAATATTAAAAACAGTACATTTTAAAGGAAGATACTCCTAGGGTCATTTTCACCATCACTATATCAGCGTCTCTGTGTAAGGAAGTGAGGAAAATCACAACCAGCAACACACAACTGGACAAATCTTATCTCTCTTAGACCGTGGGTTGAGCACTGCCACAATTAAACTTATTGTTTCTTACTCTCTCATATCCAAGTTACTGGACACCATTGATCACTTTGGCTCCTTTTTCAGTCAGGGTCACCAGAATTTCCATGCAAGATTCTGATCACCATGGGTCCTGCATTCACCTGCCTTCTCATTCAAACTAGGATATGATCCGCGTTGTTCACCACACCAAATCGACAAGAATCTAGGGAAACAAAAGTGTTGCTCTGCTAAATGTAGTAACTTTCGACTTAATTCTCAACAGAAATCTACCCTCCTCTCCCTAGGCAACAACAGCATACCTGTTATAAGCAAAACTAAGGCATGTCAGCACATGCTGTGCTTTTTCACATAGACTTCCTCATACTATGCTCCCTCACACTGGATATTCTTGGCTGGTGTATTCCTCTCCAAATCACTCTCCTTCCCTCATTTCTTGTCTGTGAATTATCCACTGAAAATGCAACTCTGGTTCAGTATCTTTGGCCGTAACAGGGCACCACCAAAAATCAGGAGTCGAGAACCTCTCAGACACTGAGAGAGTTTTTAACTTTTAAAACTCAATCTAAAGACAACAACACATAAACCTCAAATGACCCAGTGACAATCTACAAACATATAAATGTCTTTGGTTAAAAGCACAGATTTAGGTAGAACAAAGGACTCAGCGAATTCAATGCTACTTGGGGTGTTGCTGTGGAGCAGAGCAGCAGCGAGGCCATCTTGCTGCTCCACACCCTCAATGACACCCAGCATTCACTGGTGTGGTTGGCCCAAGAATTCCTTCTTTTCACCCCCTGAAGAGCTCTCAGACAAGAACTTCACATATCACTCTAAATGCCACAGTATGAGCAAAGTGATATGTGCAAAAAGCAGAGTCTGGAGTATGGTGTAAGAATTCTTCCTGATAGATGCCTATCAGGTGCACAACATCCATTCAGCATACATAGACCAGTGGTTATCTGGGATCATGCCTGCATCTCCATAGCCATTGCACTGAGACCAGTACTTCCTATATCACCAAGGTGGAGGTTCAATACCATCCTGCTACAGGATCACTAGTTCATAACATGGTTAAAAGGCGAGGTGGACACCTACCTCTCCACTGATGACATGTCTTCAGAAGTATGCTCTGGGACAATTTTAAAGCATTTATGTAGGGTAGAATTATAAGCAACTCTGCTCATGCTAAAAGGAAATGTCTCCTTAAGCTCTCACAACTTGAGAAGATCATTGTAATATGACAAACAATCCCCTTCCCTGCCACCTAAGTGGAACCTAGCCCATCTCAAATACCAAATCAATGCACTCCACAGTGCAGAAGACAGTCTAGAATACCTTGCACAGGTACTGGGAATCAGGGGAAAAAGCAGCCAGACTCCTGGCTTACTGCATCAAAATGCAGCCGATGGCCAAACATATTGCCAGCATCAAACAGTTGATGGGGAACCCCATCACTGACTCGGCAATCATTAATAATGCATTCAAGGAGGGTTCCATGACAATTCGCTCTTGTCAATTCGCTCCCCAACATTTGGCTCCCGTCAGTTCACTCCCAAGTCAAATAGCTCCTCCTCATATTCACGCTTGTCAATTCACTCCTGGTATAATGTGTAGAGAAGCTGCAGTGTAGAATTTTTTTTTTTTGTTTGTATATCCTATACTCGAGTTTCTTTCCGTTGGCCATTTCTCGCTGTCTACCACTGGTGGGGTATCTTTCATCATTCCTTCATTTATATATTTAATTTCAGTCTCAGCTCTGTATACATTTAGTGGATTCAACAAGCAGGGAGATACCTTTCCACATATTAACAGTCCCCACCGCTCTCCTTGTTATCACCAATATTTCTACCTGCGCACTTGATGTAATACAACACTGTGAGGTCCCCAAACTAGCAGAGCAGTTTTATTCACTCTCCCCCAGTCTCCACACTATCACTAATATGGCACTTACGACACTTAGTGTGCTAATCAACAATCAGTTACATTTTACCTCAGCACTGCAGGGTCTCTAAAATAACAGAGCAGTTCTATTCAGTCTCCTCTACTCTCCTCGCTATCACTGATATGGCACTTATGGCACTTAATGTGCTAGTCAGCACCCAATGTCCACAAATAACTTTATTTCTGCCTGCACAATGAGAGAAGTTTCTTCCATTTCGGCATCAAGTTGGATCGCTGCTCTCTGTAGCTAGTTTTATCATGAGCAGTATTGTCAAAACACAAGACTCACAACAATTGTTTTCCCCGAATTGGATCATATTTGAAGAGTGTGGGGGATGGAGGAACCAAGAATGCAAAAGGGAAGTAGGATCATGGGATAAGACAGCAAGCGATCAGTAGCAGGCTGTATCAGTAAGTGCTGGGGACTGTATTCTTTATCAGTTTGATCACTGACATACAGTTCCCCTTATCTGAATCTAGCTTAAAATATTGCTTCTTTGCTGTTGAGGTGACACGGAATACCATACCATAATGTAAGCAGTTTTATTCAGTCTCCCCTGCTCTCCTCACAGTAAGCTGTAAATGACTTCACTGCAGTTTCAGTACCAGGAGTGAACTGATGGGAGCGAAAATGAGGAGAAGTGAGTTGACAGGGGAGTGAATTGCCAGGAACCAAATGTCAGGGAGTGAATTGACAGGAGCGAATTGTCGTGATCCCCTTCAGGGAATACTACTCCCTGCTATACACATCAAAATACAATACTCAAATCTCCATGCTGGCTTCATTTTCAGGTCCTGTGACCCCCCCTACTGTCACAGAATAACATAAATCATTGTTAAATGTTCCAATCACCATGAAGGAATTCCAAGCAGCCTGCTAGCATTCTTGAAAGGTAAAACCCCTGGGCTGGATGACTTGCTGGCAGAATTTTACCAACCCATGCTGGGCAAGATAGATGGTAGGATGCTGGATATATTTAAGTATGCTGATGCCCAGCACCAGCTCCCCCATCAATGTCTGAGACCCTTATCACACTTCTTCCTATACTTGGCAAGGACATGCAGCTTCTATTCAACTATCACCCCATCTCTGCACTCAACACGGACATTACATTTATGACCAAGACTCTTGTGTTCAGGCTGCAAGGCTTAATCTCTCTTATAATGAGTAAACATCAGATGAGATTTGTTAAAGGTCGTACGCCTATGGACAATCTCTGTACACTCCTTAATACTATATAGGCTGTTTCCCAAGAACCCCAACCAGCACTCCTGATGAGGATTGACATGGAAAAGCTTTTGATTCCATAGAAATGGCATACCTATACCAAGTCATGTCTGCCATGGGCTTTGGCCCGTTCTTTGTCAGGTGGGTGCATCTCTTTTATACAAATCTCACTTTGCGTGTCCCCATTAATCTTCTAATCTTGGAACCATTCCCACTAGCCTAGAAGAGCCAGACAAGGTTGCCTTCTTTCATACTTTTTTTACCTAATTGCTATGGAGCCTCTACTTAGGAAACTATGACACAAGAAAGAGGTAGAGAGAATAAGAAAGAGAACAACCCCTCTTAAAATGCTTGTATATGCAGACAATCTCCTACTGACTGTATTCCACCCCTCGCAATCCCTGACCCATGTCTTGAATGCACTGAACAATTTCACTCTTGTCTCAGGCCTTATGGTCAAATGGGAAAAGACTGCAGTCCTCCCACTCAACGATGCCTATGTAGAGGTGCATGTTGAGCAATTACCTGTCATGTGATCTCCACACTACATAACTTCATTTGGATATGGTGATCTCCCTGAATCTCAAGTGTGGAGTGGACATTAATCTTACACCTCTATTCAAAGATATAGATGCTGGCTTTTGTCCATAGGAGAAGCAAAACCTCACTTCTGGGGATAAGATAGCAGTGTACAAAATGATAACATTTTCCAAAATTATTTTTTGCCTCAACAACTTTCTCATATGCATTCTCAAGCAAACCTTCCTTAGGTTGCATAAACTCTTTTTATCTTACTTATGGGTAGGAGCAAGAACCAGATTCTCAGTAGAGAAGGTTGAGCTCCTGGTAGACAAGGAGGACAGGGTCTTCGCTTACTCTGGGCATACCATCATGAGATGGAGATAAACCGCACATTCTTCTGACCTAAACCTGAACACTACAACTCCCCCTTATGACTTACCCTTAAATAATCTAATAAGGAAGCTCCCTGTGGAACAAACCAGGGAAGGGCAAATCTAAATTTGTGCCACCCACACTAAAATGTATCCAAGAAGTCTGGACCACTCTTACCAAGGGACATGGTTGGTTTTCTATCCACTTAGGCCCTTGGCAGCCACTCTGGGATAACCCTTACCTCATGGTTGATCACATACACATTCACTGAGCATACTGGAGACAACAGGCCCCCCTGACTGTGGGGCACTTGCTAGATACCTCCTCAGGTGCACTAGACTCCTTCCAAGATATTCAGGAGATATTTTAGCTACCACTGTCTGACTTTTGGAGGTATTTGCAAAATAGGCAGGTGATCCAGAACAGGTTTGCAGCTCCCTGCCAGATATAAGACACACCACTTCCAGAGGTTATCTCACATTGGATGAAACCCACCATATGGCTAAGTGGCAGAAACTATAATCATATTCTTGCTCCTCACTACCCCATTTTAAAAAAACAGAGAATGGATTGGGAAAAGAACTTAGGTCTTCTGGTTCTAGAAGAGACCTGGAAGAATCCCCTCTGCCAAGTACAGGAGGGATTCAGGGACATATGCCATCAGCTCATACAGAAAAAGATTCTATGTGGATGGTACAGAACCCCTGAGTTGCTATGCAAAATAAGGGTGCTCCCTATTGTACAGTGCGAGATGTCACTATTCCTGTGGATCTCTGCAACACATATTGTGATCCTGCCAAAAATTGGCATCTTTCTGGTCAGTGATCCTATCATATTGTAACCATACTATGGGAACCAGTCTCCCTAAAGACCACAGGTTATGGCTTTTGAGGGACACCTCAACTTTGACAAAAGAGGCTCGGCAATATCAGCTCTAGTGGTAATGAAGTTTTAAATATAGGTAAGATGGAGAACTGAATGCTCTCCAACCCTCACAGAAATGAAGTCTGCTCTGCTAAAACTAGTGGAATATGACTGTATCTGTCCTGCATCAAACTATACTCACTCTAGATTTGTCAGGGTGTGGGGCCCCTTCCTGCAGAGTGCTATAGAGGACAACATTGAGTCTAACCTCACATAGTGCCCTAGGGTTTCCCAAAAGTTTAGGAAAAGAAATGCACTAGCGTTCTCTAGGCCTTTCACTAGCATAACCTCCACCCAGTTTCTCAATTTTACAAATCTGTCCCTCCCAGTAGGAGATGGACCTCCTAATTTTTGCTCAGCTCCTATGTCCCAGCTACATTTTGTAGATTAAGCAGTGTTTCTACGCATCTATGTTTGCACTGTTTATCTTCTGCATAACCATCCGTATGATGTTTTATTGAAACACTGTAACTTGTAACAACTTATTTATCCACTGTATGTAAACTTACTCATTGCACTCATTGAAGACAATATGATTTTAGCATTTCAAAATATGTACTGTACGTTTGTTTGAAAAATTCAATAAATATTTAAAAAAATAGAATAAGGTTCTGCTGTTAACATATAAAGCCCTGAATGAGTTGGGCTCCAAGTATCTCAGCAACCTTGTGACCCCCTATACCCAAGCTACAATGTTGAGGTTCATGGGGTTGGGGAGCCTGAGGGTGCCACCTTCTTATTTAAACTCTGCTAGTGATCAGGCTTTTGCTGTCTTTCCCAAGACAATGAGATTCACTCCCAGATGAGAGGTCTGTTACTCCCACTCTCTGGCCTCCTTCAAGTGCCTTTCAAAATCTTGTCTAGTGAAGCAGGCTTTACATTTTCATTTTGTATCCTACCAAACCAGAAATGAGCTGAATTCTGAGTTGATGTAAGTTGATAAATGATATCAGGCAGGAAATCAAAAGAGTTTCTTGCTTGACACAGCCTAAACTGAAACAGGAGGGGTGAAGCAGCACCTACTTTTTTGCCTGAGTGGTGCCGCAACAGAATGTTTTTCATGCAATTTAATCCAGCACCAACAAACTTATTTGAGCTTGACAGTGGTTATTAAATTCCTGGCTAAGAAAGCAAACTAACAAAGGCTCTAAGTCCAAACCTGTAGTGCCATTACATTTTGAAAACAACTTTTGCCCACATGACCAAGATTTGTATTAGATAACTATAATAACTGGTTTCTATTTTTTTCCCATAGGGAAAGCCGGTTGTAATTCTGTCATTATAACCAGCTGGTTATAATGACATTCACCTACCAGCTTTCTCTACAGTAGTGCAAGGCACACATGCCTAATTGGAAAACTTACCGGTCAAAGCCGCAGTCAGTATCTCGCAGTAGCAGTGTTCCATGCCTCAAGCCAGCAACACATTCCTCTGTAAAAAAAAGAACAGAACAGCTCAACAAAAAAGGTAAAAATAGCCTCAAACTAAACAAGAATATGGAAGCTAGGTTTCAATTATTTGACCCTTCAATCAGAGAACAGTTCATAGTGGAAAAGCAGAACCACAACACTTTCCGAAAAACGGAAAGCGATTTAAGGCTGTTTGAGGCATTTTTAAATGAAACAGGAGTAGAAACTGAATTTTTAAAACTCAGTCCACAAGACCTTGACACCCAGCTTACCAACTTCATCTTTTGTCTAAAAAGACAAGACGGCTTTGACTACAAGCCAGGAACAATTCGTGGTATAGCAGCAAGTACTGACCAGCACCTTGTCTCAAACAAATATCCCCAAAATATTTTTAAAGGAACTGCAACAGAATTTATAAAAACCAAAAGAAACCTATCAGCAAAACTCAAGCAACTTAAGAAATTAGGGAAATGCAACAGGCCATTAAAGGCAGCCCCATTAACTGAAGAAGATATGCAGCTTTTTTACACATCAGGAACACTAACCTTAGAAAACCTCAAAGTGCTGCTCAACTTGTTTTTTAACATTGGGCTACAATTTGCACTCAGAACTAAGGAACAATACGATCTTACGTGGGGAGACATCATAGAGGGAACAGACTCAGAGAGAAACACCTATATAGAGTAGAATGAAAGACAGACTAAAACAAGGACAGGGGATAACCCTTGAGATGTCCGTCCAATAAAACCAAGAATATATGAGAGCAAACATAGGCCAGACAGAGACACAATCAATGCATATAGAATTTACAAAGAAAACCGACCACCTCAAATGCTGCACAAAGATTCTCCATTCTACATCATGCCCAATATAAACAAAAAGACTGGTTCTCTCTGGTTCAGAAACATGCCTATAGAGCTCAACAAATGCTGCAGTATGATGTCCAAAATGAAGCTCGAAGCAGGAATCCCAGAAAATAACAGAATTACTAACCAATCTGAAAAACCACAATTCAGAGGTTAGTGAACTGCAGTGTACCCCTGACTGAAGTGCAGCAAATTTCAGTCCATAAAAATATTCAGACTATAAATAATTATTCAGGCTTGTCCAAGACAAAACAAAGAAAACTCAATGAACTGTTAACATTTAATGCTGCAGATGTTGAACGACCATCTACCTCCAAAGCACAGCAGCCACAAAGCACTATGGCAATCCCCAGCAACCAGCTTGAACAAGCCTTCTCAAACACTATGCAGTCTATGTTTGGGCCTAGCTGTATTTTCCAGCAGGGAGTCTAAATCAAGATCTACAATTGCCCACCTCTGAAAAAAGGTCAAGACCCCTGGTGCTCGAAGATAGTGAAGAGGACAAGTGGGGTACGTTTTGCTCCACACAGTATACAGGGCTGGTTCTAGGATGTACTGGGCCCTGGTGCAAGACTTTGTAGTGGGCCCCTCCTGTCCACGGGCCCCCCAAAGTGCCCCCCACCTCTGTTCTCCCACGATCCACGCCATCAAAATATGTTGCTGTTGACGTGCATTTTTTATTTCCCCCTGCCTGTCTAAAGTTCTTCTAATTTTTTCTTCCCAGACACAGTAGTAACCAGTGAGTCCAGACAGACCCACAATCAATTTAAAAAAAAAAACAGTTGGTCCCTCCAGCAGCCAGGCCAGCTCTCCTCTGACTACACAGACCACCACACCACCACCCCTGCAGTCCTCCTGCACACAGATGAGATATCTGTCACACAAGGAGGCAGGATGATTCAGGCCAGCCCCTCAGCACAAGCCCAACTGGGATTTTGACTTTTTAACCCGCCTGAGCCATCTGCTGGGGCCTAGTCAGCTCTGAGTCCTCTCCGCTTCCTTCCTCGACTTTGCTTGCTGCCTAGCCTAGCTTTGAAATATTTTCCTTTTTTCTGTGCTTTCTAGAGTTTCTAGTTTCATCCCCAAATTTCGTATGTGTGTATTTTTTTTAAACTGTCTAGTTTACAAGTTAGAGCTTTCAAGTTCAATGAAGCAAATTGCAATTCAATTCCGCTGTCCGCTTTGCCACTCGTTCAGTCTGCCAGTGAGAGGATTTCTGGCAAGATGCTCCCTGACTGCGCAAGCACTGTTGTTGCCCCGCCCACAACAATGGAATATTTTAATATTAATTTTAGAATGACGCCAGCAGCCTTTTGAGCTGAGTGCCCCCAGAAAATTGGAGAAGCTGCCCACTCGGCATCAGCAGGGGAGGGAGGGAGCAGAGGAGGGGCTACGTGAGTGAGCAGAGCGTCGGGAGGGGACGGAAGCCAACAGACCAGTGACCTCTGGTTACTGGTGCAGGAAAGGATGGAGCATGCCAGCATGGAGGAGGAGGAGCTGAATTGCTGAACAGACACCAGGAGAAGGAGCGAGGACTCGGATGACGGATGGAGTCAGTCGAGGAGGTGGAGCATCCCACACAGTCTGACAGCGCTACTACAGGTCTGAGAAGGATGAGCATGCAGCAGGGGATTTAAATGCCCACACTCTGGCAGGGGCAGGTGGCAGCAGAGCTTCATTTTCACTTAGTGTGGCACGCAAGGCGGGGCAGAGCGTAGGACAGGTACAAGGCAGGCAGTGTGCATTACATTTGCCGACTGGAGCTCCGTGCCAGCAGTTTAAAAGTAAAAAATAAAATAAAAATATATTATTTTGATTTAAGGGGCCATGGGCCCGCTGACACTCTGGACCCTGGTGCAGTTGCATCCCTTGCACCCCCCCGACGCCGGCCCTGACAGTATAATTCAACAAGATCCCTGACTCAAATAAAAACTCTCTTTTTTTTCCACAGGTACTATGAGATCTCCAAGCAAAATAACCATAGCAACTGAATGAAGAAAAAGGGAACAATAAACACAAAGGACTCAAAACTAAATATTAAAATTTCCGAAGTTTACCTACACAAAGCCAGCCATAGTTACTAGTTGTATTTCATTTCTTCAATGTCTTATTTTTTACTTTTTTTTCATTTGGTCACGGAGCACGTTCCCAAACCAGAAAAAGCCACATCCGCTGTAAGTTAAATGTTTAAAAACAAAAAGTTAAAAAAGTTACCAATTCAAATAAGAGTTGCACAGTTCAAATTAATCAATGTTGTCTACATTACTTTACAAAAAAAAATGCTACCATTTACATACTGCATCTACTTGTCTCATTTAAAAGTAAACCTGCACAGACAAAAAAATAGAAACCAGACATTATACAAACTAATGGATGGGTAGCTAGATAAAACTTGGATTTTACACACATCCGCAGGGTGAGATGTCTTCATACTGTGGCATCCTACCCCTCAAGGGTGTGTAAAATCCTCATTATAACTAGCTACCCATCCATTATTTTCTATTTCTTAGCTAGAAATTCAATAAACACTACCATGCTAGAATAATAATGGATTCTACTACAGGGAAGGCACTTTCTGTTGAAGCACATTTCTGGACAGAACTCTATGCAGCTGCATTCTTCCTGATTCAGTTTTGTTTGTGTAAGGTAAGAAACGCTTTTTATTTGATTTTGTATTCTGTAGGCCATCTCTTTATATTAGACTCCTTTACTGTCCACCCATTTGTTCTTTTACTCTATTGGTATGACATTACTGGGTATTCTTGCTGATAAATATGCGTTGAACTTTTAGGGGCATTCCAATGAATGGCTACTACTAGTACACCTGCTACTACTAATCTTGGCCCTATGCATTAAGGGTATTCTGACCCCATGTGCCTTTTACATGGCACTGAAGGCTGAGATATGAGCATCCTACATTGTCTGTTGCACAAATGGCACACATCCGCTCCACATACCCACTCCACATACCTGCTCAAGACCATGCAAGTGTGATTCTATGCAACTATGTGAGCTATTCAAGGCAGGGGGCAGGGAGTGGACATCCGTGTAGAGTGTTGGTGGAGTGCAGCATGCATAATGACATTTGTGCTTCACTGGTTCAGGGTCAGTAGGTTTACCATTACGTCAGCCTGAGGGCTTCTCAAAACAGCTGCAATCCTCCTCAACAGAGCTCCTACAACATTACAGCACACCACAGCCACAGACCACTGACCCCTTCAATGCCACAGAGGACTGGGGGTGGTGGCAGGCTGCAGGTCACCAACATTGACATTCGTATAATGTGTGCTATGGACTGATATATCTGTCCAAAATTTCTATACATTCTAATTCTATCGGCAGTCAAAGGGTGAATTGCTGCTGAGGACATGGAAGCTTGTAGGTGGGCTGCTAAGTCCCATGATTCCCTGCTTTCAGGGACCAGGGGAACCACTGTGGAGCCCTGTCAGGCTTCCAATGGGAAGCCACCGGCCAGGTCCATGTCTGCACCCCTGGCCATCCCCATCCCAGTGCAGATATACGTGACCACACTCAGGACACCCAGACTCATCTGGGGGGGATGCACATGTCTGCCTTACACATCCTGTGGGGACTAACTATGCAGCAAGAAAATGAACATCCTGCTACACACCCCTATCAGTGCATAGTTGGCCTATTAGTGTATATGACCTATTATGTAGTAGCAGAATAATGCTTCTAGATTTTTTTTAATTTTCTTCTATTTCTATCTAGAGTCCTATTTGTCTTTGGTACCACTGTCTTCCAATCAGCTTCTTGCTTTAGAATTTTGCTCAGAAATTCATCTTTGTCTTTCTTCTGATCTGTCTATGACAGAACCCTATAAGCCTACATTTTAATTTAGTATTACCTTTTTAACTGTATATAACTACATTCATTTTCTACATCAAAACTCTTCTGACAGTGTTTGTGGCCAAGCTGTTTCATTTATTTCTGAAACACCTTTGTCAGTCACATTTCTTTCCTGTCTACCCATATTTTGCTGATGATTGTATCACTTCAAATGGAGATGTCTTATGCCATGACCTGCAGTTTGGTTTGCAAATGTACGGTGTGAGAAACTGCAAAAAAGGTTCTATTTCTTTATGTTCATTTTTTTTTCAGTACAACATTTGGAAAGAAAGACACGTGGCTGACATTTCCAGTAAAGGTCATGCAGTGAATTGCCCTAGCAGGGTTTGAACATGTGATGTCCTGTTCTTCAAGCCAGGACCCTTATCACTAGACCACATGGCATCCCAGAATTCTCTGTAGTGCATTGCCAATTTCCCATTGTTTTTGTATTGTCTTTTTATTCTAGATTTTTTTTTGGGGGGGGGTGTTATTTTCTGTTTTCAGATGTTGGGAATGCAGGGTGCTTCTTTTTCTTTTTGCTCCTTTGATTGGCTTTAGCTTTTTGTTTGCAATGTTTTTATTTCCATTTTCCATTTGCACTTTGCTTGCATTTTCTGTTGTGCATATTCTTGTTTTTTGAACATTCTTTATAGGGCTGAATTTTCCTTTTGTTTTGGGGTTAATTGTTTTTGCAATTTCTTTTGAGTTTTGATTTTAAGTTTGCATTTTTTTATGTTTTCTTTTTGTTTTTGCTTTCTGAGTCACTCTAAGAAACATCACAGATCATCTTTTAAATCCAGGTCTCTAGTTTCTTGTCCAAGCAGGCAATGTTATTTTAAACAGAAACAAGCCCTTCCTACACTGCACTACCACTACGTGCTGTTCAACCCCAGCCCTACATACATCTTAAAAGAAACCTAAGCGCACACATCTTACAAATTTTATATGTTTATTAGTCACCAGTGAGCTCCATTTCTGTGGCTATTAGGAATTTGAAACATTTGTGGGGGGGGGGGTTGGCAACAGTAGCCCCCTGTAACTGTCCTATGTGCCTCCATGTCTTAAGAGATTAAATCTTTTCTCTAGTTAGTTTAGTTATTTAGTTTCGAGCTGTCTTGGCATATGAGAAGATAATGTCACTTTGCCCATTTGTCTTTATGGCAGGTCCACTAATTTATAATAATAAAGCAGGTGTGAAATACCCTGGTACCCTTTATTTAGTTTCAAAACCTTTCCTAGGAGTGGTAGAGAAGGATCTGTTCATATAATTATGTTCACCATATTTTCCCAAGATTGTGACAGCATTATCAATGGCCCCACAAGCAGTTTAAGAAGACAGACTCAGCTATGTTATCAAGCATAAGAGACAAACGCAATCAAACATCAAGAATCCAATACAATTTTAGGGAACTACTGTTAATCCATATACTATTAGTGGCATACTGGTAATGTACAGAAGAAGAGGAAAAAAGATAGAATTCACAATTTTTTCAGCTTATTATAATATTACAAGCAATTTTGTGAGATTTTCTAGTTATCCTTCAAAAGATTTAGGAAAAAAAATCCTCTAAAATTATTTTTGTTATACCTACAGAAAGAGGCCAATTCCTTTAAATGAGCTAGCAGATGGAGTCCAAGTGGGATTTTTCCCAAGCTGGAAAGGGATGAACAACACCAGAAGACTAGTAATCTTGCTCTGGATGACCAAAATTGCCAGCCCTCCTGTCTTTCTCATCTTGCTAGATGCTGAGAAGGCATTCAACAGGGTGGAATGGCGATACCTCCTAGCAGCTCTGAAGGCATTCAACATAGGCCCACACTTCCAGGCCTGGATGTAGATGTCATATAACAAGGCCTCAGCCAAGGTGATCATAAATGGCTGCTTATCCCCCACCTTCCAGCTCAACAGGGGCACCAGACAGGGATGCCCCTTGTCCCTGCTCTTGTTTATCCTTGCTCTGGAACCACTACTTCAGGCTATCCACACAAATCCAAACATAAAAGGTGTTGAAATAGGGGGCGAACACAAAACTATGGCATATGCTGATGATACCTTGCTAACACTATTGGATGTGTAGGAGTCCATTCCCAACTTCCTTGCTCTAATATCACAATAAGATCAACTATCAGCATATAAACTCAATGTTGCAAAATCATAGTTCCTAGCCTCGGATCCTGGAGTATCAAGGCTCCCACACTACCCATGGGGCCTCCAGCGCACGTTACAAGGTGTTACTTATTTAGGGGTAACTTTCCACTAGAACATCCCCCAACTAGGACAGGACAACCTGAACCCCCTGCTAGCAAACATTGAAAATGACCTCAAATGCCGGGAGCTCTTACACATCTTGCACTGGGGCAGGGCACATGCAACTAAGAAGATGGCTGCCCCTAGGATCCAGTATGTCTTGGACAATTTGCCTGTACAAATTGACCCAAGATAACACTGCATATTCATGCCAGAATGAAAGCTTTCTTTTGGGGCTTGGGCCCAAAGCGATTCAGTTGGGCTAAACTTTAGGGGCAGTATAGCGCAGTGGTTTAAGGCTCTGAGCTGCAAATCTGAAGACCTGGGTTTGAATCCCACAGCCCCCCCACTTGCATAATGTGTGACCCTGAGCAAGTCACTTAACTTCCATGTGCTTCCAGGTCACACCTATAAACAAGCTTTCAGGTTAGTGTGTCTCTCCTGGTTAAACAATTGGAAATTGAAAACAGACCAGCATGCCTAGTTAGGGAGGTCTCAAACTCCCAGACTTCAAATACTGCACTATAGCTCGGATCCTGCAGCAAACGGCCAGAACAGTGAGATGGGTTGATAAACCTCATCTTCTCAAATGGGTGGAATGTGAAACAGCAATGATAGGTACCTCGCTCCTACACACAGTCTAGTTTCACCCCCCCCCCAAAGAATACCCCAATGCCTCCCACCATCACACACACACCTTAAAGACCTGGAAGACCCTTCCTCAAACTCAGCAAATGGGTCCCAGAGAAGGCAAGGTTTTACCCCCTTTAGGGCAACCCTCACATGCATATTGATAATCATCCAATAGAGGGGAATAAATGAGCCAAGTCAGGTATAAGTTACCCTGAGGACCTCAGGGATGTAGCTCAGAATGCCCTAAAAAGCGTTCAACAACTCCAACAGGAGTATAAGTTGCATAGAGGATAACATTGGAAATATTTATTTATTTAGCTTTTGTTTACCGGGTAGGTGCACTAGACAAGTAATATGCCTATTTTCAGGAACGACCCGGGGAGAGCACAAACATACAAAATACATACAAGACAACTTGGGAGGAACAGCTTATTACAGGAAATAATAACAACTGTAGAAAAGCAGATGCACAAGCAACAATTACACAACTTATTAAGAGTACATAGATTGACATTAGTGATTGCAGAATTCATCTGGATTCATTTCACTACGGAGGCTTGGAACAGTCAAACACTGATGATTGTTTTAAGTGAGACCACAGGGAGGTGCGAAAGATCCCATGGGAAGGGGCCGATCGGACATAATCAGAGAGAGAGTTCCAGAGTCTGGGCACATATGCAGCAAAGTCACGGTCCCCCATAACGGTCCGGGTGGGGGGGACTTTGAGCAACCCAGCAGTCTGGGACCTAAGCTGGTAGGGCACGGTGTCCATTTTTGGGAGGAGATGCGCCAGTCCCAGAGGGGTGCCAGTAGCGAGCACTTTCTTGGAGAAACTTCCAACACCAAAATCCAAGTATTCAGCTGGTATTATAAGTATAAGTATTATATCTTCAAATAAGGCATGCAATCCAACAGGTAGTGGGCTGCAGCAACTGAGGAGAAGATCACAATAGGTTGGATACATCCTATGACCCTCACCAGGAAAAATGGCCCATAGCAGTGCCATATATGAATATTTGTTGGACCTCAGTCCCAACCCCACTGCAGGAACATGTCAAAGATGGTCAGAGGCGTTAGGAGCAGACATCATCCCCTAGGCCTGGAGCCTTTGCTGGTAAGCTTCAAGGCAAGGCACTAAAGACACATAAAACAGATTTGTGCAATTCAAAGTGCTGCACGGATGGCACAGGACCCCTCAATAATTACATGCTTGGGGCCTGATCCCCACAAACAACTGCTGGAGATGTAATGATGCAGGGGGAGGCACAATCATGCACATAATGTGATCCTGCCAATTCCTGGGAATCTACTGGAAGTGGGTCCAGTCTGTGCTGGATAGGGTACTGACTACAAAAACACATCTGTCAGTCACCACAGTGATGTTAGGCCTCTATAACCTCTCAAACCCCAATGAGAAATGGACACAAAATGAAAGGAAATGGTTTCTGGGCACCTTAACAATGGCAAAAATGGTGTTATTGAGGCACTGGAGGTCACAGAAGGCACTGGCAGAAGCAGAATGGCTGATGGAGTTAGGCAAATTAGCTACCTATGAGAGGGTCTTGTATGTCACAAGGCAAAACAATGGCCTCCTATCAGGACATTTGGGGAAGGTATTTGACATCCTCATACCGTAAAATCCTACTGGAGAGCTGTTGGACGACCCTCAACACAACCCAGCAGGACTAGTTAATATGTACAGGCCAGGCAAAGGGGGGAAGAGGGTTTCCTCACCCCACCTAAACAGAAGGGCCGATGGACTAAAGCAGGACCCGACTAGTAGGGAGTGGAGCAGGAGCATTAGTTTCCATTCCCCATACATAGGTCCCCATATCCAGATGGCTAATAATTAGGATAGAGGTCACACACCTTCCTAGACTGGAATTACAAATCCTACAGGGCATGGTATAACCAGCATAAACAGAATGGTGCACAGTTAACACAGTATGTATACACAGGTACTAATTAAAAGAAATATTAATCAATCAATAACTAGTCTGTTCATCCATGGGTGCATAACCCAGCTAGTGGCATCTCATGTGTACATATAATATGTAAATGTCATGGAATTGCAATACATGACAAAGTGCTTTATTACTTGAATTGTGATGTAACTCAGAAATACCCAATAAAAAAGTTAATTACAAAAAAAAAAGAAAGAAAGAGGCCAATTCCTATTATAGTACTTAAGCAACTTCTAATGAATTTTCAACTAGACTATCAGATAGAAGCACCCCCTCCTGGTAGTAGTAAATACACCACCAGACAAAAAAAATCTATAGCTAAAGATTTCACAATTCTCAAAAGGGGTTTTCAAAAATCCTTAAAAATCCCTTGACTAATTCAATACTACTACTGTATAGTGCACAGCTGTTTAAGCTAGGGTAAGCCTAATGTAGATGTCTTGTGAGCACAGTAGAGTAAAAGGAGTTTACCAGATACTGAAAAGGCTTTTTAAATAGTGGAAATGGGCAGCAATCACTGCATGTTCACTGCACTATTTTGTCCATCGGTATCAGTAGAACACGGCACTGTCTGCTGTGTCTAAGATGCCTGCCGTAGTTCTCTGCACATGCACAATAACTCAGGCATGCACACTGAACTCTGGTGGCCATCTTGGATGTGATGTACAATGCTGTGTTCCGCCATGACCTTATTTGTCATCCGCTGCTGGGAGCAATAAAAGGCATCGCCAGCAGCCCGGCCATAAGCAGAGACTGCATTTGTTGAAGGAAAATACAGCTCTTATCACTTTGCCAGTACTGGGTAAACAATTTAAATATCAAAACAAAAATGTTTCATCGACAACAAACAGGGTAGAATTGTATTTATTTATTTATTTATTTGAATTTTGGTAATCAGGTAAGTCCACTGAGACAGTGCAGTCCCTTTTTGAGGGACAACCCAGGAAATGTAGTAAAATGATAATGACATGGCAGGTACAATGGTCACAGTTACATCATTTACAATTACAATTACAACATTATAGTTGCACTTGCTAATTACATAGACATATACCCATACATAGGAATTTCAGACAGTGTGAATATCTACACATGATGTTTGGAATGCAGAATCATGAGTCATAGGAAGCAGGAATAAAAGGAAGAGGCAGAGAGTTGGAGTAACAGGGAGGACTGGAACTGAGGGAGAGAAGAGCAGGACAAAGTAGAATGTGTTAAGGAGGTGCAGCAAGACACTGTCAAGAAGGAAAATGATCTCCTGACCATAGCTAACTGAGGTTTGGGCATTATGAGAAGGTGGAGAGAGGTGGATCTTAGTCCACGGGGGGGGGTTGCTGGAGCTGAATTAGTTCACCAAGATGGGGTGGGGGGTGTAACAGTGGACCAGCTTGTACACGAGACTCAAGGTGGCATACTGGAGTTTTGAGTCATACAATAGTCAGCCCAGAGAAGAAAGGACATCACAGTGGTGGTGATGGGCACTCGTCCCTAAGACAAACCTCCCTACCCTATGAAAAGCCTGTTTGAGGTGAGAAAGGATGGTTGAGTTGGTTGTGTGTAGTAGCGGGGCACCATAAGTAAGGAGGGGGAGAAGGGTGTCGGCAGCGTTCTTATGGAAAGAAGCTGAAGAGAGGTTGGGACGGAGGTGAAAAAGCAGGCCCAGGTTCTGATTTAGTGCCTTAGTTAGGAGGGTGACGTGGGTGTCCAGGGAAAGTGAAGTGTCTAAGGTGACACCTAGATATTTGAAAGACTGGATGGATTCAAGGGCATCGCCATTATGGGAGAGTATCTCAACAAAGGAGTAGGGATGAGGTGTGGAGGAAGGGTGGGAGAACAGCAAGCATTTGTTTGTTTTTTTTAATGTTGAGGACTAGTTGGTTTTCTAGGAACCAGCCCTCAAGAGTTCAGAAGTCTGATGCGAGCATACTGTTGAGCCAGCTGATGTCTGATGAGGATCAGTAAACAATGGCATGTCAACATAGAGGTGCACAGAGGCCCTGCCACAGTTATTTGGTAATTCATCAGTAAAGAGGGAGAATAGTAACAGGCCCAAAATGGAGTCCTGAGGCACACCATGGGTTACGAATCTGAGGTCTGAGAGAGACCCAGAACACTAGACCCTTTGTGAGTGGCCTGTAAGGACTTTGGAGCCAAGTTAAGGCACTAGAGTCAAGACCAAGGGACTGTAACTTCTGTAGCAGGAGATTGTGGTTAACCAAATCAAAAGTCTTTTTCAAATTGACAAAGAAAGCACCAGTGGCAAGGCCTTGGTCCATAGCATGAAACAGGTCAGATGAAACTTTTATTAAGGCTGTGAGGGTACTGTGTTTTTTCCTGAACCCATGATGGAAAACTAAGAAGAGGAGATAGAGGTCAAGGTAATCCTGTAGGTGGTTGTAGAGTATTCACTCTTGGATTTTAGCCAGTGGACAGAGGATAGAAATAGGTCTATAATTCTTGACAGTTGTGTTGGGTCACCCTTGTGGATGGGAATGACCATGGCTACCTTCCATTTATCAGGGACAGACCCCATAAGGAAGGACCAGTTAAACAGGTCACGAACAGGATGGGCAAGGGCTGCAGTCCCTAATTTGAGAAACTTGGGTTTGAGGTTGTCGTGACCTGGGGAGCTATCAGCTTTTAGGTTAGTGAGTAGCCGGCATACTTCTTTGAGGGTGGCAAGTTTAAGGTGGAAGGCTGGGTTTGCACCAGTTTCCACTGGTGGGGGTGGGGAGGAGAGGGAGTAAGGGAATTGTTAAATAGTGCTGTATATCTATACAGGTCAGTAATGAACTCATTAAATCCAGTGGTGATGGCTGGAGGGTCAGAGAGAGTGCCTTGGGCATTAAGGGAGCTAGGAGCCATAGAGAACTTTCCTTTAATAAGGAAGTTCACCTGCCTTCAGAATTCTTTGGGTTGCAGAGGTGCTCAGTTTGGAGTGCCCTGAAATGGGTGCATTTGGCTTTCTGAAATGAATTTTTACATGTTTTTGAGGTGCCTGTAGGCTTGCCAGTCAGTGGTAGTCTGCTGCATTTGAAATTTTTCCAAGCCCGATCGCATGCGGTCATGGGCATCCTTAACTCCTTAGAGAGCAAGGGTGATTTGAGTCCTTTTGATCCATACCTCTTCAGGAAGGCATGATGATTAACTATATTCGAAAAGGTAGTCATGAAAAAGTTGAGGGCCAGGTTGATATCTGGGAGATTGTTTATAAGTTCCCAGCTGGCATCCGAGATTAAGGTGAAAAAGGCTCTGGGATCAAGTTGGAACATATCCCAGACCAGGGTGACCTTGGGTGGGGGAGTTGGGGAAGTTATTTCACCAAATACAGAAGGCAGGGGACTGATCACTGATGCAATCAGAAAGGACACCCATGGATTTCACCTTGAGGGCACATTCGGTGACCATCCAATCAAGTAAGGAGTGGTTGCCCAATTTTGTGTTTATTCTTTTTGGGTCAGTGATGAGCTGAGCAAGGTTACAATCAGCAATGGTGGCATGTATCTTGCCAATGCTGGGATTCAGCCAGTCCAAATTAAAGACATCACAAAGTATGAGGTCATGGCAGGGGAGATTGGCAAAGGAGGTTATGAAAGGAGGCAGGCAGAAAGAGCCATCTTTAGAGGGCAGATAGACAAAGCCCACTTTTAGTTTTTGATGGAACCAAGAATCAGGGAGAGAAACAGGGATTCTGCCACTAGGATTCCAGGGACTGAGGTAGGGATTTCAGTGGCATCCAAGCCAGCCTGTACATACATGAAGACACCTCCACCCCATTTTCCCAAACAATCCTTCCTGAAGCAGTTGTAGCCATGCAGTGCTACTTCATGTTGTTTGATGCTAGGCTTCAGCCAGGACTCTGAGATGCCAAGTATGTCCAGGGTGTGTTGAGTTACTCACACCTCAATTTCAGCAATCTTGGGATGCAGACTTTGAGCATTTATGTGGGTAATCTTCAGCCCTTTGGGTGATTGACGTTGAGCTAATGGGGGAAGGATATGAATAAGGAGCTTGTAGGGCCTGAGCTGAGCTCTATATCACTCACCCAGGTAAGGAGGATGAGGAGGGGTAGAAAAGTCCAGACTGGGGAAAGGAGTTGCTTCAGGTTAATGCAGTCGAGTGGCGTAGTTGCAAGTAGACTTTTGCAAAGCCACCACCCAAGGTAAGCAACATCGAGTTTGGGGAGGCAAAGAATATTGAGATGCATGCATGTGGGTTCTATGGACACTTGCTGTGGCAGTGGCTACTCACAGCACTGGGGAAGGTGCATCAAGGAGAGGGAAATAAAGCAGTATGAGGTGTAGAAGATTAGTAGGCTGGAGAGGGTAGCCAAGCAGCCTGCATTACCCATAGTGAGAGGACAAAAGATGTTGTTCCTTGATATAATGAGGTAGGAGGGGATTCAAGATAACCTCTACTGGTCATTTAGTACATCCTGCATCTGTGGGAAGGAGGCATACTCCCTTAGTATTATAAGTATAGGATTAAGCTGATGCCCCCAGTGGTAGGGTCCTATAAGGAGCTAATGGCAAACTGGGATGATAGTTTCCGGCACCCTTAAGTAACACAGAGGGTCGGATAGGTCTTAACCAAAGTGAAAAGATCAAACATATGACACTCCAAATAGCTCAGTGGATAGTGCACCTGCCATTGGATGAGCTGAACACCTGGCAATAGTTCTGTGTTCTAGTCCCATAGAGGGGTGAACAGCAACATAGTAGCAGGAGGAAAACATACAGGAGGGCAGTGTCATGGGCAGTGGTTGAGGAACAGGATAAACAGGAGGTCAGTGAAACATAGGCACCACCAACCTCTATTCAGAAAGAGTGAAGGGACAGCACAGTGTCCTCTAGAGGTGTAGCAATATAATCTACCAATGGAGGATTGGGGAGATAAAAAAAATAATGCAATGACCATGTGACAATGTTGTGTGACCCAACCAACCTATAAATTGAATGTCCACCCAGGGTGGGATGGTAGGAGGTGGGTGGTAACAGAGGCAGTGTGCTAGCCCTCTCAAAGTGTTCCTGAGCAAAGTAGTGGGTCTTTGACTGCTACAATTGCTGCTCGGAAGGGGTAGGAGAGCAATGCTGTCTTGGCGGCAGGTGGGGGTTAGTGAATGCTTCACCAAAGTTGCCTGTGAGGAAATACAATAGAAAGATTAGGGGGTCATATGGACACAATGCCAGGGCAGGGCAAGAAGTAGGATAAGCAAGGGTAGGAGGAGGGTTCATGGCATCTGCCAAGTTCATGGAGTAGCCCCCTCAGACACAGAAAAATACTACAGCACTAAAATGTCTGAAAGTGCCCTAAAACAGCAATGAATACAATAGCAAGATAGCATCTTAAGGTACAGCTACAATACTGCAAGAATCTCCATTCCCAGTACAAACAAGCAAACATGCACTTAAAGTGACATCACAGACAGAGGAAAATCATCGTTTTGAGTCCACAGTTGGAATGCAGGTAAAAACAATCAGGAGCCGTCCTCTGATATAGACAAAACATATTTTAGCCCTCTGAAAGTGTCCCTAATTACAGTAGTACCTAGTAGTAGTAGTAAAAACCTTTATTTTTTCAACAGGATTTGATGACATAAATACACCGTTAGGATCAAAGTCCTATTTTCAAGGTGCTCCTGGAGTTTCTTAAAACATAAGTTACTTAAAACACACAATACACAATTCTCTAACAAGACAAAAATTAATAAAAATACAGATAACATACACCCAAAGGTATAATATTACAGCAAAAAAAAAAAAAAACATAAATATGTACTATCTTGGGTATTTTCTGGACATTTCTAAAAAGAAAAAGTCACTTATTTCCTTCACTTGCTAGTTCTAATCAAAACATGGGTCTTTGACTTATCCATTTGCTGCAGAGAAGCGGTAGGAGTGCTATGCTCTCTCTGGGTGGCAGGTGGGGGGTTAATGAAATGCTTCACTGAAACTGCCTGGGTCTTTGACTTCTCGGCTGCTGCAGGTAAAGGGTAGGAGTGATGTGCTGTTTTGGCGGCAGGTGGGGGGGGTTAGTGAAATGCTTCACTGAAGCTGCCTTTCTCAGATGGACAGCTGCATAGCCCTTCATCCCTGGCCTGTATACCATTTACCATGTCCAGTTTCAGTGATCACCTGAGCTTTGAATAACAACAGCTCTACCAATTCAGTCCGATAATAGGCTTACAATTCCATGTAGCTCTTGTAGTCCACGGTTGTCCCAGATGCCGAGACTTCACGCATGTGCTCTTGTTCTCTACCCCTGTAGAACTGCGCTCAATCCTGACAGGAGGAAAAGGCATGTGACTACAACTCCTAGAATATACCACTGGCTCACCCCCCAGCTATTCCCCTCCCACGCACACATATTGACCACACTCTTCCACTTGGTTTTCATAGATCCTGATGGTTAGCATGACAATCTGTTGTCTAGCAATGGATGTATACAATGATGGAGCAGCTGAAGCCAGCTGGAGAGAAAAATAGTGCTAGGGATGAAGGAGAAGGTACTTTAAACAAATAGCACCAACTGGGCTGGGTTGGAATCACTGTGCTGTTCTACCAGGAAGTGTCAGATAGTGTTAGGGAAGAGAACATAGTCCACTAACTTGTACTGGCTCCAGTATACTTTTGCTATGATGAGCACTCGTAGACTCTTCCCTGACTCTTGTAACTTGTGCAAGTTATTACAGTATTATGAAAGTGATCCATTCAGTGGGCTTGTGACTCTAAATTCACATTTGGGTATTGTATCCTATGTGTACTAGGTCTGAGTATTTTGTCTTATATGTTTGTTTTTATTAAGAATGGTGGACCAATGACAAAATGAAAAAAAAGTGTGTGAGCGTGTCTGTTTTGTGGCACTGGAAAAGCAAGTGGACCTCTAAACCTGCTCCTGACATGTACAGTACAGCAAGCCTTTCTTGTGTAGTAACTGGCATTTAAATGCACCATTCTTGATAGATACTGTGATGGACCCTGAAGTGCTGTATGCCTGGGCCACTGTTTTGGCACTGCCACCAATTTTAATAAATTGGGGGAGACCTGGTATGAATGGGTATGGAGCTAATATTGGAGGCACTCCAATCAGCCAAGCCACAGGGGTCTCAGTTCTTGGTGGCTTCATTAAAGAAACCATCCATTGGACTGCTATGTAGATCAGTTTCAGTCCTGTGCATGTCGTTGCTGATCTAAATGAGGTGTCTAGTGGCAATCCCGCCACCCTCTGATGTCCATCAGAGCCTGAAAAGAAGAAAATGGTCTCTCAATGTCTTTTTTTTTTTAATTTGTAAAAATGCGTGTAGACAATGCACTGTTATGTTACACTGAAATACACTGTATTTGTATAGGGTATTTGTGTATATGTATTAGTGTGTGTGTATCACAACAATTAGAAAGTGCAGTTGGTGGCTCAGTGATTAGTGCAAAAATTGCAAGTTTACACATTTCTCACTGACCACAATAGCATTATAGTGTATAGTGGAATGTTATTGTGTATGGAGATCCATGCACTGTAAAATGTTGTTCTGCTTCAGTAGTGATGTAGCTACTAACACAGAATAACTTTTCATTCTGCGTTAGTAGCTGTGTCACAATGCAACCACCCCACATCAGCGCAGATCTTAATGAGTAAGGTTTTATACCATGTTATCAATTTAGAGGTAATAAAGCTAGGAAGACTGCCTGATAACCCCTTGCTTATTAATGCCAATATGTGCTCCTGTCTAGTCTCAGTTAATTTTAATCAGCCCAGCTGGTTATATAAATAACACTTATGGGTGAGATAGTGGGGCTTCTATAATAAATCTGGCAAGTCTGCCATGGAAGACTTGTAGTTTTTCTGAATCACTTTTTTTGCCACATGCATAAAGAATGTCCCCATAATTAAGCATGGAGATAATCATAGAATGCACCATCCTTCTTCTAATATCCATGCTCATACCAGACCTTACCCTATAAAGGGCTCCCAATCTTTTCCCCATGTTTTTATTAAATCATTAATATGAATGCCCCAGCACAATGAGTTGTTTAACCATAGGCTAGGTATTTGTAAAACTGTATCGGCTGGATCAGGGATCCCCTCAGTGTAACCATACACAGCGCCAAAGTCTCTCATTCCACTGATGTTCTATGAAATAATATTGACTGTGTCTTCTTTGCAGTCAATAATAGTCTTCTGTTTTTAAGGAAAATCTGTAATTCATTGAATGCTTCCTGAATCTTATCATGTATCATATTTACTGTAAAGTCCAAACTATAAATAATAGTATCATCGGCATATAAGTGATATGATACTGATATATCTGAAAAACATAATCTATTCCCATATATGTTAAACAGAAGAGGACCCAGGATGGAACCTTGGGGGACCTCTGATCCAACAGAAACAAAACCAGAGGCCCAGTTACACATGGAAACCATTTGTGTTCTGTCCTTCAGATATGAAGTCAACCATCTTAGTCCATACCCCACCACTCCCTGGACAGGATGACACCATGGTCCAGTGAATTGAAAGTCTTGAATAAATCCACAAATATGGCATCAACTGGTGTCCTCCTGTCCAGGGATGCCTGCACATCCCCCACTACCTTTATCAAGGCCACAATAGTGCTATGGCACTTTCTAAATCCTGACTGCATGCTGTTAAGGTGGCCCTGAAGTCTAAATTCTTCACTATTTGTGCCACCACCAACCTTTCAAATATTTTAGATGTTTGGGGCAAGAGTGAGATCTGGTGATAATTGTCCATTTCTGTCTTCTTATCCCCTTTAATGATAGGCACAACCTTTGACTGTTTCTGCACCATTGGATATTATCCCGAACTCAAGGACAGATTAAATATATATGCCAGGGGATGAGTAATTACCGAGGCAGTATATTTTAACAATTTAGATGGAATGCCATCTAGGACAATGGCTTTAGAGGTGTTTAATTTAAATAATTCTTTTATTACTGAATTAACCATAATCTCTCAAAAGACAAATTGTTTTACTAAACTACCTGCTATCATCTGCTGCACTGATTCACCAACCTGGTTACTTGTGGAACCCATTTTACTAAAATAGTCATTAAATTTATACACCACCATTTGTGAGATCGGGGTCAATTGTTCATCAACATTAAATACATTGAAGATATCATTACCCTGACCTTTCAATAAAATATAAATTGTCTGGCAGAAATCCTTTGGTTGTTTAATGCAATTACCATCCAATAGGTAAGAATTATGCTTTTGCTTAGCATTCATTACCTTCCTTACATTGAGATTACGCAATTTTTTGTATTCATCCCAATCCAATTTTTTACCAGTTTTTTTAGCCTGGTCTCAGGTTTTGTCTCTAATTGTTTTTTGTTTCCTTAATTCATTAGTATACCAAAGGGCATTATTTTGTTTCAAAATCTTAGATTTAAAGGAAGCATGCCAATCACACACAGACATGAATTTAGTACAAAAGTATTCCCAGGCCTTATCGATAGTTGGGATTAAAAGAATATGATCCCAGTTTATGTTACTCACTTTCAACATAAAGTTAACATAGTCAAATACCTTAAAATTACACCATTTGATATACCTATTACTCTCCAGCTTCAGATGTCTACTTCTGGTACAACAAATAAACTGATGGTAGAATCTGATAAGACACCACTGGTTACAGTATGTCACATTAAACTGTTACTCCAATCAGTTGTTTTAGCATTTCTGACTTAGTTGCATAAGTGTTGCCAGATCCAGCACAAAGCCTTGCACAAACTGTTTCTTTAGATTTAAAACGCAGTTTTGCATTGCATTGTGACTGGACTGCCAATGCCTTCCAAATGAATGGCAAACATTTTGCAAACATTGCTCATAATCTGGTTAAACATTGAAAAGCAATGTAGTATGAGTTGCCAATGCATTGCCAACTGTAAAAAAAAAACAATGCTAAACCAACTCATTGGAGGAACAGTTTAATGCGACTTTTACAGTAAATTGTGATTAATAGACTTTGTAAAAAATTAAGTCCAAGGTCATTGATGTTTCAGGAGATACCATATTTGTTTTTGTAGGTTCATAAATCAATTGAGTAAACCCCACTTGAATTTGAAGGTCAACCAATGGGTGAATTTCATTCATGTTTTGCCAATCTATATTAAAATCTCCTAACATGAAAATCTCATAAGTGTTACTAAATGCAGAAAGTAAGTCCTGTAAACAATTACAAGCATGGGGACTGTTCTTTGGTGGGCAATAAAGCACTGCAGCTGCATTTTTTTCATGTGGTAATCTTAGCTATAAAGCTAACAATTCTACACCCTTAAGTCCCTGTCAATGTTTATTTGGGTCATAATTAGGTCAGATTTGCCATAAATCAAAACTTCACCAACCCCTTTTATTTCTGTCCCTCTGCCAAAAAGTGTGTACCCGAGATATTCAGCAGGGAATCTTCCATTCTATTATTTAACAAAGTTTCTCTAAATATAGCAATGTCTGAACTATGATCTATTATCCAGATACTGATTAAATCCATTTTTGTTAACATACTTCGAGCATTGATGTGTATTACTGTAAGGCCCTGACTAGTCTTCCCTGAAGTAGAAGCAGCAGTCTGCTTGGGATCCAAACCAATTCCAGTTGTGATCAGTAGACTACTAGTTCAGATATTTCCTTCCTATTATACTGTTGTATTGAGTGTTGATTTCCAAAATGAAATGTTGTTACATTTAAAAATTCAGCAAATGCTGCATGTTGTGGTTTAATCTCTTAGTTATTGTCATGCATGTTTTTTTTCCTCAATGTGCAAACACCCTGCAGTACTCTGTGCTGACATTGAGACCTCTCGAGCTGTGCTCTCAATGTCAACAGTTGGCATAGTAATGGCTCAGTTGGAGAATAGCCCAGTTGTGCATCATAGGCCATACACTATCCTATGTATTCTGTAGCCATATTGACTCTTGCTAGAGTTTGTTATAAATTACAGTCACATATAAAGGTAACGCTAGCATGTGTTATACTTATTAATTAATATAGAAATTCTGAATCAGATCTGTTATTTTTTATTTAAGACATATGCAAGGATTGCTTGGATTTTTTTGCAGTTAGGTTTTAGAAGTTGTCCAGTGAAATAACAGTAGTCCATTTCTGGTCTTCCACAGTTTAATTTTAAAGGACAGGGGATTCAAGTAGCTGAAACATTTTTTCCCACTTTAGTTCTCGTCCTTAGAAATGTCAGACAACACTGACTGGGAACTGAGACTATAAAAGTGTACAGTGAATTGTATGAGGGAATTTACACAGCAAACACTTGAAGACAAAATGGAGTCAATGGCTATCTCAAATATTAAGGCCTGGTGAAACTGAAATTACAGCACAGATTAGAATGAATTTGTCTTGTCTACATTTGAGAAATGTTTACAAAAGCTTGTAAAATAATACAAATTTGGCAAAAGTGATATTTTGCATAGTAGTGCATTATTAGAAATCTTTTATTACAATAATGTACAATTTCCAAATGGTTCACTATTCTTTTAAGAAAAAGTGTGCAATTTCAGTTGATTGCACATGATTTGTAGGAGGAGTGTCCAGGCGCTTTTTCAATGCTTTCATGCTGGTGTTTCACTGAGCATCCATCCCACATAGTTGTAAGTGACCTGTGTAGCGAAAGAAAGAGCTCTCACAGAAGTTATAGATCTGTAGATCAGTGCAGTGGCTGTTTAACAAAAAAGACCATTGAACAGTCTGCAAGCCTAACACTGATACTGCTAATTAAAAATACATTTATGGTTTTAACCGCTACTGCTTATTATACTGTCTATGGTAAACTAACAAGATAATCAATACCAACAAACACTCTTCAGAATATCATTGCAGCCTAATGTTTATGCCACAACTAAGAAAATAATTTAAATTTGTTTTGGAATTTAGTACTGTTTCTTCCGGTGGCCCCAAGAAGTCTACTGGACAGCAGCCACCCCAGTCCAGTCACCCTGATTGTCCTCCAGAGCTTACCTTTGCACATAGGGGAACCAACTTATCACATGTGATTCTTTAGGGGTCATATACATGGTGAGCTGTAGCTGTGGTTCATTCTATATTGGCAAAACCAAACACCAGTTTAAACTGAGAGTAGGGGAACACTGCTGAGTAATATGCAATGGTGACATCACTTATTTATTTATTTATTTTATTTAATTTTTGTTGACTGGGTAAGTGCATTAGACAAATTCTGCCTATTTTCAGGCAGAACCTGGGGGAAGGGGATGCAGATGAAAGCTAATTTACCTTGAATCAGATTAAGTTGTTGGTGGTATTTTTTAGTGAAAATGCTTATGCTACAGCTTTTCTTACGCTAGGAGCTAGGAACAGAGCAGGGCACACCTTCACTTTCAGAGCAATCAAAAAAGTCTTTCCCAAACCTTGAGGGGGAGACTATAATAATCTAATCCTTGAGGGTGAGCATTTTTGGATTTTCACACTAGGGTTTTGCAAAGCCCCTTGTCTTAATGATCACCTGGATATGTCCCCGTACCTACATACATAAAGGAAAGTAAATGAGTGGTATGGAATTATACTGCTGTCTGTCAAAACACACACACACACACACATATACAGTTTATATATATATATATATATATATATATATATATTAGCACAGTAGTGCTACCATAGTTAGGGTTGAGTAGCACTTTAAAGGTTAAAGGGTCAAACTTTGCACCTTAATAACTGTGCCACCGTTCAATGGATTTGAATGAAATTTGGAATGCATGATCAAGAACCATACATCTTGGGATCTGCCAACTTTTGTACCAGTCAGTTATGCAGCCGTGGAGTTATTAAGTGTGATCTGCGTGCGCATTTACAGTTTCTGGTGAATTCTTTACTCGCACCTACATGTTGCATGGTTTGTGCGACCAGTCCAAAAACTTCACGGAACATGCGGCCAGGGTCCCTAATGTGCCTTTCAAAAATTTCATGAAAAAATATTAAATGGTTCAAAAGTTTTTCCAAAAACAAGTTCCCATTATAAGTCAATGGGAAAAGTTAACAAAAAGTTCAACAGTGTCGCAAATGCACTTTTTAGTGTTGCAAATGTCCCTAGTAGTGTTGCAGATCTGCCATTTTGTTTTCAGTTGGTGATCAGAAAAATGCTTGGCATTTAAAATTGGGACCATCTAGAGATACAATTCTTTTTGTGTTTACCTAGACGAGCCCTGAGGATGCTAGGAATGTCTTTATTTTGGGGTTAAACACCCTCAAAATATGTTTTTCAAATTTCTTGAAAAAGTAGTGTCGCAAAGTAGTGACGCACTCACGACACTTTTGAAAATGTTTGCGAAAGCTTTCACAAATCACGACACTACTTTTTCAGACTATGGCCAAAATGACAGCAGTTCTTTGCCACCCTACTGCAAAAGACCAGTTTGGTCTTTTGAGCTGAAATTTGGAGAAAACGCAGCCAGCATCTCACAGATGTGCCTTTTGGAGGTTTGGTGAAAATATTGCATGGCTGAAAAGTTACGGTACTCTGAAGTTGACATTTTTCCCCTTAGACTAACAAGGTGGCATATGCCGCGCCTTTCGGGGCTCGGATCTCAAAAACGATGTGAGATACAGATTTTTTGTTGAGAGTTGCATAGCCCACTGGGCTATGAAAGAACAAAACCCTAGCCAGGAAAATCATGATTTCTGTGAAATTTAAATTTTTTTTCTACGTCTTGCGGTTGCTGAGATGTTACTAATAAAGTACTTCCAAGGCTCGTTTTAAGCTTCGATGCCCACTACAATGTATACATTCTTTGCACACACTGTGTTTCTCTATGCACCTGTTCAGCAAAAACAGGGTATGCGCTTCCATTACTGCTACAGTTACTGTTTCCACTTGTGTTTATGTCCCCGGTTGCATTACCGTTTCCGTGTACGCCACTGTGTGCGTTACCCTTTGCGTTGTCATTTGCGCTTGCGTTTTCATTACTGTTACCATTTGCATTTCCACTATTGTTTCTGTTTGCATTTTTCTTTGCGTCACTGTGCGCATTGCCATTTGTGTGTCCGGCTGCCCTTTCATTTGTGTTTCCATTTCTCTTTCATTTTGCATCTTCCT
This sequence comes from Neoceratodus forsteri, assembly GCA_016271365.2. NCBI lineage: Eukaryota > Metazoa > Chordata > Ceratodontiformes > Ceratodontidae > Neoceratodus > Neoceratodus forsteri. The sequence continues at coordinate 1,346,773,330 of CM057458.1, read as the reverse complement.
TGCTGTTACTGTTACCATTTGCATTTGCAGTTGCGTTACTGTGCTGTGCACATTACGGTTTGCATTTTCATATGCACTTGCATTTCCTTTAATGTTTCTGTTTACTTTGCTGTTATTGTTGCTGTTACCGTTACCATTTTCGTTTACAATTGCAGTACTGTGCTCGTGTGTGTTTCAGTTTGTGTTTCCATACATGCTTCTATTCCCTTTTCAGTTTCTGTTTCCTTTGGCATTATTCTTCAAGTTAACTTTACCATTTGCATTTACAATTGTGGTACCATGCCTAGGCGTGTTACGGTTTACATTTACATGTGCACTTGCGTTTGCATTTCTGTTTCTGTTCCCTTTCACATTCTTTTTGCTGTGACACTTAACATTTCCATTCAAAATACCACTGCCATCACTGTTCATGTTACCAGTTGCATTTTCATACGTGCTTCAATGTCCGTTTGTGTCACTGTTCCCTCTGCATCACTTTGCACTTGCGTTTCTAGTAACGTTTCCTTTACCATTTATGTTTGTGTTACCATGTGCACCACTGTTGGCACTTCTGTTTGCATTGCTGTTCCAGTTATTATGTCACAAGACATCATGTGGTGGAAGCATGGGGCTCTTCATCATCATTCTCAAAAAGAAGGGAAATTAGAGGCAAAAAACTGTTTAATGCATCAGTTTGGGTTGTTCCACAGTGATAAACACAATGAAAATTGGTGTTAGGATTGAAAGCCCCCCTTGGACCCCTCCAGCCCATCCCCCAACTAGCATCGGGGTATGTGTTGGGGTCATTGGTCCTAACTCTCACCCCATTCTCCTATTCCTCAGCTTCTTTACACATGGGATGGGGTGAGAGTTAGGGCCGATGACCCCAATGCACACCCTGATGCCAGTTGAGGGGGTGGGCTGGAGGAGTCCAAGGGGGGCTTTCAACCACTTCCTTTGCTTTTGTTACTGTGGAACAACCCCTAGCTGATGCATTAAATGGATTATTTTATATATATATATATATATATATATATATATATATATATATATATACCTTCAGAAAGTATTCACCCCCTTGGATTTTGTCACATTTTGTGATGTTGCAAACTCAAATTAAAATACATTTATATGGGATTTTTTTGTCATGTATCTACACAAATTACTCTATAATGTCAAAGTAGAATGAAACATCTGGAATTTTTTGTACATGTAATTTAAAATAAAAACCTGAAATATCTTGATTTCATAAGTATTCACCCCCTTTGCTATGACACTCCAAATTGAGCTCAGGTGCATCCAATTTCCTTGTGAGATCACTCTAAAACTTGAGTGGAGTCCATCTGTGGTCAGTTCAAATGGCTGACATGATTTCAGAGGAAATACACCTTTCTATATAAGATCCCACTGTTGACAGTGCATGTCAGAACAGAAACTCTACCATGAAGACCAAGGAGCTGTCTGTAGAACTCCATGATAGAATTGTGAGGAGGCATAGTTCTGGAGAGGGGTATAAAAACATTTCTAGGGTGTTGAAAGTTCCCAGGAGCACAGTCAAGTCCATCATTAGGAAATGGAAAGATTATGGAACCACTCAGACTCTTCCTAGAGCAGGTCATCCTCCCAAACTGAGCAACTGGGCAAGAAAGACCTTGGTCAGGGAGGTGACCAAGAACCCAATGACCACCCTGACAGAACTACAGAGTTCCATGGCTGAGATGGGAGAACCTGTCCAGAGGACAACAATCTGAGCAGCACTTCACAGATGTAGCCTCTATGGGAGAGTGGCTAGATGGAAGCCACTCCTGAGAAAAGGCCACATAATAGCATGCCTGGAGTTTGCAAGAAGGCACGTGGCAGACTCTGAGACCATGTGGCAAAAGATTCTCTGGTCTGATGAAACAAAAATTGAACTCTTTGGCCTGAATGCAAAGTGCTATGCCTGGCGCAAATCAAACACAGCTCATCACCTGTGTAACACCATCCCTACCATGAAGCATGGTGGTGGAAGCATTATGTTTTGGGGATGCTTTTCAGCGGCAGGGACTGGTGCACATGTCAGGATAGAGGGAAAATGAATAGAGCCAAATACAGGCACATCCTTTAGGAGAACCTGCATCAGTCTGCAATAGTCCTTGGACTGGGGCGAAGATTTACATTCCAACAGGACAATGACCCCAAGCATACAGCCAAAGCAACACTGGAGTGGCTTCAGAACAAGAAGGAGAATGCCCTTGAGTGACCCAGCCAAAGCCCAGACTTGAATCCCATTGAGAATCTGTGGAAAGCCTTAAAGATTGCGGTTCACTGATGCTCCCCATCCAACTTGACAGAGCTTGAGCAAATCTGCAAGGAAGAATGGGCGAAAATCCCCAAATCCAGATGTGCAAAGCTGATACAGACATACCCAAGAAGATTCAAAGCTGTAATTGCTGCTAAAGGTGCTTCTACAAAGTATTTTAGGGGGGTGAATACTTAAGTAAACAAGATATTTCAGTTTTTAATGTTTCATAAATTTTTATTACACAATAAAAATATTTTGCCCCTTTAAATTGTTGATTATGCTGTGTGAATCAAGGGAGAAACAAATCATTTCAATGCGTTAAGAATTCTGGTAGTAACACAACAAAATGTGACAAAATCCATGGGGGGGTGAATACTTTCTGAAGGCACTGTAGACACACACACATATATTTGAAGTAATCATTTGCAAAAGATAAGCAGGTGAATTTCTTCAGGTTTTAGAGTTCTTTACGACAGTGATCAATGTACTACACAGTAGCTTGCTGGCGTAGTGACATTTCATCAGTTCTGCCAACCTGAAAATGTCATTTCCAAAACTGTTACTATTGACATGTTTATATGTTGTCTCTTACAGGCTTACTCCTTCAGTCTTCATTGTTACATTGAGACTTCCTTGGCACCAATTGCTATTCTCATGATTTTTTGAAACTCTTACTATAACATGAACATTGGATAGAGGTTTGTATTTTGATGCTATGGGGCTATTTTTTTATTAATACATGATTTTAATTCTGTGATATATTCTTATTTAAGATTTTTTAGCAATTTGAATGCACTGTCCCTTTTTTGTCACTATTGTTGGTCCCACTTTTACGTCATCATTATGCTATATAAAAGAAGAATCCATTATGTTGTACACACAGATCCATTGACAAAGGAAATTAAGTTTCCAAAATCCACCAGGAGATGTGTTCAGCACTAGCACTTTCCAGAAAAATATCATGTTTGGATATATTGTGAGCAGCATCTTATATTGGGTGGTGAGTGCGGGATTGTTTACATATTGTGATTATTTCACTATCCCTGCACCCCAACCTTGTGCAGACTCTGTTTGAATTTGGATATACTAAATAATTACATACTAGTAATGTTACAATAGCACAAGTGCTGCCAGTATCACATTAGTAAGTTTAGTTACTGCAGCTGGCTTTACGCTGAAGCAGGAGTGCAGTGTTTCACACAAAAATAATAATTTTAGGCTACAGTCTATCTATTAACTTGTGTTTAGTGTAGTTTGGTCTTATGTTGTAAAAAGGATGATGCATTTATTTTAATCATGCCTGCAAAATCGTGATTAGCCCATATAATGCGTTCAATCTAGAGCTGGTGAAATCTGTGAATTCCAAATTCACAGACATTTCAAAAAACATTTTCAAATTTTATGAAATTCTGACTGGCAAAATAAGAATCTTCCAATGTGTTTAGCTAGTTTTCTTGTGCTTTTCCATGAAATGTTCTGACTGAATTCCAAAATAATACACACGACCTGCAGAATGACAGTTATGAGGAATTCAGTTCTGAAGATTAGTACATTAATTCGCAATGCATGTAATTATTCGACAATTCAGTAATAAGTTCTAGGGAACTTTTTTCTGCAGTTTAAAGGAGAACTGCTTTGAACTGCTTTAAATGCAATGGTATTATTTGCTGATCATAAACACCTCAACTGATTGTTGCTTGTAACACACACCATTTCCCTTCTTTTATTTACATATTCTAGAACTGTGGATGGCACATGCAGGGAATGTTCATGTTGATTCTATTTAACAGTCAGTGACATGTGTCTTGTACCAGTGCCACACAGTAAGTGTATATAATAACTGGTGATCCATGTTATCAACCCGTTTTCAAGTATTTTAAAAAGTCGTATCAACCTGCAGGTTGATACGAAAAAAGTCGTATCAACCCGACTTTTAGAGCCTTGCGCCAAGAAGCCTGCAGCACTCGCATTCCAGAGTAAACAGATTCAAAAGAATAGTTAACTTACAGATCAGAGAAGCGAGGGGAAAACGCTCTCATTTCCTTACTGGTAGGCATGCTACATAGCATGTTATGTGATGTCAGTGGGGCATGCCTACTAATAACGTTTGTGGAGTCTCCTCATAGTGAAAATTACCAAGACATTTTTTTTGAACCAGTTATTATATAAAATAAAACATATGTAGGGAGTTGATATGGAGTTTTTTTTACATACCCTCGTTGTGTGATGATATTAAAACCTCTCGAGCTTCGCTCTTGAGGTTTACATATTATCACACAACTTGGGTGTATAAAAAAACCCCATATCAACTCCCTACATATGCATTATTCTCTATGTAATACGCTGAACTTTAAATGCTGAACTTTTTTTTTGTTCTTCATAAAATGTGAGTTTAAATGGTTTACTTAAGTGAAAGTCCATTTATGGTTTAACTGTTGGAAACCAGACTCTTTGATTTTTAACATGTGCAGCTCACAAAGAAAGTACATAGCATAAACTGTCATCTCTTTGTCAAAGCTGTAACAAGGACAACCAGTTTTGATACAGTAAATCATTACAGATATTAAATTTAAAATGTGTGATTTGGTGTGAAAGGATTTGGCCTGAGTGGGCAGAGGGAGGCCTATACAACTTGTAATGTATTACTGTGCCTTCATCTGTAAGTAAACATGATGAAACATCCCATTTTGTATGGTTATAAGTAGCCCCATAACAATATTTTCTGTCTCAGTAATTGCTACTTTTAGACATCCGTCGAAAATCATCTTCAGTTTGTATTTTGTGGGGGCTGGGGGTGCTATTGAGAAACAGCACATGATTACATTATAATGACAGCCTGAGATAGGTCAGATTAATGATCTGCACTTGTAGTCATCATAGGCATGTGAACTTTAATTTCTTCCCTAACCAGTTGACTGTTTGTGTGGATCCCCTACCTCTCCAACTGTGCAGATTTAGCACTTTGCTAAAGAAATAGTGCTGATCACATGATTTTTTTGCCCAGCTTCTCTGTCTCTTCATTTTCTGATGCTTCAAATGGCAGCCAGTTCTGAGGGGCTTTCAAATAATAACACTGTTTTCACAGTTTCTGATGTAACAGAATTTATGAAGCTTTTCAAAAAAAACAAGTTTTCACTAATGTTTTGTAAATTATTTTAATTGTATTACAGCAAGAGGGCCAATATCGATGTCACCAGTCAACCAGTATTTAAAGTGATGCTGCCACACCATAGCCACACCCTATGATGCAGGCTGTTTTGTGCGTTGAAACACTGGGGCAAGGGTATGTGAACCCAGGACTGGGGGGTATGTTATGCTAATTATACATTAAGGCTGAAGATTTTTAAGTTCTGTATGTATGAGGCCGCTATTTGTTAAAGAACAATAAAAGTTATGTAACGCCTCCAATCTACTGTCTGTTTGAATCTGTGCATGAATGAGCTACAGTTTGGGTCTGGCAAGGATTCATTCCCACCCAGTGATGGCACTTAGTGTGGTGCATGGGTAGTTAAATCAGATCTGGGCTGGTTTAACTGTCATAGATCATGCACCCTGTGGGGGATTCCTTAATCTGAACATTGGGGATACGGCAGCTTGCATCTGCTGCAAGCACCCTAGTGCTATGGTGAACCCCCACAACCAGGCACATGGCTGGTGCAGGACCTGTTCACCACAAGGAGTCCCAAAGTTGCCACAGCCTGCATTCCTGAATCTGAGTTGGTGCAATTTTTTGATGCAAGGTGCCCTTTGTGTTAATTCCTTCTGCTGCAGGTACCTTGCATCACTGCTTTAGCTTTGTGAACTGGGCCCCTGGTTTCTAACAGTTAATCCATTAATGGGACTTTCACTTAAATAATAAAAATAGTTTAAAATCATGTTGTCTGAACAAAAAAAAATGCTCAGCATTTAAAGTTAAGTGTATTATATAACCTTACTGTGTGGCAGTGCATGCCATTGACTATGTTGCATAGAATCAACATGACCATGCCAGCGTGTTCTGTCTGCAGTTTAAATAAAAAAAGAAAATTGTGTACTAATGCTGTTATGAATAGCAGTCAGTCAAGGTATTTACGATCAGCACATAATACCTCTGTACTCAAGGCAGTCTCCTTTAATACATTAATACACAATTCATACATTCATTCTGCAATTCAGCAAGTCACTGAACTGTGGAATGAATGTATGAATTGTGGATTAATGTATTAAACTTCTGAGAGAAATTCTGCAGAACTGATCACTAATAATGATCAGTTCTATAGAATTTTGTTCACCAGCTTAATACATTAACCTGCAATTAATATATTCATTCCACTGTTCTAAGTCAGAATGGCCATGAAAGTTTCCAAAGTACATTCTAAAATTGTGAGTAAGTGAAATTCCAACATTTGTGGAAGTTCTGCCTACGGAATTTTAATTTTGCACAACCTTAATTCACTCTTGAGTTGTCTTTTAAACAACAGTACAAGGCTGAAGCCACTCCTGAAACACTATCTCCCACACAGTAGTACAATATGTTGCCACTGAGCCACAACACCAGTCATCTATGAGTTAATATGTGCCAGCATACTTGTCTAAATCAGAAAGAAGGGGTTGTGAATGTTTAAACTGTATTAAAAACAGGCACTTAAAGTCTTATTTCCATACACATACATTGTCACTGCATAGGTCACTTGCAAAGTCCCATCTGGAGTATCGTGCCCAGTTCTTGAATCTCCATCTGAGACAAAACAGAGAGACTGGAAAAAAATCAGTGACAGATCACCTAAATAATTCAGGGCCAAGAGGGTTCTGATAAGGAAATGAATAGTTACTTATCTGAGGTCAAAAGGGAGGGAGGGAACATGACAGAGACCTTCAAGTTCCTGAGGGGAATAAGCAAGGTGAACAGCAAGGAACCATTCAATAGAAATTGGGAGTCAGCAACAAGGTAGCATAAATAGAAACTGGTTTGAGGTTCTGGAGGGATGCAATGAAATTTTAACTGAGCAGTGAAGCAGTCTACTAGCAGAGAAGGTAAAAGTAAAAGGTTGAATTTTTGAAGGGTGGCAGAGTGATTGCATCCCACCCTACACCACCGGACTTAGGTTCTGGTGGTGTGCCAAACCTCTTTGCCACAACTACACCCAATTTTGTAATCTTGGGTGCAGTTGCGAAAGTTTCCACCATTTATGGCAGCGTGCACCAAATTTGTGGCACAAGCTCTGTAAAACTGGTTGTAGGAGTTGCCTCAAGCTATACACAAAATTTTGGTCTAGCTTGCGGCAATCAGTGCACAGGATAAAAAATCTTGATGCTGACCAGGAGAATGCTGCAAGCCCAGTCCACCAAATGTTCTGCATACCTGGTTCTTGCGGCATTCTTAGCATTTGAAAACTCCTGTCCTTAAAGTCTTCTTTATGGCTGAACAATATCTCTGTGTGGCACAGCCTAAAGCTGGTGGGGGAAGGTTCAGGAGTGAGATGAGGAGGCATTTTTCACAGAGAGAGACGTTACCAAGTGGAATGAGGTGCCAGAGGAGGTGGTGTCCCTAAATTTGGTGGATAGTTTCGAAAGGGTTGAGACAGGGTGAGGGTAAAAAGTAAATTTAGAAGGGGAGCTCATCTGGAGGGAAAAGGGAAAGGGAAAGTAGAGGAAGGTCAAAGGGGAAATGGGGTGGGAGGCAGCTCCCTTTACAAACACATTGGGAGCTGTACAATCGAGCAGACTAGATAGACTATAAGGCCTTTGTCTGACGGCATGTTCATTTGTTCCTATGTACATTCATTTTAATGGGTTTGGTCATATCTGGGACAAAATAAGAGGTCTTATAGTTACAGTAAAGGGAATGGTATGGTAGCCTGGGGGGTGAGAGTGAAGGTGATAACTCCATCTGGACGTTTGATCACTGAGTCAGTTCAGGGAACAAAATAGAGTAGACTGGATGAATCAGGGTTTTTTTCAACTGATAATGTCTGTGTTTCTTTGGGACATTTATGGCATTAAAACTTTAGGATAATAAACCTGAAGAGACTACCTGCCTGGAAATCACATCACAACTTTTCTGTATGGCTTAACAATTAATGAACCATCAGGAGTGGCAGTCTATTGTCCTGTGTGCCACTGTAAATGTAAAGGCAGACTACTATTTATGCCAAACTACATCCCAAATCATACATAAATAAAGCTATATGTTATCTTTGAGTGTTGATCATAGGGGTAAACTGCCTACGCATTGCACTTGTCATGCAACTTGTCACCAGATCCCTGCTCAATAACACTATTTTTTTATTATGTGCAATGGGTGTAGTTTATTCCTTATGTTATGCCACAGTGTATGCTACAATATTTGATTCAAAAAGTTTGTGTACTTCAACATTTGATAGTTTAACTAAATGATGTGAGGTGTATTATTCAAGTGCAACATAATACAAAACATCTGTGTCCACTCCCACTGTGACCAATGAGAGTAATTTTCTGTCAGCCTGGACAAATTATGATCTTTAAGCACCGTGGCATCTGTCTCTGTGATGTATAAAAGTGTCGTCCTCATTAGCCTGAAACAAGATTCATGTAAGCAAGGAAGCAGAAATGGGGGCATTACAAAAAGTGTGCACCTTGTGGAAAACCAGCTGTTACCTATTTATCTTTGCTTGGTCAATGGAACTATATTCAGTATACAGCTGTTCTTTTATATCTCACTTCTTAGATGCACAGTTGCACCTGTCTCAGGGATGTACATCTGAATGTTAGAAGATTTGCTAAATGAAAAGTAAAATCTTTGAGTGTGCCATCAGTGTTGTTTTTTACTACAATTGCCAATGCAGTCAGTGCAATTTCTTTAAGCTATTCTATAAACAATTGGAAAAATTACTGTTTTGCAAAATTAGGTGTTTTATGATGAATTTTACTGATCTGTTAAAATGTTGACTCAGATATGTTCCTTGACACTATTATATTGCTTGTAAAGTTGCCCTAAAAAATAAAAACAGTAGTCTATAAACACAACAGGGAGGGGAAGAACTCAAAATGTGAGTGTTGTCATCAGGATGCAGATTGGGGTCACAGCACTGAATGTTGTGGATTGTTTCTAGTTTGAGTTAGAACAATTTGGCAATCCACAGAAATACCAGAAAAAAATTAACTGAAATAGAAAACAAAGTATTTTTCCAACATGAATGCATCTTATTTTCACTCTCCATTATGTGCATCTTTTTCCCCCCCAATTGTTTAACCAGGTGAGACAAACTAAGGTGAAAGCTTGTTTACAGGTGCATTCTGGGAGCACTGGGAAGTTAAGCGACTTATTCAGGGACATGCAGTATACAAGTAGGGTTGTGGGATTCAAACCCAGGTCTCCAGATTTGCAGCTCAGAGCCTTAAACCACCGTGCTATACTGCCTCCCTATCTAGTACTCTCTCCTCATAGTGGGTGATCATTGTTCCCCAGGTAACTACCAGCCAATTTTGCTCTTTCCTGTCCTGGCTAAGATGCAGGATAAACTTGTTCTCTCCCAGCTAGCCACCTACCATGACTCCTCTTCTGTCCTCCCCCCTTTTCAGTCTAGCTTCCGCAAGAACACTCCGTCATATTCTCCCTCATTTGGTTATTATACTTGGTGCTGAAAGGCATGGACCTCAGCCTGTTTACTGTTGCCATTTTGATAGAACTCACAAATGCCTTTGATACAGTGACCCACGCCCTTCTTTTGGATAAGTTAGGTAATGCAGGTCTATCCAACCTGGCGGTCAGGTGGTTTCACTCTCAAATCAGCTCCAGTTGGTCCAAGTTGGTAATGGAATATCAAACTCACCTGCCCATTATGTCTGGTATCACCCAGGACTCCATCCTTGACCTTATCCATTTCTGCATCTTGTTAAATGACTTCTTCTCCTCCTGTGTCCCTTCCCACACACACACGTACAGATGCGTCAAGCCAGGATGAAGCACAGAAATGCTGCAGAATATCACAGAATACTGCAATTTACTGCAGGGGCCATTTGTAAGTCAATGGCAATTAAGCACTTTCATCAGGCAGGATTTTGTGATATGTCTTTTCTGCAAGATACTGCACTTCATTGTACCTGACACATCTGTATGTTCAAGTTCAAGTTTATTTCCTCAGGAAAGCTCCATTAAGCATGCTTATTTTCAAGGTGGTCCTGACACAGGCAATACAGAACATCAATGCAAAAGTAGTACAGTAATACATAAATATCAATACAAAAGTAATACATTATACAATGGCAAAAAAGAATCCTGGACTCTGCTTGGTCCATCTGGGACTGGACCCATGATGTTATCCCAGCATAACATCATGGGTCTAGTCCCAGCACACAGAGATGACCACTACAAGTGTTATGGGAATCACTCCTCGCATCCCGCTTTAGTGATTCCCGACTACCTGCTTCACTCATTTCCTCGCTTACCGCTGCCCCGTGTCACCAAGCTGCAGCTGTAAAAGACTTCACCCTGCACTCCTGGCATCATCCTAAATCAAACACTCAGACCAAATAACATAATTCTGCATACACAATCAAAATAATTTTAATGCTTAATTTGTTCTCTGAAATGAGCAGCTTCACTGAACTGCACAGACTGTAACAGTCAGTCTTGCAGTTTACTGAAGACATCCACTTCAAAGCATGGTAGCATCTCCTCTGCTTTAATGTTGACAGGGCTGTAACAGATGGCTCCCCCACTCCTGAAAATTTTTTTTAGATCCTTGGCTCTCACATTTTCAGCCCATCACCCCTGCCAACAACGTCTCCTCTGCACTTACTGAGGGACAGGAAATGCAGAACTCTCCATGGCTTGGCTTTCTCTAGTCAAAACCTAGCTTTAGTACTTTGCAGTTTAAAAGCAAGCAGCACATTCACAATAGTTAAAGTAAATGAAATAAAAAAAACAGTAAGATTGTGCGTGTGTGTGTGTGTGTGTGTGTGTGTGTGTTTATGTGTGTGTGTCAGCTGACAGCTGTGCAGCACCACCTAGTGAAGAAATCAGAAACTTCAGACTTTTTTAAGTATACTTCCACATCACAAAATTAATAAAATAAATACATTTAAAACATTCTTTTTACATCTTTTTGTTATTTTAAATAAATGAGCCATTATATAACAGCACTAATGCACTCCAGAGTGTGTGTTGTGCAGGAATAACATCACTTCTGAGGTCATTGGACACACTCGGCCTGCAGCCTCATGCCCAACCACCCCAGCGTGACATTATCCAAGCACAACACACATCCTGTCATCCATTATTGCTTAAGTAATACATACTCACAACTATTAAAAGTAAAAAACAGGTTCAGCATATCAATTGGACTATCAAATAACATAAAAAGCTATGCTAATGATCAGACAAAAACAGTGAAATGCAGAAAGAACAAGAGGCAGTAGGGGGAGAAGTGCTAGTGGGGTCAAATAAAATGAATGTAGGGTATTTTTATAAAGAAACAAAAGCACTTAAACCAAACATAAATAGGGGCAGGTTAATTGGAGTAACATGGTTAGTTCTCTTTAATGGAGATACATATTAAAGATTTGGCAATACTTAGGGTGACAAAGTTAGATAACCTAAGAGTGTTTTGGAGTTTATTCCAAGTGGACAGTAAGGCATAACTGATTGCAGATTTCCCGAATCTGGTATGAATTTTAGGCACATCTAACACAATAAGAGAGTTTTTCCCAAGTGAATAACAACTGATGGAACAATGAAACAAGGTTGAGATATAAGTGGGGAGACTTTTGGTCAAAGCTTGATATAAGAAGATGCTGCAATGCATTTTCCTTTTTGAATTAAGCAATGTCTATCCTACAGCAGAATAAAGTGAACAATTTTGGGTCCTAGAGGGGCATTTAAAATGAAACAAGTAGCCCAGTGGAACAGCACATCTAGTTTATGAATGTGGGATCCTGGGCTATGAAGGTGGAATGCTGATGATAACAATGTTCAATTCACTTCAGGTGTTTTGTTCCATGAGCAGGAGTTCTCACTCCATCGTGACTTTGACAATGTCTAGAGCTGGTTTCATTCAAACCAGTTCTCAGTAAATGCCAAAAAACTGTCTCATGCATTTGGCACTAGACAGAGATTAGCAATGCTCCATCATACTCCTGTCTTCTCAACTCTAGATGGCAACCTGTTTCAACAAGAACCCAATTTCAAAGTATTTATGGATGCAGCTGGATCTGAATTTCAACTTTTCCACCCATATTAATTCCATACACAAGAAGCGTCTCCCTAAGCTTTGTGTTCTGTGACAATATAAATAATGCCTTCCTCTCTTGATCTTCAGTGAGATCATCCTTAAGATGACCTTGCCAGTGTTTGACTACTTAGAAGTAGTCTACATCATTGTCCCATAGCCTGCACATGACAGACTGGATCCCCTTTTTCATTCCTTCTGCCACTTTATCCTTAGTGATCCATCTCCTATACATCACAGCTGTCTTCATGCATATCTCTTTCCCCTCTCTTGAGGTACTGCATCTCTCACACTGCCCCTCCTTCATGGCCAAATACTGGCTTGTCTCTATTCCCACTTATCTCTCCTCTCTCCTTTACCATACATAGAACATAGAAACATAGAAACATAGAAACATAGAAGTTGATGGCAGATAAGGACCGCAAGGCCCATCCAGTCTGCCCATTTCTTTTTCTACCTTATAAATGTGCCATTGGCCTTTGTCAGTGACCTATCTATTCATAGTCATTTGTATTGCTCCCTTATGCCTATCCCATGCATGTTTGAAGCCCTGCACTGTATTCATAGCCACCACTTCTTGTGGTAAGCCATTCCATGCATCTACCACCCTTTCTGTGAAAAGAATTTCCTCACATTCCCTCTTAATCGCCTCCCTCTAATCTCATGCTGTGTCCTCTTGTCCTGCTATTTTTCTTATATTTAAACATGTTAGACTCTTTCACCTTGTTTATGCCCTTAAGGTGTTTGAATGCCTCGATCATATCACCCTCTCCCTCCTTTGCTCAAGGGTATACATATGAGCTCCGTTAATCTGTCCTCATATGTCTTCTGATGCAGGCCCTGCACCATTTTGGTTGCCCTTCTCTGGACTGCCTCAATTTGGTTAATGTCCTTTTGAAGGTGTGGTCTCCAATACTGCATGCAGTACTCAGATGGGGCTAACCAATGTCTTGTATAGAGGGATTATTACCTCCTCTTACGACTTGTGATACCCCTACTATACACCCTAACACCCCCTAGCCTTACCTACTGCTTTAGAGGTCTGCTTGGATGATTTCAGGTCATCAGATGATGATGCCCAAGTCTCTTTCTTCCTTTGTGACTGCTAGCAACTCCTCCCAGCCTATAAGTGGCTTCAGGGTTTCTCTTCCCTATGTGCATGATTTTGCACTTCTTTGCATTAAATCCCAGTTGCCACTCTTCTGACCATTCTGCTAGTTTATCCAGATCTCTTCCCATTCTGCCCACCCCATCTGGATCATCTACTCTGTTGCAGATCTTGGTGTCATCTGCAAACAGACAAGCCTTACCCTCTAGTCCATCTCAGAGGTCACTAATGAAGATGTTGAATAGGACTGGCCCCAGGACTGATCCTGAGGTACCCACTTGTGACTTGCATCTCTTCTGACTGTATACCATTTACCACCACTCTGTTTTCTGCCCACAACCAGTTTGCCACCCAGTTGACCAACTTCTGACCCACCCCGAGCCTACGTAGCTTATTTATCAATCTTCTATGTGGAACAGTGTCAAAAGCTTTGCTGAAGTCAAGGTAGGCGACATCAACTGCTCCCCCTTGGTCCACCACTCTGGTTACCCAGTCAAAGAAATCTATGAGATTAGTTTGACAGGACCTTTGACATACCATCCCCTCTTCCTACTTCCCTTGTTTATCTGCTGCTCTTTATTTTCATATCCCTCACAGTAAATCTATAGCAGGCCAGTCTGCTTTATCCATCTGACTTTCTACACTCTGGAAAATACCCCATCTCCTCATCATCTCCACATCTGTGTCTCTTTCTTTTGACAATCTCTCAAACAACTCATACAAAACACTTCACAAATGAATGCACTTGCAACCAGGCTTCATCTTTTCTCCACATCACAACTAGAGGTGAGTGAAGCTGCAAAAATTCACTTTGCGTAAACTTTTGTGCATTTTTATGGTTCCACAAAGTTTTTTGCAGTTCGAAGTTGCACTTTGCGTACTATTTGAAGTTTCACAAAACTTCAAAGTTGAAAACTTCTATGCATGTTAATCTAATAATGGAAGTATCCCAGATCCACAAAGCTGAAACTTCACTGTCGAAGTTTAGCATAATATGCGGTTTGCTATGTACCTTTTAATAGGAGGTCATATGTTGCTGAACAGCCAATGAGAAGCTAGTTTGGCCATTCTTTGAGTGTAGTGTCTTGAACAGAGACCTAGAGAGCAGAGCCCATGCTTGTTGCAGGCAGTCTAGAGCAACATCTAAATATAACATTCTATAAAAGAGCAGGTTGGTGGCCAAATATCTTCAAAACTGTGTTTCTTAGTGCCCTGTGCTAACATAATACTTTTGTGTTGATTTTTTCCTGTGTTCTTTACTACTAGTATTTAGTTTTGTTTTAACAGAGAAGCAGTGGTTTGGTTGCTTATGAGGAGGAGAGTAGAAGAAATTTTGAAGGCACACTTGTGTTCAGTAAAAAAGCACTGTCCCAGTGCCCTATATTTTCTTAAGACAAAAACTATGTTTCTGACTGTGCTTTAACCAGAGTGATTGTTGTTTGTGTCCCTGTCAGCACACATGTTTTAGGAAAAATCACTGTCCTCCTGACAGCAATTTAACCAGAGTGACTGTTGTGTCCCTGTCGACACACTTGCCTTAGGAAAAAAATTAATTGTCCTCCTAAGTACAATTTTAGCAGAGTGATTGTTGTATGTGTGTCCCTGTCAGCACACACGTTTTAGGAAACAAATCACTGTCCTGACTGCGATTTTATCAGAGCGATTGTTGTTTATGTCCCAGTTGGCACATCTGCTTTAGGTAAAAAAAATCACTGTCCTCATGATTGTAATTTAACCAGTGTGATTGTTCTGTAACTGTTGGCATACATGCTTTAGAAATAAAATCACTGTCCTCCTGACTGTGATTTAATCAGACTGTCTGTTGTGTCCCTGTCAACACACCTGCCTTAGGAAAACAATTCATTGTCCTGCTAAGTACGATTTTAGCAGAGTGATTGCTGTTTTTCTCTCTGTCAGCACACATGTTTTAGGAAAAAAATCACTGTCCTGACTGCAATTTAACCAGAGTGGCTATTGTTTATGTCCCTGTTGGCACACACATTTTAAGAAAAAAATCACTGTCCTCATGACTGCAATTTAATCAAACTGACTGTTGTGTCCCTGTTGATACACCTGCCTTAGAAAAAAAAAATCTCTGTCTTTCTGGCTGTAATTTAACCAGTGATTGTTGTATCCCTGTTGTCACACCTGCCTTAGAAAAAAATTTACTGTCCTCCTGACTGCAATTTTACCAGAGTGGATGTTGTTTGTGTCCCTGTTGGCACATGCATTTTAGGAAAAAAATCACTGTCCTCCTGACTGTGTTTTAACTAGAGTGATTGTTGTGTCCCTTTTGGCACACCTGCCTTAGAAAAAAAATCATTGTCATCCTGAGTACAATTTAACCAGAGTGATTGTTGTGTCCCCATCGGCACACCTGCCTTAGGAAAAAAATCAGTGTCCTCCATACTGCGATTTAATCAGAGTGATTGCTGGTTCCCTGTCGGCACACCTGCCTTTGGAAACAAAATCATTGTCTTCCTGAGTGTGATTTACCCAGAGTGATTGTTGAGTCCCTGTCGGCACATCTGCCTTAGAAAGAAAATTCACTGTCCTCCTGACGGTGACTAAACCAGTGATTGTTGTTTGTTTCACTGTTGGCAAAAGTGTTTTAGGAAAAAAAAAATCACTGTCCTCCTGACTGCAATTTAACCAGAGTGTTTATTGTTTGGGTCCCTGTTGGCACACGTGTTTTAGGGGAAAAAAAATCACTGTCCTCCTGAACGTGATTTAATCAGAGTGATTGTTTGTTCCCTGTTGGTACACCTGCCTTAGGGAAAAAAAATTGCTGTCCTCCTGACTGTGATTTAACCAGAGTGATTGTTGTGTCTTTGTCGGCCCACATGCCTTAGAAAAAGAAAACCATTGTCCTCCTTACTGCAATTTAACTAGAGTGATTGTTGATTCCCTGTCGGCACACCTACCTTAGAAAAATAAATCACTGTCCTCCTGACTGTAATTTAACCACAGTAATTGCTGAGAACCTGTTGGCACACCTGCTTTTGGAAAAAAATCACTGTCCTCCTGGCTGTGATTTAACCAGTGATTGTTGTGTCCCTGTAAGCACACTTGCCTTAGAAAAAAAATGTACTTTCCTCCTGACTGTGGTTTAATCAGAGTGATTGTTATTTGTGTCCCTGACGGCACACATGTTTTAGGAAAAAAATCACCCTCCTCCTGACTGCATTTTAACCAGAGTGATTATTGTGTCCCTGTCAGCACACCTGCCTTAGGGGAAAAAAATCACTGTCTTCCTGATTGTGATTTAACCAGAGTGATAGTTGTGTCCCTGTTGGCACACCTGCCTTATAAAAAAAAATTCACTGTCTTCCTGACTGTGATTTAATCAAAGTGATTTTGTTTGTGTCCCTGTTGGCATACGTGTTTTAAGAAAAAAAAAACTCTTGATTTGGCAATTTTCATTCTGGTCAGATGTGCAGTCTCTGAGTTATGGAGAGGTGAAAAAGAACATGTTTTTACCCATTGACTTTGCTGAGATATTTCTTTGAACTTGCCTACTGCCCAGATGGTTTGGTTGTTTGGCATGAAATTTGCAGGATAGAAAGGGACTAACCCCCATATGTGCCTTTTGCTAGTCTGGTGTAAAAGAATAAGTCGTTTTTAAGTTATTGCAATTTAAAAATGTGAAAAAATAATTTCTGGGCATGCTCAGAAGGCACTTGAAGATAGCTGGTTGATACGAAAGAAGAATCCTGCATTGTATGAGAAAATTCCTCTTTTGTATGGCCACCATCTTGTTTTCAGTTTTGCCCAATTGTTTTTGAAACCTCCCAAAATTATATTATTAAGAGGAATCAACACATATATCTTGCTTATTGGGACACCTTTGGTGAATTGTGCACTTTACAGGATGAAATATGCCTGTAAAAATGTGTTTATTTAATCATTTAAATCCTACTTCATATCCGTGTTATACGACCTAGGATTCTAGTTTGTATGCATGAGATACGACATAGGATCCTAGGTCATGAGCCAAAATTAGAATAAATAATTAAAAATAACACTTTTGCTGACATGAGGTGCCCAATCTTCTTGTCAGTACTAGAGGGCCCCCTCTACCAGTATGTGACCCTGGGGAGTAATGCTCTGGCAATGAGATGCCTACCCACTCCCAGTTTCAAATGATGCCCCCCTCTCCCTCTGCCAAAGCTGTAGTTTACAATTGCAGACAGGGGGTGCCCAATCCCCATGTCGGCATGTATGCACCCTGCCACACTAATATGGCACATTGGGAGCCCACTCCACTGTGCCCAAATACTTATTATACATAAAAATACCTGTAAATACAGAAAACTGCCCAATGTCTTCATTTTTTTTAAATCTGCTCAAAAGAAAATGGTCCCTTGTAATTTCATGAGTCCCCCTTCCCACATCCCTACCCTCTCACTGAGCACCCACCTCACCACAACCCCCTTACCCATACTTACCTCCAGAGGTCAGGAGCAGTGATCTTCTCAGCACCGGGACAAGTCTGCACTCTTCAAAGCCGAACCACAAACTGAAGAATCAAAGGTAAGCAGTATAATGCTACTCAGTAAGGAGGGGGTTCATCTTTTGTTGATATATTGGCCATTTTTGGAGATTTATGCACCAGATTTTCAACGTGGGTTTTTTGGGAACCCACCTCATGAACAATGTCACTGTTGTCTCTTTACTTGGTCTCGAATGGTGATTTTGTGGTCACTGTGTAGAATCACCTTATGGGACCAATTGGCAAAATGACAGCACCAGTGTTCATGATGGGAGGTCCCAAAAAGCCCATATTGAAAATTTTATGCAAAAACTACAAAATAAATGGCTGTGTTAAAAGCGTGTGTTGCACAGTTTCTACACATACTCATAACTTCACTAATTTTTGATATTTTCACTCCAGATTTTCAACATTGCCATTTTGTCACACCTCCCCATGAACAGTACAGCTGTCATTTCTCACATCCTTCCTGATATGGGTTTTTGCACCCATGGCACAGAATGGCTTAGTCACTGTGAGATATCAACATTCAGGGTGGATTAACAAAATCACAGTGCCAGTGTTCATGAGGGGATTTCCCAAAAAGCCCATATAGAAAATTTGATTTAAAAATTTGCATAAATGACCATGCTATGAGAGTGTATTGTGCAGTATCCATGAGCACATAACTTTGCCAATTTTTCAGATTTTCACTCCTGATTTTCAACATTACCCTTTTCCACACCTCCTCATGATCAGCATACAGCTGTCATTTTTCACATCCTGCCCAAAACATGATTTCGTACCTGTGGCGCAGAATGGCGTATTTGCTGTGGGAACTCAACTTTCTGGACAGATTAACAAAATGACAGTGATATTGCTTATGAGGTGGGGTTCCAAAAATGCAATGTTGAAAATTGGGTGAGAAAAATCTTGAAAATGCCCGAGTTATGTGCGTCTGCGAAATTGTGGCACCCATGGTGCCTTTCAGCACCCATATCTTGAAAATGATTTGAAATACAGATTTTTTGCGCTCCACAGCTCAGCCCACCTTTAGCACCCATGGATGTTTTGAAGTCATGATTGCAACTGCAGTGGAATTTTTCCAATAGTTGCTACAGTTACTGAGATATTGACAAATTAGTGTTACAAGAGCTACTTTTCATGAATATAGGGCTGCTGTATGTCTGTACTTAGGTGTAAGTGGAAGTGCAGCTCCCAGAAGGCCTGTTCTCCCACTTCTGCATATCATTGTGAAACAATGGGCAGCATGAGAGGATCACAGGGCTCAGAGTGCCGAACTCCCACAACCACATACCAGTTACATTACACTTTCTCAAAAAGAAGGGCAATTCATTGCAAATAACTATGTTAATGCATCAGTTAGGGTTTTTATTAAACTATAAAGAGCTGGGAAATTCAATGTTAGGGTTACCAACCCTACCACCCCACTCCACCCCCCACCCTTTGGGGTGTGCCTAGGTATTGTTCAGCCTCTCACCCCATTCTCCTATACTGTACCATCTCATCTTGTTTACACATGGAATGGGGTGAGAGTAAGGACCAAACTACTCCAAGGCACACCCCAATGCCTTTTGGTGTGTGTAGGATGGGGGCTGGGGTGGGGTGGTAGGGTTGGCAAACCTAATGTTGAATTTACCAGCTTTTTATAGTTTAATAAATACCCTAACTGATGCATTAACGTAGTTTTTTTGTAATGAATACATATTCATTGCAAAAAAAGCTATGTTAATACATCAGTTAGGGTTTTTATTAAAGTGTCAAAAGCTGGGAAATTCAATGTTAGGATTACCAACCTTACCACCCCCAAACCCACAGCAACCTCCACACACTAACAGGAATTGGGGTGTGCCTTGGGGTCATTTGACCCAACTCTCACTCCATTCCATGTGCAAACAAGATGAGATCATACAGTGTAGGAGAATAGGGTTAGAGGCCCAATGACCCCAAGGCACACCCTGATGCCTGTTGGTGTGTGGAGGCTGGGGTGGAGTGGGGGTGGGGTGGTAGCGTTGGTAACCCTAACATCGAATTTCCCAGCTTTAGATGCTTTATTAGAAACCCTAACTTATGCATTAGCATGTTTTATTGCAATGAATTTCCCTTCTTTTTGAGATAGTATAATAGTATGTGCATGCTTAGAATAAATGCAATGGGCGTACATATCTTGGGCATTTTCAGGACTTTTCACCAAATTTTCAATATGACCTTTTGGGGACCCCACATTATAAATACTGGCACTACTATTTTGTTAATCTGTCACAAAAGTTGATTTCACAAAGCAGCTGAGCCATTCTGTGCAACAGCTGCGAAAACTTATTTTGCTCAAGATGCGACAGATTACAGCAGTATACTGTTCATGAGGAGGTGTGAAAAATGGCAATGTTAAAAACCTGGAGTAAAAGTATGAAAAATTGTCCAAGTTATGCACATGCATAGAACCTGCACAATGCACACTCATAACATGGTCATTTTTTAGAATTATTTCACAAAATTTTCAATATGGTCATTTTGAAAACTCCCCTCATGAATTGTGATTTTGTTAATCTGTCCTGAAAGTCAATTTCGCACAGTGACTGTGCCATTCTGTACCACAGGTGCGAAAACACATTTTTGGGCAGGATGTGAAAAATGGCAGTGGTACTGTTCATGAGGAGGTGTGAAAAAAATGGCAATGTTGAAAATCTGGAATGAAAATGTTAAAAATTGGGGAAGTTATGAGCATGTGCAAAAGCAGTGCAATGCAGTCATTTTTTAGACTTTTTACACCAAATTTTCAACATGAGATTCTTGTGACCCCACCTCATGAACACTGGCACTGTCATTTTGTTAATCAGTCCCTAAAGGTGATTCTGTACAGTGACCACAAAATCACCTTTTGGGACTGAGTAACGAGATGATAGTGACAGTGTTCATGAGGAGGGGTCTCAAGAACCCCATGTTGATAATTTGGAGTCAACATTCCTAAAAATGGCTGACATATCAACATAAGTTGGAAACCCTTTCAACAACCATTATATGGCTTACCTTGATTCCTTCAGTTCACAGTTCACCTTTGAAGGCTGCAGACGTGTCATGATCCAGAGAAGATCACAGTCGCTGACCTCCAGAGGTAAGTATGGGGTATGGGGGGTGCAGGGAGGAAGGAGTGCAGAGGGAGGGTGGGGATGGGGAGGGGGATGTGGGAAGATGACAAGGGACTATTTTCTTTCTGCAGATTTAATAAAAATAAAAAGACGTTGGGGCACTGTTTTTTTTAAAGGGACATTAAACATTTAGGGACAATGGGAGTGGGCTATCCAGTATCCCACTCTGTCCACCATCTTGTTTTCCTGTTAGCCAGAGATACAAAATAAAGTATGTAAAAATGAATTCATTACAACAAACAAACATCAGAATCTAGCTAAAGGGGCCCGTTTAGCTAGATTCTGATGTTTTTTTTTAAGTAGTGACCAGAAACACTTTTTCTGCCCACCCGAAATATTGGGTGCCTCACTTAGTGAGGCCATTTCTGCCATGTTCTCTGTATGAGAACAGCAGGATTTACTTGACTTCTGCAACTGCAGCTGGAACTTGTGCTGCCAGCTGCAGAGTCAGCTTTCAGCCTACCCATTTCACTGGTGTCTAGTGGCACCTCCCCACCCACCGATCACTGTACCCTGTCAAGTACTGGCATTCCCCCACCTCATCTTTCCCTGGTGTGTAGTGGCATCCCCACCCTCCCACAGTCATTTATTTAATTTCTATCTTCTGACACCAGGTGCCCTCTCCCAGTGTTAGATGCCCCCCAGTTTCTTATTTTATTCTGAAAATGGGTGGTCCAAACCCCATGTCAGAAGGAGTAGCCAGTGTGGGACAGTGGGCAGCCCACTCCCAATGTCCTGATACATGTTTAACTCCCCCACATCAGTGTGGGACACTGGGGAGCCCACTCCCAGTGTCTCAAAAGATTAATAGTTTCACCTTGTAAGAAGAAAACCATCCCCTGAGGTATTTATTTTTGTTTGTTTTTTTCCTGAAAAATGAAAATGGTCCCTCATCCTCTCCATCACCCCCCTCCTCATCCCAACCCTCCCACTGAGGAGCCATCACCCCTTTAGCATACACTTGCCTGTGGAGATTGTCAGCTTCATCTTCTGTGGACCAGGACAGGATCAGTTGCAACACCTTGTTGTCTCCCTTGAAGTGGATATCTGATGCTTGAAAATGTAGCATAGCCTATTTTGGCACATGCTATATTTTTGAACATCAAATATCCACTGGTAACACCTCATTGCCAAATATCAAAAATCAGGCCAGCCCATTGGCGCAGTGGTGGGATTTCTGCTTGTGACGCCGGCGACCCGGATTCGGGAACAGAACTGGATCGTCAGAGGGCCGGCTGGGGGAAGAAGGAGAGAGCATCCCAAGGACTGCTCTCCTTCTCTGGGGGGAGGGTGATGGAAGAGCTCGGCACACTGAGGGCTCCTAGTGGAGGCTGGGGGGACCTCAGGCGACTGACAGAGCCAGGTCTAGAAGGCAGGGGAAGATGCTTGCATCATTGCACATCCCTGCCTCCACCAAAAAAGGAGGAAAAAAAACCCAGCAAGATCAACATGCATATGACACCCTCCACAGAGGAGCTTGAGACACCACCACTGCTGCGGATCCCCAACTAGCCATAAGTTCCATGGGCTGCTGGAAGGTGGCCATGGCCCCGCCCTCTGGGAGGCAAGCCGGGGGTGACTGGGGATCCCGGCAGCCATAGGCGGTGGGTGAGGTCTATGGGGCGCCGTGACAAGGGCAGAGATCCCATGAGGCCCAGCCGGAAAAATAGAAAAATTAAAAAAAATATATATCAAAAATCAATCTATTTGACATACTTCCCCTGTGGCGTAGAGGACAAAGACACAGGGATAGAGCAACTAAGGGTCCTGGGTTTCTGCCCAGAGTGTTCCTGTTTTTTTTTTCACCCAGAATGAATGGGAAAAAATGAGAGAAGATGAGCACCAAGCCCAGGACTCCCAGACCAAAGGATTCACCATGTGCTCAGCACCATGGGACAAGCACAACACACTTGGTGTTGTTGCAGTCCCCATGCTCTGTCCCAACCCCCAGCAAAAAAAGACTGGGCGTAGCCACCCCTCCCAGCAAGGTGGGACACTGGGGAGCCCACTTCCAGTGTCCCAAAATCTTTACTTATTGATTGCCTGAAAAGAAGAAAACCATTCCCTGACATCCTTTTATTTTCTTTAACCCTCATCATCCCCACTGCCCCTCTCATGCTGCCCCTTCCTCTAAGCACCCACTACCCCACACCCCCTTCCCTTATACTTACCACTGGAGGTTGTCCACTGTCATCTTCAGTGGACTGGAACACATTTGTATTCTTTAAAGCCTAACAATGAACTGAAGAATCAAGCTAAGTGCCCTACAATGTTGTCAATGGCGTTTTCAAGTTAGGATCATAATTTTGGCAATTTCAGGTATTTTTCACCAAATTTTCAACTATAAACTTTTTTGGGACCCTACTTCATAAACACTGTGACTGCCATTTTTTTAATCAGGCCCAGAAGGTGATTTTGTGGTCACTGCATGAAATCACCTTTTGGGGCAAATTAATGAAATGACAGTGCCAGTGTTCATGAGGAGGGTCCCAAAAAGCCCATGTTGAAAATTTGGTGAAAAAATTCCTGCAAAATGCTGAGTTATGCACAGTCATTTAAATGTTTCTAAGTTTGTGCATAGCTTTGGTAATTCTTAATATTTTCACTTCAGATTTTCAACATAGTCATTTTTGCACACCACCTCATGAACAGTTCAGCTGTCATTTTTCACATCCTGCCTAAAATGTGTTTTTGCTCCAGTGGGGCAGAATAGTGTTTTCCATGGATTTGAAAATGTTCAACTATGGGGTTTATGTGGTGGGGTCATAAGAAGACTATATTAAAAATGTGGGGTAAAAATATGAAAAAATTCCAAAGTTATGGCATTCATTGCAATTTTGCTATGCCCTCGGGTAACTTTGAAAATCTTAAATATTTTAACATGAGATTTTCAACATAGCCTTCTTATTACCTGTCTTCGGGTATGACACAGTTGTCATTTTTCAAATTGAGTCCAAAATGTGTTTTTGCATCTGTGGTGCAGAATGATATTCCACTTGCAGAATTATATTTTGGCAGGGATTTGAACATTTTCTGTACTAGGTACATGTGCTGAGGTAATAACATGGCTATGCTGATAATTTGGTCATGCATCTCTGGAGGGATGGTGTACAGGGCCCAAAGGGCCCTACGCTCCCACATTAAAATAAGAAAAATTATGGAGCATGGGAGTGCAGGACCCAAAAGGTCCTGAACTCCAACTGTGACATAAGGAGAGTTATGGAGGGTGGGAGCACAGTGCCTGAAGTGCCCAGCACTCCCACAGGCAAATAGGGATATAAGTAAGCTATCTGAAAAAGTAAGGAAATTCTTTGCAAGAAACATTGTTAATGCATCAGTTAGGGTTGTTACTAAAGTGACAAAAGCAGGGAAATGAGGTGTTAGGGTTTCCAATCCCAACACCCCAACCCTATCCCGATCCTGCAGACACTGACAGGCATGAGGGTGTGCCTTGGGATCATCAGCCCTAATGTTCATCCCACTCTCCTATACTGTGCCCATCTCAGTCTATTTAATTATGGAATGGGATGAGCATTAGGGCTGATGACCCCAAGGCACCCTCCAACACCTGTCAGTGTCTGCAGGATGGGGTCTCTGAGTGTTAGGGCTGACAACCACAAGGCACACCCCCAATACTTGTCAGTGTCTATAGGATGGGGGTGGGGGTGTGGTGTTAGGGTTGAAAACCCTAACACCTCATTTCCATGCTTTTGTTGCTTTAGTATCAGTGTCAGTGGCTCAGCAGGTAGCACACTCACCTCTGAGGCTGGGTGATCAGAAATCTGTGGACTCTATCCCCACACCAGGCACTTGGGTTAAAATCCCAATACTGACACTGTAGTGCAGCATGGGGGGGTGCTGCACTCCTGAGGTGCCATCTTTCAGATGAGAAATTAAACCAAGGTCCATCTGCCTGTTCTGGTGGATGTTAAAGATCCCATGGCATTTCTTGAAAAGAGCAGGGGAAGTTTCCCCAGTGTCCTGGTCAGATTTCTCCCGTTCACTAAAAAAATACCATCAACAGCTTAATCTGGTTCAAGGTCAGTTGGCATTCATCTGTATCCCCCTTCCCTGTGTCATGCCTGAAAATAGGCCACATTTGTCTAGTGCACTTACCCGGTCAACAAAAACTAAATTAATAAATAGTAACAACCCTAACTGATGTATTAACATAGTTTTTTGCAGTGATGTATATATAACTCCACCAAGGTCACCATGGTCAAGGGCATCATGGACATAGTCGGTGTATTCTAACAGTGTCATTTTGGTGCAGTGTAATTCCTGGAAGCCATGCTTCTGTACACAGTGAACATTGTATTTTTTGAGGTATGTGCCAAGGTGGTCATGACTATTGTCTCAGGGGCCTTGGATGGGGAAAAAGAATAGAAATGAGTCTGTAACTAGCAAGGTTAGTACAATCTCTGCTTTTGAAAACTTGTGTAACCAGTGCAGAGATCCTCTTCTCAGGAAACTGGAAACTTCTAAGAGTGGGGTTATTCCAGATGCCCTACAGGGGGCATGCCTTAGACAGCTAGTGTTGGAACCTACTCGGGAGGGAGCAATACTAGACCTGGTACTCTCAAATGGAGAGAGGATCACAAATTTAAAAGTCAGTAGACATCTGGGAACAAGTGACCACTGCACAGTGTGCTTCACAATAAGCACAACCATGGAGACAAGCCATACAAAAACAAGGATACTGGACTTTAGAAGGGCCAACTTTGGCAAAATGGGTCAATACCTGAGGAATGCACTAGCTAATGGCCAAAAAGGAAGGGTGGAAGAACAATGGAGAAAAATCAAAACTGCTATTATAAAGGCAATAAGCCTTTGTGTGAAACAAATAAAGAAAACAAAGCAGAGTAAAAAACTACTATGGTTCTCAAAAAAGGTGGCAGGGAAGGTTAAGGAGAAAAAGGCTGCATTCAAAAAGCATAAGGAATCACAGAAGGGGCACGACAGGGAACTGTATAAATTAAAGCAGAAAGAAGTGGGGAAGGCAGTCAGAATAGCAAAGGCCCAAACAGGAAAAAATAGCCAACTCAGTTAAGAAGGGGGATAAAACCTTCTACAGGTACATTAGGGAGCATAGAAAGGTTAAGGGAGGAATAGTGAAGATTAATAAAGGGGAGAGAAGGTGGGCAGAGGGAGACAGTGAAACAGCAGGGATACTGAATGAATACTTTTGCTCAGTATTCACAAAAGTAGATGAGGAGGAGTTACCTAAACTAGACAATAGAAGCACTCTGGGTAGGGGGTTGACACCAGTCCATTTACAGAAGAAAGAGTCTTGAAAGAACTCCTAAAACTCAAGGTGGACAAAGCAATGGGGCCTGATGGAATTCACACCAGAATCCTAAAAGAACTAAGGGAGGACCTAGTGACACCACTGACCACACTTTTTAACAAATCATGGGAGGATGGAGTGGTACCTGAGGACTGGAGAAGGGCAGATGTGATTTCCCTTGACAAAAGTGGGAGCAAGGCAGAGCAGGAAACTACAGATGTGTAAGTATGACCTCAGTGGTAGGGAAAATGATGGAACACTTCTGAAAGAAAGAATTATTGAGTACCTAGAGGCCAGCAGGGCACAGGACCCAAAGCAGCATGGATTTACAGCAGGAAGGTCATGTCAGATGAATCTAATTGATTTCTTTGACTGGGTGACCAAAGTAATAGACCAGGGAGGGGCTGTGGATATGGCCTACCTAGACTTTAGCAAGGCATTTGACACAGTCCCGCACAAAAGACTAATAATCAAGTTAGCCAGCCTGGGAGTAGGTTCCAGGGTGGTAGCCTGGGTAGCAAACTGGCTGCACAACAGGACACAGAAGTTAATAGTGAAAAGAACACCATTTCCGAAGAAAGGGAGGTTACTAGTGGAGTACCTCAGGACTCAGTACTGGGTCCAGTACTCTTTAACGTCTTTATAGGTGACATTGCAGAGGGTCTGGAGGGAAAGGTATGCCTCTTTGCAAATGACACAAAGATCTGTAACAGAGTTGATACACAAGGGGGTGTAGAAAGGATGAGACCAGACATATGGCAACTTAGATTCAATATAAAGAAGTGCAAGGTAATGTACCTGGGAAATAAAAACCCAGGAGAAGAGTACACAATAGCAGGGGAGGTACTAACAACAACGAAAATGGAAAGGGACTTGGGAATAGTCATATCAGATGACCTAAAGGTGGGTAAACAATGTGAGAAGTCTGTAAGGAGAGCCAGGGGGATACTGGGATGCATAGGACGGGGCATCACAAGTAGAAAAAGGGAAGTGGTTATCCCTCTGTACAGACAGTTGGTGAGACCCCATCTGGAATACTGTGTGCAGTTTTGAAGACCCCATCTATGCAAGGACATAGACAGGAAGGAAGCAGTCCAGAGGAGGGCAACTAAAATGGTGCAGGGTCTGCATCAGAAACCATGTGAAGAGAGACTGAGAGACAGCTTAATATGTATACTCTTGATGAAAGGAGGGACGGGGGGGACATGATAGAAACTTTTAAGTACCTCAAGGGAATCAACAAAGTCCAGGAGTGTAGCATCTTTCAGAAAAAGAGATGTGTAAGAATAAGGGGCATAATTTAAAGATAGAGGGGGGACGGCTCAGGGGTAATGTGAGGAAATATTTTTTTCACGGAGAGAGTGGTGGATGCATGGAACAGCCTTCCTGGGGAGGTTGTTGGGTCTAAAACAGTGGAGGAATTCAAACAGGCATGGGACAGACATAAGGCAATTGTAGTGGGGGGGTTGCAGGAAGTAGGCTGTTGGTTAACTAGAATCTGCAGCTTATCCAATAGGAAGGGAACTGGGCAGACTGGGTGGGCCAAGTGGTCCTTATCTGCCATCAAAGTCTATGTTTCTATGTTTATATTATATTAATCTTAAGATGAACCCCCTTTGGTCAGATTTCATTGTCCTGCCCTTAACAAAACAGCCCTTTAGGTCTATAATTAACCTTTTTAGAAATGAAGGGGTTAACATCGTGGATATTGTCCACTGGTTAGAGAAAAAATGTGACATTCAGGGGAATCCTGTGCCTATTATGGATGCAGAGGGGTTTTGGAAAGGGGGATGGAAGTTTTGAGTTAAGTTACATTATACAGCATCTGACCTCATTCATCTACCAAATTGTTTCTTTATTGGAAGGGATAAGGGGGTTCTCTTTTACCCTGGGCAGCCCAGAGTCTGTTTTTAATGTGGGCCCAAGACACATATTAGTACTTCCTGTGATATAATTAAATTCACACGCTGTGGGAAAACAGGACACCCAAGCGCCCACTGCTTTCAACAACCTAAATGCAACCTCTGTGATGAGGTGGAGCATGCTTTTGAAACATGCCCCATTGCTGCAAAAAAACACAGAAGAAGCAGACTTTGGAGTACAGGACCACTATATCCGGCTGGCAGTTAAACAGAGCCATACTCCCCTTGGGGGAGGTCCTCATATGACCCCTTTTAAGGGACTGCAGCCAGCACAGAGAAATCCAAGCGACAGGCTGGAACAGACCTTTGATGCTGTTCCTTTACCTTCAGTTCCCATGTCTACAGATCCTATGATGGGAGAAACAGAAGGTGCTAGCATCCCCCCCAGCACCCAGAACAGAAGTCCCCTGGTGAGGGTTATACTCTGGTTATGGGTAAGAAAGGGAAGAAATTGAAAGGGAAATCCAAACAGAAAAATAAAACCAATAACCCTGTTACAGACCTCATATTGGAAGACCCAAATATATACAATAATTTGTTAGAAGAACTGACTGCTATGGAAGATAGTGCAATGCCTGCTATGGCACCTTCACAGCCTGAGCCTCTGGTGCTTCAGAAGGTCAATTTGATCCACAACCTCAAGACTGTAAGAGCGGAAGAGTGACTAGGGCTTCCAGTAAAGTGAAATGAAGATTGGCTCACTGTGACACATGGCTCCTTTTCTCTTTCGTGTGGCATCACTAAACACCAACAGCATTAAATCCCCTATAAAATGTCAGAATACTTTTGCACAATTTGTACATAAGAAATTAGACTGTGTTTTCTTCCAAGATGTTAGGTTGCACACTTCTGAAGAACTGATTGCAGCTACAGTAGTAGCCACAGACACTGCAAGCTATTTCCCGAAATTTCTGTGATATTTTCAGAAATATCTGGTGCTTTTTGCATTTAAACAGTAGGGGCAGCAGAGAGAAACTCTTCAGAAATTTTGTGAAATATCTGGAAATAGCTTGCAATGTCTGAGGCTATCACTGTACCAATGGGTGGATTTGGGGAAACAGTTTTTGGTCTCAAGGGAAGGAATTATGCACTGGGGTTGGAATTTATTTTTTTACTTTCCATATTCAGGTGATACATCACATAAAGATATTGGAAGGTGGAGCTTTACTATTGGATATTAAGTGGGGTAGCACGATTATACGATTAATGAACTTGTATGCCCCCCCCAACTTAAATTTGATAGGGTGGCCTTGTTTAAATCCCTTTACCCCTTTTTGAGCAATTCCTATCCGGTCATTTTGGGGGGTGATTTTAATTGTTCTTTGCCTTCCCAGGCTTCATCAGCATTGGGAACAAAGGTTTTTTGTGATGCATTTTCTTTTGCCCAGTTGATAAAAGATGGAGATTTTGTAGATGCTTTTGAGACTTGCGATGGTGGGAACTGCAATACCTGTTTTTGTGACCCTCGGGCATCCAGGATAGATTATTTTATTTCACCTGCTTTGGTTGTGCAATCAAAGTCGTTGCAAGAAGTGGCTCCATCAGATCATGGACTTCTCACACTTGTACTGGGTGATTTGCCAGAGACCCAGAGAGGGCCTGGGATCTGGAAATTAAATGTCATCTTCTTGAATATCCCTCAGGTGAGGGTGGGGTTTCTTTCCCTTTTAACTACATGCAATTCAGTTGTTTTCTATACGATGGTAAGAATCACTGGTGGGAGAACACTAAACAGGAAATATGGGTATATTTACAGAAGACTGGTCGCATTAATGGGAAGCTGAAACATGATGAGCTAAGATATCTGAGGGAATGTATTAAATTTTGGACAGATCTATGACAGCATTTGGGGACTGACTGCCATAAAATGATTAAGGGCTTAAAAGTTGAACTGGCTCAGTTGCCATTTTGAAGTTTTAAAAAATATGGAAAGGAACCATAAGTATGGGATTTATGGGAAGAAAAGTGACACATTACCATTTGAATCAGCGCATTTCCTGTGAGAATGCCATAGCATGACACATTTGAATATTGCAGACGGAGGGCAAGTGACATCTAGTAATGAGATTTTAAATTAAATATACACTTATGCTTCCAAATCTTTCACAAGCAAACCCCTTCTGATGGACATCATGTGAAATTGGTTGGTCAGGAGGCAGTTACCCCAGGCATCACCAGATTCGCAAGCTACCTCGATAGAATCCATCTCACAGGAGAAACTCAGAACAGTGATTTGGTCCCTTAAAGCAGGGACTGCCCCCGGATCAAATGGGCTCCCACATGAGATCTATAAAGAGATCTGGGAAGTTTTAGGGGTAGAACTGGGTGAGGTTTTGAATGATGGCCTAGTAAGAGAGAATCTTCCTGACAGTATGCTACCAGAGCTTTTGTTATTAATCGTTAAAGGAGGGGAAAGAGGAGATTTGAAAAATTGGAGATCATTGTCGCTTTTTAATACTGACTATAAAATCTTGATGAAAGTTTTGAGTAATTGTTTGCGAACAGTTTTGGATACCATAATACATCCCTCTCAATTTAGTGGGGTCTCAAAAAGGAGGATACAGGATGCCCTTATTCTTCTTTGGGAAGTTATGCACAAGGGGGACTCACAAGAAGTGTTTGGTCATCTGTCTGCCTTGATCAAATGAAAGCCTTTATTCAGGTGGAATATGCATACCTTTGGGAGACCTTGCATTGTTATGGTTTGCCTTTTAGATTCATAGGTTGGCTACAAACATGTTACTAAAGCATTAGTTTGTTACCTAGTATTAATGGTTGGATAGGAAGAGAGGTCATGGTACTTAAGTGTGTGAGACAGGGTTGTCCTCTGAGCTCCTTGCTGTATGTGCAGTCCTTAGACCACTTATTGTATGCTTTGAACATGACAGAGTTGGTTATGGGCCTCTCTGTTGGATATGAGGATAAGCAGATTGTTTCTGTAGCGTACACTGATGATTTAGTACTGGGTCTAGCTGACAGTTCTTCTGCTAAAGAAGCTCAATCCATACTGGAGGATTTTTCCTACAATTTCTGGGTCCTCCATTAATAATTTGAAGGGTGGAATCCTGCCATTAGGATATGACACTACTGATGTTGTCTTGCTTTGGGATATACCTGTAGATTACAGTTACAGGAAAATCTGAGGTATCTATTTTGGTGGCACAGACACTCAAAGGTATAACTGGGATATACAGTTGATGGCGGCTTGAGATAGAGTTGTCCTTTGGAATAAAGGGCAGATGACAAAGGCTAAGCATATTTATTTAATTAAAACATTTTTATTGCCATACTTTTTGTTTTTAGCAGCAGTTTATCCTCCTCCACAATCTTTGGAGGCTTCAATTTATAGCATATTTTTCCTGTGCTTATGGGGAAGTAGATTGAACCTGGTAAAAAGAGGTATCACCTATCTGCCAATTAATGAAGCAGGTCTGGGGATGTTGAACCCCGTAGTATTTTTGCATGTTACTTTTATTTTTTATAATTTGATACCTCTCTTGAAGGGGTGACTAAGGTTTGGATCCCCTGGGTGGTGGATGGTATAGGCCAGTTATTAAAGAACTGGGACCGCTCTAACTTTCTATCCTGACAGACAAAGATATCTCAGTGTCCAAGCCATTTCCAAGGGGTGATTGGGAAATTCAAAGCCTGGAAAATTGTTAAGAGTTTCCTCTATTTGACTTCTCAAAAATAATTTTATACAGGAGTGGTAGAAACCTTTTTTTACACTACTGCCTGGTACCTGGAGCTGCCCATAGCTGACCAAAGCTCAAAGTTGTTTTTTTTTTGACTAGTAAAAGAATTCATAACTATTTATGGGATTTTTTATGGTTATGCATACATAAAGAATTGGGGGTTGGGGTTCAGTTCCCACAACTGGCACTTGGGTTAATATCCCAGTACTGACACTGTAGTGCAGCATGAGAGGGGTGCTGCACTTCTGAGGTGCCATCTTTTGGATGAGACATTAAACTGAGGTCCCATCTGCCTGGATTGGTGGTAGTTCAGGTGGATGTTAAAGATCCCATGGCACTTATCAAAAAGAGGAGGGGAATTTTTTATTAACAGAACTTCAAAAGAAACCAAACTGCATTGCTAATTCACAATAGTACAGAAACGAAAATGGATAACAATAACTCAAAAGAGTAATGAGGAGGAATAAAGAAATAGAAAAAAAGAAAAAATTGAGAAAGGAAAAAGGAAAACAATATCGAGTTTAGATAGCACATTGTAAAATCATGTGATGGGAACATCATTATCCGTCATTCAAGATAAATTCCTCCAGTTCAACCTTAATTGAGCACGACAATATCTTCCTGCTTCATATTTATAAATATTTAACAATTCAGAATGTATTTTCTGTAAAAGTTCTGTATAAGAGAAATATTTCTGCTGTAAAGTTTTGCTAAATGAACCATTTAAAGACAGCAAAAATAACATGCAATGTACCAGAATCCCATTTTCTCCAGTCGGGAGTATAGGAACCATAAATCAAAACATTGTAATTTACATGTTTAAAGACTGGTTCTTTCCAAATAGTGGCAACATAACTCCAAAAGTTGGATATGTATGGACATAAAAAACGTAAGTGCTGCATTGTCTCAAAAGCTTGAAAGCAACCAGGACGGGAACAGTTACGATCTTGTAACTGTTCATGAAATTGATTTCCCTTAACATTTAGCTTTTCATGACCACACAACCAAGTTACATCCCATAATTTAGGAGGAATTCGGTTATGAGATATTAAACCCTGCAGGGACAAACACAGTTCACCCGGACATTTTGGGAATATAATAGGTTCAGAAAAACATGAGTCAAGAACAGACTGGTATAAGAATTGTTTACGTTTAGAGAGTATCCAGCCACTGGGAATTTTCCATTGTCGTAATTTAAGGAAAATCTCACGTTGATAAGGTTGCACAATGGCAAGTGTACTAAGACGTCCTAATCTGCCAACTACCCACTCATTATACCAAAGCCCTATTGCCTGTAGAGTGAGACTGGTCCATAATTTAGGAAGATGTTTCATTAATGGTAAAAAATTAGAAAAAAGAAATTGACAATAAAAGAAAAGTAGACGATTTATCATATTTAAACTGCCTTGGGATACAAGTAAATACAGAATATTACGCTTAATGGGATTAAGATGGCTACCCCAAACAGCTTGAAAAAAGATGCTAAATAAAGTTGCTTCCCTTTGCTTAGGTGGAGGAAAAATGTTACTCGAAAATAAAAATAAAGGTATCAAATATGTTCATATCAAATAAATATGTTTTAGCTTGGAAAACTGCCATTTATTCCAGTTTTGTACCATAATCCTACCCTTCTCCAATTGAATATCCCAGTTATAAATAGCTGGTGTAGGTGAACCAAAAAATATACCCAAAATCCGTATGGGGTTTGACGTGAATTTGATGTCGCATATAATTGTCTGTTCAGGAAGTGTACCATTCAAGGCATATCCAGGGCATTTGGATATATTTAAATATTTACCAGAAAAAGAACCAAAAAAATGGCACATTTCCACAACAGAGTGAACGGAAGAAACAGTGGGGGTGCAAATGCAAATATCATCCGCATAAGCAAGGGTAGAAAAGGGTATTAACACTCCAGGAACTGAAATGGGAGGTATCAATTTATTCAGAGTACGTAACAATGGATCTATACTATACACATACAATAACGGGCTGATTGGACAACCCTGCCAAACTCCCCGCTATACCGGAAGCATAGGTCCGAGGTGCCCATTAACCAGAGGAGACACTGTTGCAAACTTATAAAGTTTCTGTAACCAAGAAATAAAAGGGGATGGAATACCATAATGCTTTAAAGTAAGCCATAAAAATGTGTGGTTCACTGAATCAAAGGCCCCCTTTTGTTCTAAAGATAGAACGAAACCAGGTAATCCAATAGTATTGGATCTGTCAAAAATTTCACTCAAAAAAAGTAACTGGTCAATTATAGATCTATTAGGGAGTGTACAAAACTGTGCAGAAGAAATTAAATGGAAAGACACAGTTAAAAGTCTTGTATTTAAAATTTTCATTAGAATTTTTAAATCAACATTTAATAAGCTAATTGGTCTCCAATTAGAAAGGAGCTTTTTATCACCTTTTTTGTGCAGAAAAATCAAAACATCCCTCATCATTACTAAAGGACAATCAGAACGTGTTAACAAATTGTTATAAACATCTGCAAGTTCCTGAGATAATTGGGTTCCCATTAGTTTATATAATTCAGCAATTACACAATCCAGACCAGGTGCTTTTTTGCATGAGAGGGTATGTTTAACATTGAGGACTTCCTGTGATGTAATGGGATGTACCAAATCAGACAATAACAATGGAGGACAGTCTGGAACCTCAATACCATGGAGATAAGCCTGAGAAGAATCCAAATCTACAGGCTGTACTTTAAAGAGTGTTGCTGTGTATGACATCACCTCCAACATTAACTCAGCTTGTGCAAGTTTTTCCTGACCATCACACTCTATTAAACTGATAAAGACTTTTTTCCCAACCCTTTCCTTGGTACCAAGAAAGGGACAAACAGTGGCAAAGCTGCCTTGTGTACCAAATTGTTGTTGGAATTGTAAAACATTTGATTGGTGTTTATGAAATGGTACCATTTTCTCCTTAAGGTTTTTTATTTGGGAGGAAAAGTCATGTTTAGTAGTTTGGGCCATAGACATTAATTTTTGCAATTGTGTATGGAGTTGCAAATAGGAAAAATATGCAGCCGAATGTTGAACTTTCCCAAAAGTTTTCAACAGAGATAACATCCAATTTAGTATCCATCCACCATAAAAGGGGATCTCCATACATCTCATATAGAGATTTCCTTGCCATTATAAAATATTGTAAGTGTTGCAAAATGTCTTGTTGTAGTAGCAATTGGGAGTTGAGCCTCCAGAGGCCCCTACCAAAAGAGAAAGCTGCCATAGACCCAACCATAATGCACAAGGCACAATGATCGGAGAATTCCACCGGGGTAACCCATGCGGACTGTAAAGGTAAATTCCTATTAATGAAGAAGAAGTCTATTCTGGTAGCAAGGGCACCTTTGTGAAAGGTAGGTATAGTAGGCATATGCCACTGAGCATATGCATCAACCAAACTTGCTGTTTGGACCACCTTGGCCAAACAAGACATATCACAAAAAACGTTGGTAGTCTTTACCCCCTTGCCCTTATCTTTGTTAGATAGTCCACAATTAAAATCACCACCCAAGATTACATTAAAGGAGGTGTGTAGATATGGTTGTAAAAGTTGAAAAAGATCCACCCTGGTTGCTTTTGTTTGAGATGCATAGACATTAAGTAACCTGTAACACGCCCCCTGGTGTACAATATCCAAAAGTAATACCCTACCAGGAACCAAATCTATTAATTTTAAAACTTTCACATCCAATGTAAAGAGTATTGCAACCCCTGTACATCTGTCAGATCCCATTGACCAATATGAGATCCCCATGTGCCATCGTTTTGAAGCACCAGCAAGTTCAGCGATAGTGTGTAAATGCGTGTCCTGTAAAAAGAATATATTACAGTGTAAGGTATTTAAAAGGGAAAATAATGCAGATTGTCTTATCTGGTTTTTGATGTTGTTCACGTTAAGTGAACAGAAAGTTAAGGAGGAAACCATTTAGGTAGTTGAGAGCAACATCATGGTGGTTTACGTTTATTTTTTCCCCTTTTTTAACAACTGCTGAGCTGGATTTCAGAGGGAGGGTCAGAAGAGGAACACCCTCTGAGTCTGCATCCACAGATTTCCCCATGGGGTCTACTCCAGACTGGGGAGATTCAGAGTCAGTGTCTGACACATCTTGTGTAAGAAGAAGGGCATGAAAATGGTTAGTTGTAGGGGTATTCAACAATTTGGGTACTTTGGAAGCAGGCTGGGTATTATAGGTCTTACTCTGTGTTTCTCTAGAATGAAAGGGTATTACATGAGGGAGCTGGGGGGGCATGGATCGTTTATCAAGAGAAATGGAAACCTGGGGCGGAGGGTCAGGCAGAGGTATTTCTGTGTCCGAAGCTAAAGGGGGAGGGGAGTAAGGGGGGGAGATTTATGTGGGACAGAAAATGTCAAATCTGGGGAAACCAAGGTATTGGGAACAACAGGTGCAATGGGGGTCGTAGAGCGAGTGGTTCTGGAGCATTGTGCAGTTGAAATTAATAGTCTTTGTTCTTCAGATTTTTGAGCTTCTGAGTGTTGGTGAGCTGCTGCAGGGCAAGTGGCATAAGAGTGTCCGGGTGTAGCACATAAAGAACACACAGCTACATTCCTACAGTGTTCACGCACATGACCCAAGGAATTACAAAGAGTACATTGTAAGCGGTCACAGGCACTGCTAATGTGACCTGGTTTCCCACATCTATAGCAGGATTTAGGTTGCCCTGCATAAAAAAGGACCCCTCTATCTTGCCCCAAAAAAATACAGTTAGGAAGATGCTGTAAACCATCTTCTGTGGAATGTAGGATAACCCTAATTCGCCAACCCTCTGTCCAAATATCCTCTGAATCAAAAATCGCCTCTGGATGCCCCAATACCATGCACCTCTGTTTCAGCCAGTAAACCAGATCTGCAACACTAATGCTCTCATTTCTAAAAAGAACAGTAACTGTCTTGTGAGCCGGTTTAGTAAGGGAAAAAACATCAAAGGGGGACCACAAAGTAGTCTGTCGTACTGTACGATATCTAGACCAGAATTTTTCTAAACCATTATGAAATTTAAAACTAATATCAAAGGTCTTTTCTCCAGATACATGTATTAGAGCATACATTTCAGCTGAAGTAAATTGCAAGCTATCTTTAAGCAATGACTTCACCACAAATTTCCTATCAGTGAAAACATCCATCCCTCCTTTGTAAATGAATCGAACAGCATTATGTCTTTTAGCCGAATAAGTAGAGGAACGAAAAAGGGAGGCATAAGAACGTGTTGTAGGTTGTTCTGGAGTAGGCACAGTGTCTGGTGAAGGGTCTACAGGGTTATCCAAAATGGTTTGGTCATCGATACGCTCTTCTAAGGAAGGGATCAATGGCACAGGTGTAAATACTTCGGAGAGGGGAACATCTCCCTGTGGGTGAAAATCAAGTTCTGGATTCTGGGAAAAGGATAGTTCAGGAGGAAGGGCTAAGGGAGAATCTTCAACATTTTCAGAGAGGGTTTCTCTGGTAGCAGTCTGAGACTTTGGGAACCGTAGGTCCAGGAAGTCATGAAGGAGAGACACTAGAGTCTGTCGTATTTACCCCTGGGATTACAATAGGGGAGAAGCCAGAAATCCATTTACCAGACTCTGGGAGCTGCGCCCAGCCCACAGATGTCAGGGCCTTGGAAACTGACCAAGAAGCGTCGGCATCTTCAACCTGGTCAGCCCAGGAGCGGTTCTGGTCAGATAAAGCTTTTTTTGTAATAGGTTTGAAAATCCGTTGTTGTTTTGCACCAAAAGAAAAAACGGTTGCATTTTGTTGATCCAAAGCCAAAGAAACATAAACAGTACCTGAGGTGGGTTGTCCAGAGCAAAGGGTATTCAGCATTTTGGCTGGAGTTGTAGAAACCCTGTGGGTTAGTTTCGATTTCCTGCTGCATAGCAACCTCACTGTCACACAGCGTTTGTTCAGCTGTCACAGTGATTCCAAAAGGCAGTCCTGCATTCCACCGCTGATTAGGAAGTAAAGGCCGTGCTGGAGCTTCAAAAGTGAACTCGTTGAGGTGTTTATCAGAAACTGTCGAGGTGGATGGTGAAGTTGAAACTTGCTGTCTCTTTGCAGTCAAAATATCTGTAGAAACTGAAAGGTCAGTATTAGAATTTGGTTCCATAGAAGCTTCAAAAAAATCATCCGAATCAGTAGTTTCAATTGCAGAAGCTGTAACCGGCTCCCTGGCCTGCAGCATGTCCTGCTGCAACAAAGGCTGCTCAGTGACTGAGCTTTCCATCCTGATGGTCAGCAAGTCCCCCTACTGGCCAAGCAGCAGGGGAATTTCCCCGGTGTCCTGGCCAAATTTCCCTCATTCACTAAAAATACCACCGACAGCTTAATCTGGTTCAAGGTCAGTTGGCATTCATCTGTATCCCCCTCCCCTGGGTCGTGCCTGAAAATAGGCAGGATTTGTCTAGTGCACTTACCCAGTCAACAAAAACTAAATAAATAAAAAATAAAATATGAAACATAAAGAAGTATCAGAGAGGTTTTGCCCAAGAGAAGAATCATGTATGAGAATAATTGTATCTGTCTCACATTTTTTAATTGATTGTTCTTTTATTGCTTCCTTTTGGTCTAGTTTTCATGTCACATGGCCGCTGAACCCTTTCCAAGGTCAGTCACCAGATATATGGACTGAGGGTGTGCTTTCTGGCTAATGGGTAATTTATGGTGTGACTACAATCCACCTTCTAATGGGGTTTAGAAGTTACCAAATTTGGCAAGCTCGATGTGGTCTGGCACTCCAAAAACAGTTGAAAACAGAAAGTCAGATCTTATTCAGCATTAAGAAAGATGTGATAAAGTGGCAGATGTTGGAAAGGGAAAGGGTACACCCAGATTTATATAAGCTTTGGTGGAGAAAGATGACTTGGCTGGATATGGGTTGAAATATATGTCGACAATCATTTTCATTTTTATAGTTTGCTGTTCATTGATCTACATGCTCTTATCAGTTGGGGAATTTCCCTACCCTTTTGGTGGGACTGGAGGGAGAGTATGTACTTTTACAGCTTGTAAATGTTTCTAGTTTAAGTAGGTGATAATATTTGATTCAAGTTTTTCTTCTTTGCATTTTCATTAAGGATGGTAAACTACTTCCTTTAGGATAGACTTATTAGATTTGGGGAAATCCCCCTTCTCTATTAATGGGGGGGGGTGCTTTTGTTATTTATTGATTAAGGTTCGGACATTACAGACTGGGTTTTTTTGGTTGAATATATGATGTAATACTTATTTTTATTTATATGTGGTTTTGCATTTTTTGGGAGGGGAGGGTTATTTTAGGTTTATGTTTCCTTTTTAGGTACTTAACATTTAATTGAACAGTAGCTTGGCAGTGTATCGGTGCAATACTTATTTAAGATTTCTCATTCTATGATTTGTATCTTATTTTTCTGTGAGTTTAACATTGTTTGTTAATATCTGTTGCTGAAGTTATAATAAAAAATTCCCCTAATCTTTCTTCAGGGGGCTGTTTAGCTTCCTGTGAGAGGACATGGAGAATACAGAGGTAAGGACCGATGGAGGTAGAGGTGAAGGAGACAGTTCTTTTTGTTTTCAAATTGAATATGCTTTATTGAATTTTAATAGAAAAAGTAAAAAAGAATACAACACAGTTGGAACAACAGTTAGAACGGATCCCAACAAACTTGAGTACATACAGTACAGGTGGGAACCTATGAAATAGAGTAAGGCAGAGAACCAACTGATAAAAATATAAACACAATTCTGAATAAAAACACAACAATCCCCCTTCCCCACCCTAGCACACCCACCCTCCCATCCACCGGAGGAACCTACAGGTGAAAAAAAAAAAACAACAACACAGAAAGAAAAAAGGGAGCAGCATAGCAAAGATGATGGAGGAGTTCATAGATGTCAGTACTAGAAAAACCTAAGTGAAAAGTACCAAAGGTGCCAAAACCCCAGCCCATTATAGTGTTCACAAAGTATGCAGTAGTTCCCATATTCTTTGACACATGCAAAGGCAATTTGACATACTGGCAATAGCCCATTCTGCCTGTATTAAGCAAAAAGGATCTCCCAAAACAATTCAGTCACAGTAGGGACATTTTGATCAAGCCAGTGCTGCATTATGACCTTCTTTGAACGGACAGAAATGAGGGACATATCTCACCATTGGGTACCAATCAGAATGTCCCGTGCTCTCCCAATATACATATCTCAGGGAGGAAGTCCCAGAGGAGGGTCTAATCCATCCCGAATGGCCACCCAGAAAAGAGTGACTTTTTCATAGGACCAGAGAATGTGATATTGTGTACCAGGAGCCTTGTAACATCTGGTTCAGGTGTTCAAAGGAAGCTTAACCATTTTATATAACTTATTGGGGTGTAATCAAGATTGTGTAGCACCTGGAACTGAAGGAAATGATATTGATTCCATTTGATATATTTGAACAGGTGATTCCAGAGTTGTGGCCAGTTATGGGGAGAATCAGCACAGGGCAGATCCTGGTCCTAACAGTGATATAATTGGCTTTCTGAATAGGCCACAAGGGAGCATAAGTGACGATAATAATAGGAGACAAGATGGAAAGGAGGGGGCCAAAAGAAATAAAGAAAGAACCTATTTCTCATAAAAATGATCCCACTGGCCCAAACCAAAATAGTGAAGGAGACAGTTCTAAGAACATCAGCACTGGAGTTCAAGCTGTAAACTCCAAAAAACAAACTGCAATCCTTAGATGAGACTTC
Organism: Neoceratodus forsteri; assembly: GCA_016271365.2. NCBI lineage: Eukaryota > Metazoa > Chordata > Ceratodontiformes > Ceratodontidae > Neoceratodus > Neoceratodus forsteri. The sequence continues at coordinate 1,346,732,500 of CM057458.1, read as the reverse complement.
AGAGATTGAAGATGAATAGACAATAGATCAGTTTTCAAATTTGACGCTACTGCAAAGGTCCCAGATTCACAAAAGACAGCGAAGGAGATAGAGACTAAACCCAGTGCACAAAAAAGAAAAAACACACCCATCACCAACAAAGCTCTATAAGATGCAGGATGGATGCAACTACAAGGTGGGAAATAGGTACCTGATCCAGCGATTCCGATTACAGATGCTGACATACCCCAAGTACAGCCTGTTTACGACATTTCTCCTGAACTGTCAAATAAGCACACAAAGCCACTGTCAGCTGAGAATGTAGACCATGGCAACCAACAAATGACTCCTCAGCCCTCAGCATCAGGAACAAATGTAAATTTAACTTTTAATAATGGGGCGCAGGCTGATAATATAAATAACCAGTTTCTTTTTATCACTGATATGTTTTATTGAATTTTCATTGAACAAACAGTTTACATCACATCATCACTTCTACATTAGTCTCATTGATACAGTGCACATCTCAAGTTGACAGATATACTGCCAATTTGTATTACAAGGATGCTAGTACCAGTCTGCAATTCACCTAATAGGAAAAGATTCCATTATATTCAGTCGTGATCGCTATTTTCCTCACTCATAATTATCCTTTTCAAAAAACTCTTGTACATACTGTGAAAAATTTGTACTTTTTCTTATAGTCAAACAGAGTCCCGAGTGACAGGTACCACAGAAGCAAGAGAAGTAAGAGAATAGCTAGGAAGTGGGTAAGAGAAGAATTAGCAAGAGAGAAAAGCTGCTTTCCCAACTGATGATATATACACCTCATCCTTAGCCTCCCAAGGTCTGCCATTTAAGCCATCGGGCATTGCACACCTGCAAATAGTAGATGGGTTACCTGGTGGTGGAAGGGGCACATTTCACAATGTAGAGTTCAAGAACAATCCCCATTTTGAATAGTAAGATGGTAGTCTGCCTTTACTGGCATATGTAAGCCTTTCAAATGTGGCCAATTTTGCTACCACAGAGTGCCAGCGGGGAACGGGGAGGGGGGTTTGTGTTTGTCTCCAGGATAAATGCAGCAGCCTCTTTGCTTCCAACAGAACGGCCAGGAGCCAATTTAGGTGATGCTTCATTAGGGGGCCTATGGAGGATGGATCCCCCAACAGAAGAAGTGGGGTAGAGATGTCAATGGGGACCCTTAGAATTCCAGAGCAATCTGATACTTTGGCATGCCAAAAATTCAATAGATGTGGACATTCCCACATGATATGTAGCAAGTTGGCTGGGCTACCCCCACACCTCTAACAGTGAGCATGTGGTAAAATACCCCACGACTGGAGGGTCACAGGTGTATGATACCACCTGAGCAAAATTTTAAGTTGAATCTGCTGACTCCTGACATCTTGGTATGCTAAGTGAACTAGATGGAGACATTTGGACCACAGTTCCTTGGTAATGGTAAAATGAAGTTCCTCACTTCAGGCCTTCTTGCAAGAGTCAGTATGTTCTGACTGAGCATCCCTCCAAGTATTATAAAATTTACTGACCATACCTCTTTAAGACGTTTTGTTATGCAGTTGCGCCAGCCAGTCCCATTTCGGATCTCTTGTGGACATTGCCTTGGTTGCATGGATTACGCTTCGAATCTGCAAATGCCTCCAGAAATCTGTGGTAAGGAGTATGTAGCCCTCAGCTGTGTGAAGGACATCAAGTCACTGGAATTGTCCATATACAGGTCTTGAATAAGGCATATCCCCTTATTTTCCCATTCCTTCTAGTGGAGCATTTTATGATCCACCATAAGCAGTGGATTATGCCAGAGGGCTTGGTAATGATAGGGCATAAATCTAGCTAACTGCGGAGTATTGAAAGCAGCCATAATACTGAACCATGTCCTTTTGTTTCAGCCATGACTGGCGTAAGTTGAGTAGCAATCTTACCTGCACTAGTCAGAAGCAACCCCAAGGGGGTTTTGGCCATTACCTGGGCTTCTAATGACACCCACTGTGAAGGGGTGACATGGGAGGGGACATACCATTTTGTGGCCTGAACACAGGTATAATCCCAGTGGTACCCCTGTAGCCAAGGAAGCACAAGGCCACCCTTGGTTCAGTGTGCCTGTAGCTTTCTGCGACTCCAGCAGGGAGTCTTACCCTCCCATATAAAATCAACCATTATCTTGTCTAATTTATTAAATATCTGACAGAGTAGAGAAATTGGGAGGTTATTAAGCAGATATGCTACCCTAGGTAGCAGTAGCACACGAATTGTCGCCACCTTACCGGGGAGGAATAGATTAAGGAGCTTCCATCTGCTAACCTCCACCAAGAGTGAGGAGATCAGGAGATTAAAGTTCTCTGAGATAAGATTGTTCCATTGGGCTGGAATCTGAATGCCCAGGTAAGAAAAGTGGGAGCCCAAGCCAGTATAAGGTCTTGCAGGTCCTGCCTTGTGCTGGCTGCATTGAGGGGCATTACACTGGTTTTGCCCTGATTAATTCGCAGCCCAGATAATTGTGCAAACTCATCCAGTACCTCAAGGGCTTTAGAGAGGGAGTAGTGAGAATGTGTCAGAGATAACAATAAATCACCTGCATAAGCAAGCTGTGAGGTACTCCTCTAGGCCCATCTTTATGCCCTTAATCCCTTTTGTAATTTGGAATGTTCGGATAAGTCAGTCTAGAGTCACCAAAAATAACATGGGGGATAATGGACAACCCTGTCGGGTGCCCCTTTGCAAGAGAAAGGAGGGAGAGATATCCTTGTTGGTCTACATTTTAGCTGAAGAGGCATTATATAGCACTTTGACTCGTTGACGAAAAGTGGCCAAACCTATAGTAATGCAAAACCTCGTGCAGGTAGTGCCATTCGACTGAGTCACCTGCTTTGGTGAAATCCACTGCTAATGCCACCATAGGGTCTTTGGAGTGCATAGCAACCCACTCCAAGATCAAAACCAGCCTCATATTGTCAGCTGCACTTTGCCCCTTCATGAACCCTACCTGAGAGAAGTGAATAATAGAGGACAGCGCCTTTGTTAGCCTCAAGGCAAGCACTTTGGCCACTATCTTACTGTCCACTGAGATTAGGGAGATTGGCTGATAGTTGGCACAGTTGAGGGGATTGTCCATCTTTTTTGGCAGGATGGTGATCACAGCCTCCCTCATAGAAGGTGGGAGAATGCCTGCCCTATGTGTCTCTTGTAGTACAGCATGCAAGGGAGCACTGATCCCCTCACCCAACATCTGATAAAGCTCCGCGGTCATCCCATCTGGTCCCGGAGACTTGTCGGGGCACAGTTGGGACAAGGCTGCCAACACCTCTCCCTCTGTGAACGGCTGATCCAATTCCTTCTGCATGTCACCCGGTAACTGAAGAGTATCGACTTTGGTGACAAAGTCACCAATCTGTGTCACTAGTTGACTAGGCCGTAAGGTAGAGTGCGTTTGATAAAGCTGCTCATAAAAGCTCTGCATTCAAGCATTGATTTCCTGAAGTGAAGAAATCACCACCCCCTTTGGATCTCTAAGGGCCTGTATCCTGAAGGAAGCCTGCTGCTTCCTCAATTGAAATGCTAAAAGTTTCCCCCTCTTCTCACCACCTTCCAGGTGGAGGTGCTTTGACCTGAAGAGTGCCCACTCTACCTTCTGATATAGTATGGTGTTAATACAGTATTTTAATCCCACAATATCTCTTAACAGATTGGGGTCCTTCCTCAATCCCCCTGGGCCTCTAAACCTAGCCTCAAGTGCTGTCAGCTCCCTTTGCAGTTCATCTAGTTCTGCTTGTCTCAGCTTGTTTCGATGGGCAGAGTAGGCTATTATGTGCCCTTGTAAAACTGCTTTAAAAGCTTCCCAAACCGTAGCCGTGGAGGTGTTCACCGCATGATTAAAGGTAAAATAGTCTTTGGTGACCTTTCTCATTTGGGTACAAAAGTCAGGGTCACGAAGCAGGAGAGGGTTGCACCTCCATCTGGTGCTTGTCCCTCCCTGGCCTGATGGTGTATAACAACAGGTGACTGGAGCATGGTCCGATACCAGGATGTTGTGTATTTTGACATCAGAGGTGTCCTGAGCTGCAGCAGAATTGGCCAGCCAGAAGTCAGTCCTGCTGGAGGTAGTATGGACTGTGGAGAAGAATGAGTAATCTTGCCAGAATGTGTAATCTCTGTGCCACACATCCTGCAAACCCCACTCATCTATAATGTTCTATGAGGCCATCCATGCCTTAGGATCTGATTGAGCTGTCACTTTTGATTTATCAAGGGAAGCGTCCAGAACAAAGTTAAAATCCCCACCCCAGAGTATCGGAATCTGTGAGTATTCGATTGACAGGGATTTTATGGCTTTGCTGAGATCCAGCAGGACCTCTAGCTGGTCTGCATTGGGGCCATACAGGTTGACCAACATCACCCATCCCCCTGGAAAAGCAAACCTTACCACAATCCAGCGACCCTTGTTATCAGTAATCACTTGTTTCTGAACCCACAAGCATGACTTTTTAATGAGAATTGCCACCCCTTTGGACTTGTTGGCAGCTGAGCTTGCTAATACACTGCCCACTCATGCCTTCTTAAGTCACTGTGCAGTTCTTGCAGTGAGATGTGTCTCCTGGACTAGGGCAATTTCTGCCTGCAAGGTGTGCAAGTGCCTAAGGACCATATTCCTTTTAACTGGGTGATTTAGGCCTTTTATGTTCCAAGATAAGAAATTAATACTCCCCTGTGCGCTCCATGCCATCTTCCTGGTGTTAAAAAGAGGTTAATACTCACCCTCTGAGTCCAGGTAAATTAAAGGAAAACAGCAGAAAAAGGGTGCTAATGTAGAAGTAAAAGGCTAACAAGAAGATTAAGGAAGAGGAAGCTCTGTCCAATAATGCAGCTCCCAGTAACAGCCTAGTATACAAGCACAAACAGTTACGATAACACTATTAACTCTACAATTGTTATAGGTTGGTACCCACAAAATAAAGTTGTACCCCCAGAAAAGTTACCCAGTAAATGGATAACCAACTGTTATAACAATCCAAAACTTTTTCTTATTTCTTTTTTATGCAAAATAACACACTAATCTAACAGTGAGAAGGTGTATGTGTGAAGTGTCAATCACTATGGAAAGGCAGTTAGCCGCACTGACCTGTCACTAAGGGGGGGGTATATAGAGAGAAACAACCAAATAACTGCCCCCTCCATCCCCAGCAAGACATGACTTAGGAGAGTAGTCAAGGGGTAATTAGGTTCCCATCAGTAAAAGGGGCAGATGGAAAAGGGGGAAGTTAGTGAAAAAAGGGAAAAGGGAATAAATTCGGGAAGGACCAAACAGTTACCCCACCATACAAAGTAATCATACCATCCCTGCCTCCACCCAGATCCTGGGAGTATCAAGCAGGGTCTATCCCCAGAGCAATCCTCCCTGCTCCCACACTTAGGCCTTAAGGCTGGAAGCTGTGGACCTCAAACAGCTGCAATGATCCAGTTGGTCAGCTACCCAGAAAATAGGGTGAAGATGAGCACCCACTCTTCTGCGTAGGCCCAACATGGTGGGGCACTAATATTGAGTAAAAAAGGAAACTGTGAAGCTAAATGACATTGCCCCTCCAATGAGGGAAAAAACATGGGGCATGTAGCCTGTGCACCCCAAACTGAAACCATATATAACAAGGGCCTCAATCATTAACAGTAGTGTCCTCCCGATTAATCAATGGGTGTGCATCCCTGGATGCCACAGCTGCATAAGTCGACAGTCCAGGTCACACAGAGTAATCCATTGGGTGCTGCTTGTGTTCTATATCTGGTACGGTCTCCACCCATGAACCCTCCGTGGTTGCTTCAATTATCATGTCATCTGGAATCTCACTCGAGCTGCTGGCACAAGGAGGATCCTCTCTGCTGTACTTGGCTGGTGGCGCACCCCTAGGATCCTTTGTAGATGAGCCCCATTCACTGAGGGAGCATTGCCATACTCTGCTGAGTTGAGGAGCACCTCCCTGGGGTAGAGCTACTGAGGTATTGGTATCAGCATCAATGTCAGTTTGTATTCTGCGAGCAGCAGTGTCTCCTGCCCAGCTACTAGGCAGTGAAGAAAACCTAGAGGAAACATCTAAATGCAGCACTGCCCGATCCACCTTCATCTCTTTGTTCCACTGAGCCCCAAGTTCAGGACGAGGGCAAGGCACCCAGAGCCTTTTGGGAGTTGCAGTTTGAAAACTTAACTGGGGCCAGTATTTATGAATCCACTGCTCAACTTCCCAGGGAGTTTCTACAATAATGTCTGCCTTCCTTAGAGATATAAAGGCAGGCCAGGTTCCAGTAGCCATGTTGAAAACCTTTCTCTGCTAACAACTTTTTAAGAGGTAGAAAGGCTTTTCTTTGGACAGCTACCTCTGCTAAGAAGTCTCTAAGGAAGGAGATGCGAGCCCCATGCCACACCAAGTCCCCTTTATTTTTGGCTGCACTGAAAATTCACTCTTTCACAGAATACCGTAGAATGTAGGCTATAATAGGCCGAGGGGGGTCTCTGTCGGTGCCTGGCATTGCTTTGGGCCCCGTGAGCTCGCTCTACTTCCATGGGTCCATAGAAACATTGAAACATAGAATTTGATAGCAGATAAGGACCGCTTGGCCCACCTAGTCTGTCCATTTTCCTACCTAACAGATAAGCTGCAGATCCTAATTAACCAACAGCTTACTTCCTCTTACCCACCACTAGGACTGCCTTATGCCTATCCCATGCATTCTTGAAGTCCACCACTGTTCTTGATTCCACAACCTTCTCGGGGAGGCTGTTCCATGCATCCACAACCCTCTCTGTGAAAAAATACTTCCTCACATTACCCCTGAGCTGTCCCCCCTCTATCTTCAAATTGTGCCCCCTTGTTCTTGCACATCTCTTTTACTGGAAGATGCTACCCTCTTGGACTTTGTTAATTCCCTTGAGGTACTTGAAAGTTTCTATCGTGTCCCCTCTTTCCCTTCTTTCCTCAAGAGTATACATATTAAGCTCCTTTAGTCTTTCTTGGTATGTCTTCCAGTGCAGACCCTGCACCATTTTGTTGCCCTCCTCTGGACAGCCTCCACTCTGTCTATGTCTTTGCGGAGATGGGGCCTCCAGAACTGCACACAGTACTCAAGATGGGGTCTCACCAACTGTCTGTACAGAGGGATAACAACTTCCTGTTTTCTACTATTGATGCCTCTTCCTATGCATCCCAGTATCCCCCCAGCCTTCCTTACTGCCTTCTCACATTGCTTGCCCACGTTTAGGTCATCTGATATAATTACCCCCAAGTCCCTTTCTATTTTTACTGTTGTCAGTATCTCACCCCCCATTGTGTACGCTTCCCCTGGGTTTTTGCTTCCCATGTGCATTACCATGCACTTCTTTGCATTGAATCTGAGCTGCCATACATTTGACCATTCCTCCAACCTTGTCAAGTCCTTCTCATCCTTTCCACTCCATCTTGTGTATCAACCTTGTTGCAGATCTTTGTGTCATCTGCAAAGAGACATACTTTTCCTTCCAGTTCCTCTGCAATGTCACTTATAAAGACATTAAAAAGGACCGGTCCCAGTACTGAACCCTGCGGTACCCTGCTAGTAATCCTCCTTTCTTCACTGTGTACTCCATTTACTACTACCCTTTGCGTCCTGTTGTCTAGCCAATTTTTTATCCAGGCTACCACCTTGGGACCCACTCCAAGGCTGGCTATCTTGTGTATTAATCTTTTGTGTGGGACTGTGTAGCGGGGTTGGGATAGTCAGGATAACAAATCATGCAGACCCACAAACTTAGTGCATAAAAAGTGCTGGAAAGGCACTTATCATTTTATTTCTGTCAGGAAACGCTGACTTCAGGATTCACAGAAATCAGGAAAATAAAGTACTCAGGATGAACCACTGCTCTGCTCAGCAGTACCACCAGGCTATCTCCTTGCAAATGTATATACTTCAGAGGCCCAGCACCTCTGGCAGTCAGCTCCAACTGACATCCTCCCTCTTAACTCCCTAGTGGTAATCTTTTATACATTTCTGAGGAGTGACATCATAATCAGATGATCCACCTCCTTTTTGAAAAATCAAAATAACATACTACAGGTTCTTTTTTTACTTTACATTTTCATTCCTAAACATCAGGTATATAAGTGTATAACAGTATTTGTTCTAAATAATCCCACAACCTTACTTTGATGTCCTAAAACAATGTTCAAGAGTTAATTAGATTCAATAAGGCTAAGCCCCTCCCTTAATAGTGACCTCACTCACTGCAACTTCTATAAAAGCAGACAGACTGTGGGCTGCCAGCCCTATAGAACACCCATGCAGCTCAACAGGTAAGACAAACGAATATATTGCTCACTTTAAATTTACTTCTTTGTCAAAGGCACACCATGCAATATTTAGGGACTCCCTGGTCTCATTTCCTACATGGGTTTTGTTAGTGCAACTTCTTTATTCATTTGAAACTAGCATACTTCACACTTTGCAAAAAAACACTGTTTTAGTTTATTTAAATGCTCAATACAGAGAGCTCTGTTTCAGAGGGGTTGCTAACAACAAAGGTCATCTTTAGTTTTTATTTTATTCAGGTTCTCTCCCTTCTCTGCAACTATTAATTTGAAAAGTACAACTCTTTTCTTTTGGCTCATTAGAGGCATGAACCAAGCTGCAAATGAAAATCTTTTCTTAAGGTTTTCTATGTCTGGGGGGGGGGGGATTTCGAAAACTGCAGAACTCCTGCCTGAACCAAACAATAGTTTCCCCCTTCTACTAAAATAAAGTAGAGCAGATTGGTAATTCCTTCTATTAACCAAACTAATGCTCCCAAAAATGCAGCATAAGGTAACGAAATGAAAAGGGAAAGGGAATGCTAAAATTTTGCTTGTTCTTTACATTTCTGTGTAACAGGCTATCTGCTCAACCAAGTCTAACAGATAATGCTAGACAAACTAAGGACCTAACAGACTATTTTAAAAGGGTCCTGCAAAACTGTGAAACAGACAACTCTTAACATATTGTGTCTGCCCCCTGAGCACTTAAGGTACTTCCACTTTTATGCAAGCAATACTCCTTTAATATATCCATGTGTATATATATATATTATACGTTTCTATGTTTCACAATGCCTTCACTATTCAGCATCCGGCGCTTTATACCTAAGCACTTTATGTCTTGGGGGAGGGTACTTAGAGGGAATTTTAGGGCCTGTACTCATCACAGGGAGTACCCTGTGACATTCCTCCCCACCTAAGAGGGCAACCATTTTACTGGTTGTCCGAACATCCATACCTTTTCCAATATAGGGAAAGGTGGAGCTCTGGTCGCCCTCACCTTAGAGCTCCACCCCAGGGTCCCATATGCCTGATAAACATAACATTAGCTATCATTCCAAGCAGTTGCAATACAACATGCTATACATAACTTTTCCTGGGGTAACATATTACTAAGTTATGTGACTAAAATAAAATATATGCCTATAATACTGGCAACCAGTATTGTCTGTGTAATAACTCTCAGCCTTTTCTGACAGGATACCCAGCACATGTTTCAATGTGCACATTCGCTATTATCACTATGGTTAACCTTTGTAATATTGTTAACCTTAATACTCTTGGACCATTGAGAAGGAAAAACAGAGCAGCAGTACAAGAAAAGATCAATAGATAAGAAGAAATCGTCTGTAGGTGGCCAGCCTATCAAACTAGAGAAATGAAAATAAATAAGAACAGGATAGCAAGACTGTCGCGACAGAAGTTTCTAGAAGATTTATAGAAGAAATGGTCCATACTAATCAGGCAGCATAGCTCCACCTTCCTTTCCCTGGAAGGGGATGGAGTTAGGCCATTTTTGCTTCAGGGTATACACCCTGTAGTGACCATTACCTTAACCATTAAGCATACTATATATTGCAGTATTTTAGTCTTCCACCATTACCTGGAATTCCCAAAATCTATTTCCAGGGAAGTACAGTCCCCAACAAGTATATCTGTGAAATACCCAGCCTATTCTCTTACAGACAACCTTTGGGATTATATACTACTTTGTGCTACTCAACATGGTCTAAAATCTCAATCAGTAATGTACCAGTCTACCACCTCCCTTGGTGGTCTACGTGGGAGTCTCCCTCGCCTCCAAGGTGCCACTTTGTGGTGGTCCCTTCCCTTTGGTACCTTTCTTTATAGTACCTGTGTTAGTATTTCTGCTAACCTGATACCTTCCATTCCAGCAGTAGCAAGAACCTCTGTCTGGTTGCACTCATGGCAATTCTTTAGATAAACTGCTACTTGCTTCTACATACCTGGTAATAATAGAATGGAGTGAGTCTAGCCAACACCCCACCATGGCTCAGGTGCCCACAGGGACTTAAGTGTGCAGCTTCTATTACATGTTGCCTATAGGCCACAGGCACCACAACCTGTGCATCTATACTTTTTGTGCGGGGGTTGGGCCGCATGTGGTAAAGGACACCCTCCTTCTGTTCATACCACCACCCTGACTTTGACCCCATATTACCATTAACATGGCTACCTTCTTTCTCTATAACGTTTTGCTTTAACATGGCTACCTCTGGATCCTCAGCCTGCAATTTACCCCCAGTCAGTATTATACATGCTATTAAACATTTCATGGGTATTAGAGCAAGACAGTGTCCCTTCAGCCTCAATGGCTTCTTCAGGCTTGCTTGTAGACTTCTCCCCAATTTACAATGTCCCGATATATGTCTTACCTGGGGTCTCACTGACTTCATTATCTTCCACCAAGTAACACCCGGATATATGGTAACTCTGAGCAACAAATCCCCAGCATGCCATGATAAATCCAACAGAGGTCCACCTCTTCCAGTACCCTCAAGTCCTGGTCCTCCATCGCTTTCACCATGTCTTCTTTAGCATCTCGCAGTCTGGCCTCCTCCATTAGTACCCTGCAGTGGTACTCTGCCTCTTTCGGTGCTGGTTTGCCTCCAGCCATTCACCACAAGCCAGTGTACCAGCCTCATCAACTCTTCCATCCGATCTCCATCCATCTTCGTGGAGCTTCTCCCAGGTCACTAGCTCCCTCAGACACTCAATATCTGGCACCATGCACTTGTCTGCTATTATCCTGCGATGCCAAGTCTGGCACCCGGACTAAACTCCCCACTATACCATGGACATTCAGCCGGTATCCCACTTCTGACACCAATTGTAACGGGTTGGGATAGTCAGGATAACAAATCATGCAGACCCACAACTTAGTGCATAAAAAAGGTGCTGGAAAGGCACTTATCATTTTATTTCTGTCAGGAAACGCTGACTTCAGGATTCACAGAAATCAGGAAAATAAAGTTAGTTCAGTCATTTTCAAAGTCTCAACAAAATATTGAACAGATGAGCTATACTCAGGATGAACCACTGCTCTGCTCAGCAGTACCACCAGGCTATCTCCTTGCAAATGTATATACTTCAGAGGCCCAGCACCTCTGGCAGTCAGCTCCAACTGACATCCTCCCTCTTAACTCCCTAGTGATAATCTTTTATACATTTCTGAGGAGTGACATCATAATCAGATGATCCACCTCCTTTTTGGAAAATCAAAATAACATACTACAGGTTCTTTTTTTTACTTTACATTTTCATTCCTAAACATCAGGGCCCAGATATTCAAACTGCGCCAGTCTGAGGCGCAAGCCCCTTCGCTGCTCAAAATAGTTGCGCAGGGGTGTGGCCGGGGTGATATTCAAAGGAGTTGCGCTGTTGAGCAACTCCTTTGAATAACCCCAGCTCAACACTTGCGCGTAAGGCGCAGTGGAACTACACTTCCAAGTTGCCAGAGTTGAGCATTCAACTTGCGGTGGCGCCATACCATTCGCCATGCGCAAATTTCCGATATTCAAAGGTGACATGCAAATGGGGCCATACTTTATGCAAAGGCGCGGGGGCCATTTGCATCTCTTTATGGCCCCATCCAACTCAAGTTAAGATAAAGAATTAAAGAATCTTAAAGAAGAATCAATACTAGTAAGAAATCAGCCTCTGGGTATTATCCTGAGTATGAAATAATCCAATTTAGGTAATTCTATTGCTGTCATATTAAGATAAAACATGTGGAGCAGGCCTAACTAGGGTTGAATATGTATAACTGTCCTTCTGTAGACTGTTCTGCAGCCTGTTTTTAAATGTATTTTAAAAGTATTCTAGATTGCACTGTGTTGTAATGGTTTTATAACCAATCAACAATAAACTACTTTGTTTCAAATAAACTGAGTCCTTATTGTGTTCCCAGAAATACCTTATTTCCTTTTTAATATACTCAGTTATATAAATATCCTTCAATAATTGGTTATTTAGCCTCCATAACGTGGGTCTAAAATGATTGTCAAATGATAAATTTAAAATAAGTTTCACTAATGAATGATCAGAGAGTACTCTGGGAGTAGTGTCAGAGTCTATTACCTTATGCATTAAGTTATTACTTATTAAAAAGTAATCTAGCCTGGACAAAATATTATAAGAGGAAGAATAAAATGAAAATTGCTTTGTTAAAGGGTTAAGGGTTCGCCAAAGGTTGCTTAGATTAAAAGGATTTATAAATTCTTATAGAGCTTTAGTATCAGCATTGTTCTTTGTTTTGAAATTTGAAGTACTGTCTAATTTAGCATTGGTTAAAACATTCCATTCTCATCCAAGAATGAAATTATAATCAGAATAGGGTATCAGGACTTTTGTTAACTCTGCTGAGAAGGAATAAGAGAAATTTGAGCCATAAATGCTCCCCAACAGCAGTTTTCAATTATGTAATTCTCCTCCCACAAAGATATATCTGCCATGTGGATCATGTAGCAGAACTTTGTTGGTAAATGGTATCTTACTGTCTATCATTTAGTATTTTTTTTATTTTTATTTAAAACTTTGTTAATCATGTAAGAACATTAAAACCAGTCCATTTTTAGGCTCAACCGGACAATAAGGACAAACAGGTGACAAAACAATAACATTAACACATTAAACAAATATTAAACAAAGCAGTTACAAACATCTAATCAAAACAGTAACTTCTTCTTTATTTGTGGAATCACCAGACCCAAACAGTTGAGTAAAGCCAATTCTTGTTAATAAATTAACTTCATTTTGTAAAATACCACGCGAATAGTAGGGCTCCTGAATATTCAGTATCACTTCCCAAAAGGGTCTATTTGAATTTTGGAACTACTATTTACTCTCAACTGAACAATTAAAAAAGAAAAACTATACAAACACCCTTCCCCCACTGTTGCTTAACTTGCTTAACACCCAGGACATAAGCATTTGCCCCCTGCCCCCACCCTTTGCCTGCACCCATATCCCGCAATGCTCCTACCCAGCACCCAAACAATATTGTTAAATATAACTTTTACTCCCACTGTGGAGGACCTGCACAACATGCCCACGTCCACAGCCAGCCCACATGTTGTACAATAAAGCACTTTTTTGCCCTATGCAAGAATATGCTAAGAAGTCACCCCACATCCCCCCACTCAGGCAGCACTGTTATATCCCACCATCCTCCCCCAGACCCAAGTAATGAGGCACTGCAAGGTAACAGGCACAACCCACTATCCTCCACAGCCATCCACCTTGTAATAAAATGTATGTGTTTGTTAGTCTTCTAGGAAACCCAACTGATCATGTGGATCAGCTGGGTTTCTTAGAGCTTGAGTGAGTACATCTATTAATTATGGGGTGGTCAGCCACTGAGCAGGCAGGATGTGCTGATCTTTGGAGAGCACCTTGTTACTTTTGTGTTGAACAGGAAGAGTGTGGGATATAAGGGCACTATCAGGGTGGCAGGATCTGGGGTCTTGCCATACTTTAAATAGAGTAAATGCTTTTGGTCTACAACATGGTAGCCAGCCATGATGGTGGATGGGTTGTGCAGGTCATCTACCATAGGAGGAAAATTAACAATACTAAGTGGCCACTGGGTGGTGGAGTGGGAGTTTAGGGATGCATATAGTGTGGGGGGATGACAGGGTAAATATTTAACGTCAGGCTAGGAAAGTGTGATAAGCAAGGGTAGGGTAAGGGCTTTTGTAATTTTTATTTTGCATTTTAAAGAAGAGTCAGTTCCCGAACATCAGAATACTAAATACACAAATATTTGACAATAGAATACCGAATATTCAGCAAAATATTCAGGAGAAGTTATCCACACACCATAAACATGCTGTACAAGTTCCATAATTTCTGTCATTTTGACCATGACCGTAGCATTATTTTCTTGAAAATTTCAATGACAAAAGTACAGCACTAGCATAATTTACATACCAAACCTCTCTGCCTTGTGTTACACAAGTGTTGGACATGGGCTACGAAAGTATGGAAATAAGATACAAAATTAGACACATAATGTAATCCTTGTGATAGAACACTATAAAAATTACAACTTTGGTAATTATTAAAGTGGAGCAGTCAGCACTAAGGGCTTGACAAGCAAGTGTGGGGCTGGTCCTAGTGTATACTTTGGGCAGAATATTCATATGGGTTGTGCATGGCGCAACACAGTTGCGTTATGTGCAACACACTGATGCACCCTGGCGCGACATTCAAAGGGGGATTGAGCCTGGCACAAATCCCGATGCATCAGTAATGTATGCAGCGCAGGTGGGGGGGGGGGCATACTCATGCATACTCCACACATCCCGATATTCAACCCAGGATGTGCTAAGCCCATGCATGCACAACCTCTACTTGTGCTGTACACAGTTGAGCCAAAAAAAAAGGAACAACAGCTGGCCACCCACAGGTGAGCTGCCATATTGCAGGGCGCAACACGGCAGCTGCCACCTGTGGGTGGCCACCCGAGCTCTGGCTGCACCTTCATGGTGGTGCCCCCCAATGCCCAATCGTGGGCATATGTAGAATAATAATAGTCCCATATCCCTGGTGGTCCAGTGGACCACTCGCAGCCTGATCACGGGCATATGCAGAAAATGTTAACAGTCCTATATCCCTGGTGGTCCAGTGGACCGCTTGCAACCCGATTATGGCATCGGTAAAAAATAATGCCCGCCAATCCAACCCTGGTGGTCTAGGTGGTACCCCTCCCACCACCCACTAAGGCCCCTGGCCTGCTCCTCCAGTCGGTGGTGGGCGGCGCTCCCACCTGCTTTCTGCCCCACGCCCGCTGACTGACTCCATCGGTGGAGCTGTCAGCCGATGGTCTGCAGCATGAGCCAATGGGCATGCAGTCCTGTACTACACAGTCCAGATATGTGAATGGGATCCATTCACATATCTGGACTGTGTAGTATGGTACATGCTGCACGCCCATTGGCTCCTGCTGTGGACCAATGGGCATACAGCCCTACCATAGGGAGTCGGTCGTCGGGCGTCAGGCAGCAAGTGGGTAGGGAGCTGCTGTCCACCACTAACTGGGGAGAGCGGGGCGATGGGGTTCAGTGGGCAGGTGGGGAGGGGGTACTGCTAGACCACCAGGGTTGGATTGGTGTGGCATTATTTTGTACTGACGCCCATGACTGGGCTGCGAGCGGTCCACTGGACCACCAGGGATATGGAACTTTTAATATCTACTACATATGCCCACGATCGGGCTGCGAGCTGTCCACTGGACCACCAGGGATATGGAACTTTTAATATCTACTACATATGCCCATGATTGGGCTGCAAGCAGTCCACTGCACCACCAGGGATATGGGACTTTTAATATCTACTACATATGCCCACGATCAGGCTGCGAACAGTCCACTGGCCCTCCAGGGATGTGGCACTTTTAATATCTACTACATATGCCCGTGATCGGGCTGCGAGCAGTCCACTGGACCACCAGGGATATAGGACTTTTAATATCTACTACATATGCCCACAATCAGACTGCGAGCGGTCCACTGGACTATCAGGAATATGGGACTAATGATTTTTACTACATATGCCTGCGGTCAGGCTGCAAACGGTCCACTGGATCACCTGGGATATAGGACTATTGCTTTTACTTCATATGCTCACGATCGGGCATCGGAGCGTGTTGCCACTTGTGCAGGGGGTGTTGGTCCCCAACGGCTGCAGCCTGACAGGCGCCAGAGCAAATGTCACCGGGATTAGTGCACCTGCATGCAATGTGAGATGACATGCAATGGCCCCATTTGTGCCTTTGCATATTATGGCCTCATTTGCATGTGCACTTTTGAATATCGGTGGTTGCACCTATCACAACGGGTACTTGCGCTGGCAATATCCTCTGCTCCACTCTGGCCACTTTGCACTTGGTGCAGTGCCACTGTGCCATGTGCACCGCGGTGGCCAAGGTGCTTATATCTCAACCATGCTGTGCCATGGCGCAGCTCCATTGAATATCACCCTGTCAATGCCCTGTGCATCCAAGTTGCACCGCTCCAGGCTTGCGCCAGCCTGGTGCAGTCTGAATATCCTGCCCTTTCTGTACAAAAATATTTTGGTTTACTTACTGTTTACTGCAATATAATAGATTGCGCCAGACAAATTTTACTTAGCAATGTAGAAACATACAAACTGATGGCAGATAAGAGCCACTTGGCACAACCAGTATTCCCAATTTGTTTATTTTTTTCAATTTTGTTTCTACCTTTATTTTTTGCTGTAGATCCACTTGATCTACGGTGTTGTCTCTGTCCCCCTTCCTTACTTACCCGTACAATTACCTTGAGCTTATTCCAGGCATTTTTTAAACACCACCACTGTTTTTGCCCCCACTATCTAAGGTGGAAGACTGTTCCAGGAATCCACCACTCTTTCTGTGAAGCGCTATTTCCTCACATCTCTCCTGAACCTACCCCCTCCAGCCTACCAGCATGTCTCCCTGTCCTATGCCTGATTAACCCTTGTGAAGTATTTAAAGGTCTGTGTCATATCCCCTATTTTCCCCTCTCCTCCAGGGTATACCCCTTGGAGTGTCCAACCTGTTGCAGATCTTGATGTCATTTGCAAAGAGGCAGACACTCCCTTCTAGCTCCTCTGCTAGGTCACTAGTAATGACATTAAAGAGGTCCAGTCCCAGTACTGAACCCTGAGAATCCCCACTGGTCACCATCTCTTCCTCAGAGAGAGCTCCATTTACCACTACCTTTTGTACCCTATCCCCTAACCAGTTTCTCAACCAGGTTACCACCTTGTTGACCCCTTGTGATCTCTCCACTAACTATGTTAGCCTTTTGGGGGCAGTTTCTGCCTCCCCTTTTTTCATCACCCCCCCCTTGGCTAGTTTAAATGTTCATTGAAGTAACATTTAAACCATCTACTGAGGGCTGTTGTTCCTTTCCATGCTTCTAGGCTGACATTTTCTGTAACTAAAAGTCCTAGAATCCCCTGTAGTTAACATCAGAGCAGTTCTGCTGCAGCAGGAGATGCAACAGCCAACAGTGCATGTTAGAACTCTTACAATCTCCAATCAGGGTTTTTGGTTCTGATTTTCTCCACAGGCTAAGTTCAGTTTTCTGTAACCGTACTTATCCCCAGGAGGACAGTGGTACCACTAAACAAAGGATCCAGATCTGAGGGTCACCATCAGGCATTGAAATCATTGACTGCAACTCACACAGATCAGAATTGATTGAAATCCTTGTGA
This sequence comes from Neoceratodus forsteri, assembly GCA_016271365.2. Lineage (NCBI taxonomy): Eukaryota > Metazoa > Chordata > Ceratodontiformes > Ceratodontidae > Neoceratodus > Neoceratodus forsteri. The sequence goes on along the minus strand of CM057458.1, from coordinate 1,346,714,947 downwards.
ATTGCCACTATATTTTTTGTGCTGTGAATCTGTTGACTCTGACTGCAAAGTCAGTTTCTGGAGTCCCCCATTCTCCACCCTTGATGTGCTGGTACTTTATTTTGTAAGTTCCAGTTCACTGACCCTACCCCCTCCAGAGGCAGTCCTTTACTAGCAATTTGCAAGCCTATTTTAAAATCTGCCCACTCATAATGTGGTGGTCTGTGTCCACATCCTTTCCTCTCAGACTTAGCCCCAGTGTCCAGTTAGTAAACAGCCAGAAAGGAGCCTGCACTACTGTAGAAGTGTATGCCAGAGGTGTATGGCACAAACATGTGATGTGTGACTGGTGAGGACAGTTAATAGCTCTGCACCCAGCAGAAAACAGCAGTGGTGGTTATGGTAAATAAGTACAGAGCAGATGCAGGTGTGGACCAATGGAAGTCAGGGGAGAAAAATGCAGTGCAGTCATCAGGTGTTGGTTCAATGCTGATCCTCTCTGTAATTACCTATCCACTCAGGTCGGGCATGAGGGCATGGGTGGGCAAGAGGCCCAGATGTGCAGTCAGGCTAGCAGCAGATGGAGGAGACCACAATGGTTCTCAAAGAGGTGGCAATAAAGGTAAAGGCTAGAAATGTAGCATTCAGATGATATAAGGAGACCCAGAGAAAGGGCAAGTAAGTGTATCAGGAAAAACAGAGGGAAGCAGGAAAAGCAGTAAGGAGAGCTAAGGCACAAAGTGAAGAGAAAAATATCTCAGGTGGTATCAAAAGGGGACAAGATGTTTTTCAGGTATGTTAGCGAAAAAAGGAAGGCTAAAGCAGGGATTGTAAGGTTATAGAGGGAGGAAGGGGATTGTATGGAGAAGGACCAAGAAAAGGTAGACGTCTTGAACAGATGATTCTGCTCAGTGTTTACAGTGAAAGGGGAAGGACTCTACAATCAGGTTTTAGAACACATCATAGCACTGTCTCGGCTGTGTCAAAAGTCACTAGTGGCTGGCTTGAGGCCATTGATAGAAAACAAGTCACTGGGGATTTATTTTTGGACCTTAGTAAGGCCTTCGATACTGTGGATTGTCTCTTGTTGCTTGACAGCCTCAAATTACATGTTATAGCTGACTCAGTGGTTGCTTGGTTTGCCAGCTATTTGGAAAACACAACAAATCAAGATAAATTGTAACCATGCTTCACTTCTCCCTCTCGTAAGAGGGATACCTCAAGGTTCCATTTTGGGTCCATTGTTGTTCCTAATTTACATCAATAAAATTGGTTCAGGGATCGATGACTCCAATATCCATTTATTTGCGGATGACACAGTGCTCTATACATCAAAATCAACTGTGGACTAAGTCTGCATGTTGCTCCAGCCTGACTTTGACAAACTCCAGCATAACCCTGCGCTACCTTGATAGCCCTCCTCTAGACCGTCTCCATGCTGTCAATGTCTGTCCTGAGATGTGGTCTCCAGAACTGGACATAGTACTCCAGGTGGAGTCTTATTAGTGACCTATATAGGAGCAAAATCACTTTTCTCTTCCTGCCAGTGATATCCCTACCTACATACCCTAGAATCCCACTAGCTCTCCTAATTGCCTTGTCATGTTATCTGGCCACCTTTAGGTCATCCAATATGATTACACCCAGTTACCTTTCCTGCCTGGTTGTTGTAAGTATCTTCCACTCATTTTGTACGCCACCCCATGATCACTGTGGTCCAAGTGCACTTCTTACATTAGCCCATAGCTGCCAAACCTTTGACCACTCTTCTAAACATTTTGTGTCTCTTACCATCCTTTGCACCACCCCCTGAGTGTCCATTATGATGCAGATCTTGGTGTCTTCTGCAGAAATGCAGACCTTCCCTTCAGGCTCCTCTGCTGTGTCACTAATGACAACATTAAACAGGACTGGCCCCAGCACTGACCCCTGAGGTACTCCACTGATCACTCTCCTTTCCTCAGAGTGAACTTCATTTACCACCACCCCTGCCTCCCTATCCCTAGCCAGTTTCTTAACCAGGCTACCACCTTATTGCCCACCTCCATGCTAAACAACTTGTTTAGCATTCTCCTATATGGAATGGTGCCAAACAACTTGTTGAAATCTAGTTAGGCTATGTCCACAGCCCCTGTCTTATCAATCAGCTTGGTCACCCAGTCAAAAAAATCTATCAGATTAGTTTGGCATAATCTTCCCTCTGTGAAACCATGCTGTCTTGAGTCCTGAAGTATTCCAGGTATTCCACAATCCTTTCCTTTAATAGTGCTTTCATTAATTTCCCTTCCACTGAAGTCAGGTTGACAGGCCTATAATATCCTGCCTCCTTCTTGCTATCACTTTTGTGAAGTGGACTACATCTGCTCTTCTCCAGTCATCAAGGACCACACTGGTCTCCAGTGAGCTGTAAAACAAGTCTACCAGGGTGCAGCCTGTACCTCCCTGAGTTCCCTCAGCACTTCTGCAAAGTAAGGAGTATTACCTAGGAGATGAAAGGCTGGCAGCCTCAAACCAGGAATGAGATCTGGGAATCATAATCTCAGATGAGCTGAAGGTTAGTAAACAGTGTGAGAAGGCAACATTGAAAGCCAACAGAATACTGGGTGTATTGGGAGGGGAATCATGAGCAGGAAAGGAGGGAGGTGATACTACCACTGTGTAGACTGCTGGTCAGGCCTCACCTGAAATATGGAGTCCAGTTCTGGAAGCCTCACCTCAGGAAGGGCATTGACCATCTGGAAACAGTACCGAGAAAGGCAACAAAAATAATTCAGGTTCTGCAGTACATGTCCTACCAGGAGAGATTTAGGGAACTGAATATGTACTCCCTGGAGCAAAGAAGAGAAAGGGGGGACATGATTCAAGTACATAAAAGCCATAAACAAGGTACAGGCACAGAAACATTTCCACTTCAAGGAGGACTCCAGGACCACAGGACATGACCTCAGGCTGCAAGGAGGAAGGTTCTCCACCAACACCAGGAAGTTTTTCTTCACAGAAAGAGTGGTGGATGCCTGGAACAGCCTGCCTCAAGAGGTTGTGGGGTCAACACTCTGGGGATTCAAGAATGCATAGGATAGACACAAGGGAGCCCTGACTATAAAGGGCAACTAGAGTGTCAAAACAGGTGTAAAACAAATGGGCAGACTAGATGAACCTAGCAGTCTTCTTCTGCCATCAACTTCTATGTTTCTGTTTCTATGTTTCTTGGATGCACCATGTCTGGCCTCATTTCTTTGCCCACCCTCAGATTAACAAGTGCCTTCCTGACTCTCTTCTCAGAAATGGGACTGGTGTCCACTTCCCTCCCATCAAAGCTCTTGATGCCTTTCTGTGGTACCTACCATTCCTCTTCTACTGTGAACATTGATCTGCACTATTTGTTTAAGATGTTTGCCTTTTCTTGGTCTCCCTCCATACAGTCTCCCTTTTAACCATTCAATCCCTCCTTTTGACTTCCACTTCTTGCTAACATACCTGTCTTGTTCCCTTTAAAGACTGCCTGGGCAATTCTTTCTTTCCTCAGTTTGTGCATTTGCACTCCTTACTACTCTGCCTGCCTCCCTCCATTTCCATGGGTACACTTCCCTATCCTTCTCTCCCTTTGTCTCCTTACATCTTCTGATTGCCAGTCTTTTTACCTTTACCTTTTCTTCCACCTTCGAGGACCATGATGGCCTTCTCTTCCTTCTGCTTTTGCTTACTTGCTTGACATACAGATGTGTTGCCTTCACTAAGTCCTGCAAGGGAGAGGTCTGCTTTATTCTGGATATCCTGAATGCTGGTCTGGCATTTTACCAGCTCAAATTGGACAGTCTCACTATTCCATCATCCTCTGTGTAGTGGATCGCATCCAGGTCATTGCTAGTTATTCCACATGATTGCAAGGCGTGCATTATCACCTCCTTGAATATGGATGACAATGCCTCTTTCATCCAGTCCAGCATCTTCTGTTTTGGAAGGGGCACGAGTGTTTCCTGTGGCAGTGTGCTCTCTCACCTCCTTCACCAGCCCTCATAGCACTCCCTGTATTTGGACTTTAATAGACTTTTCCATGATACATATGCTGACTGGAGCAGCTTAGTGTAACATTCAGATATGGCAAAAATGTTTGTGTTCTTACTATTTGTCCTTTATGTTACTGGAACAGAGATATGACACCTAAAGCTTTCTTTTTTGTAACTGACAGCCTAACTCAGACCATCACTAGCCACATCAGGGGGGAGCTAACCAGTCATCTAGCCATTTGTTCACATGCCAGTTACAAAGCTGAGGTGTTAGACGCATCTTTGGAGATCCTTTTGCCTTTAAAAATAATAGAAGATGAGGGAGCTTGTGGTCATTGGCAATGAAAACTAGACACACTGTCACCAGCTACTTCTCATTGCTGGTAGGGCAGAGAGGTACACGTTGTTCTCCTTTATGCTCATTTGACTTGTCTCCTTCACTTCCATTTCACCCATGTTGCAAACAGACGTCATCCTTATGTCATGTGCATGTTCAACTGACTAGCACAAAAGGAAACAATATCAGGTATTTTGGGGATATTATCTTTAGGAATAAAAATGCCTCAGACTGAACTCAATTGTGAGATTAAATACCTTCAATTCTCTGTTTGATCACTACTGCTCTGATAACTGTACCTGCTCCTAGTATGTCACTATTGCTATTGATTCCTTTTGTTGTGCTGCTTTATTTTTGTCAAATATTATATGCTCTGCTCTTTTATCATTTTATGCCTGAGATTATATGTTTTGCTTCTGTTCTGTAGCTGTTATTTTTGCTATGACCTAGTAGAACATATACAATTGTAGTCTGTATTATTCCTTAGTCTGTATGCTTATTACCACTTTGTTTTTCTTTACTATACAGTCCTAGCCTATGACCTCCTTACAAATGAGCTTTGCTCAGTGGAGCTTTCCTGGTAAAACAAATAAAATTAAAAAATAAATATGCCCTACCATTGTTTTTTTAGTGACATTATGAGTCTCCAGTGCTACAGCATCCATTCAACCCACCAACTGTTGGCAGTAACTCTTGCATCTTTGCTCAACAAGGCAGCCCTGAGGGCAATTGTTTATAATGTTATCCTCAAGTACTGCTAAAACTGCAGGGTGAGCAATTCTACAAGCTCAGTTTCCTCAATAGGATACAATACCTTGAGCCCACCACCATACAATCACTGGTACATGCTGTTCTTCCAGCTGGACCTAACCTCACTTAGTATTACTTCAGCTGGGTGTTTTCCTTTCTCCAGTGTCTGATTTGCTTCTCATCTATTTCAAGTTCTAGTGCAGTGGGATAATTACAATTCTTCCTTGCCCATATCTGACATCTAGTAGTTTGGATTCCATGCTATAGGCTTTGTGTTTCATCATACTAACCTGAGAAATGCAAGCCAACACAGCTAATTAATATAGTTTGCAAAGCAGCTATTAGTGGTTAATTAATAGAAGTAAGCCCCCCCCCCAAAAAAAATGACCACACCTCATTAGATGTTGCAGCTGTAAATCATAATCATGAATAAAAGCCACTGCTTCTAATTGTTGAAATACCATATGTATTGATTGAGGTGTAACTACAGAGTTCATCACTATATACTGGCTGAAAGTAATTTGAAAGTTGACTAGGTTAATGGGTTCACTGTACCTTATTAAACCAAATAATTTTTCCTCATAGTAATGCATACCTCCATGGGATCTGAAATATTTAGTTTCATTAACAGTACTAGAAACTAAGTCTATGTTTGGCATAATAACTTTTAGAGTGGTAGCCAGTGAAAAGATGCACTACACAGTATATCTGTCTACATTAGCAAATAGCATAGAAATCCAAAGGCCATAAACTTAGATTTTCAATATCATGATATATTTGGATATTCTGCATCATGTCAGTGTCTGTCACATGGTCTACCCATCTGCTCATTCCTGTGATACCATTGTGTAAGATCAGTATTAGTATCCATCATATGTTAAAGAAAAAAACCTGGAAACAACTTTGCATAAGCACTTGTGCTGTACATTATTTGGTTCTTCCTATGTATTTTATAGTTTTCAAAAATTGGTATCTGGGATAGGTACACTGAGCCAAAGATTGTTTGCAACTGTGATGGTGGGGACAAGAGGACAATGTGAGAAATAAATGTACAAAGACAGCACAGTTAAGATGTTTGATGTTAGTGTGCTTTCTGTATAAGTAATGTTAATGAAAAATAAGTATCATGTATATATCATTATGTAAACAGTGATATTTTCAATATATCCTGTAGAAACGTCTGTAATGCCTCCTCACTGGGCTATTCTACCACCTTCTCAGTAAACTGCAATGTGTACAAAATTTAGCATCTTATTTCCTAGTAGTGAAGCCTATGCAATATCTTGATTCCAATTAATCATATCAGTTGAGACTTTCACTGGCTTCCTGCCTCAGAATGCATTAAATATAAGGAGCTGGATTTTCAGAGGTCATGGCACAGGTGCAGGTGCATTTCTTGAATTTGCTGTGCACCTATGGAAGGGTATATATGGCACAATGTTGGCATTTACAACAGTTCCCACCCATTTACAACCAAACAACTATGCATGTGTAAATGCTGATGAATATATGTGTAATTAAAGAGCACCTGGGTCACAGACAGTCATGGCAGATGAGCATGATAATTGAGTAACCTGTTCAGTGGTCTAACATATTGGCTCAAATGCCAGGGATGTGGCACAGTGCTGTTACATGTCCTGGGCATGCAACTGAAAATCTAACCCAAAGTCCCTTTGAATATTCAACTCCATATATGTTCAGATCCCTGTATGCATTACAGATGTGTTTACCCCTTACATGCCAAAAAAGGTTAATTAAACAGACGTGATTATCTGTTACGTGCCAAAAAACCTTCCTTACTCTGACAAGTGATGTAGTAAATTCCTTTTTATTCCATTTCAAAACCTGGTAACAGTTAGGAGCTGATGTTTCTGTGCTACTACAGCGCATACCTCTCAACTGCTATGGATTCTGCATAGCGCTATGATTTTCACAGTCAAATTTACCTTGCTCCTCACAAGTTTATCGATGTTCCTCATAATGTTAGAGCTATTTCTGGACACACAAACTATTAAATCATTGAACTAAGCTGATAGAAACAATCCTTATCTCTTATTATATGGGGTCCACTATATGTAGACAAAATATTGTTTAAAATAAGAAAGTGCTCCACATTTTGATCCTTTGCTATGATTTTTGAAGGCCAGTGCTATGATTTTTAGTGCTGATAGGTTAAGAGATATGCACAGTGATCGTATGGAAATATCTTACCCCAGAAATTAGGTCTTTTGACTCCATTACCTCTTTTTAAACCTTAATAAGGATTAGATTAGAGAACAGCCACAGGTATACCCAATTTAAGAAATGTGACAGATCAGTACTGTCCAATTGCAGACTCACTAGCATGCAAGATTACAAAAAGCCTTTTAAAATTTAAAGTAGAGGAACATTTTAAAATCATTAATTATTGTAAGGACACAAACAGCATGGTTTCCAAAATAAATGGGTATGTATTCTTAACTAGATATGCTTTCATGAAAAGTTTAATAAGTTCATCAACAATAATGTACCAGTTGATGTGTTGCATTTAGATTTTCAGAAGGTTTTTTAATAAGGTGTCTCATAGCTTGTTGATTAGTAAACTAAAAAAATTACAAATAGATGTGTGATTAATGATGTAGATTCAGAATTGGTTGAGCAACAGAAAGCAAAGAGTCAGGATAAGAGGTTCATACTCAAGTGATGGGGAGGTGTCCAGCAGAGTGCCCAGGGCTCTGTCCTGGATCTTGTATTATTTACAATATTTATCACCAATCTACATCAAGATATTAACAGCTGGGTTGTAAAATTTGCCGATGATGTTAAGTTGGTAGGACCCGTTGTACGCCTAAATAATATTGCCAAGTTAATAAGGGATTTGGATATAGTAGAATGATGGGCTACTTTAATGGCATGTTATTCAGTATTAATAAATGTTCTGTTTTACATTTAGGAATCATAGAAATCTGTCATCAGAAAAGGACCATTTTGGCCTGTCGAGTCTGCCCCTTACCACCCTCCCTACTTGTTTCATCCCACTCTGCCCACTGGTCAACCCCATGTGTCTATCCCATGCCCTCTTGAATCCCTCCACTATTTTGGTCCCCACCAACTCTTCTGGCAGTCTGTTCCAGGACTCCACCACCTTCCTCAGAGAAGCAATGACCCCTCACATTGCCCATAAACCTACTTTCTTCCAGTCTTAGACTATAACCCCTAGTTCCAGCACTTACTTTCTTTGTAAAAAGTTCTCAAGCTTCCCTTGTTAATTCCTTAAAGTACTTAAACATCTCAATCATGTCCCCCCACTCCCTTCCAGTCTCCAGCAGGTACAGATCCAGTTTCCTCCACCTCTCCTCATAGGGCTTCCTTTGCATACTGTGCACCATCTTGATTGACATCTCTTTCAATCCCATCTATGTCCTTGTGTAAGTGAGGTCCCCAGAATTGAAACACATACTCCAGGCTCCAGGTGAGGCCTCACCATGGATATATAAAGGGGCATCAGCACCTCCCTCTTTCTGCTTGTTATACCCCTACTTATGCACACAGCATTCTATTTGCTTTGCCCACTGTATTGCTGTATTGGGGCCCCACCTTAAGGTTATCTGAAATTATAATCCCCAGATCCATCTCCTGTTCAGTGGCCTTAATCCCCCCAGTGTGTAAGTGGCTTCGCGGTTTATTATGCCTCATGTGCATTATGGTACACTTTTGCCAATAAATTTCAGCTGCCAGGTTTCTGACCACCCCTCAGAATCTTTAGATCCTTCCTCATTGCCTCCATCCCCCCCCCCCGGGGTGTCCGCCCTATTCTAGATCTTCATATTATCTGCAAACAGGCACAACTTACACTCTGTTATATTGCTGGTATAGATATTAAAAAAGATGGGCCCCTGCACTGACCCCTGAGGCACCCCGCTTGTCACCCCTTCCTTCCTGGAATGCACCCCATTTAACACCACCCTCTGACTTCTGTCCATCAGCCAATTCTTCACCCACCTTGTTATTTTCTGTCCCAACCCTAAGCTTTCCAGCTTATTTACCAGCCTTCTGTGAGAGACAGTGCTGAAGACCTTTTTGAAGTCTAGTTAGGCCATGTCCACTGCCCCTCCCTGATCAACCACCCTCATCACCCAACTGAAAAACTCAATTAGGTTCATCTGACCTCCCTTGTGTGAGTCATGCTGTCTGTCATCCAGTAGTCCACTATCTACAAGGTAACTGTCCACCCTTTCTTTTAATAGCACCTCCAGAACCTTCCCCACTGCTGAGGTGAGGCTGACTGGACGGAAGAATAATAACAAACAGGAATACTATCTCAATGCAACAAAAAAAAAAGGTAGAATCAGAAAAGGATTTGGGCATATTTATTGATCAGAACTTAAGTTTCAATGTGCATTGCACTAAACTCATTCAGAGGCCTAACTACTTAATAAATAATTGCAGCTACTCCCTCCCCATTGTCTAGGGGAAAATGATCTTCCAGGGAAGGGGGGCCCACAGACACAGAAATACACTCGGGTTCAAAGCATGGAAAACAAATTGGCCTGCCTGGAGACATCTTCAAAACGACTGGAAATTCCAGGACTTATGGCCACAAACTCTGAGGTCACCCCAAAACTCAACTGGAGATCTCTGGCTCTGGGTGTCTTCTTTCTTCAGCCGCTGGATCTCTCCCTGATCCTGAAGCCACAGAGGTGCAGCATATAATTGAAAACCCCTGGCAAAATGAACTCATCAAAACAATAAAAAAAACCTTAAGGATTGAAATTTCCTTAGGATCCTTATTTACAGAATGAAACAAAACTCCTGAATTCCTCTCTAAAATTAATCATTTTATTTTGCCTGCATCCAAATGATTGCAAGGGCTAAAGGGGTCCAATGTTCCTTTAAAATAACTCCCCTTTATGGGTCTAAACATTTATACAGACTAAGATAGTAGTATTAAAAGCAAAACAAGGTCCTATGTCAGTTTAGTATAGAGCAGTACAGATTTTCTTCAGGGAAAAAATCTGACCTCTTAGCCTGGACCGTGAAACCCATGATTACCGGCACTAGTACGCACCTACTCGAGCATCCCACTTTCCACACTGTGTCCTTTCACATTTTCCTTTAACCTGAAAACATACGGCTTCTGCCAACTGATTCCCTGGCTTCTTTCTTCCAGTGTCTCAAGGGACATGGGTGGTGCAGTACCAGCAAGACCTATCGCACCATACTCCATTATCCTTTCACAGAGGTCACTCCCTGATTATCACCTCGTTCCCCCACATCCTACTGCCTCCCTACCACATCTTGAATATTTTGGGGACTGAGAGCAAGATGACTGCTGCCTGATGCCATCCCACTACTTCATTTTCACTTTACTTTCTGCTGCCAGCTCTGAGCAACAGGCAATGAGGGGAAACCTCTAGGGCACACTGCAGCCCACTTGGCAAAGTACAGCAGCCCTGAGGCCTATCAGTTCAAACAGGCTCTTTACAAGAGTAGAGGTCCCCCAGCCCCTTCTCCAGTATGCCATAGCTGCCCTGCCATGTCTAGCTGCAGAAGTCCTGCCACAACCTCCTGCAACCCTGGTGACCCAAACACACAAAACACCTGCTACTGGGGCCCACCCAGATCCGGGGAGCCTACCTATCGTTGCATCTCCTTTATTCCACCAAGTCTCTTCTCTCACCAAACCCCAAGGTCCAAGACCCCAAAGGGATGGCCACAGCTCCCTTACTTGTACCCTCCCATGGATGCCACATGGGTCCCCAACCCCCCACTTTCATGCAGTGCCCAGTGGTGTCTCTTCTCTATGGGATCACCTCCAACTCTCTCTGTAACCTGCCTATTTATATCCTAAAACCCTGCTCTCTGCTTCCACCAAGTAATGGTAAGCAGAAAATGCACCTCCAGAGTACTACCATCCCTAAACCCTGAGGGCAAAAGGAAGAGGGAAAAGGGATCCCTAAAGGGAGCATAAGTACCTTTCAGAAGAGAGGGGGGCTTACACTCTTCCCCACCCAGGGAATCATTCCCTCCTGGAAATGATAGCAGGGGCCCAGACAAGCCCCCTGAACAGTCTGAGTATGCACATCTTCCCAGCCTGCCATAGAAATACAGCCTGAAATGGTGGCCATCAGGGTGCCCCCTCCTACACTACCTACACTACCTACTCTAACCTATTTAAAACCTTTTAAACAAAGCTTACTTCCTGTGCCAAGATGTCTCAAAACATCTTAAAATAGCTAAATCATGGTATTGTATTCATCAGAGAAACATGTATCACTTAACTCTAAGAGAACATACAATCAACATTTACATAAACCATCTGAGGTAGAAACTATAGTTGCATTTTCCCTTAGCCCCTGATTATACCTCTTCAGAAAAAGTTGAACATGTTTCCCCATCAACATTGATTACTCTCTCGATTTACAATCCATATACACACACCCATGTGCTCTCCCAATCACACCAGCCATACCAGAATCATTAGCATTTATGATTTAGTTCTTAATCAAATTTTGACAATTGTTAGCTTTTAATTTTTTACATAATAAATACACAGTCTCCATAACTGGCTCCATGGAGCAATCTTCCTGGCACAGTTTATGAGTCCTTTACAGGTTCTTAAGTGATGGGTCCCTTCCAGGTGGAAAATAAATGTATGGATCTATCTGTCTTGGTGGTGATATCTCCAAAGGAATCGTTTGCCACTATATAGTATTTTACATGGCATCCTGCAAGATCCTGTACCAGGGTGACATTTTTAAATAAAGTCAGTCCAGACCAAGGTGCAGTATGGCACATTGCACATGCCTTCTGGAACAGTTGCTTGGATGCCTGTCCTCCATGTTCTGGGTGATGTCTTAACCTCTCCAGTTGTTCCTTGAAGATCCAGTCCTCTCTCATCTGCTCAATGACATCCCAAATTTGCTCTGACACATAAGGATAGTCAATTTGGGGTACTCAACTCCACATCTTCTGTCGTACCCATCTTTTGGCCTGGCTCCACTCGGGCAGATCCCTCACACTGGTCCATTGTGCTGTGCCTGGCTCCAGCCAAACTCCTTTTCAATATACCAGGTTTAGGAGGTCACTATGACTTAGGCCATCCATCCTGGTCTGTAGAGCTTTGGCACGGGTCTGTAGTCATGGGGTGCAGTCAGCTAGGATGATCACTGGGAGGTTGATAGGCTTGGGGATGGCTCTATACACCTCATAGTCTAAACACTGAAACCTCTTGCCAAGCCACTTCTCTTCATTGAGGTCCTTCTCATCAGCTGGGTCCTCTTCTCTCTCTCTATGGATATGCTTAGCACCTCCCCAGGACAACCTTCCAGCTTAATCACAGGTCAGGTATTTACAGCTGAGGCCTCTGATTTCACTGACATGGAAGGCAAGCTGCCTTCAAACAGGGGCCGTGGTGGGAAGCCCAGGGCCCTGGGGGACCACCCAATGAGCTTCTTAGACCCCTGCCCCTCCATCTGCCATGGGGTTAGTGGACAGCTGCTGGTGCAGAGAGGGGTAGAGGGCTGTGCTCCTCACCACACCCTGCTTTCTCCTTCCCAGCCTTATTCTCCAACTCCACCAATTCCACCAACACCTCTGGAGAGAAAGCCTTAGGATTTAGTTCCTCCTGGGCTGGGTCCTGCACAGATATGGGCAGTCTACAAAGAGCCCCAGAATCCACACTACACAGTGACCACTATGATATAAAGCCCTCAGAGTCACTAGAGGGATATCCCCAATGAAAAACAAGGGGAGCATGGTCAAAGATTCCTCCAGGTGCAGAGCTAGCACAGATGGTGCACACAGGCATCCTTACTACTCCTTCACCCAGGAATCCACAGCGCACACACCGCTCATCAGCCTCACCTCTTCCTCTGGTCTCCCACAGCCATGCCAAGAGGAACATCAAAACTGTAGCCACTGACTCCTTGGGGGAATATCCCTCTTTGGTTTTGAACATATGGCCTGCCATTCTGCCACACATGCTCAATCAACTGCCTCCCGAATCCTGCTTTTATGGTACTGCTTCCATGAGACAGTGGTGATATAAAAGATGTTCTTACTTGCTTTGGGCTCGGTGCCTCAATCTTTTAGGGCTTTTCCACTGACCAGCAACCACCAGTCTCCACATTGCTGTTATAAAATGGTACCTGACCCTCCAGTCTGCATGATCCTCTATGAGCCACCAGCCAATGAAATTACAGGGTCGCATCACGTGACCCACCAGTCACCAACAGGCACCACATCCAGGAGAGCTGAGGCCTACCATCACTTCAGGTCTGACCCATGCCATAGAGTTTTTATTTATTTTTTTAATCGCCATGGCCTGCACAAGCAAAGGGCCCACCGGCACCTCTGGTCTGGGAAACATAGAGTGCTTTACTGTTTGGGGTGCAAGAAAATATCCTAGATGAGCCCTCATATGTAGCTATCCCCCTTTCAATTGTCTAGGGCAACAGATCTTCTGGGGTATGGGGCTCACAGACACAGAAATCTCACCAGAAATATACTCGGGTTCAAAGCATGGAAAACAAATTGGCCTATCTGGAGAGGTCTTCAAAATGGCTGGAAATTGCAGGACTTATGGCCACAAACTCTAAGGGCACCCCAAAACTCCACTGGAGATCCCCAGCTCTGGGTATCTTCTTTCTTCAGCTGCTGGATCTTTCTCCTCGACCCCAAAGCCACAGAGGTGCAGGATTTAATTGAAAACCCCTGGCAACGTGAACTCATTGAAATGTTAAAAAAAACTTTAGGATTGAAATTTCATTAGCATCTTTATTTACAGAATGAAAGAAAACTCCTGAATTCCTCTCTAAAATTAATCATTTTATTTTGCCTGAGCCGAAATGATTGCAAAGGCTACAGGGGTCCAATGTTCCATTAAAATAACTCTACGCTCCATGGGGCTAAACATTTATACAGACTAGGATGGCAGTTTTAAAAGCAGAACAAAGTCTTATGTCAGATTAGTATACAGCAGCACAGATTTTCTTCAGTGAGGAAAAACCTGACCTCTTTAGCCTGAACTGTGAATCTTCATATGATATCCACTGGCACTGGTAAGTACCTACTGAGTTTCCTACTTTCCACACTGGGGCCGTTCACATTTTCCTTTAACCCAGGAAAGTGTACTGTGTCTCTGAACCCATTTCCTGCCTTCTTTCTTTCAGCCTTTCAAGGTACACAGATGGTGCAGTACCAGTAAGACCCACAACACCATACCCCATTATCCTTTCACAGAGGTCACTCACCCATTATTGCCTGGCTCCCCAGTGTATTACCGCCTCCCCACTGCACCTTGAATATTTTGGGAACTGACAGTAAGATGACTACTGCCTGACACCATCCCTCTACTTCACTTTCACTTCACTTTCTGTTGCCTGCTCTGAGCAACTGGCAATGACAGGAGACCTCTAGGGCACTCCATGGTCAACTCGGTAAAGTCTGGAAGCCCTAAGGCCTATCCCTCCAAACAGGCCTCTTACATGGGTAGAGGCTCCCCAGGCCCCTTCCCTGTATGCCAGAGCCACCCTACCATGCCGAGCTGCAGAGGTCCTGCTACAACCTGCTGCAAACTTGGTGACCAAAACATACACAAACACCTGCTACCGGTGCCCACCTGGACCTAGTGACCTACCTATCCTGCACTTCTTTATCCCACCAAGTCTCTCTCACATCACCAACCCCAAGGCCCAGGACCCAAATAGACATCTGCAGCTGTCTTACTTTTGCCTCTCTTGGATGTCACCAGGGAATCTGGTGCTATGCGCAATTAATGCCGGCCTGCCTAAAATGGGGGGTCCCCCACCCCACAATGCCCTGCAGTGCCCGACGGTGTCTCTCCTCTCTTCTCTATGGCACCACCCCTAACTCTCTCTATCCTGCCTTTTTATACCTTAAAACCCTTCTCTCTGCTGCCACCAAGTGATGGTAAGCAGAAAATGCACCCCCGAGTACTACCATCCCTAAACTCTGGGGGGAAAGGGGTCCCTAAAGAGAGCATGAGCCCCTCACTTACATAATACTTACAGAGCTTTCATAAGCCACACCACAAATTGCATACTACCCATATATAAATTATTTGTTATATCAGATCTTGATTATGGCTGTCCTTTTAGGAGTCTCTATTTAAGATGGTAGGTTGAGCATGTGGAGAGGGTGCAGGGTGGGGTTTCAAGGGCTATTGGGGGATGGGGGAATGCCATACAAGGACAGTTTGGAGCATTTGTGGCTATTTAGCCTTGAACAGAGAAGTGTAAGAGGGGACCTGTTAAAGATGTATAAACTTATGAAGGAGACATAACTAATGGAAGAACTGGGTGTCCATATTCAGGCTGAACCCGAGGGCTTGAGATCACATATGTTCCAGATAAAACTAGATAATGTGGTTAAAATGAGATATAATTTATTTTTACATGGAGCCAGAGAAATTGATTGCCTGGGTGGTAAACTTCAGGGGTGGACTTTGGGAGGATGACGAAGTACTGAAAGGAAACTGAGGGCATAAGGCATGAGATGGGCATGGAGTTGATATCGGATATTATTAAACAGGGGTTAAAGAGGCAACAGAAGCATGCACCAAGGCACAGAGTAAGAGAAGCAGAGCAAGAAAACCATGCTGGTTGAACAGCGAAGTTGTGGAGGTGGTGAGGGCAAAACGAGTGGCTCACCAGAGGTTTAGGAGGACAGGGAAGGAAGTGGACAGGGAGGAATATGCAAGACGGTCCAGGGAGGTGACCAGAAAAGTGAGAGAAGCCAAGGCCCAGAGGGAGCTGAGATTAGCACAGGGAATTAATGGGGAGGAGAAAGACTTCTTCAGATACATTAGGGAGAAAAGAAAGTTCAAGGAAACAATAGTGAGGATAAAAAGGGGTGGGGAGTGGACAGAAAAGGGGGGAGAGGCAGGCAGAAGCACTGAATGAATACTTCTGTTCCATGTCTGCATTTACAGTGTGTGTACTCCTTGGGGGTCAATCTTCACTTTGTGTTGTTCCTACTGTGTTATGGAATAAAGCCACACTCTAGAATCTCATCTTGGTTTGGGCATTTATGTTATTGCTTCCTGCATGTGGAGTTACTTGGGTACACCTGTCCAGAAGCACAAACCTAGCATAGCCCCCAGCAAACATTTTCTCCCCAGGACCTGGGTTGTGGCCATGGTTTTGGTCCCACCAGGTGTGTGCCAGGTAGTAGCCACACTTGGTTTGCATTGTTTTTATAATGTCTACTCTATCTTGCAAATCCCACCTTGTCTAATGGTGGCAAATCAGTGTATCCCCCACCCCTCTCTCCCCCCCTGGACTATGGGAGATGTGCCTACTGGTTAAATAAGGGGCCAGTGGGGGGTTACAAATGTAATTACAAAAGCAGGAACCATAACATGTTTTATAAATTGGAGATGCAGAGGGCACACTGAGCCCCTTTCTCTGTGGCTGCATTGCCATGTTCCTTACTACAGTTTTTACTTAGAAGGGTTCTGTGCATTCCGGATAAGGGCATTTCTATTATTCTGTGTGGATCTTTGTGCCTTTTTCTAAATGCAGAATTAGATCTTTATATTGAGTTTATTTTATTTTATTTTTTTATTTTATTTAAATCTCGGATTACAAATACCTTTGAGCTTGAGGCAGCTCATTTACAAAGGTTCCACATCAATGGAAAGGGTTACAATAAGGCAGGGAGGTACAGACAACATTCATGGTATCATCAGAGCACTGCAAGTGAGCTGGTAAATATGTGGGAACAGTGCTACACAGTCAAGATTACAAGCAAGCATAGAAAACCATAAGGTACATTTGAAGCAACGTTGCTAATCAGAGGTGGGAGGGGGAAGGGAGAGAGTAAGGAAGGGATAGGTGAGATGGGAAGGGCAGAGTCCAGACAGAGAAGGAAAAAAAATATATGGCTGCTAGAGGTCTTGTTGTAAGGTGAGAGGGAGGGGAGACTAAGGTGAGAGAAGGGGTAAAAGAGTGGAAAAGGAGGGCAGATGAAGGGAAAAGAAGATAAGGAAGAGTGGGGACTAGAGAGCCTGGCAGGTCCAGAAAGAGGGGGGTCAGTGGGATAAGAGCAAGGAGAGTGTGCAGTAATGGAGGAGATGGCAGGGGGAAAGGGCAAATTGTTCTGTCAGGAGAGGTGAATGAAATAGGAAGCCAAGTAAGTGCATCAGAGAGTGAAATAAGTGGTGGAAGGGTGTCCGCAGAGGTGGGAAGCTAGGTGTAACAATCACAAGTGCTTCCGGTTAGGAGATGCTGATGAAGCATAAGTTTATATGGTGTCACTGTTTGTATGTCTGTCACTTAGGCGCGCAAGCATAATTTGACTTTTAGAAACAGAAATGAAGGATTTGTAGTGACTAAACCACCATACTTTCAATGCTGAAAAGTGCTCACCAATGTAAAGTCTTTATTAGAAATAACTATTATTTTGTTGGGGTTTTTTTGCAATGCATTTCTCTGGGATTGCCTTCTGAGATTTACTGAGATGCCATTTTTATTCATGTTTACAGCTGTGTGAACTGAAGCACCCAGACGTTCAGTGACTTGCTCAGGGTCATACAGCTAGTAAGTGGTAGTTGTGAGATTTGAACTAGGGTCTCCTGGTTCCCAAACCTATTCTTCAATCATTAAATCATACTTTCAGCAGTAGCGGAGCCAGGTTTGGGATCATTTGGGAGCCAGGGAGGGCCATTCAGTCAATGACAGGCTCCACAATGGGCACTAAACATTAAATAAAGATGGTGGCAGGGCGCACTACTCACACTGTGGCAGCCAGGAGGCGACCACCCTCCCAGCCCCCTCTGGCTCTGCCACTGACTCTCAGCCACTTTTCACAGTGTGATTTAGGGAAAGCTAGTATGAATCTTGTAAGAAGTTGCTTCTTATATTGAATGAGATTTTTATTTGGGATGGGCAAACAACTGTGACTCAGACTGCGACATAGATTGGCTTTGGTAATTTTGGTCAAAGTCTTGGAGATCCAGACTGAAATCCCACCTAGGCCACTGATGGGTTTACTTAAACAGTAACATTTGGATCTGGACCCCTTCATGAGGCAGATCAGACCCCCCAACCCGTGTAAGAGTGACTTGAGCAATTTTAGTCAAATTATCAGATCATTGACCAAATCCAAACCAGGTCACATTACCAGCTGGCTTTCCCTTCTCTAATTGAATTATAAAGCAATTCATGTCCTCATAAAAGGAGAAACAGAGATGTGCCCATATTCCCTTTGTCTCCCAACCTGATGACAGGGGCAAGCCATCCATGCCTCCTGCACAATTCCTTTGCTTGAGAGGGTGGATATGTGGCTGCCTTCACAGCTGATGCCAGTGCTGCACACTGATTGACTGGCAGGGGGCACTTGAATGCCAGTCAGCATGCTTTGAACTCTGTCACTGGTACCTTCCTCCCTAGTTGTTAAAATATCTCATTCAGTTCTCTTTGTTATGTGTTAAATAAAAGCAGTAATGAGATATAATACAGAGCTGAGTTTTTTTTATTTTCAATGGCCTTTGATGCAAGGGACTCTTTAACTGTTAAAACCTATCAATTCCGTGTTCTGGTTTAAAAGATTAGCTACGGTACAGCAATGATCATGTTATGTAAATAGTATTTCATACAGCAGAGGAAATTGTATGCTCTACAGCTTCATTTAGCCAAGTTTGTAATTGTGGAAAATGATAGGTATTTTTGTTAGTTTATTTTATTTTTACTTTAAGTCAATATTATGTATTATTTAAAGTTATTTATGAATACATTTTCATAAGTAATAGATATATGGTATGAGATCCAAGATTAGCTTAATGCATTTCTTTTGCATTTTAGGATTTCAATCAATACCATATACTGCATATAACACATAGTACAGGCGTTCCACACTGATTAAAATCCATTTAGTAGTCACAAGTATGCTGCTTTGCATATGTCTGAATATCATAATCACAGTTTTGAAGGGTGCGTAAGCTATTATAGGCTTATAGTTATATGAAGCTTATAGGTTATGATTAAATCAACAGGGGAAACCGAGGGAAGATCAGGAAACCTGAATATTGGCTGCAAAGTCAGAAATGTCAAGAGTTCTTCTCAGTATATGCATTTGAAAGGTAATTAGCTACTCACAGCTGTGATTGACAAGATTTTCTTTAATTGTAAGGAAATTCGTCCCCTAAGTCCCCTAAATTAACTATTTTAAGTATTTTTTTCACTACTCAAATTGTTGCCTTTTATAACACATTGTGTTATGGTGGTCAAGTTAGATTCACACTGTTTGACAAATTAATCATATTCTGTAATTCTAGTTAGCTGATTACTGGAAAATGCAGAACAGAATGCATTCTTGTTTAATTTAGAAGTAAGGGGGATGGAGAATGAGCAAAAGATAAAGTAGGGTCTAACATAAATGCTGAAGGTAGGAAAAGCCTTCAGCTGGACTTCAACATTGTCTCGCACTGGTTTAGTACAATCCAACTTTCACTGAATGTCAAAAAAATGGTCTCTATGACCTTTGGCACCAGGCAAAAACTTGCCAGGCTAGATTCCCCACCCACCTTCCATACCCTCAATGGTTCTTTTCTGGGAGATGTCCCCACATTTAAATACCTTGGGTTATGGCTAGACAAGAACTTTGACTTTGGAGTATACATACAGTAAATGCCATCCACAAAAAGCTACTCTCTAATCTTGCTGCTCTGTACAGACACCGCAGCTGCCTGCCATTGCAAGCCAGGAGAGAGATCATCCAAAAGATGATTCTCCCAGTTTTTGACTTTGGTGAAATAGTCTACAACTCTGCCCCTAAGACCATTCAATCTAGACTGGACACTCTGTTCATTTCCTTCTACCGATTCATTCTTGAATGCCCACCACTTACTCACCACTGTAATCTTTTTACCTCACTCTTCTTCCCTTCCCTCAATGTCAGATGCCTGGCACATAGTGCTAATTTAGTTCAGAATAGTGTTGTGCAAAATTGACAAATTTCACTGAAAACATGCATTTCACAAATTTTTTGCAGGGCAAAATGTGAAATTTCACCAATTGATCAAGCAAAATTTCACTCTTGAACTGGTGAAATTCACAATTCATGAGTGAAATTTCACCACCAATGAGTGAAATTCTTCAATTTTGCCACTATCCCATAAGTCCCTGGTGTCTAGTGTGGTCCACCTCTCACCCCCGCCACTCATGGCTAACATTTAAAAATATATACTATATATATATATATATATATATATATATATATATATCCTCCTCACTGGTGTCTAGTAGTTTGCCCCTCCACCATAGTAATCTCCGGCCAAAATTAAATAAGCCCCCTCCCCAGAGTTACCCTCATGTCACTCCCAAGTCCTCCCAACTCTCTTTTAGTAAAATAAATAAATAAAATGTCCAACTCCCTGGTGTCTTGTGGACCCCACCACCCTGTCAGCAGATAGTGCCTCCACCTCAGTGCCCCCCAGGCCCCCAGTACCATGATCGGCCCACCGGCACAGCCCTCCACTCACCTCCATGTCTGGCAGCCCAACTGAGCACTTCAATGAATGAGTGCATGGGGGGGTCCAATAGACAGCAGGAAGTTGAACATTTTATTTATTTTATTTTACTAAAGGAGAGTCAGAAGGACTAAGGAGGGACATGAGAGTAGCTCAGGGGGAGGGGTGGCTTTATTTAAATTCAGCCGGAGATTGGCCAGGGGTGGGGCAACCACTAGACACCAGAGAGACCCTAAAGTTTGGCCAGTGAGCCTAGGGGGACCAGGGAGTGGGGCTGTCAGGAGGAGATGCCCATTAAAGGGTAGATCCAGAAGCAAATAATTTGATACCTTTTAATGGACCAACATACAGTAGATGTAACAACAAGAACAAAGTGTTCTAGCTTTTGGACCAACCAGTCCTTCTTCAGAAGCTATTGGCAGTTGTTTAGAGGCATTTAAGGGTGAAATTGCAGGTGACATTTCACCATTTCACTGCAATTCCATGGCAAATTGACAATTTCGCTGGTGAAATTTTATTTCACAACATCTCTAGTTGAAAAATACTGGCTTGGCTCTCTGCCACCCTACTTGTCCTTCTTCTTAATCCTGCCTTCCTCCTATTATACCCTCCATATTTCCACCCATTGAATTCTTACTCTCCCCCCATGGTGTACATCATCTGGTCTTGCCACCTTCTCGTACAAATTCCCTGACTCCCTTCCACTACAAATTCATCCTTCACAATTCTTCTACTCCCTATCACTATTCCTCCATAAGCACACTGCTCACTGTTGCAACTGCACTTAATCTTTCCCTTTCCTTTTTACTTCCACTCCCCCTTTGCTTTCCCCGGCATCCCTACTCTTTCTCTCCCTAGTACCACTCCAGCTGCCCTCCCTCTGCCATCTTTTAACCCACCCTGTTGATAGTCTCCATTACTCTCTTCCCCCTCTCCTTTTCTCTCCCTCACCACTGATTGCAAACATCTGTGTCCCCTTATGGGGTTCTCAGCATCCAGAAGGGTAGTTGGCCTATGGCAGTCTTCTCTCCCCCCCTCCTCCCCTTGCTCCCCAACCATTCCCCACCTACATCCCTTG
This sequence comes from Neoceratodus forsteri, assembly GCA_016271365.2. NCBI lineage: Eukaryota > Metazoa > Chordata > Ceratodontiformes > Ceratodontidae > Neoceratodus > Neoceratodus forsteri. The sequence continues at coordinate 1,346,693,324 of CM057458.1, read as the reverse complement.
TTGGTATAGCCAATCTAATATGATAAAATATAGCACTTAGTAGTTCCGGTATCAGCCATAATTTTCTCATCCTGGCACTTTTTACTGTTTAATCTAGCTGTCTGTTATATACCTTATTATGTTACCTAACTGTCCTCATTGGGTTCTCTAGTATTGTTGTTCTGTATGACGTATTTGTATATTGTTTATTTTACTCTAGGTCAGATCCTATGTTATGGTCTCATGTAATCATCAATGTTCTTGAAATGTTATGTGTGTGCAATGCACTCTAGGTATTTTATTATAGGTATGTTTTCTTGCTCTTCTCTCTCACATAGCCCCTCCCCGAGCTATTAACAGCTTATGTTGTCTTTCCTGGTGAAACCTTTTCAAATAAATAAAAATAAAAATGAGCAGATTGGGTGGGCCAAAGTGTCCTAATCTGCTGACAAATTCAATATTTCTATGTAATTTAGTTGTCTGTGGGCTAAGACATAGACTTGATTTGGGCCTGCCATCACAGTGTCCCAAGATCAACATGTATCCCCCCTATGTGCACCAATGATGGGGCTCCCCAGATGGGGAGAGCCCATATCTGGTTGCAGGGGAACAAGCACATGTAATAGATGACCGCCTTCATCATTTCTCCTTCCTCATTTTCCCTGTTCTGTATTACTAGGAGTGATGGGCATTGATTGGTCACTCTGGGTCAACAGATGTGCTCCCATCTCTCCATGTCCCAAGCCCACCAACACTGCAAGCCACTCAAAGTCCATTGCTCCACGCAGAAGATGAGGGGGATTCATGCATTCTGAGCCTTTCTTGGAGATGTTGCTGCTGATATGAGAATAGATTGATAATAAGGCTGCAAAGTGCTGTACTTAATATTGTTATTATTTATGGATGCCAAAAATATTGTAATCTGATTGGTCATCTGGGGTCTTTACCCTTTGATAAATTCCAGTATAGCCCACAGGTAAAGTCCCAGCCAACTGATGCGCAAGTTTACAAATCTCTGCACTTTTTTTCTGAAAAAACTTAGTTTACGTGCCATCTTTGTTTCTCAAACTGGGATCTCAATCCTCCATAAAGCAACCTCAAACTATTTCAAAACACCATGCCTAAAAAATCATATCGACCTAAACTCCAGTCACTGAAATTGATTGTTTTAACCTCAGTATGTCAATAAAGTGACTTCTGAAAAGGAAATGCAGTGCACTATAGTCTTAAAGAAGTTGTAGCAATAAAAGGCAAAGAGTGTAGCAATCACAGTGACAAACTTGAGGTAAATGCAAAACAACAAAGGGCAATACAGAGTGCAATGGCACTTTTAAGAAAAACTTTCCTATGCTGTAGTCATATGTAAATGCTTAAGGCAAAAAATCCACTGATATACTTTATAGTGGAAATGGATTGTTATTGAAAATCATAGTAACAGACTGAGATCAAAGTACAAACGCCAGTGCAGTAGCGCCTTTTAATAAACTTCAATGTAGCAGTCAATATGTTGGTTCCAAAACAGTGTGAGACAATAAATCATGTGTACTGTTGATTGTGAAAAATTAAGGTTAACATGCTTTGGGCTATGCACATATGGACAAAACTGCTAGTGCAAAGTCTTATTTTCGAAAGACTGCTGGGTATATAACCAAAAGTCAATACCTGGCAATTCCCTTGTGGGATTCTGACTAAACAACTGCAGGATCAATTAGTCACACTCCCTCAGCACAACTTGAACCTCCATTTATTAACAAGCAACAGTGCAAATGATTTATTCCTTCACACAGTTGCTCAGAAGGAACCAATATATGTGACTACTACCTCTGAAGTTTACTGAAAAGGGCTACTGCACTGGTGTTTGCACTGTGATCACAAACTGTTACTTTGATTTTCAAAAAATGTATCTGTTTCTACTATGAAGTACTGTATACAAGATTTTTTGCCTTCAGCCTTTACATATGTCTACTATATCTAAAAGTTTTCTTAGCTGTGGTATTCAGGCATTGCATGGTGTATTACCCTTTTATGCTCTGCAACTTCACTGCATTTGCCCTTCAGAGGTCACTTTATTGCTATGTTGAGGTCTTGAACATAGATGTCTATATTTTTTATAATCTGATGACATTTATGAGCAATTCCTGCGCAGCAATTCTGACAAACAACCCATAGAACTATATATACAAATGTTATTTTTAGTTATTTTTCACTTATGCTGGGTTTTGATATTTTTACTTATGTATGTTATTTATTTTTATGTTTATATTTACCCATACACATCCACTCCTTAGCGTTTCCTTTGCCAGTGAGGTTCTTCATTTTACAGGTTACCTCTATTTTCCTTGTTTACACTCATCCTTTAAAAACCTTTTTTTTTGTTACATGTGTCTGTTCCCTTTCTTTCTATTTAAGCACTTTGCTAGATTTCTCCTCTTAGGCTGTTTTATTTATTTATTGAATTTTGTTGACAGGGTAGGCCCACTGAGACTAGAAGTCCTTTTTTTCATGGGTGCCCCGGGGGTGGGGGTACAGATGGTAACCAGCTGAAATTGAACCAGATTAAGTTGTTGGTGGTATTTTTTAGAGAATGGAGAAAATCTGGCCAGGGCACCGTGGAAATGCCCCTACTCTCCTGTAAGGGAACCTCTGTCATCCTGGTCTTTGGCCAAGATGGTGGCTCCCAAGGATCCTGGAGGAGGAGGTGGATGTGAGATGGCTGCAAAAGCAGAGGAGCTTGTCTCCTCCTCTGTTCTGTTTTTGTGTGAGGCTTCTTCTGTCTCTGAGAAGATGGATTTGGAAGTTAGTAATCCTGACTCTGACTTGTTGTTTCCTGAGACTGGTGTTCTGGTTGCTAATGTGGAGTGAGGCTTTGTTGATCCCCAAGCCTGTGATGTTCTACCTGGACTACCTACTATTTCAGCACACCCAATGCTGAGTGAGGACTTTGAGAGCTGTCACCAGTTTAAATCCCAGAGCAAGTACTTGCAAGCGCTAATGGCTGAAGAGGAGTGCCGTGAGTCCCAGGACAAAGTTCTTGGCTCTACGAGCGGCTTTCCTGCTGTGGAGGTTTTGCTGCCTACTGACAAGCTCTCTCCAGTTCTGAGTCCTGCAGTTGATGCTGCAGGAGAGTGTATCTCTGATTCTGCTGAAGTGTCTACTCGAGCGTTTGCAGCTCGCCTGCTGATGATGAGCAGATGGACCATCAGTCACCTCATAAGGGAAGTAACTTTGTTTTTTCTACCACTTCTGTTGAACAACACTGTTTAAAGCCTTTTGTGGAAGAGGATAGAGCTTTGAGATGGACCTTACTTCTGGTGAAACAGATTCCCAGATCTTGTCTGATAACCTTTGTTGTACCACAACTCCTGCTTCAGTTGGACAGAGCATTGATCTGAGTTCAGGGGACCTAATTATGATGATTATACTTTAGTAACTAGACAAACTGTGGCTGAGGTCTTACTGGCCACTGGGTGGATGAAGTCCACCCCAAACTGTCTGTGGGTGTCTCCTGATTGGCGGTTGAATCCCAGACAGACCTTTGGATCTTCCTCTTCCCTTGAACTATCTTATTCTCCAGTATTATTCCCTGTGGACCAGGTTATTCCCTTGATTACTCCTCAAATTGACATTTCTACTGAGCTTAGTGCCCCCCAGCTGACCCACTGCTGGAGTCTGTACTCATTATTCCTAGGCCTGAACCGACTCGATCACCTCCCCAGCATGGACAGTTCTGGGGCATTTGACAATACTAGCCAGGCCTCTTCCCACAGATCATATGCGGGTCTTTTTCATTCAACCCAGGAACCTGCAAAACATAGAAATGTCATTCACATTAAATACAAGGGTGGCCTTGACATTTATCCTGACCGTGTATATGTGGGTCGCATTGTCTTGAAGGACATTTTGGGATTCTCAACACAGGAAATCTATGATCTAATTCATATATCTGAAGACCCTAACTTTGATGCCATGTTCAAGTTTAGAGGCAGTATAGCGCGGTGGTCTAAGGCCCTGAGCTGCAAATCTGGTGACATCCAGCAGACCACACCTGGGTTTGAATCACACAGCTTCCACTTGCATACTATGTGACCTTGAGCAAGTCACTTAACTTCCTTGTGCTCCCAGGTCACTCCTGTAAAAAAGCTTTCAGCTTAGTGTGCTATTCCTGGTTAAACAACTTAAAAAAAAAAAAAAGGATGGCTGCTAGGTTGGAGCTGTTTTGGGAAAGATATCAAAGAGTCCGAAGTAGCCCTGAGTGGAAAGCATTTGTTGTCATCCCATTAATGAAACCGGCTTACCGAACTATAACTGTCTTATTTAAAAATGAAGGGTGGCAATTTCTGATTGGCAGATTCGGGAATGAGACTTCCTCAAGAAAAAGGTATTGTCAACATCTGCCCAGTTCCTTCTATCTTGGGAGGGACCAGGGCTTCATTTTTTATGTGGGTCAGCCGTGGTCCTGCTTTCTGTTTGGGGTCCACATGCACTTAAGTAGTGCCAGTGATAAAATGAAATGTCCTCTTTCTGTGGAGGGATTGGTCATGTGGCTTTTGCATGCCAGACCCCTGTGGCCTGTAACCTCTGCAATGAAACTAAGCACACTGTCAGGGATTGCCCTTGGGCCTCCCATAATGCAGGGAGTGAAGAATCTGAGGATGTGAAGGAGGCTGATCTAGAGCAGCCTGATGGGGTGTCATGTCCTGATCTTTCATATCGGTCTCCCTCTTACCTGCCCCCATCTTCTGTTGTTGCTGCCTCTTTTGTGGATTCCTCTAGGGGGCAGGTGACCTCTCCTTCCTCTGTCCCTGCCAAACGCCGTTCAGCAGGGGTTGTTTCCTCCAATGGGGATACTTTGGTGGATGTCTTGCTCCAAGTGTTTCACTTAATCTTGTGGGTGATGATGCACCAGTCGATTCAGCCTATACTCCATGTCCTTCTTCACTGCAGGTTCCTACTATGACACCACCACAGACGGATGAATGGGAACATCAAAATCTAAACGGATGACATGTAGTATTTCCCAGAAACTGGAAAAGGTGCTACTGAGGGGTGTGACACTAGTCTTAGTATGTCTAACAGATTTCTTCCCCTTGCAAAGAGAAAACAAGGGGATGAAGAGGATAATGATTCAGATTCTTCTTCCATGATTTCTTCCCAACCAGAAAATATGACTGATTCTGAAATTCCTCTCTTAGACTCAAAAGGGGGGTGTTAAGAAAAAGAAAAAGTCTAAACGCACTACTACAAAAGCCTCGAGGGCTGTGGTTTCTGATGTCAAGGGTGCTTCTGACACCTGATCATGGAGTGGCACCTGACTTTGGGCTCATTAAATTTCAATAGTCTCAAGAATCATAAAAGATGACTTACCACATTTTCTATTACTGCAGGTCATCAGCAAGATGTTTGTCTGGTACAGGACACTCATTTGCATACCATCGGGGAAACTCACTGGACATTAAAGGACTGGTTTTGGGGTTCTTCTTTTTGGTCTTTGTGAGAGGAGTTATGCTCAGGGGTTGGGTTCTTAATTTTAAATCCCAACCTCAAGTCTTATGCCTTATTGATTTGGTGCCTGGGAGGTGTGCATTTTGGATGCAGACTTGGGGCTCATGAAATGATGTTTTTAATGTGTACAATTAGCAAACTAAATATCAAGGGGTTGATTTAATGAAGAAGGTGCAACCATATTTATGTACCACTAGATCTGTTGTTTTGGGAGGAGATTTTAATTGTATTTTATCACTCTCTGACAAAATGGGCAGGACACAGAAGTTGTACACTGGCTCTAATTTTTTGAACAAAATGCACACACAAGCCAGGCTTAAAGGTTGTGTGGCTGCATTTAATTGACTGCTGGAACATACCTATTCTAGGGGGCATTTGTCCACTCGAATTGATTTCTTGTTTGCCTCTCAGTGGGTCCCAGTGCTGACTTTTTCAGTTTCTCCTGTGGAAATCTCTGACCACAGATTAATTAAAACTATTGTGGGGCAGCCTTTGAATAAACCAGGCCCCAAGCCAGTTTGGAGAATGAATTTGGCTATCTTATCAGATGTGGAAACCTCATCTGTCATTCAAGATAATTGGAGCCAGGTTTTTCATTTTGAAATATATAATAACACTCCTTTTGGTGGCAGGACACCAAGCGGGATCTGCAAGCTTTATGCGGTTCTTTGCTAAAAGGCTGCAAATATTAAATATCTTACCTATTTGCATTTAAGAGGTAGACTCCAGATGCTGTTATCCTGGTCAGTTGAAACTGGAGAAGTTCTCACTGAGGACATACAGGCTGTTAAAGTTGAAATGAGTACGTCTCAATATGACAGAACCCACTCCCTATTTCTAGAACAGAAGTATGGTACTCAAGGAAAAGCTCAAAGTATCAATCCGTATGATTGTTGTGCAAGAAGGGTGGAATCTAAATATTTGGATGCTTTGAGAACTGATTCTGGTCTGGTTGTGGATACTGGGGATGTGATTGGAAGTGTTGTTCAGGATTTGTAGAGCCTTCTTTAGCAATAACTCTGCACCTCTCACCGGGATTGCCAAGTTTCTTAGTCAATTGGACATACCTAAGCTATTGGAGGTTGATAAAACAGTACTGACTTCTCCTATCTCCCAAAAGGAGGCGGGAGAAGTAATTGCTGGATTGCAGAATGGGTCTTCTCCTGGTCCGGATGGCATATCAGGGGAGTTTTACAAGAAATCTGTGGGGCTGTTAAGCAAGTTTTTGGTAACTGTTTATAATGATATCCTATCTAGATTGGTCCCTTTTCCTACAGCTTTAGAGATAGCCTTTTAATTTTTTTTGTACAAAAAGGGAGACAGAGTGGATCTCTAAAATTAAAAGGCCTATTAGTCTCTTTAATGTAGATTGGAAAATTTATGCAAAATTTTGTGCAGACGCTTATTCTGGGTGGCTCAGGACGTGATTTCCCCAAGTCAAACTTGTTACCCCCAACATGGTATGGTAACATATGCAAAATTATTAAGAGAAGCTTTTGATGGATCTAGGGGTTCAGGGTATTTGATTTCACTGGACCAAGCCTAGACTAGACTAGAGAAGTATGCAAAGATTCAGTGAGGGGTTTGGCAGGGGTGCCCTTTGAGCCCTCTTTTATATGTTTTTTTCCCTGGATCCTTTATTGAGGATGTTGAATAGGGAACATGGGATTCTACCCATTCAGGGACTTGGGGTGTTTTTTTTCCAGCTGCCTTCGCATATGCTGATGATACTACTATATTAGTAGCTGACCAGGTATCTGGGGAACAGACTATGGGAGTGGTAGACTCATTCTCAGTTATCTCTGGCTCCAAGGTAAACAAACAAAAGAGTAAAGCTGTGGGTATCCATATTTTGGGTATTGCTCCACAGACAATTGGGGGTATTCCTATGACTGATTTGCAAATTAAGATTCTGGGTTTTGGTTTGATGCTTCAGATTTGGCATGTTTAAACTGGGAGCTAGCCTTATCCCAAGCTGAAGAGAAAGTAGGTTGGTGGAAGGGCTACCCTATGATGAAAAAAAGGGTGTACACGTATAAAACATTTATTGTGCCTCTTTTTTTTGAACGTTAGCCAACTTTATCCTTTACTGGTCAAATTGGAGGTGAAGATGTATAGTGTGGCTTTTCAATTACTTTGGGGGAGCTGGCTAAGTCCTATAAAATGAAACAGTACCTATTGGCCTGTTAGTAATGGTGGTCTGAATATGTTAAATCTGGCGAATTTCTTTTTTCTATATTTATATATGCTAATTTTGTGTCTAGTTTAATGCAGAAGCAACTTGCCTGGGTTTCATTGTTAAAAGATAGATGCTTCTGCTTTTGGCAGATGTGGAAACCTAGCAATTAGTGACATTTCAGGGTATCCCACAGAGTTTGTCTCCTTACCTAATGGAAGTTTGTAAAAAGTTGAAGGTTTGGCATGTTTCAAATTTGGAACTTTTACACAACACTAGGAAAATGGACTACAGCAAAATCCTGCACTCAGTTTGTTTTGCAGAACCTTGTCTTGTGTTACCTGAGTCTGTGGTGCTTTCTGATGTCCTTGGACAATTGATGGATCCAAGGATCCCTCCTAAGGTGTGGGATTCAGTATGGGTCTGTTGTCATTCTAGATTGAACATTCGGGGGAATCATTTCCATAAAAGTATTCTGGAAAGATTTTGTTTGAGGGAGGGATACGGGGTGGAGGTGGAAACAATGACACATTTGTTTTTTCAGTGTGAGTGTGTTACAGATTTGTGGATGTTATTAGCATCTTCTTGGTGTATCCCACAGTTACGGGATATGGCTTATGATACTTTAATTTATGGACAGTATGGTCAGAATGTATGGAGGGGTTTTCATATAGGGACAACTTTAGTGGTGCTGTCTCTTATAAAAGGGGTAATTTAGCAGACAAGATGTCAGTTTGTGTTGCAGCAGAAACAGTTATCTTTATTGGGTTTAAAGCTCAAAATCGAGCAAGAAATTCATATAGTGTACAATAAAGAAAGACTTGCTTTTCCCAGACCTATGCTGCAAACCTGGTGGAGGGGTTGGGGTTTTCTTCCTTTTTTACAGAGTTCTGCCTGATTCTTTTGTGGATGCTGAGTACTACCGAACTCTTGAAGTATGATTTCTTTTACACAGTCATTACGGAGAGAGTGGGTTGTAGGGTGGGATAACTGTTTCTGTTTTATGCTGTGTAATCCTAGTAGTGGTGCTTGCATCTAGGTTTTATACAATTCACTATTGTTCATTATGAGTTGATGGCTCAAGCTGTTTATTTAGTTGGTGGTGGGTATTTGGAGTGTTTTGCAGGTCCTTTTCTGTTGGGGAGGAGGCGAGGTTGTTTTGTTTTCTTGTGTGTTATATATTTTTCTTGCCGTTTATATGATTATTTTGATGATGATTGTTTTTCTGTTTGTGCTTTTCACTGTATTGTCTTGAAGTTTTGTCAAATAAAAAAATTCCTCTACTCTGCCAGTAGGGGGATTAATGCAGGACTTACAGGCTTTGTTTCAGTTTCACTGCAGCACCACGAGAGTGAGGACATGTGGGAGACTGGGTAGAGGGCCTCCTCCCTGGTCTTTATTACACTAGAGGCCATGGATTGTGGGAGAAAAGAGGAGATGAAGGAGAAAAAGAAGCAGCAATGGAGAAACAACGAAAGTAGTAACAAACAAGAAGGTGAGCGATCATCAGTGGAGACTGAGGATGCGAAAACTCAAAATGTGAGTAAAATTGGTTTCAATTCCTGTAGATGCACAAAAGGAACTTATAAATAGAGGAAAGAATGATGATGAAGAAAAGGTAAACCCTAAACGGGCGGAGTAAATGTTTGACAGTGGCAATGACAGACCTGACAGGCCTGAAGCCTGTCAGAATCAACTGCAACAAAGGGATGCAACAAGATCAAAGGGTGCAATGACTGCAGATTCAGGTGAAAGTGTAAATAACAGGGAAACCTTAAAAGGGAAGGTACAAATGAGTCAGAAACGGCTAGGGCCAAGGAAGAGAACAGATACTAAAATTGAAGTAAATGATAAGAAAACAATGATGGGTGCAAAAACAAAACAAGGAAAAATGAAAAAAAGAACAAGAAGGTCCACAAAAGGAAAAAAAAGGGGAAATAGATAAATAGAAAGCAAGTGAAGAGGGCTTGGAGGAGCACACGTTTCAAAATTATAAAGATAACCCAGGATGAGTTACAAAGGACTTACTAGAAGCAGGATGGCAATTGAAGAAGGATGGGTCAGGTTGGGACCCTAATAGGCCTAGCACATTGAGTGAAGGGTTGAAAGGGCTAGAAAAGGATGATGAGGAAAAAAGAAAAAAGGAAGAAAGTGCAGAGGAACAGGAAAGAGGAGGAATTGCAGAAATGGATGATACTAAAGCGATAGTAGTTATAGATGCAGTTAATGAAAGCGATGACACATCAATGGAAGTTGAGGAGAAACTATTCAAACAGTGGATTAATTAAATAAAAAAGGATAAACAGCAACAGAATGAGAAAGAGAAACCTGAGGGGTGGGGGAATGCAAAAGAAAATTGTTTCCCAATGAGAATAAGCCCCAACAAGCCAAAAGGATGAATGTAGTGAGTTTAAATTACTGTAAAACAAAACAAGACAGTGGTAGAAGCGCTGCATGAGGAAGAAATTAAACAGAAGGAGGAAAGGAGGAAGAAAAGTAAGGCCAAGAAAGTTAAAAGAAGGGGAGAAAAAGGAAACCAAAACCAAGATGGTGACACAGTACACATAGAGGCTGGCAAACTGGAACCAGGACCTGTACAAAATAAATTTATGCATTCCAAATCCGCTCAATCATTAAAAGTTCAGTCAGTGTGCAGGCCAACCATGGAGGAGAGGAGTGATGTTCCAGTCCACTTGCTGCAGGGAGCAGGGTGGGAGCAGGGTGGTTGAACTCCAGCTGGGGTGGGAGGCACTAGACCACCAGGGATTCGGGAATTATATATGACTGTGGATCTGGAGGAGGAGGATTATTAGGGAAACCGCTAGACCACCAGAGAATTTTTTTTTACTATGACTATGGTACGGATGGACATGGGGGTACTATAAATTTACTATACACTTGGGCTTGGGGTGAAAGGGTGTAGGGGAGGGACCACTAGCCACCAGGGCACAAGGGCATTTGGGCTGTGTGGCAGGGGGCACTATTTATAAGGATTTTTTTTTTTCAAGTCGGGTGGCCAACAGGTGAACCAGTGTGGGGGAGAGGCTGCTAGCCACCAGGGATTTAACGTGCACCTGTTGGGTAGGTGGGGGAGGAGTCACTGGCCACCAAGGTTTGTTTTTTTTAATTAATATTGGGTGAAATTTTGCCCATAACTATGCGGAAGTTTTCCGCTCCACCACTGCCGGAGGTTCAGAAACTTCTGCAAAAGTTTCTTGATTTCAGTGAAAGCTCCATGGGGTGAAAAATTGCACTTTTGCCCACCCCTATTTGTGAGTACTCATGTGCTGTTCTCTCCTGTTTCCTTTGTCAAATCTATTTAAGCCATTAGTGGGAGTCGTTGTAACTGAATCAACACAGAGCTTGTTTTCTCTCCCTCTCTCTAAATATTATTTTAAGGTAAGGATATTATACAATAACTAAAAATGATTTTGATTTGAAACTTGAACTTTTCAAGTTTGACAGAGTCTGTCCCAAGTTACACACTTTCATTTTTTTAACTTACATACTTTTTAAAATATACAGTAAAAACTGCTGTACATGCTCAGTTAAAAAATGAACGTTACGAAATAGCTGGATTTTTTCAAATGTGGTTTGATCAAAAATTATTTCTTTACACTGTCTTAATCATCCATGAATTTTGTGCTGATAAAAAGTACAACCAGTGCTGTCAGCACTGTATTCACAAATGACAAAAGCAGTATGAAAGAAATTCCTTTTGATCATACTGCTTTTGATTGAGGGGACAGCTATTTCTAGAACACTGGTGGCAGATGCTCAGCTGATGTCAGTATCCCTTCCCCCCACCCAGGCTTCATTACAACCAGGTGGTGGGTACCAAATCTCACTGCCTGTATCCCCTCTCTCCTGACCCATGTTTTATGTAAAACAAATAGCAAATTCACAATCACATTGCTGTAAAGTTTATTGTATTCTACCAACACCGGGGTTACCAAACACCCAGTGCTAGTTAACATCCCTCTGAACACTGACCGACACCAGGGGCCCACCCTGGTGCCGACTATGATCCACCCTCTGAATTGTGAGTGGACTGGTGAGTACACCCCCAGTGCCACCAGACATAAGGACCCCCTCCTGTGGATATTAAAGAATCCACTGCCCCCTCCCACTTGCTCATAACTCATTCATTTTTGGAATATTTATTTTTACAAGATTTTCAACATGGTCTTTTTGGGACCCCATCTCATGAACAAGAAGGGTGAACTATTTCAAATGTAACCTAAAAAGTGATTTTGCAGTTAGTCTGCAAAATCACTCTAGGATTGATTTAAAAGAGCTGCTGAGGGCCTTAAAAACCTTTGAAAAACATAATAACAGGTACAATTCAGCTTCCATTCCGTATGTATTCTAAAGATTTCTGCTCCCCCAGTATTTATTACTAAGAACTTTTGCTTGAATACATGATCTTGAACCCTCAGGATTCATCTGCCTCTGCAGCTGACTCCCTTCTTCAAGTCATAATCCTGTACTGTGACATCACAATCTGTTGCCATGGGAGTAACTGTGATGTCACAAGCAATGCATTATGATCTCAGGTAGGGAGAAAGCAACAGGAGTAGATGAACTCTTTAGCAGCAAAGATCCTGTCTTCATGCAAATAACCTCAGTAATAAATAATGGGGAGCAGGAATACAGAACAAATGTGAACTAGAAGCTGGACTTTGTCTAAATGTTATGTTTTGTTAAAGTTCTCCTAAAAGCATCAGCTGTTCTTTAAGACTGTCACCTACCTGGTTCGTAAGGTGGGGTTATAAAAACTATGTTGAAAATGTGGGGTTAAATTTAACAAAATCAAAAAAACAAACAAAAGTATGAAAAGACGTTGACTCATAACTTTTCTATTTTTCAATAGTTTGACCCCAGATATTCAACATATTCTTATTTTACCCAACCTCGCGAACATGACAGGTGTCATTTTTGAAATTCTGTCCAAAGCCTGTGTTTGTGCTCATGCCATAATATGACATTTTGGCCAGTATTTTTTAAATAACACCTTTCATGTTCACAAGGGGGAGATTATAAAAAGACTATGTTGAAAATTCAGGGTTAAAATCATAAAAAACAATGAAGTTATGAGGAAAAGTTTTCTTCTAGCCTGCAGGTTGACCCAGCATGTATTGTGTTGTATTCCAGTGCTAGTGACTTGAACTTAGGGATGAACTCAGGGAGCTGGTTGGGTAGCATTATGATGGAGATAGCACAGTCGCGTACCTCCGCTCCAAGCCTGGGGAGATATTGCAGTGTTCTGCCTCTTAGGCAGCACCTTGTGACAAGTGGGCAAGACTGCCCTCATAAGTGGTTAATATATGTCAGAGCTTTATGGGGCCGCATATTGCACGTGGGAGAAGCAGCTTGGCATTAAAACAGAAAACAGCATCTGTCTGGATGAAGGACTAGTTACTGCAGGCTCCACACCCTGACAGGCCCATTACTTGTGTTAGACATTCAGCCCTATCACACACCATCTCATTGACTTACTCTCTTACCTTTGATACCCCCTAAAGATTCCTTCCCACAGCAGGGATAGGAGGGGAGGGATGTCTGCCTCCTTTAGACTCTCAGCCAGTTTGGCTGTCTGGTGTTCTGTCAGTGTTACAGGGCTTGTGAGAGCTGCTAGCTTCATCCTGCGGTTGTGGAAGTTGATAAGCAGAGAAGCATAGTCCACCAAGAGATGAGAGTGGTCCCAAGGATGCTGAATCCTGTCCATCTCCCTCACACTTGTGTCTGAGAGTGACCCAAGTCCATTTCTGAAACCTGGGTCACTGCTATGATACTGGTATCTCCTCTCCCTACCAAACCACTTAAAAACAAGCATTTGTCAATGCTGAATGTTGTCGCACTGGCATTGTCATTGGCAGTGCCAGAGCTAGAGATGCATAATAGGAATGGCAGTGAAGTATTGAAGTGGCGTCAACCCCACCCTCACCCTGTAGAGAGTGAGAGGCATTAGGGTGTGCCTTAGGGTCATCAGCTATAGCGCTCATGCCATTGTACCTCACCCTACCCTGCAGACACTGACAAGTGTCATGGTGTGCTTTGGGGTCTTTGGGCATTATACTTACCCCATTGCATAAGGAAATACATGGACGTGGGTGCAGTATAGGAGCATGGAGTGAACTTTGCGGCCGAACAGTGCAAGGCACACCACAATGCCTGCCAGTGGCTACAGGGTGGGGACAGGGGATGGAATGGCATTAGCATTACATTCGATGATCCCAAGTCACACCTCTGACGCCTGTCAGTCTGTAGTGGGTGGGGTGCAACAGTTGGAAACCCTAACACAGTAGGCGTGTGGTAGTAGTTTCACTCCATGTTTTCAACATGGGCTTCTTGTTAGGCCACCTTATGAAAAGTAGCACAATCACTTTGGTAGCTGAAAGGTGGTTTTGCACAGCAGCTGTAGCATTTGGTGACAGAAGGACAAAAACACATTTTTGGGCAGGATGTGGAGAATGACAACTGAATTGTGCACGAGGAGTTGTAAAAAATGGCAACATTGAAAATCTGAAGTGACGATATGAAATATTGGTGAAACAATGAGCATGCATACAAACTGTGCAACACACGTCAGTAACCCAATTATTTTTTGCAGTTTGGTAGCCACATTTTAACATAGACATTTTGGGGCCTCCCCTTATGAACAGTGGCACTGCAATTTTGTTAATCTGTCCAAAAAGTTGATTTCCCACAGCGACCATGCCATTTTGCGCCACAGGTGCAGAAACACATTTTGGGCAGGATGTGAAAAATGACAGCTGTACTGTTCATAAGGAAAAGTGCAAAAATGTCAGTGTTGAAAATCTGGCATGGAAATATTGCAAATTTGCAAAGTTACAGGAGGGTGCGTGAAACCGCGCAACACACGCCAGCAACACAGTCATTTTATGGACTGTCGCCACCAAATTTTCAACATAGGCATTTTAGGACCTCTGCTCATGAACAGTGTCACTGTTATTTCCTCAAATTGTCCCAAAACATGATTTTGAACAGCAACCACGGTATTCTGTGCCGGACGAACAAAAACACATTTTGGGTAGGATATGTAAAATGACAGCTGTACTGTTCATCAGGAGGTGTGGAAAAATGCCAAATTTGAAAACCATGAATGAAAATGTTACAAATTCATGACATTATGAGTGTGCGTAGAAACAGAGCAATGTACGCTCGTAAAACAGCCTTTATTGGGAGTTTGTCGCAAATTTGCAACATAGGCTTTGAGAGCCCCCTCATGAACAGTGGCACTGTTGTATTGTTATTCAGTCATGAAAGGTGATTCCACGCAGTGACTGCTAAATCACCTTTGGGGACAAAATAAAGCCATGACAGTGCCAGAAATCATGAGGAGGGGTCCCAAAACCCCATGCTGAAAATTTGGTGCCAGAATTCAAGAAATGCCTAAGATATGCATCAAAGTTGGAAAACCCTATTTATTCCATTATACAGCATACCAGCTCTTCCTCAGTTGCGGTCGCATTGAAAGAATGCAGGCGTGTTCCCTGTCCACACCAAGATCATCGTACACGGACTCCGGAGGTAAGTATGAGGGGGTGTGGGGAGGCAGGGTGCGCAGTGGGTGGGTGCAGATTGTGGGAGGGGCAGGAGAGACCACTGAGGACCGTTTTCCTTTTTACAGGGACAAAAAAAAAAAGACATTGCGGGACCATTTTTTTCACAGAGGCATGCAGGGTGGGCTCCCAGCATGCCAATGAAATCTTTTTGGGAGGGCAGCTATGGCTGATGGGGATTGGCACCCCATTGGCACACAACAAAAGGAGGGGTAACTTTATGCTGACAGGGACTGGGCACCCATTGACACACAAAGGAAAGTGGGGGCAAAAGCCAGAAGTCGGGCGCACCCCCTTGGCATATAACAAATGGGGGGTTCTGTATGCTGAAGAGTGGGCTCCCCATCTGCACATACATTGGGGAAGGGGTAAGGCAACAGGGGGATTGGGCACCCCTGAAGTCGGCAATTTGGTGGGCAGTGTGCCACCATGTTTCTGTTGCCAGAGAAGCACATCAGGAGGTCCGCTGCATGTGACGAGCTTTGCTCACATTGCAGTGGACCTTTCCTTAGATGTGTTCGCCACATTATGTATGCATGGTGTGGTGTTGCATGCAGGCTGATTGGGGAATGAGGGACACATGCATGCCCTGAATTCACCCAACAGTGACCGCACCACCAAATCTGCACTACTGCAAGATGTTGGCTGCACAAGTGCACCAACATAAAAATCTGCAAGCCCTTCCTACCTGACTTAGACCATGCGTATGTTTACTACTCATACTAACCCATTTTCCCTTTATGTCTACTGGTTCAGTGGAACAATTACCACAGTGTGGGAGCATACTGACCACGTTTGTCAGATAAGTACTATTTTCTGTTTATACTACCTTTTTTGTCCTAGTTTGTTACTGAGAAGCAGCAGTTCCTTTACAACCCCACACAATTCTTATTTTACAGGTATGGCTGGATGCTTCCTTGAGACCCTCCAACTCTGTATCCAAGGGCTCAGATAAGAGATCTTTTGTTTATTATCTGTGCTAGGATGGTAAGGTGTAACAGTGCAACTAGTATATTAACCATTGCTATGCTTTCCACTTTGGACCTGGGTGAATGAGGATATGATTCCACTATTACAGAAAGATAAGAAATTCATTTCAAGAAACTTTGCTAATGTAAACATCAGGGTTGAAGACTGCAAAGTGCACAAGTGAAAAATAAAACATATAGGGTTTGGAAACTCGAGTCTTGATGAATCAGTGGGCGTGGTGTTCTTTGGGGTTGTAAACCCTAATGCCCACCTCCTCACCTGAGCAAACAAGGTTATACATGATTTCTTGCTTCTGGCCCTGCATAAGAAAGCTATGAATGTTCTACATGTGGCAAGTCATGCTTCTCCACCTCCAAAGAGTATATAGTTATAAATGCTATGGATAGGATGCTATGGGATGGGAGAGAGGGGGGATGTAAGGGTTGACAACCCCAAAGAACATCACATCACTAATTCACCAAGGCTTCTGAGCCTCTGAACCCTAATGTTTTCCATTTCCTTACTTTGAGTGTTTTGCATTCTTCATCCCTAATGTTTGTGGTAACACAGTTGTTTTGCAAGTGTATATAGTTGTATATACACTATATATAATTTCATCCATCACTGGTCACTGTGGTATTCCACAATCCACTGTTACCCATCTTGAAACCTGTCTTCATCACTTATACTCCCTAATAGCTGGTATTGAATCCACCTCTTCATCTGCACTTTAAAATAAACACATAAAATGTAATGGTAAAATATGACGTTCCATGCTGCCCACCTTTTACCATTTTGCATTATTGTACCATAAAATAATTACATTCTTTACCATAATTTTATTACAGTTTCATTGTTAAAATAAAATTAATGACACGATGCAAACACCAATTTAAAGCAATGTTGTCAGTTAAATTAACATGATACTACCATAAAAATTTGATTTACTGTTTTATTTAGTTGCCGTTTCCTATTGTAATAAGACTCATTAAAAGTAAAACTATTAGAAAAAGACAGAGAACCACAGCACAGAAAGCTAACGTTACCTAAAAAGGGCACTGGCAACAAATGCAGGTTTCACAGAAACACACAAGCATGTTTACCCAAACAGTACAAAGCAGCATGGGTTGTACATGCAAGTTACCATGAAAATGCAGACCAGTTCTGCTTTAAGTTGGAAGGCATGATATCAAATGGCCTCTCACACAATCTGCAAAGGCTGAGGACAGTAGATGGATACATTTTTTATCCTTCTCAGGACTTATCAGTGTCCCTAATCTGCATTTTGACATGTGGAAAATGAACCAACCCCTCATGTGGTCTTGCATTTTAGGGTCATGGTTGGGCCACAATTAGAAAGCAAAAGCAAGTTAAAAAGACAAAGAACCTCATCACAAAAGCACTGAGGCAAGGGTTACCTGAAAAAAGGATTGGCATCAAACCACTGTTTCAAATTAATACAGATTATACAATGGCAAGAAAGAATCCTGATCTCTGATTGGCTGGAATGCCAAGGTATCCATGTTGATATCCTGGCATATCATCAACAAGGAGCATAGTGCCAGCCACATCAGAACCTGAACACCAGCTAAATCCCTACGAATAGCTGATAGACTGACAGCTGTCAGAGACACATTGCAACAATCAGATGTTCAAATTGCCTGAGGTAAATTTTACTCTTTTCAAAATGGAAGACAACCAGCAGTGGTTTTTCCTCTGAAAAAGAAAATACAACACCACCTGTGCAGCTGAAAAAGAAAACAGAAAAAATGAAGACACATCCCGGCTCTCTGACGATGACCTTGACAAGCTAGAATGTGACAGAAATGAGCTGTCCACAAAGCAGCAAACAACATGGTCATCAATGCCATAAAGGATTGGCTTTCAGAGTCAGGTACAGAAATAGATTTCAATGCAATAAATGTCTCTGACTTAAATACACTGCTTTGCAAATTCTTGGAACTCCTTCCACAACCGTATGGCATCAGCTGCTTTATAGGTTTACGAGCGGGCATCAACCGCTTCCTAAATGAGCCACCTTTAAGCCAAAATATTAACATTTTAACAAGTCCTGACTTCCAAAGCATGAACAGTGTGTTTTCTGCCCAAATCAAAAACCTCAGACAAGAGGAGATAAATCAAAACACCACCGCCCTCAGCAACACAGATCTCACACAGCTCTGCAACCCCAGCTCTAAGCACAGAGATTCCTAAGGGACTGTTGTGTTGCGCCTGGCTTGAACTCCAAATACACTTTGCCAGATGCAGTGTGAAGGCCTGCATAAATTACAACCCAGTTTCTTCGAGTTCCACACATCTGAAGATGGGATGAACTATGTCTCCCTAAGTTTTAATGAAAAAACCAAGAACCACGGAGACCCCCTAGAAAAGTACCATGACAAGCACAGAGGACCAATGTTCACGCTGCCAGGTCACCCCCAGTGCCCCGTAGCAGCCCTGCAGAAATATATCTTGAAGCTCCCACCAAAAGCTCATTGTCTATACATGCACCCCCGTAGACAAACCACAAAGCCATGGGAAAATGAAGAAATCTGGTACAGCATGGAACCAGTTGGAATAAATTACCTTTCCATAATGCTGCCCAAAATCTGTCATGCTGCAGGCCTTCCAAACAGCTACACAAATCATAACCTGCATGCAACTGCTATCCAGATCCTCAGAAAAGCAGGCTTAGAGATTTGACAAATAATTTCAGTAACTGGGCACAAACAAGAGTCTTCCTTGAAGAGTTACTGGGAACTGACTTTACAGGAATGCCATCAATGGAGTTCGATCCTATCCAGTGCAATGCCATAAGTCACAGGTACCTCCTGATCTGAACATGCTTCAACAGCTACAGACGACCTCTGCAAATGCTTCAACAGAATCCCAACCACCGCAAATGCTACAAGCCAATAAAGATCAGCATGAGCACCACAGCATAACTCCCTCAAAAGAAAAAACACAAGCTGAGAAGCAAGACACCAGCAACACACAGTTCTTCATTCAAGGCAACAGTATGTGTGTTTTCAATATCTACAAACCATAGACTGCAACAATCTAAATAACAATTAGTCACAAAATGTATCTGTTGCATTTAAAAGTTAAAAAAGAAATGTTTTAATAGTTCTACGGTTCAAAAATATGTATTAACTTATTTTAATATTTCTACAGTTCAGAAATATTTATTAACTTAAAAATGTTTAAATGTTTCAACAAAATGTAAAAAAAAGGAACTATTTAACATTGTGGAAGGACATTACTTTATTTTTATTCATTAAAAATGTTTTAAACCCAAAACAAAATGTCTTTTGTTAATTATACATACAAGTGTCATTGTATAATAGAATAATGTACTCAAAGGTGTTTCTTGTGCTGGGATAATGTCACTTTTGGGGTGACTAGTCGCCTGCGACCTCGGCCTATTCACCCAAGGCATGCGTTATCCCAGCACCATTGACATACCCTGTCATGCATTATTCCTTTAATAGCATGTTCCCCAATAATAGAAAGCATTATAGGTTGTATATGCAAATTATCATGACAATTTAGATTGGCACTGTTGTAAGCAGGAATACATGGCACCAGGCATTCCTACTTAAAACAGTCAGTCCACATCTCCATGGTGAACTGCATATACAACCCATTATAACTATCATTGTTTGTCATAAATAAATGTTTCTCCTTTGCAAGGTAAGTAAGCAATAAGACACAATCAGTTGTGTATTGTACTTTGTTTACCATATGTCAGTGTGTGTTGTGAGGCATGCTGCATCATACCGATGTGCATATGGTACATCTAACACTATATATGTACTCAAGTATCTTATTGCTTGTGTAATCCCCCTCTGGGGTGGAGGCTTTACCTTTATGGGGCTATGGACCTACTGGTGTCCCATCAGTGGAAACACATGAGATTTGGACCCAGTATCCAGTCTGAACTTTTTGGGCTTGGCCACTTCTCTGTTCAGTCTTTAGCCCCATGTAGAAAAGGGGGTCAAGAACCAATGGATGTTTCTTTGCCTCTGGATGTGTACTGGTGTGTGTGTGTGTGGGGGGTTGGCTGTCAAAGGAAGCCAAAAGATCCTGCTGGCTGAATGAAAACAGGAATGGCCATGTAGTACTATTCTGTACATGTGCAGCTGCCAGAATTAGGAGAGCTGCGACTCTGAAAGTGCTTTTTGTCATGTGGCCACTTTTTAACATTATCCCTGGTTCAATGGCAGGTAAAAGAGCCAGGGATCAGCCAAATAATGCCTCTGGGTACTTTGGGGGAAGATTCCTGCCCTTGGAGGGGCTAATAATAAAATAATAAGGGCAGATTGTGTTTGACAAATGTAAACAATAATGGCAGCTCCCATGGGACTTTTGCAGCAAATGGACTACTGGGAGATGTCAAAGACAATCTGTATTCAGGAAACTGTACAGCCAATAAGGTGGGAGCAAGTGGAATGTTATAAAAAGAGCTTTCATGCCAGCAAAGAGGGGAGATTCCCCAAGAGACTGTACAGGGACCTGTGCTGGAGAGACTGTTTGTGCTACTCACCCTAAGGCCTGCCCTTATGCCCAAGGGCTGTTTCAGCCCTGGTAGCAAATAGACAGGCAAAGAGTCTTAAAGTTGTTTAGGTTGCTAGGGAGAAAATCTGAGCTGCTGGCCCTTTGCTCTGAACAAAACTTGAACATGCTATTGTGTGTAATTGGAAGCCAAATAACAGAGACTGTGTAACTGTATGTTTTGTGACTGGACATTTGTGAACTTGTGCAACAAGCGTCATGGTGTCCATCGCTGTAGCAGTTTGTCGGTTTTAGTATGTGTCATTCTTCCAGATTTCGCTATCATGTTTTCAATGTGTTGGTGCTTGATTTGGTTCCTGTCCCTGTGGCTTGGTGGAACCTATGAATGCCTCCTCTTACAGCAAGCAAGCCATTGTTATAATCTCCACCAGATCGTCAATGCGGTCAACATTGCAGACTCATGCTCAGATTTCTTCCTCCAGCTGTCCCACCACTGTGTGTGGTCTTATTAAAGTCAACACATCCTTTGTATACAGCATAAATAATTGTCATCCACCTAATGCTGCTGCCTCATTCCACATTATCACACAGCTGAAAAATATCTGAAATGAGAGCAACAGGAGCACACATCAGTGAGAGACTGATATATGGATAACACTTAATTTAAAAATAAAATGGGAAAACAAAGAATACATAACTCCCATGTTAAGAAACACTGCTAAATTAAATATTCAAATCTGGGCCAGACACATGCTGCACCAGGATTTGCATAGAACATAGAAACATAGAATTTGTTGTCAGATAAGGACCGCTTAGCCCATCTAGTCTGCCCAATTTTTCCTACCTACTTCGTCTACCGCAGACCCTAATTGGTGCATGGCTTACTCTCTCTTCTCTGTTGTTAGGGTTCCATTATGTCTATCCCACGTATTTTTGAATTCCCCCACCATTTTTGCCCCTGGTCACCCTAATGACAAATACCTGCAAACAGAGAAACAGGAACAAAAGATGGTTAGAAATACATTGCTTGCCCTCAATGAAAAAGTAAAAAAATTAAAAATGCTTTCCTTTGCTGTTAGGACACAAAGTGATATTAAAAGATCATATTTATCAGCACAACAAAGAGGCATTGTTATTTCATTCAAAGCTGTGCATAATTGCTAGTCACTAGGTACCTCAGAACAGAGGCTATGGTGTGAGACATGAACAGTGCATAAGCAGCACATTTATTTTGGGAGCCCATCTCATTTTGTTTCCTCGTGTGAACATTTCCAGACACAATTTTTTGGACTGAGAATTTGGGAGCACTAAAGTTCATACTTTAAGCTGCTTTAAAAGAACTGTGTTGGTGGTAGAGATGTGCAAAATCCTAAAATTCACACTGCTAAATATGTCACAAAATGCGATCAGTTCACAAAATGCAATTCTCAAAATTTACCAATTCATGGAGCAGATTGACCACGAAGTGTGGATTTTGCAGGCAAATTCCACTTCACAACAAAAGTACTCTACTAGTGGTAGTAGTAGTAGTAATAGTGGACCCCCACCAATCGCCGGCCCCAAGGTAAAATGATATATATAAATTTTCATAAAGTCCCTGGTGTCTAGTGCTCTCCCTGTACCCGCTTATCACCGGCCCCGATGCAAAATAATTTTTATAAAATCCCTGGTGTCTAGTGGCTCCCCTGCCCCACTGATCGATAGCCCCAATGTAAAATAATATATATAGATACTGCAGAATTACTTTCATCACGTCTGCTTAATTTAGCACTACTGATCCGCGCCAGCTGTTAGCGGTAATTAAACTTCACAATCCCACATTGTGCAGTCAAACCTAATTTAGAAAACTGGTAGCTTAAAATGATCTATTCAGTGATAGTCCGTTCATTACACCAATTACCCACTAATTACCCAATTTAGAAACTGGTAGCTTAAAACGATCTATGCAGTGATAGTACGTTCAATACACTAATTACCCACTAATCACCCAATTAGACACCTCTTTAAAGTCATAGAGTGGTTAAGCAGTTATCATCCCTGCCACTGCTACAGTAGCATAATGCCTCTTGTAAGCTGGTTGAAGCAGAAATCATTAAGCAAGATTGCTCTCAGCTAGGACGATCCAATGCTGCTGTCAGAAAGTGCTGATATTCCCACTACATGTTGCCAAGAATGTTGTTACTGAACTTCACTGTGCATCACCCCCTCCAGCAAAAAAAATGCCGCTCTGAGTATGCCGTATACAGCCCTGATGTGCGATGTCAAATCAGGAAACATGTAGCAGAGAGTGGATTTATGAGTGCAGTCAGACTATTCAAGTTAAAGCACACTGGAGAAATCAACGAATTTACTGCACTGTAGTGCTCATTGCATATAGCCTGCACTGAGATTTCCCTTTCATTGTAAAACTGTTATACTGCTGACAATTTAGCATTTAACATGCTCTATCTTTCAATGTGAAAATTAAAAGATGTATTTTTTATATCACTAACAAACATAATGCTGACCGCTAAAATAGCAAATGTTTATTGGCAGCCTAAATTAGTAATTCTCGATAGATAGATAGATAGATAGATAGATAGATAGATAGATAGATAGATACATAGATACATAGATACATATGTACATTTTTATAGAATCCCTGGTGTCTAGTGTCCGCCCCTCTGACTCCGCTGATTGCTGGCCCCAAGGTAAAAAAAAATAACAATGAAATTCCTGGTGTCTAATGGACCACCCACCCCATCAGGTAGTTCACCACCACACTGCCCCCCCCACCCCAACCTCAAGTGGGCGACCAGGACAGCCCTCCACTCTCCACCTTGGCTAGCCACTTGACTGACACTGGAATGAATGAGTGCGTACTTGTACAAGCATGCACTCATTCATTCCAGTGTCAGCTGGGCATCCAACCATGGTGGAGAGTGAAGGGCTGTGCTGATTACCCAATCAGGGTTGGGGTGGGGGGAGTGGGGTGGTGGTGCACTACCTGATGGGTTGGGGAGGGGAGTCCACTAGACACCAGGGATTTCATCGCTACTTTTTTTTATCTTGAGGCAAGTGATTGATTGGGGAGGACCCACTACACAACAGGGATTTTATAAAATGTATGTATTCTTTTACCTTGGGGTAGGTGATTGGTGGGGGGAGTGACCACTGGTCACCAGGGAGTTTATATATTATTTTATATTGGGGCCAGTAATCAGCAAGGTGTGGAGGACCATTTGACACCAGGGATTTTATTAAAAAAAATATATATATCATTTTACCTTGTGGCCAGTGATCGGGGGGAGACCACTAGGCATCAGGGGCTGGATAATCAGAAATGTACCAGAGCCCAGTACAAGTCTGGTGCAGCACAAATCTGATTCACACTGGTGCAACATGAGCTATATTTAGAGATTACGTATGCCATAGTGTGTCAGTGCAACCTGGCTGAATATGGAACAGTTGCGCTATGGCACAACTGGGAATGCACCATGGCACAAGGAGAGGTGCACCATGTGCAAGGAGAGGTGAGCCATGGCACATACACTGCCAGTTGTCACAGCAGCAGAGTGACTGGGGTGCAGCACAGAGAAGTGACTCAGGGACAGAACCAGGAGGCACAGTGACAGGCCACAGCAGGCCACCACCCGCTGGGCACAGCACAGTGTGAACAGGCACCCACGCCGCACCCCAGATCACAACAGTGGCACTGAAGGAAGACAACAGGAGGTGCCAATGGTCAACAGAGGGCCACCAAGGGGACCACCACAGGCTGCATGTCATTTCCCCCTCAACAGAGCCAGACCAAAGCAGGACACACCCAGGACCATGCAGCCAATTGCACACACCCACAACATGCCCCCGACAGTCCACCCATTGGCACCCCCATAACAGGCCCACTGACCAAGGGAAGGGACACTACCACAGTGGGACACACCATGGCAAACAGCAGGGAACCAAAGAAGCACAACATGCACCTTGACACTTGCACACCACACAGACAGGCACTGGGCCACTGCAGCATGGCACCACATGCCATCTGCAAAGCAGACACTGTCACAGGCAGGTAAGTCAAAATATTGTAATAGAGAAAAGAACAGTAAGCTATGTACAGAACAATGGGGGAGGGAAGGTGTAGGAATGTGAGGGATGGGTACAGGGAACAGGGACTGTATAGTGGGAAGGGGGACTGTAGGGGGAGGTACAGCAGGGGAAACAGGGGAAGGTAGGGTGCACATTAGCAGCAGCTACGCTGTGCCACCCATCATCATCCACAGCATCCACCTCCCAACACCTGCCAGGGTATCTGGAGCACCACCTCCATAGTGGTTGATGGAATCACAATTATCTGCTGCAAGAATCTGCAGTACAGGGGCATCCTCCTCCTCCAACTCTGGACACCTAGGAGAAGGGACAGCACAGGCAATCAGTGCAGTGTCCCAAGGAATGATGCCAAACCACTGAGCACATAGGGCAGTGGGAACAACCCCCCCAGAAGGCCTGAACAGGCCACCTGCAGGGGAATGGGCCAACATCTGCCAGCAACACAGCACACCACACAGTGCACAACAGTGGTTCCTGCAGCACACTAGCCACCCAACTTCGCAATGCCAGTCACATGGCACAGTGCCCATGCAGCACCACAGCATTGACAGTGGCAACCAGGTGCACCCACCCCACCAAAGGCTGGCACATGAGTACAATGGATTCACCACAGTGGTGGGCATCACACACACTGTAACATACAGCTGCTCCATGGCAAATGGCATAGGCAGCCATGCCAAGACCCATGCCCTGCTAACCCCAAAACAATGTGAAGGCCCATGACAGTGCCTACCCACTCTCCATGGTCCTGCTGGTGCTGGGCCACTCCAGCACCACCTCTGGGTCCTGCTGTGGCCTGTTGTCCCACTGCGGCCTGCTGTACCACTTCAGCCACCACTACTGCCACTCTCTGGTGATTCTCAGGGCCTGGGAATGGAACATAAAAGGAACACATCAGTGCATATCCACAGCAGCTGCCCCCCACAGTGTGGGCCCCTGCCTGCCACGGTCCACACAGTGGCATGGCAATGCAAGTGGTGGTGGATCATGCATCCCCGAATGTGCACAGTGACAGTACACCACCCTGCAGGACACATCAGGCAGCCCAGTCAACATCACAGTACAGCACCAGGGCACACATGCATGCTGGGCCTACTCACCTGGCTGTGGCACATGCCCATGCTGACATGCTCCTCCAACCATTGGAGGTGACCTGGGTCCCTCTGCATCAGGTCCCCATAATGGTGCTATACTGCTTGCCATTCCTGGCTACCCCAGTTCACTGCAGTAGTGTGGCAGCAATATTCTGCTGCAAAGCTACACTGGCTCGCTGTAGTGGCCTGGCCAAACAGATGGGGTGCATGGGGCTGGATGCAGGCCACGAGGGTTAGCCATCTCCACTTGCATCCACTTACTTGTACAATGAGACTTGCACTGTGCCATGTTGCTGCTGAGAGCCATGGAGCAAAATGGTGGCCATAGCTGCACTTGGCTGCAACATGCCCGAACATGGGCCAAGGGGTGATGTGCTGTGTCTGCCTATCATGTAATGGCAGAGGTGCGCACCATGGGTATGGCTGGATGGGGCCACGTGTGCGGGGTCAGCTAGGGTCAGAGGTCACTGCAGGGGTCAGAACATGGCTGCGCACTGTGTGCCAACTGCACAATAGCATCCATGGTGCACTCTGTGCACCATGGATGCTATTGCACCGTTGTCACATGTTGCACAATAGGCAGCGGTGCACCACACGGTGCCTGTGCACAGCACCAATGTGCACTGCGCATGCATGCACATTGCACCATGTTGTGCTCCAGAGCAATCATATGACTTGCTTTGGAGCACTCTCATTGTGCATGGTGCAAATATGCGATATTCAGCTGCCACATGCTAATGAGCTCATCAGCCAATTCGTGGCACAGTGGGGTTATTAGCATATTATTACCATTCGCAAAGACCATTTGCATATGATGCACCATAAAAGTGCCACATAATGGCCCAGGCCATGGACCGTATTGCATCCTGTGGAGGTAAATTGCACATGCTGTTGAAGCACACTGAGCACAGAGGGAGTTGGCAATGGGTGTTGCTGCCACTGACACACTGTGCTGTCCATTACCACAGGAAGTGACATGTCTAAACCTGAGGAGGTTGGGGAGCATGAGCCTGCTCGCAAGTGCAGGCCCAGCTTCACAAAAGCAGAGACAGAGGCCCTGTTCAATGCCTACCTCAACAGGAGCTACTCTAGAGTGGTGCCATGGGCACTCCACAGGCCAGGCTGGGGCCTTGGTGGAGGTGGCAGAATGCATCAACCAGCAGGGCAGCCACCAGTGGTCAGTGCAGGAGTGCTGCATGAAGGTGGGTACTGACAAGAGGCAGATCCAAGAAGAATGTGGCTGCCATCCATGCAGCCCAGAATGCCACTGGATGTGCCACAGCTCACGGCACAGGAGGAGCTGGTGGCACCTCTGCACCAAGCACCATAGAGTGTGCCTGGTGGTGGATTCCAGACAGGTGGTAGCCCATCCCTGCATGGTACCTATGGTGGCAATGCACAGCATGCTGTGGCATAGTGGGAGGGCACTTGTGGTCACTGCTTCACTGACACACCTGTTTTATCTTCCAGCACTGGCATGCCTGCAAGCAGAGGATGGGGCACTGGCAGCAGCCATGGAGGCAGGACCAGCACTGGACAACCATCCATCCACCAATGTGGGCATCTGGGGCCTGGGAGTCCACAGCACACCACCACTGTCCAGCTGGAGTTCCTGGGTCAGGGTTGGATGAGTCCCTGGATGTGTTTCTACAGGATGCCAGTCTCAGCATCCTGTGCGTGGAGAACACATATTGAGGCAGGGTCCAACACCGATGATGACCTCACCATAATCCTGGACAGCATGGGTGTATGAAGTGGAAGACACCCATACCAGGCACAGGCAGCACTTCCAGTGATCTGGCAGCAGAAGACCTGCTGCCTGCCACCACTGCGGGCGCTGCTGTGTGCACCTGCACAGCTGTGCCATGACATGGTGATGGTGTGCCACGCAGGTGCTGGGCAGTGTTTAGTGGCCAGAGAGGCAACAGCAGCAGGCTGGGTGCCACAGAGCAGTCAGATGCAAGGTCCACCACCAGGACACCAGCTAGGGACATACTCCAAGAGGACCCTACTGTGCAGCATCCACCTGAGTGGGGGCTGTGCACCATAGCTGGTCACCACAGGAGGTCAGCATCATGCCCAGAATCCCCAGGATGCCAACCCAATGGCAAAGCATTCCCGTTTGCTGCGGGCCTCTATTCAGCAACAGGTGCAGGTTGCTTCTGGCCTGTGTGCACTGCTTGTGGAGGTGCACCAGCTAGATGAGCAGCACAACAGGGGCATTGTGCAACTCTTGGTGGGGATGCAGCACATGCAGGAAGCCATGATGGCTTCCATGGATCACATCGCTCAATGCATGCAGGAGGCCATGACTGCATCCGTGGATTGCATTTCACAGACGGTCATGGATGGCTTCACACTGCTGGCTGCTATAAGGCATGGCCAGCCACCATGGATCCACACAGTGCATTGTCCACCCCATGATCCCAGAGTCAGACGACACCCACACTGTCGATGCTGGGCTCTGATGTTGGTATCACAGACATGCCTGGGGCAGGCCTGTTTGGGTGCCTACATTCTCCCACGCAGACCTGGTCATGGTCCCACAGGTCAACCTCTGGGGGCTGTTGCAAGAACCACCTGTAGTCAATGAGCAGCCTGCAGCTGCAGTTGGCCCCAGCGCAACTGCCCCATGGCCATAGTGACCAGGGTTCCGTCGGTGGCCCTGATATGTAGCCGCCCTGACTGCAGTCTGCTGCTGCTGACCTGAGCATGCAGGGTGGCATGTGCATACCACTGGTGTGGTACCTGTGTGCTGTGCCTCATGCTGCCTGTGTGCTTGTTTGCCCAGCCACTGGACCATGTGGCATGGGTGTGATGAGAGCAGATCTGCACCGGTTGCACCTGTGCATCGGTGCTATGCATCTGATCC
The DNA here is from genome assembly GCA_016271365.2 of Neoceratodus forsteri. Classification (NCBI taxonomy): domain Eukaryota; kingdom Metazoa; phylum Chordata; order Ceratodontiformes; family Ceratodontidae; genus Neoceratodus; species Neoceratodus forsteri. Next base: position 1,346,664,542 of record CM057458.1, on the reverse strand, counting down.
TCGCCACATGTCAATGCCTGGGCATGTGGGTGCGTGTGTGTGTGGGGGTGTGCATGCATGAATTGCTGTGAGTTGCTCTGTGCAGTTGTGTGTGGTAGTGTGCCACTGACTCCCTTGACCCTGCACCATGCCTCTGTGTGTGCATGCCCATTGCCATGCACACCCCTGCAAGTGTGCTGTTCCTGTGTGTGTGGCTCATGCATGGGTTTAGTGTCACCTACCTTTGTGCATCATAGTGCTCCTCTGTTGCGGTGTCACAGTGCTGTCTGGCCTGCCTCATCAGCCGTGGATCCCTCTGCCGGAGGGGCTGTCCACCTCCTCCAGCACATTGCCTCCATCATCCCCACTACTGTCATCTTCATCAGCCTTGACAGCTATCCCACAGTCAATGGCCATGTTGTGCAGTATGCAGCACGCCAGGAATAGGCCATGGGCTTTTGAGGCTGTTGCCTTGAGGGCACCGCCCGGACCTGTCTAGGGCAATGGAACGTACCTTCAGCATTCAAGTATACGCTCAATGATGTTCCACATGCTGGCATGTGCTTCATTGTAGCATTCTTTGCTGGGGATGATGGCCGCTGGTACGGTAAGCAGCCAAGACTCAGTGGTGAAGCACTGTCACTTGTGTGGATAATGACATAGTTAGTTCTCTGCTTTCCCTTGCTGTGCCCCTGCCTACCCTAGCACCTCACCTGCTGCCCACCCTGCCCTCCTCCATATCATGGTCTGCCCCACCCATCACCCATTGCCCGTCCTATACTCACCCACTAGGTGACCTGTGGGGATGTCCCCACATTTGAATCAGTGGCACAGCATGGAGCTGTACCAGTTGAATACATCATATGCACTCCCAGGTTGTGTGGCACAGACATTGGTGATGCACCTCATGGCATCGCACACCACCTGGCAGTTGATACTTGGGCTCCCCTTTCCTATTGATGTATGCTAGCCCCTCGGAGGCCAGGTGGCATGTGGATGCCCACATGGGTGCAGTCAATGGCCTGAAGCATGCCAGGCATACGTGTTACCTTATGGAAGTCCTGCATGGCTGCTGTACACTCCACCTATGTGCTGGGGAAATGGATGTATTCCGAAGCATGTGGCAGCAGGGCATTGAGGAACTGAGTGATGAGGTATGACATGGCCATCTGGGTTATGCCTGTGGTGTCCGCTGTTGGTCCCTGGAAAGTGCCCGTGGTGAGCAGGCACAGGACTGCTGTGACTTTCGTCTCCACACACATTGCATGGCTCCATCTTGTGGGTGCCTGCATCTCCTCATGGCACAGCTCACAGAGCTGCCTCAGAATGGTCCTATTCAGGTGATACTGGCCCACAATTTCCGTGTTGGAGAAGTTCTCAAAGGTAGTGTGGGCATGGTACTACCTGTGTCGGGCATACCGCCAATGGGCCCTTCCTTGGCCACATCACGATTCTGCCTGACCCTTCACACCCCTCATTATGGCCTCCATATTGTATGGTGCACTGTCCATGCCCCTGCTGTCTCATCTCCCCCTGGGCAGTTGGCTGCTGTTGGATGTGTGGCACCCTAGTGCACTGCCTGGCACTGTGCCTTCCTGTCCCTCTCACTCTGTCTGCCCCTTCTCCTTTTCCACTGCCACCTCTTCCACTGTCCTTCTGTGGCTGCTTCTTTCTTTCTTTCTTTCTTTCTTTCTTTCTTTCTTTCTTTCTGTCTGTCTTTCTTTCTTTCAGGTTTTCTCTCTTCCTCTCGCCTTGGACAAGTACTGTCTGTGTGCTTGCGCCTGGTATTTATAGGCTCAAGTCTGCTCAGTGCATCTTGGTTTTGCTGCACACATGCGCAATGGTTCCACGGTTGAATATCACACTGCGCTGGATATTCATGGGCATGCCCCCTACAGTTGCACCTGCATTCATTATAGTTGCGCATTGGCGTAATGGTATTTGTGCTGTGCATTGGCTCCTGCTGAGTATGATTCCTTGGCACAATTCCACACTTAGAAACATAGAAACATAGACTTTGACTGCAGATAAGGACCACTTGGCCCACCGAGTCTGCCCATTTCCCTACCGACCGGATAAGCTGCAGATTCTAGTTAACCAACAGCCTACTTCCTGCCACCCCCCACTACAATTGCCTTATGTCTATCCCATGCATGCTTGAATTCTCCACTGTTTAGACCCAAAACTCTCCCAGGAAGGCAGTTCCATGCATCCACCACTCTCTCATGAAAAAATTTCCTCACATTGACTTTGTTGATTCCCTTCATGTACTTGAACGTTCCTTTCATGTCCCCTTGTCCCTCCTTTCATCAAGGGTATACATATTAAGCTCTCTCAGTCTCTCTTCATATGATTTCTGATGCAGAACCTGCACCATTTTAGTTGCCTTCCTCTGGACTGCTTCCATCCTGTCTATGACCTTGTGTAGATGAGGTCTCCAAAACTGCACACAGTACTCCAGATGGGGTCTCACCAACTGTCTGTACAGAGGGATAACCACTTCCCTTTTTCTACTTGTGATGTCCCTTCCTATGCATCCCAGTATCCACCTGGCTCTCCTTGCTGACTTCCCACATTGCTTACCAACCTTTATATCATCTGATATGACTACCCCCAGGTCCCTTTCCATTTTTGTTGTTGTTAGCACCTCCCCTGCTATTGTGCACTCTTCTCCTAAATTTTTATTTCCCAGGTGCATTACTTTGCACTTCTTTGCATTGAATCTAAGTTGCCATATGTCTGACCATTGCTCCGACCTTGCCAAGTCCCTTCTCATCCTTTCTACCCCACCTTTTGTATCAACTCTGTTACAGATCTTTGTGTCATCTGCAAAGAGGCATTCCTTTCCTTCCAGACCCTCTGCAATGTCACCTATAAAGATGTTAAAGAGGACAGGACCCAGTACTGAGCCCTGAGGGACTCCTCTAGTGACCCCCCTTTCTTGGGAATGTGTTCCATTCACTATTACTTTCTGTGTCCTGTTTTGCAGCCAGTTTGCTACCCAGGCTACCACCATGGGACCCATTTCCAGGCTGGCTAACTTGATTATTAATCTTTTGTGTGGGACTGTGTCAAATGCCTTGCTAAAGTCTAGGTAGGCTATATCCACAGCCCTCTCTGGTCTATTACTTTGGTCACCCAGTCAAAGAAATCTATTAGATTCATCTGACATGATCTTCCTGCTGTAAATCCATGCTGCTTTGGGTCCCTGCCCTACTGGCCTCTAGGTACTCAACAATTCTTTCTTTCAAGTGATTCCATCATTTTCCCTACCACTGAGGTCAAACATACAGGTCTGTAGTTTCCTGCTTCTGCCTTGCTCCCACTTTTGTAAAGGGGAATCAAATTTGCCATCCTCCAGTCCTCAGATACCACCCCATACTCCCTTGATTTGTTAAACAGTGTGGTCAGTGGTGTCACTAGGTCCTCCCTTAGTTCTTTTAGGATTCTGGGGTGAATCCCGTCAGGCCCCATTGCTTTGTCCACCTTAAGTTTTAGGAGTTCTTTCAGGACTCTTTCTTCTGTAAGTGGACTGGTTGTGCCTGTGCAACTCAGTTGTGCCATGCACAACTGCTTTGAATATCCGGCCCCAGGGATTTCATGTTGGGGGGGCACTAGACACCAGAGATTTGAAATTTGTAACTTCTCCTTGCTTTGGGATTATTTCAGTGCAATTTTCACTTAAAGAAAAAAAAAACAAAAGAAGGTGAATTAATGAATGGTGAATTGTCCTGTAATGGGACAACTTTGTGAATTTATCAGCAGAGGTGAATTTGGCCACTTTGCAGAAAATTTGTGGGTGAAGTAAAACTTTGCTGCATCTCTAGTTGATGGGACTTAGTCACAGTGTGGTACCATGCTGCAACATACTGCAGACTGACATATTTATTGTGGTACATCATAAAATTCTGGAACACAGAATTTATGTATGTTGTCCTTTTCTCCCAATCTTTCTTAATGCAATACAAGGACTGGCGGTGTGTTGACTGAAACAAAGCTCAGTACCTTGTAGCAGGCTGAAATATTTATTTTGGTAGTTCATAAAAGTTCTGGCAGCTTATAATTTATGTATGTTAGCTTTTTCACAGTTTTCTAAGGTGCATTATAAAAACTGTGGCATGGGGAACGAGACACAGTGCAGCACCTGTAGCAGCACCAGCACCCTCAATTATGTATTCTAGTTGTTAAAAAAAGTTATGAGAGCACAGAATTTATATATGTTGTGCATTTCTCACAATTTCCCTTAAAGTGTGTTACAGGAACTGTGGCGGGGAGGCTGAATTACCACATAGCACATTGTGGCAGCAAGCAACTGTCTGAAATAAAAATTCTGGGAAAAGAAAATTTATGTTTAGTGGATTTTTTACACATTTTACACTAAAGTGGGTTACGAGAAATATGGTGATGGAGTAATACCATGTTGTAGTAGCAGGATTAGTATATTACCACCATTTCATAATTTCTGATTCATGAGCCATTTTCAGGAAGTGAGAAATTTATATTATACTTAAGCACTTATGTGGACTCACCTAATGGCCTGACAAATCCTGTCTGAGAGGGCAAATTGAAAACCATGGCATTAGCTACCACTGATTAATAATTTCTTGTCGGGATAAATTTTCTGGAAGTATTAACTGGTAAAATGTGACTGCCTTGAGTGAGGGAAAAGTCAGACAGTGAGACTGAACAAGTGATATAGGGCATTATCATCTCTTGGACTTAAGTAAAATATTTGGGAACAGAAACTTTTGATGTACTTTTCAAATACAGTATATGTGTAAACACAACAGTTTTTTTTACAACAAAATCATTTGAGAGAGAGAGAGAAAGAATGATATGGTGCATAAACAGCACAATTAAAGGAAACCTAAATAGAAAAAAACATTTTTTTAAAGAAGGAGAGACACAAGGACCAGATAAAAATAAAAACAAAACAGAATGGAATGAAAGATTGAAAGTGAAAGACAGGAAATACGTTTTCTTATTTTAATATGTATCATTTTTTGGGGGCGGTGAACTAAATACATATGGATCTACTGCTTGATTGTATTATTAATTTAGTTCATAAACTGTCTAATTCTTTCCTGACCAAGTTCCACAAAAGATTTTCTTTTCAAGGCCCCTTTTCCATATTGTTTTTGGTCAAAACTACCTTGCTTTTATGGCTACTAAACTGGACAATAAATTGTCCAGCTCTATAGTAAATTGTACTACGATTCTGGCCTTTAAAAAGGTGACTTAAAGGTTTCTTAGTGGTTAGCACAACCTGCAAGTGTTTTAACTGATTCTATTACTGTTATAGTTTTGTAATATTTTGTCAGTTTGTTTTGTAACTGGATGCTTGTGAAAGCAAGCATTTTGCTCACAATCTTTTCAGTACAAAAAAATGAAGCAAAACAAAACTAAATACAGAGAGGGAAGAAAGACTAAGAGGATACAGAAAGGGAAGAAACAGCAAAGATATTGTCAAACTTTTAGTGATCATGGTGTCTCACTGCCAGATGGAGCAGCACCACACCTCCCTGATGAAGTGCCAGCATTTCTTGGAGTATAAGCTGCTGGTTCTCCAAGACTTTAACCAGACATTGTTCAACTGAACAAGCATGCTGGTGGAGGTCCCCATCTCCTGCATCAGTTCTGAAAGCTGCTTTTCTGTGTTTGAGGAGGTACAAGTGCCAGTCCAGGTGCTGGTGTAAGTCCTGGTGTTGATGCTGCTGCAGATGTCACCAGGAATTCATGTGCATGTTGGCACACATCACCATGGCAAGAATGGCAGTGATGCTGTGCTATGGCAGGGCACTCCCCCCTGGCCAGAACAGATGGCTCACCTCCACCACTGGCCACCAGTACCTAAGAGGCTCCCCTTTTTCCCCAACTAATCACTGTGTCACAGATATTGTAAGTGGCAACACTGTCATCTTGTGGGTTGAGAGTGAAAAAATCCCCACACAAGGGGTAACCATGGTTTGTTGGTTCATGGTGGCTATGGCTTTGGGGAGCCCAATGATGATAAGCATGGGGTCTCCACAGGAGGGATAGCTGGTGGGGTGGTACCATGGTGGTCAGAGAGCATTCAGGCTGCTGTGGGGTTGGTGCCAGTGGTTCTGGCTGCTGCTGTTAAGAAGGAGCAGTGAGGGTCTGCTGCAGAGTTGGTGGTTCTGCCTGCTACGGAGTGAGGGAAACAATCAATCAATCAATCAAATCTTTATTTATTCAGGCAACACTGCTGAGCAAGCTTATTTGCAAGATGGACCTGATACAGTCATACAATTCAAAACAGTAAATTCTAACAATATAAAAAAACAACTACAGCTAAAGACGATACAAGTGACACATAGGCACAAACAATAATTAAATAAATAGGACATAAGTAAATAAGTGTATTCAGGCTGGATTGGCTGAGGCACCACCCAGATACAGGGAGGATAAGTCCATACCAAGGACTGAGGGAGACGCCTAGGAGTTACCAATCCTGCCCACTGGAGGGCTGGTGGGCAGGAGTGCTGTGGAGAAGAGGTGACAAGGCCACAAAGCGGTGGTAGATATTCCAACAAAAGGACAAGCATGGGGGGAGGCTCAGGGCTGGGGATACAGGGAGCATAAAGCATAGCATAGATGGTGGCGAATACCATGGTCAACCAACATGTAGGTTATTTAGTGGAGGTGAAAACATTTGCAGAATTCTTTAACTAAAGAGCCGTAAAGGGTCTTGAAGGAGGATAAGCTAATCGGGGAGTTAAGCTTCAAATAGTTTTTTGTACTGTATTCCAAAACTTATGACCATTTTCCCCAGACGTGTTTTCAACCTGGGTACCTTCATGTAAATAAAGGATGAGCTTGTTAGTGCATAGTTTCCACGTTCGCAGAGTGGGAGGCAATTGGAGGGGAAAGTTTCTTGATGATGGCTTTGACTGCCAAGATTAGGGTATTTCTATTTCTCCTGAAATGGAGGGAGGGCCAACCCCTGGCTGTATAGAGATCACAATGATAGGTGGCATGAGGAAGGCCAGTGATACATCTCAATGCCCTGTGGTACAATGTATCCAGTTTAGCAAGGTGTGATGCTGGGCAGTTGCTATAGAGGAAGTCAGCATAGTTGACCAGGGAGAGAAAAACAGTTTGAACCAGCCGTCGTTTGGCATTGTTGGTGAGATAGTTGTTAATCCTATAAAAAAGACCAAGTCTTTGTCTTAATTTCTTTAGAAGGTCTTCAATGTGGACCGTAAAGGAGTGTTTGTTATCGAGTCAGACCCCTAGGTACTGGAACTGGCTAACGAATTCTAGGTTTTCACCCAGAATTGTGTTGATCTGTGGGACAGTGCCAGCAGTGGCTGGGTTTGTATCCAGTAGGAAGGGAAAGATCAGCATTGCCTTAGTCTTCTTAGCATTTAATAAGAGTTTTTCTTAAGGAGTTGGCTCTGGAGAATGTTGAACTCCAATTGTAAGTCTTTTCAGGCTAGTTTTGGTCGAAGAAGCTGACTAAAGTAGAGGACCGTATCATCTGCAAAGAGATGAATCCTGGCTTTGGTTATGTTCATGTCAATGTTGTTCATATGTAGATCGAACAACAATGGACCCAGGATCGAACCCTGGGGGACCCCTCTTAGCAAAGGTTTAAGGGGGTATAGTTCACCATCTGACTTAACTTGCTGCCATCGGTCAGAGAGGTAATTGGCAAACCAGTGAAGGGACAGTGGGTCCAGTCCTAGGGCTTTGAGGGAGGAGAGGAGCAGATCATGGTTGACAGTGTTGAAAGCTTTGCTCAGGTCTAGAAACACAGCACAGACAAAGTTCTTATTTTCCAGGTCACAGAGCCAATTATTGGTTACTTTAGCTGAGCCATAATGGTGCTGTGCTGTGCTCTAAAGCCTGATTGCATAGGATGTAGAAGGTTCATGGAGTCTACATATGTTTTCAATTGCTTGTTTACAATGTTTTCCAATAATTTGGACAGCATAGGTAGTAATGAAATTGGTCTGTAATTGTTCAGGTCACAAGGATCCCCAGATCTGAACAAAGGAATTACGTGGGCTGTTTTCTAATGATGGGAGTGTACCGTGGAAACAGAAAGATTGAAAAGGTGGGTAATAGGTGTGGACAGGAAGTGGAATGCAACTTTTAAAAAGTAAGGGTCCAGAGAGTCGGTGCCTGCTCTTTTCCTATCGTCCAGCTTTAATAGGATTTCTTCGACCTCCTTCATGGAAGTATGTTGGAGGGAGAAAACTGTGTTGGAAGAAGGGGGTTCTGAGCTGTGAGAGGCCAGTTGGGAGTGTAAGGAATTTGCGGGTGAGTTGTTGAAAGCAAGGCCCACAGTGGTAAAGTGGTTGTTGAAAGCATCTAGATTTCAATTTTCACAGATAGTGACACTGCCAGCAATGATCTTAGTCAGCAAGGAGTTGACCGGGTGTGACCAGACATGACCTTAATGGTATTCCAAAATTTGGAGGAGTTTCTGGAGGCTGAATCCAGCTCTGTGCAGAAGTAGGAAGCCTTAGCATCTCTTATCAGTTTGGTGCACTCATTCCTAGCTTTCTAAAGTTGCACCAGTCAACAGGATTTTTAGTCGATCATGCTTTTTTCCATAACTTGTCCTACTCAGTGAAACTGATTTCCAGACCAGGTGTGAACCAGTGTCCGTTCCTTACCACACCTGATTTTTATAAGTGGTACTATTTACAGCCGCAGTCATGATTTTGAAAAAGTTCTCATAGGCCAGCTGTACCGACTTGGCCAGGTAAAATCCTGCCAATGCACAGAACATTTCAGTTCCTCAAGGAAGGTAGCAGATCAAAGTGGCACCTGACCCTCTTGAGGTGAACCTAGACATGGAGGGTGGGTTCTGAACTGACCTTATGCAAGCAATGATTCAATGATCACTAAAGTCTGTGAAAAAACTCTTGTATGGGAGAATAGGTGCGGTTTGTTTATTAGGATGACATCCAGCAACGTACTATTGGCAGGGATTTTGTTGGGGGCATGGTGTGCTCGATAAGTTGCGTTAGTCCATGCACTTCACAGAATTCCCTAAGGGGTGTCACGGTGTGGGACAACCGGTTGAAGTTTAAGTCCCCAAGGATAATTGTTTCCAGGGGGCCACGCTCTATGATGTTGGCTAGGTGGGTAAGGATTTGGGGACCAGCAGATGAAGGTCTGTAGCAGCCTATGGCACACAGTGCAGATGAAGAGGATATCTCCAGCTTTAAGACCAGGCATTCAAATTGGTTGGTGAGAGAGGATGAATTTAGGCATATAACTGTGTACTTGTTCTTAACGTATATAGCCACACCACCACCCCTAGTAGGCCTGTCAGCTCTAAATAAGGAGTATTCAGGGATGTTAATTTCCCTATCAGGCATGGAGGATCTGAACCAGGATTTAGACATCACTAATACATCTGGCTTGGTGTGACATACCCAGGCTTGGATGAAAGTGAACTTTAGCAGGCTACAAATGGTCATGTGGATGAATTGCATACCTTTAAGGTCAGTAAGGTCTGAGGGAGAGGGGAGAGTTTTTCCTGGGCCAGGATTTAGCTCAACGCCACCAGAGCACAACAGAAGGAGAAGGAGAAGCTTTCTAATGGATGCAAAGGATATTATGGAGATTTGTTTCCAAGTTGATCTGCTACGAAAGACTGGCCAGGTACATAGATACCCAAGCCTAGACCTGGGCCGTCCTGATGCCTCAGATACCAGTACCCAGACAGGAAGATAGAGGGGGGAGTGATTGCTGAGAGAAAAGATGAGAGTAGTCTGGGGAGTCAGTACTACATCAGTGCCACTTCTGTGCATGGATCTAGTGGGGGGCTGAAGGAATGGAAGCCTGAAGGCACAAAAAGAGTTGTACAAGGAGAAATGATGTGCATGGCAACCCACTGGAAGAATATTGTCTACCCTACTAGTTGAGTTGGTAGCTTGGGCACTATATAGGGCATTAGTAGGAGAAGAAACAGAACATGGAGCCAGGGGGCACCCACATGGTTGAGTCTTAATATTGACAGTTGAGGTTGGGGTTACTGACCTTTTCCTGATAAGCTAGGAGATCACTTGCCCTACTACTTCAGAGGATCCAACAGAGTAGGGATGAGAAGGAAAACAATGTTTATTTATAAATAAATTTTATTGAAATTCTGACAGGTGATGCCAGGAATACAGGGCAAGAGTTAGCAGCCTAGGCTGCTGTTGGCATAAGACAGGATCCTGAGAGTGACATTCCACAGTCACTGAGTAAATATACTTCATAGGGTTCTTTTTAGGACTGGAAGCACCAGGAGGGCATCAATGTTGAGGATAGTAGATTCAGGCAGGAACCTATCATGGAAAGAGCAGTGATCATCCAGAGACAGGGAGAAAGGAAGACTGGGAAGATAATAGGTCCTAGGAAAGAGGCTGAGGGCATGAGAGTGCAGAGGACAGGACACCAGTGTATTTAATAAGTAGTAGGGGATGGGTGAGTGGGTGAAAAATTACGGCTTTTGCCATACCTTCCTGGCTGGAGCATCTGGGCTTGTGGTCTCGGGCGGTGGCTTGTGGAAGTGCCGTCCACCCGGGGTGGGGGACGAGTCTCAAAAACAAAAAGGCCTGCTGCAGGGCTGGGGCCAGTTTTTCTGGCTGCTTCTGCAAAGTTGGAAGAGTTGTGGGACACTGTTGAGCTGGAGCAGGGAGTGGGACTTGCTGTTGCTACAGAGATGGGGGGCTGCTGGAGAACCCTCAAACACTGGATGGCACAGGCATATGGCACCACCCCACAACTCTCAACTTGTCCATAATGAGTCTCAGTTAGAGAGAAAGAATGAGAAAGAGAGAGAGGAGAAAACTGAGAGAAAAATTAAATGAACCAGAAGCTAAAACAAATAATCAGAAGACAAGGAATTGAATAAGAACCAGAAAACAATTGAAAAAATCTTAGAAAATGTGGAAACATAGACTTTTATGTTTGTTTTCTCTCTGAAAAGCCTTCAGGCTGAGGTTGTCTTTCGATAGAAAACAGATGCAACTTAAAGATGGGCACCATGCTCCATTAGGAATTCATAGGCCAGTTACCTCAAACAGTTATACCACTGTTCCCTAGAGCCATAAATTCACAGGGAACTAGGTCCCAGAGTAAACTTGTTTTTAGAATCCCATTATTCTAAAAATCAATTGGACAAAAAACATTTTATACATTGCATCAACTTTCTGTAATTCCATATCTGAAGAAATTGCCAACTGTACAATCATCAGAACATTTAAAACCAGATTAAAACAATGGTTTATTCTAATGAATGAATGCACTTATGTTTAGTGTTTAATGTATGTGCTAAATTGTATTAATGTTTCTTTATATTGTAGTTTCTTAAGTCTATTTGTATTGTATTGTATTTATTGTATATTATTTTATAACTTGTCGCTTGTGAAAATGGGCAATTATGCTCATTAGCTAACAAGTATAAAAAATAAAATTAAAAAAATTAAAAATGGCTCATCCACTGACTAACTCACAATGAGAAACCAAAAGTGAAGCTGTGTTACTGTATAGAGAGACGTACCACCTGACCTGCAGAAGCTCAGCTATGTGACCTTGAGACAGTTGTTAACCACCAGCCTAATTTTAACCAACTTCATCTAAATGTACACCCAGTGTGAACTTACAAGTGAAGTTGACAGGGAAAGTTGCAAAGGGCAAATTTGCTATTAAATATCAAAAATTCACTTCGCCAGAGGATTTAAGCTTTGAGATATCTCTAGTTCCAGTTTTTTCATCCCTCAGTGCTAACAGTTTGCAAATGGAAAGTCCAAAAGCCTTCCCTTTTCAATAGAAGATTCAATTTATTCCCACCTTTGCTTGGAGGTTTGACAAACTCCAGTCCCATAAACCTTAGGTGTGTGGGGTCAACATTTTGGTGTTCACAGAAATGCGTACCAATGGAGGTGCTGCTGTATTTTGTGGCGCCACCCTGATGAAGCCTTCAAGCAAAGCATTGTGATTAAGCCTCTCCATACTGTGATTGGCATACTAGTTTGTATTGTATTTCAGTTGCTGTTTGCTGTGGTTTGTCAGTTTGCAATAAAACATCTTCACTGTGCAGCAAGCACCTTGTGTGCTGTGTGTTTCTCCCAGTCCATTGCAGCTGATCTTTCTGTTTCTAAATCCTCATGCTGTTTAAAAAATAATATATTGTTCTAAAAATGGATAACAGTGGGAATAAGAAGAATCATGGTAGGTTGCAAGGCAGTTTTCCCAAAATATGCAGAAACAAGCAAGTTGATTATAGTGTTATAAGCAACACTAGCAGCTATTCTCCTTCTACTGGCACTGCTGAATTGTGTTTGACAGAAAAAAGCAAAAACAAATAAGTCTCAGCTGAGAGTGAAACTAGAGGCACATTCCCTTTTCCTAAATTCATCATCTCATAAGAAATCAAGCATTACAAAGGAAAGCTTAGGTGGTGCTGTGAGAAAAATCAGAAGGACTGAGCCTACCCATCTCTAAAAGTTCTTCTCATCACGTCATTCCTGACCAGAACTGTAACTGCAAAACAAACAAAAAAAAATAGAACACACACTGGAGGGTAGTTTAGTAAACTGTCATTTTATGTGGCAAACAATGATAAGTGCTAACCCCACTAGCACTGTGTCTGTTGTTTGGCACATAAATAGCAGTTAACTGAACTACTACTCCTCTGGTGTGTGCTCTGTTTTTGTTGCTTTTGTTTTCAAGTGGCTCTCTGCCTTGTAAAAGGAATATGGGAAAAGGTAGTAGAGGCATGTGTTATTAAAAAAACAACAAAGATCATCAGGGGTGTTACCCGCAGAGGCACTGAAAGGATGAGTATGTGCATTTTCCCAATCATCATCCCATGGCTCAGACTGTAGCTCATACAATGCCAACAGTGGTAGCAACCCTGTGCCCAATGTGCTTGTCTGTGAAGTATCTAATTCTTCTTCTGAAACTGATGTAGTGCAGGACAAAAGCCCCATCAAAAACCCTGGAGACGGGTCATCAGGGGAGGCCAACAAAAATGGATGTGGTAGTCTCAGCAACAAAGACATTAGTACTGCTTCTTCTGCCGATACCATTATTTCACGTGAAAGGATAATGTCCCTGATGATAATGACATAGCGAATCAAAGCACTGTTACTGGTAGCCAACAGGTACTAATACCAGGAGGTCAAACTAAGAGAGTAACATCTTGGGTTTGGAACTATTATTATATTTACTGTAATGGGCCCCTATGCCTTAGGGGTGCTAAGCCTATGCACCGACTATCCATAGAGTGTAGGCAACCCTAAGTGTAAAAGCCATGCATCCAGGGTTCTGCTGAGGTGAGGGGGGCAAATAGGCACCCTGAAGTAGCCACTGCATACCTCCCTACCCCCACAATGAACACTCCCTAGCAGTGGTGGAACTGGAACCCACCCTGCCAAGTTATCCCAGCCCTGTAGTCAGGCAGAGAGGACCAGGGCAGCCATTGGGACAATCATCCATTTTAATTCTAATACCTGGATGTGCAGTGTCCCAAGATCCACTGCTCCACAGGATGCAGTGAATCCACTTTCAGATAAGGATAAGTATCAATTGGATGCCTGACTATGTCACCAATTTGCTCCAAGGGCACTGACAGGGCGGGGCTGCAGACAGGTGTCCTGTAGTAGTCAATGATCATGAATACCATGTCCCACATACCTGTCAGTGGTTGCAGACAAGCATGGGTCAGGTATTGCCTATCACATACCTAATCCTGCATTGGTGCATTGGCACCAAAATGCTTGTTGTGCAACACGATGCTCTTTAAAACTGATGTCAGCAGTGGTGACAGGAAAATCACATTGGAACATCCACTTTAATAAGACACTTAAACAGAATGCACCCAAATGAATGCATCAGAAAGACTGGACATCAGTATCTAGTGAGACAGAGGATAAGGTAGGTGACAGTGACCTAGAAGATGTGTCTTTGCTATCAGAGAGTGGTGGCATGCACAACTACATTTCAACTTCACTTAAAAACTCACTGGCTCCAATAGATGATTCCATTGCTTAACCTTAATTCAAAATGGCATCTCATAGCCGATGAGTTAACAAAAAAAGAAAGCAAACAACATAGTCTTTCATCTTTGTCACCATCTGGCCTCTTTGTATCTGAGAGTTCCACTAGATTACCTACTCTCAGTTCCTGTCACAACAGATCATACCCCAAACCAAAACAGTGAGCCATGCAAGAGTCTTTTCAAAAGGAATGTAAGTATGATCACACACTTCCCATTGCCCAGAAATTAAATAAGACAATAGCATAAATGACAGCTCTTGACCTGCACCCTTTCTTTTTTGTTGAATCTGCTGGCTTTAAACAAATAATTCAGATCCATGACATCATGTACCATCCAGAAAATATTTTGCCACTAAGACAGTACTAAATATCTATTGTGAATTGTCTTAAAACATTGCCCTGTCCTTGAAGCCATAACAGTGCCACAAGTACATGTTATAACTGATACGTATATGAACCAGCAGCCATACTATAGACTACATGACAGTCAATGGGCATTCTTTCATGATTCATGATTCCTCTGCCTCATCCTCTTTCCTGATCACATCTGCTACAACATATGCGACACAGGCTGCTGTATTAATAGTTTGGAGTCAAAAAAACACACCAGTGAACCACTTGCAAGAATTAAGAAGGCACTTTTGTTCATTGGCTTACTCCGTGGCCTTTCCAGGGTTTGGTATATGATAATGGGGCTAATATCATACATGCTGTGATGGATGGAGGTATGTGCATATACCTTGTTTTGCTCATACCCTCAATCTTGTAGCACATGATTTTCTTATAGATGACAGAAGCATTCTGAATGCACCAAATGTTGCACACGAACTATGTGGACATTTTATTAATTTTGCTAAACCATGCAAAATAGTGCATCAGACACAAAAGGACAATAATCTTCCACAACACCAGCTAAAGCAGGATGTAGTCACCAGGTGGAATTCCACTTTCTACATGGTACAACAGTTTTTTAAGCAATGTAAAGCAGTGCATCAGTATACAATGGATCATTCAATAGGGTAAGGGTGTGTCCACTTGGTCAAGCCAGTGGACCCTGATGGCACAACTGTGCCACATCCTTCAGACATTTGAGGAAGCCATTTAGAAATGTATGCATACAACAGCTAAGCTGGATAGTTTGAGGAGTCCACAGACTTATGGTAGGATCTGGATGGTTGAAGTGGAAGGTTATAATAATGATGGTTTTGTAGATGCAATACCTTTGTATAATGTTTCATTTAAAATTGTATCTTGGAATTCTTCAGGGTTAGGTCTAAAAGTGGTGACCCAGAATTGTGAAATTATCTGAACCAATTTCATATAATTGGTATCCAGGAAACTTGGGTATTGGGTAATCTCCTTTTTAAGTGGTTGCACTGCTTTACTGCAAGAAAGCAACAAAAAAATAAAAAGTTTGGGAGGGTATAGGAGGTTTGCGATATTCATTAGGCTGAATAATAACATTATAACTGAAGAAATTAGCATGCCCAGTTGTAGTATCTTAGCTGTGAAGCTAATAGAGAAATTATCCAAACAAATATGATTCCTGATAAACGTTTATTCTCATCCACTGGGAAGGCAACATGGAGATCCTAATTATTTATGTTCATTAGAAGAACTAATTGGTAGTATCCTAACTGATTATCTAATTGCCAATATAGTGATTTTTGGAGACTTCAATGCAAGATTAGGTACTTTGCAAGGATGTTTGGAAGACATGTTAGAAGCCTTGACAGCCCTTCCATATACATCCTTGAACATAAAAAGGAACTGTAACGATCATTTTATTAATAAAAGGGGAGTAGTGTAACATAGGACAGTGTGTAGAAATAACACGTTGCTTTTGAATGGTCTGTCAATTTCTGATTCTGAGGGAGAATGTTCCTTTATAGGTGTTAATGGATCATCCTTAATTGATTATATCTGGATTAACCCTAATTTGTTTAATAGGTGTCTATCATTTCAATTAGTATTTAGAGCTGAAAGCCAACACAAGGCCCTGTAACTAGAAATCAGGCTTGGGGATTTTATCCCCATCAAAGGTATCAGGGCCCCAGAAGTGATAACAAAGAGAAGGGGCATTGAATGGAGTACAATTGGGAGTGACATTTTTGTGGATTTACTACAGAGCAGAGGGATATTATTCAAATTAGCCTTATTGGCTGATCAACCTATGGGTCCTCACACGATCCTTGAATGTAATTCTATTGTAAATATGACTGCCTATAATTACAAAGAGGTAGACATTGAAGAGATAAAGGGTCAACGATGGTACAATAAGGATTGTCAGGATCTAAGGAAAATATTAAACAAAAGTTCAGAATTTTAAAACAGTATCAAAGTAAGAGCAATAATAAACTAATGAACAAAGCCAGAAAAGAGTATAGGAGATTTTAGCTAGGAATAAGTATGAATATTCCAAGCAATTATGGATGGAATTATACAACGTGGTTCTTACAAAGGACAATAAAACATTTTGAGTTATTAGTAATGGAATGGGTTATCATACCTGAATTAATACACATATTGAACTGGCTCTATGGGTAAAACATCACAAGCATTTGTTTTATAGGGAAGATAATGACTGTCTCTCGACTGGCAGAAAATAAATAAGTTAGAAGAAAACATTGCTCAGATGCTGAGATCACACAATTTGAGTTGAAGGAGCCTTAAATTCATTCAGTAAAAAAAGCACCAGGGCCAGATGGGGTCCCACTGGATTCAATAATCAGAACTAAATCATTCTGGATCCCTTTTAATTCATTTTTTAATTATATATGGAGATCAGGAGACATCCCCAAAAGTTGGAAGTTAAACATTATTGTACCAATTTATAAGAAAGGGGACAAGAAGGATCCTAGCTGTTACAGATCTGTTAGCCTTTTGGACACCCTGGGAAAGGTGTTCACTAGAATCCTGAATAATAGGCTGATGATATGGGCAGAGTCAAACAGTAAAATCGATGAAGCCCAGGCAGGATTTCATAGAAAACATTCCACAATCTACCAAATTTTTGTTTTGTCTCATCTGATTTATAAATATCACAGTTAAAAGAAAACAAAAAAATATTTTGCACTTTCATTGATCTTACTGCTGCTTTTGATCGGGTTAATAGGCCATTATTATGGGATAGACTCTGTGAATTAGGGATTGACCCATCCTTATTGGAGATGATTAGTCTTATGTATCACTTTAGATCACTTTATTAATAAAAGGGGAGTAGTGTTACATTGGACAATGTGATAACTACACTAGTATTAGGTATGGTGACTCTGGGGAATTAAGTTCCTGGTTTAAAAATAATGTTGAGGTTAAACAGGGATGCACTCTGGCCCCATTATTATTTAATCTCTATTTTGGCACTGTTTTGAAAGATATGTATAATTCTGATTTCCATTTACCAAAAATTGAGTCAAGAGTCGTTTTGTTTCTAGCCTACGCAGACGGCATTGTATTATTCTCACTTAGTCATTTGGGAATGTGCAGAAGTATCGGAAAATTCCATCTTGAATGCAAAAATGCTGATCTGTTGGTTAATTACAATAAAACCAAGGTACTTGTTCTTGGGGGCAATAAGAAAGGTCACAGTTATTATATGAATGCCTCTAAGCTTGAGGTGGTAAAATAATTTTGCTACCAAGGACTAGTTGTGAGCCAAACTGGATCTTGGAACGCTCACCTGAAAAGTGTCAAATATAAGCTGGATGTTTTTTTTTTTCCAATTATTCAGGCATTTTCATATAAATATGGGGTGAGGTCAGCTGAAGGAAATCTAAGAGTTATAAGAGCAAAAATCAAAAGTCAGATCCTTTATGGAGCCAAATTATGAGCTGGGAATTTAAGGGTCTTTAGAACATGGTTTAAATAAATATCACAAAAGATATTGGGAGTCCCAAATAGTACCCCTTCCTCTCTGGTCAGGGTTGAGATGGGAGAGTTACCGATAGAGTGTGCTTGTGTGCAGAGGCAAATCAACTATTAGGTCTGGATCTTTAGGATGTCCTCAGATAGATTCCCTCACTTATGCTTGGAGGAAGCCATTATTTGCTTGCACGCTAATGTTTTCTTTCCTTGTATGAAGGTTTTGGAAAACCCATCAAACCTTATGGATGTTACATGCAGTTACTGATTGTTTAGGTTCCCTATTGATCACATGAAATCAATAATAAACAGTGCCCCTAGTTGCTCCATGGCAGAATATTCTAATTCCTGCAGCAGAGCTCCTGGCTTCTGTGGCAGCATTTTTTGTTTCTGTGGCATGATTTATTCAACTCTCTGGCAGAACACATTCCTGACATTGGCTAAATATGTTGTGATGTCATAGATGACATCATATGCTGAACATAGAGGAGAGGCTTCAGGACGGGATGGGAAAGAAAGCCAGACACTATGGAAAAACAGTAAATTTGAATGAAAATTCACCAAAACCAATGAATTCTGTGGCACTATTTATATGCTGCGGCTTGATGCAAATTCTGTGGAAAATTCTGCAACAGCAGAATTGTAGAATTCCCAGGGACCTTGATAACAGACAACAAAATAAAGGACAATTTTGTTCAAAAAGACTTAGAGTCCAGTCGACTATCTAAGCCCGCAGCTGGCTGGCTAAAAACAAAAGGAAACATAAACTTGAAAGATATCTTTATATCCTTCCCAGTCCTGAGCAGAGGACTCTTTTAACTAGATTTCCCTTTGAGATTTTTGTGAGCAATAGGAAAAAAGGATTATTTTTAGAGGAAAAAAAATAAGGCTTATATGTGTAATTGTGGTTTGGGCGAAGATAATTGCTGCACTTAGTGCTTTTGTGCCCGCTTTATGAGAAACATAGAACCTCTCTGTTGGGAAATATAGTAAGTCAGCAAAATTATCAGCCTATGCAGCTATTGATATATTTATTCATGACAGCTAACCCCACAATATTGAAATCTATGGTCTCCCTTCTTAAGATAATTGAGCAAAGAAGATTGCATTAAACTGGATAACCTCTGATAGATTGATGAAATTATCTGTTTTTTAAGTATAGAGCCTGTTGTAAATTTAGAATTGGTTTAATTCTTATATGTATGATGCGTATTTATGAAATGAACACTAATGTTTGTAATGACCATATGTTCAATCAATAGAGCAACTCTATTATTGGGTATTGCACACTAAGAACACATTTTGCTAAAACCACTTATCTTAGGGTCATATTGAAAATAAGAAATGGTCAATTCATCCTGTGAATCTAGTACTATACGAATGTTTGTGTAATTTAAATTAATTATATTACTATTTGTCTTGTAATAATTCTGTCAGTATCTATTCAATGTGCAATAAGTCCTTATGAAATGCTGTACATGGAACTTTTAATTGTGTTTATTATTTAGTGTTTTAAAGCTTTTGTTCTTTTTATTTGTAATGGCTATATTGTCGAACAATAAACTTAAACTGAAAACTGAATCCATGCAGTTCCATTCTGAGTCAAGTAATACTCCTGATATTCCTTCTTAGGAACAAATTCGAAGAGCAGAAGGCAACATTTCTTGAGGAAGGCAATACTGCTTCTCTTGTCAAAAAACTAGCTGTATCTCTAGAAGTAGGCCACAGAATATCAGTGATGTTAGAATCAAAACATTATATTCTGGCTACAGTGTTAGTCCCTTGATTTAAGGCAAGTCTGGCATCCTTTCTCCCCTCTGGCCTCACATATATCAGTAGCCATAAAGACCAGCTCATTGAAAAGGTGTCAGATGAAAAGAGGAATACTATTTAAATTTCACAACTGGTTGGGCATGCACACTCCCAAACCTCACTGCCAGCAGGTGAAACATCCAATGGAAAAGAAAAAGATAGTGACATTTGGAGATGGTCACATAATATTGATAAAGACACTAGTTGTTCTCTTGTTGACCAGTCATAGTGCTACCGCTATGGTTGAAGACTATTTAAAGACCTTAGGAAACTCTGCACATGTGATATTCCTTTGAAATACTGGCAAGCTAATAAAAAATCTGTCCTGCATTGTGCAGAGTTGCCATTATATATTATATATTACCATCTGACCAGTGTCTACACTGAAGGAATCTTGCTTCAGATGTGTGTAAACATTTGCTGCCTGGAAATGTGTAATATTTGCCATTTACTAAAGTCAACCTTGGTCTCTTTGTGGCTCCACTTGTTCTTTACAAGGCCAGTTTGATACTGATGGTGATCATGAGCCAATAGTTACTGATTAACTAGTGATGCTGTCTCCGCAGGGGGTTATCCTGCTGATAGGTGAAAGGCCAGAGGCAACAAAAACAAAAAAATGAAAAATGAAAAACAAAATCATGTCACCTGTTAAACTATGACTGGCTTAGAAGAAGAAAATGACTGTTAATCATGTCTGTGTAAAAAAATATAAATTAAAAAATGTGTGTGTGGGAGGTGGATAGACCTCTATCTGAAAGGTGGAATGTGGAATGAAACATCATGGGGACTCCAATGCTGGTAAAAAGAAACACCAGCAACAACTTTAACTCACTGTCAGCTAAATATTCTGCCTAACAGAAAAGTAAACAGAGCAGATAAATTCTCAATGCCCTTTGCTTTGAGGCCACTGCTGTGTGTTCCATATTACTTAATTTGCTTGCTTTGCTGCATTTCCTATTGGTCACAATTTTCATCTGACCATATCATGGTGGATTGTGGCAGTCCTGGAACCCATGTTTCATTTTGTACCCTACCTTATGCCCTTTTGCTTTGCAGGTAGGTCACGGTATGGTACAAATAAAGAACTTTTAAATAAACAGGATGCAGTGTGTCTTACACAGTGTACTCTGTACTGTTATGCTACTGTCCCTTTTCATTTTGTTATATTTTTCTCCCCAAAAATATTTTTTCCATCACTTATCAATGTAGGCTGAAAGCAGGCAAAGCCAATTCTTCTGCAAAATCAAATCCAAACTTGTCCTGGGTTTGCAAGGCTGTGCCTATCCTTAGTCCACAGTGTACTCCCAGTAATATTTCCCTTTGTTGGTAGAGGAAAGAACTTCATGGACAAGTGGTTTTACTTGTTTCCTAAGTAAGTAATAATACCCGACAGGGTGGGTGTTATTGGGATATAACAGACCGCCCAGGAGTGTATATGAGCCCGACGCCGAGGCAGAGGGCCTTATAGCCCTGGAAGGTCCGTTATAGCCTATAACGCCCACCCTGAGGGTATTATTACACTTAGAAAATGGGCCACTGTATTTAATATTTTAATAAAATAATAATGTTATGTTTAGATGTTTAAATTGTTAAACATTTGCTTTAATGTATAATAAATTAGTTCCTCTGCTTCTCTTTGCATGACTTTGTATTGTTGTTAATGTGAGGATTGTTGTCCTTGTGCAGCGTCTGTAGTTGAAGCTTTTAACGTGGTTGTCATGGTTACCTTCAGGTGCCGGCCACTCGTGCCCCCCAGCGTTGAAGAAGTGCTCGAGAAATTGTGTCTCCCATGACAAACAAAAGTCAATTATCTTTTTTTTGCTTTGCTTTTGATTTTACTATGAGACAGTAGATTTGTGAGCGTGATAGACGCAGGGAAAATATCTGGGCTTGGGAGTTACGTACGAAATGAAGTCAGGCGAGTCAGTAGCCAAGAAAAAAACGTAAGTTTCAAACATAAATGAATTTTTCACACCTGTGGCCAAGAAGACAGTGAGTTAGTGTAAGGATGTGAGTAGAAGTGAGGACTGAGTTTAGAAAGCTGTGGGTGAGGATTTCTGAGGGGTACTGAGCCTCGCCGACAGGGGGATCTCGTTAAGCGAGACAAAAAAACATGGCAACTGGGAAGTTTCCAAATTCGGGGTGCTCAAGAATAGCATAAGTAATAGGGCATCCTGAATTGGCACTTGTTTTTCAGCGGGCGTTATTAAGAAATCACAGCCCGGTGCCAGCGCCTTCTCAGCTAATCAGAATGCTGCATTTACGATATTTGCAGCATGCCCATTTTCTAAATGTATATACTGTATTCTTACCTATTCCCCATTGAATGTAATTTTCCAGTAATAGTTTTTATTAGACTAGTAAAAGAGTACTCACACACAAACTGTAAAGATTAACACAGAGTCCTTCTTCAGGTGCAACAAAAACTGACCAGAAGCAACACAGTTCAAATGTGATTTGTTACAGCAGATGTAGTCCAGAGGAATCCACAGAAATTAGCATTTGGGATGGGTATAAAATACTTAACACCTAACAAATGAGGTAATTTAGGTAATAAAGTTGATAGAAGCAATCAGGTAAGGGTTCACCCATATTGGTGCAACAACAAAAAGGGCAATGGGCATTAGGGTGCCAGCACAATGCTGGTGGCAGTGATCACAGCCAGCCATTTTGCCACCCAACCCCAGTTGTACCCAATGCCCTGGGGCACATACAGGCTCATGCAGGGTGCTTCACCCCCTGCACCTGCCAAAACTAAAATATAATCACCTCCACATTGGAGGTGTGTGGGGCAAGGGCTGCAACACCTATATAGCACTGTCCATGGCGAGTTCTACAAAAACCAGTTCACCAGCATGACAAGCAAACTGGTCATGGCACCCACATACGGCACCCTAATGAAGTCACAATTCTAACAGTATACATTAGATAAGTCCATGCTAATGCAGGTTTGAAAACTGTTTTCTTCAAAAACAGAAAAAAGTGTCTTCTACAGCAAGAGATGGGTATATAATATTTTGAATAAAGTTGCTGGTAAGCATATTCCTTTATAAGTCTGTTTAAGACAGTTGAATAAGGATGGCTTATTTTATTGTAATGTCTTTGTTCGTCAGTTCCAAGGAGCCTTGTAAATCTGGTCTCCCAGTGTAACCTTTCTCAATGTTTCCTGAAATTTTCTTTCAGGGCTGTCACTTTAAGATCCCTCAGAAAACAGAATATTTACGCACAGGAGTCTGCTTATCTGTGTTCCCAGCAATTAATCCTCATCTAGTCTTTCAGTTCCAGAATGGCGCCAGTTTCATCAACATTCCATGCATATTGGCATTTGAGACATAAGGTCCAGTAGATCACACTGCTGGCGTCACATGTAAATGATATTTTTCTTTTCCATTTTACCTGGATGCATGGAGAATGAGCAGTTTTGTGTTTCTATCACTGTGCATGTCCTACACCTGAGTTAATCCATTTGAGTTTCCCTGGAGTATTTTATATCACAGTGCAGTGAGAATTTTGCTTCTCACAAGTATCCTTGTTAAGTTGGTGGTTGTCTGTGTGTTGCGACTGGTGAATTGTGGAACATTTCAAAAATCACTCATAATTCTGTATGTGGACTGTATTTTGGTAATTTCTTGAAGTTGTCAGATAGATGGGTTGTCAGTAAGCAACAGTGGTGTCATTTTTAATTGTGTTTGTATTACAGTAGCTCCTCACATGGGCTTTGCAGTACTCATGACATTTGCTTTTCAATTTTGTGTGTGTGTGGCACTGTGTACTTTATTGGTAAAGACCTCTTGCCACAATCTAGATTCCTATCTATCCTGGCAGCTTCACCAAATAAAATACAAAGTTTATTCACATGTGAAACCAGCAGTGTGAGCTACCTGAAAGTGACTGGTTTATAAGGGAAATTCAGGGCCCATCTGAAAAAGGTTCCATATGACTCATATAACTTATTGGGAAGATGATGACCATTGATATTCCTATATTTTCCATGGAAGAAGACACTGGCTTTCAAATATTCTTAAAGGGAAGTTTCCCTTCATGCTTTTATTCTGTTTCCCTGTGTATTCTGTAAGCATGAACAATGATTGCCTCTATTGCACCCCTCCTCCAATTTCATTAGAATTTAAATGTAAACGAAGGTGCTTAAGTCTGGTGAGAAAATCTGCCTGACCCCATTGTAAAGGTCATGACCCAACTTATGTAAGGCATCCTGGAATTTTATGACATTTTGGTGTTAAAGCCTGCTGTAGTTGTAATGTATTAGTCACTGTTGTTGCTGTTCTCTGCAATCCCTGTGGTCTTGTCTTCTGCTGGCCATGAAACTTTTCAAGGCTTGGTAAGTGGCCCACTGTTGTTTTATAATTTAAAGTGTATCTGAGTGAGAAAAAAAAAATGTTTTTTGAGAAAACAGGGACTCTGCAAGATATAGATCAGAACTGAACAAGAGTTTAACTTCTGCTGGCTTGTGTACATACACATAATCAACTTCCATGATACTTTGCATGAGTAGGATCACGTCCTTTGCAATGGAGACAAACAGGTTTTCACACTAGTGCAAAACAGAGTAAAGCAACCTCATTTATATTTAAATTAGGGTGAAATTTAGGGGGATGCAAGAGAGGGATCATTGTACATGCCTACAAACTACAAAGGTATACAGAAAATAGGTTTTGGGGACATTCCCATTAAATAAATTGAAGCTCAAACAAAATGCTCCAACATGTTTATTATTTTCTCAGCATGCTCTCCTCACTCTGAACAAGCGGGCAGAGAGAGTTATATGTATTTCACCAGTGATATATGGAGAAGTAGTGCAAACCAAAGCTGCCTGAGTCTTAATGCCCATTGGGTTTTTAGTCCATATAGCACCATTGCTATTCCCAGCCTGATTCCATAACCAACAGCTCCTGTAATGAATATTGAAGCAGACATAAAAACATACGAAATTTGCCAGCAGATAAAGGACTAGAGGTCTATCAAGTCCGCTTGAATGTGCAGCTAGCACCCCTTATTCTGCAGCTGCCCCTCTCTTTCACCCTTCCCTTCCATTGATCCTCCCCCTTGTCCCATCCCATCCCCTTTTGAAGCAGTCCACTGTTCTACTGGATACCACTTAAGCAGGTAACACATTCCACCCAGCCACCACTATCTCTGTAAAAAAAAGTGTCTCCTCATCTGCTTCCTGAACCTTCCTCCCTCCCTTCAGTCTCATATCATGACCCCTAGTGTCCCTCCCCACCCATACTTTGAACAACCCCTCTGTACCTGTCTTGTTTATTCCTTTCATGTGCTTAAAGGTTTCAATCATGTCCCCCCGTCCCTCCTGTCCTCCAGCGAGTACATGTTCAGCTCCCTCAGCCTCCTCTCATATGGTAAGTCCCCCAGCCCCTTGATCATCTTTGTCACCCTGCGCTGCACCCCCTCCAGTAACTTAATGTCTCTCTTCAGATACGGCACCAGTACTGCATGCAGTAATCCAGGTGCGGTCTAACTAATGCCCTACACAGTGGCAGAATCATCTCCTCCCTCCTCAAGGATATACCCCCTGCAATGCAACCCAGCCTTGTTGGCCTTTGCAGCTGCCTTCCTACATTGTGCCGAGTTGTTCATTGACCCTGTAATGAGCATCCTTAGATCCTTCTCCTCCTCCTCTGTCTGTGGTAGCTGCACTCCACCCAGCTGGTAATTCCTCTGTAAGTTCTTCATCCCAAAATGTGCACCTTGCACTTTTTGCATTAAACCCTAGTTGCCAGGTGTCTGACCAGGTTTCAGACTTTGTCTGATCATCCTGCTACTCCTGCCATCCCTCTAGGTTGTTCACCACCACTCCTACCTTCGTATCATCAGCAAACAGACTGATCTTGCTCTTGATGTCCAATGATATGTCTGCAATGAATATCCCAAACAACACTGGTCCCAACACCGAGCCCTGTGGAACATCACTCATCACTATCCTTGGGTGTGAGAGCTCCCCACCCACCACCATCCTCTGTTGTCTTCCCTGAAACCAGTTCCCTACCCATCTCACCAGCTTTGCACCCACCCCTGTGCCTTCTAACTTACTTCTCAGTCTTCCATGTGGCACTGAGTTGAATGCCTTACTGAAGTCCAGATACAGGATATCCACTGCATGGCCCCTGTCCAGTTGCCTAGTTACCCAGTCATAAAACTCCACCAGGTTGGTTTGGCAGAATCTGCCATGTATGAAGCCATGCTGTCTGCTGTCTTGTAGTCCTTGGCCTCTAGGAGGGCCACTGGCCTCTCCTTCAGGATAGTCTCCATTAGCTTACCCACGATGGATGTGAGGCTCACTGATCTGTAGTTCTCCGGTTCATCCTTGAGGCCACTCTTGTGGAGGGGCTGTACATAAGCCATCCTCCAGTCCTGAGGTACACACCGAGTATAGTGAGGCATTAAATAGGTCTGCCAAAGGTCCTGCAAGGACCTCTGCCATTTCCTTTAGTACCCTGGGGTGGATGCCATCTGGGCCTGGCAATTGTCCACCCTCAGTGCCTTCAAACCCTCCCGAACTCTGCCCTCCATGATTTCCCCATCTGTCACCCCTTCCCCCATTTCTGCTGTTCCTCCCCCCTTGGGTGTCACCCCTCCTTAGTAAATACCGAGCAGAAGTAATCGTTCCCTGCTTCTGCATTATCGCACCCTGCTTCCACACAACCCTCCTTCCTAATCCTTACTATGTGGTTCTTATAGCTCCTTTTTTCCCTAATGTACCTAAAGAAGTCCTTCTCCCCTTTCTTAATGCTTTGTGCCAGCCTGAGCTCCATAGATGCCTTGGCTCCCCTTACTGCCCTTGTCACCTCCTTCAATTCTGTCAAGTACTCCTCCCTGTCCTCCCCACTCCCTGTTTCCTTGTACCTCCTAAAGGCAGCTCTTTTTCTCCTTACCTTTTCTATGACCTCCTTGCTCAGCTAGCTCAGTTTCTTATCCCTAACCTTCTTGCTCTGAGCCTTGCAGCAGGTTTTGGTTGCCTCCACTATCCCCAGCTTTATGAGGTCCCACCACTGGTTAGTGTCCATACTTGATTGGATTTTGGCCGGGTACCCTTTTACCACTTCCCTCATCCTCCCAATTTTGGCCCTCTTGAAGTCCAGCACTCTTGTGCCAGATTCCACTCCTTCCTTGCCCATATCCAATGTGAGCCATTCTGAGTGATGGTCACTCCCTGACAGTGGTTCCTCCACTGTAAGTTCTCTCACAAAGTCCCCATTTGCCAGCATAAGGTCAAGGGCATTTCCTAACCTGGTTGGTTCACTGACCATTTGCAGCAGGAAGCTGTCCTGGAAGGCATCCAGCAGTACCTGCTCCCTTCTGTTCCTGGTTGTTGGTGTACTCCAGTCCACTCCTGGCATGTTGAATTCCCCCACAATCACCACACTACCCTTCTCGCAGAACCTCCTGATCTGCCCCACTAGTTCCCTGTCTAACTCATCCATCTGAGATGGTGGCCTGTACACCATTCCCATTCTGAGAATCCTATTCTTGGAATCCTGGATTTGCATCCAAAGTGACTCTGTACTAGCCTCCTCTCCTTCCTCCCTTACACACTTCAGTCCTTCCTTCACATATAGTGCCACCCCCTCCTTTACCAATCACTCTGTCCCTACGAAATAACCTGTACCCTGGTGCAGACAGGTCCCAGTCATTGTATTGGGTGGCCTATGTTTCTGTGATGGCTGCAATGTCCACCTCTCCCTCTGCCATGAGCACCTGTAACTCTGCAGTTTTCCTCCAAGGATCCTAGCATAAGGGTAACCACCTTCCACCCTTCCCCCCATCCCATCCTGCTTTCCTTTACCAGCATCACCAATAGTACCCTTTACCAGCATCACCAATAGTACTTGCCATTTGTCCTTTGTCACTGTTATGGGGGGTAAGCTCATATGGTTTCCCAGCTTGTGGTCTCTGCATGTCTCTTGCCCAATTGCCACCCCCACTCCTAGTTTAAATTCCCAACTTCCTCTATGTACTCCTCCATCCTCTGTTTCAACACTTTCTTTCCTTCCTCACTCAAGTGTAGTCTGTCCTTGGCATAGAGACTACTGTCTTCCCAGGTCCTCCCCTCCCCCAACAGCCCATACCCTTTAGCATAACACCAGACAGTTACACAGAGGCACAGCAGCAGAGAAAGTGCCTTACTTAATGTATCAGTCATGGAGGGCAAGCACAGTGAGGAAAACATTTTACTATTCATCAACTCACTGTTACAGTAGACATCTGGGTATAGCCTCACAATTTGAAGGCAAGCATCTTAACTTTTTCCCTCTTTATGGAAACATCTGTAAGAGGTCTGGGGCCAGATATTCAAAGAGGTATGAAGCTGAGTGCAAAAATGTGCACTGTGCCTTGCACTTGTCCAGGTGCCTGAAGATGCGGTGTTTAGTCAAATAGTACAATGGCACTATTCAACTGAATATAGGGCCATGCCAGCCCAGTACTAAGCAACTTAGCACTGCCCTGACAGGGATCCCAAAGTATGCTGCCAGAATGGATGGCACTGGAACACTATTTACAATATTCGAA
Organism: Neoceratodus forsteri; assembly: GCA_016271365.2. Lineage (NCBI taxonomy): Eukaryota > Metazoa > Chordata > Ceratodontiformes > Ceratodontidae > Neoceratodus > Neoceratodus forsteri. Next base: position 1,346,636,318 of record CM057458.1, on the reverse strand, counting down.
GGAACCCATGCAAATCAAATCAAATCAGTTTTTATTTATAATGTGCTTTTCAAAATCCAAAGCGTGTACAGTGTAAAAACACATACAAACATTCAATCCATAAAATATATAAAAATATAAAAAGGCAGCAGAAATAAAACTAAACATTCTCTCCAAAAGCAAAGTTAAATTAGTACATTTTAAGTGAGGCTTTAAAGATCTCAGAGGACAAGCATTCTCTAATCTAATGAAGTAATGTTCCACAGGGTCGTGGCCACAAAAGAAAAAGCCCTGGCACCTGATGACTGAAGATGGACCCTGGGAACCTCTAGCAATCCCTCATCAGTGGAGTGGAGTGGACAGAGGAAGCAGTAGGGCTGAAGGAGGTCTTGTAAGTAGTCCGGTCCCTGTCCATGTAGGGTCTTATAGGTCAGCAACGTGACCTTGAAGGTGATCCTCCAACACATCAGCAGCCAGAGCAGTTTGTGTAGCACAGGCATGACATGGCAAATTCTTGACAACCCAGTCAACAATCTGGCCACTGCATTCCACACCAGCTGCAGGTGATGGAGCTCCAACCCTGGTAACCCTAGATATAGATCATTGCAATAATCAAGATGAGGGGACACAAAGGCATGAACCAATATCGTAAGGTCATTGTGCAGAACAAGGTGCTTAATCTGGGCAATGTTCCTTAGATTTGCATGCCCATTATGGGCTCATTTGCATGGGTAGAAAAGCATTTTAGCATGACTCTGCCCCCCCAATTGCCCAGTGCCAGACATGTATATAACCCTAGTGCTAGTGGTCCCCGATCCACGGGCCTGTAGTGGAAGTAAGTTCCCCTGGTGCTAGTGGTGTCCCGCTCAATCCCCAGCAACACCATAGGCAGAATTAAATGTTCAACATAATAGTGTATATCCTTGGTGGTAGTGATTTCCCTGAATCACCAACTTGAAGTACAAACAACCCTCTCTGGTGTCCAGTAATGGTTCCCCATGGCAACAGGCCCCCATTCACTGTATCTTCATTAGTGGTGTTGCACGTGCATACGGTGAATGGCACAGCCCTTCAATCTCCTCAGTTAAGTTGCAGTTGTATGTACAGGAGGAGCATGCTTCATTTATAGGACAGGTGTTCTGTCCAGTAACAAGAGGTGCACTTCCTGCCTGAACATACGGTGGCTGGACAAGGTGGTGTGAGGAGGACTGTGCCAGTCACTGTATGCACCTATGGCACCACCAATAAGGATACAAGGAGTGGAGAGGGGTCGGGTATCATGGGGGAGAAGGATCCACTAGATGCCAGGGAGGGGTTGTTTGTATATCTAAGCTGGCAATCAGGGGGCAACCACTACTGCCAAGAATAAACACTATTATATCGGGGCTTAGATCAGAGGGAGGGCACCACTATCACTAGGGATATAGACTTTTATGTTGGGGCTTGGATCAGATGGAGGAAAGGCACCATTTCCACCAAGGATATACACTTGTATGTTAGATCTGGGATTGGAGGGTGGGAGAGCACCACTACCATCAGAGCACTTAATTCTACCTATGGCACTGGAGCTCAGGAGGGACACCACTAGCACCAGGGAATATACCCGTATTTATGGGTCTGGGGATTGGAGGGGGGACACCATTAGTACCAGGGTATATACTCCCACTTATGGGGTGGGGGATTGGAAGGAAGGGCTATCACTAGCACCAGGGAATATCCCCCTACTTATGGGGCTGGGGATCGGGGGGACACAACTTGTACCAGGGCATTTACTTCTACTTATGGAGCTGTAGAATGGGGTGCCATGGACCACAGGGGGTGGCTGTGCTCCTCCAGTGGCCAACTGGCTCAGTGGCCATATTACCTCCAGCAGTAGCTAGGGTTGTCCGGAGTTAAAATGGAGTTGTTAGGCAGCATTTGTGCTGCCCAAAAGGACCACACTAAACCCTTTTGTGCAGTGCAATTCCACTGAATATGGGGTAGCACACATATTCATGGCCATGCTGTTCCCTTTGCCTGCATGTGCACATAATGTTTTGCATGGGCACTAACCGACTTTGCCCATGCGACAGCCCCCTTTTGAATATGGGGCTGCAGTGCAAACCCCAGTTTGCATGGGTAAAGACCCATTAGCACCTGTGCAAACTCGTAAATATTGTGACCCTGATTGTTTAATGTAGTTATAACACCAGTGATTTAGGTGTCAACATGAGTGTGAAAGAAAAACCTAACATGGGCACATAATTTGTTATGATGTTTGTTTTTGTTTTTCCACAAATACAATAATAAGTAAATTACCAAAATAATGATAGCCTCTAGATCTAACATTCCCTAAAACAGAGATAATATTTGTGAATTTTATGCATAAAACCATTTCATTCCCATGTCATTTTCATAAAACATTTTGATAGATCAAGAACATGGTTGTGAATATAGCAAAAGAAAGAACTATGAAAGTCACAATTTGTCTTTTGGATTTATCTGCTCTCAAAGCTGTAGTTTCAGAAGGGGCAGCAAAGAACAAAAATAACTGAAAAATCACAATGAAAAATAAAAACTTGTCACAAAGCTATTCAAACAATTCAAAAGCACAGGCAGAAAGACAAGGACATTAATATGAAAGAAGCACAGCAATCAAAGGCAGACATGTATGTAAAGTGACTTTAATGATGCCAATGGCTGTAATTGTGGTAGCTAATTTCCTTGCAGCCATCCTGTATAAATTCTTAGCTAGACATCACATAATAGGATAAACCGCTATTCTAATAATGCTTCCATATATTTAAAGCAGCAGTGCAATGTAAAGTTATTTTTCCAGAAAGCTAGTTTTTTCTACAGTTAATACAAGTATTAGCATGCCTGTCAGATCCACTGCACACCATAAGTTTTTATTTTTAATTTAGTTATTTTCTCGATCCTAAATCTTTCCAGGTCTACAGTGCTGTTTAGGCATGGGAATCATAATGTCGCATGGACAATAACGTGACACAACAATGCCACAGTGAAAACAGCAAAATTAAAAAACAGAGTGGGTGAAAACATTGACTCAAACAACAACTGCACACACCAGAGGAAGAAATGAGAAACATTCTAATTTCTTTGTTTTTGTTGGGGGTCTTTCACCCCCCACTCCCTACCTAAATTAATCAGTTCGAGAGGGTGTGGATAGAGGGGAAATGGAGACATTTGGGAGCAGGGAACTTAGGTATTTTTTGCAAATTAAAAAAAAACATGCTGAGAAACAGGGAATCAAACCTTGATTCTGGGCTCTCCAGTGCACCAGGTGTTTCTGCCTTAGCCACTCCACCACTGGAGCAGCTCTACCAAGCACAACACCTGTGTCCTCTTCAGCCCTATCTCCAGTTCCTAGTCAGTTACAGGGGTAGTGGTGGTTTTCAACCCCTATTATACCCCTGTCGCTGTAATTAATTCCATGCATTAGACTACGCGGTTATCCTTGCGCTGTTTCGGCAGTGCAGTATTAACCTGGTACCGCTATTTCTATGCCAAATGTAGTGACCATCTGACCATCTTTTTTTCTTGAGAAAAAATGAAATTAATACAATTATAAAATGCTCATCTTTTGTTGAAACTAGAAAATGTTACCCCAAGATAAAACTGGAAGATGTCTAGAAATCTTTGATAGTGACAAAAAGGTACAGTCACATTTTTTGCCCAATTTTATTGCACTCCTGCTTTAAGAATGTACTTGTAACAGTAAACAGATGTTTTCAGGTGCATCAAGAAAATGGGAATTTGAAACGCCAGGGTACATGTTTAATTGCCTTGCCTGTTTAGTTGGCTTGGACTTATTATCTTATTTGCCATCCAGCACTGAAGTACTGCAATATGCATTTACATCACTTTTCTAATTATTCTGTATTTGTTTTGAGTTCTGGTGGTGAGGATTCTTTCCTTCATTAGCCCCAACCCTTATTCACCTAACCTAAGTAGTCCACCATTATTCTGTATGTACTATGTTCCAAGATACCTGCCCTCTTTTGTGCAGACTGAACAAGCCCTCCTGTATTTAATTCTCCTGTTAAAAATGGTTCCCCAGAGACTTGGGAATCTAAACACTGACTCTTCACACCAAATCCTCAGCCACAATTTAATATAACGAATGGCTTTCTGCCTTTTCTAGCTTGTATGTTGTAGACATATTATTCATGAGACTATTACCCAATTGGCCTTGCAACTGGGATTTCTACTCAGCTCACTACCTTTTGATTACAGGACCTTTGGCTTGCACATTCCTATGTTGTTTGTCAGCATGGATGAAAACCACTGATTATCCCCTCTCTTCCTTGCAATCTATCCATTAGGGGAATGAGAGCTACAAACCTTGCCATGAAGATGCAGCAGGCCATTCTGTTACTTCAGTCCTGGTTACCTAGAAACTGAACTGTGGCATACAGTACAGTATAATGCATATAATTTCCCCAGAACACTACTGAAAATGAACTGTTACCAATACAGCATGTCATTCCTGGTAAAGCTTTTAAAATAAGTAAATTATACACAACCCTATTTTTTTGAATCTCCAGATTATCAAAATGCCCTGTGTATCCCAAAGTTAACACCAGCTGACTGTCATTAGTGATCGGCAGTTAATAGTTAAGTACAGCATACAGACACCATTAGTGAGCCATGAGGTACAGTACTTGAAAACATGGTAGTTGAATTAAATAAAGTGTTTGCAATATCTCTCAAAAACTCAAAGTTCTCCAGTTTCTCATGAATGGTGATGGGGCAGTGGAGGTAGCTCAGCATTTTGATATTGGGAATGCTGCAGTTTGCAATATTTGCAAAGCACCAGATATAATCAGCGAATATGATATTATTAGACTGGACTATGGGGATGGGCCAAGACAGAGACAATTGATGAATAGGAGCAAGGATGAAGCCTTTGACAAAGCCTTGTACCTATGGTTCATGCAGAACTCTGTCCAGGGCTCTCCCATATCAGGTCCAGTTTTGAAAGGAAAAATGATTCAATGTCATAGAAATATTAATGGCATGAATGATGCTTTTACAGTAACTGAGGGCTGGCTGAATTGATTTAAAAATTAACGTGACATATGTTAATTCTCAGTTGATGGTGAGCTTTCGCCTGCCAGATATGAAAGCACATTTAGTGAACAATGTGCCAGATGATGATGTCAGAAGTGATATGTGTGCTACAATTTTATCATGCTGATGAAACTGGAACATACTAGACAACATTGCCTGAGGAAACCCTTTCATGTTCAACAGAAAAGTCAGTGCCAGGTTTCCAGAAAAATCAAAGAAAGACTTACTGTCTTATGTTGCACTAATGGAAATAGCACTCATCATGACAAACTGCCCATGAATGCAAAATCAATGAAACTGTGGTGTTTTAAATATATCAGCGTGAGCACTTCGCCAACCAGATAAAATACACAGTGCAGACCAATGGCTGGTTGTTTGTGAACATTTTTAAAACTTGGTTTCAGTTTACACCTTGTGTCCAATCCCATCTGCATTCAGACAACTTCCCTCCTCACACAACTATCCTTATTGATAACACTGGCACCCAGCCTGAATTATGGCATATGGGACAATGTGGTGTGCTTTTCTACATGCCAACATGACCCCAAAAGTTCAGCCCATGGACTAGCAGATTTTATAAACATCGAAAGCTGCATGCAGAGGAAGGTCTAGTGAGTCTGCCCGATGTGGATGTACTTGTCCCTTATAGGTCAAATTCTTTACCCCGTACTGCCCCCTTGATCTTTCCATTACATTCATCCCATCTCTTGAAGTACTACATGGTTTAAATATTTATCAGCTACTCTGGCAGCCTATTGAACCCCTCCATCATCACCCTTTCTGTGAGACAGAAAGGATCCCTTCACCCAGGTTATGCATAGCTAGCCCTCTGTTCCTCCTTCACTTTTCATGTGTCTGCTCAGTTAATCTCTTCAGCTATTAGGTCATGTAAACATCTCTTTACTCTGTTTGATATCTGTTTGACTCTTATGCATTGCCCACTCCTTTATTTTTGGTATTTATAGTTTGCACTTCTTAGCTCATTGTATCTTTACCTCTGTAAATATATCATATTTACTATGTCTATATTTCAGATTATCTCTGTACAGTAATTGTTTATCTGTGTATTGCAACTCTGGACATTTGTGAAAATGAGCATTTTTGCTCACACACTTTCCAATACACAAATACAGTTGACTGACTGACGGATTGACTGTTTGACTGACTGATTGAATGATTGATTGAAATAGTTCTTCCTGCATACAGGTCTTGCTGAACATACCCCTGACAACTTGTTGCAGTTCCCTTGGGCACTTATACTATCACTGGGTCTGAATATTACTCCAGTCCATGATATTAATTCCACTTATGTATTTGAAGATCTCTATAGTATCCTATCTCTCTCTATCTCTCTCTCTCTCTGTTTGTCTGCCTCTGCCTCTCACTCTCTCTGTCTTGAACAAAAGTGAGCACATGTTCAGGCTCTCCAATCACTGTCTGTATGTGTTTCTCTCCTGTCCTTGAATCATTCTAGTGGTTGTCTTTTTCAAAGCCTTCAGCTTTTTCACATCCTGACAGAGATCAGAATTCCAAAACTGGACACAGTACTCTGGGCACAGATGTACTAGGCATCTGTACAAGAGTAATAAAACTCCTTGCTCCCGTTACTGATCTATCTGTTTATACATCCCAGAATTCTGTTTGCTTTCTCCACTGCCTTAATGCATTGCACAGATGACTTTAGGAAGCTCATACTCCCAAGTCCTTTTCATCATCGGGCACTGTGATGGTGAACCCCTCCAACTGCACTTAATCTTTGGATGTTTCTCCCAATGTACATGACTTTTCTACTTCTTAGCATTGATCCCCCATGCCAGATTCTAGACTCCCACTCTAGCTTTTCCGGGTCTTCATTCAAGTCCCTGAACCCCTATTCACTATCAACCTTGCCACAGAGCTTGGTGCTGTTTGCAAAAATGAAGACTTTGCCCTTGATGCCCTCAATGATATCCCTAGTTCCTATGGAATACATTAAACAGCAATAATCTGAGCACCAAGACCTTCAGAACCCTACTCGTAACATCTCTCATGCCTGCGTATTCCCCATTTATCAATCAATTCTGCATTCTCCTTGGCCAACTTCCCACCCAGTAAGTCATTTTGACTTCCACGTCAAGATCCCCTTGCTTTTTTATGTGTCCCCTGTGTGGGCTAGATTGGGAGGTATTGTTAAAGTCTATGTACATTACAGTATGTATACTGCCTGCCCCCTATCAACAGCCTTCATTATCTAGTCAAAGAACTCTAGCAAATTTGTTTGTCATAACCTTCCAGACACAAACCTGCTGTCCATCAGTACCTTAACCTCTAGGAATTCTAACAGCCTTTCCATCAAAATGGTTTCCATCAATTTGCATACTATGAAACTCAAGCTGGCTGTCCTGTAGTTCCCTGGGTCATCCTTGGTCCCCCTTTTGTGAAGGGGCATTGTATCTACTGTTCTCTATTTCCTGTGCACCTCTCCAGTCTCTAAGGAGTTATTGTACAAGTCAGCTAGGGATGAAATGCTTGCAACCTCACCCTCAGCACCCCTGGGTGTACATCATCTGGCAGCAGATACTTATCCACTTTCAGGTCTAGTAGCCCTTTGAGGACCCTCTGGCAATGTATTCAGCACATTTCTTTGCCTCTTCCACTCCCCAGCGGTAATGGTCCCTGTTCTGTTTGGTAAACACTAAGCAGAAATACTGGTTTTCTTTTAATAGTTCTGCTTTACCCATATTGTCTTTCACCCAACCCTTCCCATTCTTCAACTTGACAATGCTTTATTTCCTTGGTCTTTTCTCCATAATATAGCAAAACAGGCTGTTTCCCTTTCCTTAAGCTCTATCTGCTGTTCTCAGTTCTGTACTAGACTTAGCTTTTTTACCACACTGCTGGCCACTTTCAGTTTCTTAAGGTAGACTTCCTTATCCTCTTCTTTATTATTCCCTTTATATTTTCTGAAAGCTGTCTATTCTCTTTCTCATTGCTATTTTAACCTCCCCAGAGAATTATAGCAATTTTTCCTGTTTTTTTTTCTGAATTCCTATCATCTTTAAGTTGGAGCTGCTGATGTCCTTATGACTATCTCAAATTATGTCCAACTTTGTTTCCACCCCCTCCACCCTTCTGTACCTAGGCAGGTGTACACTAAGACATGGCTAGATATTTCCTGACATTTCTGTGATATCATTAGAAAATTTCCCTGCCTGCCTGCAATACCACTGTGAACCACCAGAGAGAATCTCTTCAGATATATTGCAAAATATCTGAATGATTCTATGACTACACTCTAAAAGAAACTGTGCAGTTGTCCCTGTTGCTTCCACCAAGTCACTTTGACATCAAACTTGCCAACTGACTTTACAGCATTATCACTTTGTCGATGGCGATCACATCGCCATGGCAAAGTGTTTATAGACCATAACAGCACCGGAGTCATTTACAGTTTGCAGGGGCTGTGACCCCACACTTCCACTCAGGGGCTCTGCCCCAGCACCTCCAAAATTATAGATTCCCAACAACTCGGGGGTGATGTTGGGAGAGTGGCCAACACCGGGAGTCAGTATATCGGCATATCACTGCTACAACCCATTCTACACTGTGGATGTCAAATGGGTTGTGTTACTGTGCTGGATTCACTGTCAGGGGTTCGCTCTCTTGATGTGATACCATCCTGGTTAGGGATTAGCTATGCTAATGTATCTGATGTAACCGTAGTTAGACTGCACTAGATACATGGCAGCCTGCTACCTAGTCAGTGCTCCCTGCACCAAGAAGACATCCTGGAATCCTTCCAAGAGGAACTGATGTCTTCTGCTGCTGGCTTTGGAAACCCTACAATCAATATCTGGTAGACTGAAGTCTTCCATAATTATCACCTCCTCCAGTTTTGTTGCTTGCCTGAGCTTACTTGCAGGCCCTTCATTCAGCCTCTCACTCTGGTTTGCTGACCTATAGACTACCCCCAGCGTCTCCTTCCTGCCCACTACAAACTCAGTCATGATACCCAGTGTCTCAGTTCCAGTGTCCCCCACTTCTTACCTCATCACCTTAATCAACTCCCTGTCATAAAAGGCAACCCCCTTCCCCTTTTTCCTTCCCTATCTCTCTTAATATTGTATATCCAGGGATACTAAGGTGGTTTGGTGACACCCATGGCTCTGTAACTGCCATCCAGTCCAAATGGCTCTCTACTTCTGGGCTTAGAGATTCCTCTTCTTGTTTTACAGACTCCTGGCATTGATGCATAGAATTCTCCATGATATCTGATGACCTTCTGGGCTTCTATTTGCAGCTTAGAGGTGTTCTGCACCATGTGACATACCCCCACCCTCTTTCTGCCCTTCAACCCTCTTATGGCCCTACTTTCTTCCCAATTTACCAAAGTCCTAAGTTGTCTTGCCTGATTGGCTTGCAGTTCTGGTCGCGCTTCTAAGAAGACTGTCATATTAGATCATCCCCTAAATTTTGCCCCAGCAATCTAAACCTCCTGTCCACCACCTCTAGCCTACACTTTGCCAGGTCATTCATTCACAAATGAACAAACACATGTGGAGTCCCCTCCCCTAACAGGGACTGGAGCTTAGGTATTATCCCCTCAGCCATAATGCCCAGGTGGCAAATCGTGCTCCTTCTGTGTGTCTCTCTTCCCTCCCTCCAAAGCGTCTGTTACTTTTTTGTGACCCCTGCCCATCTCCTTTCTCTGTCAATACTAAATAAAAGTAATTCCTCAGGATGCCCACCTTTTCCTAGTTCTCCTCTACGCATTCATTCCCTTCTCTTGTTAACCTTAAAATCCCACCCCTGATATTCCTCTTTTCACAAACACACCTGAAATGTATTGTTCCTTTTCATTTACTTCCTGGGTTATTTTCAGTTCACTTCATACCTTTGTGCTCCTTTCTACTTTCCCTGCTTCCCTCTGTTTCCCTGATACACTTCCCTGTCCTGATCTCTCTGCATTTTCTTATACCTTCTGAATGCTACCCTTCTAGTTTTTACCTTTTCAGCCACCTGTATTGAGAACCACACTGGTCTCATTTTCCTCCTTCTTTTCTCCACTTGTTTAATGCAGAGGTTTTTGCCTTTACTATGTTCCCATTTAGCTTTGCCTGCTGTTCCTTCTCCTCACTCATGTCATCCCACCCTGCGAGTTTCTCTTATAGGCTGGCTTCCTCTGGCCATTGTGTGACATGTAGGCTGCCCCATATCCTGCAGTTCCGGTGGACACTAGCCACACTTAGGAAACTAAAATGAAGCAGACTGCTTGTTAACATGTTCTCCTAAGAAAACAAACTGCCAAATTCCAACTGAGACAATAAACTAATTATGTTTATGTTACTAATTAGGCTTATGTTACCTGCTTGTAGAATCCTGGGCTGAACTGTGGCAAGGGACAATTTTGAAATGTTGGAGCAAATTACAGGTGCTGACAGAATGCCCAGAACCCACAGCTCAGCTAACCAGCATAAGTGAGCAACAACAGGTGGTGACCACAGGCCTTTTACACCTCGCCCAGTAAAATGAATGCCTGCCAGACCTAATAGCAGAGTATGTCATCTTTGATGAAAACCATGATATATAATGGTGAGCTAACTAGCAATGATAATGTAAAGTTCATCCAGAACAACCCAGCTGTTGTAGATGCACCTGATAATAAGGATGAAAGAAGAAGTTTCTGTACTGACACCCAATCCCAACAGCATCAAAGGCAGTCAATGCTTTGGTAAGTGCCTTCCTTGGCTTGAATGCCAAGAAAGCACTGATTTTTATGCCCCTACACTCCTACTATCATTTCTGAGACCACAGTCGGCGGGCAGCGGGCGGCAGGCGGGTGGATGCTGTCGCCCGCCGGCCGCGGGGGAGCGGTGGAGGGCTTGGTGGGTGGGGACACTAGACACCAGGGAGATGTTTGGGGGTGTGCTAGACATTCTGCCCGGCGATCGGGTTTTACTGTCCACTGGACCACACCAGGAGTTATTCGGGTTGGGGAGGGAGATACATTCCTGCCCGCAATCGGGCACTCGGGGTTTATACAGGTTCTGCCCACGATCGGGCACTGGGGGTTTATACAGGTTCTGCCCGCGATCGGGCTGTGGGATGTGGGGACATGTACTGTACTGCCCGCGATCGGGCTGGTGGGGGGCACAGGGAGCGAGTTGGGGCCAGCTAGGGTGGCAGCTGCTGTGCTGCACCCTGCAATGCAGCAGCTCACCTGTGGGTGGCCTCGACTTAAGCCTTTTTTGGCTCAAGCATGCGGGCGCGGCTTGGGGTTGCGCTGCACAACTCTGCAGCCCGACTGATGTCGGGTTGCGCGGTTATGCATGGATCCTCCCCCTCCTGTTGAGCATGCATTCATTTGCATTGCTCTCTTGCGCAACCTGGTGCCAGTGGCGTAACTGCCTCCTGCTGAATATCGCAGAATGGCGCATTTTGGACTTGCGCATGGCGCAACCCTGTTGCGCATGGCGCAACCCTTTTGAATATCTGGGCCCAGGTATATAAGTGTATAACAGTATTTGTTCTAAATAATCCCACAACCTTACTTTGATGTCCTAAAAACAATGTTCAAGAGTTAATTAGATTCAATAGGCTAAGCCCCTCCTTAATAGTGACCTCCCCACTGCAACTTCTATAAAGCAGACAGACTGTGGGCTGCCAGCCCTATAGAACACTTATGCAGCTCAACAGGTAAGACAAACGAATATATTGCTCACTTTAAATTTACTTCTTTGTCAAAGGGCACACCATGCAATATTTAGGGACTCCTGGTCTCATTTCCTACATGGGTTTTGTTAGTGCAATCTTTATTCATTTAGAAGCTAGCATACTTCCACACTTTGCAAAAACACACTGTTTTAGTTTATTTAAATGCTCAATACAGAGCTCTGTTTCAGAGGGTTGCTAACAACAAGGTCATCTTTAGTTTTTATTTTATTCAGGTTCTCTCCCTTCTCTGCAACTATTAATTTGAAAAGTACAACTCTTTTCTTTTGGCTCATTAGAGGCATGAACCAAGCTGCAAATGAAAATCTTTTCTTAAGGTTTTCTATGTCTGGGGGGGGGGAGTTTGAAAACTGCAGAACTCCTGCCTGAACCAAACAATAGTTTCCCCCTTCTACTAAAATAAAGTAGAGCAGATTGGTAATTCCTTCTATTAACCAAACTAATGCTCCCAAAAATGCAGCATAAGGTAACGAAATGAAAAGGGAAAGGGAATGCTAAAATTTTGCTTGTTCTTTACATTTCTGTGTAACAGGCTATCTGCTCAACCAAGTCTAACAGATAATGCTAGACAAACTAAGGACCTAACAGACTATTTTAAAAGGGTCCTGCAAAACTGTGAAACAGACAACTCTTAACATATTGTGTCTGCCCCTTGAGCACTTAGAGGTACTTCCACTTTTAGCAAGCAATACTCCTTTAATATATCCATGTGTATATATATTATACGTTTCTATGTTTCACAATGCCTTCACTATTCAGCATCCGGCGCTTTATACCTAAGCACTTTATGTCTTGGGGGGGGTACTTAGAGGGAATTTTAGGGCCTGTACTCATCACAGGGAGCACCCTGTGACAGACTGTATCAAATGCCTTGCTAAAATCTAGGTAGGCCATGTCCACAGCCCCTCCCTGGCCTTCTACTTTGGTCACCCAGTCACAGAAATCTATTAGATTCGTCTGACATGACCTTCCCATCGTGAATGCATGCTGCTTTGGGTCCTGTGCCCCACTGGCATCTAGGTACTCAACAATTCTTTCCTTCAGAAGTGATTCCATCATTTTCCCTACCATTGAGGTCAAACTAACTGGTCTGTAGTTTCCTGCCTCTGTCCTGCTCCCACTTTTGTGAAGATGAATCACATCTGCCCTCCTGCAGTCCTCAGGTACCACCCCATCCTCCCATGATTTGTTAAAGAGAGTAGTCAAGCGGGCGTCACTAGTTCTACCCTTAGTTCTTTTAGAATTCTTGGGTGAATCCCATCAGGCCCCATTGCTTTGTCCACCTTCAATTTTATTAGTTCTTTCAGAACCCTTTCTTCTGTAAATGGACTGGTATCGACCCCCGTCTTCAGAGTGTTTCTCTTATTTGGTTTACAGTAACTCCCCTCCTCTTCCTTTGTGAATACTGAGCAGAAATATTCATTCAGTATACCTGCTTTTTCACTGTCACCCTCTACCCACATTCCTCCTCTTTATTAGCTTCAGTATCCCTCCTTTGGTCTTTCTTGGCTCCCTAATGTACCTATAAAGGTTGTATCCCCTTCTTAACAGAATTGGCTATCCTTTCCTCGGTTTGGGCCTTTTGCTATTCTGACTGCCTTCCAGCCTCTTTCTGCTTTAACTGATAAAGTTCTCTGTCCTGCTCTACTGTGCTTCCTTATATTTCCTGAATGCTGTCCTTTTCTCCTTAACCTTCCCTGCCACCTCTTTTGTGAACCATAGCGTTTTTTCCTTCATTGTGTTTTATTGATTTGCTTTACACAAGGCTTGTTGCCTCTGTGATGGCTGTTTTGATCACTCCCCATTGTTCCTCCACCCCTCCTTCTTGCCTGTTTGCTAGTGCTTTTCTGAGGCACTCTCTCATTTTCCCAAAGTCAGCCCACCTAAAGTCTAGTACTCTTGCTTTTGTGTGGCTTGATTGTATGGCTGTGTTTATCGTGAACCACACTGTTTGGTGGTCGCTTGTTCCCAGATGGCTACCCACTTCTAAATCTGAGATTCTTTTTCCATCCCCATTTGAAAATACCAGGTCTAAGATTGCTCCCTCCCGAGTGGGTTCCAATACTAGCTGTCTGAGGCATGCCCCCTGTAGGGCATCAAGAATGACCCTGCTCTTGGATGTGCCTGCAGCAAAGGTGCTCCAGTTAACATTTGGCATATTCAGGTCCCCCATCAACAATATCTCCCTTTTTCTGCCATTCTAAAACCTTCTATCATTTCCTTGTCCATTCCCTCCCCCTGACATGGGGGTCTGTATACAACCCCCATGCGGATTGTGGTGCCATTTCCTGTCTCCAGGGTAACCCAAAGTGCCTCATCTCCTCCCTGTTTACTCTTTAGTTCTGTTGCTTTGATCCCTTCCTTTACATAGAGAGCTACTCCTCCTCCTCTTTTACCCTCCCTGTCCCTCCTGTAGATTGTGTATCTTGGTATGTTGACATCCCAGTCATGATTCTCTGTGTACCATGTTTCTGTGACTGCCACAATATCCAGGCAACCTCTTCCATCAAGGCCACTAGTTCAGGAGCTTATTACACAGACTACGGGCATTGGTACTCATCACCCTCCACTTTTTGATAGCCTTACCCCTTTTACCCCATTTCTGTCCTTACTGCCTTTGCCTTTTTTTACATTTAAATCTTTTCTGCTCCCTAATAACTTCTGCACCTTGGTGTTTACCTCACTAATCACCATGTTTTTTGGGGGGAGGCTCGGATTTCCCTGCTCCTTTTCAGTGCCTCCCCCCTTGGCTAGTTTAAATGCTTGCCAATGAAGCATTTAAACCTCTCACATAGGATCCTGGTTCTCCCCCGGACTGATGCAGACCATCACACCAGTATAGGTCTGCATCCCTCCAGGTGGCTCCCCAGTCCCCAATGAAGCCAAAACCCTGAGTTCCACACCAGTTTCTCAACCACTCATTGAATTCTCTGGTGAGAAGTGCCCTAGCATCTCCCTTGCCATAGACAGGCAGCACCTCCGAGAAGGTTGCGTTATGTGCTACTTGTCTAAGGCCCCTTCTCAACTCTACAAACTCCTCTTGCACTGCTCTGATCCCATTCCTAGCCAGGTCATTTGTCCCTAGGTGGACCATGACATCCAGCTCCCTCCCTCGTGCAGCTTCTCCCATGATCCTGAGGATTCACTTCCTGTCCCTCCAAGCCTTGGCGCCAGGAAGGCACCTTACCTCCCTCTCCTTCCTCCCCCATTTCTACCCCCTAATGACTGAGTCCCCCACCAGGAGTTGTTTTCTTCCCCTGTGGGGTCCCATACCACCCTCCTGTGGGTCTCCTTTGTGAAGGTTCCCAGCATCCTCCTTGGTCTCCACTGCAGGTGCCTCCATAGAGGAACCACTATCCACCAGAAGAGCGAATGAATTGTGGAGAAGTACAGCTGGAGGGATGCAACTCTGTTCCACCACCCTCTCCCTCCTTGAGCCCACCCTGGTCCAGCCTCTCCTCTTTCTTGGCAACCTCTGAGGTAGTGGCATTGGCCCTGGTGGTCCCTGGTTGGGGGAGGAGGTTTCATGAATCCTAGCCAGGTCAGCCTAGAGATGGGCAACCTCCTCTCTCAGACCAGAGAGGTGCCTGCAAATAGGGCAGCATCGCAGCCTCCAGAATGTCTCCCGGAACACTGCCACCCCACAGCCATTGCACTGCACCACTCCTATCATGTCTTATTTTGTGTCCTTTCTACTGTTTCTCTGGATGCTTATTGTCTCCTCTCCTTACAACTCTCACCCTTCCTGTCCTTCCATGTCCAGACCATCTATCTCCTAAAATTTGGGGGATTTCTTCATTTAAAAACTTTTCAGTGTTTTTTCCCTCAGCCCCTTCAGGAAAGCCAAGAATCCTGATATTGTTTCATCTCCCTCTGTTCTGCTGATCCTCAGCTCTCCACCATGAAGTAGTCAGTCTCTCCTAATGTTCCCTTAATTTGGGCCAGATATTATCATTGTTCATCTCATGATCCTCTAATCACTGCTCCACCACATTCTTTTTGTCACTAAGCCCCTTGACTTCCAAAGCTGTACTGGATAATGTGTTGGTTATTGAGTCTACCCTCTTAAGGAGGGTTTCCAGCTTAGAGGTAATATGTAGGAGAGAGGCCCCAACATCCACTGATTGTTTAGCAGGTTTTTCAGAAAACTAAGACTGAGAGAGGGACAGTGTTTTATTCAGTAATGGATCCATCCCTGCTTAGATAAATGTTTCTAACCAGGTGAGAGGCAGTTGTCGTTTCATGCCCAGGGTCCCTGACTACAATTTGCCCCATGTCCTCCATACAAAACTGTCTGGCAGGCAGGAAATAGCACTGTATTGTGACCGTTAGCCAACCAGGTGCCAAAAAAGCAGCCTACATTTTGTCTCTCGCTCGACACATGTCGCACCGCTGCCAGCACAGAGCTGCTATTATTGGTGAATAAAAAAACTACATTGCATGTCCCAAGGGCTTGGGGAGTCAACAGAAGTACTGTAGTGACCCAAGAACCCCCAACTTGCTATGGATATTGCTGACTCTTGCTTGCTAGGGAACGGAGCACACAGCTTAGGCATCCATCTTTCTCAGCGCCGAAACCACACCCTCTAAGTAACCAGTTTCTAAGGGAAAGTGAGAAAAATATTACTGAGCAAATTATACAAAAGAAATCTGAGATTACTGATACCACAAATTTGACTTACGAAGCACTAACTGAAATGCCAGTAACAGACTCAGGTGAGATACAGTACCCGAAAATGCTGTTGAGACAAAATGAAAGTCAACCAGTTATGCAGGATTATTTCACCATCCAGTGGATTAAGCTAAAAGAAGGCATGCTGTTCATCTAAGAGATCTGGGGGAATGGAAAAGACTCCGGTTCAGTTTTATCTGGGGAAAATGCTAATATAGCAATCACTAAATGTTCATCCAACAGATGTGTGTGCACTAATCCATGCCCTTGGTCAGAATACCTTTGAATTCAACTATCCAAACTCAGTACTATTGGAATGTTTTTGGACAAAATATTACCAACATAAAGACACACCTCTTTGTGCCCCTTTTTCAGCAATACCCCTTACAAAGCCAGCATTTAAGGTGGTGACAATCCTGTTTGGAAGAGATCATAACAGACATTCTGTACCAGCTGGAAAAATGATGTGAGATTCAAGGAACCACAGACTCCATAATATATAGTGAAGGATTCTGGACCGGAGGACGAAAAGTCAGAGTAAATTTAAGGAAAACTGACAAAGGCGTACAGCATTTACTGAGTTGTCTTTACTTAGGAAGAGACAAAGGAATTCTATTTTACCAGGGACGAGCTAAGTCATACTACAAGTGTGGATCTTTACAACATATCAACTCCAGTTCTTAAAAAATCAAATATACTTTACATGGTACAACTGGACATTATAACTTCCACTGTACATTCACCCCCAAATATAACCTTTGTGAAGACAAAGGCCATACTTTTAGATCTTGCCCTTGGGCAGCCCACAACACAACCGATGCAGACTATGTAGAACAGGACTTTATACAAATAAGGCCACACAAGCAAAGACCTTTCCACAAACCACAAAAAAACAAAACAAAAAAAAATCGGCTCCTAAGACAAAATCTGGACAACCCCAAAAAGAAACTCAGCCACAGATACAGAGCAAAACATGAATACTGATATACCAGAAACTGAGGGTACCACAGCAGAAGGAAACAAATTGAGCCTCCCCCATTGTGCCACTGAAGAAGAAAATATGCCACTACCCAAATCCAGAAATTGAAGAGAGAACCTTTCAAATGGTACAAAAGGGAAAAAGCAAACACAAAACAGGGAAAAAGAATCTTCAAGAACCACTATAGCTAGAAAACAAATTTGCCTCTCTGCAGTGAGGTGAAACTGAGATGGAAGATGGTGCTGATACTGCCTCAGATGATTCTTCACAAAAGAGCCCTGCTTCAGAGACTGAGAAAGTATCTGATTTAACAAAAAAACTAATAGAAAAAGATGGGGAACTAGAGCCATGGTTATGATGGTAACCTGACAAAAAGCTTAAGTGATGAATGACAAGTTCTCAGAGCTAACCCTAGCATCACAAAATGTTAACAGCATAAAAAACAGAGATAAAAAGGATGGCCATTTATGCATCATTTGAAAAAAAAATTAGTTTTGATTTTGTGTTTTTTCAGGACCCTAGGCTTAGCACTACCACTTAAATTCAAAAATCTAGTGCAGCATGGGTTGAGGGGGTTCCAGGTGCTAACATCAGCCGCAAAATTAAGCTGAGCAATATATCGCAGGAAGCACATTGCGGTTGATAACACTGCAGGTAAATAATATCGGGGGCATCAATACCGCATGTTACCAGCCTGCAATGTGCTACCAACTCCCACAGAGCCCGACTGGAGATGGAGGTAGGGCAACGGCAGTGGACATGGTATGGCACCCAGTTGACATGGCACTGGGACATAGGAAGAGGGAGTACAGTGCCACACCAACCAGCAGAGAACAGCCACAATGCCACCCTGCTGCTGCACCGACTGCCACCAAAGGACAACACCTGGGAGCCTAACAGGGGGCGGGCACTGATGGGACTCCATAGAATACACTGTAGCCATAGATCCTAGTGCCTGCACCCCATGGAGGGATGTGTCTCCAGAGCACCACTCTGCACAGCCCTGGGAGCCCCAGAACTGCAGACCTACCCACAGCCCCCAAACCTTCCCAACAGACAGCCTGGTTACTTTGGCCATGGATAATGTTACCCATGCCTGTGGTGCACCTGCCTCGAGGAGGACACCTACCTCATGTGCAGCCAGCCAGTTGTTCTGCTGCCTGTCTGCACTGTTATGTCATGTGATAGTCTATCCTGACTATATTATGTTCTGCAGTATTTTGACCGTGATGTTATGTACTGCGATTGTATGCACAGCGATGTTTACACATAGAACCATCTACGAAATGAGTCATTTTGGCTGTAGGGTTGTTCACAGAAATTCCTACTCCACTGTAGGTTTCCTCACCTATCAACCAATGTGTGGAGCCCCAAACCGGTTCCGTGTGTAAACATCCCTGTGCATACAATCACAGTACATAATATCATGGTCACAATACCACAGAACATAATATAGCTACCTGCTGGGGAGGTGAAGGGGGACCACTAGACACCAGGGATGTAGACTACTGCATCTCAGTAAGTTGGGGGGGGAGGCAAACACAATGTGGGTGGCTGCAGGTACAGTGCCCAGGGCACCATTCAGTGGGCTGGAATCTCAATTGCACCTTGCTGTTTCATGCCATGCACTGACCACATGTTTTGGGTGGGTGATTAAGTTAAATGCTGACATTGTAGTCAGCAATGTGTAGCCTACTTTGTTATGTGCGGCGATATTGTGTCCGCGATGATTTCGCCAGGTACCCATAAAGTGCAGAGCTGGCAAAAACATAAAAGTAAAAATACATACAGTACCATTCAAAACATGAAGTATAGTACAAATATAGTACATCTCAATCAAAGATGACTGTCATTATTATGTAAAAAGTGTGGTAGAGAAACTAAGCTACAGGAGCAGGCACAGGAAGAGACATACCTGGGAAAGCAAAAACTATGTGTAGTTAAGACAAACATAGTAATAAAACAAGAACAGTCAGCCAGATATAGGTATAGGCAGAAGATGGAGTAGAGCTAGATGTGCTAGAAGTGACAGGCTGAGCACCAGGTTACTAAGTACTAGTTTAGGTCTAAGAGAAAGGCAGTTATAGCACAATGTCGTGATAGGAAGGGATGACAGAGTGGGGTGGAGGGAAGGAAAGGAAAAGAGAGGCAAGCCAGGAGCTGTACTCCTTCAGGATGCTGAGAACCCTGCAAGGGGACAGGACTCAGTAGATAGGAGATGATTGGGGGGAGCAGAAGGAGGGAAAAACAGGGCGGTGGAGGGAGGGAAGGGGGGATAAAGAGAGGCAGGCCAGGAAACTAACCCCTACAGGATGCTGAGAACTCTTATAAGGGGACAGGACCCAGCAAGTTAGAAGGTGATGGAAGAGGGGGCAGAGGGGAAAGACAGGTGGGGGAGGCTAGGAAGGAGGAAAAGAGACAAGCCAGGAACTGTAATCCTTCAGGATACTGATAATCCTGCAAGGGGACAGGACCTTGTAGCTAGGAGGTGACGGGAGCAGATGGGGGAAGTGGGTGGAGGATCATGAGGGGGGAGGGAGATTGGGTGTTGAAGGCACCTGCTAGAGTTAGCCTAGTACAGGAGATGGAAGGCATGGGGGAGAGGAGGGAAGCGATGGGAAATTGGTGGGCATAGTAAAGTATTAGGTGCCATTACAGTGATGAACTGTATGTTTACAGAGGAGAAGTGAGAGTGAGTGGCGGGATTGAGTAGAGTGAATTTCCAGTGGAGGGAATTCCAGATATTGGGGAAATTATAGAAGAAGATGGTGAGGCCAGAAGGAGTGTGTCGTGATGGGAGGGCAAAAGTTCCATGTGTGGAGGTGTGAAGGGTATAGTAGGAGGGGAGTGAGGAAGAAAGGAGGGAGTGCAAATAGGGTGGTAGAGAACCATGCCAGAACTTCCCAACTAGATTAGTGATGTGTGACAGGTGCCTGGCATGGAATGAGGGAAAGGAAAGTGATGGATAAAGGTCACAATGATGAATACATGAGGAGGGAGTCAAGTATGAAGCAGCAGAAGGAATTGAAGAGAGTGTCCAGTATGGATAAGGTGGTTTTGTGGGTGGAGCTGTGGACAATGTCCCCCAAAGTCGAGGACTGGGAGAATCATCTTTTGGATGATTTCTCTCCTGGCTTGCTTTGGCAGGTGCACTGCAGTGTCTGTACAGAGCACCAAGTCTAGGGAGTCATTCTTTATGAATGGCGTCAATGTGTATCCCAAAATCTAACTGCTTGTCTCGCCATAGGCCTAATACTTAAATGTGGCTACATCCTCTAGTGCTGAGCCAGAGGGGATGTGGAATGCAAGGGTGAAATTGAGCCTGGTAAGTTCTTATGTGGAGCCAAAGGTCATAGAAACCATTTTTTTGACTTTCATAATGAGTTGGTTTGCATTAAACCAGTGTTGGACACTGCTAAAGTTGAATTGAAGGCTGGTGGCCACCTCTGAGGGGGAGTTCCCAGAGGAGAATAACACAGAGTCATCTGCATACACATGGATACATGAGGAGGTGCAGGCATTAGGAAGGTTGTTTAGTAAGATAGAAAATAATATAGTACCAAGTACTGAGCCTTAGGGGACACCTGTGTTGATTGAGAGTGGAGGGGAGAGGGGGTTGACTACTCTGATGAACTGAGACCAGCCTACGAGTTAGGACTGGAACCAACTGATGGCTGAATCAGAGATGCCAGCCACAGTCAGCTTGCTGAGGAGAAGGGAGTAGGAGACAGTGTCAAAGGATTTAGCCAAGTCAACAAAGATGGCAGAGGTGATGCAACCCTGATCCATGCCTGAATGGAGTCAGTGACCTGTAAGAGGGAGGTGGTGGTGGAGTGGTCTTTGTGAAAGCCAGAATGGAAAGGGGTGGAAAAGGAGGAGGAGTTGAGAAAGAAGGAGAGTTGTTCCAGGGCCAGATGCTCCTGCAGTTTAGCTAGAGTGGTGAGAAGAGAGACTGAGTGGAAGTTGAAGAGGTTGGAGGTGTCCCCACCTTTAGGGAGAGGGATCACGGTGGCAGACATTCAAGCATCAGGAACTGTAGTGCATAGGAAGGAGAGCTTCAGAAGATTAGTTAGAGAATAAGCTATGAAGTAAGCAGAAAGGTGAAGTAGCTTGGGGTCAAGGCTGTCAGGGCTTTTGCCCTTGACTGGATTTAGGGCAAGTAATACACACGGGGTGTCATCTGGGTGAATGGGCTTGAAAGAAAACTGTGGGGAAGAAGGAGACCTGGAGAGGGTGGAGAGGCAAAGGGGGAACAGTGGAGTACCCAGAGACAGGGCAGGGAAGAGATGGAAGAAGGGAGGAGGCACAGTTAGTGAAATAACTGTTGAATTATGAAGCCACAGTGAGAGGGTCATCAATTATCCGGGTGCTGATTTTTAGGAAAGGAGGTGAGGAATGAGTATGGGGGGGACAGAACCTGGATAACCTTCCAGAATTTAGATGGATTATTAATGTTTGCTTGGAAAGAGGATTGGAAGTACTTGGCCTTGGTTAGGCGAATGGCCTTGGTGCAAGCCTTGTGGAGTGAGTGATAGCACTGAAGATGAGGGGGAGAACCAGACATTTTATACATAGCCCAAGCTTGGTCTCTTGCATGTTGGCATGCTATGAGCTCTGCAGTGACCCAAGAAAGGTGATTCCCATGTACCCTTGCATTTCTAAAAGGTGCATCTCAATCCCATACTTTCAGGAATTGTGAGGGGGCAGAGGTAATTGGTGTCCAGTTGATGTTGGATAGGTCATATTGTAGTAAGGACAGATCTAGGGAGCAGAAGGAATGGAAATTGAGAATGACTGGAAGGGACTTGTGATTGTGAAATTTATGTACACAGTAGACCATATGAAGATCACTGAGTGCATTATGGAGAATATCACAGTTTATAACATGGTGGGGGTGAGGTGTCAGTACTCAGTCAATTAGGGTATGTTTCCCTGATTTGTCATTTAGACATGTTGGGTCATAAATAAGTTGTTTTAAGTTTAGAGAGGAAACATGGTTGCCGATTTTAGAGTGCGTGCTGAACAGTCAATTTATCTTAAAGTCCCCTAGGATGAAGAGATCACCAGGGGTGGCAATAGAGGAGATGGTGGAGAGAAGATCAGTGATGGAATTGAGGGAGGAGCAGGGAGATTTTGGCAGCAGTAGACACTGCCTACAAAGATGGGGAGGGAGAAAAGAAGGAATATTTTTACTAGTAACAGTTCATAGGCAGAGGGGGATGTCAAGGAGAGACAGCAGCATTTAATGGATGTGGATATGTACATTGTGACTCCCCCTCCCCAAGACTTATGATCCTGAAGGATAAGAGAGTAGCCAGGGATGGAGATGGCCAAGTTGGGGAATTTAGGAGAGAGCCATGACTCTGTTAGGGTGAGGTCAGAGGGTTTAAGTTGTGTCACGTGCAGCTCCAAAAGATCAATTTTGGGGAGTAGACTTCTAATATTTAGATATAGAAGACTTTATCCTTTTGGCAGTTCAGGTGATGGGATGGGAGGGCCAGGGGTTAGCCTCGATATCGCCAGATGTGGATAGCAGTAGTGAGATAAGTGATCATGTGAGGATAGCCAGCCATCTTTTAGACGGTGTGTGAGGACAGTTGTGGGTAGAATTGGGCCTGTTGTTTGTGCCACTGTTTTGGAACACAAAGGCACGCAGGGCAGGCAGATGGGAACCAGCATTAACAAGGATGCTGGCTGCTACACACCAGGGGGAGTGAAGTAGAGAAGGCTGACTACAGGAGGGGAGGGTGGGGAGGTGGAGGGGGCAAAGCGGTGGAGGGTATATTGGAAGAGAGAGATGGGGAAGAGATGTCATGGAGAAGAGCAAGGGAGTCAGATAAGGAGGAAGGGGAGCATAGTGAAGTGGGTTGGGGCAAAAAAGAGAAAAAATAGATTTAGGTGAGTGGAGAGTAGCTGTAAAGGGTCAGAGGAGGGGTAGTGTGGGGAGCAAAAAACAACCAGTCCAGAAAAAGTGAAATAAAAATAGATTTAGGTGAGTAAAGGGTAGCTGTAGGGGGACTGAAGAGGTGAACAATGGGGAGCGAAGGCCGGCCCAGTGACATTGAGGGCTGAGGTGCTGGACACCTTACCTCAAGCCACACCAGCGACCCATGTTTGGGAATGAGCATGGGCCAGCGGGGGTCAGTAGGAAGGAGAAGGAGAAGGATTGAGCATCCGCAGGACTGCTCTCCTTCTCCGGGGTGGGGGGGGATTTCAGTTGTCGGCACTCCATTGGCCCCTAGCTGCTGCTGGGGGCAGTGTGCTGATGCTGCAGCTAAGGGGAGGAGATGGGGCTGACGCTTGGAGAGAGCGCATGCAGAAGCGTGCGCGCTCTCACTGCAGGTGTCATTGCAAGCCCCACCTCCACACACAAGGGAGTAAATGCAGAAAATAGCCCCGGAAGAATGAAGTTGTCCCTGCAGAGTCACCCCCGAGAAGGCATCTACCTGGCTTTGATCCATTGGAGTGAGTTGAGTCGCTCCCCACCACCCTACCATGAAGGGTAAGTCGTGGGTGCACAAGGGAGGGGATCTGACCTTCGGGGGTTGGTGCTGGCGTGACAGCTGATGGCAGGCTTCCAACCAGGAGCTCCAGAAGAAATACCACACACACAAAAAAAAAAGAATGGGGAGCAAAAAATCAGATAATGAGGAGAGAAATTAGTAGGGGAGGGATGGGGAGTAGCTGGAAGACCTGATATTGCATATAGTGGGATATGATCAGGTCTGAACAGGGAATTGCCGAATCATTAAGTATGGATGGTTTGGGCAAGGAATAGGGTAGCCTGTAACACTAAGCTGCAATCAAGTCTTTAACTGGCAGAGAAATAGTAAGGTAGCATGTAACACTAAGTGGCAATTAAGTCATTTAACTGACAGAGAATAGAGTAAGTTGCAGCTGAGAAACATAATGGGGGAATCAGGCAGAAAGGGAGTAAGAGCATGTAGCACTAAGCCGCAATTAAGTCTGTAAACTGGCAGAAAAGATAGAGTAAAATTGTAGCCAAGAGAGGGAGTGAGACAGGGTACAGGGAGTGTGGTATCATGGACCTATTAGAAAGGAAAGCAGACTTTAGAAAAGAGCCAATGAGAGAGGGTAGAGAGGGAAAGGAGGAGCTAAGCTATATTTATTAGAGGCCGGGGTCGGGAAGGGGAGGCGAGACAAAATTCTTATCCCCAAGCCAAGACCCGATGTTGAAATGCAGGGTCTAGGTGTTTGCCAGTAGACTTACAGACAATTGGCTGAATCAGCCAAGCACTAAGTGATGCCACAGGTCAAACAGAGGTCCAAAGCCAGATTGTCCTGTTGGTTGGCTGGATGCAAAATTACCTTTCTCAGGGAGGGTGATCAGCTCCAGGAAGATGTCGTGGAGTTGTGAGTTTGGTCAGGGATTGTTCCAAGCTGCAGCAGCAGCCAGAGCCTAAGGGGTGAGGAAAGGAAAAGTTAGTAATTTAAGCAGAGCAACAGGTGGGAGGAGGGAGGGGGAGGGAGTGAGGAGCAATGGCTAGGTCGGTCTTACAGGAAATCTGATTCAAGAGGAAAGCGTGGGGGGAAGCAGCAGCAGGAACAATGGCAGAGAGAAAGGGTGGGAAGGCAATTTAGGAGCAGCAACAGAAAAGCACAACTTTATCCCTAAGATGGGCTGCCCTCTCTGGAAGCAAGTGAAACAAGAGAGGGAACCATTTAATTTAAATGGGTTGCACTCTCAGGGTCCATGGCTTACTAAAATACATTCAGTCTTCTTACAGCATTTACATTTCAGCTGTGCCAGCAATAACATTTAAAAATCCCTGCAGCTGGAGAAAAGATTTAGCACACTTAAATTTACTGCAGTTGGAGAATAATAAAATAACATTTAAAAACCCTGCTACTGGAGAATAGGATTTAGTACATTTGAACTCACTGCATCTGTAGAATAAAATTGAAACATTCAAAATTCTGATCCCCAAGCCAAGGCCCGATGTTGAAATGTAGGGTCTAGGGATTTGCCAGTGGACTTACAGCCGTTTGGCTGAATAGGCCAAACACCGAAGTGAAGCCACAGTTCAAACAGAGATACAGAGTCAGATGGTCCTGTGGGCTGGCTGGGCATAGAATTACCTTTCTCAGGGAGGGTAGGTGGCTCCAGGAAGAAGCAGTGGAGTTGTGAGCCCAGTCAGAGGCTGGTCCAAGCTGTGGCAGCAGTGGGAGCCTTTCTCTGGGAGGGCGAGTGGCTCCAAGAAGATGCCATGAAGTTGTGAGCCCAGTCAGGGTCTGTTTTGAGCTGCAGCAGCAGCAGCGGGAGCCTTACTCTGGGTGGGCGGACAGCTCCAGGAAGACACTGTGGAGTTGTGAGCCCAGTCTGGGGCTGTTTCAAGCTGTGGCAGCAGTGGGAACCTTTCTCAGGGAGGGTGGGCAGCTCCAGGAAGACTCTGTGGAGTTGTGAGCCAAGTCAGGGTCTGTTCCAAGCTGTGGCAGCAGCAGGAGCCTAAGGGGGCATAGAAGAGTGCTACAAAATATTAGGTATATATTTTGGACCAGGAGACTTGGTTATCAGTTGGGATCAGCTCTTGAATAAAGCCACAAAATGAGTAACATAGTGAAATAAATGGTTTATAGGGAAAAAGAAAATAATTTATATAGTAAAACCAATTTAATACCACTGTTCCTCCATCTAAACTATATATACCCTCCTCATAAACAACTAGAAGTAAGATTATACAGCTGTTTTTTTGTTCCAGTGTGTCTGGGGTAGCAGGCTAAACCCCATTAAAAGGAGAATTACATGTCTAGATATCGAAAAAGGAGAATTAAGCATGACAAATTCAGTGGCCTTCTTTTATTGTATTTTTAGTTTTTCTAATCTAAAACAAATGTTTTCAGAACATCAAACGCTCTGGGCACCATCGGTGCAATACTATATCATAACAGTTTGCGAGACTAGAGACCTGATAATGTTTCTATGTTTCTATGTCACTGATATCAAAGAAATGGGGACAATCTCCATTATGTTATAATCATCCAGAAATGCTATTTCTACTCATCGTCACCAAGCAATAGAAAAAATACAGTATAAGCAGTGCAAGGGTGATATTGACTAGTTTCAAATACTGAATATGGCAAGTGAGAAGTAGACTATCTTTACAACAACTGTATGTTCAGCCAGTACAATTATACTAATTAATTCAGCATAGCATTCAAGACATTCAAAATACTATAACACAACAATATCCAGAGAATGTG
This sequence comes from Neoceratodus forsteri, assembly GCA_016271365.2. NCBI lineage: Eukaryota > Metazoa > Chordata > Ceratodontiformes > Ceratodontidae > Neoceratodus > Neoceratodus forsteri. Next base: position 1,346,609,682 of record CM057458.1, on the reverse strand, counting down.
TATTTAAAGTGGTGGGGAACATTCCAGTGGTTACATCGAATTCTGTCAATTAAAACACAAATGTGAAAATGTAATACAAAAACAGCATAAGAAGGTACTTTTCTGAATAACACCATTAAGTATTTTGATATTCGTATATTTGATGTATAAAATAATTATGTTGACAAACTCGTATTAACATTTGTAATATGTATTTTGATATACCAATAAAACATTCCCCTACTCTGTAGGTAGGGGGTGCTGCTGTCTTGGTTTCCAAGATGGAAGATCTGGTGCCAGATGGAGCTGCAGATGCTCCTGGTAAGGGAAAGTTGGCACTCTTCCCCTCTGTCTCCTCGCATAGGGCTGAAGAATTGAGATTCTATTGATGTGGATATGCTTGGACTTACTTTGCTGGATGGTACTGTGTCTCCATCTCAATCCCTGCCTGACACTGACTTGCTGGATTCCCAATTGCAGGCTGCTGACTTATACCTGCAAGATGCCTTGAATTCAAAGAAATGTCATTTACTGGGATTGTTTGCTGAAGAATATGCCTATTATCAATGGAAGAAAGAACAGCTTTTTGCCCTCCAGGGGAAAACACCGTTTTTCTGATGGGGACGGTTTGTTTCAGGTCAACGTCCTACTGCTGCTGCTCATGATACTTCTGAATCCACACTGGAGAAGTTTCATGCTGCTGAAGTACCCAGTGCTACTTCTCAGCCATCCCTGTTTGTTAGCCAGTGTCAGCACTCCTCAGACTCAGCAACAGCATCTCAGCCTGTTCCTGCAATGGCCACACTTTCACCTCATCTTTCTTCACAGGTATGGCCCTGTTTCCATCAGATTGTTGCTTTCAATCACTCCCCTGCACCAGCCCAAAGATGGAATGCAGTGCATCTTCTGTATATAGGAGGTCTAGAGCCTCTCCCAGACAGAGTCTATGTTGGTAGGACCCTGCGTAAGGAGTCCCTTCTGCTCACTTTCAATGAATTATATGCTCTCTTACACTCCCCTTTGGATAGCTATTTTGACATTAGTTTTCTAACTCGGTTTACCTTAATAGATTCTGGGCTGCCTACCATAAGTTAAAAGACATCCCAGTCTGGCTCCCATTTAAGCTATACCCTTAACCAAGCCTGTGGTTCATACTGTAACAGTTATGCTGAAGAATGAGGGAGTCAACATTCAGAACATATGTTGCTGGTTGTCTCAGAGATGTGATGTACTTGGTGACCCAGAACCGATCCTGGACACCAAATTATTTTGGATGGGACATTGGTGCTTCAAGGTAAATCTCAGACACTCCCACTGGAAACTTCAACTCATTCCCAGTGCATTTTTTCTGGGATGGGGTACAGTGCAATGATTCTACCTGGTGCAACCCAAGACTTGTTTTCACTGTGATTCAGATGTCACCTTAGCAATGCCTGTGACAAGGTCCGCTGCGGTCTATGTTTAACCTTGAGGCACAGCAGCACTCACTGAACCAATGCTCTGTTGTAATTTGTGTGATGAATTAGGACATTCCTATAGAAACTGCAAATGGGCCACTCATAACAAGGAGGATGTCAATCCTCAGGATGCTTTTCTAGCTAACACTCACAAATCCATACAACACAAACGTTACAAGGAGGCGGCAGCATCACTTTTGCAGCTGGATGATGCTGTACTAGAACTGCCTCAGCATCTGGGTATGCCTCTTTCAGATGCTGTGCCTCTTCTTGTGGATCATGTCACATCTGCTGAGCCTCAGCTGCCAGTTCAGTCAGCTGTTACTCTGCTTATGCTTTCCTCCCCATTGGAGGATCTCACTTCAGCTACTACTCCTCCCAAGCAGCCTGACTGCAGTCATGGCACCACCTGACATGACTGTTGTGAGCCTCAAATGATCCCTCCACTTGCATAAATCTGGACTCTTGCCTCCAAAGTTCTCTTCAACAGGTATCCTGATTCCATTGCAGAACAAGTTTGTGGCATTTAGGGAGGACCACTTGGATTCTGAAACATATTTTGCCTCTGAGGCCTCCCCTAACCCTTCTATGAATATGCCTGCATCAACTGACACAGAAGACGAACTGGCTCCTGCTAGGACTAAATTGGAAAAATGTAAAAAAACAAAAATGATTACTAGAAGTGTTTCAAAGCACCTTATGGACTGTGTTAAGTGATCTTGATGTTACCATCTTCTCTCTACCTTATATCCTATGTCCTCTCCTTTCCGGTTAGCCACCATTAATGCAAATAGCATTAACCATGTGGCCAGAACTATGTTATTTGCTCTGCTTAAAGTGTTGACCTTTGATGTTATTTTTGTCCAAAAAACCCGGATGACCTCTTCCAGGGACATGTTCCAAGCAAGCCACCACTGGTGCTGGGGTCCCTCTTTTTGGTTGATTGGTTCCAACACCTGTGACAGAGTGGGAAGTGTATTTATGAAACCTACTTTTACAGTGCATCACTTGGTTGATATACGAACATATGAACATATAAAAACTGCCAGCCAAAAAAGGCCATTTGGTCTATCAAATCTGCTTGATAATGCAGCTAGCAACCCAATTCTGCAGCTGCCCCTCCATCCTTGCACTCCCCTGACTCTCTGTTTTGCCCTGTCCCAGTACCTCTTGAAGCATTCCACTGTTTTACAGGGCACCAGCTCTGCTGGTAGCACATTCCACTCTGCCACCACCCTCTCTGCAAAAAAGTGCCTTCCTAATTCTTTCCTAAACCTTCCACCCCCTAATCTCATATCATGACCTTGAGTGTCCCTCCCTACCCTCCCCTTGAGCAGTCCCTCCATGCCTGTCCTGTTTATTTCTGTCATGTACTTGAAGGTCTCGGTCATATCCACCGTTCCTCCTCTCCTCCAGTAAGTACATGTTCAACTCTCTAAGTCCACTTTCATATGGTAACTCCCCAGACCCTGGATCATCTTTGTTGCTCTGCATTGCACCCCTTTCAGTAATCTAATGTACCTCTTTAGGTACAGGTGCCAGTAATACATGCAGTACTCCAGGTGGGGTCTGACCAGTGATCTATACGGTGGCAGAATCACCTCCCCCCTCCTTGAGGTTATGACCCTTGCAATACAGCCCAACATTTTGTTGGCCATTTCTGCTTCCTTCCTATACTCAATCAATCAATCAATCAAATCTTTATTTATTCAGGCGAACATCGTTGAGCACAGCTCATTTGCAAGATGGACCAGGTAAGTTACATAGATACATAAAAAATAGTCAATATACACACACTGTAGGATACTACATAGAATATTCAGTATACACACAGTCTAAGGATACATTCTAATCAGACTATACATTAAATTCAGGTGTAGTGGTAATAAGGGGTGAGGGGAAGGGGAGCGGGAAGTGGTGTGCCTGGCTGGTGAGGGAGGAGGAAGATAGTGGGGGCCTATATTGTGGAACGGATAAACTGTGGGCCTTATGAAGATGGCAGAAGGGCGGCACTGGGGGGGGTTGTACAACAGGGGTATAGGACTGTGATATATGACAAGGGATTAAGGGGGAGGAGGATGGAAAGGAGGGGTGCATGGAGTGTGAGGGGTGGTGACTCTTAGTAAAGGTGGATACCTTCCATGAGTTGGCTATCTGGGGAGGGAGATGGATAAGATTAGGAATACTCTACTGTTTGTGGAAACAATTACATTTTTCTTTGATAAGCCTCGAATACAGATATTTATACTGTGCAAAGTTGTTCATTGTTCCCATGAGTACCCCCAGATCCTTCTTCTCCTCAGTTTCAGCTAGCTGTGCACCCCCAAATGGTAGATTCTCCTTGGATTCTTAGCCTCAAAATGCAGCACATTGCATTTCTTGGCATTGAATCCCAGTTGCCAGGTGTCTGGCCATCTCTCCAGCCTTGCCAGATCTTCCTGAAAACCCTGCCACCCCCAACCCCCAGGTCATCCACCAGTGCTCTCATTTCTGTGTCATCTGCAAACAGACTGATCTTGCTCTTGATGCCCACTGTAATGTCTGCAATAAATATCTCAACTAACACTGTCCCCAACACTGACCCCTGTGGAACCCTGCTCATCACTGCCCTTGAGGATGAGAGTTCCCCTCCCACAGCCACCCTCTGCTGCCTTCCATGCAGCTAGTTCTCCACCCATCCCACAAATTTTGCCCATGCGACCTTTAGCTTACTTCCAAGTTTCCCATACGGCACTGAATTGAATGCCTTACTGAAGTCCAAGTACAGGACATCCACTGCATGGCCATTGTCCATTTGCCTAGTCACCCTGTCATAGTATTCTACTAGACTGGTCTGGCAGGATCTGCCCTTGACAAAGCCATGCTGTCTACTGTCCTGTAACCCACTGACCTCCAGCAGGGTCACCAGCCTCTCCTTCAAGATTGTCTCCATTAATTTCGCCATGATGGACATGAGGCTCACTGGTCTATAGTTCTCTGGTTCATCCTTGTGGAGGGGAACCACGTGAACCATCCTCCAGTCTTGAGGTACACATCCTTAGTCCAGTGAGGCATTGAATAGGTCTGCCAAGGGGTCTGCTAGGACAGCAGCAAGCTCTTTCAGTACCCTGGGAATTACGCCATCCGGCCATGCTGCCTTCTCCACCCTTAGTACCCTTAACCCCTTTAGCACTCTACCTTCTGTGATTTCCTTGTCCATCACTCCCTCCCTCTCTGTTCTTATTCTCCCCCCACCTTGGGTATCCCCCCCTTTCTCCTTAGTAAAAACCAAGCAGAAGTAGTTGTTAAGTGCATCTGCCTTTTTACCCTTCTTCTCCACCCATCCCCCCTCCCTCTTAATCCTTACTATCAGGTTCTTACAACTCCTTTTCTCCCTGATGTACCTGAGAAAATCTTTCTCCCCCTCTTTAATGCCCTGCACCAGCCTGAGTTCCCTGGATGCCTTAGCTGCCCTTACCTCCCTGGTCACTTCCTTTGCTTCCTTCAGGTACTCCTCCCTGTCCTCCACTCTCCCAGTTTTCTTGTATCTCTCACAGGTGCTCTTTTCTTCCTAACCCTGGCTATGACTCCCTTGTTTATCCAGCTAGGTTTCTTCACCCTAGCCTTTCTACTCTGGGCCTTGCTGCAGGATTTAGTTGCCTCTTCTATCCCTAGCTTTATGAGCTCCCACCTCTGATTCGTGTCTGGCCATGAACCCTTGTACCACTTCACCCATCCTTTTCAAGTTAGCCTTTCTAAAGTCCAGGACTTTTGTACCAGATGCACTCCTCTCCTTACCCATCTGCAACTGGAACCGTACTGTCCTGTGGTTGCTCCCCACCAGTTGTTCTTCCACCTGCAGATCCTTCACCCACTCCCCGTTAGTCAGCATGAGGTCAAGGGTGTTCCCTTCCCTAGTTGGTTCGCTGGCCATCTGCATCAGGAAGTTATCCTGGAAGGCTTCCAGCATTACCTGTTCCCTTCTACACTTGGTGGCCGGTGTACCCCAATCCACTCCTGGCTGGTTGAAGTCCCCTACCATGACCAACCCCCCCCTTCCCGCAGTTCCAACGGATCTATGCCACCAGTACTTTATTTATCTCTTCTGATTGGGAGGGCAGCCTGTACACCACTCCCAACTTTAGTGTCCTATTCTTGGGATCCTGGATTTGCATCCACAGTGATTCTGTATCTCCCTCCTCCCTTACACATTTTAGTCCCCCTCTTAGGTAGAGCACCATTCCTCCCCCTTTCCCCTCAACTCTATCCTTGCAGAATAATCTGTATCCTGGAACCACCAGGTCCCAGTCATAGTATTAGGTGGCCCATGTTTCGATGATGGCCACCATGTCCACCCCCCCCCCGCCATGAGAGCCTGTAGTTCAACTGTTTTATTCCCCAGGCTTCTAGCATTTAATGAGACCATCCTCCATGCCCTTCCTTTCTCCTCTCCTCCCTCCTGCCCTCCCTTTATGGCATCCCCTGTAGTACTTGCCCCTAGTCTTATGTCACTATTATGTGGGGTAAATCCATATGGTTTCCCATCCCTAGGCCTCTGAGTACCTCTAACACTCATGTTACCCCCCTCTCCTAGTTTAAATTCTCGTCAATGGACTCACCCATCCTTTGCTTCAGTACTTTCTTTCCCTCCTCATTTAAGAGCAGTCTATCTTTAGCATACAGACTGCTGTCTTCTGAGATTACACCCACCTTCCAACCAGCCCATATCCATTATGCTGACTCCAGCTTCCCAGCCATTCATTAAATTCCTGAATTCTCAGTTTTCTTGCTGTATTTGCCAATGGGAACTGGAAGTACCTCTGAGAAAGTAACTGATCTTCATGCCCCCTCACAAACTGGTCCTAGTTCTTCAGACCTCCTTTTCACTTCTTCTACCATCCCATCAGCCAGGTTGATCATCCACAAGTGCAGAATTAGGTGAGATTTTTCCCTGCACATTCTGGCATACTTTTAGAACAAATTGTCCTACCCCTTCCGCCGTCATTCCTGGCATGGCCTCCACTCAAAACTGACTGTGCCTCTCTCCCTTGCTACCCCACCTGACCCCTCTTAGTATTGAGTCCCCTAACACTAAGATTCCACTCCTTTCTCCCTCATCTTTCTTCCTTTCCTCCCACCTCCTCCCTCTCTTTTCTCCTTCATCCTCTTGTACCTTCTTCCCTTCTTCTGCCCCTGTTTTACTTCCCTCATCAGTACTCCCCTCTTTACCCATTCCATTCTGACACTTTTCAGTTACTCCTCCATACTCATCCCCTCTCTCTGTCATTTTTCTCTTCATTACTACGAAATGTTTTTCCACAGTTCCTTCTCCCTCATCTGTCATCTCTGTAAAGGGCCAGTTCCTGTTTGAGCCTGTTGTGTAACTATGCTCATTTATGCTGGCACCCGTGCCCTTTGTCCCCAGTCTCCTGTACTTGTGCCACCCCCTTGGTCCCGAGTGTGGCCTGCTCTCCCTTCCTTTGTCCCGTCTCCTGTTCTTTACCCAGTTACATTCTGAGCTTCCCATTTACACTTCTCTATTTGGCCAAGACTTTTCTCACTTTAGCCAAGACAGTTCTCTCTTTAGCCTTGATAGTTCATCCTCCAACCTACCTAACCTTTAACAAACTGGGCACTCCCTCAGCCTCCACAGGGTGTCCATGAATATGGCTGCTCCACAAGTGTTGCACCCCCACGATCCTCCCTCCTCTGTGTCACCTACATCCTTCCCTCCACCAGTCCACACACCCTTTATGCTGCCACTGACCCTCCCTCTGGTGTGCCACTCTACTCTTTCCCTTCCACCAACTTCCACAGTCCTTTCCCCTGATCCAGTCCCTCCTCTCACCCCTGTGTCCCCTTGCTCCCTGATCCCATGCATGCACATATATAATGTATCACAGAATGTAGATTTATGACAGGGTGTGGTGTGTGGCTGTGTTGTGTACTGAAATAAGATGCCTAACAGTGTGTTTATGCAGTCAGCTGGGACCATATGATGTCACAGGCTAACGGTACAAAGGAAGTGATGCGCTATGGGTGGATGGGGGTGGGGTGGGGGGATGGGCCCCTCCTGACCACCAGAGGCAATCAGTTTCACCAGCACAACCCCCCACAGACACTAACCTGCATCAGCAAAATCCCCCAAACTGGTACCTTTCAAAATTAAGTCAGAAAGCACCCTGGTACCAATTGAAAACAACAATAAGATACAAAACAAACAATAACAGAAGTAAAATCAGTGAAAATCAACAGCTACTTCCCTGAAATGAGACTGATTTCTTCCCTTTTCAGCCCTTTATGATAATCCACAAGGGAACCAGCTACCCACTCTGAATCAGCCCCATCTCCAGTTAGCAATAGCTCTGATGAGCCCCCAGGCCAGATAAAGAGCACCCCTCCTCGAAGCTACAGGGATGGACAAAAAACATTTCCTGCACTATAAAGTTACTGGCATAAAAAAACTCAAAATAAGCAGCACTGCAGCCCAAGTGAATTAAGCAGTGTAAACTAATTAAAACCAGCAATGAGGAGGTTCTGCACTGAAATGAGTCCAATTACTAATGAAATGCACTGAAATTATTCTGATTACTCCCTCCTAACACCAGAGACCATCAGCTTCACCAGCACAAACCCCCAGAGACACTCAGTTGCACCAGCAAAATTCCCCAAACAGGTACCTTTCCAAATTAAGTCAGAAAGCACCCTGGTACCAACTGAAAATAACTGTAAGTTACAAAAGAAACAATCACAGCAGTAAAATCATTAAAAATCACAGTTGCTTCCCTGAAATGAGACAGATTCCTTCTGGTTCCAGTCCTTTATGAGCTGAGACCTATTCCTTCCCCTGCCCTATATAGATTCAGGCAAGGCGCTATTGTTAGTGGGGTGTCAAACAGACGAGGCATACTGATGGGTCCTGGTAGGACGAACCACGTGTCTATATCATCTGTTAGCACCCTTTGCAAACTGTGTGAGAGGCCTTTCTGCACCATGCAATTCTGCTTAAAGTTGAACCAGCATAACATTCTGTGGTGATTTGCATATGCAGCCCATGATGCTTTGCATTATGTGGGCATGTGTGCTATTGATAGGTGTCCACTTTCAAGGATCCCACTTTTCTTTTAAAAACCTCTATGCCCTGCAGATGAAAAAGGCCAGGGTGGATCTTCTTCACAACGTTCAACCCTACTTACATACTTCTCAACATATCATCGTCTTTGGGGGTGACATTAATTGTTGTCTTTCACAAATGGATAGGGGCACTCGGACTGAGAAATTATTTTGTGACATTAATTTTCTATATACCCTTCTCCATGACACCAACTTAGTGGACGCCTACAGAACTAAGCATCCCACAGGTGGCTTTACATATTATCATAATACCCTGGCTACTAGAATAGATTTTTTGTTTGTCTCGGCACATCTCCACTCTCACCATACTGAGCTGATCCCCGTTTAAACCTCGAATCACCTCTTGCTTGGGGGAACTTTTGCTGAAACATCTACTTTTAAGACAGGCAGAGAGTACTGGTGAATGAATGACTCTTTATAGGATAACATGATATGAATATCCAACAGAAGATTTTAGATTTCCTTCAGGCTCCCCAAACCCCGGTCTGCATGGAGGATTGCCTAGGAAATTGGTGGGATGCTATGAAATTAGCATTGATAAAATTGTTTAAGAGTTTTTCCCTCACTAGACAGAAGAGTGCATCTATTAAGTATCTCTCCCTATGGGTAAAACTTGCTAAGGCATTGAGACTGTTTCACTCTGGCAATGGGGACTATGGCCCTCTAGTGGTGGCTCTTAAAGCAGCAGTGCAACGAAAATAGGTTAAAATTTGACCCCACCTTTTTTTCTTCCAAATTGATGCCAGATGTCTTCCAGTTTATTTTAGTGGTGACATTTTCAGTTTTCATTGTCATTTAAGAATTTTATGAACATTTTAAAGTAATTATGTCTCAAGAAAAAGAGATGGCCTCCTCATTTTTGCACAGAAAAAATACTGAGGACTCGAGGAGGATAAGAGTCCAGACAAAAATGCAAATGTACAGCACACAGCATAGGAAACATCCAGAAAACCCAAATCAACAGATCTGTCCATGTTTTTTATAATCATAGCAGAAAATTTGCTTTTTGGAATAGCTTTTTTTCATTGCACTGCTGCTTTAAGGAACACATGAAATGCTTGCAGTATGATGAGTCACTTCCGTCTCATGGAGCACAAGAGTAGGAAACAGGGTACTTAAGGGATTGTGGATCCTTTTTCTGGTTGCAAGGATCGAGTACAGCGTAGAAAGGTTGTGAAGGTCACCTCACAGGTGGATGAGGTCATCACGGACAAGGAGGACATTATGGCACTCATACATACTGTACACATGTATATGATTTGTTTGGAATTCAGATCTCTCCTGTACCTGCTGCCATCTTTCTAAGCTCTGTTCATGCCCCCACCATTCCAGCACGCGACTTACTGAATTTAACCTTGCCCATTACTGCTCCCAAAGTGTGACAGTCAATTGCTCATCTCTGCTCTAATGTAGCACCTGGCCCTGACAGCCTCATCTTGGCATTTTATAAGTGCTTTAGTACCCCGCTCACTGACATCTTGACAGAGGTGTTTAACTGGCTCCAATTGGAGGGCTTTGCATCACAGCCTTTTGCTGAAGTTATTCAAATTCTGTTTTATAAGAAAGGGGATGTTCAAACTTGAACAACTGGAGGCCTTTGAGTCTCTTGAATATGGACCTTCAGATTTTAATGAATATTTCAATTAGAGATTGGCATCGATTTCCAAATTTATGATTTCTATGGCACAATCTTGTTCGGTGCCTGGCCACCATATTATTGATCATTTGATTTTGCTCCATGAAGTGGTGGGCTTGGGAGAGACTGGCAGAGACATTGGCTAGTTGCTAACACTGGACCAGGAAAAGGCATTTGATCGGGTTTCACATCACTGCTTATTCACTGTTCTTTCACACTATGGTATCCCACCTGTCTTCTGCACGTTGCTTCACAAGTTGTATGCAGCAGACTACTTGCTTCTCCTCATTAATGGGCATTGAGGCCAAGCTTTTCCCATTAAGGCCAGTGTCTGTCAGATTTGACCCCTCAGTCCTCTTTTGTATGCTTTCTGCATAGATCCTGTTACTCACAAAATTCAGTTTCATACACAGATTCGGGATATTAATACCCTCGGTATGGATTCTGTGAAGATAGCGATTTATGTGGATGATATTAGGCTGTTTATATGGGATGTGCCATTGGGGTGTATGGCTTTAGATGTGTTTCATTCCTTCACCCCAATATCCAGTACACAGCATAATATACATAAATGCCAAGGCCAAGCACTAGGCACTACTGATAGAATTGTTGGTGATACTGGTGGAATATGTGTTTCCACTACATAGCTTAAAATTTGGGGCATCCTAGGTGGGAGGTTTAAATGCTTCATTGGCAAGCATTTAAACTAGCCAAGGGGAAGGCACTGAAAAGGAGCAGGGAAATCCAAGCCTCTCCCCACAAAACATGGTGATTAGTGAGGTAAACACCAAGGTACAAAAGTTATTAGGGAGCAGAACATATTTAAATGTAAAAAAAGGCAAAGGCAGTAAGGACAGAATTGGGGCTAAAAGGGGTAAGGCTATCAAAAAGTGGAGGGTGATGAGTATCAATGCCCCTAGTCTGTGTAACAAGCTCCCTGAACTAGTGGCCTTGATGGAAGAGGGTTGCCTGGATAATGTGGCAGTCACAGAAACATGGTACACAGAGAACCATGACTGGGATGTCAACATACCAGGATACACAATCTACAGGAGGGACAGGGAGGGTAAAAGAAGAGGAGGAGTAGCTCTCTATGTAAAGGAAGGGATCAAAGCAACAGAACTAAAGAGTAAACAGGGAGCAGATGAGGCACTTTGGGTCACCCTGGAGACAGGAAATAGCACCACAATCCGCATGGGGGTTGTATACAGACCCCCATCTCAGGGGGAGGGAATGGACAAGGAAATTATAGAAGGTTTTCTTAGAATGGCAGAAAAAGGGGAGATATTGATGATGGGGGACCTGAATATGCCAGATGTTAACTGGAGCACCTTTGCTGCAGGCACATCCAAGAGCAGGGTCATTCTTGATGCCCTACAGGGGGCATGCCTCAGACAGCTAGTATTGGAACCCACTCGGGAGGGAGCAATCTTAGACCTGGTACTTTCAAATGGGGATGGAGAAAGAATCTCAGATTTAGAAGTGGGTAGCCATCTGGGAACAAGCGACCACCAAACAGTGTGGTTCACGATAAACACAGCCATACAATCAAGCCATAAAAAGCAAGAGTACTAGACTTTAGAAGGGCTGACTTTGGGAAAATGAGGAGTGCCTCAGAAAAGCACTAGAAAACAGGCAAGAAGGAGGGTGGGAGGGACAATATGGAGTGATCAAAACAGCCATCACAGAGGCAACAAGCCTTTGTGTAAAGCAAATCAATAAAACACAACAAAGGAAAAAAATGCTATGGTTCACAAAAGAGGTGGCAGGGAAGGTTAAGGAGAAAAGAACAGCATTCAGGAAATATAAGGAAACACAGAAGGAGCAGGACAGAGAACTTTATCAGTTAAAGCAGAAAGAGGCTGGGAAGGCAGTCAGAATAGCAAAGGCCCAAACCGAGGAAAGGATAGCCAATTCTGCTAAGAAGGGGGATAAGACCTTTTATACGTACATTAGGGAGCGAAGAAAGACCAAAGTAGGGATACTGAAGCTTAATAAAGGGAAGGGAATGTGGGTAGAGGGTGACAGAGAAAAAGCAGAAATACTGAACAAATATTTCTGCTCAGTATTCACAAAGGAAGAGGAGGGGGAGTTACCTAAACCAAACAAGAGAAACATTCTGAAGAGGGTGGTTGATACCAGTCCATTTACAGAAGAAAGGGTTCTGAAAGAACTAATTAAATTGAAGTTGGACAAAGCAATGGGGCCTGATGAGATTCACCCAAGAATTCTAAAAGAACTCAGGGTAGAACTAGTGACACCGCTGACTACTCTCTTTAACAAATCATGGGAGGATGGGGTGGTACCCGAGGACTGGAGGAGGGCAGATGTGATTCCTCTTCACAAAAGTGGGAGCAGGACAGAATCAGGAAACTACAGATCAGTTAGTTTGACCTCAGTGGTAGGGAAAATGATGGATTCACTTCTGACGGGCAGAATTGTTGAGTACCTAGAGGCTAGTGGGGCACAGGACCCAAGGCAGCATGGATTCATGATGGGAAGTTCGTGTCAGACGAATCTAATAGATTTCTTTGACTGGGTGACCAAAGTAGTAGACCAGGGAGGGGCTGTGGACATGGTCTACCTAGATTTTAGCAAGGCATTTGATACAGCCCCACACAAAAGATTAATACACAAGGTAGCCAGCCTTGGAGTGGGTCCCAAGGTGGTAACCTGGATAAAAAATTGGCTAGACAACAGGATGCAAAGGGTAGTAGTAAATGGAGTACACAGTGAAGAAAAGAGGGTTACTAGTGGGGTACCGGAGGGTTCAGTACTGGGACCAGTCCTTTTTAATGTCTTTATAAGTGACATTGCAGAGGAACTGGAAGGAAAAGTATGTCTCTTTGCAGATGACACAAAGATCTGCAACAGGGTTGATACACAAGATGGAGTGGAAAGGATGAGAAGGGACTTGGCAAGGTTGGAGGAATGGTCAAATGTATGGCAGTTCAGATTCAATGCAAAGAAGTGCAAGGTAATGCACATGGGAAACAAAAACCCAGGGGAAGCGTACACAATGGGGGGTGAGATACTGACAACAGTAAAAATAGAAAGGGACCTGGGGGTAATTATATCAGATGACCTAAAGGTGGGCAAGCAATGTGAGAAGGCAGTAAGGAAGGCTGGGGGGATACTGGGATGCATAGGAAGAGGCATCAATAGTAGAAAACAGGAAGTTGTTATCCCTCTGTACAGACAGTTGGTGAGACCCCATCTGGAGTACTGTGTGAAGTTCTGGAGACCCCATCTCCGCAAGGACATAGACAGAGTGGAGGCTGTCCAGAGGAGGGCAACAAAAATGGTGCAGGGTCTGCACCAGAAGACATACCAAGAAAGACTAAAAGACATTAATATGTATACTCTTGAGGAAAGAAGGGAGAAAGGGGACATGATAGAAACTTTCAAGTACCTCAAGGGAATTAACAAAGTCCAAGAGGGTAGCATCTTCCAGAAAAAGAGATGTGCAAGAACAAGGGGGCACAATTTGAAGATAGAGGGGGGACGGCTCAGGGGTAATGTGAGGAAGTATTTTTTCACTGAGAGGTTTGTGGATGCATGGAACAGCCTCCCTGAGGAGGTCGTGGTTTCAAGAACAGTGGGGGACTTCAAGAATGTATGGGACAGGCATAAGGCAGTCCTAGTGGCGGGTAAGAGGAAGTAAGCTGTTGGTTAGCTAGGATATGCAGCTTATCTGTTAGGTAGGAAAATGGGCAGACTAGGTGGGCCAAGTGGTCCTTATCTGCCGTCAAATTCTATGTTTCTATGTTTCTATCACCTTTGGGGTGGGGGACAGGGTTTTATTTAACTGGGATGCTAAGAACTCTTCTTTTGCTACACGAGTGCAGATTTGGAAATCCTGGTAACAAACTCAGAAAAAGAAGGTGGCTATTTTAAAGAGGTTTATTTTGCCTCTTTTAACTTATTTGAGTATGGTTTTCTCTATCCCCTAGTTGCTAGAGGCTCATTTTTATAGTCTCTTCTTCCAGGTAATTTGGGGGAGTAGGCTTAAACCCTTAAAATGTAATATATTATACCTTCCCTTTAGTAAAGGGGGTTTCAAAATGATTAATCCTCCAGTGTTTGCCTTTGTCATTTTGTTAAATGGAATTTGATGTCCTACCTTACCCTAATCCCAAGGATCTGGGGGCTGGGGTGACCCACTGGATTGACCCTGTCATTAATGATTGGAGGTCAGGTACCCTCCCTTCCTCCACCATTAGACAGACAGCTCCATATGTAAGTGCATTGTTTGACAAGTTCAAGCGGCAGAGGATTGACTTTTTCTTACTGATGACTCTTGCCCCACATTACCCATATATTTCTATTATGGCAGCACACTTTTTGTCTCAGCCTATTTATCCTGGAATTCTTCCATCAGTGCATGAGGACATTCATTCTTACCTCCTGGATGCCTCCGCCCCTGCTAAAATGCGGGATGTACTTTGGCTGTGCTGTCATGGCAGACTTAGTGTGAAGGTGAATGCCAAGCACAAGAGTTTGGAGGAATGGTTTTGTCCCTGTGTCGGTTGTGTACAAGACCTTGAAACTATGCCACATTATTTTACTGTTATGTCCCTATTCAAATACTTTCTGGGCAATTGTAGCACTTCATTGGAGGGATCTCTGCTGGACTACTCTTTCTTATAGTAACATTATTTTGGGTAGTTCCCCTTCTAGAAGATTCTATGATATGTATATCTTCAGACTCATTTTGACCATTATTAAATATTTTCTGTGGCACTCTAGGAGCACATACCTGTTCCAGCAGAAGGATATTCCCCCTTCTGCCCTGCATTTGACTCATTGAGACAGACCTAGAGACCTACTATTGGGAAGATGGTAGGACACTGTCTTCCCAGGCCTTAGCTTGCAAATGGTGCTTTCTTGTTTACCTATTTTTGAGTCTATAGTATACGATCTGTGGATATGTTTGTCTCTTTGGTTGCATTTGAAAATTACTGTATTCCTTACTTTTATTTCTTCATTGTAGTTTTCAATACTGAATATGTTCCTGTCTACATAGATGTACTCTGTTTAGACTGTTATGTTTTTCCTTTGTTTATTTCTAGGCCACGATTACATTTATTTTCTTTTTGTTTCCCTCTCCCATTTTATTACATAATATTGCAGTTTTTCATTCCTGCTACCTTTCCTTATTGCCTTTTCATTTGTACTATACCATGATGCTATGATGGTTGTATTTTGTTTTCCTTGATAAAAACGTCCCCTACCTTTTTTTGAGAAGTGCCATGGGATCGTTAATGTCCAACTGAACAACCACCAGAACAGGCAGATGGAACCTTGGTTTAATGTCTCATATGAAAGAAATGGGTAACACATTTGTGGCTTCTAAACTGTATTTATTTGTTAAAGCAACAGTGCACTGAAAAATAATTTTCCAAAAAAGCTAGTTTCTGCTACAATTAAGAAAAAAATTAACATACTTGTCAAATGTGTGAACCATGAGTCTTGTTTTTTTTTTTGTTTTATTTATCCTAATTCTTGCCTGGTTTACAGTGCTATTTCTATGCATAGTGCTGTGGCCACCTTTGTTTCTTGAAAAAAAAAATCAATTCAGGCATTTATAAAATATTCAAGTGTTGGTGAATTTAGAAAATTGTACCTCCAAATAAAACTAGAAAATGCCTAGAATTTTTTTTATAGTGAAAAGAAGGTATGGTCAATTTTGTTTTGCCTAATTTCATTTCACTCTTGCTTTGATAAAAAAGTAACGCACACGGAAGCTGAAAGGAAGCAACAAAGGCTACTGCTGATGATATGTAACACCATGTGCTTAAGTACCAGACTATGAAACAAAAACTATGTAACTTACTACTCCATGGCCATATTTTCAAGAATGCAGCAGACCTACAATGTCATCACATTCAATGGGCCAGATATTCAGACTGCGCCAGGCCGTGGTGCAAGTGGGAGTGCAGCGCAACTGAGATGCGCTGGGACCAGGACAGGGTGATAATCAAAGGTGATATGCAAAGGCACATCTCCCTTGAATATCGCACAGAATGCATCTGGTGCATGGACAATGTGCTGGTGCATTCCCCAGACAGGAGGGACTGGGAATTCTCCAGCACAAATGCAGTTGCGCTGTGTGCATCACCCATGCTATTCAGAGTTGGGCATGCAAATGGGGCCATAATATATAGACGGCACAAATGCAGAGCACATTATTATGGCCCCATTTGCATGTGTTGCACAGGGCTGCCCGGCGAAATGCACCTTGCACCCTGCGCAGCTGCTGTTGCCTATTCAGAGTCCCTGGTAGTCTAGTGGACCCCTCTCCCCTATGCCCAATTTAAGGTATCAGTCAAGTACAATACAGTACCTGGTGGTCTAGTAGTTCCCCCCTCCCCCCATTTCACCTGATCATGGGTATTTGAATTAAATATTCTACCTGGTGGTCTAGTGGTTCCCCCCTCTCTCCCATTTCACCCGATCATGGACATTTGAATTAAATAGTCTACCTGGTGGTCTAGTGGTATTCTCCTTCCCCTCCCACCCACAGAGGACCCCTGGCCACCCAGCTCCCCCAATCATCAGCGGGCTGCCGCATCCCACCCACATACCGACCAGCTGCCTACTGAATGACAGCTTACAGTATGATCCGTAGGCCTATTGGTCCACAGTGTGGACCAATGGGCTTGCACACCAAACTGTACTACACAGGCATAAATATTTGAATGAATGCATTGGGGGGAACTGGGTGGCCGGGGGTCCTCTGTGGGTGGGAGGGGAGATGGGATACCACTGGAACACCAGGTGGAATATATAATCAAATGCCCATGATTGGGTGAAATGGGAGGGAAGGGGGAACCCACAGGACCACCAGGTATTTAAACCTGTACAATCGCCCATCTGGCATACCGGGAAGGGGGATCCATTAGACCACCGGGTAGTAAATTAATGCACAGATGCCCATGATCGGGCATGTCAAAGGGAGCGGCACTCCACTAGACCACTGGGGAGGGTGTGGGTGCTCACGGATGGTGTCCCTGCTGGGCAGGTGGCTACCCATGGCTGGTGGGTGTGGTGTTGCACCCTTCAATACAGCAGCCCACCTCTGGGTGGCCTGGCTTTGTTCTTCTTTTTTTTTGGCTCAACTTTGAGCCCCCCTATGGGGCACAAAGCAGAACTGTGTCAGCATATGCGCCTCACATCCCGAGCTGAATATAGGGATGTGCCGCATAGGCATGGGCAGGGCCCTTGCATTTACATGGCATACATTACCTTTGCTCCCTGGTGCATTGGGACTGCGCTAGTCCCACCTTTCAGTATCATACCAGGGTGCATTACTGGCGTTGCGCAGGCACAACTTGGTTGCGCCAGCTGCAGCCCCTTTGAATATCCTGGCCAATGTTTCCCCCATTTGCTTTTTGGCTTAATCTGATACCTCTGATGGTCTTCAATGAAGCCTAATAGTTACTGGGCAAAACCTGATATATGATAACACAGTAGTATCTCTGCTGCTTTCACAGAAATCATGGTCATGGGTTCAGAAGTTACGTACTTCCTGTTCCACACTCTGGCACTTTGTAATAAATATATGCTGTGATATATGATCCATAATAGCCTTTGTTCCTTCCTTTTAGCTTTCAGGTGCATTACATTTCCACCCTCTGGACACTACTTTGTTGTTGCACTATATCATTTCCTGCTTTGCTCTGCCTTTCCCTTTAATGGGAATCATTATTGTTAATACAGCTGCAGTAATCACTCTTATGGTTGTAGGAATGTCTCACATGCATTATTAGGTATGAGAACTGTGGGTAAGTTAATGTATCAAGTAAGTATTTGCTGAATATTCAGTGAATACTTTGGGGAGTATTCTGCAAGTCAGTAGTATTCAGGAATTAGGGCAAAATTAGTAAAATCTACATAAAAAATATAGATGGGAGAAAAAAAACCTACAGTAATAGCAATACTATGCCCTGACTCATTTTACTATACTGTGGTAAAGCATGTGTTCTTTCACTATGGCTGTGTAGTGTACACTCTACCATTCTGGTATACTTTAAAATAAGGGGCTTGGTTTATGGTGTGGGTGGTGGGGCAACCATTTATTTGACACAGTGGCAACCTACATGTATACCCCTACCTTCCCAGGGAAGGTTATGAACATCTCTTGAATGCTCTCCACCTGGCGGAGGTGGGATGGGGGTGGATTCATATTGCTACTTGGCCACTGGCCAAGGGTTGGTATAGTGGATGCACCAAAGGAGCTATGTATGACAGCCCCACCACAAATGGCAGTATATACCTTCCATCATAATAATGTGACATACACAACATACAGGTTTACTTTCCACCTATTGCTGCACACTGTGGCATTCTCTCCCTCCACCCTGGATACCACCATGTTTTAAGTAAATTAAGAAAACACACCCTTGTCCCAAACAATGTTGTTATTTTTGAGATCACTAATCCCCAATCCATTTTGTATCCAACTCCGGTACTCCCACCACCGTTCCTATAGTACAGGGCCAATACTGAAGCCTGTTAGCAAGCCAACTTTCCCCATCCCACTAGTTAAACTTATTATAACTTCCCAATTTTCCCTCTTGGTTGCGGGAACAATGACCTAAACAATATGCAAAGCAGAGGAGCCAGGCACACTTATCACTGATGGGAAACTGACACATTCTTGTTCCAATAAAAGGAGAAATTGTATAAGTAATCATAAGTACAAAGATAAAAGACACAACACCATATAGGCCTGTCCCCTCTCCTTCTTTGACTGTGTCATGGCATCTGATATGTGTCTGAATTGTCCCCCTCTCATGCATATGCCTTGATCTCTGCTATTCCTAAGTCAGTGGAGGATAAAACGCACTGTGCTTCCCTTCGCCTAATCTCTGTCCTTAATATCGATTATAATAATGTTTCATCCTGCTTGGCCCTTAACCTTGAGAAAAATCTTCTTCTTATCATATACAGAGACCAGACTGGATTTGTTTCAGGTTGACAAATTCAGAATAATATTTGAAGATCATTGCATCTAATGTCTCAGGTTCATCAATTGAAAACGCCTGCTCTGTTTCTTAGCCTGTATGTAGAGAAGGTGTTTGATAGGGTCCCTTGGGAGTTCTGATAAATTATACTGGCCACATTTAGTTTGCCCCTCCTTTTATTGCCCCCCTCCATTCTATGCATGCCTTTCCTAAAACTTTTATAAGGTGAATGGTGCTCTCTCTCATCTTCATTTCCACTCCTTAGAAGAACTCAGCAGGACTGTCCCCTATCAACCATACTCTTCACACTCTATTTGAAACCTGTGGTGTAGGCTATCAGGGAACAGAAAAAAATCCTGGTACTTTGGGTGGGAGAATACTATTATGAATTAGCTCTCTATACAGATGAATTTTATATGTACTTTTCTCTTCACCAAAGGTCACTTTTGCCACTCTGGACATTCCTCTCTAAATTTAGAGATCTTCGTGGTGTTGAGTTAATCCTTATGAAAAGAAAGATCCTGCAATTTTATTTTGACCCCACCTCTGAGATATATATCTTGTTTCCTGTCTGATAGACAGGCCACTCTCTGAAATATCTAGGGGTGCAACTTCCTATGTCTTTGTGCCTCTCGGAAATCTCAGCTACACTTCCCTCATGAATCAACTTACACATGATATGGACCGCTGATAGCTGCTGCCTCTCTAATTGTCCCAGTGAGTAGACAGTGTATGCATGATGTTTCTTCCCAGACTACTTTGCATAAAAGAGAAGAAAAGAGATGCTCAAATGGCCTGTAGCGCTGGTGGTAAAACTCAGTAATGAGAAAATAAACTGTGTGTACATACTCATACTGAAAGCACTTGTAAATCAAACAAAAAACAAGACACAATCAGCTAAATTGTGCTTAGAATTAATGATAAAACATTAAGCAAACAGGTGAACAAAAGAGGCAGTAGCCACTGACTCAGAAAAATAAACAACTTTTCGCACATACACATTTCTATAGGAGGATAATTACTAACACACTTGTTGCCCTTAAATAGCAGTTCTTGTAAAGGGCTAGTAAACATGTGTCATGAATTACAAAGTGCTCAACATGCAAAATGCTCATTATTTAAAGCATTATGCTGCTAGCATCACACAATTCTGACTACATAACACCCATGAATAGTATTACATACATTGCAGTTTAAAAAGCTGCTAAAAATACTAGTTTTTCCTTAATATGGTGTACCACCTGCTAAATAAAGAATTAAGTATGGGGTGGTGTGTATAACAAAAAAGTTTACACACACCCATATGGTTAGATGCATGCAAACCCCAACAGCGAACATACTGCCCCATATTTTATTTTATATAATTGCTTGGTTGGCCTTTTCCACCACAGCAATTATATAAAATAAATAGAGATGTCTGTGCACTCTGTGGCACTGTTAAAGTTCAGCATGTGGTCTTTGGTGTCATTTTCTATCTTTTTTTTACTTTTTATTCCAGTGTGCAGTGAAAAGATAAGTTTTTTTTCCCCTTCTAGTAGATTTTCTGTTTAAAAATGTTCTTACTGCCGAGTCCGAGTGGCGGTTAAGTCTCTAGAGAAAAAACATGCAGTCAGCAGTCTGAAGGGAAGAGCTGCAGTGGGGCATGCTCAGAGTGAGGGGAACTGTGCACATGTTTGTCGTTATAAATGCTCCTTTATAATGGCAAATTATCCCACAGTTCCCCTATGGGAAAATGGCAATGCCAGTTATTATATTATAGTAACACATCAGTACAGTATATTAAAAACAGAAGTCTGATACACATAGAAGCATAGAAACATAGATTCTGATGGCAGATAAGGACTGCTTGGCCCATCTAGTCTGCCCATTTTCCAACCTATTGAATAAACTGCAGATCCTAGTTAACCAACAGCTTACTTCTTCCTACACCCCACAAGAATTGCCTCATGTCTGTCCTATGCATTCTTGAATTCCCCCACTGTTTTTGAACCTACAACCTCCTCAGGAAGGCTGTTCCATGTTTCCACCACCCTCTCTGTGAAAACATACTTCCTCACATTGCCCCCTGAGCCATCCTCCCCCTATCTTCAAATTCTGTTCCCTTGTTCTTACACATCTCTTTTTCTGAAAGATAATACCTGGAGGGTCACATGATGTCTGGCTAGAGAAAGCAGTGCTCCCATCCTTCTCCCACTCACCCACTTTTAATTTTGAATCTTTTCTTTAATTACACATCTTAGAATGCTATCCTCAGCAACAAGGTACTGTAGAAGAAAGGTACCTGGGTGCCGATGGTAGAAAAACACACCAACTTTCATCATGGAGATGGTTATGAAATAGAAGCTCCCACACCGCACTCCTCCATCTTCCCCAGTCAAGGCCTCAAAAAAAGCCAGGAAGCAGTCTACCAAGGGCATTCCTGCTTCACCAAGCAAAACCATCGCCATGCTGCTAACTGAGGTGCGCTTCTTGATGGAGATGAAGTCACTGCAAGAAGCTTTGTTGTTGCTCACCACAGGCATGGCATCTTTAAAGCAGGATCTGGTTGATGTCTCCAGGCAGGCAAGAGACACGGAGGCGTGGGCCATATCTCTGGAAAAATGGAAGGTGACTGTGGACCTGGAGATCACAGTATTAAAGAGGCAGATCAACAAGATGGAATTGAAGCTGGAGGATCTTGAGGGCCATAGTCACCCTAACAACTTGGTGGTAATTGACCTTCCAGGGGCTGGGGGGAAGAAGGGGCCTCTCCCATCACCTTTGCCCAGAAGTTACTTGAGAAGGTAGCATGTCCCTCTCCCAGTGGGCCCTCATATATTATGGAAAGGGCCCATATGGCATTATGCCCCAAGCCAACCCCAGGATCACCTCCTCGACCATTTATTAGGAGACTTCTAAACTACTTAGACAAGCAACACGTCTTTGCTAAAATTAGGAATATCCAGGCAGTGATGTGGGAAGGGAACAAAATATGCATATCCCAGGATTTACCGGCATCAGTGAGAGTCAAGCAAGACTCATTTCACTCCAGTCTCTTGTCTTATTCCTGCTGGAATACGTTTTCAGATGATGTACCCTGCCCTGCTGCAAGTCAGAGTGCAGGAGAAGTTGAACTTGTTTAAAACCAATGACCAAGCTGTACAAGAATTGCAGTGCTTGCTGCCCACACTATTTAAGAAGTTGCTTGTCTCCTGCTCTGGGAGAGCTTTTTGATTTTCTGGTTAGATTAAGGAGTTGGTATTAAGCTGAATTTGGGATACAGGAGACACTTACATTGCTTTACTCTTGCAACAAGGAATTGTGCCCCCATCAGCTGCTGGTATTCTCTTATTTTAACAGCAAAGTATTTCATGGATTATGGCTGCTTGCTTTAGTAGTAACCTTCAAGAAGAAAGTCCCTGCTTTCTGGTGAATGCACCAGGTTTAAGTTTGTGGCCAGCGGTTTATATGGTTTCGAGCAGATTCGGTGGTATTTTTGTGGGGTTTAATCTTTTTTTTTTTTTGCTTGGTTACATCCTGTTTAAAATGACCCTCTGCTTCCCTATGTTAGTGCTGCTTTAGGTAATTTAATAGAGATTGAGACATGTGCTCCCGCTTCTCGATCATGCGCACAGTCAATTTGCTGCAGCTGAATTGCTTTGGCTTATCTTTACTGTCTGCCTGTGTGCACAGTCGTCCTGCTGCAGCTTATGCGGTCTGAAGCTCACTGCTCAGTTGTGTGCACATTTGCACATGATGCTGCAATGGAGGTGGGTGCTTTGGATACGCACTCCAGGAATTGCTCTGACTATACCCTCATGTGTTGGAAGAAGGGGTTAGTTTTTTGTATTCCTTCTTCTACCTATCACCTACCCCGAATGTCACTGAAGTGTAGTCCTTTTCCATGTACTAAAGAGAAGGGGCTATGCTAGGAGATAGCTATGTGTCTTTAATGTACAGATCAGTACTATTGGATTTTATTGCAACTTTTAATCAGGGGGAAAAGAGTAACCTTAACAACTGTTTAATTCATAGCTATTGTATTAAAGGAATAATGCATGACAGGGTGTGTGTCATGCTGGGATAACGTCACGCTTAGGGTGATTAGGCACGAGGCCACAGGCCGAGTGCGACTAATCACCCCAGAAGTGACGTTATCCCAGCACAACACACACCCTGGAGTGCATTATTCCTATTATACAATTGCTTTTGTGTTAAAAAGAAAGAAAAGAAAAAGAAAATGACTTTTAAAAGTAATTTTTTTCAGTGTTTTTTGTAATGTGTAGGTTTACTTTTTGAAAAAATAGTGCCTAATTTTTGGCCAGTAGAGGGGGCTCCTATTATGTAACTGTGGCTTTAGACACTCGAGTCCTCACAGATACCTTTCTGTGGTGTTGTTTTTGTCTGCTGTGTTTGTTCGGTGTAAGCCACGTTTTTAATTTTTTTCATCTGTGTCCTGTCTATTTTTACTCTTCCTGCTTGTGCTTCCGGGAAATGTGACTTGGTCTCGGCCCCGGTGCTTCAGCAAATGTGACTTCGCTTTGTTGGCTCCCCCCCACCCCCGGAATCAAGGCTGTTGGAGATAGCTCAACACCACGGACTGTAGCGGCAGTGTGTGTTCTCTCAGTGGAGAAGTGACTAATGGAAAACAATGATCAGGTTACTTTCTGTGAAACGCGCTGTTGCACACGCTCACTATGTTTCTGTTAATGGGGACCGGGATGTAAGTGGGAGGGAATGCCGCTAAAGTGATGACATGACGGGTTTACATGTGGCAGCAAGGAACGTGGAGACCAGAGAGGCAGTTGGGTGCTTGATTCAGAAGCCAATGTGATGGCTTTTACTGTAGATTTGTTTCGTAAACAAAAACAAATAAAAAACTTTTGTTGTGTTGACGCCAGACTGGGAGACTGCCAATAGAGTGAGCGGGAGAGTGCTGTGAGGCTAATCACAAAGTCAGCTTTCATGTAGCTCTTTTTCATCATAAGAAAAGTAAGTTTTGGTGGAATCTGTGATGGTGCTGGGTGCTATTTTGGTTGTTTGCTGTGGGTGGGATGAATTTATACTTAGCGTTGCTACGTGAGGTGCAGGCAAGTTGGTGATGGCTTGTGCAGTGATTTATTTTCTCATTTCATTCGGTCTTGTGGGTGCGTGGACTAGATCCGTGATGTTATGCCAGGATAACATCACAAGTCCAGCCCAAGACTGACCAATCAGAGACTAGGAGTTTTCCTTGCCATTGTATAATTGTTAATGTTACTATGGTTTGAGACTTTGGTTGATAAATTAAGCTCCAAATGCAATGGGGGTCAGGGGTAATGACCTTTTGACTCTGTCTTCTATTTGGATGGATTTTTTTTATATATATATATATATATATTTCTCCGTGAGAGTTATAATTGTTGAAGGTAACATTCTAATAGGTTTGGCTGATAAATAGTTAATTGCTGCATTATATTCTACTGTTAAAGAGCCCCTGACACCATTGTGACAACTTTGAGAAAATGTAATGTTTAGCACAAGTGAGTTTATATTTTATTGTTATTTCTGTATTTCTCATTCTTCTTTATCACTAAGGACATCTGCATGTAAACAGGATTATTACCCTGTCTGTTCTGGCTGTTTGCCTGCATATGACATCACGGTTCTGTTTATGATATCACAATCTGTTGTTGTGGGGATAATTGTGATGCCATAAACAGGGGATTCTTTATTTTATTTCTTTATTTAAAAGTTGGTAACCAGGAAAAGCATCATGACCAGAAGCTTGTTTCCAGGTGCAACCTGGATTATGATGTCATATGTAGGATAGTGGAAAGAGCAGATAAAGTCCAAGGGACAGTAAGCCTCTTTCGTACAGCTGTCCTTGGTAATAAAGAAAAAAGTAAATAATTAGAGAAAATACATGAAATACAAACTGAAGTGTCTAACTCTCACATGTTTTCTAAGTTTTTATAATGGTATCAGGGGCTCTTTAAGGGAGGAATGGAAGGGGAGGGTCCTTAAATGCTGGATCTTGCAACGTCATGCACCATATCGAAGGTAGGGGGTCATGCCACCATCCATTATAGAAAAGGTCCATGTTCAACTGGAAACAGATTCGTGGTTTGATGGGGGTAGTCTTAGATTTTTCAAATACTTGTCTTGTATTGGGAGGTTGGGGTACAGTAGGAAAAGGGGGCTTCAAATGAATGTGTTGTGTTTTAGGGTTGATTATTGGAGGGGTCATGGGGGGGTGTTCCACGGTATCATCTAAGGGACTTTCTGTCTGTTACTTAATATCTGGATTTTTATTAATAATTGTATTTACAACATATGGCTAATTGCATACATATTATTTCATGGAATGCAAAAGGGGTGCGCAACAAAAACACCAGTGGTACAAAATACTTGAACATCTCCAGGTTGTCAAGGGGGAAAATATTTGGCCGGCCCGGTGGTGCTCAGGTTTGAGGCACTGGATGCTACACCTCATCCACGCTGGTGACCTGGGTTTGGGAATGAGCCAGGGCCATCAGGGGTCAGCAGGGAAGGAGAAGATTGAGCGTCTGGAGGACTGCTGTCTTCTTCTGGGGTGGGTTCCAGGGTGTACTGTGCTCTGTAGCAGCTCCAAGCGGAGACTGGGCATAGTTCGTTCAGTAGCATGGTTCTGTAGAGGGGTTGGCATTGGCAGAACATCTGTGGATGGTGCCATGCTGGCATCCATTGCACGCCACGCCAATGGGAGAAAAGTAAGTAAAAATCCCTGCCTCCTGATAGACGAAGGATGGTCCGGTGGCTGGCCACTAAGCCCAGTGTCGGGTCTCTCCACTCACTCCTCTATTTTCCTCCCTGCTTGGCTGCTCTTCTAGACTGTATGCTAGAGCAAGAGAAAGGAGTAACAGCAGTCCCGCTTTGGGGGACTCAGAGCCAGGGCGTTGGGTGGCCGGGCTAGTGGATGGAGTTGTTGGGTCTCCAGAAGAGTCGAGTGGAGGACTTCAGATGGGTGGGATCTGGCTTCAAGCCATGTGTCCCTCTGGAGAGAGTTCAGGGTAAGGCAGAGCCATAAATAGAGTTGAAAACAAGGGAGTCAAATATCCTTTTTGCAGGAGATCCACCTGCTCAAATCAGAGGCAATCCTGCTCAGTAAATTAACTATAGGGCAAGTTTATGCTGCTGGGTCAAACACCCAGAGTAAGGGAGCGACCATCTTGTTAAATAGGTCCCTAGGGTTTAAGTGCACCCAATGCATTCAAGATCCACTGGGCAGATATGTATTGGCTATTGGTACCCTGGAGAGATCTGACATTATTCTTGGGTCCATTTGTGGCCCCAACACAGACATCCCCTCCTTCTTTATGGAATTACTCAATCTACCATTGCCCTTTCTGTCCATACCAATGTTAATAGGTGGAGATTGGAATTTACCTTTTTCTCCGGATATGAACAGAACAGGTAAAAGGAGAGCGGGCTTGTCATCTGCGCAAAGAGCCATTAGAGACTTAATAGATAAAATAGGTTTATGTGACCCCTGAAGGATACTACATTCAGACCAATGGGACTACACATTTTGGTGTCCAGTACATGGGACTCTTTCTTGTATAGACTATTTCTTAATAAGTAAATTGCTCCTTCCAGGACTCATGGAGTGTCAGATCTCCCTTAAGGTTATCTCTGACCATTCCCTAGTAACCTGTGCTTTATCTCTTTCACCCAATCAAAGGGTAGAGATGGCCTGGAAGATTAATAATAGGTTACTAAAAGACAAATGGGTTATTGATAGAATGAAATCCTGCATAGCAGGATATACAACGGATATCCTAAACTCTATAGGCCACCCTGAAATGGAATGGGGAAGCCTGAAGTGTTTTCTAACTGGGGAACTTATCTTATCAGGATTGCCTCGGGGAAGAAATGTAAATGTGAACATCAAATAAGGGATTTCTTGGATAAAATCAGGCAACTGTAAAGGTATATTTCTCCTTCTTTCACTGAGATGCAGCGGCAGGAACTGATTCACTTAAGAGCACAATATACTGAGTTGCTGGGTGAGAAGGCTGAATATGCTATCCTCAAAATGAAATCCACCTATATAGACCAAGGGGAGAAGGCTGGTCAACTGTTGGCACTGAAGGTGAAACAACAGGAGGCCTCCTGAGTGATTGATGCTGTCTGATCGACCGTGGATGGCTCCCTCAAAACAAATCCCAAAGACATTGTAGCAGAATTCCAGTCATCTTATAAAGGTCTCTATAGTGCTAGACCTGACTCCCCTTCAGAGGACTGGATTGATGCATATTTGGAGGAACTGAACCTACCCAGACTTACTCCAGTGCAACAGTTCCTCCTGATTTCCCCACTCTTAGAAGCTGAGATAATACTGGTGATCCACACCTTACCGTTAGACAGAGCTCCTGGACCTTATGGTTTCTCCCCCAATTTTTATAAAGAATCAGGGGAGGAACTGGCTTCACGGTTGCTTTGTCTGTTCCAATCTATCCTGAATGGGGAGTCCCAAGACCCTTACCTATTTGAGGCTTTGACAGTGGTTTTGCACAAGGAGAAGAGGGACCCAGAACAGGTCTCGAACTACAGACCAATCCAACTCTTGAATTACGACATTAAGATTCTAGCAAAAATTATAGCGAATAGGTTGGGTCAGATTATGCCCTCTCTGATTTGTGCAGAGTAGATCAGATTCATGGAGGTCAGGTCCTCCTCAGACCATGTGAGGAAACTGGACCATATTTTCTCCACGTCCAGAGACAACATATTTGCTGCAGTGTTGGTGTCTCTGGACATGGAGAAAGCATTTGACAGGGTGGATTGGTGCTTCTCTTTTAGAATGCTATATAAGTTTGGTTTCCCTCCACTCTTTGTGCAATGGATTAAAGCCCTATACACTAAACCTTGTGCCCGAATATATTGTAATAGAACCTTTTCCTCTTCCTTCCCCCTTTATTCTGGTATCAGACAGGGTTGTCCCCATCCCCCCTTTTGTTGAGTTTGTACCTGGAGCCACTGCTGACATGGATTAAACTAGACCTGGAGATTCAGGGGATCATTGTAGGCTCACAGGAATTCAAATTGTCAGTGTATGCTGAAGATATTCTCCTCCATCTATCAAACCTAAGGGTCTCGGTTGAAAAGACCCTGACCCTGATTCAGGATTTTGGATGCCTCTCTAATTATAAGTTGAACCTGGAGAAAACTATAATTTTCCCTCTCAATATGGTTACTTATAAGCAAGAGGTTGACGGATTGGGTCTCCAGTGGGAACATAAAAAACTCAAGTATCTGGGTATATATTTGACTAGGGACCCCAGAACCAGGAAGGATAACAATCTGGAAGCCCTGGTGAAGGTAATCCAACAGAACTTAGACAGATGGATGATGCTGCCTTCATCGCTCTGGGGCAGAATACGTTTATTAAAAATTAATATACTAACCCCATATTTTTTATCCCATTAACACATTGAACTTATGTCTGCCCCAGACATGGTTTACTAAACTGCACTCCCTGATCTCCAGCTTTATACAGAGGGGTAAGAAAGCCCATAGGGCCTACAGCAAACTAACATTACCTAAAGTCAAAGGAGGGTTGAGGCTTCCCCATTTCAAACTGTACTACTTGGCGAGCTAGGCTGCAAAATGCCTGAGATGGACTGAAGGAACCGAAGTTACAGGCACAACTCAGTACAAGCCTTTATGGCTTACTTTGGAAAAGGCACTTATCTCAGCTCATGGCCTATCCCCCCATGCCCTTTTGCATATTCCTTCCAAATTGCTCCCATTATCACTAGCTGCAACACTGATTGGTGTCTTGGTGAAGGCCCATACACAGTTGTGTGCCTCCCTGTTGTATAAACACTCTTGTGATCCTGCCCAACCTTTAGTTGGCAATCCAAATATTAAGGTTGGGGGGAAATGATTAAAGCTTCATGGTTTCCACAGTTGGCAGACATCTCCATTGTTGATCTATGGCATAATGGACAGGTTCTGTCATTAGATTATTGGATCCCACAACCTTATCCCCCAATCAACTTTCAAAGTGTTTCAACTCAGGCATATGTTGGTTAATTCCCAGTTAACTCATGAAGCATTGGAGGGGTGCAGGTTCTTGTAAACTCTCAATCTCATTGTCATGCAGCCTCATGCTGTTTCAGGTATTTATACCATATTATTACACAGGGCCTACCCTCAGCAGGATGGGTCTTCCAACTATTGGAATGCCTAACTCCCAGAGACAACATTTAGTTGGGAAAAGATCTGGAAAGACACTCATAAGTTCATATCTCAGGACAGACTGAGACTTATGCAGTTTCAGATCATTAACAACATGTAGTATACTCCGATTAGGTTCCCAAGATGAACAAATCTCTCTCCCCCATTTGTAGATGTTGCAGGCAAGGCGTGGGTTCACTATATCACATTTTTTGGGAGTGCCCTAAGGTTGACCCACTTTGAACCCTTATTAAACAGAGGGTACACCCTTTATTGGGATTAACTGAACTCATTGAACCAGTTGCTTGTTTGGTGGGGGACTACTCCCATATATCTGTCAGTGAAAGGAAACACCATTTAGCCATGATGGCAATGTCAGTCAAAAAGTTAGTTCTTTGACACTGGCAGGATACTAAAATTATAACCTATTCAGAGTGGCTGCAGGAGTTATTGTTCAACCTATAAGTGGAGAAATCAATTGCTTGTGTATGTAACAGGTTCCCTAGATTCGAAAAGTACTGGAGTAAATTGCAAACACTATACTCTATATAGATGATGCCATGTATGTGTGGAAGGCATACCATTTATGTTGGCTTTATCTTAATTTTGTTTCTCTTCATTATGCTAATACTGGGTGGGTATCTGTTTGTTTTGATGAGTATTGTATTGTATGTTTTTGGTTCTGTGTTCAAATGGCCCTTACGGGGCAGAAGAAAAATCAATAAAGTATTTTGAGTTAAAAAAAAAATGCTACCTTCTTGGACTTTGTTGATTCCCCTGAGATACTTAAAAGTTTCTATCATGTCCCCCTCGTCCTCCTTTCCTCAAGGGTTTACATAATAAGCTCCTTTAGTCTCTCTTTGTATAGCCTATGTTGCAGATCCTACACTATTTTAGTTGCCTTCTCTGGACTGCCTCCATCCTGTCTATGTCCTTGTGGAGATGGGGTCTCCAGAACTGCACGCAATACTCCAGATGTGGTCTCACCAACTGTCAATACAGAGGGATATCAACTTCCTGTTTTCTACTGGTGATGCCTCTCCCTTTACATCCCAGTATCCCCCAGCCATCCCTACTGCCTTTTCACATTGCTTGCTTACCTTGGATATACTATGGTTTCCCTAAACTCAATTTCCTGAGTCTCGGGTTACCAAGCCCGCTGGCCTGAAATGAACACTTCGAAGTCAATCAGATGCCCTAATATGATTTCAGGCTTCTGACTGAAAAAAACAGTGTAAGTCAGGGGGCTTCAGCCCCCACCCCTCCTAACTAATACATCTAACTCTGAGGGTGAGTGTACCCCGGAGTTAACAAAAAATAGTTCCAGAGCACACTGTACGAGCTACCAGTGATTTAGCCTGCAACACCACTGGGGCAGCTTGGCCAGCCTCCTGATTCCTCCACAACTTGGGATCTATCCACGGGGGTAAGGTAGGAAACCTCTGCATCCACTATGTTACCCCTGTAATGTCCATCGAGTTTTCATCATGCCGGGATGCTCACTGTCTGGACACTGAACCTGTTGCAGTACTGCCCGGGCAGGTCAGTGTCAGGATAGTGAGTCTAGGCAAAACATAAGGTTACTCTTATCTTTAGGTCATCTGATATGATTACCCAGGGTCCCTTTCCAGTTTTGTTCTTGTTACTACCTCCCCTCAATTGTGTACTCTTCCCCAGGGTTTTTGTTCCCAGTTGCATTACTTTGCACTTCTTTGCATTGAATCTAAGCTACCATACTTTTGACCATTCCTCCAACCTTGACAAGACCCTTCTCATCCTTTCCACCCTCCCTTGTGTATCAACCCTGTTGCAAATCTTTGTGTCCTCTGCAAAGAGGCATACTTTTCTTTCCAGTCCCTCTTCAATATCACTTACGAAGACATTAAAAAGGACTGGATCCAATACTAAACCCTGTGGTACCCCACTAGAAAACCCTCTTTCTTTGGCGTGGACTCCATTTACTATTACCTTCTGTGTCTTGTTGTCCAGCTGATGTTTTATCAAGGCTACCACCCTGGAACCCACTCCCAGGCTGGCTAATTTGTTTATTAATCTTTTGTGTGGGACTGTGTCAAATGCCTTGCTACATCTAGGTCGGTCATGTCCACAGCCCCTCCCTGGTCTACTGCTTTGGTCAGCCAGTCAAAGAAATCAATTAGGGTCATCTGACATGACCTTCCCACTGTGAATCCATGTTGTCTTGGGTCCTGTGCCCCGCTGGCCTCTAAGTAATCCAAAATTATTTCTTTCAGAAGTGATGCCATAATTTTCCCTATCACTGAGGTCAAGCTAACAGGTCTGTAGTTTCTTGCCTCTGCTTTGCTTCCACTTTTATTATTGCAACTAATATAATTGTGACACTACACATGTTATTTATTTGGCCAAATGTTTGTGTGGGGGCTTTTATGTTGGCTGCACAAGAAGAAAATTTAAACAGAGGGTGTGGGAGCATATTAGAGTAGTCATCATCAAGAACTTTGAACATGTTACAGAATTGTATTCTCTTTCAAGAACTGATCAGTTTTAACATAACTGGAGTTTTGTTGCCGTTGAAAAGGAAAGTTTGTGACCTCAGGGTGGAAATCATGATTTAATTTTGGCATGAAGGGAACAATATTGGATTTTTAAACTATGTACCACTGTAACCCTCCCCTTCCCCAGACTCAATGATAGGAGTGAACTCTCTCCTTATTTGTAATGTGTGTATCTGGCTTCTGTTTTTAATATACCCATTTGTTACTATAATTTAGCAGGTGTTGTATCTTTTGAATATCAAACTTCATTTGTCTGGTACTACTGCTACAATGTTTACTTTTGTGATTGTGAAAGTGTCTCACAGGCTTTCCTAGGGTATGGGAACCAGGGGTAAGTGAAAGCACCAGTTAAATATTTGCTGAATATTCACTGAATACTTTGGGGGAGTATTCAAGAATTTGGCAGTATTTGGTATTCTGGAATCTGGGCTAAATGAGTGAAATCTACATGAAAAGTTATAAATGGTAGAAAACCCCTAATAGCAATACTATGACGTGAATCATGATACTGTACTTTCATAAAGCTTGTACACTTTCCATTCTTTCATATGGCACTTCAAACTGAAAGTGCTGGCTTACAGTGTGAGTGATGGGGTAGTCACATGTATGCCCCTGTTTGCCCTGAAGGAGGAGCTTAGGTTGACAGGAAAGGTTATGGACATCCATTGAATATTCTCCATTTAAGGTGGGTAGATTCATATTGTGGCTTGGCTCATGACCCAGGGGTGGCAGAGTGGATGTATCATTGGAGGTATGTGTGATAGCTCCACCACAAATGGCAGTATATAGCTTGAATTTTAATAAAATTATGTATACAGCACGTAGGTTCACTTTCCATCCATTGCTGCACACTGTAACATTCTCCCCCTCTGTCCTGAACCCCATGTTTTAAATAAATTAAATAAACACAACTTTCTCCCAACCAATGTTGTTATCTTTGCATTCACCAATCTCCAATCCCTATAGTATCCCAGTTCCTGCACCACACACCACATTTCCCATAGCACTGGACCAATACTGAGGCCTGATAATAAGCCAGTTTTGCCCATCCCTCTACTTAAACTTATTATAACTCCCCAGTTCTCCTTCCTGGATTTGGGAACACTGGCTTAAACAATGTGCAAAGCAAAAGAACCAGGCACACATATCTCACTGATGATAAGCTGACAAATGCTTGTCAAAATAATAAAAGAAAACATTTTATTAGTACCCATAATTACAAAGTGATATGGCACAGCACTTTGCAGACCTGTTCCCTTTCTTTCTTTGACTGATTCAGGGCATCTGGGATGGTGGAGAATAGCCCTGTCTTGTATATTTGCCACAATCTCTGTTATTCCTAAACCAGGGGAGGATAAAACACATTGGGCCGGATATTCAAGAGGGTTGCGCCATGCGCAAGTCCGAATTTGCGCCATTCTGCGATATTCAGCAGGAGGCAGTTGCGCCACTGAAAACAGGCTGCGCAACAGCACAATGCAAATGAAGGCATGTGCAACCGAAGGGGGTGGATCCATGCATAAAGAGCGCAATGCGATATTCAAAGGCTTGCGCACTGCGCAATAGCGGAACAGCCGGAAGGTGCGCCACAGCGGAAATGAACCAAAATAAAAAGGCTCAAGTAAGAGGTGCAAAAACACTACAGGGATGCCAAGTGAGGCAGACAGAGAGAGACAGACAGCAATAGTCCAGAACAGGGCAGGCAAGGGAAGTTGTGTGGGGCATAGGCTGCAGAGACCAGCGGGGGTACCTGGTGCAGTGGAGGTAGCAGTCAGGACAGCGGGGGTAACAGAGCAACATCAGCCAGGGGGGGTCACAAGCCAGGGAGATGGACAGTGCCAGCTTCCACATAGAAGCTGTAATGAGGAGATTAAGAATGCATGCTGCAGGGGACATGGCCATGGAAGGGCCCGTCGGCGGTACGCCCCAACAGGCAGTACCGTGCCCGCATCAGCTTTGCGCTGTACACAGATGTAGAGATTGTGGGCCGGTACCGCCTGAACAGGGCAATACTGAGGCGGCTCTGTGAGCTGTGCAATGATGTGATGCAGGCACCCTCACGACTGAGTCACACTCTGTCAGTGGAGACCAAGGTGACAGCCTGCAAGTGCCTGCTCACCACGGGCACCTTCCAGAGGCTGACAGGGGACACCACAGGCATCACACAGTTGGCCACATCATGCATCCTCACCCAATTCCTCAGCGCACTATTGCCACATGCTGTGGAGCACATCCATTTCCCCAGCACCGTGGCAGAGCGTACAGCAAACATGCAGAAGTTCCACAGGGTAGCATGTATGCCTGGTGTGCTAGGGGCCATAGACTGCACCCATGTGGCCATTCGCATGCCGCCTGGCCCTGCTGGGGCCACATATAGGAACAGGAAGGGCTATTCCAGTGTCAACTGCCAGGTGATGTGTGATGCCACTG
The DNA here is from genome assembly GCA_016271365.2 of Neoceratodus forsteri. NCBI lineage: Eukaryota > Metazoa > Chordata > Ceratodontiformes > Ceratodontidae > Neoceratodus > Neoceratodus forsteri. The sequence goes on along the minus strand of CM057458.1, from coordinate 1,346,575,382 downwards.
GGCGCATAATCATTGTCTGTGCCACACACCCTCGTGGAGCACATGATGCCTTCATATGGTATCAGTCCACACTGTGCCATTGATTCGAGAGAGTGGGGACATCCCCACAGGCCATCTAGTGGGTGAGTATGCATGTAGGAAATGCAAACGTGGGGCAAGGGTGGGAATGCCACAGGTGCTATGGTAGTGGCACACAGGGATATTGGCAATATGGACCTGAACATGATACTTATCTCCACCATCTCCACACAGGTGACAGCAGATACCCACTCCATCCCTGGCTGCTCACACCATACCAGTGCCCCATGACCCCATCGCAGCAATGCTATAATGAGGCACACGCAGCCACATGCAACATCATTGAGCGGGTGTTTGGGATGCTCAAGGCACGCTTCTGATGCCTAGACACCTCCGGCGGTGCCCTACAGTACAGCCCCTCAAAGGCCTGTGGGATATTCCTGGCCTGTTGTATCCTGCACAACATGGCCAAAGACTGTGGGATAGCCATTCAGGTCAAGGAGGGGGACAGCGATGGGGACGCCAGCGGAGCTGGTGATGCTGGTGATGAGCAGCCCCCTTGGATGGCGGGACCCCCGACTGATCCGGCAGGCCCAGCTGCACCAGGACACCATCACGGAGGAGCATTATACACGACACAGGTAAGTCAAGGGGCCATGTGCAACCAACACTGTCCAGACGCAACCCACAGGCACACAGAGTAACACACCAGGGGTGCATGATGGCAAGGGGAGTGGAAGGGTCCAAGTATACAAACACACCATCAGGGAGGGTGAACAGTCATATGGACACACACACACACACCAGGCACAAAGTGTACATGGGCAGGTGCACAGCAGAGCAGGAACAGACATGGCAAACACACAGATCAACAGACCACACCCACCACCTGTACTGTCCAAGTACGTGTGTCAGATGCTGGGCACCCTTGCACTTTGGTGTACAGTACAATGCAGGCATCATCATGCACATGCACCTGTGGATAGCAGTCAGGATGGTGTGCAGGTGGTCCATGTGTCAGCGTGATGGGCAGGGCACCCACCAGTGCACTGCCCACCATAACGCACATTGCACACAGGGCAGCACCAGACAGGGCCCGCACTGGGAGACAGGTCAGTCATGTTGCACTGTTCCACAGCCACATGGATGCGAGGCAGCCCGCCCGTGACCCAACAGCACTGGCAGGCTGAGCAGGGGCCACATGGGGTGGCACCGATGGACCACCAGGGGTCCCACTGTGCGATCGTGACCTTGTCCGCACAGGGGTCTGCAGCATGCCAAACATACCTGCACCAGGGGTGCTTGGGATGCCCACAGCAGAACCCGGTGTCGACAGGCTGGGTGTTGCACGATGCCGGGAATGGGGAGTGGAGAGTGTACTGTGTGGGGTGCATGGTACAGGGGCATCTGCTTGTGTGCCCAATGCAGCCAAGACAGCGACCAATGCCTGGGTCTGCCTGTCAATGGCAGCAGTCACATCCATCTGCATTTGGACCCTCTCTGCAAGGATCAGAGCACAGTCCCTGCTGTGCCACTCCACAGCCATGCACAGTGCCTCCACAGATGTTGCAACCCACCTTTGCTGCTGTACTGATTCCCGCAGCAGGCGGGTGTGCTCTTCAAATGGGTACTCTGCCACAATGGCATCCTGTCCCCCAGGGTATGGAAGGTCCTGATGCTCAACACCCCTTGAGGGTGGGCGCTGTTCACCAGGACCAGGAATGGGCATATCAAAGGGTGGTGTGCATGTGCCACCACTGGACACTGTACCCCCAGACCTGGTGGCTGACTGCTGCTGCTGCCTCTCCAACCGCTGTGCCCCAGGGACCGCTCATTCCACTGCTGTGGCCACAACAGCCTGGGACTGTGCCGACATGCTAGCACACACATTGGAACCATCTAGGCCTAGGGGCACGTGCTGTCCTGCTGTGTGTCCATCATGGGACACACACGTATCACTGCCCATTGCAGTCCTTGCATCATCAATGGTGCAGGTACGTGCTACAGCCACAGTCACAGTGTGCTGGAATGCTTGCATGCCAGACTGCTGAGACACAGGCTGTGCACCCCCACACCTGACTCACCAACAACAGAGGTGGCAGCCAGGTGTGCATGCTGGTGCAGTGCATGCTGGCTGATGACAGAGGTGGATGGACCATCCTCCAACTCCAGCAGGTCTTCCTCACTGCCTGGTCCCACCACCACCATCCCCTGAAGATGAACAGGATCTGTAACAGAAAGTGAGGACATGTGAGTGCATGTGAACAACCTTCCCCCCCAACACCACCACCATGTCATACCGTGCAGTGATGGGCTTCCACCTGTCTGGAATCCACCTCCTGGTACACCCTCAATAGCACTCCACTGCATTGATGCAGCCAGTCGGTCCTCAGCTGGGGTCAGCTCCGCCACCGCTGGCTGGCCCCTGCCTGTGCCAGCACATGCCGCCCTGAGGGCTGCCACCTTCTCCTTCACCCTCCTGCAGTCTGTCCCCATCTTCTTTTTGCATTCCTGCACGGAGCGCTGGTGGCTTCCATGCAGGTTCACTGCCCGAGCTACCCCCTCCCATGCAGCCGCAAGGGCCTGAGGGGTGCCCCGCTGTCCACTCAGTAGTGGCTCCTCTTCCAGGTATGCCTGGAAGAGGGCCTCTGTCTCCGCCGTGGTGAAGTTGGACCTCCTCCTTCACCCACCATCCTCACCCTCACCTTGGCTCTGCTCGGTCATGTCGGCCTGTATGGGTGGAAGTGGACACCTGTCACTGTGCAGTCTACAGTGTTATCCCATGACCGTTGGCCAGAACATCACACAGCATGCAACTCACCTCTCACCCGCAGTAACCGAATCTGGCCAGCGCAGCCCAATGTCACGTATTCATAGCACAATGCATGCAAATTAGGAGTGGCACAACTTTAATGACATACTAATCATGCCACTGTGCCTTTGAATGGCTGATCAGATGATTTGCATGTGTCGGCTGAATATCGCGCCGTTGCACTTTGCGCAATACGGTTGAGCCGGCTGAGCCAATGGTGCATTTCTGTGACTGTGTGATACACTGCATTGCGCATGCCCAGGTAGCTTACACAGGTGTCTGACATGCTGATGACATGCTGTGTGCGATCAGCAATTCAGGCCATGGCCACCATTGTGCCAATGGCACTACAGCGCTGGTCAACATATGGCGCTGTGGCAGTACTGCGCAATAGTCCACTGTGGCACTGGCATGCAGGTGTCTGATCGCCCAGGATGTGTGGACATCCAATGGCGCTGTGCGTGGCCTTGCACCACTGACCCATGACCTTGTGCCCGACCTTTGCCCCCTGGCGCTGTACGTCTGGCATGTGTACAGCTCTATCGCGCTGTTCAGTGACGGTGTGATGTGGACCAACAGCACTGTCTGAACAGCGCGATAAGCAGTGATGGAGTTGTATTGTGCAACATTTCCACGTGGGGTTGCTGCGCTGTGGAGCACCATATTGTCACTGTACATTTTGAATATGGCACACAGGAGAGCAGCACAGTGGGGGGCTTTGGATTTAGCTAACCTGGTGGTTGTGGTGGAGCCTCACTATGGCTCACTGTTTGAGGGAGTGCCCCTGCAGGTGCCATGCACCCATGTGTGGCAGCAGGTCGCCACTGCCCTGAAGCAGGCCACTGGGCGGAGGAGAACCCTGGAGCAGTGCAGGCACTGCTACAGCGACCTGCAGAGGAGGGAGCGTGCTCTGCTTGCGCGCCATAGGTGGCGTGCCAGGAGGGGCATTGTGCCCAGGCCAGGTGGGTGTGCTGTGTATGCACCGGTATTGTCTGCATGGGTGACTGTGTAATGTAATCTGCGCACAGGGGTGGGTTGGGCTGCGGTTTGCTGTGAGGGTGTTTGCAGGTGTGTGCTGTTTCGGTCTGGTTGTGTGGGCAGGCACACTCAATGGGGCAAGGGGCTGTCTGCTTTGGGATCTCACTGATGTGTTTCTCTTCCTTTGTCTCCCACAGGTGTGGAGGAGCAGAGGCGGGCACAGGCTGAGGCCTGGGATGGCAGTGACAGGGTGGCTGGCGGAGGAGGTGTGCAACAGCCACAGCCACAGCAGCAGCAACAGCAGCAGCCGCAGCTGCAGCAGCAGCACCTGCTGCAGCAGCTTGATGAGGGTGAGTGTCATTACATCATGGACGCTATTGAATGCTGGGGGGGGCACGGACACCTTCCATGGACAACACTACCATGCATGCAACATGTGACAGCCATCACTGTCCAGTGGCACTGCATGTGTGTGTGTGTGTGCTTCACTGGTGGTCCATGCCTGCACCGGGCACATGGCTGTGGCACTAGCATCCCACCACGTAGCCACATCACTGGGCAGCCTTGGTTGTGCTGTGCTGGACATGGGTGGTGTGTGTGTGTGCAGTGGTACACATGGCCATTGCTGGCTGGTTGGGCTTGTCTTGTGCACGGTCACTGTGGGTGGGTGCAGTCCATCACAGGAGTGGGGCACTTGGCTGTATGCCATGCATGATGGGTGGGACTCAGGGTTGTGGACAGTCACAGCCATTAACTCTGTTCCCTTGTCCTAGGTATCCGGATCCTGCACTTGTTGGAGCAGGGCATGTAGAGGCTAACACAAGTGGCAATGGACACCCATGAATTACTCCTCGACCTACAGCAGTATGGCATGCGGCGCCGGAGGAGGCCACAGGCACAGTGCCAGGTGGGAGGATGGCAGGCTGCCAGGTGGTAGCCAGTCATCAGCGGACCCCACCTTCCCTCTCCCAGTTGTTCACCCCTGCCCCTTACCCACCCCTACCTCATACCCATACCCCCAACCCTGCCTTGTACATATGTTTGTGTTTGTTGTTCTTGTTATGCTTCTTAATTACATTTATATTTTGATATGAATGCTGTGGTGGTCTCTGATTTGCAGCTGGCTATCGGTGCTTAGTTGCAGTGGTGTGCATGGCGCCAGGTGTGGTATGGTCATGGGTATGTGTGTGCGGTGTGTGGGACCGTGTCTCTGGTGTGGGTGAGGCTTCCAGTTAGTATTACTGTCTGCTGCCACCCACTGCTGGGTGGTCATGGTGGGTTTGGCTTTGTGTGGTTCTGTGGTTCACGAGGTTGCAGTGTTCCGGGGGGGGGGGCCTTGGGGATTCCTGCAGTGCTGGTCATTGCACATGGGTGATGTCTTGGGGTCACAGTGCTGGGCGTGCTGTGCACAGGGGGGAGCCGCTGGGCACTGGGATGCTCCGCCCCCTTTGTGTGCCAGTCTCTGGTTGACGGTAGGTGTGCTGCAGTAGCACACCGGGTTGTGCTTTGTTTGCTTGCCCCCATGGCCCAGTGGCTGCTACATCCCTTCTCCAGTTATGCTGTGTTTGGGGTGAGGGGTACATTGTTGGTTCGGCAGTGTGTCCCTGTGCCCATCACTAGCATGGGTGGTGTGCCCCTGCCTACCTCCCTGGTTGTGCAGTTCCATTGCTATGCTGCTGGGGGTGTCTTTGCTTGCCCTACAGCACCTCTGGACTGCTCAGCTGGGCTGGCCTTGTTGCGCTATGGTGCATCATTTCTGCTCAGCTTCCCCTTCCTGGTTGCGCTATGGCGCAGTTTGTGCTATATTCAGACATTGGCTGCTTGCGCAATTGGCCTTGCTCCATGTTTGAATATCGCGACGATTGCGCATGTGCGCAAGTGACTTGCGCTTGCTCCTGCTGTTGCGCACTTTTTGGGCGCAGTTTGAATATCCAGCCCATTATATCTTATATCACCCTATCTCCTTCCTTAACATCTATTATAAAAAGAAAACTTCATCCTGCTTGGCCCTTCACCCTAAGAAATTTCTACTTTTTGTCGTAGACACAGACCAGAATAGACCTGTTTCAGGTCAACAACTTCAGGACAGTATTAAAAGAACATTGCATCTATTGTCTTAAAGTCATCAACTGAAAACACCTTCTCTGCTCCTTAGCCTTAATGCTAAGAAGGTGTTTGATAGAGTCTTCTGGGAGTTCTTATATAGAACCCTGGCTAAATGTGGTTCATGGAAGTAATAAGACATGATGGGGTGTGCATTAGACCATTCTTATGTGTGGCTAGGTGGTGCAGCCTCCTGCGTTCAGCCCCCATAGCTGTGCATTACAACTTTGGTAATGACAAAGATTTAATTAAAAAATATGCTTTCTCTTTGACATTTTCACTGGTGTCCTGGCCAACATTCCTCTTCCCAGAAAATCAGTTCTTGCAATTGTAGAAGGCGGCATGTGAGTATTGATATGCTAAATGGCTACTACTACACATTCATTCTCTTCACTACCAGCCTAGCACTGATTGTAAATAATTCTGGGATACAATGTGCACAAACAGCACTATATAAAGGCTTATTCATCTGCTGATGATGACAGTAAGCTTAAAAATATTCATTGTGACAACAGTAACAATAATATTTTGTTTGAGATGTTGCTGTTACTAATGTTCCTAGCTATCTTTTTTATCTGGTTATTTTTATCCCAACTCCTGTTAAATATATTTCAGTATATAGGGGATACATGATGGGTGACTGTGGAATATGGAAAATATTTGCATGAGTGCAGAGTGAACTGTAATAATATCTCGAGTGCCGAAGGCACGAGTGATATTATTGAAGTTCACTCTGCACGAGTGCAAATGTTTGCAATATTCCACAAGTCACACATCATGTGTGCGATTTATACAGTAGGGCTAGTACCCTTTAGGAACTTTTTTCTGTGTTCTCTCCCTGTTTTTTTATTTTGGTAAGTTTTTAGGGGGGACTTGGGAGTACTGGGCAATGAAGTGATTTGTTCAGAGTCACACAGTATTGAAATAGAAGTTGTGAGAATCAAACACTGGCCTGGGCTGCTGGATGTAGGAAGTTTGTTCATTGCTTGTTATTGTAACCTCTAGGCTATACTGACAGCACTGTTTGTGTGTGGTTTGAGTGTGTGTAAGTGATTCTGAATGGGCTGGAAGTGTTAGACACTATGAGAAATAGGTGCATGTGATTTGCAATGATAATTGTGTTACCTGCAGCTAGGAGTGAGAAACAGACTATTCAGTAAGTTGCAGGCTTCACTGAGACAAAGAAACTGTTGCAGTCAGTACTCAGAGAAACTGATTTATGAAGGAGGCTGGTTTGAAGATTAGAGCAGCACAATTATGTGCTAAGATTGTCAGAATAACTATGGGACATGTGATTGTCTTTTACAATGCTAATTGAGTTAGTTGCAGGATTCAGTGAGAAAGAAAAACTGTGAAGCTATTAAATGCAGGCTATGGTGTATATAGTCTCACTCTGGTGACATCACCATTGTGAGTATATTTGCTGGTGATGTAGACACTGTGGGTTTATCAGAAAATAAACCCACAGTGTCTATGTCATCACAGAGTTATTCCACTGCAGTGAGAATATGTGTTTTTATTGTGAATGTTACATGCTCCCCTCTATTGTATAAATCACGATACATCACAGGAAATTCATATGCTTTGTGCTTTTGCTATTACTGAGCAGATAACTTGCATCTTCAACTGCTCATTGGTGGCTGGTGTTTTTCCCTCTCTCTGGAAGTGGGCACTTGTAATACTCCTGCATACATAGGGACGGTGTCAATTACCATTTCAACATCTACTGCCTATGGCTCCATATCTAGATGGATAGCATTGTGCTAACAAATAACGCAGTTAGACTGGTTGGGGACCATAATCAGCAGCCCTCCAATTCTCTAACCTAATCTGTTGTCATGTATGCTCAAAATATTCTGCTGTGCTCATGAAAACGAGGGCTTCCTCCTGCATACAAGGTGAACTGTAGGACTGTGTGGAATGCAAAATTCCACTTTTGGAATTGCTGTGGAAGGCAATTCCACTTCTGAAATGCTTTGCTGGATTTCTTTTTAATTTCTGCTGAATTTCAAAAAGCATTTCTATTCAAACTGCAGAATAAATTTCAGAGGATCATATAAACAGAGGAATAATTTTCTGCAGTTTACAAAAAAAGAATCCGAGGTTTATGTGAATGGTTCATTATTCTGCAAAAAACATTTTGCATGTGGAATGTTGAAATTCTGCAAATGATAGAAACTGGCAGAATTTTCTAAAATTCCATGGAATTCCATTTTGTTGGAAATTTTACATTCCACATAGCTCTTGTGAACTGGAATATTTAAAGGTTTTAAAAGCACTAAACATCCTCCATCACAACTCTGTTTAATGTTTCCAAACCCTTCTCTTACTTCTGTGCACAGTGGTGTATAAATAACCATCCAATTCTCACTGAGTTTGGTACAAAGTAGCTGAATAACAACAGAAAGTATCAGTCCCTGCAAGTGTCCCCCTCTCCCTGATCACCATTCCTATTACCCAACTGGTGTTACATATGTATATCTTTGGTGTCTACTAGCCTCCATCTCTTATCACTACATCATGCCCAATATAGTTTTACACATATTCCTGGAATCTAGTCAGCGCCCACCCCTGATTACCATTCTGATCCCCCAAATGGTATTAAATATCAGTATCCCCGGCACCTAGTTGCCTTCCTTCTCCTGACCACCAGTATGATCCCCTGTATGGCATTACATATTCATATCCACGGCACCAAGTGGTCTCCACCCCCCAATCCCCAGTGTGAACCCCCCTCTCCATCCTGCTCATTCAGATCTCTCCACTCCACCCAAATGTGGGCCTCACTCACATCAGTAGGTGTCTAGCAGGCAGTAATGGTCACTGGTCCAGCCCATCCATTCAGCGCCTTGGCCAGTTACCATCATAGTGACAGGGAGCAAGTGTGCACCTACTGTAAAAATCTGGGTAGTGATCAGGAGTGGAAGGGCCACTAGACACCAGGGATATAGATGTTATACCATATTGGGATTAGAATGGAAATTGGTGGGTGGGAGACCATGTGATGCCAGTGATATGACTATTAACCATTTGAAGGGCATCTGGCTGGTGATTGAGGGTTGGGAGTCAGCAAAGCTCCACACAATGACTCAACACATTCTTGCACATGGCTTTGTGCAGAGATACTATTGAGTCTCTAATGGCATGCAAATGACCCCTTAATGTCTTGCATGTCCTCTGGGCATATTAGCATGCCACCTGCTGAATTTGGCATACAGAAGAAAATACATAATACAATTGAGGAAGTTCAAGCTCCAGTCATTCCTGTGGTCCATAGGCTTTCAGGGAGCTGTGTCAGCACTGCACATAGTCATTGTACACAGTGCTACTACAGCCCCATATTCAGACAGATCATGCACTCCAGCCAGGGTGCATGAGCTCTCTGAATAGGCCTCAGGCTAGCTGTGACATAGCTCACATGTACTGCTAATGGCAGTCCAGCGTAACTGGCCATCACTGAATTAAGGACCCTTATCCCTACTCCCTGTACTCTTATAAATTTTGAAGGGCCTCATCAGTATGCAACTCACAGCTTTTCATAACTCTTCTGACTTTTTCACTCCAATCCAAGCTTGTTTTTGCACTAACAACTCCACCACTGCCTCACTCCTTGGAGTTTCTGACTTTATCACCAGTAGTGTGAACATAGGTAAGACCTCTGGTTTCCTCTTTATTTGCTTAACCTAGCCTTTGGCACTTTAAAATTGCTTCTTCCATCTTTAGATCTCTGGTATTCTCAGTACTCCTCTGCTCTGGTTTAGGTCTTATCTCTTCAGTTGCTAAGAAGCAGTACAACTGGACCATGTGATGCCTTCTCCTTTTACTATTGATTTAAGAATCAGTAAGAGCTCAATTATGGGACCGCTTCTCTTCTCTATCTTTGTTAAACACCTCCTGAATTGCATCCTCATCTATGTATTTATTGAAAATTTTTAACCAGGAAATGCACATTGAGTCAAAGCTCATTTCCAGGTGTGAACATGGAAAAGGGATAGGGACAACCAGCTATGCAAGGTAGTAATGTGCAAAGCTGTAAACATATACAAAGCTGTAAGGTGCAGCAGAAATACTGAAACAACATTAAATGCAAACTGTCAGCTGTGTACAGGCTAGACAATGGAACTACACAATGGCACAGGTGCACTGGGGCTAAATACAGGAGACTGACATGGCCAAATCAACTTCCAAAAAATAATTTTATTACGACATGTCCAAAGAAAAAATACATCCAGCATCAAAAATAGATCTAGTACAGTATAAATGCACAAGTCATATAAAGGTATGGGGCTGGATATTCAAACTGCACTATTTTGTGGCACAATCCCTTGCGCTGCACAAAATAGTTGCGCAGGGGTGTGGCCGGGGCGATATTCAAAGGAGTTGCACTATTGAGCAACTCCTTTGAATATCACCCACACAGCCACTTAGCATGGCGCAGTGGAACTTGCACCACTGCAAGTGGTCAGAATGGAGCATTCAGGTTGCGGTGGCGCAAGTACCATTGCGCCATGTGCAAATTTCCGATATTCAAAAGGTGACATGCAAATGGGGCTATAATACATGCAAGGTGCAGGGGGGGCCATTTTCATCTATTTATGGCCCCATTTGCATGCCATTAGCATGCAGGTGCGCCGATCCCCAAGGACTTGCGCCTGGTGCCCTGCCAGGCAGCAGCCATCAGGGACCGATGCCCCCTGCAGCTCGATCATAGGCAAAAGTGTAAGAAATCCCCCCACCCCGATTGGCCTGATCACAGGCAAAAGCATAACAATCCTCCCCTCCTCCCGACTGGCCCAATCATGGGCAAAAGTTTAAATAGCCCCCCACCAGCCCGATTGAGGGGAGAGTGGGGTGGTGGGGCTCGTGGGTGGGTGGGTGGGGACACACTAGATCACCAGGGATATGGTCTGGGGGTTGCTACATAATGCAGCCTGCATCGGGCTTAGCGGTCCACTGGACCACCAGGGCTACGCTCTGAGGGGGGTGTTTAGACATGTTCAGTCCACAATCGGCTTAGCGGTCCACTGGACCACCAGGGATATGTTCTGGGGGACACTTTGCTGTCCGCGATCGGGCTGGTGGGGGTATTTAAGCTTTTGCCCGCGATTCGGCCAGTGGGGTGGAGGGGGGATTCTTATGCTTTTACCCGCAATCGGGCCAGTCGGGGGGTGGGGTGATTTTTTACACTTGTGCCCATGATCGAGCTGCAGGGGGGCACAGGGAGTAGGTTGAGGGCCAACCACAGGTGGCAGCTGCTGTGTTGCACCCTGCAATGTGGCAGCTCACCTGTCGGTGGCCCTCGACTTACTCCTTTTTTTTTTTGGCTCAAAGTTGTGCAGGCACAGGTTGGGGGGTTGCCCCTGCACAACTCTGCACAGCCCGGCTGAATATCGGGCTATGCAGTTTATGCATGGTTCCTCCCCCTCCAGTTCAACATGCATTCATTAGCATTGCGCTGTTGCTCAGCATGTTTTCAGTGACACAACTGCCTCCTGCTGAATATCACAGAATGGCACAATTTTGGACTTGCGCAGGAGCAACCCTATTGCACATGGTGCAACCCTTTTGAATATCCCACCCATGGTGTTCAAATCCCATCTCCTAGAGCCATTATTGATTATGACATTCTATAATGTTAGAAACAAATCATTTTTGGTCTAGTCCTCTATCTTCTTATTATAGAGTTTCCTGACAAAGTCATAATCCAGAAAATGGCGATTAATATATAGTGCACTTAGGAATTGTTGTTTCCATTCCAAATCTAGAAATCTCATATGGGGACCAGTTTATTTCTAGTATGTTAGGATTAACCTTTTAATTGCCATTGTATTTGCTTTGAAAATAATTTTATGGTTTTTATTTATTAATTGCTAATTATACATCTCCATTTATTATAAATGTATAGTTATTCCAATTAAGGAACTGGAAACCTACCTTTTCTAAAAAAGTGAAGGACTGTTCCTACCATGCTTTGCTGCCCTTACAGTCCCAAAACATATGAATGAAAGCTGTGTTTGAAGACTTGCAATGCCAGAAAAAGCTTGAGTCTGACAAATTCATTTTGAAAAGCCTATAAGGAGTATAATAGGCTCTGTTGATAATTTGAATTTGAATGGTTTTATCCCTTGTTAGTTTATAGTTGTGAATTTGGGACAGTGTCAATGTCCATTGTTGTTCTGTTATCTGTTGGCTTATCTCCTCCTCCCATTTAATTTTTTTTTTGTATGTTTTAAGAGAGGTTTCATACAATTTAGAGACTATCCAGGGGTATAATTTAATATTATTGGATTTGGGATTAAGATTTTCCTCATGCCAGATTCTAGGATTTTGCTATTAGGGGCACTTCCCCATCTTTAATAGTCTTTTTTTATACATACACTATTTAATTTATTAAAATAAAAGAGATGGGAACATTTTAGATGAAAGTTTTGTTTGAAAGTATCCCAAGGAAGTTTGGTTCCTTTTTCATATACATTTTCCAATTTCCTAATGCCTTGCTGGGACCAATATTTTTTATAAAGCAGCTTTCCTTGCAAAGTAAAGTTCAGATTATTCCAAATATCATTAAAGGGGGATCTGGTTATTAACCATTTAATTTTATTAAAATAAATTCTGTAATATGACACTTAGGTTTTTAATAATGGTGTATTTAGACTTTATAAAGTATGATAAAAAGATTTTTTTATATTAAGGTGTTAATTTAAATAATTGCTTAGAATTGAGTTTTCTCACTGCATGTTGATTTCTTTGAACACCCAATCCAAAGTTAGTTTGATGAGAAAAGTATAGTAACAAATCTTGATGTCAGGATAAGCCAACCCTCCTTTTTCTTTTGGCATGCATAATTTTGACCAAGAGATTCGGGGTAAGGATGAGATTGTAATTCCAAATAAAGTTGCAAAAAAGCTGATTATTGTTTTTTAAACCATTGAGGTAGAATTGGAAACAAAATAAATTGTTGCCTATAAAACAAAAATGGAATTGCAACCATTTTGATAATTTGAATCTTCCCTCAGATTGATAGTTGAAAATTTCTACAACCCAAAAATCTGAGTTTCAAGGAGTTATATAAATCTTCAGAATTGGAGGAGTACCAGTCTACTTTTTTATTTGAGATAGCGATACCAAGATAGATCATCCCTTTCTCTTGAATTGTAGCATTAATTATATTTTTATATATCTCTGGATAGGTATTGTTAAAGAACTTTATTTCAGATTTTGTTTCATATACTTCGTAGCCAGCTATTTTGGAGAATCTCCTGATAAACTTCATTAACTCAGTTAGGCTCTGTTCTGGTTCCTAAATCAGAAGTAATAAGTCGTCTGCATATGTATTAAATTTAAGTTCCAATGGGGGGATCTTAATGCCAGAAATCAACTGATTTGCCTGCATTTCTTTTAACAATACTTCCAAACCTATCACAAGTAGTGAAGGAGACAGGAGACAACCTTTTCTAACCCCACAATGTAATCTAAAAGGTTTTGTTAGATGTCCATTGATTATTATTTGTGAATAAAAGTTTATTGTATATAGTTTGAATGCACCTTATGAATTGGTCAGGAAAGTTAATTACTCTCATTACTTGGAATAAGTATTCCCACTTAAGCATATCAAATGCCTTAGTGGCATCTAAAGAAAGAAACAAGGCCTAAGTACCAGAACTGCGGAGATATTCAACTATAAATTGTATTCTAAAAAGCTCAGATTGTATGTTCCTGGACATGGCCATATCAGCTAAAGCCAGGACTGGGGCAGAAGGTGGTTTTAAACTGGCCTTTGATGGATAAATGGGAGGGGGAGTGGAGGAGGCTGGTATGGAGATTGTTGCATATGGAAGGAAGATGAGAGGAAAAGGAAGACTGTACAGAAGCATGGTTAGAGTGCAGAATGGTGACGGTTCAGAAGTCATGAGAGCAATATGCATACGAGGCAGAAGAAACAGGAGAAAGCAGAAAGGAGAGATGGGGACAGAGAGGTAAAGCAACATTTAGAAATGAGAGAAGGACAGTGCATGATGTAATGGGAGGGAAGGTATGGGATAGATATGGAACTGTAAAGGGTGCAGTGATGAGTACAAAAAGGAGCATTCATAGCAAAATGACAGAATTACCTGTACTCTTCACCTATGTGTTCACAAAACAAGTGTGTACACTACCAGCCATCTTGTATCTAACATCAGTCATAATCTCCAGTTGGACTTTACCAACATACTGTACTATACAAAAACAAAACTGTGTGTATATCCTTCAGTACTAAACACTATCTAAACAGCTCTGAACCTTTACACATCCTCTCCTTGGTTCAAGTATGCTTAGACAATGTCTACCAAATCAAATGCCATTTCAAGATCCTGGATAAAGGATTGTCTTTCATCCATCATATCAGTTCCATCCTGTCCAGATACTTTGCAATGCTATGCCTTCTGTACTAGATGCAGAGCAGCCTTTAGTAGCCAGGCAATCAGTATCACTAGTAGGATATACCTCACTCACCATTCAGTGGAATTACAGACACAGAAGACTGAAAACATTTTCTCCACAGGGGGACAGTTTTCTTTTTTACAGGAAAGATTTACACTTCAAACAAAGGTTAAGGTTTTTTTGGGAGGAGCAGGTTTATTGGTAAGATTGTGGTTAAGGGTGGGGGTTTCAATCATCATTTTGAGGTACAGGTTAGGGAGAGGTAGGGGAACTTGCTTTACCTGGTGGGAGAAGGGCACTCAATCAGTTGCTACCTCTAATTACAAAACCTTGCTGAGTATATATGGGGAGAAAAGTGGGATTCTAGTGGGGGAAGAGTGGGTGACATTATTTTAAACAATGTTGCATGGTAGGAGGGAGGTGGGTGACTATTACCCAGAGAGTGGGTGTAGGTTTCTTATTTCTTAAGCAAACAACAAAAGTTGGTGCCACTTTGCGTAATTCTTATTAGCAAAGTGCTACTTTGCTCAGCAAAACTATGCATAGTATCACTTCCCCAGCAATTTTGTTGTTGTAGTGCCACTAAGTGGGGTTTTTCACTGAGTAAAGTGGGCACTTCACTGTGTGAAGAACTATGCAAAGTTGCACTTTATGAAGTATGGAAACTTTGCAAGATTTTTCAAAAAGCTAAGTTACCTGAGTTTTCACATCTCTAATCAGTGCAGTAGAAATGAGGCCATTTTGCCCTTCTACAGATCATAAGTGTTACCGTGCCTTGGATACTGTGGTTGGAATGGGGTCCCC
Organism: Neoceratodus forsteri; assembly: GCA_016271365.2. Lineage (NCBI taxonomy): Eukaryota > Metazoa > Chordata > Ceratodontiformes > Ceratodontidae > Neoceratodus > Neoceratodus forsteri. Next base: position 1,346,560,246 of record CM057458.1, on the reverse strand, counting down.
ATCTGGAGAATAGAGATAAAAAAAAGCAGAATCTGTGCAAAGAAGCACCACTAAAATGATAAAGGGACAGAATGGTAACTTATATGAGCAGAGGTTGGAAAACCAGAATATAGTATAAATGCACTGGAGACCGCGAGAGAGAGGGGGGATCATGATCAAAACCTTCAGGTACATGAAAGGCATAAAATAGGGTGGACTCTAGGTATTTGTTTAGACCCAGCAAAACTGTATTTACTACAGGAAATGGAAGCAAGTTTGGGATGGGTAGGTTTACAGGTGATACCAGGAAGTACTATTTCAAAGAATGGATAGTGGGAGGTTGAAGTAAGCTGCCAAAGAAGGTAGTGAATGCAGAAACAATGGAGGTCTTCGACAGTGGGTGGGATAGGTATATGGTAAAGATCAGGAGGTAGAGGTGGTGTAGACTTAGTCTTATAAAGGACAAACACCCTTCACATTCTGGCAGACTTTACAAACCACAAGGCCTTCTTCAGTTAACATATTTCTATGTTTCTGTGTTTCTACATACAGGAAATCATTACAGTCCAGACTATGCATGCCTATGGAAGCTTCTGATAGCTTCAGTGGAAGGCAAAAACTGTGAAGTAATTTGGACAACATTCTATTTCCATGTTAAAGATAGGACTGCATCAAACGGAGTACACATAGTTTCTCCAAGTAACTTAAATTTTTATAGGGGGGGATTTAGAGTAATTTCAATAGATGGGCTGTAATGTAAGTGCTCTTTCAAATGGGTTAGAGGAAGCCACCACAGATAATGAGATGCTGCATCTCATCTGGGCTATCGCTGTTAAATAAACTGTACCAATAGTTAGAAGCAGGACCCAACAGATAATGAAATATAGCATTCAGCCAGAGTATCCTAAGTAAATATGTTGCAAAATCTGGTAGAAGCAGGACTCCACAGAAAATAAGTTATTGCATCATAGCTGGATGGCCCATGGTAAAGCAATAATAAAAATGGGCAGAAACTGGAACCTATAGACAATGAGATGTTGCATCTCAATAGGGTTTGCACAGGTAAATAAATTGTACAGATGGATAAAAGCAGGACCCCATAGAAAATATGGTATTGTATTCAGCAAGCCTAATCCAGGTAAATATATTGTAAAAGCTGTCTGAAGCAGTAAACCACAGAAAATGAGTTACTGCATCTCAGCTGGGATGTTCCAGGTAAATACTGCTTTTGAAAAGGACTAAAGCAACACCCTATACAAAATAAGATATTGTACCTCAGCTGAGCCATGCATGGTAATTAAACGGAAAAACAGGTAAGGACAGGATCTTGCAAAAAATGGCATACTGCATCTTAGATAGGGCTATAGCAGAAAAAAAGTTTAAAGAAGCAAGATACAGCAAAAGAAGAGATACTGCAATCAGATATACTATCCCAGATAAATAAATTGCAATAATTAGTGGAAGCAGGACCCTGCAAAAAATGAGATATTGTGTGTCAGCTGGGCTACTTAAGTAAATACATGTTTAAAATAGTTTGAAGAAAGTCCCTCACATAAAATGAGTTAATGCATCTCAGCAGGGAGATGCCAATTAAATAAACCAGAGCATGGATAAAAGCCAGACTCTTTAGAACAGAACATGTTTCATCTCAGCTGTAATGTCCAGGTAAATAAATTCTAAAAAAATGGATAGATGCAGTAATCGCTGAAAAAAAGGTTTTGCATTCAGTTAGATTATCCCAGGTAAATGCATTTTAAAAATGGGAAGAACCTGCACCCCATAGAAAATGAGTTATGGCACCTGGGCTGGGCTGCCCCAGGTAAATTAATTTTGAAAATGGGCAAAAGTAGGACCCACAGAAAGTGAAATAATGTATTTCAGCTGGGCTTTGGCAGGTAATAAGCTAGGAACTTGGATAAAAGCAGAACCCCACCAAAAACAATCTAATGCATTTCAGCTTGGCTGTAGCACTAAATGAACTGGAAAAACTGGTAGAAGCAGTACCTTACAGAAAATGAGATATTGCATCTCACCTAGACTGTCCCAGATCAACTGTAAAAATGGGTAGAAGCAGGACTCCACAGAAAACTAGGCATTTCCACTCAGATGGGCAGAGGTAATTAATATGTATACACGTGAAGAATCAGGGAAATAAAAAACATACATACATACATACATACACAGTAGCCAGCAGACTAGGCCTATTGGTCTATCTTGTCTGCCCAATGCAGCTCACTGGTAGTGTCCCTTGCCTGCTCTACCACCCATCATTTCATCCCCACCTCATCTTCCTACAATACTATGGTGATCTCCTTGTCCCCACTCCACACCCTGCCCCTGTGTGTGTCCCATCCCTTCTTGAAACCCCCAACTGTTCCCATGTTTACTAGATCATCTGGCAGAACATATCAGTGCATCACCACCCTCTCTTAAATAGTGATCCCTCGCCTCCCCCCTGCCAGCTTCAGACTATGGCCTCTTGTAGTCCCCTCTTTCCTCAGTTTGAGCAAACCCTCCCTGCTCCCTCTCTTGAACCCCTTCAGGTATTTGAAGGTCTCTATCATATCCCCCATCCCTCCTATCCTCCAGAAAGTACATGTTCAGCTCTCTGAGCGTAACTTCATATGACAACCCCTTCATGTCACTGATTATCCTAATTGCCCTTCTCTGGACCCTCTCCAAAACTGTGATGTCCTTTTTAAGGTGTGGTCACCAGAACTGTCCACAGTTCTCCAAATGTGACCTCATCAGTGAGGTGTACAGGGGAAGTAGGACCTCCTTTTTCCTGGATGTTATCCCCATGGCAATACACTCAAGCATTTTGTTTGCTTTGGCTGATGCCTAACATCAGACAGGGCAACAGCTGGGCTACTCCACGTTCATAATTGTAATAACATTTTATAATACATTACTGTGTTGAAAGCTGATTTTACAGATCATAAAAAGAAGTGAACAAGTCAACCCTGAGACTCTGTGCCACCTGTACTATGTGTGACTTCTATTAATCTCCTTAGCATTCCTGTATGGCCATGCAGAAATGCCACAAACCAAAAATTCAAATTAAAAACAAGCATTTGTTAATGTCGAATGTTTGATGCTTTGCACCAATACATCCTTAGATGTAAAATGTGCACTTGAGTTGATAGTGCAAGGAATGCTGGGAACAGCGAACAGCTCTCTTACAGGATGCAATGGACAACACTGAGTATGCGGGATTCACTTTGGAAAAAAATCCATTTTGTTTATTTTACACCTGGACAGATATCGAGGCTACCGAATAGACAGGGCATTTAGGAGAATAATGCCTGTCTTGAGGCTATGAGAGGACTGGTGCAGAGATTCACCATGGACTGAAGGGAAATACTGGGATCACTGTGGGAAAGATGACAGGCAAAACAGTTGAGCACAAGAAAAAGAAGAATACATATAGGGATCTGCCAGTTATCCTTTTTATTGAATTTCAGTTAAGCAATAATGCACGACAGGATGTCTGTTGTGCTGGAATAACGTCATGCCTCGGGTGGTTGAAGCATGAGGCCATAGGCTTAGTGCATTCAACACCCAAGAAGTGAAATTATCCCAGCATGCCCACACACATTGGAGTGCATTATTGCTGTTATTCACTAGCTTTCTTACATTCAAAATTATATTGTTTTCAAATCTGTTTTGCAATGTTTCAGTGTAGAAGTATACTGTGCAACAAAGGAGTTCCTTTTACTGATCATCGAATAGGTGGAGCTGTTTTGATTGACTTTTGTGCAGATATAGTGGGTCTCTCTCAGTTTCCATCTCTGATCAGGTTGTCCCACAGTCCCAGTTTGGTTCTGAGTCATTCTCCACCCCCCCTCTCATTTCAGTTTTTCAATTTTTCTCCTGAAAATCTCATTTTACAGTGTACTGGGAAAAATATGCCTGCAGCCAACTTTTGAAGCCATTACTCAGTGGTGAAATGCCATGATTGGAGAAAGGCAAAGGTTGGTTTAATTTGAAAACAATAAATAAAAGTTGCTTATTTTTTGCAGTGTTGGTACATCGTACTTACAAGAGGCAGACTGGTAAGATGCAGGGAATGAGTGGGAGAAGCAGAGCGTGAGGCTGGATGAACTGTGCCTCAATGAACTACTGTGAAGGCACTCACAGTGGCAAGTTTTTTGGGTTTGTTTTAGGTTAAAGGTTTGGATTGCTGGACGGTTGTACAGTGCAGTCATAAAGTCAAAACGTTGGGTATTTTTTTCTCTTTTTTAATAAATTAATGGTTCAACTGAGAGGACAGTTGGACACAGGGACTGTGAAGGTGGGTTGCAAGTGAGAATGACGGGGGCTTGCGAGTGGGGAAGCAGAGTGGGGAGCACTCATGTGGACTACATGGAATGATTCCAGTAATGGTTGATGCAGTCATCTGTGTGCTGGGACTAGACCTGTGATGTTGGGCTGGGATAACATCACGGGTCCAATCCTGTAGTGACCAGTCAGAGCCCAGGGTATTTTCTTGCCATTATGTAATATATATATATATATATATATATATATATATATATATATATACACATACATATACATATACATCATTATAACAACAAGGATTAACCATTTTAAGACCTATGCATCCCTCAGATCATGGCAGGTCTTGGTATATATGCAAAGGCTAAAAAGGGAGGGATAAGGGTAGCATACAGGGGAGGCGTGTGGAGGGCTAGGTCATGGGGAGGAGAACATAAGTGTTATGGGAGGAAGGTGGTGAGCAAGGAAATAAGGGGGAAGGGGGCAGGAGAGAATTGCAAAAATCAGTGACATCTATATACCCACTGTTTTGTAAGTGTGGGTTCACCTTTCAAATGTCATTCATAAATACAGACACATAAAAAAGTTTAGAATGAATATGTTTCTTTCTCTAAGTTAACACTCTTTGCAATATACCCTTACTGGTGGAGAGAAACAGAGGTATATTATTATTTTTCCCCTATATTTAAAAGTTGCCACAGTAAGGAGACAAAGTTCCATACTACTAGCAATCAGAGAGGAAGGCAAGAGTTACATTTTCTTTACATAGTTCCTAGCTTAGGTCAAAGAAAGGCTGTAATCTGAGACATCATGTCTGTAGTTTCACACTGCCTACAGATACTGGAGAAGCACAAAAACCTTTAAACAGTAATAAAATAAAAAAATATTGGCACAACACAGTTCCAGATTTCTGTAGGTCTTCACCCAAAGTTCTGATGTAGTCTGGTCAGGTTGTCACTGCAGCTCAAGATGTTTTTCCTTTATTTTTACAGGATTTTAAAGACAGACTGCTGGTGTTGACAGTCGATCAGCTGTTTCTTGATTGGCTTCATTCAAATCAAAGGACCAAAGCCTTCTCTGATTCCAGTATTCCATCCAGCATTCCAACGGCTTGACTCTTTTGAAGTACAAGCAGTTGAAGAAGAGTGGTGTCACAGCTGAATTGCATGGTTTTTGGTCTATACTGCTGAGCCTCTGCTGTTTGAACTGTAATAGGCTCAGTAGTGACACACCCCTGCAATCCCCTTTCACTGTAACAAAACATTTTTGCACAAGTGCATCAAATGTAAAAAGGTGATTAGTCTTATAACTGTAGTCACCCTAACTGGCAAGTAACCAACTCAATTTCTCAATGGTCCTGTCAATTATTTTATCAAGGCATTGCCTTGTAGAGTGTACTTATTAAAACAGTGCACATTTGGCAGCAAGCTGGCCAGTTTACTACAAGCTATCTTAATCAGAAAATCATTTAAAGAACAACAGATGCCATTGAAAAAACTTTGGAAAACATAATAGTTGGACACAGTTCAGCTTGTATTTCATATACCATCAATAGAGTTCTCCTCTTCATTATTTATTACTAAAGAAATACCCACACAAACAGGCTCTTTATCCCTTCAAACTCATCTGCCTCTATAACTTACTCCCTACTTGACATCATAATGCTCTGTCGTGACATCACAGTCTGTTGCTATGGAAATAACTGTGATGCCTCAAGCCCAGTACTATAACACCAGGTTGTGAAGAAGTAATAGGAGCTGATGAACTCTCAGGAAACAACTCTTCTGTTTTTATGCATCTGACCTCAGTAATATATAATGGAGATTAGAAATACGAAGCTAATTAGAAATACAAGCTGCTTTGTGTCCAAACAGTATGTTCTTCAAAGTTTTTCTTGAGGTGTCGGTGGCTCATTAACAAATAAGCCTGCTACTGAACCTTGTCCAAATCCATTTGATAATCTTTGAAACTGCAATACTCTCTCTCTGCAATATTATTGTACATAACCAAACTGCAAACTGTCAGATCCAATAATTCTTTTGGAAACAGTTTGGAATCTCCTTAAGGGGAAGCACTAAGAGCTCACCACACAAGTATGGGGCTGGTACCAATTTGCTCATTATGTACAAAAACCTTTATTTTTACAAACTGTTTACTGTAGTATAATAAGTTATATCAAACTAGGTTTGCTTATGTACAGGCTGACATTTTCTCTAATTACAAATCCTAGAATTGCCTGCAGCTGATGTCAAAGCAGGGCTATGGATTTACTCTACCACAGTTTCAGCAAGGTTTCAACTTGGTGCCACACAGAAGATTGCTGAAGAAACAAGAGCACCTGAGTGCTGCTGGGGACATAGATGGGTACGAAACTAGTTGAAGGAGAGACAGCAGAGGGTAGTGATAAATAGGATCAAATCAGAAAAAAAGGAGGTCATGAGTGGTTTGCCACAGGATCTGTCCTGGATCTCTTCAATATGTTCATCAATGACATTGTAGAGTGCATCCGGGGCAAGTAATATCTCTTCTTAGATGACACAAAGCTCTGTTGTAGGGTCTAACAAAGGGATCATGAAAATGCAGAGGGATCTGCAAAGCCTAAAGAGGTTGTCTAAGGTTTGGTAGTTGCAATTCAATGCAACAAAACAGAAACAAAAACAAAAAAAGGCAAAGTTATTCACCTAGGGAAAAAAACAAAAACAGGACAGAGTACTGGATGGGAGGGGTTAAACCAAACACTACAGCAGAAGAAAGGGACCTATGAGTCATCATTACTGACTCCCTCAAATAAATCAAGCCTGCATAGCAAGGCTTATAGTAATGTTAATATGATACTGGGGTGTATCTGATGGGGTACTGACATCAAGAAAAAGGACATACTCCTACATCTATATAGCTCACTGATGAGGCCGCACCTGGAGAACAGTGCTCAGTTCTGGAGTCCACACCTTAGGAAGGACAGGGACAAGCTGCAGATGGTGCAAGGCAGGTTGACCAAGATTGTTCACAGCACACAGAGCAGATCTGATGAAGATCATCTCAAAGCACTGAACATGTACTTACTGGAGGCCAGGCGAGGGGTGGGGTGGATGAAAGAGGCCTTCAAGTTCCAGGAGAAAATAAACACATTGAACTTTGTGAAACTACCTAGCAAGAGTACAGAGTCAAGAACATGAAGTCATGAGTGGAAACTGCTGGGGGAAGGTTAAAAAGAGATGTGATGAACTTCTATTTTATATAAAGGGTGGTGGAGCTGTGAAATAGTCTGCCAGCAGAGGTGATGGGTGCCAAGATCATAAATGTTTCCAGGCATGGCTTTGACAGAGTGAATGGTACAATGGTTGCTCAGGTCAGTAGTGGGGAGAAGAGCTAGGTGGTAGACTGAGAAGGATACAGCCCTGTATGAACAATGAGTTCTGGGGCAGATAGGGAACTCCAGGAAAACATATGTACCTTTGTTTTTTGTTTTTCTATCATTATTGTCTATGTTTCTAATCACAGTAGTACTCTGAGTTTCATTATTTCATATTATTTTATTATTACTATTATTTCCCATGCTTAATCAAAAGTACTATAGTGGAGGGATGCATGTACAAAAATATAATAATGATAGAAAACCAAAAAACAAAGGTACATATGTTGCCATCTGGGAACAAGTGACCATCAAACAGTGTGGTTCATGTTAAACTCAGCTACAGAGTCAAGCCATACAAAAGTGAGGGTACTGGACTTCAGGAGGGCTGACTTTGGAAAGATGGGAGAGTGCCTCAGAAAAGCATTAGCAAACAGGCTAGAAGGAGGTGTGGAGCAACAATGGGGAATCATCAAAACTGCCATCACAGAGGCAACAAGCCTTTGTGTGAAGCAAATAAACAAATCAAAATGAAACAAAAAGCCACTATGGTTCTCAAAAAGAGATGGCTGTGAAAGTCAGGAAGAAAAAGATAGCATTCCGGAAGTATAAGGAAACACAGAAGGAGTAGGGCAGAGAGCTGTACCAGTTAAGGCAGAAGGAAGCAGGGAGGGAAGTCAGAATAGCAAAGGCCCAAACTGAGGAAAAGATAACCTTTTATAGGTACATCATTGAGCATAGAAAGACAAAGGGAGGGATAGTGAGGCTGAATAGAATGAACGGTGGGTGGGCAGAGGGGACAGTGAAAAAGCAGGGATACTGAACAAATATTTCTGCTCAGTATTCACAAAAGAGGAGGGGGAAGTGCCTAAACCAATTAACAGAAGCACTCTTTATGGGGGTGATCCCAGTCCTTTCACAGAAGAAAGGGTTCTGCAAGAACTCCTAAAACTGAAGGTGGACAAAGCAATGGGCCTGATGGAATTCACCCCAGAATTCTAAAAGAATTAAGGGTGAACTAGTGAAACCACTGGCTACTCTTTTTAATAAATCATGGGAGGATGGTGTGGTACCTGAGGACTGGAGGAAGGTGGATGTGATTCCCCTTCACAAAAGTGGGACCAAGACAGAGGCAGGAAACTACAGACCTGTCAGTCTGACCTCTGTGGTAGGGAAAGTGATGGAGTCACTTCTGAAGGAAAGAATAGTTGAGTACCTAGAGGCCAGTGGGGCACAGGACCCAAGGCAGCATGGGTTCACAGCAGAAGGTCATGTCAGACAAATCTAATAGATTTCTTTGACTGGGTGACCAAAGTAGTAGACCAGGGAGGGGCTGTGGACATGGTCTACCTAGACTTTAGAAAGGCATTTGACACAGTCCCACACAAAAGATTAATAGTCAAATTAACCAGCCTGGGAGTGGGTCCCAGGGTGGTAGCCTGGGTAAAACACTGGCTGGACAACAGGACACAGAAGGTAATTGTAAATGGAATCCACTCTAAAGAAAGAGGGGTTACTAGTGGGGTACCTCAGGTTTCAGTATTAGGTCCAATCCTTTTTAATGTCTTCATAAGTGACATTGCAGAGGGACTGGAAGGAAAAGCATGCCTCTTTGCAGATGACACAAAGATCTGCAACACGGTTGATACACAAGGAGGCATGGAAAGGATGAGAAGGGACTTGGCAAGGTTGGAGGAATGGTCAGAAGTATGGCAGCTAGGATTCAATGCAAAGAAGTGCAAAATAATGCACCTGGAAAACAAGAACCCAGGGGAAGAATACACAATGGGAGGGGGGAGGCAGTAACAAAAACAAAAAAGGAAAGGGACCTGGGGGTAATCATATCAGATAACCTTAAGGTTAGCAAGCAATGTGAGCAGGCAGTAGGGAGGGCTGGGGGTATACTGGGATGCATAGAGAGAGGCATCAGCAGCAGAAAACAGGAAGTTGTTATCCCTCTGTACAGACAATTGGTGAGACCCCATCTGGAGTACTGTGTCCAGTTCTGGAGACCCCATCTCCGCAAGAACATAGACAGGATAGAGGCAGTCCAGACGAGGGCAACTAAAATGGTGCAGGTTCTGCAAGAGAAGCCATGTGAGGAGAGACTAAAGGAGCTTAATATGTATACCCTTGAGGAAAGAAGGGAGAGGGGGGACATGATAGAAACTTTTAAGTACCTCAGTGGAAGCAACAAAGTCCAAGAGGGTAGCATCTTTCAGAAAAGAGACGTGCAAGAACAAGGGACACAATTTAAAGATGGGGCAGTTCAGGGTAATGTGAGGAAGTATTATTTCACGGAGAGGGTAGTGGATGCATGGAACAGCCTTCCTGAGGAGGTTGTGGGAGTCTAAAACTGTGGGAGAATTCAAGAATGCATGGGACAGACATAAGGCAATTCTTGTGGGAGGTAGGAAGAAATAGGCTGCTGGTTAACTAGGATCTGCGGCCTATCCTGTAGGTAGGGAAATGGGCAGACTAGATGGGCCAAGCGGTCCTTATCTGCCGTCAAAGTCTATGTTTCTATGTTTCTATGTAAAAGCCAGAGATCAATTAAGGTCTCTGGTATTACAGTAGGTAGGGAAAATGGGCAAACTACTGTAGGTGGGTCAGGTGGTCCTTAACTGCCCTCAAATTCTATGTCTCTGTGTTTCATGTAGCTCCATGGTTGAAGAATTATACCAGATTATGAGGGCCAGTGTTCCACATTGTCCCAAATGTTGAGTGCCTCTTTTCCACATTTTAGTGACAAAAGTTTGAGTGGTGCTGTATGTCAGCTAACACAGAAGGCAATCAACAATATATTTTTGTGTTCTATGAAAGAATGCCAAATCCTACAGCCACATAAAACTCTTTTAAAGAGTTTTTTTTAATTACAAAAGAAAATATATTGAAGCCTGTAGGACTTCCAGGAGCCAAGCTACAGGGGAACATATTTTTCTTCAAAATAATTTATTTAGGACTTGCCATGCATGAAGCAACCTCATGGATAGAAGAGTGTGCTGGACTACTCCACTTAAGACACAAAACCAAAGGGACTCCAAGGGACTGTCTAAAAGGGGAAATTAAACTCAGGAGCAAAAAAAACATAACATTCACTCATTTTCAGTGAGTGATATCACAGAGATGAGAACTTACAGACATGAGGCTAGATCTTCAAAGGAGTTGCACCAGCACAACCCAAGAAATGCACCCCGGGGCAATATTCAAAAGGGGGAATTGTGCAGTGCAATTCCTGATGTACCACGGCGCAAAGATAATGTATGCAGCACATCTCCGGGGGCATGCCTATGCATATGTGGCACATCTCGATACTCAGCCTAGATGTGCGGTACATATGTGGCAGATCTCGATACTCAGCCTAGATGTGCGGTACATATGCTGGCACATCCTGGAGTTGTGTAGCATACTTGGGCACAAAGTTGAGCATGGAAAAATCATGCTCAAGTGGAAGCCGCCCACAGGTGAGCTGCCGTAATGCAAGGTGCAACACAGCAGCCATCTGCTGTGTGTGGCTTCCCTCACAGAACACCATACACAAGCACCCACAAAAATCCCTGCTAGTCTAGTGGTACCCCCTCCCATTCCATAACCCCAATCACCTTAAATAAGTGCAATTTCATGCCCTGATAGTCTAATGGTCCCCCAAACCCACACAGGACCCCCAGTCCACCCAATCCTCCCCTAGTCATCGACAGGCAGCAATCCCACCCTCATACCTCTGTGGCTGCCTGCCGAATGACAGCTTACAGTATGTGTTGCAAGCATATTGGTCCACACTGCTAACCAACGGGCTTGCAGTGCATACTGTAATAGTTATTCACAACTTTCTGAATGAAGTCATTCATTCACAAAGTTGTAAATGACTATTACAGTATGCACTGCAAGCCCACTGGTCCACAGTGGACCTCTGTGCTTGCAGCACATACTGTAAGCTGTCATTCGGTGGGCAGCCACGGAGGTTTGTGGGTGGGTTGCTGCCCGCTGATGACCGGGGCTGGGTGGGCTGGGGCCCCTGTTTGAGTGGGGGGGAGTAGGGGGACCACTAGGCTTCCAGGGCATGAAATTGCTCTTGTTTACTGCAGTCGGGGTTACTGGAGGGGAGGAGGAGGGTATCACTAGACTTCCAGGGACTGAAATGAGACATTTTTATGGTGATCGGGGTTATGAGTGGGGAGGGGGTACCACTAGACTACCAGGGACTGTATTGAAACTGTTTTATGGCAATCAGGGTTAAGGTTGGGGAGGGGGAAGCACTGGACCACCACTGACAGCACCGCATGCTGTGCAGGGTGCCAGGTGCATTTTGCAGGCCAGCCCTGCACAACTCATGCAAATGGGCCATAATGACATACAAATGGCCCCATTTGCACCTTGCATGCATCATGGCCCCATTTTAATTTTTGTGTCTGAATACCAGGAATTTGTGCACAGCGTATCTCTGATGTGCTGGTACATTCCCCATTCCTGGTATTCAGACCTGTCTGGGGGATGTGCCGATGCATTGTATTTGTGCCGCAGGCATTTTTTGGTATATTCAGACAAGATGCGCCATGGCACAGCTTTTTTGAATATATCCCTTTGTTTTTTCCAGAGCAACCACTTGCACCATTGCCAGGTGCACTTTTGAATATCTAACCCATGGAAAATAATTTTGCTGAAAGATGCATTCTCCAAGAACACAATAGCTCATTATAGGGTCTATGCACCATTTTTTTAATTTATTTAAAATTGGTAGGCAATCCTAATGGGTATTTCTGTGCAATGGGGTTCCAGCAAACCACTGTATGCATGGAAGAAAGGGATTCGGATGTGCATCTCCCCTGGCCAGTTGTACAGCTGCATACGCAGCTGGTTCAGGGGTGGGTCTGGAGGCATGCCTACTCTCCAAGTCATTCACAGAGCCATGGAGTGTCAAGTGAGGGGGACTCAAGAAACACTGGCAAGGACCCTGCTTTATCCACTGTGCTCACCCCCCAGATTTTGACTGCCTGCAGCTGCGGACCTAACCACCAGCCTACCATGGTGCCCCAGCCTTCTCAGCAGACAGAGAAGACTGGGGTTAGCCATTTGGCACTTGCTCATATAACTCCAATGCTTCCCTCTCATGCCTTCCCATAATCTCTTGCTCACATGGAGCAGGGCACCCACCTGGGACCCAGAACAAGCATCTGATTGGATGCCCACCTGTGTCCCTCGAGCTGCCTCCCCCACAGGAGCATGCTGGGGGTGTGGGGTCATGGACAGGCACTCTGCAGAAGTGCATGTAGTGTATACTGCACACCTTGCACCAGTCCACTGGTGTAGAGCTCTGCAGGCCAAGTGCATGTGATCCACGCTTACCTGGCCGCATTAGTGCTTAGCCTCCAATAAAGGAATCTGATTTTTGTATAAGTAACCGAAATGCTGTGCCTGGCTTAAAAACTCTGATGACAATTAAGGTAATCCTGCTTCCTAAGGGAGAAGACAGAATTTAATATCCCTGACTCAACAAATTCTGATATTATGACCTAACCATGCAGTTGTCACAAGACTACAGGAAAAGATTCTTTGTGCCACCACTGCAGTTTAAGTATTCCTTTTGCTGGAAGCATTTCCTGAGAATAACATTATTAAAAGGAAAGCTGGTACACCAAGCTATGTGCACATAAAATATATTAAAGTGCAGGTTACACATTAAGGTACAGTACTGTACATAAAATCAAAACCACCAGCCTAAACAAACACCACTCACCAAAGATGCCTAAACTCCCCATACATATTCAACATGCAGAGATATTTTCATTAGGGGCAAACTAAAGGATAAATAGGTCACACTCAAATAGCCTGAGCCAGCATTTAATAGTAATGCCTCCTAAAATGTTTAAAGCCACAGGGCTACAAGCTGTTCAAAAAATTAAAGGCAGCTGATGCCATATTACTGCTAAACAGCCATACTGCACATTTTAAAAGGGAGTGTTTTTAAAGGCTGACATTCAGAAGACCATGTCTCAGGAGCCTGAGACTGATAGCCTGAAACTCGGAATCCCAACAATCGGTAATTCCTGCAGCAGAGTTTGTTATTTAAAGTAAGGGGTGTGTGGGGGGTAAAGACCCTCACATTGGGGGATGAGGCCCCCTGAAACAGGACAAAAACCTCTGCCGTGGGCAAGTACCAAGTGTCAGGATTCCGAGTTTCAGGAAATCAGTCTCGGGCTTCTGACACTCGGTCTTTCAAATTTCTGTCTTTCATGATAAATCCTTTTAAAATATATCCTTCTCAAGCTCATTACAAATAATCACAACTTGATAAAAATAGTAAATGTCAAGCAAATGTAAAAAAAAACATGCTAAAGGCTGAGAGTGATGCTCATCTAGAATGTTTGATCATAGTGGTGCCGTAGCACCACCGTAGTTAGGGTTGATTAGGGTGTTCAATGGTAAACTCCTTACTTTGCACATTAATATATTTGGCACCATTTGATGAAATGAGCTGAAATTTTACACATGTTGTCTAGGAAGCAAGATCTTGATCTGTGGACATTTTTGTGACAGTTGCTTTTGCAGTTTCTGAGATCTGTATATGTCATTTTTCATAAAAGGCTAACTTTTTCCTATACCTAACATGTTTTTTTTTTTTTTTTGCTCTAGCCGACAGCCTACATGGAATAGAATTTTTCCCCTAAACTTGCAGGAGACATGTGTCATGTCCTAAGGTATTGCCTTTGATAGGTCTGGTGAAAAAAATGTAAGTTGTTCCAGAGTTATAAGGCTTTAAAGTATAGTGTTTTCCATTCTGAGCATGCGCAGTAGGGGTTTTGAGATAACATTCCGGTGCAAAATGAAAAATTTGATGTTAGGGACCATTTTTTTGGTTTCATACCACTTACCTCTTGCTTCTGAAAGCATTTTTTGTGCTATGAGACTGCCATCTTCTTTTTCCACCTTGAAGTAAAAAAAACATGTAAAATATATTAAACAATGGCTCTGATTCTCAAATGGCTTACGTCTAGCATAACTTGACTTGCGCCCCCAAAAATGGTGCTAGTAGTAAGTTAAGCCAGCAGTTGTGACACACGATATTCTGGAAAGCAGCCTGCGACATGCTGCAGGCTGCTTGTGCCAAAGTGGACTTATGCCACCAGGAATGCCCTAATCTCCCTGCAACATGGTGCTAGGGGTTTTATGGTAGCAGTTGCACCTTATTCTGGAAGGGCGGCAACAAAGTCCCCAGTGTCGCTATTCTAGAAGACCCCCCAGTGGGCATCCTTCAATGAAAATTTACACCAGCAAATAGCTTGTGTAACTTGCTTCCTCTGGGGATTGTGTGCTGACGGCCCCGATAAACCAGTATGTGCTACTCCTTCAGCACCATCCCTGCCCACTAAACAGCACTGCAGGTCTAGAAGATCCCCCACACCTACTGCAGGTGCCCCTTAAGGCTATAGGACCCCCTCCCTGAGTCCCCCAATACTGTGCAATGAAAAGCACCTCAGGGCTATATGACCCCTTGCCACCGATCCCTCAATAATGCATAGAAGAAGTCCCTCAGAGCTATCAGACCCCCATCCTGATCCCCATAATGTATTAGTAATAGCCCAGCAGTGTTGATTACACTTCCCCCCCAAGCTCTGACCCCGAGCCACGAACCCAAGTCCTGCAGTAGTAATGTATGAAACTTCCCATTATCCCTGGTAGTCTAGTGCCAGTCCACCCTGCACCTCAACCCATCCCCAGCCAGTGACTGGTACAGCCCACCTCTCACCACCATGGACAGCCACCGACTGAGCTCCATATAAATGAGCACTACTGTAAATAGTACATGCTCAATGAATGACAGCTCATTCATTGAGTGTGTACTATTTCTAGTAGTACACGCTCATACAGAGCTCAATTGGTGCTGGCTGTGGTGGTGAGAGGTGTGCTGTGCCAGTCCCCTGCTGAGAACAGGTGGGGGGTAGCAGATTGGACTGACACTGCCAGGTGGGGGGGTGGGGCCACTAAACTGCCAGGGAGATCAGGGGCTTTCTAATTTATTATTCATGACAGTACGCACTTCTGAGGATTGCTAGCCCTGCGGGGCTTTAACTGGTACTGCAGAGAATGGACATGATGGGTGGGTGGGTGCTAGCCTGATGGGCATAGGGCATGTGTTACGGGGTTCAGGGTATTGGTGGGGGTTGGGGTCCACTAGCCCTGTGGGGCTCTGTCTGCTCCTTCTCAGGGATTGGGGCATGGGGGGGGGCGCTTGCGACCTGCCAGGCAGTGGTTACAGCTTGCGATGAACTCATTAGGTACACTTTCTGTTTGGCGTACCTGACTGGACATGGCAAGTGGCAGGACTTAGCCGCAAGGACCCTGCCCCATTTAGAATCGGGCACAGATTCCTTGCCACAACTGAGTTTGGCGCAAGTCACCTTTGGCGGCGACTTGCGCCTTTCTTCTAGAATTGGCCCCTTGTCTTTTGGAAAAAAAAACTCCTGAATCTAGCTAAACAGGATCCATTTCACAAGATTCTGTAGTTTGTTTTTAAAAACCAATGACAGAAATCCATTTTCTGGGCAGCCCAAAATGCAGGCTGCCCAGCTTAGTGAGAGTAATCATTAAGATGAGTGCTCTGTATGAGAACAGTAGGACTTTCTTGACTTCTGCAGCCACAGCTGGAACTCTGGCTGCAGGCTGCAGTGAGAGCAGTGAGATACCCTTTCCATGGTGTCTAGTGGCAGCCCCCCATTGTCGTCCCTTTCAGTAAGTTGCCCTTGTGTCTACTAGCAGCCTCACCCTTTGACTGCTGTCTCCATGCTTATGTTATCTTTCCCTGGTGTCTAGTGGCACCCCCCCTCTGATTGCCTTCCCATAATGGTTGCATCCTTCCCTGGTGGTTAGTGGCACCCCCAATCTAGTTATCCTCCCCTTACAGTTTTTCATTTTCTCTGGTGTCTAGATTCACCCCCCCATCCTCTGACTGATGTCCCTGTAATGGTTGCATCTTTCTCTAGTGACTAGTGCTACCTCCCAATTGCCATCCCATTAAAGTTTTCCACTTTCCTTTGTGACTAGTGGCACCCCCCACCCCACACACACTCTGATTGCTGTCCTTGTTAAATTTTTCACTTTCCCTTGTGGCTAGTGGCACCCCCCACACTCCAATCACTGACCCACTCAGACATATAGAAAAATGTCCCTTGATGACTTTTTATTTTGTTTGAAAACCTGCAAAACTTAAAATGGTCACTCACCAATCTGCTTCCCCACCCACATTTCTGACTCAGCACCTACCACCCTACATCTCCTAGTACACCCCCACATACCCTTACTCACCTAAATAAGTCACAGGATGAAGATTCACTCTCACAATGAAGACACACCTTGCTCCTGGAACTGCAGACTGCAATATGAGAAACTAAGGTTAGTGCAGTTCAATGTATTTCAATGGGGTTTTCAACTTTGTGGCATAACTTTTCCATTTTTGCATATTTTGACACCAAATTTTCAACATGGCCTTTCTGAGCCCCACTGCATGAACAATGTTGGTGGAGTTATGCAAATCCACCCCGAAAGATAATTTTGCCATCACTTGGTAAAATCACCTTTCTGATGGGATTTGAAATATTTTAACTGCCCTTGTCCGTGAGGTGGGGTCATAAGATGGTTATTTTCAAAATCTGTGGTCCAGATATGGAACAATGGGAAAGTTATGCACATATGTTGAAATTTTACTATGCTCTCTCATAACTTTGGTAATTTTAAATATTTTCACCCCAAACTTTCAACATAGCCATTTTTTTCACATCACCTCGTGTACATTACAGCTTTCATTTTTCAAATCCTGTCTAAAATGTATTTTTGCACCTGTGGCTCAGAATGACATTGTGGAAGTACAGAATGACATTTCATTGTTGATTTACAAATTCCTTTTTTTTCAAAGTCTCAAATCTTAATTAGGTTTATAAAATAAAAGGAACACATTAACAGAAAGGAATATAGGGGCTGGTAATACAGTAGATGATAGGTTAACAAATTAATAAACAATTCCCCCAATAACATAACACCAGAAGAAAAAAAATAAAATACATAAAATACAAGCACAAGAACAGTACTCTCCCAATAACCACTAACATAACCCCCCCCCCAGAGAAGGAAATGTCACAATCAACATACAAAATATATACTGTATGAGGAGATCAGAATAAGTAAAATACCCCAAATTAGTTCACCATGTCCAACAACAAGTCAGAAGTGCCAATATTAGATTCAATTGAAATAATTGAATCATATTGCTTACCCAATTTTGTAGTAAAGGCTTGAAGGTCATGCTTTAGACTAGCAATCATTTTTTCTAGTCTAAGATTAAATAATAATTCCTGCTTCCATTCACCAATGGAAGGATGGAGTTCATCCTTCCAATGTTTCAAAATAAGTTTCTTAGCTATAAGACAATAATAATTTAACAGTGCTTTAACTCCAAGGAATCTAAACTACTAAGCTCTCCCACAATGCAGGTACCAGGCCTAATATAGTGGACCGATCTCAGCTCCCTATCCACATTGTTTTTAATACTTATCCAAAAGGGTTTAACTAGCTCACAATCCCAAAAAATATGTTGAAGGGTACCTTATGACTTCCCACATTTAATACAAACTTCCAAAGATAATAATTCAAATTTAAAAAGCTTAATGGGGTATAATACACATCATGTAAAATTCTAATTTGTATTAATCTTAAATTATGACTAGAAATGTATTTATATAAATCTTTCCAAATTTTAGACCAATCCACTTCTTTAAAAAATGGTAAGTTACTCCAATATTTTAAGATCAAAGGTATCTCAGGTGAATTATTAGATAATCTGAAATGATAAAGCTGAGAAACAGAATGCGGTTTTGTGATTCTATTAAGGATCTCTACTATAAAGATTTTATTATTATTTAGACAAGGTAATGGACCAAAGTGTGCTAATAAAGCTTGCTTCAGAGCA
The DNA here is from genome assembly GCA_016271365.2 of Neoceratodus forsteri. Taxonomy (NCBI): domain Eukaryota; kingdom Metazoa; phylum Chordata; order Ceratodontiformes; family Ceratodontidae; genus Neoceratodus; species Neoceratodus forsteri. The sequence goes on along the minus strand of CM057458.1, from coordinate 1,346,541,677 downwards.
AATAACTTAATAAAGCAAGTTTTACCCAAATCTAGCTTAATTCTAATTTCTTCTAGGGGGAGGAAATGACCATTAAGGAGAAATGTTTCAACTGGGAAATTATTAAGGGAAGGGAAGCGGTGGTTAGAAAAGGGTTTCTTATTTAGTGTAAAGTGATAATTGTTAAGCAGAGATTAATTAATATCCTTCATTAAGGGGAAATTTAAATAATTACACAATTGCTCATGAATTCTAACTGAAACTCCCACTATACAATGTTTCTTGGCTGGAGGTAAACTCTTAACCCTTGCTGTGCTGCAGACTGATACATCAGTCCAAAATTTGTACACATTCTAATTGTGTCAGCAGTCTAAGGGTTAAATTTGATAAAATGTACTGAGAGAGTGAAGACATTGAATTTCTTCAACAGTAGGTGCTCTGTTCTTAACCAGATAGGCTGATATTGGGGTTCATTAGAAGCAATTGCCCATCTGAAATACTTATTAACAAAACTAGCCATATAATGAGGAGCATAATTTGAGATATTACAACAGCCTTGCTGTTTGGTGAGAGTCAGTTTCTTGAATGCAAGTCTAGGAGATTTATCACACCATAAAAATTTCACTAAAAGCGAAAGTAATCTATTAAACCATTAAAAGGGTAAGAATAAACTCAGCATGTTTAATGGATAAAGGACTCTTGGGAACATATTCATTTTAATAGTGTTGATGCTACCAGTAAAAGAAAGAGGAAGTATTTTCCCTTTTTCTAGATCTTGTTTAAGGATCTCATCAATGATTTTTCTTGAGACAGATGAAGACCCAGATATTTTAAGTAACTGGGAGACCATGAGAACTCATATTTGAGGATAACATCTTTTGACACTTTGTTATTCAGGGGCATTACAACAGTTGCTTTCATGTTTAATTTATAGTTAGAAACTCTACTAAAATTTTCAATACTTTTAAGAATGAGTGGAATCAAAATATTTGGATGAGAGACAAAAATAAAGCTTAGGTTTGTCACACGGCCTGAACAATGTATCATCCCAATTTATCGTACTTATGTAAGACCATATGTGGATTAGGGATCCCCCTTCTGGAGTCCTTATCTAAAAGGGAATATTACAGGTATTGAGAGAGTGCTGAAGCGAGCTACCAGAATGGTTCCACGGCTAGCAGCACTTGACTATAATAGAAGGTTATTAGAAACAGGGCTTCACTCTTTATACCAATGACAAATACATGGTGACATGTTGTACTTATATAAAATCCTACAATCAACTGAGCACATGAAACATCACAGACTAACTTTTTCAACCAGATGTATAGTACTAAGATGGCACAATAGGCAACTTACTATTCTGAAAGAAAAAAACTAATAAAAGGGATAACTACTTCACAATAAGATCTGCAAAACTATGGAATGATCTCCCTCAAGAATTGGTAAATAGTGCTAATATTAACCAGTTTAAATCTGGTATGGATGCATGGCTTATGTGAAATCGGTTTGGAGTATAATTACAATTTCCCACAAGGTGGCGGACAATCTGAATGGGCCCTGGCCTACTTTTGTCCGTAACAACCTAGTAATACCTAGTAAAATATGGAGTAAGACATTGTCTGCATCAGCAGAGAGAGTTAATATATATAAATCTATCTTGATTCCTTTAATATTAGGATTTTTTTAAGTAAAAAAGGATGGGCTCTAAATAAAAGCTAAATAAATCAGGGGAAAGCAGACTGCCTTGTCTTGTACCAGAGCACAGATTAATAACTGAGGAGAAAATACCATTATCAAATACAGTGGTGTGAAAAAGTATTTGCCCCCTTCCTGATTTTCTCTATTATTGCATATTTGTCACACTGGATGTTTTCAGGTCTTTAGACAAAATATACTATTAGATAAAGGGAACCTGAGTGAACAAATAACACTTTTTTTTTTTACTTATTTCATTCATTTAATGAAAAAAGTTAACCAACACCAACTGGCACTGTGTGAAAAAGTAATTGCCCCTAGTTAAATCAACCCAATTAAAGGGATAATTAGAGTCAGCTGATTGAACACAGCCAGGCTTGATTACAGCCAGCCCTGCTCAATATAAATCTCACTTATTTTGACCCTTACCATCAGAGTCACGTTGCCAGCACAAAGATTCAACAAGCACATTATGCCATGATCAAAGGAAGTTCCTGAAAAGATCAGAAAAAATTTTGTTGCCCTCTATCAGTCTGGAAAGGGTTACAAAGCTATTTCTAAGGCTCTGGGACTCCATCGAACCACAGTGAGAGCCATAATCTCCAAATGGAGAACACTTGGAACAGTAGTGAATCTTCCCAGGAGTGGGCGGCCTGCCAAAATTACTCCAAGGGCGCACGTAAAATCATTCAGGAAGTCTCAAAGGATCCTAAAACAACATCCAAAGAACTGCAGGCTTCTCTTGCCTCAGCTAAGGTCAGTGTTCATGACTCCACAATCAGAAAGAGACTGGGCAAATGGGCTTCATGTGAGAGTAGCAAGCGGAAACCACTGCTAACCAAGAAGAACATAAATGCTCGTCTCCATTTGCCAAGAAGCACCTGGATGATCCACAAGCCTTTTGGGAAAATGTTCTATGGACAGATGAGTCTAAAGTGGAACTTTTGGATGACATGGATCCCATAATGTCTCGCGTAAAGCAAACACAGCATTCACAGTAAGAACACCATACCAACAGTCAAACACGGTGGTGGTAGTGTGATGGTGGGGATGCTTGCTGCCTAAGGACCTGGATGACTTGCCATAATTAAAGGAACCATGAATTCTGCTCTGTACCAGAAAATTCTTAAGGAGAATGTCCGGTTATCCTTCCATCAGCTTGAAGCTGAAGCGTAGTTGGGTCATGCAGCAAGACAATGATCCAAAACACAAAAGCAAGTCCACATCAGAATGGCTAAAAGAGTAAAATTAAAGTTTTGGAGTGGCCAAGTCAAAGTCCAGACTTAAACCCAATAGAGATACTGTGGCAGGACCTGAAACGAGCAGTTCATGCTCGAAAACCTACCAAATGTTACTGAATTAAAGCAGTTCTGCGAGGAAGAGTGGGTTAAAATTCCTCCACAGCAATGTGAAAGACTGATATTGAATTATAGGAAGTGTTTGGTTGCAGTCATTACAGCTAAATGTGGCGTAACCAGTTATTAAGTGTAAGGCAATTACTTTTCACACAGTGCCAGTTGGTGTTGGTTAACTTTTTTTCATTAAATAAGTGAAATTAAAAAAAAAAACAAGTGTTATTTGTTCACTCAGGTTCCCTTTATCTAATATTACATTTTCTCTAAAGACCTGAAAACATCCAGTGTGACAAATATGCAATAATAGAGAAAATCAGGAAGGGGGCAAATACTTTTTCACGCCACTGTATCTTAGCTGAAGAGTGAGAACAAAGAATGTTTAACCATCTAAGAAAGATTGGAGGAAAGCCAGATTTTTTAAGTGTTTCAAATATAAAAAAATGTTAACCCTATCAAATGCTTTCTCCATGTCCAGGGACATAAGGACACCAGAGATCACTGAATTCCAGGACACAGAGAAAATGTGTTCTAGTTTTCTAATATGGTCAGAAGGTGATCAACCGGACATATACCCCACTTGCTCAGAAGAAATCAGGCCTGACCAACACTTCATAATTCTCAGACCTAAGATTTTAGTAAGAATTTTCATATTCCTATTAATAAGAGAAACAGGTCTATAACTGCTTACTTGGTCCCTAGATTTAGCAGGTTTAGGAAGTAAAACTATTAATGCTTCTAGTAATGAACTGTTAGTGATACCATGCACTAGAATATAAATGAAAAGTTTCTTAAGAAGGGGGGCAATGTCATCACAAAATCTTTTATAAATATTTGGGGTTAGACCATCAGGGGCAGGAGATTTGTCTAATTTAAGGATATTAATAACATTAGTAATTTCTTGTATAGAGACAGGACAAGTCAAATTAGAGGCAATCTTGGAAGTTAAGGTAGAGCAATGGAATTTTTCAAGCTAAATCTGGTAATCTTTGTTGGTTAAATTTTCATCTGCCGGTTTGTATATTTGTTTAAAATATTGCTCAAATTCAAGATTAATATCTTTCAGTAAACATTTAATAGTATTATCATTAGGCAATTTTATAGCCATGATATATCTCTTAGATTCCATTGGGGGCTATTCTCAAAAGGATCCACATGGTGCAAGGTGACTTGCATCCAACCTGAATGATGCAAGAAGCACCTTGCACAAATACTTGTGCCCAGAGCCATTCTCAAAAGCAGTTCAAAACAAACAAGGTGTACTCAATGGCAATGTGGAGCCTGATGCTCTGCAGAGGGTTGCTAACCCCCAAACAAGTCCAACAGTCAAGCAAGCAAGGCAAAGCACTCACCAGTCTTCTGCCATAAAAAATAAAGAATTCAGCTGTGATTTCAAAAATGTCTCCTCTTTTATTGCAGGTATTTTCAAGATGCTGGTGTGGAAACACCACCACACCAAAACCCCAGTGCTTCGACAAAAGTCTTCCTGAGGGAGTCAGTTTATTGTGGCACATTATTCCATTAAATACAAGTTCCTACACTGGAATGTTGCCATCTAGTGTTATAAAGCGTTTAACATCATGAGTTCATTATAAGTGGCTTCTAGTGGGGTTTGAACAAGGAATAGCAACATAACAGATACAATTATACAAAAACAAAGAAATGGATTAAATGCTATTTGATTTACTTTTTCTTAGCGTTAAACTGCCACTTGAAAAGTTTTAAGTAACTATAAAATTAAATTAAACAACATTTTTTTTTAATTTTTGTCATGGCTAGACCAATTGTTGTATCAATTTTTTTCTACTTATTTATTTTTAACATTTTTCATTTTCTAAACATTTCCATATATTTCAAACAAAATGGACCTTGTTGCGGTAGATAGACCTTTGTTACAGAGGTAAAGATACAGAATTAGTCAGGTCCTCAGGATATGTGATCACCCATACTTTCTTCCAAGGCACTGAATCAGGGATCTACATTCTCCATAGTCACTAACACCCACATTGTTAGGTTTCTGCAGAAGAACGAAAAAAAGGATAGAAAATAGGTGAGGAACATTACACTTTTAGAGACAGTAATGAAATATAAAACCACCTTAAATCAATGATTGCATCAAAGAAATTCAAGTTTTCTTTAGAAATGGTTTTAAATCTACTTCTGTATTCAATTCCTTTGGTAGCAAGCTACCAATATTAAAAATCCAATAGCTTTCTTTTTGCAGAAGTTTTTTCAATCTGTCTCCTCGGCTCAGTGTTCTTGGTACGAATTCTAATGCCATAAATTGTGTCCCATATGATTTTAAATTATATCTCTCAGCATAATGTTTACCAAGAAGTTCGTTGAACAAACCAGCTCTTACGTTGCACCTGTATTCCTGAATTCTCTGCCTAATTGGCCTAATTTTGTGACCTATATATGCCAAGATGCAAGGGCACCAAATCACATAAACAACATAAGAGCTGCTGCAATTCATGAAGCTTCAGATTTCAATTGGTTTCTCATAACCATTTAACTGAAACATTTGGCTCTGATGGCAGAATTCACAAACATTGCATCTCCCACATTTATACATTCCAATGGTGGGTGGAGCTAACCATTGTCTATGCACAGGCTCTGGTCTGTGTTCCACAAAGTGGCTATGTACCAGCCTATCCCTGAGACTGTCTGCTCGAGAATGTAATTCTTGGATATTCCATTAACTCTTTTGCCAAGTTAGAGTCATTCAATAAAATTGGCCAATATTTTCTGATAATGTTGCCAATGCATCCAGCTGTCCTGTTATATTTTGTTATAAAAGAAAGAGGTGTTTTACATCTTTATCTTATTGTTTTTTTGTTCTTGGTTTCTAACAGTGAGTCCCAATTCAAACCTTTGGCCTTCTCAAGTGCAGCATCTAATGTCAACCTGTCATAACCCTGCTGTACAAATCTGTCATTCTTTTGATTGCTTGTCAAATTTTTCATTTCTATAGCAAGTACATCTAATACATAAAAATTGGCCATATGGAATTGATTTAAATAGGTATTTTCAGATGGAAGTTGTCGGCCTTCAGGAGGCTATTGGTGGCTACGTTTTCTATGGGTCACGCTGTGAATTGTTTTCCCAATATCCACAAAAAATGTCAAATCCAGAAAGCTAATTCTTTCTCTGCTAGCCTAATATTTCAAATGACATTGTAAATAAAACAATGCCATTTTTTTATTTTCTGAAAAAAGAGGTTCACATTTTCCTTCAACACAATTTCACTCTCCCACATGTCCCAAAAAATGTTGGCATAAGTGGGGGACATTGTTGCCACCATTGTTGTTCCCTGAAACTGAAAATAAAAATGAACTGCAAATTCAAAGTAATTGTGGGAGAGGATGAATTGTAGAGCTTTTATTAGAAATGGAACAGGTATATTACCCTCATTGACTTCCTCCAAAAATGCCTTACAAGCTGCTATACCTAAATGAGGAAGAACATTGGTATAGAAACATAGAAACATACACTTTGATGGCAGATAAGGACTGCTTGGTCCACCTAGTCTGCCCATTTCCCTACCTACAGGATAAGCCAGAGATCCTAGTTAACCAACAGCCTATTTCTTCCTACCCCCTACAAGAATTGCCTTATGTCTGTCCCATGCATTCTTGAATTCTCCCACAGTTTTAGACCCCACAACCTCCTCAGGAAGGCTGTTCCATGCATCCACTACCATCTCTGTGAAAAAATACTTCCTCAAATTGCCCATGAACTGCCCCCCATCTTTAAATTGTGTCCCCTTGTTCTTGCACATCTCTTTTTCTGAAAGATGCTACCCTCTTGGACTTTATTGATTCCACTGAGGTACTTGTAAGTTTCTGTCATGTCCCCCCTTTCCCTCCTTTCCTCAAGGGCATACATATTAAGCTCCTTTAATCTCTCCTCATATGACTTCTCTTGCAGACCCTGTTCCATTTCAGTTGCCCTCCTCTGGACTGCCTCTATCCTGTCTATGTTCTTGTGGAGATGGGGTCTCCAGAACTGGAGGCAGTACTCCAGATGGGGTCTCACCAACTGTCTGTACAGAGGGATAGAAACTTCCTGTTTTCTGCTGGTGATGCCTCTTCCTATGCATCCCAGTATACCCCCAGCCCTCCCTACTGCCTGCTCACATTGCTTGTTAACCTTAAGGTCATCTGATATGATTACCCCCAGGTCCCTTTCCTTTTTTGTTGTTGTTACTATCCCCCCCATTGTGTAATCTTCCCCTGGGTTCTTGTTTCCCAGGTACATTATTTTGTACTTCTTTGCATTTAATCCTAGCTGCCATACTTCCGGCCATTCCTCCAACCTTGCCAAGTCCTTCTCATCTTTCCACACCTCCTTGTATCAACCCTGTTGCAGATCTTGTGTCATCTACAAAGAGGCATACATTTCCTTCCAGTCCCTCTGCAATGTCACTTATAAAGACATTAAAAAGGACAGGACCCAGTACTGAACCTTGCGGTACCCCACTAGTAACCCCTCTTTCTTCAGCGTGGACTCCATTTACAATTACCTTCTGTGTCCTGTTGTCCAGCCAGTGTTTTACCAGGCTACCACCCTGGGACCCACTCCCAGGCTGGTTAATTTGACTATTAATCTTTTGTGTGGGACTGTGTCAAATACCTTGCTAAAGTCTAGGTAGGCCATGTCCACAGCCCCTCCCTGGTCTACTACTTTGGTCACCCAGTCAAAGAAATCAATTAGATTTGTCTGACAAGACCTTCCTGCTGTGAACCCATGCTGCCTTGGGTCCTGTGCCCCACTGGCCTCTAGGTACTTAACAACATACAGTGATTCGACATCTATGCTGATCCACAAGAACGCTTTCTTCCATTTGAAGTTCTTAAATTTATTGATAGTATCGGTACTATCCCTTAGATAGGAGTCACATTTTAGTAAGGTACTTTTTTAAGAAGAAGTCAAGGAATGCATTTATGTTATCAGTAATGGATCCCGTTCCTGATACTATGGGCCTGCCCTGGGGTGTTTCCAAATTTTTATGTATCTTTGACAGTGTGTACATAACAGGGATGATGAGACTATCCTGCCATAAAGTACTTAAGTTCCTCATTTGTGATGAATCCTGTATTCCTACCCCATTCCAGTAGTTCCAACAGTTCCTTCCTAAATTGGTCAGTGGGGTCACTTGTGAATTTGGTGCAGTTTTTTTATCGTTAAGAAGAGCTAACACAGTTTCTTTGTAATCTGTCTCATTCATCACCAAGATGTTGTTCCCTTTATCAGCTGGTTTATAACCAATTCCTTCAGTTCACATAATTCACTAAGGGCTTGCCTCTCCTTTTTTGTTAAATTGTTACAGGAAAAGGGCAGTAACACTGATAGCAAAGTTTCAACTTCCTTAAGTAAAACATTCTCATAAGATTTTATAAATTGATTCATGGTGTTGGGGCAGAAATAAGATTGAGGCTTGAACATTTCCCTCCCTTTCATCCTAATATCCCCTATGAGCCCAGTTCTGCCAGCCAATTAATTTTGATTCTCATTATACAAGCTGTCTAAAATAAATATATTTTCATCATCAGCCTCAGTTACTATTACCTCAGATAATGATTTATCCACATCCACATTAATATTCTCATTTAAAGCTGACCTGGGGCATTAAGTGTGTGTGTGTGGGTGGGGAGGGGGGTTCCTGCAGAGGGTATTCATCTAAATTCATTAAAAGATCCACCATAATCTGTAAATTGTTATACTGCTTTCTGAACTGTGTGACCGTCAAAAGCGGTGCGATGGGGGGATAGCAGCCAGAGAGTGTGCTGTTCTGTTTTTGTTATTTTAAAATTGTGTGCTACACATTTAGTCATACAGCTCATTGTTTGCTAGGCAGTGAGGTTGTATGACCTGGAAATATACTGGTTGTTGTAGTCCAGGGGGTGACTATCCAGGTCTACAAAGTGCTGTTACTTTAGTTGTTTTTTAAGAGAAGGGGTAGCGGATTGCTAAACTATTGCCCTCAAAACAATTCAGTAATGGGGCAAGTGTATTAAAACCTGCTAATCTGGGATACTGTGTGTGCTGAGACCCTCGTTCCTTCCAGGTCTTGAAAACTCTTAAATTACACCACTAAAGTGAGGAGTACCTTGAAGGCTGCTTTCTGAACTGTGCGACCACCAAAAGCAATGAGACAGAGGGATAGTGACTAGAGAGTGTGCTATTCTGTTTTTGTTGTTTTAAAACTGTGTGCTACACATTTAGTCATACAGCTCATTATTTGCTAGGTGTGAGGCTGTACAACCTGGATGTGTACTGGTTGTTGTAGTCCAGGGGGTGACTATCCAGGACTACAAAGTGCTGTTACATTAGTTGTTTTTAAGAGAGGGGTAGCGGGCTGCTAAACTATTGCCCTCAAAACAATTCAGTAGCAGTACAGGTGTATTAAACCTGCTAATTTGGGATATTGTGTGTGTCGAGACCCTTGCTCCTTCTGGGTCACGCACATGCTTAAATTATGCTGCTAAAGCGAGTGTAAGCAGCACACCTCAGTGTACAGAGACACATGTGTCTAGTGCATGTTTGCGTGTTCATGTGAAGTGGGGAGGGGGAGAGAGTGGTAAGGAATTTCAGGCTGTTACGACTGATAGGAGCATTTGTGAGTAGACATATTAATTATTCTTAGCTGGCAACTGTTAGGTTATACATCCAGCAAAAAAAAATGACTGACTTAGTATTAACAGTGGATGGAGATCTAGTTGTGAAATGTAGGAGTTGCTGTATGTTTAAAACGGTTGATGAGGGGACAGATTATACAGAGTCTGTATGTGAGAAATATGTATTAAATCAAGAGTAACAACATAACTTACATCAATTCACTGAGAGGTTGGAGATTCAAGAACATAGTCAGTTGGCATTAACTGCCAAACTAAAAACCGTTTCTAGTCTGAATAAAATTAACACATCTAAAGAAGATAGTGGAATGGTAAAGGGATAGGGGAAAAGAAAGAAAGATTGTGATTTAATTGAAAATGAAAATAGTGAATGAAGTGAGGCAGTTGGGGCAATCTACGTTGATTTGACTAAGGCATTTGACACTGTCAATCATGAGCTTCTTCTTCATGCCCTTGCATCCCTCAATATTGCACCTGATACTATCTCCTGGTTTAAACACTATCTGACTGACAGAACACAGCAGGTAAAAATTAGAGAAACACTCTCCCCCAAAAAAACGGTCCTTGCTGGTGTCCCTCAAGGGTCGATACTTGGCCCCCTATTGTTCATTCTCTTTCTAAATTCACTCCCTCAAGCCTGTAGTGGAAAGCTACTGCTTTATGCTGATGAAGCCGTGCTTTACTGGAAACATACCAACCTCACCCATCTCCAAAATACTCTTCAAGGCTGTTTTAGGGAGCTGGAGTGCTGGTTCACTGAACACCGGCTCATACTTAACCATGATAAAACAAAATTCATGATGTTTGCCCATCGACAAAACCCCCTCAATACCGCCCAGCTCTCTCTAACAAACATACTGGGCACCCACATTGAACAGGTCTCCTGCTTTAAATATCTTGGCATCACTCTTGACACATCCCTTACATACCATCAACATATTAAGCTTCTCTCCACCTCTGTCAATACCCGTCTTGGCATCCTCTACAGACATAAACATTGCCTCCCCCCACAGGCCCTAAGGCTAGCAGTTACTAGCTCAATCCTTTCGTTGGTTGATTATGGTATAACTATTTATGGTGCGGCTGACCAATCGGCACTAAACAGCATCAGTACAGCACTCAATAAAGCCTGCCGCTTGGTCACTAGCAGCACTAGACAGACTCATACCTGCTTGCTCTATTCTCAAGTGGGCTGGCTTACCTTTGAAGGGAGGCTTAAATATCACACCTGTCTCCAAGCCAAAAAGATCCTTATGAAACTCACACCAACTGGATTACACCGCCTAATCCAACTGGCCCCCAATAGGAGCACCCCAAGATGACTGTCTGGGACCACCTTCAAAGTCCCCCACTGTTGGACCTCGCTAGGACAAAGATCTTTCCAGTATCGTGCTCTCCTCTGGCTTAACAACATACCGTCTTCCATCCTACTTGCCCCCACCCTAAGTCAATTCAAATCTGGGACCAAGTTTTTTCTCCTCAACTCTGTGACCTGCAAATGTTCCCCTTCTCTCCCCTGGACTGGCTGACCACAGGGGCCACCTCACCGGCTCGATCTTCTCAACCACCAGATTTCTTTTAACTGAGCCCTGGCTCTAACCCTATCCTGTATTGTTGAACATGGTAATGTCCTGTTGGAAGCCTCTGACCAGCCGGCCTCTATTGTGTAAACCTACGATTTCCAACTGATGAATAGCTTTAACATATGCTATGATGTTAATCTCTGTCGTATTGTAATGTCCCTGGTTTTGTTGAATTTTGAACACTCTGTTGTGTTGTTATGTCCTGTCCTGAATGACGTGGAGCCTTTGCAAAGGAGTCCTTGACTCAAAGGTTGTAATTCCGAAATGTTCAATAAATAAAATAAATAAAAAAAAAATATCTGTAAAACAAAAGTGCAGAGGAAGAAGCCCGCTAAAACCAGTCCCTGACAACCTTGTAAGAGATGAGGGAATCACTAATAAGGAGACAAGTTGATTGGGTTTACTTAGAAGTGATCAAGGTCAAGGCGAAAATAGGAATTGGCATTGTAGAACAACTTTAGTGATCCCTCTATCAAACAGTTACAGTATTGAATGAGGTGGCTAATTTTGGGCCAGTGAGTTTGACTCCGATAATTTTTAAAATAACTGAGGAAATACTTAGTGAAAAGATTATAAATTATCTTACAGAAAAATGGTTAATAGATAAAACCCAACATGGTTTTCTTAAGAATAGGTTGCGTGAGACTAATATAGTTAGCTTTTATAACTATGTTGGTAAATGCATTGATGAAAGTAGAAATGTGGACATGGTGATGTTAGATTTCAGTAGGGCTTTTGATACTGTCCCACATTGGATAGTAATCTCTAAACTTACAAGTATAGGAATTGATACCAGCATTGTTAGGTGGATTAAACACTGGCTGATGGATAGAACACAGCAGGTGAGGATGCAAGGCCATTTTTTGGGAAAGGTGAGGGTGACAAGTGGGGTGCCACAGGGGTCGGTGCTGGGACCCCTGTTGTTTAACATTTTTATTAGTGACCTAAGCATAACAAGTGGAAACAAGTTAGTCAAATTTGCAGATAACGTAAAGCTGGGAAGGGTGGTAGAAACATTTGAGGACAGAATCACTTTCAGTCAGGATTTGATATACATCTCTGAATGGGCAGCAAATAATAAAATGAGTTTTAATTTCGAAAAGTGTATTGTAATGCATTTGGGGAGAGGTAACATCCATCAAGATTATTATATTCAAGGATCAAGGTTAAACATTTCAGATTGTGAGAGGGACTTGGGCATATATATCCGGAATTATATAAAAAGTGGGACACACAGTAAATTTGCTGTAAACAAAGCAGTGCAATTGGTAAATTGTATTAGAAGGGGGTTTCAATCAAGAAATGAAGGGGTGCTTCATCCACTTTTTCACCATGAAACAATGTTCCCCAGTTTATAGTTTTTTTTGTCTCTTTCTAATTTCATTTGTTTCTGCTTAACTAATTCTTCCTCATGTTTATCAATTTATGCTTTAATTTAGAGTACAGTTCTTTGAATAGGCTTGTTGCTTTAAATTTTTGTAAGTCCTTTTTGATTACTGTAATTTCTGCTTGGAGCTCCTCATGTTTCTCACTGTCTTCAGCTATTATGAGTTCAATATACGTTTGTGTACAGAGTGCTGATGCCTGTTTCTATTGTGCTCGCCTCTTAAAGTTATCAAAGCTGCAAGAAGGTGCTTCGTTGATTCTGAGACCTCTAGGTGCTTGTTTCTTCTCTAGATATGTCTCAAGTGTTACAATATTATAAGTGACATTCAACTCAGTAAAGCTCAGTCTTATGTTGTTTATGTGATTTGGTGCCCTTGCAACTTGGCATATATAGGTCTCACTATTAGGCCAATTAGGCAGAGAATTCAACAACACATGCACAACGTAAGAGCTGGTTTGTTCAACAAACCACTTGGTAGACATTATGCTGAGAGACATAATTTAAAACCAGGTGGGACAAACTTTATGGCATTAGAATTTGTACCAAGAACCCTGAGACAGGGAGACAGATTGAACAAACTTCTGCAAAAAGAAAGCTACTGGATTTTAAATATTGATAGCTTGCTACCAAAGGAATTGAATACAGAACTAGATTTAAAAACATTTCTAAATAAAACTTGAATTTCTATGACACCACCATTGATTTAACGTAGTTTTATATTTCATTACTGTCTTTAAATATGTAATGTTCCTCACCTATTTTCTATCTTTTTTTTTATCTTTCTTCTGCAGAAACCTAACAATATGGGTGATGGTGATTATGGAGAATGTAGATCCCTGCTCCAGTGCCTTGGAAGAAAGGATGGGTGATCACATATCCTGAGGACCTGACTAATTCTGATCTTTACCTCTGTAACAAAGTCTAACCTACCTCAATGAGGTCCATTTTGTTTGAAATATATGGAAATGTTTAGAAAATGAAAAATTTTTAAAAATCAATAAGGAATAATTAGAAAAGAGTTGATACAACAATTGGTCTAGACATGACAATAATAAAAATAATGTTGTTTAATTTATTTTATAGTTAGTTAACACTTTTCAAGTGCCAGTTTAATGCTAAGAAAAAGTAAATCAAATAACATTTAATCTATTTCTATGATTTTGTATAACTTTATCTGTTGTGTTGCTATTCATTGTTTTAATCCCACTATCAGTCACTTATAATGAACTCATGATGTTGAATGCTTTATAATACTAGATGGCAGCATTCCAATGTAGGAACTTATATTTAAGGGATAAATGTGCCACAATAATACTGACTCCCTCAGGAAGACTTTTGATGACGTGCTGGGGTTTTGGTGTGGTAGTGTTTCTACACCAGCATCTTGAAAATACATGCAATATAAGAGGAGAAATTTTTGAAATCACAACTGAATTCTTTATTTTTTATGACAGAAGATTGGTGAGTGCTTTGCCTTGCTTGCTTGACCATTCTCAAAAGCAGTAGCAGCTGTCATTCACTGAATGTGTACTCTGTTTACAGTATGTGCCCATGCAGAGCTAAGTCGGTGGCTGGCCATGGTGTTGAGAGGTGGGCCTGTGCCAGTCGCTGACTGGGTACAGGTCAGGGGGAGCGGGGTGATATGGCACTGCCGGGTGAGGGGGTGGGATCCACTAGACCATCAGGTATGTTTGGAATGCGGCATTATGGGGATTGAACTTGAGGATCCATGGGGCCCTGGGGAGGTTCTGCTAGCCCAATGGGGCTATTCAGCTAATACTGTCAGGGATCAGGGCTGGTTGGGCACTAGCTCACCAGGGATACATTAATATTAATTTCAGAGATCCAGTGGGGGGGGGTGCATGCACCCTTACACTGAGTACTGCCGTAGGCTTGCTGCAACCTGTTTAAATGTGCCCTCCATTTGGAGCACTGCTGGGGTTGCTGCAAGCCATGGGACATAGCCACTGTGATCCTGCCCAATAGATACTCAGGCACAGGGTCCCTGGCACATCGGCATTTGGCTCAAGTAGCCTTTGGCATGACTTGCACCATGACTTTAAGAATCAATCCCCATCTTCTTAAGTCTATGGGCAAGTAATTTACTAGGTTTGTCACCCTGATCTGAGTAAATAGCTTTGATTTTTAAAATTGTATATTCAGCACTCTCCCTAGTGATGTCATAATACTTATCTTTCAAATTTGTAATCGGAACAAATGTGGCTCACTAAGGTTAATAGTACAATGGGCTTCTAATTTTTTTTAATTTTATCTAGGAATTCAGTTATTTTACCTAATTGCTGCTTCTTTCATTTAGAAGCTAGACGTATCAATAGCTTGTGAACAAAACACTTAAAGGAAGCTCAAATTAAATCAACCCTATCAATCTAATTGAGATTATAATGAAAGAATGCATTTATTTCTTGTTTAATATAAGAAAAAATGTAAAGCAAGGTGCTTGACCTATAAGGTTTACTGACTGCTAGGAGGGACCCAGGGGACCTGGTAATAGCTTATAACAAGACAGTGACAGCGACCCTGGACTCCTTTGCTCCTTTCAGTGTTCACCACTCACTCTTTGCCCCAGGTCCCAATGGTTTGATGGGACTTTGAAGGAGCTGAAATGAATGGATCGAAGGGTAGAGTGACACAGGTGAAAATCAGGCCTAGAGAGTGACAAACTTAGATTGTTAGTTCATTATAAAGACTACCAATCAGCAATCTCCTGTAAGAAGGCAGAATTCCTGTCCAAAGAGATTGCCACTGTGCAGAATCAACCAGCTCAGCTCTTCTGGACAGTCAACAGACTCTGCAATCCAGCCTGCCTTCATTCACGGGGAGTGTTTTCACAGTTTAAGTGTGATGAGTTTGTTCATTTCTTCACAGATGAGATTGCCACTGTCAGGTCTGAGATTCACTCAGCACCCTCCAATGGGATTTGCAGTGGTTGACAGGAGGTTACTTGCACTTGGTTTGTCTGGTCTGATTTCAACCTGCTGGAAACCATAGACATTGTCCAGATCATCCAGAACTTGCACCCAACTTACTGTAGTTTGGACCCAGACCCTACACACCTCTTGTTGGGATGTGTAGAAGTCATCAGCCCAGTCCTATCTGAGATAGTCTGGGGTTTATTAGAGACACAGATGTTTCCTGTCCCCCTGAAGAAGGCAGTGGTGGTACCTCTCCTGAAAAAACACTCCTTTGACCCGGACTGCTTAGCACACTACAGGCCTGTCTCTAACCTACCCTTTTTGGGCAAGGTTATTGAGAAGTCTGTTGTGGCACAGCTGGAGGATCTTTTATTCATCCACAATGTTGATGATCCTCTCCAGTCTGGATTTTGGAAGAGGCACAGAACCAAGGCAGTCCTTGTTTGTGTCCTTAATAATCTCCTAATGGCCAGGGATCGAGGAAGCTGTACCATTTTGGCTCTCTTTGACCTGACTGCAGGCATTTGACACTGTAGACCATGAGGTGCTGTTGGAGCACCTGTGGTTGTTCTGTGGACTGTCTGGAACAGATCACAGATGGTTTAGATCTTTCCTCATGGGTAGGACTCAGAGAGTGGTGTCAGGAATTTTTTTCTTTGTACCCACATCCCCTGCCTTGTGGGGTCCTGCATGGCTCCATACTGTCACCTGTGGTGTTCACAGTGTATATGCTGCCATCAGGAGACATTATTAGGCAGTATAGGCTGAGTTTCCACTGCTATGCATGTGACACTCAGCTATACATGTCCTTTGTGCTGACCCAGAGGGTGCTGTCTTGGTCTTTAGTAGCTGTCTCTCTGAGATCCAGGATTGGATGAGGGACATCTGGTTGAGACTGAATCCAGATAAGACTGAGGTGCTGGTTGTGGGCCATGGTAGCCGAGATGTAGGTATGGTGCCTGGTCAACTGTCTGGGCTTTAGCTCAGTGGAAGCCAACTACTTGCATTGGACCAGGCGTGAAATCTGATTGTGATGTTTGACAGCAGCCTGACTTTAAAATCCCAGGTGTCTGCTGTCTTGCAATCCTCTTTTTACCATCTGAGAAACATTACCTGGATTAAGCACCTGGTCCCTCCCAGCGATCTACTCACTGTGGTCCATGCCTTTGTTATCTCCCATCTTGACTACTGTAACACCCTTTACTTAGGGCTTCTGGGGGTTGATATCCTGTCTGCAGCTGGAGCAGAATGAGGCTGCCAGGTTGTTGACTGGTTCACCTCAATCCTGCCATATCACACCTGTGCTCCGTGAACTGCACTAGCTGCAAGTCTACTGGCGGATCATCTACAGGTCAGATTACTGAAATATAAAGTCCTACATGGTCAGGGACTGTGCTACTTGCAAGACCTTCTTCATCCTTACTGCCTCTCTCACCCTCTTCGCTCCACTGATGAGGGATTGCTAGAAATTCCCAGGGTTTGGTTTAAGACATCTGGTGCTCTCATTTGCTTCTGTGGCCCCGACCCTGTGGAATTCTCTACCTTGTCAGGTTCAAGATTGTCTGACCCCAGAAAACTTTAAATCTGCTTTAAAGACATATCTTTTTAATTTGGCTTTCCCACATCCTGTCTAACCTATTATAGTTGTTAGCTTGGATATTGTAAGATTAAGTGGTGGGGGCTGAAACAATCATGGGTTTTAAGAATGCACGGGATAGACATAAAGGAATTCTGGAGGTCAGGGGTAAGGGGCAACAGACTTCCTGGAAAACATAAACTGAACTTACAAACTTAAATGGGCAGACTGGGTGGGCCATAGGCCCTTATCTGCCGACACTGTCTATGTATCTATGTATGTATTTATTGTACACTGCTTTGATCACTTGTGGGATGGTGCTATATAAATAAAATTAACTTGACTTATAGTTTAATATAAGAAACAATGCAATTATCATTTAATAATTGATTATTCAGTCTCCTTATCAATGAATTTTCGTAAGGGGAGCTACCAAATAACAATGATAACTTAATAAAAAATAATCTGAGATTACCCTGGGTGTTATATTTGAATCTATTACTCTGGGATTCATTTATTACTTATCAAAAAAATAAGCAGTTCTAGAAAAGGGTCTATGAGTAGCTGAATAGAAAGAAAATTATTTGCTATTTGGATGCATTGTTCTCCAGGGATCTACTAAATTGAAACAGTCTAAAAATTCCAACAAAGCTCTGTGGTTAGGACATATCCTAGGATCATGGCCAGATGATCTATCTAAGTTTAAATCTAATGGTAAATTCCAATCACTACCCAATATAAAATTACAATTAGCATGAAGTAATAAGACCTTAGTTATCTCTGTAAAAAAGCAGGAAGTATTAAGACTGGGGCCATAAAAACTACCTAACACAAAATAGAAATTATGTATAGTTCACCCTAACATCAAGTACTTCCCAGCCTGATCTGAGATTGTCACTAAGTGACTAAACTAGACATTCTTGCTTAATAAAATGGCCACACCTTTTTTGTTAGTTGAATCCCATGCATCAACCATATACTTGTGAAAAGCCCATCTTACCCAGTAGATTAACCTCTGAGGTCAAGAGATGAGTTTCTTGTAAAATAAAACTACTTGATAATGAAGGTGTTAAATATGTTTAAGTATTTCTGTTCTTTTGGATCTGGATCTGGCACCCTTTATGTTCCATATTGCAAAATTTATAAAGTTAGACATCTGAGCAAATAACATAATTGGTGACTAAAACCAAGTGACTTAAAATGAAAACTGAGTCCTCAGGCATTATAGATCTCGATCCACTTTTCCCTCCCCCAACCCCATCCAGCAATCACCCTATTAAGAAATTTAAACCTAAAATTCGCAGTCAAAATCCTAAAATTGAACAACAGCTCCGGTCTTAACCAAACTCTAAAACTAACTACTCTGCAGTGATGCTCGCTCTCAGCCCTCAGACTCCCAGCATCACCCTTCAACACTATTACCAACCAAGGTGGGAGAAATGGCAGAAGCAGGGTGGGAAGTGGTGACAGATGAGGAAATCATGGAGAGCAGAGTTTGAGAGGGTTTGAAGGCACTGAGGGTGGACAAGGTGCCAGGCCCAGATGGCATCCACCCCAGGGCACTGAAGGAGCTGGCAGAGGTCCTTGCAGGACCTTTGGCAGACCTATTTAATGCCTCACTACATTCAGGGTGTGTACCTCAGGACTGCAGGATGGCTCATGTGGTGCCTCCACAAGAGTGGTCCCAAGGATGAACCGGGAAACTACAGACCAGTGAGCCTCACATCCATCGTGGGTAAGCTAATAGAGACTAACCTGAAGGAGAGGCTGGTGGCCCTCCCAGAGGCCAAAGGACTACAGGACAGCAGACAGCATGGCTTCATGCTTGGCAGATCCTGCCAAACCAACCTGGTCAAGTTCTA
This sequence comes from Neoceratodus forsteri, assembly GCA_016271365.2. Lineage (NCBI taxonomy): Eukaryota > Metazoa > Chordata > Ceratodontiformes > Ceratodontidae > Neoceratodus > Neoceratodus forsteri. Next base: position 1,346,522,669 of record CM057458.1, on the reverse strand, counting down.
TGACTGGGTAACTAGGCAACTGGACAGGGGCCATGCAGTGGATGTCCTGTATCTGGACTTCAGTAAGGCATTCGACTCAGTGCCACATGGAAGGCTGGGAAGGAAGTTAGTGGGCACAGGGGGCAGGTGCAACACTGGTAAGATGGGTAGGAAACTGGCTGCAGTGAAGGCAACAGAGGGTGGTGGTGGGTGGGGAGCTCTCACACCCAAGGGCAGTGATGAGTGGTGTTCCACAGGGCTCAGTGTTGGGACCAGTGTTGTTTGGGATATTCATTGCAGACATGTCATGGGACATCAAGAGCAAGATCAGTCTGTTTGCTGATGATACCAAGGTAGGTGCGGTGGTGGATGACCTAGGTGGGGATGGCAGGGGTTGCAGGATGATCTGACAAAGCTTGAAACCTGGTCAGACACCTGGCAACTGGCCTTTAATGCCAAAAAGTGCAAGGTGCTACATTTTGGGATGAAGAACCCAAGGAGGAGTTACCAGCTAGGGGGAGTGCAGCTAGCCCAGACAGAGGAGGAGGAGGAGAAGGATCTGGGTGTGCTCATTACAGGGTCCATGAACAACTCGGCACAATGTAGGAAGGCAGCTGCAAAGGCCAACAAAATGCTGGGTTGTATTGCAAGGTATATCCTCCAGGAGGGAGGAGTGATTCTGCCACTGTATAGGTCATTAGTTAGACCACACCTGGAGTACTGCGTGCAGTACTGGCGTCCGTATCTGAAGAGGGACATTAAGTTACTGGAGGGGGTACAGCACAGAGCGACAAAGATGATAAAGGGGCTGGGAGACTTATCATACTAGAGGAGGTTGAAGGAGTTGAACATGTACTCACTGGAGGAGAGGAGAGACAGTGGTGACATGATTGAAACCTTTAAATACATGAAAGGAATAAACAAGACAAGTACAGAAGGGCTGTTCAAAGTAAGGAAGGGGAGGGACACCAGTGGCCATGATATGAGACTGGAGCGAAAAAGGTTCAGGAGGGAGATGAGGAGACACTTTTTTACAGAGAGGGTGGTGGCTGGGTGGAATGCGTTACCTGCTGAAGTGGTATGCAGTAGAACAGTGGACTGCTTCAAATGAGGATGGGACAGGACAAGGGGGAGGGTTAATGAAGGGGAAGGGTGGAAGGGAGGGGCAGCTGCAGAATAAGGGGTGCTAGCTGCACATTCGAGCAGACTTGATAGACCTCTAGGCCTTTATCTGCTGGCAAATGTCATATGTTTGTATGTTCATATTAGAAATTTAACACTCAAACATCTGCAGAAGTGCATACTAACCCAAAGAACATGTCACCTATAAGTACAGTAACAGACCCCAGGCATTATAGTCAACAAGGAATATAACCTTCCAAGGTAGAACTTGATTCTTACTATCAATCTATTATGCCCAAATCGTATATTTATACAGCTTTTAGCTAGTATAATGGTCTCTAGTAGTAAATAAACCAAATGAACTCATGCAATAACCAATTTAATTATTAAAAGTATTATTAGTCAGAACCAGTCCCATGAGATATAAATTAAATAATTGCCAAAAGTACTGCAGAATTTCAAAAACAGAAGTTGGTGACCTTCAAATTAAATACTTGTAACTGGCTAAATTAGAAAATGAAGGGATAAAAGACCCTTTCAAAAAATGAAAACTATTTGTTGTATAAATACTGGTTATGGGACTACTAGTGATAGACAGAGGAAGGCATATAGTAAATTAAAGATATGCTAAGAAAAAACGTATCAGGAGTCAGCCATCATTAATTCTAACTGTGTCTGCACTACAAAGACTGGGTAGTTGAAATATATAATCATACAAATATCACTATAATAAACAAACTCCAAAGGGAAGATTAAGACCCACCTCTAACAGAGTTAACTGCTACTATTTATATCAAGCCTCCCAGTAGTAAAAAACAATAAAAGAACATAATTCCTAAACTACAATAAGATTGGATATATAAAGTGAGTATTCACACACCTGATACAAAACATTGTTAAAACTTGCAGACACAATTACACACAACCTATGAATATATGAGTCTGCTATGAGATGTACGAAAAATAGAGCTCCATAATAAGGTATATTAATGTTCGTAACTGGGGTTAGATTGACCTTAGCAGACTCATACAAAGTAGACGTATACATCATTTCCCCAATCGAGTCCAACAGAAAATTTGGCAAAACAGAAATTCTGATTATCAAAGGGGAGGGATATATATATATAAAGCTACCAACTTAGAACACTTATTTGTTATATTGCTGTATATGGTTAATCCAGTTCATTTCAACAGAGTCCTGAAGATTGATCCAAAACTACAGCAAGCAGAGCCAACATATCTAGTAAATGATTTATTAAACCCAATAAAGCATATCCAAGGGCAGGATACAGTATGATAATAAAAATAGATCTCACTTCAACCACAGTCAGAGATACACTACAAATAGTCCGCTCTAGAAGAGAGCAAATCAAAAAAAGATGCACTGATGAATAGCTGCATATGTAAGATGTGATGATCTTTCCTAAGACAAGAGTACCCTCCTGTGACCAAATTGGATCCTATGAAAATGAAAAGTCCAGGAATATCAGTGGGAACACATTTTTAGTCAAATCCATAGTACCGATGATATACCATGAGTTATCTTACAGAATCAAAAGTTTCATTAAGTATCTGCCAAGTGCTTCACCGAAATGCTTCATGATGTTTCCCAAAGTAAGGCAGAACATGTTATAGAGATGGATCTAACTTAGCCACAAACCATGATACACACTAAAGATCCACTCTATGAAGGCAGCAAAATTGAAAGAGTTTACTCAGATAAATATCAGCATATATAAAATATGGTGACCCTTTCTGAGCCAAGAGCACCCTCATGCAATGATCATTTAGAGGTGAATAAATCTGGGAATATAGTTGGAAACTCACTTCTTGTTTTGCCCATAGTGTCCATCCTATACCAGGAATTATTTTTGAAAACCTTTAGTTTTGCTAGATACAACATTTTAAATCTAATGTTGGCAGCAATTATTTTGGCCACAAAGTAAGCAAGTTCTTGCCTGTGGAGCCAAACTGCATGTGGAAGATCATATGAGTCCCTAATTTTACTGCCATCCTGCCTCAGATACTGGGAAGTTTTAACTTTAGAAAGGACATGCTGGCAGTCAAAATAATTTAAGCATTTTAATATGAATGGTCTAGAGTTTTCCCCAGTTTTCAGAGCCGGTTTAAGAGCTCTAAGGACATACTCAGTTATGTAACTCTGTCCACTTGGAGAAGGAACCGCTAAATTCTTGCATAGTACTTGTGCAAAGTGAATAGGATTAGTTCCTTGAGTGTTTTCTGGAAGCTCAAAAATAACTATATTATTTCTGCTGCTCCTACCTTCTAAATCTTCTAATTTAGACTCTAATTTGTTAATTTTGTGATGCAAAGCTGGAAGCTCAGGGTCTATTTTGTGATGCTAGTCCTTCATCGAGGAGATTTTTGCCTCTGCGTCAGACATCCTTCTCATGAGTTCCTTGGTTTTTGGTTTTATTATTTTTGTATCATTGAATAAGGTTTCCAATGCTTCTTTTAGTGGTGAAAGGTCCAATGGAAAAATTTCCTCTGTAAGTAAAGAGGATCCAGAATTAGGCTGTATTTGTTTACTGGAAGATGTTTCGATCTTTTAGGACCAGATGAGTGGTCAGGAGTCAGTGGTGGAGTATGCTTCAGAGGCGGTGCCATCTTTTCAGTATCCATTGTTGAAAAGATCTATCATACCAAGTTCCAGGTAGTCTTATGAATGTAATATGAACTGTTTTTAATCAAGAATAAAGAAGCTTTGTCTGAATGTTTAATAAGTTGCCAAATGGTGACCTGAGAGCTACTGAAGAGCTGCTACACCTACATAAGGATTTCATGTGATCCATCTGATTTGCAAATTCTCAGCATAGCATTTATGAAGTGGGGTAATATCATGGCTATGCTGACAATCTGGTTGCTATTTAGGCTGAAATAGGATGCAATTATACTATCTCAAAAAGCAAGGAAATTCTTTGTAGAAAACTGCGTTACTATACAAGTTAGGGTAACTTAATGTCACAAAAGTAGGGAAATGTGGTGTTAGGGTTTCTCACCCTAATGCCCCTCACCCCCAAGCAGAAAAAGGAAAAAAAAAACATTTAGGCATTGGGTCTCTGGAGTCTTGTTGAATCAATGGTGGGGTCTTCCTTGGGGGTTGTCAACCCTAATGCCCCCCTGGGCCATGCATAAAGAAGGGAGACCATGTGTGATGTTGTTTGCTCCCTGAATGTGGTGGGCATTAGGACTGACAATCCCCAAGGAAGACCCCCACCACTGATTTGACAAGACTCAGAAGATTCAGTGCCCTAATGTTTGTTCCTTTTGCTTCTTGGAGGGTACGTGTGTGTGGGGGGGGGGTTAGGGTGAGAAACCCTAACGCCACATTTCCCTACTTTTGTGGGGTTAAGTTACCCTAATTGGAGCATTAACACAGTTATTTGCAAAGAATATAGAATATATATAATTTCAGATAAAAGTCACTTCATAAATCATTCTGAAAATTTCACTTACAACACCAGCACATATATAAAAACCCAAGTATTCTTTTTAAAGACCCACTTTATCAATCCCTCAGAGAAACTACAGTGTATAATAAAATCTGAGAAATATGCTTGATTCTGAATTCAATTAATGCAACTGGAGTGATTCATTAATAGGATATAAAGTTCCAAACCTATCAGAAAAGCAATACTGATGCTATAACTAATAAGAGCAAAACTGACTTGAGACAAACAAATGAATCTTAATCTGAAAGACAGCTGAACAACATGTAGACATTAACATGCATTTTATAAATGCCATACCGTCATTCAAAAATGGTGAAGAGTCTAATATTTCATTTAGGTCATGTGAAACCAAACTATATGAGCAGGACAGAGAGCTGTACCAGTTAAGGCAGAAAGACGCAGGGAGGGAAGTCAGAATAGCAAAGGCCCAAACTGAGGAAAAGATAGCCAACTCAGTTAAGAAGGGGGATAAAACCTTTTATAGGTACATCAGCGAGCGTAGAAAGACAAAGGGAGGGATAGTGAGGCTGAATAGAATGAACAGTGGGTGGGCAGAGGGACAGTGAAAAAGCAGGAATACTGAATGAATATTTCTGCTCAGTATTCACAAAGAGGGGAAGTGCCTAATCCAATATCAGAAGCACTCTTGATAGGGGTCGATCCCAGTCCTTTCACAGAAGAAAGGGTTCTGCAAGAACTCCTAAAACTGAAGGTGGACAAAGCAATGGGTCCTGCTGGAATTCACCCAGAATTCTAAAAGAATTAAGGGAGGAACTAGTGAAACCACTGGCTACTCTTTAATAAATCATGGGAGGATGGTGTGGTACCCGAGGACTGGAGGAAGGCGGATGTGATTCCCCTTCACAAAAGTGGGTCAAGACAGAGGCAGGAAACTACAGACCTGTCAGTCTGACCTCTGTGGTAGGAAAGTGATGGAGTCACTTCTGAAGGAAAGAATGATCCAGTACCTAGAGGCCAGTGGAGCACAGGACCCAAGGCAGCATGGGTTCACAGCGGAAGGTCATGTCAGGCAGATATAATAGATTTCTTTGACTGGGTGACCAAAGTAGTAGACCAGGGAGGGGCTGTGGACATGGCCTACCTAGGACTTTAGCAAAGCATTTGACACAGTCCCACAAAAGATTAATAGTCAAATTAACCAGCCTGGAGTGGGACCCAAGGTGGTAGCCTGGGTAAAACATTGGCTGGACAACAGGACACAGAAGGTATTGTAAATGGAGTCCATTCTGAAGAAGGGGGGTTACTAGTGGGGTGCCCATGAGGTTCAGTATTGGGTCAGTCCTTTTTAATGTCTTCATCAGTGACATTGCAGAGAACTGGAAGGAAAAGTATGCCTTTTGCAGATGACACAAAAATCTGCAACAGGGTTGATACACAAGGAGGCATGGAAAGGATGAAAAGGGACTTGGCAAGGTTGGAGGAATGGTCAGAAGTATGGCAGCTAGGATTCAATGCAAAGAAGTGCAAAATAATGCACCTGGGAAACAAGAACCCAAGGGAAGAATACAGTGGGTGGGAGGAAGTAACAACAACAAAAAGAAAGGGACCTGGGGTAATCATATCAGATGACCTTAAGGTTAGCAAGCAATGTGAGAAGGCAGTAGGGAGGGCTGGGGGTATACTGGGATGTATAGGGAGAGGCAACAGCAGCAGAAAACAGGAAGTTGTTATCCCTCTGCACAGACAGTTGGTGAGACCCCATCTGGAGTACTGTGTCCAGTTCTGGAGACCCCATCTCCACAAGGACATAGACAGGATAGAGGCAGTCCAGACGAGGGCAACTAAAATAGTGCAGGGTCTGCAAGAGAAGCCGTTTGAGGAGAGACTAAAGCAGCTTAATATGTATACACTTGAGGAAAGAAGGGAGAGGGAAGACATGATAGAAACTTTTAAGTACCTCAGTGGAATCAACAAAGTCCAAGAGGGTAGCATTTTTCAGAAAAAGAGACTTGCAAGAACAAGGGGACACAATTTAAAGATAGAAGGAGGGCGGTTCAGGGGCAATGTGAGGAAGTATTAATTCACAGAGATGGTAGTGGATGCATGGAACAGCCTTCCTGAGGAAGTTGTAGGGTCTAAAACTGTGGGAGAATTCAAGAATGCATGGGACAGACATAAGGCAATTCTTGTGGGGGGTAGGAAGAAATAGGCTGTTGGTTAACTAGGATCTGCGGCCTATCCTGTAGGTAGGGAAATGGGCAGACTAGACGGGTCTAGCGGTCCTTATCTGCCATCAAAGTCTATGTTTCTATATTAAGGATCCACTGAGACTCTCTTCAGCTGTCAATTTATCCTATCCCCTCCCATAGATTTTTGGGGATATATTACTAAGCCATAAAGCAGAGACAACTAGTTTCTCTATTATGATGACTTAGAAAATGAGATCCAAGTGCATTATTCAAAGTTCCATTCCTTACTGCTCATACAGTACATGATCCTGTAATCTAATCTTATGCTGCCTGGTGGTCCTGTCCACATATATCTTGGGGCAGGAACAATAGGCAGCATAATCCAGAAACTCAGCATAGCAGTTCATGAGTTGGTGTACTGTAATGTTTACTACACCCTGGGATGATTGCTGTTTTTCACTGGCTGGCATATTTACAAATGCAGCAACTTGTACAAGGATACCAGCCTGTGGGTCTGCTTTAGAGTCACCCCAAATATATTATCTTCAAAATAATTATTCATTACTCTGTCACCCACATGTTGGGTTATTGGAAAAGAAATTCCGGGATGGTTTCCTATCACATCCCTCAAAAGGCTATCACTAAATAGAATGGAGTAATTCAGGACTTGAATTTTTTGAATATCCATTGTAATATTGCTGAGTTTCATGATAAAAGTGACAGGTTGCTTTATTTTTATATCTTTCGTTTGTGGGATTAGCATGTAATCTTCAAAAGTATTTCTTATCTCTTTGTTTTATTAAACACTCTTTTGGTGTATCCCCCACTAGCGTATCTCTTTTTCAGTTTTAATGGCTGAGATTCAAAATACTCTTATGTTTGGCCAGCCTGGTATCATGGAGGGCTAAGGCATTGTGCCTAACCTGCTGCCACACCGGTGATCCGTGTTTGGTGGTGAGTGTGGGTTGTCATGGGTCGGGTAGTGAGGGAGAGGATAGAGTGTCCAGAGGATAGCTCACATCTCCCGGGGAAGCTGGCTTAGTTGCCCCACTGAATGACTACCCCCAGCTGGAGGCCTGAAGGTTGAATGGGTTGGGGATGCCAATGAAGGGAGGTTGCTGTGGGACTTCACAGTATGCATATGCCTCCATGGGTAAGTGCTAAAGTGCTGTGCCCCAGCAATGGGAGTGAAGGGAGAAAATTGTGGAAAAACCACCATAGGCAGCAGGATTGGCCCCCTGCAGACTTTGTACCAGTTGCTGGGCACAACCACAGGCCTGTGGCAGAGGGCAAAGGTTAAGGTATTTCCCGGAGGAGCTGGGTGACAGGGCTGGGGAGAGGGGCGATTAGATGGGGAGGGTGCCAGGGAGAACCAGGAGATAAAGAGATTACAGAAAAAAAATACATAAAAAATACTTCTGTGTGAAGCAATTCTGATGAATTGATAAAACTTGTTACAGTCGGGGATACTTTTAAATAGTCTTATCAGGTGGGCACTGTCTGTCCTCAAACGAGCATTCCCAGCCATCTCTTTCCTGGAAGTATCAGACTGCACATCACTAAAAGTACTGAAATAAAATCTGAGGTCAAGAAAATCCATAGTCACATCAAATAATCTTGTGTGAAGCGGAGGTTAAACTTGCTATTGTTTAACAATTCCAGAACATCATTAGTCTCAGCATTAGTTCCTGACAAACACAAACTATTCTGTTGTTAAAGCAGTGCCATGTGATGATCCTCAGGTGCTGATTTCTGTTCGCAATGAAAACAAATTGCTCCTCCCACCAAGTCAAAAATAAATTGCCACATGAAGGGGCAATTGAGACCTCCCCCCATTACTGTACCTTGTTGCTGCAGGTAGTATGCCTTATCAAACACAAAGTAGTTGTAGTTGAAACTGTAATCCACAGCCTGGAGGAGAAAATCAGATGGCACTTCTGGTACAGCGTAGCCTGCCCTGATGCAACACAGTGTCTCAAGTTGCTGCATGATAAAAGGGATTATAACATGGGTTTGCTGAGGCAGAGGTTTAACTGGTCAGAATGCAGCACCTGACCATTGATTAAATGCCTGTACCAGCACAGTTAGGGTGATACTTTCCAGGTTAGAATCCCTCCTTCTGGTGGATTTTATCTGCCCAGCAAAGCAACATTCAGTGGTGGCCATTTAACATCATCCGTTAATGAGCAAGAGCTGCACCAGTGTGAACTGCAAAGAGAACCATGGCAGTGGATAGTGCTGCCCTGTCAGGTTGGCCCAGCGCCATATCATTATGGAGCAGCTATCATCACTCACTCACACAGGGCTGCACAAGGTACTGTTGTAGTGGTACACTGTACATGGTTCACATAATTCATTTTCATGTGGTTGCTGATGTGCCATGCCTGTCCACAATCACCTTCTACATAGTGTGCCACCAGGATGTACAGTACATGTCTCAAAATGCTGTACAGTGGCTCCTCTGGAGTGTGACAGATTGGGCGCTGTTCTCAGTGCTATGTCCGTCATCTGATACACAGGTCTTCTGCTTCAGTAGTGACTAGACAGAGGCACAGAGCATCTTGCCATTTCCTGAGTCAGGACAAGACACACCAGGAGCAGCGAGCACCTTGTCAAGTGTGCCATGTATTTCCAGGTGTGGCCACTTTTTCTGAGCCTCTTAGTCTAGGGAGACAAAGCCAGTCACCATCCAGTCACCATCCTACTGTGCAAAGTGAGGCTTGTCATGTGACAGAGACTTCATCTCCCTGGCAGTGGTGACCCCCCTCCCCTGCAACAACAGAGATGTGCATGTGTGGTGTCAAGTGCTGTAGGGATCCAGTTTGCAGCTGACAGTGTGTAACTGCATGTGAGTGAAGAGATATATTGTGTGGCAGCATAGTGACAGCAGATTCCTGGTCCCCGGTGTCGGTGCCCCCCCCCCCACAAATATATGCATGTATGCGGTGTAGCACGGCAGTGATGCACTCGTCAGCTGTGACACTGTGTATGTGCATCTCGGTGCACAGTTGCATTGTGCGCTGTCTATAACTTTGTAAATCCCAGGGTGCAAGGCTGTACTATATTGTAAAATCAGTCACAGTAACATATAGTAGCCTACTGCCAGTTAATGGAAGGGAGTGCCTTTTAGTACCTGATGATCACTGTCTCCTGTTTGGTATCTGTGGCGAGGTCAGTACAGTATTGTGGTTTTAAGCAATTAATAGTGAGCAGTGAGGTGGGTCAGAGAAAGCATTCTGAACATCATTAACAATTGCCAGGCATTGTGCTTGAATGTGGTATAAAGCATGCACAGTGGCAGGAGTGAATATATCATGGTAAGTGTCTACCTATGCATGCTCTGCAAAGTATATGTAATCCTGCCACTGTGCACGCCTTTACACCACACTCACTGTGTGGTCCGCAAGGGCACTTGTGTGTGCGCCTCTCTTGCTATGTGGCTTACAGTAACAGTATGATGTGTGTCACAAATTAGCAAAGAGTGTCAGAAACAGGAACTGTTATACATAACGTCACGCATGTATGTCTGACACTTCTGTCAGCACAGAATACATCTAGGGGTTTTTGCTGTACAGGAACTACTTTAGCAGGCAGCAGGATACATTGCTTTTTTTCCTCTTTAGACACACTAAACACATGTTTCTGTGCCATGTTTCACATCTTTCAGTGCACCCATGGTATAAGTGCAATAACCCACTCCAGGGTGTGAAGTTAAAGGCATTTAATCCATGCCTTGGGGGCTGTGAGGACACATGGCCTGTGGCCTCGTGCCTAACAATGCACCCCAGGCATGGATTAAGTGCCCATAACCCCATACCCTGTTGTGAGGTATTGCTTACTTAACTGCTATTGAAACTGCCTTATTCCCTACAGTAACTCTGTTGCAGTATTGTGTTGCATCCTAGTGGGCTCCACTGTACATCACCTTGTTCTATACAAGCAAATGTTTTATTGCTTTCAAGCTTTAATCCTGGGTTATGCTTTTGTAAGTGCACACACTTCAGTCACTAGAAAGAGGTAATTCTGTTTCAAAGCAATGTCATGCATTTTATTTGGATGTCCATTATGTCTCAGTGATAGGCCAATATCTGGAACATTATTTCTTTCAAAGAAAAATTAACATATCTAGAAAGGTTCTCATACACTAAGCATATCCCCAAGACTATGGAACAACCAGAAGGGTCCACAAATAACTTGTACATTTTCAGTAAGCACTAAAAAGCAGGACATGCAGGAAATTTTACCCTCAGGAAATTTGCTTCTTTAAATGAACATTTGTCCCAAATGTCTTGCATTGTCTTAAAGTGCATCAATTTTATCCTTAAAAGTAGTTTTAGGATCCCCACATAATCATCTATAACAACCATTGTTACCTAACTATATTGAAGCTTTCTTTTTATTATTTTCCTTTGACACTATCACAACATTTACACCCCAACAAGCATTTAATTATTATCATGTCATCCATATTACAGATTTCATCAAATGCCTGTTTTGTAGGGTGGACCTGTAGTGGTAAATACATCACAAGTATCAAACAGCGCAACAATTTCTGAATCTGTATAACATTGAAATTGATGAATTGATGGTACTGCTGTGACTGGCTATGTAAAAACTGATTTGGGTTAATTCCTGTTTTTCTATAACTTACACAACTATATCCCACAAAATCTGCACTGCTTAAATTGGATTCTAGATAATCACCCCTTGATATGTTGTATCTCTATTTTCATGCATCAGCACATCTAAAGCAAAATCCATATTGCTTTATGGATCAAATTCTTAAACACATATAAAACACATGAAAATACAGAGTCATGTTATAATTCTCAAAAGGATTAACATTACCAAAGGTTTTGTTTTCATTTTCCAATTGCTGCATATCCACCTCTGTTTCAAATCCAGTCTCGTTTAGTTCAAAGTGACTTCAAAGAATAAGATTCCAAAACAGTTTGTATAGCTCCACTGTTGTTCTAAATTTGTCTAGTGCAGATATTAAAGTTCAGTCCTACCTCCAGCTGGCCCTTAATACTGTAGCCTTGTTCCTGAACCTGGGCCACTAGTATTGTTAGCAGTAACCCTACCGCTCTTCCAACTGATCAGTGAGTGTTGTGTTTTTTATATTTTTGTGATGGTGGAAGAAATTTTGTGAGTGATGGAGTTCGAAATGAAATGTTGTTGCAAATTAAAATGTCACAATATGTTTTTTATCTTATGACAACAGTGTTACGTACAGTATGCTTGGCATTTCTTTATAGATTTTAGTAACATTAACAATAGTTAACTGGAGAAGGTTTGGGATATACAGGTGTTGTTGCAAGAGTGTCATCTTTTTAATTTTTTTTCATTCAGTGGCTTTCCTTCCACTTTACACCCCCAGTACCTAAGTCCCTCAGGAGTGCTATGGAACACTTCAACTCCATGCACCTCTCCAGCATGCACTCACATGATTCAATCCTCCATTAAAGAGGACAGGAAATCATTTCTAACTGGTAGCTGTTTATAAAGTTCTTATTCTCAGAAATTATATGCATTCCCCTACATTATCCATATTTAACTGTACCTGAATAAAAAGTGGTAAAGAAAAACTGTATTTTACATGGTTTTATTTTTATGGGCAGCTTTCTGTTGCAGTTCTCTTCATGGAACCAGTAATTTGGAGTTTTAGGTATGTCACAGTTTAAGCACAGAACTCTAAGCATTGTTTTGATAGGCCAACAGCTCATAATTAGCATTCTGTACACAAACCATGACGCAGCTAAAACTCCTGATCACAGGTTCCTAGAAGAGAACTGTAACAAAATGCTGCCCATAAAAACAAAATAATGTAAACTACAGTTTCTCATATCACTTTTTATTCACATACAGTTAAATACAGATAATTTAGGAGAATGCATATCATTTCTGAGAATAATAACTTTATAAACAGCTGCTAGGTAGAAATGATTTCCTGTCCCCTTTAAAATACCCACTAATGGGATGGGATAAGGGGATGTTCCTTGGCAGCATCATCAATTACCAGGCAGCAATGCAGAGGAGGCAAAGGGGCCCTATATAGAAGGGTCGGTCATCATTATGCATCAAGGTCATTTTCTCTTTTTTCTGGACCCCCCCCAATATGCCATCCATGATGATGCCATGCACAAGTGTGCACAGAGAGCATGTAGCCACATGCTGCTGACCAGTGTCACCCCTCAACCAAAGGTATACCAACTGGTACCCTCTTCTATGGTCACCTATGTGGTTCATTTCAGTGCCATCTCACAGACTCCATCCCCAGAGAGGGAGATCATCCAATGGTATACTTGAGTCATCTCCTTCAGCCTACAACACAGTCTCATGCTTGAACCCTAATCACTGGCATCACAACTGGTAGCCCTACCACTGTGCAAACATGCTGGGGTAACATCATTTTTTTTAATTAAATGCATTATATTTATTTCATTAGAAACATACATATGTGGTATAACAAGGCACATATTTAGAAAAAGGAAATGCACATGAATATACACACTTAAGACCTTAAGGTTACATCAGCCTCCTAATATCTATTATCCCTAATTCTAAATATAATCCCAACTATAATCCCTTCCCCTTCCTTATCCACTCCCCTTCTACTACGTGCCAATAACATCATATGGTAACAGCATTGTGACTATATATCTAATACCACCATGGATAATCTTAACTAAATCTTATTTTACCTTATATTGAAGTTAACGTATAAATCTTGCTTCATTTCCTATCAAAGCTAATGGGACAGTGTCTGAAGGTAGCTATCATCTTTTCTATTCTTAAATTATATAAAAATTCCTTCAGCCATTCCAAATATGGGATAATTTGGGCATCCTTCCAATGTCTTAATACCATTTCTTTGACTGTGTGTGAAATTAAAACCATAGCATGTCTTCTTTCTAAAACTGGAATCTGGGTATAATCACCAAGAATACAAATTTCTGGTTCAAAATATGGTTGCAATCCAAGAAGGGGATCAAGTTTAATCTTAATTATATCCCATAGAGGTCTGATTAAGGGGCACATCCAGAGCATATGGTATATAGTACCTTCCTGTAAACCACATCTATTACATTGGAGGTCTTGTTGTTTACCCATGGTAAACAATTTTGCTGTAGCGAAGTACATATTTTGCACTAGATGAAATTGAATCAGGTGCAATTTGTCATTAGACGTATAGGAATATATGGCTTTCCAGATACTGTCCCAACAGACTGGTTTATCCAGGAATTGAGTCTTCCAATATGAGGATTCCCCTTGGATATCTGGATGGATTCTAGGATATAATTCAGCTGTTATTTTAGATACTGCATGGGGATTCCATACCAAATTATAGAACATGATCAGAAAATCTGATTGGTTAGTATCCCAAATTTTAAAACCCATTTTAGATATCAAGAGGTGCCTAATTTGAAATGCTTTGAATATCTGAGTGATAGGGAGACCTAAGGTCTTAAGGAGTTCGGATGAAGCCTTAACCTTGCCCTGATCCATTACATCTAAAACCTTAGTTTCCTGCTCGGGAATCTTTCCCCTAGTTTTTAATTATAGGTTATCTAGCAAAACATTCGGATTAAAATGAATAGGCTAAGAAATATCCTTTGTATTATTATATTTGAGGACTTTACACAATTGAGCATGTACTTTCAGGGACATACAGATTAAGTCATTTTTTAGAGTCTTATAGCTTTGCTTAGGGGAAATGAATAACAAACAATTCGGGGAAATACCAGACTGCCTATGACTAGATGTTCTATTTTTAGCCAGATTGGCTCATAGATAGATATTGTCCCATTAGTAGCAGGAGGGTACCATTGGAAATATTTAGCTATATGACTTGCCAGATAATAATGGAAAAAAATTTGGTAACTTTAGGCCTCCTTTTTGCTTTGGGGCTCCAAGTTTAACATATGACTGCTGGGTGGTTTTGCTTTCCAAAGGAACTTGGAAATAATCTGCTGAACTTTCCTAAACCAATTTAGTGGTAGATAAAAATTTAGCATATTCAGGGGGAAAAATAATCTTGGGAATGTGTTCATTTTAATTACATTGATTCTTCCCTGTAAAGAAAGATATAAGGGAGCCCATCTATCAAGGTTCTGTTGTATATGTCCCAATTTAACCTCAAGATTCAATTTTAAGATTTGTAGTAAATTAGGTGTAAGTATAAGTCCTAAATAGGTTATTTGGGTTGCCCATCTAAACTGAAGGCCTTCTAACTGTGCATGATGAGTGTGAGAATTTGGTGGCATAATTGTTGATTTACTTATATTCAGTTTATAATTTGATATGGTACTAAATTTCTTTATAATAGACAGTATCCCTGGAAGGGAATTTTGTGGATTGGTGATGTGTAACATAAGATCATCTGCGTATGCTGATAGGCAAAGATCCCACTTCCCAATCTGTATACCTTTTACCTGGGGAGAATTTTGTAAATGATATAAAAGTGGCTCCACGTACAGGTTAAACTGAAAAGGTGATAGCGGGCATCCTTGGAGCATTCCAAAAAATAAAGGGATTGACTCTGAAAAAAACCATTACAATAGACCTTGGCTGTGGGGCATGTATATAGTAGTTGGATCCACTTTACAAATTTGTGTGCAAAACCAAATGTTTTGAGAACTTCAAACAGGAAGGTCCAACTTACCCTGTCAAAGGCCTTCTCTGCATCCGGGGACACCAATGCCATAGGGTAGGGTGCTGTCCTAGATGCAGAGAAAACATGAAACAGTTTTCTAAAGTGGTCTACAAAGGAGCGACCTGCTACAAATCCCACTTGTTCCGGATTGAGTAGCGGGGTCCAAACTCATGCCACTCTATTGGCTAAGATCTTCGCAAAAAGTTTTATATCATAATTCATCAGGGATATCGGTCGGTAATTAGGGACCACATGCAGAGATTTATTTGGTTTGGGGAGTACTATTATTAGAGCTTCTAATAATGAAGGATCCGATAGTCCAGAATTACAAAGATAAGTAAACATGCTCAAAAAGGGAGATATAGATTCCTTGAATAGCTTATAGAACCGTGGCGGAAAGCCATCTGGCCCTGGGGCCATATCATCTGGCAATGAATCAATAGCATCCCACAGTTCTTGCTGGGTTATAGGCACCTCCAGAAGATTTGCTTGTGATTGTGGTAGAATAGGAAGTGGAATAGCATTATGATAATCTTGAATTTCCTCAGTAGAGGGGACAGGTATTTGTGGGGAGTATAAGGATTTGTAGTATGCCTCAAATTCACTGACAATTTCTTTAGGAGTAGTAAGAAGAGAATTATCTTTAATAGAGTTAAGGGATACCACAATCCTGGATTCTTCTTGTCTTCTCAACCGAAGAGCAAATAAGTGACTAGCTTTATCCACCTGTTCTACATATTTAACGTGGGTTTTAAATAGCATATATTGAGATTTTTCCTGTAGGAGGTCTGAGTATTGATTTTGTAATTTAATCAGTTGTACCTGTATCTCTTCATTCTGTCGATTGTTTTGTTGGTTTTCAAGAAACTGAATTTGTGATAAGAGCAAAGAAGATTGTTTCTCTTTTTCTTCTGAGATTGTTTCTCTTTTTCTTCCAAATGGTAGATAATTGGATACACTCCCCTCTGTTCACACATTTTAAGGTGCATCAAAGTTTATCGGTATCCATTATTGACCCTTGGTTTTGTATAATGAAGCAGTCAATTATTTCTTTAAGTGATTGCACCACTTTTTCATCTTGAAGTAGTTATATACTTAATTTCCATATGCTATTTTTAACCATGTGATGCGATAATACCCTTTCCATCCAGATAGGTGCATGATCAGAGATAATCCTCAGGGACATACCACTACCTATTAAGTCTTCAAGCACTGGATTATTTACAAGAAAGAAATCAATGCGGGATAATGATTTATGAACAGGTGAGTAAAAAGTAAACCCCTTGGTAGTAGGATTTTGCAATCTCCAAGGATCACTAAGGCTAAAATTCCTAATAAGCTCCATTAGAACTTTTTGCACCAAGGAAAGGGTACTTTCTCGAATGACTGAACTATCTAGAGTTAATGAAAGGACCAAATTCCAATCTCCAGCTATTATTATGGGCAATTTAGGGAATAGGTTCTGGACCTTTGTTATTTTTACATAAAATTCTGGTGAGTCTACATTAGGTCCGTATACAGTTCCTAGAATAACTTCCACATGGTTTAAAAGACCTTGTAGAAATATGTATCTCCCTTGATTATCTACGTTGGAATGCTGTAACTAAAATGACGTTCCCCCTGGAAAATAAAATGATTACCCCACTTTGTGCCATTGCATTGCCTGCGGCATACACCTGTTCTATTTGTCTTCTTCTGCAAAGATTATCTTCTGACTCTAATAGATGCATTTCTTGCAAAAAGGCTACCTGGCATTGTAGGGTTTCTAGGTGCCTAAGGATTTTGTAATGTTTCATTCTAGATCAGGCCCTTTTAACATTCCAAGATATAATCCTCACTGCCATTGATAACAAAAATCACACTCAGAATCAGAGATATCTCCCCTTGGATATCCGCATAGCTATGGCTTATGGAGCTAAGAATGTCTATGTAAATTAAAAAATATCATAAGCTACCAGTGTTTAGGTCACCTCTATTAATTGGTCTCATCATAATCAGTATAGGCAGTATAACTAAAACATTCCCTCTATTATCCAGATTCACCATTGCACTAAACCCCCTAAACCTAAACAAAACTATTCTACCTCAACAAAATATCTTTATTCTCCAGTCCACTTGACCACTCTCTTCTCAATTAGTTGGTTGTAATCTTTATTTACCCCTCCAGTGGACATCCTCATCCCCCCTTGCTTAATAGCGGTTCATCTATCCAATTTTCAATCTGCCTATAGTTCTTTATTATTACTCTAAATAAGAATCATACATAACTCTTCTTGGATTATTCCCTGCTTTAAGTAATAAAACCTTTGGTCTATAACCTCAGGCAGCATATAAGAATCCCTGAACAATCCAACAAGGAAAATGAAACAGCGTCCAGAACCAGAAATATATCAAACTTATCACTGTCACAATCTAGGCTCTTGTGACCATGTGGATTTATATCTGGGCAAGGCATGTATAAGCTTCTGCCATCCCATAGTCCATTTTCATATAAAATAAAACTCTGAGAAGGAGTTTACTAATAACTTGTAATTCCGATTCTCCCCCTCGAATCTTACTGTCTTGATCCGGTATAAGAGACTGTTTGAAATCCTGGGCAGCTAGAACCATGCTCATTCTACTTCATCTTTCCCACCAATACTTATGCTAGTAAAATGATGAAAGAGCTGTTTAACAACTTGCAAGTAGATTTCCCACTGGAATATCACTTACTCAATCAACGATGCAAAACCGGACAAAGTTTATTAAATTCTGATACAGTGTTGCCTGGTATCACATTTGAAGTTTGGCTCTGTGACCATAAGCTGAGTTACAAGACAGCCATAACAATGCCCCTTCTACTTTTTTGTCGCACTTCCCTTAAGCTGAAACCTTGATGAACAAGTCATTTAACAATTTATGGATAGCTTTACCTCTGGAATACAGCTTCCTCACTCAATGAAACAAATCTGGATACAGTTTCTTAAATTCTGCAGTCGCCTTATGCTCATCTTCTAAAGCAATCCATTGACCATCTTTATTTACCTGCAGTATCACTGAATAGTGCATACAGAATCTAACTTCTGCGGCAATAAGCTTAGTTACAATAGGATGCATTGCTGTACGTTTCTGTCTTACTGTAAGTGGCAAATCTTGAGCGATCCTTATCTTGGAGGTTTCCCAATGAACTTCTTTCATCTCCTTTAATTTGTCCAGAATTTCTTGTTTGTCCAGATAGTTTAGCAGTCTAAAAATAAGGGGTCAAGGGGGAGAGCCAGCTGGTGGAGTAGGCCTCAATGCTAGACCCCAGAGCCGCTGTTGTCCGTCGGAATCATGGGCCGCAATTCAGGGCAGTTGCAGTTAGGTGGAATTGCCCTGAGTTGCTGTCATAATTGACTGTAGTCATATTTTGCTTTAAATCCATGACACAGACTGCCTTTATAGTTTACTGCTGTTAGCCCTGCCCCATCCCACAAAAGCCGAGACATCATTTGTGAGTGCCCTTTGCCACAGCCCTTCTTCCATCCCCCCTCCCAGGTCCCAACTAATGCCAAGTGCTGCTTTCACTTGGTGCCTGATAATCCTCCAATAGAGAGTAAGACAGAGGGAGGAGCCAGGCATTGTGTATGCTGCACATGAGTTCAGTTAGTATAGGTCTGGTGAGAGAACGAAGTGGACGGAGGAATGAGTTCAGCTTTGGCAGGAGGACAAGGGGGCCCATTATGGCCAGGTGGGTTTGTTGTGCAATGTGTAGAGTTTCTACCGGGTCCCACCACCAGCAGTCAGCAGACTTGAGGGAAAGTCAGGAAGGGCAGCGGTGTCTGGCAGGTTGCACCATGGGGCATCAGGAGTGATGGCATCTGACTGAGCAGCTGGTTTGGTATGTGCCATGGGCGGGATTCAGGAATGCAGAGAGGTGAGTGACAAACTGGGATGTGGGTAGGTCTGGGCTGCTGCCAGGATTACAGAAACCCTAAAAATTGCAGTTCTGAGGGTAAATGTCACAGAGAATGCAGCTCACCTTGTACCATATTGTTAACTGGTGCCCAGTGCGAGGGGGGAGCCCAGCCCTGGCTGGTATTTTGACCTTGGACACCACCACAAGGAACAAGGCAGGGAGCAGAGAGAGGGCCCAGGCAGCAGATGATATACTGGTGTCGGTGAGGTAAGAATTTCAAGCAATGAAAAGAAAGAACTAGAGGAGCTGTTGGCTGTGAGTGTGCTTAGTGAGTCTTTTTTTCTTTTTTAAAAAAACAGTGATTCTGAATCTGAACCATCGATGCTGAAGGACAGCTGAGGCTCCTCAGTATCACTCACAGAGGGTTCATTATTGAGCAAGCATCAGGATGAGCAGTTAGTAAACCCATTATTGCTAGTAGAAACAAAAGGAAAAGAAGAAAGGTACTGAAAACTAAATTAGACAGGTTTTATAAAATAAAGTGTGTTTGCTAAAATGATTTATGGAGCAGAGAAAAGTGTTTGGTGTATAAGGGAGACAGTAAGCTGAAATGTGAGTGGAGGAACTAAAATTTATGAAGAATACAATATGTATTCATTTGCAAAGTGTATATAGATATATGTTGAGGTGCCTAAGGTGCCTGGGTGTCTAATAGACTTACATGTATTGTGTATAGTAACTTACAGAGCCATCATGGCACTCTGAATTACGCACTTAAATTTATGGGCATTGATCACTGTAAAGGCACAGTGCCACATCATGTGCTCCAATACAAATGCACTGAAGTGCATGGTGTGGCATCGCACCTTTACAGTTAATGGAGCTGGCCCAGCATCTGCCAAACGCCTGGGTAGAGGACTTTTCAGAATTAAATGAAATTACTTTGCACGCTAGAAAAAAGTGATTTTTTTCACAGAAGCTAAACCGCAGGGTAAGCTTTGCAGGGGCGGGAGCCCCTACAAATGACAGTTTCCTTTAAAGAAAACACTATCTGCCAGCAGAGAGAGAGAGAGAGAATGAGAAAGTTCTATGTTCACATCAACAGAAAGGTCTGAGCTGAGGCTGGATGTTTCGTGCTTCGATGTTATTGTTTCTTTTTTTACTCATTTTTTTTATTGGTTTCCAATGTGCTTCTATGTTGATGGTCATTTGGACCCTTTTAACTTTTTTTTTTAACTTGCAAATCTCTGAGTGTGTGGGCATGATGCCTTGTTAGTTTGATGATGTGATTTTATCAGCTTGCAGCAGACCATTTCTGCCGGGCACCTCCATTGTTGCACAGCAGGGGAGCGGCATGACTGCAGGAAGAATGTTTCTTTCTGCCTGTGGTGTCAGAAGCCCAGGCAGGTTGCTGTATATCTATATCTATCTATATATATATATATATATATATATATATTTTTAGAGTAATGATCTTTCCTAGTAATGATTGCACCTTTGAGACCACCGATGGTTGTTATACAGAGAGTAATGCCTATGCAGGTGTGTGTTATGAGAATTTTCCTCAGGTGTGTGAAAAATCCTTTTCAGAAAAACCTTACAGAGGTAAAGTTACTGTACAGTGCTGGTGTATGTGTGTGCAGGTGTGGTTGAAACTAAACATTTATGCTCTGTTTTAAGATTTCACATTTTTAAATGGCATAATGAGAGGGAAGTTGCGGGGGGTTGCAGGGTGAAGGCTTGGTTGGGGAAGGCATATATAACCTTTGATTGCTTGGATTACCCATTATCCCTGCAGACTGTAGTGGTCACGATGGTGCTACATGCACCTCCTGGTACTTGCCAGTTGTTTTTTTTTGGGGGGGGGGTCAAGTGGCCGAGGGTAGGGCAGGGGGTCTTAGTCTGACATGGACTGGAGCATCCTGACATGGGAGCTGTAGTTTTATTTCTTGCACAACTATTATTTATATTCTACCTGTACAACAACGATTCAGATTGCCCTGTTACTTACCCTAATAACAGCTGTCAGCTCAAGTAGGCAAGCCTTAGCTCACTAGGCTGTGCAAGCCTGGCCTGCCCTGCACTGCTATAGCTCAGCTGGAGTTGTTTGGACAGTGTGTGAGTCCTGGACTTGGTGGTGTGTATATACAAAAGGAAAGTGTGATTATGGTAATTCACTGATTCAGTGCAGGGGTGAAGTAGTCTACTGCAGCATCCCACGTCAGGGTGTAAGGCTGCTGTTTATGTGGCTTCAGGCCAGGGTGTTGCATGATGCATCCAGCCACAGAAGGGTCTAATGCCGTTTATGTTACTTTGTATTTTGAACTTGAAGGAGTGTACTACTCAAACACATGTCTGTTTATGTAGCATCAGGAGTGTACTACTGCTGCAGAACTTAGCAGTCCTTATCCGTCAACAATTTCTATGTTTCTATACATGCCTGGGACATGAACAACTGGATCCTTAGAGGTGGGAAGAAGGGGGGAAAGCTGCTGGCCAGATAGGGCCAGAGGGGTTCCATGTCATAACGGCTAATCAATAACGGTGACCATCAATACAGCAACTCCATAACTGCAACTGTAATAATGGTGAAAGTAAATAATGGCGACCATAGATTAGAGCGAATTTCTGAGCCATTATCACTGCACCACTTCAGCACACAGTTCACCTGTTTCAATGTGAGGCGCTCATTGATACTTACTATTGCTATTACAGTGGGTAGCCGTAATTGCACAGTTTTCATTATTTCACTGTCACTGTCACCATTCTTGTTTTCACCATTATTGAATCAACCTTCTGACTTAGTCATTATTGAGTAGCCGTTATTACGTGCTACCAGTCAGGGAACACAGTAAAGCTTACAAACAGACTTGGTGTGCCTAGCTGTCCTTATCCACCAACAATTTTTGTGTTTCTATGCAGTGCAGCATCATTCCCACACTGGATACAAGGCTGGTTATGAGGCTTTGGTGGTGTACTGCAGCATCTCACACGTCTAAGGCTGGTCATGTTCAGTTGCTGTGGAGGTTTACTGGCTTCTGCAGCATCCTGGATAAAAGGCTGGTTATGTGTCTGTGGAGTTGTACTGCAGCATGCCACAACTGATACAAGGCTGCAGCAGGCTGCTTATGTGACTTTGGGCCTCGGGGTGTACTTTAGCATCCCTCAACTGATACAGGGCTGCTTATGTGGCTTTGGGCTGTACATCAGCATCCCACTCCCACACCAGTGTCTAAGGCTGTCCATGGCATGTGACTTCAGGGGTGTAATGTAGCATGATTCCATCACCAGGCTTTAATCCTCCAACACCAGGGCCTAAGGCTGTTTATGTGGCTTGGGGACTGGGTAGTGTGAGGGTACAAGACAAGTATGCTCACAAGGTAATGGTATATAAGACAAGCAAGCAAGGCCAAACCAAAACAATGAGAATAATAGTAACAAAATTAACTGAGCTTCTGTAGCATTGGACCCAACCAATGTTTCCTTCCTTTCTCATAAAGGGGGCAAAATAATAACAGTACGTGTCTTAAGTCCTCAATCACTTTATTATTGCAAAACTATGTCTGGATGCCTGGTTGTCTTTGTCGAAAGTGGATGTAGGTACGTCTAAATAGTTCTAACCCGTATCTTGTTATATACTAGTGTATTCACAAAGTAAATGAATGTACTGTGAAGTTTTTCCACTAATTTTTCTCAAAAAGTGCGACAAACTAGTACATACATAAATAAAATTCAACAATGGTGAAAGTTGAAAAAATTGGTTGAATTTTCTTTAGTTAGTTGAAGTCATAAATTTCAAACTAGTTGAAAAAATCAGTCATAATGTGTGATAAGTTAGTCATAATTGGTTTTTCAACTGACTCCGGGGTCTATGCAGCCCTATGCGCTCTTTCGATAACATATGTCGGCCCATTTGATGAGGGCCCTGCTAATTTAGTGCACAGTTTTTGGATGAAAGAAATAGGATCAACTCCCTCATCACCCTCTGGAAGACCAAGTATTACTAAATTATTCCTCCTGGATCTCCCCTCGAGATCCTCCAATTTATCTTCTGTTTTTTTAATCCACTGTCTTAGAGACACAATCTCTGGATCCAACTGAGCCCTCCAATCATCTAACGAAGAAATGCATACCTCATTATCACTGATATGTATTGTTAGTTGATCCATGGAATTTTTAAGCACTTGCAGGTCTCCGATTACTGCCTGGAGTGAATCTTTAATCAGAGAGAGCCCGTCCAAGAACTTTTAGACTGTTAAAAGTTGTGGAGCAGCCTCCTCTGTGGTGCCACCCGCTCTGGTGCATTTTGATGGGAGATCCTTCTCAAGAGATGGCGGGGGTGTATGTTTGGGCCTTTGCTGTTTCATTTGTGCTGTAAAAGTCAGCCGTTCTGTGCAAATTCCTGCCGCCCGATTCAACTTTCTGGTTTAGCGACTGTGCGCTATGTAATTTACAAATTCCTCTAGTATTATTAGACTTTACTGAAGAAATGAAGCGGATTTCTGACAGAGGTATGAGGGAGCGATACAGAGCATGCCTATTTGGCTGCCATCACAACCAGAAGTCAGATAGCATCATTTTAAGAAATGTGCTTAATTTGTGGTTATGTTCATACCATAATCTTACATCTGCACAGTGATGTTATGAGATCAAAAATGGGTTATAAAATTAGGCTGACAATGGTGATGTGAAGTAAAACTGTGTCATGATGTGTAAGGATGGAATGGGTGGTTTTGTGTTTATCTGCCTTAGATTCTATGTTTCTATGTTATCCCTTACTTATGGTGTTACTAGTCCACGGGAAGGCTGCCATTATTTGTGACTGGACTGCAGGATGATTGCTCTTGTACTTTATGTGGGCTAGCTAAAAACGACTGGCATTGTCAATACAGTGCTGTGTGCAGTGGTTATTGTGCATCATTTTTTTAAAAGCATGGAAATTAATTACAAAAAATTATAATATTGGATCGATCAGCATTTAAGTACAAAGTGTCAAAGTTTGGAAATGCAATGTTAGGATAAAAAGTCCTGTGAGCCCCAGTAAATATGTATCATTGTGTTCTCTTGAGTTTCAGTTATCACAGGACACCCCATTTTCATTGTTTAGTTTCATCCCCTTCTCTTCAAGCATTTGTGCATGAGAATTTTTATTTGGCTGGGCAGAAAAGTGCCAGAGTTAGAACAATACCAACACAGTGTCTTATACTCACTCAATCCCTGACAAACATAATTCCTGAGATTGTTATAAAAGGGATTTTTTTTTATTCTAGCCTCTCATTTCCCTACTTTTGACGCTTTGTACGTAAATCATAATTAATATATTAATAGAGTTTTTTGCAAACAGAGTAAAGTTGATGGGGTTGAAAATCTGGAAATTTCCGACTTTAAGACATGTTTTGCTCAATAATGTTTACAAAATGTAATGCACTGAAACCTAAAACTTCAGATGTATTAGATTCTGCCCAAGATGGGGTGCTTTTGGTATTCTGGAAATTAATATTTTAGAAAAATAATGTTATAAATGAAATAAAAAATACCATCAGTGTATGCATAGTACAGAATATTTCTCATAGAAGCATGTAAGCATTAATCCATGAGAAATGAGGCATTTACTAGGAATTAATACATGGTTGAGGTGCATGAGGCTGATGGCTGAGTGCTCCCACCACCCAACCATGCATTAATTGTGAAGTAAATGCCTCCTTTTTAGGTGGATTAATGCGCTTACAACATGGCAAGCAGTGGCCAGAACTATTGTAAGAAAAGACAAATAATGCAAGACATCTTGAAATTTTGGTATGGAAAAAGCCATCATCCAATTCGGATAACAGCAAAATTGAACCATGTGCATTAATATTGTGACTGCTGCACTAATCATTTATGAAGCAATACTGCTGTAAGTTTACTAGTGGTCTAACGTTTCTATACTACTGTTTTAAACTTTCTAAACGGTACTCTGTTGCTCAAAATGGCACTTGTTTCATGTGTGATACAGAAATGCTAAGATTTGTGAGTCACACAAGGTTATTTGCATACATTCGTAGCACTCACCACACTACTGAGATTTAACAACACTTCAGTATTATTTTGCACATTAAAGCATAATCACTTGTGCTTTTCAATGATTACAACAAGAAAAATAACATTATTCAAACTTCCACTTTACACTAATACCATCTGAAGCAACACATATGCGGTGACTACGAGGAGCAGATTTCGGAATTGCAGGTACTTTGGGCCCCTAAAACTTGGACACCCATGATCATATGCCCATTACTCCACAGAGAAAATGTACAGAAAACATTATCCATTTCTCTCTTTTTACGATGGCAATGATAGCTACTGTGCCAACGGGGTGGGTAGGTGGGATATTCAAAACCCTTTTTTTAACTCCGGTTAACAGTGGTACTGCACAGCAGGGTATTTCTTAGGGATTAATGCATGTTAGCTTTGTCGTCAAGTGTTGCATTTTGACCAGTCATTAACTGCTATTGTACAGAAAATTAATTAATAAAATTAAATAATGACAGCAGAAAAATACCAAAGGTCCATTTAGTCTGCCAGGAGGTCCCCATCTGCCCTATGACCTGTTGTCCATATGGGGTTCTATTTCTTCCAGTCCACCACTCTGCTACCCTCACTACTGCTACTGACCTGAACAACCACTAAACACTTCACTCTGTCCC
This sequence comes from Neoceratodus forsteri, assembly GCA_016271365.2. Classification (NCBI taxonomy): domain Eukaryota; kingdom Metazoa; phylum Chordata; order Ceratodontiformes; family Ceratodontidae; genus Neoceratodus; species Neoceratodus forsteri. Next base: position 1,346,496,726 of record CM057458.1, on the reverse strand, counting down.
AGCCATGTTGTAGACCATTTACAGTTTTGGCATCCATCACCATGGCTGACAGAGTGTTCCATAGCTCCACCACCCATTCCATAAAATGGAACTTCCTTACATCCCTCTTAAACCTTCTTCCCACCAATTTCAATGCATGACCTCAGGTTCTTAACTCTGTACGCCTGCTAAAGAGTTACCTGCAGTTCACCTTCTGTACTCCATTCTGGAACTTGAAGGTATCTATCATAGCTCCCCCTCACCAGGTCTCCAGTGAGTACATATATTCAGTGCCTTGAGACAGTCTTCCTAAAATGTACCTTTTTAGCTTTTAATCATTTTGGTCACACTGTATTGCACTGCCTCCGTCCCTGTCCTTCCCTATCTAAGGACTCCAGAACTGAGCACAATATTCCAGATTTGGCCTTACCAGAGACCTATACAGAGGTAGTAGTACCTCTTTTTTTCCATCTGTCAATATTCCTTCCAATACACCCCAGTATCCTATTAGCTTTACTATAGGCCTTTATGCACTAGCTTGATTGTTTGAGGGAGCCACTAATGATGACTTCCAGGTCACTTTTTCTGCTGTAGTGCTCAGTTTAACCCCTTCCACCCAGTACTCTGTCGTATTTACCCACAATGGAGGTCAGACTGACTGGTCTGTAGTTTCCAGGGTCATCCCTGGGTCCACTTTTGTGCAGCATTACCATGTGTGCAGTTCTCTACTCTAGCAGTACCACCCCATATCTAAACAGTTGTTGAACCGCTCCACCAGCAGGCTCACCAGTTCCACTGCCAGTTCCCTCAACACTCCTGGGTGCATGTCATCTGGGACCAGGGATTCTATTATCTTTAGAGCCATGAGCTCTTTCCTAACCCTGGTTTATGTTATCATGTCCTCAGCCATGTTGCCCTCTCCTCCCCTGCTTCCCCCATCCACCCTTGTGGCACTGGTCCATCCTTTTCTTTAGAAAAGGCAGAGTAGAAATAGTCATTCATCACCTCTGCTTTCCATTTACTGCCTTCCACCCACCCCTCCTCCTTATTTAACTTCATTATGTCTTCCTTCACATCTCTCTTTTCTCTGATATACTTGAAGAAGCCTTTCTCTCCCTCTGTAATCCCCTCTGCAATTTGCAGCTGCTTCGCAACCTCAGTATGGCTGACTATCCATCTGGTTTACCTAAGCTTTTCCATGTAGATCTCTAATCCTCATCCTTTCAGGGCTTCCTTTACTTTCTGTATGATGCCCTCTTTTTCTCACTGCCTGACTCAGCTAGCTACCTAACCAACTTGCTCTCCTGGCTTTGGAACTCTTCCCCTTCTGCTTAAGGCAGGTGTTAGTGGCTGCTGCTCTCTGTTCCCTGATCAGAATCCACTTTTGATCCACATTCATGTCATCCTTAAGGCTAGCTAGGTTTCCCCTCAGTGTCTCATGCATCTTAACAAAGCTGACTTTTCTGAAGTCTAGTGCTTTTGTCCTTGTGCTTGGTTCTTCCTGTCAACACTGAACCTTACTGTTTGGTACTCACTGCTCCCCAGTGGCTCTTCCACCATGATATCTTGGATGTGATCACCATTGCTTAATTCCTAGTCAAGGATGGCACCTTCTTATGCCAACTCAATCACCCCTGAACCAGGAACTCATCCTGAAGTGCATCCAGAATCAACAGGCTCCTGGTACAGGCAGTGAATGGCACACTCCAATCCATCTAAGGAAAACGGAAGTCCCCCATTATCACCACTTGTCCCTTTTCAGCAGCCATCCTGATCATTGTACCCAACTCACTGTTCTTGTCCTTGTCCTTTGTTAGGTGATCTGTACACTACACCCAGCCTCAAAGTCTTTGCTGCTACTGGATCTGCACCCAAAGCACCTCTAATTTACCCACTCCTATTTCTTCCCTAGTGGCAGTAACACCCTTGCTGATGTACAGTGTTGCCCCCTTTCCCTTTCACCCTCATTCTGTTGCTCTAAAGTGCTTCTCCATGCTGGGAGAAAACAATTACAAGTAAGACAAAGCTGACTGTTATGTATATAAATGTATAGAGTTTCCTCATAAGTATTTACCCCTGTGTTCCATTATTTTTACACAGCTAATCAGAAGGTGAGGTTTCCATTAGGTCTTTTAATTTACTGCAAATACCTGTAAGCGAGCATAAGTATTAATGAACAAGGCACAAAGAGTTATACTCAACTGCAGTTATGAAGCAATGACCAATTCAAAGCTACATGATTTTAGAAGTCTGATTAGTTGAGAGATGGAACTAGATGCAGAGCTATGGAAAGGAATTAAGGGAAGGCTACTGCTTACATTTCAGTGCATTATTTAGTACATGTAAAATATTAAAATGCTATACCTGAGGCTGGAAAGTTTTAATTTAAAATGCCTAACTGACTGATGCCTTATGTTCATTGTAGAATGAGAAAAAATGCTAATTAGTTAATGTACCAGGTGACCATACTATCACATGTGCAAGGAAAAAGGGAGAACTTTGCCAGTACATTAGATTTAGAGAAACAAAAAGAGAAGGGTGTGCACAAGATAAAGTGGTGCTCTCAAATAAATCAATCAGAACAAAAACACCATAGTGTGTGCACTCACCACCACATATTACACTGAATACAATGGTTTGATAAAAAAGGAATTACTTTAGGCATGTTATTTATAGAATAAATTCCTTTTTATCAAATCTCTGGTGTTCAGTGTAATATGTGGTGAGTGCCCAAACTATGGTTTTATGTTTTACATTAGATGTACCCTGAGCTACAACAAAGTTAAACCATGTGTGAGAGAGACAGAGAGAGAGAGAGAGAGAGAGAGAGAGAGAGAGAGAGAGAGAGAGAAATCAGAACCTGATGAATTGGAAATCACTTGTTTGATGAATTCTGAAATGCCTCAGTCTTAGTTCAGTGTTCAAGATAGGTCAACTATTCTGTAAACTTCAAACTCTAAGCTTTTTTATTAAGAAATGAAAGTGATCTAGTATGGTAGACATCCTGAATCCTGACATAAACATTACACTGCATTATTGTAATTAATTTGTCATACACTATTCTGTCTGATTAGTAAACCTATGCTTATGTCAATGAGCATTTGCACCTTATATGTATCTATTTTATGTGCCTTTCTGACTCTCTACTCCATGACCGTGTCTGTCTTTATTAGACAATGAAACCATAAAAAAGAATCAATGTAAATGTTAGGCATCACATTGCTTTTGAAACCCAAAATACACCTACTGTTAGGCACACTGTACATTTTACTTCTTTTTTAACATATACAGATTTAATTAAATTCAACATAAAGTATAAGTCATACACTATATGACAGTCCTTGCCTAAGCAGCAGGACAAACACAGCTAAGGGCATCATTTCCATTGTCATGTCAGTACTACTTCAAAATTGGCCGGTAGGAAAAATACATTCAGATGATGTCAACTTCAAACCTTGTCCTAAGGACTCCCTTCTAGGTTACATTGGGTCTGAGCCAAAAGTAACTGCTTCTGCCACTTTGCCTTTTTATTATAAACATAATTTCTGACAAGATTATTTGAGCAGTGTGTCAGATAGCACAATGAATGCATATTTAGCCATACATATTTTAAATATTGATGCTACGAGCAAGAACAGGACATTTACATATTCATAAGCGATACCAGGAATTTCATAGTCATAACCAAAATAATGACTGAACTTTAAACCTTCTACCAACCAAGACCCAGAAAGATTACCACAAGCACTCTGGCTGTCTGCCAAGAACTATTTCTGTGAAATTGACTCTGGATGAAGAGATTAACAAAATTCTGTAATAGTTTTCTTTGTGATGATAAAATATTTAGTTGTTGCCAAGAGCTTCTTGACCCTGAAAGATACATAACGCCACATACCCTTTATTTAAAGATAATGCCAACTGTCAAACTGCCCTTTACTATTTTGAATGTATTACTCTAAACAAAACAAAATATGTTTTTGCTATATTGTTAGTCTTTTCTTTCTTTCTTTCTTTCTTTCTTTCTTTCTTTCTTTCTTTCTTTCTTTCTTTCTTTCTTTCTTTCTTTCTTTCTTTCTTTCTTTCCCCCCCTTTCCTCCCTCCATCATTTCCTTTCCTTCCTTCCTAACTTCGTTTCTTCCTTCATGAAAATTAAAAATCAGCAAGAAGTACATTTTCTACAGTAAGCAGTGTTTCCATTGCAGGCTAGGATATCAATGTGAAATGTATGGAAAATGCACCATTGGTTTTGCAGAAAGGCAGCAGTTATTGTTCTTTATAGATATATATCATTAAACTGTATGTTTTTTATGACTGAGTGGACCAAGTGGGTAGGACTTGAGTGTTGCCCAAAGAATCTGTAATTAGTTACAGATACAAACATGAATTTTCTGCAAGTGAATGGTGAGACATTTGGAGACTAGGGGTGGGTGAAGTGGCCAAAATCCGCTGCTCAAAGCAATTCATGAATTAAGGCAGAATAGGCAAAGTAATCTGCAACGTGAAGTGGAGTACTTTGCGTCATAATGAGGAACTCAAAGTCCATTGTAAACAATAACTTTGCATTACTCTGCCTTTCCCCAACCACTTCTGGACCAATTTTAATGCAAAGTACATTAAAATCAATGCACTTTGCATCACTTCACTTTGTTGGTGAGCTCCAAGGTGAATTTTGCAGTGATTCACGGGATTGCAGGTCACATGGGCTTTAGATTGTTCTGCACAGCCTCACTTCTGTGTAATGTGTGTGTTGTGAAAGTTAGATACAGTTTGCTCTCAGAGCTCTGAGATTCAAACCCTCTAAAAGCCATTCAAAAAGCCTTTTTAAGCCATTTTTTTGCACACAATTTAGTACATCGATTGTAGGAAACCCTTCTGTGCTCATATCATCGAGTGTTTATTGTCTGTGTGAATTCTGAATGTTAATTTAGAACATTCAGTCTGTGTAATGACAGGCACTTGAAGTGTGCTTGGGGAAGGGGCATATCTGTAGTAGAGTGAGGTAGATTAACTGGGAGAAAGACAGTCTTTCTATTTTGGTAATATATTTCTTGTATTACTGTGTTAATGTACACACAGTAATATTTTCAGTAATTTTTGACATTTTTGTGCTGATTGTTGTGATGCAGCAGTGCATAATTTCAGTTGGTTTAAAAGATTTGGTTATATTACTGAAGTTTTCAATTTGCTGCGCATTACCTGTAGTGTGTGTGTGAGTGTGTGGGCAATGTGTGCCATCAAATCAGACAAATTTTATTGTGCCACACAGTAATTGCAGCACTGTGAACCTGCTATCCACCGTACCTGTGTTATTTTGTACTGCTTCGTGGTATCATGGTAGAGGACTGTTACTGCAGTGCACTGCCCTCACCCCCAATCTGCTAAAGGTATGCTTTTCCAGATTTGGATTTATGACTTGTGAGCACTGGTTAAGGTGTTGCTGTGCCTTTGTGTCTGCATCTCTTGAGTGTGCAACACAATCTTAACCTGTCTGTGCATTTGCATCTCTTTAGGGCCCCATCTCCATCTGTAACTTAAGTTACAGTTGTTGTTTGGCTTCCCTTCAGAGTACCATGTGGTGCATGTCTCGGCACTAACATTGTACTCATTAATGTGCATTTTTAAGCCAGAACAGTGATCACAAGTCACTCATGATCAAGGCCACTGATTTACGATGATTAAAACAATTAAATTCCGTTTTCAAGACTTAAGATTCCGGAATTTCACCGGTGATTGTTACTCTAATTTCTGGATTTTACCTGGATTCTGTTACCATTCTTTTAGTATGTGCGTAACTAATCAAATTAAAGAAGGCTTAATATACAGAGCATTAAATAAAGCAAACTGAAAATAGTACAGGAAGAAATTAAATGAAAAACACACTTTTTTATAGATTAACTGAACAGATAGAAAATGCCAGATTCCATGAAATCTTCATTTTTACTGGTTTTCAGGCAGCCCTAATTCTGGAATTTTACTGGATTTTCCGGTAAAAACAGAAAAGCAGTGGCCTTGCTCATGATACAAATTGTGTTTTTCATCTTCATGGTCATGATGATTCATGAATTATAAAACTTTATATTAAGTACCGAAAGGGAATCAATGATGTACAAGAGGGTAGCATCATCCAGAAAAAAAGATGTGCTTGAGGAAGGGCCCAAAATTTGAAGATAGAAGGGGGAACAGATCAGAGGCAACATCGGGAACTATTTTTTCATACAGAGGGTGGTTGGTGCAAGGACAAAATAAAACTAATGATCAGTGTTCTGATGGGACAGCAGCAGTTGAACCATCCCCATAATTTGTAGCTGGTGTTCCTTACTTCTCTCCAACTGCTGCTCAACATTGTCAAGATGGTGGTTAGCCTCCAACTCACTCCAGATCAGGCCCAAACTGACCTGTGTGGCAGGTAGTTGGACAGTGTTACCGCCATCACCTGCTGCAGGATGTGATGGTGGAGCAGCTACTTGATCCATGGCTGTCCCCTGCTTCACAGCACCACATGCAGGTGGACACCGTGCTGCCTCTCTTCCCCAGCAGGGTCAGAAGGTGCATTACTGCCCTGTTCTGTAACCTTGGCCTATGACTGTACATGGTAGTGGTTGTACAGGTGGGTGTGCTGAACACCTGTGCCAAGGTGAGTTCCTTTGGGGCCACAGTGCACCTCCACACCACACAGATTACATTTCACTACACTGCTGTCCCCAGGCAGTGTGGTAAAGAACTTTCACACTAATGAGGTGTGGGGTGGGGAGGACCAAGCACAGGCGAGGGGAGCCAGGTGTTAGAGCCAGAGGTTGTTGCTGCAGTGAAACTTTTTTTCTAGCATGATTCACTTCCTGCTTGCCTGAAGCATGTGACCCAGACTGTGTAGGCCATGTGATATGTGTGGGCTGCCTGTAAATTCTCACTCTGCCCTTAAAAGTGGAGTGAGCAATGTAAAGTAATTATCACCATCATCACAAGGTGAAGTGGTGAAGTAACGCTTTCCATGAGCACTTCCCATAGCCATAAAGTAACGCAAAGTGGTCTACTTCACATCTACTTTGCAGGTGAAATTTAACTTTGTTGCATCTCTACACACAAACTCTTTCTCCTACTACAAGGCAAAAGTGAAACTCTCTTTCAAGTATGAGTCACTTTCTGCTTGCCTGAAGCATGTGACCCAGACTGTGTAGGCCATGTGATATGTGTGGGCTGTCTGTGAATTCTCACTCTGCCTTAAAGTGAAGTAAGGCGGAGTGAGAAACCCAAAGTCATAATTACAATGCAAAGTGATGAAGTGAGGGTTTTAAATGGGCACTTCACATAGTGGAATGGTAATGCAAAGTGGGCCATTGCGAGTCTACTTTGCAGGCAGAATTTAACTTCGATGCATCTCTATTTGAAACAGGTATTTCTTATTAAATTGGTCCACGTATTGGCAGTCCTATAATATACAGTAGTTTAGGGGCCAAGCTAAACAGTTTATCTACTCTACTCAGCAGAAAAGGCTAATTTATTCTTGGGCACCAGATGATGTACTTAAAATTGAAGGCCCCAAGCAATTTAAATTCTCTGGGTCTGATTCTCAAAAAGTCAGTGCAAGCCACACCAAAGGCAGCTTGTGCTAATTGTTGGTGTGCCAGAGACCCTGCGCCCCATTTTATATTGGGTAGGATCCTGTCATCAAAGTCCCATGGCTAGCAGCAAACTTGGCCTGTGGCAAACTGAGGGCACATCTGGAAGGTTTGCCATAAACCAAGGGTGGGCTGTGCAGCAATAGCACCAAAGACAGGTGCCCACTGGCTAGTGCCCCTCCATCCCCAATTAGTGATTGCCATATAGAATACAATAAATTTCCATGGTAGTCTAGTAGTCCCCCATCCCTGAACCCCATGCCATACATAATAAATATCCCTAGCAGATTAGTGGTGGCCCCAGCCCGATCCTGATCACCATGTCATAACTAATAAATTTCTGTGCTAGTCAACTACAGCCCCCCCAGCCCTGAATCCTGATCCTCAAGTAAAATATGAAAACAAATTCCCTGGGAGTCTAGTGGTCCCCCCACCCCAACCCAGTTGGTAGTGTCCCTCCACCCCTCTCCCCCATCTCTGAGCTGGGGACCAGCACAGCCCAGAACACAACTCCACAGCTGGCCACCGACTGAGCTATCAAAGAGTGTGTACTATAGTATGCACTCATTCATAGCTCAGTTTGTGGCCAGCCATTGAAGTATGCAGAGGGCTGTGCTGGTCCCCAGCTCAGGGATGGGGGGAGTGGGGTGGTGGGACACTACCAACTGGGTTGTGGGTGGGGGACCACTAGACTCCCAGGGAATTTGTTTTCATATTTTACTTGAGGATCAGGGTTCAGGGCTGGGGGGACTGTAGTTGAATACCAGAGAAATTTATTAGTTATGACATGGTGATCAGGATCGGGTGGGGGCCACCACTAGTCTACTGGAGATATTATGTATGTACTGCCAACTGGGGTGGGGGGACCACTAGACTACCAGAGAATGTGTTTTCATATTTTACTTGGGAATCAGGGATCAGGACTCTGGGGAACATAGTAGATTACCAGAGAATTTATTACTTATGACATGGTTACCAGGGATCAGAGTTGGGGGCACTGCTAGTTTACTGTGGATATTTATTACTTATAGCCTGTTGATTGGGGATCAGGGCTGGGTGGGAATGTGCTCTATACTACCAGGGACATATTTATATTACAGAATGAATGATCATGGCTGGGGGGGCTGCATTTAATATACAGGGATTGGGACAGTGGGACATTGGCCCAACCCCCAATGGACAACGAAGTACACTTAGACCAGCCCTTGGCTGGTCTAATGGCACTTAGACAGTTGTCCACTGTGGGATGTATTAGAATACTGATTTAGGGGATGTGGCAGCTTGCATCTAACACAGGCCCCTGAGCACCATGCCGCAGGACATTTTGTGGTGCAAGGCTGTGCAAGCCCCCTTTAACACTGATTTTTAGAATAGCAACAGGTGCATCTTTTGATGCAAGGTGCTACTTGTGTCAGAAATGTTTGACGCAGGCACCTTGCATCCCTTTAAGGGCTTTGAGAATCTGGCCCCAAAAGTGTCTGTAAAGAAGTCTGGAATGAAGCAATAAAATGCAAAACAGTTTCCATGTTGTTTTTCCTTTCAACATAAACAATTATCAATGGCAACTGAATTATTTGATAAAGCTTACAAATGTCTCATAAATGTTCTTTATTACCATGCATTTTAGAATTAGAATTGTACACTGCACTGTATTGCACGTTTGTGTGGTTTTCTAGAATGAGAACTATATTGCTATCAAGTTTGTTTTGTCTAGCCAGCCTTCTGGCACTGAGGGTTGAGGCACTGGATGCCACACCTCGCGCCACACTGGTGACCCAGGTTCGGGAATGAGCCCAGGCCATGGGGGGGTTGGTGGGAGGAAGAGATTGAGTGTCCGTTGGACTGCTTTCTCTTCCTGGGGAGGGCAGGGTGAAGTGTTAGCTCCTGAAGTGGACTCTGGTGGCGATTCAGGAGCACCCAGCATGGTGATGCAGCAGATGCACAGGGGCAGAGTTGCAGTGTAAAGTTGCCTTGCCTGACTGCCACACTCCGAGGGGGACTAGAAGAAAACTGGAAAAAGACTTCTACACCATCAGTGAGATGATGGTGGCCCCGGGGAATTTTTGCCCACATCCCAAATGCCAGTCAAATGAACCCAGGATCTCCCTCCTAGCTTGACCCAGCAACAGCAAGTAGGCACTTCACACTTAAGGAGCCAGCCACAAGGGAGGGCAGAATCAGCCCTGGAGATGGTACCAAGGGTTAAGCCTGCCTGGGGTCATTCAGGGGAGGGGTTCAAGTGGAGATGCAGGGGTTCAGGCTGGGAGTAGGGCGGACTCTGAGTGAGTACTCCTGAAGGATGCCCGAGGTATAGATGAAGAAATAAAAAAGTGAAAAAAAGTGAAAAAAGAAAAAAGAAAAGACAAACAAAAGAAAAAAGTTTGTTTTGTCTAAAAGTTTAAAATAAAAAGAATTAACTGAAAAAGGTATTATATGCTTACTTTTTCTCTATTGAAGCAGCAGTGCATGTTAATAGTGAAAATGTTGACCTATACATTTTTATTCTATTACAGTATCTTCTGATTTCCTGTACATTCAGGATTACATTATTGTCTTTCTTCTTCTGATGGTGTATATAACATTGTTATGTACCATTGTGACTCTGTGCTCTTATTATTCTTGTTGTACTCTCTGGGGTCATGCCTGACAATAGGCATTTATTTGTCTAGTGCCCCTAACTGGCAAACAAAAACAAAATAAACACACTCTAGCAAGAACCAATACAGCTGCAAAATGATGGCATTGTGGGAAGTGAGAAATGTGTAAACTAGCAATTTTTGCATTAACCACTGAGCCACCTAACTGCACTTTCTAACTGTTGTGACACACACACAGACTAATACATATACACATACATGCATATATATTCCAGGGTAACATCACAGTGCACTGTCTACACACATTTTTATACAGAGTTAAAAAAAAAGACATCAACAGGCCATTTTCTTCTTTTCTGGCTCTGAGAGACATTGGAGGGTGGGGAGTTGCCGCTAGATACCTCATTTAAATCAGCAATGACATGCATAAGGCTGAAGTCAATCTAGATAGTGGCAGAATGCAGTCTAGCAATTTTTATACTAACCACTGAGCCACCCAACTGCATTTTCTAGTTGTTTATGACACACACACACGCGCACACACACACACACACTCTGACTAATACATATACACATATATGCATATATATTCCAGTATAACGTATAAGTGCACTGTCTACACTCATATTTACAAATAAAAAAAAGACATTGAGGGACTGTTTTCTTCTTTTCAGGCTCCAATGGACACCAAAGGGTAGGGGATTGCCACTAGACACCTCACTTAAATCAGCAATGAAATGCACAAGGCTGAAACTGATCTAGATAGTGTACGAATGTAGACTAACAATTTTTGCAGTAACCACTGAGCCACCTAACTGCAGTTTCTAATTGTTGTGATACACACATATTAACTAATACATATACATTCTAGTACAGCATAGCGGTGCACTGTCTATACACACACAGAGCATTGTCACATACACACACACAAACACACACACTAACACACATACGCTGCCTTATATGGCATTGATTTACTTATACATCTAACCATAGCTTATACTGTATTTATGATAAGCACAGTGTTTTGCACAAATTCATTGTACTAATCTATGGCATGACTGGGTAACTAAGGTAGAGGACCAGGGAGGTGCTGTGGATGTGACTTATCTAGACTTTATTGGGGACATTGCAGAGGGACTGGAGGGGAAGATATCACTCTTTGCAGATGATACAAACATATGCAATAGGGTGGACATGCCAGTGGGGTTGAAAGAATGAGGGGAGACCATAAAAATACGGAGAAATTATCTGAAGAATGGCAGCTGGTAATCAATTCAATAATGTGCAGGATCAGTGCAGGTGTGATAATAAAATAAGTTTTGTATAGACTGTGTCTTGATGGTAATATGAATGAAATACATAGTAGAGTTATAGTTATATGATATTAATGGGAGAGAGAAAACCATATAGATCAGATATTAAGTTTTCAGTGCAGCACAAAGTTATAGACAGAACATGTTTAAATAGTGCAAACTTGAATATTCACAAATAATGTTGGCAAATAAACACATGGGACCCGATTTTCAAATGGGGATGCAGGTCTGTGGCCAATCCCTGCATTCCTGCGAAGTTTGCCATATCTGTGGCCAAGGATTTGCTGCAACCTGCACCCAGTTATATCACACGGGGTGCAAGTTGTGACAGTACCCTCATTTTACTGCAGCTTGTGCCAAAGCTGTGGCACAAGCCCTATAAGCTGGTTCCCCCATGGGTGCAAAGGTACACTAGGGAGGAACTGGTAGAACTGAGCTGCATCGCCATCTGGGACTTGCAGCAGAGTTGTTGTTTTTTAATCCCACTTTTGGCACAGTTTGATGCAAGTCAGCACTTGCATCAAACTCCCTGCTGCAAGTCCCTTGCAGCACTCTACTCAGTTTTTAAAATCAGGCCCATAGTTATAGACAGAAACATGTACAAATTGCCAGTATTGAAAATGCAATTGAAGTGTGTCTTTCAGTTTCTTTACTTCTACAGACTTCGACACTGGGGTGTTTTATCACCTTCTATATCTGCATAGCATTCCTTTTGTGGCTTTTGACTTTCAGACTGCTACATCTTATCGCTAGTGCTGTGCTTCCTCACTAATTATTTCTCTGAAACTTAGGAATTCATGTATAGAATGAAGGTTTTTTTTTTGTAGAAGGCCTGCTATGAAATCACATATTTTGTGTATCTCAGTACAACACAGGCAAGAGGAAAAAGAAAGAGAGGGAGATATCAGTCTCAATTACAGTGAAAGGCTGGTTAAGTTGACATGTTTATGAGCCAAATAGTGCTTTCAAGACTTCTCAGCTCAATTCAATTAGCACAGTGATTCTACAAAAATTCCAATATTATTTAGTCCGTTGGATATATGAGGAGCTTCTTTTCTCTACTGTCATAGTAAGACATCTGAAGGGCTATGCCCACTGCAGCTATAATAAATGAACACATTTTAGATTATAGATTACACTTTTCCTCCTGTCTTATAAGATGCCTATTAATACCCAGGTTTACTTTATTTTAAACATTTTCTATTTGAAAAAGTAAAATGGTGGTTATGCCTGGTCCTTAGACAAGTTGCATGTCTTTCACTGAGCTCCTGCTTTACAAAATCTGAAAACAGCCTACTAATTCTAAGCAGAATTTGCTTTCAATATTTTCAGATTTTCTTATACCTCCGATGGATATTATAGCACATATTTTATGTAGTAAGAAGGAAAACATAAAGACTACACAGGCTGATATTGAAAGTTTCCTGCAGCTGGCAGTGGTGGGCAGAACAATCCCAAACTGAAATAGGAGGGTAAAGAGCAAAAGGTGACATGTACCTCACTGTACAATTTAATAAAGTTTGATTGATTGATTGATTGATTAGTAACAGACCTTCAAAAAGAAACATGTATAGCAACAAAAGAGTTAAAAGGACCAGCTACTGGGTGTATCAAACAGGGTCTCTGTAACTTGAAATGAAGCAGGAAGCTTTTGGAAAAAGAATTGAGGTGGAAGAGACTGCTACAGCTGCCATTAATCAAAGAGTGCTTATCCCTAAGACTGCAACTGCATCTTTGTTTCATGACCGAATAGCCCTGAATGCAAAGATTGAAAGGCTGGAAAATACAGAACAGAACAGAAAATACAGCTACAGAAATTCAGAATACACATAAGGAGCCAGAAGAACTGTGGGTCACCCTGGAAACAGGAAATGGGACAGTCATTAGAACTGGGGTTGTCTACAGGCCCCCAGACCAGGGGGAGGACATAGACACATTACTGTTAGAAGATATACAAAACATGACAGCAAAAGGGGAGGTTCTAATAATGGGAGACTTCAACATGCCGGATACAGACTGGTCAATACCAGCAGGAACATCTGCCAGAACTAGACACAAGGTGGATTCCCTGCAGGGGGAGGGCCTCAAACAATGGGTACAACAACACACAAGAGACAGAGCTATCCTAGATCTAGTACTGACTAACTGGGAAGGGATCACAGATCTCCAAGTAGAAGGTCACCTGGGGGCCAGTGACCATCACATGGTATGGTTCAATTTGGCCACTGGAACAAAATCATCCCATTCCAAGACAAAAATATGTGACTTCAGAGGAGTTGACTTTGATAAGATGGCCAACAGAGTTAATCTAGCCCTGGCAAAAAGAAACACAGGTGAGGGGATACAGGCAAAGTGGGCAAGCATTAAGGATGCAATACTTGAAGCAACATCCCACTGCGTTAGAGAGAAAAGGGAGTGCAAAAGAAGAAGGAAACCACTTTGGTTCTCAAATACAGTAGCAGAAAAGGTCAGAGCCAAAAGGCTGGCCTTCAGGAAATATAAGGGAACAAAGCAGGATGAAGATAGGGAGGCATTCCAAACTGCTCTAAGGGAAGCAAGGAAGGCAGGCAAAGTCCCAAACTGAGGAAACACTAGCATGAACAGTAAAAGAAGGTGACAAGACTTTCTATAGATATATCAGTAAAAGGAAAAAGTCCAAAGGGGCTATTGCTAAGCTCAAAGGAGAAATGGGTGTGTGAGGAGGAGAACCCTGTAAAAGCATCTATCCTAAAGAGAAACTTTTGCACAGTATTTACTGAAGAGAAGATAGGGCAGGGCTAACAGCTCAGCACCATGGACACTGGGGGAAGGGAGGTGAGCACTGCTCCCTTCACAAAAGAAAGGGTCCTACAACAGCTCACTAAGCTCAGGGTGGACAAGGCAATGGGACCTGATGACATGCATCCCAGGGTACTAAAGGAGCTAAGGGTGGAACTAGCAGAGCCATTATCAGAACTGTTTAATTAGTCTTTGAGCACAGGAGAGGTCCCAGAAGACTGGAGAAGGGCTCATGTGATCCCGCTCCACAAGAGTGGTAGCAGGGAGGAGGCAGGAAACTATAGACCAGTCAGTCTTACCTCAGTAGTGGGCAAGATTATGGAGGCACTCCTTAAGGAAAGGATAGTGCAACACCTGGTATCCATAGAGGCACAGTATCAAAGACAGCATGGGTTTACAAAAGGAAGATCCTGTCAAACTAATCTCATAGATTTCTTTGACTGGGTAACCAGAGTGGTGGACCAAGGGGGAGCAGTTGATGTCACCTAGCTTTACTTCAGCAAAGCTTTCGACACTGTTCCACATAGAAGATTGATAAATAAGCTGGGTAGGCTTGGGGTGGGTCAGAAGTTGGTCAACTGGGTGGCAAACTGGTTGATGGGCAGAAAACAGAGGGTGGTGGTAAATGGTATACAGTCAGAAGAGATGCATGTCACAAGTGGGGTACCTCAGGGATCAGTCTTGGAGACAGTCCTCTTCAATGTCTTCATTAGTGACATTGCAGATGGACTGGAGGGTAAGGCTCGTCTGTTTGTAGATGACACAAAGATCTGCAACAGAGTACATGATCCAGATAGGGTGGGCAGAATAAGAAGAGATCTGGATAAACTAGCAAAATGGTTGGAAGAGTGGCAACTAGGATTTAATGCAAAGTAGTGCAAGATCATGCACAAAGGGAAGAGAAACCCTGAAGCCACCTATAGGCTGTGAGGGGAGTTGCTGGCAGTCACAAAGAAAGAAAGAGACTTGGGTATCATCCTCAATGATGAACTGAAATCATCCAAGCAGACCTCTAAAGCAGTAGGTAAGGCTAGGGGGATGTTAAGGAGTATTAGTAGGGGTATCACAAGCTGTAAGAGGGAGGTAATAATCCCTCTTTAAAAAACACTGGTTAGGCTCCATCTGGAGTACTGCGTTCAGTACTGGAGGCCACACCTTCACAAGGAGATTAACCAAATGTAGGCATTCCAGAGAAGGGCTATCAAAATGGTGCAGGGACTGCATCGGAAGACATATGAGGACAGATTAACAGAGCTTAATATGTATACCCTAGAGCAAAGGAGGGAGGGAGGTGATATGATCAAAACATTCAAACACCTTAAGGGCATTAACAAGGTGAAAGAGTCTAACATGTTTCAATATAAGAAAAATAGCAGGACAAGAGGACACAGCATGAGATTAGAGGGAGGCCAATTAAGGGGTAATGTGAGGAAGTTCTTTTTCACAGAAAGGGTTGTGGATGCATGGAACCGCCCACCTCAGAAAGTGGTGGCTATGTATAGAGTGCAGGGCTTCAAACAGGCATGGGATAGGCATAAGGGAGCAATACAGATGAGTATGACTAGATAGACCACTGACAGAGCAAAGGCCGATGGCACATTTATAAGGTAAAAAAAGAAATGGGCAGACTGGATGGGCCTTGCGGTCCTTATCTGCCAACAACTTCTATGTTTCTATGTTTCTAAAATCTTGGCTGGAGATCTCCAGTTAATTTGGATTTCTCCTCAGATGTCAGATAGTAAGGAACTCATGGGTGTCAGCAGGCATACTCAGTGGACTTTGCTGAGTACAGTAAAATCTGAAAATATCCAGGGGCAAAAAGATCCACAGACCACAACAACAAACACAGAGAGAGCCTGATGCAGATGAAGAATTGTTTTTCCCTTCCTTGGATGCTTTAGTGGGAGTTTGTAAATGATCTTCGGAAGATGTGTGGGTGCTAAGCTTTGAGGCCATGATTCTATGCATGACCCGATCTAGTATGTATGAATGTATACATGAGTGCTGGTATAAATGGACTTCTATAAAGCTGTCTAACTTGATGTAGTTCAGAAGCTTATGACAATGTATGCTAAACAGTGCAACTAAAAGTCAGCCATTTTACGTCTGATTGGTAGTGTGTGATTGTTAGATAAAATGTTATAAATCTATTAAGATCATTGGATTACTACTTATTGTTGACTGAAATGGGGGTGGGGCATCACATCTTTTGATCTGTGTTTATGGAAGGGGGGCCAACTGTTCCATCAGCTCCCAAGTACAAGTTTAAAGTAGCAGTACTGGATAATCAGGAAGTGACTATCACAATTCTGCTATTTGTTTGGAAGAATGCAGTCATAGTTCTGGTTTCCATATCTGTAAATATTTTTTTCTAGCGATCTTTAGTTTTTTCCATTGTTGTGGATCCACAGTAAATATGGATGCTGCCTAATTTACAACTGAGCCCTGCCTTACATTGCATCATGTCTTTTGTTTACTTCAATAGGACCCTGTGCTGCACATGCCCACTATTCCTGTGTAGTACTGTAAGTCATGCATATGCCCGGTTGGCAGCAGAGGGTTCCAATTCAACATGGCAGGTGGGGGAAATGTAAACAAAAACAAAGAAAAACTGATCAAATTATGGGGTGATAGTACAGCAAAAACAAGAAGGATTACCAGGAAAGTGCCCAACAAAACACAGGAAACAAACCATTTCAAAAGATACATTTTTTTTTATC
Source organism: Neoceratodus forsteri (assembly GCA_016271365.2). NCBI lineage: Eukaryota > Metazoa > Chordata > Ceratodontiformes > Ceratodontidae > Neoceratodus > Neoceratodus forsteri. The sequence goes on along the minus strand of CM057458.1, from coordinate 1,346,479,720 downwards.
TAGTACTTCTGCTTTAACCTTCCCGGCTACACTCCTTGTGCAGCTTAAGAAGTTTTGCAACAGAGTCCTGCAAACTGTGTTTTCCATACAAAATCCTGTTTCTTTGGAATTGGTCTATCCAGTTAGACCAAAGAAGAAGCAAGGTGCTGAAGTGCCACTTGATTCAGAGTCTGAAGCTGTAAGATCATATGCACCTGTGATTATTCTGACTTTCTGTTCTCGAGTGGAGAGGAACACAATTTTTGCAGTCAGCAATGAGCCTGAAATAAATGTTCCTCAAGAGCAAAATAATCCATCTATATCCTGTTGTAAACTTGGCAACTCAAAAAAGGTGAAAGAGAATTCTAGCTATGAAGTCAAAATTTTCACGTTGGTGTCTGCCTCTGTCCTGTTTCTAGCTACCTTAAGGGTCTTTTTCAAGGAAAGGTGTACTCTTTTGATGATCCTGAGAAGCCCAGAGTTTTCTGTGATAAAAATGTAAGATTGCCATTGTGATTGGTTGACCATCCATGGCACTACAGACATTACCTCATGGGTTTTAGCCCACCTGATAGGCTAGTGGTGCATATGACTCTAGGATCAAATTTCTTGTATATTCAGGTCCCAGAAACCCCTGTTCTCCAGTTCAAATTGTGCATCTGATCAGGCTACAAGCACACCAGGATCCCTGTTGTTCTACACTAGGAAGGTAGGCCTCTTTATAATTAGCTGTCTTGCTTATCTTGAATCACCTAGAGACTCATTTTACCATCTATGCTGCAGTTTTTTGTTCTTTGTTTCTTATGGTGATATTGCCCAAAGGGAGGTGAATCCTCAGCAGGGTATTTTTATTGCTGTGTATAATTATTTCACTTTTCTGGTTCATGGAGATAACTACTGCTACTTTAAGAAAAGAAAATTCTGCCTGCAGTACTGTGTTTTTTTCCTGCAAATAATGTTTATATCACTGTTGTTGAATATGGAGATATTTAGAGATCTCTAAAGAAGAGTGAATACTGCGGCACTACGTTTTTCCTGAAAAGGGTTTATATCACTGTAATTACTTAGTGTTTAGGCTACAAGTGAAAGCCAGCATGGTTTTTTATGCTTCATGGATTGCTTAAAAGATTTATTCCTGCTCAGCCTTCCTGGCCTATTCGTAGAGTATCGGTCATACAGGCTTACTGTAAGCCTACAGTAAATAGTCTGCAGATTCTTGCAGTTTGCTACACCGCGTTTTTCCATCCCGTTTTTGCTTATACCACAGAGAAAGGGTTTCCCCAAGGCCTACTCATGGCTCTGGCTTCCGCCTGCTCCTCCCTTGCAACGTGCTCCTGGCGCGACTTGCCACAGGCCTACCCTTGATTCTCCACTCGCCCGGGAGATACGCAAGTGAGTGGCTGAGCGACTACCCCACCAAAAGGTTTTAAAAATTAAAAAATAGGGGAATTACGCTCCTGCGAGCTCACGTGGCATGCTTTTCAATGCAGGGGAGCAGTCTCCATGACAAGGCCTCTGGCCTACTCCTGTGCTCCACGTGGCGCTCCTCCTCCTCCCTCTGGCACATGGCCTCGGCGTTTCTCCTCGCTGGAACCTGCCCTCACAGTCAGAAAAGTGCTCTTGAGCCCATGCCAGCTACCCCTCATCAGAATCCACAATTTTTAAGGGATTTTCATTGCTCTAGAGCTTCTTTCCATCTCCCCCTTACTCTTTTCGACCGCATGGTCCTCGCAGCCTACTTCCAGCCATTGCTAGGTCCCAGACCTAGCCTTTGGGGGGGATGGTCGCTTTGCTCTCTCTCTCTCTCTCATGGCAAATAGATAAATAAACCTTATTTTCGGTATGGCCAAAGCTGAACCAGTGCTAGATCTTTCAGACAAGGTTTACTTCAACTACAGGGAACAACTGAACCTCGGGTGCAGCCATGGGACCCAGGCTCCATATATATTCATTATTTCCTGGCAAAAATAATGAAATGCAGGCATGCTGCATACAGAGGGGGCCAAAAACAAACCTAGAGCCTCTTTCTACCTCCATATGGGGTCCCTCTCTCTAGCAACCCTATATTTCGAGGTACCTCTCTCTAGTTCATATGGGTCCCTCTCCATAGCAATCCATATGTCTAAAATACATACTGGTGGTCCCTTCCCATAGTGACCTCCACAGTGGTCATCTCCATGCGGGGTCCCTCACTACAGCAACCCCCCATGTTGAACCTAGCCTGTACCTCTTTGCATACCATCTCTAAGGTTATCAGCAGCACCCTAGGGCAATTGCACTCCTAGGATGTTCCTTACATTAAGACTGTTCTAAACAACTATGGGGCACCCACAGAGTTGAAGGCCCATTGTCACCCAGTCCTAACAATACACATCCCCTTTTTGTCTTCTTCTCTCCACCAGATGGTCAAGGCCAAGAAATGCACTTCTTGCAGCGCTACCCTCCTGCCCCATGCTCCGGGACCCCTATGTGCAGCCTGTCTCCATGATGACGATGACCTATGGCTGGAACAAACCTCTGTTATGGGCTCCAATAATCCAGGGCCCAGCGTATCTACTTGGATGGATCCTGGTGCTATCCTACTTCAGTACCAGCAGGCAATGGTAGTGATGATGTACAGCCACCAGAACTTCATGCTGAAGATAATGGAAAAGTTAGAATCCCTTACTCAGCATAGGGCAACAACTGCACCATCCCTGGAGCCAGATATTGTGGGGGTGGCCAATGAGGACCATCCAGATCATGTAGAACCAGTACCAGATAGCCATAGGCCAGACTCTGGAGAGGACAAGGACATGCCAGATGAGGAAGAAGGGACGGAGACCAACGACAAGGACATGGAACCACAATCCGCTCCATCCCTCACATCCAAACTCTGCTCTTTCAACATGGTTCCAGGCCTTATGAAAATAGTTAAGGCCACTATGGGGTTTGACGTCGAAGAGGGCAAACCGGAGTCAAAATTAGACCCCATGATTCAGCAAAAGGCAACTATCAAGGAGACATTCCCAGTATGTCCAGCGATCGAGGACATTTTCAACAAGGAGTGGCAATCCACAGAGCCTAGCAGAATGTCAGACAAGAGAAACTTGGATCGTATGTACCCGGTTCAGGAGGACAAAGCCAGCAACTGGTGCACAGCCCCAACTATTGATCCTCAGGTGGTGGCACTCAGTAGAACAACCATCCTGCCATGCGGGACTATATCTTTGAAGGACCCCACAGACAAGAAAGTGGAAGACATGCTGTAAAAGGCCTTCGAAATCGAAGGAATGGCCGCAAAGTTCTCTACTATGGCCATTTACACGGCACGTGCCTAGATCCGCTCGCTAGAAGAGCTCCTTGAGCAGGAAACCCCAAATCTAGAGAGGCAGAACTGTTGTAATGAACTCTCTGTGCTGCCAAATACCTGGGTGACAGGGCAGTGGACACTCTCAGACTGAATGCCAGGGCTACAGCCATCACTAACAGTGCCAGAAGAGCGTTGTGGCTAAAATTATGGGAGGCCAACAATGAATCTAAGACACTACTGCAAAACTTGCCTATGAAGGGAAAACATGTATTTGAGGAGGGCCTGCAGGAATTCCTAAAACAGAAAGAGAAGGGCAAAGACCTACTCAAAAACATAAATAGGCACACCTATCTCCCTTCCACTAGGTGGAGGTTTTGCGGGGGGGAAACACATCTTATCAAGCACGTAGAGACACCCATTACCAAAACAATACATTTCAAGGCAGAGGGAACCACAGTGGACACCACAGCCCCTTCACCCACTCCTACCAGCCCTCCTCCTACAGATCCCAGGGGTCCAAGTTCGGAGGAAGAGGTAGAGGACATAGGAGAAAGCAACAATGACTACTCGACCAGATCCCCATGTGGGCGAGAACTGTGTTCCCCGGTTGGACAAAGATTGTCACTCTTCACACACCAGTGGTTCTGCACAACCTCAGACAAGTGGGTTCAAGAGGTGGTGTCGAGAGGATACTCCATAGAGTTATCCAAATCCACCATCACACACAGGTTCATAAGCTCTCCCATTGCCAAAAAGAAGGCAACAGTCCATCAGGTCCAACAAATTATGTAGGATTTGATACAAAACAGCAATACAGGCCATCCCCTCTCACTGACAGAAGCTAGGAATGTACTCCATCTTCTTCCTCATCCCAAAGAAATCAGGGGAACTGTGACCCATCATGGACCTGAAGCATCTCAACCAGCATGTAGTTCCCCAGAGGTTCAAAATGGACACACTAAAGTCGACCCTACGCAGTGTCCACGTAGGAGACTTCCTCATATCCATAGATTAAAAGGACGCATACCTTCACATACCTATCAGACCAAAACATAGACAGTACCTCAAATTCCACATCCTAGGCCAGCACTACCAATATCAGGCCTTACCCTTCGGTCTTACCTCAGCACCAAGAGTGTTTACCAAGTTGTCAGTGGTACTAGTGGCCAGATTCTGAGAACAAGGTCTCGATATCATTCCCTACTTGGATGACTGGCTGATTCGGGCACACTCCAAGAAGTGCTCTCTTCAACACACCATGCTCTCTCTGAGAGCTCTCCAGGAGCACGGATGGGTGGTGAACTAATTCAAGAGTCATCTGTTGCCAACGCAACAGATAGAACACCTAGGGGCACAAGTTAACACATTACAGGGATTGGCAAAACCATCCCAGACAAGGATGCACAACCTAATAAAATTTTTGCGCCACCTGAGGGATTGCCATCAGTCAACCATGTGACAAGTAGCCCAGTTGTTAGGTTACATGGCATCTTGCATCGACCAGCTCCCTTGGGCCAGGTGGCACATGTGACACCTACAGACTTATGTCCTCACTAGGGGATCACCAAACGAATACAACCTGCATGTCATAGTCCCATTACCACCATCAGTGAGACAGTCACTAACATGGTGGACAGTGCGCTCCAATCTCACTCGAGGGGGTCCCACTAGAGGCCTCTTACGATGCCTCTATAGAGACGGATGCAAGCCTACTGGGCGGGGGTGCATGCCTAGGTGACAGGACGGCACAGGGCCAATGAACAACATCAGAGGCCCAGCTGTCCATCAACATCCCAGAAATGAGAGTAGTATACCATGCTCTCAGAGCTTTCAGATCCTCCATTTCCGGTCAGTCGGTTCTGATACATTCCGACAACCAAGTCACTGTGGCGTACATCGCCAAGCAAGGGGGCACCAGGAGCAGAGCTATGCTGAGGGAAGTGGCGATGGTCCTCAACTGGGCACAGAGCAACCTCACACATCTCAGTGCAGTTCATCTCACTGGCAAGCTCAACATACCAGCAGATTAGCTCAGTCGCCAACAAGTCCACCCAGGGAAGTGGTGTCTCCACCCCAGCCCCTTCGATCTGATTCAGGAGACCTGGGGACTGGTATCCATGGACCTCATGGCCACAGTGGAGAATGTGCAGATCAAGAGATTTTATTCAAGATACAGGGAGACTCAGTCCCAGGGAACCAACACCCTGTCACAACCCTCGTCCCGGGATCAGGCGTACGTTTTCCCACCCATTCCTCTGCTACCCCAAGTACTAGCAAGGTCCAAACTTCACAATGAACCATCATTCTAGTGGCTCCTTACTGGCCACAGAGAACCTGGTTTGCCACAGTGCTGGCTATGACAATGGACAGTCTCAGGTTACCCTACCAACCAGATATGCTGACTCAGGGACTGGTACTACACCCAGCCCCAAGGACACTAAAGCTCACAGTCTGGCTCCTGAGAGGAAGAGACTGATGAGAGCAGGGTATCACGAATCAGTCATTTCCATGATGGTGCAATCCAGATGATCCTCGACCACCTCTACCCATGGTAGACAATGGTCGGTGTTCGTGAAGTGGTGCTGAGATCAGGGTAAGGATCCTGAACTAGCAGACATGTCCACCATCCTCTTATTCCTTCAACAAGGAGTAGACAAGGTATTGGCCCACTCACCTCTCAGGGTATAGCTCTCAGTCATCGGAGCAGCCATCGATCCCATGGGGGACACAGTCCAGGGGCTCACCTGGACACTTTGCGCTTTCTGAAAGTGGTGGAAGTACTGCGACCCAGAGTCAGACCATCCATCACTCCCTGGGACCTCCCGTTGGTATTAGACTCCCTTAGTACAACTCCCTTCGAACCGCTACATGAGGTAGACCTGTTCTGGGTTGGTCTAAAGATCTGCTTCCTCATCGCTATCTGTTCAGCTCGAAGGATCGGGGAACTAGGGGTGCTGTCATACAAAGAACCCTACACGGTGTTCACTCCTCAGGGGGTATGCCTACGCATGGTACCAGCATTTCAACCAAAGGTTTCTTCCACCTTTCACAGGAAACAACCCACTGAGTTTCCTACCTTTATTGGAGACACTCAACCTGGTAACAAGCCTGTCCCACACTATCTAGGTGTCGGGATCACCTTATCCATTTACATATCAAGAACTCTACCCCTACGCAAGACAGAGAGATTGTTCATTGTTACAAGGGGACAAAGACAAGGCAGGGCAGTCTCTAAGACTACCATTGCTGGCTGGCTCAAGAGAACCATTCAGGAGGCTTACAGGGCTAAACAGATGATGGCCCCAGAGGGTATCAAGGCCCATTCAACCAGAGCAGTAGCCACTTCTTGGGGGGAAAGGGCCAACGTGTCTTCAGAAGGCATCTGCAAGGCAGCGACTTGGACTTCCATCCATACATTTTCCAGACATTATAGACTGGAGCACCTGTACAGGCTATAGCCCACCTTTGCCACCCAGGTCCTCTTAGCCGCCAGCTCTTCCTCTCACTCCTAGACCACTCTGTCTCCACCAGTGGGTACAGTACTGCTTCTTATCCACTCATGAGGTAATGTCTGGAGTGCCATGGATGGTCAACTAATCACAATGGGTGTTTACTCACCTGGTAAAGGTGATTGTGCTGGTTGACATCCATGGCACTCCACAACCCGCCCGACAGAGTGCTCAGAAGTGATCAGGATTTGACAAAATAGGAGAATTATCTTGAGGTGAATGAAGCCTTATTTCTAAGGACATCCAGAATGTTGACTGTTGACCTATTATGGGTCGAGTTTAAATTGTACTAACAGGAAAATAAAACCAGGGCCGTCGGCCCACATGTACATATCACCTCAGTCTGCATTATTGTATAGGATAGTTAGTGTTTTTTTCTAGTAGTGGCTGTGTTACTAACCTTGATTTCAGCTATGGAAGTTTTGAACTAGAGAACAGGGGTTTCTGGGACCTGGATATACAAGAAATTTGATCCTACAGTCATGTGCATCACTAGCTTATCAGGCGGGCTAAAACCCATAAGGTAATGTCTGGAGTGCCATGGAAGTCAACCAACACAATCACCTTTACCAGGTGAGTAAACACCCATTACAGTTCACCTCTGAGGATAAGCAGGAAGAAGTAAAGCAGAGTTCACAGAATATATTTCTGTTAATACTAATGAATAAGAACTAAAATTAATATGTTTTTGTTCATTTTACCTTGCACAGGCAATGCTACACTTGTTATTTCTCTATTTCTAAGTATTACTATGACACTTTAACTGCTTTGTATAACCAATTTGTATTCTCCTGTTCTTGACTGCATTATGACTACTGATTATGTTTATTTTGTTTTGTACTCTCCTGGGTCATGCCTGAATATAGGTATATACTACAGAATGTCAAATGTACTTACCAGGTTACCAAAAATAAATAAAATCTTAAGATGTCTTTTTTTCTAATAATTTAGGACTTTTTTATAAGAAGAAATCATGCATAAATAATTGTTTATTTTAATGTAGTTGATGTTAACAAGTGAAACCAAATGACTTTAAAAGGTTCTTTTTGCATTGGGAATTCTCTAAAATGTTTTCCCTTTCTTTTCCATTGTAGTCATTATTACTTTATATCTCTGAGAATGCATTTAGAGCAATTGAATGCTTAGTAAACTTTAATTATATTTTATGAAATCCAAGATCAACTTGATGGTTTTCAATTATGTTTTCTTTCTTTGCCCCTAAAAACTATGGTGCTGATTTTACATTGTTGTATACGAGCCTTACAAATAATAAACATTTTAAGTACAGCATGAAATAATACAATGAACAGCCTACCAGCAGAGGTGGTGGGGGCAAAAACAGTAGTGGGGTACAAGAATGCATATGATAGGCATAAGGGAATGTAAAGGAAAAGGAAGGGGAAGTTAATGGGCCACAGTTCAAGTAGGATCTGCAGTGAAACTAGAGGCAGGGAAAAATGGGCAGACTGGGTGGGACAAGCGGTCCTTATTATCTGCTGACAAATTCCATCTTTCTATGTTTCTGTTTAATATGGTTATCCACAGGTTTTAAGAAGTATTCTCAGATGTTTTTGACCACCCACAGTTTTTACTATTTCTTTACTTGTAACTAAAAGGAAGTAGCATTCACAAGACCCTCTACACTAAACTTTTGGATCAAACGCTTATAGAAACAGCTGAGAATTCAGATGAAAACTTTTTTTTTTTGGTAACCAGGTATGGCCAACTAGGTACAAGGTCTGTTTTCAGGGGTGACCTATGAGCAAGGGGGAGGTTAAGTGACTGTTTTGGGTCAAACAGTATACAAGTGGAGGGCATGACAAACACAGGTCTACTGGATGTACCCAGCTAATTCATAGCTCATTAGTATTGCTGTGCAGAATGCAGAATTCTGCTGGTGGAATTAGCAAGGAATGACCACTCTGCTGATTGAATTTTCATCAGAATTTTACTGATCATTCAGCAGAATTCTGCCTGCTGTGATTCATGGAATAATATTCTGTGGAGAAGCATTTTTCAGTGGAAAATGATTCTGCAACCATTTGTGTGGAAAATATGTGATCCACAGAATTTTATTCTGCAGAAATGTAGCATAAATCCCATTCCACATTATTCCAACACAGAATTCTGTCATTCCACTTCTGACAAAACTTGATGGAATTTTTGTGGAATGTTAAAAATTCTGCAAAATTCCATCGCACCAACATTTGGAAATTTCACACACCACTATTCATCACTCTAACCTCTAGTCATTTTAAATGAAGCATTTTAAAATAAGCATTCCTTTTATAATTTTGAACCTTATCATTGCGTTAAAAAAGACTCAGAGTGATGAAAGAGGGCATCCTACAGGACAGGATATAAGGGAAATCTAAAATGGAATAAAAAAGTATAGCTCACAGTTTTCATTGTAGCATGCACTGATCCTTTAACCTTTTTCAAATTGAATCATTTTTTACATTCCTGTTAAATACAGCAATGCCCAGTTCCTGCAGTTGTAGCCATCACCTTAAGAAATGATTATGTTTGCTACAGTGCACAGCAATGCAGGACCAAACACTGTCTCTACAATGTAACTTATTCATAATGCTTTGTGAGCGATAGCATCCGCTATCAGTATTGTGTAGCAAATGCCATTGTGTGTTAGAGCAATGAATGCCATTGGCTGCCACTGTATTTACAGTATGCAATCAAAATCTGACACTTTTTTTGAAAATTAAGGTTTGCACCATGAAAAAGCCTGACCAACAGTGATTATTTGAGAACAGCACTAAGGGAGATATAGACTTTGACGGCAGATAAGGTCCACTAGGCCCATCTAGTCTGCCCATTTCCCTACCTACCTACAGGATAGGCCGCAGATCCTAGTTAACCAACAGTCTATTTCTTCCTACCCCCCACAAGAATTGCCTTATGTCTGTCCCATGCTTTCTTGAATTCTCCCACAGTTTTAGACCCCACAACCTCCTCAGGAAGGCTGTTCCATGCATCCACTACCCTCTCTGTGAAATAATACTTCCTCACATTGCCCCTGAACCACCCTCCTTCTATCTTTAAATTGTGTCCCCTTGTTCTTGCAAGTCTCTTTTTCTGAAAAATGCTACCCTCTTGGACTTTGTTGATTCCACTGAGGTACTTAAAAGTTTCTATCATGTCCCCCCTCTCCCTTCTTTCCTTAAGTGTATACATATTAAGCTCCTTTAGTCTCTCCTCATACGGCTTCTCTTGCAGACCCTGCACCATTTTAGTTGCCCTCCTCTGGACTGCCTCTATCCTGTCTATGTCTTTGCGGAGATGGGGTCTCAGAACTGGACACAGTACTCAGATGGGGTCTCACCAACTGTCTGTACAGAGGGATAACAACTTCCTGTTTTCTGCTGATGATGCCTCTCCCTATACATCCCAGTATACCCCCAGCCCTCCCTACTGCCTTCTCACATTGCTTGCTAACCTTAAGGTCATCTGATATGATTACCCCCAGATCCCTTTCCTTTTTTGTTGTTGTTACTACCTTCCCACCCATTGTGTATTCTTCCCCTGGGTTCTTGTTTCCCAGGTGCATTATTTTGCACTTCGTTGCTTTGAATCCTAGCTGCCATACTTCTGACCATTCCTCCAACCTTGCCAAGTCCCTTTTCATCCTTTCCATGCCTCCTTGTGTATCAACCCTGTTGCAGATCGTTGTGTCATCTGCAAAAAGGCATACTTTTCCTTCCAGTCCCTATGCAATGTCACTGATGAAGACATTAAAAAGGACTAGACCCAATACTTAACTCTGTGGTACCCCACTAGTAACCCCCGTTTCTTCAGAGTGGACTCCATTTACAATTACCTTCTGTGTCCTGTTGTCCAGCCAATGTTTTACCCAGGCTACCACCCTGGGTCCCACTCCCAGGCTGGTTAATTTGACTATTAATCTTTTGTGTGGGACTGTGTCAAATGCCTTGCTAAAGTCTAGGTAGGCCACGTCCACAGCCCCTCCCTGGTCTATTACTTTGGTCATCCAGTCAAAGAAATCTATTAAATTCATCTGACATGACCTTCCCGCTGTGAACCCATGCTGCCTTGGGTCCTGTGCTCCACTGGCCTCTAGGTACTCAACTATTCTTTCCTTCAGAAGTGACTCCATCACTTTCCCTACCACAGAGGTCAGACTGACAGGTCTGCAGTTTCCTGCCTCTGTCTTGGTCCCACTTTTGTGAAGGGGAATCACATCCACCTTCCTCCAGTCCTCGGGTACCACACCATCCTCCATGAATTATTAAAAGAGTAGCCAGTGGTTTCCACTAGTTCCTCCTTAATTCTTTAGAATTCTGGGTGAATTCCATCAGGCCCCATTGCCTTGTCCACCTTCAGTTTTAGGAGTTCTTGCAGAACCCTTTCTTCTGTGAGAGGACTGGGATTGACCCCCTATCAAGAGTGCTTCTGTTAATTGGATTAGGCACTCCCCTCCTCTTTTGTGAATACTGAGCAGAAATATTCATTCAGTATTCCTGCTTTTCACTGTCCCCTCTGCCTACCACCGTTCATTCTATTCAGCCTTACTATCCCTCCTTTGTCTTTCTCGCTGATGTACCTATAAAGGTTTATCCCCCTTCTTAACTGGTTGGCCTACTTTTTCCTCAGTTTGGGCCTTTGCATTCTGACTTCCTCCCTGCTTCTTTTGCCTTAACTGGTACAGCTCTCTGTCCTCGCCTTCTGTGTTTCCTTACTTCTGGAATGCTATCTTTTTCTTCCTGACTTTCACAGCCACCTCTTTTGAGAACCATGGTGTTTTTCTTTCATTTTGATTTGTTTATTTGCTTCACACAAAGGCTTTTTGCCTCTGTGATGGCAGTTCTGATAATTCCCATTGTTGCTCCACACCTCCTTCTAGCCTGTTTGCTAGTGCTTTTCTGAGGCACTCTCCCATCTTGCTAAAGTCAGCCCTCCTAAAGTCCAGTACCCTCACTTTTGTATGGCTTGACTCTGTAGCTGAGTTTAAAGTGAACCACACTGTTTGATGGTCACTTGTCCCCAGATGGCAACCCACTTCTAGATCTGAGATCCTCTCACTGCCTATCTTCAAACAAGTAGAGGGCATGCAGTGATGGTGCAATGCATCTTCAAATGTACCTCCTAAAAGTGCAGTGCAAAGCAATACATTAATAGGTAGGTGATCAGCCACAGAGCAGAACCCCCTGCTGGTCACAGAAGGGACTGGCTATGGTTACACAATAGTTGACCAAGAAACATAGGTCTCTATTTTTAAAGAGCCCTTAGAATGGTGCATGTTGCATTGCTCCAGGGCTGCAGCAAACTCCAGCTGCGTCAGGGACCCAGCACCCAATTTCAGAAAAATCAGGGTCCTGGCACTAAACTCCCCAGATTTGCCACAAGCCAAAAGCTGCACCAAACAGTGGGTACACCTGCGGTAATTGCTGGAGGGATCGAGACCCCCATCCGGCGTAACACAAGAGGGACCTGGATGGCTTGGGGGTGATTAAACTGCTTACCAGGAGAGACTGGGGCTGAAGGGGCACAGGAGATGATATGGGGGAGTTGAGGGGAAGCTGGGCATGACAGGGAGTTATGTGACAGGATGCGTTTACTTTTGTATTTATTTGGCTAATGTCTATCACTTTATAATAGATTAACACAAAGTACTGTAACTATTAATGATGCTGTTTGGGAGGATTCCAGGGACAGAACCTAACATGGCACCAGGTGAGCACAGCCTTGGCAGCTGCACCTTATGTTCCTGAACCCCCCCCCCAGTATCATTAAAAGGTACAATACTTTAGAGGTAATGTAATAGGAATTGATAGACATTAGACAAACAAATACAAAAGCAAACGCTCCCCACCAGGTGCCACATCACACCCTGCCATAGTCAGATGCCCTCCCAACTACCCCATGTCATCTTCCATGCTCCATCTGCCTCAGGCAGCCCAGTGTCAGACCTCATACCCTTTTGTCACAGTGTGTGACACTGGTGCACATCACTTAGACCTATTCCTGGTCAGCCTAAGTGGATCCCCTTGCTGCATCTGTGGCAGGGCTTGCAAAATCCCACAAAAAGGGATGTTTTAGCCCTGCCATGGCACATGCCCCCTTACAACCAGGCACAGGAGCATTTTTGCAGATAGGGTGGTGCAAGGCAGGTTGGTTGTAAGGCATCCTGACTTCAACACAGGCTGTATTAAAAAATTGGGATTGCTGCAAAGTTTGATGCAAGGTGCCACTTGTTTCATATCCATTTGGTGCAGGCACATACTGGGTTACTGGGTTTATACTGGGTTATGGATGGGAGAAGGCACAACTGCCCATAATAACTACCCACCTGCATTAGTGGGTCCAAATACACCCCGTATCTAAAATATATTTCTCTAGTTGTTTTTTAAACATATTCAGATTGTTACATTCCACTATGTTACTTTGCAATTTATTCCATAGTCTACATGTCCTCAGAGTGAAAAAATTTAATCTCCCATTTTTGATTGAAGTATCAATTTTTAATTGCTCTTTATGAGTACTTAATCCACATGATTTTTGCTGTGGTATAATATGTAACTCCTGCATTAATTCCTTATCTTTTGTAATTTTATACATCAACAATGAATCTCCCTGCAATCTCTTGGTTTCCAGACTAAATAATTTTGATTTCTGTTGCCTAACTTTGTAATTTAACTTTTTCCAACCAGCTACCATTTTGGTTCATCTACGTTGGATCCCTTCCAACCTATTTACATCCCCCCTATAATAAGGGCTCCACAACCAGGACCCATAATCCAAAAATGGTCTTATATATGTCTTATAGAGTGGTAATACCAAGGATACTGACCAACTTGAAAATTATCTTTTTATATTCCTAATCATATAATTAATTTTCTAATAATACTCGAACAATGTTCCATAAAATTCAACTGACTTTCAATAATGATTCCACAGTCCTTTTCTGTGACAACGTTCTTGATTTTTTTCTCTATTCAGCAGGTAATCCTGTTTTTGATTAGATTTGCCCATATGTAGAACAGAACAGAACATTTATACACACTACAGTGCATTTCAGTAGCTCTTGCCCACTCCTCCACCTTTTTCTGATCATGTGCTAGTTGATCCACACTCTTAGCTGTGTCAGCTGTTCCTCCCCAGTTTCACATTGTCTGCAAACTTGATGATTCAACTTTTTACATTCTCGTGCAGATCACTAATGTACTGTATATGGAAAACAACACAGGGCCCAGGAGAGACCCTTGGGGCACCCCACTAGTCACCTTCCCCTCGTCTGATATACAATCCCTAATCCTTACCCTCTGTCTCCTACTGGACAACCAATTACTAATCCACACCACCAGTTTGGAATCAAACCCTATTGTTATTAATTTATCAATTAACAAATCATGAGGTACCTTATCAAAGGCTTTTGAAAATCAAGCATTATTACATCAGTTTGAATGTTATCACTTATACTTTTATTAACTTTATTATAACAAGTTAACTGATTAGTATTACAAGACCTATATTGTCTAAATCCATGTTGAGTACTATCATAATAGTTAAGGGTGCTTAAGTTTTCTTCTAATTTGATCTTTAGAAAGGTTTCAGCCAACTTTCATATAATCGAAGTCAAACTGATGAATCTATAATTGGAACATTCTGAGCTATTGCCCTTTTTAAACAAAGGGATAGCAATGGCATGATGCCAGTCATCTGGCACTAGTCCTGTACTAAAGGATGAATTTAGTAAGTAGGACAATGGTCCTATAATGGTTTTAATTGTTTCTTTTAACATCCTTGAGTGGACCAAGTCAGGCCCAGCTAACTTGTTTGATTTCGATTTATTAACCATATCAGACAGTTCCTTCTGACATTTTTCCAATTTTAGACCTTTACTATTTTTTGTGATTATATTATTGTGCCTTGATTTTGTATTAGGAAAAACAGAACAAAAAATGTATTACATTTGTTGCCTATCTCCACAGGATCAGTTATAACCTGCCCTTTGTTAGTGGACCCACATTTGTACTCACTTTATTCTGGCTAATAATATACACGTTAAAAACTCTTCCTTCCATCTTTCCTATGTGCAATATTAATTCTACTCTTAATTTTTCCCTTCTAATAATTTTCTCTAAGTTTTTAACTTCTAATTTGTATTTATTCAGTACTACTGAAGACTGATGTTTTTCTAATAAGCCCATAGGCATATCTTTTCTTATTACTTTGTTTTAACACCTTCCTAGTGCACTATGGGGGCAATTTTCCTTTTTTTATACATTTTTTTTTTTTTGGGTACATGATCATGTTCTATGGCCCTAAGTTTATTTTTAAATATGTCCCATATTTCCTGGGTATCTTTATTCTGAAAATCACATTCCCAGTTCCATGCTTTTAACTCGTCATTCATTTTATAAAAGTTGGCTCTATTATGATTTTTAATAACTGTCTTACCCATAATTTTATCTATTTCTTTTTTATATATACATGCCACAAGTTTATGTTCATACTCCACTAAATTATCCCTTAATGTAATGTTGCCCACTTTATCTTCTGTGTTAGTCATCAACAGGTCTAAAATATTATTACCTCTGGTCAGTTTTCTAATCATTTGCTTCAGCCAAGCAGTAGACAGTGCAACAAGAAAGAGGTTTCCAGTTGCACCTGTAACCATTGAATTTAGATAATTTATATTGGGATACTTGAAATCACCCATGATTACAATATCCCCTTTCTCTGACATCTCAATTATCTGCTGATTAATTGCCTCTGTTATTACTTTGCTCATGTTAGGGGCACTATAAAAATACCAAAATGTAATTTTTTTGCATATTTGGTCTCTAGTACTACCCATAAGGATTCAATGTCTGGGTTTGCTATATTAACTATATAGCTCTGAAAGGTATCTCTAATAAAAATGCCAACACCCCCTCCCTTTTTAATCTGTCGATCTTTAGTATACAACCTATATCCCTCAATGTTTTTATTCCATTGCACATCATTGTTCCATCAAGTTGCTGATATCATGCAAACATCTATATTCTCCTTGCATAATACTATGTCCTGTTCTGCCTTCTTCAGACAGTTCCAACTGTGAGCATTCAGTGCTCACATTTTTAACTCACTACTTTTAGTTTTCTGCTCCATTTTACCCTTAGATGTTACCTTATTTTTTATTTGCAAATTCTCATTGTTTCCTAATCTCCCCCGATTATACAGTTTAAGTATTTTTTTTAAGTCTTTGTTAACTTGGTAAAGCTCACCAGGCACAAGTGCCTGTTTTCAGGAGTGACCTGGGAGCACTGGATGGTTAAGTGACTTGCTCAGAGCCACACAGTATGCAAGTGGAGGTTGTGAGAATCAAACTCAGGTCTAGTCTGCTGGATGTACTAAGCTTGTTCACACCTCATTCCTCTAACCTCTAGGCTATAATGTCAGCCCAATTGCTCACAATTTGTTTCAGTCTAACACCAGGATTCCTACTTCCTAATTTATTTAAATGTAAATCAGCCCTGCTGCAATATTGGTCATTATTGACAATTTTTTCCCAATGTGTAACATATCTCATTCCTTTTTGTAAAGCCCATCACCTCACTGAGTTGTTTATAAATTTAATTTTGGTTGTTCTGCTCTCATTTGCCTTGGGGACTGGTAACATTTACAAGTACAGCTTACAATACAACCTATCGGCTTTGCTCTTAATAGCTTTAAATTCCTCCATTCTCTCAGTCACACTTTGATAGGGGATATTGTTAGTACCGAGATGCAAAATTAACACAGAGGACTTGTCCCTTTCTTTAACTATATCAGCCAGCATTGGTGTAATGTCTCCTATTTTGGATCCAGGAAAATAGCTAGTAGTAACTATCTCTTTGTTATCTTTTGAGGTGTACCTATCAGTGTACTCTAGTATGGAATCACCCAAAATATAAACCTGCTTAAGCTCAGTTACTCCTTGGTCATTATTTGCTAAGTGCTCCCCAAGAAATGCATCCTGATTAGAGTTATTCTCACTCCCCAATACAGAATTACCTTCTATTGATGTTTTACCACTATCATCCTTTTGAACTACAACATAATTCATGACTTAGGGTGCAACATTAGACGATTCCATTTGTTGCACTACAACTTCTGCCTCACCACCTAATATTTCCATATGTGCTACATCCCTTTTGTTCATGTTATGCCCTGTTAACTTAGTTGTCTCCCTACTTTCTTGTACATTAATATCTGCTATATTCATGGCATTGGCCTCCTTCCATCTTGCCAAATTTTCCAAGTTATCCTCATTCAAATCAATTAAGGGTGTGTAACTATTTTGCAGGGGAGTATGCCATTCCATGGCTCTATGTACCTTCTTAAACTTTCTAGTTTCTCCCATCCAAGATCCATCATTGCCATTTTCTCTTATTGTTTTTCTATTTTCCCCTGTATTTTCTATACATGACATATGTTCACCAGTTTGTCCCTAATTTGGTTCATCAATTTCCTGAGCTACCCCTCCTGGTACCTCCTCTATATTTTGGGGCTCATCCTCTTTTATTAGATCTTGTTGACCTAAGGTGATAAGTTGCATCTCCAAATATAGTATCCTACTATGTAGTTCCCAAGTCAGTATACATTCAGCACATGTGTAGATCAATACTTCATGTGTTGCCTCTGTGTTAAGTTTGTTGCATATTATACATTTAATAGCCAGATTGTCATTATGTAATGTCACTATATTGGAATCCATCCTTCCTATTCCCACCTATTAACCATCATGTACTCCTGCACTATCCAGCCACTATAATGGCTATCCCAGCTGAGACTGGCAGATGCAGTCAGTCGCCTTACCTGCTCACCTCCGTTCACTGGTCTCGCCGATGCTGGGCTCACTGATGCTCACTCGAATGCAACCTATATTGCAAGGGAACTGGAAGCAGTGTTCAGCTGGCATCTGGTTTCCTTACTACAACTAAACACAACCAACAGGTTAAAAAACAATTCTGGTGCCCTTAAAAGATCACTGACTCCACTGGGGCTCAAGAAAATTTACCAATAAAGCACTAAAACAAAAAATTCCAGTAGTGTGTTTCGTAGTCCCTCTTGAAAACTTCCTGATCCCTCTTAGTAACCTTGACAATGCCCTAAACAATGCAGGACATCCACTTACACTCGAGGAGTGAGTATTAAAATGTATCCGTTAGTCAGAAGGCATCTCCAAATTGCTACTACTCAATCTGCAACTGGTGACAGCAAGTAATCACACACTTACACTGTGCTCACTTTTGTAGTAGTAGGGGAACCAGAAGCAGCTCTCTGCCTCAAACTTTCCCATTGGAAAATCGGGCACATAGTGTCACTCAAGGCATTTAAAATATGTTTTGCTGTTGTAATATGTTGTCATATTTGAACTTCTCCATGCAAATGACCCTATTCTTCATGTAAGGCCCTGAAACATAGAAACATAGAAGTTGACGGCAGATGAAGACCGCTAAGTCCATCTAGTCTGTCTATTTGTTTTAGACCTATTTTGACACTCTAGTTGCCCTTTGTAATTAGGGCTCCATTGTGTCTATCCCATGCATTCTTGAATCCCTCCACAACCTCTTGGGTCAGGCTATCCCAGGTGTCCACCACTCTTTCTGCGAAGAAAAATTTCCTGGTGTTGGTAGAGAACCTTCCACCTTGAAGCATGAGGTCATGTCCCCTGTTCCTGGAGCCCTTCTTGAAGTGAAAAGTTCCTATGCCTATGTCTTGTTAATGCCTTTTATGTAATTGAATGTTTCAATCATGTCCCCCTCTCTCTTTTCTACTTCATGGAGTACATATTCAGTTCCCTATGTCTCTCCTTGTAGGACATGTACTGCAGACCCTGAATCATTTTTGTTGCCTTTCTCTGTAGTGTTTCCACTGAGACAATGTCTTCCTGAGATGAAGCCTCCAGAACTGAACTCTGTATTCCAGGTGAGGCCTGACCAGCAGTCTCTACAATGGTAGTATCACTTCCCTCCTCCTGCTTGTGAGTCCTCTTCCAATGCACCCCAGCATTCTGTTGGCTGTCAATGTTGCCTTCTCACAATGCTTACTAACCTTCAAGTCATCTTAGATTATGATTCCTAGATCTCTTTCCTGGTTTGAGGCCACTAGCCTTTCATCTACTAGCTACAGTAATACCCCTTTCTTAGATTTTTCTTTCCTATGTGCATGGCCTTGCACTTTTTGGCGTTAAATCTCAGCTGCCACACTTCAGACCATTCTACTAGTTTCTTGAGGTCAGCTTCCAGCTTGCTCACTCCTTCTGAGGTGTCCACCTTGTTACATATCTAGGTGTCAGCTGCAAACAGACACACCTTCCCTTCCAGTCTGTCAGCGATGTCTGCTATAAAAACATTGAAAAGCAGATGCTCCACTACTGAGCCCTGGGGCACCTGCTGGTCAAGCTGCATTTTGTTGATTGCATTCCATTTACTGGTACCCTCTAGATTCTGCCTTGAAACCAGTTTTGTACCCATCGGACTACTTCTGGACCAGTCCCTGTGTGGTCAAGCTTTACCAGCCTTCTGTGTGGAACTGAGTAGAAGGCCTTACTAAAGTCTAGGTAGACCACATCTACTGCCTCATCATTGTCCACTATTTTTGTAGCATAGTCAAAAAACTTCAGCAGATTTGTCTGGCATGGCTTACCTGCTGTGAAACCACACCATTAAGGATCTTGTTGGGTGCTAGTTTCAAGGAAAGGTCAGTAACATCTCATTATGTGGCTATTTTATGGAGCACTAACATGTTAGTTTTTTTTTGATCTGGACTTCTGTTTGTGCTAATTTTAATATTTATGTTATATATTAAGCACTCTTGCATTTTATGTTCTTGTTGTTTATTTCCTTCTATGGCAGTATAGCAGTAAATGTTTCCCCTGGCATTACACTGCCTTGCCATTAAAATGTATGCATCAGGCCCAGCCTGTCTCTGAGGGAAGCCCCCACAATGAAAACCTTCAAAAGGGGTCTGAAGTCACATCTTTTTATAGCAGCCTTCAGCCCATCTTAGTTTACTGGTTGTTTATTTACTGTATTTTACTTTAGATTTATTTTAGTTATTGCATTCTTATAGGGGCTATGCACAAAAGTGTGGTAAATTGCTTGCAAAACTGTCGGGATCCCCATGCACCCTAATGCAGCCCTGGACAGGCACAGGGTGCACTGATTCATATCTGCCAGCATCCCAGGGTAGCTGTCTGCAGCTCTGCTCTCCCCCATGTGCAGCTGCATGGATCTGGATCAGGACTATGCAGAGGTTGGGTGTGGGATGCATTCGGGTGCCAGTGTGATGCCCAACAGGTATTCAGAGTGGATCCATCCCTTGCTGTACCCATGCAGAGGATTCTGGAAAGATGCAGACCCCATCCCAGAACAAACAGCAGGCATTTTCCAGACAAGGTGCACCCAGCCCTCACAGGCAGCCTGAGGCACTGTAGTGGATGTGTGCAGGGGGATCCCAATGCTGCTGCACACTACCAGTAACCCTTGGGGGCCTAGATAGTTCTGGCAGGGTCTCCCATGCATACTGCTTACCACTGTGCCCAGCATGCAGTGCAGTCATGCATGCTGTGCTGCACAGGCATGCCCCCAGCACAGCCCCAGCCCATGTGCAGAATGGGAATGATTAGCTGGGGGATCCGGTGTACAACCTGCAGGCACACCATTGTTGCATGCTGCCAAACTCCCACTGTGCAGAATTCCCTCATAGGGCTGCCTACATGCTGCAGATACTCAACTCATAGGCTTCTTGAATACACCCAAAAATTATGTTGATTGAGTTTTCAATATTGATTTTTATTGGCATGCTATAGTGGCTATTCTTTTTAAATGTATGGTTGGTATGTAATGCTGAGGAACTGTATGTATATTGTACAGTGCTCTGAGCCCATTAGAATGTTTACTGTAAAATTAAAGATTGCTTGCTTGCTGTCAGTGCAGCAGTAGAGCTACTGCTCATGCTACCACTGACACACATTCAAGATTGAGCGTGGATCATCAAGAGCTGGCAAGAGTAAGAGACTCAAGCTTCCCAGGATGAGCTCTGCTCTGGGGAGGGAGAGCAGCCAGCTGCATTGCTATACAGCCACATTGGAAACCACAAGTGGCAGTGCAAATGGAGTGCTACATGGAAGGAAGACTCAGGCTTGTGCCACGTTATGAACCCTTGGGTGAATGTGCATGAACAGCAGATCACCTGCATCTAGCATAAGGGTGAAACAGAAAGGAGGAAAATTCATCACTAGGCAGTATGACAGCTCCACCACACCTGCAGGCCCTTCACTCACCTCACTGACCTTGGTGCTGTCCTGGACAACTGGATATTATGATCATTATTATTATGGATATTATGATCTCGCATGACCTAGCCTGGCCTGAGGGCTCCACTGTTGGAGGGTAAACCATAGGATAACCTAGGGAAGAAGATAAGACTCAGAAGAAGGCAGGGTGACAGGACTTGGGTGTGATGGGGAAACAAGAGGTTGCCAAGCGGTGATGGGAATCGGGAGAATAAAGAAAAATAACATATGCATCGAGCCTTTTCTGTTTGGATTGCAAGGAGGGTGGGTACTCAGTTGTGTCAGACACTTATTTATGGTGATGACCAACTCCCAGTCCTGTGTCAAGTTATACCTGGTATCCAGTCACACCCCTCTCCTTTTCACACTGATTAAATTACTTGGTGTCCTTTTCTCCCCATCCCCCACCACCAGAGTTCACCAATGCCCAATCCAGTCATGCAATGCCAGACAGCTCATGCTCTCCAATCACCTCCTCAGCTGGCCACTATTTGACTTCTGTAACTAATGCATAGCTATGCCAGTGAGTATAATGACATCTTAATTGTGAGAAATCTCTGAAAAATCAGTAAGCTACATACTGGTAGAGTATACTGATAACCTACCGGTAGTTGTGGGAGTCAGATGGTAGCCAGCCAAGGAGGTGAGTGGAGGATATGTGCCATCCTCTGTCATAGAGATGAGATGTGGGGTAGGGGCTCTGAAAAGTAGGGCTGCCATCAGACACCATGGAAAGTCATACAGTACGAGGGACCTGTCAAGAAAGACAGGGTATTACCATACACAAAGGATATAATGGACAGAGGATAGTGAGAAGAGCCTTACTTAACTGTATATTGTTAAAACATACTTTTTATATGCATAAACAAGCATTGCACACACTCAAACAGTCAACTCCTTCTTGGAAAATATGTTTGTCACATACATATGTACATATGTCACTCTTTAATGGCTCTTATTTTGAATTATTACTATAACTTAAAGAGGGATATAGTGCATTCTGATATGCAAATTAGTTATGCAAGTTAATTTTTGTCTTGATTCATCATGGTCCGTGAAAAGTTCACCAACTTGATGAACTTTGTGTTGATGTCCAGATCATGAGCTTAGTTAATGAATAGACTCAATGGACAAACAGTAAACTTTGGTGGATGTTCACATTCATGAGTTTATGAACTCCATTTCACCTAAGCATCATTAGTGCTGCTATCACCTTCAATACAGAGCACATCTAAATTATGAATATGGGGAGTAACTGTCTTTTTGAAAGGTGAACCTGTAAGGTTTCAGTCATTGAGAGAGAAAGAAAGACATGGACTTGTTTTATGAGTCGTCATCAAGACAGTCAAAAGAGGATACTCTAAATCAGTGGTCTACCGTCTCCAAGCTAAAGAAGCTGAATGATATATCTCAGAGATACACACAACCCAAGGCTCAGTAATAACCTCAATGAGTCAAATCAATGAAACATTCCAGCATTTCTACACCAAGATATATTCCTCAGAAGTCAACCCTACACAGCTACAACTGGACACCTTCTATGAGGGACTCCAGCTACCACAAGTCCCAAGGGAACATGTAAACCAGCTTCTGACCCCTATCACTAGAGAAGAAGAGGAGACAGCCATTCAGTCCATGGCTAAGTGATAATCCCCTAGCCATGATGGCTATCCCAGTGATTTTTACACAACATTTTAACCATTTTGGCTTCCACACTGACATGTCTATTTAATGAGGCATGGTAGATAGGTAAGCTCCCACCCTTATTTCAACAGGCCCTCATTACCCTGGTCCCCAAAAATGGTTCCAACAGCATCCAGTGCTCTCAGTATACAAAATATATTTGCAAAAGTGATGTCTCACAGAATGGAGCCCTTGATGGGAGACCTTCTCCGCCCAGATCAAATCTGCTTTGTCCCAGGTAGGCTTGGGATAGATAACACCTGTAGAACAGAAGACATTATCTGGGAGTAGGGGAATTTTGGTGAAAGTTGGATTTTCAGTTCCTTGAAAGCTTGGAAATAATTTTTTTTGCCAACTTTAATGGAAATTGTGTCAAAAACTAGGGAATAAATGTAAGAAATGTGAGTTAATGTATTAAACTGTGGGAAAAAAACTCAGCAGAACTGTTCACTATCAGTGTTCAGTTCTGTGGCTTATGTATTAAACTGCGGGGAAAAAAATGCAGAAGTAATGCAAACCGCAGATCATTACATGATATATGGCAAAATACTAAGCAAGCAACTTTATTTTTGCATGTCTTGTAAAATGACTACAGTTTGTAATTAAATGCTGCAGTACTGGGAGGAAATCTGCAGTTATTTGGTGAAAGTTCAGAATTCAGCCACAGATGAAAAAGAGGGAAATTACACAAAATTTTCAAAATTTCACAGAACTTCCATGATGGCAGAAATCACACTTTCTCACACCCTTATCTGGAAGGCCAGTCATCAATCCCAACCCACTACCTCGCTATCATTGGATGCAGAGAAAGCCTTTGAAAGGGTGGAGTGGAGATTTCTCTTCAACACCCTTAAGAGATTTGATATCTCTGCACACTTTATATCCATAATATAATTTCTATGTAAGACTCTGACTCTGTCAGTCCTAATGAAGTCAATAATATCACCAGCCTTCCCTTTAGCAAGGAGAACTAGATAGGGCTGCCCCCGTTGCCCCTTTTTATTTCTTTTGACAGTTGAAACCTTGGCAACCAAAATACATTCCCACCCAGATTTCCCTGATATCACTATTGGGCCAACAACCAACAAACTGGTACTGTTTGCAGATGACATCACCCTTGTCATATCTAACATACCTATGGCCTTACAAACCCTGAGATTAATACTTACACAATATTCAGCCCTTTCAGGGTACAAACTCAACGGGAGTAAATCCCAAATCATGCCATGCACTTCTTTCTGTACCCTGGATTTATTTGCTACTGATCCTTACCAATGGGCTCCAAATGGAGTCACATGTCTAAACTTCCAACTCTGGCCCGCTCGTAAATCCACAATTCAGACTAACATGGGAGTAATGATTGACACACTTTCCAGAGATCTCCAGAACTGAAGCTCTGTCTGCTTATTTATCTGAGGCCAGATAAATGTGCTTGAAATGACAGCCCTTTCCAAAATACAATACATTTTTAACAACCTACCAGTAGCCCTACCCAATACGTTCTTCACACAACTCAACACAAAAATGTCAGCTTTCATCTGGAATCACAAAGCACAGAGAATTATGTTACAAACACTTCAGGCCCATTGGAGCAATTGGGGATTTAACCTCCCTAACCTTTTTCTGCTACATGACAGCACTCTAAGACAAGCCATTGCATGTGTGAAACCTGAAATATTACGTCACCCCCTCCCACCCACAATGGATAGATATTGAAACACGCCAGGCTGTAGTCCCCTTTCCACTGGCTCTGATATACCCAGACTGGAAATTTGGACCAAACAATTCACCTCGCATCAGACACACAAGGAACATATGGAAAACACATCACCCAATAAAACTGGACCAATACATTTTCAAGACTGCATCCAATATGGCAAAATCTCCATCTCCAACAGGGGAAACATCCCATAAAATGGCCTATTTGGCAAAAGAATGGCAGTTCCAGACTAGGAGACTTGTACTACACAGAGTCTGGGGTACCCAAATCATTTGAGGAAATCCATCTTATATATGGAATCCCCTGTACACACTTTGGGAGATACTGTATCTCCAACTGAGAAACCTCCTCAGAACAAAGATTTCACCTCACCACTCCCTTTCTGCACCCTCAATCTGGGACACATGTGTTGGAGGCATTAAGATGGTAAGCCACTTGGCTAGCCACTCTTTCAAGCTTAGAGTACAGGAAACACCTCCACCATTACCTCAAACAGTGAGACTTCAATGGGAACAGGAACAGGACATCACTATCCCACAGAATGACTAGACCATGACCTGGACAACAGCGTACAGGGCAAACAGGTAATTACAGGCTGAAACCATTCTGTACAAAATTCTACATAGGGTCTATAGATCCCACAATGGCTCTGCAAAGCTAAACTAACAAAGGATAGAGATTGATTTGTGGTGTAAATCTCCCCAAGCCAGTTAGACACATATCTTGTGGACCTGCCCATCCCTGGAAAAATTCTGAACACAATATGGAAAATTTGTGAAAAGATTGTCCCATTATCTCCTGTAAGAGACTCCAGACTAGTTATTGTAGGTCTCTCCTCAGAAACTCAGCCTTTAACCCCTTACCAACTGCAATTGGTCAACTGGGCCATGGCAGCAACCAAACGTGTATTACTGTGACACTGGAGAGACCCTGAATCACTTGCTGCGCAACAGTAGCAAACTCTATTGGCTACTAATTCTAAATATGAGAAGGTTGCCCATGCAGCAATGGGTGAACTGAGTCAATATTGGAAAGCTTGGGGGCTCTACCTAGCCCTCTGCAAGCTCAGTGCACCACCTTTCCCACCCAACAGTTGAGGTAGCTCTCACTGATCCAGATCTCTAATCCTTCAGTACAAGGTCCCATTCTGATAAACCCTCTACTATATGTATGGTGGCTAAGTTAGGCATTCCTAGACTCTCAGAGAGAGACCCCTAACAGTTGTTGTACCTCTGGTGAGCCCTGGCTTAAACATCTGATCAGGTAATAGAGTTTATCTCTACTACATAATTCACTCCTCTTTCTCCCTGTGTGCCCCCCCCTTCTAAACCCACACGTCACTACCTGCTTCCCTCATACCCCTTCTCCCTTTTCTTTACTGTAGAACGGGTATCTCAAGTACCGATAAAGAAACATATCTCTATAGTTTATCAAAATAGTTTAGAAAGAAGACATATTATCAATTGTTAGCAGTTCGTAATAAGACTGGACCCCAAAACGGGATATAGAACACTGATGCCTTTCCCCCTTATCTCTGATCTTCGTATACCAGTTAAAGATCAGGCTCCAGGACATGCAAGATATCTTATTCTGCATGCCTAATACTGTTAGACTAGGAATGAACTACGTATAACATTTGTATATGAAATAACCTTACACTGCTTGATTTTGATTACAATGATATATGTTTCAAACCTATCTTAGTATTTCAAACTGTGTGATATAATGTGGGAAAGTGGATGTTTCAGTTAGACACTCTTATGGAAGCTATATTTTGCAACATATGTACTTTGATTGTGCCTACTACATTTAATGAATATATAATACTATGTCTGTACCCTGTTCAAATGAAAATGAAAATCCAGTAAATACTTTTATGAAAAACAAAGAGGATATTCTGACCTGAGAGGATAAAGAGAGAAAGTAGAGAATAAAAATATGTTACATTTGATCCATAGGAGAACTGAAGGTCCTATTTTTATAAAAGGCATCTTTATAATAGCATCATGATCATCAAACATCTATATGTTCCACAAAAGGTGGGTGGAATCCTAGTGTGTTTAATTTTTTCCATACAGTGTTTTGCTTCCCCATCCCCACAGGACCTCTGTCATGCAGGCAGCCCACCTTCACCCCAACTTCTCACAGGCCTTACCTCACCATGATTGTTCTGGTGGAGGAACCAGGGTTGTCAGCTGTGGAGTCAGCAGATGGACAGAGCTAAATTGTTAGGCTGCAGTGTTTGTCTCCCTTCCCTGAGGTTGGCATATGAGCAAGGGCATGGATGGGCGGCATGAAGATGAGACATGTACCTGCGTTTCTGCACCCAGCTCTCAGAGAGACACACACATGCTGTGCCACTGAGCTTCTGCAAGGTGGCAGCCAAGCAGCAGTATGTGCAGTCCCCCACCCGGAAGGAGAACTGTTTCTGTATGCTCAGTCCTCCTTCCCCCTGGCCAGCCCCAAGTGATCCCAGTGCATTCTCGAACCTGATTCACTTGTGTGGCAGGTGGCCTGACACTCAGTAAGCACACAAAACAGGAGCATGCTGCACCCTGTAAAAGAGAGGGGTGCAGGCAGAGGCAGTCCGCCTGCTGAATAAAGACAAAGGAAATACCACAGTCATGGAACCCATCTGGAAAATAACAAACCAAGCCTATAGAGCCATACATGGTTTATTGACAAGCAAGTCAAGAAAATCACCAGCTAAGTCCTATGCTCCAGTTCTTCAACCTACACAAGGTCTTTTAAGTACCAGGGTATAGGGCCTAGCTGGTGATTTTCATGACTTGCTTGCAAATAAACCATTTATGGCTATACTGTATAAGCATGGTGTGTCATTTTGGGGAGGATGAGGTTCACGAGTGTGGTATTTCTTCTGTCTTGGAATGGCACTCATTACCTCAGCCCACCACACCACTGGGCAGGCTATACCAGAGTGATTCTGACAAGGTGTGAGTGATACTCCACAGTTTCATAACTCTGTTCCATACTTCTGTCTTTCTAGCTTCCTAAGTATCTAGTGCCTGCCAGCTGCTATTCCCTTCTACTGAAATGTTCCTTCCCATCTGCTCCATATCCTTTACAAAATGTGGTTGGCGTCTTTTTTTTCTTGAGAAAAGAATAAACATTTATAAAATACTCAGATTTTGGTGGAATTAGAAAATTGTGCCACCAAATAAAACTAGAAGATGCTTGAAATCTTTTATAGTGAAAAAAGGTAGGGTCAAATGTTTTGCCCAAATTCGCTGCACTGCTGCTTTAAGGCACCACTAACATATTGCATTGCTTTAATGTTCTCTGCCATTCTGACTTAATGTACAATAAGAGGAAGGCACTGACACGTGGGGGGGGGGGGCTTTCCTGGATTATGCAGAAACTGTTTTTTATTTGTTCTTTGTATGGCCCAAGCTGATGGAGCAGTAGTAAGGGTGCCATTTACAATGTGGTGGACCCATGTTTGTCTTTTAACACTTTGGGGAGGCAGTATAGCACAGTGGTTTAAGGCTCTGAACTACAAATCTGGAGATCTGAGTTTGAATCCTACAGTCCTCACTTGCATACTGTGTGACCCTGAGCAAGTCATTTAACTTCCCTGTGCTCCCAGGTTGCACCTGTAAACAAGTTTTCAGCTTAGTGTGTCTCACCGGGTTAAACAATTGGGGAAAAAAACCTGAAGATGTTGTAAAGATTTAATTCACGGTGAAATTAAGGTGAATCCACTAACTTCCCCTGTGTGGATCAATTTATAATTTTTTGATATTTAGCATGAAATTCTCCTTTTGCAAGTTCACCCAGCAACTTTGCTTATAGCTTTGCCTTTGGGGGTACATTTGGGCCATGTTTTGTTAAAATGAGGCTACTGATAAACAAGTACCTCAAAGTCACATGGTACAGCTCTATACAGTATGACTGCTTCAATTTTGGTGTTGCAGTTAGTCAGTGGAGAATACAGGAGCTGGACCAGGTTTCTGTGGAGAAAATTATTGTTTTCTACACTAATTTTCAATACTTTAACAACTTTTGTCTTAGTCTTTTTTCATTTGTATTGAATCATTTGTGTTTTTAGTTTTTCTTTCTTTTATATTTTGCCTACATTATTATAACCTTTACTTAGTCCTATTTTCCCTTTTTAATTTTTTTTTTCTGGCTAAGTTTTCATTTCTCTCTTCCTGTTTTTCTCATTCTTTTGCTAAGGATGAAGGCTAGGGGTCATGTGATGACTCATGGAGGCATCATATGCCTGTGCTAAACAGTACCCTTTCTAGACACAGGGGTTTGGTGCCACAGAAGCAGTGATCAAGCAGCAATCCACAGCACTGCAGCAGCCCTAGTACAGCAGCAGCAAACCCCAATCCCAGTGCAGCAGCAGGCCCAAGTTCCAATAGCTCTGCAACAGCACCCAGTGCAGCAGTGTCAGCAAACATGACCCCATTACAGCAGCCCTCTGTTCCTCCAGCTCTACAGCAGCACTCCCAATTCCACAGTAGAAGCCTGAACACCTTGTGCTCCCCATGGTACCACCACCACCACTACTACAACAGCTGCCCCCCCAAGGAGCATCTTCCGAGTTCATCATCATCTGGCTCCTCAGTGTCACATGCAAAGCAGCCCAGGTCTTCTGTCATTTGGGAATTGTTCACTCTTGACCCCAATAAAGACAGTGTTGTCAAGTACAACCTTAACAATACACTACTCAGTCACAGAAGAAGGGCAGCCCCCTAGGTACTGGTGGGCAATGTACCAAAATTTAAAAATCTGCCACCTGAGCCAGTGGGAGGCCATGCAATGGTACATGATAAGTAGTGGTGGTCTTTCTGTGTCGCTGAGGGGGCAGTGCACAGTTTTTCAATTACAGTTATGCCATAGTGAGAGGCAAGGGCATGGGACAGCACCAGCAACACTGGCACCTGCACCTGCAGTGCCAACAACCACTGCAGGGGAGCTGGGACAACTGTTAGCTGAGCTGAGGGACCTCTGCCACCGAATTTCTTTAATGGAAGAAACTCTCCAGAAATTACTTGAAAACCTGTAAGTGCTAATAGAGGGAATTAACTACCTCCATCACAGTGGTGCTGGAGCTGTTTCATCTGGCAGTAGGCAATAAAATGACTTGTACTCCATCCTGCCTTATTCAGTCCTTTCATCTCTAGTCCTGCTCGCTGTCTGGTCCTCCCTCTTTTGTATACCATACTTTTCTCTAGCTATTACATACTCCTTCCTGCCTCCATTTAGTCTTTCTTCTCCCCTCTGTGTTTATAAAAAAAATAAGAATTTTAAAACTCCCAAAAAAATTTGAAACTTTTTTCCTGTCTTTCTCTTTAACCTTTTATATTGGTTTCTTTCTTGTCTTGATTTCTATCTCAGTTCTCTCTCTCTCTCCTTCTCAAAAAAAGTCACTGTTCTTAGTCCCCAAATTTTCTCCTAAACAAGAAAATATTAAATCGTGGTAGCTACTGCTGCACTGTTCAAGTTGTCCTCTCTGCCAATATTTGTCAAGTTCATTAGGTGACACAACTGCTAAAGCATACTATATAAATGTTGTACTTCCTGATGTTTTCTCCCTAACAAGAAATTATCAAATAATTGTAATATACTACTGCTACTATTGCTACATCATACTGTGTTGTGTTTCAGTCCTCCCACCACATTTCTTGTACTAATACACTTAAGGGGAAAGGGTGTTAAAAGCACAATATATATAAACTGTGTGTTCCCAGAATTTTTCCCAACTACCAGAATATATATTCCAGGCTGCTGCATGCTTCTACAACATGCTGCACCATGCATCAGTCCCTCACCACATTTCTTGCAATGCAGTTTAGGGGAAATTGTTCAAAAAGCTCAATGTACATAATTTGTGAGCTGTCAGAATTTTTCTCAAATACCACAATAATTATGTATCACATCAATACCATGCAGTAAATACAATGTGAGCATTTCAGCACTGCTTTACACGTGCATAGCAAAAACCATTAAATGCACATTTCTTCATAAGGCACAAAACCATGATTTTAATCACTTGTGCTGTGGCAGTAAAAGTGCAGGCTGAGCAATCCTTACAGGTTACAGGCAGTAATTCTGGGCAGAGTGGATGTACCCTCAGTCTTTTTCTGCTGGCAGCACTGTTTATGTTCAGGGACACTGGTTTACCGGGATTGAGAAAGGGCAAATTCCATTTTGCACATTGTGAAAAATGGTATTGTCACCTGTGTCTGCTAAGTCAAAATCCAGTTTTACCGGTGTTTGGTTTTTTGTACTTTATTTAACAATTTTTAACTCTCCTAACATGCATTTTAGCAATTTTGACCTCCACTATTGCACATCCTTCCATCCTTGTACCAATTTAAAGTTATTTTAGGTACAAGATATTATGGCAGCAACAGCACTACAGCCCCCATCCCTAAGATGTGATGGAAGCAGCACTATGACCCCATCCCTCTGGTATGATGGCAGCAGCAACAGCACTATGGCCCCTCCTTCAGGTGTGACAGAAGCAGAAGGACTGTGGTCCCCATCCCTTAGGTGTGATGGCAGCAGTACTATAGTCCCCATTCCTCAGGTGTGATGGCAGTATCAGCACTATGGCCCGCATCCCTCAGGTGTAATGGCAGCAGTACTACATTCCCCATCCCTCAGGTATGATGGCAGTAGCAGCACTATGGCCCCTACCCCTTAGGTGTGATGGCAGCAGTACTACATTCCCCATCCCTCAGGTGTGATGGCAGTATCAGCACTATCGGCCCTATCCCTCAGGTGGGAAGGCAGCAGTACTACATTTCCCATCCACCAATGGTGATGGCAGAAGCACTACAGGCCCCACCCCTCAGGTGTGATGGCAGGAGCAACAATGCAGACCACATCCCTCAGGGATGATGGCAGTAGTGACCACACTATGATCCCCTTTTTTCAACGCCCACACCTCACATGCACAAATTACAAATTACTTGGTCTCTTTGCTTGTTAGAACTCACATATGAATTAATCTGAACCACCACCACTAAGGTGGTCCACTTTTGTTTTTTTCCTAGCTATCATTTAACTGCCTGAATTGAATTTCTGCCTCTGACACCACTGATCAGGGTTTGGGAACAGACTTGAGTGTTGGAGGGCCTGCCGGGGGGTTGAAGGCTTGAGTGTCCAATGACAGCTGGCCTTCTCTTGGGAGGAAGGGTGGGTTCATGGCTCAGCATTTGCTGACTCCTGGTGGAGGCTAGAGGCACGGCAAAATGTCAGCCCTCACTGTGGGAGGGAGTGTGACAGATGTCAGCTTGTGCCTTGACAGCATGTGACCTGTCATGCTCCCAAGAAAATGGGAAAACACCCACTGGCCAACAGGATGATGGCTGCTGGTCCCTCCATAAGCCAGAAGCCCCAGACACAGGTGTCCGTTCTGACCCCTGCTGTGTCCGGGATACATAAGAAGTTCTTTGTGGTGATTCTCCTCCCCTGGTAGCCTCCCACAGGGGTAGGGGCCCACTCGATGAAGGGTTACTTTGGGTTACCTGGTAGCATGGCAATAAGGGGCAGTGAATGGCGATCAGGACTCAGCAGCGGTGGTAGGGGGCCTTGGCATGCCTGAAGGAGTGGATGGCTAGGGGGTAAGAGGAGCAAATAAAACTGCCTGAATTTGCTTCTTTGAAATAAAGTGTGTTCACCTAAAAAATCCACAACTGATTAGTGGAGGACCTTCAAATGGAAAATCATGCATCTCCCAAACATGTGGATGCTTTTTTTCGCTTGGTCTCCATGAAAAAGGTGTCTCTCAGTTTTCATGTCTGAGCTCAGATGTGAACTGAGCCCACCAGCATCATACAGACCCTGGGGTCTTACCTTCTGTGTGTCATTGAATGTGCTTTCAAAATCCACTGGCCAAGCATAAGTACACTTAAACTCTTAACATTTGCTTTTTGTTGAAGCAGTTAATCAGAAAACTTTTTGTTGTCACAGAGACTGAAACAGCAGGTGGGAGAAAAGGTGCAAATGATCTGATTCACCTAAATGGGGTGCTAACTGTGACTTCTGTTTGTAAGTAGTAAGGTAGTTTCTTCCTTGTAAACACACTTTCATTCAGACTAGTTTTCATTCAAACAACTGAGGATTTTGGATGGCCCTGCTGATTATAAATTTGAATAAGCTAGTTGGTAACAGTGATCCTGCACCTAGCAATCTACAACCTAGATGCTCACTTGCAAAGAATACAATAAAAACATGACTACAGTCTAAAAACAAGCTTATAAAACATATAAAATGTATCTGAATATTTATCATTACCTATGTGAAATAATTGCAGCCCGAGTAAAACTCAGGTAAATTACATGGTACCCTGACTACTGTATGATGTAGTAAACATATATTGGTATTTTTTTTATATTCTTTGTAAACCAGGTAAGGCCCACTAGGCAGAACTGCCTGTTTTCAGGGGTGACCCAGGAGCACTGGGGAGGTTAAGCGACTTGCTCAGAGACACACAGTATGCAAGTGGAGGTTGTGGGAATCAAAGTCAAGTCTGCTAGATGTACCCAGTTCAATCACTGTTTGTTACTCTAACCACTAGGCTATACTGCCAGCCATAATAACACCCATATATAATGTTTTAATACATGATTTAAATAATAGTGCACAGTACCTACAGTGCAAATTATGAACACTAAACACTTTACAACATTTTACTAAAACTGAATTATTTGCCAATCCATCTGCTTGTTTTTTCTTACACCAAATTGGGTGAATGGTTGACAGAGCACTGTAAATGGCTTTTGATCAGGCTTCATTATTCTACATCCAGAAACAGATAAAATGTGTTTATTCTGAATTTATTTAATATTGATTTTCTATGGCTCACTAAATAGAATCTAGCACTGAATGAGGCCGATGTTTTTACATTTTGGAAGAGAGGCAACACATCTTATCAGTTTAGGATTCATGTTAGGAACATAGGTTTTCTTCATATTTAAAACATATTCAAGTGTCAGTGTATTCATTTAGTAGTTTATGCTGTCTAATATATGCTGCAGAAAACAGTAAAGGATTGATTGTGAAGCACCCAGGGTCTGTAGTAGAACTTCCACAATTTCCCAGCAAGTTTTGCAAACACTCTCAGCAATTTCAGGTTACTTTTCCCACAGTTTTCCAGTGGCCCTGCCCAATGTGTGCTGATAC
The DNA here is from genome assembly GCA_016271365.2 of Neoceratodus forsteri. Classification (NCBI taxonomy): domain Eukaryota; kingdom Metazoa; phylum Chordata; order Ceratodontiformes; family Ceratodontidae; genus Neoceratodus; species Neoceratodus forsteri. The sequence goes on along the minus strand of CM057458.1, from coordinate 1,346,446,076 downwards.
TTGTATTTTTTTGTGTCATCCAGTGTAATATAAATAGAAAAAGATGTGTAGGCACATACTAAATGAAAACTGTGTTTTCAGGAAGGAAAGCAGTCCTCAGCTGATGGAGAGGTTGGTGGGAAGCATGGGTGGTTAAACTGAGTGGCCAGTTACAACAAAGCAGTGTGGGTGGTTTCCTTACTGATTCTATATGCAGCAAAGCAGAAAGAATATGAAGCACAGCAGCATTCATTTTAAGATGCTGAAATCTGGGCCGGCCCACCGGCACTGCGGTAGCACTACTGCTTGCAATACCAGCAACCTGGGGTCAGAAGCAAACTCGAGGTGCTGGAGGTCAGGCCAAGAGAGTAGGATCGAGCACCTGGAGGGCTGCTCCCTTCCTCCAGGGAGGGTGGGCTGCAGGTCCTGCTGTTTTACCACCACCTGGGTGACCACAGGTGGTGGTGCAATGGGGCTGCAGAGCAATCGGAAGGGGAGGACGCTAGCTGGCATCTGGAGCAGTGGCATGTCTCTATGTGCCCTACCTCCTTGGATACCCTCGAGTGCCAGTGCCCTCAGGAACAGAGACCAGAAAACCAGGGACAATCACCCCACATTGACCACTGGTAGAAGGGACCCGGTTGCCCCAGACTTCATAAACAGGCTCCATGAGGGACCCACTGTGCTGCCCGACACACACTAAGGGGCTGTGGAGGGGTGATCTGGGATCCCCTACCTTCCCACCTGGGAGGTACAACCCAGGGAGGATGGGGGCAGGCCCACAGGATCTCCCAAGCATTAACTGGGGTGAAACTAGGGGATAACCAGCCTAGGGATCTCTGAAAAGTGGAGACTGATGCTGTGAGATGGGGCATAGAAAGAGAAAATAAAACAATTAAAAAAGATGCTGAAATCTTAGGGATTCTGTGCAGTGACACGCAATTTCCGTGAGGCACTGGTACAAGAATTCAAAATCCACAAACCAAGCAGGATTCCATGATTTTTACCAGTGTTACTGGTAAAAATGGATAACCATGGTCCTTGTTTATGTTTCTTTAAACAACATCTTCTGTTACATTTCTTCTCTTGCTACCCCTCCACTCTACCTCTTACTCTTTAAGAAATGCTACCCATTGATAATTTCTTTCCCCCCCCAAATGACTGAAATCCATAGGAACAATAGCCTTCTTTGGAACAATTGTTTCCTTGGTCAGAGATCACCTGCTTTCCCCCTGCCTTCTGAAACTAAATACAGAATGTGAGCTGGTTACCAAACACTGTTGCAGTGTCTAACTTGTCAATAATTACCGGAACTTCTTTTTTACCATAGGGAAACCAAGGCATAATTCACTGTTATAAAGGAGCATTTATAATGGTGAACATGTGCCCAGTTTCCCTCGCACTGCGCAGGCGCCCCACCTCTGAAGTTCTTCCTCCTAGCCACTGTCCGCCTCATCTTTCCCCCTCTGGACCACTACTCGAACTCTGCAGTAAGTGCTGGCAGGCAGAAACTAATCAAAATAACAGAAATACCCTCAAAATGTTGGCTCCACACAAAACTGAATTAAAAAAAAATGTAAACAAAAGCGACTGACCGACCGTAAAGCGTGCACTCACAACTAAGCAGCCCGCGGTCGCACAAGAACGTCTTTTTTATTTTATAAACTGTGGCAAAAAAGGAAATCCCAGCAATTATATAAAATAAAATATGGGTCTGGGGGTGTGTGTGCAAACTCAAATTTTCACACACCCTTGGGGTTAGATGCAATGCAATTACCCCTCGAGCTTCGCTCTTGGGGTTTATGCAGCATCAAACCCCTCGGGTGTGTGTAAATTCTCATTACACACCCAGACCCATACTTTATTCTCTATATTACTGTTGCTACTAACTGCTGCTATAATGCATAAATCTTTGTCATGCTCCATTGTATGTATGTATGTATGATAATTATATAGCATTTTCCATTAAATTGTAAACTGCGGCTCTGTTTTACAGTGCAATTTAGATCACTACTGATGTGGCAGTAAAAAGTGCAGGCTGAGCAATCATCTGACAAAATAGAATAAAATGACTGTAAACAAGAAGGTTTCTTTACAGAACGTGGTGATATTGGACTTCAGAGCAAACAGATCTGCTGCAGCACATACATCACACTAAAATGGACTGAAAAGCAGTGCTGTCAAGTGGTGCACACAAAGCACAAAACTTAGTTTAAGATTGCATCTACAGCAGTGATCACATGACTGATCTGGAGGATGATTATGAAGTTTCTGTTTCTGTTTATGATAAATATGATGCAACTTTCTGAAAAGTCAGATCAAGTACATTTTATGTTGGCTTATTTGTGCCATTTTTGATTACAGCACTGACTGCATTTTTACTTAATATGTTCATTTTTGACAGCACAAGATATTTTAACTTGAACGAAGTGCTACGTTATGTTTATGCTTTCATGGTTCATTTTCACGGGGTGCCATTTGCGATGTAATGTCATTGCAAGGTGATTGTAATGTGCGGTTTTGATTTGTGGCTTATTTACTGTGCAGCTACTGACCACGCTGCATTTCCATGTGAAGTATTGACATGAAACTGAATAAATATGCCAAGCAGCTGCCTGCTGCTACATGGTGCCATGTTGTGTTTCAGTCCCACTCACACACTTCTTGTGATGCATTTTAGGGGAAATGGCATAAAAAAACACAATATACATAAATTGTGTGCTCACAGGATTTTTCTGAACCACCAGAATAAATAAGTCAGGCTGCTGCATGCTTTTGCAAAGTGATGCACTGGGTACCAGTCCCACCAACACTGTTCTTATTATGTACTTCAGGGAAAATTGTGCAAATAGCACAATATACCTAAATTGTGTGCTTCCAGAATTTTTCTCAACCACCAGAATAACTATGTCAGGCTGCTAAATGCTGCTACAAGATCCTGCACTGTGTATCAGTCCCACTAACACATTTTTTGTAATGCACTTTAGGGGAAATGGTATAAAATGCACAATATATATATAAACGGTGTGCTCCCAGAAGATTTTTTGTTTAATTCATAAATGTTAATTGTATGTCACTCTCTTGTTTTCTGCTCTTTTATCCCTCATTGCAAATATTTTTTCAGCTGTGTGATGGTCTAGAATCAGGAAGCAGTATAACATTAGTTTAAGTTTTTATAGAATAATTAGAAACACCATTTATTTACAAGGGTTATATGTCATATTGTACAGAGCTACAAAAGTAGTGTTTGGACAAAACACACAATTCATTGGTTTACAGCAAAACTTTATACATTCCTGTTACATTGTAAAGAGCTAGAAAAGTAGTATTTGGACACAAGGACACAGTACAGTGGTTGACTGAAAAATTTGTACATTCTTGTATGTCAGAAGGCCACTTCATGGAAGCATTGTCTGATAGGTAGGGGAGAGGGAGGAAGGTAGGGAATGCGACTGTGGGGAAATGAGAGGGGGTGGGAAGAAGAGGTGTATGTGCCCCGTGCAGAGGTGTTTTTGGTAGTTAAGTGCAAGTACAAGTGGATTTTTCAGCAAAATAGCTTTTAGGGCCATTTTGATTTGGGTGGGACTGATTATCCCCATGATAGAGGAAGAGAGCTCATTTAGCCATGACGGGGATCTAAGGGAGAAGGAACATTTAGCCAGGCTAGTCCTTTGGTAGGGGACTTGAAAAGGGTTCTTGATGGTACTACAGGTGGTGTGCTTGCATTGGGCAGGGACAAAGAGTGAACTAAGGGTGGGGGAGGAGTGTCCCTAGAAAGCATTAATACCCAGCATGCACATTTGATATTTGATGCATAGATGCAGGAGTAGCCATCCAGAATTATTATAGATGTGACAGTTGTGTGTCATTACATAGCAACATAGAAACATAGACTTTGACGGCAGATAAGGACCACTTGGCCCATCTAGTCTCAGCTCCTAGGATGAGACGACATGTGTTATTCAGTGCTACTCTTACTCTATTTAGGGTAGAGTCAGCAGCAGCTGCATAGACCACTAGCCCAAAGTCAAATATCAGGAGTATAGAGGATGTGACTGCCAGATGCCTAGCCTCCTCTGTCATGAGTGATTTGTGATGGTATAGGGCACCCAGTTTTTTATTTACTGCTTTCACTGTTTGTTCAACATGTTATGCAAAGGAGAGGTTGTCATCAAGGTAAACTCCTAGATATCTGAAGGTACTGAACTGCTCAAGGCTAGATCCCACCTGATTAATGATGGTAAGGGATTGGAGCACCTTCTTTTTTGGGGGACAGGAAATCAACGTTGACTTAGTTTTCTTGTAGTTTAAGATTAACTTGTTTTGGAGGAACCAGTGCTCCAAGGCTATGAAGCTTTGTTGCAAGTTAAGTGTGAGTTCTTGCTGGTTTCTACTGGTTGCAGAGACTACAGCTTCATCTACATAAAGGAGTACATGAGAGTTGGGGCAGGCCAGAGGAAGATTTTTGATGAATAAACTGAAGAGAAGGGGTCCAAGGATTGACCCTTGTGGTACCCCTACTGAGACATACCCTGTGTCAGAGGTCATCCAATTGATTTTACTTTTTGGGTAAGGCCTGCCATATATTCTTTGAACCAGTATACTGAGTCTTAGGAGAGCCCTAGGGTGGAGAGTTTATCAAGCAGAAGGGCGTGGTTAACAAAGTTGAAGGTCTTTGTTAAATCTGTGAAGATGGAGCCCACTAGTTGGCTGTTGTCAAATGCACTGCATGAAAAGTTGCTGTATTCAGGTAATACCGTTATGGTGATGTGTTGTTTTCTAAAGCCATTTTGTTGCTGGCATTGTATGCCATATTCACTTAGGTAGGTAAACAGTTGTGTAGCTACTATCTCCTCCAATACTTTGGAGAGTGGAGATAGTATAGAGATGGGGCGATAGTCGGAGACGACATCTTTAACCCCCCCTTTGTGTATGGTGTAACCAGGGCTGTCTTCCAGATACTCGGGAACTGGGCAAACTGTAGCGAGTGGTTAAAGAGCTTTCTTATAGGCACAATTAGGACATCCACTGCAGAAGCAAGAAGCTTCATGTCTATTGTGTCACTACCCATCCTTGTTTTCCCTAGTACCTTCTTGACATGTCAGAGGGTGTCCTATGTTGAAACCAATTTGAATTTGAAAGTTGGGCAAGGTGGGGAGTCAGGGGCCACTTTGGGCTTGGCCATGTGTGGGTTGGAAGGCATGTTAATAGAGTACAAGGTAGACAGTATATGGCTGAGGTCAGTGAATGTGAAATTAAAGATATTTGCAATTTCACTTGGATCTGTGACAATGGTGTTATTGTGAGCAATTAGGGTGTTGGTGGCCTTTTTTTCTTTACCTAGGAGGTCTTTCAGGGAGTCTCAGAACGTTCTGCTGTTATCCCATAGTTGGGTCTGCTTCATTCTGAAATAGGTAGCTTTGGCAGACCTTATTTCTCTTGTGCATTTATTTCTGGCTGCCTTATAGTTCTGTAAGTCCTGTGGGGGTACCAGTGGACCTTGCTTTGTACCATAGTTGGTCTCTTAACTTCATTTACACCCTTAAGGAGGGGGTTAGCCACTCAGCAGTATTACCACGAATCATTCATTTTTTGTAGGTGGCATATACAGTATGTGCACAGCTCTGTTGAATTTGTTAATGAGAAAGTCTAGTGTACGATCTATATCTGGGATTTAGTCCAGGAATCCCCAATCAACTGATGCCAGATGCAGCTTGATGGCATTTAGAGAGCTTTTTGGGAGGACCCTACTGTTCACTAGTTTGGGGGGGGGGGATTGGTGAGTTTTGCTGACCAATCACATAGACCTGGGGAGTGGTCCCAGAAGTTGTTTTTTTTTAATTCATAAATATTAATTGTATGTTGAAATGGCACAAAGATGCCATAGGCAGAGGCAGCAGAGGAGAAGTCTTGCATGCTGGATTAGAAGGTTGCAGGACAGGAGACCTGTAAAGACAAGAGAAAATTATTTAGACTGTACTAAATTAGCCACTGTGGGTGACCACAGAGATGGTGTATCCATTATCCACTCCCAGTCATACTTTACCTGTCATCTGTGATGAAGAAAAATAAATTATTTAGCCTGACTTGTCCTCTGTGTCACTGTGTACCTGTGAAAGGAAAACTTAAAACAGTAAAAAATGAAAAAATCATGCAATGATACTTGACATCAATTTACAGACCACTCAACCAAGAAGGGGAAAGAGACAGGGAAATGAACTCACAAATACTGAATGCTGCAGGGAAAGGAGAGATGGTAATAGTGGGAGACTTCAACCTGCCCAAAGTAGATTGGAACATTCTGTTCACAACATGTACCAGGAGTCAGATAATCCTAGAAGTATTGTAGACTGAGTTCCTGAATCAGAACATCAATGAACCCACCAGCAATGAGGCAATTCTTGATTTAGTGATCACGAATGAAGAGCACATACAAGAAATAATGGTTGAGTAGCCCCTGGGCAGAAGTGACCATCACACAGTGTGGTTCTGGTTGGTGATGGGCAGTGCAGAAAACTCCACTGAGATCACAATCCTGGATTTTAGGAGGGCAGACTTCAGGAAGATTGGCAAAGTCCTAAGGCTGCACCTCACAGGCATCAGAGCAGAAATGGGGTGGTTCAAAGGTGGTTCATCATTAAGGAGGGAATAATGGTTGTCACAGAGGAGTGCATTAGGCTCAAGGGGAAGAACTCAAGGGCTGAAGCACTCAACTGGTATAGTACTGAGGTTGCCCAGATAATAAGGGACAAGAGGTTAGCCTATAGGAAATTAAGAAAGCCCAAGAGAGAGGAGGTTAGGGAGAATTACCTAAAGAATGCTAGTAAGGCAAGTAAGGTAGTCATGTAGGCTAAGGCTCAGAAGGAACTTCAGTTAGCTAAGGAAATTAAGAAGGGAAGAAGGTCTTTTTTCACTGTATGAAAAAGAACAAGAAGGATGGGATTATTAGGCTTCAGAAAGGGGATGAGTGGGTGGAGTAGAATGAGGGAAAAGCAGAGGTACTGAACAAATACTTCTGTTCCATCTTCTCCAGGGGGAAAGACAGACCGGTACTTACAGGGGGGGAGAAGAGGAGCAGAGGGGAGCAAGGATGTGGTGGTAAAGGAGGATAGAGTGAGGGAAGGTCTGCTAGCATTGAAGGTGGAGAAATCACCAGGCTGTGATGGCATACACCCAAGGGTGCTGAGGGAACTGACAGAGGAACTTGTGGGGTTATTGGGGGGCCTGTTCAGTAGTTCACTTTAGTCAAGCATGGTACTGCAGAAATACTACATAAAGGCACCTGTGGTGCCCCTCAATAAGAGCAGTCTCAGGGATGACCCAGGGAATTACAGACTGGTCAGTCTGATCTCAATCATGTGCAAGCTCATGGATTCCATACTTTAGGAAAGGTCGGTAGATTATCTAGAGGAGCATGGTCTTCAGGATGTGAGGCAGCACAGATTTATGGGAGGTAGGTTGTGTCCAATGAATCTGATTGACTTCTTTGACTGGGTCACTGAAATAGTAGACAGGGGCCAAGCAGTGGACATCCTTTACCTGGACTTCAGCAAGGCCTTTGACTCTGTACCCCACAAAAAGTTAATTGGGAAGTTGTCAGACCTTGGGTTTGGGGAGAAGATGACCAGATGGGTAGAGAACTGCCTGAAGAGCAGGACCCAGATGATGGTGGGGGGGGATTATCTAGCACCAGGGAGGTCACTAGTGAGGTAATGCAGGGCTCAGTGCTGGGATCGATGTTGTTCAATGTCTTCATCAATGATATTGGGGTGCCATTAAGGGAAAATTGTGTCTATTTGCAGACAACACCAATCTTTAGGGGAGAGGGGAGCAGCTGAAGGGATACAGGACCTACAAGATGACCTTGAAAAGCTTGAGCATTGTTCCCGGATTTAGCAGCTTAGCTTCAATGCCAAGAAATGTGAAGTTATGTACACTGGAGCCAAGAATCCCGGGAAGGGGCACAACTTTGGAGGGGTCCGGGTATCTGCAACAGAGAAAGAGAAGGATCTGGGGGTGATGATCTCTAGTGACTTGAAGCACTCCATGCCGTGCTGGAAAGCAGCAGCAAGGGCAAATAAAATATTGTACTGCATAGTCAGGGGGATCAGCAACATGAGAGTGGAGGTCATTCTGCCATTGTACAGGTCACCAGTGAGGCTCCATCTGAAGTATGTAGTACAGTACTGGTGCCCGCACCTTAAAAAGGATATTAACCTGCTGGAGACTGTCCAGAGGAGGGCAACTTCAATTATCATGGGCCAGCTGGCTAGTACATATGAGGAGCAGTTGAGGGCCATGAACATGTACTCCTTGGAGGAGACAAGAGAGAGAGGGGACATGATTGAGGCCATCTAGTACTTGAAGGTGATAAATAGGATTAATAAAGAGGGTCTCTTTAAGCTAAGTGACAACTGAAACACAAGCAGATACAGTCTTAATTTGTAGTGGGAGATTTTGGAAGGAGGCTAAGGAAGCATTTCTTCACAGAGAGGGTGGAGGTCAGTTGGAATGTGCTGATGGAGGATGTGGTCTCTCTGAAGAAGGTGGTCAGCTTTAAAAGAGGCTGGGACAGACTTAAGGGGAAAGTAAGGGTCCTGGGATGGGCCGATGGAAAAGATGGGAGGACTGGGGAGGAGACAGGGTAAGAAGCTTAAGCTATGGACCCTGTAATATGAGCAAACTAGCTACACCAAATGGCCCTATTCTGCTGGCTTATTCATATGTTTGTATGTTCATAACGGTGTGTACAGGCACTATGGTGCCACAAAGAGGGGTGGTGGAGGAAGAAGCAGCTTAAGATGGCACCTTGCATGCAGCCTGGCTTGCCAGTCTTCCCTGTGAATGGTCAAACCTACAATGAGAGGGAGACCAAAGGAAAGAATGAAACACATTTTTAATGTCTTGCAAGCAAATGTGGAAGCTCCTTCTGTTCATGGCAGACTCATTGCCAACAGTGAGGGATAAGGAGTGTGAACAACAGTGGCAGTATAGCCTAGAGGTTAGAGGAATGAGGTGTGAATGAGCTTGGTACATCCAGTAGACCAGACCTGAGTTTGATTCTCACAACCTCCACTTGCATACTGTGTGACTCTGAGCAAGTCACTTAACCACCCAGAGCTCTCAGATCACCCCTGAAAACAAGCACTTGTGCCTAGTGGGCCTTATCCAGTTACCAAAGACTAAAATAAAAAAAAAAATTTAAAGTAACTTACCATCACTGAAGATAATTTTGGGCCTTGCTGGACCTCAGGTCTTGCTGCCTGGATGGGCTGGGTGGCTGGAGGCTTGGCTCAAGGGCTGCCTAGCTGGCTGGAGGGCTGGCTGGCACCTGCATTTATGCTGGAGTAAGAGTCCATATTTCTAGTCTGGATGAATGCAGTGCAGGCGATGGTGGCCTGTATTGTTTGTGGGTAAAAAGAACACAAGCAGACCAGTGGAGGAGTAGGTAGTGGTTTGATTGCTGGAGGATACATGGTCTTCATGGCTGACAATGGCACTTATGACTTAAGAGTGTATGCATGCGGTGGAAGTAGAGGTGGCCAATCTTATTGTTGCCAAACTTGTCATTTAAATGTTGTGGTGTTCACTGATTTTATAGTTTGTCTGTAGTCAAGACATAGGAGAGGTAGAGAAAGAGGTAGGGAGAGAGGTAATCAGATGGATGTATAGCATAGTAGCACAGCTTGGGGAAATATATAGTGACTCAAAAACAAAACAGAATCATAAAGAAAAGGATTCGACTGATAAGGACTAAAGGATGGTCAGAATACATTTCTTTTTATGCTTCAGTCATCCTCATCAAGGCAGAAGCTCTCACAGTTTTCAAGATTGGAGCTGTCCCAAAATGAGAATTCTTTCTCCATCTGTGCTTCGGCTACCTTAGTAGAAGAGAAGTTGCCAATGCTGATAACATCAGGCTCTTCAGGTTCATCTTCACCACCACCACCACCACCTCCACCTTCATGCAGTAGGAGCACAGACGTAATTGTATTGCATGGAATGTGCCCTGCATTCATGTTAATAAACGTGAGCATGCCAACATTTGTAGAAGAAAGATTTGTATGCCTGTCCTGCAGAATGGCTCCCACTGAACTGAATACCTTTCTACACTGACACTCAAGGGTAGACAACTCAGTTATTTGACTGCTACAGAGGCAGTGCTGACCAATTAGTGACCTTGCTACTCCAGTACAGCAAGGACTCTTCCTTGATGGAAGGTGACTGATGTTTGCCAAATATGCATCCACCATGCATTACGCTGCCTGCAATCCTGCATCAATCCTGCATCAACCTCCTCCTTTTCAATTCCCACCTAGCAGAAAATATCACAAAGTAGATTTGTAATTCCTTTCTTCTGTTACCTTGTATGTTTTATCATCACGTTTACCATCTCGGGGGACAGAAACACCTGACCTCCGTTCACTTTCATGTTGTGCCTTACATAACTGTCACTTTAACATATGCATCCCATGTACCAGTCTTATTAGCTGATCATTTAAATTTTGGACGTGATAACACCCACCTTTAAGTACTGATGACTGGTCCCATCAATATCGTAGGTCCAGCAAAAAAGTTAGCATTCAGGAGGTAAAAGGATACAGAGAGAGAGGAAGGTAGGAATGTGTATCAAGAAAAACAGAGGGTGGCAGAGAAAGGAATTAGGAGCACAACAGCACAGATAGAGGAGAAAATAGCCCAGGCAGTGCAGAAAGGGATTGCGTTTTACAGGTATGTAAGTGAAGAGAGAAAGACAAGGCAAAAGGTAATAAGGCTTAGTAAAAAAGGAGGGAAGTGTGTGGTGGGGGACCAGGAAAAAGCAGACATCTTGAACAAGTACAGTATTTTGTTCAGTGTTCACAGATGAAGGGGAAGGAGTGGGAAAACAGATAAGGGCCAGGAGCATTGAAGAAAGGGAGGTAGACACTAGTCCATTTACAGAGGAGAGGGGTCTGAGAGAACTCGCAAATCTGAAAGTGGACAAGTCAATGGGACCTGAAGGGGTGCATCCAAGGATATTGAAGGAGCTCAGGGAGGTGCTGGCTGCACCTCTGAGAGCCCTGTTTAACCACTCACTGGAGACAGGAGTGGTCCTGGAGGACTGGAGGAGGGCAGATGTAGTCCCACTTCACAAAAGTGGTAGTAGGGAGAAGACTGGCAACTACAGACCAAGTCAGCCTGACTTCAATGTTTGGGAAATTAATGGAATCACTACTGAAGGAGAAAACTGTGGAATATCTGAAATCCTTTGGCCTTCATGATCCAAGGCAGCATGGAATCACTGGGAGAGATCATGTCAAGCATATCTGATAGATTTATTTGACTTGGTGATCAGGAAATTGGATCAGGGTGGAGTGGTGGCCATAGCATACCTAGATTTCTGTAAGGCATCTAACATTGTTCCACATAGGAGACCTGCAAACAAGCTGGGAAGCCTAGGAGTCGGTCCAAAGGAGGTAAACTTGGTGAGAAATTGGTTGGGGGATAAGAAACAGAGGGTGGTAGTAAGCAGAGTTTACTCTGAGGAAGGGATGGTGAAAAGCGGGGTGCCACAGGGATCAGTACTGGGATCAGTCCTCTTTAATGTCTTTATTAGCGACATTGCAGAGGGGCTAAAAGGAAGGTATGCCTCTTTTCAGATGACACTAAAATCTGTAATAGGGTAGACATTCTGGGTGTGGGTGGAAAAAGTGAATAGTGATATAGGAAATTTAAAGGAGTGGTCAAGGGTGTGGCAGCTAGGTTTCAACGCAAAGAAGTGCAAAATCATGCACTTGGGGCACAGAAACCTAGGGGTGGAGTACAAAATGGGATTTGTGAGTGGGGGTTAGTATTAACCACCACCAAGCAGGAACGGGACTCGGTAGTAATCATATCTGATGACCTAAATGTAGCTAGACAGTGTAACAAGGCAGTGGGGGAGAGCTAGTGGGATGCTAGGATGCATAGGGAGGGATATCACCAACAGAGAGAGGTGGTGTTACTGCTGTGTAAATCACTGGTGAGACCTAGCCAAGAGTGCTGTGTCCAGTTCTGGGGACCACATCTCTGGAAGGACATAGACAGGGTAGAGGAGGTGCAAAGGAGGGCAGCCAAAATGGTGCAGGGTCTGCATCACAAGCCCTATGAGGTCGAGACTGAAGAACCTTGATATGTACATCCTGGAGGAAAGGGGGGGATATGACAGAAACATTCAAATACCCCACGGGTATCAAGTTCAAGAGGGTAGCATTTTTCGCAATAAAAGATGCTCAAGAACAAGGGGACATGCAATGAATCTGGAGGGGGGAGGCTCAGGGGAGATGTGAGGAAGTACTTCTTCACAGAAAGAGTGGTGGATGCCTGGAACAGCCTCCCAGCAGAGGCTGTGGTGGCAAATACAATAATGGGATTCAAGAATGCATGGGATAGGCATAAGGGAGCCTTAGATGTTAGTAAAGGGGGGGAGGTAAAGCCAGAGATCAAGTAGCATCTGCCCTGTTATAGTAGGTAGGGAAAATGGGCAGACTCGGTAGGCCAAGTTGTCCTTGTCTGCCATCAATATATACGTTTCTATGATAGCAATCCCAAAATTTGCAGAATGCAGGAAATATGACTATTGTAGTTTAAGACAGGGAGCATGTGTTCCATTAAGGCATAGCTTCCTGTATCATACCTGCCTCCAGCACTGGTTGTACATTGAACAGCGTCAGCCTAAGCACCCATAGAAGTGGCATGACCAGACGGATACAGGCAGTGTCACTGTGCACAGCTTTTGTAGCACATTCAAATGGCCTTAGAATCATGATCCAGCCATCCATTAGTCACCATTGGTGTGTTGTCAAAGACATGGATGCATTCTCTGTCTCAGCTTTTATGCAGCAGCTGATATTCAAATGACTTTTTACTGCCTGTACATGTGCTTGATGATGCACAGTGTCATGTTCTTTCTGGTGATGACTTCCAGCTTCAAATGGTGCTGTGGAAGTTTGTTCTGGATGTGCAGTTGCCTGACATGGTCATGAGCTTTATCGGAACAGGCAAAGAGGGTACAAATGCAATGGGCTACAGTCAACATGGATTTCATATCAGAATATACAAGAAACTCCTGGATAATGAGATGAAGACAGTGTGCCATACATGTCACCCTTAGAAACTCCATATCACTGATGCATTTCACTGCATTCAATCCATTATCACTCATAAAGAAACCTGCTCTCAGTGAATGGGGGTGGAGCCACTCATTAATCACAGTCAGTCACAATTTTAGCATTTTGTGACCTGTGCTGGATCCAGTTACACTCTTCATTTCCTGCGTGGCATGCTGGCAAATATCCAGTTTTGCTACACCCACAATCAGGGCCAGATTTACCATTATGCCAATTAAGCCATTGTTGAGGGCCTCAAGGCCAATAGGGACCTTCCAGCCCTGGAGTTTGAGCATTTACTGATATGGAGGGGGCCCACAAAGTATGGCTTGGAGTTGAGCCCCCATGTCCTTTAATCTGGCCCTGCCCACAATTGGACTTAGTACAATTTCCCCCCTTGCCAGGGTTACATAGTACTCCAGGTACTTATGCCCAGTGTGTTGTAATGCACTGATAGGAGCTCCCAGCTGTTTGGCCATTGATCCACATATCCATGCTGATATGTATGAATGGTGATGCTGAATGCAGCATTGCTTGTATTACCATGTGTTACACTGTCCCATAAAGGTTAGGAATGGTACATGTGGAGAAGTAAGTTCTTAAGGGAATCTGCCATTTGGGACAGGCACTTGCCATCAACATTCTAAATGCCACATTCTCCACTAAAGAGAATGGCAATAGACTAATCGCCAGCATTTCAGCTGTTGCTGAATTCAGTTAATGTGCAATAGCATGACTGAGTGAGTAGTTGACATGACACTCAAACATGCTATGCAGCATAGGCTGGGCCTTTCTAGGTATTGGGCTACCAAACAGCCGGACTCAGCATGGTGGCATGACCAGTGGGTACTATTTTTACGCCAATGGATTCACAGGAGCTGCTGAGTTGAATGCAGTGATTTAGGGTGTTTTTTGCAACGGAGTTGCTGTGCTTCAGTACCGATAGGTGCTAATACTTAACATTGCTGCTATGATCACTTCAAGGCAGTCCCACAGACTCTTCCTCATCTCTGTAGTAGTCCTCCTCATCTCTGTAGTAGTCCTCCACAGTCAATTATCCCCCCACTGGGACTATTTATCTGCTACTTCTGGATACCTTCACAAATGCAGAGTTTAAGTAAGAGGGACCCCTGCATTGGCTTCCTTTTGGTGCTGTCCAGTGTAACAGGTGCCTGGATTTTAGGTGTGTGTGTGTGGTGGCAACCAGTGCCTAGGTGGCTACCCTTTTACCCCTAACTAACATGTGCTTGACAGAGCTGACAGCCTCTGTTTTGTCAGCTGGACCCAGTAAATAAAATTCCTAAACTAGGGATTTTGTAATTCTTTATTTGACATGGTGGTGGGAGTGGGACAGACGATGGATGGAAATGGGTGTTTTTTTTGTGATGCTCTATGCACTTTGACACTGAATGACTCATGCAGTGTAATGAGCTCAACACTGATAAAAAGATCAACTGCAGTGTTGGGGGAACTTTGGTAGTTCCATGACATACTGGTGTGCAGAACCATACATGTTCAACAGCATCACCCTTCCTCTTTCCCTTTTCTGATTCCAGTAGGGAATCTAGGCGATCATCCCCACTGCCACTGGTATCGTCTTCCTGCTGCGCTCTGTCCTCCTTTACATTTTCTAGACTCTCTCTCCCTCTCATCAACTTTAGTCAGAGATACATTTTTGAATTCAGTCTTTTATGACTGCACAATGGTCAGAGCTCCCTCTACAGTCTCTGCTGTCATGGTCCAGCTCCACACTGTCATTTGGGAATGAGAAACTATCCTCAAGAGTAGGTTAAACACCACCACTATCAGGAGTTACAGGGACACCAACAACCTCCTCCTCAACCACTGTGCTTGAACCAAACATTTTGTTACCTTTTGGAATGCTCCTCTTGTCTCTGCTTCCCCCAGCACCCACCAGCATTAATACTGCAGATGTGTCAGAGAAACATTTGGACACACTAATGCCACTGCCACTGTGGATAGGTACTCCTTTACTACTACCTGCCCTGGGAAGATGAAGGTGCTGCAGATATACTGTCATTTTTATAGTTGCAAAACCCATTTGTGCCACAGAACTCATGCACTTCTTTGTTGCCTCCTTGGCACCTACTGAATCCCTTTAGTCAAGTGTCTCTTCTCAGTCATTTTATAAATGTTATATATTTACATTTATAATATTGAAAGGAACCCTGTAGTAAAACTTAATAGCAGCAGCAGACAACACCTCCCCTGAGGAATTAGAAGTGTGATCTGCTTCTGTATAGAACAGTTTACTGAGATAATAGTAGCTACAGCAAAATCACCAAAAAAAAGGTTTTGTTTTTTTTTTACAATTTTTTAGTAGGATGGGATTAACAAGACCCACAAGATGGGTAATTAACAAGCAACACCATCATTTGAAGAACTTAACAAAATAACTACAATGGATATCATTGCCTTGGGAGAAACCTGGCTCTCTCCCCAGATTCTAGACTTGATGGTAACCCTCGCCGGCTATAACCTCTACTGGGCTGACCGGCAATGTAGGTGAGTGGGTAGCTGCACCATCTATTTTAAGGACTCATTACATGGACTGCTACTCCCCCCCAGTTGGAATTGGGGCCCCAGGCCCTTATACTCAAACTTACCCTGGGATGCTCCAACACCCCCCTCCTCATCACTGTGGTTTACATCCCCCCTAGGGACCAGAAAGTGGCTTTCCACTCTGTCCTGTCCTATCTCTCCACCCTCCTGCAACAAAATGAAAAAATTGTACTTGGCGACTTCAACGTCAACTGACTGGCTAAGACCGCTGCCCAAGTCATCGATGCTGCTACAGCCCAAGACCTAATACAGGTAGTCCCCTCCCCCATGTGGCTGAATCATAGCACTGAATCCTTCTCCTTACTGGACTTGGTCTTCACCAACGGCCCCCCATAAAATCACAAGCACCACCATGCTCCCAAACATGCTTAGTGACCATTCTCCAGTTCTCTGCTTCTGGTTTTGTAAAACCCCAAAGACCCCTCCCAAACTAATCCTCCAATGCAAGCTTGGTCCTGGAAAACTTGCTTTGCTAAAATCCCACCTCAGAGCAATAGACTGGTCATTCTTAACTAATACCCTTGACCCTGACCGTGCCCTTGACCTCTTCATTATCACCTTTAATACTATCTGTGATACGTTCACCCCTTTACTAAAAGAATGATCAAAGGCAACCCTGCCCCTTGGATTACTGACCACCTACTGGGTTTGGTGCAGACTCGTGACTCCCTTTGGCACCTGTCCAATGAGGTTGGCAGGCCAACTGATAGGCATAGGTATAGAGAGGCCTGGAACAAATGCACATGGACCTCATGCAAAGTCAAAGCCGAGTACTATAAATCTTCCCTCACCTCTGTCTGGGTGCAAATTCTGGAATAATATAAAGGAAATCTGTGGCAAAGACCCAAATCCCCCCCCAATCAGATTGCTGTTGATGGGTGCCTAACCTCTGACCCCTCTTGCATAGCCATAGCCTTTAATCACACCTTCACTAACCACAGCCATGTCCTCCCCCCTAACTTCTTTGACCTACCCCCGGACAGTTCCCCCTTTCACCCCGCTGCCCCTCCCTTTCACCTGTGCTGCATCACCCCTAAGACTGCCGAGCCTTACCTCAAAAAAGCCCCAAGTCACTCCCGCTACAGTAGTGACTCCTTAGACCTGAAACTTCTCCAGCTTACACTCCTGGAGGTCCTCAACCCCCTCACCCACATTCTTAATTGCTCTCTCTGCCAAGGGAAATTTCCTACCCAATGGAAATCTGCTTTTATAACCCCCATATTCAAGAGTGGAGACTTCACTTCCACCAACAACTAATGCCCCATCTCTATCCTCCCACCACTATCTAAGGCACTGGAGTGCATCATTTCTGATCAGCCCACTGACCACCTTAACAAACATGACCTACTCTATACAGAGCCACATGGATTCCACAAAGGACATAGCACAACTACAGCCCTCCTAGAGTTCACCACCCATGTCCACTCTGCTTTAGACAGAGGTCATATCACTGGCGCTGTCTTTGTTGACCTCTCTAAGGCATTTGACACCGTCAACCACTCCCTCTTACTGGCCGCTCTCTCCAGCATTGGTTTCTCACGGGACACTCTGGGTTGGTTCACTGATTACTTGTCAGACTGATCCCAACAGGTTAAAATTGGTACTACTTTGTCCAACAGGCTCCCAGTTAGCTGAGGAGAACCGCAAGGGTCCATCCTTTGTCTCCTGCTCTTCAGGCTCTACCTTAACACCCTCCCCTCCTCCTGCACTGGCAACATGCTACTTTACGTGAATGACGCTGTCCTATACTCATCAAATCCTGACCCTGCTCAACTCCACCTATCCCTCCAATCTTCCTTCAGTGAAGCTGAGAAGTGGTTCTCCACTCAGCGCCTTATACTCAACTACAAGAAGACTAAGGCCATGTTCTTATCACACCCACAGAACTCCCGTAAGGAGCTATGTCCCCAAATTCTAGCTGTCAACAGGTCTCCTCTCAAGCAAGTGGACTCCTTCAAATATCTGGGCATCACCCTGGACCCGGCCCTTAACTTCCTCCAACACATCCATCATCTGTTCACTGCCCTTAATGTCCAACTCGGCATACTCTACTGGTTCACACACTGTCTTACGCCAGATGCCTTCCTCCTGCAGTCTCATCCTCGGTTCTCTCCTTCCTTGACTATGGAATTCTTATATATAGTGCTGCTGCCCCCTCAGCCCTGTCCAGACTCTGTCTCTCCCTGAACAAAGCCTACTGCCTAATCCTGCGCTGTGACCGTCTCACCCACACCTGCTCACTCTACCAACTGACTTAACCTTGACAACAGGATCTGTTTCCACACCTGCCTAATGACCAAAAAGATCGACCTCAGACTCTCCCCCCTCCCCGGGTCTCACCTCACCTCAATAATACACCCTACTCCGATGCTTAAAATCACTCACAGCTCTGGAAAGCAGTTCCTATCGGTTCCCTGCTTCCGAACCTCCCAGTTGCAAAGATCCTTCAGCCACAAGGCCCCATCATGGATGAATGGTCTGCTTAGCTCACTCGCAAATGAAAATAGAATTGACCCCTTTAAAACCTCTGTCTCAGGAACCACCCCCCAGTCCACTAACCCCTGTGATTGCCACTAATCCCTCCCTGACCCCCCTCACTCCCTTGACTATGGCCTCTGGCCTGCTTACCACCCCCCCCCAGTCTATTTGCATGACAACCTCTTTATTTAGTGCTTATAAACTATTCTGCTTGAACAATGTACTAAACTCCTAGTTGCCTTTTGTCGTATTTACTTTTTGTATCTGTTTATCTGTGTCCTGCACTGAAATGTAACAATGCTGTAATGTACTTCTCTCTGTTATGTGAAACCTCTGTAAATGAGTCCTTGAATCAAAGGTACTTTTAAAATCCTTATCAATAAAAATAAAAAATAGAAAGAGACTGACACAATACTTCACTTTATTTATTTGTCTATTGAATTTTGTTAACCAGGTAGGCCCACTTGAACCAAGGCTCCTTTCTTCAAAGGGTGATCTGGAATTAATTGCACATGATACATGTAATATAGATTATTCAGTGTCAGAATATACAAACATGAACATAGCAAGTCAAGTACGTATAAGTTATAGATACTGGGCTGGATATTCAAACTGCGTCATTCTGTGGCGTAAGCCCTTGCGCTGCACAAAATAGTTGTGCTGGGGTGTGGCCAGGGCGATATTCAATGGAGTTGCACTATTGAGCAACTCCTTTGAATATCACCCCCCAGCCACAGCCACTGTGCATGGTGCAGTGGAACTTGCGCCACCTCAAGTGGTCAGAGTGGAGCATTCAGGATGCGGTGGCGCAAGTTCCATTGCGCCATGCGCAAAGTTCCGATATTCAAAAGATGACATGCAAATGGGGCCATAATTCATGCAAGGCACAGGAGGGGCCATTTGCATCTATTGATGGCCCCATTTGCATGCCATTAGCATGCAGGTGTGCCGATCCCCGAGGACTTGTGCCTGGCGCCCTGCCAGGCAGCAGCCGTCAGGGACCGACACCCCCTGCAGCCCGATCGCGGGCATAACTGTTGTAATCCCCCTCCCCCGACTGGCCTGATCACGGGCATAATAGTTTGAATCCCCACCCTGACCCAGCTCAATCGCGGGCATAACATTTCAGAATCACCCCACCCCGACTGGCCCGATCGAGGGCATAACTGAATTCATTCACATATCTGGACTGCCTTGTACAGTATGGGCTGCACACACATTGGCTCTTGCTCTGAACCAGTGGACAGCTCTACTGAGCAGTCAGTCGGTAGGCGGCCAGGCGGCAGGGAGGTGGGATGCTGCTGCCCGCCGGCTGGCGTGGGGAGCAGGAGTGGTGGGGCTCCATGGGTGGGTGGAATGGGGGCCACTAGATCACCAGGGTACATGGATCTTGGGGGTGGTGGACTCTAATGCCCGCGATCGGGCTTGGCGGTCCACTGGACCACCAGGGATATGTTCTTGAGGGGTTGAACTCTGTTCTGCCGATCGGGCTAGTGGGGGTGGGGGGATTACTATGGGTTTGCCCACAATCGGGCCAGTCAGGGAGGGAGTTGCTACATGCCCGTGGTCGGGCCCAGTCAGAGGTTACTATTATACCCTTGATTGGGCTGCAGGGGCACAGGGAGTAAGTCGAGGGCCACCCACAGGTGGCAGCTGCTGTGTGGCGCCCTGCAATGCTGCAGCTCACCTGTGGGTGGCCCTCAACTTACTCCTTTTTTTTTTTTGCTCAAAGTTGTGCAGGCGCAGGTTGAGGGTTGCCCCTGCACTACTCTGCACAGCCCGCTGAATATCGGGCTGTGCAGTTTATGCATGGTTCCTCCCCCTCCAGTTGAGCATGCCTTCATTAGCATTGCACTTTTGCTCAGCTTGACTTCGGGGGCGTAACTGCCTCCTGCTGAATATGGCAGAATGGCGCAATTTCGGACTTGCACAGGTGCAACCCTATTGCGCATGGCGCAACCCTTTTGAATATCCAGCCCACTGTATCTATAAGAGTACAGGAGATTAGTACTCAAACAACACAAAATAACACAGTAATGTACATTCAAAAGGGGTTTCATAGCATTATGCTGTGGATCAAGATACAGAATGCAATGTACAGTTTGAAGGCATAGCATCACCAAGTGCAAGTCAGAGCCCCTGTGGAGAGGCAACACTTACAGATCAGCAATTACAAGAGCACAGGCTGTGCTCAAGTAGCTTTACCTTTAGGCCTTTTTTAAATCCTTCAAGTAAAGAGTAGTTTTGGAGGGAATCAGGAAGAGTGTTCTGCAGGGATGGAGCTGAGTTGGGAAAGGATCTCACTCCCACACTAAACCTTACTCTGGGTTTTTCTAATGAAGGGCAAGCAGAGGAAATAAGCACTCTACCTAATGGTTTAAGATGCAAGATGCCTTGGAGGCAGGGAGGAGTTGGATCTTTTAAGTTTTGCTGGTGAGGCAATAGAGAGGATATTACAGCCTGACCTCCAAGGATGGCCAGTTCAAGGTGAAGAAAATATTGCAATGATACATCATAAGGGGGCACCAAATGTACATTGGCCAATCTTATTATAGAGGACTTTAAGTTTCTTAAGCTCAGTGCTTCTCAGGGGAGTTAAGAGTTAGGGCTTCATATTGTAAGAGAGGAAGGAGTGTGCTTTTGGCAATGACCAGACAAGTTTCCTTTCTTAGGCTGTTACATAGTAAGAGATGTGCGAAATTAGGAAATTTTGTTATGCAAAATATTTTGTGAAATTCATGCATTTCACAAAATATTTTGCAGGTGCGAAATGTGAAAATCCGCCAGCGATATACAAAATTTCGCCCACGGAATGGCAAAATTTTGGAAAAATGTTGCTGTTTCAGGTGAAATTGTGCATTTTGGAGTGAAATTTCACATTCCCTAGGCAAAATATCGTAGAACAGTGGAATTTAATTAAATGTTTCGGACAGAAAAAAAATTGCCAGTTTCGTGGCAATTTCACCACTGAAATTTAATTTTGCAACATCTCTATACATAGTTCGTGTAACAAGCCAATTTTTGGGTGCAAGGATTTAGAAACATAATCAATATGGGTTCTGAAGGAGACTTCTTGGTCCACTTATAGCCCTAGGTATTTTATTGCCTCAACCACCTCAATGCGATTACTGCCTGAGGTGACCAAATCTAGGAGGAGCTGCCTGTTTGCACCCAAATGTCTGGGGCCAAACAATATGGATTTTGTCCTTTTTAGTATTAAGAACCAGTTCATGGGACATGAACCACCCTTCAAGCATCTGGAAGTCCTCAGCAGGAAGACAGTTAATGAAGGTGACATCAGTGGGGCTCCTGTTTAGTACTGCACCATCAGCATAAAGCTGAGTGTGCACCCCTCCACAATGAGCAGGTAAATCATTTTATGAACAAAGAAAAGTGCAACAGGCCTGAAATGGACTCTGAGGGGCTCTGACAGTTATGGGTCATAGTGAGGATTGAGTGCCTTTGCATTACACCTTCTGTGACCTATCAATCAGATAATAAGAGAACCACCAGCAGGACAGACTATCTAGACCCAACCTCTTGAGTTTTTATAGCAGTAGATCATGGTTAACTATGTCAGATACTTCAGTGAGATCTACAAAGATTGCATCAGTCATTTACCCCCTGTCCATGTCACCCAGGATATCAGTGATCAGCCAAACCTGTGTGGTGTCCATATCATGAAGTTTTTGAAAGCCATGTCGCCAGTCAGTCAAGAGGTGATGCTGCTCTAAATATTTTTGAACAGGTTATTTATTTGGTTTTTGCTGACTGGGTAGGTGCACTAGACAAAAGCAATGCCTATTTTCAGGCATGACCCAGGAGGGTTACAGACAAAAATGAACAGAAAATTACAAGGATACAAAAGTACAAAACAACAATGTGGTCTGTCAAAATGCAGGAGGAAATATGAAACAATGAGCGGCACAAAGAGATATTAGAAAACAACCATAATAAGTGCAAAATTGTCCTGAGTTAGAACATGATAAAGCCAGAATTAAGTGTGAATACAATGGATCAGTTGCGTAAGCACTTATCATTAACCAGGAGGAACTTACAAAGTTTTGTCTTGAAAACCTGGTGTTACTTGGAGCATCTTAATGGCATTGGGAAAGAGTTCCAGAGCTTGGGAGCAAATGCTGAGATTGCATGTTCACCAATCTTTGTAGCACATTTAAATACGTCCAGAAGTGGCTTATTAGTTGACCTCAAGGGATAGGCCTGTGAGGTGTGTTTGAACATGCTGGCCAGTGCCACTGGTGTACCGGTTCTAATAATGTTGTCAATAGTACATCCAGCAGTGTACAGTCGATAAGAGGATGGGGAGAGCCAGCCAAGGTGCTAGTAGAGGACACAGTGATGGGTATGCCTTGGCATGGAGAGGACAAATCAACACATTATTATAACATGTATTCCATTTACTTAAGGCAACTTTGTTGGCCTCCATGTAGGTTATCAGCCCATAGGTAAGGCCAGGCCATAGGACATCCTGGGCAATGGACAGCCTGATGGCTTCAGTAAGAGTATACTTAATTTTGTAGGCAGGACCAAGCTTTGAGTTTACTGCCTTACAGGTAGCTGTCAGATGTAGGTTAAAATCCAGAGCAGGGTCTAAAGTGACTCCAAGATACCTGAAGGAGTCAACAACCTCTAGTGGGGAGCCATCTTGACCACAGACATTTAAGGCGGAGGGATAGGCCATAATTCTAGGCACTGAGCCAAAGAGCATAGTAAGTGTCTTTTTGGTATTCATGATGAATCTGTTTTGCTTTATCCAGGCCTGGGTAAACTCAAAATCCTCATTCAGCTTTGTGTTAATGGCTGCTATGTCTGCGGTGCTGGTATACAGAACCATGTCATTGGCATAAAGTATGGTTGAGCATGAACCTGCCACTCTGGGCAGATTGTTGAGAAAAAGAGAGATGAGTAAAGGACCGAGTATGTATCCTTGAGGTATTTCAATGTTAGTTGTGGATAGGTCAGATTTGATTCTGTTGATTTCTACAAATAGCTGCCTACTAGTGAGGTAACTAGTGAACCAGGTAGTAGCAGCTGATGAAAGTCAAAAAGGCTTTCAGTTTAAGCATCAGTAAGAAGTGATTCACATGGTCAAATGCCTTGGTTAGGTCAATAAATGCTGCCCTGTAAGCATGCCCTTATCCACAGCCATCTTGACATCACTGGTAAATTTAATGAGGGCAGTGGATGTACTATGTGCATGCCTGAAATTGTGTTGGGCTGGGGATAACAAGTTGTACGGTTGAAGGTGTTCTGTAATCTGGGAGGCCACGATTTGCTCGGGTAGTTTTTCTAGTACAGATAGGATAGCCATGGGTCGGTAATTGTCCATACATTTGGTGTCACCCTTTTTATGTATACATGTAGGAACCACTCTAGCAATCTTCCAGAGCATTGGGACTTCTCCAGTGGAGAGTCACAATTTGATATATAAGCCTTTCTTGTATTTTGGCATGGGAGCTACTGTAAGTAGGGAGATGGGGTGGTAGTTTTCTACTGGTTCTTTTGGCCCACCCTAACGAAGAGGTATTACAATGGCAACATTCCAAATATTAGCAATTCTCCCCTCTACAAAAGACTTATTGAACAACATGACAACAGGAGAGTGAATTACAGGAGCTGCAATTTTTAGGAGCTTGCGCTCCAGGTTATCGAACCATTCTGAGGCTTCTGCTTTTAATTCATCGGAGAGTTAGAACCTCTCTGCTGGATACTCCTCTAAAATGGAATTCAGGCGTGGGGAACTCTGTTCCAACCTGAGATGGGGTGTCTGGAGGTGTATCAGCTATTGGAATGTTTACTCTTTCTAGACCCGCGAAGAACATATTAAATGCATTGGCAATTTCCAGATGGTCACTGAGTAGCTTATTCTCAGCCAAAATATTAGATTCAGAGTGGCTAGGCTGACTCTTTAGGAGGGCATTTATGTGGGACCAGAACTTTTTGGGCTTGGCCAAATTATCATTTTGCAGGTTCCAGGTATATTTTTTTTGTTGGGGGGTATTCTTAAGGTTCACTTTGCAGGTATTCCTGCACTCCCTATTTTTATTGTAATCAGATAAGAGTCTAGTGGCTTTGAGTATTCTCCACACTTTGTCCCTCAGCCTCAGTTGTTGCCTAAGGTCTGCATCAAGCCATTTGGACTGTTGGTCTTTTACCTTGATTTTTGTATTGTATTTTTTTTAAATTTTGGGCATGCAAGTTGATCACAGATAAAAAGTTGTTGGTAAAAAATTCTAGAAACAGAGAAACATAGACTTTGACTGCACGTAAGGACCACTTGGCCCACCTAGTCTGCACATTTCCCTATCTATTGGATAAGCTGCAGATCCTAGTTAACCAATAGCCTACTTCCTCCTACCTCCCCTCTAGAATTGCCTTATGTCTGTCCCATGCATTCTTGAATTCCCCCACTGTTTTTTTCTAGGGTGTCATTATTAACTGGAAGGGACTTACATGATGCTCTATGTACGTTGGACAGGGTTACTTAGAAGGCAATAGGATCACATTTAGAGAAATCCATGGCAAGGAAAATCCTGGGGGAGTGTTTGGGAGCATGTTTTCCAAATGCAGAAAGTTGGAGTGTGGTCACTAAGAGAGTCTGCAAAAATGCCCTCAGCTTTTATTTGATCAGGATTAGATACAAGGACAAAATCAAGCAATGAGTGATTACCTGTTTTATGATTTAGTCTGGTTGGTTCACAGATAATTTGGGTGAGACGAACCTCCAGGATCATGTCCCTTTGCCTCCACTTCAAGTCCCTTTTAAACTGGGTTCTCCCAGAAGTGTTAATTCACCAAGTGGGTGGTCTACGAGAGCCCATGGGAAGGAGACTAGTGCAGTAGATGTAACCTTGGGGGGGGGGGTGTTATAGAGGCAGCCCACATAGAGGGGTTTAATACCTCTAAGGAGAATTTTGACAATCTGGAGCTCAGAAGATAAGGTGTCTAATCCTGTGACAGATACTATAGAGGCATTAAGGGAGGACTTGATAGAGAGGAATACTCCACTACCCTTCTTTCCAGGCCTCTCTATAGAACAAAGTGAATCATGGAATCGAACCTCATGTGAGAGCACAGATGGCTTTAACCAAATTTCTGAAATGGCTAATACTGTACATCAGGGGTATACAAGTCAACCCAGCTCTCCAGTTCATGAATTTTAGGTTAGAAGCTATTAATGTTTATGTAAGCAATTTTAATTTCCCACCTATTAGACCACTTTGTGTCACAGGGAGAGCGTATCCGTAAACTAGTGGGCTTTGGCCTGGATTAAGCTCTATGTCCTCAGACAATAGCAAATGAAGTGCTGGCAGTATTCTAACATGAGGGCATACATCCACCAAAGTAGGCCTCTGTGCTCCCTACTGTGAGTAGAACAAGTTATAGCAATTGTCCGTTCTGTACAGTTCATGAACAGCATGCTGGAGAGGGTTGCAGCACAGGGTGCAGGGAGTGTCATACTAGGAGATTGATTACTTGGATTTTCCTGATTAGACCATCTAGTGGCAGATAGCTTGGCAGAAGACTCCAGGAGAAAGGACTGCTGTGTGACTGAACTTCTCTGCTGGGACTAAAGTAGAAGAACTTTTGTATTTAGACCTTTAATTTAGGGTAAAAAAACTGACATACAAAACAAAACAAAAAAAAGTGTGTGTTTGGGTTAACTGAACTGAATGGGTAACTGAAAAGTCATCTAGGTGTAAATCTCAGGTGACTGAAAGGACTTGACTGTTGTGAGGTTTAAATTACTTATAGAAAGATCTGGTAAGTAGGGGGAGTGGCTTAGCTAGGAGGAAGCTACATTTAAAGATTGCCTTAGAAAGATTCTGCTAATAGCTTGGCAGAAGACTCCAGGAGTAAGGACTGCTGTGTGACTGAACTTCTCTGCTGGGTCTAAAGTAGAAGAACTTTTGTATTTAGACCTTTAATTTAGGGTAAAAAAACTAACATACAAAACAAAACAAAAAAAAGTGTGTGTTTGGGTTAACTGAACTGAATGGGTAACTGAAAAGTCATCTAGGTGTAAATCTCAGGTGACTGAAAGGACTTAACTGTTGTGAGGTTTAAATTACTTATAGAAAGATCTGGTAAGTAGGGGGAGTGGCTTAGCTAGAAGGAAGCTACATTTAAAGACTGTCTTAGAAAGATTCTGCTAATAGCTTGGCAGAAGACTCCAGGAGTAAGGACTGCTGTGTGACTGAACTTCTCTACTGGGACTATATTGCCCTCCTTCCCTCCCGTCCACCCCCCCACCCAAAGCTAGTTCTATTTTTATAGGCACAGGATTTGACTGACAACAGGAACTTCCTGTTTAGGGGCAGGAAGTGAGTGATCACAGAACCATCAAGGACCCACCATCCTAGAAGGGCAAGAGTAGCTCTCCGGCCCCCTCTAGCTGCTGGAGGTCTGCCTCTCTGAACAAGTAAGCTGTCTACTGAGAAATATAGGATATTCTTGTCTCAGAACAGGACAATCAGGAGCTTAAAGGGCACACAGGCAGGAAGTAAGGAGAGAGAGAAAAAAACAGAGGAAAGAGTAAGGATTGCAAACAGTTAAGAGGCCAGAAATAAGACATGATTGGAGTGGTGCAGTGCAGTGGCTGTGGAGCAGCAGTCTTCCGGGAGATGTTCTGGAGGATGCGGTGTTGTCCCATCTGCAGGCACCTCTCTGGGCTGAGGGAGGAGGTTGCTCATCTCCAGGCTGAGTTGGCCAGGATTTGTGGGACCTCCTCTTCCATCCAGGGACCACCAGTGCCACTGCCATTGCATCAGAGGTTGCCAAGAAAGAGGAGCGGTTGGACCACAGTGGGCTCAGGGAGGGTGAGGGTGGTGGAACAGAGGCACATCCCTCCAGTTGTACCTCTCCACAATTCCTATGCCATTCTGGCAAAGTGTGGTTCCTCTATGGAGGCACCTACAGTGGAGACCAAGGAGGATGCTGGGAACCTCCACAAAGGAGACCCACAGGAGGGTGGCAGGGGACCCTGCAGGGGAAGGAAACAACTCCTGGTGGGGGACTCCATTGTTAGGAAGGTAGAACTGGGCAAGGAAGGGGAGAGGGAGGTAAGGTGCCTGCCTGGCGCCATGGCTTGGAGGGACAGGGAGCGAATCCTCAGGATTGCCAGAGCAGTTGCACAGGTGAGGGAGCTGGATGTCATTGTCCACTTAGGGACAAATGACCTGGCTAAGAAAGGGATTAGAGAAGTGCAGAAAGAGTTTGTGGAATTGGGGAGGGGCCTTAGTCAAGTAGCACGCACGGTAACCTTCTCGGAGGTGCTACCCATCTATGGCATAGGAGAGGCTAGGGTGTTCCGTACCATGGGATTCAATCAGTGGTTGAAAAACTGTGTGGAGCTCAGGGATTTGGCTTCATTGGGGACTGGGGTCCACCTGGAGTGATGCAAGCCTATACTGGCATGATGGGCTGCATCTGTCCGGGAGGGAACCAGGATCCTAGGTGATAGGTTTTAAATGCTTCATTGGCAAGCTTTTAAACTAGCCAAGGGGGAGGCACTGGAAAGGAGCAGGAAAATCCTAGCCCCCAAACAATCACGGTAGTAAGTGTGGCAAACACCAACATGGAGGTGTCGATAGGGAGAAGGGCAGGGGTAAATGGAGAAAGTGACAAAGGCAAGAAGGACAGGGATGGGGCAAAAGGGGGTAAGGCCATCAGGAAATGGAGGGTAATGAGTACCAATGCCCGTAGTCTGGGCAACAAGCTCCCTGAGCTGGTGGCCTTAATGGAAGAGGGATGCCTGGATATCGTAGCAGTCACAGAAACATGGTACACAGAGAACCATGACTGGGATGTTAACATACCAGGGTACATAACCTACAGGAGAGACAGGTAGTGGAGAAGGGGGGAGGAGTAGCTCTCTATGTAAAGGAAGGGATAAAAGCAACTGAACAAAAGAGTAAACAGGGAGGAGAGGAGGCACTGTGGGTCACCTTGGAGACTGGAAAGGGCACCACAATCCACACAGGGGTTGTGTACAGACCCCCATGTCAGGGGAAGGAATGGACAAGGATATGATGGAAGGCATTCTTAGAATGGCAGAGAAAGGGGAGATACTGTTGATGGGAGACCTGAATATGCCAGATGTTAACTGGAGCACATTTGCTGCAGTGAAATCCAAGAGCAGGGCCATTCTTGATGCTCTACAGCTGGCAGGCATTAGACAGCGAGTTTCGGAACCCACTCGTGAGGGAGCAATCTTAGACCTCGTACTCTTCAAACGGGGCAGTGTGAGGATCTCAGATCTAGAAGTGGGTTGCCATCTGGGGACAAGTGACCATCAAACAGTGTGGTTCACGTTAAACTCAGCTACAAGAGTCAAGCCATACAAAAGTGAGGGTACTGGACTTTAGGAGGGCTGACTTTGGCAAGATGGGAGAGTGCCTCAGAAAAGCACTAGCAAACAGGCTAGAAGGAGGTGTGGAGCAACAATGGGGAATTATCAAAACTGCCATCACAGAGGCAACAAGCCTTTGTGTGAAGCAAATAAACAAATCAAAACGAAAGAAAAAGCCACTATGGTTCTCAAGAGAGGTGGCTGTGAAAGTCAGGAAGAAAAGATAGCATTCCAGAAGTATAAGGAAACACAGAAGGAGCAGGACAGAGAGCTGTACCAGTTAAGGCAGAAAGAAGCAGGGAGGAAGTCAGAATAGCAAAGGCCCAAACTGAGGAAAAGATAGCCAACTCAGTTAAGAAGGATAAAACATTTTATAGGTACATCAGCGAGCGAGAAAGACAAAGGAGGGATAGTGAGGCTGAATAGAATAAACGGTGGGTGGGCAGAGGGGACAGTGGAAAAGCAGGAATACTGAACGAATATTTCTGCTCAGTATTCACAAAGAGGAGGAAGTGCCTAATCCAATTAACAGAAGCACTTTGATAGGGGGTCGA
This sequence comes from Neoceratodus forsteri, assembly GCA_016271365.2. Lineage (NCBI taxonomy): Eukaryota > Metazoa > Chordata > Ceratodontiformes > Ceratodontidae > Neoceratodus > Neoceratodus forsteri. The sequence continues at coordinate 1,346,416,983 of CM057458.1, read as the reverse complement.
TCCCAGTCCTTTCACAGAAGAAAGGGTTCTGCAAGAACTCCTAAAACTGAAGGTGGACAAAGCAATGGGTCCTGATGGAATTCACCCAGAATTCTAAAAAGAATTAAGGAAGGAACTAGTGAAACCACTGGCTACTCTTTTAATAAATCATGGGAGGATGGTGTGGTACCGAGGACTGGAAGAAGGTGGATGTGATTCCTCTTCACAAAAGTGGGACCAAGACAGAGGCAGGAAACTACAGACCTGTCAGTCTGACCTCTGTAGGGAAAGTGACAGAGCACTTCTGAAGGAAAGAATAGTTGAGTACCTAGAGGTCAGTGGAGCACAGGATCCAAGGCAGCATGGGTTCAGCAGGAAGGTCATGTCAGACGAACTAATAGATTTCTTTGACTGGGTGACCAAAGTAGTAGACCAGGGAGGGGCTGTGGACATGGCCTACCTAGACTTTAGCAAGGCATTTGACACAGTCCCACACAAAAGATTATTAGTCAAATTAACCAGCCTGGGAGTGGGTCCCAGGGTGGTAGCCTGGTAAAACATTGGCTGAACAACAGGACACAGAAGGTAATTGTAAATGGAGTCCACTCTGAAGAAAGGGCAGTTACTAGTGGGGTACTGCAGGGTTCAGTATTGGGTCCAGTCCTTTTTAATGTCTTCATCAGTGGCATTGCAGAGGGACTGGAAGGAAAAGTATGCCTTTTTGCAGATGACACAAAGATCTGCAACAGGGTTGATACACAAGGAGGTGTGGAAAGGATGAAAAGGGACTTGGCAAGGTTGGAGGAATGGTCTGACGTATGGCAGCTAGGATTCAATGCAAAAAAGTGCAAAATAATGCACCTGAGAAACAAGAACCCAGGGGAAGAATACACAATGGGTGGGGAGGTAGTAACAACAACAAAACAGGAAAGGGACCTGGGGGTAATCATATCAGATGACCTTAAGGTTAGCAAGCAATGTGAGAAGGCAGTAGGGAGGGCCGGGGTATACTGGATGTATAGGAGAGGCATCAGCAGCAGAAAAAGGAAGTTGTTATCCTCTGTACAGACAGTTGGTGAGACCCCATCTGGAATACTGTGTCCAGTTCTGGAGACCCCATCTCCGCAAGGACATAGACAGGATAGAGGCAGTCCAGAGGAGGGCAACTAAAATGGTGCAGGGTCTGCAAGAGAAGCTGTATGAGGAGAGACTAAAGGAGCTTAATATGTATACCCTTGAGGAAAGGAGGGAGAGGGGGGATATGATAGAACTTTCAAGTATCTCAAGGGAATCAACAAAGTCCAAGAGGGTAGCATCTTTCAGAAAAAGAGACTTGCAAGAACAAGGGGACACAATTTAAAGATAGAAAGAGGGCAATTCAGGGGCAATGTGAGGAAGTATTGTTTCACAGAGAGGGTAGTGGATGCATGGAACAGCCTTCCTGAGGAAGCTGTGGAGTCTAAAACTGTGGGAGAATTCAATAATGCATGGGACAGACATAAGGCAATTCTTGTGGGGGGCAGGAAGATATAGGCTGTTGGTTAAATAGGATCTGCGGCCTATCCTGTCGGTAGGGAAATGGGCAGACTAGATGGGCCTAGCGGTCCTTATCTGCCGTCAAAGTCTATGTTTCTATGTTATATAATTTTACCTTAACTAAACCCAATGTAAGCACGCCAAACTGTAATACAGAAATAAAATGTGAAATAGCAGACAAAAGACAAAACTAATTAACAAGAAAGACTGAGGAAAAAAAATGTGCGATAAGTACAGCTCACAGTCTAGCGCACACAGTAAGAAAAGCTCAAGGTCACCAATGTTTATGTGGTGTCTTGATACTGAAGTTGAAGTACCTCCCCTCACCCACACAGCAGTGCTTCACTATACAAAAGAAAACCACTACTTTAAGCTACATAAATAATCAAAACTGGAAACAAACAACACTTACTGTATGTAGCTGCACAAGGCCCTCTAGACCTTTTTGTGAGCAATTTGGTTGCAAAGTACTGCGTTTTCAGATTAATTTTAAAGGTTTTTTTGTTTTGCCCAGACAAGCAGGTACAGTCCTCTTCAGCTCTGTCTGAAGAAGACTATCAACACAGTATCGGCATGCATACAGGTCATTTCAGTAACACAAGACCTCCAATCCCATAGTACATAGTGAAATGCACCTGTGGGCTCCATTTCACCGCAAAGTTACCAAATTCACAATTTGCAAAGTTATTCCTATACTGCAAATTGGAAATTTGCAAGGTAGATTAACTTTGTAATTGTGACAAATTTGCAAATTAATTTGCAAAGTTATTTTAATTTTTGCTTTGCACACAACTAGTGATAGAGGCATCATTCATACCACAAGACACTCACTGTCTCTGACAGTCATGCTGTCAAAGTTGATGGTAAGTTAGGGAAAGGCAATAAGTGCCGATATGTTTCCAAATTCCAGGATGTCCAGAAAGAGACCGCTCCTGCACTAACACGGGTTAGGTGGGTGCAACCAGGGAATGGGTAGCTAATCCAAGTAACAGCATGGACAAAGACAAAAACTGTTGCACTCACAGGAAAAAACTTACATGGACCAGCAACATTACATCAAAATAAATTTATTTGAGCAACATACTCTAAAGTAAAGTCCACAGCCAAAGAACTCCGGCTCTATCCCAATACTTCACCCTATCTATAGGGCTTCATGAAGCACTATAGATGAGGTAGTCTTCAGGAACAGAGCCGAGTTCCTGGCTGTGAACTTCACTTAAGTATGTTGCTAAATAAATTTACTGTTTGATGTAATGTTACTGGTCCATGTAAGTTTTTTCCTGGGAGTGCAACAGTCTTTATCTGTCCTGTTTCCAGGATGGAGGCAGTGCATTAAGGAAGAATTTCCTTATTGGGGAATGTAGAGTAAAAAATAGTAATTTCTGTTTCTCTAGTTGATTTTGTGAGGGGGCTTACATTTTCTTTTTTTTTCCTCTACTAAACCAGGAAGATTCAATTTTACAAGTCACTCTGCAGTCAGGAATATATATTCCCTGGCTAGTTACTTGAATGGAAGGGGCACACTGTAGTCTCCATAAGACCTGGAAACTAAAGACAAATCAGAAAAGAAAAAAAGTTCCACATGCTGCTTACTGCCACCTGTACTCTTCATCCCTTGAGTTAACTTCAAGCTGCTATTGTTGATATTTTCAAACTTAATTTTATGATGTGCTGTCTTTGTTATTGGCATCTTATTGTGGATCTGCTGTCTAGCGCCTTTGATAGAAATGTACACGGCATTGAAGTCACCTTCTTCTCACCTCTTAACTTCCATCAGGAAAATTGGGGTAATGTATGCATAGGTAGTTTGGATGAACAGTAAAACTATAAATGACCCACTCACAACAGTACATTTTGCTTGAGAGATGACAATTGCTTTGGAAAAGAAGAATAATGGAACGCTTCATTAAGGCATGTCAATCTAAGTTAATTATACTGTACCTATGACAGACTGATAAGATTTAAAAATGTATCAGGTAATGAGGGCATGTATTTAGTGCTTGTTATATTGATTTAAGAGTATAAAAAACACTTTTCATCACTAGCTTTGATTTACTCTTGTAAATGTCTCCTTGGCCTAATTTAGTTTAGTATAGTGAGTTTAGTTTTTTTGCTGGCCAGGAAAGGAGGACTAGTCAATTCTGCCTATTTTAAGCCTCATCCTCAGAGTGGGGGTACAGAGGGAAACCAGCTAAACTTGAACCAGGCTAAGCTGTTTGTGGTAGTTTTAGTGAATGGGGAATATTTGCCCAGGACACATGGTAAATTCTCCTGCTGGATTGCTGACAGTAGGGGAAGCTGCTGGCATTTGTCTGCAGAATGGCAGACTGTGTTCAGCCTTCAGAAGAGAAGGACATCTCGATGACAGATGGTTTGGACATTTCTTGTGTATTACCTGTTTTGGCTCTTCCTCGGGACCCTGTTACAATACGCGATGAACCTCTGGAGCTTGGTGGTGATTTGCAAGGTGCTAACCATGCAGCGGGCATTTCAACTACTTTGACATTTTCGGAGCCTGTCTCTGAAGCCCTACCAGTTGCTGTGACCCAAGAATCATTTCTGGAGGTCTCTCGATTTTCTGGCAGTGTTTCCCCTGATTTCTCTACAGCTCCTTGACCTGTCTTAGCTGCCTGTAATTCGCCGACTGATCTGCAAGCTTCTCCGATAAGTCAGACGGCCGCCGCTTCTCACATTGGAATGAAGAAGCACAGAGTTGGTGACATGGCATTCCCTGCATCTGACTGGAGCAAGGAGACTGCTTTGGCCGATGCTGGCTGGGTTTAACATGATGGACACTAGATCCCAGATTCTAATTGGATTTCCTTTTCTCAGGAGCCATCGACTGTTCCAGAAGCCCCTTTGCTACAGGAGGAATTGCCGGACAAATCGAACAAGGATTCGAGTGCTCGCATTGTGCTGGTCATACGGACCTTCCAGGTACTGAGGGTGTTGGGCCAGGGGATGGGCAGGACTACTTCATACATTCTCCCCCTCCCTCCCCTTGTAGGGATCATTTCAGGACTGGCCCATGATTTTCTGATCTATTTGCCAAAAATAAACTTGAACTAGCCCCTAGATGCAATGCTGTGCATCTGCACTATCACGGGGGCCTTCCGGAGCACCCTGATAGATTCTATGTTGCTCGGAGACTTTTGAAAAATTCCATGCACTTCCAAGCTTCTGACATTTATGCCCTTATCTAAGTTTGGGATGAGGACACCTTTGATATTAGTTTCAAGACCTTTGCTGGCCTTGACAAATTTTGGTTGAAGTATGAAAATCTCAAAACCACACCTCTTTGGACTCCTTTTTGGGCCATACCCCTTACTAAACCACTTTTTAAAACAGTTACTATCATGTTTAGAAATGAAGGGGTAAATGTGGGGGATATTCTCTTTTGGTTGGAGGGTAAATACACTGTGTTGGGTCCTCCTAAACCCATTATTGATGGTGAAGGCATTTGGACCGAGAGCTGGAGGTTTAAAACTAAATTACACATGGTGGGAGATGAGGTTCAGCACATCCTGAAAAGTTTTTCTGGGGGGAAAGATGGGGGGGTCTATTTTAACCCGGGTCAGCCCAAAGCCTGCTGTAAGTGCTATAGCACTAGACATCTTAGCAGTGCTTGTGATAAAATTAAATGTGCTTTCTGTGGGGACTTGGACCATGATAGTGGGATGTGTCACAATGTCTTTCGCTGTAATCTCTGTGACGAATAGGAACACACCTATCACCAGTGCCCTTGGGCCAGTCAGAACAAACCTAGGGGCTTGGATAAGGAAACTTTGATTTCACAGGCCCAAAATAGATCTCGACCTCACTCTGATGAAGAGGATAGGCCTTCTGAAGCAGACCCCCTCCTTCAGACCCTCCTGCTACTTCTGAGCCTCATGATGTAGGCCCTGCCTCTCATTCTGGATCAGCTCCTGCTATGCAGCCTGTGGTACCCACTGGGACGGTGCAGCCTGCGGTGTCTTCCATGCCCCCCTCCCCCTGCTCCTGATTTTCAGACACCTCATCCCAAGAGGGTTACCATGTCCCATTCTAGAAAACTGTCACAGCCACTTGAGGTTCCTCTACAGAATGCCTTTCAGGCTTTACAGGACCTGGAGGGAGACTCTGAATCTGATGTTTCTGTCAGGTCTGGAGCTGCTTCCGAAATGGAATGTAATGATGGTGGGGATGGAACCTTTAGGCGTAAAGAAGAAATCTGGTCATAAATGAAAAAAAGATAGGCCTTAAACTTCAATTCTGGCTTCTTTAAAACTAGTTTCTATTAACACATGTAGCATTAAGAATTCGAAAAGAAGATTGGGCTTTTTACATTTTTGCACATCTTTTTCTGCTGATATTATTTTGCTACAAGAAACTAGGTTCACCTCTTTGTAGGCTGTAACTCAAGCGAAAAAACTCTGAGTACTTAGACCTTCTTTTTGTTCCTTTAGTACTGATGCCGCTGATGGTATGGAGATTCTTTTTTGTACCACACAAGTTCAGGTGCTTCGATTGGTGGATGTTGTTGCTGGTCAGGCTTTACTCTTGGACTGTACTTGTAAGGGCTTTTCCCTGCGCTTAATTTCCATCTGTGCTCCACAAGATAAAACTGCCAGAATTGAACTTTTTCACAATATTGAGCAGTATCTGTTTACTCCTCGGCTAATTGTTCAGGGTGGGGATTTTATTTGTAGTCTGGATGCTAAATTTAGGGATCATGTGCAACATGATCATGCTTTTCATGAGATCGTCACTAAAGCTCCATTGCTTGGTTCTTATAGGGTCTTGCATCATGACCCTGGATCCACCTATCAGCGGAGTAGCTATGCTACCAGGATCAATTTAATTTTTGCATCTAAACATTTACTCCCTTCTTCCTTTTCCTTGTCTCCTTGTGAGTTTTTGGACCACTTGGTTTTGGTTTGTAGTTTTAGTCTTTCCTGTTTACCTCCCCAATTTCCTGCTGTACCCACCAGGTGGAAACTCAGCCCTCCTCCATTGTCACAAACTGATTTCCAGGCTGTTATAGTAGGGGTCCTTTGTCACCAACAGTCACTTGCTGGAGTGTATGACTCTTGACTATTATGGTGGATGGATACAAAACTTGAATTTAAATGCTCTTATATTCATTTTACTAAACGGACCCTGGCCGCAGATTATGTTACTTACCTTGGTTTTCGGGACCAATTTATATAAGCTGATGTCTCTTCCTGATGATTCTGATGTTTGCATTCAGGAACAGATATCTATTATCAAATCATGAATGCAGCAGTTCCAATATAGTAGGGCCTGCCATTTTCATGATGAACTATCTTATGATCAGAAATCCTCACCTATTTCGGATCCTTATTCGGCCTGTAAACAAGTGTTGGACAAAAAATTGATGGATGGCCCCTTGAATCCTATGGGTACTCTGAAGGTTTCTGATGTTGAAATGTTGGATGTAGTCCAGGATACCTTGTTGGACCAATATGGGTCAGTCTTTCATCCTCACATCCAGTGGACAGACCTGTTTACCTTCACTCCACCAGTTCTGACCCCACAGCAGTTTCAGGAGTTTGAGCTACCTAATTCTGTTGCAGAGGTCAGGTCTGAAATTACTCATCTAAAGACTGGTATTTCCCCTAGGCCTGATGGTTTGATTTCTGAGCTTTTCAAATTTTTGTTAGATGACCTTAGTGTTATTTTAGCCCATGTCAATAATGAAATTCTGGACACTGGCTTTATGCCTCCGGATTTTTCTGTTGCTTTGATTATTTTTCTTTATAAAAAAGGGTTATGACAGAATATTACCAATTGGAGACCGATCAGTTTATTAAATACTGATTATAAGATTCTTTCTGCCATTTTATGCCACTGACTTCAAACGGTCGCTCCTTTTTTGATTCACCCCGTCCAAACTTGCTCTATTCCAGGCAGAAATGTTCAGCAAAATCTTACTCTTTTGCAGAACATTTGTGAATGCAGCAGCTTGGGGCAACTTTTGGGTTATTTATTATCCCTTGATCAGGCCAAAGCTTTTGGCAAAGTGTCTCATGATTTTTTGTTTCAGGTTTTCCAATGCTACCGCTTTTCACTGAAATTCCAGTCCTGGATTTGTTCTTTCTATAATCAGGCTATTTCCTATCCTATGGTTAATGGTATTATTGGGGACAGTTTCAGATTTTGTAGAGGGGTGTGACAGGGATGCCCTATTAGTCCCCTTTTGTATACTTTTATTTTGGATCCCCTGATTAGGGAGCTCTTGTGTTGCCCAGCAATTCAAGGGCTTACTCCCTCCCTCCCCTCAGGTTCCACCCCAGGTTTTGGTAGTTTATGCTGATGACATGTGCCTGCTGTTACTGGATGTCAGTTCAGGGCTAGTGGCCCTTGATGTTATTGAAAGGTTTGGGGCCATTGTGAGGTACTGCCATGAATCTTGATAAAAGTTTGCAGTTTTTTGTCGGGGGCTTTTGTTTCTTCTATTGGGAGGGTTACTATTTCTACCAAGCCTATTAAATTTTTTGGGCTGTTTTTTGGGAACGGGGATCTCACTGACCTAAATTGGAAGTCACAGCTTGAAGTGGGGGAACAGAAGGTTCTCTTGTGGAAATCCTGGTCCTTCTGTAAACAGAGGAGAGTCTTGATAATAAAAAAATGTATTCTTCCTCTTTTTTTATATTTCAGTTCTATTTTTCCCTTGCCTAAGTTTTATGAAACTCATTTGTTATGTGTGTTTTTTTTTAAATACTCTGGGGGAGCCATTTGAACCCTGTTTGAAGAGATTTTACTTATCTTCCCATCAGTAAGGGGTGGGAGGGCTTGGAATGATTAACCCTTTGTTTTTTTCTTTTTTGTTAAATCTGCTTTCAAGGCTCTGGATCAGTATGCATTGCATCCATGGGATGTCTGGACTTTTCATTTGATTCGCACCTTTTTGGTAAAATGGACTGATGTGGCCCCTATTATTAAAACAAATTCTGGTGCTCCTCTTTTTCTTTCTCAGTCAGCTACTAAACTTAGAATATGGCATATTACTCCTGGCTTTAGTACATAGTCTCTCTCAGAAAGCCTTGTATTTGGACGTTATGAATCATAATTTTTTATTTTCTGTTGATTTCCCTAAATGTTTTCCTATGAAGACACACTTGGCTTTAAAAGTTCTTAGGGATAAAAGAATACCTTCACAGATGTGGGATGTGGTTTGGCTTAGTTGTCAAGGGAGGTTGGGGGTTAAAGGTAATTTAAAACATAAGACCCTGTCTGAACATCTGTGCATTTGACCTGAGTGTGCTGGTTTAGCGGAAATGATGAAACATTTATTTTTGTCCTGTAATTATGCTCAACTTTTTTGGATTGAATTGTTTTCTCAGTGGGGTTGGGGTCCTGTTAGAACTGTTTCCTATGAATGTTTAGTGCTTGGAGATTATTCAGCATTTTTCTCTAGCTATCATCCCAGCACTTTAAATCTCATTGTTGTATGTATAAAATTTCATACGTGGCAGGCGAGATGCCAGTATTCTTAGCAGCACACCTCCACCTTGACATCAGTACTGCTCAATCATATTGCATTGGCCATTAAGAAACAGACAGATTTTGAGTTAAGTTTTTGGTCTCCTTACAAATTTCATGAATAATGGAAACATGTTTTTTGGCTCTGATGTTTTTGTTCTGATTTTGTGGGGTTTTCTGGGGCTGTATGGTTTATTTCTTCCTCCTTTATCTTTCTGAATGCTTCTAGTAGTTATGTGATTGTTTTCTGCCTTTTTTGATTATTGCATTGACATTTTTGTTTGCAATTTTATGTTTCCTGTACTGATGTTATGTTTTCTTTAATAAAACATTCCCCAACTCTTGCAGTAGGAGGAGTTATTGTGCTACAGCTGGTGAAATGGCTGACCGTAGTGTGATGGACAGAGGAAAAGGAGGTTCAGGAGCTCATAGCTCCACACATCCAATGATTATTTTCCAAAGTTCAATGGAAATTACTGATGTGGAAATAGTTTCTTGGAAGAACCCGAGTTCCAAGACCATCACAGAAACTGAAACAAATAAAATACCAAGCCAGATGAAACAATGTAATCAGATATGTACCTGCAAGAACGGCAGCAGCTCCATCTGTGACAGATACACTGGAGGTGATGCTGCTGCTGGAACGTGAGGTGAGGTGAGAAGGGCATGGCTCCTACTACTACTAAACTCTGATGAGTGCAAGCAGGAGCTGCCTGCCTGTACAGCAAATGAAGCCACTCATTGTATTAATCCATGATCAAGGAAGACTATGGAGTCAGAGGTAACAGAAGGCCCCTGGTCACTGGAACAGGCCCTTCAGGCAGCTGGTTAGACATTTGCACCAGATGGAAAAAACTAGCTCCTGGAAGAACCTCCAATGACAAAGGACATCATAGGCAAGCATCACAGAAAATCATTGGAAAATAAATCTGTAATGCCACCCAAAACATGCACTGCTCCAGAACAAGGTGCAGCATCTCCTACACAGCAACAGAATACTATCTCCATGGCAATGGCACAACTGGGTGTGGAACATGCCATTTAGTATACTGCTCCTCTACCAGGCATTGCTTTGCATTCATCTCAAACTGTGACCACTAGAACTGAACAGAGAACTGAAAATTTAACTACAGGGAGGTGGATTATAGAGAAAACAATACAACAGGAAAGCTCCACTGTTTCTGCACAGATGGAGGGCCCAGAAATAATCACACATACAGAGCAAACAGCTCCTACTGAGATGGTAGACATGGCAGGCCCTGCAGATTCACAGCAAGTAACTCCAAAAACATGGACTGAAGAAGTGGAAAACAATTCTGTTATGCAGGATGTAACAAATGAGAATTTTTCTTCAGGTATGGACAGGGGTGCTGCCTCCACCCAATCAAAACCACTCAAGGCAAAATACTAACCCTAGATTTAAACTTCTGATTTGTTCACAGGCTTGGGGAAACTTAGAAACAGAAGAAATGTGGTTCACTTAAAGTACAAAGGAGAGTTGGAATCCACCCAGGACAGGATTTATGTGGCAAGAAAACTGGTAAAAGAATATTAGCAGTTTCTAGGTGAGGACATTTTTCCTCTTATTCACATCTCTGGAGACACCATTTTGACATCACTTTCAACACCCCAGTACAGCTGGAGAAATTCTGGAATAAATATTATCAGCTGAAACATTTTTCCATTATGGTATTCTTTCATTGTCATCCCACTCACTTGTCCAGCTGTGAAAAACATTAACATTTTATTTCACAATGAAAGCGTCCATATTTCAGACATTTTATATTGACCGAAGCAAAAGGCTGATCTTATTGACAATCCCATGCCTATCCTTGACAGTGAAAATATTTGAACTGGAGGGTTGAAAATTAAAATGAAACTGTGCATGACTGAAGCTGGGCCTAAACATGTTACCAGCTGTTTTTACCTGGGACAAGAATGGGGATTTTGTTTCTACCCCGATCAGCCCAAGACCTGCCACAGATGCAGTTCTCTTTCTCATCTTAGTAAGGCGTGCAATGCTATGGTCTATAACTTTTGCATACAGATACTGTAGGACATGCAAACACTTTTTGTCCTAACCCTTTGAAGTGTAACCTCTGCAAAGAGATGGGACATCTCTTTTTACAGTGTCCCTGCTCAGTCCACAATAAGGGCTTCTTTTAGAATCAGGATGACATTGTTCATGCCACTCAGAAAAAACAGTCCAGTCAATCCTATACTAATATGGACACTGCGCAGTCTCAGAGTTTAGCTGAAATTTCTCCTGCTGCTCAGACTAGGCCAGTAATCCTTACCACAGGCCCTCTCAATGATACTGAAGAAACATTAATAGATCATTCAGCTCTTATTCAGGAGGCAGCACCAGAGGTGGAAGAGCAGGAGATGGAAGTCACTGTTCCACAAGACCACAATACCCTTCTGCAGTTCTGCGACAAGTAAGCTTGATGCCCTCACCCCCACAGGATGGGTACCAGCTGGTTCAGGGAAAAAGACATTCCACCAAAGACACTCCTAAATCCAAGCTTACAAAGACCGAAAAGTTAGACATTACAAATAAATATCCTATTTTACAAGATCAGTCGGCAGATGATGAAGAAGACTCAGACACATGCCCAGTAGCTTCCTCCCAAAAAGATACATCAGATGTGGAGGGGGATATTACAGAGAAGCCAAAGTTAAAGAAAACAACTAGAAAGAAACCTTGACACTATATGGAGTTTTAACTAAACTCTAAAAAATATTATCAATGTATTTAACTTCTGGTGATACTTTAAAAATTATAAGTTTAAATGCTAACAGCACAAAAAAACTATAGGAGGTGGTGTATTACATTGCAGGCATTACAACATTCTTAGGCACAGATCTGTTTGCTACAGGATATCAGGCTAAGATCAGATTTAGACATCTATCAAACACAAAAGGCCTGGCCTTGGGGACCCTCGGTGTAATTCCTAGGTGAAGACCTGTGCTCTGGGGTAGGGATACCTTTTAGTGGGGTGGTACAAATTATAAAGTTTATGGATATTGACCCAGGAAGGGCCCTTTTTTAGATATAAAGATGAATGAACAATCCCTTAGATTAGGGGTAATACATGCCCCATAAACAAAAATGACTAGAATTAAATTTTTAAAATTAATACAACCTTATTTACACACCAATAGGAAACTTATTTTTGGTGGGGATTTCAACTGCCCACTGGAACTCATTGATAAAACTGAGGCTACATCCAAACTATATAGTGACACCAATGCTTTAAAACAAATATTAAACACAACAGCATTACAGGATGCTTATAGATTAATTAAGAAATCGGGGCACACATATCATAAAGGTTCTTTATCCTGAATTGATTATGTTTTTATCTCATGACACTGGCAGGTTTATAAGGCAGATACTATCCCTACACACTACCTTAGGTCAGTTGCAACAAAACAACATTTGGAAAGGATAGTGGCATATCAATAATTTTATATTGTTAGATTCACATTTAGATGAACAGACAGTAGAACACCTTAAAGCTAGGGCCACGGTTGCCATATGGTATGATTTCCCTCGGGGATTGGTGGGAAGACACCAAATCAGTAATTCAGAATTTATACAAAAATGAGGGAAACAGGCAGCAGAGGAGCCTATTTTAAGTTCTTAATTTTATGAAAACGTCTTTACAGATTCTTCTCATTACAAAACACATAACATAGAGATTATTCTGAACAAATAAAAAATCTCAAACTTGAAATGAGGAAATACCTCTATGATAGGACCACATCCCTAAAAGCCGAACAATCCTTTGGCACACAAGGTAGTAAAGGTTCTTTGGATATTTTTAAAGATTGCCAAAAAAGAGTAAATAATAGGGAATGGTCAGCAGTAAAAGACCAAGGGGGAGTTATGCATTCTGATGTTACCAAGATTATGGATGTTATTTCTAAGCATTTACTCTCCACCTTTAGTACCCCTACTGCTACAGATGGCAATTTAAATGAGTGTGTCACTGATTTACACGTGGACACATTAAGTGTTACTAACACTTTTGTCCTCACTCAACCTCTATGGCCAGATGAAATTCAAAGAGCCATAAGGAAATGATGGCCAAATACAGCTTCCGGGCTGGATGGACTGAGTACAAACTTTTACAAAACTTTCCAGGCTATCCTGATTTCTATCTTATCAGAAACTTTCAATGATATACTAAGTAATTATGAAACGTCAGATCAAATGTCTACTACTTTTTTAATATTGTTACATAAGAAAGTTGATATGTTAGATGTTACAAACTGGAGACTTATCTCACTGCTAAACATAGACTTGAAAATTCTATCATTGATATTATGCAATAGGCTCTATCATGTTGCACAAAAGGCTATTACTACATACAACACCTGTGTGATTCCTGGCAGGAATCTGAGAGAGACCTCCTTTGTTTAAGAGAGATTTTCTCTAGAGAGAATTTATATATCTTACATGGCTATGTCCTAACTTTGGATCAGGAAAATGCTTTTGATTTAGTACCTCACAAATTTTTATTCCAAGCCTTAAAAGCTCATGGTATACCCACATAATTTATCAAATGGCTACAGGTGCTTTATGCCTAAGTGCATTTCCATCATTTGATTAATGTAAAAATTGGATGAAAGGTTTACATTCAGCAAAGAGTATGACAGGGATGCCCTTTGTGACCCCTGTTGAATGTGCTCTGTAGAGATATTTTGATCAGAAAAATCATACATTCAACAGGTATTACTGGTTTGAGATATCTCAGGAATCTTAGCCCCTGAAAATCATGGCTTACGCTGATGATTTGTGTTTATTTTTAGGAGCAAAATCTGAAGGCCAGTTAGTACAGGAGGGGATTTCACAGTACTTGGAAGTGGCCGGTGCAAGAATAGATTTTGTAAACAATAAAGGTCTTTGCATAGGGAATACAGCACAGGCTAGCTTAACACATGTATGCAGCATACCAGTGGTACCTGATACAGAAATTTGGGGGATAAATTTTGGCTCACAAAATATGGAAAGTGTTAATTGGGAAAAGAGACTGATTATATGTGAAAGAAAAATTACTTCATGGAAAACCTTACAAATTTCAAAACTAAAGAGGGTTTATTTACTAAAGACTTTTATTATTCCTATCTTACTTTTTTAAGCTCAGTATTCCATCCTCCTTTGGAATTAGATTCTAAGTTATGTAATTTATGTTTTGAGGTTTATTTGGGGTAGTAGACTCAACCCAATTAAAAGAATAATGACATATCACCAAGTAAATCAAGGCAGCATAGGAATGGTATACCTCCTAATTTTTTTCATGCTGTATTTGGACTGCCAATCTTATTCCTATATTAAATACCTCAAATGGTTTGTGGAGCATCTAGGGTAAAGAATGGTTTTCTATTTTTCTATTTAAATGGTCAGAGCAGAAATGGACCTTTAAACTCTCCAGAGACTCATAACCACCTTTTATGATATCTAAGATACAAAACATCAGTTCTTGGAAAATAATTATAGAAGATCTGCAGACCTTACCTAGACAAATGTTACAATATGTGAACAAACCAGGTTAGATTTGTTTTCTCAGAACAGTTAATTTTTCCTAAAGGAACTTCCCAAAACTTTCAATGTACTATTAGGCAGTTAACTGATATTAGAATACTTAAACATCTTCGAGACACTTTTGTTTAACATTCCATGGGAGGATTGGGGTTAGAAATAATCATGAGACTTCCGGTGATGTCAGCAACCGATATGGCAGCTTAATTTTGAGCTCTGAGGTGGCAGTGCAATAATCCATCAGAATCCAGTGCTTTTAGTGGTCAGAGTGTGATTCTTGCCGACATTTTGATAAGAAGAATGAGTCAGCTAGTGAATCCGAGGGGTAGAAGCTCAAAAAAAAGTACCACAAGATGTAGATCAAAATCAGACCGTAGCCCAGGTATCCCTCTGTCTAAGGCCTCGGAATCGGCTGCTGGCTCTGGCGGGGAGGAGGAGGAGGAAACCACTTCCTGGGGAAGCTCCCTGGATGGCTGTGCAATGGCACACATATTTAAAATACTTCAAATGATTGACAGTAATGTAAAAGATATTAAACAGGACTTAAAACATCTTGAGAGGAGAATGAAGGATTTAGAATCTGGCCTGGACGGGCTCTGAGATGATTCTATAAGACTCACCACGGCAGTGACCTACTTGGCCAGGAGGGAGAGGGAACTTACAGCAAGGGCCGAAGATGCGGAATCCAGGGGCCGTAGAAAAATTATTCATATTTTTGGCTTCCCAGAGGGTGCTGAGCAAGATGACCCGGTGGAGTTCACCAAGACCTGGCTTAGGCAGGAGCTCGACATTCCCGATATGGAACCCTTGCAGTTTGAATGGGTTCACCGGGCCCTAGGCCCAAAACCAAAAAAAGATGCCCCCCCGGTCGATCCTGGTTAAATTCACCCGCTATCCGGTAAAAGAAATGGTGCTTCGCAAGGTGTGGAGTAAGAGGGACTTAAATCTTGACGGAAAATGAGTATTTGTGGATCACAACTTCCCCCCCGCCACTATGCTGAGACGGAAGTGGGTTCTGGTGGTCATCAAGCAATTGAGAGAGCAACAAATCAAGGCCTACCTGTGGTATCCGGTGAAATTACTAGTATATTGGTCCACGGGCAGTAAATTGTATGATTCCCTCCTACATGCCAGCAAACCGCTCCAGAAAGCAGGAATTACTCTCCCCGATTTGCAGTAAGACCTCTCAGAACAAACCCTGCTGCAACTACGTTAGTCCAAGGTGGAGAAAGGATCCATGAGAGGTGGGGTGCTTAAGGGGTCAGGCCCTGACGAGCAGCTTTGCAGCGACCTGGTGTACCTCAGTAAAGGTTTGCAGTCTGTTTAGTGGAAATGAAGTTTGCAGTGAGAGATGTTGTTGTCTGACTTTATCGTTCACCCCCGCTACCTCTTGGGACAGTTGCTAAATGTTGGGGATGATTTTGCTGCCTGCTGGGCGGGCGGGGTGAAGGCCACAGTGGAAGCCGGCTATCAGGTAGTTGGTACACACATTGGGGGGGACCAGGGGGAAAGGAGGGGAGAATAACGCTGATCCAAGAACTGAATTTCTGAACTCTAACCTAGTAAGGTGCTAGACAGTTTCCCCTAGAGACTTAATCACCAGAGTACTTTTGGGCCTTTAAACAGGCTTAAGGTTGAATTGTCAGTTAAAGTGGCCTCCTGGGGGGGAAAAAAACAGATGGGGCCGGTTCACATATTTTCTTTTTTAAGGTTTAGACATAGATTGTTGGCTTTTCCAACCCCCCCTTGGGAAGATTGTTATATGTTAAAATGGTTAATATGGCAAGATCTCTCGGGGGTGACAACTGACCTGGGCCAAATCGGAAGGCACAAGGATGGAGCTCCCATAAATGGGGTCTGATAGAATCCACTAATGCACTCTAAATGGTTTATGGGGCTGGAACCTAACTAATACTAGCACTGGACTTGGTTCTCAAGGTGGTGAGGTGGGTGTATGGGTTTTCTTCTTGAACCCTCACCTACCTTGCACGTAATATAAGCCCTCAAACCAGAAGCCCTCTCAGGGGATAGGTCACTCATCAGCGGTCAGCCAGTCCTTCTCATTTTCTGTTTTTGGACGGTGTGGCCCCCAGAGGGGAATTTTGCCTTCCCACTGAAAGTCCACCATAGGAGACCATCCTTCCAGTCACTTCCAATTTGGAGTGCTGGGGGTGTGGGGCTAGTTCATAGCTCATGCTCCTGGGCGGAGGGAGTTTCCCTCCAAGTGAGGCCTTGACCAGCCTACCTGTAAATAGTTTTGTTGAGGTTTTTCTTGTTATTGCAGTGCAGATGATGGGTTGTTATAAGGGCAGGGGGGTTGGGGTTTTGGGTTATGAGAGGAGCGGGGAGGATGGGGGGGTGATGGTGAAATACAGTGTTCCGGAAGGGAGGGTCCAGTTTGGTGCACCATCCTCCAAAGAAAAGGGGGTCTTAGAGGTTGGTATTTAGGTAGGGAGTATGAGGAGAGACTAGACCTGAAGAGACTTAGTTCTGGCTCACTATGGGGACTTTAAAGTTGGTTTCATTTAACATTAAGTGGCTAGGATCACCGGTAAAAAGGTATAATATTTTAAGGGACTTAGCGAGGGTCCAGTGCGACATAGGTCTCCTGCAAGAAACCCACCTTTCAGTAATGAAGCATAAAAAATGATGTCATATGTGGGTTGGGGAGGTCTTTGCCTCATCCCACAAAAAGACAAAAAAGGTGGGGGTGGTTATCCTGGTACGGAAAGGCCTGGGCTTTACCCAGTTGAACTCCCTTACAGATGAGGAGGGCAGGTGGGTGATCCTTTCGGGAAAGGTGGTAGACAGGGTAATCCACATTGTGAATATTTATGCCCCTACTCCTGCTAATTCTGAATTCTTCAGGCATGTTTTGGAGTGATTGCCTCACTCCCGGAGGGCCAGATTATCATAAGAGGGGACTGGAACTGCGTAGAACATATGAAATGGGACAGATCTATGGGAAAGGGGAGCCGGGATAAAGGAAGGGTACCCAAGACCCTCTCTCACTTGTGTACTGAGGTGGGTTTGGTAGATACGTGGAGAGATAGATATCCCTCCAGTAGGGACTTCACCTTTTATTCGTATTCACAGGACTCATACTCCCGGAAAGATAGATTTTACACCCAGAAGGCATGGGTGGGTTCAATAGTGGACCAGCAGATCTACCCTATATGCTTATCAGACCATGCAAAAGTTAGTCTCACTGTTGACCTGGGGCCCCAACACAAGCAATCCCTGTGGCGCCTGAATGCTGGGCTCCTCGGGGACAAAACTTTTGTCTCCAGGACCAAAGAGGTGATAGAAAATTACATTAAGGAGAATTCAGGATCGGTGTCAAAGGTGAAGTTCTTCTGGGATGGTTTAAAAGCTGTAGTGATGGGAGAGATAATCTCATATGCAGCTCAACAGAAAAAAGTTAGGCAGCAGAAACAACACAGGCTGGAACAGAAAATAAAGGAGCTAGAGGATATACACAAAAGAGGGTGCCACCATAGTACACTAACAGAGTTGAAGTTAGCAAGAGATCAGCTACATCAGCTCCTCTTGATAAAAACCGAGAATGCCCTTAGGTTTACAGCACAAAAATACTATGCAGGGGGAAACAGAGCGGGTAGGCTGCTAGCGTTCAGGCTGAGAAAGCAAGAGGTGGACAGGCACATTCCCGGAGTCTATGACCCAAGAGTGCCAGGGGGGCTGATTACAGGGGCTCCCCAAATAGCAGATTGCTTTAAAAAGTTCTATGAGGACTCGTATAAGTCAGAAGTCTCCACTAACCAAACAGAAATGATTAAGAGGTTCCTCTCTCGATTAAAGTTGCCCAGTCTCTCTAGTGCTCTCCAGAAGGAGCTTGACCGGCCCTTTTCACAGTCAGAACTTGCGGAGGTAATTAAGAAGCTTAAACACAACAAAGCCCCAGGCCCGGATGGGTACATAGCTGAATATTACCAAAAATTTAAAGACGAGTTGTCCCTGCTACTGCTTCAGGTATGTAATGTTGCCCACGCACCCTCCGAGGCTCCAGATACTTGGGCTCAAGCTCTAATTTCGGTAATTCCAAAACAAGACAAAGACACCACCTTGTGTGGGAGCTATCGCCCTATTTCACTGTTAAATGTGGATGCTAAAATTCTGGCAAGAATGATAGCTAATAGACTTCAGAGCGTGATGACCCAGTTGATCCATCCGGATCAAACTGGTTTTATGCCAGGGAGGCACCTCCATGATAATGTCAGGAGATTGCTCACAGTAATGGCCCATTCTTAATGTAGAGGGAAGGGAGACACCTCATTGGTGATTACTCTCAATGCTGAAAAGGCATTTGACCACCTCAAGTGGCGGTATTTGGGGGAGGTCCTTAAGAGATTTGGGTTTGGCCCTAAGTTTCAAGCATGGGTGAGTGCCCTTTACAACAACCCCTCGGTGAGGGTGAGGCTGAATGGGGTATTTTCCCAGCCATTCCAAATCAGAAGAGGTACAAGATAGGGTTGCCCCCTCTCACCCCTGCTATTTGCCCTTAGTATGGAACCACTAGCTGAGGCATTTCGGTCTCATGGGAGTATCTCTGGAATTGAGGTGGGAGGAGTGGACAATTGCATATCCCTCTATGCCGACAACACCTTATTGTACTTAACAGACCCCAGCTCTTCCCTACCAACCATCATGAATCTTCTTAGGGAATTTGGTTCCATTTTGGGATTCAGAGTTAATGAATCCAAGTCTGAGATAATAGCAATGGGAGCAGACGTTCCCGTGTGAGTGAAATCTCTCACTAACCTAAAGTGGAGTACCAGCACCTTTAGATACTTGGGGATACAGATCCCGAGGAACCTGAGCAAGTTATTTCATGTTAACTATGTGACATTTTTAAACAGGGTGAGAGAGGACTGTAAGAGATGGGCGGCTTTACCTCTCTCAATTACTGGTAGGGTGGAGTCGGTAAGAATGAACATTCTTCCGAGGTAGCTCTTCTTATTCAATGCGCTCCCCCTGACCCCTCCAAGGAGGTTTTGGCAGGAATCCCAAAAGTTGATAAGCAGATTTATATGGGCAGGGAAGAGGTCTAGGCTTAGTTGGACTCTCTTGAAACTGCCTAAAGGGAGGGGGGGGTCTGGGGATCCCGGATTTTAAGATGTACCACAGAGCGGCCCAATTACAATACCTAGTGGTGTACACTTCCTAGGGGAGATGCAAAGCTGGGTTAAAATGAACTTGCAACTGCTAAAGCCACTTACCCTTACATCAATCCATTTTAATAAGATTATCCCTAGGGTAATACAAGGATTGCGGAATCCGGGGTTTAAGACACTGATTACACTATGGTCACATACTGTGAGGGACCTGAGAATATAGCCATGGATATTAAGGCAGGGTAAGATCCTTGAAAGTGCAGACTTCTCGCCGGAGAGAGAAAATCCGCTGTTTACATGCTGGCATGGGCTGAGACTTGAAAAGTTCTCACAGCTTTTTATGGGAGATATTATTAAAAGTTTCACCCAATTGCAGCAGGAATTCAGCATCCCAACCTCAAATTTTTATAGCTATTTACAGATCAGGCCTTATATCCAGGTGGTAGAGAAGTGTAGTTCAGAGCAGAGGTCAGCTTGGCCTCATCCATTCCTGGATCTACTTCAGGAATTACTTAATGGGTCAGCGCCCCAGACTCACCTGATTTCTAAACTATATGCGGTGGGAGAACTGGTTAGCTCAAAACCTAGATCTCTAATTCAAGCCCGCTGGGAAAAGGAATTGGGACTGGGGGAGGAGGTACCCAGCTGGGAGGTGATATGGAGGATGGTGCACAAAACCACGGCCTCACCCTCTATGAGGGAGTTCAGATGGCAAGTGCTTACAAGATTCTTTAGAACACCAGTGGTAACAAAGCACTTTGGCCAAACCTGTTCAGATAAGTGTTGGAGGGGTTGTGGGCAAGTGGGTTCACACAAACATATCTTTTGGAGTTGCCCTAAGGTTAGGAGTTACTGGAACCTAGTGACTCAGGGATTAGGTCAGATCTTTCAGATAGAAATTCTGGAGCAGACTTGCTATCTATTGTTAGGGGAGTCTCTTCCAGGTCTGAAAGGTTCAAAAGCCAAATACTTATTCCAAATCCTGCTGGCAGCAGCCCAAAAGGCAATTACAAGGCTGTGGCTAAGTGAGGCATCCCTGGGGGAAGAGCAGTGGCTGACCTGTTGTAACCAGATTAAAATAATGGAGAGGTTTACAGCCAACCTGAATTTAAGGCTCGAACAATATAAATCTCGTTGGTTTCCCTTTTTTGAGTTTCTTGGAGCCAAAGAGGGGGTTGCCACCCTGGAGATCCTGGTCAGAGAGGCTCTTGACTAAGATCTAGAAAGGGTTTGTAGTATAGCACCCCACAGGGGGATTGTAAAACTGGAATATTCTGGTATAGGTATGGAATTAAGATGATTGTTATAGATTCACCATCTGTTGTGGGGGGAGGGGGAGGGGGATAAAGTTTGATTAAGCTGTCACTATTTTTGCTTTACTTCTCTATATGTTTGTCTCATAGTGATTAATTATAGGACTATTAATCTAAAATATGGAAAGAAGTGTTGAGCTCAGTTCACAACCCAGCCCAGAAGTTCTCTATTAGTTGGGTGGATTATTTTATTAGCTGTGTATGGCTGGACTTATAAGTTAATTCATGACTCGTATGGTGCAAACTAAGTTGGCACAGGAGTACTTTCTGTCTATGAGAATGTATTACTCTTTTTAATTTTTTCTCTTTTTCTGTAACCTGTTCTTCTCTGAAAAAGTGGAATAATAAAAAATTACAATTTAAAAAAAAAGAAAGAATCATAAACATAAGTCTTTAGCAGACTGATATTGTCCCAGGGACATATGTAATATGCTCCTAGAAACACAGGAACATCTACAGTATTTTTTGAATGTCAGTGTGTTGCTACATTTTGGAATCTTCTGGCAACCATAGTGCAGGACCCAAATTTTAGAAAAATGACCTATGATGTACTCATACTAGGGATTTATTCCAGACTTTGGACAAAATATACTCCAAGTACTCTTAGGATTATATGCAGTATTTTAAAATATCATATTTGGCAATCTCACTGTTAGTTAGCACTGCAACAAACTTATTTATCACAAAAGAAGCTTATTAGAATCACTATAGATCAGGTAAACCAAATATATTGTCAAGAGAGGCAAACTGAGAATCCGCAGCAAATAAGTGGAAAATAGAAACACTGTACCGGTTAGATATAATAAATTTCCTTCAGAGTTATCAGTTTCTTTTTCTGATTTATGTATTTTTCCAAAATTTTGTTATTTTTTTCCTTTTTAGAGAGCACTTTTTGTTGACCTTGCTTAAGTTTATTTTATCTGTATAGATGATATAATTTAATTATTATGAGTTGTCATTAATTGTATTTCCTAAAGCAAGTGGTAATTTCCTTTGTCCTTATGCATTGTTTGATTATTCACAATAAAAACTTCCTCTACTCTTTCAGTAGGGGGAAACCCTTTGGGCATCTGTCAAGATGGCTACCACTGTCTCAGTAAGTGAGATGCTGGAAGCAGGAGAGCAGGCCTCCCCTCTTGTTTCTCTTGCTTCAGAGGCTGCTGTTTGTTCCACTTGCACATCAGATGTGGATATGCTATTTACTGTTGCTCAAGCTGAGGAAGATTTTGTTCTGAGCTTACCTGCTCCTGTTACTGAACTCCCATGATCATCTGCTATGCCTTCCTTTGAGGATTCCCTTTCCTCCACCTTTGCCCTTTGAAAGCAACAACTGCTGAAAATGTTGGAAGATGAGGAGTCCAGCTATCTATGACTAATATGGCTGCCTGGATCTCAGCTTGTGACAGATTCCGAACTGACTCTGACCACCATCATGCTATTCAACAGTCCTGTACCTGCAATTCAGTTGAGTGCAGTCGGTGTTGCTGATGCAATGGCATCAAAGCCGTCTGACCTTGCTGTCATTTCACATTGCTCAGGTAAGCTACTTTTCGACTCACAGCCTTCCTTGGACTCTTGTATTGACTCTGCACATGCTTCCAATGTTATTCCTTCCCTGAAGCTGTGAGAGACTGTGTCTCCTACCTCACTTGATGCTCCACCTGTTTTAAAGGGTGCCTCACAGCCTACCCCCTGTTTTTCCTTGTTTGCTGCTTCCTTTGCCACTGCTAATCCCTCCACTTCTAGTGAGTCTATAACAGCACCAGCTCCTGTTACACAGGCTTTGGCGCCCTCAACTTTTTGAGGTATGACTACTACTGCACCAGGTTTGTCCTCTCTGAATAGCAGATTGAACTATGCTAAATTGCAAGTTGGGAGTTGAATTTGGTTGAGAAGTAACAAGAAGCACTTGCAGTGACAAACATCAAGGAGTATCATATGAGTTCACATAGTGGTGATGAGACTTGAAAGGGCCAGCAGACAGGCTGCCTGGCTGTCAGGTGCAGTACCAGAAGTAGCACAGTACATATAGTAGCTTAAATTCCTACTTGTCAGTGTCATTCTTGTAATTGGATTAAGTAAGCAAAAGGAGAAGGATTCAAGTCCACATGCAGGAAAATGAGGAATACATTGTCAGATCGTCAGAACTGGGAAACTGGCAGACATGTACACTTGTTTTTTTTACTGCTGTCTGGTGGTCTATCAGTCTGCCCCTGCCTCCCCATCACCCAGGATTTACCCCCTCCACCCCTGGAGGGCACCGTTGCTTGTTCCCCCATAGTAGAGCCATTGAGGAAGGGGGCACTACTCCATGATCAGAGACTGAAGCTGATCCAGGGGACATAGTGCCTAGGTCCACTGCTTGGGACTTGGTGGTGGGTGAAGTTCTTCTGCTCAGCCTGGTAATTTTCTGGGTATTCTAATTCCCTGGATAGGTGTGGTGTACAATGATGTGGTGGCTCACAGCTGAACATCTGCCACACACCCCAGCTTGTAAGCTCCAGCTGTTGCACCCCTAGTCTCCAGTTAGGGTGCATTGAGAACCAGGTGCTTCCCCCCTCCCCCATGGAGGAGAGCAGTCAATAGGATGCTCAATCCTCCTCCCCTGGCTAGCCCTCTGACTCCACCACTTACTTCAAAGCTTGAGTCATTGGCATTACAAGCAGTAGTGCTACCGCTGTGCCAGTGGGCCAGCCCAGGTGGGTACAATTCTATATGGTCTGGTTCATAATAGGATAAACACAGCACATAGTACATATCACATGTTAACAGTGAGCAACATGCCTGTCAAGTCAACTAGTTATACTGATGATATGGAAACACAGAAAGGCAGGATAGCAGTCTGGCAACTGCATCTGCAAAGTCAGTGTATGACAGTGGCAAACTGTATATGACAGAGAGTACACATGACACAAGTCACAGACCACACAGTACTGTTGCTTGAGGAGATAAAACAGCAGGAGCAGAAAAGAGACATGCATATTGATTATTTAATGAGGACCATACTCAACTCCTGAGCTGATTAAGATGTTAATGTTCCCCCATCCTCCAAAAAAGTATATTGTTCTCCAACATATTCATTCTGTATTGTCTGTCTAATCTCTCAGATGCTACTGTCAGTCCCAGAGAATACAAGACACTCAGGAAATCTGTCCTTCATATAGAAAACAAACAGGTGGGTGGGCATACATGGTGCATAATGATGGCTCTCACAATATAGGGCAGACTTTTATAAGTCAGCTATAATGATAATAATGTACAACAAATAAAACTTGCAGCATAACAAGACTGGCATAATGAAGATGGCCATGTTGTTGTTTATTATAGTTATTGTTATCTTATTTCATACATATTTTATATATTAGTTTCAAATGTTAATATAGTATGTATGGTACAGGAACTCACACACCAACAAATTTAAAAAGCGTTCAGGAGACATGCACTGATTATGTTTCTAGATACAAATGGAAAGAACTGGAGATATCACTTAACAAAAAGGTGATTCTGTGTAGTGCAAACACACTAAATAAGATAACATAAATTGCATTAATAAATCCCAACATAATTGATAATGGTAGGCTGAATAACATGCATGGGATGAACTTGGAGGTAGGATGATTCAGAGCAAACGTGAGGAAGAATTTCTTCACAGAACGGGTGGTGGACAAGTGGAATACCCTGCCAGAGGAAGTGGTGGGGGCTGAAACAATCTCAGGATTTAAGAATGCATGAGATAGACTTATCTGTATTTTTGAGCTTTGTACTCAACTCTTTTCACCATTGTATCTACAGTCAATATTTACTGTATTCTGTACTTAGGCACCTTGTCTCACATGTACCTGTTCCCCAGATCACACCTTTCCCAGTCACAGATTTATAAATAAACAAATACATTTACAACATTTTTCAGACTTTTACATGACCATAACCTGTTTTTTATTTGTTTTTCATCAATCACTGGGTCACTGCTGGACACTTGCTAGACTCAACATCATGAAGCAGGAGATACATTATTTGCTGGGAAGATGCAGCCAGATTTAAAATATCCCACATGTGTGCTGCCTCCTATACCATCCATAAGGTATAAATAATAAAATGAATAAAGTGTTTTAACTATTTTCTAGATTGTGCAATTGTTGGATGTTTTAGTGGTAAAGTAGCACCACACTGCTATGAAATGTCAGGACCTTGAGTTGTGGCTGTTTTATAAATAAACAGTATTAAACACATAATAAATTTGATGAGTGATCTTCTTCATGAGTTATTCACTTATTCACAGAAATCTGTGACATTTTTCAGATTTTTATGTGGCCACAACCTACTGTATTTATCATTTGTTGTTCTTCAGTCACTGGGCCACTGTCTCTGATATTGTATTATTCAGCCTGTCAAAAGTGCCAATGGTGAAAAAGGAATAAATAGCACAACTATAAGACAACTAGATCACAAAATACAATGCTACAAAGGCAAAAGGTCAGGTGACAAAAAGGAAAACCAGTAGTGGAGAAGGGGTGAACCAATGTAAATGACCCAAAGGAGGATAGCTGGGTATGTAGAGCAAGCACTAGTCCACTTTAAATTGAAAGGAGGCATGAAAGATGGAGCAGAAGAGACACAGCCAAGGAGAACAACAAGGAAAGGAAATCGCATGAGTGTGGGAGAGGAAGAGGAGAGGAGGGGAAAGCAGAGAAGGAGGCAGGGATGGGAACAGTAGGAGGTAAAATACAGATACAGGAAGAAGCAAAGTGGTCCTGTAGGAACTGCTTGAAACAGAGATAGGAGGGCGAGAGGTGGAAGTGAATAAGAATGTTATTTTAGGTCATATTTAAGGACCATATTTAATTCCAGAGTGTAGTAAAATAAATAAATAAAATAAAAATGTGAAAACTCCCAAAACAACAGGATAAGAGAATGTTAACTTGTTTTCATACACACAGACACACACACAGACACACACACACTCACACACTAGCAGCTGTTCCAAAATATGGAAATGTTGATATGGTTTGGGGCTTTGGAACTAATGAATGATGGGAATAAGATATGGGGATCACTCTCTCCAACCTGAGCTCACACTAGTAACAATGTTAAGATTGCCCCTTCTCCCAACACACATACACAGAAGCAGAACTGATGTCATAAAACTAAGCCACACACCACAGAAGACTAGAAGACTTAAGAATTCATTAGGGTTTACACAGACATATATTGCATTGCAGACAATAGATCACATGATACTTCAGCAAAAGTAATTTTGTCTGTAAACAAAAATTGTCTTTTAAAGTGATTTCATATTTTTTCTTTTGGCAGGCAAACTCAAACATGTTAGCCTGTAATGTGTGCCCATTGGCTTGCATGTATCAATAACCTGACCCCCTCCCACACACATAAGATATTTCCAGCACATGCACTCCGGCAAAAATATTAGGTAAATACTTAAATTTGCCAACTAATATGAATCATCATTATCTGAAGTCTTTGCTGGGAGGCAGGAAGGTATTTTGCTGGTAAATTTTACTTTTAACATGGCTGCCTAGAAGGTGTGTTGTGTCTCCTATCTGTCTGTATCTGTAGGATAGTTTTTGTCTTTTTTGCATTCCAAACTTGGCGTAACTCTATCAGTACTGACTGCATCATCAGTCAACATTAGTTGAAACATTATTTTGCATACAGCACTAGGGATATGTACTTTCTCCTGAACTGACCTTTAAAGAGTTGATCCAACAAAGTGCTTTCTGTAAGTTTCTGCAGCTTCAAGCTACTCCAATATTCTAAGAGTATTGTTACAGAAATCTGATGCCTGATGTCTACTTGGTATTTTGTGACTGCGTACATTCTCCTAAGAATCACATATTTCTACTCTTCTGCCCCCGGGACTAATAGCTGTCCTACTTTTTCCAACATTGTGTGTACAGATGAGATGTTTTCCAGTAATCTAATTCCTGCTTGTTGAAAACTGTGCATGACATGCTCTTGTGTTGCATTTAATGACCTGAGCTAGAATCCTTGCTATCTCATCTAGCACTAAGTTAGTGCTATGCTGATGCTACCTTGGTGACTTGCTCAGGGTTGTGAAAATGTATACCTGGGAGATTACAGCTTTTTGGGAAGAATTTGGTATTTTCATTCAGTCAGATTTGCTGGACCTTCTGCTTCAAACTAGGACACTGGGCTGTGGATTCTTTACTTGCCATATGGTCTCCAACCTCAGTGCCAGCTCATCTGTTTTCCCTCAAGAGTTAAATCTGTGTCTCACCAGGACCCCTGTTCTGCCACTAGCACTTACACTTATAAATTACACTGGTTAGACACTGACCTGCAGGATGTATACCAGGACCATTGTTTACAGATTCTCCACTGCCTTCCTCAAAGACTCATGTACTCCAAATCGGGGGTCACCTTCCAGCCATCACTGACCTGTAAGACTCTTCCACCCCTATGTGACTGTTAACAACTGCCGTCCAACACAAGATAATGCTTTAGCTTTCTTCATCCATTACAGTCGTTAACTGTCCTATAAATAAGAGGCACACTCCCTGCCTGGAAATATAGTGGCCTGCTGTGGAGGTGTCAGGAGGCCAGTGCCAGTCACTGTATGCACTCATGGCACCACAGATACTGATAAGGTGAGAGGTGGGTGGCTGGTACCACAGGGGTTGATTTTATATCATAATAATTAATGTGGAACAACGATTGCTATTATGGCGAGTGTATATTACCAAAAAGCAAATTGGTGATATACACTTACTGGCGAACTAACACCCAGCAACCTAAAGTGTTTTTGTGAGGGGGCTGTGCCCCATGCCCCCCTATGGGGGGGCTTTGCCCCCCACGTCCTCCTTAATTAGGATTCCTAATGCCAGGGTGGTGCACGTCAGGAAGGGGGTACGAATTTGGCCAAAAAAATATTAAGTCTGGGAGCTGCAGGCAGCAGCAAAATTTGGACTTTCCCATCCCCAGCCCAAAACCCAGTACCTTCTGTGCTGGAGCCTGCCTCCCTCATTACCACAACACATGGCTGGCTTGGCAGCAGCAGGCACAGTCATTTTCGATAACCTTCTTCCCTATCCTTCCCCTTCCCCTCTCCAATCCCTTTTCCCAGTTGCCTTCCCCTACCTTAGTGGTAGAAGCGGTAGCTATCCTTGCGAGTAGCCAATCCCAATAGTGCAGAAAATGAAGTCATCATTTTGACGGTCACCCATATTCAGTTACTATTATCACCACTGGATACAACAGGGGTTGGGACCACTAGATGCCAGGAAAGCTTTTTTTTAATTCTGGGCTGGCGATCATCGAGTGGGGGGGGGTCACTAGCACCAGGGATTGTGGTTTTTACTTTGGGGCTGGTGTTCAGAGGTGGGGGGACCACTAGCACCAGAGATTCTGATTTTAATTTGGGGCTGGTGATTAGAGAGGGGGCACTAGCACCAGGGATTCTTACTTTACTTCAGAGCTGGTGATTGGAGGAAGGGTGGTACCACTACCACCAAGGATGCTATCTGTATTAGGGCTGACAATCGGAGGGGGGACCACTAGCACCAGGGATGCTTTATTGTATTACAGACTGGTGATTGGTGGGGGGACCACTAGCAGCATGGATTTTGATTTTACTTCAGGGCTGGAGATTGGAGAGTGGATCACTAGCACCAGGAATTCTGATTTTACTTCAGGGAAGGCAACTTGAGGGAGGGTGGGACCACTAGCACCAGGGATGCATAATCGGTATTACAGGCTGGCAATCAGTGGAAGGGGGATGTCACAGACCACAGAAGGTGGATGTGCTCCCAAAGTGGCCAACTGGCTTGGGGGCTGCATTACCTCCAGTAATTTGGGGTTTAGTTTGGCAGTATTCAATGTATAGAACTCTCTCTGAGACAATACATAACAAGCCCTATATGAGGGTCTAATATTCTTAATATCATTTTACTATCAGAATGCCTAGTAACTGATAAATGTCTAGTGACATCCCCTCTAGCAATAGTGATCATTTTTCTGTCACACTTAAAATTATTTCTAATTTTCAAAAAATAAAAAATATTACCAAAGTATATGCTTATAAGCAGGCTGATTTGTATAAAATAAATACTGAATTATCCAAAATAAAATGGCTAGAGTTATTTGATCAGCTTACACCAGAGGATATGTGGAATTGTTTAAATATTAAGATCTTAGACATCACCAACAAATATATACCAGTTATTAATGCATTTTCTAACTCCCAACGTAAACCAAAATGGATCAATAAAAAAGCACTAGACTACTTAACATAAAGAAAATATATTTCAAAATTTCAACAGAATAAATCCCATTTCTCATTGGAAAATTTTACAAATGTTCATAAAATTTGTAAGGTTGAAATCAGAAAAGCTAAACAGAAAGCGAAACTTGACTTAGCTCAACATGCCCAAGCAAAGGGGAGGGAGAAATATTTTTTTTAGTTATGTAAATTCATTAAAACCACATGTTTGTAAAGTAGGACCATTACTATACAACAATACTCTGATTATGGAACTGACACATATGGCAGACTCTCTTAATTTAAAAATGTTTGTTCAGTATTCAACAATGGCAGCAAGGTCCATAAACTGCCAGAAATTAACCATGCCAACAATATCGCTTTTAGTGAAGAAGAGATAAAAGATAAACTTGATAAAATTAAACCCGGCACATCTTCAGGACCAGACAGAATTACAGGAGATATGATAAAAATGTTGAAAGAATTCCTGGTTGTCCCATTAAAACATCTGTTTTATAAAAGTATAGCAACAGGAATTGTACCAAATGACTAGAAATGTGCAAATGTGGTGGTACTATTTAAGAAAGGCAATAAAGAACTTATGGATAATTATGTAGGCAAAGGCACATTAGTGCCCTTGCCAACTTTTGAATAGACGGCCTCAAAAGTCTACTCCCAAAGCTTGACCAGCTAAGGCTGTAGACTGTACACTACAATCCAGTGCTGATTGCTACAGAAACCTGGTTTTCTGCCCAGATCAATGATATAGAAATCATATTTTCCAGTTACACAGTTCATAGCCATGACTGTTGGAAGCCTGGTGGTGGAGATTTTATATACATATGTCCCAGTCTTAACTGTGATATGTATCATTCTGCCATCCCATCTTCCCATGATCTCCTCCTGTGCTCTCTTTCCCATGCTTACTTCCCATTTTCTTCAATGGCATTTACTCCTTCCCTAAGGCCAAGCCTGATGCCTATCTTGCTGTCCTCTCATCCATCTCCTTCTATTCATTTTCAGACAAACCCTAGTCCTCCATGATCTAAATATAAATTGGCTCTCTCCCTAGATAAAAAAATACTATTCACCAAATTGAATCCTTCAGTCTCTTACAATCAGTTACTGAGCCAACCCATCTAAATCCCAACTCCTCCAACCATTCCCACATTGATTGAATCCTGTCCTTACATCCTTACTGCATTATTTCTGCTGGAAATCTACTCGATGCTTTCAGTGACCATCACATGCTTTACTTCTTCTGTAAGATCTGTCACATTTAAGCCCACCAAAATTTTTCTGGTCTAGAGGCTCCCGACCTAGATGATCTTTGGATCACTGATTGGTTAGCACTCACTTTAGCCACTGATACAGATGTTATTCTAACCACTTTCATGTCCAAGTTCATTGCAACATGGGACAAATGCTGCTCTCAGGAGACATCATGTCTGTGGATCCCACCTTCCCTGAATCTCTGCAGAGGTCTTTACCCTTCTCAAAACTTGTAACTCTGTTTGGCATCTTAGCAAAACATTAGGGTCCCAGGAGGATTTCATGTGAAACAATTATGTAGCAATTTTACTTTGCTCACCATTAAAGCCAAACCAATTTACCTTGTCTGCAACCTTCAGAACTTTACATTCCCTGATAGCTTCTGGAGGCTTATTCATTCCCTGCCTGCCCCCCCTTCCCATGCAGTCTATCTCAACCATCCTCAGACTAGGAAACTCCCATATATCTGACTCAACTAAAAATGCAAACACCTTCAACAATTTCTTCACTTCCTGAACCCTTTCTTCTTCTTTTCCTCACCCTTCTGCCCCTTCTGCCTGCCATGTCTCTCTCCAAATGCCCTTTCTCTTCTCACCCTCAACTCATGCACCTTTTTCCATGTTTCCACTGAAACCACTTTTGCTACTTTACTCGCTCTTAATTCTGCTAAGGGTACAGCCCTGGTGGTCTGGATACTACTAATCTCCTCCATCTCTCTGTGCTAGCCATCTCTGCCCCTCTTGCCTCTTTTTCCTGAGGAGACAAACAATCATAATTGTGGTACAAAGCACCAAGTTCAGGGTGCAGCTTGGCACGGATGGCATCAATGCAGACAAAGAAGTCAAGCTTGCTGTTTAGCCGCAGACTGAGGTACTTTTTTTTCTGTTAAAGTTGTTATACTCCATTGTGGCTGGACAGGGTTTGGCTCACTTCAGTTCCACCCTGCCAACTCCCACTGTCCCCAACTTCTTAGGGCTTTATGGTTGCCTGATACTCCCATGGATTGGATTTCACCACCTGTGGTGGGGTCAGGAGAGGAAGGGTCATCCTCCCCCAGAGGCAAACATATCCAGTATGGCTCCTGAGTTCTGCTGGTGAGAAAGGTGAGGGATCAGCTGATGGGTTTGATACTAGCACATCTGCGATCAGTTTCCACCAGTTTTAACCATTGCCCATTCTGAAGTATGCACAGTAGCATGCATGGGTGGAGGCACATTCTTGCAGTGGAATCCCATAGCACCACCCTTTCTTCTGCTGCTCCTTTCTCACACTGCCACCAGTCCTCCACCTAGTAGCAGTCTGAGCCAGCAGTCTTCCACCTCAAGGAGAGGAGAGCAGTCCTTCAGAAACTTGATCTTCTCCCTCTCCAGCCAACCCCTGACAACCCATGCTGATTCCTGAACATGGGTCACCCACATGGCATGAGATGAGGCATCCAGCACCTCAATTTATTTATTTATTTATTTATTTTTAATTTTTTTTTATTTATTTTAGTCTTTGACAACTGGGTAGGTGCACTGATCCTGAGGACAATTTTCAGGCATGATCCAGGCCACAACAAGTGGCACAAAATCATAGTATTCAATGGTTAACAAAGAATAACAATTGAGAACACAGCAGCCTAACAATCAATGAAGTACAGCAAATTACAATGGGTCAATAACAGGCAAGTAAATACACAAACTCATTTACAGCTTATCAGGAGGAAAGTAAACAACCGTACAATAGCTTCCAGTGATAACAGGTGAGACAACAGATGAATACAATGGAAAACAAAAGGGAAGGAAACAAGGTCGTACATAGACATGGGGAAGTGAGCAAGAAGAGAAACAATGGTAGAGGCAGGAGACAGTGAATGGGACTATGTGCTAGGGGGACAGACAGAGGAGTTTGGAAAGCAGCAGGTGTTAGGAAGCAAAAGGGCCAGAGGTTAACCTGCAGAGTATAGGCATTTGGCCTTGTTTAGTAACCAGGATTTGAGATGGTGCTCGAAATTGCTATTGGTATCTAAGAAGTGGAAGGGTGCAAGGAGGCTGTTCCACATAGAAAGACCTTGGCAAGGTTGGAGGAATGGCCAGAAGTATGGCAGCTAGGATTCAATGCAAAAAAGTGCAAAATAATGCACCTGGGAAACAAGAACCAAGGGGAAGAATACACAATGGGTGGGGAGGTAGTAACAACAACAAAAAAGGAAAGGGAACTGGGGGTAATCATATCAAATGACCTTAAGGATAGCAAGCAATGTGAGAAGGCAGTAGCAAGGGCTGGGGGTATACTGGGATGTATAGGAGAGGCATCAGCAGCAGAAAACAGGAAGTTTCTATCCCTCTGTACAGACAGTTGGTGAGACCACATCTGGAGTACTGTGTCCAGTTCTTGAGACCCCATCTCCACAAGGACATAGACAGGATAGAGGTAGTCCAGAGGAGGGCAACTAAAATGGTGCAGGGTCTGCAAGAGAAGCCATATGAGGAGAGACTAAAGGAGCTTAATATGTATACCCTTGAGGAAAGAAGGGAGAGGGGGGACATGATAGAAACTTTTAAGTACCTCAGTGGAATCAACAAAGTCCAAGAGGGTAGCATCTTTCAGAAAAAGAGACTAGCAAGAACAAGGGGACACAATTTAAAGATCGAAGGAGGGCAGTTCGGGGCAATGTGAGGAAGTATTATTTCACAGAGATGGTAGTGGATGCATGGAACATCCTTCCTGAGGAGGTTGTGGGGTCTAAAACTGTGGGAGAATTCAAGAATGCATGGGGCAGACATAAGGCAATTCTTGTGGGGGGTAGGAAGAAATAGGCTGTTGGTTAACTAGGATCTATGGCCTATCCTG
Source organism: Neoceratodus forsteri (assembly GCA_016271365.2). Taxonomy (NCBI): domain Eukaryota; kingdom Metazoa; phylum Chordata; order Ceratodontiformes; family Ceratodontidae; genus Neoceratodus; species Neoceratodus forsteri. The sequence continues at coordinate 1,346,383,647 of CM057458.1, read as the reverse complement.
TAGGTAGGGAAATGGGCAGACTAGATGGGCCAAGCAGTCCTTATCTGCCATCAAAGTCTATGTTTCTATGTTTCTAAGGAGCAATGACAGGCAGTGCTTCCTCCCCCCCACAATGGCAGTTAAGATGCCCTCCATGGCACTTGAGACAACCCTCAACCCACAGCATCATCAGTGCAGCTTACACACCAAGGTACAGTGAAGCCCACCAGGATGAAGTGTAGTACTGCAGAATTCTGAAGTAGAGTTACTGCAGCAAACAATGCAGTTTCAATGGGATTTGATCCCTTTTGTCATGCAGTAAACCTGTGACACTGGGCTTCATCCTGATGGGCTTCACTGTACTTGAAGGACTGAACCACTGCTAGATGGGAGCCAGCTGAAGTGGACAAGATGGGTAAAGTAGGGAATCTATCCAGTTTCTGGCTAGTGCCAAAAATCATGGACACAGTTATTTTGTGTGTTGACCTGGGGTTTGTTGGATTGAAACCAGTGAGGAATGTTTAAGTTGTTTAAGTTTTACTAGAACAGAGCTTCTACAGCTTTAGTAAAGGGACCAGAGGTGTAGATGACTGCTATCTGCATACATGCGACTATGCAAGTTGACACAGGCAGAGTGGAAGTTGTTAAGAAAAGTGAAGGAGAGTAAGAGAAAATTGGTGGAGGAGAGGAAATTGGAGAGGCTGGTGAAGACAATTTCTCTCCTAGCTTAGCAAGAGAGGGGGGAGCAGTGAAACTGGCTAGACATTACCAGGAAAGGAATGATTTCCTCTGTGAAGTGAAAGAACTTTGTCCAACATTCAAGACTGAGGAATACCAGTGAAGTAGAAGGAGAGGTTGAGTAGATGAGTCAGAAGAGATGCTATGGCAGAAGTGTAGATGTGGGGGAGTTTAGAATCCAGCTCATTTGGGCTGGACTTGGAGAAATTACCCAGGGATAAAAACAGCAGTCAGAGTTTTCTGGGCATTAATGGGGGGAAGAAACCCTGAGAAGGTAGGGGAGAAGAGAGAACAGGAAAAGGAGCAGAAGAGGCTGGAAGGAAGTGGAAAGTAGGGTGCAAGTGGTGAAGAGCTCATTCATGTCTGCAGCAACAGAGGAGGGGTCAGAAACAAGTGAACTATTTACTGAAAGGGCTGTGGGGCAGACTGCATGAGAAGACCAAAAAAGGGCGTCACTTACCTTGCAGAACTTAGATGGGGCATTAATGTTGTTATGAACGTTGACCTTGAAATAGTGTGATTTTGTGGCATGAAGAGCCTTTGTGCAGGCATTTCTTCTAGTCCTATATAACAGGATGTCAGGAAAGGAGTATGATCATTTGCAGTATGCCCAGGTGAGATCAGAGGACTTGCACTGGTAAACGATTTGGGGGAGTGGGTAATCCAGGAGTGGTGGTGAGTTTTGACCCAGGATTTTCTAAGTGGGATGTGCTTGTCCCAAACTGCAGAACATTTAGAGTGAAACAGGAAGAGGTCAATGTTTATTTTTCAAAGGTGATGGCTGTTCAATCTGTTGCAGCAAGGCTGCTCAGGAGAGGATTGGTGTTGACTGACCACAGTGACCTGGTCCAGATATATTTGTTTTGTTCAGATAAATAACAGACACCCATTTTATCATCAGAAGTATTTTTCAGATGCCAGGTCTAATTTATCATCATAATTTGGGGGTACAGGAAGCTGCTAACTACACTATTTAAATCTATGGATTTTTGAAATTATATGATGATCCTTTTTGAAATGCCAGCCGGAATGGGGCTCAGATTTTTCAAATATTTCCTTGTGATCATTTTTTAAGTACCATATCTGTTCTAATTTGGATACATCCAACATCAAATTCAGCCATGTTTCATACACCGGTGGGGTGCTCTCTTTCCATTTAAAGAGAATACATTTTTTTGTTATGATATATGCCATAGTTAGCAATTTTAATTCATTAGAGTCTAAATAGTCCTTCAAAGGACGTATTCCTAATATTGTGATTAAAGGATTTAGAGTTAGTGTGTTTTTAAATACTATTCATAGCACATTTCCTATTTTACTGCAGAAAACCCTTAACATTGGGCTTGCTTCTCTGAAAGCACTGAAAAAGATTTGTGTAGTCTCAAATCCGGAAAACGTATTAAGTGAAAGACTGATATCTATATCTGAGCATAAATAGAAAATTTTTTTAGCTGTCTATTTTGTTATACAGCTCACTTCCCCTCGGTGGTGTGTCCTTTTTTCATTGAATCCTTTAAATCTGCTATAATCTTTATTTGGGCAGGTTTGGCCTCCTGGTAGGTCTTGATTTAACTCTTGCTCCTCCCCTGAGTGTGGTGCAGAAGTTGACTGTGTGGTACTACAGTGGGATGGATATGAATTTGAATGAGCCCTGTAGTCTCTACTTGCAGGATTCATTTTGATTTTCATATGTAATCTTAAATCTTCCATTGCATCTTCAGGAGAATCAAATGTCTGCAGCCTTCAGTTAAGAATAAATCAAATCTTTGCAGGGTATAGCAAAGAGAATCTAATGCCTTTGTTATAGAAAAGTTGTTTTAGGGGTTAAATAACCTCCTTCTTTCAGTGATTTCAGCTGATATATATAGAATAATACATGGGGGAGTGCATAATGAGAATTTTATGTGCACCTGAGGTGTGGGATGCCATATAAAACTCGAGGGTGAAGCCCGAAGGATTTATCTAAGCATCCCACACTGAGAGTGTGCATTAAATTTGAGTTTTGCATTTCCCCCATGTGTTGTTTTATGTAATTGCTAGGGGAAATTTTTTTTCCAACCAGATTTCCTCAAATAAGAAACTGTTTTTTTTTTAGAAAAGTGTTTTTATTTATTACAGCATGTAGCACTTAAATAAGTGAACAAAGTCAGGCATATTGCTATAACATGTGTATTTACCAATGTTACTATTTTTTTGAAGTTTGTCAAAAAAAAGGTTGCTTTAGTTCCAGTGTCAGAATGGCAACTGCTTCCTTCCTGCCTACACTGAAAACAGCAGTTAGTAAAATCTGTAGGAAATATTAAAACTCATACTATGAAACTCTTTTAATTTTCAGAAAAAAATGTTAAACAACTGTTTAGGTGTTTGTAGTTTATATGTGAAACAATTTTTATGGAGTCCAGGTCATTCATGTCACGGCGATATGCAAATTCGATTGAGGTCAGGATTCACAGTGTGTGGAGACGGCGAGTGAAAGCGAACAAGAAACTGCCAGTAATTGCTGTAAAAAGGTTAGTGGTGGCTAACTATTTTGCTGCTGTTCACTGATATGGCAACTGGTATGACTGCTTTTGTAGGCAGTGAGAAATAATTCTGAGAGCACTTGAAAGGTACTGAGAAGGAGCAGGGCTGAGGAGCTTTGCGAGTAACTGAGCATGAGCAGGGCTGAGGAAAAGCTGGTGCGTGTTTGCTGTCATAACCCTCGGGTTATAATGGTGAATCATAACCAACTTTCCCTATGAGAACCCCCCCCCCAAGTTATGACAGCTGGGTAAGCATTGAAATTAATGTGCTCATATGTTAGACCTTTTAAAATTGTTAGCTCTTTTGAAATTCTTGTTCTATGTAAGATAGCCTCACAATCCTGATACTTCAATGGCTTAATAAAAACTGTTTGTGGATAGTTAGAGTTGCCACTGAATCTTGAACCAGCACGGTGAGCCCTATCCAAAATATAGAGAATAACATATGGGCAACCATACACAACAAGGCTGTGTTTCCATCGAGGGACTGAGATGCCAGCATATGAACCTTGAGAGCTAAGCTCAAGAGGTCCATGCTGTCATCTCAACCCCACGATGGAAACACATGCTGAGTTGTGTGTGGTTGACCATATTTTATTTTTTATAGTATATGTTACTTTTTTACATTAGAGTGACAGACCCCAACTGAAGTGAAAACAAAAAATCTTGCCATTTCTTTGTTCTATTCACATATCAAAATCACATTTCCAGACTTCTGAAAGTAAAAGGTATGACTTTGGTCACTGGGTAGTTTGTAAGTGGCTAAGTGAAGAATAAATAAGAAGTTTAAAATTGTATGACCTTTGAACTGTGCATAACAACTGTTTGGATTATGCATAACAACACTTTAGAATGCGCATAACGGTTTAGAATGTGCTTAACAAGGATTTTGAGCAGGCTGATTTTTATACATAACAAAGGGTAACCATATACTATAACTTTATCTTCAGGGTACTTCCTATTAAGTGCTTCTGTAACCATTTTTTTGAAGAAGAGGACTGGATCACCAGTCCCTTCCACACCCTCCAGAATTTTGCACAGTCTCACATTGTCCCTTCTACGCTGATCTTCTTGTTATGCAATAATTTGCTGTAAAGTCTGCATTTGCCTCTGTAATTGCAAACATTTTTGGGGGGCTTGGTTTGTAATGTCTTCCTCCCTGGCTATTCATTCTACCAGTTCATCTGTCAGTAGTGTGAGCTTTTCAAATTTTCAGTTCAATTTACTCAGTGAGCTTTTCACTGTATTTAGTGTGCCTTTATTATCACCTAAGGGTTTATGCATTTCATCTTTTAGGTTAGACACTGTTGCTTACACACTGTCATTTTGCAAGGTATTTTCATCCATTTCACCATTATCCCCAGCATAAGCCCCTGTGTCTAATATTATTGAGGTCATATTTTGATTAGGTGCTTCTTTTTCTTTCTGTATGGTTGTCCCCTCTTTTTCTAATGTGTCTTCTCCATTTGTATCTTGATTCAAACAATTTAATCTATCCTTGTTCAAATTTTCCTGACATTTTTGTGTGTCATTATCTTTGCTTGACTCTGTTCTCTTCCCTATCACTTTTTGGGCATTTCTGTTCCCTGGATGTTGGTAAAGCAGTTGCATTTGTGTAATAACAAAACATTTTATACCTGCTTTGGACCTTGGCCCTTTTCAAAACTAATTGCACTGGCTGCTGTTGTGGCTTCAGAATCGAACCCCTTCCCTCGCTAGTGCTTACTGTCTCTTTTATTTTACAAACATATGAACATATGAATGTGATAGCATTTTAAAATATGCAGAGATGTTACCTTTTGCCAGTGAATGGCTCAATGAAGTTGATGTTGGCAATGGAGACAACATCTGAGGGGTGTCTGTAAAGGATCATAGGTCTGGCAGGTTTGGTGAAAGGTGAGCCGTCTGCTGTTGCATTGCACACATTACTTTAAGTTCTTTAATTTTTTTTCTTCTCCTCAAAGTGGGTATCCAATAATTCCTTGGCCTGCCTGACCACTTTCTACATTCTGTGTGTTCACTAATAAAATAAAAAAGATGCTCAATCCAGGCTGAGTTTCATTATCCAAAACAAATATCTCTTATGTCAGCATTTTTAGCATAGTTGAAGCATGTGCTCCAGCCAGGTGCTGCTGCATTCTCTTCACCTGGCCATCTTGGAACTTTCAATGTGTGATGTAGAGAAGTTCCTCATAGGTGCTGCCAACATTCATTACTGTTAAACATGGCCCAGATGTCTTTTGGGATGGAAGGTGGATGCTAGATTTTCCTGATACAGAACTTCATGCAGTGGTCTCAGAAAGTATTCGTCAAGATAGTTGCTACAATAATGTTGTGGGGCTGGAAGGAGAGTACCCATTCCAAGAGGCAGTGGTTGTGGGAGTGGGGATATTTATTCATCTTTCCCAAAATATGCATCTGTCCTCTACTGCACCCATCCAAATACTTTTACCTTCACCCTTACTCTCTCAAGTCTTGCAATTAAAGCACACCAGTTTAAGTAAGCTTTCAATATCTAGTAGAATTTTAAAGGGGGTTTTAGAGTTTACTATTTATTATTTATTAAGTAATTTTATTTTGATTGACTCTGACTTAAGTTATTGCAATTATTGACATGTTGTTTAAATGTTGCACCTCTATGTAAAGTGCCCAGAGCCTCCAGGATTGGGTGCTAAACAAAGTTTTACTTATTTACTTTTACTCCTGCGACCCTCCAAATGTGAACTTCTTATCCCACACCCCTTCCAAAACTTGTTCTTTTAGTCCTGCACTCATCACCAAATGTTTACCCCTTACAAGCATTCCAAAATTTGCACTTTAACCTTTGCAGCCATCCTAAACCTAGCAACAATAGAAACACAGAAACACAGAAGGTGATAGCATATGAGGATAGTGTGGCCCATCTAATCTTCCCCTTTTGACAACCTGATGCAATACCACAAGATCCCAGTTGATCTGCAGTTTACCCACTTTTCCATATTGTGAGAGTACTGTTATGTTTAACCCACACATTCTTGAATTCTCATTCTGTTTTCCCACCACCACCTCTTCAGGGAAACTGTTCCAAGCATCTACTACTCTTTATGTGAAAAAGTGATTCCTCAAATTGCCCTTGAGCCAATCCCCCCACCTCATATCATGCCCCCTTGTTCTTGTACACCTTCTTTTCTGAAAGAAGCTACCCTCCTGTACCTTGTTTATACCCCAAGCTGCTTGAATGTATCTATCATATTTCCCCTCTCTCTCTCCTCTTCTCCAGTGAATACATATTGAGAACCTCTAGTCTTTCCTCATATGTCTTTTGGTGCAGTCTTTGCATCATTTTTGTTGCTTTTCTATGGACTGCCTCTGTTTTGTGTATGTCCTTTCAGAGATGCAGCTTCCAGAACTTGACACAGTACTCCAGATGAGGTCTCACTAGTGATCTGTACAGTGGGATAACCACTTCCTTTTTTCTGTTAGTGATACCTCTCCCTATGCACCTTAGCATCCCACTGTCTCTCCCCACAGTCTTCAACTTGATCTATGCTGGTTCAGGTTGTCCTTAAATTTCACAATATTTATAATATTCTGGGTCATCCTATGAAGGCAGTCCAATGCAGCAAATAATTAAAATAGGATGAACATCACTGAACATTCAATATTTTCAGCAGAAAATGCTTTTATTCTTATTCAATCCTCACTTAAGCCTCGGGCTTAAGTGTGGATGGACTAATAATGTAAGCATTTTCTGCAGAAAATAGACTGTTCAGTGGAGTTCATTCCATTCTAGTTATTTACCTCCCCACAGCCTTCTCTCATTGTTTTGTTACCATTAGTTCATCAGATATAATTACTCCCTACTCTCTTTATTGGTGGCTGTCAGTACGTCTCTCCCCATTTCACTCTCCTCTCTTGGATTTCTGTGCCCCAAATGCACGATTTTGCACTTCTTAGCATTGAGTCTTAGCAGCCACACTCTCTACCACTTTTCAAGCATATTTAGGTCCTTTCTCATTTTTTCCACCCCCCCCCCCCCATCCCAGAGTGTTGATCCTGTTGCAAATATTAGTGTTATCTGAAAACAGGCAAACCTTCCCCTCAAGTACATCTGCTATGTCACTTATGAAGATTTTAAAGAGGACTCTCCCCAGCATGGATTCCTGCTGGTCAACCCCCCCTCTCCTCAGATTGAATGCTATTTATCACCACCCTCTGTGTCCTGTCACTCAACCAGTTTCTGATCCAATTTACCACCTTTGGGCCCGCTCCCAGGCTGTCCAACTTATTTACCAACCTCCTATGTGGGGCAGTGTTTAAGATCTTGTTGAAATCTAGGTTGGCCACATCCACCGCCCTTCTCAGAAGTACCTCCCTGGTCACCTAGCCAAATAAATCTTTCAGTTTTGTTTGACAAGACCCATCCCACTGTGAATCCATGGTGCCTCAGATCCTGTGCTCTGCTGGATTCAAGAAATATCACAATCATTTCCTTTGGTAGTAACTCCATTAATTTTCCCACCACCGTGGTCAGGTGAACTCACCTGTATTTGCCAGCCTCCACTCTTTTCCCACTTTTGTGGAGAGGGACTACATTCTCCCTTCTCCATCCCCTGGAACCACACCTGTCTTTATTGATTTGCTGAATAGGTCTGTTAGTGGTGCTGCCAACCCCTGTCTAAGTTCTTCTAATATTCTGGGATGTATCCCATCCAGCTCCATAGCCTTGTCCTCTTTTAAATTTGTGAGTTTCTGTAGGATTTTCAGATTGTTTTGCCCTCACATCCATCAAAATGGTTCTTCCCTTCTATCCCAACCCTTTCAGAATGTACATCCCCTTGCAGAATCTTCTAGCAAAATTCAAGTTTGCTAATGCTTTGCCAGATGATGTCTGCACAGAGACAGAGAGGATGGGCCCTGGCTCTGGGAGGGTGGGGTTGTGGGGAAAGGAGCATGTTCCTCCACTGATACCACTGCAGAACACCATCACCATGCTGGTTGAACAGGGCAACCCAAAGGAGATTACCATCACAGTGGGAGGGGTAAACCAGGGCAACTGTGTATAATACACTCTCTGACAGTTCATTAAGTGGCTGGCCATGATGGTGTGATGAGGGATGTGCCAGTCACCTGATCAGGGTTCAGGATGGGGGGAGCGGGGTGGTGGGCACTACCAGACAGGGTGGGGGCCACTAGATCATCAGGACAGGATGTTATTAGCCTTTCCATATTCATGCATATGGGGTTGGGGCAGGGACACTGGATCACAGGTAACTGACTCACCATAGAATCATAGAATGCTATTAGCAGAAAAGGGCACCAGGGGCCCATCCACTCTGCCCTCCCCCTTTGTTACATGCCCACCCCTCTCTGCCTCTAGCCCCCTTCCTCTGGCTAATCCCTTAAATCTATCCCATGCCTTCTTGAAAACCCCCCACCACTTCAGCTCCCACTACATCCTCTGGTAGCCTGTTCCAGGAGTCCACCACCCTTTCAGTAAATTAATGTGCCCTTAAACTGCCCCTGAACCTTCCCTACCTCCAACCTCAGACTGTGGCCCCTTGTTCTATCCATGCCTTTCCTCTTGAAGAGACTCCCTTCAATTACCCTGTTTATTCTCTTCATGTACTTGCTATAGTATTGTGCATTACTGGCATACCAGGCTGGTGGGAGGAACTAGCTCAGCAGGGACTGACCTGTTTAATATAATAGTTTACACTGGGGGTATATCAGGGACTGGAGGGAGGTGTCAAAGCAGTGCACAAAGGCAGCAGGGAGAGCCAGTGACATGCTGGAGTGCATAGCAAGGGGTATCATCAGCAGAAGGCATGAGGCAGTGATGCTGTTATACAAAACCCTGGTCAGACCTCACATGGAGTACTATGTGCAGTTCTGGAGGCCACACCTTTAAAAGGACATTAACAGGATGGAGGCAGTCCTGAGAAGGACAACTAAGATGGTACAAGGTTTGCACCACAAGACTTATGAGGAAAGATTAAACGACCTCAATATGTACTCACTGGAGGAGAGGAGAGCAAGAGGGGACATGATGAAAACATTTAAGTACCTCAGGGGCATAAACAGGGTGTGGGGGAGAATCTTCCAATACAGGAGGAGTACAAGAACTAGGGGGCATGACATGAAATTGGAAGGTGGCAGGTTAAGAGGGAATGTGAGGAAATTTTTCTTCATGGAGAGGGTGGTGGATGCATGGAATGGTCTGCCACGGGAGGTGGTGGGAATGAGCACTGTGGTTGGATTTAAACATGCTTGGGAAGGCATAGGGGAACCATAGAGGTTAAGTGGGAGGAAGATCAAAAGCTGTAATCACAGACTGGATGGGCCTAGTGGTCCTTATCTGCCAACAATTTCTATGTTTCTATGTGTCACTAGGTCACCAGGGTATGACCTTTATTATGATAATGTACATTACAGGCATATCAGGGATTGGGGGGCTGCCACTAGATAGGGTACTTGGGTTAGTAAACATGGATGCCCATCTCTTCAAGTTGTGTACCAGGATGTGCTTTGAAACAACTGAGAAGCTGCATGGGATATACTATATTGGACTAGAAATCTAAAACAAATCTCTCTTACTTACATCTGAGGGAAGTTTTCCTTACTTTGCAGTCTTACATTGGTATTGCTTTGTGTTTAATTATTTTCGTTTTTAAATCAGGAAGGAGTTTTCAAAACTGCTTATCTTGTGAGCAACTTCAGAAGGGTTGAAATAACTGCATATATGATTTTCCTTAGTGGGTAACTGGACTGTCTACTAGTATTCTGTGACAGTTTGCATCAATATATTTTGAAATAATTTATTGGTGGTGGCTGTGTACTTCTAATAGAAAAGGCTGCAGTTTGTAATTTGATGCCAGACACAGGCTCAGGTGGGGGAAATTGTCTTCGCTAGTCAGGGAGACCTTGCATCATAGCCAATTGTTTTGGGTGGAGCATTCCAGCATTGATCAATTACTATAAACTACTGGTGTGATCCTGTTTCATACAGAAGCCCATCTCTTCAAGTTGTGTAACAGGGTGTGCTTTGAAACAACTGAGAAGCTGCATGGGATTTACTATATTGGACTAGAAATCTACAACTGATCTCTCTTACTTACATCTGAGGCAAGTTTTCCTTACTTTACAGTCTTACATTGGTATTGCTTTGTGCTTAATTATTTTAGTTTTTAAATCAGGAAGGGGGTTTTCAAAACTGCTTATCTTGTAAGCAACTTCAGAAGGGTTGAAATAACTGCATATTTGATTTTTCTTAGTGGGTAACTGGACTGTCTACTAGTATTCTGTAACAGTTTGAATCAAATTACTTTTAAATAGTTGACAAATCAGTTACTGGAGGTTAGCTGATTTACTATAAATGGCAGTACTCACCAGGGTGGTGGAGCAGTGGTGTATTTGATTGTTTCTAACAGTCACCAGAGGTTGTGGACACCACCCACCCCCAGGTGTGACGTTTCCTTTATAGCCAATGTTTGGACATCACTTCCTCAACAGGTCTTGGGGCAGAACTGTCATATTCTTAATAACCCAGCACAGTGCATAAAGGGTAAGTAAACACCACAAAAAAGAAGAAAAAAATATTTATATTTATTACATATTGTATATTATAAGTGAGAGGGACATGTGGGGAGTGGTGCAATGCACTGGCTGGGGGGGCAGCAATTTTCCGGGAGACATTCTGGAAACTGCATTGCTGTCCTATTTTCAGACAACTGTCAGCTCTGAGGGAGGAGGTTGCCCACCTCCAGGCTGAACTGGCAAGGACTAAGGAGGCCTCCCCCACCCAAAGAGCACCACTGCCACAGAGGCTGCCAAGTATGAAGAGCAGCTGGACCACAGTGGGTTCTGGGAGGGTGCGGGTGGTGGAACAGAGGTGGAGCCCCCTAGTTGTACCTCTACACAAACCATATGCCAGTCTGGCAGAGGAAGGTTCCTCTATGATGGCACCCTCAGTGGAGACCAAGGAGAATGCTGAGGACACCCACAAGGGAGACCCACAGAAGGATGGCAAGGGACACCACAGGGGAAGGAAACAGCTTCTGATAGGGGACACAATTGTTAGAGAGGTAGACCTGGGGAAGGGAGAGGAGAGGGAAGTAAGGTGCCTGCCTGGTGACATGGCTTGGAGGGACAAGAAGTGAATCCACAGGATTGCAGAAGCAGCATCACAGGAGAGGGAACTAGATATCATTGTCCGACAAATGACCTAGCTAGGCGTGGAATCAGTGCAGAGCCGGACGAAATTGTGGAGTTGGGGAGGGGCCTCAGACAGGTAACAAACACAGTTACCTTCTCAGAGGTGCTGCCAGTCCATGGCAGGGGTGAGGCTAGGGTACTACACACCATGCAGTTTAATGAATGGTTGCAAAACTGATGCAGCTCACAGGGCTTTGGCTTCATTGGGGACTGGGGGTACACCTGGAGAGATGAAGGTCTATACTGGCATGATGGTCTGCATCTGTCCATGAAGTGAACCAAGATCCTAAGTGACAGGTTTAAATGCTTCCTTGGCAAGCATTTAAACTAGCCATGGGCGGAGGTGCTAATAAGAGGCAGGAAATGTCAAGCCTCCCCCCACAAAACATGACGGGTAGTAAGGTAAACACTGAGGTACAGTGCTCAGCAGAGGACAGGACAGGGGTAAATGTAAAAATAGACAAGGGCAAAAAGAGCAGGCATGGGGAAAAAAAGATAAAGCCAACATTAAATGGAGGGCAATGAGTACCAATGTCCGTAGTCTGGGAAACAAGCTTCCTGAGCTAGTAGCCTTGATGAAAATTTGGATATTGTGGCAGTCACAGAAACATGGTACATGGAGAACCATGACTGGGATGTCAACATATCGGGGTACACAGTCTACAGAAGGGACAGGGAGGGGAAAAGAGGAGGTGGAGTAGCTCTATACATAAGGGAAGGGATCAAAGCTACAGAACTAAAAAGTAAAGGAGAGGACAAGAGGCACTCTGGGACACCTTGGAGACAGGGAATGGCATCACAATCCGCACAAGGGTTGTATACAGACCCCCATCTCAAGGAGGAAATGGACAAAAATGATAGAGGACATTCTCAAAATGGCTGAAAAAGGGGATATACTGTTGATGGGGGATCTGAATATGCCAGATGTTAACTGGATGACATGTACTGCAACCACATTCAAGAGCAGGGTCATTCTCGATGTCCTGCAGGGGCAGGCCTTAGACAGCTAGTGTTGGAACCCACTCGGGAGGGAGCAATACTAGACCTGGTACTCTCAAATGGAGAGAGAATCACAAATTTAGAAGTCAGTAGACATCCGGGAAGAAGCGGCCACTGCACAGTGTGCTTCATAATAAGCACAACCATGGAGACAAGCCGTACAAAAACAAGCATACTGGACTTTATAAGGGCTGACTTTGGCAAAATGGGTGAATACCTGAGGAATACGCTAGCAAATGGCCAAAAAGGAGGGGTGGAAGAACAATGGAGAAAAATCAAAACTGCCATCATAGAGGCAACAAGCCTTTGTGTGAAACAGATAAAACAAAGTGGAGTAAAAAAACACTATGGTTCTCAAAAGAGGTGGCAGGGAAGGTTAAGGAGAAAAAGGCTGCATTCAAAAAGTATAAGGCATCACAGAAGGAGCACGACAGGTAACTGTATCAATTAAAGCAAAAAGAAGTGGGGAAGGCAGTCAGAATAGCAAAAGCCCAAACCAAGGAAAAAATAGCCAATTCAGTTAAGAAGGGGGATAATACCTTTTATAGGTACATTAGAAAGGTTAAGGGAGGAATAGTGAAGATTAGTAAGGGAGAGGGGAGGTGGGCAGAGGGAGACAGTGAAAAGGCAGAGATGCTGAACAAATACTTTTGCTCAGTATTCACAAAAGAAGATGAGGAGGAGTTAATTAAACCAGACAATAGAAGCACTGTGAGAAGGGGGGTTGACACCAGTCCATTTACAGAAGAAAGAGTCCTGAAAGAACTCCTAAAACTCAAGGCGGACAAAGCAATGGGGCCTGATGGGATTCACCCCAGAATCCTAAAAGAACTAAGGGAGGATCTAGTGACATCACTGACCACGCTTTTTTTTTTTTTTTATTAACCAAGCTTTATTATTTTCCAGCACCAAATAGATACACAGTATAACTCACCATCATAAATATTAGGTGCAATTACTAGGAAACAATATAATCCCTCCCTCCACCCCTCCCCCAGAACTGCATACCATAATTAACCACATAACTGCAGTGATGTAGGAAATTCATATCACTTATGTTTCCAAGCTGTCAAAATAGCCTCCAAACTGCCCCACAATAAAGTAAAGGCTTTAACTCTATCTTGCATAGTTGCAATATGCCTTTCTAGTTGTAATGCAGCATAATCTCCCTATACCATTCCAGCACTGACGGCGCTTTCTCATCAACCCAATGTCTCACTATTACTATTTTAGCAGATGCAGACACAAGTGCCATGTGTGCTCTTCTACACTTGGGGATACCAGTTAGAAAGTGATGAGTCATACAAATTTCAGGGGTGAAAAGCTCATTCAGGCCAAGAATAGGGTCCCGACCATGCTTTTTAACAAATCATGGGAGGATGGGGTGGTACCTGAGGACTGGAGGAGGGCAAATGTGATTACCCTTCACAAAAGTGGGAGCAAGGCAGAAGCAGGAAACTACAGACCTGTGAATTTGACCTCAGTGGTAGGGAAAATGATGAAATCTCTTCTGAAAGAAAGAATTGTTGAGTACCTAGAGGCCAGCGGGGCACAGGACCCAAAGCAGCATGGATTTACAGCAGGAAGGTCATGTCAGATGAATCTAATAGATTTCTTTGACTGGGTGACCAAAGTAATAGACCAGGGAGGGGCTGTAGATATGGCCTACCTAGACTTTAGCAAGGCATTTGACACAGTCCCGCACAAAAGCTTAATAATCAAGTCAGCGAGCCTGGAAGGGGGTCCCAGGGTGGTAGCCTGGGCAGCAAACTGGCTGCACAACAGGGCACAGAAGGTAATAGTGAGTGGAACACATTCCAAAGAAAGGGGGGGTCACTAGTGGAGTACCTCAGGGCTCAGTACTGGGTCCAGCCCTCTTTAACATCTTTATAGGTGACATTGCAGAGGGTCTGGAAGGAAAGGTATGCCTCTTTGCAGATGATACAAAGATCTGTAACAGAGTTGACATACAAGGGGGGTAGAAAGGATGAGAAGGGACTTGGCAAGGTTGGAGGAATGGTCAGACATATGGCAACTTAGATTCAATGCAAAGAAGTGCAAAGTAATGCACCTGGGAAACAAAAACCCAAGAGAAGAGTACACAATAGCAGGGGAGGTACTAACAACAACAAAAATGGAACGGGACTTGGGGGTAGTCATATCAGATGATCTAAAGGTTGGTAAGCAATGTGAGAAGTCAGTAAGGAGAGCCAGGGGGATACTGGGATGCATAGGAAGGGGCATCACAAGTAGAAAAAGGGAAGTGGTTATCCCTCTGTGCAGACAGTTGGTGAGACCCCATCTGGAGTACTGTGTGCAGTTTTGGATCCCTCATCTAGCAAGGACATAGACAGGATGGAAGCAGTCCAGAGGACAACTAAATGGTGCAGGGTCTGCATCAGAAATCATATGAAGAGACTGAGAGAGCTTATGTATACCCTTGATGAAAGGAGGGACAGGGGGACATGACAGAAATGTTCAAGTACCTCAAGGAATCAACAAAGTCCAGGAGGGTAGCATCTTTCAGAAAAGAGATGTGTAAGAACAAGGGGCACAATTTAAAGATAGAGGGACAGATCAGGGTAATGTGAGGAATTTTTTTCACGGAGAGAGTGGTGGATGCATGGAACTGCCTTCCTGGGAGGTTGTTGGGTCTAAAACAGTGGGGGAATTCAAACATGCATGGGACAGACATAAGGCAATTGTAGTGGGGGGTAGCAGGAAGTAAGCTGTTGGTTAACTAGAATCTGCAGCTTATCCAGTAGGTAGGGAAATGGGCAGACTGGGTGGGCCAAGTGGTCCTTATCTGCCGTCAAAGTCAAAGTCTATGTAGGATGCCGGCAGATCAGCAGCAGTGGGGATGCTAGCCACTACTGAGCTTCTTTCTAAGGGGGTAGATGCAGCCCCACTGCCCTGCAGCTGTAGTGGTAATCCTCATGGGTGCACTGTCTGTGGGCACACTGCCACTGTTGCCACAAGCTGTAGGACTTAGGCACCAGGACCCAGTCCAATGGAGAATAGGGCACAGGGTCCACAATGAAGCAGTACTCAACACAAGCTGAAATTGGTGCAGTTTTATTTATTTATTTTATTTAGGTTTTGCTTACTGGGTAAGTGCACTAGACATGAAATTATTATGTTCAGGCACAACCTGGGAGAGTACAATGAATAATTGACAGATACATTGCATAAGTACAGAAGAAGTACATATCGGGCAGATCAAATAGTCAGAGAAAATGATACATGCAGCCAAATAACATAACATGATGTAAAATATTATGACAAATTGCATATAGGGGTGGTAGAACAGTCAGTGCAATAATACATTCAGCTGAGAAACATAAACATGTTATAAAAAAATATTAGCATAGAGTCAATGTATATACTTTGCACAGTGAAGGAGAACTAACACAGAGAGGTAAATAGGTAATCCTGGTTATAATGGGTTACAACAATGAAAACATTCAAGGAGTGATGAGGGGAGGAAGATTATCCCACAAAGGAGATTGGAAGGATTGAGTGATAATGCGAGAGTAAAGTGGTTGATTGTATTGCAGGAAGTATATGGAAGTTGAGGGGATTTATGTGGGGTGAAAACAAGTGCAGGGCTCTGTGAGAGATAGGTTAAGGTATACTGTAGCACCCTTTTAAAGCTGTCATGGGATCTTGCCTGCTGAAGTACAAGAGGAAGAGAGTTCCAGAGCTGTGGGGCAGCATGATAGAAAGCTTCAGAGCCTTTGGATGTATGACATCTGGACACATTAAGTAGAGACTTACCACACCGAATGCAGTCCATCAGAGGAGGTTTGGGGTACAAGCATCACAGCAAGCAAGGAAGGCATTTAATTTCTGATTATCGATTCAGTCATGGAACCTAAAGAGTATTGTCGGCAGGCAGAGGGAGAGAGCCAGCCCAGGTCATTATAAAGTTTGCAGTGGTGCTTAAGACGAGGTGACACAGAGGCGTACCAACATATATTATTATATGTTACGTCCCATTTATGAAGGGTAGTTTTATGTGGAACAGCAAAGTTAGGAGCACTGTATCTGAGGGCTGGGAGAAGGACACTTCTGGCAATACCCAGCTTAGCTGAGGGAGTAAACATAAAGCTAGTCTTATAAGTGACTCCCAGTTTAGCATTCACTGTTTTGCAAATGAACTGTATATGTAGATTGAAATCCAGGGATTGGTCCAAGAGTACTCCCAGGTACTTGAATGATGCTACACACTCTATTAGAGTGCCACTTGAGTCACATACCAGCAGGGAAGTTTGACAAGGCCTGAGCTTAGGGGCAGAGCCTAGTAGCATGGCTTGTGTTTTTTTAGCATTGAGTACAAGCTTATTGGCAGACAATCAGTTTTGTACATTCGTGAAGTCAAAGGAAAGGGATGTGTTTATGCTGGTGACATTCTTGGAACTTGAATAGAGGAAAGATCATCCACATAGAGAATAGATGAGCACAAATAAAGAACATCGGCTATATTATTGATAAAAAGTGAAAAAAGGAGGGGGTCCCAAGATAGAGCCCTGGTGAACTCCAATGTTAATAATAGCTCTGTCAGATAGGGAGGAGTTAAATTTCACAATTTGAGTCTTGTTAGATAGCTGCTGAACCAGTCAACTACAGAGGGTGAGAAGCTCAGATTGCGAAGAATGGAGAGAAGTGGGGGGTGATCAATGAGATCAAAACCCTTGGTAAGGTCTATAAAAACTGCCCCAGGTAGCAGACCAGCATTCATGTTGGAAAGCTTATCAGTTGTGAATTTGAGAAGAGCTGTGGAGGTACTATGACCTTTCCAGAAACCATGCTGAGTGTCAGAGAGAAGACTGTACTTGGTTTGGAAGTCTGTAGCTTGATTTGTGACTAGTTTTTCTAGAATTTTTCTTCAGACCAGGAGGATGGCTATAGACCAATAGTTGGTGATCTCCTTAGGATCCCCTCTTTTAGAAACAGGCATTACATGGGCACTTTTGCAGCAGTCTGGAACTTTGCTGAAATAGAGAGACAATGTGAAGATTTTGGCCAGAGGGGAGGCAATAAAAGGTGCCGCAAGTTTCAAGAGCCGAGGGGCTAGGGTATCCGAGCCAGAGCTGGTGTTGTCAGAGATAGTCTGTAGGAGCTTTAGGACCTCAAACTTTGAAATAGCTTTGAAAAGCAACAATGGAATGTTAGGCTGTTTATAGTTAGGAGAGCAGGGCTATCCAACTGGGGAGTAGGAGAGGACTGTGAGGTTGTGATGATGGGAAGGAGAACATGTACTGGGACAGATCCAAGAACATTTGATTAAAAGAGTTTCCTATGGTGTTTCAGTCTTTTCAGTGTACACCATTTAATATCATGTCACCTAGGGTAGATGACTGGGAAGCACCGAAAAAGGTCTTAAAGTGGGGTCACCAGCAGAGCTTAGTAGTATGTGTTTAAAGTAGTTATTTTTAGCTGCTCTAACCTGGTTTTTATAGGAGTTCAGAAGGGCTCTGTAAGTATTATAGTCTTCTTGAATCCCTGATAATTTGTACTTCTTCCACTATTTGTCCCTTGAGCACAGATTAGCCAGCAGTTCTTTCTGAAGCCATCTTGTTTGTTTACCCCTGACCCTCCGGATTACTTTAGGGGCATGCTTGCACTGAACAGCCAGTAATTCATCAAGGAAGATACCTAGTGCAGCCTCAACATCACAGGCATGATAAATACCAGACCAGTTTATTCTGGAGTCATCATACAGAAATGCTTCTACATCCAGGTTGGCAAACTTGGTAAAGGTGACATAGCACGGTGAGGGGAAGGGAGCAGCCTTGGAGCTCCAGATGCAGAAGATTGGGAAATGATCAGTAAGCACATCAGCCAAGGTGCCTGCTATAGCTACATGATCTAGGCAGTTGACCAATACCCAATCAATGAGGGTGAAGGATTTTAGTGTTGGAGTAATTCTTGTGAGCTCAGTTAACAGCTGGTGAAGGTTATACCTTTGTGTTAGCAAGAGCAGCGTGCTTTGAGCTGTTCCCAGCCAGTTGAGGTTTAGGTCACTCAACATTATGACCTCATTTTGTTTGGAGTGTATGGAGGTTTGATTGAATAACTCCTGCAGTCCAAAAGTGCCCCCGGTTGGATGGTTGTAGGTGCAGATAATATGGAGTTTCTTGGCATCCAGCGCTGGGAGCGCAGGCCTTATCCATACATGGTAGTGCAGGACTAACCCTAATGCTCAGTTTGACACTGAGTTTTGAAAATCCAGCCCATGGTGTGTAACTGTGGTCTGAAATTTCCTGGGTATAGATGGCTTTCCCCACCTATGTGCCTTTTTCTGGTTTTGTGAAAATATGTTAATTTGCTGTGGAGTTACACAGGTTTCATATTTTTCTCTGATTTCTATAGGAGCGCACTGGAATGCCAGGTGTTTCTTTCGGTCTGCACACTAATGGCATTGGAGCACAGGGCCCTACACTATGTCAAAAATTATGCATGGATGGGAATGCATGGCCCAGAGGGCCCTGTGCTCCCACACAAATACGGATACTATTAAGGACTGATGGAAGGCCCTGTACTCCAACACAGAAATAAGGATACAATTACACTATCTCAAACATATGTATGGATGGGACTGTGCATTCCCAGATGCTAATATGAATACCATTATGGAGTGCTAGAAGTGCAGGCCTTATCCATACATGGCAGCGCAGGGCCAACCCTAATGATCACCCCATTGTCTCATACTCTACTCAACTTAGCTTACTCTTGGAATGAAGTAAGCATTAGAGTTTTGCAACCCCGGGGCACACCTCTCATACCTGTTCCTGCATGCAGGGTGGGGGTGGCGTCTTAGGATTGTAAACCGAGGGTAAGGGTGGGATCGTATGTTTGGGAACCCTAAGATGGCATTTCCCTACTTTTAATGTTGGAACCCTAATGGTCCATTATCAAAGATTTTTGCAGAGAATTTCTTTACTTTTGCAAAAGTATAATTGTAATGATCCCCAATGGTGCATTAACAAAGTTTTTTACAGAGAATATCTATATGCATATATATATATATATATATATATATATATATATATTATAGGGCTCGGTCGCGCCCCTATATTTAGGGTTATGAAGCCACTTCTATGTTAAACTTGAAAATTTGTGCGTTAATAACTTTGGAACCATTTGACAGATCTGCATGAAATTTGGTATTCGCGGAGGGGCATGGTAGAACACTTGATTTGCCAAATTTCGTTTCAGTTGGACATACAATTTTTGCACACCAAAACACTGAAAAATGCACTTTTCACCTGGTATGTGGGCAGTTTTTCAGATTTTGTCCGTGGCACTGCGCTGCCGTTGTGTGGTATGCCGCTCTTCAACTTGGCATGTTGAAAGAGCTTGGGTCAAGAAACATGCCGCTTTTTGTTTGGTGAAAAATATAAATCTTTTCAAAAGTTATTACAATTTGAAATTCCCATTATTTCCTATGGGAAAATTTATCTGTATTTTTTAAATGTTAATGAGAAAGACCAGATAGCCCTAGGAAAGACCAGATTGCCCAAATTGGGATGACCATATCTTAATCAGAGTTTGGTATTTTTATTTGAAATTTGCAGTGTATTGAGGGATATCATAGAGATGTGAATTACGCTGTTTAGGTGTTGGGGAAATAATTTGTTGCAGAGATATTCAATGTCGTAATTGACATTGTTCCCATAGGATTACATTGCAGTCTGTGTCATGACTTTCGGTGCTGTTATCTCAGAAACGAAGCAAGATACAGACTTTTCCCTACAGATGGCATAGATCACCAATAGGTGATCTAGCCATTGGAGAAAGATTTGAAATCATAGAGTAAGCCTGCAGTGGAATTTTGTGCATATGTTGCACGGTTCATGAGATATTGTGAAATTACTGTCACTAGGGTTGAAAGAGTGCCTATTCAGTGCATTTTTGTGCCCATATCTCAGAAGTGATGTGAGATATCATTCGGACAGTGACTATGGTATGATCTACTCACTGTCATGGTTAGAATAACACTTGAACTGTTTTTCTAGCTGTCACGGTTCCCAAGATATGGGCAAATTACTTTTACAATCATTCGGTGGCCAGTAGGAATGCTGCATGGCTCCATAGCTATGTGTAAGTAGCAGCTCAGGCCCAGAGTGCCCGCGCTCCCTCACATGCATATTGTTATGCAGAAATGTGCAAGTTGGTGGGAGCACAGGTCGTCTCCCACCAGTACATAGTGGCTCAGCCGCGCTGCTATATTTAGGGTTATGAAGCCACTCCTATGTTAAACCTGAAATTTTGTGCATTGATAACTTTGGACCCGTTCAACAGCTTTGCATGAAATTTGGTATGTGTGGTGGGGAATGGAAGATCTCTTTATTTTCCAAATTTCGTTTCAGTCAGACTTACAGTTTTTTCACACCAAAACGCTGAAAATTGCACTTTTCACCAGTTATGTTGACAGTTTTTCAGATTTTGTCCTGGGCACTGCACGGCCGTTGTGTGGTGTGCCACTCTACAACTTGGCACATTGAAAGAGCTTGGGACAAGGAACATGACACTTTTTCATTTGGTGAAAAAATATTAATCTCTTCAAAAGTTACTAAAATTTGAAATTCCCATTAAATCCTATGGGACAATTTATATGTATTTTTTTGAATGTTAATGAGAGCCAAGGTAGCCCTTGAGAAGACCAGATCGCCCAAATTGGGATGACCATATCTCAATCATGGTTTGGTTTTTTTACTTGAAATTTGCAGGGAGTTGAGGGGATATCATAGAGATGTGAACTATGCTGTTTAGGTGTTAGGGAAATAATTTGTTGCAGAGATATGCAATGATGTAATTGACATTTTTCCCATAGGATTACATTGCAGTCTGTGTCATGACTTTCAGCGCTGTTATCTTGGGAATGAAGTGAGATACAGACTTTTCACTACAGGTGGCTTGGATTACCTTTACGTGATTTGAAATCATAGAATAAGCCTGCAGTGGAATTTTGTTTGTACATTGCACGGTTCATGAAATATTGTGAAATTACTGTTACAAGGGTTGAAAGAGTGCCTGTCCAGTGCTTTTCGGTGCCCATGTCTTGGAAACAATGAGATATGGGTACAGTCTTTTGATGTTTCTTGAAGTACTCACTGTCATGATTACAATGATGCTAGAATGTTTTTTCTACCTCTTAAGGTTCAAAAGATATGCACAAATTATTTTTACAAGGGTTTGATGCCCTATAGTGCTGCTGCATGGCTCCGTAGCTTTGCGTAAGTGGGATCGAGGGACCAGATGCATATTGTTATGCAAACATTGGCAGCTTGGTGGGAGCTGGGCTCCGCACTCCAACCAATACTTATTAATTTTTTTAAATTTTTTTTAAAAAATTTAAATTTTTTACTACTTATATTACACTTTTTCAAAAAGTTAGGACATTCTATACAAAAAACTGTGTTAATGCTTCATTTAGGGTTAAAGCAAAAAAAGTCAGGAAATTAGATATTAGGGTGCAACCACTAACCCCCCCACACACACACGCAACCCCGATCCTCCACAATCTGACAGATGCCGAGGTGTGTCATTGGGGTGGATATTGTCCATGGCGCTGCACAGTCATGGTGTGGCATGCTGCTCTGCAACTTTCCATTTGGTAAAAAGGTTTTAATCCATTCAAAAGTTATTACATTTTTAAGTTCCCATTATAAGTAAAGGGGACTATTTATATGGTTATTTTGCAAAAGAAGAACGGGGTTTTGGCCATCTAGACCCACCTCATGATCGAAGAATTTGCAGGCTCACTATCAAAGAATCTTTGATCATGACAAATTCTTTGATCACGATGGATACCATCTAGTTTTCAGTTTGTGCTCAGAAAAATTCAAATATCTCAGCCCAGGGGGGACTGTTGAGGTGAAACTATAGTGGGTTTTGCTCAGGGGTCTTCCCTCTATCAAGCCATGCCTGTGGTTTCTTTCAAAATGGTCAAAAAATAGAGTTATTAACTTTTTTATTCTTTGATCATGGCTTGCTAATGATCTTTGATCGTGAGCCTGCAAATTCTTTGATCGCGAGTCTGCAAAATATTTGATGAAGAGATTCTCTGACCACGATCTCTGATCGTGAGGGTGCGACTAGATGGCCACATGAAAAATTACATTTTCTCAGCACAGGGGTCACTTCTAAAGGCAAACTAGGGTGGGATCTGCTCAGGGGCCTTCGTTCTGTCGAGACATGGTTGTGGTTTCTCTAAAAATTGAGTTTTAACATTTTTTATTCTTTCATTGTGAGTCTGCAAATTCTTTGATCTCGAGCCTGCAAATTCTTTGATCATGAGATTCTTTGATTGTGATCTTTGACCGTGAGGGAGGGACTAGATGGCCAGATTTGGAGGGACCAGATTGCACAATTTTAACAATATTTCAAATTAAATATCCTTGAAACGGTTTGGTCTTTTAACTTGAAATTTGGAGGGTGTTGACAGCATGTCCTGTAGATGTGTATTATAGTGTTTAGGTGTCAGACAATACATTTTTTGTGGAGATATTGCGTGGCACAGTTTACGTTTAGCGGATAGTGTTTTTCATGGTGGTAGTGGCTTGAAATTACTAGGGTAGCTAGCCTTACTGCCATGGATGTACTTTTCAGTCGTTAGATGTGTAAAATGTTAATTGGTGTGGAATTCTGCCAGTGCAACAAATGAAAATCTGAAACTTTCACATTTTATATGTTGGAAACAGTTTAGTCTTTTACATTTAAATGTGAAACATGTTGAGGGGATGTGCTGTCCATGTGAATTATGGTGTTTAGTTGTTTGAAAATGAATTTGCTGCACCCATATTGCGTGACACACTTTATGTTTTGCATATGTCATTTTGCATTGTCATACTGGCTTCACATTTATAGGATACCTACCGTTACTGCCATGGAGGTAATTTGTAGTGGTTAGGTGTCTGACATGTAAACAGGTGTTGAATTATGCCACTCTGATGGCTGACGCTTTGCATTCTTTCAAGGTGGTGGGTTCCACACTCACACCCATATGCGATCCCAGCAATACATATGATATTCAGTACTTGTACTCTTATCTTAGGCAGGAATTTGCAAGTTGGTGTGAGCACAGGGCCCGAAGGGCCCACGCTCCCACCAACTTGTGCAACTTTATACTTTTCTATTCTTTCTCAAAAAGTAAGGCAATTCTATGCAAAAAAAAATCTTCTTTAATGCATCATTTAGGGTTAAAACACAAAAAGTCAGGAAATGAGACATTTAGGGTTGTCCCATCCCCCCGTGGACCCGCCCATCATCCCAAGATTGACAGCTGATGGGGTATGTCATTGAGGTTGTGAGGCCTAAATGTCACCCCATTCTTCTTTACTGTGGCTTGTGAATATGATTACAGATGGAATGGGGTGACATTTAGGCCTCACAACTCCAATGACACACCCCATCAGCTGTCAATCTCAGGATGATGGGCAGGTCCTTGAAGGGGGATGGGGAAACCCTAAAGGTCTCATTTCCTGACTTTTTGTGTTTTAACCCTAAATGATGCATTAACAAAGTTTTTTTTGCATAGAATATATATACATATACTGTATATATACCCTTGTGTTCTCAGTCTCCTCACCAAAGGCTTATGAGCTCCTTATCCTTAGCTCATTGGGTCCAGTAGCCACCATATGGCATCAGAATCATCCATTGCAGAACCTGATCCAAAATGGCCACCTGGACCCAATGGTTAGACTCCCTTTCCCATCCTCTTTTCCTATCTTCATACCGAGTGTCTACTGCAGTCTAGGTCTTTCCTCTACTTCTGTTACTGAATGTCTGACTGTCACATCCACCCGTGCCACCTCTGGTAAGCTTCTTATCCTTGGTGATTTTAACTTTAATTGGCTTTCCTCCTCTAACTCTAAACTCTGTCATAACATAAAATCACTTCAACTCACTCAACTCATTTCTGTCCCTACCCATCTCAACTCTCACTCTCAAAATCACTCCTTACTGGACTGGGTTCTTGTTACCCACCTACACCATATCATCGATGCTGGTATGCTCCCTGGCACTTTCAGTGACCATGATCTAGTTTACTACATGTGCAAAATTCACTGCCCCAAAGCCCCCCCTAAAATTATTCAACTGAGATCCTTCCAGTCCATTGACCTTTCTGCTTTTCATACTGATCTGTGCTCTATTGATTGGTCCCCAATCTCATCAGCTACAAGTATCAACTTAGCATTACAATACTTCCACTCTAAGTTTCTAACAGTCTAGGATCAACACACACCCCCCCTTAGGAAAATTAGGGTCTGAGGTTATAATCTCCCTTGGATCTCCACTGAACTGCTGGCCTGTCATTGTGCATATGACCTAGCAAGAAAATTTTATAAATCTTCTTGCACCATGGACAGAGGGGGAAGGGAGGTGTGCACAAGTCCCTACACAAAAGAAATGGTTCTGCAAGAGCTTGCTAAGCTCAGGGTGGACACAGCCAAGGCAATAGGAGCTGATGGCATACATCCCAGGGTACTAAAGGAGCTAAGGGTGGAACTAGCAGAGCCATTAGCAGAACTGTTTAATTAGTTTCTGAGCACAGGAGAGGTCCCAGAAGACTGGAGAAGGGCTCATGTGATCCCACTCCACAAGAGTGGTAGCAGGGAGGAAGCAGGAAACTACAGACCAGTCAGTCTTACCTCAGTAGTGGGCAAGATTATGGAGGCACTCCTTAAGGAAAGGATAGTGCAACACCTGGAATCCATTGGAGCACAGGTTCCAAGACAGCATGGGTTTACAACAGGAAGGTCCTATCAAACTAATCTCATCAACTTTTTTGACTGAGTTACCAGAGTGGTGGGCCAAGGTGGTGCAGTTGATGTCATCTACCTTGACTTCAGCAAAGCTTTCAATACTGTTCCACAGTGAAGACTGATTAATAAGCTGGGTAGGCTCAGGGTGCATCAGAAGTTGGTCAACAGGGTGGCAAAATGGTTGGCAGGCAGAAAAAAGAGAGTGATGGTAAACAGTATACAGTCAGAAGAGATGCAAGTCACAAGTGGAGTACCTCAGGGATCAGTCCTGGGGCCAGTCCTCTTCAATATCTTCATCAGTGACATTGCAGATGCACTGGAGGGTAAGGTTTGCCTGTTTGCTGATGACACCAAGATCTGCAATAGAGTAGATGATCCAGATGGGGTGGGCAGAATGAGAAGAGATCTGTATAAACTGACAAAATGGTCGGAAGAGTGGAAACTGGGGTTTAACGCAAAGAAGTGGAAGATCATGCACATAGGGAAGAGAAACCCTGAACCCACCTATAGGTTGGGAGGGGAGTTGCTGGCAATCACAAGGGAAGAAAGACACTTGTGCATCATCGTCATCACAGTTGATCTGAAATCATCCAAGCAGACCACTGAAGAGGTAGGTAAGGCTAGAGGGATGTTGAGGGGTATTAGTAGAGGTATCACAAGCCGTAAGAGGGAGGTAATAATCCCTCTTTACAAGACACTGGTTAAGCCCCATCTGGAGTACTGAGTGCAGTACTGGAGGCCGCACCTGCACAAGGATATTAGCAAAATGGTGGCAGTCCAGATAAGGGCAACCAAAATGATGAAGGGACTGCATCAGAAAACATATGAGGACAGATTAATGGAGCTCAATATGTATACCCTAGAGTAAAGGAGGGAGAGAGGTGACATGAGCGAAACATTCAAACATCTTAAGGGCATTAGCAAGGTAAAAGAGTCTAACATGTTTCAATATAATAAAACTAGCAGGACAAGAGGACACAACATGAGATTAGAGGGAGGCCAATTAAGGGGTAATGTGAGGAAGTTATTTTTTACAGAAAGGGTGGTGAATGTATTGAACAGCCTACTTTAGGAAGTGGTGGATATGAATACAGTGCAGTGCTTCAAACAGGCATTGGCTAGGCATAAGGGAGCAATATAGATGAGTATTAATAGATTGGCCATTGGCAGAGTAAAGGTCTACAGCACATTCAAAAGGTAGAAAAAATGGACGGACTAGATGGGCCTTATGGCCCTTAGCTGCTGTCAACTTTTATGTTTCTATGTTTCTTGCACTGCAGATGCTCTAAATAACCACTGTGCACTAAGGAACTCTTGCACAAGAGCCACAGGGTTAGCTAAGGCTGAGTTCTTCTCTTCCTCCTTTCAGAACAATCCTAACAACCCCTCCAAGTTCTGGAAAGTCATTAATTCTCTCCCCACCCACACCCACTCCCCTTCTCCTGTCCTTAAGATAAATGATTCTACCATCTCAGATCCTCCATCTGTTGCCTCAGCTTTCAATACATTCTTCACTACCTGTGCCTCTTCTCTCCTCTCTCCTCTCTGCCCTTCCTGCTTTCCCCCGCTTCCTCCCTCTCAACCTCCCCCTCTCTCATCCCAATTCTCTTTCTCACCAGTATCCCCTCATTTGGCTCTGAAAGATCTGGCTCTCAACCCACTGAAAGGAGCAAGCCCCAATGGACTTGATCCTAAACTCCTGCACCTTTCTGCCCTGGCTATAGCCATGCCCATCTTCTCCCTGCTCAACCTCTCCTTCAGCTATCCCACTCCCTAAAGGAGGGGACCACTCCTCTCCTGGTAATTTCTGCCTTATCTCTCTCCTCTTTAACTTATCCCAACTTCAAGAACATATTGTCCTGTCCTAGCTGTTTCCCTTCTTTGATTCTGCCTCATTTTTCACGCCATTCCAGTCTGGCTTTCAGAAACATCATTCCACTGTTACCTCTCTTCTTATGTTGACTGACTCCATCCACTCTGAAATTAATCAGAGCCTCCTCCCTGCTGGTATTTTTGTTGATCTGGCAAAAGCCTTTGACACTGTCTCTCACCTTGCACTCTTGGCCAAGTTAAAATCCGCTGGTTTTTCTGATTCTGCAAATCAGTGGTTCAGCTGTTATCTCACTGGGAAGATCTCAGTCAGTTTGTATAAGTGATTCCCTCTCACCTCCCCTTACAATTTACACTGGTGTCCCCCAAGGTTCTGTCCTAGGTCCCTTACTCTTCCCCATTTTCCTCAAAGACCTCCCCTCTGCCTGCTTCTCTGCATCCATTCATCTGTATGCAGATGATACTGTTCTATTTTCCTCCTGCTGAATTATCATATAAATTACAACTTGATTTCGACTCTGTTCAGAATTGGTTCAGGGAAATCAACTATCCCTCAATGCAAAAAAAAAAAACAGTTTCTATGTGCTTTGGAACCCAGCAAAAGCTCTCTAAATGTCCTTCCCTCCCCTCTTCCCACACCTTAGACAGGTGTCCTATTGATGATGTCCCTTCATTTAAATACCTCAGTGTATGGCTTGACTGTCACCTTAGCTTTTCCCAAAATGTTGATGCCATTTATAAAAAACTTCACCTGAAGCTCAGTGCACTCTTCAGAAACAAAAGCAGCATTCCAATAGCTGTACATTGTGACATCTTTAAGATGATCATGCCCATATTTGATTATGGCGATATTGTATACGGTGCTGCCCCTAAAACCTCACTCTCTCAGCTGGATCCCCTTTTCCACTGCTTCTGTCATTTCACCTTGGCCTGCCCATTGCGTACACACTGCTGTTCCCTCTACACTCAACTCTCACTCCCTTCCTTAAGTGACCACCGGCTCGCTCACTGTGCCCCCTTTATCTTTATCTTTCGGCTTGCCTCTTCTACCACCATCAGCTCTCTCCTCTCTCCCAATCCCTCCCCTTCGCCTACTGTTTGATCCTCTAGTCCCCACTCATTCCTAGTTCCTTATCGTAAACCCCTAGCTGGTCAGTCTGATTTTTCCTACCACCTCCCTATTCTCTGGAACTCCCTTCCTCTAACATTTTGGTCTGCTCCCTCCAAGCTATCCCTCTCCTCTCTCTTCAGAATCCACACTGCCCCATTCTGCCAATACCATTAGCAGCCTCTTCTTCTTTCCTCTTCTCTTCCCTATTACTTCCCTTCTGATCTACCATCTCTACCCACTCTCCACCTCCCCACTATTTTCTTTTAATCTACCTGGTCCTCCTATTCTCCATACCTCCCTCACCCCTGTCTTCCTTTCATTACTTTTTAACTACCTGTCTTGTACTATGTGTCCCTCCACTTCTAACTTCATCCTTGCTGAACTGGTATAATTCTCTCCAAACCATCCTCATCTCAGTCATCTCCCTTCCTTACTGGTAACTAGTTTTGTCATCTGCAATGTGTAGCACACAGACTCTGTTGTTATCCATGACTAGTTAATGTTTCCATTGGATTAATCTGTGAAGTGTATTCCTCACATTGTATATAATGAAGTGTTGTTAGTACTTATTGTAATCCACATCCCCTTCCCCCCAGGATGCATCTGGAGTGCATTGTTTTCTTTTCTGGTGAGACTCTTTTAAATAAATAAATAAAATATATATATAAATATATATATATATATATATATATATATATATATATATATATATACATATGTATATATATATATACACAGCACGCTTTGGGGAGTTGTGCCAAATTTGTAAATTTTAAATAGCTTTATAGAAGTGCAGATTATTATATTCAACAGTAAACCAAGAGGAAATTATCATTTAAATACTAATCAGTAAACTGTTCATAAAGAACAGCTACTGCCATGATTTTCTGTATAGATCTCTACAATAACTACAGTATCTGTTGGTTGGTTTTATCTAGATTCAGAATTCTCTCAAATGGGAATTAGGGTAATGTCTTTCAAATAATTAACTACTCCATGCTTTGTGTCTTTTTTAAATACTTAGACTACAGTGTGAAAATATTCTTATTCAAGTCTTAACTGCAACCATCTTTCTCTCTGAGATGCCCTTCATGAAGCAGCAATAAAAGAGTAAACCACAGATTAATTACTTGGGTGGTTTTCAATCATGTGAGCCAGGCTTTGAATAATGAAACTGATGCTCTGTAAAGCAATGTTTTCATAATCTGAAGAGACAGTCTGATAAGGTGAACTAAGATGCTGTCAATAAGCAATGTTCTTTGAAACAGTAATTTAACTTCATCTTAGTTCTGTTACAGGCCTTCAGTGTTATCCATCTGGCTCTACATAGTGTCCTCAGTAATAAACATACAAGGTGGAATCTGTGATCAGTGCTTTTGCTGTCCTATAGGGATTAACCCTTTGATTGTCTTTATCATTCCCTCCTTCCTTACTCTTTCAAAATATAGATTCATCTCATTACATACATTTACATTGTCCGTATAAATGTTTGAACTTAGTGGGGTCTCAGGCAACACCATAACACAATTTATCAAAAACATTATGCATGCTTCTTGTATAAACAGTGTTAACCTAGTGCAGTTTGTCATCTTTAATTATAAGTAAAACCATATTAAAACTAAGGGCAGCTTTCCATTCTGCACAGACTAAAACACAGTGTGGAAATGAAATTGAGGATTTTCTGTTTATTTTCAGAGGAAATACAGAGGCTCGGCTGTGACGCGCAAACAAAATAAAAACATTAAAATTAGAAGTGTGTTAATAAAGTATTTAAAATGAACATTTAAGGACCCTTAACATGATTCTGGTATCATTGTTGAATTCATGTCCACCTCTTTTCTTAATTTAAGAGCAACATACACCTCTTGGCAAACATTTAGATAATCATATTTTCATGCAATATTGTTTATAATTTGAAAAAGTACTGTATTAATATTCCTCTTGTTATTATGGGCTAGATTTTCAGATATTTGTAGTACTTTGTAGCACACTTGCACTACTTGCGATATGACTGTTACAGCACAGAAAGGTGGTGTAACTTCATGCCTCAAGTGCTGCAATTTGTGCAGCAAAAATTATGCATGCATCATGTTTTTGCCATAAAGTTTGTAAATTATCACACACACATCGAAACATTTGAAATTAGCCCCTAATGGTGTAGTGCATTTTCTATGATGCAGTCATCCAAAATTGGGATTTGTGCTTGTGTCTTGAGCTTTGAAAATTCATCTCTATGGGCAGGATAGTCAAGTAGTTTGCAAATCACAAAAGTGAATAGTGACTTGCAAACAGAGTTAGCGTGTGGGAAATAGGTGGATCACTAGTCAGGTGAATAGCCCTTTAAAATTGTAGAACATGCACTAAAACCAGTGAGTGCAAATACTATACAAATGAGGTTCTTGGATGTGCATATAAGGCACTTCCACATTGTCAAAGCAAACAGCGAGTAAATAGTGATCACAACCATAGTACATAGAGGGAACAAGCCTTATCCAGGTGCAAATCAACAAAGGTAAGCAGGAACACCTGCTCCATATGCCTATAAAAGGCAAACTAGGCATGGGACTGACAAACCCACACCATTGCCTTGTTTGATTTGCTACTGGAGTTGGAAGGGACTTAGAGGAGGCCCAGGAGTGTGCTACCTGATGGTACAGATATGTTCCATGGCCCTATATCCCTACAGGGTCCACAGGACATGGCACTATTTCCTGAAGCTGTCTGGACAGCAAATAGTGGGCTCTTATGGGCTGGACTACAACATCATCCAAGCATTGTGTGACATACTCCAGATGACTCTCTCCAAAGCCCCACAGCTAGGAGTCAGTCACTGACAGTGAAACTCAAGGTCACAGCAGCACTGTGTTTCATTTCCACTGGCACATACAAAACACTATTTGGGGACACCACAATCAGAAATATTCCACCTATTGCCCCAGTTCCTAAGGGCTCTGACTACAGATGTGCTCTGATATGGTGGCTACATCCCATTTCCAATGTCACAGGAGCAACGATTAGCAACAGTGCAGTATCCTATCTGGTTGCTCCCATCCCAAACTTTGTGGGCATGAAGAACTGCACCCATGTCACCGTCAAGGCACCACTGGGACTAGGGCCAGGCATTCATTAACAACAATGGCCTCCACGCCCTCAATTTTACATATGGGCCCAGATATTCAAATGGGTTGCGTATGGCACAACAGTGTTGCACCATGCGCAACCCACTGATGTGCCCCATCATGATATTCAAATGGGAATTGTGCCTGGCACAAATTCCAATGTGCAGGAGCACATCAGTAATGTATGCGGTGCAGATGGGGGGGGCATGCCCATGCATACTCTGCACATCCCGATATTCAGCCTGGGATGTGCTGAGTACATGCATGTGCAACCCCTACTTGCGCTGCACAAAGTTGATAAAAAAAAAAAGGAATAGTGGCTGGCCACCCACAGGTGAGCTGCTGCATTGCAGGGTGCAACACAGCAGCTGCCACCTGTGGGTGGCCACTCGAGCTCCAACTGCACCTCTGTGGTGGCGCCCCCCCATGCCCCATCACTGGCATCAGTTGAAAATAATAATGTCCAATATTCCTAGTGGTCCAGTGGACTGCTGTCAGCCTGATCACGGGCATGTGTAAAAAGAAAGATGATCCAATATCCCTGGTGGTCCAGTGGACTGCTCTCAGCCCGATTGTGGGCATGTGTGAAAAGAAAGATGATCTAATATTCCTGGTGGTCCAGTGGACCGCTCTCAGCCCGATTGTGGGCATGTGTGAAAAGAAAGATGATCTAATATCCCTGGTGGTCCAGTGGACCGCTCTCAGCCCGATCGCAGTCATTTGTATAAAAAAGTATGTCCACTGTCCCTGGTGGTCCAGCAGACCCACCTCCCCACCTGCCCACTAATTCCCACCGCCCCGCTCCCCTCCCAGTCAGCGGCAGGCGACAGCACCCCACCCACCTGCTGCCCCGCCGCCCACCGACTGACATTGTAGGTAGGGCTATATGCCCATTGGTCCACAGCTTGAGCCAATGGGCATGCAGCCCGTGCCGTACTACACATTCCAGATATGGTAATGATGTAAGGCCAACAGTGTGGATACATGCCAGAGCTGTAGACATAACTTTCAATATTGTACGCAACCTATTCAGATGCTGCCTACCTGTAGGTGTCGTCATGTGTTAAATATCTCTCATACTGTTACCATATGATTCATCTACTCCCAATACAGAAGTAAACATATATCCATGTCCCACATAGCAGACATGTAGACACATGCATAAAATACTAAGTGTCCTACAGTACAGCATGCACACCAGGGTTGAATAACCATAGTTAGGAACAGGCATTTGTTCTTGGATATGTACTGTTCCTACACTTTACACAAATGTGTACAGTAATCATGTCTACTTATACCCATGATATGTGCTATGCATGAATAGTGTATGACCTCCATCCCTGCATCCAGAAAACACAGACTGTACATTCCTGCAGACAGTGTGACCATGAGCACTGCACATGACTTACCTGTCCTCCCTGCTTGTAACATTATACCTGCACTGTGACTAGCATGCCTTAAAGTGATGTCATTTATACAGCATGAGATACATACACACAACTGTATATGCTCACACACTTTCCTACCACTTGTTCCTGTGCCGTGAATTTTAGACTGAAGAGATGCTTGCCATAGTACATATGATGCCCTCCTGCAAGAAATAGGTATGTCTGTGTATCAGTACTGGTGACAATACAGCTGTGTTGCTGGGTGGTAGACAATACTGATCAGTAAAACATACATTTGTCTTGCTTTGATATGCTTCAGATCACCTCAGTCCAGAGTCCTGCTGCTCCAAATGTACATTCCTCAGTGTTAATTGTGACCCGGGGGGGGGGTTATTTAAAATGTGCCTGTAATGTGTGCGTGATAACATACAAATTATGTTTGGTGCCATACCTTTGAATGCAGGTTAATTTGCATGTTATATAGCCATATACTGCATGGCATTTTGTGCCTCTAGCAAATAGATTTGTGAATGCCAACCACTTTTGTGAGTTGCTATCAGCAATCACACGACCACTGTTGATACATGCCACAATGATGACATGACCCACATTGATGATGTTGCTCACCTGTCTCTGAAAAGTGGTCTTTTGCATGTGCACATACCCATTGCGCATGAAAGGACACCAACATTGGTATGACCTTATGTGCATGTATGCACTGTGGTATGCATGGCCACGCTGACATACTGTATGTTTTTTGGAGTCTGCAATGCAATGGAACATATCCATGTAGCATTGAAGGTGCGTGCAATTCCCAGCAAGTTACAACTACAGCTCATGCTGTGCAGAAGCACATGAGGATCCAGGGTAGTTTGTTGTAACCTGTCAGAGGAGGAAAAGCAGAGGGACAGGAGGATCACCCTTAATGAGGTTGAAATCCTTATCGGGGAGGTGACCAAAAAGGAGGGTTTCATCTTTGGACAGACAGCAAAGGAGGTCTCTAGGGCTGATAAGACCAATATTTGAGAAACAGTATCCAGGAGGTTCTCCCAAACTGAGGACCTGGGATGCACACCTAAACAGTACCACGATCGTGGAGATGACCTAACCAGGAGAGAGGTAAAGAGACTTGTGAAGCTAAGTGCTGCCACAGCAAAGCAAGCACAGACTGGTAGAGTAGGGCTCTGTCATGTGCAACTATGTAACACATACTGTATCCAGAACCTGTAACACTCATGCATGGCCCACATGTGCAGCACATTATCTCATGCAGTTGAGGTGCACATGCCACAGCCATGTGTGATGTCTGCTGTTGCTATGCAGGGGAGCATGCACTCCTAGGGACAGGGCTGTGCATCTGATACTGGTCTAGCTGCTATGTATGTGCACAACATCTGCATAGTGTGTTGTGAGTGTGTTGGTGTGCGTGTGCTATTTGGGTATGCACAGTATGCATCCATGTCATGCATAGTCTCCCAAGGAATGGTACATTGTGCCACATAGTGCCTTCTGTGCACACCCTGTAAAGTCCTCATGGGAACATTGTACAGGCACACCTGCCATCCATGTCACGTTTGTGGACATGCACTCTCACTGTACACAGTACTGTGCATGCATGCCCCATGCCTGTCCCATGACATTGGACATACAGTATCCATAACACTGCTATATGCTGTTGTGTAGCCAGTAGCATTGCAGTAGGTGATTGTGCATGTTATGAACTGGCTGTACCACTGTACAACACATAACATCATTGGAGATTTACACTTCCAGTTTTGGCATCCCACCTGTACCATGCATTGATATGGACAGCCACATGTTGTACAGTGTGCCATGTCACAAGCTGCCCCTCTGCTACCCACCCATGGTCTGACTCGTCATATTCCCATCACTGTGTCACGCAGAGCAGGTTCCCTAGACTGTGGACATACATTATACTTTCACTTTGTCATATGTCTGTATCCTGCAGCACGTGGCTGTGGCAGGAAATTTGGGCACTTTACACTCATCTCCATTGTGGTACACCACTGTATACATCTTTGAGCACATCAGCCACCACAACATACTATGATAATAAATGGTTGTCCTCAGTGGTATAGTTCTGTACACCCAGGATCTGTGAGTCATGGCACAGCTGTGGGGGGGACAAGCACTGCCACTATGCATGTGTACAGTACATCATGTATCACACATGTACCCATGTGTGCTGGTGTGAACAATATGGTACCCATTTGTTAGAGTAACCAGTTTCTCCCTTCCCCCAGCTTAGGCCAGTTATTAAAGAGCACTCAAAGGGTTAACTGCAAGAATGTAACTCCCATTGGGGAGTGCCCCGAATGAATGGTCATCAAGCAGAGGAAGTCTAATGAGAATTTTGGACAGGATGTCCCTGAGATATTGCTGGGCTTTGCAATCCATTTCTTTCAACCACTAGGGCTATCAGTGTAGTTGCCAAAGGGAGGCATGCAGAGCCACACCAACTGTATTGGTATCTTAGAAGTAGATCATATTGCTGGTGTACTGAAGAGTAATATGAATGCCACTTGCTGGCATATCAGACATAGACAGGCACATGTTTTCCCCAGGGTAGTACTCACACTGCCAGACAGGGTGCAAGGACTCATAGGTCTTGGGAGCACCAAGGCTCCAGGGGCTTCAATAAATGGAAGATACATGTTTTGGAAATTGAAATGAATGAAATTGCAGCAGGAGAGCCCTTTTAAAACAAAGGGAAGTAATACTGGTATTGAATGAAGTAAGAGTGTAGTATAGTGGACATAAGATGCATTCATAGAAATGGAATGCAAACAACTTGTAACAATGGAAGATGAATTGAAAGGTGAGGGTGACGCCCTTTTAAGATGTATAACATTGGTCAACTTGATAAAATGCATCCTGCTTGATCCCAATTCCCAGTATGGACCTGGATTGTGAGTAGTCTCCTGCATGGGGAATCCACAAATTGTGCATTGGTTGCCCCAGGTCCACATTCAGCATGACATGTGGTGGCAAGGTAAAGGGAGAGGCACTGGTGTCTCATGGTGAAAGGCAGGTGATCCTCTGAATGAAAGATGCCACCATATACCCCTAGACCCTGGAGGGTGCCTGGCCATTACACTGGCAACCATGTGTTCATGGTTGCAGTGTGCCCTACAGTTGCATACATACAGCTGTTGTGGGTCATTACCCATCTGTATATGGCCCTGAGAGTTGTGTTGCCATTGCACCTCTCCTCCACAGGCAATGCATAACGAGGGTATAGTGTGTACACTGCACATGATGTATCCTATGTCTTGCCAGCATTGGCCATGCATGTGCAGACATACACCTGTGTGTTGTGGCATCATGGTGTGCGTACCTCCAGTGTACAGCTGTGTTTGTGCACAGCACATGCAAGTCTGGTCTAAGTAATGCATGTCTTTGTTCCATGTCTCAACATGTAAAGCATTGAAGGGGTTTGAGGGGGGCATGGAGGGAATTGGATTGCAGTGAAAGAGTGACCAGGCCTGTCCAGTAAATGGCAGTGACAAGAGGAAGGGGAGGCCATGGAGCAGGAACCACAATGTCAGACACACGGCATCTGGTGTACAGAGTCAAATAATCCAGCACCACCTCCATGGAGGGTGGCACAAGCCAGTATGTATCAGTGGTTGTGCATTTGTTATTGTTATGCATCACCTGCCTCACATATGTTGCAGTTAACTTTTGCCCTGTGATGGTCATTCTGCCACATAAGAGAAATCCTGTATACTGTAACTGTGCAGCAGGGTGCAGATCTAGGAATTTACAGTTGAGGGTGTGGTGTGATATACAAGTGATTATAGTGTTTTGTTAAATTCTTTGTATATTGGGGAACTGCAGTGGTCTGACACAACATATGCAATTTATCTTCAAGTGGTGGGGACCATAACTCACGTGCGGCAGAACCATGAATGTGCTGTGACAGTTCTTCCCTCTCACAAATCATGATAAACTGCTTGTTTCAAGCCAGGCCACTGCCTTTTCAATATACTGTATACAACTGTGGTATATTAGTTGTAGTTTTTGAATCTGCTGCTTGCTGAATTTGATTCTGTTTCTCTTTGAATTTAACAGCTGGTATCAATGCTGCACTTGGTAATTCAATGTGCCTGTGCAGCTGGTTTCGTGCTTGTGTAACATAGATAAACTCTGGCTGTTTGCCTCTCTATCCATGGGATATACCACCCTGTAGGGGTATGAAGGCAAGGAACCCTAGGGGAGGGTTCCACCCCTTGAGATGTCGTGGCAGTGATTCTCTCGGCTAAAGGCATCTTAGGAAGAAGCCCACAGGAGAGAGAGAGAGAAGCATGCCAGTGGAGGAGGAGGGGTGGATGGAGGAGCAAGGAAAAAATGTTTGTGTGGAATGAGGAAGCAGCCCTTAAACAGGTCTAAAAGGGTATGTGTGGCCAGTTGCACTGCCCCCTTGAACTACAGGCTGTAGGCTTCCAATTGTGATGTCATCAGCATTGTAAAAACTGCTCTCTGATTGGTTCAGTATTCCTCTGTAATGACAGTAACCATATCGAATGAGTAGGGGAAATCACTGCATTCTGACTGGTCAACAGTTATACATTGTGTGATCACTACCAATGGTTAAAAAATGTGCTGGCAATCAGGACAAACATGAAGTACTACTCATAACTTTATTTTCTTGAGATTCTTTTCTATCAATATCTTCTTCTTATCCATGTCTGCCTACCAGAGGCATCTTTTCTGCTTACCCTGCAAAGATTTTATTGAATCCCTGGCTTTATTGGGACCTTATGTTGTTTGGGTTTA
Source organism: Neoceratodus forsteri (assembly GCA_016271365.2). Taxonomy (NCBI): domain Eukaryota; kingdom Metazoa; phylum Chordata; order Ceratodontiformes; family Ceratodontidae; genus Neoceratodus; species Neoceratodus forsteri. The sequence goes on along the minus strand of CM057458.1, from coordinate 1,346,346,192 downwards.
TGTTGAGGGGAGGTGAGAAATTCTGCCAGTACAATTCTGCAAAATATTGAATGCCTAAATTGTACTTCATAATAAAAAAAATGCTATCTATTGAATGTGTGGAATGACAGATGACTTGACAGGTGAGGAGACTGCTTTTTAATACTTTTAACAAAAAGAAAATATCTGTTTTTAATTTAAAAATGTATCACTTTTATTATCATTTTCTGAGGTTCCCCAATGTATAAGTGCAGTGAGACACGTCAAGAGGTGGTAATTATGTGATCACTGCACTTTCAGGTGCTGAAAGCACTCAGTATACTGGGTAAATGCCTTATGTTTCATAATATAACTGGCTATGTTTATCACATAGCTACCCACACCCTTGTGTTTCTTACTGCTTACTTAACAATATCAATTGTGACATGAGTAATAAAATATTTTGATACAGTATGCTGCTGTTTCTGATGTCACTAGTCAAGATATTGCCATTTTTAATGTCACTACTGATGCGTATAATCTGCTATTACCTTTTATTACATTTGCCACTGAGAATACAAATGTAGTTTATAGTTCTAAATGTACTGTATTTGTTCCATTTCCAACCAATACACTCATACATTTTCATCAAAAGGCAATGCACCAGCAGCACACATGTACTGTAAGTGACAAATGGGGGAGGCACCTACCACGTTCAGCCCACCGTACATCCACCACTGTCTGTGTATGAACACATACAGCATGTACGGAACACCACACAAGTTGATTTGGGAAGGAGCATCATTCTGGTCCATGGCTATTGCCTTGGTTGTCCATGTTGTATAATACCTAGCCATAGTGTAAGTATGTAATTCTGTATGTACATATATGTTGTGGTCTGTTTGATTTAAACAATGTCAAACACATAAGGTTATGTTCCTGATGTGCAGTATGAAGTGCACAGAGAGTCTGGGTTGGCAATATGATGATGTCAACAAGGGGAAGGGTGGCATAAATGCACAAATGAGTTATGGCATACAGGTCCTATTATCTTTGCTGCAACATAGTTCCTACATGTATGATACATGCACATATTTGTTTCTACACCAACTGCTGTGTGTGGTGGTGCACTGTGCAGCTATGTTTCACACATTTATGGGGACATGTGTGCCTGTTGCTGAACACTAATGGACACCAAACAAACACAGGAGAGAAATAAATGTCTTAGCTAGGATGTGAACACAGGCTGCCCAGGATACCATTCCAGTTGCACTACCAGCTGCCCCACCAAGCAAAGTGGAAACCTAGGACTGCAAGTGGCAGCTTACTCTTTCTCTAATGCACAACCTGGTGATGCACAGATAATTCCATTTCCATCTACAAGGGTGCAGTGTGTGCATTTAGAGTAAGGTGCCTCAGGGAGTCCCAGTGGTCCAGTTGCCTTGGTGATGCAACTGGTAGGGCAATTAGAATGGTATTCTGAGTGGCCTGGGTTCAAATCCCAGATAAGGCACTTATTTCTTTCTTCTGTGTGCTTGTGTTCCTTAAATGCTTTATATTCTTGTACAGGTGCTGTGTCCATAGTACTGTGTCTCCTCTGTGGAACACGATGCACTGCCTGCGTACTGCTGCACCTCTGTTGTGGGTGGTTTTGTGGTTGCTGTTTTGTAGCGTGTGCCCAAGCTATATTGCCATATGGTGGGGCATTCATGTGTGCACCACTTGCAACATACTCTCCTGTTACTGTCCCTATTTGTGTCAGTGTGCCTGCACATTGTAGACCACAGTATACTACTGCTATCGCATGGTGGAATGCTCACATCCATGTGCTGCTCAACAAGGTCTCCACAACCTAAACTCTGCCACTACAGTGCTACATGTGTCACAGGTGCCACACAGCAGTATATTATGCACATACATACATAATACTGCCACAGTGCACTGCAGTCTATAGGCACACCTGTATGCTACCATTGTGTCCTACACATGTGGCTGCAGGCCATGATGGGACACTCGGCAATGACCTTCACATCTCAGCCATACCACCAGTAATATTATGGGGCCATGTAAATATCACCAACCATACATTACTGGGTCCCATATGGTGCACTTACAACCATGCCCACATCTTCAAGGTCATTATGCATGGTACAGATACATGCTGTCTACACACCTGCAGAGTGGTCAGTCCCACCTAAGACCATATCCATGTCACAGCAGTCAGATGTCCCCGATACATCACCCACCATATCCTTGTGCCTGTGGTGTGTTACCTACTTGCTGATGTTGTTAATGTTTTTGTTTCAGGAGAATCAAGGCCAGGGTGGGACACCCACATGATGGTGCAGATGTCAGAGGCAATATGACACATACTTCGCTTTGTGTTGGGGCTGCACTCAAAGGTAGATGAGGCACTGCAGCTCCTGTGGGAGACATCAGCAGGAAAAGAAGGATCCAGAGCAGCACAATAGGCAGCACGTCAGCAGATTACAGGATGCCAGGTGTAGGGAGAGTAGGAGCCCCAGTGACTGTGAATTGTGCCTGCAGTGATAGTTGTGGTGGCCCTCTGCAACAGTGGAGGGGGACATCATTCATTGCCTTGATTTATAAACAGTTTAGTATTGATTCCATTATTCTGATTATTTGATTTTCTGATTTGGTTGTGCACCTTGGCATATTATTGTAACTAATATATTCCATTTTCTGTCATGATGTTTTGCCCTTTTTCTGTTTATGTGTGCCACTGGCCTTTACTTTCAGTTTAAAATCATTAAAGTTCCTTTACCTTTAACACTTGTGTCCATCATTGGCCAAAGATGTCTTTGCTCACTGTTGGCATTGTGTGTTGGTTTTATGGCACTACCATTTCCTGCCATTCAGTTGCACAGTATGGTGTGATGAAACAGTGCTTGCAGTGGGTGACTTGGGCTGCACTTGCAAGTCAGATAGCACTAGGCACTATTTCCTGCAACATTAGTATGATGATTGTGACTGCTGATTGTATTAATGAGCATTCCAATGTACATATAGAAATAAAGCTGGCATTAAATATCCTGCCCTATGCTGTATGCACTATTTAGAAAATCTGTAGAAGAAAACTAGGTCCTTGTGCTTCAGAGTTCGTTTACTGCTACTACTCAGTCCCAACAATTCTCCTCCTATGATATCTCAATCTGCACCAAGAAATAGTTATGATGTCCCAAGCAAAGGTTCAAAACTTCAGTTGAGAATAACTAGCAATAGTGGATGATGTTTGAAGGACAGAATACCTGTTTATATGCAGATATTCTTAATAAGAAAAAGAATGGGATAGGAAAATACAACAGTATATTAAATACAATTACTACAGTATATGCCTAAACATTTTTGTTTCTAAAAGCCTTACCCAAATGTCGGTTGCCCTAAATGTTGACCTGTAAACTGTTACTGTACTTCTGAAAGGGAAAATAGCCTCTAGTATTGATTATGCTGACCTCTGATTTTGATGATTGCATACAAATCACATTATTCTTTTTGTAACTAGAGTAGACATTGAGATAAAACCCTTTCTGTCCATCTGTGCGCCGGTGGCAGTACACCCGTCATTTTGGAGCTACATTGTGGAATTCTCCACCCCTTCCCCAAGGTCTGCCCCCCAGAGTTAGAATATTTAGAAAAAGGGGGCATGGGTGGCACAGGGGGAACAGCCCTCTGCAAAAAGAGGGGACGGCGACATCGGGTCGTGGCGCCCTAATGACCGGGTGCACTGCCAGTGCCAAAACATTCACCTGGAAAGAAAGATTTTCCTAAAGAGACAGGCAGTGTTGTCACCAATTAAAACAAATCATATAAACTTAAAATAATAGTTATATCAGCTGTGTTTCTGTACTTCTGTATAATGGGACAATCAAAGATGGAGTTTTGCAATGTAGGAAGATAACCAGGCCAAGATAAATGTCATAAATATCACAAGGATGCATATGTTTCTTATTTCTGTTGGGCTAAACTGATTGGCAAAATAACCCAAACATTTTCTGATTTTTTTTTCCCCGCCTTACTGCCCCCTCATTCCACTCCTTCAGACCCTGATCATCCCCGTAGAGCCCTCCCACAGAATCTTCCCCTAGAGTGCCAGGCTTACTCCATTATCCCTCCTACCTTACTCCTCTCTCTTTGGAGTGCCTGCACAATGGGGTCTGTCTTGTGGGTAGGTGATCCGAGGCTTAGATAGGTCGTCATCTTGGACCGAGAGGATTTTTTTCCATTTTCTCCCTTAGTCCCTCTTCCCCTGTGGGTGTCGGCATGAAGGACAGATGTCCAGATAAATGGAGTGCTGGTGCACGCCGCTGTCAAATGCCCACAACATCCTCCCCTCCCTGACTCTTGAAGAGCTACCTGTGCACTGATGCCCGTGCTTCCACAGGCATAGGTGCACCGGGTGTTCAGGACACCCCAGGAACCCACCCCAGAGGAGGAGAGCATCCATTGGGAGGCTTGATCCCCCAGGAGGAGGAGAGCATCCATTGGGAGGCTTGATCCTCCTCCCCCCTCTGAACTCCAGCGGCCCTAAGTCTGTTCCTGAACATGGGTCACCGGCGTGAACATTTTCTGTTTTTGATCATAGATTAAGCAATGCAACATGAAAAAATATTACGTAGTGTTTGTTCTTTCAGTCGAAACAGTGCTATTTGGTTTAATATATGTTGCAGGATTTGTTTTGAAAAATGTTAATCAAAAATGAGTACTTCATTTCAAATCCATCAGCATTTTAGTTTTTGGGACATGAAATGGTTAGAAGTGTCGGACATCGTCCTCTGCAAACCTTCATGTTCATTTGCTTTCATCTTGTGATCAAGACCACAGAATTAGAGATTTATTTCACTTCACTCCTTACTGTCAGCAATGTTATTCTTAAGTTTTGTTTTCAATCTGGTTGTAAATGATAGCGCTTTCTGATAATTGGAAAGGTAATTGTTGTTACAGAGAAGTGATAGCATGTAGTAAAGCTGTTCTATGTGAACAATTAAAGGCATTTTATTGCATAATAAAACCTTCAATATTTTTCTTTTTATATATATATTTTGGGCCACACAGCATAAATAGAATAATAGATAGGCGAGTGTCTATTACAAGGGAATTATACCATCGAGAGGTTCTGGGGTCAAGAGAACCTCGAGAGCGAAGCTCGAGAGGTTCCCTTGACCCCAGAACCTCTCGATGGTATAATTCCCGAGTCATAGACACTCGCCTATTTGTTATTTTTTGTAATATATGGATTTGTCTTTCTTTAGCCAGTCGCAGTACTGAAGACATGCTTGCAGTCAGCTGACCGTCGCACTGGAGACAGCGTCACTTGCCCACATCCCCACTCGTAACCGCCAGTCTGTCAGTGTCTGTTTGAATTTTGTGAAGTCCTACCTTTTCCTTTATGATCCTTCGGGTAATGCAGGATCAACCAGATAATCCATTTATAGAAAAAAAACGAAGAAGCGAAGCAGGCGCATTTGGCTCGCTAGCGAGAAAGTGAACCGCCATGTTTTCAAAATGAGTGTGCCCGCCCACAGAAGAACAATGACGAATTAGAATGCACGGTGTGACTTTGGATGGGCAGGAAGGGACGTGGCTCCATGGCAACCTTATTTCTTGCTGGGCAGAGTTGCACATTCGCTGTGGCATTTTAGTGATAATACTATCGTTTCTTGCAACGATAGTATTATTGCCAGTGAAGTGTGGTATTATTGAGTCTGCAGAGTTCTCCAAGATGGTTTACGAGGATTGTTTTAAATCTTTTTCAATGGTATTATTTGGCAAATCCATATATTACAAAACAATTACTTGCCCGTGATATATTATTGATGCTGTATTTAAATATTTATTACTTAATCAAGGCATCATGTTCTGTAGATATAGTATTTTAACAGATTCTGTCTATGAGCAACAAAAACTTTCTGTCTAACTCAGCAAAAAAAAATCAACCTGTTTGAGCTGTTATAACCTACTTTTCCATGTGTACAGTATGTGCATTATCTGTACTGTGAAATATATTTAAAATGTAAAGTGTTTCTGCAGTATCCAGGACTCCGTTTAAGGATATAACACTCAGGCAAAATCTAACTTATATGTCATTAGTTTTCTGTATTTATTTCCCTTCATTACTTAATTACTGAGGACATCTGCATGAAATCATTTTCTTTGACCCTAAGATGTCATCTCATTGTCCTGCTTCGTCCCCAATAATAGTCATAATTCTCACCCACTGGTGCTGTGGATATGACTAGTGTCTCAGAAATGGAGGATTTTCCCTTCAGTAGGTGAAAAGCAGGATGATGAGATAACAAGGGACACACACACATCTGTTTTCATGAAAAGTTCTCAGTAAAAAGGAATGAGGGAAAATACAGACAATTAAGGAGCTACAAGCTAAATTGCCTGATAATTACATTTAAAAAATGCTTTTCAGGATGCTGAAAAATCATTTTAAATTTAGATCATTCAAAAGGCTTGACGTAATACAAATGTATAATGCTGTAAGATTTGGAAATACCATTCAGTAATCTTTCAAATGCAAGACAGCATTCAATAGAAACTCTTGACCTTCTCACATAAAATGATGTATGACAATTTGGGTCTCAGGAATCATAACTTGACATTTTCTAAGCACATTAACAGCATCAAAATTCATTGCACAATGACCCTTCACAGCAGGACGACAAAAAGGGTACTGTCAGCATAAGCTGGTATAGTCACTCTGACACTACTTAGACATCCATATTCTCTATTTAGCATTTATTCTAGAAAGATGGGATGTCATCTCAAGTGAAGTACATTAGGCACTTGTTTTCATATACATTTTCACCCTGTTAAGGAAACTTAACTGACCTTGGAAAATCTAAGCAGTTATTGTTCTGGAAAAAGTTCACCTTGGATGTTTTGAATGTAGAGATGTTGTAAAACTTAATTTCACCAGTGAAATGTTGGCAAAGTCACACATTTCACACGATGCAATATTTCACGTAATTATGTGATTGTGGCAAAATATCACGGGGAATTTCGCTGTAAATTTCGCTTTGCGTTACTGTTTGGAGAAATAAAGTGAAATTGGGCTTTTCTTATGACTTACTCTCTGCAGGTCACATGGGTGATTGCATACAGGCAGAAAGTGAGTAATTCATTTCCTTTCTGTGTAGCTGGAAACTTGGAGAGGAGAAGCAGGCAGCCAGCAACAGAGAGTATTCAGTGTTTACAGAGTCTGTGTGTGCCATTTGTGTTTTTTACACACTTTTTTGTTTAAAAATAATAGCTTTTGATTTTGTTTAGTTCTTTGCTCATAGTTTCTGTTTGGTGTCTGTAGATTGACTGTGTGTGTGTGTGTGTGTGTGTGTGTGTGTGTGTGTAACCCTCTCTCTCCCTTTCTGTTAGTAATCCTTTTTTTTTTGTTGGGAGAGGATGGATGGGAAAAGCAAGGGCAAGGGGACTGGGAGAAAGACATCCACTATTCACCTTGACAGGGAGGTGTTCTTGTCTGAGGCCCCCTCCCAGCAAAAGCACGTGCCCCCCAACCGGAGCATGTGGCCCCCACTTCCAGGCAGCAACAGCATGATCCCATTGCCCCCAGAGTAATGTGAGGATGATGTGACCCCCACCTCCAGCCAGCAGCAGAATCCCAGAGCTCCTCACCAGCAGCAGCAGTAGGAGCATTTGGCCTCCACACCCCAGCAGCAGCCAGATAGTACTGCCCCCCCCAGCAGCAACATGTTCCCCCACCTCCCCCAGCATAAAGGGTCTGCTATATGGTTTTTTCACACAAAACACCAGTGACAGCAGTGTGGTGATCTGCAACCTGTGCGGCACATCCATGCAAAGTGGCAAGCAAGGGGTCCATTTTGGAACTGGTGGCCAAAGGGGCCATCTGAAGTGCCACCACCCTGCAGACTGGCTCCAAAAACAGCAAGAGCTGGCAGCAGCAGCAGGAGGCAGTGGAGGCAGCCCAAGGGAAAGGGGGCCATCAGGAGAAAGGGTCCAGGGGTCAACAACAGCATGGAAGGTGCCACGGGAGAAAGCAGCAGGAGGCAGTAGCACCCATATCCACCTCACCCACAGCCACCGGTGGTACCGGGTTCATGCTGGTGGTGAACTTGCACAGCCTGCAGCAGCCCTAGTCACTCCTCCAGTTAACCAAAAGATCTGGCAGCTACGCATTCAGAGGTGTCAGCTCTCCACTGAGATTTTGAAGAGTTCTGCCAGGAGGTCGGGGGAACCTCAGGCAACTAATGGAGGACCAACATATAGTGTTGGACTTCCTGTCAGAGCTTCGTCATGGGCACAGGGGTGGTGGCAGGGCAGAATTGGGGCCTGGTGCCTGCACCATGTAATTACAGTATAGACCAGAATGTGTTAATTTGCAAGTGAGGCAGGCAGTGCAAGTGCGGTAGCAGAATTTTTTTTATTTTTTTTCCTGTCCTTGATTTCTTACTGTCACTCTTCCCTCATCTGCACTCCCTAAAAATAACAACAAAAAAATTAATAAAAAAAGTAACAAAAAAAACAAAAAAAACTTTTCTGTCCTCTTCTTCTTTCGATATCTTCCTGTTTCTTTTTCTTGTCCAGAGTTTTGTATGTTATTATGTAATGTTTATGCTCCCTCTCTTCCCCTCTCAGATATGAATACCCTTGAACTTACGCTGCATGCCCCCCCATCATGTGTGTTACCCATAAACACTGTACCTTTCTTCTTGTTTTATGTTACTCCTTTTATATTTTGACCTCGTATCCATAAATGTCAAGTACTGTAATTTATTTTGTATGAACCAACATTTTTTCCCAAAGCTATGTGATATTGTGGGCTTCAATTATTTTGGCTGTGTGCAGCATCAGTCCTAATACATACACAACAATTATAGAAACATAAGCACTTTTATTGTGAAGTTAAACATAAATATGATTTTTATGCTTAGCAACATGTGTCCCCTGGACTTGCCACAAATGTTAACTTGGTGTCCCTCCCCGCCAGTCATGATGATGTTTTATAGTGCCCCACCACCCCACCACCTGATCCAAAATTTGCACTTGAGCCATAGTTTAACACAGCCTATTGCTGCCATCAGGCTGTGCCTAACAGGCAGTATACTGTATGCCCAGAAATGTCACATGGAAAATGTTATATAAAATTGACACAGAAATCTGGTCTGAGTCAGGATGTTATATGGTGCTCCCCAACCCCCAGCATCTGGACATTAAAATGTTGTTTTTGACCCTGTTTGCAAAGGACTGCAGGCTGCATCTTGTTTCTGTGAGTGCAGAACAGGCCGCACATGTCCAGAAATGTTACAAGAAAAATGTTACATGAATTTCAGTCAGACATCTGGTCTCAGTCCTGATGTCATATAGTGTCCAAACCACCACCAGGACCAAACAATGGTCTTAGGTCCACTGTTTACAAATTATTTCAGGTTGAATCTTGTTTCTGCAAGTGCAGGAGAGGCTGTACAAGTCCAGAAATGTTACAGGAAAAATTGTACATAAAATTCAGACAGAAAACTGGTCTCAGTCATGATGTTATATGGTGCCCCTCATCCACCAGGACCAAAACATGCTGCTTGGTCCACTGTTTACAAAGGATTTTAGGCTGAACCTTAGAAACATAGAAGTTGTCAGCAGATAGGGACCATATGATCCATCAAGTCTGAATTCAGTTTTCTACCTCCCCTTACTTAGTTGCCTGCTTGAATATCCCACATTGTCTGTCCCATGCCCGCTTGAATTACCCCACCATCTTGGCTCCCACAACCCTCTCCAGCAGGCTGTTACATGGTTCCACAACGTGCTCTGTGAAGAAGAATTTCTCATTTTACCCCTGAACTTTCCTCCCGTAAGTCTAAGGTCATGCCCTCTAGTCCTGTTGTAGTCTTTTAACTGAAAGAGGTTCTGCATGTGCACCCTGTTGTTGCGTTTAAGGTAGTTAAGTGTTTTGATCATGTCCCCACGATTCCTGCATTGCTCTAGGGAGTATAGTTTGAGGTCATCTAGTCTTGCCTTGTATGGTTTCTGATGCAAGCCTTGCACCATCTTTGTGCTCTTCACTGTGCCATCTTCAGCTTATCTATGCCCTTCTTGTAGTATGACCTCCAGAATTGGACACAGTACTCCAGGTGAGGCTATACCAGGGACTGATACAGGGGCATGATTGCTTCATGCCTTCTGCTTGTAATGCCCCTCCCTATGCATCCCAGGATGCCACTAGCATTTAGTGCTGCCTTTTCACATTGTTTACTGACTTTGAGGTCATCTGTTATGATCACCCCCAGGTCTTGCTCCTGCCTAGTAGCCACCAGCTGCTCTCCTCCCATTGAGTACAGTTTTCCTTGGTTACGTTTTCCCAGGTGCATGACCTTGCATTTTTTGGCATTGAATTTCAATCGCCAGGTCCTGGATCACTCCTCCAGTTTTCAGAGATCAGCTTCCATGCTATGCTGTTCCTCTGGTGTGTCCACCCTGTTGCTGATTTTGGTGTCATCTGCAAACAGGCACAACCTTCCCTTCAGTCCATCCACAATGTCGTTGATGAATATGTTGAAGAGTATCGGTATCAGAACCAAGCCCTGAGGGATCCCGCTGGTCACCCTCCCCTCTTCTGATAGAGTGCCATTCACTAATACTCTCTGAGTTCTCCCACATAACCAGTTTCTGACCCAGTTCATTACTTCAGGCCTGACTCCCATGTTCTCCAGTTTTTTGACTAGTCTCTTGCGTGGAATGGAGTCAAAAGCTTTGTTGAAGTCCAAGTAAATCATGTCCACTGCCCCACCCTGATCCACTATTTCGGTTGCTGCGAGTGCAGAACAGGCAGTACAAGTCCAGAAATGTTACATGAAAAATGTTTGATAAAATTCAGACAGAAATCTGGTCTGAGGCATGATGTTATATGATGTCCCCATCCATCCAGACTAAACAATGGTGTCTGGGCCTCTGTTTGCAAAGCATTTTAGGCTAAATCTTGTTGCTCTGAGTGCAGAATAGGCCGTACAAGTCCAGAAATGTTACATGAAAAATGTCTGATAAAATTCAGACAGAAATCTGGTCTCAGTCATGATCTTATATGGTGCCCCCGCTCCACCTGGACCAAAACATGCTGTTTGGTCCACTGTTTACAAAGGATTTCAGGCTGAATCTTGTTGCCGCTGGCTGCTGTGGTGTGCAGAACAGGCCTTATTCAGTAAGCCCAGAACAATGTCATGGCAAAATTCTGAGAGAAGGGAGATTCAATTATTGTGGGAATTATGAAATAGCAAAAGGGGTGCCACAAAATGGTGCTGCTTCTTGCACTTGCTTCCTCTTGCTGCTGGTTTCTCAGCTGAGTGAGAAAAAATTTTGAATCGTTTCCAAATGCTGCTGTGTTGTTTGGCTGTGTTGACTCTGTGGTTGCAACTTGTACGGTGTGGCGGGAATGAGATTTTGGGGTGCTGCTGTAGCTTGCTGCCTGCTCCTCCGGCTAGTTGCCAACTTGCCACCAGATTGAAGTAATGTTTTGCCTGGTTGATGGTCTGGATCATCATCACAGAGTCCATACTGCTGCTGCTGCTGCTGCTCACGTATGTATCTGTCCGTATTTTTGTTTCTGTCCCAGAGAAAGGTGTTGGTGGTTTGGTTTTGTGACGTCTTGAGTTCTAATACGTTTGTACTGCTTTTGTATTATTTTTCAGTGTGCTGAGGATTACATGCTCATCATTGCCAGGCCGGGAAGGGTTTGGATCTGGGATATTGGAATGCACCACATTTCCCAACGCAGACGATAAGTATTTATTTTTTCATTACTGGGGTAGCTTACTGCAGTCCAGATGTCTGAGTTTGATAGTAATTGTGTTCTTTTTGCTTTTGTCAACGTTCAGGAATTCTGGTGATATACCTCCTACTCCTACTGCGACTCAAGAAAGACATGGGCAATCCATCTACCTGTGCAATTGTTCTAGTTTCACAGACAGTCCCTAAAGTAGTTATTTCTTCATTTTTCATAGTCTTCAGTGGGAAGGGGTTTGGGGGATGGGGAAGTGGATAGGAACTGGGGGTGGAGGGGAACTTTTAACAAACAATCCTCACAATGTTTTAATCTTTTTATCTTATTTCCAGGTATGCAGTTACTGTTAGTGCTTTATGCGCCCTGCCGCTCATGTTCCTTCTGATCCTGGGAGCAATTTCTGCAGTTTAATTACATTCACGGTGTATGGTAAGTATATTTTTTTTCTCTGCTTCTATTTTGCTTGCTAACACCAGGTGTTTATGCAGATGGATGAGCATTCATCATGTTTCCTGTCATTGTTCCTGCTTAGGTAATTTTCCTCTAGTGATTTTTCATCCCATGTCTTTGTAATGATGACTACATCCAGGCCCTGCAGGAGCTGGTGTGTGGAAGACACAGCAGGTTTTTTGATCTTTGATGTATGCCACTGGTTTCATTAACGAGTAAACAGCACTTCCAGGGAGGAAGTATATGTGGAAATAGATGGTGGATGTGGTGTTTAGTAATTAGGTGGAGAGACTAATGTCTTGTCTAATCATTAGAGGTGGCAGAGCTGCAGTACTTAGGAAAATTTAGAAGCCAAACTGCGGGCAGCAAATACCTCCCCGTAGGGATCATCACAATTTCTGGACGAGTACTATCTTACTACTTATAATAAACCTTTTTGGGGGAATTGGATGTTGTTAAGCCTTTTTTATGATGATCACTTTTTAATTAATGACTCACATCTTTAAAGATGGCCACCATTCACCACTTTGCAAAATCTGTTCAACAGGTGTTAACGGTTGAATGAGCGTGTTACATTCATACTCTACTTGTACTAGGGGATTCTTCAACATGTCATGGATAGTAAGTGGCAGAAAATATTTATTTTTCACATTGAGTGCATGGGCATGTCGGGTGAGCTGGCAGGAAGGGAGGGAGGGCAAGGTGTGGCATGTGCCAGGCTCCAGCATGGGGACTTTCAAAGACGTCAAGACAACATATCTTTCTTTAAGATAGGGTTAGTTGAACCGAAAAGTAAAATGTTTCTTTATATTTTTGGCAGCGAAACATCATAACTGTATAATCATACAAAAAATGTTTATGGGTCATGGTAATTTGACTGCTGTTGCTTTATATAGGGTGTGGACCAAGCAACAGTTTAGGGCAAGGGTAATAAAATTGCACTGAATAACATTGACTGCAGCAGATAACACAACCATGAAAAAAAACAATGATAGATCACAATAATTTGTAATAGGATACTCAGCTGAAATTGGTTGGATGCCGGTGGGGGGGGGGGTTGAGTAACTTCAGCCATGTTCCACTTCCACATCCCCCAAGAAGCAGCCCTCACAGTCTTCAAGACTGGAGTTTTCACCAGGTGGAAATTCTGTCAGCATTGTGGTTTCATCCTCCTCGCTGCTGGCGGATGCCTTGGTAGAGGGATTATCATCATCCTCATCACTGAGACACGGTTCATGTGGCAACACCATTGACATCATTGTGTTATGCAGAATGTGCATTTCATTGATTTTGATGAATGTTATTATGGACACATTCTTGGGTGACAAATAGATTATACGGTCACGCACAATGGCCCCAGCTGAACTAAACACTCATTCCACACTGACACTGGATGGTGGGCAGCTCAGGTATTTCACAGCAACTGATGTTAGTGTTGGCCAGTTAGTCACTCTGCTGCTCCAGTACTGCAATGGCTCGTCAGTAATGGCAAGGTGCTTTGGGTCCACCATGTAGGCCTCCACTATTTGTTCTGCTGCCCTGAGTCCAACTGCCACATCTGTCTCCTCCTCCTTTTCTTCCATATCTTCCACTCCCACCTGATAGTGAATACCCCAAATGGGACTGCTTGCCATTTACTGCTGTACCTTGCCAGTTTTCTCAGATTGGGCTGCCTGTGAGCTGCTGCTGGTGGTGGTAGCAACATCCATTTTCTGTGCATTGCATGTCTTATGTGCCTTTTTCATCTGTGCAGCAGATACCTGTCTAATGAGGTTCACTGTTAGCTTGTGCACCCCTGACCTCATTCAATTATGGAAGGCAGGCAATGTTTGTAGAGTGGATCAAGCATGGTAGCAATTGCAAATTCATCTGGCTGTACAATGCCAGATATATGGGTATTTGTGTCCAGTAAGTGGAGCATGTGATCCATTAGATCACAACTGCTATGATCCCCTCTTGCCATCATGTGGTATTTGACATTAACCAGTGTCTGCCTCAGCGTACATATGAGGGGTATGGATTGACTTATACAAGCAGTGTCTCCACTCACTGCCAGTGTAGCATGCTTGAATGGATGAAGAATGTGTATTAGCCCATCCATTTGGTGCCATTGCTCTGTTGTTAGAGTGATGGACACTTCACCTTTGTTAAGGGTGGTGTGCACCACCAGGAATTCTGAAACAGCCTTATACTGTTCATACAGATGATCAGTCATGTACAGTGTGGAGTTCCACCTGGTCACAACATCAAGCTTTAGATGGTTATTGTGCTGTAGCTCAAGCAGATGGTCATGGACCTTTGCAGAACAGGTGAAGTGTACACAGATGTGACGGGTGACAGTCACTGTTTCCTTAATGTCTGCATGGTTTAGAAACACAAGTCCAGATAGTGGTGTCACACGGGTCTCCTACTGCAGTTCAGATTCAAATAAATCCAGGATAATACCAATTGCAAGTGAAATGAAAATTTATTGAAGCAGGGAGTACCAGCAACACAAAGGACTCCCTCTTGTCCACCCACAAGACTTGTATTTAATATTATGAGCTGGCTGCTTGTTGTGGTGAGCATCAGTTTGACCTTGCATTGTCGCAGCATTACTTTGTTGTATGGTTTAGAAATAGCTGCACAACAAGATTAGGGCAGTGTGCCAGGCAGGGCACCCTGAAAAAAACACTATCGCTAATGCACTTCACTACATTGGAGCCATTATCACTTGCGATGAATCCTTCTGTAAGTGACTGTGTGTAGCTACTCATCAATCTCATCCAGCAGAACAGCAACCATTTCTGCACCCATGTGAGAACCGGTGAGGTAGTGACAAGTATAGTGATGAGAGGTGTTCCACAGGACTCGGTGTTGGGACCAGTGTTGTTTGGGATTTTCATTGCAGACATATCATTGGACATCAGGAGCAAGATAAGTCTGTTTGCTGATGATGCCAAGCTAGGAGCGGTGGTGGATGACCTAGGGGGATCGCAGGGTTTGCAGTATGATCTGGCAAAACTTGAAACCTGGTCAGACACCTAGCAACTGGGGTTTAATGCCAAAAAGTGCAAGGTGCTGCATTTTGGGATGAAGAACCCAAGGAGGAGTTACCAGCTGGGGGAGTGCAGCTAGCCCAGACAGAGGAGGAGGAGAAGAAGGATCTGGTGGTGCTCATTACAGGGTCAATGAACAACTTAGCACAATGTAGAAAGGCAGCTGCAAAGGCCAACAAAATGCTCGGGGTGCATTGCAAGGGGTATATCCTCGAGGAGGGAGGAGGTGATTCTGCCACTGCATAGGTCATTGGTTAGACCACGCCTGGAGTACTGCATGCAATACTGGCTCCCATATCTGAAGAGGGACATTAAGTTACTGGAGGGGGTGCAGTGCAGGGCTACAAAGATGATCAGGGGGCTGGGGAACTTATCATACGAGAGGAGGCTGAGGGAATTGAACATGTACTCGCTGGAAGAGAGGAGGGACAGGAGGGACATGATTGAAACCTTTACGTACATGAAAGGAATAAACAAGATGGGTACAGAGGAGTTATTCAAAGTAAGGGATGGGAGGGAGACCAGGGGCCATGATATGAGACTGGAGGGAGGAAGGTTCAGGAGGGAGATGAGGAGACACTTTTTTACAGAGAGGGTAGTAGCTGGGTGGAATGCGTTACCTGCAGAAGTGGTAGCCAGTAGAACAGTGGATTGCTTCAAAAGGGGATGGGACAGGACAAGGGGAAGGGTTAATGAAGGGGAAGGGTGTAAGGCAGGGGCAGCTGCAGAATAAGCGGTGTTAGCCGCACATTCGAGCAGACTTGATAGACCTCTAGGCCTTTGTCTGCTGGCAAATTTCGTATGTTCGTATGTTCGGTAACACTTCACATACTCAGGATTGCATGCTGCCGAATTCCAGGGGTGTTGCTACCACCACAATTTGGCTTCAAGCAGGTTTTGTCAGGCCCAAAATCAACTACCACCTCAGGTACCTGTGCTCAGTGTGTCATTATGTATAGATACGAGCTTGCTGCTGTTTGTCCACTGGTCCACATATCCATGCTAAGATGGATATATTCTGACACACTATGGCTTCATTGCATGTCTTATGGAATCAGCAACTCTACTGTACAGCTCTGGCATGGCACACTCAGAGAAATAGGTTCATGATGGAACCTGCCATTTGGGACAGGCATCGGCCATCAATCTGCAGAACCCAGCATTCTCCACAAATGAGATTGGCAACAGATTGATGGCCAGCATTTCAGCGGTGGCAGCATTTAACTGACATGCAGTAGCATGATTGGTGGGGTGCTTTGTGTGCCAGTCAAGGATGTTCTTCAGAGTGGGCTGTATCTTTGGGGCTGTTCAAGCAGAACGCTCTACTTGTTGCACCAACATTGCTCTTTTAGCGGTAACAGTTGACTCTTGGGGCTGTGCAAATGCAGACTGCATGAAACCAGTTATTTTGGTTGATTTTGGGTGTGGTGTGTTCTTTTCTGAGTCAAAGGACTGGGAGCAGAGCCTCCACTCCTATGCCCACTATTCGAGAGACCAAAGGATTGCTTCTCTTCTTCCTCCACCAATCCACTCTGCCCTTACTCCTCCTGCTGTATTGCACTACTCTCAGTTACATTTAACTTGTCAAGGGAGATACCACCAATGGCTCTGGCATCCTTCTGGTGTTACTGCTATCGCAGTTGGTGCTTGTTTTTCAGGTGGGCGCGTTGGCTACTGGTGCCCGGTCCCTTTTTTCCCCGTCTAACACGTGCTTGACACAGCTGACATATCGCTATGGTCTCTTCAGCTGGATCATGCACATAAAAGTCCCAAACAAGGGACTTTTGACCTCTGGACTAACATGCTGCTGGTGGGACTGGGAGAGCAGAGAAACAGGTGTGGAAGTTTTTGCTTTTTGTGCTGCTTTCATCATTTCCATAGACTACGTTTGGGGGAGCGGTGACTGGACTGCTTGGGGAATTGCTGATAGGCTTGGTGGCAGCCTAACCCATGGGCTGCAAATGTAAATGACCTTAGCCTACATCACCCTTCACTATTCTAAATTCAGGCTCCCATGAGGGATTATCCCAGTCATTGTTATCAGCACCGAAGCTGATGCTGTCCTTGTCCTCCTCCTCCTCCTCCCTATCACTGTCTTCTTGCATGGCACATTTTCTTTCTGTACAACCATCTCCTCTGGTCCAGGAGTCTGACTACCCATATATCCAGGATTATCAGACTCCAGCTGAACACTATCACCACCACCAACTCCAGCAGGAACAAGCCCTGGGCCAGTCCCACCGACAGACTTATCACCATCCTCCTAGACCACTATTCCTGTGCTGGTGTCAGTGTGTCCCTTCTTCTCACTATCATCATCCCCCACCAGCATGGATGCAACAGTTGTGGCCTCAAAAAATTGAGACACAGATACCAGTACTTCGAACAACTCCTTTGCTAGTAACTGCCACACCACCAGAGCCCACAGAAGACACTGATGCAGATATACATGTACTTTAACTGCTTTGGGGAACTGGAACTGAAGTTGTACTCTCCTTAACGGACTTCTTAGCTGCCTCATCCCCCCCCCCCGGCACATTTCCCCCCTTGTACTGGACCATCTCATAGCAGGCATTTTTATATGCTGCTTCAAAGCTTTGCCTTTCTCTGGGAGTATATAAAGAAAGGATGCACAGTATTACTAAGTGTGTGAATAACACCTCACACCTGTAGGCAGTATTGGCTTCCTTCCAAGTCCAAACACAATCAGGACAGGTAGCAGCACTCTGTACAAATAATACAGTATATGATAGCTTATTTTAGTAAAAACAAAAAGGTAACTTTTTTCTTTCCCCAAACAGAAATTAAAGCAAAATGGGGAAAAGGAGCACAGTTAACCTACTTTAAATACAGATCATCTGTGTCTGGACAATTTAAGAACTGTAATGTGTTAGTACTTACTACTACAATTTTTTATATAAGGGCAGAAACAACCATATAACATCAACAAACAAAGGCACCTAAAACAATATGGATGGGATCAGCAATCTCTTGACAAGTACTATATTAATATATAGTTTTTTATATTGCGCAGGCAGGTACTAAACAATGCTGTAACAGGAAAAGGGTAACCAAAGCCAAGTAAAAGAGAAGCACCGCAGTAACAGAGGTAAACTCCAGCAATAACATACAGGGGAGCAATTCACCAAAGCAGTGAAACTGTATGGACACATTAAGGTGATCAACTAAAAGTACTTAAGTTTCCATACAAAAAATACAGAATTGTTACTTTTCATAGTTTAAAGAGGGACTATGGTCAAAATGTCTGGCATTAATCATTTCAGACTATGGATCAGCATAGCCCCAATCAGCCTCATGCCAAAACTAAGATCTCTAATTTACTTCGTTTAAAAGTTACAAGTCATTTTACAACCCTACATTCATTGCCTGTTTAAAAAAGCCAGTTTCAGTAAAGAACTGCTGCTGATGTCTTCTCCTGAACTCACAGTCTAGTCCTCCCTGTCAGCAGGTTTATAGGACCTGTTTTTCCAAAGTTTAAAGATCACTTGCAATAGTTTTCACCAGTAAAACAGGCAGCACCATTCAATAAACATTACTTTAAAAACTATGTGTGTTTCAGGTTTTGTAACAAAATTGGCAAATTCATATTTTTCCATTTGCTTTGGTGCCTTTTTGTTGTGGTTCTTTTCTCCAGGGTTGCTGGATGCTGAGTTATAACACATTGCAGTGAGAATTGCAGACAGGATACCTCTGATGTGCTGAAAGCCTGTGATCATTCACACCTGTCATTCAATTGAGGTGATTTCTCAAGACGGCACTTTAAAACAATTATTCCATCCCCCTGTAAATGGGGATGGGAGAGGTAATGATGTTTTGAAACCTTACTACAAGTTTTTATACATTATCCAGCTCAATGTTTAATCAATCAATCGATTAATCAATATTTTATTCATTCATCATCAAAATATGAATGAATGGGATACTCAGTTGAGCAGAGCTCATTTTCTGTTTTCTCCCTGGCAGGTTGTCACTTGACTTACATTCAGGCTCATCTGTGTTGCGCTCTACATTAAACTGATCATTTTACCATGACTAACACTTCCACCCCTAGTAGGAATTAACACATATAAGGCCCCTATTAAAACTTATTGTAAAGCAGACTCTGACAAACAGCAATGAAGTTACCAACATTACAACACTAGTAGCAATACCACTTCCTAACAGGCAAAGTACAGTAGCACCACAAATTATATCAGCAGCCTGGAGGCATGATGACTCAGCATCCAGCAACTCTGGAGAAATGAACCAAAACAAAAAGGCATTAAAAAATACAAATGCGTCAATTTTGTTACAAAACCTGAAACACATAGATTTTATAGCAATGTTTTTAAAATGGTGTTGCCTGTTTTACTTGTGAAAACCATTGCACAAGGATTTTTAAACTTTGGAGAAAAAGGTCCTATAATCTTGCTGACAGGGAGGACTAGACTGTGAGTTCAGGAGATAACATTAGCAGCTGCTCATCACTGAAACCAGCTTTTTTGAACAGGCAGTGAAATTAGGGTTACAAAATAGCTCATAACTTTAAAATGAAGTAGCATAGAAACCTAATTTTTTGTATCAGATTTATTGGGGGAATGCTTATTCTAATTTTTCAATGTAGCACTATTGGGCAGAGTCCCTCTTTAAGTGACACACACACAACTTAACAGCAAACAGAACTGACCACAAACAAAACAAATAAAATAAGGGATCAGCACTGTATGTTCAATTCAAAACTTTAGAATTCACAACTAAAAGCAGAAGAATTGTATATAACATGGGCTAACAGGTGCAAGAACTCTCAGACAGGAGTAAATTTTCAGAGACAGAAAAAAAAATACTTGTCATTATATAAGAAAATTAATACAAATAAGTAGAACACCAACAAAAATATAAAGGCTTAAAAGAGATAACAGTAAATCACTCACAAATTGTGAGAAATCTGTTTGTAGAAGGCTAGAAATAGCCTGCACTGGTTTCACACACCTACCCTGCCCCACTCAGTTCCTTCACAGACACAGACAGAACTGAAAACTAATTAAAGTAAGTATTCTGCAAAAATCCACATAATTAGAAAATGTTCCCCAGAAGCACTAGGAACAAAATATACATTTGGAGCAATTAGCTCTCAAAAACGACTTTTAAAGAGGTTTTAAAATGGTTTATTGACTGTGATGCACCACAACAGATTGCTCTCTGACTCAACGGGCAATAGACTGTACTGTAAACAACCTGCACATGATATTTGATGTATATTTTCTCTCCTCTGGCACGGTCAGCGTGTCATCCCAACTAACCCCCCCGGCCCCCAAACCCGAGATCAGGCCACCTCCTCAGTCTCCCATAGATTAACCCCCATGCGGGGTGGTGAGAAGCTGCCCATAGCTCAAACTTGCCCAGACAAATCTAGCTGAGGAGGCATCATTCGGGTCAGGCCATGGAGGTCGGAAGATTATGCTGCCTGACCTGTGCCACCTGTTTCCTCCAGTTTTGTTCCCTGTGGAGTGCGGATGTGCAATGATATCTAGGCACAAACATGCCGACATCTGCTGCACTCTGCCCCATTTGCAGCACCGCTCTAGTAGTGCCCCCGGTGATCACCAGGGGCTGCTACAGAGTGATGGCTCACTGTATCCCTCCCCGAGATAGGAGAACAGTCCTCCAGATGCTCAGTCCTATCCTTCCCCCACCAACCCCACCCAAACCCAGGTCGCCAGCGTGGTACGAGGTGTGGCGTCCAACGCCTCAAACCTCAGCACTACCGGACTGGCACTGCACATGGTATTTGACCTATTTACCTACAATGCATTGCAAATTTCACCTTTAGAGCATACTTTCTTATGCCTTATGACTTATGTCTTATGTCTCTGCTCTCCTCCCTTTCAAACTCCTCCTACTCTCTCCGTAGCTGTAACCTCCACTCTTTAACTCTTCCAGCCAGGCAGATCTCAACTTGGCAAGCTGCTATCTCTTTCTGCCTTTCCAAACTCTGGAACTCCCTTCCTGGCCCTATTTGTTCTGCTGCCTCCACCTGCTCCTTCTCCAGTCTTATACATGATTATTCTGCCCCCTCCTGTAACTGCCCTGACCCTCCTTATTGCCCCATACTTTCCTCTTCCTGAATCTCCACCTTCTCTCCTCCACCCCTCACTCTGATACTACATATCTCCCTCTCCCTCATCCCTCCCCCATTCCTCTACCTCCTACTTACCCACCCTAATTCTGGCCCTCCCTTGTTTCCTTCCTATGTTCTACCTTCTTCTTTCTCCCCCTCTCTACTCTTTGACCTTTGCTAGACTACCCTTAGCCAATTGCTTTAACCTGGTCCATCCCCTATTCTTGAAGGCAAATGTTACTTATTGCGGTTGCTGCATTTTCTTTAAATACTTTCTATGTATATGCTCTTGTACATTCAATGTATATTACTCAATGCTTAATTTATGATATATTGTATACAAGTGTGCCTTAATATGATTGTACATTCTCTGTAAATATGTTTATGCTGTATGGAAATGTATTTCTCCCTCTACCTTCTCCCCCAGGATGCTTCTGGAAACGAGTTGTTTATGGCTTAGTATGTCTGTCCTGGTGAAACTTTTAACATAAATAAAAAAATAGAATAAAGTATGGGACTATGTGTGTAATGAGAAGTTTACACATCCAAAGGTGTTAGATGCTACACAAACCCTGAAAGCAAAGCTTGAGGGGTTTAAAAATCATCTAACACTGAGGGGTGGTGTAAAGTTCGAGTTTACACATATTACCCCATATTTTATTTTACATAATTGTTGGGTCGTGTTTTTTTGCCTCAACAATTACATAAAATGTGTCCCGCAGACTGTGCCCACGAGTGTGATGGAATTGAGGTAGTCTTACCTTTTTGAACCAGTTTCATTTGCTGTCAAAACAGTGCTTGGTAGAGCAGAAATAGCTAGGGAAATGAGAGTTTTAAACAAAGATTTAACTTTAAAAAATAATAAATCCTTCCCATTTGGTTGTTTGGTGTTGCTACGGTGGTTGCCACTGAAGTTGTAGTCTCTATGGTCACTGTATCAAGTGACCGGCAGAAGGCAGCGGGGACAGGGGAGAGACGAGAAGAAGCAGAGGAGCTGGTGTAAGGGACAAAAAACACAGGTAAGGAGGAGCATTTTAATGACTGTCTTGATATTACAGTGTTTCTTTAAGCTTTTTCCTTTTTTATCTCCCTTCATATACCCCATACCTCTCCTTTTTTCTTTGTAATTCTCTTTTCCCTTCCCTCATATCTGCTTTTTAAATTAATTTTCTGTATTTATGTTTTCTTTTCCTCTCTCTTTGGCTTTTAGTATTGTTTCTATACAATTGTTGAATAGCCTAGTTTAAGTAGTATGCATTATTTGGCTTGTTTGAAATTAAGTTGTACCTGCACTAATGTGTGCATGATTGCTGTTTTAGTAAATATAAGAACTTGATTAATTACTGCACTGTCACTTTAGTGGTTTGAAATAAAACACAGCATGTGTAGCACATTGGCCACTCCCCTTGAGAAAGGGTCACGAGAAGACCTGAAGCGCTGGGGCAGCAGTAGCCGTGGAGCTCCATGCGTTTGCACTTTATTTGTGTGTGCTGATTTATTCTTTGCTTTAACCATTCAAGTGCTCCTCCTTGCCTGTGTTTTTTGTGCTTTGTAATAATTTTTGGGAGTGAGTACCTGAACATTTTGAGCGCTCCAGTATTTGTGTGTTTCTGGTGTAAGGGACTGCCTGCTAAATCGCGTAGGTGACAGAGAAAAAAATGCCCATGTTATGGGAGACAACTGTGAGAGTTCTGAGCAACCAGTGTACGAGAGAGAGAGACGGCTTCAGTGGGTGCAAGACAGTGGCTCATGGTTTTTGCCATAGGAAGGTGGCGCGTGAATGCCATTATAAACACTCCTTTATAACAGCAATTTACACACACTTTTTCCTATGGGAAAAAACATGACTCATTAATTATTAAATGATTTTGCCAGTGAAATCAAAAGTAACACCGACAAAATTTTTGCCGTGAGGTGAAATTTAAGCATGGATGGGTGAAATTGGTCGGTCAAAGCATTTTACGTGAAATTTTGCAAATTACACTAAATCGAAATACCAGGCAAAATTAGGTTTTGCCTTGGTGAAAATTTTTGCATAATTGTGAAATTCTGTGAAATATTTTGCACAACACTATTTGAATGGAAGACTTTAAAAAGTTAATTGATTTTGTACACACCCATTAAATAGATATGTCAATGGTACCTTCACCATTTCCAAGTTTTAATCACTTTCTTGTCATTAGGACTTCACTGGTAATCAGTGGCCAACCAAAGTAATACAAACATTAAAGAATTACTGACAGTTTAAACACTAGTTTTTCTTATAAGCATTACAAGATAATCAACACATTTGTAAGACACAGTCTTAGAAATTAGGTTAAACAAATTACTCATAAGTAACAAAAGTGCACCATACAGTAGTTAAAAGGGGTGAACATACTGGAAGTTTCTTGGACTTTTTAGTGGAAATAACTGATAATCTTAATACAAACTTTCTTGAAGGACATTTGGTATAGTACATAATTTCATGTATTAACTTCAGCATATCAAAGTATTTGAAACTGTTGCTTGCATCTCCTGAAGATTCTTGAAATGTGATAAGCAAAATGTAACAATAATTAATCAACCAAATGTTGATACAGCAAGAACATTACAGGCCCAATCCAAAGTCACAGTGATGGTGCAAAATTGGTACAAAAGGTATCCCTTTGTGCCACCACGAAAAACTTTGATGAGTAAATCTCTTAGTGCTGGGTGGGGGAGTCCTCTGGTGATAAAGTCATACTGCAAATCAGTTACCCAGATGTTAATTATTGCAAACAGGAATGGTTTCGACTAACAAACTGACTGGCAATACCTACAAACAGTAATTCTGCCAATACTATAGCTCCAGTTTCAAGGTACTATACTGGGGGCAGATTTCATGGTAAATGATGTTACTGCCAGAGTACCTCCTCCCACCCGAACAACGCTCTTCTTTAGGACAGCTTCTGGAATAAAGATTGTCTTAATTTTCTTTTCTTTATTGTTCTCCTTTAGTCAACGGTGGTTTACAGGCCACCACACACTCCCCATCTCCTGATATATCCTTAGCATCTGGTAGAACCTTCCTCCCTTGCTCAGTTCCCTTCATCTGCCATGGAATCATTCAGTCCTATGAATGTTTCTTTCCCTTGTTAGACCTGACTACCACTGTCACAGTGTTGCTACACCCCCTACTGGCTACTTCTAAGACAGGGAACTATCACAAATCTCTGTTCTGGTGGTAGCAAAGGAGGCCATGCTTTGTGCATGACCCATTTGGGTCATTTGCATGGTGTCACACCCCTTTCTTTACCTCACACAGCCACAAAATAATTCTCAAACATGGGAAATCTCTTACAATGTTGTGCATAACACCATGGGGTACAAACAAAAAAAAGGGATGGTGCTAAGTGGTCACAGTAACAACTCAGTGGCCATCCCTTCTGAATACAGAAATTGCAAAGTTTTATTCCTCTGGCAGATATAAAGAGAATTCACTAAATCTGCCTTCATCGATGAACTTGTAGATGTTTTCATGTACTATGGAATTTGCCTTTGGCAACTTCACAGTTGAGGTACACCAAGGTGAAGATTGGTTCAAATGAGGCTACTGATTAACAAGTTTTTTGTGAGGTCACACTGAAAAGCTTCTCTAGGTCACATGATACATATCTGTACAAAGTAAGACAGCTTCACTTTCAATTTCCCTTTATTAGTCAGTGGAGGAGAGCAGAAGCCAGGCAGTTTTCATAGCAACATTCTAAATTGAAAAGAAAATATTCACTACTTTCCCAGCATTTTTATTAGATTTTCATTGTCCATCAATTCTTTGTGCTCCAGTTAATAAATTAGTTGTATTTTCTCATCTATATTTTTTAAATTAAGATCCCTTTGCAGTTTACCTTCCCCCATCTAATCTGTCTGTAGGTCTGTTTTGTCTTTCTCTCTTTAAAAATGACTCTCACTCTCATATGAGTTGTGTGAAGACTCATGGTGGTGGATGGGATGCCATACACCTTCTGCATACATTCTGCTGTGGTACTCCAGCAGGCCCCCCACTCCAGCCAGAGATACAGCAGCCTCCACCTTCACCAACTTCCCCACCTGCACAGCATCCTCCATCCCTGTCACTCCACAGCAACCTCCATTTCCCTCTGATCCCACTCCAGATCCCCTAGCTGAGCAGCAGCCCCATCTCCCATCTGCTCTGCAGAGTCTCTGAGTCATTGACTTCATTTAAGAAACACATTTCTCCAGAAATTCCCATTCTTATCATTGTTTAGAATCTGTCTTTTTTTACTGATTGTTGCTTGTTTTAGTATTGTTTAACACATAGGGTATTTTGTACTTGCATTTAAATAACACAGACCTTTACCTGTAAACAGAGTACTTTGCTCTAATGTAAATATTCCTGTATAAAAATAAACTGATCATCATCGTCATTATTATTATCATTATCTATCTAGCTATCTATCTATCTATCTATCTGTCTATCTGTCTATCTGTCTATCTATCTATCTATCTATCTGTCTGTCTGTCTATCTATCTATCTATCTATCTATCTGTCTGTCTGTCTGTCTGTCTGTCTGTCTATCTATCTATCTCTGTCTATCTATGTAGCTATCCAGCCATCTGTCAATCTATATAGATAGATGGACAGATAGACAGACAGAGAGATAGACATATATATTTGACATTTATAAAACATGTAACAGCAGTTTTTCAAGGTAACTAAAATATAGATTTTGGACTTTAATAATCCTTACCTCATTTGGGCATATTCTGGTGGTGAAAAAGGATTTCAGTACATCGTATTTCTCCATGGCATTTTCCCTTTTGACTTTTGTAATGCACTGATTGATTTGCAGAAGTTCAATTCGCTGTTCACCCTTTCAGTGGTTAAACAAATCTCATAATAGTTGTTGGGAAAACTCAGATTAGGTGTTGTGTGAAAATTCATGTCATTTGCACTAAAGCATGGTGAGGAATTCCTAATCCTGTACACCCTGCTGGCCACTGATATTATTATCGACATCAGAAACAGGAAAGAACAACAGATAGTGAAACTATTAGGTAGACTGTTACTCTGCTGTCATATCCATCCTTGTTATCCACACTTACTGTATAAAGTCCAATTGAACATTGGAAAATGTGTCTTATATTAACACAATTAAAACAGCAGTTGTTGAAAGTGGCAGTTGCCCATTGTTCTCAACTTGCACTATCAATTTGTGTTGAATGACAGTGTTTTCCATCATTTCTTAGGCAGTTCTTACCTCTCCAGTGTGAAGCACTATCTTGAAAAGACTTGCTCTGTTGCCTTCTAGAGGTTAAAGGAAAGCCAAGTGTTTTGACCACAATCTACATCAACAGCTATTACTTTGCTAACAAGATACCCTGGTTCTGCAGTGATGGGGTCCAAGTCAGTAGATGGAGAACTACCGTTCAATGCAGGATACAGTACCTTAGATGAATTGTCATTTTGATCGAATATAAATACATTTACAGTAACATTAGTAGAAAGTGGTGTTGATCCAGTATCAAGGGCCTTAACTAAAAACTGGAAATATCAGAACTGTTTATATTCAAATGTCCTAATTGCTTGACTACCACCATTTCTAGAATTCATTTTCACATAGGAGGATAATAGGGCACTATATATCTCTTTGTCAGTAAGTGAATAATGTATCTGGGCATTGTGCTCCAAATCAAAGTCATGGGGCCTGATTCTAGAAGGGTGGTGCAAGTTGCTGCTGAATGCAACTTGTGCCACCCGCACTTGCGACATTGATCCTGCACCCTATTTTAGTAGGGGCAGGGTCATAGCAGCAAAGTCCTGCGACTTGCGACATGCAGCCAGGTACACCGAACTGTGGGTGTACCTAGGCAAGCATGTCGCAAGCCGCAACAGCAGTGTGGCATGGTCAACCTTCCCCACCCATGCCCCGACCCCTTAGTCACCAGCCACAAATGTGGCGGATAGGTAGCCCTTGTAGTCTAGCAGACCCCTGAACTGTTTAATAATAAATGTATAGTCCTGTATCCCTGGTAGTCTAGTGGCCCCCCCAACTGTACAATAATCATATCACTCCCATATCCCTGGTAGTCTAGTGCCCCCAACTGTAAATTAATAAAAATAAATCCTCATTAGCCTGGTTGTCTAGTGGCCCCCATGAACTGTACATAAATAAAACAACGAATCCCCATTTCCCTGTTAGGCTAGTGGCCCCCACCCTCTGAACTGTACATAACAAAGAAAGAAAGAATACCATTTTCCTGGTAGTCTAGTGGTTTCGACCCCTACCTTGTTGTGACAGCCACTGCTAATTTCTCAATCTCATCTCAGTGATTGGTTGGCTCATCTCCTCATTTGTCAGTTGTTGAGTGACATGCTTACTGCATAGAAGCAAGGGCCAGAAATTAATTTCTGAGCACATCTGTGCAGTAGCGCTAATATTGCACTCAGTCAGCAGCTGGCTGTGGAGGTGAGAGGTGGGCTGTGCCAGTCGCCGGCTGGGGACGGATCAGGGGTGCTGGGTGGGCTGGCATGGCTGGGTGGGGGGGCCACTAACCTACCAGGGAAATGGGGATTCTTTCTTTATTTATGTACAGTTTAGGAGGGCACTAGACTAACAGGGAGACAGGGATTCTTTCTTTATTTATGTACAGTTCGGGGGTGGGGGGCCATTAGACTACCAGAGAAATGGAGATTCTTTCTTTATTTATGCACATTTCAGGGATGGGGGGCCACTAGCCTATCAGGGAAATGGGGATTCATTTTTTATTTATGTACAGTTTGGGGGGCCACTAGACTACCAGGGCTGGATTATTGTCGCATATGCGGAGGGCGACTCGCAGTTTGGGGCACGGGTGGGGCTCATGCCAATGGCTGTTTTGGGGGGCTGGAGGTATGGGTAGCCATGTGGGTCCCCACTGGGGTGTGCTGGGCATGGGGGGGAGGGAAACTGTGCACTGTCTGCTGGACAAACAATGGGTCTACAGGACCCCCGGGGGCGTCCATACGTTATACCAGCTAAATGCTTGTATAACTTATATTGCCAGATCTCCTCCGGGGGTTCTTGTAGAATCCCGATGTGGGCACTTTATGATTGCCCTTCTAGAATGGGGCACAACTGCTGCCATAAACCTCCTAGCGCCATATCGCAGGGGGTTTATGTGGTGTAACTGCTGTTTGGCGCAAGCAACCTGTGCCATGTCACAGGCCACTATGTAGAATCGCACATGTTGCAACTGCTGGCGTAAGTTGCTACTTGTGCCATTCTACATGGCACAATTGCAGTTACACTAGGTGTAACCCTTTTAGAATCGGGCCTATAGCCTTTAACTTGCCCAATAAGTGCATCAGGACCATTGTTCTCCTTTAAATACATGGTGTAGGAGGTTTGGTTGAAAAGTGGTGGATTATCATTGATACCAAAAATCTGAAGAAGCTTTACAGCAGAGGTAGACAAGGGCAGAAACCCTGAGTCTGTGGCTAAAATTGTGATGCTGTATTTAAAAGTTTTCTCACAATCCAGTGGCTTGTCAGTTAGCAGCTCATAATAATTCTTGAAAGATGGTATTAATTTAAAAGAGAGTTCCCAATTTCAGTTTCAATTTCAATTTTATTACAGGATTGGCTCCATTGAGCATGCTTATTCACCACAAGGAGGTCCTGGTGTGACAAGACAATTACAAACAAGTGTGCATTTGACAGTCATGTAAATTAGCACATAGTATATAGTATTACAATATAAAAGTACAGGGGACAAGAATAATAGCCCAGTATACAAGCCAATACATAGGTAGATCTAACAAGCTAATACATAGAAGGTATCTAACTATATGGGAACATACAATCTGGTTGGCAATTTTCATTTACAATTCTGCTACAAATCCAAGAAAGGAAAGACAGTTTAAGAACATGGTGATAAGTGCAATAATGTTATTGAGGATAGTTGGCAGACGGGTGGGCAGTGAGATCAGGGCAGTAATTGGTGATGGATATGCAAAGAAAGAAAAAAATCATGGGGACAGGGTCAGTGAAGGATGGTGGTGACAAACAGCTGGATGGTGGACAAGCTAACAAGAATTCTGGTTACTTATTCTGACAATGGCATACTGTCTTGAATGCATTTTTGGCCATGGACTTGAAGCAATTTAGTGAAATAACCTTGGTTATCCTCAAAGTATTTTGCAGATGGTTCCATATTGATGGAAGTAAATAACTAATAGCACGTCTACCCTGCTTGATGCGTGTTCTGGGGACATCCAATAGGAGAAGCTTAGAGCTTCGCAGGGAATAGGTGTTGTGTGTTGTATGGACCATAGAGCAGATGTAATGAGGAAGCTTTCCTGACAGTAACTTCAGTGTCCATTGACCAGTGTGCAACATACGTCAGGTTGCTAGAAATGTCCGGCCTAAGCAGAGTAAAGGGAACAATGGTGGTGTGTCCTGGGCAGTGCATTAAGCATGAAGCATAGTACCTGATAGTGTAGGGTGTCTAATTTATGGGTGTGGAGTGTGGCACTACAGTTGTAGATAATGTCACCATAGTCTAGTAGTGGCATAAATGTGGCTTGAACCAGTCAACACCTAGAGTCCAACATGAATAGGGATTTGTTCCTGAATAGGAATCTCAGCCTAGCCTTTAGTTTTTCAGTTAGGCATTCAATGTGAGCAATGAAGGATAGTTAGGTATCCAACCTGATGCCCAAGTACTTGAATTGATCCATGACCTTGAGGGTGTCCCAGAATATAATTATGAAGGGTAGGAATGATTTCTTATTAGTGAGAGAGGAGGCCATGTGTGTTGAGGTGAATAGCATCACTTTTGTCATTTTTGCATTTTAAAGGAGTTTTGAGCTGTCCAGATTGAGTTGCAGCTGGTTCTTCCTAGATGTAACAAATGGTTCTGCCATTATCTCCAGAATCTTAGTCTCTGACATGAAGGACTGCTATTATAGTCAGTGGCAAGCAATCTTCTGATATTGGGCTGATGAAGGATGGTATAAGTACCTCAGGTGCATTTTCATTCATATCAATGATCTCAATTAGAACTTTGCAATGCACAGATAATCCACCGCCATCTGTATCTTGAACATCTATCACATATAATTTAATTTCTTTGAA
Source organism: Neoceratodus forsteri (assembly GCA_016271365.2). Classification (NCBI taxonomy): domain Eukaryota; kingdom Metazoa; phylum Chordata; order Ceratodontiformes; family Ceratodontidae; genus Neoceratodus; species Neoceratodus forsteri. Next base: position 1,346,315,761 of record CM057458.1, on the reverse strand, counting down.
ATCTAGGATCCTGGAGACTGTTATATCCCCAGTGTAGGGGGTTTATTTTGGAACTTCAGATTTTTTTCTGAAATGAGTCTGAATGGGTAGATAGTGTCACCATTTGACAAGGAATCTTCATCTGTTGCTTTAACAATGATGACCAAGTAGTCCCATGGGCTATTTTCTGAAAGTGTCACTCTGTAAACATGTTGACTAAAAACAGGCAGATTATCATTGACATTTGAAATTGCAACATGGACCTCAGTAGTTCCTGTTCTTTGAAGTGTACCTCCATCGGTAGCAATGAGGATTAATGTTAGCTATTTCTCCTTTTCATGATCTTTGTTCAGCACCAGTTGTATATACTTGCTACCATCACTGTGAATCTGGGCATTTAAGTGAAAATATTCACTGGAGTTAATTTGATAATTTTGGATAGAATTATTACTGATGGGAAAAGTGGCTCCAGGATGGATTGCTTCTGATATTTGTAAAACAATTTATTTTTTTAGAAAGCCAGGAGGATGGTCATTTATATCATGAAGCTGTACTTCAACGCAATAAAACTGCAATTATTTTTTAATTACAGCTTCAAAGTATAGCATACAGGGATCTATCTGTCCACATAGCTTTTCTCTGTCTATCTGTTCATTTACAAGCAACTTTCTGTCATCCGGATTTATCTGAAAGTGATACTTAGTGCTTTCAAAAACAGTGCAAACCCTCCAATCTGACAGCATTTTTACTTCTAATTCAAAAGCAAATCACAAAAAAGGATCCTTCTTTACAAATCCTTTTTTGCAATTTGCAGTAAAAGAAAATCCTTTTTTTGCAAATTGCGGAAAAGGATCCTCTTTTGCTGTAAATGTTTTCTGTGATTTGCAGTCAAACATTTCAGCCGATACAATAAAGACATTTCTACACGTTTCTTGAAAAAACTAACCCCAGAATCTGATTCCATGGGCCCCAATTAGGTAAACATAAGTGTTGGTGATTACCAAAGTGCTGTATAATTGTAGAATTTTAAGTTTGTTTGCCTTGCTAAGCAAAAACAAGATGGTGGCAGTACAAACTAGGATTCTGCATTTGCAGAACAGGATTCCACATTTGTGGACTAGGATTCCGCATTTGTTTTCAAGAATCCTATTTTGAGCCTGACATCTAACTTTTCCCTTAGGAAATAATGGGAAAATTTTAAATTTTATAACTTTGGAACGGATTGATATTTTTTCACCAAACCTTCAAATGCACCACTGTGACTCATGACCTATATACCCTAAAAATTTCAGACCAAAATGTCACAGTTTTTGTGCAATGCAGTGACAAAGAATTTGACAAAAGTAGTAATTTTCATGGTGTTTGACACTTACTATCTCAGCAGCCACACATCAGACTATAACAACACTTGCCACACCAAGAGATGTTTGGTCCCTGATAGTGCATGCCAAATGTCACACAAATTAACTGAACTGTTGTGAAGTTATTAAAGTGCAAAATTTTGACTTTAACATACAAGTGAAGATTTAATCCTAATATAGGGGCCTGACCACGCCCATATAATAAATATGTATGTAGGTATTATAGGGGCACGGTGGCACCCCTATATTAGGGTTCAGTCTTTACTTCTATGTTAAACTGAAAATTTTGCACTTTAATACCATTGCAAGCATTTAATAAATTTGCATGCCATTTTTCATGTGCCATTAGGGATCAAAGAGCTCTTGATGTGGCAAGTTTCATTTCAGTCATATGCATGGGTGCAGAGATACAGAGTGTCCCAAATGTAAAAAATTGCATTTTTGGTGACATTTTTGTCACACCGCTGCACAAAAATGGTGTGGAATTTTGATCTGAAATGTTTAGGGTGCAACGGTCTTGGGTCACAGATGTGCCATTTGAAGGGTTGGTGACAAAATGTTAAACCATTCCAAAGTTATTAAATGTCAAAGTTTCTCATTATTTCGTAAGGGACCAGTGATCCTTACCATATCCAAGATGGCAGCTGTGTGTCAATTGCCTGAGTTTTAAGCTCAGTCATCCCTAATATTATTTTGTTATTGTATTAGTTTTTGTTTTAGTCTTGACTTTGTTTATTTTTAGTTTAGTCAGTTTCATAGCTCAGTTTAGTTGGGCTCTATAGTGAGAAAGATAGCATGGTAAAGTATTTATTTTAGGGGGTTTCTAGTCAGGGGTTTGTTTTGGTGCTCTCTACTGTTTAGCCGTTATGATTCTGGGACACCAAACTGCTAGCTTTGTTAAGTATTGCTAGCAATTTTTCATTTTCTCCTAGTCCTGTAACTACTCCCTTGCTTTGCAAGTGGGAGTATTAATTGTATTCCTTTTATTCATTCTTTTTATGTCATGGCTGGCCGTTTTGTTAGTAAAGTCGTGATTGAACTCTGACTACAGTGGGGACCTGCAGAGATCTGCCTGGAACTGCTGGTTTTGTTTGCCTGGACTTTTTAGCCCAAATTTTTAATAGGGCTTGTTGGAGTAAAGTTGGAGGGAAGATGGAGTGAAGAGTGCCCCTGTGCTGTGTGGCACATGGAGTGAGGCGTTTGCTGCAGAGGTTACTGTCGAATAGTGAATCAGCTGCCGGCATGGTGGGAGCATGACTGGCATTTCAACTGCAAGTGGACCTTTGCTACTGCCTGTAATATCTCCTCAGCTCAGGTACTTGACTCTTTTCTGGTCCCTGGAGGTACAGTTGGTGGGTTTGGGTCATGCCAGGCTTCTTGGGGGGGCAGTAGTGGGAGTTTTGAGAGGAGGGTTGCTTCCCGGTGGCTAAGTAGGGCGAGGGTGACTTTAGCCATGGGGGGGGTGGCTGAATCTCCAGTGCTACCCTAACCTGGGTGGCCTTTATCAGAGTGTAACTGCTGCTGTTTGCCATTCTGGATGAGGGGAAGGAGGCAGTACAGTTTGTGATTGGGGCCACAGCACAGAACTGAGGGTTGTTGCATGGACTGGTTTGTGACCAGAGGGGACATCAGAGGGGCACGGACCAGTGGGTGGTGTATTCATCCAAGGGTCCTAGGGGCTCTTACTGAGGTGGGAGCCAGTGGGCATTTCCTTGGGGACACTGGATTTTCTGGTTGTGGGCTGGCCAGTCTTCAGCCCTTGGGGGGTGCTATTTTGTAGTCCTGAGATTGTGGAGTTGGGAGTCGGGTGAATATCTGCGAGTGACAGAGAAGATCTGGACCTTTTCTGTTAACTATGAACCATTAGTTGTTACGTTTAATGATATTGAATGTACCCTGTCAAAAATAGTTAATAACAAAGCTCCTGGCCCGGACTCTATTCCTGGTGAAATTTATAAGAATCACAAAAACCATTGGGTCCCATTTTTTACAAATTTTCTTAATTTATGTTTTAAAGAGAAGTACATTCCTCATCATGGAACAAGAACATACTAGTCCCCTTACATAAAAAGGTTCATATCAGTTCCCTTCAAATATCATCCTATAAGCCTGTTAGACATTAGTGGTAAATTGTTCTCTGGCATACTTTTAGATAAACTCCAAACATGGGTTGAAAATTGCAGTCCGCTTTCTAAATCCCAAGCAGGTTTTCATCATGGTTGTTCTACATTAGACAACATATTTATTCTGACTCACCTAATAGAGAAATATAAGATATACAGGAAAATGAGAATGAATGCTCTATTTATAGACTTTACTGCAGCACTTGATTCTGTGGTGAGAGAAATCCTGTGGGACATACTCTATAAAAGAGGTTTACCCCTAGAAATACTCAATCCTATTGTTTTATTATATTCTAATGCGCATACTGCAGTGAGGTTCGATAACATGGATAATATTACAGATTATTTCCCTACTAATAGGGGTGTCAAACAAGGATGTCTGTTGGCCTCTTTATTATTTAACATTTATATAGGTTCTTTACTTACTTTTGATGCATTTTTGCCCTTAGATTCCCTCCAAATTAATAATGTTTCCATCCCCATACTGGCCTATGCAGACAATTTGGTGTTACTCTCTCTTTCAAATTTAGGATTACAAAGGAAACTGGATCAGCTTAAAGTAAAATGTAACCAACTCCATTTGGGAATTAATCTAAACAAAACCAAAGTTATGATCTTTGGTAATCAATCTTTGACCTCAAGAATTTATATGGAAAAACAACTTATTGAGATAGTTCACTCATACAGTTACTTGGGAGTCACATTTACATCAAATGACTTTTGGATTGCTCATGTTAAAGATCAGGTTGCTAGGGCAAAACATATTGTGAAGGCACTATTACATTTTAACTTCATGTTTGGTGGTTTCTCAGTGTTACCTGCTATCAGAGCTGGGGAAGCTAAAACTACCCACTTCTCCTCTATGGTGCAGCGGTATGGGGAACTAAAGAGCAGCCCCATTTGGAACTCCCTTTATCCTATTATTATAAGGCCGTCCTACAAGTCCCTCTTTCTACTTCCAATTCAGGGGTATGCTCTGAGCTGGGAAGAATCCCGGTGACAGCTATAATGAGACTAAGATTGGTTTCATACTGGTTGAGAATCATAAACAATAAAAAAGGGCTGATATTCCATCCCTCTGCCTTGCAGAGAAAACATTACTGCTTTCAGAAAGCTTTTAATTTCCCTGGTTAAAAATGTTGATTACCTCTCTTAGAAACACTAACACTCACCATTTGTGGAGAGACTACATGGGGGAAATAACTATATCCATGCAGCATAGAAATAAAATTAAAAAATATTTCAGCTAGCATGAAAGAAACAGATGGAATTAGTTAAAGACTAAAGACAGGCAATTTGGTTCAGTCAAAAGAAGACTGATTCAGGGACTGAAAATTACTTATTACTTCCTATATCCTGAGTACTCGTAAAATGCTTACATGGGCGAGGTTTGGAATTGTAATACCCAAATATATGTACTTCAACCAGTCTAAAACAAATGAAGACTCAACAGAAACCCATTGTATGTGTAATAGAGATTTTCAAGAACATTGAAACATATTGTAATACGATGCCCTTTGTATAATCATTACAGAGATTCTCTTTTAAAACAATTTCTAGCAAGATGTATGAGTCAACAATATGATGCTGTATTTATTTTAATGCACCCTATGATTTTGGAAGATGCAATGATGGTTGCTAAATTTATTGCTTCTGTTATCCATTTAAAAAAAAAAGAATGATAAGGAATGCAATAGACAGCTGAGACGTAAGCTAACTGTATAGAGTTAATTTATTAATGATGTGAGTCATTGTTATTTATGTCAGTTGGTGTCTAATTTTACCATATGTTGGATTTTATGTGATGCTACAAAACATTTTCTACCTTTTGTAATGTCCAAACTGCTTTTATTGGATGAACAATAAACTATGATGATGGTGATGATGATCTGGATTTCATTTTTCTGGGCAACTGATTGGTGGCTCTCCATATTCGGCAGAACTCTGAATTCAGATTTGGGAGGTAGTGAGAGTATCTCCAAAGAATGCTTTGTAACCATGCTCATTTCTGTGTTGTTGTTGGTGTGAGAAGAGAGCAACTTGGGCTTGTGACTATGTGGACTGGATGAGAGTGAGAGCATCACCTGCCTAAAGATGATCCTTTTGAAGCTTTGGTGTGCTTCTTATATTTGGACACTGATTTTGCACTGATTACTATTTTGGACTCCTTAAGCACCTATCTTGCTGAGTTTATTTGGATTGTGTATAGTTTTGGGGGGCTGGGATTTTGGTAGTGTGATGGATGGGTGGGAGACTGTGTATTTTATTTGTGCTCTGAGTTTTTAGTTTTGGGTACTGATAGTTGATTGAGGGGAGGGGGGATTGTTTATTTTATTTCTGTTTCTTATTGTTTAGTAATTGGGGATGGGCTCCTGTGGGTGGTAGGAGAACAATGTGTTGGCAGGTGGCTCTCCCGGTCAGGCAGTATTCTTCTTCAGAGTTCCGGGGCCACCGTCCCTTTAACTGTCCCTCTCTGCCTGCTGATGTCTATGGCCATTGCCGGGCATTGGGGGTAGTGGGTAGAAGGCATGGGGGGGCTGTACCCTGGGGAGGAGAGGAATGGAGCAGCCGGATTGGAGTAATGGGGAGAAGAAGATGCCCTGGAGTGAAATGGAAATGGGATCTCCCTGCCTGGTTCCCATACCCAAGGGCTCCACCTTAAGTGGGCATATTTTATGGTCAGCCTTGGAGTCCCATCCTGCCCACGTGGTGTTGTGCAATGCCAGGTCCATTAAGAACAAGATGGCATTGATTGCCGATATTGTTGGGTCATCAGACCTGGCGTGCTTCACTGAGACCTGGCTGGATGTGAATGCTTGCCTAGTTCTTGAGATGGTGGTCCCAGACAGATTCTTGGTGATACACAACCCGAGGCTAGATCATAGGGGCAGGGGTGTTGCCATTTGTTTTAGAACAGAGTTGGGTCTGGTAGATTTGCCATTGTGGGAGAGCTGATCCTTTGAGTGTATCTTGGGCACAGGTATGGGGTGCAAAATTCTTCTCATCTACCATCCACCAGGGGATGGGAAGCAATTTTTGCAGGAAGTCACAGACTTCGTTGTCGACACGGTGTTGGAGTCCCCCAGAGGATGGTGCTGGGTGACTTCTATGCCTGGATCGATGACCAACAGTCGCATTTTGGGCAGAACTTCCTCTAACTGATGAACTCATTGGGCTTCACACTGGTGGTTTCATCTGTGACCCATAATTCAGGTCACTCATTGGACCTGGTCTTCCTACTGGGTATGGAGATCACTGACCTGGTGGTTTAACCGGTCAGATGGTCTGACCATTGCACATCAGGTTCAATGTCAAGGCATCCCCCTATAGGCCTGCCCCTTTGTAGATGGTCCAGTCCTGCCCATTAGGGGGTGTGACCCCAGATGGCCTGATCTTGGTGCTTGCTGGACCTATCGGGATTTCCGAGTGCAAGTTTGGACCCCAAGAATCTACCGCAGATTTACAATAAGGCTGTGGTGGCAGCTCTGGACTCCATAGCTCCCATCTGTGTTCGTCCCCTCTCCCTTCTTCCTCTGTCCCCATGGTTTGATGGGTCCTTGAGGGAGATGAGGAGCGCTGGGTGAAGGTTGGAGCACCACTGGCAGAAATCTGGTCTTGATGCCGGCAAGCTTAGCTTGATGGTGTATTATGCGAACTATCAATTGGTGATCTCCCGTAGGAAGGTAGAGTTCCTGTCCAGGGAGATTACTGCTGCACGGAACTGACCTGCTCAGCTCTTCCAAACTGTTGACAGACTGTGCAATCCAGCCCGTCTGCAGTCATGGAGAGCCTTGTCACAAGAGAATGTGACAAGTTTGTTCACTTCTTTGCAGATAATATTACTGACATCAGGTCAGAGATCAGTTTAGCTTGCTCCAATTGGTTTGGCTGTGATCAGTGAGAGGTTGCAATGCCTCACTCTGGTTGGTCAGCTTTTGATCAGGTGGTGATCTTGGATGTCATGAAGATCATAGAGATTATGTGGCCAACCTGCTGTAGTTTGGACCCAGGCCCAACCCGCCTCCTTGTGGGATGTATTGAGATCATCAGCCGAGTCCTGGTTGAGATTGTCCAGTGCTTGTTTTAGACCAGGGAGTTTCTGGACTTCCTGAAGGAGGTGGCAGTGATTCCCCTCCTTAAGAAACCTTCTCATGACCTGGATTGTCTAACCTACTACAGGCTTGTCTCTAACCTTCCTTTTGTAGGTAAGGTTATTGAGAAGGTGGTTGCGCTGCAGCTGAATGACCATCTTGCCATCCATGACATCTATGATCCCTTCCAGTCAGGATTTAGAAAGAGGCATAGTACTGAGACTGCCTTTATTCAGGTGCTCAATGACCTCCTTATAGCAAGAGATCAGAGGAGCCATTCCATCTTGTTCCTCCTTGATCTCTCCATGGCATTTGACACCGTAGACTATGGAGTACTGTTAGAGTGCCTGTGGTGGATCTGTGGACTGTCATGTACAGTCCTCAGATGGTTTCATTCTTTCCTCACTGGTAGGTCTCAGAGAGTAGTGTTGGGAATTTATTCCTTTGACACATTCTCCCTACCATGTGGGGTACTGCAGGGCTCTATGCTCTCACCCATGCTGTTTGTGGTATACGTGTTGCCATCAGGGGACATTGTAAGGTGATACGGACTGAGTTTTCACTGCTATGCAGATGATACTCAGCTGTACATGTCCTCTGTACCCGAACAGGATACAGCGGTCTCGGTATTTAACAACTGCCTATCCGAGATCCAGGACTGGATGAGTACCAGCTGGTTGAAGCTGAATCCTGACAAGACTAAGGTTTTGGTTGTGAACTTGGGTCATCAAGTAGTGTGGTCTCCAGCTGGGCAGGCATCCAGACTTGTGCTTTGAGGCTGCCAGCTGAGGAGCTCTGAACAGGTGCGGAGTCTGGGCATTATTTTTGACAAGGGGCTGACCCTGAAATCTCAGGTGTCATCCACCGACAAGACTTCATTTTACCATCTGAGGAATATCACCCAGATTAAACACCTGGTTCCACCTAACGATCATCCAACATTTGTCCAAGCCTTTGTGACCTCCCACCTGGCTTACCGTAATGCATTGTACCTGGGGCTACCAGGAGTTGATATCCACTGTTTGCAGCTGGTACAGATGCGGCTGACAGGTTACTAACTGGGCTTTCTCACTCTAGTCATATTACACCTGTGCTGCACGAGCTGCATTGGCTGCCAATTCAATGGTGGATCACTTTCAATGTTGGCTTGCTGACCTATAAATCCCTACACGGACAAGAACTGTACTACCTGCAAGAGCTTCTTCACCCCTACTGTCCCTCCCAACCACTGTGCTCCGCTGACGAGAGATTGCTAGAGATCCCCAGGGTTCAAGTTGAAGACATCTGGGGCCCTAGCATTTGCGTTTGTAGCCCCTACCCTGTGGAATTCTCTACCTCAGTAGGTTCAGGAGTGCCTGACTCTGGAGAGCTTCAAATCTGCACTGAAGACTTATTTATTTAATCTTGGATTGTCCTCAAGCTGATATTGATTGATCATGAATGTTACTAATTGAATTTTAATTATTTATGGTTTTAATATATTTGAGATGTTTTATTATTGTCAATGCACTTTGATACGAGTCAACTGCACTCTATAAATAAAGATTATTATTATTATTATGATTATTAGATATCATGCTCAAAAAAGGATTTTTTATCACAAATGCAGAATCCTTTTTTGCAAATGAGAGATCTTTTGCTGCAAATGCAGAATCTTTTTTCACGCTGCCACCATTTTGTTTTCAGTTAATGGTGACAACAAAATTAAATTAGTAAAACAATAGAGGGCTTTCATAAACACCAACAGTTGGTGGTATACACCAATAGTTGGCGTTTACCTAATCAGGGCCCATAGAATCAGGTTCTGGGGTAACTTTTTTTCATAACTTGCTTAGAAATTTGTTTTTTTTTTTGCTCACAGAAATCCTTTTTCACAAACTGGAGAAAACAAATACAGTGAAACAGGATCTTTTTCTGTAATTTGTGATAAAGGATTTTCTTTTGCCACAAATTGCGAGCAAGAACCACAGAAAAAATTATTTTTCACAATTTGTGAAAAAGGATTTTTATGGGAGATGTTTCTTTGTCACTGCACAGTTATGAAGCAGTTTGTTATTTTGGTCTGAAATTTTCAGGGTACGAAGGGTTTGTCCCACAGATGTGTCTTTTGTTGGTTTGGTGAAAATATATTACTTTGCTCTGGAGTTCTGTAGGGTTAAATTTTGATTCATTTCCCATAGGATAACATTGTAAGGGGGAGATGTACATAATCATTTCTTTGTCACTCTGCTGTGAAGAAACAGTTTGCAATTCTGTTCTGAAATTTTCAAGGTACAAAGGGATTGTCCCACCAATGTGTCTTATAGAAACATAGAAACATTGACTTTGAAGACAGATAAGGACCACTTGGCCCACCCAGTCTGCCCATTTCCCTTCCTACTGGATAAACTGCAGGTTCAAGTTAACCAACAGCCTACTTCCTGCAACCCCCCACTACAATTGCCTTATGTCTGTCCCATGCATGTTTGAATTCCCCCACTGTTTTAGACCCAACAACCTCCTCAGGAAGGCAGTTCCATGCATCCATCACTCTCTCCGTGAAAAAAATGCGTCACATTACCCTGAGCCACCCCCATCTTTAAATTGTGCCCCTTGTTCTTACACATCTCTTTTCTGAAAGATGCTACGCTCCTGGACTTTGTTGATTCCCTTGAGGGACTTGAAAGTTTCTATCATGTCCCCCTTGTCCCTCCTTTCATCAAGGGTATACATATTAAGCTCTCTCAGTCTCTCTTCATATGGTTTCTGATGCAGACCCTGCACCATTTTAGTTGCCCTCCTCTGGACTGCTTCCATACTGTCTATGTCCTTGCGTAGATGGGGTCTCCAAAACTGCACACAGTATTCCAGATGGGGTCTCACCAACTGTCTATACAGAGGGATAACCACTTCCCTTTTTCTACTTGTGATGCCCCTTCCTATGCATCACAGTATCCCCCTGGCTCTCCTTACTGACTTCTCACATTGCTTACCCACCTTTAGGTCATCTAATATGACTACCCCCAAGTCCCTTTCCATTTTTGTTGTTGTTGGTACCTCCCCTGCTATTGTATACTCTTCTCCAGGATTTTTGTATCCCAGGTGCATTACTTTGCACTTCTTTGCATTGAATCTAAGTTGCCATATGTCTGAGCATTCCTCCGACCTTGCCAAGTCCCTTCTCATCCTTTCTACCCCTCCTTGTCTATCAACTCTGTTACAGATCTTTGTGTCATCTGTAAAGAGGCATACCTTTCCCTCTAGACCCTCTGCAATGTCACCAATAAAGATATTAAAGAGGACTGGACCCAGTACTAATCCCTGAGGTACTCCACTAGTAACCCCCCTTTCTTCAGAATGTGTTCCATTCACTATTACCTTCTGTGTCCTGTTGTGTAGCCAGTTTGCTAGCCAGGCTACCACCCTGGAACCCACTGCCAGGCTGGCTAACTTGATTATTAGTCTTTTGTGCGGGACTGTGTCAAATGCCTTGCTAAAGTCTAGGTAGGCCATATCCTCAGCCCTTCCCTGGTCTATTACTTTGGTCACCCAGTCAAAGAAATCAATTAGATTCATCTGACATGACCTTCCTGCTGTAAATCCATACTGCTTTGGTTCCTTTGCCCCACTAGCCTCTAGGTACTCAACAATTCTTTCTTTCAGAAGTGATTCCATCATTTTCCCTACCACTGAGGTCAAACTTACAGATCTGTAGTTTTTTGCTTCTGCCTTGCTCCCACTTTTGTGAAGGGGAATCACATCTACCCTCCCCCAGTCCTCAGGTACCACCCCATCCTCCCATGATTTGTTAAAAAGTGTGGTCAGTGGTGTCACTAGGTCCTCCCTTAGTTCTTTTAGGATTCTGGGGTGAATACCATCAGGCCCCATTGCTTTGTCCACCTTGAGTTTTAGGAGTTCTTTCAGGACTCTTTCTTCTGTAAATGGACTGGTGTCAACCCCCTTTCCCAGAGTGCTTGTATTGTCTGGTTTAGGTAACTCCTCCTCATCTTCTTTTGTGAATACTGAGCCGAAGTATTCATTCAGTATCTCTGCCTTTTCACTGTCTCCCTCTGCCCACCTCTCCTCTCCTTTATTAATCTTCATTATTCCTCCCTTAACCTTTCTATGCTTCCTAATGTGCCCATAAAAGGTTTTATCCCCCTTCCTAAATGAGTTGTCTATTTTCTCCTCGGTTTGGGCCTTTGCTATTCTGACTGCCTTCCCCACATCTTTCTGCTTTAATTGATACATACTAACATACTAAAATGCCAGCAGAATAGGCCTAATGGTCTTTCGCGTCTGCTTGTTTGGTCAGCACCCACCCTGGGTGCTTACCTTGCTGCCCCCCTCACCTTCTCTGGCTTCTCCCTTCCCAGTTCCGGATATTCTTGCTTCATTGGATTTTGCTTCCAGAACCCTTCCCCTGTATCTGTCCCACCCCCTCTTGAACCCCTCCACCATCTCTGCCTCCACTAGCCCCCTAGGCAGCACATTCCATGGCTCCACCACCCTCTCAGTGAAGTAGCATCTCCTCCTTTCTCCCCTGAATCTTCCCCCCTCCAGCTTTCACCCATGCCATCTAGTTGCCCCCTCCTCCTTCCTTTGAAGCACGCTGACTGTTCCTCCCCTATTTACCCTCTTCATGTACCTGAGGCCTCTATCATGTTCCCCAGGTCCCTTCTCTCTTCCAATGTGTATATATTTAGCTCTTCGAGCCTCTCCTCATAGGTCCTGTCCCCAAACCCCAAATCATTTTGGTTGCCCTCCTCTGGACCCTCTCCAGGAGGGTAATGTCCCTCTTTAAGTGTGGCCTCCAAAACTGCATGCAGTACTCAAGGTGTGGTCTTACCAAGCAGTTATACACAGGGAGTATCACTTCCTTCCTTCTGGAGGTGATCCCCCTAGTGATGCATCCCAGCATCCTGTTGGCCTTGGCTGCTGCCCTCCTACAAGTCTCAGAGTTGTTCATCTTGACATCCACCACCACCCCCAGGTCCCTCTCAGCCATCGAGACTTGTAACATTCCCCCCCCAGGGTGTACACTTGGCCCGGGCTTCTGGCCCCCAGGTGGAGTACCTTGCATTTCCCTGCATTGAACCTCAGCTTCCACTTTCTAGACCATCTTTCCAGAGCCTCCAGGTCCCCCTGTAGGGCCACCTTCCCCTCCTCCCTATCCACCACCGCCCCCAGTGTTGAGTCATCCACAAAGAGACTCATCTCACTCCTGATTCCTGTCCTTATGTCAGAGGCATAGGCGTTGAACAGGAGGGGCCCAAGGACTGATCCCTGTGGGACCCCACTAATGACCCTCCTTGGGGATGAGACTATTCCACCAACTACGACCCTCTGGGTCCAGTCCTGGAGCCAATGGCCTATCCATCTGATCTTCTGGTTCCCCACCCCCATTTCTCCCAGCTTATCCAACAGGCCCACGTGAGGAACAGAGTCAAATGCCTTGCTTAAGTCTAGAAAGAGGACATCCACTGGTCTACCCAGGTCCAAGGCACTCATCACCCAGTCATAGAACTCCACAAGGTTTGTCTGACATGATTTCCCTGGGATGAATCCATGCTGTCTATCATCCAGGCACTCTGACTTTTCCAGGCCCCCCCCAGCCTCTCCTTGACAATGCCCTCCATCACCTTGCCCACCACTGATGTCAGGCTGACAGGCCTGTAGTTCCCTGCCACCTCCCTTGATCCCCTCTTGTGGATAGGCACTATATGCGCCACCTTCCAGTCCTGGGGCACCCACCCTGTCCTCAGAGAGATGGTGAAAGTCCTCCAGGGGTTTCACCAGGACATCCATAGCTCCTTCAGCACTCTGGGATGTAATTTATCCGGCCCTGGTGCTTTCTCCGCTTAAGGGCTGAGGGCTTCCTCACTCTCTCTGCTGTGATTTCCACTTCTGGTACCTCTTCTTCCTGCTTAGCCCTCCCCCCTCCTGCCAGTGATGCCTCCCCCTCTCCCCAGACCCGCCGATCGGTAAGGGTCCCCCCTCCTCAGTATCTCTGTCTCCTCCCATGTATGATGCAGCACCCCCATTTTCCTTGGTGAAAACTGAGGTGAAGTACTCATTTAGTACCTCAGCCTGCTCCTCCAGGTCTTGTACCCATTTCTCCCCTGATTTAATCCTGCTAATCTGCCCCTTCACCCTTCGTTTTTCCCCAATGTATCTATAAAACCCCTTGTTCTCTCTCCTAATTTCCCTGGCCAGGTTCTGCTCCTTCCTTGCCTTAGCCGCCCTCACCACCCTAGTGGCCCTTCTAGCCATCAGCTCATACTCCCCTTGATCCCTTTCACTCCTTGAGCACTTGAATTGCCTATAGGCTGCCTTCTTTTCCCGCACCACCTCCTTGACCTCCCTTGTCCACCAGCAGGGTTTTCGGGCCCTACCGCATTTTTGTCTTACTCTTGCACAGGTGCTGGTAGCATCCTGCACCCCTCTCCTGATGATTTCCCACCTACTATCAGTGTCCATGTCTAACCCAATCACATCCAAATGCTCCTTAAGGATCCTTCCCATTTCCTTAAAATCCATCCCCCTGAAGTCAGTTACCTCCGTCTTTGTGCAGCCTTCTAGCCCTCCTAGGTCCAGGCAGAACCAGACCATGGCATGGTCACTCCTGCCAGCGGGTTCCTTACCTCAGGCCCCAATCTGGTCACTGTCTGCCAGGACCATCCAGTACCGTGCCTCCCTGGTGGTTCCCCACCTGCTGAGTTGGAACATCTTGAAGACATCCAACAACCTCTGTTCCCTGGTCACAGAGGATGTCCTAGTCTCCCAGTCTGTTCCTGGCATGTTTAAGTCCCCCAACACCACCACCGTTCCTCTGTCCAGTCTGCAGTGTCTCCCAACATCTGCCACCAGACTCTCCTCCAGCTCCTCCGCCAGGGCAGGGAGTCTATACACCACTCCTGTTTTTACTCTCTTGCCCTCCATTGTTATCAAGGTGACCCAAATCGCCTCCACGGTTCCCTCTGCCTCCTCTACTCCCCCTATGCCAATGCAGTTTTTGACTATCATTGCTACCCCTCCTCCCCTTCCCTCCCCTCCTGTCCTTCCTGAACATAGTGTAGCCCTCCAGGTTCAGGTCCCAGTCGTGTCCTGCAGTAGCCCAGGTCTCAGTGACCACTGCCACATCCACTGCTCCCTCAGTTAGCATCATCTGGAGCTCAGGCATTTTACTGCCCAAGCTCCTGGCATTTAGCAGGACTACCTTCCACCCTTTCCCTATACTTCCATTTCCCCTGCTAGTGTTCCCATGGGGATTCTGTTTTCTCCTGGTCTGGACTTTACCAGTTGGCCTTTTCCGGCAATCCTCCAGCTCCCCAGGGGGGTAGAGACAGAGTCCCTCCTTTATCGGCACCCCCTTGACAGTCTTTTCTCCCATTCCTCCCCCCCTTCACAAGTTTAAACCCCACTTTTCACCAATGAACCCCTCTATTTTCAACTTAAGGATTCCCCCCCTCCAAATTGAGAAGGAGTCTATCTCTAGCATAGAGCTCCTTATCCTCCCAGGTCTCCCCCCCAATCCCCCATCAACCCATACCCTCTGGCCTCACACCACTCCCTGAGCCACTGGTTTATCTCTCTAATTTTCCTTTTGTGTTCCCCACTAACCCTTGGCACCGGCAGGATTTCTGAGAAGGAAACTGTGCATCCTATGTCATGACAGACCCTGGCAAGCTCCCTGAATCTTGCCTGTATCTCTAGCTCGCTATTTCCCTCAATGTCATTTGTACCCAGGTGGACCAGTATGTCCGGGGAACCCACACAATCCTTTGTCAGCTGATATATCTCATGCTTAGCCCTGTGCACCATTAGTCCAGGGAAGCATTTTGTTCTAACTGGCCAGGCTTCTCCCTCCCTATCGCATTTCATACCCCTGATCATAGAATCCCCCAACAGGAGCACTCTGACTGCTCCTTTTCCTCCATTCCCCCCTTCCATGTCCCTCATCCTTTCTACCAGCCCCTCCACCCAGCAGGCTTCTTGTTCTTCCCCCTATCTGGGTACCACATGTCACCCACTCCTTATTTACCCTGGCCACCCCTTCCCCTCCAATCTTATGCCTCTCCTCCTCCTGAGTATCCTTCTGTACCTTGCTAACTCCCCCCTCACTGCTCGCGACTGGTCCTTCTCCCCCATCTGCTAAACTAGCCTGGCTCGTCCTCCCTCCCTTCCTTCCTGTCTCCATTTAGTCCCTCCTTGCTTGTCGTGCTCCCCTGGCCTAAACCCTCATCTCCCTTTACTGAATCCTTCTTGTGCTTCTGGTCCTTCTCCTTTACCTTTCCTCCCAACTGGTTCTTCTCCTTGCGCTTTCCTCCCTCTTCCCCCTGCCCCTCCTGCTTTGATTCACTGTTCCTCCCATTTTCCTGCATTCCAGGTTCCCCCCTGTTCTTCCTGCTATCCGGCCCCTGCCTCCTGCCCCCCACTCCCTTTCCACCTCTAACCACCCCTGTCGTGGCTACATCACCCCCCTCATCCTTGAGCAGCAGAAGAGAATTGAAGCGCTTATTGAGTGTAAGGTCTGATCCACCTCCCCGCCTTGCTTCTTTCTGTCCAGCCCTGGCCATTTGCCTACATCCCTGAGAATGTTGTCCCTCTGTCCCTCCTTTGTGAGGGTCCCCAGTTACCTTCCTGCTTCCTTGGTAGTGTCCTTTTGGACCCCCCCCTGCCAGGGTCCCTATGTGACCCCTGAGTATTCTCCTGCACTCCTTTCCCTATGTCTCTGCCCCCAGTGCTTGGTGCAACCCAGTGGGAGATCCCTGCCCCCTTCCCCAACCATACCCCCACTTCCCCAGCTGTCTCCTAATCCGTGCAACCTCCTCCGTGAGCTGTACCAGCTGGTAGCATACTGGGCAACCACTAAACTTCCAAGCCCAGTCCAGTATCATGGCTGCTCCACACCCTGTGTACCCCACCACCCTCCCAAAGATGCCAGCCCTAATGATGTGTGGTTCCATTCCTTTCCAAATAGGTTTCCTTGGGTGAGCCACCAGGTTCCCCCCTAGTCCAATATACACCCCTACTGCCTAATCAGGTCACCCATTAATCTTAGATACAGTCCCATAGTACACCGGTAACCCTGTTACTAGGTGCAGTACAACACAGGAAACTTATAAGGGAAATGAGCAACTCCCTAAGTTGCTCTCTCCCAGCCTTTAAATCCAATCCCTAGTGGCTAGAACTACATGAGCTGCACCTGCAGCCTTTTCCTCCAATTGCAGGGCAGGTGTTCCCCTATAAATTAGCAGAACCTGGGGAGGGAGGGTGGGTCTTGGTAGACACCTGACTCGAGAGAGAGAGTGTATCAGCCCTGTGTCTCCCCTCCAAGCCCAGCAGCCAAAGAACCAGGCACAAGCAAATCCCACCAAATAGGTTTTAAATCAGAAGAAATAGGCCTCCACCAGCGCAGCCTGTTACACAGTGAAACATCCAACAAATGAGCCCACTTACAACCACCAAACTAGTTTTCAAAATTTCAAAAGCCCCCAAAACAATACCCTGCTAGCCCCTTAGAAGTAAGAAAGAAAAGAAATAACCTTCTACCAAGTAAAATCCACAAGAACCCTGTGAAAACAACAAGCAGCAGCTACTGTCTGAACACAGCAGTCCTGTCCCTTCCAGTTTTTGAGAGACAAAGCAGCTAACACCACAAACCTGATTCAGCTGAATCAGGTTTGTGGTGTTAGCTGCTTTGTCTTCTCAGAAAGAACTGGAAGGGGACAGGATCAGTTGTGTTCCAGGACAGTAGCTTAATGAAGGAAGTAAGGTTTGGGCACATACATATGGATTGTGGAAATGGAGGATGCAGCATGCAGAGGGACCAAAGATACCCATTCATTTGTTCCACAATTCAAGAGAAGGTAACTGTCTGGGGGGGGTGATACTGAGTTAAGTGTCATCGTTTGCTTGGGTGGGGGGTACTAGGAGGAGATGGGACACCTCAGTGGGACAGGATACACTGGATGGGAGGTGAGCACCTCACAAGTCAAACTTGATGCCTTGCATGCAAACAAGGAGAGCAACTGACCAGTAGTGAAAGCTGGACAAAACTGTTACTGCTGTTGAATTGTAGTAAATCCGCTGTTCCTCAGTCTAAGGGGAGGGGAGAGAGGAAGCTCTTCCAGCCTGAGATCTGGGAAGATCCCAGAAGGGCTAAGGACAATATGAAACAACTGAGAGGCATGGATCAAATATTTGTGAGGGGTTGCACACATTTTACGAACATATGAACATACGAAAACCCCAGAAGAAACAGGCCTAACAGTCTACCAAGTCTGCTCGATTGTGCAGGTAGCCCCTCAATTTGCAGCTGCCCAACCCTCTCTCCCACTTCTCTTACCCCTCCCCTCACTTTGTTCCCCCCCTTAAAACCCTCCACCATACTACAGGCTACCACTTCGTCAGGCAGGGCATTCCATTTATCCACCACCCATTCAGTGAAAAGGTGTCTTCTGATTTCCCTCCTGAATCTTCCCCCCACCAATCTCAATTTATGCCCTCTCCCCTCCCTCCCACTTCTAATCTGAAGGATCCTCTCTGTGTCTGTTTTATTAATTTCCCTTTAAGTATTTAAAAGTTTCAGTCACATCCCCTCTATCTCTCTCTCCTCTCCTCCAGTGAATACATGTTCAGCTCGCCCAGCCTATCCTCGTAGGAGAATACCCTCCAGACCCTGGATCTTCTTTTTCGACCTGCACTGTACCCCTTCTAATAATCTGATGTCTTTCTTCAGGAACGGGTGCCAGTACTGCACACAGTATTCCAGGTACGGTCTGACCAGTGACCTTTACTGGGGAAGGATCACATCCCTATTCCTGGAAGAGATACTTCTCACTGTACACCCCAGCCTCTTTTTGGCTTTTGCTGCTGCCTTCCTGCACTGTGCTGAGTTGTTCATATTCCCCATTATAATCACCTGAAATCTTTCTCTTCCCCAGTGCTTTCCAACTGAACCCCTCTGAGCTGATACCTCCTCCCCTGGTTCCTAGTTCCAAAGTGCAGTACTTTGCACTTCTTGATGTTGAACCCCAGCTGCCATGTTTCTAACCATTCCTGTAGTTTGGTCAGGTCGTCCTGCAGCCCTTTCCACCCATCTACATCATCTACCATAGCTCCCATTTTAGTATCATCTGTGAACAGACTAATCTTACTCCGGATTCCATGTGAGATACCTGCAATGAATATCCCAAACAGCACCAGTCCCAGTACCAATCCCTGTGCCACTCCGCTCATCGCATTCCTTGGTGATGAGAACTCCCTCCCACTGCCACCCTCTGCTGCCTTCCCTTCAGCCAATTGGTGATCCATTTGACCATTTTTATTCCCACCCTGGTATCCTCCAGCTGCCCCCCTAGCCTCCCATGCAGCACCGAATCAAAGGCCTTGCTGGAATTTTGAGTGTGACAGATACGTCTCTTGTAGGGGATAGAGCATAGGCTAGAACCTACCAGTCTAGTAACTTGATAGAATATTGTGGGCATCCTGATTGCTCTCCCTCTGATGCTAGCACTTGAAGCACATATTCACATATAGGAAGTCCTTGTTGACAGGTGCGGCACCCTCCTCGGACAGTGTGTCTGGTGCAGATACACAACAAATCTGCCCAGCAGCTTTCCATATAGATGTAATCTAACTGGGGTAAGTCTCTCCTTTTTTCACACCCCATGGATCACTAGCAATACGCCATGGCAGGGCTACAGGGGTGAGGCAGAAGGATGAAACCCACAGGCATCGGTGTCCCTCTCCAGTCCTACATCACCAGCATGGTGACTATGATGGTGTTTTCATGAATAAATCAGTCACAGGGATAACAAATCTCAGCTCGTGCAGAGTGAAACAGTGGCTGGAGGACACAGTATACTGTACCTAGCTGTGCAGTGCAGGATAAGAGGGTGGGTGAAGTAGGTGGCAAGAAAGCCATCCATCGTGAAGAGTGACCCTATTGGTCAATTGTTAGATCACCTTTTCTATATAGTTATGTTCAGTTTAGCACACAATTTTGCACATCACAACAAAGCTTATACACAGTTACTACAGTCCAGCATTGCAGGTACCTAATACAATATATAGTACTGTTATGATGTCCACTGATGGCCTGTTGTTCTCACCATTGTTTCCAAGTTTACAGATTATTTCTTTACTACGTTTCCATGTTCTTCCTTCTTCTGTCTTCTGTTTGCCCCTTCTGATGTTCATCTTCTGTGATAGAACCTCCTGGGAAATAATGTCACTTGGTGGTGTGAGGAAGGTAAGAAACTGTCAAGGGCATTTAACTGTAAATTAGCATTCTATTTACTCCATGCATTTTGGGTATGAAACATAGAAACATAGAAGTTGATGGCAGATAAGGACCGCAAGGCCCATCCAGTCTGCCCATTTCTTTCTCTACCTTATGAATGTGCCATTGGCCTTTGCTCTGTCAATGGCCTATCTATTCATACTCATCTGTATTGCTCCCTTATGCCTATCCCATGCCCATTTGAAGCCCTGCACTGTATTCATATCCACCACTTCCTGAGGTAGGCCGTTCCCTGCATCCACCACCCTTTCTGTGAAAAAGAACTTCCTCACATTACCCCTTAATTGGCCTCCCTCTAATCTCATGCTGTGTCCTCTTGACCTGCTCTTTTTCTTATATTGAAACATGTTAGTATATTTCACCTTGTTAGTGCCCTTAAGCAGTTTGAATGTTTCAATCACATCACCTCTTTCCCTCCTTTGCTCTAGGGTATACATATTGAGCTCAGTTAATCTGTCCTCATAAGTTTTCTGATGCAGTCCCTGCACCATTTTGGTTGCCCTTCTCTGGACTGCCTCAGTTTGGTTTATGTCCTTGTGAAGGTGTAGCCTCCAGTACTGCAAACAGTACTCCAGATGGGGCCTAACCAGTGCCTTGTAAAGAGGGATTATTACCTCCCTCTTCCGACTTGTGATACCCCTATTAATACACTCTAACATTCCCATAGCCATACCTACTGCTTTAGTGGTTTGCTTGAATGATTTCAGGTCATCGGTGATGATGATGCCCAAGTCTCTTTCTTCCCTTCTGACTGCCAGCAACTCCCCTTTCAGCTAATAGGTGGCTTCAGGGTTTCTCTTCCCTATGTGCATGATCTTGCACTCCTTTGCTTTAAACCACAGTTGCCACTCTTCCAACCATTTTGCTAGTTTATCCAGATCTCTTCTCATTCTGCCCACCCCATCTGGATCATCCACTCTGTTGCAGATCTTGGTGTCATCTGCAAACAGACAAACCTTACCCTTCAGTCCATCTGCAATGTCACTGATGAAGATATTGAAGAGGACTGGCCCCAGGACCGATCCCTGAGGGACCCCACTTGTGACTTGCATCTCTTCTGACTGTATACCATTTACCACCACTCTCTTTTTTCTGCCCGTCAACCAGTTTGCCACCAGTTGACCAATGTCTGACCCACCCGAGCCTACCCAGCTTATTAATCAATTTTCTATGTGGAAGAGTATCGAAAGCTTTGCTGAAATCAAGGCAGGTGACATCAACTGCTCCCCCTTGGTCCACCACTCTGGTTACCCAGTCAAAGAAATCTATGAAATTAGTTTGACAGGACCTTCCTTTTGTAGACTCATGCTGTCTTGGATCCTGTGCTCCTACGGATTCCAGGTGTTGAACTATCCTTTCTTTAAGGAGTGTCTCCATAATCTTACCCACTACTGAGGTAAGACTGACTCGTCTGTAGTTCTCAGCCTCCTCTCTGCTACCACTCTTGTGGAGCGGGATCACATGAGCCCTTCTCCAGTTTTCTGGGACCTCTTCTGTGCTCAGAGGCTCACTAAACAGTTCTGATAATGGCTCTATTAGTTCAACCCTTAGCTCCTTTAGTACCCTGGGATGTATGCCATCAGGTCCCATTGCCTAGTCCACCCTGAGTATATCAAGCTCTTGTAGGACCTTTTCTTTTGTGAAGGGACTAGTGCACACCTCCCTCCCCTGTGTCCATGGTGCTGAGCTGTGGGCCCTGCCCTACCTTCTCTTCAGTAAATACTAAGCAGAAGTATCTATTTAGGATAGATGCTTTTACCTGGTCCTCCTCCTCACATGCCCCCTTATCCCCTTTGATCTTAGCAATACCCCCTCTAGACTTTTTCCTTTCACTTATGTAGCTATAGAAAGTCTTGTCACCTTCTATTACTGTTTGTGCTAGTGTTTCCTCAGTTTGGGCCTTTGCCTGCATTACTACCTTCCCTGCTTCCCTTAGGGAAGCTTGGTATGCCTCCCTATCTTCATCCTGCTGTGTTCCCTTATATTTCCTGAAGGCCAGCCTTTTGGCTGTGACCTTTTCTGCTACTCTGTTTGAGAACTAAAGTGGTTTCCTTCTTCGTTTGCACTTCCTTTTTTCACTAACACAATGGGCTGTTGCTTTAAGTATTGCATCTTTAATGCTTGACCACTTTGCCTGTACCCCCTCACTTGTATTTCTTTTTGCCAGGGCTAGCTTAACTCTGTTGGCCATCTTAACAAAGTCAGCTCCTCTGAAGTCCCATATTTTTGCCTTGGAATAGGATGATTTAGTTCTAGTGGCCAAATTGAACCATACCATGTGATGGTCATTGGCACCCAGGTGACCTTCTACTCGGAGATCTGTGATCCTTTCACTGTTAGTCAGTACTTGATCTAGGATAGGCCTGTCTCTTGTGGGTTGTTGTACCAGTTGCTTGAGGCCTTCCCCCTGCAGGGAATCCACCATGTGTCTAGTTCTGGCAGATGTCCCTGCTGGTATTGACCAATCTGTATCTGGCATGTTAAAGTCTCCCACTATCAGAACCTCCCCTTTAGCTGTCATGTTTTATATATCTTCTAACAGTAACATGTCTATGTCCTCTCCCTGGTCTGGAGGCCTGTACACAACCCCAGTTCGTATGGCTGTCCTATTTCCTGTTTCCAGGGTGACCCACAGTCCTTCTAACTCCTTTTGTGTATTCAGAATTTCAGTAGCTTTGATATTTTCATTGACATAAAGGGCCACTCCCCCCCCCCTTTTTGCACCTCGGTCTCTTCTCAACAGTACATAGCCAGATACTGAAATCTCCCAAGTGTGGTTACTGGTAAGCCATGTCTCGGTAATGGCTACTATGTCCAATTTAGCTTCTGTCATTATTGCCTGCAGGTCTGGGATCTTGTTTCCCAGACTGCAAGCATTTGTGTACATGATTTTCCATTGGTCAGATTTCAGTGTGTTAGTTGTTGGGCAAGGTCCGGTGTTTCCTGTGTCGAGTGGAGTTATTAGTGTAAATAAGAACGTAACCATTATAATTAGCTATAATAGCATTTATTTTAGCTAGAAAGTACAGCCAGGGGTTCCTGGTCGTACTTTTCTGGCTAAAATAAATGCTATTATAACAAATTTGATTTTTTGAGTTGTTTTATTTATTTTTGTAAGCTGTTCGTGAGGCTTGCAACCTCCATAGGAGCACCCCCCTCGTTTAGTAGTGTGCCGCTTTATCGTATCCTTCGTTGTATGGAGAGCTAGACTTTTTTCTTTACCTGGTGATGCAAATAAACTACAAACATGCTGAACTCCTGTTTGACCACTAGCTGAGGGGGAAGGGGTGTTCTTCTTCCCATTCGACGTATGGGGTGCTGCACCTCTGCCCCCATTTGCTAGTTTAAATATTCTGCAAAGACATCAAACTTCTTCCCCAATGCACTGACTTCCTCCTTAGTCAGATGCAGTCCATCAAATTTAAAGAACTTTCGCTCCCAAAACTGCTGCCAGTTCCCTACAAATTTGTGTCCTTTTTCCTGGCACCAGCCTTGAGCCACATGTTTAGCTCCCCTATCTCCTCTTCTCTGACCTTCTGTCCATCTGTCCCCCTCTCCCAGACTGGCAGGATTTCAGAGAAGGAGATGCCGGGCGAAATAGATGATAGTTTGTCACCCAGCCTGGTCAGGTGTTCCTTGGTCTCCACAACTGATGAGCTGGTGAGATCGTTAGTCCCTCCGTGTACCAGGAAATCAGTGTTTTTTTCCTGCTTCCTGAACAATTTTAGCAATGCGGTCAGTGTCTCTCCACGCTGATGTACCTGGTAGACATCTAACCATTACCCCTGGCTGGAGATATGTATCAGCTCCCCGAATAATGGAGTTTCCCATGATCAGAAGTTTTTTGGATTTCCTTTTTGCTTTTTTTGTTTTGGTTCCTGTTTTTGGTGAGTTTTGTTGTGCTAGCTCCTGTGCTGCAGTGTCCTGCTCTTCAGTGTCCTCTGCCCCTTTGTTTGATTTCGGAGATCGAGGCAGATACCTGCTTGTAGTTTTTATATGGTTTGTAGAGGTGATATGTTGGAGAGCACTGAGTGATGGGCACCCGATTTGCCCCTCATCACCACCTGCTGACCTCCTGGACCAACTACCCTCTGCTGTCGAGATGCTTCTGTTGGGTGTTGGAGAAATGGGGGGGCCATTTTTATAGTATATTTCCTCTTGAATATGCAATTTGAGGTGCGCAATGTCTGCCCCTTCTGCTTGGATCTGTGCCCTTAGATCTCCAATGGCCCAGCATGTAGGACAGTGTCCTAAATCCTTTATGGCTGCCCTTCTGAAAAGTGTTCCACAGTACCTGCAGTTAATGATATCCATTCCAGATAAATTGCTGGGTTTATAATCTGGTCAGAGTAATTAGAAGGAAGAAAATGAAAGCAAAAATTTGATTTTGTGTTTTGTTTGTTTGTATTTGTATAACTTGTTATAACAAGTTAAATTACTAGTGCCCCTGTAAATGAGGTCATTGTGTGGATACCCCTCTGATCCGCCACTTCCTGCATTGCTACAGTAAATGACACGACTGTGCTACCCTATAAAAGGAGTGTAGTGTGGGGTGGTTGGGGAAGGGTGGCTGGGCCTTTCCCCTGCCAAAAAAGAAGAACCCCGGACAAAAGAAACAAGGAGGTTAGAGCAGAAACAATCAGCCAGCAACAAATGCAGTAGCCCTGAAAGCTTATCCTAGTGATAGATAAAACTGTAAAACTTGTAAAGCACCACCTGTAATAATTTCACAGAAGACATATTCTGTAAGAAAAAACTTTGCTACAGAGAAAAATTAAGCAGTAACAGAAGATATACATTGCAAAAGACAATTTGAATCAGGAGACTACAGCAGTAATCTGTAAGCACACACCTGTAGGCACACCATGTAATAATGCAGCAGAAGGTATACCCAGCAACAACAATTTGAATCAAAGAAAAATAAAGCAATAACATTTTAGCAACAAACAGTAACAATATCTGTGAGTACAAAATAAAAATAACAACACACACAGCAAATTTGCCTAGGGTTCTTTTGCTCTGTCCTTTCAAGCAACCTTGAAGAAAAGAGCTCAGGTGAATCTAAGTGCCTTGGCCAGCAAACATAGTCTTCCACCTGAACTTAATTGTATTTCTTGGAATGTGGAAAGAGTTAACCACCCAACTAAGCAAAATAAACTATTGGCCACTTTTTAAAAACTTATTGTCGCTAGCTTTCAGTGCAGTGAGCGCCTGCTGTCATTTTCTTAATTCCGATTTGATGACCGAGAAACACTTAATTGTTCTATAATTAAATGCAATGAATGCTGGTTTTCTAATTCTAGATTCTTATTCTGATTTACTGTTCATTCTTATGCCATGTGTAGAAGAGACGGCTAAGGTAAAAGGTGGGATAGTTCTCTGACAAAGAAGGCATGGAAACAATACAGGATGAGTTTTTCAGTGGAGGAAATGGGGTGGGTATAGCTCATAATAGTATTTGTTAAGAAGTTGCATGTGGGGGTGGTCTGTAGACCACCAAGACAGGGAGAAGAGGAGATGGGGGAATTAGGGGCAGAAATTGAAGGGCCCACAAAAGGGAACTAGGAAACTCACTTGTTTCTAAGGAGCACCAGACCACCCATGCTAGGACCGGACCAATGATGTCACTACAATCCATAATCAGGGTAGTTGGTCCTGGATCCAAACTACAGCATGTAGGGCGCATACCCTGGACAATCCACATGACATCCACGAATTCCAGCTGGTCGAAGGTACTCCAGTAAAAGCAAGGAGCAGTGACCAAGCGCTGATCCAAAGCAACACCCGTAGAGTGTGCTGGTTGGATCGCTGCCTGATGTTGGCCACCTTAGTCACAAATAATCGAGCAATCTCATCACACTCTAGTTGTGAAAAGGCTTTTCGAACTTGCAGACAGGCTGGGTTGCACAGTCTGTCTACAGTTCGGTTCAAAACAGCTGAGGTGGTCAGTTCTCAGCGGCTGCAATCTCCCTGGACAGGAACTCTGCTTTCTTATGGGTGATTGCAGATAGGCTTGATAATGGTCCATCAATCTAAGGTGGTCAGCATACAGGGCGGATTTCCACCAGCAACGCTCTAACTTTCGTCCTAATTGCTGCATCTCCCTCAAAGTCCCATCAAACCAAGGGGACCGAGGGCGAAGGGAGAGAGGGCGAACGTGGATGGGAGCAACAGCATCCAGGGCCACAGAATGGCCTTATTATAGGCCACCACTAGGGCCTCTGGGTCGCTGTTTTCCAATCGATGGAAGTACCGATAGGTCAAGTACCGCTGCCAGACCTTCGGAGCTTACATCTCGTAAAGGGTGGTACCTGACCATCTCCACAGGAGTAGGCCTATGAAGGGGGGCACGGAAACTGAACCCCACAGTGTAGTGATCAGACCAACCGACTGGTTCCACCCCCAAATCCGAGGCTTCGATCCCCAGGAGGAAGATGAAGTCAAGGGAGTGACCATGTTTATGGGTAGCAGTGGTAACAAACAATCAGTGTTAGGCCCAGAGATATCATCAACTGGAGGAAGTGTTATCCAAATTGCAAGAGTTCGTCATTAACCAAGGCATTGAAGTTGCCCAGAACCATCAGCCTGGGCGACTCAAGCATGTCCAATCCGTCGCACTTCCTGAAGACCTGTTCATCACCGGGTGGACGGTGAGATATGGTGATCCTACAAGCTACACCTGCTACCATAGTACACTCAAATGACTCTGTCTCCTTAACTGGTACACTTGTGAGGCCCAGTTTGGTCTTAAAACAGACCACAACCCCCATCCCACTCCCCTGTGATCTGATCTCGAGTGGTGAATCACCTAGTACCTGGCTGGAGTTGCAGCCTCCAATATGGGGCCAGAGTT
Organism: Neoceratodus forsteri; assembly: GCA_016271365.2. Taxonomy (NCBI): domain Eukaryota; kingdom Metazoa; phylum Chordata; order Ceratodontiformes; family Ceratodontidae; genus Neoceratodus; species Neoceratodus forsteri. The sequence goes on along the minus strand of CM057458.1, from coordinate 1,346,289,065 downwards.
CTCATCCAGCCAGGACTCTGTGATGCGGGTCAGGTCTGCTGTTTCCACAAGATCTGCAGTAATAGCAGTTTTGTTTTTATGATGATATAAGGAAGAGATATACGGGGAAGGGGGGGAATTTGCTCAATAGCATTTTATTTGGCTAAGTGTAGTAAAGAATTATTCTGCTGGTGGAAAGGGACGACCAACCCACTGCAGAATAAAGGGCGCAATGGTGGATTCTGGATGGTGCATTCAGTATGAAGCAAATAGCACAGCAGGAAGGCACATCTAATTTGTACAGGTCAGAGGCTGTACAGTAACTGTAAATAATGTCTGCGTAGTCAAGAAGGGGAAGGAAGGTGGCTTGGACTAGTCGCTTTCTAATGTCACTGGGGAAATGGAATTTGTTCCAATAGAAGAATTCCAGTCTAGTTTTTAACTTTTTAAGAGAGGACTTCGATGTGGGCAGTGAAGGAACGGTTGTTGTCTATCCAGAGGACTAGGTATTCAAACTTGTCTGCAACCTTTAAGGTATCTCCTAGCAGGATTGTAATGGATGTGGCAGGGCCTAGATTCAGTAAAGAGGTTGAGAAGTTTTTAAGGTGCATGAGTGGAAAAAGGAAAATAAGAGGTGGAATTGTTAGACTGACACAGGGGACAGGACAGTAAAGGAGGACAAACAGAAGGTAGCTGTTCTGAATGACTGTTTCTGCTCAGTATTCACAGAGGAGGATAGTGGGATTCTGTCGTAAAGTGGCATAAAGGCTGCTGCAGGTGGGAGCTCAGAAATGGAATCGGTGGTAATTACAGGTGAAGGGGTTAGAAAAGGACTTGCAACCCTGAAAATAGACAAGGTTCCACAGCAAGATGGGTTGCACCCAAGGGTGCTCTGGGAATTGCATTAGAATTGGCTGAACCCCTGTCGGGGCTATTTAATAGCTTATTGCAGTCGGTGTGGTTCTGTAAGATTGGAGAATAGCGAACGTAGTGTCGCTCCACAAGGGAAGGGCAGGAGGGAACTTAGAAATTATGGGCTCATCAGTCTTACTTCCATTGTAGGTAAATTGATGGAGACAGTAGCCAAAGAGGACCTAATGGACTTACCTGGAGATACATGGGCTCCAGGATAGTAAGCAACAGGCAGGGAGATCTTGTCCGACCAAACTGATAGTATTTTTTTAACTGGGTAACAATGGCGTGGATACAGGAGAAGCAGTAGACCTACTCTCTTTTGACTTCAGCAAGGCATTTGACTCAATGCCACATAGAAGGTTGTGGAAGCAGTTGGAGGATCTGGGAGCAGCAAAGGACTTATTTAAATAGGTGGGAAGTTGTTTGGGGGGGAGACTGCAGAAGGTGATTGTAAACGGGGTTAGATTGGCAGCAAAGGACTTATTTAGAGATTCACCAAGATAGGCATATGCACCACATACATCGATGCCTTGCCTCGTAAGAGTGCGGTCTATTCATATGTGCCCCATAAATGTTGTGTAGGTTTGCCATAATTTTACTCATAATTTTGTCTTCACTGGGATACCTTCATTTTCCGGACTTTAGATCCACCCCCATGCCCAGCCAATTTTATGTCGTGATGGCAGGGAGGGTGCTGGGATGCGCTACAGTATAGTCAGGGGGGGTACCTTTAACACACATTTTATATATTACAGTGATTATGTGGTGATTAAAGCCTCAGAATTTAACTTGGTAAATCTCTTTAAATAGGTGGGAAGTGGTTGGGGTGGGGCAGCAGAGGGTGATGGTAAACAGGATCAGATCGGAGTGAAGGAAGGTCATGAGTGGAATACCACGGGGGGGAGTCAGTCCTGGAACGCATCCTTTCTAATATGATCCTCTCTGTGCAGATCACAGTAAGTCCTGTGGCAGGATATACAGTGATGAGGGCATATGGGAGTTGTAGAAGGACCTGCAAGGCTCGAAATATAGCCTTTCCATATTTGTAAGGAAAGGCAGTTTCTTTGCTAGAAATGCAGTTTTAAATCCAGCATTTCTGTCTGAAAATTCAGTCCTGTGCTTGGTCATGTGTAGTGAGCATCGATCTCTGGGCATGCTTGTCATGCACTGAACCATGGGGGCCAGCAGGCAGCGAGTGTGGTAGCGCAAGTCATACTCTGAAACGGGCTGGCGAGCAGTGAATCTACATGAGGGAAGGAATCTACATATGGGAAGGGATCAAAGCTACAGAACTAAAAAGTAAAGGGGGAGGACAAGAGGAACTCTGGGTCACCTTGGAGACAGGGAATGGCATCACAATCTGCACAGGGGTTGTATACAGACCCCATCTCAAGGGGAGGAAATGGACAAGAAAATGATAGAGGGCATTCCCAAAATGGCTGAAAAAGGGGAGATACTGTTGATGGGGGACCTGAATATGCCAGATGTTAACTGGGCACATGGACTGCAGCCACATCCAAGAGCAGGATCATTCTCGATGCGCTACAGGGGGCATGCCTTGGACTGCTAGTGGTGGAACCCACTCGGGAGGGAGCAATATTAGACCTGGTACTCTCAAATGGAGAGAGGATCACAAATTTAGAAGTCAGTAGACGTCTGGGAACAAGCGACCACTACACAGTGTGCTTCACAATAAACACAACCATGGAGACAAGCCATACAAAGACAAGGATACTGGACTTTAGAAGGGCTGACTTTGGCATAATGGGTGAATACCTGAGGAATGCATTAGCAAATGGCCAGAAAGGAGGGGTGGAAGAACAATGGAGAAAAATCAAAACTGCCATCATGGCGGCAACAAGCCTTTGTGTGAAACAAAGAAAGAAAACAAAGCGGAATAAAAAACCTCTATGGTTCTCAAAAGAGGTGTCAGGGAAGGTTAAGGAGAAAAAGGCTGCATTCAAAAAGTACAAGAAATTACAGATGGAGCATGACAGGGAACTGTATCAATTAAAGCAGAAAGAAGTGGGGAAGGCAGTCAGAAAAGCAAAGGCCCAAACCGAGGAAAAGATAGCCAACTCAGTTAAGAAGGGGGATAAAACCTTTTATAGGTACATTAGGCAGCATAGAAAGGTTAAGGGAGGAATAGTGAAGATTAAAAAAGGAGAGGGGAGGTGGGCAGAGGGAGACATTGAAAAGGCAGAGATACTGAATAAATTCTTTTGCTCAGTATTGACAAAAGAAGAAGAGGAGGAGTTACTTAAACCAAACAGTAGAAGCACTCTGGACAGTGGGGTTGACACCAGTCCATTTACAGAAGAAAGAATACTGAAAGAATTCCTAAAACTCAAGGTGGACAAAGCAATGGGGCCTGACGGGATTCACCCTAGAATCCTAAAAGAGCTAAGGGAGGACCTAGTGACACCACTAACCACACTTTTAACAAATCATTGGAAGATGGGGTGGTACCTGCAGACTGGAGGAGGGCAGATGTGACTCCCCTTCACAAAAGTGGGAGCAAGGCAGAAGCAGGAAACTACAGACCTGTTAGTTTGACCTCGGTGGTGTGGAAAATGATGGAATCACTTCTGAAAGAATTGTTGAGTACCTAGAGGCCAGAGGGGCACAGGACCCAAAGCAGCATGGATTCACAGCAGGAAGGTCATGTCAGATGAATTTAATCGATTTCTTTGATTTGGTGACCAAAGTAATAGACCAGGGAGGGGCTGTGGATGTGGCCTACCTAGACTTTAGCAAGGCATTTGACACAGTCCCGCACAAAAGATTAATAATCAAGTTAGCCAGCCTGGGAGTGGGTCCCAGGGTGGTAGCCTGGCTAGCAAACTGGCTGCACAACAGGACACAGAAGGTAATAGTGAATGGAACACATTCTGAAGAAAGGGGGTTACTAGTGGAGTACCTCAGGGCTCAGTGCTGGGTCCAGTCCTCTTTAACGTCTTTATAGGTGACATTGCAGAGGGTCTGGAAGGAAAGGTATGCCTCTTTGCAGATGACACAAAGATCTGTAACAGAGTTGGTGTAAAAGGGGGGTAGAAAGGATGAGAAGGGACTTGGCAAGGTTGGAGGAATGGTCAGACATATGGCAACTTAGATTCAATGCAAAGAAGTGCAAAGTAATGCACCCGGGAAATAAAAATCCAGTAGAAGATTACACAATAGCAGGGGAGGTACTAACGACAACAATAATGGAAAGGGATCTGGGTGTAGTCATATCAGATGACCTAAAGATGGGTAAGCAATATGAGAAGTCAATAAGGAGAGCCACAGGGATACTGGGATGCATAGGGAGGGGCATCACAAGTAGAAAAAGGGAAGTGGTTATCCCTCTATACAGACAGTTGGTGAGACCCCCATCTGGAGTACTGCGTGCAGTTTTGGAGACCTCATCTACGCAAGGACATAGACAGGATGGAAGCAGTCCAGAGGAGGGCAACTAAAATGGTGCAGGGTCTACATCAGAAACCATATGAAGAGAGACTGAGAGAGAGCTTAATATGTATACCCTTGATCAAAGGAGGGACAGGGGGAACATGATAGAAACTTTTAAGTACCTCAAGGGAATCAGCAAAGTCCAGGAGGGTAGCATCTTTCAGAAAGAGATGTGTAAGAACAAGGGGCTACAACTTAAAGTTAGAGGGGGGATGGCTCAGGGGTAATGTGAGGACATTATTTTTCATGGAGAGAGAGTGGTGGACGCATGGAACCGCCTTCCTGGAGAGGTTGTGGGGTCTAAAACAGTGGGGGAATTCAGACGTGCATGGGACAGGCATAAGTCAATTATAGTAGGGGGGTTGCAGGAAGTAGGCTGTTGGTTAACTAGAATCTGCAGCTTATCCAGTAGGTAGGGAATTGGACAGACTGGGTGGGCCAAGTGGTCCTTATCTGCTGTCAAAGTCTATTTTTCTATGTAAATGTGAAATTATGAAGGGAATGGGTGAGACATAGAGCTGTGCGGAATGGGAAAATTCCGAATCCACAGAATTTCAGTGAAATTTCACAGAATTTTAAAAATTTAGTAATTTGATTATAACTCATAACTGTTCAAGCTAGAGGTCTGAAATTTTGAATATATACTCTTTAGGACAATAGCCACAAACTTGCCAACTATCATGTAATTTGGTGGATATTTATTGGGGCTCGAATGTTGTCATTTTATTGTTTGTGCGAAATTTCATGAACATTTTTTATCTGCATATACCTTAACCATCTATTGGGTCAGGGATCTTAAATTTGGCATGATTTCTTGATGATAGGTGTTCTAACAATGTGCCAGGTTTCATGACAATGTGATGCATCTTCTCAAAATTGTATGTACTCAAAATCTGTCATTTTATTTTTTTTCAGGAAATTTCATGAACTCATTTCATCTACATATAACTCAGGCACCTTTGGAGCTAGACATGTGTAAATAAGTATAAATAACCATTTTGTAATGCTTATAGAATTTTCTATATATAGAGTGAATTAGATAAGAGATTTGTAAGTTACAGGGGTTCAAATCTTTACTGTGTAAATATTTGCAAAACGTTCTGAAAACTATCAAAAATGTGAATGTTTATAACTTCTCTGCTCTTGCATGCATAGAGTTAACATTTGACATGTATATCCATAGTCTGTGAATCCTGGTGTCTAACACAAATAGAATAATAGATGCATTCTGGTGTATTATTAGTTAGTATTTATCTTAGAGATTCAGCACAAAACCTCGAGATAAGCCCGAGGTTTTGGCGCCCCTCTGCATCCTTTCTAGATGAATTACTGCCTTGTTAATACACCAGAATGCATTTGTTATTTTGTAATATATGGAAAATAAAAATAGTAGTTTCTTACCTTGCAATAGTCAGAATGGTGGTCGAGTTGGTGGTGAAGTAATTCACAGCCAATGATTATGCAACTTGATAACTTTTGAACAGTTTAACAAAGAAAGCAAGCAGTGTTAATGAAACTGCAAACAAAACAGTAGTAATTTTTCTTTTTTTGTTGTTGTGGAACCAGTGACACCTAGTACAGAGTGTTACTCGGAGTCGGAGTACATCACGTAGTGTCTTTGAAGCAGCCCTAGGTCGAAAGCTGTTTTTTTGCAGTGTTTATGTTTTCTTGCTCTTTTATAAAAGTTTTCCTTTCTTCTGACAGGTTTTGTTCTTTTGCCACAGACATTTTTAGTCAGACGCTTACCGCGATGTGAATCTGTAGTCGGCTTTTACTGTATGCGACAGTTACAGTAAAAGCCGGCTCGTGGTCAGTGAAAGCTGCTCGAGTTGTCCGGTGGCTGGCGCTGTTAGAGTTTGCAATAATACTATCGTTGAGATCTTCAATCGATAGTATTACGAGATCTCAACGATAGTATTATTGAGTTCCATTGATGGTATTACTGCGTTTTGGGCGGTGTATTACAGGGAATTTTTTGTATGTATTTTGGGGGTATTATTTTTATTTTCCATATATTACAACTGGATACATTGGTTAAGCAGTTTTAATTTTTTAGAAGAAGAAAATGATTAGTAACATTTTCTCACATATTTATGATAGCATATTCTGTAGATGAAGCATCAAGAATTTTTTTTGTGTGTTTAATTTAACATTAACAATGCACATATCACTACTTCAGTTGATAAGCCGGGCTGTGCTTTTTGCAGTCCTGCTGTTCCTCACTGGGTGACTATCCCCTCCTTCTCTTTTGGCATAGCCAGATTGACTCAGTAGAACTACTGATCCCACTGATATCCTATTTGTTCTTTACAGTGACAAACCTCCTTAAAACATGAGTCACCTACTCCCTTTCCTATCACCCTACCCTGTTGGAATAGTCAGAATTCTTTCTTCCTGTTGCCCAAGATGTTGTCTTCACCTAATACATGTTGTTGAGTACCTCTGAGTTCTAGACATGCATGTACACCAGACTTCCTGGATCATAAATTTACTGGATGTGATCCTTGAATATCCTGTATTGAGGTTTTAATTGTTGACACTCTGTGCTTTCTTGCTCCAACCTGGGGGTCTACCACTGTTGTGCTACCCTGCTCAGCTGTCCATTTCTTGGTGAAACTGTCCATCTAACTCCCGAACCTGGTGACCCCCTGCACTACCTGCCTCTTATACCCCTATCCTTTAATTAGGACTCCCCCAGATAAGGCTGAGAAAAATTAGAAAATTCCAGTTTTATGGAATTTTTCATGAAATGCTGCAATTTTCATAAAGACTCATGAGATTTGACTTTAAGTAGAGATTTTATTTGGCCATTTCTCACAGCAAGCAATTATTAAAATTGGCATACACAGTACCCTTGTAAGGTATACAAACCTCTCAGATTTAGTGGTATTGCATTCTCTAGTTTTAAAGTTTCAGGGGTTTATAAATTTGTAGTTTACATTCTTGCAAAATTAAATTTTTAAATGTTGTGAAAGTTTAACAACTTTTCATTTAATCCCATTTAAAGCTGAAAATATGAACTTTTTCAGATATGACCATGTGGTATAGTAGTTTAAATGTTTCAGCTCTGGTTAAATTTGGATATGTAGTTTTAAAATTAGAGGTAACGAACAACAATTTTAATTTTGGCAACATGTTTGGCAGGCTATAATGTAGTCCCATTTAAAGCCAGAAATCTGAAACTATGTGCATATATAAATGCAGTGCTATGCTAACCTGTATACCTGGCAATTTTTGTAATGTTTCAATGAATACTGTCAAAGTTATGCTAGAATTACAGATATCCAAATTTTGGCAAAATATTTCACTACCTATAACTTGGCTCCCATTAAAGCTTGAGATCTAAAACATGGTGCATATATGCATTCTATGTGCTTCTCTAAATCCTGCTGTTGTGGAGAAATTTGGAGAAGACATTTTAAAATGAGCTCAAAATAACTAAAAATGTAATTTTGAGTAAATGTTTGGCAACCCATAACTCTGACCCTTTTAATGTAGAACTCTGACATTTAGTACACAGTTGTATGCCTTATGGTACTGCTTACATTCCAAATTTGGTGTTATTTGGATAAGAACTTTTAAAAGTATAGTGAAATAACTGAAATGTAAAATTTTGTGAACTCCCACGGAATCGAAATGGTCATTCTGCGGGAGAAATTTTATATTCCGCACAGCTCTAGTGAGGGAGGAACTGTCCAGCTGCTTCACTTCAAAGAAGAAGGGGGTTTCAATTCTAGTGAAACAAGGGTGTCCATTTTAAATGGATTCATCACAGACAGATAAGGAAGGGAGATGGGTCCTAGCTAAAGGAGGGTACAGGATAGAGGGCTTATTTCTATCGACATATATTATATGCACCCAAATCAGATGATGCATCCTTCTTTCATGAGCTTGTGCAGAAGGTTCTGGTCATGGTTCAGGCAGGGGACAGTGTAATTCTGGGTTGGGGCTTCAATATGGTGAGTGACCCCCTACTGGATAATGGCCTCAGGGGAAAGAGATATGCCAACATATGAACAGGTGAGACAGGCCAAGCTTCAAATGTGTAGAAACCTCTCCATACAGGATGTGTGGAGGACTCTGAACCCTACCAATCACAATTACACATACAGACCACCATGCTTTGTCATCCAAAGCTGCTTAGACCTCTTTCTGTTCAGTGAGGGACTCATGCAGGACATTAGTAATGCTCACATTCACTCCATCATGGTGTCAGACAATGCTTCAATGTCACTGACTCTGCACTTATTGAACACAGTAGCAAAATTGCCATGTTGGAGACCAAATCCCTCTCTCCTCCAATCTGAGGCATTAATAGGTTGGCTTAAAGCTGACATTTATTTATTTAGGCCCACATTTTCAAAAGAGATGGATGGCGCATCTCTGGAGCAAAAGGAAATGAGCCACCCATCTCAAAAGATGCTCCAAACTCCCCTATTCAAAGGAGGGAGATGGTGCACCACAATTGAGATGGGCCATGGGCCAAAGTTAATGTATGCAAGCCCAAATTGGGGGGGTGTGCCCATGAATATCCGCACAGTGGGATATTCAGAGGAGATGGGCCACCCAAGTGCAGGAGATGAACGGTGCAAAGTTAGGCATGGAAAAACCATGCCTATCTCCTGGCCACTCACAGGCCAGCTGCAGTAGTGCACACAGGTGCACAGCTGCCTGCCAGCTCGGCAGTCCAGTGGTACCACCCACCCACCTATCCCTGAACCCCTATTGTGGTGTTCATAGTAAATGAAAAAGCACACCCAATTGCCCTGGTAGTCCAGTGGCCCCTCCAGCAACCCCAATTGCAATGTCCAGAAATAGTAAATATCCCACAAAACTTCCCTGGTAGTTTAGTGGAACTCCACTCCCCCCAGCAACCCTAATTGCAGTGCCAAGAAGTATGGCTAAAGCCCTCAAAAGTGCCTGTTAGTTTAGAGGAACCCCACCACCCCATCCCCAATCCCAGATCGTGGTGTACTACAAATAAAAATACAGATAGACTGTCCCTGGTAGTCTAGTGGAACTCCCCAACCCTCAAACCCCGATCATGGTATCACACCCTGTGAACCCTTTTCCATAGTGTAGTGGTCCCCAGCCCTGCCAACCACTCAGGCACCCACATCCCACTCTGCTCCCCTATCCCAGCATGGCCTGTCAACCACAAGCAGCACCGCCCTCTGCACACCACCATGGCTGCCCACAGACTGAACTGACAGTGACAGCGTACAGTATAGACTACATGCCCATTGGTAAAACCAGTGGGCATGTAGTCCATACTGTACGCTGTCACTGTCAGTTCAGTCTGCAGGCAGCCATGGTGGTGTGCAGGGGGCTGTGCTGCTTACTGACTGACTGGCCATGCTGGGACGGGAAGAGCGGGGTGGATGCCTGAGTGAGTGGCAGGTTGGGGGGCCACTACACTATGGAAAAGGGTTCAAGGGGTGTGATACCATGATTAGGGTTTGGGGATGGGGGTTCCACTAGACAACCAGGGACTGTGCAACAGTAATTTTATTTGAAGTACACCATGATCAGGGATCGGGGATGGGGGGGTTCCACTAGATTAGTAGGGAAGCTTGGATGGATGTTTACTATTTCTGGACATTGTGATCGGGGTTGCTGGGAGGGAGGGTGGTTCCACTAGATTATCAGGGCTATATGGGGGGATTTATATTTAAATATGAACCCCGCTATCGGGGTTTGGGGGTGGCCCAGACATGTACAGGGACGGGGCTAGGGGGCACCTGGCACATCCTGCCAGGCACAGACATGCAAATAGGCCTCTAATGGGCATGCAAATGGCCCGTTTACATCTTGCATGCCAAATGGGTCCATTTGCATATCTCCGCTGAATATCGTCATTTGGGGCACAGCGCATCTGGGATGCGCTGGCACATCCCCCAGTGGCGGTATTCTGCCCATCCCCTGGGATGTGCCAGCACATTGTCAGCAGCCCCCCATACACCACCTGCACAGGTTGCTATATTCAAACAGACTGCATGATCCAGTGAGATCAAGCATCTTGTTTGAATATAGCAATAGTTTTCGCTGGCCTATTTCTTTGTGTGGCACATCTAGATGCGCCGCATATCCCCAGCTTTTTGAATATCCTGGCCTCATTTAGCTTTTGTTTACCAGATAGGCACACTAGGCAATTGAATGCCTATTTTCTGGTGCAGACCAGGGCAGTGCAACCAAGTAAACAGACAGTGAAAATGCAATATAACAGCCATACATTGGGAAGAAAGTACAAACAGGACTGTCTTGCAAACTGGACTGTAAAGTCCAAATGACATGTTTTCCTGTTTAAAAATAGCATTTTTACTTACTTGCATAATATGAAATATGATATAACAAGACATACAGTGGCAATAAAGTACATAGTATGCAGTGCCATCAGTTACAATTTCAGCAAATATTAAAGAGCAGCTGACACCTTCATGAAAACCTTAACCCCATAATATTTAGACACAGTTGAGCTTGTATTTCACATTAGTTCTGTATTTCTCTTCCCCATTATTTATTAGTGAGATCATTTGCATGAAAGTGGGATATTTGCTCCTGAACAGTTCATCTATTCTGTTGCTTTCTCTCTACTTGAAGTCATACTGCACTGCTTGTGCCATCACAGTTAGTCCCATGGCAACACATTTTTATGTCACAGCAAAGAATTATGACGTGAAGTAGGGAATAAGCTATAGAGGCAGATGAACTGTAAAGGAGCTCTATGGGCTAAAGATCATGTATTGATGCAAATTTCCTCAGCATTAAATATCAGGGAGGAGAAATATATTGAATATATATATATATATATATATATAGATATGGAATGCAAGCAGAATTGTACCTAACTATTTTGTTTTTTAAAGTTTTCTTTGAGGTGTCAATAGCTCTTCAGAGTACAACTAGTATGATAGAGAGAGGTCAAATTCCATGTCAATGTGTCAGCATGAAAACCATAATAATAGTGCATGAGTGTAAGGAGACCTAAAAACATGAGGGAAACTGGAGAGAGATATATTCATATTGGTTATCTTTAATGATGTGCTCCTTGGGGTGGTTAAGTCAGCAAGGATCCACTTGGAAAGCATGCAAGTAGGGAAATATGCTCATGTGCCAAGACAGGAGCAGAGTGCCTGACTAGGAGATGTTCCCAATATTTAGCACAGAAGGAATGAGTGAAGGGGCATCACTGAATGTCACTAGGAATGGAGTTCCATAGTTTGGGGAAGAGTCAGCAAAGGACACTTCAGCAGCTCTAGTTTTGATTCTAGGGACCGTGAGCAGGGCATTTTCAGTAGATCTCAGGGGGTAGCCATTTTCGACAAGCTGAAGAGAGGATGCAAGGGATTGGGGCTGCCCATTAATTAATGTGTTATAGTTAACCCCACCATAGCTATGGTGATACACAAGTGGCAGGGGCAGCCAACAATGAAGCTCACAGATTTGAAGACACTCATCACATGTGCTGCATAGTCAAAGTGAGGTCTAGGATGAGTCTAAGGTACTGTATGTGAAGAAAGAGGTGCTTGGGATCAGGGTGCCATTTTGATATGACACAGATAGGGGGAGGGACAGGCTCTATGTTTTGAGGAAGTGCCAAAGAGCATAGATTGGGTTTGTGTGATGCTGAGAATTAGTTTGTTTAACGATAGCCAGTTGTACATTGATTTGAGATCTGCTGTCAGGCACTGGTTAATCTGATCTATATTTTTAGAGCTGGTATGGAGGAACAGATTGTCAGTATAAAGTATGGCTGAAGTGTGGGTTACACTATTTGTAATAGTGTTTGTGTGCAAGGCAAACAGCAGCTAGGTGAATATGGAGCCTCGGGGCCCCCATAGGGAGGGTGCAGGGTCCGAAAGAGAGGATGCATACAAGACATTCTAAGCTTTGTTTGGCACAAAGTTTTGAAACCAGGGGAGAGCAGTTTGTGAGATGCCCATGTCTGTAAGTTTGCATGTGAGTAAGGTGTGGTCGACAAGGTCAAACACTTTCATCAGATCAAGGAGTGGAAATGCTGTTTGTAAGAGTGAAAAGGGCTGTGGTGGTGCTGTGCCCTTTCTAAAATCCATGCTGTGTATAAGATATTAGGTTATGATCAAATAAGTAACTTATGATATGTGAGACCACTACCTTTTCTAATATTTTGTTTAGGGCAGGTGGAATTGCAATGGGCCTATAGTTATTCAGAATTCTGTGGTCTCCCTTCTTAAAGACTGGGACTACCCGGGCAATTTTCTATCCATCTGGCACTATGCCTGTAGAGAGGGATAGGTTCATTAATTTAGCTACTGGGGAGGCTAATTCCTTGGTGGCGATTTTCAGAAGTTTTGGTTCAACACCATCAAGACTAGCAGATTTGGAGTCAAGAATCCTCATAAGGAGTTTTTGGATGTCAGATGGCTGGACACACTTTAAGTAGAAGGGAGTTTGAGACTAGGTTAGTTTTTCCCTAGTGCAGTAGCTGGTTTGAAGGGCTGTAGGGGGCCCATCAGAGGAGACATTCACATATGAGGAGAGGTCAGAAAAGTGTGAGTTGAAAGCATTTTCTATTGTATAGTCATGCTATTATTGCAGTGCACTCCATTTAGAAGCATATCAGGGGGTGAGGGACTATCTTGTTTACCAAGCATTTTCTAAATTGTTTCCCAGAACAGCCTCAGATTTGGGGCTGTAGTACTAATTAGCATTCTGCAGTGATCACTTTTGTTGTTTCTGACCTCCCTGTTGCATTTGTTGCATAGCTCCCTATAAGCAGCCCAGTCCTAGACAGATGAGGAGGCCTTAAAGGCCTTCCATCTTTTGTCACTTTCTTCAGATTTTATCAGCAGCTTGTGGTCCAGCCATTTTGTTTGTGGGGCATGAGTCCTCCTCATGGTGGGTGGGACAAATTTATCTTGCTAAGTGGTTAACAAGATGGTAAGGAAAGTAACTGCAGAAATCGCATCAGTGGCATTATACAGGTAGGTCCATTCAGTATTTAATATGTCTTGCCTAAAGAGGTCAGGATCCAGGTTATCTTATTTTCAGAGGTGTATGATCCTTGGGTGGGGAGGCTTTAGTCAGTTTGGCTCACCATATGCAATAAATGGGAAATTGGTCGCTGAGGGCATCAGCATGGACTCCCAAAAATTTAAGTCTATCAGCCCTTATTGTGAGGATCCAGTCAATCAGTTTCTGTGTGTTGCCATTATTTGAGATCCAAGTGGGCTCAGTAATGACCTAGGTGAGATTTAGCATATTGAGGGAGTGTGCAACTTTTTTATTATCATCACTGAGCCAGTCTATATTAAAGTCTCCAAAAACAATGAATTCATTATTTTTGACTACAAAACTAATAGGCTGGATTAGGGAGGGGAGTAAGGACGAGCATCCAGCAGAGGGGGTGTATACACAAAAAAGGTGAAAACTTTTTTGCACCTCTTAGAGTACATTCACCATAGCAGCATTCCATTGGAGGTTCTGAAGAGAGGGGGTGAGCTGGTGCCATTAGATGTAGTTGAGATCTACAATAAAGGAGTATGCCAACTCCTTTTTTGGGGCCAGGGCGATCACAACTAATTATACTGTAACCCGGGAGAGCACATAGATTATCAGGTGTAGCTGGTTTTAGCCAAGTCTCAGTTATACCAAGGATATCAGATTGGTAGAGCATGGCCCATGCTAGAAGCTCATCACACCTTGGGACTAAACTTCTGATCTTGATAAAACTCCACTTCCAGCTAAACAGTCAGGTTCCATATGATAACAGTGATCACAGAAAGGTGATCACCTTTAGGGTAAGTGTACATCAAAGAAAATCAATTTTGGTAATGTAAACTCCCAACACACAGCAAAAGGGCACCGGAGACTTCGTCCCCCGCACCCCCCGTACTAAAGGATTCTCAGCTCCAGGTGGGGTGCATGTCAGGGGGTGCAAAAGCAGAACAAAACAAATCATGGCTGGGCACAACAAAACGAACTGGAGCTCAGAACTGAACCCGGCACCCTCGTAACTAGTCTACCACTAACCCACCACGCCACAGGGCCAGCTCTGCAGCCCACTGCCACAGTACACTTCACAAATCCTCCCTCCTCTTCTGCCCATCGCACACCATGCTCCCTCCCCCCATGCACATGTACATATAGTGACATCCTGTTGCTATATTCGTGGACCCCCCATCCAGTCACCCTCCCTGCCTGGTAGCCCTGTGCACAGGCACCACGATCGAGTCACCCTTTTAGAAAGCGCTCAATCGCGGTCGCCATAATCAGAGACTACCAACAGGCAGTCAGACATTTTGGAACAGATACTATGGGACTCTTTCAAAGTATTCCTCAGGGGATGCATCACTCATTTTGCATCCAAGGTAAATAAAGACAGGAAGATGAAAGTATCCAACCTTTTATTTATTTATTTATTTATTTATTTATTTATGAGATTAATCAGGCAGACATACTGAGCGGGGGATCACTCATTTCCAGATGTGACCTGGGGACAGTTACAAAGGGTATAAAGGACATGTATTTACAGGTTTTAACATAAACATTTGGGTACACAGGTATTTACAATGTTTAACCTAGGTACAGCGTATAAGCAAGGCAGAGACAATTAGGCACACAGGCAGTGTGAGAAAAACCTGCAACTGGCCACGGCATCAAAGCAATACAGAATACTTGAACATTTCTGACCCTAAGCTGCAGTAGGTGAGCAATAAGCGGAGCAATCACAAAGCAGGGGCACATGGGGCTATAGCTTGTGAGTGCTGGTAACAGTTGCATGAGTCAGAGAAATGCGCATGGAGAAGCCGGTTTAGGAGTCTTGGGTTAGGGGTGAGCCTAATGTCAGCAGGTAAATCATTCCAAAGTTTGGGCAGGTGATATTTGAAGGCTGCTTGTCCCTTGGATGAATGCATGAATGGAACTTGGAGGAGCCTAGAATCGGAGCTTCTGAGGGAGTAGGCTGAGGGTGGTTGGGATGATAAAGCAGAGCTAAGGTAAGGGGGTAGGGATTCGGACCAGAATTGCGCTATGGCTCTGGAGCCGTGGATCAGTCTCCAGGATGCAAGTGAGTGTAAGGCTAGGGAGCTGTATAGGTTACAGTGATGGGTTGTTAGGGGCAGTCCAAGATGAAGCAACAGAAAGAGTGGAAGAGGGTGTCCAGGCTGGCCAGGTTGGCTGCGGGTGCTGCGCCATAGACCACATCGCCATAATCAAGTATTATGAGAATCATTTTAAGCACTAATTCCTTGGGACTGTGGAGGCATGCACCTTTGTTGCGATATAGTGCACCCAGTTTGGGGTGCAGTTTTTTGTGTAGCGATTCGATGTGGGCTGAGAAATCTAAGTGTTGGTCAAGCCATACACCCAGGTATCTAAAAGAGGTGCAAGATTCTAGGGGAGACCCATCTAGGGTATGAAAGGCGGGAGGAGCAGCTAGGCATGTGAGTCGGGGTTGCATGACGAAAGTGAGGGAGACGGTTTTCTTAGCATTTAGGATTAATTGGTTGGACCTGAACCAACGTTGTATGGAATTGAAATCATTGTATTTTTTTATTTATTTAGCTTTTGTTGACCGGGTAAGTGCACTAGACAAATCCTGCCTATTTTCAGGCACAACCCGGGGGAGGGGGATACAGATGAATGCCGACTGACCTTGAACCAGATTAAGCTGTTGGTGGTATTTTTTTAGTGAATGAGGGAAATTTGGCTAGAACACCGGGGAAATTCCCCTACTCTTTTTTCGATAAGTGCCATGGGATCTTTAACATCCACCTGAACTACCACCAATCCAGGCAGATGGGACCTTGGTTTAACGTCTCATCTGAAAGACGGCACCTCAGAAGTGCAGCACCCCTCTCATGCTGCACTACAGTGTCAGTACTGGGATATTAACCCAAGTGCCAGATGTGGGAACTGAACCCACAGCCCACTGATCTCCCGGCCTCAGAGGCGAGTGTGCTACCTACTGAGCCACTGACACTAATCATGTTGGAGAGCAGCGGACACGACACCATAGGAGGGCCCAGAGGCGTACAGTATGGTATCATCTGCATACATTTGTATGGCTGAGTTTGTGCAGGCCATTTAGAAATACAGAAAATAATAGAGGGCCCAGGACTGAGCCTTGGGGAACCCCCAGGGAGACTGGGAGGGGGGCAGATATTTGGGAGCCAATTTTTACTGACTGGAGTCTGCCAGTCAGGTAGGCCTGAAATCAGCGAGTAACAAGGCTGGAGAGGCCTGCATCAGTTAGTTTTGATAGTAGCTTGGGTTGGGAGATGGTGTTGAAAGCCTTGGCCAGGTCTATGAAAATAGCCGAGGTGATGTGCCCCTTGTCCCTGCCTTATCAGATGTTATTTGTGAGTTTTAGGAGGGCGGTGATAGTGGAATGAGATTTATGGAACCCAGATTGATAAGGGGTGAAGAAGGAGGTAGAGTCAAGGTACTGTGTGAGCTGATCAAGAGCAAGATTTTCCTGAAGTTTGGCCAGTATTGGGAGAAAGGAGATTGGGCAGTAATTTCCAGGCATGGAGGGATCGCCACCTTTTGGGAGGGGGATAACAACTACCTGCTTCCATGCGGCTAGTATTTTAGCTAGGGAGAATGAGAGGTTCAGGAGGTCGGCAAGTGGGGTGGTGATGGCTGGTGCTGATAGGTGGAGGAGTTTGGTGTCCAGGCCTAAGGGACATTTGCCTTTGTTGGGGTTAAGAGCCCATAGTGCTTGTAGTACTTCAGCTGGGGTGACTGGGTGGAAGGAGAAAGTATTGGCAAGGGGGGAGTTCTGGGATTTCTGTGAAGTGCTAGGTGTGAGTGGGGTGAGTTGGTGGTTGGGTAGGAGGGACATGGCACAACTGGTGAAGAAGGTATTGAAGGCAGAGGCAACTACACTAGGGTCTGAGATGATGTTGCCAAGGATGGATAGGGTTGGGGTTGGTGGCTGGACTGGTGGAGTGAGTAGGGATTTGATAGTTTTCCAAAAGTTTGAAGGGTGGCTAAGGTTGGTGGAAAGAGCTGACTTGAAATAATTTTGTTTGGCCTGCCGTATAGATTTGGTGCAGGAGTTGCAGAGGGTACGGAATCTTTGTAGAGATACTTGGGTGCTGGATAGCTTATGTTTTTTCCAGGCGTGGTCCCTGGACCAACATCTGCTAATGATGTCATCGGTGACCCAGGGGAGATGGGAGCCCTTTACTCTTGTGCGTCTTAGAGGGGCGTGGTAGTCCCATACAGCAAGAAAGTTATTTCTGAACATATCGAAGGTGAGGTTAATGGTGGGTGCCTACTGTATGAAGGACCAGTCGATGTGAGCAAGGTCATTTAGGAGGGAAGGTAGACATAAGAATTTATAGGACCTCGTGAGGATCATCCTAGGGGGGTGTTTTGTGGGTTTGTGCACCTTCCTGACCATATATACCAAGTGGTGATCGCTTAAGGATTTGGGGAGGAGGCCGGCTTTAATAATCCTGTGGGGGTGGGATGTGAGGGCCCAGTCCAAGAAAGAGTGATTTAGCGTTTTAGGATTTAATAGGGTGGGTTGGTCAATTAGTTGGGAGAGGTTTAGGGTGGTAACTTTGGTCCGTAGCTTTGAGCAGTTGTTCGCTAGCCAGTTAAAATTGAAGTCATCGAGGATGTAGAGCTCGCCATCTGTGGCAATATACTTTAGTGTGGCTAGGTGGTCTAAGATGTCAGGCTAAGGGGTGGCAGGGGCAGAGTAAGTCCCCCTAATGTACACTGGGGAAGCATGAGGGAGAGCGAGCTTAACCATCAAGGATTCAACCTGTGGTGCAGGACCGGGGACCTGGACCGGGGTGAACTGGAACTTGGGGGAGATGAACATGGCAATGCCGCCTCCTTTCTTCTTGCCCAAATGGTCCTGCCTGATGAGTGAATAGCCAGGAATGGCTACTGCTGCATCATCATCATCATGGTGTGGTTTCAGCCATGTCTCAGATATAATGAAGATGTCTGGGCGTAGGGTTAGGGCAGTAAGTTGTAGCTCAGGAACTTTATTCATGATGCTGCAGATGTTGAGGTGCAGTAATCAGAGGCCCTTGGGGAGCGCTGGGGGGGAGTGGGAGAAGTAGGACCTGGGTTTGTTTCAACATCACCTGCCAAGAGGAGTAGCAGTGTGAGGTAGTGTATGGAAGTAGTCCATGTGGATCTGGACTTATGTATGGTGTGGGTATCTTGTGGGGTGGGAGGGGAGGCAGAAGTAGCCACATTTCATAGGACAAATAGCCCCTGAAAGAATGAAGGAGGGAGGATGGAGGCACTGAGCACTCAAGTAAGGGTGGGCATATGTGGCCATTGGTGAAGGGTGGATGGAGATGAGGGTGACGGGGGAGTGAGCAGAGTGTAATAAAGGTGATGGTTTGGTTCCTGCTGGGGCTGGGTTGCTGGGAGGGGTGGGAGAGAGGCTAGAGGAAATGTCAGGGAGAGAAATGGGAGGAGATAGAGGAGCATTGTGCCAAAATGATTGCTGCAACAAGCTAGGAACTGGGAGTAGTAGCCACTAGTGGTGGGTCTGTATAAGCTGCAAATGCTAAAGTGCGCCGATTGGTTTTATCGGGTCACCTAACAACCACTATATAACTGACAGCCAACCAAGGGTGGTGGTGGGGGCCGTGGGGAGCCAGCGCACGGCACCGGCGGGAACTAAATCACATACCGACTCCTCAAAATGGTGGCAGTTGAGGCCGCGCTTGCTCTGTACCTTTGAATCGCTCGGGGGCACAGTTGAAGGAGGCTGAAAAATAGCTGTATGCCTCAGACTCATATGTGGCTGAAAATGAAAGAAAGGTGTTTCAACTTAAATATACTGTATGTTGAACACTTTCATACATCAGAAAGCAGAAAGAACCATGTACAGCACTTTACTAGGCATTACTATTGGGAAAAGGGTGGAAATGCATCAAAATTACTAGCATACAGGATAAAGAAAAGGGCACCAGAAGCCTACATAGCTCAGGTAAGATCTCCAGGTGGCACCTTAACAGAAGACTGTAGGGAGATCAACACTATGTTCAGGGAGTTCTATAAGAGGCTGTATACAGTTCCTCTATGCACTGACCCTCAAAGTTAGTGCCTTTCTGAAAGACCTGGATCTTCTTCAAATCACAGACACAATGCAGCAGAGCCTCAAGCAACCTGTCTCCTTGGAAGAGGTGAAGCAGGTCATCCATTCAATGGCTAAGCATAATGCCCAAGTCCCAGACTGTATGGGTGTCAAATTTTTCAAGACCTTTGTAGAGGAAGTGACACTGCATTCATCCATTCAATAGCCAAGAATAAAACCCCAGGCCCAGACTGTCTGGGTGTGGATTTTTATCAGATCTTTGTACAGGAAGTAACACACTGCATCTACATAGACTAATTCATATGATAGGATGGGGGAATCTACCCCTAACTCTGCAAGAAGAAACCATCACAATTCTACCCAAACTGGTGAAGATCAACACCATCTGCTCCAGTTACAGGCCAAGTTCCCTGATCAATGTAACGCTAAAGTGATAGCCAAAGTGCTGGCAGCCAGATGGGAGAGGGTGCTAGCCTCCATAATACACTCTACATGGACAGCTTTATGAAGGGGAGAAAGGGGATGGACAACATCAGAGCCATGGTGATCATACTGCAGTAGGCTCAAAGACTGGACAACACTGCTGCCCTGGTTGCAATAGATACCAAGAAAGTATTTGGCTTGATGGAGTGGGAATATCTCCTTGTGGTGATAAGTTAATTTGGTATAGGTCCAAAGTTCATTTCCTGGGTTTCTAAGATATATACTGCTCTCAGAGCATTGGTACTTACCAATGACCTGTTATCCAATCAAATCAAATCAAATTTTATGTATAAAAAGTGCAACTCCAAATTGTTCAAAGCACTTGTACAGCGTAAGACACAGAACTTAAACACAAATGGATAAAATTAAAAACTATATAATTATTTAAAACCACTATCAATAAATCTAAAAATGTTCAAAAACTTGAAATGGTTATCATAAATAATCAGCTAATTTCAATTATTTAAAACCATATCAGTAGGTCTAGAAATAATCAAAAAAGGCCAAACTCAATAAATACGTCTTAAGAGTGATCTTAAAACTCCGAATGGTCAGGCACTCTCTCACCCGACGAGGTAGAGAGTTCCACAGAGCAGAGGCCACATAAGCAGATGAACAGGTCCCCGAGGTCTTAAGTCAAACCCTGGGAACCTGTAGCAATCCCTCGTTGGAGGAGTGAAGTGGGTGGTAGGAACAAAGGAGATCTTACAAGTACTGCCTGCCTGTGTAGGGCTTTATAGGTCAGTAACCTGACCTTGAACATGATCCACCACTGTACTGACAGCCAGTGCAGTCCATGGAGCACAGGCATGATATGGCAGGATCTTGAAGAGCAAGTCAACAGCCTGGCCACTGCCTTCTGCACCAGCTGAAAATGGCAGATATCAACCCCTGGAAGTCCTAGGTAAAGGGCATTGCAGTAGCCAAGGCAGGAGGTCATGAAGGCATGGAACAGAATTGGAAGATCGGTGGGCAGGACCAGACTTTTTATCCAGGCAATATTCCTCAGATGGTAAAAAGAAGTCTTGACAACAGCCGACACCTGCGATTTAAGAGTCAAACCATCATCAAAAATAACGCCCAGGGCCGGCCCAGTGGTGCTGAGGGTTGAGGTGCTGGACGCCACACCTTGCGCCATGCCGGCAACCCAGTTTCGGGAACAAGCCGGGAGTTGCCGGGGGTCATGGAGGGGAGATATTGAGTGTCCAGAGGACTGATCTCTCTTCCCGGGGGTGGGAGTGGGGAATGCTCGCTCATGGAGTGACCTCTGGCGGTGGCTGGGGGTTCACTGACTGAGCAAGTATGGTGCATGCCAGGGGGGAGGGCGGAGCTACGGCGCTACATTGCTGTGCTAAGCTGAGCTCTGCGGGGGTGGGGAAATGCAAGAAAAAGCCTCCTACTCACCGTTGAGATGACGGTGGCCCCGTGGACCCTCCCACATCCCAAATACAGGCCCAGACATGCCCAAGAACCCCTCTGGAGGACCTGACGAACTCATGGGTAAGACCCTTCACACTTAGGAGTAAGCCACCTAGGGGAGGGCGAAATTAGTCCCAGAGATGGTACCGGGGGTCAGGTCTGCCGGTGGATGCTCAGGGGAGGGAGTTAGGGAGATGCGAGGGGTTCAGGTTGGGAGTAGGGTGGAATCTGTGTGGGCACTCCTGAAGGATGCCCAGGGGTGTAGGTTGAATAAAAAAAATAAATAACGCCCAGATTCCACACTCAGTCAGAGGTCGCCAATTGGATGCCCCCAAGCCAGAGACTGGAGGGCTGTCCCACTGGCGATCCCATACCCTGATGACCTGGGTCCACTACCAACACCTCAGTTTTATCTGGGTTCAACCTCAGCCAGTTGGCACTCATCCAGTTTGCCTAGCTAGATGATTGAAAGCATGTAACCCTGTATTGTCCTCTATATACTATTAGTAGAGATAAATGGTTGAGAGGGCTGCTGGGTAATATGTTTTTACCACCAAATTTGATTCTATATGGTCTATTTAATTCAAAGGATGAGAATAAACTAAAGTCTCTGGCCGGTTATCTTGGATCTTTACACATTTAAGTTAACTAGTGATTAATGAATACTTGACCTTATCGATGTCTGTGCTTTATATTTGGAAGTCTGAATATCTGTACGATGGATTATAGAAATGTGATTGGTCATGGCCTATTGCCTAGATCTTAAATAATTTTTGCAATTGGTAATAATTAAATGTTAATATAGGACCATAGCACTTTATAGATGAAAGGTTGCCTAGAGATTTATCATGATTGGTGCATGTTCGCATTTGAGAGCTCATATTACTATGTAATTCTCATCTGTTTTTAATTTGTATTTTTTACATTGAAATGATATTTATATTGATCAGTAAAAACTAACTGAACTGAACACTCATCCAGTCCTGTATATTGGAGAAGCAGTTGTTAAACACCGAGATGGCTCCACCCTGTTCGAGCACAAAGGACATGCATAGCTGAGTATTATCTCCCAATGGCAGCATATACACTGGGAACAACATGGGTGACAAGATGGAGCCCTGTGGCACCCTGCAGTATAGGTGGAAAGGTGCCGAGGAATAAATCCCTGACACCACTCTCTAAGCCTTCCCCATGAGGAAAGATCAAAACCAGCTGAGGACTGTACCTGACAGTCCACAAATCAGCTGCAGGTGCTCCAACAACATGTCATGGTCCACAGTGTCAAATGCTGCAGAGAGATCAAGGAGGACCAAGATTGAACGAGTCCTCTGATCTCTCACTATTAGGAGATCATTTAATACCAGAACGAGTACCGTTTCAGTATTATGCCTCTTCCTAAATCCAGACTGAAGAGGATCATAGATATCATGGGTGGTCAAATGATCATCCATCTGCAACGCAACCACCTTCTCAATAACCTTACCCACAAAGTGCAGGTTAGAGATGGGTTTGTAGTTAGCCAGACAGTCCAGGTCAAGGGAGGCTTTTTTAAGGAGAGGTCTCATAACCGCCTCCTTCAGGGGGTCAGGATATACCCCTGTCTCCAATAACCTCCAGACTATCTCAGCTAGGACCGGAACAATTACCTCAACACACCCCAGCAAGAGGTGCGTTGGGCCCAGGTCCAAACTACAGTAGGTTAGTCACAAAGTCTGGATAATCCTCATCAATCAATCAATCAATCAATCAATCAAAATCTATATTTTGCCTGGTGGAACATCATTGAGACAAACTCATTTACAAGCTGGACCTGGGGCAAAACAATTGCCAACAGGGTTAACATATAACAGGTTGAGTGAACGTACATAACAATTACATAGTAATAATAACAACACAATAACATATAACCATTGCATGTGACAAGATACTTGAACCAGAACACAGCAATAGGTTCAACAGCAGGTAGTGCTATTTAATACAGTTGCATGGATACAGATATATGGGCATAAGGTAATGAGCTAAAGTTTATACAGTAAACATCTTTGGAGGAGTCATAGTGAGCAGGAGTGGCAGTTCCTCTAGCGTCAAAGTGCAAAGAAGATTGATATGTAAGAGTCCTTTGATAAGTACCATGGGCATGGCCTGGCAAATGGGGTGAGAAGAGGAGGGGGCTATAGGGAGTGGGGAGGGAAGGTCAGATGAGATAGGAGAGGGTTGGACATGATGGCCTAGGGAGGAAGGACTGTTCTAAGGGAGAACATGACAGATGCCACAGGCAATGTTTGGGGTTTAAGTCCAATATTTGAAGCAAAGACAGATCGTGGTGTTGGGACCTTGATTTGGACAATGACAGAAGGGAGGACTCAGATGATGCCTCAGGCAGTGGTTGAGGTTTAAGTCCAGAATTTAAAGCAGTAGCAAATCATGATGTTAAGACCTTGACTTGAAGCAATGACAGACCTCGGAGAAGGTCCTCAGGAACAAGGATTTGAATAGGGAGATGGTGACAGGGGAAGCGAGCCTTAAGGTTTTCTGGATCTTATTCCAGAGCATAGGAAGAGGGAAATTTATTGAAGCTCTACCAAAGCATGCTTTAACTTTAGGTATAGCCAGAGATAATATGGTAAGACTTCTGAGAGAATAGGCACTAGGGATGCAGGGAGTTAGGCAACTTGTGAGGTACTGAGGTAATTTATGAGTGATTGCCTTATATGTCCATAGAATAACATTATTTTGCTTCCTAAAGCTAAGGGAGCTCCAGCCTCTGGAAGAATAGAGGAAGCAGTGGTGCATGTCATAAGGGGCATCCGAAATGAACCTAAGGGATTTGTGGTATAGGGTATCAAGCTTGGAGAGGGCTGTGCTAGTACTATGGCCATATAGAAAGTCTGCGTAGTCTAGGAGAGGCAAGAAGGTATCTTGGACTAGAAGTTTTCTAGCCTTCTGGGTTAGTGAGTGCTTGATCCTGAAGAAAATACCGAGCCTTTGATGTAGTTTCTTAGTGAGTTCTTCAATGTGATCAATGAAGGACAATTTGTAGTCAATCCAGACCCCCAGGTATTTTAATTGTTCCACAAATGCCAGGGCTTCTCCCAAAAGGGTACTTATGTGAGGAACCCTACCTGTTTTTTTTTTTTGAGATGGGGGGGCAGTAGAGAGAAAATCATGGCCTTCGTTTTTTGGCATTGAGCAGGAGTTTCAAGTTGAGTAGATTTTTTTGGAGGATGTCGAAATCATTCTGGAGGTCCAAAATGGCTTGATCCAGAGTTGATCTGTCAATTTGTAGCACTGTATCATCAGTGAAGAGATGGATACTAGATGACTTTAGGCCACTGTCAATTTGATTAATATAAATGGCAGAGAAGTGGACCAAGTATGGATCATTGGGGGACACCTCTAAGGAGTATTTTTTTTTGGTGATAGGTCTTTTTCAGCCTTGACCTGCTGCTCTCTATCCACAAGATAGTTTGTGAACCAACCTAGGGCCAGGTTGTCCACGCCAACTTTCTTCAGGGTCACCGGGAGTAAATCATGGTCCACCGTGTCGCAAGCCTTGCTAAGGTTCAGAAACAAGGTGCATTATGTATTGTTTGTTATCAAGTGCATACTGCCAGTCATTTATAACCTTAGCAAGGGCAGTGTAGGTACTATGCATGGGATGGAAATCAGATTGAATTGGGTTTAGTAGATTAAAACTTTCCAGATGAGATCTGAGCTGTTCATTTACTACATTATCCAATAGGTTTGACAAGGCCGGTAGCAAGGAGATTGCGTGGTAATAATTTAGGTCGCAGGAGTCCCCTGATTTGAATAGAGGGATGGCATGGGCCATCTTCCAGACCTTGGGGAGGGAGCCCTGATTGAGAGACAAATTGAAAAGGTGGGTAATAGGGGGAGTCAAAATATAGTAGGCCAACTTTATGAATTAAGGCTCAATCACATCCATGCCAGCACCTTTCTTAGTATCAAGTTGAAGAAGGAGATCCTCAACCTGTTTGATGTTGACTGGACAGAAGGAGAAAGAGTGGTAAGGGTCAATAGATTCTGAATCATAACAATCAGATGACTGACTAAGGAACTGTGCCCTGATGGCATTTGCTGGGGAGGTATCAAAAGCCATCCCTGCTGTGGCAAAGTGATTTTTAAGGAGGTCAAGGATCTCATTTGTATCTATAGTGTGGATACCACCAGTCAAAATGTTGTGGGGAAGTGTGCCAGCACTGTTATGGCCTTCTACCTCCCTTAAAGTTTTCCAAAACATAGTAGCAGAGTTAGTGGATGCATTAAGCTCGGAGTGGAAATAACTAGACTTCGCTGCTCTGATAGTTTTCATGCAGAAATTCCTTGTGGTTCGGAAAGCAGACCAGTCTGGCCAATTTAGACTTTCTGGCTCTTTTCCAAAGAGCATCCCTATGCCATAAGGCAGTCTTTAGGTTATCCGTGAACTAGGGACAGGATTTTCTTTTGGTTCTGCTTTTGGTAACTGGGGCATGGAGGTCTAGGGTTCTGGTGAGTATTTCATGAAGTACCTCATGTGCCTCTTCCACAGAAGATGCAAGGTAAGATTTCTGACAGCATACTGGAGGTCATAGAAAAAAGCATCTGGTCAGAAGTTCTGTTTATGTCTCTTATGGATGTATTTAGAGGAAAAGGAGGTTTGGAGTTGTGTCGACCTTATGCATGCAATGGCACAGTGGTTGCTGATGTCGTTAAAGAATACTCCTGAATGGAAGAAGAGGTGAGGCTTGCTTACAAGGATTAGGTCAAGAAGGGAGCTACACTCTGGGTTTTTGGTGTTTCAGCAGGTAGCTTCATTAATGATCTGGGTAAGTCCATGGGCATCACAGAATTCTTTCAATGATAGGGAGACTGGAGAGAACCAGTCAAGGTTGAGGTCACCAATTATGGATACTTCTGATTAGGTTGTAGCTAGTATGTAACTTAGGTGTTTGAGCAGAGAGAGACAAGCTGAGGGGGGCCTATAGCACCCATTAATGCAGATACTGTAGAGGTTGATTTGGCTGGTTGAATTCTTAGCATGAGGCACTCAGACTCCTTAGGGACTATAGTCGTGTCCACCATAGTTGCGGTAATGTTGTCCTGGACATAGATGGTTACTCGCCTTCCCCAGGATTTCCTGTCAGTACAAAACAAGTTGTACAAAGGAATGTTAACCTAATAGTCCATGGTGGTTGGTCTTAGCCAAGTTTTGGAGATTACAAGAACATCAGGAACACAGTGGAGGGTCTAGGTTTTGATAGCATCAACCTTTTTCACAAGGCTGCAGGCATTCAAATGCAAAAATGATAACCTTTTAGTAAAGGTAGGTCAGTTGGGCAGGAATGGAGAGGGGGGGCCCGGGGTTTAATTTGACGTTACCAGGAGAGATAAGTAGCAGCAGGAGCATCTTTTTTATAGCACTAAGAAGTAGTTGGAATGGCCAAATTGTGCCCCTGAGGCATGGGCAGTTTTTCAAACTCTTCTCCGAGGCCAAACAGTAAGGCAAGGGGCAATAGTAAGCATTCAGAGTAGCTTTAATTGGAAGGGCAAACCCACGAGAGAGAGGCAGTTAGTACCCGAAGTGAGTACAGAAGTGTAAGGTAGTATGGAAGCCAGGTCGGGTAAGTGGCAGTGGGAGGGAAACATTTAGAAATTTGTGTATAAGATTTAGGTAGCCTGTGAATATGCATGGGTGTTGAAAATTTTGTGGGTTTAGAGACCCACGGTAAGTGACTGTTACACTAATAAGTAGAAATCCTATGCTGAATGGATGAAGCAGCATTTTTGCAGTTAAATTTGAGCACGAGAGAGGATCACCCCTTTAAGAAGTTGCAGGAAAGGAGAGTCCCTGTAAGAAGTTGCTATAATTGACTAGTGTGAGACCTCAGTGGGCGGGGATCACTGAGGAAGTGTATTTAAGAAAGGAGGGAGTGGGGTGGGGTGGTGGGCAAAAAACTCCAGAGAGCAGTACAGCAAGGCAGTGGGTGAGCTGTGATTTGAAAAAGGAGCCTTGGGTGCTTGCTTTCTCAATGGAGATCTGCAGCATTCAATCAGGAAAGGCCACAGTCTCCAGGAGCCAATCCAATTATGGGGATTGAAGCCTGACAGCTCCGAGCTAGGAGCTGACCAATCGTACCTGCTTTCCTTGGTCAGGGGGTGATGGGCTGGATGCAGAGATCTGGCCACCAGCAGGTAGCAGTGCCAGGGCTGCTCAGCTGAAGTGGAGAGCCTGATTTGGGCTTGTGGCTAAAAAAGAGAAGAGAAAAAAAGGTGGTCCGTTTGTTAAAAAGTAAAATACAAAGCTCAAGTAAATTGGTGGGAGGGCCCTGGGCAATTTAGTGCTGAGGGAAGAAGTAGGTGCAAATAGTGGGAGAGAAAGGGTTTCTTCAGAGAGGTCTGGTTAAAGGTGCCAGGTGGGAATTTAACAAAACAAAATGCTGGTTCAGGAGGTTGAAGGAGGGGGAGGCCCCTTGAATGAGACCAGGGAGAGCTGGAATGAGGCGTGTGGTAGTGAGGACTCAGGGCAGTCTGGAATGGGTAGAGAAGATGGCCAAAAATGTCAGGCAATATTTACAGAATATGCTGGTTCAGGGGGGTGTCAGGAGAGGGAAACAGGTCCAGTAGATGGCAGAGAAATAGTGTGTGGAACAGCAAAAACGAAATGCAAAAGGGAAAAAGCAAGTGAAAAAGGGGAACAAAGAAGGCAGTCCAAGGAGGAATGAGAGCAACTGTAATGGGAAAAGAGTATGGCAGAAAAACAGCAGGCAGTAGTCAGTTGTTCAAGCTATCCTACAATATTGTCAATTAGTTCAGCAGTAAAAATTCAGTAGTACAAGCAGTAAGCTATATAGATGTCAGGCAGTCAGTTAAGTTTCTCTACAACTCTGCTATGCTCTGGAAGGCAATTCCTACATATACAGTGCAGTAGTTTAAAGGTAAAATGTTTAAGCGGTAAAAATATTCAACAGTACAAGCCATAAGCTATATAGAAGTCAGGCCTAGCTAGTACAGCAGGCCAAACAGCAGAAAATTTTAAGAAGAAAAACAAATAATTTCCACATGAGCTGCAAATTCAGAAAAAAAAAACTGTCCAGAGAGCAGTACAGCAAGGCAGTGGCCAAGCTGTGATTTGAAAAAGGTGCCTTGGGTGCTTGCTTTCTCAATGGGGATCTGCAGCATCCAATTGGGAAGTGGCCACAGTCACCAGGAGCCAGTCCAATTATGGGGATTGAAGCCTGACAGCTCCGAGCTAGGTGCTGATCAATCGTACCTGCTTTCCTTGGTCAGGGTGGTGGGCTGAATACAGATGTCCAACCACTGGCAGGTATCAGTGCCAGGGCCGCTCAGTTGAAGTAGAGAGCCTGATTTGGGCTTGTGGCTGCTATCCTTGGTCAGGGGGTGGTGGACTGGATGCAGAGGTCTGGCCACGGGCAGGTAGCAGTGCTGGTGCCAATGATGTCAGTGATCGCCAGCCGGTCGAAGTCAGACCAGTTAAACTGGGTGCTCGCATCCTCCTGTCAACCTCCGTAACAACCAATGGAGGGGGCCGGACAGATTCCAGATCTGATAGTGGCAAAATTATCTGTGAAAAAGGGAGCAAACTCATCATACTCATTTTGTGAAAATGCTCCCCCAGACTGAAAACAGATTGGATTGCACAATCTGTCTACAGTCCAGAAGAGCTGAGCCAGTCAAGTTTGAGCAGTGGCAATCTCCCTGGACAGGAACTCTGCCTTCTTACAGGAGACTGCTGATTGATAGTCCTCTAAGTTTGCCATCAATCAGATCTGTTTTCCTCCAATGCCTCTATAACCTTTGTCTCACTCTCCTTAACTCCTTCAAGGTCCCATCAAACCAAGGGGACCATGGGCGAAGAGTGAGGGGCCAAACACAGACAGGTGCTATAGAATCCAAGGCCACCGCCACCGCCTTTTTATAGGCATGTACCAGATCCTCTGGATCCAAACTTTCACTCATCATACTCGATATGTCAAGCACCACCATTAGATCGTTTGGGGTCACACCCCTTAAAGGGCATTACCGGACCATCTTCTTAGGTGCAGGTCTATTGGGGGGAGCCACAAAACTGAACCCTATGGTGTGATGGTCTGACCATCTGACTGATTCCACCACCTGGTTGGAGATCTCCATCCCCAGAAGGAACACCAGATCCAACGAGTGACCATGATTGTGGGTTGCAGAAGTAATTACCAGTGTAAGGCCCAACAACGTCATCAGTTGGAGGAAGTCTTGACCAAAGTGCAAGAGTTCATCGTCAACCCAGGCATTGAAGTCCCCCAGAATTAACCATCTGGGGGACTTCAACACTATGTCAATGATGAAGTCTTTGACTTCCTGCAGGAATTCCTTCTCACCACCGGGTGGACAGTAAATGAGAAGTATCCTGCACCCACGATACACTCAAAGGATGTGGTTGTCCCCACTGGAACATCCACAAGGCCCAGTTCCAATTTAAAACAAATGGCTACACCCCCACCCCTATGATCCACCCTCAGGCAGTGTATCACTGAGTACCTGGCTGAAACTGCTGATGCCAGTACTGGGCCAGCATTTTCATCCAGCCAGGTCTCAATGATGCAAGCAAGGTCAGATGTACCGATAAGATCCGCTATCACAGCGGTCTTGTTTTTTATAGACCTTGCATTGCACAATACCACCTGAGTAGGATGGGCAGCCAAGAAAGACCATGGAAGACTACTTTCATACATAAAGTAGAGCCCTTGGGTATGGGAACCAGGTAGGAAACATCCCTATCCTGATCCATTTTGCCCCAGGGTGTCTCCCTGTCACCACAACCTCAATCTACCCACTCCACTCCACTCCTCCACCAGGCTCAGTCCCCCCTTCTTCATCCTTCTAGCTATCCCCAAGGCCCGACAACGTCTATATACCTCAGCTGATAAAGGGGGACAGCTAAAAAGGCAGAAGTCCCTGAACCTGGTGGGAGAGTAGTGCCTGATCATCTGTGCTCTCTGCCAGCACATCTTTAACTAACAGCAGCCAAACAGCAAGCAACCAGCACATAATCCTGTATCATATACACTGACATAACCATATACCATCCAATCCACAAAAATCCCGCAATCTCCCAACAAATTCAACAATTCCTTCTACCCTCCCCAAAATTTAAAAAAACACAAACAATAACCCCAATCTATCTAAAACTTAACAAACTAAATAAAAACACATACTGTAAACAAACAAAAAATGTAAAATAGAATAAAGTTCTATGGTAGTTTTGCCAGTCTTTCCATAGATTAATGGGAGTCGCTGATTCTCTTGAGCAGTATTAATAGCAGTCCGTCAGAACACCCACTTCTTCAGGCCAATGAAACCCAGAAAAAGCTCTACTAAAAGTTTAACTCTTGGAGGTGTGGCCTGGCAACCAAAATGGTAGCAAGCTAATTTTGTAAGGGAGAAACATCTGACCACTATCTACAAGAATCCTACAATAGCAACTGACCTGGAGAAGGAAAAAATAGCAGATTCAGGAACTGGAGTTTTGGAGCTGCAATCCACTCTAACAATTAAGAAAAAATTGGTCCTGGGCAGTGGAGATATTTAATTTAATAGAATGAACAGTAAGTGCCTGATGGCATCTGCAGCAGGCCAGGCACAGCAGCGGAGTCCCAGCTGGCATGATCCCACTTCAAAGCTCTGAGGTACCTCTGGCCACAGGGCTCACATCGTGCAAATGGCATCTACAAATCCAGAACTTACCCCAGCGGCTGAATTTGCAAGAATCACCAGTATGCTAGATAGGGTAATCTCTGATACAGCTGAACTTAAACTAACAACTACAAGGACTAATGAAGCATTACATCTAGTGACTCAGTGAGTTCTAAACTGGAGGAATAATTCGGCAGCATGACCAGCAGCTACACCACCAAAATGCCATTATTCATGAACAGCAGCAGCAAATTGGCTATTTGATGTCCAAGGTGGACGACATAGAAAATCGCTCCAGAAGGAACAATGTTAGAGTTGTGGGCATTCTGGGGGGCATGGAAGGATGGGACATGATAGCTTTCCTACAATCTGCCATCCCTGGTATGTTAAAGATGGACAATAATACAACTTTGGAGCTTGGGGGCCGGGGCTCACAGAAGTCTGGCCCCAATACTCACTGACAGGAGAGACCCCGACCCATTCTGGTCCACTTTCTCAGATACCCTGTAAAAGAACACTGCATACTGCCAGAGAGCTTAAGCAACTTGAATGGCAGGGACATGCTGTATAGCTTTACCAGGACTTTTCTTACAAGCTCTCGAAGAAATGGAGAACATACGCAAAGGTGAAGAAAAGGCTGTTCCAGCTGAACATACAAGTGGCTCTTAGGTACCTGGCTATGTTAAGAGTGACTTTTAATAGTGAACACTTAATGTTTAACTCCCCCAAGAAGTTGAGCTGTTTTTAAATGATATTCAGAGACACAGGGAGGGGCTAGTGAACCACCAAGCTGTCCAGCGTACATCACTCTGGCTGCCTATGGAGATTGTGTCTGAGGAGCCACTGCCCAGTACACTACCACCACAAGTTAATAACGGGGTGGATGAGCCTTGGCAAAAAGTCCAGACGGACAGACAGAAAAAACAGTTCAAACACTCTGCTACATCCAAAGCCCTGCTCAGAAGAAACAGATCCAGGAGACAGCAAAGACTCCAAATTTTATCCGACACAAGAAGTGTGTCCCCCGGTGACACTCCAATCACAACTGCCAATCGGTATAATGCCCTTCGAGAGCTGTCTCCTACTGCCTTGAACCTCCCAACAAAAGTGCCACCGACATCCCTTAAATCCAACTCAACAGAGGAGACACTAACAGATTGGACCCCCACTGTGCCAGGAGTGGGCAAACTGCATGGAGGAGCAACAGGAGTTCGCTGACCCAAATCCTGGGGGAGAAAAATCTCTTGACTTAATGCCACACAAAAATCCCTTTTGGCTCTGGTTGTATGTCCTGGATCAATGGCGAGACAGGCAAGTTGTTCAGTTTACTCCTGTTGACTGTTAATAGATTGGCCCAAGGGACACCTCTCTAACATTGCGGCAAAGGGGAGCCTTTTCAGGAGCCACAAGGAGCTCTCAATGACATTAACTTTCTGAAAATCCAATTTGAATAGAACTGCATGGGCTCTGCCACACTGTCACTTTGTGGGAAAACTTTAACTCCTCTAGCAACCCCAGCCAATCCCGTAAAGCATCTCTAGCCTGTTGAAGCTCGAGCAGGATGTTGAAATCTGGGATGCTACTCCCAGGTATGGAGCCAATGCAACTTGCTTCATGTGTTGTTTGGCAGGAGAGTTTCCTTTTTTTCAGCAATGCGAGTGTGTACTGTCCCTCTCAGTATTTCCCTTTGAAAACCAGACTTACCTGGTCTTTTTCTCCAAACTATGGGGTGGGCTCCCTTGTTGTGGTGTAAATTCTGTGCGATTGTCCACCTCACAGTCAAATGGAGCACTGGTCTGCTCTTATTCCCCGAAGCACGCTGTGTTGGGATGATCACACGGTGCACCCATTTTATGTTTGCCTGCACACAGCTCCATGACTGGGGAAATGCAGCCTCAATGAGCTCTTCGACCAAGGGAATATGAGAGACCTGGAATTTTGAATTGGGATAACACTAAGCCTCTCTCACACTTGCAGGGGAAGGAATATTACTGTCTTGCTGCAAAAGGGTAATGGGCTGCTGCCTGAGATAAGTAGAGGGCAGTGAGAACCAGGGATATATACACAGTGTTCATATAAAAAGAGGCACAGGTGTTCCAACCCTACTGCTCAGTGACATTGACATGGATGGGAGTCCTCCTCTCTTGAAGTTTGCCCTCCACTCCCAGCCTTCCAGTATGCCATATGGTTTAGCTTGCTTACACAAAATGTTACAGTGCAGCTGCATGGATAGGTGGGAGGGACAGGAGGCTACCCCAAGGGAAGGCTCTGCCCACAATCTCTCCTAAGTGCCCCTGCCCATGGTAAGAACTAGTGGTGGGTGAAGTGGGCTCAATCTGCTCTGCGAAGTGATTTGTGGAACAAAGGCAGATTCACAGAGTGCTCCGCAATGCAAAGTGGAGTACTTCACGTTATAATGAGTAACGCAAAGTCCATTGAAAACAATGACTTCACATTCCTCCACCTTCCCAGACCACTACTCCACCAAATATTAAGGCTAAGTGCATTGAAAGCAATGCACTTCGCTCACTTTGCCTTGTTTTTGAACTCCGAAGGTGAATTTTGCAGTGATTTATGGGATTTCAGGTCACATGGGCTCTATATTGATCTGCACAGCCTCAGTTCGGGGTAGTATGTATAGGAAGGAGTAGGAGACAGCGTGCTTTGAGAGCTGTCTGTGATTGAAACCTTCTAAAAGCTGTTAAAAAAGTGTTGTGTTTTTTGGGGGGCTCAAACTTTAGTTCATCAATTGTAGGAAACCCACCTGTGCTCATATCATCTAACATTTTGGTTTTTGTGTGGATTCTGAATGCTATTGTCCACATTGAGTGTGTGTAGTGAAAGACAGTGAAAGTGTGCTGGGGGGGGCGTATCTGTGGTGTAGGTAGATTTAAGTTGGAGAAATAGTGATTTCTTTATTTTTTTGTTATATTTTTGTTATATAACTGACTGTATTAATGTACACACAGTAATATTGTCAGTAATTGCTGAAATTTTCTTGCTGATTGTGAGTTGTGTGGATCTGGTGCAGCAGTTCATAATTTTTCAGGTTGTTTACATTACAATACGTGGCATATTACTGAACTTTTCAATTTGCTATGCGTTACTCATTCAGCATTGTAGACAAACTGTTCTGTGTGTGAGTGTGTGTGCGGTGTTGCGTGACATCACATAATACACCTTTTGTTGTGCCATAGACTAGTGTAATTGCAGGTGCAGCAGTGTGAACCTGCTATCCACTGCAGCTGCATGATTTTGTACTGCGATCATGGTATCTGTTTTTTGTTTTGCTGCTTGTACTGCTGTAAAAATCTGCAGTCAGTGCCCCCCCCACCCCCACCGGCAAAAGGAATGTTTTATCAGATTGGATTATTTTTGTGACCTCATCAGCACCACTGGTTACTGAAGTTGTTTTCATTGCATGACAGACTAGTCTCTTATCTGATGCCGAAGCTACAGTTGTTTTTTTGGCTTCACATCCAGCATCCCCCCCAGTCAGAGAGTGAATGTATCAAAATCTAAATTTGGTTATAATACTGTGGTTGATCCCCCAAAATGCCCGCAAAGAGACGTGCAAGAAGAGCTGTTTCTCGCCATGGCAATGCTGGCAGTAAGATAGTCTGTGGGCATGGTAGGACGCAGATGCAGAAGAGCATTGCTGATGTGAGGAAAGGTATTTCTCCTGCAATGTTTTTTACAGCCCAATCAGTAGCTTCACTCATAGTTGGAGGAGGTGATGGTTTCCCAGCCGGTGGTGTTAGTGTTACTGGTGTTAGTGGTGGTGGTAGTATTAGTATTGGTGCATCAAGTTCAAATTCAGACCAGTGTACCGTATCCAAAAATATTGAGTGTGAAGCAGTGCATGTGAGTGGCAGCGTAGATTATGTCATACTTCCCAGTAACATCCCAGTAACTGAACCTGAAGATTCTGATAATCATGTCAACAATAGCATACAATGTGATATTCCGTCTATCGTGGCAGTTAATGTCATGCATTTTCCATGAAGTGATTCACAGAGTGATGAAAAAATATCAGGTGATGGTGGTGTAGACGCTGATGATGAATGTGACGATGACGATGATGTTGCTGTTGTTGCAACATGCAGTCCACATGCTAGCATCCAAGCAGAAGATATGGATGTGTGTGACACTGATGAATAAGATAATGATGTAATTGACCCCAGTTGGGAACTGGAGAAAAAGAAATTCAAAGTGGCTGTGTCTGAGTCTGTTTGCAGAAACCCCCGTAAAAAGTTGTGATTTACCAGTTTTAGTTGATGATAATGACCCAGTAATAAATATGATAGGTAGTCGTGGTGGTCAGTTGCAGTCCAGGTGTGCACTGCCCAAAATATCACGTGCCCCCAGTTCAGTGCTTAAAATAACGGACTTAAGTATGACACATCATGGACATGTTAAAAGCAGAGCATCACAATACCTTGTTTGGGATTTTTTTTTCAAGATGCAAATGATGAGTCAGTTGCAATCTGCCAGGTTTGCCATGTGCGCGTGAGTCGAGGTAAAAAGTGGAGCCATCTGGGCACAGGAGGACGGCATACGCACCTTAAGAATAGACGCTTGGTACTATGGACCCAGCACAAGCTGGCAGCTAATACCACAGTGGGGTGTTCACACTCGTTATCGGCAACCATAGAGAGCATGTTATCCCCTTTCATGACTGTTAAGTCCAGTAGTAAATTAAACATGTGCAGTACTGAGGAAATAAGAGCAGAGGATTACTTCAGGCATGATGAGGTGGAGGACCATAATGACTTTGAAATGTTGCCCAGTGCTGGTGAGAGTAGCTGTTTTTGTGGTGGTGGCAGTGCTGGTGAATGCAGTATGTCTAGTGCAAGTGGTACATCAACCCTGGTTGGAAAATCTGGCAAAATAACTGCATTTCTGGGTTTGTCATCATCACCTGTGCAACCGTCTTCATCAAATGTCCACACTCCACCCCCTGCCAATGCCATTCATCACAGAGCACAACCATTTGTGATCACACTCCATGTAAAACATTTAAGTCAGCCCACGTTACAGAGTGTTTTTGCGCATAAGCTGAAGTACCCCCCCCCCAAATCATACAGTGTCACGTGAACTTAATGCTGCTGTGTTGATCTTTTGCCCTTCTCCTTTGTGGAGAATTCTGGGTTCTGGCGGTTTGCTGCACGTGCCTGTCCAAAATGGAAAGTCCCATCCAGGACATACTTTTCTACCCGTGCTGTCCTTGAGTTGTTCTGCACTGTGTCCGACTTTGTAAGACATGCCCTTCAAC
This sequence comes from Neoceratodus forsteri, assembly GCA_016271365.2. Classification (NCBI taxonomy): domain Eukaryota; kingdom Metazoa; phylum Chordata; order Ceratodontiformes; family Ceratodontidae; genus Neoceratodus; species Neoceratodus forsteri. The sequence goes on along the minus strand of CM057458.1, from coordinate 1,346,252,796 downwards.
ATTCCTCTTCTCCATTCATCCATTTAAGTATGGATATGTGGACAAGCGACAAAACAGCGGGGAGTTCATATTTTTTTTTTTTGAAATTACCATTTATCTCCTCCTTACTGCCTACTAGCCCCGACTCCTCGTGACAATCAATGAGTCATCCTCCTACCACACACCCACCAGGACTCACCTCTTGCTCCTCCATGGAGCTTCAGTTTTCCCCCCGAGCGGGGACGAGGCCGGGTACTACACCCCATAATCCTTCATCTCATCAGGCTGAGAGGGTGCTCCTGGTGAGCGGGGCACATCGGAGGCACGCTCTGGAAAGTCCATTTCCCCAGAGCCAGCAGGTGTGTTTCCACCTTTTCTCCCTCCCCCTACAGTGTTCAACCCCTGACGTCAAGGCGGCAAGCACCGACATCTGCACTGGAAAGCGGCTGCCCGTTCCCTGCAATTGGGGCTTGTAGTAAAAGTGCTCAGGCTGTGGCCTCAACCCACCCCGGAGAAGGCAAGCTGTCATTGGATGCTCAAGCTTATCTTCTCCCGGCCGACCCACCAGCGACCCAAGTCCACTCCCGAACCCGGGTCACCGGCGTGGAGCAAGGTGTGGCATCCAGTGCTTCAACCCTCAGCACCACTGGGCCGGCTGGGGAGTTCATATTTGTGTATAACTGCACACTGGGTGCAGGCGCCGGGGGTTGTTTGTGATGTTGATAGTGTGAATAATCAGTGCAGTAAGGTGGATTGTCGCGATAGCAATCTTCCAGGAATTCAACAGCATGCAACAATTGCTATGAGCAATGTGACCTGTTCACACACTGGTGAGAACATGTTGGATGTGGTACTGACTGAAACTGGCAAATGGCTAAATCCTCTGTCCCTGACAGCTGGGTTCATAGCAAGTGACAATGGGTCAAATGTGGTGAAATGAATCACAAATGATGTTTTTTTTTCGTGTTCCATGCATGGCCCATTGTTTAAATCTTGTGGTGCAGGAGTTTCTGCAGCACTCTGTTGTAAAGGAAATGCTGAGCATTGCACGACGTATCTTCTCTCACTTTTCAAGATCTGGAAAGGCCCGTGACCAACTGCAGCAGTTGCAGATACAAAACAGCCTGCCTCAGCACCGCTTGAAGCTGGAAGTTGTCACCCGATGGAACTCCACTTTATACATGGCAGAGAGGTTGTATGAACAATACAAAGCCATCTCAGAATATCTTGTGATGCACACTAGCCATGACAGTTCCAGGGCCTCCATGTCTATGACGACTGAACAGTGGCTCCTCATGGACTCTGTAATAACAATTTTGTGGCCTTTTGAACATGCCACACAGGCAGTGGAGTGGTGAGTCTGCTTCCATTAGCCAATCAATTCCACTGCTGCGGGTGCAGAGGCAGGCATTGGTGAATGTACAACATGGCTTTGATGTTGCCAGAGACAGTGGTAGCAGTATGTTGCTGCAACATATGCTGACAGTATTCGACCAGAATCATCACATTGTGAGCATTCAGCGTAGTGACTACTTTGCCATAGCAACAATGCTGGACCCACGATACAAATGTGGAATTGCATTGGTACTGGAGGGAGGGCCTGAACAGGTAAAAAAATATCAGTTGTTAACTGGTGAGCTTGTTCATGGGGCACAGTGGTCATGTACCAAGGTCAGCAAACCTCAGCAGCATAATCCGGCTGAAGGTGTACCTGTAGGACTATTAAGCATATCCTATAAGGGGAAGGGGACAATTGTTCCAGGTGGTCTGTCATCCAAAGGGGCTGGCATCAACCTGCTTTGGGAAGCTTTGTCCCAAGTGGGTATTTGTGAAATAAATGATTCAGGAGAACAGGATGATGCATCAACAACTGGACTTAGTGTGGCTCAGAGAATGGTTGAGTCATATTTGTCTGAAAACAGGCATCTGACAATAACCGAAGATCCTCTTTTGTAGTGGAGTGGAAAGTTCAATGAATGGCCAGAGCTGACTGCAGTGGCACTGAAGTACCTCATATGCCCACCCTCCACTGTAAGTGTTGAGAGGGTATTCAGCTCAGCAGGTGCAATAGTCAGGGATCATCAGACAAACCTGTCTCCTGTAAATGTTAGTTTGCTAACATTCATTAAAATGAATGAGAGGCACATACCAGCAAAGACTGAAACCTCGGTATTCATACCCGGCCTAGTCATCGTGGTTTTGGTGATGTGGAAATAGAGCATCCTAGTGACACTGGCGGAGGCTGCCTGAACCGGCCCACCACTGACGTAGATGATGACACAGTGGAGAAAGAATTTCCCAATGGTCAGACTTCAGACATAGATGACTGCAAGGGAAGCTTTCTTTATGAGGATGATGATGTGGTTAATGTTGGCAGGTTTTAACTGAAGTTGTTAAAAGGCGGTGTGCCACCCAGGACCACCAACACCACCATGGGGACTGATGTTAGCCACTGCCACCACTGAACATGAGTATGTCTGAGCTCCAGATCACCACCACTGGGACTGGTGTTAGCCACTGCCACCACTGAGCATGAGTCTGTCTGACCCCCAGACCACCACCACTGGGACTGATGTTAGCCACTGCCACCACTGAGCATGAGTCTGTCTGATCCCTGGACCACCACCTCCAGGACTGATGTTAGCCACAGCCACCACTGAGCATGAGTCAGTCTGACCCCCAGACAACCACCACCAGGACTGATGTTAGCCACTGCCACCACTGAGCATGAGACTGTCTGCCCCCTAGACCACCTCCACCACCACCAGGACTGATGTTTGCCACTGCCACTGCCACCATGAGTCTGTCTGACCCCTGGATCACCACCAGCGGGACTGATGTTAGCCACTGCCACCACTGAGCATGAGTCTGTCTGACCCTCGGACCACCACCACTGGGACTGAAGTTAGCCACTGCCACCACTGAGCATGAGTCTGTCCACCCCCCAGACCACCTCCACCACCACCGAGACTGATGTTAGCCACTGCCATCACTGAGCATTAGTCTGTCCGCCCCCGGACCACCTCCACCACCACCGGGACTGATGTCAGACACTGCCACAATGAGTCTGTCTGACCCCTGGACCACCATCGCCGGGACTGATGTTAGCCACTGCCACCACTGAGCATGAGTCTGTCTGGACCACCACATCCATCAGCCGCACACACAAAGCTTCTTAATATTTAAACGATTAAGTGAGTATGTGTACTCATGTTTGTTATGCTGTTTCACTTCCTTTAGTTGTATGTTTCGTTTTCTGTAGCTTTTCAGAGCCGCTATGGTAAAACACATATGGTACACTTATATTTTTTTTTTAAAGGTTAACAAAAAAAGTCTCCATCACTAAAACTCATTGGGAATGGTACTGCAGCCGTACCGTACAGAGAGGAACCTATGGAATATCCATGCGAAATCCATTCTGGTAAGTATGAAGATTTTATTTCATCTGTTTCATTGTTTTGGAAAGATTGCAGCAAATATTGCACACAGGTTGTGTTAGTTGACAAGATGTGGGTTTGAAATGTAGCTTGACTTGAGATTGAGAACCAGGGAGGGACAAATAACCATTAAGTTGTAAGAAGTCATTCATTTCTTTTTTTAGGAAACTTCCAGATGCTTTGTTGTTCTGTCAAAGTGACCTTATCCAAAAAAGTTCTTCAACATCATCAGGCACCCCCCTCCCCCGGGCTTGGGCACACCATTCAACATGCAGAAGTTGTTTCATTAGATGACCATGACCATCATTAACAACTGGACTCCAGAAGGATGCAGGTAAGATCTGTGAAGAAGTAACAAAATTAGAAACCATTACAGACAAACCTGCAAATATGATTCCCCCTCACCAACAGTTTCTGTGACCTGTGATACAGAACAATATCATGAGTACATGTCCATGTCAACCCCCCATCCTCACCTACAAAATACACAAACATATATCTATATATATCTACTCGCCAAGGCTACTGTTAGTGTACAGCAAAAGGACACCCTTCCATCCACTTGAGATGATCACATTGCATTTGCTAGAATCACCTCACAGAACACATTGGACCAGCAACAGGATGCTCACGGTCATCATTTTATTCTGGAGAACTTTGTATGTGCTGAAACACTCTCATTTCACTGTGTTACCACTTGTCAATTTTCTGTACACAAGGAGGATGTGTTTTGGGCCTGCAGAAAAAATCTGGGGACTCTGTGCCACCACTGCACACATGACTGAGTGTGCCATTAATTCTGGGGATGCATTTTGTGTGTTGTGTGATTGTTGTGAGCTCATGATGTAATACTGACAACTGACATTATCAATTAAAGCAGCATTGCAAGAATGTCGTGACAATTTTGAACTGTATTTTTTATGCTACTTTACGTTGCCACAGCCACTAGTTACTCCGAGTTGTGACTTGAATAATACGTTTCTTTTCACATTTTCTGTCTGCTTTACTTAATTGACTACTTTTTTTTCATGTATGAAAAGAGAAATGAGCATGCCTTTCAATATTGTTCTGATCAGATTTGTATTTATTTACAGCTGCTTTTCAATAAATATTGTTCCGTGGTGTCATAAAACACTGCCTGCTGCCTAACTGTTAATTTAGAACAGAAGTGATATATAACAACTAACTGATGTGATGGAGAAAAGCAGAGGAAAACAATGACAAAGATCTGGTCAGCACCAATTTAAAAGGAATGTTCCTTTCATTATTTCACACATGAATTAAGGTAGTACAGCAGACTCAACTACTGGAAATTCTCGTATCATTCCAGTCAGGATGTAAGTAAAGGAAGCTGTAACATAGCATTAAAAAATATAGGTCAGAGATTTCAACAGATTGTTGTGCTGCTGCTTTACAGAGATTCACCATGTTACATAGTTATGGTGATGCACATAACCTAATATGTGGGGGCCTTACTTCCAGTGGAATATTTCTTCCTCCACAGAGAGCAATATATTTCTGAGAAAACTGCCTGTAATTTCATTACAGTGTGTCACGTGTCGGAGGAATTCCCATTCAGAAAAGCCACCCACATTCTGTCCTCCTTTCTCAGCAACGTTAGGATGTGATGCCAGGGGAGCGCAGGTGCATGCTCCACTATAGTGAATGTCCAGCAGCTATCCCAATGTTTCATTATGTTATAAGGTTCACTTTGTGGTGAAATGTGGGAATCTTTCCACTAACAAGGTTCTTCTTACTGGAAATGTGCCCACACGTTTCACCACAAACTGACCATTGTAACATAAAGAAACATTCGGAAAGCTGCCGGACAATCGGACATTCGCTGTAGCGGAGCAAGCACCTGCGGTCTCCCTGGCATCACGTCATAACGTTGCTGAGAAGGTGGGCAGAATGTGGGCGGCTTTTCAGAATGGGAATTCTTCCATCACATGACACACTGTAATGAAATTATGGGTGGTTTTCACAGAAATGTATTGCACTGTGTGGAGCAAGAAAGATTCTACTGGAAGGGAAAACATGTATTATTAAACAACAACAAAGAAAAAACACTCAAAAACAGTATAACACAGTAGTGGGGTGGGGGGGAAGAAAACAATCCCTTAATGTGGCCATGGAATGCCGTGGTGGTCCAGCAGCAGGTGCTGCTGCTGTTCTTGTATTGTGTCGACCTGCTGTTGAAAAGCACTGACCCTCTGACTATTCTCCTCCAGGGCTGCCCACACCAGGGCAATGGCCTCTGTTGCAGGGACTGTGGTGGGGTCCACTGCAGGTGGAAATCGAAGTAGTGGTGATGGTGGAGAGAGTGGTGCTGGTGGCTGTGGTGGCGGTGGTGGTGGTGCAGCTGCTGTACTGGCCCTCCTCTTGCTGTGGTGAGGCACAACTTCGACCCCAGCAGACCCTTGGCCACTGCCACAGAAGGGCCAGCAGGTGGATGCCTGGCCCCTTCTGTGGCAGCCTGCCACTCCGCCTTGTGGTGGTTGAACATGTGGGTGCACTGGCCACCAGTCACCAAATGTGTCCCCAGGGTCCACAGTGCACCAACACACCACACAGACAACACACCACGACTGTGCTGTCTCCCCCCACAGAGTTAAAAATCTCCCACAATGGGAAGCTGTGGGGGGGACCAAACACCTTCCTCGCACCACCTATGGTTTCCAGGGGCACCTCCTGTGGCTGTGGAGGTGGTGGAAGGGGTGCTGCTGAATCCCCTACAGCTGCTACCGGTGGTGGTGGTAGTGGCAGAGAAGGTGGATGCACAACAGTCACTGGTGGCATTGGTGCAGCTGCTGCTGCTGCTGTTGTTTCCACTGGGGGAGGAAGCAACACCAGGAGTAGGGAGCAGTCCAGCATCACACAACCATCCTCACGTGTCCACACTCCCCTCCTCTGACCGTACCCACAGGCCAGCTACTCACCTTCTCCAGGGTCCATCCCTCCCACACAAGTCTCTGGCACACACACACGCACTCACACACAATCACACACACACAAAACAAAACTTATAAAAAAAATCACTACCAAAAAAAAAATCACAAACACAATACAAAAACTAAATAAAGATATAGATTTTAAAAAAGCTATTGTTTTCTTCACAGAAAGACACTATAGCACTTTCAGTCACTGACTCTACACTGGTCTCTCACAAAGCCTTCTCCCTCTATGAATGCAAAGGAGAAAGTGAAACTGCTTCTCTGACTCACTTCCTTCCTGCCTGGCTAAAGCATGTGACTTACAGTACTGTAAGCCATGTGATGTGTGGGGGGGGCTGCCTATTTACTTGTCACTTTGCCTTACTTTGTGATAAGCCATATTGGCAGCACGAAGTAATAATGATAACGCAAAGTGAGCACTTTACTGTGCCCACTTTGTGTTGTGCTCTGCCAACGCAAAGTGACCACTTCACGTTCACTTTGCCAGCAGATTAAAAATTAGCTGCATCTCTAGTAATGACCCTATTCAGACCTTCGAGAATGCAGAGGGCAGACATACCCCCATCCTTCATCTCATCATGGGAATGACCACCACAGGAGGGTTTTGGTTTTTACCAATCTCTACTAAACCAGGGTAACCGAGTGGTGGTTCCCTCCTTCCCCATGCAGCTACCAATCCTATCTGTACCACTCTTGAAGGGGTGCATAGATGGAGGGGAACACTGAACCACACCCCTCAAACTGCACCCTCCCTCCTTCTCTGCCCCTTCCCCCCTCTGCTCTAGGTTGCATGAGATAGTGGTCAGGGATGAGTTCCCTGGTCATGTCATGTTAAAGTTTAGTTTATAATGTTTGGTGTTAACTTTAAATGCTTGGTTGTTCATGAATACTGCCTCAGAGGACTATCAATGCCTTTGGCGACCAGGAGGGAGGGTCACCTGGCAGCAATGGAAAGCACCTTTCGATCTCACCTTGGTAAATCAGTTAAATATGTTCAGTATTTGGTTACTTTTATGGATGTTGCTCATACAGTCTACCTGGTACACAAGTGTATGTAGTGGGTATTGCTTACTCATCTATCGTGTGCAACCCCAACTAGGGGGAAAAGCAAGGGTATGTCTAAAGAAAAGACTAGGTACAGGGAGAGGTTACAAATGACTGATGACTCTATGACAGGGGAAATATAATGCTGTACCCAGCATCAAAGATGAGTGAAGGCTCGATTTCATGTTAATAAACGCTCCTCCACCTCCAACTAAATTCCCCAGTGGCTAACTCTGGAGCAATTACTGCCACCTCTTGGAATGTGAGGGGCCTTAAATCCCCCATTAAAAAAAATCCTAAACAGACTAAAACAACTTAATACACATATAGCCTTTATCCAAGAAACCAAACTACCTTAATCTGATGTAATGGGTGGGTTGGGAGGTGCACAGATCAGCTAGATCAGCTGGCTGCGGAGTATGCATTTTATGCCACAAAAAACTAAAGTGGACACTCATAGACCAGAAATCCAATGGGGAGGGGTGCTTGGTAATGGCCAAAGTGGCCTACCCCGGCTGGCACAATAACTCTGGCAAATATATATGCTCCCAGTGAGGAACTCCCAGACTTTTATCACGGGATTGCCCAGGCTCTCTCAGAGTTTGTAGACAATAACTCAGAGATTATCATGGGAGAGGGAACTTAAACCAGTAGCCTGTGATGATGGTTACCACAACTGAACACTTTCAAAAAGGGCAACTCAGTCACGGTGCCTGTGCAGGGAGGGCAACCGGATAGGGGGTTCAGCGAATATAGTGACAGGATGTCTCTATATATACATGCACGGCGATGAGGTGGGGAGGGACCCATGCTGTGTGACGGACAGAAAGGGAGGGAGGGTTTGTGGGGTGTAATGCAGTTTTGGGCTGCCGAGCTGGCCATGTGGTGTGGTGGATTGGTGACAGGCTAGGGTTGGGAGGGTGCCGGGTTTGTTTCTGGGCGCGCACGTCTTTTGCGTTAGTCCACGATTTAATTTATTTTTTTTTACTTTGCACCATCCTTGACATGCACCCCCCTGGAGTTGAGAATCCTTTAGTAGGGGGATGTGGGGGGAAAAGCCCCCCACATAAAAAAAATCTAAGTCTCCGTCACCCTCTTGATGTTCGCCACGAGTATACATTGCAGAAATTGATTTTCAGTGATGTACACTCGCCCAAATGGTGATCTCCTTTCCACAATCACCGTTATCACATGGAACCTTTAAACCTGACCATGGACCATTTTTTGACCAGTCAAATTCCAGGCCTGAGCCTCACCCAAAATCTCTGGCAGCCATCAAGGAACTGGCCAGTCTTCATAGACTACAGAACATTTGAAGGCTTCAACACCCCACTGATAGGGATTACACCTATTTCTCAGCTCCTAAATAAATGGCCAGTAGGCTAGATTTTTGGCTTACTTCCCCACAGATATCTCACATGGCAATTGACACATGAAATGCTCCACTATATTTATCTGACCAAGCACCTCTCACTATGGCCCTAATGGTCAGCCCCTCTCTTAAGAAATTGGTTGCATGGAGGTTGGATCCTCTGCTCCAACCAGACGAAGAGTTCAAAATATGGGTGGTCGAAGCGACCCAAGCCTATTTTGCAGACAGTCCATCAGGAATTGCATCAACAGCAGCAATCTGGGAAGCCTACAAGGCTACCTTAAGAGGCAAAATAATAGCTTATGCCTCCCACCACAGTAAAAAGAGAGAGAGAGAGAGAGACAGAAGCAACAGAGCTAGAGCAAAAACTGACCGAAAAGGAATCCCTGTATAAGCTTAACCCAAATAGATCTAAATCCCAGTCCCTTATCTATGAGATAGTTCACATTAGGCTTCAGTTAAATACACCTGCATCTAGAAAAGCAGAGCTACAAATCCTACAGATGCAGCATAAATATTGGGCACAGGGAGAAAGTCAGGGAAATTACCGGCATATAGGCTTAAGAAACGCCAAGCCAAAAGACACATTTCTCAGCTGCAAAATAATAAAGGGGAACTTCAAACGACAGAGACAGGGATTAATGTCACTATGGTGGACTTCTACAAAGCACTTTACTGTACACATGTCCAGTGGGACATGCGGAAGTATGCAGACTTTATCTCCAAGCTAAAGCTGCCCCAACTATCGGACAAACAAAAGGAACACCATGACTCCCTGCTTGCAGAAAGGGAAATCAGTGAAGCAATTAGCAGCATGGCCCCACTCAAAGCCACAGGGGTGGATAGATTCCCCGTAGACCTGTCTAAATTAGTCCAAGGCACTGTCTCCCATCCCATGCTGCACATGATCCAGGAAGCCCAAGGAAAAGGAGGTCTTCCTGACACCCTCAGGGAAGCCATTATAACAATTCTTCCCAAAGAAGGGAAAACCCCACCCAGCCTGGTAGTTATAGGCCAATCTCATTAATTAATGCCAATGTCAAGATCTTGGCCAAAGTCTTGGCATCCTGGGTTAGAAACAGTGCTACAACATCTAGTACCCCCTCAGAGACTGAGTTTGTCAAAGGCCAAGAGAGCTCAGGCCATCTGTGAGCACCGGTGACTCTAATGCAGGGGGCTGCAGCCTCTCCCACTCCAGCTGCAGCCATAGATGTTGACTCAATGGAGTGGGAGTTCCTGCATGCCACCCTTCGACAGTTTAATTTTGGCCCTACTTTCAGCAACTGAGTAGAAATGCTATACAACAAGCCCACGGCTACAGTGCTTACCAACGACACCCTTTGAAAATCCTTCAATCTATACAGATGGACCAGGCAAGGGTTCCCACTTTCCCCAATGCTCTTTGTTTTGGCTATAGAAATTCTTGCATGTGCAATATGGGAGCACCCAGGCATACAAGGCCTAGAGACAGAGGGGATGCAACTCATACAATGTTATATGTGGATGACTGCCTTATCCTGAGAAAAAGAACCTGCAAAGCAGCTTACCTCACATGATGGCACTACTAAATTCATTTGCTCAAATATCTGGTCTCCACATTAACACCAGCAAGACTGAGGTCCTTCCTCTCAATCAGGCCACCTCCCTGGCCATGCTTATGGACACTGGCTTAGCCGGTTCTTAAAGGTCATAAAATATCTACAGATCCTAGTATCACCCAGTGTACATACCCTAGTGGAGAAAAATCCCTCTCCTGCAATTGGACAATTGCAGGCTGAAATAAAAAGATGGAAACACCTGAAGTTAGCTATGCCTGGTAAAATAGGAGCAATCAAAATGATGTTAGCCCCAAGAATCTTTTACCTAATGTCCCATTTGCCACTTGAAGTCCAAGGGAAATGTATTCTGAAATTGGACTCCTTGACTGGCAGTTTCCTCCAGGACACCTTCAAGCCAAGATACAGCAGAGTGAAATTAAGGGCTCCATGGAACAGAAGGAGATGGGGGGGGTGTCCAACTTCATATTATACTCGTATGCATTCTTTGTAGCCAAAACATAGAGGATGATTCAGGATTTAGGTCAAATTAGGCCAGCCTGGTGCTACCTGGAACAAGAAATTTTAGGAGGCACTGACCTGTCAGCCTATTTAGGGAAAACTTTCTCAACACACACAAGAAATGAAGACTCATCCACAATGCACACAGGGCCTGGCAGAAAGTGGGCCATATTACCAAATCCGGCACTAACCCAGGCATATGGGAATATTTCTGGAATGACCCCACATGGTTGATTGACTGCAAACAAATAGACTGGCCTAACTGGAGAGGTAACCAGATTCTCAGGGTAAGAGACATTCTGGCTCATGATGGCAAAACATTTGAATCCTTCACTACCTTAAAAGACAAATTTCTCCTCCCTCAGCATGATTTCTGGATGTACCTCCAGCTAAGACATGCCTATATAGTTAAGGCACTTGAACCCTGCTCTTGCCTTACGTGTAGTAAACATAACAAAAAGAGATCCTTCCCTTCCACTCAAAACTTCTTCTCACAAGCCTTTAACAAGGCATGTGATCTTTTTGCACCCTTCACCATGATCCATTCCAAAAGACAAAAAGCACCTTGGGTCACCTCTGCCCTACTCCAAATGCTCAGGGATAGGGATAACCTCTGGCACATAGCCACTGAGACCGTCCGGATGGCTGACAGACAGGCATATAACGTCACATGTAACAGGAGCATGTGGGCCATCCGAGAAGCCAAGGCAGGCCACTACCAGGCCACCCTCACCTCCTCATGGGGGTGTGCCCGGAACTTCTGGGACAATATAAAAGAAATAAATGGGAAATCATGCTCCCCCCCCAGCCCAGCTTATGGTCAATGGCTCCATCTTTACTGACCCCACTGACATTGCCAGCTGCCTTAACTCCTCCTTTACAGATCTTAGCCCTATCCTCCCGAGTAACTTTTTTGACCCAACCCCCGATCCACCTCCTCAGATCCTCAGCACCCCTGGTTCTATCTATCCGAAGTATCAATCCAGGAAACCAGACCACTCCTTCTTAAGGTGCTAAACAGCAACAGTCCTAGCAGTGACTCCCTGGATCCAAAAATACTCTGGCTGGTCCTGGATGATGTCCTGGTCCCACTCACTGGCCTAGTAAACTGGTCCTTCTGTCCGGGGCAATTCCCCACAGCATGGAAAACAGCTATAGTCACACCTATTCACAAAGGAGGTGGCAGGTCCACCCCCAGCAACTATCATCCAATCTCCATTCTCCCCCCCCCAAAGCCTTAGGAAAAGTGCTGGCCACTAGCAAAATACAACATTCTATGCCCAGAACAGCATGGCTTTCACACTGGTCACAGTACAAGTACAGCATTAATGGAGTTCTCCAACTTCCTGCACTCCTCTCTGGACTCCTGTTCCCTAGCTGGAGCAGTGTTCATTGACCTCTCTAAGGTCTTTGACACTGTCTCCCACCCCCTCCTACTAAATGCCCTCTACCATACAGGTTTCTCTGCTGGCCACCTCGCCTGGTGCACGAGTTACCTATCAGCCCGCTCCCAGCGTGTCAAAAACAATGGGATACTCTCAGAAACCCATCCCATCTGCTCAGAGGTTCCCCAGGGCTCTATTTTGGGCCCACTATTCTTTAGTCTCTACCTAAACACCCTGCCCAGTGCCTGTTCTGACAATATTCTCCTGTAAGCCGACATTGCCATTATTTATGCCGCCCACAGAAATCCCACCTCCCTCCAAGACTCCCTCCAATGTTCCTTCAAGGTTACAGAGAACTGGTTTAAGGACAGCAGACTAGTCATTAACCTCAAAAAAAAACAAGGCTATGCTCTTTGCCCACCACCAGTACAAAGCCAGCAACAACCCCCTCCAAATCTTCCCCAGCACTCATCAACCACTTGAACAAGGTTACTCTTACAAATACCTTGGGATTACCTTTGACTTGGCCCTCACCTTTCATGCCCACATTACAGCCCTCACATCCACCACTAATGCTTGTCTTAGCATCCTCTACTGTCACAAGGACTGCCTCGCACCTGATGCCCTCAGGCTTGCCATTACGTCCTCATTAATGTCTCTTGTGGATTACGGCTTTCTGGTCTATGGTGCTGCTGACTCCACAGCCCTCAAAAAGAATTAACTCACCCTAAACAAGGCTTGCAGACTAGTGACCAGTGCCCTTAGGCTCACCCACACTTGTCAGCTTTATGACATGGTCAAACTCCTTAGCCTCAATGAACGCCTCCACTACAAACTTGCCTACTAACTAAGAAGATTCTACTCAGGCTCTCCCCCCTGAGGTGTCTGCCTCCATCCAACTTACATCTTCCAGAGTCACTACCCGAACCACTGACAAGGTCACCCTACTAGTACCCAGAACTAGGAACTCCCAGGCACAGAGGTCATTCGGCTACAGAGCCTCATCCTGGTTAAACTCACTCCCTGCAGCCATTTCCAACACCACCAAAATTGCCCCCTTCAAAACTACCCTACGGAACCCATTGTTCGACACCCGCTGCTGCACCTGTTGCTAACAGATGCTCTGCTGCTCTCAAAACGCTATTGACGTAGCCCTCTGGACTGAACTCTCCCTCACCCCACCCCCCCACTCCCCCATTGCTTCCCTTTCCACTGCCAGTACCTGCTGGTATTAAACCTGTCAATTCTGAAATGTTTATAATTACTCTTTGTGTTCAAACAATTATGTAAAACTATGTTATTCTGTATGATTGTATTCTGTAAGTATGTTGACTCTGTATGTCCTCTCTGTGATGACATACCTTTGTAAATGAGCCTCTAGCTCAAAGGTTGTAAATCTGATTATACAATCAATAAATAAATAAATAAATAAATAAATAAAAAGATCTGGCCAAAGAAACCCAAGGGCTTAGCAGGCACAGTATATATGATGCTAACGGATGTAGCCCCTGATCCCAAACAGAAGGGCAGATCTAGATGTCAAGAAATGCTTAACACACCTGTATTGGAAGAAGACTGGAGAGGGTTCAATGAATCTGCCCAAAAGGCTTGCTTAGACTTTTGTAGTCTGCTTATTCAAAACAAAGTGCTGCACCTTTGGTACCACACCCCAACCTTTCTGAAAACAATGGGGCTCTTTCCCACAGATGACTACTGGAGATGTGGTACCCAAGGGGCAGACCTTCTGCATATTTTAAGGGTCTGTTCCCTAATTCATACTCTATGGGACAAGGTCATCTCCTACTGCTCCAAGATACTGAATAAAATACTACCAGTAACACCCCCATTGTGGAGTCTAGGACTCCCACCAGATGACTTACAGCTACCAGGATAGTACCAGCTGTGGCTACTTCATTCCTCAGTAGAGGTCAAAAGAACCCTACTGCAGAAGTGGTGATCCACAGAGATCCACTTGTTCCAGGAATGGCTACAGGCAATGGAAAGGTTGGCTAACTTTTCAATGTTGTCTCACTTTACAGCAGGTACTTCCTCCAAATTCCTGGACAGGTGGACCTCATTTCAAACTTACATAGCCTCAAGGCTAACTCAACAACAGCCATACCAAAGTAAAGACATGCTAAAACCTCCATGAAACTACTAATCAGGTACCGGCCACAAAAGAGGCCCTTAAACTTCCATCAACTGCTTTGAACTTGGTGCTGTCAGGCCCCCTCCACACCTTTCACAGCATTTACTTCCAGGAAGGGCACAGCTACCCACACCCTTTGCAAGCACCCCATACAAGGAAAACAGGTTTTTCATGTTACTACTGTCTATACAGAACTGTAAAGCACAAGTTTGTTAATTGCATTTGTGTAAGAATGCAACATCTCTTTGTATTATTATATGTTTAAATAAGGTGACTCTAACTGATTAAAATTCTGTATATAACAGCATCTGTTGTATCTGTACAAAAGTTGGAAAATTCAATAAAAAGATTAACTGAAAAAAAAAGTTTAACTCTCACTTAAACTTAGATAGTGAGCAAAAACAGATTTGCCTGGAAACTAATGCTTTTGCAAGGAAATCTCACTGCCTATAAAAATATGAAAAAAAAACAAGCCCAAAAAGTCTGACTGGCAGATGATCAATTAAAAGTTCTTCCAATGGATGTTGTTGTGGAGACTGCCGATATCTTCTTAACGAATCTCGTTTCTGACGTCTTTTACTTTGTGGCTGCTAAGATGTTAGCCTGCCACCCTGTGCAGGCCTCCCCAGTGACCACCACCTCTGCAGCTAACACTGGGCTTTGCACAGGCTGCAGGCAGGAGCACTGATCCACAACAAATGAGAGGACCACTAAAACACCTGCTCTGAGAGGCAGCCATGCTACCCAAATGATCCCCACAACTATGGACCCTGGATCAATGTCTGCTCACCAGCAGACACCCCCAGAAACCAAGAAGCCATCAGAAACAATCATCCACCCTTCAGTGGACCTGAACCAATGCCTCCCGTTAAAGACCAGGCAACAGCAGCCACCCCGGACAAGTGACTCAAGCTCCCTCAATGTCTCCACCAACCTCTAAGTTAGCCAGTCCCAGCAGCACTTCAGGAACTCTCACCTAGATGCAGTCCACAGACACCATCAATGTTCTGGATTAGTATTCCGGCCACTCAAAATTCCTCGACGTTGTTCTGGGCTGAGATACCCTCCACCTACAGTTCCACTCAACTCCTTGCAGGCACCTTCTTGCCAAAATCAGTCCCACCACAGACTCCACAGATTCCACTGGACCCAAGACACTTAGATACCTTAGGACACCACCAGCAGGTAGGGCAGGTTAACAGAAGTATACAGGAACTAGTGCAATTTAAATGTCTAGCACTAATTGGAATAACGGGCTACAATGACAAAAACTTTGTAACGTGGATTTAGTGACTTCATTTGGGTGATATAATACAGAAACATTTATGCTGACAATCCTGAAAATGCTATTCATCTTTTCCACTAGCTCACTGAAAGTCCCTGACTAACTACTACTACTAAACACACTAAAAAGGAAAAAAGAAACTAACAGAGCACAATGATGGGGGTACAAAATAGATAAACTAAAAGAAAATGTTAAAAACAACAACAGAACTCTAAAGTGCTGCTGCTGCTCTCAGCTAGCCCAACGTGGCCACCATCTTGATATTGGTCTATGCCTTCCCATTCAACCAAGGTACCAGGTATGGATGCCCACTTTCCCCCTACTATTTGTACTGGCAATAGAACTGCCAGCAGCTGCAATCAGAAAGCAGACTATTGTCAGAGGTATTCAGCTGGGGGACATTCCTTGCAAATCCTTTCTGTTTGCAGATGATATGCTCCTCATTCTGTTACTGGGTGACTGGTTGATACCTGAAGTGCTTTCATGGAGTTCCCACTTTGGAACCCTCTCAGACCACCAGGTGAACTGGGACAAAACCAAAGTACTTCCACTAAGGGATCCTCACAAGCAACAGCCAGTCGTACAACAGCAATAACAAAAAAAGGTCACCCCAGGGTATCAAATATCTGGGAATGATCATCAAATCCAGAGTAGGAGACTTGGTTAAAGCCAACATTCAACCACTACTGAATGGAGTGGCACATGGTATAGACAACTGGAAGTACTTTAACCTTTCCACCCTTGGCAAAATTGCAGCCTTCAAGATGATGGCTCTTCTTCGAATTAATGTACTAACAATCTGTTACTCTCAAATGGTGGATGAAAGTGGGCATGCGCTTTTCAAACTTCCTATGGGGCAACCAGAAACTGAGATTTGGTGGGCAGACTCTGAGACACCTACCAAGGTGAGGAGGTTGGAATGCTCATTGACACTGGGCATGTCAGGCTGGTCTGAGAGCAGCACTATACTAAATCAGAGGGGACCAAGACAGGCCCATCTGTCTCCAAATTAAACAGTTCCTAATCCATATCAGGCAGTGTTCCACTCCAAACTAGACTCAGACTACTCACTAGATTTGAAGAACACAGACTCATCATTTTGGTTTTTAACAGAGATTCTATGAGAACTTTTCAAAAACAGTTAGGATGAAAGGAGCTTATATTGAGCCTAAAGGGATGCCTCTGTAGCAACCCCATATTAAAAATAGATGGAAAGTGCCTTCATTGGAAAACATGGGCAAATAAAGACATGCTCGCTTGACACATGCTTTTGCCACATTCAAAACAATCTGAAATGTTTCAGATGCTTCCAGCACAAATTTAACCTGCCCCCTTCAGATCACTGGAAATATCTCCAACTCTGGCATGTTATTTGAGCTTGGCTAGGGCCAGACTACAAATACAGTCCAACAGAGATAGCTCAGTACATAGACATATGGTCTAAACCAAAACAGTTGAGGGGGACAATTTATCAGTATATACAATGACTCCATTCACCCTCATGGAACAGACAGAAACTTAAGTGTGTGTCTCAGCTCCACACCAAAATGTCACCAGAGCTGTGAGACACCTGATGGAAAATGGTTCACCAAGGCTCATCAGATCCAAAGCATCAGCTCATCCAGAAAAAAATGTTTAGCAGAAGACACAGGACACCCTCCCAAGTTATTGAGTATGGGGTTGCATATTTGAAATGTGTGCTGAGGTATTGACAAGTTCCTGGTCAGATAGATAGATAGATAGATAGATAGATAGATAGATAGATAGATAGATACTTTATTTCTGTAGCACCCCTTTCCAGGGACTCAGAGCGCTTCACATTTAAAACACAATACAACAATTTTAACATATTCATAAATTAAAAACTTAAAACAAGCAGCAACATCCAGCATAATAATTATAAAACTATCTCTCAAATCAATTAAAATCCAATTCATATAGGCCATATTCTGTGGAACTGCCCACAGATTCAGCCCTTCTAGGCAAATATCATTAATTATGTAGAGAAAGGTGCAGGGTAGAAACTTTCATAATCTCCTGTGTTCTGGATATTATAAGCCCCAGGCCTGACCCAAAGAAAAGTTGGCAGACTGGGGCCCTTATTATACACTATGGCAATGGAAGCAAAGAGAAAAATACTTATGAGATGGAGATAAGCAGACCCTACCTCCATGGCTGAATGGAGGCAGGGGTCACCATGCTGTCTTCCTATTTAAGGGCTCAGCACTGGGGAATGGGATTGATGACCAAGTTTGAGGGCATATGGACCCCATGGTTTGAAGTCTGGGACCATGGGAAAGCACAGGGTTCACCATAGAAAGTCAGTACATTTGTGGTTAAAGTGCAGGTGGCCTTACAGTTCAACAGATATAACGCATTAAGATTTAGGTATCTCAGGCCAGAAAGGAGGGGAAACCATCAGAAACCTTCTACTAATTTCTTATTCTATTAACTGTTTCTTCATCTCCTAAGTCACAAAATGGGCAGGAAACAGAGGCTGTCAGTGGGCACTACAGAAGGCACTGCTAGGACTGGCCAGTTGAACAGGGTGTATTGCAAAGCAAACCTATATCCACTTCTGTAGAACTATTTGTGATATCCATGGTATAAATGGGATAATAATCTAGGAAGGACATATGTGTAATGCTCTGTTTTTCATCTATTTTACTCTGTTCTTTATTTTACAGCATTTAATTTAGAATGCTGCGATGCATATGCATCCTCTAACAAATTGTTATATTCTGTGCGCATAGATGGGTAAGAAATTAGAGAGCTGCTCTGCAGCTGCAATACCATTGTATGTGTTTAACTAGCTTTGTATTCACAAAAGATAAAATAAATAAAATGGGAAATACAAACATTAAAAATATAACAAAAGATAAAAACCATTATTGCAGCAGCATAAGACCCTGCCATGCACACACCTATGTTTTGAGTCCTACCCAGATGCTTTATCAAGGCTAACCAGCCATATCTAGGTAGCCACTTAAATATACTATTAGTGACCATCATGTGACTACCATGTGACTACTTGGCAGGTGAAAATAATTACTTTTAAGTCCCTGTTTATACAATCAACCACAGTGCAGATACATTTGAATGTGTAGGAAGTGTACAAACTATGTGTAATTACCACAAATACAAGTTAAAAACAGTATCAAATGCACATTCGAGAATATGTACTAAACAAAGATGTTAAAGGGGGAACAGGGAAATGGGGAAGGGAAGAAGATTAAAAATCAAACTAACAACATGGCAACAGGGGACAGGGGAACAGGAAAACAGGAACAGTCCAAAGTGAGAAGTTTGAATTCCTCTGTAGCAATCATTTAAACTGTCCAAGGGGAGGGGGAGCCGGGAAGGTCAGGAGGCTTAGTACACCACCCCGTGAGCACATGCTGTACACAAGTACCCAAGGAGTGGATAGATAGAGGGCAGAATTCAACATAATGGCAGAAGACAGGGAGGACCAGGGAGAAAGAATGCCCGCAAGGGGAGGGCTTAGGGCAACAAAACAGGGGAGGGAAGATACATCCTTAAGAGTAATTTATGCCAATGCTAGGAGCCTTAGTAAAAAAATGGAGAACATGGAGGCAGCCATGGCACAGTCAGACCTGGACATTGTGGTCATCACAGAGTCCTGGTATAATGATAACCATGACTGGAAGATGGCCATAGCAGGCTACAGTCTATTTCGGAGGGAGAGGCCAGGCAGGGAGGGAAGAGGAGTGGCACTTTATGTGAAAGATAAGATAAGGACCACAGAGATTCTAGGGGAACAAGGGGGGGAGATACTGTGGGCTAAGATTGAAAGAAAAACAGAGTCAGCCATCTGCACAGGGGTAATTTACAGACCACCAGCCCAGGGGGAGGAGATAGATAGGGAGATGATGCTAGCTATCCAAAGGATAGTGCACAAGGGGGAGGTAGTACAGATTGGCAACTTCAATATTCCAGATGTGGACTGGAGCATCCCAGCAGTGGCATCAGCCAGGAGCAGATTTTACTGGACTCCCTTCAGTGAGCATTCCTTAAACAACTTATCATGGAACCCATACAGCAGGAGGCACTACTGGACCTGGTGCTGACAAATGGGGACAGTGTGATGGGGATCACAGTGGAGGAGCACCTGGGGAACAATGACCACCAGTTAATGTGGTTTGACATAACTGAAGGGCCAAAACCCAGTCACATAAATATTCAAATCCTTGTCTTTAGGAGGGCAGATTTTGGAAAAATTGGCAAATGCTTGGAAGAGGCACTGACTGGAATAGGGAGGAAATTAGGGATGGAGCAGGCACGCAAAACAGGGATAACAAGGACAACACAATTATGTGTAAAACAGGTTACCAAGGGGAAAAGGAAGAGGAGACCATTATGGTATTCCAAGGAGGTAGCAGAGAAAGTGAAAGCCAAAAACCTGCATTCAAACAATACAAAAAGATACAGGCAGAAGGGAACAGGGAGAGGTACCAGGAGAAACAAATGGAGGCAGGGAGGGCAGTAAGGGAAGCCAAAGCACAAACAGAGGAGCACATTGCAAAATCAGTGGTTAGAGAGGACAAAACCTTTTACAGGAATGTAAGGGAAAAAAGGAAGACAAAGGGAGGGATATTGAGGCTGAAAGGGGAGGGAGGGAGTAGAGTGGAGGATAACAAGATCAAAGCAGACATACTGAACAGATATTTCTGCTCAGTCTTTACAAAGGACAGGATGGATAATGGGCCAGAAGGGAGTAGAAGTGGTAGAAAGGGCACATAAATGGATACAAGTCCAGCAAGTAACAAACAAAAAATGAAACACCTGACAAGCAAGATAAAGAAACTGGAAGAGGATGCAGGAATATTAGAAACTGATAAAGAAAAGGTCATACAAGTTAATAAGCATGAAACAATAGACAAAGAGACAAAAGATAAAAAGAAAGTAGGGGATAAAAATGTGACTGATGGAAACAAAGAAGGAAATGATATAGGAAATCAAGAGAGATTTAAGAAATTTTTAACAAAAACTATAACTACTGACTTTGTCTTGTCTTTGTATGGAATTACATTATACCAGATGAGAGTGAAATAAGTCTTTCCCTGATGGCTAAGAATCTACTAGGCATGGCACTAGGTGGGTGCAGAAATGTGTTGGAATGCATAAGTGTACTTAGGCCTATTGCAGACCTGAAACTGACATTAATAGTAACAGACTAATTTTATATTCTTAAAGCAATTCATAATGTTCATAAAGAATTAAGAAAATTAGGAATTCAGACAGGAGAAATAGTAACATTGGGCAATTTATTCCCAGAATGTTATGCCACAAAGGACAAAAACAATGATATTAAGATATCAATATGTTGTTTAACACAACTACATCTTGAGAATAAGAGGAATCTTAAAGAAAAATTGGCCACTGCACTTAAGGCATTAATAAACACAAATGTCTGCACCAATGATATTGTACAAGCATGCTTGTGGGAAATTGATGGTCAAATTATGTTAAGAGTGAAGAAGAGAAAATTGCTTGATTTACTACTTCAAAAACAAAGTTCTTTATGGACTGGGCATCCATATTTACATGGAAACAACAACAAGAGATATGATAGGATGTCAATTAGGACATCAGAGCAAGGAATGGAAATCAATGATAGAAACAGCAAATAGATATGAGGTTTTGACTGACATTGATTATTGACAGCTAGAAGTTATACAAGGAAGGAGGCTACAGAAAAGAGCAGAGTCTTTAGGATTAAATGAAGGTTTGATCAAATGAGAAGAAATTAACATGCTATCATGGAACCTATCTGGATTCAATGACAGATTGGGAGATTCAGAAGTAGTGAGATACATGAGCAAATATGATTATATATGTTTACAAGAGACATGGAGAACTGGAGTAATTTATTTGGATGGTTATGCATTGTATATGAAACAAGCAGAAAAACAAAAAAAAATTGATAGGAATGTAGGAGGAGTGGCCATATTTTGTAGAATAAAAAATTATGTAAAAACTAAAGAATTATTAACCAACTGTAAACGTTTTTTAATAGTACAGATCAAAGGACAGGGGTTGGAAGATATAATATTGATTAACATACAGTATATGCACCCCCAGAGAACAGTGAGTATAGGGATAAAGACTGGTTACAAAAACTAACGTCTGAATTGGAAAACAAACAAATGGAACAGCCAAAGAGTAACATTATACATGCTGGAGATCTAAATGCAAGATTAGGCAACCTGCAAGGTATTACAGATGACCATTTGAATTCCATGGCCCAATTTAATGTAATTCATCTTGTGGGTAGAAGGCAATCAAGATATTTAGTAATAAATAACATGGATAGAAGTACACAAATTGTTAAGAGACAAAAATCTTCTTGTGCTGCATGGTCGCACATTAGGAGACATACCAGGAAATAACATGTATGTGGGAGGGAAAGGGTCATCGGTAATAGACTATATTTGTGTTAACCTCAATGTGATCAAGAACTGTAAGAAATTAATACTAAGGCCAAACCCTGAAAGTCAACATGCAGCATTGGAATTCCAAATAAGTAGGGAAGGTAATTACCATTTTTTTTTATTTCATTTATTTCATACTTATAGGTTTGTGGGACAAGCCCATTTTCACAAACGACCAGTTTATACAACAAAACATAACACATCAGACTTTACAAAACAGTATACAATCAATTAATATACATTATGTAAAACATTTACAAATTGAATTCACCAACAAATTGTTTCTAAGAGCTATCTTAAAAATTGTAACTGCTTTTGACTTGTAACATTATAAGGAAGATGGTTATACATCCTAACAGTGGCAAAGTTCAAAGAAATTTGACCAAAAGATGGATGAAAGAAAGGCAACAAAAAACCCTCCCTACTCTGTCATCTTGTACAACCAGATTTTATGTTCCTAGAAAACAGACTAAGGATACTCTGTGGCATTATACTTAATTGAACCTTATACAAAAACATCAATGATCTAAAATTAAAATGCTCCTTTAAAGACAAACAACCAAAATATTTATAAAGAGAACAATGGTTTGTTAACCTCGATTGGCTAGTAGCAAAACGTAACACGGAATGATAAGTAACCTGAAGTTTAGAAAATATTCTGTCAAAAGTATAGGAATATATTATGGCCCCATAATCCATTCTAGATAATGATAGACTATGTGTAAGTAATGACCTAATATCGACTGTAAGGTTACATCTAATTCGATAAAGAAACCCCAACCTTTTATGTACTTTATTAATTAATTCCAAAACATGGGACTCAAAAGTTAAATGACAGTCAATTAACATTCCCAAGTATTTGAACAATCTAACCTGTTCAATTACATTACCCAAATTATCAAAAATAGTTATTACCTGTGTTTGCTCTCTCCTAGAATGAGAGTACACCATTGCCTTGTTTTTGCAGAATTTAACACCAGTTTATGTTTATCAAACCAATAATGGAGCAAACTAAAATCTTGTTGTAAAGTATTTTGAAGAATCAAAAGATTGGGACCAGAACAGAACAAAACAGCATCATCTGCATATAACAATAACTCAGTATTTGAAAAATTAACCGATGAGGAATTCACAAATAAAGAAAAAAGCAAAGAACCCAATATGGAGCGCTGTGGGACTCCACATTTCAACAGTGTTGGCTCTGATAATATTCCATTGATTATTGTCTTCTGATTCCTGTCAGATGAATAATCACCAAACCTGGAAATAACCCCATCTGACAACTGTACAGCAGATAACTGCTTCAAGAGTACATCGTGATTAACACAATCGAAAGCCTTGGTGAGGTCCACAAAAGCTGCTGCAACAAAATCTCCAGCATCTATTGCTTTGGTAACTTGACTAGTGAACCTCACCAAGGCTGTCTCAGTATTATGGTTAGGCCTGAAGCCATGTTGTGAATCTGATGAAAGATTATATTTTGTAAGATGTTCTGTCAACTGAACTGAAGCTATCTTTTCTAAAATCTTAGAAAGGGGAGCCAACATAGAAATCGGATGATAATTATTAAGGTTAGATCTTGACCCTGACTTAAAAATAGGCTTTAAAAACTGCATTTTTCCACACCTTTGGAAAAGCCCCATGACAAAGGGAATAATTAAATAATGTTGTCAATGGACTGGCCACACTATTAATAACCCTTTCCAAATCCTATAATCAATGTTGTCTGTTCCACTACTGGGCCTTGGTTCGATTTAAGATACAAGAGTAACCACATCCTTAGCATGTAAGTAACGAAAATAAAACTTTGGAATATTGTGACTACTAACAAATTTTTTACCATTTACATGTAAGAAAGCATCCAAATGGCTCCAGGAACCTTCCATGTTGCCCACAGTAGAACTATACTTCCCCAGATTAGTAAAATGTAAATGAAAGGCTTCTGCCACAGTTTTAGGTTCCATAATTATAGTACCGTCCTTTTCTATTACATAATTTTCACTACCACTCGATTTACCCATTAGTGAATTGATTATATTCCAAGTTGCACGCAAGTTCCCCTTAACTTCCATAAATTTTTGCTTGCAAAAAGTCCTGTTTTGCTACTCAAATAGCTAATTGACATTTGTTCCTAAGCTCTTTATACAATACTTAATCATTTAGTTGTTTTGTCCTTCTATATACTTTCTATGCTCGGTTTCTTTTCCTAATCAATTTCAATAGGTTGGGGGTAAACCAGATATTATTGTTCCCCATGACACTTAATGTTTTAATGGGTATTATTTTATCACAAATTAAAGTAAAATAATGACAAAATTTCTGGTATGCTTCATCAGTATCCATTATATTATCCAGAAAATTCCAATTAACAATGGAAACTAAAACAGATTGATTGGAAGTAATTAAAAAGAACAGTATAGGGTGGGCAACAATAGATAATGGGAATTTGGTATGGATTATGGGAGACAGGTGTATATTAGAACATGTAAATGACATTCCTACAGATATTGATGTAAATACATTGATAACAAGATTTAACATAATTATGGGAAATATGAGAAATATTATTATCAGTGATCATACTGTAACAAAAAAAGAAAGCCAGGCATAGTTTAATAAGGAATGCAAAATTGCCAAGAGGAACTTAAACAGTTAAGAACATTGAAGGATGATATAAATAATGACTACAATATAAATATAAAAATGAACAAATTAAGGAAGGAATATAATATAGTGTTAAAAAAAAGAAGAAGAAGCATCAAGTAAAATTATGGACAGAACTTGAGGAGGTTGTAAGAATGAAGGAAACAAAAACATTCTGGAATATAGTAAACAAAGGTACTAAAAACTACAGGGGGGGAAAATGAATGCCCATATAGAACCTGAAGTTTGGGTTAGACAGTACAAAAAGTTAATTTTTAGAGGATCAAGAATATCTAAATAAGATGAATAAAGAAAAAATAGATAATGAGGAAATTTGTATATTTAGCCCTATTACAGCTGTTGAAATAGAAGAAGCATTAAGAGCATTCAAAAAACATAAAGCCCCAAGACCGGATGGGATTCTGATTGATGTTATCAGTTCTATGGTTGCTCAGTGGATTCCATTTTTGCAAATTCTATTCAATACAGTTTGGAAAAGGAAAACGGACCCTGTAAGTTGGAGGTTAAATATCATAGTTACATTGTTCAAAAAAGGTGATAAGAATAAGCCAGAATGCTATAGACTAATCAGTCTCCTGGATAGTACTAAAAAACTGTTTAATAAAATAATTAATAACAGATTAAGCTTGTGGGTAAAGGAGAAGGGAGCCATTGACATGGCACAGGCAGGTTTTCAAACAGGTAGGTCAACAATAGACCAATGTTTCATAACAACACATTTAATATTTAAGTATAAAAATGTAAAAGGACAAAAATTATACTGTTTATTCATTGATTAAAAACAGCATTCAATAGAGTTAATTGAATTAAACTATGGGAAAGACTGGAGGGTTTAGGAATTGACAAGTCAATACTAGGTATTATTAAAATTCTGTACCAAAACAACTATACAAGTATTAGATATTCCAATACTGGCAACCTTACAGAGTGGTTTGCATCTAATGTAGGAGTAAAACAAGGCTGTACACTCTCACCATTACTATTTAACTTATATTTCCAAACTGTATTGAATAGCTTGCATGCTCCAGAACATCACATGCCAAGAATAGGTACAACACCTTGCCCATACCTAGCATTTGTTCATGATGCAGTATTAATTTGTACAAGTTGTGAGTTATATATATATATATATATATATATATATGTGTGTGTGTGTCTGCATATATACTAGAGGCAAAAAACTCTGTTTAATGCATTAGTTAGGGTTGTTTCATACCGACAAAAGCGAGGAAATTCAGTGTTGGGTTGAAAGCCCCCCTTGGCCCCCCTGCCCACACCCCCAACGGCATGGAGTGCGCATTAGTGCCATCGGCCTAACTCTCACCCCATCACATGTTGTAAAGAAGCAGAGGTGTAGAAGAATGGGGTGAGAGTTAGGACCGACAACCCTAATGCGCACTCCGATGCGGTTAGAGGAGTGGCGGGGGGGCAAGGCTTTCAACCTAACACCAATTCCTAACGCTTGTCGGTGTGAAACAACCCTAACTAATGCATTAAATGGATTTTTACCTCTAATCTCCCTTCTTTTTTGGAATTATAACAAGAAATAGTGAATGTATTGCAGCGGCGGGGCCCCGCGCTCCAGCCACATGATGTCTTGTCACATAGTAACATTGTGCCTGCAGACTCAAATAGTAATGAGCATGGTGATGCAAAGTGAAACAGAAAGAGAAACAGTAGAGTAGACAGAAATGTTAAAAACAATGCAAAAGCAAGCATAAATTAAAATGCAAAGGGTAACACACATGGTGGCATAGACGTGAATGGTAAGTGAAACGGGAATGGAACCGCAAGCAAAAATGGTAATGGTAACAGTAATGTAAGTGCACAGGCTGGTTTTCCCCAAAAGCTGCATAAAGAAAGACAGTGAGTGCAAAGAATGTGTGCATAATAATGGTTCTTGGAGCAGAAAATGAGGAGTTGGAATACTAAATTGCTTATATCTCAGGAACCGTAAGATGTAGAAAATAAATTTAAAAGTCATATGATTTATGACTTTCCTGGCTAGTTTTGACCTTAGCCCCAAAAAGGGGGCTAAGTATTTTTCTGACGAAAAGTCTGTATCTCACACTGTTTCCGAGATACGGGCCCTGAAAGGCGCTGCTAACAACGTAATGTTATCCTATGGGAAAAAAAGAGAAGTTCGGAGTGCCATAACTTTGGCTCCCTGTAATATTTTTTCACCAGACCACAATAAGGCACATCTGTTGGATGTTGCCTGTGTTCCCCTCCAAATTTCAACCCAAAAGACCAAACCGTTATTTTTCAGCAGGGCGCCAAAGGATTCCTGTAATGTGTCAGATGCCACAATGTTATCCTATGGGAAAAAGCATCAACTTTGGAGTGCCGTAACTTTGCCGTCATGTAATATTTTTTCAACAAAACAGTGAAAGGCACATCTGTGAGATGTCGGCTGCGTTCCCTCCAAGTTTCAGGCCAAAAAAACCAAACCGTTCTGAAAAGTACTGTTGAAGTTTGCAAAATCTTTTGCAAATTCATTTGACACTGTCGCAAGTGCGACAGTACTTTGTGAAAGTACTTTTCCAGAAATTTGAAAAACATATTTCTGGGGTGTTTTACCCCAAAATAAAGACATGGCTAGCATACTCAGTGTTCAACTAGGTGAACACAAAAAGAATTAGGTTGCTAGATGGTCCCAATTTTAAATGCCAAGCATTTTTCTGATCGCTAACTGAAAACAAAATGGCAGATTTGAGACAGTAAAAGGGCCATTTGCAAAAGTAAAAACTGCATTTGTGACACCGTCAATCTTTTTGTTAACTTTTCCCATTGACTTATAATGGGAACTTGTTTTTTTGAATAACTTTTGAACCGTTTAATATTTTTTCATGATATCTTCAAAAGGCACATTGGGAACCCCAGTCACATGTTCCCTGAAGATTTCAGACTGGTCGTGCAAACCATGTGACCTGTAGGCACGACCATAAAATTCCAGAAAAGCGTAAATGTGTATGCAGATCACACTTAATAACTCCACAGCTGTATATGTGACCAGTACGAAACTTGGCAGATACCAAGGCATATTGGTCTTGATCATGTATTCTAAATTTCAGGCAAATCCGTCAAATGGTTGCAAAGTTATTAAGGTGCAAAATTTTGGATTTAACATATAAATGGCTCCTCAACCCTAACTATAGTGGCACTACAATGCCACTATTATAGAATAGATAGATAGATAGATAGATAGATAGATAGATAGATAGATAGATAGATAGATAGATAGATAGATGAATAGATAGATATACATTAGAGCAAAAACTCTGTTTAATGCATCAGTTAGGGTTGTTCACAGTGACAAAAGCCAGGAAATTCGATGTTAGGTTGAAACCCTTGCACCCCTCAGCCCACCCCAACTGGAATCAGGGTAGCATTAGGGGTCATCGGCCTAAGTGTCACCACATCACATGTGGAAAGAAGCTGAGAATAGGAGAATGGGGTGACAGTTGGACCGATGACCCCAGTGCACACCCGATTCCAGTTGGTGGGAGATTGAGCTGGAGCAAAGGGGTTTTCAACCCTAACATCGAATTTCCTCACTTTTGTCACTGTGGAACAACCCTAACTGATGCATTAAACAGAGTTTTTTGCCTCTAATTTCCCTTCTTTTTGAGAATGATAATGAGAAATAGTGAATGTAATGCAGCGGCGGGAGCGCGGGGGTGATGTCTTGTCGCATTGTAACATTGTGCCTGCAAACGCAAATCGTAATGCGCATGGTGATGCAAAGTGAAACAGAAAGAGGAACAGTACTTTAGACAGAAATGTTAAAAACAACAGGAATGCAACCGCCAAGTAAGAAAGCATAAGGGAGTAGCACATGGTGGCGTCGCGTGAGCGGTAAGTGAAGCGGGTATGGAACACATAACGAGAAACAGTAATGGTAAGAGTAATGTAAGCGCACAGGCTGGTTTTTCCAAAAGCTGTATAGAGAAAGACAGTGAGTAGAAGAATGTATGCAAAATAATGACTCTCAGAACACAAAATCAGTAGTTGTAATAGTAAATTGCTTATATCTCAGTAACGTATGACATAGAAAAAAAATTTAAAGTCATATATATTATCACTTTCCTGGCTAGTTTTATACATTTTGACAAAACTCCATATCTCGCACCGTTTTGAGATACGGACCCTCAAAGTGCGCGACATAATGTATCCATGAGAAAAAACAGAAGTTCGGACTGCCATAACATTTGAACAGTTTAATATTTTTTCACGAAATCTTTGAAAGACACATCGGGGACCCCAGCCGCACGTCCCTGAAGATTTCAGGCTGGTCACGCAAACTGTGCGACCTGTAGGTGAGACCGTAGAATTCCAGAAAAAGCGTAAACGCATGCGCAGATCACACTTAATAACTCCGCAGCCATGTATCTGACTGGTACAAAGCTTGGCAGATTCCAAAGTGTATGGGTCTTGATCGTGTATTCCAAATTTCAGGCAAATCTGTCAAACAGTTGCAAAGTTATTAAGGTGCAAAATTTTGGGTTTAACATGTAAATGGCTCCTCAACCCTAACTATGGTAGCACTACCGTGCTACCATTATATATATATATATATATATATATATATATATATATATATATATATATATATATATATATATATATATTAAACAAAGCAAGGACAAATGCAAGGCGCAATTATTTTTCGCTATTGGCTCCCAGACCTTGGAATACTTTACCACAAGAAATAGTTGACTCAAATAATGTAGACAACTTTAAAAAGGGACTAGTTAATTGGCTAACAACAAGGCATAATCTAAATTAAATTGCCCACACAGTTGTGGGGGAAAAATCTGGATGGGCCATGGCCAAGGCCGCTGATTTTCGGTGATTTAAACATTGAAATTCCATTTTCAATACTTCAGATTCCAGAATTGCACCAGTGATTTTATTCTAATTTCCAGATTTTACTGGGATTCTGCTGTCATTCTTTTAGTATGTGTATAAATAATCAGAATAAAAGAAGGCTTAATATACAGAGCATTAAATAAAGCAAATTGAAAATAGTTCAGGAAGCAATTATAAAAAAAAATACAAGTTTTGTAGAATTACTGATCTAGTGTAAAATGGCAGATTCCATGAAATCTTTGTTTTTACCAGTGTTCAGCCAGCCCTAATTCCGGAATTTTACCAGGTTTTCCGTTAAAAACCGAAAAACAGTGGCCTTGGCCATGGCCTACTTTTTTTCCATATAAAGCCTAGTAATCCTAGTAGGTATAAAAAGAATGTTAAATTCTCACTTGAATGTGATGAAGCGGATTTAGTAATAAATTATGAAAAAGCAAAAGTGATGGTGTTTGGAGCTAATAATAGAGCAAATAAGTATTCAATAAACAAAAACAACCTAGAAGTGGTGAGAGAGTTCTGTTATTTAGGATTGATCATGTCTCAAGATGGAACATGGAATAAACATATCAGGGAAGCAGAAAGCAAAGCAAAACAGATTCTTACCTATCCTAATCTCATTTGCCTATAAGTATGGAGGACATTCAATAAAAGGTATTCTAAGAGTTTTAAACACAAAATTAAGGAGCCAATTACTATATGGGGCTGAAATATGGGACAAAGCAATAGTAGCAAATTAGAAACCATGTTAAGCAAATTTTATAAAAGAATATTGGGTCTTCCTACAAGTGCACCATCTGCACTAGTAAGTGATAAGTGCAGAACTAAGACAACTACCAACTAAATGCCAAATCAAGCAGAGAGAAGTAAATTATTGGTTAAAGGTATATATACTGCATATTATACAATGGCAAGAGAATTTCTTGTATCCTGATTGGTCAGTGTGTGCCTTGGACAGTGATGTTATTGAACTACAACATCACTGTATTAAGTCCAGGCACACAACTGACCACAGAACACTTAAATCCCTCCCTCACAACACAAGTCACAGTGAAGCCGATGATGCCCTGAAGTTGGCATGGTTTAGCTGCCCCCCCAGCACAAAGATTACTGCCTGTGTCTCTCGCTTCTACAGCTAGTTCATAGAAAATTTGCTTAATCTACAAAAAAGCTGTCAGATTCAGCTTCTTTAAAAAAAAACGGCAGCCGTCTGTCGTTCACTTCACAGACAATGCTGTCTCAGTCTAGGTAAAACATGTGCACTCGTTCGCTCGTCCGTTTCCACAAGAAACCCAAAACGCTCGTCTGTTTCCACAAGAAACCCAAAACGCTTGTCCGTTTCCACAAGAAACCCAAACCATAGCGGTTTGTCAGCAAATACACACACACACTCTGGTCATTCAAACAAAGCAATTTACCACAATAAAAAAAAATCTTTGTACCTTACGCATTCCGATAATGCCCAGTTACCATCTGACTGAACACAGGAAACCATAAGTATCTGCTCGGCTCTGCAATCACTTTTACTGGCTATAGTTTTCACAGGGGAGACTTTATTAAAAAAATCTTCACCGGCTCACAGGACAAACAGTGGGACCACACTGATTTAAATGAAATGGTAGAGCAAAGGCCACCACAAAACAACAAATGTGTAGGGGGGTAGGGAGGGGTTGACCATGTACAAGAACACTACAGTATAAGCAGCAGCACCACCTATTGGACTTTTTCTTATATTAACAAAATATGGCTGCAATACAAAAAGAATAAAAATGTAAATGTTACAACATTTTTTTTAAGTTTACTATTATTTTTTTTAATGACCCATTGTATAATAGCAATAAGGCACTGCAGGGTGTGTGCTATTGTCTAATAACGTCACTCCAGGGGTGGTGGAAGCACTCGGCTACGCCTCGTGCTTCAACTCACCCCAGGAGTGACATTATTAGACATTATACAATGGCAAAAGAGAATCCTGTTCCCTGATTGGTCAAACTGGGACTGGAGCCAGGATGTTATCCCAACATAACATCCCAGCTGTAGTCCCAGTATACTCAGGACCACATAAGTAATTGAAAAAAAAAATGCTCAACTGTCCCTGTGAGCAGCCTCATCTGCACTTCCATACCCTGCTAACAATCACAATCCCCACCAGCTCAGAATCAGCACTCAATGCTCTCTCCCCTGCTAAACTCCCAAGAAAAAGAGGGACACCACATCTCTGAACAGTCAACGCGTGGCTGTTGTCCTCTCTCGGCATAACTGTAAACTTGTATTCCTTTTTCTTCTTTTTAATTATTGGCATGTGTCTTTATCAGCAAATATGGGAAAAACACATTCTCCTTACAACCTCCCTATCTCCTTTCCTGTAGCTTGTTAAATTAGGTTGGCAGACATCCCTTTGAGCGGTGACAGTGGGCTGTTGAAAGGAGGGTAATGCGGTGGGAGCTGTAAATGGTGGTCAAAATAATATCAAAGAACAACATTTAAATATGGTAGCAAAGTGTACTGGCTGAACTGCAACTGTGACACAGTTGGGGAGGCACAGCACAGAGAAAGAAACTAAAACGCATGTGGGGACCGAGATGCAGATACTAAAACAAAATGCATGTGCTGCACACAGACAGCATACCACCTGTTGCACAGAAAGAAAAAAGGAACTAATTTTTGTGTAAATACACTTCCATGCACAGAAATGAAGTGAAAAACTTACAAAACACTTCTTTTTATAATTTTTTTCTTTCAAGTTAGACGTTAGCCATTGTACAATAGGAATTATACCCTCCAGGGTGGGTGTTATGCTGGGATAACATCCCTTCTCGGGTGTTGGATTCCCTTGGCCAGTGGCCTCAGGCCCAACCACATGAGGCGGGATGTTATCCCAGCATAACAAACACCCTGTCAGGCATTATTCCTTTAATAACACACACCCTGTCATGCCTTATTGCTTAAGTAAAATATTATCAATATTGTGCCTAGAGTAAGCTATGGAACATATAAATCAAAAGATAAAATTTGCATGTATTGTATGGCCACATTAGAGAAAGTCATAAAACCTTTTGGACTATTAAGTAACATTACAGACAGTCTAAGATTGCCATTTACACAAGTTAAAACAATAAATAATGAAAGAATAAAAGACAATTATAGGCAAAGGGTTTTGGGATTATGCAAACAATATAAGATTTGTAACTGGATGTTAAGCAACAAATGATCACATAAATTGGAAACATATCTTGAACGGATAGCCAATCCTGAATATAGGAAATTAATTACCAGGTTCAGATTCAAATATTTCTCAAGTAACTGGAAATTAAATTTGTATAATAAAAAACAGGCATGAAGAAGTGGTTTTGTGTAAATGTGGAAAAGACACGGACAATCTTAAACACCTAATTATATTGTGCCCACTATACAATGAAGTTAGGAAACAACTATTGAGAAATTCTTAGGGTACATTGGAACTTGAACCTGGCATAATGGTAGTGTATCTTCTAAAAACCCATTGGATGGAAACTTTAAATGCTGTGACCTCCTTCCTTAAAGTCATTGAAATAAAAAAATATTAATGTAAGAAACAATGAAAGCAACTCTTGTATTCCATTAGTTGGTCCAAAAGGACATTAGCCTTACAAATACAATATAAAAAAGCAATTTAGACAGCCCCAATTTTTAATTCTAATTATGTGTATGAATGCTATAAATGAATATCAAGATTAGGAATGTGAAATCCATATAGTATTGGTAATCTATATTTTGTAATTAAGTATGGTATTTTTGTATAAAATGTTTGGAGAAAGCTATTTATACTGTGTATTTTGAAGGTATTTCATGATTTTTTATATTTAAATTGTAATGACTTTCTGAAAAGTATAACAATAAAGATTGAATTGAATTGATACAAATCCTTTTCCACGGGAAAGGGTCCTAAAGGAACTAGAAGGAATAATAGTCGATAAAGCTATGGGGCCAGATGGGATACACCCCAGGGTGATGAGAGAGCTAAGAGAGGTGGTGACTGAAACTCTGGCAACCCTGTTTAGCCAGTCACTGGAAATGGAGAGGTACCCAAAGACTGGAGGACAGCTGATGTAGTCCCCTGATACAAAAGCAAGAATGGAGAGAAAGTAGGAATCTACAGACCAGTCAGTCTGACCTCAGTAGTGTGGAAGACCATGGAACACTACTGAAGGAAAGAATAAGGGAACACCTGGTTGCCAATGGTCTACAGGACCCAAGATAACATGGTTCTACTGGGGGGAGGTCATGCTGGACTAGCCTCACTGAATTTGTGAACTGGTTGACAAGGGAGGTGGATCGGGGGGGCAGTGGACATGGCCTACCTGGACTACAGCAAGGCCTTTGACACTGTGCCACATAGAAGGCTGTTATAAACAAGCTGGCGAACATGGGAGTGGGTAGGATGGTAGTGCGGTGGGTGGGGGACTGGCTGGATTGCAGGACACAGAGGGTGGTGTTAAATGGCTATCACTCTGAAGAGGGAAGGGTAACAAGTGGGGTGCTATACAGATAAGTGTTGGGTCCAGTCCTCATCAGCATTTTTGTCAGTGCCATTACAGAAGACATAGAAAGGAAGATTTTACCTGTTTGCTGTTGACACAAAGCTCTGCAATGGAGTGGACATGCTGGAGGGTGTGGAGAGAATGAAAGAAGATCTGCAGAAGCTTTGGGACTGGTCAAGGGAGAGGCAGTTGAGATTTCACACAAAGAAATGCAAAATAATGCACATGGGGCGCAAAAACCCAGGAACAACATACCAAGCAGGAAAGGGACCTGGGGTTATCATATCTGATGACCTCAAGGTAGGGGGGCAGTGTGACAAGGCAGCAGGAAAAGCAAATGAGATACTGGGATGCATAGGCAGGGGTATCACTAGCAGGAAATGGGAGGTCATAATTCCACTATACAGGACTTTAGTGAAGCCAACACCGTGTCAGAATAACACTGACAAGAATGGCATCAGCAAGAAGGGCTCGTAAAAAATAACACCGATATTTCCTTTGTGGTGAGTTGTCCTCCACTCCCCCCAGTAAGGATTCTCACTCGGGGGAGCAGATCACGGGTAAAATAAATATGTGGTGCCATGGAATACTGTTTCCATGGCCACTCGCACCAGTGATAAAGTCCCGATCAGCAAAACTTTTTGGAGACCAGGATTAGAACCTGGACTAGTGCTCTCTTGACTGGTGCTATAATGTAGTGCTCATCTAACTGGGTATCAAGTGAGGACACACCTTGAGTACAGTGTCCAGTTCTGGAGGCCTTACCTACATAAGGACATAGACATGGTGGAGACAATTCAGAGGAGGGCAACCAAGATGGTGCAAGGATTACATCACAGAACCTATGAGGACAGGCTGAAAGACTTAAATATGTACTCACTGGAGGAGAGGAGGGAGAAGGGGGATATGATTGAGACATATAAGTACCTCACAGAGAGGAACAAGTAGCAGGGAAACACAATTTTTCATAGAAAACAATGTTACAGGACTAGGGGACATGGGATGAAACTGCAGGGAGGGAGATTCAGAGGGAATGTGAGGAAGTATTTCTTCACAAAGAGGGTAGTGGACAAATGGAATGCCCTGCCAGTGGAGGTGATGGGGGCTGAAATGATTACAGGATTTAAGAATGCATGGGATAGGCATCATGGGATCCAGATAGTCAGGGAAGGGGACAATGTAGTTCTTGATAAGCTTGAAGAAGCAAAGTTATTTGCAGAAATGGGCAGACTAGGTGAGCCATGGGCCTTTATCTGCTGTTAACATTTATATATGCATCTGTGTACATATTGGGTCAGGGGTGGGGTGGGAGATTTTGTGAAAAAGAGGAGAGAGAAGAATCAGCACAAAACACAAAACACTTTGTGCCAAGACCTCATAATAAAAGTTCAGATTCATAATGAACATTATTACGAATTGATAATAATAAATATATAATTGATAATAATTAAACATTTATATGCAGTGTTGACCATATATCCCTATTTTACAAATTGATAATTTCCAGATGATCAACTATTAACATGGTAAAAGAACATGTCAAATTTAACAGTAAAATGCTTGTAAAAAGGGTGTAGGTCAAAAATAATTTCTGATATCAGAAAATGAATAGCAACCCCCTGTAAGAAATTAAAATACTTGAGATAAGTAAATTGTCTAAACTAAAAAAAGAGTTTAATGACAGACCAAACAGTTCCATACTATGTATTTATGTTAAAAAACACAGTTTATAAAATATTTATTTTGATATTGAATGACTGCGGGTTCTTATATCATAGTAAATAATGGGGACAGGAAGGGGAGAGGACTTGGAAGGAGCAAACAAGAAAACTGGTACCAGTCAAGTAACATATACTAGTAGATAGGAGAACATTTATAAATCTATATTTAAATCCCCATTTTTACCTCTGTGGAGATACAGCGAATAGGTATCAATGGTCAGAAAAATGTAATGTAGATATCAAGTTCAAGTTTTTTTATTGTCCAGCTTTTTGTTTAAAAGTCATTACAATATAAATATAATGATATAAATACAACATAACTAGATCAACAGCACACAGCCTAAAATTGTCACAGTTTGTATGTGCATTCTCCTATACTTCCACAATGTTCACCAGAAATTATACAAATAATTGTGTTACACAATTCTAAATAAAATTGGAGGAGGGTACTAAAAACAGGCCCTCAATTATTCTCTATTTTTCTCAGATGTAATCCCTTCACTTCTATAATTTTAAAAAAGGAGGCCACCACATTCAATATCTGCACATTATTTGATTTCAAAACGTATGTCACCATAATTTGAGGCTCATATTCCAATAAACTTAGATAAGGCCCCAACAATTTCATTCTTGCTTCATTATAGATAGGGTATAAAATCATCAAGCGTTTTAGATCATCCATATCATTACCCCATTTACAAAATATATTTTCCTTCTCTCTCTGATACCACTATACAAATTTAGTTTCCAATTGCTCTTAAACAGTTCAAACCTAAGCCTAGTGATTATTTTCCTTAAATCCAGGTTTGTCATTCTAACCAAATATGATTCTAATTTATGAATTCTCTTATTTTTTTGATATCCATTTGCAAATCTTGCTTTGCATTCCTAATTCCAAATACCTTTGCCTATAATTATCTTCTATTCTTTCCTTATTTATTATCTTTACCTGAGAGAATGGCAATCTGAGGCTATCCGCTATATTATTTAAAAGTCCTAGAGGTTTGATAACATTTTCTAATGTTACCATGCTTGGAAACATTATATTCTGAGCCTTATATTGCAAAGCTTCATCAAGACATAATCTGGATAGAAAACTAGTATTCATTTTATATATACTTTTAACCAGTAGTTTACTTTCCATTGTCTAATTTGGCACTCTATTGGCAATTGCCCCAATTCTGTTTTTACCAGAGTGGAAGGTGCACCCATAGAGAGGCCTAATATCATTTTATGATATGTATTTATTATCGAAGCTAATGTCTTACTATTGCCTTGCCCCCAAATGTCTGCTCCATATAACAAAACACTTTTAAGCTTTGCATTGAGAATTCTAAAAATTCCTTTTACTGAATTACCTCTGTATTTATAGGAAAAGAGATTTAGAATTGGAAGAAACCTTCTAACTTTGACTTCCATCTCATTAATATGTTTGTTCCATGTTCCATTTTGAGCTAGAGTCAATCCTAAATAACTAAATTTCCTGACTACTTCTAATTTATTATTGTCTAAACAGTAGTTATACTCCTTTTTATTATCCCCAAACACCAAATTCGTTGGTTTTCTCATAATTTATCACCAGGTCTGCCTTTTTACAGTCCTCTGAGAATTTTTTCATAATTCTTTTTAACCCAATATAACTTGTAGATACTAACACTGCATCATCTGCATATGCCAAGTATAGACAGGATTTTGTACCAATCCTTGGCATATGATAATCAGGATTGTAAAGGGTCTTCAACACTGATTGGAAATAAAGATTAAGCAATACTTTAGACAGAGTGCATCCTTGTTTCACTCCAATATTTGATGCAAACCATCTGGTAAGTGATCCATCATTTGAACATTTAACACTTGTATAATTATTACAGTACAAAGTTTTTATAATACCCAAGAGTGCTTGATCAATACCCAATTCTTCCAATCTAGCCCATAATTTAACTCTATTAACTCTATGGAATGCTGTTTCCAAGTCAACAAATAAAAAGTACAGCTTTTGTCATTTAACCTGTTTGTAATTATATACCAAATGTGCCATTATAAAACATTGGTCTATTGTTGATCTTCCCACCTGGAATCCAGCCTGAGCTGCATTGATTATTCCTCTGTCTTCAGCCCACTGACCTAATCTGTTATTAATTATTCTGGTAAACAATTTTTCTGTATTGTCTATCAAACTGATAGGTCTGTAACACTCTGGTTTTGCCTTTTCTCCTTGCTTAAATAATGGAACTATTATATTTAACTTCCAACTGAGTGGTATTGTATTATGTCTCCACATAGAGTTAAATATAATTCCCAATAAAGGGATCCATTTGCCCTGCATCACACTTATTGCATCAGATGGTATCCCATTGGGGCCTGGGACTTTGTGTCTTTTTGTTGCTCTTATTGCTTCTCCTATTTCTGAGTGTGTAATATGACTAAATGTGAAGCCATCCTCCTTTTCCATGTTCCATGCATTTGATGCCCTTATATATTCCTGGTTATCTAAAAAGAATAAATTTCTATAATGACTCACCCATTCCTCAGGTTCAATGTGAACTCCTAAATCTCCCCTATAATTTTTCATGCTTTTATTCACTAAATTCCAAAATGTCTTTGTTTCACTTTTCTTTACCACATCTGTGAGTTCACACCATAACTTTTTCCAATGTTTTTTCTTGTTCATTTTTAATATCGTATTATATTGTTTCCTTATTATATTTCTTTATTCATTTTACAGTTTACAGATATATGTCTGTTTACCTGTCTCAACTGTTTACTCAGTTCTTTTTTAGCCTTCCTATATCTATATTAAACCATGCCTTACCTTCTTTTTTATTTTGTATTTTATATTCCTTAATTATTATTTGTTGTATATTAGCCAGTGTAGTGTTAAATTTTGTCAACAATAAACTTGCATCCATATCTTCACTAATGAAATTTAAATTCTCTGTTATACCCCGTCATTCATTATTTTTTCTAAACTCCCATTATCCATTATTTCCCAGCCTATTCGGTTCATATGCATTACCTTCAGTCTATTTTCTTTAATTGATATCCTTGGATCTCTTCCTTCCATACTGATATGAAGTTCAATTATTGCATGTTGGCTTTCCAAAGATTGCTTTACTTCCATTCTTTTACAATTTTTTACTACAATAGGATTGACACAAATATAATCGATCACTGAGGATCCTCTCCCTCCTTCATATGTATACTTTCCTGGTCTATCTTCTTCTACTCTACCACTTAACATCAGGAGATTTGTATCCTTTAACATTTTATGTAAATGTATCCCTCTGTTGTTTATTGTCAAATCCCTTGATTGTTTTATGTCCTTTAAATAACCTATATTTAGTTGGCTAATATTTTCTATATGATCTTCAGTAATACCCTGCAAATTCCCTATTCTTGCATTTAAATCACCTACTAGAATTATATTTCCATTCAGCATTTCCATCTGTACTTTATTTCATATATAAGTTCTGTTGCCATTTTACCACTCTATATTTATTATTTTCCAAAGGTACTTATACATTAATCAGTACTATATCCTCAGTAATTTCTCCCTTAATATGTACTATTAAAAAGCTTTTACTATATGTCCTAATCTCTGTTGTTTTCACATTATTTTTTATTTTACAAAACGTAGCTATTTCCCCTATATTCCTACCATACTTTTTTTGCTTCTTTACTGATTTCACATAGGATGTATATCCATCCAAATACATTGTCCCTATTTTCCATGTCTTTTGTACACATATATAATCATAGTCTTTTATATATCTTTCCATGTCTGGATCTCCCAGCCTATCATTAAATCCTGATATATTCCAGGAAAGTATATCTATACCTATATTAATATATCCCAGTCTTGTCCGATCTTCTATAAGTCCTTCTATTTCCTTTACCTTTTCCTGGATCCTCTGCTTTTCAAATTTTGAATCCTGCTGTCACATATTATAGTCATATAAAATCTCAAAACTAATTGCTGTGTCAATCATTATTTTCCATTCCTTACTCCATTGTCCCATTTGTTTTCCCCTCTTTTCATAGATTTGATCTTCCACATACATGTAAATTCCCAGCCCATCTAGTGCTGATTGCTTTTGGTATAGGAGACCTAACAATTTTCCTTTTTTTTACTCTCAACATAATTTGGCCATTTAGATCATACCTTTTGGCCTGTATTATGTCTGTACTACAAATGTAACTATTTAATAATGTTGTTAATAGGTTAGTCAACCTTTCTTTGATGTTCCTTTTATTCTCCCTGTCTAATGGGGCTAGCCCAAATATTGACAAATTAGTTTCCTCCTTTGCATCATTAATTGCAAAAAATTCAGGGAAAAGATCCCTTAGCGA
This sequence comes from Neoceratodus forsteri, assembly GCA_016271365.2. Classification (NCBI taxonomy): domain Eukaryota; kingdom Metazoa; phylum Chordata; order Ceratodontiformes; family Ceratodontidae; genus Neoceratodus; species Neoceratodus forsteri. The sequence goes on along the minus strand of CM057458.1, from coordinate 1,346,212,558 downwards.
CACTATTTTTCCTAATTGTACTCCCAATTTCTCAAATTATTTTTGTGCATTATTGATAGCTTTAAGTATATAGTACTGATTTGTTACTATTCGTACCAGTCATATTTCTGCAATAACCCAAAGTCATATTTATTACATTTTTAGTCATCTGTGAAAGTTTAGATTCATTCTCTTCTGGAAGTCCTTCCATGCCATATAATGGTAGAACAAAATCTGTAGGCAGTGTTTTAATCAAAAAATTATTTTTGAATTCTTCCTGTCCCTCCAGATCATAATTTTCTATACCAAATTTCTTCCTTTCCCTATTTCCTTTTTCCTCACCTCATTCTACTACTTCAGCTATACCTTCTTCTTGTGTTCCTAAAACCTTTTCTTTTATCTTTTTTGTCAGTCCTTTACTTTTTCCCTTTTCTTTATCCTTTCTTGGTTTGATTTTCATTGTTTCCTTCCCTTTCTTCACCCTTCCTTTGCCTAGTTTTGTTACCCCTATAATTCCTTCACTTTTCTGTCCTTTACTGACTCCTGATCTACATACCCTTTTCTTAATTTATTGCTTACCTCCCTTACTCCCTTCTATCTGTTTTTCATCATTCCCTACATGCTGTTCTCTTTCTCTTTTAATATCTCCATTTTTTCCTTTCTTAATTATGTTTTCCCCCTCCTTAAAATGTTCTATTTTCTGTCTATCTTTGACTAGGCTCTTCTGTCCACCCTGTTTACCTATTACTATAGGTTCATTTACTTGCTCCTTCCATCTGCTCTCTCTGTTGCTTCTCCTGTCATTATGTTCCAGCTGTACTCCCTTCTCCCAAAGTTTGGGGAACTTGTTCTTCAGTTCTAAACATATGCTTTTATTTCTTAATGGCTCATCTGGCAGCATCACACATTCCATGGTAGTCTCACTTGGGTAATCAGTCATACAAACACTTGATTCTTCATCCCTTTTTTTATTCCCCTCTGCCAATTCCATATACTTGGTCATCTCATTCATCTCATTCATTTGATTCTTTCTGTCTAAATTATCCTGATCCTTTATTACTATTTTTGAATCAGTCAGTTTCCTCTCCTCCATTTCTCTATTCATGAATTTATCCATTCTAATTTTATTACCTATACTTAAACCTTTCAGAAATGTTAGGTCATTTTTAATTTCCAATAATTGCTGATATGGCAAAATATTTGCATTCAATTGTTCTCTCAAAGTTCTTATTACTTCTTTAGTTAAACCATCAATATCCAGCCTAACTGGACTTCTTGGGCTCCTTGTTCATGAACAATTGTCCTGTACACAGGAGCCTAGATTTTCTTTTTCCATTTCCTTCTTTTTATTCATATTCATTTCCATATGTGAAATATTGTCTCTATCATTCAAATAATTAAAATCCTCCCTTATTGATTATCTCATACTTCTAACCATTTTATTCAGTGATCATAGCTTGCTGATTGTTTTTGGCATATTCATATTACTTGTTTCCTCTATCCCCCCATCTTCCATTTCTAGATTTTCTATAATTGGGTATTGATCTTGATCTTGCCTGCACACTTGAGTTCCAGAATTAGATTCCATCCTTATCAAACCATCTCCATCATTCCCATTGAAAGGTATGAAAGGAGGAAAAGTGAACTTTGTCTGAGGCTCTTCTAGTAATTGAGAGCTCCTTTTCTCTGCTGAAGGCCCCATTTTTGTAAAAAATCTTGAAATATGTCCACTTGGGTTGATGTATGTAGTACCCCAGTACTTCCCATCATATCAATTATCCTGTTTTCAAATAGATTTCCCATCTTATTTTAGCTTGCTTCATTGTTTTCATTATTTTTTTCTTCACTAATGGACCCATTATTTTGTCCACTTTTTCCTCATTTGCCTTTTCTATTTCCCCAATTTTTTTACCCTTTATCCTACCACTTATTGTGGCTATTGGCATAACTCTTTTTTTTAATTGGTTAACAAAAATAAAATATATGAATAAAATTAAACAGCCCACAAAATTCAGTTCTAAAATACAGTGGTGCAGTATTCCTGTTGACTTCTAAATAATAATATGCCCCCTAGGCAATCAATTAATCAATTAATACAATCAATCTATCAAATAATTATTAAATCAACAAGTTGTGTTAAGGACAATTATACACTGTAGGCACTTTTATATATTGGCTATTATGCCCACAATATGAGGTCCTTCGTTCAACAATTAAAAATAAAAAAAACAGGCATTTTGATATACATTAAAATTGTATAGGTCGACGTTCTTCAGTTATCAGTGCTAATGTCAAAGCTGATGTAAACTCATTTGTCACTGTAGTAACCCTGTAATGGCAGGCATATCAAATGTACTTTCTCACTTCTTGTTTATTTTTTATTAATTCTCCACTTTGATCCTTCAAACTTCCACCTTTCTGTTCCCAAACTCTTCCCTGGAAAGAGACCAATGTTATTCAGACACATACAAATTCTTCTGCCCACTACAAAAGAAGAAAAGTATTTTTAAAAGGAGTTCAGGACAACTGAAAGCCCCCTTTGCTATAATACTCTGTTACCTCTATTACTTTTCAAATATTATGTCACCACACTTGTCTCTAGTAGCTATATTATGATTCTAGTTTTTCTGCAACTTCTATATTTCTGCTACTTCTAGAAATTGAGTAAACAATTATTACTCCTTACTCCTTACCTCTATGTTTTCTGCTACTTCTAAAAACTGAGAAAACTATTATTACTCCTTACCTGTATCAGTTTTCAAGACACAACTTTGACCGCAGCTCTTAGCCGCTCTTGCTGCCATTTCAATCTGATGCATATACAGCGTTTGCTCCAAATCAACTTCTGAGCATCTTTCCACTGTACCATATGCTGAATTAGCCTCCTTCCTTGTTCTAGCTTGTTGCTAGCATCCACTAAATCCGCAAGCAAGGATAAAAAGGAAGTAGATCTCAGTATGGCATGAATATATATATATACAGTATGTATATATATATATATATATATATATATATATATATATATATAGCATTAACAAACCAAATTCAAGCAAAACCAAAAAAGAACTTTTGAATGTACTCATGAACTGAAAAACTATACTTCCTGAAGAAAGTCCTTAGGCATTCCCTGCACTAGCTGCCAAGCTCGACAAGTGTATACTACCGTATGCATGTTTTCTTTTTAATTTCATGTTACTTCCAAACTTGACACCGTAGACCGTACCAGCTATTTTTTTTGTTAAAAAGCAACACAAACGATCAAAAAGGGCCCAGACAGCAGGGAAATTCTCCACTTCTCTATTTCTTAAACATCTGCTACAAAATGCTGAGTACTGAATGCTAATTGCCCCAAACAAACATCAGCTCCAATGCTGGCAAAGTTCCAACGGCTACACAGCAAGACGCCAACACATGCACACAAAATACCAGTGATACCACCTGTGATACCTGTGATACCACCTGTGATCACATGGTTTTCTGGCTGAAAATTTAAAAAGCTATCTTTAATTATAAAATTATGTTAAATACATACATCTGTACCCCTACATACATCCTTATCTGTGTTACTGAACTATATTATTACAATAAAAGATTGTAAAAGAAAATGCAAGAGAGAAATAATAATCTAGATTTACTCTGCTCTTCCACTACGGGTTTTAAAATGCCTCTGCAGAACTGTGTTTACTTGTGCAGCTTAAGCAGTAAACATCTATTATTTAACTATCACACTTTTCTTTTTCTGTAAATTCTATATGTCTATTTCAGTCTGTTTTTCATTCTTCTATATTTAGTTTAGTTTACTGTCCTCAATTACTCCAGCAACTCTCCACTCCTTCACATTTTTCTCCACTTTGCACGGATGCACTTATTTTCAGCGATATCCTTCACAGCTAGCACCTCTGTCTGCACCTGCACAGTCCACCGTGGGACCTGTTCGGTCACTCCCATTCAGGGCAGCTCCTCCACCTCAGGACTCTAAGCCTGTGTGGGAACAAATGAAACAGTGGCCAGAAAATGCTTAAATTACTAGTCACACAAGAACTACTGAAAAGAGTCCTGGACTTCAAGACAATGGCAACGGTGGCATACCATTTATAAATCTTGAGCTTCACTTTCCTAGACTCCTGCTAATGATCAAACTCCTCTCATCTCACTGGTGTGCATCAACATCTCTCCCACAATCCATAGGGAAATAATCTTGTAGTACTCATTGACACCTTTTTTAATACATGGATTGTCCCTTACTGTAGATATAACAATGATTAATTACTGTTCATACTTTCATACAGACATTCTTTGCAAAAAACTGTGTTAATGCACCAGTTAGGGTTCAGATTAAAGCAACAAAAGTAGGGAAATGTGGTGGTATGGTTTCCAATCCTAACTTCCCACCCCCAAGCAGGAAAAGGGAAAAAAACATAGTTTTCACTGCCCTGATTCTTGGTGAATCAGTGGTGGGGTCTTCCTTGGGGCTCACCTCAGTGTGATATAGTCTTCAAACATACAAAACTGCGTCTCCTCCCATGTTGCCAACAGCCTGTAGGCCATGCCTGAAGAAAACATTGCATATCTCAGTAGCCTCCGGAATTTCCCCTAGGGTGTTGTCAGATCACTCTTTGGTGTGGTTTGAGGGGACTTTACCCCAAACCATTCCTAAACACACTCTATGGAAGCTTAATATTCAATTATTAGCACAAGAGTAAATAGTGGATAAGATATGTACACTGATTAGTCAATTCTTAGAACATAATAGGGGCTCAGTAGTTGCATTTGATCAACTATGGTGCTCCCTGAAGTGTTACTTGACAGGTGAGTTTATAAGGCTGGCGGCTACCCATAAAAGGGTAAGAGAAAAGGTTGCTAAATCACTGCTGGATTCCATTCAGAGTCTAGAGAGGAGGATTGAATTTTCTTCAACTGAAGAGGATATGCATTCGTTAACGGTCCTTAAAGACCAATATGTGAATATGTTAAGGGAAAAGACTGAATACGCGTTGTTTAAAATGCATATCAAATATCTGGATCAGGGTGACAAAGCTGGACACCTCTTAGCTCTGAAATTGAGACAGCAGGAAGAGTCCAGGTTGGTCACATCTTTAACTACGATGGAGAGGGGGAATACAGTAGTTACACCTAAAGCTATAGTAGACGAGTTTGAGAATTTTTATAAAAAGCTATATGGTCCTCCAGATAATAGTACTACATCTATGGAGATTCAACAATATTTGTCTAAATCTCCCCTTCCTACCCTTACTCAAGATCAAAGGGTCCAGCTGACTTCCCCTATATCGGCAGCTGAAATAATAAGGGCTATTCAATCCCTACCGCTTAACAAAGCTCCGGGGACAGATGGATTCCCTCCAAATTTCTATCGAACATTTGAGAAGGAGCTTACCCCTATTCTTCAGGAGCTATATGGTTACATCTGTGCCCATGGCATTACTGATATGACATTACTAGAAGCAATTATTATTGTTTTGCCTAAACCAGGGAAACCTAAGGACAAAGTAGCTAATTATAGGCAGATTTCCTTAATGAATTATGATGTTAAGATTTTAGCTACAATCTTGGCATCTAGAATTACTAGGGTTTGGGGCACCTTAATTAGTCCTGAACAAGTAGGATTTATCAGCGGTAGAAATCCCTTGGATAATTTTTGAAAATTGGCCCACATCTTCTCCGTATCCAGGGAGGTGCACTGCACAATGACGCTTATCTCCCTGGATGCGGAGAAAGCTTTTGATAGGGTAAACTGGAACTTTTTGTTTAATACTATGGACCATTTCGGCTTCCCTCCTGATTTTATTGGGTGGATTAAACATTTATACTCTAACCCTATTGCCAGAATTTATTGCAACGGGATCTTTTCCAACAGCTTTCCATTACTTTCAGGTACGCGGCAAGGGTGTCCGCTTTCACCTTTGTTGTTTAATCTATAATTAGAGCCCTTGATTCACAGGTTGAAACTGTCCCCAGATATAGTAGGAATCCCAATTGGCCCATTTGAATTGAAGTTGTCAACTTATGCGGACGACCTTTTACTTCATGTATCAGATTCAACCAAGGTTATCCCTAAAATGTTAGATATAATAGAAGAATTTAATAGATTCTCCAACTATAAGCTGAACATTAGTAAGACTGAAATTATGCCGCTTAATATATATGTTTAAAAAGGTGATATAAGTTGATTACGGATGACCTGGACGAATAGGCTCAAATATTTGGGTATTACTTTAGCGCCGTCAGTGTCTCTTTTGAAGAAATATAACTTAGATAATCACCTATGCACTATCCAGCAGGACTTAATTAGATGGTCTCCCTTATACATATCCCTTCAAGGAAGAGTTAATGTTATTAAAATGAATGTGTTACCCGGAGTTTTTTACCCTTTGAATATGTTGAACATATATCTTCCTTCTTCATGGTTTAGGAAACTTCAAAGTATGATTACGAAATTTCTGTGGCAAAATAAACCCCCACAAAAATCTTATAATCATTTGAGCACTCCGAAAGACCTGGGAGGCCTGAAGCTCCCAAATTTTTACTATTATTATCTGGTGAGCCATATGGCTAAATATATGAGGTGGGCAAATAATCCTGAAGATTCTGAATCCGAGTATATTCCTACATGGTTGCAAATAGAAAGAAATATGATCAAAAATGCTAAATTGGCACCTGAGAGTTTATGGTATGTACTTCCTAAGACAGTCTCTAAACAGATAAGGTCTATGGTTCTTCTCACATTGATTAAGGTTCACAACCAAATGTGTAGGTCTTTGGGGATTAAACATACCAGAGAAGTTTCACAACCATTGTTTGGTAATCCTAATTTTAAAGTTGGGGTAGAGATCCTCACAGCACATAAGTGGGGGCTGCCTCCTAATACGAAGGTTAGTGATCTAAGTGACTCGGGGAAGTTGAAGTCATTGCAAGAAACATTAGAGAACTTCCACATTTCATCCAAATGGGCTTTTTATATATACCAAATAAGACACCTGCTCATTGCGTGGTTTGGGGTCAACCGGTGGGATAACAAAGTAGGGGAGGCCTTTCTATTATGTCAGTCCCTTGCTTGGAGACCACATGCGGTTTCTGGGCTTGTGGCTGCCTTGCAGGAGAGACTATTCTGAAATAAAGTTGTGCATTCTCAATACTGGTCAGATACATTCCCTGATAATCGTTTTAATTGGGAGTGCATATGGAATGGTATATATTTATATAGTGCTAATGACAGACTCAGGTTGATACAATTTTACATTCTCCATACTATGCATTTGACCCCTGTTAAGTTATCTAAAATGGGGAAACTATCAAAAGATGACTGCTTTAGATGTGGTCAAGTGCAAGGCTCCCTGCTTCATATTTTTTGGGAATGCCTTTTGGTGGCCCCCCTATGGTCCAAGATTAGAACTAAAGTTGATCCTCTGTTAGGGATACATGACTTATTCACTCCGCAGATTTGTTTGTTGGGGGATTATGCAACAGTTACAGTGAGGGAAAGGAGATATTATATTTACTTAATATCACTTACGGTTAAGGCCTTAGTATTAAAACATTGGAAAGATCAGACTGTCATTACTTATCAAGAATGGCTAGCTGGGCTACTGTATAATTTTAAAATAGAGAAAACTATAGCTAATTACAGAAATGCTTTGCAAAAATTCAATGCTGTATGGGAGAAGTTTCATGATCTATGGACAATTGCTTCATCACATTAAGCTGATGCATGTTTCTCCTCCTTAAGGGAGGTAAGGGTGCAGTTTACTATAGATGGAGATAAATAAGATACTCCTGGTACAATTTTTCTTTTCCCCCCTTACATTCTTATTTTGCTTGAGGAAGTGGTATTGCTTCTCTTCTAGCTGCTTTCCTGATAGGGTTAGGGATGTGGCCTGCAAGATCATAGTTAGGGGACTGGCTTTGGGAAGAAGGGGTGGGGGAGGATAGGAAAATAGGGGGAAGGGAGGGGAGGAAGGGGGAAGAGGGCATGTTAGGGGTCAGACAGTTACTACAATGTATATGTATCAGAACTAATGTTACATTTGCTGTATTGTTCAATGCATTATTTGTATTTTGGAAACTGTTTGAAAATTGAATAAAATATATTAAATTTCAAAAAAAAATAAAACATTGCATATCACCTTATTTGATCAGGGAATGGGGTGAGTGTTAGGGCTGAGAACTCCAAGGAAGTCCCCACACCTATTTTGCCAAGCAGCTGATTGTAAATGGGCAATAATGTGCTTTTCTTACCCATAAGTTAATAATTATTTGTTGGTTTGCTCCGAACTTTGATATGTTTGCAGTGCAAGATGAGATACCTTTAGTTCATTTTTAATGATGATCAGACATTCACTGTGTATTTGGTGCATGGTGAAGACTGGAAACAATTTGGGGGTGCAGTGCTTACCCCATTAATTTGGGGGGGGTTATATGTTACTGTTGTAGTACTCATTGACACCTTTTTTATATTGATACATTATCCGTTAACTCCAATTATTGATGGACTTGTGCCTTGTTAAAGTTGCAATGTTATCCTATGGGAATTTACATTTTTTTATTTTTAAGCTTCTTATTTGCCTGTTTTCAGGTGGTGTTTCATAGGGACATAATCCTGTAATTCTCATTGACACCTTGTTTTAATACATAGATTGTCCCTTAACTCCAGAGACTGATGGAGTTACAGCTTGTTAACGCTGCAATGTTATCTTGTGGGAATTTTATTTTTGTAATGTTTACATTTTTACAGGGACACTAATTTTTGGGGGGCATTCATGTCAGTGTTCTAGTACTCACTGAAATCTTTTGTGAAAAATACATTGTCCCATAACTCCAAATATTGATAGTGTTATACAGGTAGCTTGTTAAACTTGCAATATTATCCTATGGGAATTTTCATTCATTTTTAATTGTATATTTTTATACATATATTTCCAATTGATATTTGTAAGGGAATTAGTCTTACAGTACTCACCATGACCCTTCTTTTGATATATATATATATTGCACCCTTAAGCCAACAGACTGATGGAGTTAAAGCTTGTTAAAGTTGCAATGTTATCCTATGGGAATTTTAATTTTTTAATTTTTATGTTTTATATATGGACCAAGAATTTTTGTTTTGGAGAGTATTACTGTATGTGTTAGTGCTGTAGCATGCATTGACACCTTTCTTTTGATCTATGCATTAGATTGTCCCTTAACTCCTCATATTGATGCAGTCATGGCTTATTAAAGTTCAAATGTGCAAGAAAAACAAAGTTCAAATTCTTGTTTTGTATGAACCAATCCTGTTTCGTGAGATTGTGCCATTCTCAAAAAAGAGGACTGGTTGATACGAAACAAGAATGTGAAATAAAAAAGTCCAAAATCTTGTTTCATATCAACCAATCCTCTTTTGGAAGACTGTGTCATTTTCATGAAACAAGATTGCATCATACAAAACAAGAAAGTGAAAAAACCAAAGTCCAAATTCTGAACCAATCCTCTTTTGTGAGACTGTGTCATTCTCAACAAAGAGGGTTGCTTCATACTGTACAGTACAAAACAAGAATATGAAAAAGTTTTAAAACTAAGTCCAAATTCTTGTTTAGTGTGAGTAAATTCTTTTTTGTGAAATTGTTTTATTCTGACAAAAGATCATTTATAGGAAACAATGATAGAAAAAACTAAGTACAAATCCTTGTTTCGTATGACCCTATCTTACTTTGTATGTCTCTATTCTTGTTTCATGAGGCCATAGGAAACAAGAAAATTGACTCATGGCAAAATATTTTAAAATGTTTTAAAACACCTTTCTGGGTCATTTTTCCAAAACCTAACTGCAGGATTCAGCTGATGGGTCCCATTTAGCAAGATACATGTGTTGGTGTCTCTGCATGATATGATTTTTATGGGTATTCAAAAACCTTTTTTTAAAATAATGAAATCAGATGGCCACCATATGAAAGAAGAATTGTTTTCTCACAAAAGAGGATTACCCCTTCATGAAACAGAATTCTGTTGTGTATGCCATATTCTTGTTTTGTATGAAACAGTTATCTAAAAGAGCACACTGAGCATACTCAAAATTGAAATTTCAAATCCTTTTAACTCTAGAACAGATTAATGTTTTTCACCAAATCAAAAAAAGGCACCATTCTGTGGCAAGCCCTTTGTGCCCTGAAAATTTCAGACCAAAATTCCAAACTGTGTGCTAGGCAATGACAAAAAGCAGCAAAAAAACACAAAAAAAGTTTCACTTTTTTCACTATCTGAATCTCAGAATCTGCACATCTGACCAGAACTAAACATAGCACATCAAGAGACATTGCCCCCGAGGCCACACATGCAAAATTTTGTGCAAATCTGTGTAATGAGGACAAAGCTATTAAAGTGCAAATTTAGGGGGTTAACATTAAACAGACTGCTCAACCTTAACTATGGTGGCACTACCATGTTACTTTAATATAAACAATTTCTGGCCAGCATCCATAGGGCTGCAGCTAAGGAATTCTGGGGTAAAATATTGAAAATTACCAAAGTTGCGAGCCTGTGTACTCAAAATGTAATGTAGGCTCATAAATTTGTTTTCTTAAATATTTTTGTATAGCACATTTTCAACATACAGTAACCTATTTATGACCTTCCTCATGAACAAGGCAGAGAAAATTTTCAACTCCCGTCCAAAAGGTGATTTCATGCAAGGACCACAAAATCACCTTTCAGGAAGTAAAAAAAAACATTTTGGCCAGGATTTCAAAAATGACAGCGTTCACGTTCATGAGGTGCTGTAAAGATGTGGTTATGTTTTAAATTTGGGATAACATTTTGAAAATTACCAATGTTATGAGCCTGCATTCACAAAATTCAACATAGGCTCATTAACTTTGATGTTTTTTTAATATTTTTGCACCACATTTTCAACATAGCCTTCTTATGACCCCACTTCATGAACAAGGACAGAAAAAATTTTCATCTCCTGCCAGAAAGGTGATTTCATGCAGTGACCACAAAATCACCTTTTGGGATGGATTTGCCCAATGTCAGTGCAACTGTTCATGAGCCATGGTCCCAAAAAAGGCATGTTGAAAATGTGGGGTCCAAAATATGCAAACATGGCTACATTATGCCGCTAAGTTCAAAACACCATTGGAATATATTGAACTGCATACCTGTTTTTTCAGTTCACGGTCTGGCTTTGAAGAGCGAAGATGTGTCTGTGGTCCAGAGATGATTACAGCATGGGACCCCCAATGAGTAAGTAAGGGCTTGGGGGTGGTTCAGGGTGGGGGTGCTGAGTGGGAGGATCAGGTGGAGGGACAGTAATGGCTGCAAAAGACATCTATGGAAGGTTTTCTTTTTACAGGATGAAAAAAAAAATGACTGAGGATTCCTGATTACGACACTGGGGGATTGGACACCCTCAGTGTCACTGTTATGTGTCTGGTGGGGTTGAGGTGGTGGGTGCTGAGAGGGAGGGTCAGGTGGTGGAAGGAAAATTATTTGAAATAAAAATAGGTCACAGCAGAAAACAATTGCGACACTGGGGGATTGCGCACCCCCAGAGTTACTGTTATGTTTCTGGTGGGATGGGCTGTGGTCGGTCAGAGGAAGGGTTGGGTGGGGGAGGGGAAAAACAAAATATATATATAATAAAACACAAAAAGGAATTCATGGTGGAACACAACATAGTCTACCATGTCCAAGATGGCTGCTGACCTCTACTGCTCTTATAGGAATATCGGTGTGCTGTGAACATGCAGAATGCATGCCACATGCTTAACTGTGCAATGTTTGCATGCAGTTCATATACACAAAGTGAACCTATGCAAACCAGATCTAATAAGCAAATCAGGTTCACATGCTGCAAGTCTGACATGTGCACAGTAGGTAAGCTGATGTGAACATCTTCTAAAAATTACATAAGGTTTGTGTGTTGCATGCTTGACATGAGTGCAGCAGTTAAGCTGGTGCAAACATAATTTAAACATCACATCAGGTTCACATGCTGCACACTTACCATAGCTGCTGCAAATCTCATCTAAGAAAACACATTGGTTTCTATTTCTTATACTACTGCTAGCAATTAATCATTAAAATATATTTTTATTTGAATTTCCATCAAAATTAGGTAAACTCATTAATTCTGATCCTTTTGCAAGTTGTTTAATGGCTTTTGATTTTTGTCTTTAAATCGTCATTAATTTATAAGGTATTGTTTGCTTACTGCATTAAATGCCTAGGATATAGCCAGTCAACATCATCCATTCCAGATGTATGAAGAGGGGCCTCTGTGTTGTGAAGCCTATCCTATTTGTTTTGGACCATGCAAATCCCTTATGCATATTTAGTGCTACAAATGTGTTTCTCCATGACTGTTTCATCTAATTTACTTTCGCTGGTAGCCCATGCGTTTCAGTGATCGCGGTTGGGCGCCAACCAAAATGGTGACTTAATTGCAGCACTTTTCCTCACAGAGAGGAGGGAAGAAAGGTGACCAAATGGGGGGTGGACAACTATAGCGACAAGATGTCATCATGTATACACACGTGGGGGGGAGCGAGCACGCTGCACGTGAGGTGGAATGGGAGGGAGTGATTGTGAGGATTGGCACTGCAGTGAGCTGCTGAGCTGCTCCCATGGCATGGTGGGTGGGTTCAGAGCTAGGGAGTGTGTGGTGCTTGGTTCAGGTCTGGGTATGGGTACCTTTTGTTGCGACTGGCCAGAAATATTTTCCCCCCGATTTGCACCCCCCTGAAATGCACCCCCCTGGAGTTGAGAATCCTTAAGTGGGGGAGGTACGGGGGACAAAGCCCACCACAGGGTGGGATGTGGGGCACCCCTCATTGAAATTTAAAATGTAAGTCCCTGGTGCCCTTGTGCTGTGCACCAGGGAGTTACAGTACTGAAACTGATTTTCGGCACTCTGTCTTCATGAAAATGCCAATTACCTTTAGGCTTTTGCCATTATCACATAAACCCCTTTCCTTTTGTCATTCTGTATTTAGCATATACATTATGGCCATGATCAGCACTGTCTGTGCAGAATAGGATCTTGGAAGCATGCATCATGCCTCATATTTTGTCACTGAATTGAGGGACATGGACACTCAAAATGAGGGACCCTAACCCACATGATGATCAGGATACATCATGAAACATGGAGATACAGTACTTCAGAACACAGTGGAAACCATTACATTAGCACCTGAGAATTAATTTCTACCATTAAGCAGGGGTGCCATTTAGGTATGGCGGGGGGGAAGCTGCCCCCCCCCCACACATTTTTGTGCTTAGGCTGTTCTTATGGTGTGACAATAATGGCTTTAAATTTGAATTTAATCTTTTGCACAATAAGTTCCCACCTAGCCTGTGTGTGGTCACACTGCAGGTACTCTCCAGACTTGACAGTGTCTGTATTGTTTTGGCCACTCTCTCCACCTATTAGCAGTGGCACAATCACATGTGATGTGGATGAGCTCCAGCCAAGAAAGAGCACATGAGCTTTGCAAGTGCGACACTGTCTTTCCCACCACAGAGTAGACAGACTGCACACTACAGCTTGGAGGAGTCAGTGAGCACTGAACTGGCAATAGCAGTGTTGTGGCAACATATTTTTTGTTGATCTACCCTTAGTGAGTCTCCATCTCCCCTAGTGGCTGAAGGGGCAGAGGGTGAGCTAGAAGCTAACTCAAGACTGGGCTACCTACTTACTCTACTAGGCTAGCCTTGCAAAAAAAACAGCACATACCCCTACAGCAGCAAGCTAGGCTTAGCAGAAGTGGTGACAGTAGTGCGGGTGGCCTTCATAGGCCTTGATCAGTGCAGTGTAGCAGCAGCCACAGCAGCAACCAAGCAAGAAGCAAGCAACCCAGGTTGGGTGATTTCAGTTGATGAGGTGACCTGGTAGTGGACCATGCTGAGGACCTGTGATGGTCGGTTCTAGCAACCAGCTTCTGGTGGAAGGAGAAAGGGGGAGTGGACTGAAAACAGGACTGATGGCACACTACACCAGACTGCAGGTTCTGGCCATATGGCAGGGTAAGTAAAAGTAAATCATTGTTTTACAGGGGGATTGAGAATGGAGGAAGGATTGAAATATTAATGTGTTTTTCACATTTCTTCACCTTTGGGCAGCTTCATAACTCATAGGGGATAGGTATTGAATGGAAAGGAGTCAGAAAGAAAAATCTGGACATAGTTCTTTTTTTTGTGGGGGGGGGCAGAACTTCAGCCAGGAAAAAAATTGGTTAGTAACTGGGTGGGTTTAAGCCCAAATCTGATACACTGCTCCGGGGTATATACAGATGAATCTTATACATTTGAATTTTTCCTGCATATCACTTTTCAGTCAAAACAAATAAGTTGTACCTTTTAGAGATGTTACAGACATTCCAGAGCTGTTCCTTGCATTCATGGACAGTTGAGGGGTATGGTATGCACAGACTATTGGAGGCCCAGTATAGTCAGGCTTGTGCCCCCCCCTTGCCCCCAGTGAAGCAAAGGGCAAAGAAGACTGCAAAGGTGTGCACCATTGAAATGAATGGGGATATTTTTTTATTAAAGGAATACTGCACAACAGGGTGTGTGTAGTTCTGGGATAACATCACGCCTAGGGTGATTAGGCACAAGCCCGAAAGCCGAGTGAGACTAATCACCCCAGAAGTGACATTATCCCAGCACGACACACACCCTGGAGTGCATTATTCCTATTATACAATGGCTTCCTTGTAATAAAATAAAAAAAAGGTTAAGAATATGTTTAGAATTTTTTCAGTCAGTTTTTAACTGGGCAGGTATACAAACTAAAAAAATAGTGCAGCTCTATTCTTTTGCTGAGTAGGTGGAGCTGCTGCTTTTTTGGTTTTGTATGGTCCCCTTGTACTACAGCCCCCCCAAACACTTTCACACGCCATCCTTGTAACTTTTGTACAATTTGAGTTTATGTAGTTCTGATGACTGTCTTGGGATTATGTGAAATGCATTCACATAGTGTTTGTTTTTATAAGTGAAGCCACGATGTGCTGAAAGAGTTGTGCTACTGAAAAGCAGCCAGTTGAAGACTTCTGGTGTTTGACTGCACTTGGTAAGTTGCTGTGTATTGCATGAACTGGCTACATATGTAGTGTTATTACATGTCTGTGATGAAGTTAGTTATGGTATGTATTTTGGAAACAGCTGCTAGTAGCAGCTTTATGGAGAAATGGGTCAACGCTGAGGTGCGGTGAGGAGCGTGCGCAATGGGAACTGCAAGCTGTAGTTAGGGATAGTGAAGCCACCAGCGTGCTTTTCATTAATAAAAGCAATACAAATGATACAGGGAAAAATACAATTTTTAAGTGTCTATGCAGAAGGCAGTAGCAATTTGTAACAACGAGGGATTTGGGCAGCTGAACGGGGTTACTGAAGTTGTCTGGTGAGTGGGAAATTTGAAAGCAGTTGGCCGCTACTATCTGAAGCTGATCATGATGATGGCTTTGCTTAATTTTTGGTTGTTTGAACTCTAAACTGTACAAGTAGTACAAACAATGGGTTTCAGTAATGTGACTGATACATTAGTTTAGGTTTTGGTGGTTTGGGGCTGTATTTGTTAATGTGGGATTGAGGGGTTTATGTTAAAAAAAATGGAAGTCCTGACAAACTGCACAGTGGCCATGCCAAGTGTGGGCAGGTTGGACATGGCAAGTGCAGTGATTCCTTTTACTTTTGATGCAGTCATGTGTGTGTTGGGACCAGATCTCTGATGTTATACTGGGATAACATCACAGGTCCAGCCCCAGACTAAGCAATCAGAGGCCAGCATTCTTTCTTGCCATTGCATAATACTGTTTTATACATTACTGATGGAGAGTTGGAGATTAATGAAGGTCACCACTTGACTAACAAGGGCCTTGTTAGTAGAACAGTGACCTTCATTTTTCTCCAACTCACCATCATAATGTTTAAAATAGTAATAGAAAATAATTCCATTCATTTCAAGGGGGTACGCCCCAGCAGTCTGACCCATGGACATCATCTCTTAAAGACTCCTGCCTCTGGCTCCCTAGTACTCAAGTAAGAGACTTTTTACTTATATCTGTACTTGGTGGGCTGTCTATAGCAGTGTGGCTGTACCTGCTATTGTGTATGTACATGGGGGTGGGGGGAATGGCCATATGTGTGTGTGTGTGTGTGTGTGTGTGTGTGTGTGTGTGTGTGTAGTTATTGTTACTTATGTGTTTGAACCTTAAAGTCTGTTTGTGTGGAAGCATTCAAAACTATGGAGAGAAAATAGTAGGCATACAGGGCAGACAGAAGTAATTAAGTGGTTTTGTGGATGTTTGTTTATTGGGGGTAGGAAAAACCACATGTGTTTTCATTGGTATGTGTGCTACAGTTCAACTGTGAAAATGAGATGATGGAGAGAAGAAAGCTGAAAAGCATAACAGTGGCTACAAGCATGCCGCATAAATGCAGATGTATTCAGATACGGTATGTACTGAAGTACAAGGAAGCCATATGTGTGCAGAAAGTATGGTTTAGCAGTTAAAGACACTAAACTGCAAGCCAGGAGACCTGGAGACATGAAAACCTAGGTTTGAATCTCATCAACCTCCACTTGTGTATGGTATGAGTCTGACCAAGTCACTTAACTTTTACATGTGCAGTTATCAGTGACCACTTGCTTTTTGCACGCATGCCACATGGATGCAGTCTTTCCCAATTTAACAAAAAAATCATGGTTTCCACACTTGCTTGCTGCATGCATGCCATATGCATGCAGTCGGTTCCAATTTAACATTTAAATCATACTTGCAACACACGTGTCCCTTGGGTAGTTTTATGTGTGCAGCATGAAAACATTTCATATAATTATTTCTGTAAGGGTGCACATGGGCAAGTGGTTGCGCATGTGCAATACTGTTTGGCAGACATCTTGGACATGGCAGAGTATGCCATGTTCTGCCATGACTGCTGCAAAATAGTGCTGTGCGACTGCTAGTGGAGAGAGCAGAGTGCTTCATGGATGCGGGGCAACTGTAAGGCAACTCCACACTGTTGTTAGGTTGGAAAAATCTCCTTTTCTGATCAATCACTGGAGGTCTGCAGGATTCTGCCCACTGCAACCCTAAAAAGGCATTTCAGAACCAACAGTCTATATGATTACACCACACGAGGCAATAAAATCATTGCTTAAGAAAAATCATTTAACCTGTCAGAAAAGGTGTAAGTTGTAAGCTACCATTCAGTCTAGGTGCTTCAGAGCACCCAGCATATATTATCAAAAGGCTTCTTGGCATAGCAACTTATTTCCCAAGGTGTCACCCTTGTTCCCATTCCTACTTTCTCAATGCCCTGAAATAAAGCATTTGACCCAGATGAGATGGCTGTATGGTGTGCAAGGCATTTTCCAAATCTTTCTTTTCAATTATCTTAAAAATGTTCACCAATGCGCCTCAGAGTTGAACAATTTTGCCAATGTAAAAACTGGAGCAGGTGCAAGTGGCCAAATATATAACGGCCTCTGAACTGCATGCAATTAAATACCTAATTTAAACTTTTGGTGCAGTTTACAGTATGAAATTCAATACTTTTTCCCACCACTTTACAGAAGCTACAATTCCCACAGGGGACATTGGGTAGGTAAACAGCTGGAGGGAGACATAAAAGGGATAAGGAACATGAGTAATATAAAATAGCTCTCAGCAGGACAATAGCTCTCAGCAGGACAATGTAATGCTAGAAGAAAAAAACAATTATTTTAGAAAAGACTTGATGTCAAACGTATTATGTCCTGGCCATTGCAAAGCACCCAATTTACAGTATATATCTAGTACTGTTCTCTATGATTTAACTTATTTTCATAATCTCCCCCTCTGAAGTCCCTCTTGACATGTTCAAGTTCCACTGCCTGAATTGCACATTGTGTTTTGTCTCTAGCCTTCTTAAAATGCAACCCCATAGCATTGTTAATGCCTTCCTTTCTAAATGCTCTCAAGTGCTCTCCCAGTCTGTTTTAATTTATGTTTTATGTGACCTATGTAATATGCTCCACATCTACATTCCAATAAATAAATCACCTCTTCAGTGTCACATTAACAATATCATTATTCCATCCTTTGGATTTGTGACCACTGAAGGTTTATTTACAGAGGGTCAGGCCATGCATCGTTTGCTATTAAAAGAGCCTTTGGGTGTTTTGGACATCAGCTTGTTTGTCTAATCAGTTGGTAACTCTGAGTTACTTTATCCCCCATATTACTGGCTACCCTATATCATATGTATATCTACCTGTCTGTCTGTCTGTCTGTCTATCTATATATTTAATCTCTCTGTCTATCTATATTATTCAGCCCTGACCCAAATATTTAATTATCATGAAGCAAGTTGGGTTACAGGCACAGTCCAAAACACTGACTGTGTCAAAGCAATTTATTTTGCAAAATCAGATACAAACCATAGTGGCACTGCATCACAGACCTTTGCTTGTAACTAAATTTGCAAAATGAATTGCTTTATGAGTTCCATTGTGTTGTATATTTTAGCTGTCTTATGTGCATGTAACTCAGATTGCTTAATGATTATTGGATATTTGGGACAGGGTTCTTTTTTATTTTATTTATTTATTTATTTGATAACTGGGTAAGTACATTGGTCCCAGGGACCTTTTTGAGGCACAACACAGGCCACCTAGATGGCACATGTACACAAAAATTACAGTAACAGCAGTGAAATAGATTTCACAATGTACACACATTTGCAGTTACAGCAGTAAAAGAGAAACATGTAGATGGTACATGAAGGTACCAATGCATGGCATAACATTGCAATAATAAAAAAAAAAAACCAAGACATGACAATAATAAAATACATATTCCTATGAACAGGAATAGGATACATTTGGTTGCACAGAGGATAGTACAGCTGAAATCTCAGTGAAAAAGTAGGACCTAGAAATAGGCCATCAACCCGGTAACAGTATCTGTTTGTTAGGATAGGCATTTATGTTGTGCCCTAGGGTTTGGCCTTCCATTAAGTGCTTTTTTGAAGGTAATAGGAGAGACAAGTGCATGCAGATTGTCCGAGAGGGAGTTCCAAAGCTTGGGTGCTGCATTGGAAAAGGCTCTGTGACCCATATAAGTGAGAAGCCTAGGACTTCCTAATAGGCAGTTAGCTGACAACCGTAATTTGCACTTATTTGTCTTAAAGATTAGCAAACCAGACAGCAGGAATTTAATTCCTGCATGCAGAATTTTAAAGGTAAAGGAGCCAAACAGTAGCTCCCTACGATCCTGGGGAGAGAGCCATCCAAGTGTCTGATATAACTGGCAGTGGTGGGTATGGAAGGGGGCCTGGATAACAAATGTACAAAAATTGCTAGTCTGGCATTGGGGGACATAAGGTGTTTAAGATGGAAGAACACCCCTAGGCATTGATTGACCTTTTTTACCACCAGGCCAATTTGGGAATCAAAAGCAAGAGAGGGGTCAAAAGTGACACCCAGATATTTAAATTCTGTTACGTGTTCCAGTAGGGAACTGTCCGGGGACCAAATGATGAGAGAGTTTTGTTGACAGGAGGAACACCTGGTTAGCCTGTGTTTAGACCCAAACAGCATGCACTTTTATTTTTTGGCATTAACAATGAGCCTTTGTTTAGTGATCCAGTGGACAGCAGAGGAGAAGTCCCTATTCAGGGTGTGAGACCACTTGGAGGGTGTGTTATCAGATCAGGTCATCTACTTACATGATTCTCTTACTGGTGTATGGTTCAGAAGAGATTACAAAAGGAGCGATCTAATGTCGACTCATGGGGACTCCTGTGTGACCTTGGAGTGGGCTGTACAGTACTCCCCATATTTTAACCATTTGAGTTCTGTTTTCAAGATGACAATGGAACCAACTTGTTGAATCAATGGGGTGTCCAAGGTTGGTCACTTCTTTGAGCAGAATTCCATCATCAACCATATCAAAGGCTTTTGATAAGTCCACAAAAATAGCCCCTGTGAGATTTCTTCTATCAGCTTTCCAGAGTACATGATCTGAAAAATTTGCAATTGCTGTGATCATGCTAAATCTCTTTCTAAAACCATGCTGATCAGTGGACAGCAGACCATATACATTGAGATATTTGGTCAACTGATGGTATACCACCTTTCTGAGAATTGTTCCCATATGGGATAAAATGGATACTGGTCTAAAGTTATCCAGAAGGTGGGGTTCCCCTGACTTGTAGATTGGGTCAATTCTAGCTTCCTTCCATATTGATGGGACAGAGGAAGTGGACAAGAAAAGGTTAATGACATGAGAAAGTGGATAAGCACTGAAGGCAGTAGCTAGTTTTAGAAACTTGGGGGAAAGTTCATCACTACCTGCACTACCTGAGTTGGGTAATGCCCACAGTAGACAATATATCTCAGAATGGGACATTATTCTGAAATAGAAAGGAGGACAACTATTCACCTCACACGGTGTCCCAGGTTCTAGTGTATCTGACAGAAACTGGGCAAGTAAGCGTTAGGATTTGAGAACTTATCATTTAAGATGTTTGCTTCTTTTCCTGGCTCAGATTGCAGTCCCATTTCCATGGTTAGGGAAATGGAACTATCTATTTTCACTGGTTTGAGAATACAGTTCACTGCTGGCCAGAATCAGTGGGGGTTACCTAGGTTCAGAACCTGTTGAGACTTAAAAAATGATGATTTTTAAGAGTGTAATTTCCCACTTGCATGAGTTAGTGAGTCTTCTATATTCATTACAGTTACACATGTAGTATCTCAATTTATATTTAACCCATGCTGTCATGCAGTTTTATATGGGTGACCAATTCTTTGGTGACCCACTTGGTAATATCACCTCTGACTCACCGCATTGTGACAAGGAAGTGTTTGTCCTGCATGGATACTAGGACAGCAATGAGGAACCCCAGTGCCATGTTCTTGATAAAGAATAGCTCTTACCAGTTTATTCCACATAGATCAGAACTGAGCATCTCCAGGTCTACCTCAGCAAAGTTTCTAAGAGAGATGAGAATGGATTGAATGCATATCCTATGGCAAGACCATGTGCGAAAGGTTGGGATAGTGGTTGTTGATGGCATCCGATAGGACTCCAGTGACTTTCTTTCCTATTTGTCAAGATCCAATCCAGCAGGCGGTAATTGTTTGACCTGGAGCTGTGCCGAGTGGGAGATTGAATGACCTGGGAAAGGTTTACTTCCTTAAGAAGCTCTGCATAACTGGCTTGCTTACTATCCTGCCAGTTAAGCTTGAAATCTCCTATTAGTAAGACATCACTAACAAAAAAAGTCAGCTTTTGTTACCATGCCAGAAGATGATAGCATGTAGTGCATGGTTTTCATGCCCTAGAGGTAGACAAACAAGGGAAAGTAGGACTAGACAATTCTACCTATTTTCAGTTTTGTCTGTGGGGGTTATACAGATGGAAGCCAACTAAAATTGATCTACATTAAACTGTTTGTGGTATTGTGTTAGTGAATGGGGGAAATCTGGATGGGACATGAGAGAAATTCCTCTAGTCTGTTTGAGAAGTGCCATGGGATCTTTAACGTACACCAGAAAATCTTTCAAAGACCAAGTACTATTTTTCTGAGTATTATATTGACTTGTTTCCTCTCTAAATTATCTAGACCAGCAGGAGATAGAACAACATGATGTTTATTGCTCTCACCTTTCAAATACTTGTTTTGACTAAGATTGTTAGTCTCTTTCTTTGATTTCCTTTTGTTTTTCTCACTTTATTTTTCTTGTCAACCATAGGAGCAGCCTCTTTCTTTGATCTTGCTTTGTTTATCTCACTGTCTTTGTTATTTGTGCTTTCTGTTATAGAAGGTGCAGTCTCATCTTTACCATAATGTGTATTTACCAAGGTAGTGATGCCCACTACTGCAAACAAAAGTTGACATTAAAATTATGCATTGCTCTCCTTCTGTGCTTCACTTCTGAATGGTGATCCACTGAGTGGGTGGGAAAATCAGAGAATTCTGCTGTTTTACGATGGCTGTGAAACAATGCTAGCAGCACAGCACTGTTTTACAGCCATCTGTTGGGCTATAATGGGAACTGCACTTGAGCAAAGAATTGCTGGAGCAAGCTTGGATTATTAGAGAACTGTGCAGTGTATTTTATTATGGTTCATACCAGTTTTTCACAAGCAACCATGGTTCTACTGTGGAATTAATCCATGGTTGCTTAATGTTTAGCTGTTGCTATTTTTCCAATCCATGTTAGTTATTTTAGTCTCTTGTTTAGAGCCATGTTGCAAGTTGATTTGAAGCACTGGGTTTTTTGTGATTGTAATTTGTCTGCTACTTAATCCTTAGGCTGCCAACAGAATTAGAATGTATAGAAATTCTGGACTGATATATCAATCCGCGGCACAGCAAGGGTTAAAGGACACAACCTAAACCATCATTTTTATAATTTTTTTTAATTACTACATAGGCTGGTAAAGGAGAGGTAGTTGTTAACATTTATACTGAAACTGTATTTATTAAATACAGAATAATGCATGGGGAGGTGTGTGTAATGAGGTTTTTATGCACACTCGAGGTGTGTGATGCCTCATAAACCCTGAATGTGTAGATTTAGGGGTTTATAAAGACATCACACACCAAGGGTACACATAAAATCTGAGTTGACACACATTTCCCAATGTTTTATTTTTTTTGTAATAACTGGTTCCTTTGATTTTTTTGGTCACAGAGGTACTTGTTGAACAGCTAACATCTGTCTTATTTTTCTTAGAGTGTTTCTTTTTTCTTGCTGCTATATGAATTTTTGTCTTCCTAGGTCACTAGGTTGCTGAAATGGTGATGAATGTCCCATTTTTAGGTGGGTAGACATACATAAGTAGACCACTGATTATTTTTCATTTCCATGAGAAATGTGTCTTTCTTTAGCCTCACATAAGTTAGATTCCCACTCAGTGGTTTCAGACAGGTTAACGCAATCAAGTTGACATGTCAACTTAACAGCACAAGGAGCCTGTAACACTAGCATGAGAATGATTTTAGAATTTTTGCAGAAGGTGCTAATTCAAACTCTGTTATACATGGGTTATACACATATGTGTATAATCAAAATCCGTTATAAACAGCCATGTATAATCACTCGTATATAACAGTTTTACAGCTTCTGCCCACAGCTGATAATAATCATTAACCAGTTATTACAGTAGGATAAATGCAGTTTATGGCATTTGAAAATTGCATACAAAGCCTCTTCTGATTCAAAAATCATGCTGTAAGAATACTAAAATGGCTGCCTTGATGATGTTAATCATGTGAAAAATGCCAGCTGTGCAGACGTATTCTAGCTTCACTATCCATGTTTAAATGTGAATCATTTTAAAATGAAAATGATGGCATGGCACTGTGAGCATGAAGTTTGTTCAGCACAAACATATCTACAAAATAAATGGTGTTTCATTTATATATATCTTTTTTATAATTAGCAAAAAACAGAGAATTATGGGTTTTTTTTCACTTTTTTAAACAAACAAATGCAAATAGCTTTAAAACGAAATATGATAGCATGGTACTTTGAGCACAAAATTTGTTGATCACAAAAATATCTACCAAATGAGTGGTGTTTCATTTATAGATACCTTTCAGATTTTTTTCTAATAATCAGAAAAAACTGGCAGGAAATTCAATTTTTTTTCACTTTTTTGGAGGTATGGCAGAAATGGAATATGCTACCTCCCTACTGGAAATATTGATGATACTTTTTGTTCTTGTGCCGACTGACCTGATAACATTACTCGTGGCTTCACCGCTAGTGGCGTCATTGGGTCAATTGGCACTCAAACACAAAATTTCAACAATATTTCCTATGGGGGGTAGCATATCCCTTACATATTTTTTGCAAACAAACTCCATTAGTGCATCAGTTTGAGTTGCTATTAAAGTGGCAAAAGTATGGAAATTGTTAGAGTTTTCAATACTAACTCCACCACATTTTCTCCCAAGCAGCCAAAGAGTTAAAGGCAACCAAAACAAGCAACCACAGACATCCATCATCAGGTAAGACAAACAACATACAACTCTTTCCAAATGACATAAGAGAAATCCATCATCATGGTCCAGCACTTCTGTCACCATGGATACACATGCACATTTGCACAATACCTAGGAAGTGCAGTACAAAAAATTCCCATATGATTACATTGTAAACTGTAAGCAAGGAGTAACACATGACAGGGCATGTGGCAATACTAAATTACTCATGCCCAAGGTGTGTTGTGAGGCATGAGATGTTGCTGAATTCCTTCAACCACCTGGGAAGTGTGGTAAATGATTCCCATAAGATCACATTGCAAATTGTAAGTAAGCAATAACACACGGCAGGGTGTGCAACACTTCTAAATTGCTGTATGCCTCAAGTGGGTTGTGAGGCACGAGGCACAGCCTCATGCCTTCAGCCACCTCAGAAGTGTAATATAAAATGCTCACAGGATCTCACTGTAAATTTTAAGTAAGCAATAATACACGGCAGGGTGTGCAGCAATGCTAGATTGCTGCATGCCCCAGGTAGATTGTAAGGCATGAGGTGCAGTTGTGTGTCTTTAACCTCCTGGAAAGTGCTATATATAATTCAAATAAGATTATATTATAAATTTAAAGTGATCAATACCACACAGCAGGATGTGTGGCAAGGCTAAATTGCTGCATGCCCTAGGTGGGTTGTGAGACACGAGGCACAGCTGAGTGCATTCAGCCACCTTGGAAGTGTGATATAAAATTCCCATAGGATCACACTGTAAATTGTATGTAAGCAATAACACATGACAAGGTGTGTGGTAATGTTAAATTGCCACATGCCCCAGGTGAGTTGTGAGATGAGTTGTGAGGTATAAGGCACAGCTGAGTGCCATCAGCCAACTGGGAAGTGCTGATGTCTTCATTCAGGTGTCAAAGGAACCTATGCTGCCATGAAAGCACACACTAATGATGTAGGAGAGTCAGCAGGTGGCTGTTCTGAGGAGCACTAGGCATCTGACTTATTTGCCTGGAAACAGAGGTAACTTCTAATTAAATTGCACACAGCTGAATGACAAAAAATGAAATAAAAATCATGGAAAGAGCAGCACAGTGAGATGTAGCTCTGGGTAGTATGGTGAAGGAAGTTCTCATGTGCGCTGACTAAATGCAAGGAAGAAATGGATGTGTTGGTGGGTGGCTGAAGTTCGAAGGTGGGAGCCATTTGAAAAGCAAATTGCTGTTTGGTTAATTGGAGGAGGGCACAAGAACAAAAATAACAATATTTCTAGTAGGGACATAGCATATTGCATATATGCCATTCCTCCATAAAAGTGAAAAAAATTTAATTTACTGCTATTTTTTGCTGATTATAAAAAAAGCTAAAAGGTATCTGTAAATGAAATGCCACTCATTTGGTAGATATTAGCATGCCAAATAACATTTGTGCACAACATACCACACTATCATTTTTCATTTTAAAGCTATCTGCATTTGTTTGATGCAAAAAGTAAAAAACAAATATGAATTTTCTGCTGTTTTTTGCTAATTTTATAAAAAAAACTAAAACATATATATAAATAAAACACCACTCATTTTGTAGATATTTTTGTGCTGAACAAATGTCATACTCACAGTACCATGCTATCATTTTTTATTTTAAAGTTATTTGCATCTGTTTGTTAAAAAAGTGACAATTGAATTTGCTGCTGCCTTTTTTCCCTATTTCATTTTTAAACTAAAAGGCATCTATAAATGAAACACCACTCATTTTATAGATATGTTTGTGATGAACAACTTTCATGCTCACAGTACCATGCTAACATTTTTCATTTTAAAGTTATTTGCATTTTAATACAGTTAGTACAGCTAGGATACATATGCCTAGCTGACGTCGTTCTCATGATTGACATCATCAAGCAAGCTATTTTAGGATTCTTAGAGCAGGATGTCTGAATCAGGAGAGGCTGAGTTTACAATTTCCAACACTATGAAATTGCATTTATCCTACTTTAATAAATGCAGTTTCAGTATAGATGTAAACAACAGCCTCTCCTTTACAAACCAATGGAGTCATTTAAAAAAAAGTGTAAAAAGATGGATGTATAAGGAAACACAGAAGAAGCATGACAGAGAACTGTACCAGTTACAGCAGAAGGAAGTGGGGAAGGCAGTCAGAATAACCAAAGCCCAAACCGAGGAAAAGATAGCCAATTCAGTTAAGAAGGGGGATAAAATCTTTTATAGGTACATTAGGGAACAAAGAAAGACTAAAGCACGGAAACTGAGGCTGAATAAAGAGGAAGGTGGTTGGGCAGACAGCGACAGTGAAAAAGTAGGGATACTGAACGAATACTTTTGCTCAGTATTCACAGTGGAAAAGCAGGAGGGATACCTAATCCAGTCAATAGAAGCACTCTGGATGGGGGGGGTTGATAATAGTCCTTTCACAGAAGAAAGGGTTCTGAAAGAACTCTTAAAACTGAAGCTGGATAAAGCAATGGGGCCTGATGATATTCACCCCATACTTCTAAAAGAACTAAGGGAAGAACTAGTAACCCCACTGACTACCCTTTTTAATAAATCATGGGAAGATGGTGTGGTACCAGAGGACTGGAGGAGGGTGGATGTGATTCCCCTTCACAAACGTGGGAGCAAGACAGAGGCAGGAAACCACAGACCTGTCAGTTTGACTCAGTGGTAGGGAAAATTATGGAATCACTTCTGAAGGAAAGAACTGTTGAGTACCTAGAGGCTAGTGGGGCACAGGACCCAAGGCAGCATGGATTCACAGTGGGAAGGTCATGTCAGACAAACCTAATTGATTTCTTTGACTGGGTGACCAAAGTAGTAGACCAGGGAGGGGCTGTGGACATGGCCTACCTAGTCTTTAACAAGGCATATGACACAGTCCCACACAAAAGATTAATAAACAAATTAGCCATCCTGGGAGTGGGTCCCAGGGTGGTAGCCTGAGTAAAACACTGACTGGACAACAGGACACAGTGGGTAATAGTAAATGGAGTCCACAGTGAAGAAAGGAGGGTTACTAGTGGGGTACCACAGGGTTCAGTACTGGGGCCGGTCCATTTAAATGTCTTTATAAGTGACATTGCAGAGGGACTGGAAGGGAAAGTATGTCTCTTTGCAGATGACACAAATATCTGCTACAGGTTTGACATGCAAGGTGGGGTGGAAAGGATGAAAAGGGACTTGGCAAGGTTGGAGGAATGGTCAAATGTATGGCAGCTTAGGTTCAATGCAAAGAAGTACAAAGTAATGCACCTGGGAAACAAAAATCAAGGGGAAGAGTACACAATGGGGAGTGAGATACTGGCAACAACAAAAATGCAAAGGGGCTGGGGGTAGTCATATCAGATAACCTAAAGGTGGGCCAGCAATGTGAGAAGGCAGTAAGGAGGGCTGGGGGGTTACTGGGATGCATAGGGAGAGGCATCACCAGTAGAAAACAAGTTGTTGGCCCTCTGTACAGACAGTTGGCAAGACCACATCTGGAGTACTGTGTACAGTTCTGGAGACCCCATCTCCACAAAGACATAGACAGGGTGGAGGCTGTCCAGAAGAAGACAACCAAAATGGTGTAGGGTCTGCACCAGAAGACATATGAAGAAAGACTAAAGGAGCTTAAGATGTATAGCCTCGAGGAAAGGAGGGAGAGGGTGGACATGATTGAAACTTTCAAATACCTCAAGGGAATCAGCAAAGTCCAAGAGGGTAGCATCTTTTTGAAAAAGAGATGTGCAAGAACAAGGAGGCACAATTTGAAGATAGAGGGGGGACAGTTCAGAGGTAATGTGAGGAAGTAGTCCTTCACAGAGAGAGTTGTGGATTCAAGGAACAGCCTTCCTGAGGAGATCGTAGAATCAAAAACAGTGGGTGATTTCAAGAATGCATGGGACAGACATAAGGCAATTCTAGTGGGGGATAGAAGGAAATAGGCTGCTGGTTAACTAGGATCTGCAGCTTATCCATTAGGTAGGGAAATGGGCAGACTAGGTGGGCCAAGCAGTCCTTATCTGCCGTCAAAGTCTATGTTTCTAAGTTTCTATGGTTTAGGTGTCCTGTAAATAAAACCACAGTGCATCCTATCACTTCTGTTTTTAACTTACTTGAGCACCCCATTTTGCTTTTCATTGTTTCTCTGTGGGTTTAGGGGTTTCAGCAGACCCAAGTTTCATGTGTTCACTCTTTTTATTTCTAGTTCAGAGGTGCTAGGCTTGTAAATTAATGTCCCTCCTACTACAGTAGCCAAAGAGTTTTTCTTTCTTCATCTTCACTACTAAGTAGAGATGTGTGAAGTTCATATAATTCGCTCCTCGAGGTAATTCGCAGATTTCAAGGAACTCACGGAGCAATTTTGCGAATTTCGCAGCCGTGAATTTCATGGATTACACTGCAATGTGCGAAATTCCACCAACACAATTTGTGTTTTGGCCACAAAATGTATGCTTCACAGTAAAAAATGTAAATTTTGGTGAAAATGTAAGGCAAATTAAAGTTCCAAAGTTTTTTTAAACTCTGTGAATTCCACAAAGTGCAAATTGTTGGCACTTACAGCTAAATTCACAGGTGAAGTTTAACTTCGCAACATCTCTACTACTGAGACAACTGGTGCACAGTGCAGCAGCTGCACCTTTCAACATAGATTCCCTATGGTAGCCTCCCAGCTGTTACAACACCCAGCATCCATTAAGTGTCAGATGCACTCTGGGAGGCAAGTTCCTCCCCTCCAGAGAGAGGAGAGCAGTTTATGGGAGACTTCATCCTCCCTCCCCATCTGGCCCATGACAATTCAAGTTCACTTCTGAACCTCTGTCACCAGCATAGCAAATGGTAGTACTGCTGCTGACTGGCTCATTTACATATTTTAATTTCCTTATTTTTTCTTATGTATTTATTTATTTGTAAAAAAAAAAATCAGTTTACAACCTTTGAGCCAGAGGCTCATTTCCAAAGGTACTTCATCACATAAAGACATACATTGTGTTTTTGGTTACATAGCATAGGTTTGCAAAACAATAGGCGTACAACAGAGGCACCATGTCACACTGTGGTCAGACAAATACATTTGGGTTACAGGGTACATGTAAATTGAGAACAGGTGTTACACAAGTTGGTATCAATAGTGATCAATCTAATAGGTAAACACTGAAACAGCTGGCACTGGCCAGGTTAAACATAGGCACGGTGTACAGGGAAGTGGTGGTGGGGATGGCTAGGTGGAGAGCCACCCAGAGGGCGTTGTCAAGAGAAGTAGAGGTGGAGGCTACTTTCAGAGAAAGGAGCAGTTCCGAGTGTTGATGATGTGGTTTCAAAGGGTGGTTTTGAACTTGGAGATGGGTGGCATTGGTGATGGGCAGGAGAGAGTTAAACCAGGTTGGGGCTCTATAGCAGAAGGACCTCTGGCCATGGCTGGTTCTTGATCTGGGGACCATTAGAGTGGTCTTGTTGGAAGACCTGTTGCAATAGTGGGAGGGCAGGATGGATGCCATTACCCCAGGGGGGGAGAGCCCGAGTAGGGTTTTTTTTGTGAGGAGACAGGTTTGGTATTGGAGCCGTTCATCCAGGGTAAGCAATTTAGCCTCAACATACAGCTGACAGGTGTTGTGTGTGAGCCTGGGGGCACCAGTAATCAAACTGCAGGCTTTGTTCAGGGTTAGGTGAATTTTTTTGAGTGCAGTGGTGTCGGCAGCACCATAGACTGGTAGGCCATAGTCTACAAGGGACAGAACGGATGATGTAACAGCGAGCCGGAGAGCATTTGGGGAAGGCAGGTTCTATGGTGGAAGAGAATGCTGTCGTATGTTAGTGGCGGATGTTAGGGCATCATGTGGTTGTGGAAACGTGAGGGCTGAGTCAAGGTAACCCCAAGGTATTTGTAGGAACAGACTTGTTCCAGTGGCTGATTGGTGCTTGGAAGGATATAGAGTGGGTGGTTGCTAGCTTTATTTTGGGGGTGGGAAAAGAGCATAGCTTTGGGCTTTTTAAGATTGATGATGAGTCTGCACTCCTTAAACCAAGCTTTGGCACTGTTGAAAGACTGCTGTAGGGTGTCCTGGAGGGAGACAGGATCACGGTGGGTGGCAAAAAGGACAGCGTCATCTGCATACAGTAGAATTTTGCCAGGGCATGCACTGGGCAGGGTGTTCAGATAGAGTGAGAAGAGAAGGGGGCCCAGGATGGAGCTTTGGGGGACCCCAGAGTGAATGGGATGGGTATCGGAGACTGTGCTATTGATTTTACACACTGCGATCGAGCGTCAAGATAGCTTGTGCACCATGCTAAGGGGCCAGCCGAGAGACCAGTGTGGCAGAGTGCATTCAGCAGAAGTGGATGGGAGACGGTGTCGAAGGCCTTTGAGAGGTCAATGAACACTGCACCAGCTAGGGAGCTGGTATCCAAGGAGGAGTGTAGGAAGTTGGAGAATTCAATTAGGGCAGTGCTGGTGCTGTGACCAGCATGGAAGCCATGCTGCTCTGGGCATAGAATGTTATGCTTAGCCAGATAATCAGTGATTTGAATGGCCACCACTTTCTCCAGGGCTTTAGAGATGGGGGGGAGGATGGAGATTGGCTGGTAGTTGTTGGCCGATGACCTGTCGCCCCCTTTATGAATTGATTTGATAATGGCTGTTTTCCATGCTGTGGGAAATTGTCCCAGGCAGAGTGACTGGTTAATTAGGCTGGTGAGTGGGGCAAGGACTTCATCTAGCATCAGCCTGAGGATACTGGGGTCCAGTGAGTCACTGCCGGGACTGTTGCCATTCAAAGCTTTGACTAGGATGGGTCTGGCTTCCCAGGTGGAAATCTTGTGCAGGTGGAAGCTGGGGTGCTGGAGGATAGGGGGAGGTTGGTTGGGGGGAGGGTCAAAGAAATTACTAGGGAGGACTGAGCTAAGGTCAGTGAAAGCAGTGTTGAACCAGTTAGCTATGGTGGCAGGCTCGGTGGTGGTAGTGCCATTTCTAGTGAGCTGGGATGGGGCAGGGGAGTGAGCTTTTCCATTAAGTTGCTTAATATTATCCCAGAAAGTCCGGGCCGAGCCACAGGAGGAGGTAAGGGAGGCCTGGTAATGGTCAGCCTTTGCTTTCCTGATGGCCCATGAGCACTTATTCCGGGCTGCATTGTAAGCCTGCCTATCAGACAGGCGACCCGTTTCAGTGGCAAGGTGCCAGAGGTTATCCCGATTTCTTAGTAATTGTAGAAGGGCCGGGCTAACCCAAGGTGCATTCTGTTTTTGGACTGGATTTTGGTGAGGGGTGCAAAGAGATCACAAGCCATGTTGAAGGTGTGAGTGAAGAAGGCGAGGGCAGTGTCAATGTCAGTAGCATGATGAATGGGGGACCAGTTTATCTGGGTGAGGAATACTTTAAGTTTTTTCAGCCCACCAGGGCGGAGGCACCTGCGGAGGGTGGTCTGGGCTTTGGGTTTGGGATTGGAGACTGCCCAATGAAATAGGATGGGGAGTGGTCACTAAGGGAGTCTGGGAGGACCTGGATGTTTTGGATTTTATGGAGTCGGTTAGTTATAATAACATCCAGAAGGGTGCTGGTACCTCTCTTAGGGTTTAATCTTGTGGGCTGGGTGACGAGTTGCGTCAGGTCTTGGGCAGCAAATGAGTCTCTGATCGCAGATGAGGAGGTGCTGAGCCAATTTACATTAAGGTCCCCAACTAGGATTTGCTCCGCCTTATGGTGGAGGGTTGCCAGGTAGTCCGTTAAAGATACCAGGGTCGGGTGCTGGTTCTTTGGGGGAACATAGGCTGTGGTGAGATAGAGAGGGCTCCTAGAGGGGTCCGGGGTGAGTTTGAGGGTAATAGCCTGGGCCCCATTTACAAGGGCAGGGGTGGGGAGTGCATGTCCAAGTATTGTGTCCCTAGTGTAGATTGCACAGTCTCCCCCTCGTTTGCCTACTCAGTCCTCCTGGTATAAGGTATAGCCTGGGAGGGAAACAAATGAGTCAGGGGTGGATTTGGACAGCCATGTTTCAACCAGGGCTATGAAGTCTGGTTGATGAGCCAAGGCCCAGCACTGTAGGGTGTCAAATCTTCAGCAGGCTGCATATGTTCATGGAGGCTACTTGAAGACCAATGGGCTGGGTGGGTGGGTGGGAGGGCAGAGCCTGGATTGGGATGTATGTTCCTGTTAGGAGTAGAAGGAGGAGAAGTGCTCTGGTCAGAGGGTGCCAGATGGAGAGTTTACCGGGAGGCGATAGGATGAGGAAGGGGTTTTGTAGCACAGGGGTGGGTAGGTGCAAGCAGAGAAGGCTTGTGTAATCAGAAGCAAGGGAGCTGGGGGAGGAAAGGTAATGTCTGGATGGGGATGAGGTGGAGAGGAGCATATGGGGTGTGTGGAGGAGGAGAGAGGGGAGGAGCAGTGGTAAAGGAGGAGGGGAAGACAGGAGGGTAGGTAGGAACACTGGAATAGTGAGGCTGAGGGTTAATAGGGACAATAGGGTTGGTGGAAGGCAAAAGAAGGAGGAGGAGAAGAGAGAGGCTGGTGAGCAGGGGTGCACAAGCATAGTTGGTAAGGGTGGGGGAGCTGAAGTGAAGAAAGAATGGGGGTACTAGGATGATAGAGGGGAGATAGTAGTGAAAGGTCACCTCTAAGCCTAGTTGCTGTTATGGTGTAGTGGCAGGGCTGGTGCTTTAAGTGCACAGGGTACTAGGTTCAAGTCTTGACCAGGATAGCAGGAAGGAGCCCAGCCAGTGGCTATAGCAGCAGAGAGTTGGGTACAAGATCTGCAGAAGCACTCAGATAACACTTTAGCAGTGTCTGAGGGTTAGAGCATTTTTAGAGTTTTGACATCCTGCAGTAATAATAGACAGGTGTGCTAGCTGAGTGGTGGGACTGCTGACTTTGAAAGTGAGAGTGCAGGATTCAAAGCCTGCAAAGGCAGCAAGAGAGAAATGGTAAACTTATATTTTGGCAGGTAGGGGGGTAAGAGACTAAAAGGCTTAGAAAGTAGGAATAAAATTGGTAGGCAGTGTGGTCCAGAGGTAGAGCTGCTGACTCTAACTACAAGAGTACTGGGTTTGAGCACAGCTCAGGGACAGAGAGTAGAAAGTTTTTTTAATTCAGAAAAGGAGGGAGGAAGGGTTAAAAGTTTGAATGTAGAGGAGGCTGTTAGCCTGGTTCATTGGCTTAGTGGTTAGTAGACTTTAGACAAAAGGGTACTAGGATTGATGCTGGCAGGTGCTTAGTGGTAGGCTGATGGGAGGAGTGAGAAGAATAGGTGGTAGAATGATTCAAAAGGAACTGCAGTGACCTCTAGTGGGTCAACTTTCAGGCAGTAGCTAAGAGGGGTAGAGAGTTGAAAGAGGAGGGAGAGTGCAGTGATCCCTAGTGGTTGGTGTCTATAAGCTGCAAATGGGAAAGTGGACACTTAGTAGAAATGAGGGTAGGTCACGTGATGTGACACGTGACCTGCCAGCAGCAATAAATGAAGTGCTGACCCTGGGTGGGGGGGTGGTTGGGGTGGGCAGGAAGTGCCTCACAACAGTCAGGCTGTAGTGCAGGACACTTTACCTCTTACAGGCTCTGGCAATCCCTGACTTCAGTCTCCGCTGCTGGGCAGAGTTCTTCCTTTTTTCTTTTTTCTTTTTTCTTGTGGCAAGAGGTTCTCAGGAATAGACTTGATCATTAAGGAAACAATTTTGAGTTCTATAAAGCTAAAATCATAAAATCAATACAGAGACATACAGAATAAGCAGGTTCACTTTAAACATTACTAAATGTGAGTTATTCTGAACATTAAAAGTTAAGATTACAGTCAGTACATATTTTGGATTAAATAAAATAAACTATTTGAAACTAAAAAAAATTATTTGTTAGCAACATAAACAAGAAATATATACATACTATATATATATATATATATATATATATATATATATATATATATATATATATATATTACAGGCAAAAACTTATTGTCATGCATCAGTTAGGGTTGTTCCTAGTGACAAAGTGAGGAAATTAGGTGTTAGGTTGAAAACACTTGACTTTCAGCTCACCCTCATTGGCACTGGGCACATTGTCATCGGCCCCAACTCTCACCCCATCACATGTGTAAGGAAGCAGAGGTATAGGAGAATGGGTGAGAGTTAGGACCAAAGACCCCAAAGTGCACCCCAATGCCGGTAGGGGTGGGCTGGGGGTCCAAGGTGGTTCTTCAACCCTAACACTGAATTTCCTCACTTTTATTGCAGTGGAACAACCCTAACTGATGCATTAAACAGAGTTTTTGGCCTCTAATTTCCCTTCTTCTTGAGAATGATAATGACAAATAGTGAATGTAATGCAGCAGCAGGAGCGCAGGGTCCTTCGGGCCCCAAGCTCCCACCATGTGATGTCTTCATACATAGTAACACAGTGCCCAAAAACACAAATGGTAATGCGCATGGTGACACAAAGTGAAAGAGAAAGATAAACAGTACTGAGAAATAGTGAATGTAGTACAGCGACGGGAGCGCGGGGCCCTTCGGGCCCAACGCTCCCACCACATATTATATTCTTGTCACATAGTAACACAGTGCCCACAAACAGAAAAGGTAATACACATAGTGCGACAAAGCAAAACACAAAGATAAACAGTACTGTAGACAAAAATGGTTAAAATTACAGAAACAGAAGTGCAAATGAAAATGCAGAGGGTAACGAAGAAGGTGGCGTAGACAGGAAAAGTAAGTGAAACAGGTACAGAACCAGAAGCTGAAGCATTAAGGGTAAGAGTTATGGAAACGCACACAATAGTTTTCCCCAAAAGATGCATATAGAAAGACAGTGAGTACAAAGAATGTATGCAAAATAATGAGTCTCATAACAGAAAATGAGGACTTGAAATAGTAAATTGCTTATATCTCAGGAACCGTACGACATAGAAAAAAAAATTTAAAAGTCATATGAATTATCACTTTCCTGGCTAGTTTTGTACTTAGCCCCTGGCAACGGGCTAAGTATTTTTCTGACGAAAAGTCCGTATCTCACACCGTTTCTGAGATACGGGCCCTGAAAGGCGCGGCGAATGCCGTAATGTTATCCTATGAGGAAAAAAGGGAAGTTTGGAGTGCTGTAACTTTGCCTCCCTGTAATATGTTTTCACCAAACCACTGAAAGGCACATCTGTGGGATGTTGGCTGTCTTCCCTCCAAATTTCAGCCCAAAAGACCAAACCGTTATTTTGCAGCATGACGCCAAAGGATTGCTGCAATGTGTCAGATGCCGTAATGTTATCCTATGGGAAAAAGCATCAACTTTGGAGTGCCGTAACTTTGCCGCTGTGTAATATTTTTTCAATGAAATACTGACATGCACATCTGTGAGATGTCAGCTGTGTTACCTCCAAATTTCAGCACCAAACACCAAACCGTTCTTTTGCAGTGGGGTGCCAAAGAATTGCTGTCATTTTCCCACAGCCTAGAAAAGTACTGTCGCAATTTGCGAAAGCCAGAATTCATTCGACAGTGTCAAGAAGTGCTAAAGTACTTTGTGAAAGTACTTTTTCCAGAAATGTGAAAACATATTTCTGGGCTGTTTTACCCCAAAATAAAGACATGGCTAGCATCCTCAGGGTCCGACTAGGTGAATACAAAAATAATTAGGTTGCTAGAGGGTCCCAAATTTAAATGCTAAGCATTTTTCTGATCACTAACTGAAAACAAAATGGCGGATTTGTGACAGTAAAAGGGCCATCTGCGAAAGTAAAAACTGCATTTGTGACACTATCAAACTTTTTGTTAACTTTTCCCATTGACTTATAATGGGAACTTGTTTTTTGAATAACTTTTGAACCGTTTAATATTTTTTCACAAAATCTTCAAAAGGCACATCGGAGACCCTGGACACATGTTCCCTGAAGATTTTGGACCGGTCGCGCAAACCATGCGACCTGTAGATGTGACAGTAGAATTCCAAAAAAGCATAAATGCATACGCAGATCACGCTTTATCAACTCTGCGTGCCATAGATCATGAATGAAACTTGGCAGATCCCAAGGCATATGGGTTCTTGATTGTTTATTCCAAATTTCAGGCAAATCTGTCAAACAGTTGCAAAGTTATTAGGTGCAAAATTTTGGGTTTAACATGTAAATGGCTCCTCAACCCTAACTGTTAATATATATATATATCTATATATATAGATATATATATATTGAATTTTTATTAGATTTTGCAATAACAGAAGTACATCAAACATACACACTCATTCAAACTATGTACATCTGGGTCCATAAGAATATTTAACATCCATTAATTTAGAAGTTATATGCAGGCTGACCAAAAATAATCTAAAAGCAATACAATCCAAATAAGCCTAAAAATTTATCATATCCACAGTGCATCCTATCACTTCTCCTTTTTTTACTTACTTGAGCACTCCATTTTGCTTTTCATTGTTTCTCTGTGGGTTTAGGGATTTCAGCAGACCCAAGTTTCATGTGTTCCCTCTTTTTATTTCTAGTTCAGAGGTGCTACGCTTGTGAAGAATTGTCCCTCCTGCTACAGTAGCTAAGGAGTGTCTCCTCTTTTGCTGTGTCTAGTATTTTTTTAATCTGTACCCAGTTGTCTAGAACACCCACCACTAGCAGGTTAGGGGAGACCAGAGCAAGGTAGGCCCTGTGGCCCTGACTGGCAAGATAAAATGGGAGTCATCCAGGGCAACCCATCTCTTCTACGTCTAGCCAACTGGCCTCTGGAGACCTATTAATCCAGTCATTTAGGTATTTAAGTTGAGCATCCAGGAAATAGATCCTAGGTCGGGAAAGTGCAATCCCCCCCCCACTTATGTCAGCCTTCAACCTTCTCAGATTAGTCCTAGCCCTTTTGCCCTGCCATATGAAGTCTACGAAGGATCTTTCTAGCTTCTTTATATCCTGCTTACTGAGTCCCATTGGGAGCATTTGCAGTAAATCAAGAATCCATGGCCGAATATTCATCTTGATTAGAGTTACTCACCCTAGCCAGGATATAGGCAAGGCCTTCCACCTGTGCATCTCCTCTATTATGGTGTTAATCATAGGGGAATAGTTGAGGTGCTAAAGGAAGGAAATATCCCTTCCTGTGTTTGTGCCCCGGTACCTAAATGAGGTGGCCATGGTTTGTAGTCCCCATTTCCCTTTAACAGGAACAGCATTCCATCCCAACAGCATAATCTCTGGCTTCCCTAAGTTTATTTTATACCCAGAGAATTCAGCAAAGTGCAAAATCAGAGTCAGCAGTGGGGGCATTGAGAACCCAAGGTCTACTACATATAAAGTCATATTGTCAGCATACAAGGATACTTTATGTTAGGTCCCACTCCTCCCCACAATTCCCAAGATACTAGGATCAGTTATAATACTGATCACAAGTGGTTCTATAGTCAAAGCAAATAATAGTGAGGAGAGGAGGCATCCCTGTCTCATGCCCCTATAAAGTATGAATCAGTTAGATAGGGATCCATTCACTAATACTGAAGCCCAGGAGGATCCATACAGTGCCCTAACCAGAGCCACAAAATGTTCACCCAGACCAAACCTTCCCAAGGCCTCAAAAAAGTATTCCCACTCAATGTGATCAAACACCTTCTCAGCATCCAGGGAAAGCACAGCTGTGAGACCAGGATGCCAAGAAGAACTCCGAATAACATTAAGGACTTTTCTGACATTATGATATGAGTGCCTGCCCTGATTGAATCCAGTTTGGTCTGCATGAATCAGCTCTGGAAGTATTCGGTCTAGCAGAGAAATCAATATTTTGGCATATATTTTTGCATCTCAATTCACCAGAGATATTGGGCAGTATGAGGCGCACTCCTGTGGATCTTTCCCAGGCTTCAGTATGACACAAATAATGGCCTCTCTACACAACTCCAGTAGTGCCCCCCCCCACCCTGCATATTCCTGAAAATTTCCCACAGGGGCTCCTCAACCAGATCCCTTATCATCTTATAAAATTATGTGGGCAGGCCATCAGGGTCACTCACCTTACTTAATTGCACACCTTGTATTGCCATCCTAACTTCCATTCTTGTAATCTCTCATCCCAGAACCTCCTTCTGCTGCTCCAAGAGTTGCAGCAACATAAGCTTATCCAGAAACTCCCTTGCCTTCCTAGGAGTGCCACTGAACTCCACCTGATACAGGGTCTGATAGTACTGTCTAAAGCTTTCCCCAATACCTTTAGTATCCCTAATCAACAGGTCCCTAGAATCCTTCATCTCCAATATCTGTGTTGTTCCCCTTCTTCCTTTAATGAAGTTTATCAACAGAAGCCCTAGCCTATCCCCCATTCATAAAATGTGTGCCTAATACAAAATAACTGCTTGCGGGCTTCTTCGGCCAAGCAGCTATAAAGGGACTCCCTTGCTACTGCAAGCAGTTGGAGTACCTCTCCTCCTTTCCCTCTTGTTGCTCTGCATGCCAATTCTTGAATTTGTCTCTGCAATTCATTCTGCTGTTTCAAATTGTCTTTCTTGTACCATGCCACAAAGTTATTAATAGCACCCCTTATACAAGCCTTCCCAGTGTCCCAGAATAACAGGCTAAATGGAGCTCTACTGCTATTAAGCTTGGTGTACTGTTTGAACTGGTGTTCTAAATATGTCTTAAACTCCTACAGCCTGAGCAAATATGTAGGGAACCGCCACGATGTGCTCCTAGTGTCTTCCATCCCCATTTCATCCCCATTCTTAACATTAGAGATATATATTTTATATTCACAGGAATTTCTGCATATCTACTCCTCATTCAAACCTTTTGGTGAGATAAAACACATTTTCTTCTACTATAAAAATCCCTAGATCATGCTTTTCTGTAGCTTTTCTCACACTTTGTCAATAAGATAATCTGATCCCCAAGTTTTCATTCCAAATGCATAATGGATCATTTATTGATGTCAAAATTCATTAACTAATCATTGGCAATGCTTGAGACCATGTTTAGGTTACTCTGAACATGGAACACTGAGAACGGATTAATGTTTTAACTAGGCCATCAAACTTAATATCATCAGTGCATTTAACCATGCCATTCTTCATTCCATCATTTGTTCTAGATATCTAATCAGAAAATATCATTGTTTACAGCCTCGGGGGCAATCCTTGAGGAACCACACTCAGCACTCAGAAGTATAATAATTAATACATACTCTCTGTGTTCTGTTGGAAAACATGGTAGTCAATCTTAGTGATTAATGTTTCTGCCAGCCCTATGGAGTGAATAAGTTTTACTTAACCTAAGTGTGAAAATAGGTCAAAAGCATTGCTAAAATTGAGGAATGCTACTGTATGTGCACAGGTGTCCATAAGTCCAGAGTGCAACTGATTGGTTCATAAAAAGCTCAGCATACTTGAAATGGCTGACATACCAATAGCGAACCAATGCTACAGAAGTTTATCCTATCTAATAGCACGTTAGCACTTTGGTGGTCTTCACTAAAGTTTCTTTTGAAGGAATCTAAATTTTACCCACTGCAAAGGTATTTCTAAGGTATATAGTTGTTAGTAAGGATTGAGTACCATTTTGTATTATGATAACAAATGTTTTCTTCCCATTCTATGGGCCATCTGAGGTGAGGAATCTATCAACTAAGAATTTAAAAAGATACTGTATGATACAAAATCCATTACTTCTCTTGGTAGGCTGAAATGTATTGGACCCTACTGCTTTTTAGATGTTGAAGGTTTTTAGTTTGCATCTGATTCCTACAAGGCTGATTTCAAGTTCTGGAGATTATTTAATTTTACTTATTTGATATCCGCCCTTATTGCTTTGCACATAACCATGTAATTAAAGATGGAGCTGATAAACATGTTAAAGGTGTTTACCTTGTCCTCTTCTTTGTTCATTATGTTTCCTCTGTTTTCAGGTGAGGTATCACTCTGTTAATGTTCCTTACTGAAAAACGTAGCTGTATTTGTGTGTGTGTGTGTGTGTGTGTGTGTGTGTGTTTCTTTGTATCGAGTTGGCCTTTTTATACATTTATTTTTTTCTCCTCTCAAAGTATTTTTATATTTCATCTAATATTATTTACAAGTATATCTAGTTTCTTTACTACCTGCCCTTTTGTTTATCTTATATGACTTTTGGTGAACAGTGATTATTTTACTTATATCATTTATTTATATATTTATTATCATCCAACACTTTTTGCAAAAGCAAGGTAGAATTGGCACTGCTAAAGGGGAGCTTGAAATGTTTACAATGTGGTTAAAGTTATAAGATGAATAAAAATTGAATGAAAAATTACATATTTACTTGTTGAATAATGTGTAGCAATACCAAAATTCAGAATAACTTTAATAACTTTTTTTGCAATTCAATATACTTTATCTTGCATCAGTTAACATGACAAACATACAGCACACAATGTGCAGCCAATATTAAACTCATCCCTCTCCACCAACCCATCCAAGGCATAGTGAATACGAACTAAATCAGCACATCACCAGGGTATATTCTGAGACCTGAATAACCAAAGGATCCATTACAAAGGAAACATAACATACCTAGCCATTCGATTAAAGTCATACTTTTAACAGACTGGTGCAGCTCCATGGGGTACTAAAGTGTGTGCAAATTGTGTAACTTGTTCCATTTTTTTATATGAAACAATCGTATTGTGTATACTTGCTATCATTTTTTTCTAAACAGAGATATAACAGGAGTTCCTGCAACCATTCCTGATATGTAATCAGGGTTTGGTCAAGCCAATGATGGAGAACTACCTTATTTACCAACAGGGAAATCAGAGCTGTGTAATATCTCCTTTCCTGCATGATAATCCCTCTATAATTCTCTACAAAACACACTTTAGGAGAACAAATCCCATATAGCCCTAGAAGGGGATCCACCCTAGATTTAATTTGGTCTCATAAGGGTGTTATCTTAGGGCATTCCTAGCAAATATGGGGTAGAGTTTCATCAGCTTGCCCACATCTTGTGCAAAGGGGGGAATGCAATCTTCCCAGTTTAACTAATTTAAGGGGTGTAAAGTTGATACTACAGCATGTAAGATGTGAAACTAGATAAGATGGAGCTTATCATTAGAAGTATACATATAAAGATATATACAGACTTTATCCCAGTTAAAAGTGTGTTGTGGAAAAGCCAATGTCTAACATAGGGGATGCCCAGTGATACCAGGGAATAATTTAGGGGAGAAGAAAGGCAGAAAGGCATGATACTGCATGTGACTGTAACATCAGATCAGTGTCTGATTGCAAGAACTCACCACAGTTAATATCCCAAGGCATATGACCAAACCAATGGAGCAAGACATGTTGAAGTTGAAACACTATAAATACATATTATTATTTAAGTTGTAAGAGACCAGAATGTCATGACATTATTTAAGGAGACCATCACGGAGCAAGTCACACATCTTTAGTTCAGCCAACTGAGGTAGCCAGATATCTGTCAGCATATTGCTCCCTCTTTTAAAGTTAGGGTTATGAAAAACAGGTTGAGATACTTCTTTGAGAGGATTATAATGCATGAGCTTACATAACTGAGTGTGAACTTGCAGGGAGGTACCTATAACAGAGTCTTGAAGATGTGCAGGGAGGAACTTGGGGGAAATATAAAACATAGTTGAAAGAGACAGGCCAGCTGTCTTAATATGGCCTCTTTCTAGCTCTAACCAGATAGGAACATAAGGAGAGTTCACTGTCATCTGAGATTTTGATTGGACACCTAAGGTATTTACTGGTGTGGCTGGCCAGATAATAGACAGAGAAATTTGAAAGCCATATTCCACCCAATGACTTAGATGCTGATAATTGATTATATACTCTTTGTGGGGGCTTTCCCAACCAGATAAAGTCAAAGATTAACTTGTGGATCCATTTAAACCAGGATAAGGGAAGCAATACATTGAGCATGTTAAGAGGTAAAATACTTAGGGGAGCACATTCATTTTAATAATATTTATTCTGCCCCATAGTGTCAGTGGCAAGGATGTCAATCTCTTTAAATCTTGCTGTATTGCAGTTAACAACTCATCCAGACTGAACTTCTACAGCTGTGCTACACTCCTTGAAAGAGTGATTCCAAGATAGTTAAGTCATGTTGGAGCCAAGGATAGCACCAGCACTAGGACATCCAATTTAAAGACAGTTGAGGTGAGGACCAATATGGCAGTTTTATCAATATTAAGGAAAACTGACAAAATTCCCTGATGATTGATAAAGCAGCTGGGATGGACCTATTGGGGTTGGTCACATGCAATAAGATATCATCTGCATACGCAGATACATACCTCTCAACTGTCACACATTATGAGGTACGTCACTCATTTTACCTCTCAGAAATCCTTTGTCCATCATGGGGAAGGTGATATTCCATACTTCCCACTCAGACTTTAAAGCAGAAATTCATAATAATCTATTATGCTTAGTCATAGAAAAACATTAGTAACATTAGTGCACTGATAGCTATAGTGTTCTGAGCTTCCAGTGCCATGTTAGATGATATGTCTCACATTTTGTTCATTTGTCACACATTATGTCACACATTTTAGTGAAGAAAGGTTGAGAGGTATGCGCAGATAGTTGCAATTCCAACACCCCAATCCTTACCCCTATCAGGTGGGGTGTACTCTTGAAATTTTGTAATAATGGCCCTAAGTACAAATTAAATAAAAGAGGAGACATAGGACACCCTTGCTAAGTCCTGGAACACAAAGGGAAAGCTAAGGAGATGACAGCATTGCAATAAATTTTGGTGCTCAGATGGGGGTAAATAACCTTAATCATAGAGGTATGTGGATGGAAACCCACATTTTTCTAACGTGGAAAACAAAAAAGCCCAGTTGACCCTGTTGAAAGCTTTCTCCACATCCAGGGAGAACAAAGCTGCAAGAGCCCTGGAGTCTCAGGACATGGAGAAAATATGGGGCAAGTTACAGAGATGGTCAGCAGAGAAGCAGATTGGTATAAATCTGACCTGTTCATGGCTTATTAGACCCACCCAAACTGAATTAATCCTAGACGCCAAGACTTTGGGAAAAATGTTAATGTCATAATTCATAAGTGAGATAGGTTGGTAACTAACAATATTATCTGGGAATTTGCCCACTTTAGGCAACACAACAATCATGGCTTCAAGTAAGGTTTTATCAGAAACCCAAGAATCACATAGGGAGAGAAAGAGGTGGTGTAACAAGGGAGATAATTCTTTTATGAACACTTTATAAAAATTGGGAGTAAAGCCATCTGGCCTGGGAGCCTTTTCCATGGGCAAGATTTTAATAACATCTAAGATTTCTTGCTGAGTAAGAGGCTGTGCCAGGCATGTCCTCTGAGCTTCCATTGTGTGGAAAGGGAAACATTATGCAAACAAGCTTGGAGGTCCATAGCTGAAGGTAGGTCAGGCAAAGGACCATAAAGAGACCTGTAATAAACCTCAAACTCATAGGTAATGTCCTGTGGTAATGTTTTGATGGACTTATCAATCTCTGATTTAATTGAAAGGATGACACAAGAGGCTTCTTGCTTTCAGAGGTGTAAAGACAGGAGGTGTCCAGCTTTCTCCCACGATACATGTAAGTGGAATGTTTCTTGAAGACAGAATATTCTGCCTTCTCGCACAGGTATTCCGCATATTTATCGGCAATAAGTACTATCTCTCTATGATGTTCCTCCAAGGACTTAGAATTCAGCTGCTTTTCCAACTCCCTAATACTATTCAAG
Organism: Neoceratodus forsteri; assembly: GCA_016271365.2. Lineage (NCBI taxonomy): Eukaryota > Metazoa > Chordata > Ceratodontiformes > Ceratodontidae > Neoceratodus > Neoceratodus forsteri. The sequence goes on along the minus strand of CM057458.1, from coordinate 1,346,168,931 downwards.
GTAGCAGAGGTCTCGGTCTCCCTGCATTGCTTCCTTTTGATTGCTAGGCAGATAAATTTGCCTCTAAGGAAACATTTAAATGTGCTCCACTCCATATCCCTCTTCTCGGTGGAGCCCCTATTTTAAGAGATAAAAAATTCCATCTGTTCCCTAATTCAGGTGAAAATATAATCTTCTTTTAATAGCTGGTTAATTAGTCTCCATATTGTGTCAGTTTGAATGTTGGAAGTTAAATTCTGCTTTAACCAAATTAGACCATGGTCCGAGGGGACCCGTGGAGCTATCTCACAGCCCAGCACTCCATCCATGACATTATGACTAATCAAGAAATAATCTATATGGAAGGAAGAGCTGTGAGCTGTGGAATAATATTTATACTCCCTGACTGTCTGGTATAAAATGCACCAGGGATCACAGAACCCTAAAGTGTATACCATGTCACAAATGGAGTGCTGGGCAGGAGGCAACCCAGCTTGTGTTTTATTGGCCCTTTCCAAGTCCTGTGTATATGAGATATTCTGATCCCCAATATTATAATAGGGAGGGTAAGAAACAAGGCTAGGAGAGTAGTCAGATAAAAAAAAAATTAAGGGGTGTCCGCATTCAGCCTGTAAACACTGCCTAGCAACACTTCAGTGTGATCTAATATCTTTAACAAAGACATATCTAGCCTGTGAATCCTCGAAACTCTGTGTACACTGAAACTTGAAAGGTTTAGAGATTAGCGTGGCTACACCTTTATTGTTAGTGCTGTTACCAGCAGCAAAAACTTATTCCATTGACTGCCTTCAAAAGATGTTGCTCTCAAACGTTAACAGATAGGTCTCCTGCAAAAATGCAATATTGCATTGTAAATGTTTCAGGTGTTCTATAATTTGATACTTTTTTACTCTGGAGTGAGCACCCTTTACATTCCAAAGAAGCATACAGAACTTTATGGTACATGTAGATCATCACCAGAAAATAGAAAAGTCTGGGGTCCTTGTAGGTATAAATCGATAGAACAGATCAGAGAACCTACACTCTGCCACTCAGATTCTCCCCTTCTATTTATACAATATTGAAGTAAATTACCCCCTGCATAAAAAGGAATTACAACAATTACCATTAGAAACACTGTCCTCTCTCCAAACAGTGATAGAGGGAAAAGTAGTATGAGACATAATAAAAAATATGAAATGGGAATGCCCCCATCCCACCCTGTTTTCCCAAACTCTGTATCTCAAAACAACACCCTTAAACAATGTAACAAAATACACCCCAATGAAAAGCCAAATTACCCCCAGTCCAAATGATTGCACTCCAAACAATTCCCCGTCTATGATGAAATTCCAACCCACCCTGAATCTGCTGCTAACATCCGAGTCACCTCCCTCCCTTGACCAAACCTCATCTGGTAAACTGAATCCAAAAGTATCCAGCCCAAATAAACTACTGCCTAAACTAGTATTCTAAGTGTGTTCATAGTGAGCCAGCACATCCCTGAGCAGGATAAAGAGCCCCAATCTTTAAGCCATGAACAAAAGATATTATAAAACAGCTCAAAACTATAACAGTTGGAAATCAAGAGTACGTCTTATCCTTGGTGTAGTACACACACAAAGAAAAATGTTCCCCATTACACTAATATATCTGTCATTAAAGTGAGTAACACTCATAGAATGGAAGCTACATTAAGGAGCTCACTGGGAAATGCACTCAGAGGTATTAGCGGGGCACCTGACAATACTGACACAAGATCAGTTAACAAAGGAACCCCATTGCAAAATTAAAAATGAGAGACTTAAAAGGATGTCTGATCTCACTGAGCTGCTGCAAATAAAACTTGAGATATCTAGGGAATTAAAATATCCATCTGCCAAAAGTGTGAGCCCCTGTGGTCTATTAAACATAGTGTGCAGAAACTGAGCTTTAACATAAAATAAAACAATATCATCACATGCTGCACAATAATCAAATTACATACAGTTCAGAAACCAAACATGCCAGCAGGTAAAAATACAATATGCAATAAGAAGCAACAATATTAAACCAAAAAGGAAACACTTATGAGTCCTTAAGAGAAACTACATACAGAGACCTTTAGGAAGCTCAGGTTCACTGCAGAAATAAAAGTCAATGTTCTGGGAAACTAATATATTCACCTGCCTGTGAATTAGATGAATACTGGCAGCTAGGCTTGAATGCCACAGATTGAATTTAAGGAATAAATATGACAGTTCTAAAACCTGCTGCACAAAACTGAATGTACAGTACATAGCATTCAATGTTTGAGTATAACAGCCAGCAAAAATTCAATGTGCTGCACGATTCAACCTCACTCGACAAGAAAAATGACACAGAGAGATCTGTTATGTTAGAAGGCTGTCAAAACCCTGATTAAGTGAAAACAATTGTAGTTGTAAGTGGGAACTGTTAAAGCAATATTTCTCCCCAAATAGTAACAGGTACCACCACGGAGCTTTAAAGAGGTCAGGAAAAAGAACCTTCAAATCCGATGTGGCTTGTTCCACTGACTAGTAATTTTTCCCAGTGCCTTGATGCTGAACTTGTAGGCTAGCAGGGTATTACATCCTAAAATGGGTTCCAGCAGCAATGATTTTGGAGACAGCTGGGTGGAAAGAGTCAATCTTTTGAGAAAGTGTCACTGGTAGGTCTTGTACCACATGAATGCGAGAACCTTCCCATGAAACCTCCCGTAGGTCTCTCACTTTGGAAAGCAAATGCTGATGATCCATACGTTCAGGAATTTGAAAATAGAAGGGTGAGGTGGTGCTCAATCTGCAGGCATAGGGTGCAATGCCCTATAAGCCCTCTCAATGGTATAGGCATGGCCATTGGGGGAGGGACTGGTCAATTTTCACATAGCTTTTGGGTGAAAAGAACTGCATGGGGGACCTCCTCCCATTCTGGAAGACCTAGGATAACACCATTATTTCTCCTACTTCTTCCTTCGAGGTCTTTCAATCGGACTTCCAGGCAAGATGTTTTCTGGTGTAGAGAGATTATCTCAGGATCCATTCTTGCATGCCAGTCCTGAAGAGAGTTGGTGCGGGCCTTGTTGTCTCTGATCTGTCAGCAGCGGGAGTCCACCAAGGAGAGTAAGGCATTAATTTCATCGGTAAGCCCTGTTATCATTTCTTTCAAAGTGCCTAACTCCTGTGCACATTTTTCTTCAGTGAGAGCTGGTGAAGGAGAGGTATTGAGACTAGTTTATGCCGTTTGTGTCTTTGAGCATTTGGAAGTCTTGTCTCGCTCAAGCATAGCTGGTGGAGTGTGGTGAGGCAGTGCTATTTTAATCTCGGCATCCATTCTACAGGTAATCACCAGCAGTTGTCACAAGTTGAGGTAAAAACTATTTTCTTTATCACAAAATCTTCCAGTGAGGCATGTTATAGGAGGCAAAAAATTATAGATTTATACAGAGAGGACAGAAGAGCTTAGGAAGAGCAACTAGATCAAGCCGTGCATCACGTGACTGCCTAACTTTAATACATTTTTATTGAAATGTTTTAAAACTGCTATGTCATTTTACGTACTGATGCAAAAAAATAGTATCACTATAGTCTATGGATATTAAAAAATAATGCTGACATGATGCATTTGCCATTTTTTGGCTGTGCAACCAGTGCCGGTAATATACTGAAAAAGAAAGCTTAAATCATATCAATAAATATAGAATAGTGTCAACACATACAGACATTATTGACAGTTGGACACAGAGCTTTCCTTATAATTAATTAAGCTCCTAGCCCTAGCAGTTCCAAGTTTAGACTTTTAAAAAGATAATTTCTTTACAGTGGGATAACTTTGGAACAGCTAAGGTTAGAAATGTAATCTGTTTTTAAAGGAAAGCTTGGAGACAGCTAAGTTGACATATTGCTAAGATATTGCTATGGTGACCATACTGTATGTCGATATTAAAAAAAATTAAATACTTCACTAAATTTTGAAAGTCTTGTTATTTTTAATAACAAGTTCCATTGACATGTATGGGCGTGTAGTGACTCAGAACTACATCATTAGGATCTATACATCTTGAATGGCCCCTATGCTTTCATTTAAAAAATCCTTAGGTTTTGACAATTACAAGTTCAAATGTTTCTACTTTCAAAATATAATTTCAAGCATTGTAACATACCTTAAATGATTATTTTTGGAAATGGCTGGAAGATACTAGTGGCTGTTCTGTCTATGAATAAACACAATCTTTTCTGGTTGTCTTTTTTTGCACATCCTGATTTCTTGCTCAGCCTCTTGCACTGTAATTGTAAACATACTCTTTTTTAGTAAGTAGTCTGCTCCAATGTACGTGAAAGACATCCTCTACAAAAAAGTAAACTAACCCACTCTCTCATAGATATGTAAAAATTAAGATATTTTTATTTTGTTGTGATCGAAATGATGAGTGCACATACATACCTAACATTTCAGGATACCCTCTGACTCCCTTCCTCAGGGTGGATTATTTTCAGTATATTATTGTGATCAGTATGATGTATTACCAACTTATTACATTATTTGAATTATACAAAAGGCAAACATTGCTATTTGCCTTATAAGTTCCAAAATATGCTGTACATTGTACAAATACAGTCAATCTTAATCTTACGCCAAAACTGTTAAACTTTCTCCTCTAATAGATACATTCAAAACTATTTAAAATATGGTATCCATGGTGACTCCTACTCAGTGAAAACAATCAGAATAAATCTGAAATGAAAAAAGCATGTTCAGACTTATTCATCCATGAAATAAATGCACTTGACTCCTTAACCATTTTATGTCTGATTCATTTTGAGTATTCTATCTAATGCACTGATAAGGGGGGGGGGGTGGACTCATTCACTCCCAAACAATTATTTTCTGTCATTTCATCCTTCAGTTACAAAGCCTGGTATATAGCCTGATTATGAATCTTTGAGCAGCCCTCTGGCTTACGTTATTTATTTACGTAAGTAGTAAGACTCAACAGGGCATTGATTGCCAAAGGATGACTGAAAATCCTAGATTTGTAGTAAGGTATGAGACTCAGACTCAAAATGCATTCCAGGACTAAAACTACAAGTTTTCTCTACCTGCTCCTCTACCCTCCCCCCCCTTGGCCACCCATCTTTATACCTACTCTCCCTTACTTTTGCTAGCCATCCCCTTTCCCTTAACCCTGCCTACCCCATATATCCTGTCTTTCCTGTCTATGATCATTATATGATGCTTATTTGTTGCATACTGTATATCAGTGTTAAGTTTATATACCATACTTTGTACTGCTTGCACACTATGTACCAAATATTCCTCCACTGTACACTGTTTTACAATGATGTATCTCTCTATATAAAACCTCTCCTGAACTATGTGTGCAATTTAAATACTTGTAATCAATGTTTGCTGTATTAAACAATGGCCCTTTGTCTGTGTACATGCTTCAGGACCTCCTCGTGAATGAGCTTGCTAAATGGAGTCTTCCTGCAATAAACTTGAACTTGAACTTGAAGACTGAGTGGTACTCCATGACAGCCTTTGCCCTGGAGTGTCTCACTTTGCTTGTAAAATGGTCTTGTTAGCAAAACAGTTATTACATAAGAAAATACAACATTTAAAAAAATTATTTAATAAGATATATGCTACAATTATGGGAAAATAGCCCAGCCAAAGATGAGTTACGACTAAGGGGTATTAGCTGTAATGTGAAAGGAGGCACCAGATAGACTGCTGTAACAGAAGTCTTTAAACACTTCACAAATCTCTTTTATTAAAGGGAAACAGTCAGTACCAAGGGCCCTACACTGAAGCATTGGTCTGGTCCAAATGTGCACTTTGTGTGCAAAACCATTTTTGTTTACTTAACTTTTTATTGTAGTATAGTACATTTTATCAGACACATTTTGAAATGTTCTGTGCTGACATCTTCTGGTACTATAGATTCCAGAATCCCATGCAGCTGATGTCAGAGCAGTAGGAAGCAGTTGGAGATTCAGTAGACTGCAGTGCATGTTAAGAGTTTTTATAAGTGCTGATATTTTGTTTCTTGGTCCTGCTGTCCTCCAGGGGTTATGTACAGTCACAGAGTACTGTACTTGACCCCTGTAGGAAAGCAGGTTTGTAAAATATTTGATTGAAAATTATTAAAAGCTTTAATATGCACTGCAGGTTATTGAATCTCCTACATAGATACATAGATACATAGACAGTGTCGGCAGATAAAGGCCTACACCCACCCAGTCTGCCCATTTGAGCTTGTAAGTTTACTTTATGTTTTCCTAGAAGTCTGTTGCCCCTTAATCCTGATCTCCAGAATTCCTTTATGTCTATCCCATGCATTCTTAAATCCCGTGATTGTTTCAGCTCCCTCTCCTACTTCTGCTTACTGCTCTGATTCCAGCTGCAGGAGATTTTGGAATATGTAGTAACAGTAGATGTTAGTCTAAAACCAAGCAAAAATAGTCTAATACAACATATTATATTACAGTAAACAGTGAGTGAACTGAAATGGTTTATCGCACAAAGTACACAATGGGACCAGCCCCTACACTTGCATGTGGGGCCCTTTGTGTGGACTGTTCCCCTTTAATAATGGAACTGTACTGTATTGAAAAAGTGATCAATCTTGTTTCCAATAGAGTTCATAAGATGTTCCTGAGTTCATGAAGAGCAGTGCCTTTGTGTGTGTCAGACAGGAGTGGCAGTTTCACCTGACTGGGAGATGCTGACAAGGGGCATGATTCTCAAAACTCTGCTTGTGATGCAAGGTACCTGCACCAAACAAAAGTGATGTAAGGGGCACCCTGTGGAACAAAGGAGACCCCCTGCACCAGACCAGCCATGCTTCAGACTTGCGCCAAGGTTGGGGGTGCACCAGGGTATCACGTGAGGTGGGCGCCTGAATCAAGGCGCTGTCCAAAATGGTGACGCGATGTGGGCAAAAGTCTGAAAGGCGAGGGGGCAGGGAGGGTGACCAGATGTGGTGGGGTGGGCGACCCTAGTGACAGGATGTCGCTGTATGTACACGCTCGCAAGGGGGGAGAGAGCATGGTGAGCATGGCCTGGGAGGAGGTGGAGGGGATATAGGGGGTGGTGCTGCAGTCACCTGCCAATCAGTGCTGTGGCATCGGGGGTTGGCCTCCACTTGCGGTGCGTGGGGTTCTGGGTCCGGGCACTACTGCGTTTTTGTTGTGCACAGCCCAAAACTTTTTTGTTTGCTCTGGCCCCCCTCAACATGCATCCCCCTGGAGTTGAGAATTTTTAAATAGTGGGGTGCGGTGGGCAAAGCCCCCTGCATGGAGAGGGCATGGGGGGGCACAGCCTCCCCTCAGAAAGCAAAGTATTTAAGCCCCGGCACCGTTCTTCCATGTGTTGGGGATGTCAGGGTGGCGAAATTGTTTTTGCCACCCTAATGTCGTGATAATGCGAGTCACCATTTGGCGCTCGCCATTATCACATAGAACCCTCAGGAGAGTACAACCGATGGATCTTATACAGTGTTGATAGGAAGAACACAAAGACCTTTTACAGAGCAGACAGGGCTAACACAAGAATTAACATAATAATCAGGGGGGTACATTTGTAAGTGCATTACAGAACATAATAGAGGAAATACTCTTGAGAACAATACAGATACAGTGCAACGCCATTCAAAATTACGATGTTGATCATTACCTATACACAGATAGTGGCAAGTAAGCAAGCAGAAGGCACATACCTAAAGGAAGGAGGTGAGAATTAGCAATACGACGATAGGGTGTGTATATCGTGATATCATCAAGCCTCGGGTGGTTGGGGCAATTTGTGCTGCAGGCCGAAAGTGTGTCCAATGACCCAAGAAGTGACAATATCCTACTTATATACCACACCCTGGAGTGCATTATTGCTATTATGAACTGGGTTAATAGTTTCCTCAGAGAAAATAAAATACGCTTTTTAAATATTTAAATGTCTTTTTTGGAGTGATAGAGGAATATCTTTAAAAGAAATAGTTCCTGGAGGATATGGGCAGCAGGTGACGCTGTTGTAAGTGGAGTTCAATAGAGGAGTGCAGCTGTGAACTCAGTGTCACTCTCTCAGCACTACTCTTGAATTGTAATTTATCTGCATTTGACCCAGTCCTGCTGCCTGGTCTGGGAGATGGTGAAAATCTGTGTGGACTTTGTTTTTCATGAAGCACTGATGACACGGGACTGCGATTGTGTCAGTTGTGCTCTGGTCTTGTCTCGTCACCACCACCACCTGTCCCTCCAAGATGCTGTGTTGCGATTGTTGCATTGAGCAGAGAGGTAAACTGCCTGCGTTATATTTTGAAGGGAGCAAGTGAGGTTGGAAAATCATTTTTGGTATTAAAAAGCAGCAGCTAAAATGGTGAGATCATTTTGTCCACCAGCTGGCAGAGGTTTGATTGCGAAGGTCCGTTATGATATTGGGGGTGTTTTCCCATGAGTGTCCGTTGCTGTCTGATTAATGGCATGCTGGTGTTTCGGTATTTCTTGGTTGGGTGCGGGTGTTTTACTTATTTATGCCGCAGTTGGTGGGAGTTTTATTCATTTCAGCAGTGGGAATAGTTTTTAGTTTTTTTTTTTCCTACTGGTCATCTTGGTGAGTGACTTGCTCTAGGCCTCTGGATGTGGTGAACATTGCGGTCAGAGGATCTGTTACCCTTGAGGAGGCTGCTAGCCGGAGGTTTTTTGAAACCGTGATGATGTAGCCTGATATCATCACGGCTTCAAAAACCTCTTAGCCAATCAGGTTCGTTAATTTTTTGAATCCAGTTCATAATAAGTAATAGACGGGAGTGCGAAAGAGCGTACAACATTAAGTAAGTGCAGCTGATAACTTTACTGTTTCTCCCTCTTTTGTCCATATTGAAGGTCCTAATAACTATTATAGTATGCTTTTATGTTGTGAAATGTCATCTTTCCATTGAAACGTTGTTTATCTCCAATTCTGTATTCCTTTGACGTGGAACCTTTGTAAAAGAGCCTTGGCTCAAAGGTATTTGTAATCCTAGATCTTAATAAACAATAAACTGTGCAGGAAGAGTAGCATTATAGGTAGAGGTCAGAGACAAGAACAGACTGAGCTCTGAAGTAGGTATGAGCAGTACTGATGCTGAAAAGTGTGTGCAATTGGGTGTTGACGTGTATAGGTTGGCATAATGTTCCACAGTTTTTGAGCAGACAGCAAAGGCCATCTCACCATGCTTAGTTCAAGTCCTAGGGATGGATAATGGATCAAGGTTAGAGGATCTGAAGTAGCAGGTGTTTGTACAATACACCAGAAGGTGTTGGATCTCAAGTGCTTGATCAGGGCACCTGATTACCTTAACTGGGTTCTCAGGAGGTTAAATAATACACCAAGAGTCAAGACTTCAAATGTAAAGATTCAAGTTTTATTCTAATCCTATTACAGAGCATAGAACTGGACAGTGATCTGATTTTAGCCTATTGTGCCAGCCACTCACCCTTCAGCTAGGAGACTGAGGCAGACAGGCAGCAGTTCCTCTTCTTTCACTTCTGGTTTGGATCTCAACTACCTAACAGAAGATAGGCGGAGCGGAGAGGCAAGATAACTGCAATGCCGCTCCGCTCCAGCAGCTGGACTCTTGCTTTCTGTCTCCTGAATACTGAAACCATTTGTTTGCATTCTTATGAAGGAGATTTACATTATTTTTTGTGGCTTTCATTTTTTTGCTATATGCCATTTTAGTATTTTAAAGTGTTGGAGTGGGTTTTGACTCTTTATAGCTGATTTAGCACATGGCATTTTCAGTGCATGAGGCTGTTGGCATTCTGTATTGCTGAGCTGGCGACCAGTCAAATTAAATATTTCTTACTTGCATTCAGAGGCCTGATGGATATTCCAGAGCCTTTTCTTATTGGTTTGGAACTGGGATTTCTTGGACGAAGAGAAGAAGGCTGGGATCTTGATAGCACTTTGGTGCTGATAATCTTTTTTTGTCTGAGCAAAGGTATGCCAATGTTGCATAGGGGGCTGGGGTACTAGTTTCTGTTTGCTTTGGTGACCCCTACGTTACTGCGCTCATTGGAGCATTTAATTTTCTCTTTGGTTTTACAGGTATGATGTTTCCTGAAGTTGGCAAAGGATGAGTGGCAGAGGTGCTCCCAACAACTTTGAAATTATCCTACCATGGAGAGCTCATTGGAGGAGACTCATTTGGAATGAGTAACACCTGAGGTTTTAATAAATCCTATGGACTTGGACCTAGATTTGGAGCATGGAGCATGGAGTGTGAAGTGTGGAGCATGGATCATGGAGTCAAGTTGGTTACCTTAATTTCAGCTACTTTTTAAAAGCTGTTCTATGATCTGGGGAAAGCAGTGAGGAGCCATTCAAAGTGCTTACTTATTTAAAACTGAATTTGTGCCCATCAAAGGTTTAAAAGGACTCCTAGCTTGGGAGCCGACTGTTACAACTACTCAGATCTTTGATGCTAAAATTTTTGACTAGCTAAATGACAGTTGGATGCCCTAGCTATTTCTTTACATGTACTTTGGGCACAATTGAAACAGTTTGTCAAAGTTGTGATTTTGATCTGCATACATTGATTATTTAGAATTCCTGTTATAGCGGTGACTTTTGGCAGGATAAGGACTAGTCCCCGCTGGCTTGTGTAAGGATGCTGTTTGAGTGAAGATATAAGCTGACTCAGGGGTTATCCCCCCTTTCCCTTTTTCTGCTTAAAATGTATTCTAATCATTTTCCCAGCTTGCTCTGAATCTTTTAGTTTAACTAAGACTAAACCTGAAACCTGAACTCCTTGAACTCCTGAAACAAGATATTTTCTTGAATGTATAGGTTCCTTTCACAGGGTTCTTTTTACTGGCTATCTGTAGTATCCCATGTAAATGTATAATACTACAATAATCAAGAACTTGTTTCACAGGACCCCAAGAATAATTGGAGCACTCTAATTTTTAGTGTATAAAAAGATCGGACTTCTGACTGTAGAAGGAGCCCTCCAGCATCCATTTATAATGTTTTTGTTCATAAATAAGGAATTATCGAATGGTCACAAATGGTTACAAATGTTAGCCTAAATAAGTAAGAATTGATTCTACAGGAAATATGATTTCTGGCTATGGCACCGAATATGAAGGTGACTGGAGATGGAACCCTGGTATGTATGATGTTTGTTTATTCTTTCAGTGCCTTTAACGGTATCTCAAACTGACAGAATTGCTAGACATACAATAGGGATCTGTCTGGTTAATGGTTAATGAAACAATGGGATCCCAGATTTAATATTCGTGATACTGGTAAAGCAATATTGAGTATGACAGAACTCGATAGGAACAGTATAATTAATTCATGTTAGCACAAACCAGGACAGGAACATGAGACAATCAATACCTGTTTGGCAGCTGAACAACAATATTAGGTCTCTGATTAACCTCTAAGCATAATGAAACCTAATTGGCCTTGTAGCTTAAGAGAAAGGCTTTCCCTCTTGAAAAGGAGCTAATGTATGGGTTTCAAATTTGCTAACAGTGAGGAATCAGAGATATACTTTCTGACGTTTCAGCTACCTTGAAGGCTGAAGGTCTGGACTGATGTAGTCCTTATGTAGTGTGAGGGATGGGTTGTTATGTCTGGGACTCCTTTGAGTAGAATCATAAAATGTATTGCCATCTGATAATGATCTTTAAATTGGAATGCCTTTTCGATATTGCTGTTTCCCTAGGCTGCCAATGCTGTTTTTGGATGTTGTTCTTGTGGAGTTAGGATGCAAACTGAAAAGATAGACTACAATGCTTAAAGAGAGCCCCTAGGTTGTGATATGACCTGGGACTTACTTGTTATTTTAATAATTTGCTTATATGGTTATTTAATTTCAATTACTTGTGCATATTTTTAGTGTGTGGAATGGAAAAGAACAGAATTGCTCAATGATAAATTCTGGGACCAGTTTCCAGATTCATCTCTGGTTTTTTGACATGGGGAAAACTTTATTAAATGTTTTCTTTTTTGTAATGCCATCCTTAAATGAAATAACTATTTGGTGAAAGGGATATTTTAGATTATTCCATATGCATTAAATTTGATACGCAGATTTACTATATTTTATGATTTTTTGGATGATTGTAAAATGTTTTGTCTGTGTTTTCATAACTACTTTTAGTCAAACTAATAAAATTTGAAACTTGAGACTTGAAAATACCTAACAGAATGATTGGCCTTTTATACTTTAGCTGACCTCACTCCTTGAGTGGTCACTAGGTCATTAGAGCAATCATAATATCAAGGTACGGTTTTTAGCAAATCTGTTATGTGCCTTTAGCTTTAAGGATTGTTGGCTAATTCTGATTGGTTGTCTAGCTGAAAGGTGAGCTTGGACAAGATGATCCATACAATATCACATCATAATTAACTTGACCACTAGATGGCAGTAGTGTTTAATTTTCCAATAGTAACATGGTTTTACCTTTTCAGCTGAAATTACAATCTAAAACTTTTGACTTTAATACCACATGACATATATTGATGTTAAACCTTGAAAACAAATAATATATCCTCATTTAAAATATAGAGTTCTATTCTGAATTTAAGGCTAAACATACAGGGGGCTATTCACAAATGGGCGGAACTATGCACCAAAGCCACGTGTTCTTCCTGTACAGCTCTGCACCTTCTGGAGATCCATATGGGAGCCAAATTCATTAACACCAGCCACCGTGCAGCTCCCTTCTGCAGCCCCACCCCCCCGGTGCACATGATCCTTGGGGTGTCCGGGTACGGAGCGGTGGACCCAGGCAGGCAGCCAATCAGCTGCCTGACCCAGGTCCCAACAGTAGATTACTTGTGCCTGTGGGGCATCATGATGGCAGCTGATGCATAGTGCATTGATTGCACATGGGGGACTGTGCCAGGTTGGCCACCCCAAGCCCATCTTGAGTGTCCTCAAAGGCTGGGGTGTCTATTTTGAGAGGTCTGCTGAGCCCCAATATCATCACCACCACAGCTGGCAGCTGCATCCCCAGGAGGAATGTAACTGGTGGCTCAGGATTATGTCTCCCCTGAGTTTGCATAGCCACAGGCCCCCATGTGTAGCACTCTCTGCTTTTGGGAATCACGTGGAGGGCTGGCACCTCCCCTACACCACCCCCCAACATGTCCAGGCATGAAGCTGTGAGACTGGCTGGGGGATCGGGTGCATAGGGTGGTATATTTGTTTGGAGAATCCTGTGTAGGGTCACAGTGGCCATGAGGTGGGACACGCCCTGGATTTATGTGGCGCGTACCCACTTCACACCTTTGTGAATAGCCTCTAAGGACTGTATTTACAAAGAGGTATATTTATAAAGAGGCAGTTTTAGAATGTGCTTGCAATGACAATTTCTGCCCATGAATTCCAGAGTCTTTAGAGAGAATCAGCTTTAGCTTACACAATAAACCTTTCAAGGAGCTAAACACCTATAAATGTACTTTTTCAAACATTTTACTTTAAATGTATGCAACTCACACATTTGATATAGCTTACATCACTTGAAAGTTCGGGAAATACATTTGAATTCATAGCAAAATACAAATAAGTAAGTTAATTTTAACATGGACCCCTGAGTGACCTGAAAGGGCAGACTGGTTTGAACCTAACCTGTTCACTTCAGCAATGCTCACTAACTATTCCACTGAGAGGTCATGTAACTATCTCCCCAAGGTCATATCAGATCACCATCCCACATTGCTTTGTTGGACACCAGGGCTTCCTTTAACAAGGGACAACGTTTGGAGATGTAATAACCAGCTTTTGAAATCAGCCCATTTGATTTCTCAATTAGTAACTTTTATTGATAATTTTTCTATTGATAACACTCATTCTACACAGAAGCTAGACTATCTCTGGGGAGCTTTTAAATGTTCCTTAAGGGGGAGAGTTTATTTGATTGGCCACTATCAAGAAGAAAATTACCTCCCAAGTTACGTCTAATCTTCTCAATGAGATCAGAAGGTTGGAGGTGGTGCTCTCAAATAACTCAACCCCGGAGGAAATTCATAAAGTAGAGGTCCTTAGAGCTCAATATAATTCCATTTTAACAGAAAAGGTTGAACATTTGCTTTTACGTTTTAAAGTACATCATTTTGACCAGGGAGACAAGGCGAGTAAATTGTTGGCTCTTTGTCTTAAAGCACAAGCTGCACATAGAATAATTCCTTGCATCTGCAACATGCAGGGGCAAATCATCACTTCTCCCAGAGTAATAGTTCAGTGCTTTCAAGAGTACTATAAGGAGTTGTATTCACAATCAATAACTGGTTTTAATTCAACTAAAGTAGAACATTTTTTGCAATCAGTTCCACTTCCACAACTAGATTCAGATCAAGTAGAACTACTTAAAGCTCCAATATCTGTTGCAGAGATAAACTCTGTCATTGAATCTCTTCCGACAGATAAAGCCCTTGGTCCAGATGGATACACCCTAGAGTTTTATAAAACTTTTAAAAAGCAGTTGATGCCAATTCTTTTGAATACATTTAATTATATGTACAAACATGGCATTGCTGACCCTGCCCTTACTGAAATGAGAATTGTAGTTATACCCAAACCAGTACGAGATCTACTACAGATTGATAACTATCGCCCGATATCTCTGATCAATCTTGATATGAAGATATTGGCAAAAGTACTAGCCAATAGAATGGCTAAGGTGTGGCATGGACTTATAAGTAGAGAACAAGTGGGCTTTGTGGCAGGGAGGGTCTCCTTCGATCATATGCGTAAATTGGTGTACTTGATTTCTGCATCCAGGGACTCTCAGATTCCATCTGCACTGGTTTCTCCAGACGCAGAAAAAGCATTTGATAGAGTATCCTGGGACTATCTTTTCTATCTATTCCCTAAATTTGGTATTACCACACAATATATTAATTGGATAAAAGTACTTTATACAAATCCAACTGCACGGATACTCTGCAATGGTCTTCTTTCACAGTCAATCATTTTGCAACAAGGTACTAGGCAGGGATGTCCATTATCCCCATTTTTATTTAATCTCTATCTTGAACCACTTATTAGATGTATTAATCTTTCTCCCTTGATTTCGGATATACTAATAGAGCCACATCAATACATACTTTCAGTGTACGCCAATGATATTTTGCTTCATGTCTCACATCCTTCCTCATCGATCACTGCTGCATTTGAGATTATAAAGGAATTTGGGGAGTTTTCCAACTACAAACTTAATATTTCTAAAATGGAGGTAATACACCCATACGTTTTCAGCTGAAATTTCCCATTTAGATCTCTGTTGGGTGAATGACAAAATTAAGTATCTAGGGATGTATCTTTCTTGTTCAACATCCACAATGAAACAGTATAATCTAGACACAATTTTAACCCACATAAAACTAGATTTGGCCTGTTGGGCTTTGCTCCCCCTCTCTATTTGGGGAAGGATCAGTGTGATAAAAATGAATGTTTTGCCTCGGTTATTATATCCCTTACAAATGATAAATATCTTTCTTCCAAAACAATGATTTATTCAAGTCCACAGAATGATTTCTAATTTTATATGGGGTGGTAAATCATCCAGAAGGGCTCTATTTAAAATGCAGCGTACCAAAAAGGCAGGTGGCTTACAAATTCCCAATTTTCTTCTTTACTACTTTTCTATTGCTAGTACGGTTCTTGCACACTGGTTAACAGATAGACTGGGGGAGGAATCAACACAATATTCTCCTTTATGGCTACAAATAGAAGAATTTTTATGTCGGTCTTCTGAATGTGATCTTAAAGCTCTAGTTTATGTGCCTATTAAATATATTCCTAAGAATCTTCAGAATACTCCAATTAAGACTACACTTCAAATACATGCCCAGATCTGTAACATATTTCAAATATCATTAAAAACAGATGTCTCATAACCTCTTCTTTATAATCCGAACTTTAAGATTGGTAAACATCCTATCACTTCTTATTTTTGGCCCTCAGGAAAACATGTTAGAGTGGCTGACTTACTCATGGAACAGAGACTTATGCCCTTCCAGCTAGCACGTCTTAATTTTAATCTACCTACCTCTTTCTGTTTTAAATATTTACAGCTGGCACACATGCTTATGCAACATTTTGAACCAGGTTTATGGGATCAAAATATGGCTGGACCCATTCTATCAACTATTTCTAATTTATCCTCTTCCCACTTAATTTCTTATTTTTATCGGCTCTTAAGAAATGGCATAGAGAATAAAGAGGGCCCTCCACATTACATTTGGGATCAGATGTTACCATCGACATCATCCACACCATGCTCATGGTCTAAGATCTGGACCCAGTTATACCAAAAAATAAAATGGCCCAAATACCGAATTTTACAATTTTATGTTACACATAATTTGTATTATACACCAACTAAATTGTATAAAATGGGCAAACTTTCCTCCGATTTGTGTACAAGATGTCATAAATACCATGGGACTCTATTACATATCATTTGGGATTATGAAAAAACCCTACCGTTATGGGAGGCAATTAAAACTAAAATTGATCCTTTATTAGGACTTACCGAGGCTTTCAGACCAGAAATTTGTACATTGGGAGATTATGGTGATTATTTAATGGGAAATCAATGAAAACACATGGCATTGATATCATTATGTGCTAAAAAGGTAATTTTAAGGCATTGGTTAGATCAGACTGTTCCTTCTTTTTCAGAGTGGTTCAGAGAGATATTGTTTGCTCTTCAAGTAGAAAATATCACTGCTCAAATGGTTAAAAGACCACATCATTATCAGAGAGTATGGGCGCTCTTACACACATTACTGACTATTATGTGAATGGATATAGGGAATAGATAATTTCTGTAGAGACTATAGTATAATTTATATGATTGGAAATGTGACTCTCAATGATAATAGTAGAAAGTAAGAATTTATAGATTTAGGACCTTGCGTACAATAGGGGGGTGGGGAAGGGGAGTAGGAAAGAAGGGTGGGGGAAGGAATGTTGGGAAAGAGGGTAGATTAATATAAGTAAGAATATTAGTATCAAGGTAAAAGTATGTCTGAGTTGTGATTGGGTGTTTGACTGATTACATTGGTAATTATATGGATAAATGGTTATGCCAATTCTCTATTTTGTCATGGTTCAATATACCACTATGTATTGTTTTCAGATCTTACTGGTTTATTAGAGTGTTGAAACAACTTTCCTTCCAATAAAGTATATTAAATTTGAAAAAAGCAATACTCACTAACTATAAGTTTGTGTGAGGACTGTTTAGGGACATAAATAGTTGCTCAATAATGATATGTTTGCTGTTTACCTGACAGCAACAAAAGAAAGAATACCTGTAATTATATGTTTACTTGAAAAGACAGGCCCTACAATCTATAATTAAAAGCAGTTTGGTTGAAACTATTTTCAGTGCACACTGTATGTCTGTGGAAAAGGAAAGGACAGGACACACAATCTATAATTAACATTAAATGCAGCTGTTTAAAGAGGAGTTTGTCTGTTGGTCAAGATGCTGCTTGTTCTGTTTACAGTGCACACTGGATGGCTTGGCTAGTGTCCCAAAACCCGTCCTTGTTGCCAAGGCAGATCTGTGTGCCTTTTCCACTACAAAAAGTTGAGCATTTAACACAGTTTATCAACCAGCTTGAATTATGAAAAATATTGCATGAAAAGATGTATAGCAGAATTTAAATTATTGCATGATCCAGCAAAGGAAAGCTAAGGATTGGGGCACTTGATTCAGCAGAGTACTACATATGTAATACTGCCAAGTGAAAGATCTCAAACAACAGAAGGGGAGAGTCAGACAAGTTTGGAGTAAAGGGTATAAAGATGAGCAAGACATTTACATGCAAGGGCAAAATGACATATTATTGCATGCCATGACCCACTTACATGGGAGGGAGATAGAAAAAATGATGAAGACATGTAAGCCATAGGATAATTTGGGAAGAAGAAATCCATACACTACAAAAATGCATGCTGAAGAGGAAAGATTGGGACTGGTGCGATAGGCTAGGCCAAGAACTGATGTTAACAGCTTTGCTTATGGAGGTTAAATGTAAAGAGAAGTCAAGGGAGGGGTCAATAGTTACAGCAAGGTACTTGAAGGAGTTTACAGAGTCCAGGGGGATATCTGTTATCATGAACTACACTTAGCAGAGTGCAATTGTTCTCTTAATCAGTGGGCAGTCCCAAAAAGCATAATTGAGACTTGATGGGATTCATCAGTAGCCTATTTTCCAGAAACCAATATTTGTTTGTTTGAATTTTGGTTACTGGGTGGGTCCACTGAGACAGTACAGTCCCTTTTTCAGGGGCGACCCAGAACAAAGGTACAGTTCAATAAAAATGTACAAAAAGTAACCAAAGGTGAGTGAGAAACAAACTAAAAATATACAGAAAATAAGATACAATCAGTACAAAGCGTGAAAGCAAAGTATACACAGTATATACACTTTAGTGTGTCTTGTCACATAGAACAAAGCCAAAAGGTATAACAAAACAGAGTATCTTAAGAGTACAACATGATACAGTTCCTGTTATTCAATAGCAAGAGGACCAGGGCTAGAACACATCCAAGCCCAAAAATGCTTTAACCTCAGAAAGGAGAGTGGTCCCTAACCAGATATTCAAAACTTTAAAGGTGGTGAGCAAGTAGCAAAGGAATAGAGGAAAAGACTGCAAAGCAAGATCCCCTAAAATTCAACTAGGTGAACTGAGAAAATCAGTCAAAGCAGGTGCAGGGTTTAGTTTGCAGGAGGTGTGCAGAGAGGGAGAGCTTGAACATAACAAGAGAGGAGAGGGAGAGGGAGGTTAAGGGGAGTGCATTCCAAGTGGTGGGTGCTGAGTAGGTAATAGATCATTTGCCAATTGCTAAGCGGGGATAAGGAATGTTATGCAGAGGAGCTAAGGATGACCTGAGAAGGTGTGGAGAGGATTTGCATGTCAGTAGGCCATTCTGGTAGGGAGGAGAGAAGAGGAAGGCAAGTTTACAAATAAAGCAGAGGGAGGAGAACTACAACCTTTGATCGTAGTCAGGTCAGCCTAGTGCCATTAGAATCTCACAGTGGTGATGGCATGATTTGGCTTCGAGAGCATGATCTGCAGGTCTGCAGTAAAGGTGCTATTGATGTCAATAATATTCTGTGCACTTGTAATGAAGACAAGACAGTCCGCATAAAGAAGAGGGGTACTGTTTACAAAGCAGTGATAAACTGTGTTGATATGAAGGGAGAAAAGTAGTGGCCCAAGTATGGAGCCCTGTGGGACACCAACGATGGAAGGCAGGTTGTCTGAGACAGTAGTGCTGACCCTGACACATTGTCTATTACTAAGGTAGCTCTTGAACCATGGTAGGGCATGTTCAGATATCCCAAGTGCACCCAGTTTACTGCAAAGGAGACAGTGGTCCACCATGTCAAAGGCCTTTGTGAAGTCGATGAAATTTGCTCCCATATACTTGCGCAGGTCCAGAAAGTTTGAGATATCATTAGTAAGAGTGAGCAGTGCAGTGATAGTGCTATGGCTCTGGCAAAACTCATGCTGAGCAGGGCAAAGGAAATTGTAGTTAGAGAAGTAGGTAGTGAGTTGGACAGCAATGATTTTCTCAAGAATCTTGGCCAGGACAGGCAGGATGGCAATAGGTCTATAGCTGGTGATTAACTTGTACAGTATTTCCCTTTTTTGAATACAGGCACTATGTTAGCCATTTTCCAGACAGTCGATGTGGAGTTAGAGGTAAGGGAGAGATTGAAGATTCTGGTAAGGGGAGATTCAAGTTCACATGCTGCTAGTTTAAGGCATTCAGTCTCTATACCATCTGAGCCTGCTGATTTAGATGTAGGGATCTGCTTCAAGAATTTATCAACCTCAGGGACACTAATAGGTTTCAAGAGTAAGGAAGGGTGTTGCCCTGTGGGATTAGAAAGGGGAGTGGTCTGAATGTTCAAGGGGGTAGTAAAGGCTTCAGTGAGGCTTTAGAGAGGTCAGAGAATAGTTTGTTGAAAGCATTGGTGATACTATGAGAGTTAGTAAAATTTATACCCTCAATTTCAAAGTCAGGGGGGAGGGGGGCAGTCATGGCCAAGTGATTTTTTGAAGCAGTTCCAATATTGACAGGGTTTTTTTGAGGGAGGAAGCTAGCAGGGCATGAAAAAAGCTACTCTTACTCTGCTGAATGGCTTGTTTGCATTTATTTCTGAGGGCTCTGTAAGCAGACCAATCAGAGAATAAGTTGAAGGCCTTAAATGGGGCCCAGTTTATATCTTTCTCTTTCATTAGGATGGGATAGAGCGAGTTAACCATTTAGTTTTAGGACCACTGACTCTTCTTGTGGTGATAGTAATGTATTTATCCTGCAGGCTGGAGAATGAGGTGTTAAAGTAAGAGATGGCTATATTGATGTCAGCGATAGCCCACAGGTAGGACCAATCAAAGCAGGACACTTCAGATTTAAATTGAAAGGTGTCTAATCAGGAGAAATCACTAGAGTGAAATAGCGGAAGTGGGACTTTAGGGACTTTGGCTCACCACACATAGAAAACTGAGGAATTATTGCTTACAGAGTTGAGAAGGACATCAGAAAAATCATTTTTGTCCACATTGGGGACTAACACCCAATCAATTAGGGTGGCACATTGCCCTTGTTTAGGGAGTTTGGAAGGATGTGAGATAATTTGGGTGAGGAGGATCTTGTTTAGAGATAGTTTCACAGTGTGTTTATTACACCAGAGCCAACTTATATTGAAATCAATGAGGAGAACAAAATCATTATTATTCAAACAGGGGCCAATGACGTTCATTAAGGTAGGGAGGCTTTGGAGGCTAGTGGCAGGAGGGAGGTAGATGCATAAAATTTGGAGGGTCTTAGAAGTACCCAGGGTTAAAATACCATGGTACAGTTCAAGAGACATCCCTGTGGGAAAGGAGGGGAGCTAGAAGCAGTGGGTGTCAGTTGTTTTATTGCAGTGAAAGGGGCAGGGCAGCAAGATGGCCACGATGCTGCTCCATTCCTCAACACTCCACGCTGAATGAGCTTTTAGTTTTTAAACTTCTTTTTCCAAGCTTCACTTGACAACCTCTTGAATTAAACCAACATTATTTTGAGGTTGGTTTTGCTGTGTCAAGTATGGTTACTGTTTATATGCTAATCAAATAGTATTTTGCCAAACACGTTGTTAGCCCTGCATTCTTTTTATTTGGCTGAAGTGGCTGGAGCAGCATGCTAAAAGGCTTGGTTTTAGGGCTGAATTACAATGGAGAGACAATGGGGAGTTGCTTACCTGTCCGGATTCTAAATTAATATGAACTGCTGTTGGTCTGGGACAAAAGTTAAAACTCTAGCATGAGTCTTGCGGTAGTGGTTTTGATCACTTGTGAGACCTGGCAGAACTCAACTGGATCCTGCAGTGTGAGTTTCAAATCCTGTAAAGATCCAGAAGAAAATGGAAAGGTCAACTGAATGTTTAACAAGTGCACTGTGAGTGCTGAAAGGCTTGTATTTTATTTAAAACAGGTATAATATTGTTGTCCAGGGCTGGGGGTCTCAGCAATTACTAACTGGGCATAAACATATTACGCTCAGTAGAGTGATTATTTATTTTTGCTCCACAGTTTATTTCTTCTATCACAACCCTGAAGGGCTGAGAATCTTATATAACCCCTCATAATGAAGGTGGTGAATATGATTAGAATTTGGAGTTTTGAACTCACAGACCCTCAGACAAGGAAAACGGTGTTGTGGTCTCCAGTGAGAATACACTGTATGTAAAGGTGACATAAGGGCAAAACTTCTGTGATCCTGGAGGCTGATTTCTGGGAATGTTCCCGAAAATGTACTGCTCTTATTTTTTATTAAATAAGTGTTTTATTCAGCGTGGTATGAACAAATAGTACAAGGTCTGAAGATTTCATCATCAACAGGCCAATATAAATTCAGAGACAGAGTTTTTTTGCTGCATCAATGTCTGACACAGAGGTACATTTCCTTGAAAAGCTGCTGTTTTCTTTTACTTTGAAGCCTATATTCTAGTTTTATATGCCTTATTGTCTTTGGAGATTACATTTTCAATGATAGAAACACCTAAGCACTTTACTTATCCAAGCAGGACTTTATCATAGATACAAGCTACTGAATAAGGACGCCTAGACTCAGAGTCCAAGTGCTATATTCTTATGATGGTTACAGCAATATTACTTGTCTGGATGAGTAATTCAGACACTTGTGCTTTTGTTAAGGATGAACTAGGTGCATAATATAAACTATTCCTTGAAGGCATGTGCTATTGGCACAATTTAAAATCTGTTCGCTGAAGACAAGAACTTAAAAGGACTTAAAATGTTTGCTGTAATTAATGTTCTGTCGGTTGGTAATGGGTTGGATACAGGAGCTCATTCAAATGACCCCTATAGTTTAATGGTCTAGCGTAGCCTAAACCCAAGGACTCCTTTTGAGATGTGGAAAGGCTCAAGCTAAGTATGGCTGTTCATAAGGCTTAGATTTTAGCAAAATGTTTACTCTGTTACTGAAGTGTCTCAAGCTGGACTGATCACCATACTGTGAGCCACCGAATTGTGGTTTCATTATATGTTATGCTGTTTGATTATATAGCTATATACTATATGTACTACCTGGTCCAAATAAGGGAAAAGGATGTGGTTATTCTTTATGTAACTATGTTAATATAGACCCCATGTTACATATTAGAGATGCCTATTATACTTGTTCCTGTGATTTTATTTTTCTCTTGACCACCGTTCCCTAAAGAATGCTCAAACTCAACTTGGAACTTCGAAAAATTTCATGAACTTTTAATGAGACGGGTTTGTCTCTTCAGAGTATGCTATCCTACCAAAGTTTTAATATATTTTTCTCTATGATTGGTTAATAGCTATGGACGCTGTAAAGAAATGCCAGCTTACAAAAAATTCTATACCTATGAATATTGACTTTAATGTTGCTTTTAAACAAATGCTCTATTTAACTGTGTAATTTAAAGTAACTGAGTATGTAAGTTTTGTTCCTATTTGTCATCATACTGCTTTAATGAGCAACAATTTATTTGTTGCTTAACTACCCAATTATTATTTAATTAATTAATTAATTAATTATTTGGAGCAACACAGAAATCTTGTGATGTGATTACACTAAACGGGATGCATTAAATAGCCAGGTGCACTAGCATCCCATTCTTAAAGTAGTAGAATGATACATATAGTTTAATATTTCTTATTGGATTTTAGTTAAATTGGTACTGACATATAAAAAGAAAAGGCCTTTTTTGTGATGCAGTCTGAGGTAAAACATGTGGCATTGCATTTTGGCCCCTTTGATGTTGGTTAATCATACTGTGGGCATTTAAACCTGACTTAAGATAAAAAAATCAATAAACCATATAGAAGTACCAATACTAGTAAGAAAACATTCAGTATGGAATAGTCCAACTTAGGTAATTCCATTGTTTCCATAACAAGATGAAATACATGGAGAAGACCTGATTCGGCTTAAATATGTACAAACTGTTCTTTTATATATTGTTTTGTAGCTTTTTTCAAATGTAATTCAAATGTATTTTATAGAGAATAATGGATGGGTAGGTGTTTATAACAAGGATTTTACACCCCCCGAGGGGTGGGATGCCACATAAACCCCAAGAGCGAAGCTCAAAGGGTTTGTTAAGGCATCCCACCCTGAGGGTGTGTGTAAAATCTGAGTTTTACACACCTACCCATCTTTTATTTTGTATAATTCTTGGGGACAGTTTTTTCACCACAGCAAGTATACAAAATAAATGTTTCTGTGATTGGAGTTGAACTGCAGACCATTGGGATTTGAACATGGTCTGCGATAGCTGGGGTCCTGCTGAGAAGCATTTCTTACACTCTTTTTTTTTTTTACATTTTGATCAATAATACAGCTTTTTGCCCTTTCATTTATTTATTTTCCAAAAAAGGACCGCAGAGTTGGGTGCCGAGTCTTATAGACTGTTGAGGAGCGGGATGGCAGAGAGCAGGAATGGCACAGAAGCGGAAGTTCACGGTTAGCATGGTACTTCGCAATACTAGAGTAAGTTTTTCTTTTTTTTTTTAAGCAGCATTGTTTAGAAGTGTGAAAATGAGGGTTCTTTTGGAGGTAGAAACATGCCAATGCCAAGTTTTGGACACTGAATATCCAGCGTGGGAAGTGGCAGATGCAGAAAGGAAGGGAAGAGCCAGAGCTGGCGCATGCCTAGTATAAGGGAAACCAGAGGCGTGAATGTCGTTATAACCAGCTGGTTATAATGACAGAATTATAACCCAGTTTCCCTATGGGAAAAAACTGTAACCAGTTATTAGAAATGTATTTTAGATTGTTTTGTGTTGTAATGGTTTTTCAACCAACCAACAATAAACTACTACTACTACTAGAAGCAGTGAAGTTAAGGTGGGACTTAAAGTAGACATTGTACTGCTGCCCCATTTAGGAGAAGCTCTGTCACTTCTGATGAAGCTATACCCTGCGATAGCACAGAGACCATCAGGTGTTGAAGACTCGAGCCATATTTTGGAGATGCATAGTATAGCAGGCTGATAGTGGGAAGTCCCGATGCTAAGATCCTCCAAGTTACGTAGGAGGCTCCAGACACTGAGTTGGGCTATCTTGAGGCCCTTAGCCCATTGTCAGGGAGAGACTGAAAAAGTAGGAGACAACAGTTTGGGTGGGCCAGGATTGGGCTCAATATATCCAGCAGTTAATAGCAGTAGTCACATCAGGATGACACATACAGTTACTTTTAGGCAAATAAATATTGGTTGGATGTGCCAGCAAAATTTGCTAAGGTAACCTGATAGGAGATACCAGAATTTTGTGGCATATAAGTCTAGTGTATTGTTGAACCATCTGGTGCACACACTAGGTCAGTGAACATGGAAAAGTCTAAGATGGGAGAGGGGTTACTGTTGAGAGGCATAGCAGTAAGCATGGTATCTGTCATGAGAAGGAGGACAGATAGGGCTAGCAAGGAGACAAATAGGCAGCAGAGGTGTGCCATGTTGCTATGCATAGAGGTCCCTGAGCAGTATGAGGATAAAATCTCATGTAGAAGTAATGTGGTTGAGGAAAAGGGAGCGCTAGGATACAGCATTAAAGACAAGGAAAGGGTTTGTAAGCAGGCCTTCCCTAAAACAAGGTGTACGATTAAGTCTGCAAGAACCGATAGGAACACAATTCAGGCTACAGTAGCAGCAGGAGGCAACAATAGAAAGATTCATCTAAACTAGAAATAAGAGGATACACAACAAATAACATGCTGTTCTAACATTCTCAGGCAGCATTGAAACAAAAGGGGAAGGTACAGGGATGCCTTACACCTGATGGGGTGTGTGACTGACTCCCAGATAAGTGGCAATATCTGTTTTGGGCAAAGCTACAGTAGCTGAATAATGCAGCAGCAGCTCTCCCCCTCCTTTCTGGCCTCAAGTGAGAACATGTTCAGTCAGTCTCTTGAGCTGTTCCTCTAGCATCTTCTGACCATTTGCAAAAATAATCTTTTAATGACATTTTTTTAATGCTTGAAATGATATTTTAATAACTATAACCTTTGTACTAGGCATAGAAATTTACTGCCAGGATGCAACACAGTAATGCAGTAGTATATCATGGAATTCTGAAGTATGCTGCAGGAAACTGTGCAATTCAATTGCAATTAAGCCCTTGTTAGGGCTGCATGGGAAAAAGCCCTGCAGTCCTCTTTGGAGGACTAGTAGAAAAGCAGCTTGCAAACCAGCAACCTTGTGAGGTGACAAAAGTCGCATCCGCTCTTCTCCACATTGGAACAGTACACTGGCAGGCTCACACTATTCTAGTATCACCCTCTCTTCATGCAGTAGTACTGGAGAAGTCAACAATCGAACTTGTATTTACCTGAACTTGTATTTACCAATCACTATGCCTGAGAAATGCATGGACTTGTGGTATGGGTTATGTATTCCTAGGCTCGCACTATTTTTCCCCATGCATCCTGCACTCCTCAGTTTATAGAACCGGTAGAGGAATGCAGCAGCACACATTTGCTCAAATCAGATTACTGCCACCTCTTGCAACACAGCACACTCCTCCTCCCACTCGACAGTGATGAGCAGGGCCACTGGAAAATTGCAGAAAATGTTACCCAAAATTGCGGAGCGTTTTGCAAAAATTGCAGGAAATTGCTGGGGGTTCTGCTATAGACCCTGAGTGCTTCATAATAAATCTGTTGATGTTTTCTGCAGCATATTTTAGTCAGTATAAATTGCTAAATGAATACACTGACACCTGAATATATCTAAAACATAAAGAAAAGTTTATGTTCCTAAAAAGAATACTAAACTGATAAGCTATTGTAAGCGGTGCCTATCTCCCAAAATTTAAAAGCATCTGCCTCATACAGTGCTAAATAGATTCTATAAAGTGAGCCACAGCAAATCAATATTAAATAAAGCCAGAAGAAATATATTTTTTGTTTCTGGATGTAGAATAATGAAGCTTAATCAACAGCTGTCTACAGTGCTCTGCCAGTTGTTCACCCACTTTGGTACAAGAAAAAATAAGCAGATAGAGTGGTGAATAATTGAGTTTTAGTAAAATGTTAAAGTGTTTAATGGTCATAATTTGTGCTGTAGGTACTGTACACTATTTTTAAAATCACATATTTAAACATTAAATCTGGGGGTTATTGGGGCTGGCAGTATAATCTAGAGGTTATAGTAACAAACTGTGAATGAGCTGACTACATCTAGCAGACCAGGGTTTGATTCCCACAACCTCCACTTGCATACTGTGTAATTCTGAACAAGTCACTTAACCTCTTCAGTGCTCCTGGGTTGTACCTGAAAACAGACAATTGTGCCTGGTGGGCCTTAAACGGTAACCAAAAAATGTAAAAAATACCAACATATTTTTACTGCATCATTCAGTAGTCAGGGTACCCTATAATTTACCTTTGTTTTACTCAGGCTGCAATGGTTTTGTTTAGTTAAAAATAAATGTACAGATACATTTTGTGTTTTATAAGCTTGTTTTTAGACTTTAGTCAGGTTTTTATTGTAGTCTTTCCATGTGAGCATCTAGGGGTAGTTGCTACACATGAGATCATTGTTAGCAACTAGCTTATTCAAGTTTAAAATTGGCAGTGCCATCCAAAAATCCTCAGCTGTTTGAATCAAAACTAGTCTGAAATAAAGTATGCTCACAAGGAAAAACTTGCCCTGCCACTTACAAAAAGGCTTCATAGTTAGCACCCCATTTAAGTGAATGGGATAATTTTCACCTTTTCTCCCATCTTTGTTTCAGTCTGTGTGGCAACAAAAAGTTTTCTGAAAGACTGCTTCAACACAAAACAAATGTTAAGTGTTTAAGTGTACTTATGCTTGGTCAGTGGATATTGAAACCAAACAAGACAAGGATTCAAAAGAAATTAGTGTCACATAAAACCCTTGCCCTACCTTGCACTGCATTGTTTCAACCAAACCCAAGTCTGCATGGAACATTGTCAATATATTTGAGACTATTTTATAAAAAATGTTATTACTTTTTACACAGTTCAATACAAAAACTCAAAAATTGCAAGAAATTGTGGAACATGTCAGTTTTTGCAGAGAATGGTGAAAATTGTGGATTCTGCAAAAAAATTGCGGGTGCAATTTTCCAGTGGCCCTGGTGATGAGTGGTGGCTGAACCCTCCTTAGCAATATAGGAAAACCCTGTCCACTGAGGTACTGCGATACTAGACTCATGCAGTGTGAGTAGCTCCACCCACAGCAATCGAATGGAAGTCCACAGAGATGCATGGATCATTTACTGTTTACTTTTCAGCAGTTGGTGAAAAAAATATTTGCTTGCTTCTCCATGCGTTTTGACAGTCTGTTACTTATCTGCTGTGTGGTGATTGTAATGAGCTCTGCCTATGAGCTGACATTAGCACTTCAGATGAGTGACTCCACTGATGTGCTCCTTTTCGGCATAACAACTCCAACATTGCTCTGCCTGCGATTGTCCATTAAAAAAAAAGAAAAAAGAAAACACTCTGCTCATGAGCCGTTTACAAAGTGATTTTTTAATGAAATGGAGGATTTGCTTGAATTCCACTAATTTACATGCTTCAGGGGACAGCTATTAGCTCTCTGAGATCTAAGTAATTACAGTTTCACACAATTTCCATTGCAGTGTAATACCACATTGCTTTAAAACTTACAAGGCTGATAGCTCTCTCACACATCCTTGCCATGTCTCCTTACATACATTGCATCACCCGCATATCTAAATTGGTCGTGCAATGGGGAGCAGCATGACAAAATTGATGGTAATCTGCCCTGAATGACAGAAACCTCAGGAATCTCTGACAGTAACTGATTCAGATAATTGCAGGCAGATCATTCATAACCCATGTCAATAGCGGTTGTTGTTGGGGGGTACGATATGTGCATATGTGTTCATTGGGCTTTGTTCAAGTCTATCAAATTTACTTAAGTTGCATGCTTCACTGTAAACCAGCATTCACATGTAATAATCACGGGGAAAAAATAGGCAAGGCTCCAAAAGGTGCTCGGTTGTATGCATTCACCTTGTAAACTTGTGGTGAGGATCTCATGGAACTCCACAATTTTTCCCAGATGAGGTTGTCTGTCTGAATAATGTTATGTGTATACAGCTGTGCACCTAAAAAGAGAAAGTTGAATATGTTAAAAGTTTTTCTTTTGTATACATTCATGTAGCTTTCACTCCCTACTGCTGTTCAGCTGATTGCTTGTCAGCTGTTCTCCATCCCATATTTCATATAACTGTGAAGTCATGAATGAACTTTCCATTTAATTTACCTCAATATGTAGAAAATGTACAGTAAGTTTCCTTCACTCCTGACTGCTGATCAGCTGCTTGTCAGTCATCCTCTGTCATATAGTCCACATATATATGAAGCCATGAATGAAGTTACTGTTTAATTTTCGGCAGTTAGTGACAAAATTGATTTGCTTGCTTTCCCATACATTTGTTCTGACAGCCTGATGTGTATGCTGTGTGGTGTTTGTAATGGGATTTACTCACCTGGTAAAGGTAATTATCTGAGTGTCCTTTATAGTACACCACAGACAACACCAGTGGGTATTCCTCATCCATCCTATAGGTTGGTGCACGATCCAATCAAAACAAAGGTGGGCAAGGACATCCCTCTGCCCTCATCAGATTATCTCCAGTGTGAATCTTCCATAGCTATAAAATGAGAGAGGAGAGAAGAGAAGAACATACAAGCCACAAATAAGTCCATTTGAAGGTGGTGTCATCGAATGATGAGCGTTCTATTTCTGCTGGACCCTGTGATTAATGCCTGGGAGCTGTTACTTATACTGTGTGATGTGATAGAACACTTAGTCAGGTTTAGTTTATTATCCATCACCTTTATTGTAGTAATTTTCACTAACTACTGAAATCAACATAAGATTTTACATAGAAATGGTACATTTAGTGTCATCATATCTGCTTGTAACAAAACCTTAGTCAACCTTTGTATTACCTTGACCTTTCCCAGTCTGCCATGTGGTGTTAGCTGGTAATGCTGACCCGACCTGATGTGTAATTTGCCGTCCCGAGTGGGCCTGCTGAGTACTATAAAGGGTATTCAGATAATCACCTTTACCAGGTGAGAAAATCCTATTATATTTCATACCCTTTATAGTGCTCCGCAGTCAAATCCAGTTGGACCTTAGTAGCAGTGTACGCTTATGGTGAGTAGTCTCGGGTGGGTAAGGAGAAGGCAGATTAGTCCTGATCTAACCCTGGGCTTCCCCTGCTCCAGTACTGACTTGGCAAATTCAGTCCTTTCGGCCGGTGCTATGTCTAGTCAGTAATGCCTGGTGAAAGTATGTATTGATGACCAGGTGGCTGCTGAACAAATGTCTTGTGTAGACACATTTCCACTTCTGCCCAGGATGTTGCTACTGCCCTGGTAGAATGTGCATTTAGGCCTTCTGGTGGTGTCTGCCCTACCTCCCCATAAGCCTTGTTAATGGTTTGCTTGATCCATCTGGCTATGGTGTCTTTGGAGGCTACTTGTCCTACTCTGTGCCCCCTTATTAGAATGAATACTCTGTCTGACTTCCGTATGTCCCTGGTAATGGTGAGGTATTTTTCCAGTTGACAGCCCACATCTAGAGGGTGGTGGGTCGTCGTGTCTGGGTGTGTAGTCTGGGTAATGTAGGGCAACAGTACATCCTGGTCCTTGTGGTACAGTGATGCCATCTTGGGTAGAAAGGATGGTACTGTTCACAGGATGACCCTATCACTATGGAAGGTGATAAAGGGTTCCCTGCAGGAGAGGGCCTGAATCTCTCCTATTCTCCAGGCTGAACAAATTGCTACCAGGAATGCAGTCTCTATAGTGCACCAGTGTAATGAATCTTGTTGCAGAGTGGGTGATTGTAGAGCATCTAACACTAAATTTAGTTGCCATGGCGGGCATCTCTGCCTCACCCTTGGTGCTGTTAATGTAACTGCCTTAAGCAATCGGATGGTGTCGGGGTGTGAGCCAATGTGACCTATTCCTGGTAGTGCACCCCTGATGGAAGATATAGCTGATGCTTGTACTCTGAGTGAGGCTAGACTTAGACCCTTGTTTGCCTCTTAATTGAGAAAATCTAGGATTTGTGGTAATCCCTCCACTGAAGGTGAGGCATCCATTTCTCTGCACCATCTGTGAAAGATCTGCCATTGTCTGAGATAAGTCTTATTTGTAGACTGTTTCCTGGATTGTAGCAGTCAGTTTATGACCATGGTATGATATCCCTGGTTGAACAGTCTGTTCCTTTCAATAGCCATGCCATCAGATTCAGGTTTGCTGGGTTCGGGTGCAGAACTGGTCCCTGAGACAGTAGGTCTGGCCAAGGTGGTAGAGTCATCGGTGGGATCACTGACATGGCTTGAATGGCCACAAGTACCACTGATGCTCCCATGCATAGAATTTTGTGGAGCACTTTGGGTATCATTGGGACTGGAGGGAATAGATAGGCTCATGTGAAGTTCCATGGTGCCGACAGCATATCGATCTCCTGGGCTTTGGGGTCCGAGACCCTGGAGTGATAGGTAGCTGTGCGTTCACCCATGACTCCATTAAATCGACTTGGGGTGGCCCCCATCTGGATTGTAGGCTCTTTGAAAATGGAGTTGTGGAGCCACTACTCTGAGTGGCTGACAGTGACTCTGCTGAGCCAGTGTGCCTCTGTGTTGGACTCTCCTGCTAGATATATTGCGGTTAAGGACAGCAGATTCTGCTCTGCCCAGTGGAGCAGTTGTAAGGACTCCTTTATCATTGCTTTGCTCCTTGTGCCCCCTTGTTTGTTTATGTATGCTACTGTCACTTGGTTGTCGCACCGTACCAGAACTGGTTTGTTGGTGAGAAGAGGTGCGAAGAAGAGTAGTGTCAGGTGAACAGCTCTCATTTCTAGTACATTGATCGGTAGCTTGGACTCTTTCTGACTCCATAGGCCCTGTGTCACATGATTTTTGTATGTTGCCCCACAGCCCGATAGGCTTGCGTCGGTGGTGATTATTTCTGCTGTCGCCTGTGTTAGTGTTCTGCATCTCAGTAAGTGAGTTGTTAGAGTCCACCATTGTAGCCCGGCTATTATGGAAGGGGTTGGTGCTACTCAGAATTTGAAGTTTTGGGTCATCTGGTCCCATAAGTCTATTAGATATCTCTGGAGTGTTCGCATATGTACTCTGGACCATGGAACCAGGTCTATTAGTGCTGCCATGACTCCCAGTACCTGCAGGTAATCCCACACTGCCCTGTTTGGTCTGCTGATCAAGGCCGAAACCAGTGTCCAGATGTTCTGGACTTTTTAGTGTGTGGGGGTTAATCTGTTGTTTTTTTGTGTCTATTAATGTGCCCAGATGTGTAATGGACTGGACAGGGATCAGTTGGCTCTTGACCTTGTTGATTATCCATCCGTGTTGCTGCAAACAGCTGACTGCTTGTTGCGTGCTTCGCTAGACCTGTTCCAGTATTCTCGCCCTTATCAGCCAGTCATCCAGGTAAGGGATGACATGAACCCCTTGTTTCCTGAGATGTGCTACGAGAACCACCAGTGTCTTGGTGAACACCCTAGGGGCAGATGCCAGTCCAAATGGTAGGCAGGTGTATTGGAAATGTTGTCCTTGGATGCTGAATATGAGGTAACATTGGTGCGATAGATGAATGGGAATGTGGAGATAGGCATCCTTGAGGTCTACTGAGGTCAGGTAGTCTCCCAGTTGAATGGATGCTAGCATGGACCGGAAGGTCTCCATTTTGAGTTTCTTATAGGTCACTGTCCAGTTGAGGAACTTGAGATCTAGTACGGGGCACATCCTGCCCTTTTTCTTTGGGACGACAAAGAACAAGGAGTAGTCTCTGTGTCTCATTCCCCTGTGGGAACTTGTGTGATAGCCCCATTGTTGAGCAAGTACTGTATTGCCTCCTTTATAGCGTGTACTTTGATCTGGTCCCTCAGCATAGGTGATATGAATGGTCTGTGCCTTATTGGTTTGCTGGTGAATTCGATTGTATAGCCCTTGGTGACCACTTCCTGCACCCATTTGTCTGACGTTGTCTGGGCCCATAGGTGTACAAACCACCTCAGCCTCCCTGCCAGCGGTAGGTTTGCCTGGGCACACGAACCTTCATTTCTTGTTACCCTGGAGTTTGAAGGTTGGCTTATGATCGCCTTTGGTGTACTGGGCCCCTGTATTGCCTTGTGTTCTGTTATTATATGCCATGTGTTGGAAACATGGTCTTTGGTGCCACTGCTTTGTGGGCTGGGGATTGTAAGACTGCGTTTTGGGTTTAAAGAACTTGCTTTTAGGATGAAAAGTTCTGTCTGTGGGGAGGTAGACATCTTTGTCTCCCTGCTCCTGTTTCCCTCCCCTTTGTTTGAGGTAAGGGGCTAGGCCTTCCCCAAAAAGCATACCCTCTTTGAAGGGTAGTTTTGTAAGAATGGTTTTGGATTCATTGTCCGCCTGCCAGAGTTTTAGCCACAATGCTCTTCTGGCTCTTTTGGCCAGCACTGCTGTCCAAGCCCTGAATTTGAAAATGTTGGACGATGCGTCCATGATATATTTCACGGCTTGGATGGCACATTCCACTGCCTCCACTTGGGGGGAGTTCTCGGGGACATCCTCAGTAAGTATATCTAGCCATCTGTGGAGTGCCCTGCATGTGAACCACACAGCAGTGTCTGCCAAGTGCGCCATGCCGGCCACCTCATGAATTTTCCGTAGGTGTTCCTCCACCTTCTTATCCATTGGATCCTTTAGTGCTACCATACTTTCAATTGGAATGGTTGTGCATTTGGAGAGCTCCAAGATGGGTTGGTCCACCTTGGGTGCCCTTCCCCATTGGTAGCTTTTTTCATGGCTGATAGGGTACCACCTGTGTACCATGCTTTTTTCAGGCATTCTGGTCGAGTCTGATGCCTCATATTCCCTGGTCAGGAGTGTGTTGAGGGTCTAACAGGAGGGAAAATGAACTTTCTCCTCATGTTCGCCCATAGAAAGAAGGGAGTACATGGATGTAGATGGTTGGGCAGGCTGGTGTGATATTTTCAGCACCGCCCATACCATAGTAATTAGCTCGTTGATGTTTTCCCCATGGCACATTCGATTTGAACTGTCTGAAGTGCCCCCCTCTGGCTCGACAGTGGTGTCGGACGTAGTGCTGTCTGTATCCAGTCTTGGGCATTTTCTTGTGGGCTCCTGATTCATGGCCCTCTGTGGTGTGGTAATGATGTTGTCACCTGCTTTCATGCATTCCAGAAGTTTAAACAGCAATTGAGCCTGGTTGGCATCCAATGCAATTGGGGTGGTTGGAGGTGACTGTGTTTCCAAGATGGTTTGCTCCTCTTCCATCTCTGCTAACCCCCTGTGTGGGCCAAGGCTACACACCACACATGTTTGGTCATCCTCATCAATGGCTGGGAATAACACTCCACATTCCCTGCATTTTGTCATGATGTTTAAAAATCTGGGGGAATCAAGGGAACATTGTATAAGGTATGGTCCCCTTAAGGCAGCAGACCACATAATTATTTATCAGTTTTTTTGTTAGAGAATTTCTGCAGTCCTGAATGGAGAACTATATGAAGGAGGACTGAATTGGAAACCCAGGCAAGATGGTGGCCGTGAAATCTCGCGTGAACTCTTGTGATTTGGGAGTGCTGTATAGGACTAAAAGATGGCCTCCAAAGTCTCATGGGATTTTAAGCGAGAACTGCATGGGGAACAGCATTGCCTGAGGGAGAGACATGAGCTCTCACTGGAGCCACTAGGCATCATGGGGCTTGTCTGCTTCTAGGAGTCAGAAGCAGCGTGCAGCTGAATAGTGTCTCGGGGGGTGGAGAAGATGTTTTTACAACCCCCAAGACAAAGGAAATTTAAGGAGCAGTGAGGCGTAAACTGGCTTGTGCTGGAAGATGGAGGAATTCAGGGAAAATGCCCAACCTAAGTAGGAGGGGGGAATCCATCATTAGTGCTGCACTGCAGGTATGTGGAAATGGCTGGTGTTTTTATGCTTTTGAGCCCTTCATTTATGGGCTAGTTATTTTCCCGGAGGCTGCTGCTGGAGGAGCCTCATGGGGGATATAAGCCAGGCGTTTGTCCTGGGCTGTTCCGTTTTTAGCCCTTGAGGTTGTGGGCTTCTGTACTGTGCAGGGATCACTTCAGGAGAATATCCCTGCCAGCGCTGTATTTAAAGTTGGGGCCAGATTCTGTGGAAGAGTTGCTGTCCCACACTTGGGTGGGGCGTTGTCCCATATGGGCAGGGGGTCACTACAGGAGAGACCCCAGCCTTGAGTGGCACAGTAGCGATAAGCAACATTTGTGTGTACTGGGCCCACTAGAGGAGGGGGTCCTGATCCACACACAACATTTGTTTGAGGTCTGTTTCCTGTCTGGTGCTATTTGAGCCTTAAAGTTACAGATAATTGGTGTTAGAATAGACACTTCAAAAATAGAACTGTGTGCAGTTAGTAATGTCTGTCTAGCTATCTCCCAGGTTACTTTGTTAATGTAGTAGAATTAAATAGTTTTTTACAGTACCTGTGCAGATGTTTGAGTCGAGTAAGACTGTTGGGAACAGTGAGAATGTGACCAACCTATCTTGATCCATGAAGTGAACTGGAGATAATCTGATGCGGGCAGAGGGATGTCCTCGCCCACCTTTGTTTTGATCGGATCGCGCATCAACCTATAGGATGGATGAGGAATACCCACTGGTGTTGACTGCGGAGTACTATAAAGGGTACGAAATATAATGAGCTATGCCTATGAGTTGACAGTGCTTCAGACGCACGACTCCACTGATGTGCTCATTTTAGGCATAACAACTCCAACATTGCTCTGCATGTGACTGTCCATTAAAAAAAACAAGAAAAGAAAACATCCTGCTCATGGGATGTTTACAAATGTGATTTTTATATTTTTTTTGTTTGTTTTTTTATGAAATCGAGGATTTGCTTAAATTCCACTAATGTACATGCTTCTGGGGACAGCTGTCAAGCTCTTGAAAATCATATAGTGCAAAGCTGATTATGTCAGAGTTTTTTGAGGGAAGGGCATAAATGAGAAAGTTGGTAAAATAGATTAAGTTATCACAAATTAAGATTCACTTCTGAGACAAAGTAATCACTGCATTGCTTGTCTCTGAATCAATAACTCCACACCTGTATAAAATCAATAAAATAAATATTTAGAAGGAAGATTCTGACTGCTAAGTCCACCTAGTCTGTCCATTACTGTACATGTTTCTGTAATTTTTTTGTTGCATACAACACTTGATGTCTAGCCTGGGCTCCCTTCCCCTTTCTTACTTCCACAATTGTCTTCACCAAGCCAATGTTATTTTTGATCCCACCTTTGCTTATGCACCATAAAACCTTCTGGTGAGCTTAACCAGTAACATAGTATTTCTATGATGAACTACTTAGGAACTGCAGTCCTGAAAAATGACTCTAGTTCAGTATAATAGCCAGTCCCCTTTGTTCTTGAACATCTCTTTGGGGGAACTAGTCTCCTCCAAGTCCAAGTTGATGAAGTTAAATGTTTCTTTTCAGTTTACCCTACAGAATATGTATTTATGCTTTTTCAGCAGATTAATTTTTTTTTAACTTTCAGATGCCAAAATACAGGGCCTATAGCCCTAACTCCTCCCCTAGGCAGCTTGCCCCACTGAATATTTATTTATGAATTTTCAGCTGCAATCTTTTCTCTTTTTTTACGTTCAGCTGCCAAAATACAGGGCCTGTAGCCTTAACTCATGCCCTAGGCATCTTGCCAGGAACCAGTTTGTTATTTGAGCCCTCTGATCCCTGATATGTGGCAATGCTTTGGTGGCATCCATAGACACAGCAGGCGGTCCTAGCTATTTAAGGAGCACTGTGAAGAAATACAAATCTTGCCACCTTTTTTTTCTTTGAAGTGCATGGCGATTAGCTCTTAGTTAAACATACTTCTCCAATAACTTGCTGTGCAGGCTGGTGACATCTGTTCAGGAGCAGGTCTCCTGATGGTTTTTTTTTTCTTCACAAAGAAAAAAAATGTGTTTTTCAGCTTAGTTATTGGGAAGGGCAGAATCCAGTTTGTTAGCTGAGCCCTCTGACCCCTGATGTGCAGCAATACTCTGGTGGCATCTGTGGAAACAGCCATTGGTCCCAGCTATTTAAGGTGCTCATTGGATAAATCTTGGCTCCTTTTTATGAAGTGCACTGCAATTGGCTCCTAGTTAAAATCCTCCACTGGTAACTTGTTATCCAGGCCAGTTTTCACAAATGCTGCCTTTTGCTTTTTGAAATCTTTGGCCACTTTCCTAAGCAGAATTACAAGCACCATGAAGGGGGGGACAGATTTTCTGTAGTGCAGTCGAGCGTCTGTCTCCTTGCTATATTCTGTTTTCAGGCTGCAGTCAAGAAGGGTAAAAATAACAGTACTGAATAAAGGAAAATGGTCCTGAAGCTTAAAAAATGTTTGGGGCAGAAACTGTGCATAGCAGTGTTATGAGTTTAATGGAGCAGCAGCCTATGTTTTATTCTATGTTTTGAGTAACAGGTTGCAGGGTGCGCTCTGTGAGACTCCTGAACAACAATACTGTGGGGTCTGGAACAAATAGATTTCTGGGTGTGCCACAATTCCCCAGCTTCTCCATCTCTCCCGAAAACAAGGTACAGCATGACCTTCCTGAAACTGTCTCCCCCAGTCGTCTTGTTCCAGTGAGCTGCGCCACACTTGTTGAACTGGTGTTGCAAATGTTGTAGGCAGTCAGACCCATGTAGGGAAATTGGAGCCCAGCATAGCACTGATAGCATAGGCAGGATAGGATGTTTGAGAAATTGGTTATCAATATGAGTGTCAAAAAAATCCTTATTTTAGCCCACACAAAGTGTCTAAGCAAGTCAAAAAAACCTTAAGGAGATTTTTACATATAAACAGCTGTAGTGCCATCTTGACAGCACTGTAGCTAACAGGCTGCAACTGATCAGTGCTTTTCCTCACCAGTGGGTGCTGCGATTGGCATGCCACAGAGCTCCCCTACAGACCCGTTGTTTCCAGGGACACTCATTAGCCCTCTCGAGTTCCCAGCAGCACTAGACATCAGGGTCTGTTTCCAACATCCATCCCCTGTAGATATTACTTGTCAAAAACTCAGCATTACTAATCCCTACTGTGCTCTCAAGCACTATGGCTTTAAAGCAGTTCTGTGAAGGTGCTGCTCCTTGCGGAAATGCACTGTACTTTTTCTGCATAAATTAATCATACTTTCATAGAGAATTGCACTCTGTTGCACTGATAGAAAGGGGAAATTGTTTAACAAGGAAAAGTACACAGCTGGAGACTGTTTCCAGGTGTGACCTGTGAGCACAAGGAAGTTAAATGACTTGCTGAGGGTCATACAGTATGCAAGTGGGGAATGATGGGATCCAAACCTAGATCTCTGGGTTTGCAGCTCTGTGCCTTTAACCACTAGGCTATACATACCATTCTGCCTGACTTAACTGACAATGTGGTGTAATGGTTAGAGCACATAATTGTGCACCTGGAGACCCTGGCTCAACCCCCACCAAAGCCAATTACTCATTGTAGGACTTTGAGCAAGTCACCTGAGCTCACAGGGCTTTTTTCTTATAAGCTGTAAACCTGTGTAAAGCAGCACCTCACTCTAAAAGAAAGCAAAGTCTTGCATTAAAGTGGCCATAGCACTTGAGAGCACAACAGGGGTTAGGAATATAGAAGGAAAATAATTTGAGACCCTGCAGCAGGAGTTGTGTCCTGGTTAAAAATGTTGTAAACAAATAGATAAAAACAAAAAAGACACTTTAAGCATGCATATGTGTGTGTGTGTGTGTGTGTGTGTATGTGTGTGTTTACACACAGTTGCATCTAACCGTATTGCTCCCTGCCCACTAAACTCCAAAATTCAAAGTGACTGGCAGCCACCGAGCTGAGAGCATGCATGCAGTGCTGACCACCTCTCCCACCCAGCCAGGATCCATTCAAAGTGCCTAGCATTCAAGTGGAGACGGATGGAGTGCAGAGAGGTTAGCACCACTAGTCCTCACATTGACCTTTCTGGGGAGAATTAAATTTGTCTGACCTTGTCCTTCGGCCTAAATTATAGTACTCCCCCCAATAAAAATAATGCATGTTAATACAGGATCCGTACTAATTCCTGACTGTCAAATTCCCGACATGGATTTGCCTGACTCTGCAATCCTGACTGGGTTGTAATCCCGACTTTTGTTTGCCTGTCAGTTATTTGCCTGACATGTACATTCCCATAATGCTGTTTGTGGATCAAGCAAATTAAAGAACTTAAAAAAATGCTCCCTGTTCTCTTTTCTGCCCGCTGAGCAATTCAGCCAATTGACCCTGCATTGCTGCAGGATAGAGAACCGTGGGTGAGATGTATTTGATTCTTACCCAATCTTCAACTGAACCTTAATCACAAAATTTCACAAAATGATTCCCCGATCAAATACAGAACAATACTAGAAGCTTCTAACGGCTTGGGTTTAGCGACCTTAGTTTGCACTGGGATCACATTCGATCCTGAAGATTTGGCTGCTTCTGGACTTGGGTTTAGTCAATGTATATGCTAATTTGGTTGCTGACATCTATATTTTCCCTTTTGATTTTGTAATTTCTGACCCAGTTATAAATGGCAACTACCAACTATTCTGTGCCTTCTTCCTACCATCTGTGGAGCTATAGCATGGCTGACCCTACTTCAACCTGGAGAACTGTATATTCTTCATCTTCAACAACTTTCTGATTCAAAAATGAATCCTGTTTCGAATATGCAGGGTCTGGGGTGGCTTTCTCTTTTGTGCTCCTTGCTTGAACTCTCCCTTCCTGCCATGGTCATTCTCAGATCGCTGAGCCAAGTCCTGGCCACTGCTGTCTCCACCTTGATTATGAATTCTGCTGCTGGAACAGCAGGGTGAGGAGGGACAAGGCTTTTACAACCATGGAATGGAAGGGCAAGAAGGAGATCTGCAGCAGGAGGTAACTCAAGTCATACAGATCCCACAGCACTCTGCCCATCACATCCTGACATGGTTTGAAAACCTGACACAGCAAGTGATGGGATTTCAAGTTTCGGGTTTTCAAACCTGTCGGCATTCTGTTTTTTGGGATTTGGGTGTTGGGCAATCGTGTGGTGGGATTTTGTGTCAGGAAATCATACCTAACCCCTTAATACATTGCTGTTGCTTTTTTTTAACTCATTGCTTTTGGGCTACTTTGCTCACTGACATATAATTTCAATGAATGTATTTCTAAATATTTAAATTGTGACCTCAGTCCTAAAGTTGTTATAATTAATGTGGGTGCATGGGCTATAAAAACACTAACTCCATTTAGAATTACAGTAACACAGTGAATTGCTAGGTAATGTATGCCTGATCAGTCTTCATTTAGTAGATTATATGTCTGGAGGACCTTAATTCTTTCATGCATTTTTCTTTAATATAAAGCGTTCATGATCTAAAAATGTTGTACTCTCAATGAGGACTGAAGAGACAGAATACAGAAGGCAAAACACAAGTTGTCAAATTGGTGATATATAAACACTTAAATATGGCTTTTTTTACTGTATTATATTATTTAATGGACATATCCATATACCCTGGGTCACCGCAAACATCATAGATCAATTCCATGCCAGGGACAAGGCTTGGAAAACATACAAGACAACTGGTACCCAGGCGGCATGCCAACTCTACCGCCAACTTCGCAATTCCTGTACTAGGATTACATGCCAGGCCAAAGCCAACTATTTCAAGGCCTCCTTCCACACTAACCTTACCCACCCTGAGAAATTCTGGAAAACAATCAAATCACTATTCTCCCCACCCAGCCAGCCACCCACCCCTTCCCTAAACATAGCAGGCTCCATTGTCACTGATTTAGGTGAAGTGGCATCAGCTTTTAACACACTCTTCACTAGCTGTGCATCCTCTCTCCTATCCCTAAGAGCTCACTTCCCTCAAGCCCATCCACCCTCACTCTGCCCACGCCCCTACCAGCCAGCTTATCATTCTGATGGGTCACCCAACCAGAAGTGCTAATAGCCCTGCAGGCTCTCAACCCAGACAAAGGTAAATGCCCCTCAGGGTTGGACTCCAAAATACTATACCTATCTGCCCCTGCCATCGCTTCCTCCCAACTGCCCTCTTCAATCTCTGTTTCTCGCTGGCAGCAATTCCTTCTGAATGGAAGCATGCCATTGTCGTCCCTCTCCCCAAAGGGGGCAACTCCTCCTCGCTGGGAAACTACCGCCCTATCTCCCTGTTCCATATTCTGGCCAAAGTTCAGGAGCAACTTGTTCTCTCCCAACTATCCTCCTTTCCAGACTCCTCTTCCTTCTTCTCACACTACCAGTCCGGATTTAGGAAATAACAGTCAGCCATCACTTCCCTGTTAAGGCTCACAGATGACATCCTTACTGGCATGGATAATGGGCACACCACCTCAGCTATCTTTGTTGATCTAGCAAAGGCTTTTGACACTGTCTCTCATTCCCTTCTGCTATCTAAACTCTCCCTCACCGGCCTTTCCAGATCTGCCTCCAGCTGGTTCCAGTCCTACCTGGCAGGCAGTCACAAGCAGTGAGAGTTGGCACACACACCTCTGTCCCCCTTCCCGTCTCTTCCGGAGTCCCCCAAGGCTCGGTCCTTGGCCTGTTACTCTTCTCCATTTTTCTAAATGACCTGCCTTCAGCATGCCCGCACACCTCCATTCACTTGTACGCCAATGACACAGTATTGTATGCAACTGGTCCCACCCCCAGCGAAGTGGTCTCCAGGCTCCAACAGGACTTCAATGCTATTCAGGTCTGGTTCGGTTCAAACCAGCTATTTCTCAATCCCAAGAAAACTGTCTCCCTAACTTTCGGCATGAGGCAGAGACTCGTCCAACTCCCCCCCACCCCAACTTTCAATACCCTCGATGGAACCCCTTTGGAGACCTGCACCTCCTTCAGATACCTTGGGGTCTGGCTTGACCAGTACCTTGACTTCTCTGACCACATTGACGTGATCCACAATAAGCTGCTTCCAAAACTGGGTGCCCTATACCACAACCGTGGATGTATCCCACTACCAACCCGCAAAGCAATCGTACATAAAATGATCCTCCCATCATTTGACTATGCAGACATAGTATACAGTGTGGCTCCAAAGACCTCCTTAGCCAGACTTGACCCTCTCTTCTACTCCTTCTGTCGTTTAGCACTGGACTGCCCTCCCACAACTCATCACTGTGACCTCTACAGGTCCCTAGACCTACCCTCACTTCAGGACCGGAGACTGGTGCACTGCATGAGGCTCACAGCACAATTCTGGACCCAATCTCTACCTCCTTACCTTGCAACTGCCCTCATAGCTCAACCTCATCCCTCATACTCTCTCTGGAACTCCGACTCCAGGCTTCTCGCCATCTCTCACATGTCCTCCGCTAAAGGTCAAAATGCTTTGAAGTACCGTATGCCTAAAGCATGGAACTCCCTGCCAAGAGACATTAGACAATGTGGCTGCACCCAGCAGCTAAATTCACTACTTAATTTGTACTTCTCCTCCTCCTGCTTGTGCACTTAGTCCTGCAAGATGGCCCAAATTGTTACAACCCCACCCTTACCGTGAACAGGTGCAAGTTAGCATACTCTGTATTTTTCTTGCTGCTGCATTTTAGACTCTGAGCAATACTTGCAATTCTAAGTCTTCCCATGTGATTCTAACTGCATAATGTCTGAACCTAGTATGATCTCTGTCTTGCAATTTGTCTGTATATCCTGTGACATAGTTCTCACTGTTTTCCCCTACCCCCTACCCCCAGGACGCATCTGGAATCGAGCATTGCACTGCTCAGCATTCCTTCCTGGTAAAACGTTTAAATAAGTAAATAAAAATACTGTAGCCACAGCTTAATACATGAAACAAGTTGCCCTTGGTTTATTAGCTTTATAGCACATGTGAGTTCTAAGATAATTATTTACAATGGTCTTTAACTGAGAGCTAAATAAAGTGATTACACTGCCTTTTGGAAAGTAAACAATGTGGCTAATATCATATGCAAGACTTTATCCCTATACAGTATACCTATTAATTAAAAATGTATGTGACTACACAGCATAGTACCATAGCAACCCACAGTAATATTCACATCAAGCAGGTGGAGACCCAAAACAGTTCAGCAGGCTGAAACACAGATATGGAAGAGCTTTGTCTGCAGAAATATTAAACACTGTATTATTTATTTAATATTTTGTAAGATGTCAAGTTAAACAACAGAGAATTACCTAAAACAAATCCCTGGTAAATCTGGCCCTTCCTTTCAATGACAATCTTTTGTAGTTAAGACAAATGAACTAGCTGAAAATTAATAAACTTCTCCCCTAGGCAGCTTGCCCCACTGAATATTTATTTATGCATTTTTGGCTTACTGCTAGTCTTTTTTTTTCACTTTTCTAGGCAGCTATCTCCTAACTGGAGTGCATCTCTTTTTGTAGTTGTGTGCTGTAGGGCTTCTGCTCTGAGATGCATCCCTGCTCCCCCACTGCATGAGTACAAGTTTTTGCATGCAAGAGATCAGTCCCTGGTATGTAAAGTACAAATGCAGGATCAAAACTGAACAGCCTTAGCCTGAAGCTAGTGACTAGTCATACTCCATAGCCATGAAAGTTCACTTAAGCAGAATGTTTTCTATTGTAGGGTTGGATCTGTACTTTACTATCCAAATATTTGCTCCTATTAAAATATGATTGTTTCAATAAAGTAGCATTACCAAATAACAAGCAAAATCCAGGGTAAATTACTTCATTCACAAACATTTGCTACTGCGATCTGATATGCCAGTAAACGTCTTTCATAATATTAATTTGTGCAACCAAGCAATAGAAAAATTTCAAGATAACTCAGTTTATAAATTGTAGCATAGAAGGAGTCATTTATGTTTGTGCTTGCTCATGTGGTATTTCATCATATGTCAGGCAAACTAAAAGAGCCCTGAAAACAAGAGTGGGCAAACACAAGATGACTATACCTGCCAATAACAAGTCTTATGCCATGGCTAAA
Source organism: Neoceratodus forsteri (assembly GCA_016271365.2). NCBI lineage: Eukaryota > Metazoa > Chordata > Ceratodontiformes > Ceratodontidae > Neoceratodus > Neoceratodus forsteri. Next base: position 1,346,125,364 of record CM057458.1, on the reverse strand, counting down.
CATTTCAGAGAAGCCAGGCATCCTTCAGTGGCAGTTTTGAAATTTACCAGAATTGAAAAAGAAGAACTGGATGCTAGGGATGGTTACATTGTCAAACTAGAAAGCACACCAGAGCCTGCATGACTCAGGACAACTGACACCCAGGACACTGTCTAACCCACCTGCAAAGAGGGGAATGGTTACCTACAGTACTGGCAGTCTCACTTGCTGTTTCCCACTTCTTAAAATGTATTTAGAAAATGGGCCTTTTATTTCCTGGCTTCCATTATTGGTACTCTCTTGCCTAGGGGTACATTAACTTTCAATAGATGCCCAGGAAATAAAAAATACCAGCCCAAGTGCCCCTTAACCCATTGTAGTACAGTATCCTAGTGCCCACCTTGCCTCCTAATTGGGTAAAACACCTCCTTTCCAATTCAAATCGTTGACATTTTTTTTAACCCTTGCTTAGCGAGAGCCCCCCCATTCATTCCTCAACACAGACAGTCTAACTAACTCTTTACTCAGTACCCAAAAAAAGAAACAGAAATAAAAATGTGTTCTGCTCTTCCACTCGCTGACGGAGTGATGAGCAAGCGCGTGCCAGTTCCTTACTACAGTCCTTCCCAACTGTACTATGCTCACAATCTCCCAGCATGTTAAAAAAAAAAAGAAAACCTTCTCAGCAACTGATTATTACACCCTTTCCATAGATATACAGAACAACAGGACCTGTTGTATCTACTAGCAGGGATGTTGTTGTTTGCACCTCCGATTCCGGCATAACCGGTCCGCCGAACAGCGCTGACAGGGCTGTTGTTGTTGTTTCCCCCTCGGTTAATGCATAATTGCTCCACCGGAAGGGGTCCTCTTCATACTCCTAGACCTCAGGGCAGGCAGCGAGGACTGGGAAGCAGTAGTAAAACAACAAATTAAACATTGAGAACTGACTCCTGGTCCTCAGAGTAGGCAGCGAGGACCAGGAAACTGCTTAAAAGTAAAAGTCCGTAGGCGATCGAAACGCACTTCCTGCTTTGTTCAGGGTCAAACAAGGTCGCTCTCCTAACAGCTTCAAATTTCAAGGCTGAAAAAAGAGAACCATTTACAAAATCGCTCAAAACGTTTGAATTATTACTTTTATTACTGACTCCCTGGGTTGGAAAACTTGTTCAAAAGGAGTTGCTAGGGGGAAGAGCAAAACTACAACAGAATGGCTCTATGAAAGGGCAGAACAGGATATGAAATGCCATAGAAAGGAGGGACTACTTTACAACCAAAAAATGACTTCACTTCATTCTTTTTAATTTGTCGTTGTTTTAATTTTTTTTAAATCCCACATAAAACTGCCACAGGTAGCCCATTTTCTAAGCGCAATAATACCCTTCAGGGTGGGTGGTATTGGGCCTCATTACACCCCTGGGTGGTCCGATATTTCCCAATATCGCCCACCCTGTCAAGTATTATTGCTTACTTATTTTATCATGCAAAAATGCAAAAACATGATGCTGCAAACACTGTGATAGAGATCTCCAGCAGTCCAGGTGCCCCAGAGCTCAGGTGGAGCTTTGCCGGTGGGGTGGGGGAGTACCTGGACAAATTTCAGTTCTAATTTTGAATAAATATTCTTGTTAGGTTTATTGAACAGGAGACACCCCAATTTCAAAACAGGGGTTTTATTAAGTATTTGATGTACCAAAGAACAAATAAATGTCCCCATAAATTAAAATAATTATGTGGTAAAAAAAATCCCTTCATAAACAGTATTTATATAATTAATCTAGTTTTTACCTTCATTAAAAGAAGGTAATATAGAGACTATCTGGTCTTGTATTAAACTTTGAGGTTACAATGTTCTTTCTCAACAGCTGCCCATAAGACACAAGTGAAAGCAGGTAAGTATGTGTGCTGACAAGTCAAACAAGGAGGTGGTATGTGTGTGCCTAGTGCAAGGTCAAAGTGCTGTGCTGCAGATTAGGATACAAGGAAAAAAGAACAGGAACAAATGAAAAGCCTATAACTCAGCAATCTATGGTGGTACTTACAGTGTTGTGGGAAAATCCATTAATCCAAAACACTGTTGTGTAGTTGAACAAAATCTTCAATTTATCATGCAAAAATGCACAAACATGATAATGCAAACACTGTGATAGAGACCTCCCACAGGACCTGAAATACATCAAATATTCAAATGATAAATGCTGGTGTTGCTGATGAAGAGAGCCAGGACTCCAACCCATGAAAAATATCTGACTTAAATTACGGTAGTTTCTCTCAAAAATGTTCTTTTCAAACATCATAATTGAATTATCATGTGAGCTATCTAAACTTTGTGCATAACTAATTAGATATACATGCATGTATTATTTTGCACTGTGGTGTTTTGGGTTTGAGTTCCACCTCTGTCCTTCAAGAGCACCAGCATTCACCTGTTATATTCCAGGTGACATTATAAAGTGTATTTAATCAATGGAATTTGTCCAGGTACCCCCCTCCCCCGGCAAAGCTCCACCTGAGCTCTGGGGAACCTGGACTGCTGGAGATCTCTATCATAGTGTTTGTTGGGGCAAGACGCTTATTTTTTTTTTAAATGAAAGCTTGGAGTCCATTCATTAAGAAATGGTGCCATTATTATATTGTTATCATGTGACAGTAGTAATTACATTATCAATATAGAAATAGGCAGTTTGCTCTAGCTATATTGTTATAAATATTGTATTTACATCACAACAGAAGTTTTTTAATAAAATAAATGTCAATATACTTTCTCAACAGCAAAATGGTATATCAACATACTTTTTAATACTGATAAGAAATATTTCATGATGGTTTTAACAAATAAAACTAAAAAAAAAATATTTGCACTTTTTCCAAATGTTGGCATTAGTTTTCATAACTGAAATAGTATCTATATAAGTCTTATACCCATAACATTCATTGTATGCTTGTACTCCATAAATTGCATGGTGAACATTCCAGCCCCCCCAGCAGTACCAATTCTTCCTCACTCTCCAGGTTTTGCCTGCAAAAGTGCTGAAAGATAATAATGAGAACTATAGTGAGAAAGCATTGTTGAAATGCGCCAGGGATCAAAGACTGCCCAGGGTTAATGTGTGTTGGGGGGGCAAGAATGTACAATCTGTGACAAAGGGTTTGGGCTGCTTATACGAGATTTGGGTGTGTATCAGTAAAGATTGGGTTTTTAGATTAGTAAAGTTCAAGTACAGAGTTCAATATTTTTTCAGCCACCTGTTGGTGTGCTGAAAAACAGAGATGCAATGCCTAAAATCCTTGCTGGCTAAAACATGCTACATAAGAAAACTATTAGAAAGTGGTTCAGTTTTATGCCACTAATCCATTCGTTGTCACTAAGAAAGTGTAAGGACCAAACTGAATCCCAAATTATAATATTGCGCTTCCTTAGGATGTGGTTGAGCTAACTGAAACAACACCTGTATGTTAATTAATAAAACTTTTGATTGAAAAAGAACGAGGATTAAACTTTTTATAAACCTATTATAGAAAGTTAATGTGTACCCTGCTTCCACTGAATATGAACATTAGGTAGCAGCTTTCTGGCAAGTTTCAGTATTTAAATTACTCATATCACTCACAAGTAATCCTGCTAATGAACCCCTCTCACAATCTCTGGATTAAGAATAGAATATGAACAGAAACAAATGGCATTTTACAGTAAGTAAAAAATAGTAAACTGCTAAAAATCAGTCTATTCTGCATTTCCCCCATTACCCTCAAACTACTTTAGTATCCATTTTACCTGATGTTTTCACGCACTGCAATTAGTGACCTACTAATAAATGGATTGTATTTAAATGTCAACATTCCCTTGTTTACAGTATATATAAAAGTAACTGTGATCAGCTCTTTCCTGCACTGTCAGGAGCAGCTGACTGTCTCTGACAGAATTCATATAGGCTCTGATTCTGGAACCATCCTGCAAAGCACACAAAAAGATCAAACATAGCTGTCATGGCAACCTTAACAAAAAATGCAAATCAGTGTGTGCTGATGAGGAGTGCCTGTACATGAACCCCGAAGAGAGTAATAAGAAGATGCCTGGGTCTTTTCAGACATGAATAAGAAATACTGCCAGTCACATATATTAAAAAGAAAGACAGTGTCCATTTGAATTTGTAAGAGGGAGACATTTTTTATTAAAATGATTGTGTAGTGAGTAAAAACTGTTCACTAAATTAATAAAATTGCTATTGATCTTTGTATAATCATAGTTACCCCCTTTTCTGACTTGATCAGCCACCAAGTGCATATTTTTTAAAGTTTATGTTAATGATTATCTCTGATGCTTGTGGCTGTGACATATAAATTTCTTTAATTCTATCTTGTGACTGTACAATCAGCTGATTTAATGGCCATTCCTGTCAGCAACAGATTCTAAGCAAATATCTATAGCTTTGTATAATGCTCTATATTTTCTGACAGAGCTGTGGGGTGGTGCTAGGGGGATTAACGTCCTCCCCCGGCTACACTTTCAGTCTCAGCCCTATCTTTACTGATCACTTCCAGAGGCTGTGGCTAGCTATGAATGACACCCTAAAATGATTCTGATTTCATGGCTGTTCCTATCAGCAGTTGATTTTAAACAAATAGATAATTAAATATTCATAGTGTTCAGATATTGCTTGAATATAACAAACAATTGCTTAAATTGAGATATTTCTTATTTTGAAGAAAATGTAAAATATGATTACACTATAAAGGCTTGTTCAAGCACAAAAAAGGCAGTTTTTTAACTCAGACCGTACAACTACAGAAAAGAATATATTAAATTTCACAAAATAATCAGCTAAACTTAAAATCATAGGAAATGTTATACTATTTGAGCATTTAGGGGAAAAAAAAACATTAAAACTATTTCTGGCTGTATGTAACACAACAGGCATCACCCTAGATCAGTCAGTGCTGTTGTAAATATGATACTGCAGCAACTGCTTTTGTGCAAGTCAATAATTGCATATTGGTATTGTAATTCCATATAATATGTGATTAAGGTCTTCCATTGAAATATGTCTTATTTTGTATACAAAATATATTTACACTAAATAGCACTCATTTACATGCAAGGAAAGCAGGTTGCTAATTTAGATCATGCAACTACAGGTGGGAAAAAAGGACAACCATCCAAACTTCACAATGCTTACTAATTGATATGCTTAGAGGGCAGAGGGCTGCTGGCTGAAGGAGGTGGCCAAATGCTATGCATTCCCTTCTCTTGTGGAGAAAGGAAGAGAAGCAGGTAGACAACGCTGGTTTTATTTTTATAAAAGGTAAGCTAACATTGCCTAGAATGCTTGTCTCCTTTCCAGTACATCTTTTTGCAGTCCCCCATCATACAGCTCTCTCCCATTGTCTTTCTTGTCTCAATTACAGAGGGGAAAGCTTGTATGGAGAAGAGAGCTGGAGGAGAGCTCTGAGGGAGAACACCCATAAAGGAGCAAGTACAGTGCGGACCCAGAGTGGACCAGAGTGAGCTGAGGCAGAGGCCCTTTAGAAAGGTTTGGAACGGGAGTGGGAGAATGCTGCAGTACCGGAGAAATTGAATTGTCAGCCAGCCCAATAAAAGGAGTTACTCAGAGAGAGGACTTTGCGTTGGAGAATTGTGGTGACCTCCTCTTTTTCTGTCTGCCGTTTGCTGCCACAGCTAAAAGCTGAACAGCTAAGTTAAATTTACAGTGGCTACTAAGGAGATACAAATAGCAGTATAGTAAAATATTTGCTATACTTTTATCCATGATTTGAGGTGGGGGGTCTAGTTTTAAGTATATGATCCCCTGTATAACAAAGCGGAATAGTGTAGTATAGTGATTTGATTTTTATGTTTAATCTGTTTTCTGGCCAGTATCCTAAAAGCTTTTAAGCTTTTTAGTTAAGTTCAACTAAATTAGTTTTAGTTAAGACAGTTAAGTTTAGTTAAGTTCGTGATTTTATGTAGGGAGACTCTGCAACTATGATTAATGAATTTTAAGGTTTTAATATTTTAACGGATTGCTAACTTTATTTTTTTTTAATTGTTGGTGCCAGACTAACTCTATGTCACAAGTCAGGTGATCACTTTGTGCATTTATGTGCTCACCTGGCTTGGGTGTCAGTAGACATTGATGTTGCTATTCCTCATGGAGAACGCTGAAGGGAGTTGCAGGCATTGCATCCTTTTTTCAGAGACCACACTTGGCTCTTTTTATGCTATTTTGCTATTCTGCTTTCCCAATTTAATAGTGGCATCTGAGTTTGAAAGATTGTCAATGCCACTGTGTACCTTTGCCATACTTTTTCTTTTATGGCTGCCTACAGTATAAGCCTGTAAGCCAGTTTGGGCTGCAGCTTTGATTTTAGCATTAGCGAGGTGCCCATGTGGTACTTACATTATTAATATCAATCTGCCAGCTTTTTATCATGCTGCTGGGAAAGAATCTGCCCTTAGATCTAGTGATGGAAGCACATGACAGAAGGAAGGTTTGCCGATTTCAGTTGGAGTTGCAACTGGCACTTCTCCACACACAAAGAAAAGTAAGTGCTCCGTTGTTTTGGTGTCCCTTTTTCAGTGGTGCAGATATGGGTGGGGCTCTTGGGGATCTTGTGTGAGAGTAGGGGAATTAAATAGTTGTATACAGCAGTATATAAGAATATAGAAATATAAACTGCAGGTGTGGCTGTAAGGAGAGTATAATTACTTAAAGTTAAATATAGTAATAGGTGTGGACAGTGTGCTTTTTAAGTGAGGCTCATTAAAGCTTGTTGTCCTTTTTTTTCCCTCACTAGTGCCTCTCATGGGACATGTAAGGGATGGTCTTAGGGACCTTTCTGAAGCACATAAACCAGCCTTGAAAATTCTGTTGACTCTGAAAAGCCTGGTTCCATGGACGGCTATAAGACACTATAAGAGACAAAAACATAAATGTTTTGAAGCTGGATTTAAAGCTGGACTATTATAGGAAAGAAGCAGCAGGGAAAATCATCAGTTACTGCAACAGTGCCTCATTTCTTTTTATATACATAATGAGGGTACCTTGTGGAAGAAGGAGAAGAGGAAAAAAAGGCTAGAATTTCTTATGTTTCATGAACTTGGATTTTTTGAACATCACAGCTCTACCAGTTGTATTGGAAATACTGGCTTTATATGTTTTGATATGTCTTGATACAGTGGGAAGCTAGTTGTTTGGTATGTGTGGCTTAACTGTGAAAAAAGTGTAATCTAGCTTATGTGGGCTTGCAGTTCTTGCAGCTGTTTTTCACCCACTCTTCATCTGATTAGAGTGCGGATATAATAACAAGGCAGGCTAAAACTGAAATGGAAAGGAAAATTAGAATTAGGAATCTTGTCAAGAAAGGGAAAAAACAAGACAAAAGTAATATGAGTGGTAAGAAAGAAAGAAAGATCACAAGCTATGTATTAGCCTCAGGAAATCAGATTGACTTGGTGGGGAGAAGAGAGGTGCTGAGAATTCAGAGTACAAGACAGGAACCTTTAACTTCCTTTCCAGTAAAGGACATAGTTAACACACAAATGTCTGAGCATCCACTGTTGCAACAGATCAGGGAACTAGAAAAAGAACCTGTTGAAAAAAAAACTCAGAACAGAAAGGCCAAGATATTCTATATATTAGACAGACTGAGGAAAAGGAAAGGACTGGAGTGGTGAATGAGGAGGCCAGTAGGGAGAATGACATGACTAAATATGAGCAAGAAAATAGGGGAGAGCCTGAAACTGGATCATTACAGGAGACGGATGGTTGGGCTCCTTCCTGAACCAGTTTGAGGCTTTCCTGACTCCGTATACCAACAGATTGCTACTTGACCCACCATCTAAGTGCCCCTCTGACCTTACTCACCTATGGGAAAGTAAAAGAAAAGATTGTGAGTGTTGTCCTTCTTCTCCTTTGTAGGGAGGTTTTGAAAGAGAAAAAGCAACAAGGACATACAGTATAATAGAACAGTAAAAAGACAAGAGCAATCAGTGTCAGATATAGGAGGTGGGAATGGTAATACTTGGGAAGAACTTAAAGCAGAAATTGCATATGATTTTAGTATATTGTTAGAGATATTGGCTCTGTTAAAGAATAACATGAGAAAGACCATTAATGAAATAGATATATCAAGTGGGAATTTGCTTCAATGTGAAAAAAGGTCTAGTAATGGTGATAGAAAGGGAAAAGGTGTAGGCAGGAGAGATAGCATTAAGGAAAAAGATAATGTAATGAAGACCATAAAGACCATAAGGGATATAACAGAAGAAGTTGGAAGGAAGGAAGAAATGGAAATACAAGAACTACTAAAGCAATCAAAAGTACAAAATAATTCAAAACAATTAAGAGATGGAGAAAAAATGAAAGGAAAAGGAACAGTGAGTAAAGAAAAGAGAGAGGGAGGGCACCCACTGTCAGAAAGTTTTAAAAACAGTTACTAGACAAGGAGAAGGAAAGAGGAAAGTGTATTTAGAAGAAGAGGATTGAATACTAACTCCAATATACATGTCCTCTGATTTAGGAGAAATTAGGGAATCAGAGAAAAACAGACAGAAAGAAGTGGAAAGAGAAATGCCCCTAAACAATCATACAGTAATCTGCAAAGAAAAGGGAAATCATGGAAAGGTTAAGGAAGGGGGTGTAGAGCTGACCTCCCAGGTAACAGACCCACTGATAAAAGAGGAGAGAATTAGATAGGGACTAATAAATCCAACAGGTTTTTTAGAGGAATCCAAGAAACAAAGAATGAAAATTTAGTCACTCTTAAAAAAGCAGTCTATAATATCTGTAAGGGCTTGCTAGAGAATAAGTTCAAATGGGCTGACATTGTGTCAGTATATAGATACTATACAGGGAAAGAAAAGGGATGGATCTCCTGGTTACCTAAAAGATAGGTATAAGGCAGATGATCTTGGATGCAAAATTAGATTTCAAAAATATGGGGGTAAAAGCAGAAACAACTATCTGTGTGAAGGAAGGGGACAAGGAGGAAAATAATAGGATAACTGGGAGAAGTATTGAAACAGGGAATAAAAAATCAGATAATATCCCAGCTAGGAAAGGGCAGATACAGAAAAGAATAAAAAACTATTTGGAACCTATACAAAAAGAATATTCACTCCAGGACAGTGGTTCACAATGGAATCAAGAAATAATAATTAGAAGATGGAAGGTCAGAGGACCTAGAATAAATAATAGCTTAATACTGGTGAGTGAAGATAGTTCAGTGATAGATTTATGTTTAGAATCAATGAATGTAACAAAGGGGAATAGATTCTATCCACTGGAACCAGAAGTAGTTCTTAGTTGACTAAATAAGTAGAAGCGAGATTCTCCCCAACAGAATCAAAAGGGCTTAGAGGTAATATCTTGGAATGTTGCAGGGTTGGGGGATAAAATGAAAAATATCAGGTGGTGGAATTTAATTTCAAAATACCCAATAGTTCTACTACTAGAAACTTGGGTAATTAGTCCTATGGGACATACATTGGAAGGATTTCAAAGTTGGGGGCGAGGAAGACTCGTGAGGAGTCGAAGCACTGGGTGGTCGTTTGTACGTGTTGGAACCATTATTTTTGCAGATTAAAAGGATTATCTGACATTTTCTGCATTCTGCATTTATTTTGATTTCACAGCTCGGTTTGTGTACCACTAATTTGGTTTTTCAGAGTGACAACTCAAAAATTGTCAGTCTATGGTAGGCTGACAGGAGGAATATGCAACCTGGTGAAAATGGAGTTAGGATTTGAAGATGAATATGTGGTAAAGAATGAGAGTTATAATATAATAGGAGTAGCTCTCTACAGAGATGATAAACCCATGTGCATAATATTAAATGTTTATGTGGTACCTAAAGTGACATCAACTGAGACTACTAAAAAAATGTAAATTTTGCAGGAGACTTTATTGCACACGCAAGTACAATTTCCAGGTATTACTATTATACTGGGTGGGGACTTGAATGCAAGAACTGTCTCTCTTGTCGAGGACCCCTGCAATAATTGGAATCTAGATAATGCATTGGGAATTCCTATAAGGTCACCACTAGATTACAAAATTAATAAATATGGTGAAGATTTGCTGAAGGTAATAAAAACCACAAGCATGAGAATGGTAAATGGTAGATGTCCTGGAGACAGAAAGGGGAAATGTACTTATCTGGATAAGAAGGGAGGTAGTGTCCTGGATTACTTTATAGTGGATGCATACTCTTTCTATAAGATAGTCAGGATGGACATACTTGAAATATGGGATAGTGATCATTTTCCATTGGTCTTGATGTTAGCACGGTCTGTTACTGGGAAATTGAGAATAGAAAATAAAAATAACTTGCTTAAGGCAAATGAAAACATGCTGGTGATTAACAAAAAGAGAATAAAATGGACATTAGAAACACAAGCAAGGATACAAAACCTTATACAGGAAAAATCCCTCCAGCAACGAAAAAGAAGAAATATTGAATATTGTGAGGAAGAGATTAATAGGTATGTATATCCGTGGGGTCAAGTTAAAGATCAAAATGGACAAATGAAGGTGAGTGAGCACTTCGAAGCTCGTGAGAGGATGGTGTTAGCCAAACTGAGTGAGCCAAAATTATATAGGAATATGAGACAAATGGTAACCCGTGAAGTGGGCGCATGAGGAAGGGCTCCATCCATTATGGTGACACCTTCCTTGCACAATCCACTCACAGTGACCAATGGGTAGGGCGACCAGATGAGGGGTTGGGTGAACTAGGCAACTAGTTGCTATACATATGTGCACGGGGGGGTGGGAGTGAGCACAGTGAGCGTTGGCTGGGGGGGTGGAGAGGCTGTAGGGGGTGGCGCTGCAGTCATCAGTCGAGCTGCGGCATGGCATCAGGGATTGGGCAATAGCTGGGGTGGCTGAGGTACTGGGTTCAGGTCCAGGCGCTGGTGAGATTTTTATTTTGCTGGGCCCGAACTTTTATATTTTTACTACTTTCATCCCCGACATGCACCCCCCTGGAGTTGAGAATCCTTAAGTAGGGGTGCGCGGAGGGATGGTAGTAAAATTATGTCCTTGAGCTATTGTACTGGTGCGCCAGGGTTGTCAGAGTGCCGAAAATGTGTTCGGCACTCTGGCTGAGCGATAACAGCAATTGCCGTTATCACATAGCCCCGAAGCAAATGAATGGGGAAAGAGGTATAGCTAAATGGTATGATAGAGAATGTGAAAAAGCTAACACTAGGATGGCTAAGCAGGGAAGAAGATTTAAACGTACAGGAGAGTTACAAGATAGGGCTGCCTATATTAATTTAAGACATGAATATAGGGTTATATTAAATAATAAAAACCAAAAACACTCAGATGTTCTTTAGCAGGCACTGCAGGGTTCAATTGCTGTAAAGGATACTAAATTATTTTGGAATTTAGTAGCACATGGAATAGGTAATTTAAGACTAAATATTGAAGCACATATACCCCCAAAAGTATGGATTGCACATTTAAAAAAAAAAAATTATAGAGTAGAGCAAGCACCATTACTAGGCCTGACTATGGGTATTAAGCGAAATATGGAAGGAATCTCCCATAAAAATGAAGTTTGGTATGACTTTACAGTAGAGGAGGTAGTAACAGCAATTAAAGCACAAAGAAAGTATAAGGCTCTGGGGATGGATGAGATAGAAGCTGAGATTTATCATTCTGACCCAGTTTGCTGGGCAGAGCTATTGACACCTATGTTTAATTATTTGCTAAAATAGAAAGAATACTCCTAAGCTGAAATATGGGACTGATTGTACCAATACATAAGAAAGGTATATTTGAAGAACCATGTAATTATAGACCAATCACATTACTAAGTACTATCTCCAAAAATATTTGAGACTTTTATTAGCTAGACTGGAGAGGTGGGCAGAGGAAAATAAAATAATATAATTATTTCAGTCTTGATTCAGACAACAAAGATCTACATTAGATTTCATTTTCACACTGGTCCATTTAGTAAACAAATATGTAAGAAAGAATAAGGGGAAATTGTATGTTGCATTTATAGATATTAAATCAGCATTTGATAGTGTAAACAAAAATTTCTTGTGGCAAATACTGGAAAATAAAGGGGTAGAGAGAAAATTAATCAGTGTGATCAGAATCCTCTATGCTGATACTAAGGTATCGATAAGATACAGTAAAGCTGGAGTTTGTACGGACCCCAGGAAAATTAAGTTTGGGGTTAGAAATGGTTGTCTGTTGGCACCAACACTTTTTAATAAATATGTATATTTAAACAATAGTAGAAAAACTGCAGGAAACTGATTCTTTTCCACCTAGAATAAACAATATGCCAGTAAAGATAATGTTATATGCAGATGATGCAATTATCTTATCCCAAACTTCACTGGGGTTGAAAAGAGCACTGTCATCTGTTATAAATTCCTCAAAAGGGATTGACCTTGAGCTAACTATAGAGAAGACAATGAATGTGGTCTTTGAAAATGGAAATTCTAAACCAAAAAATGGACCTTGGAAAATCTAAATTTTGAAGAGGTTAATCTATACTGTTACCTAGGAGGCTGGTTTTCTAAGAAGTTAACTTGGAAAAGTCATCTTTATATGATGAAAGAAAAATCAACCAGATCTCTGCTGGCAATAGGTAGATTTGCCAATACTCATGCCCAGAACTCGTATGTGGCACAAATAAGGTGCATGGAGGCAAAAGTTAACGTGCAGCTTCTTTATGCATCAGAGATTTGGGGACTCCTTTGTGTAACAAAAGGATTAGAGGTAATTCAAAACCAGTATCTTAAAAAATGTCTGGGGGTTTCTATGTGTAATGATATACTGTGTTTTTTCTGAACCTCTCTGTACCCCATTGTTGTAATCTCCCGGGTCGTTCCTGAAAATAGGCATATTATTTGTCTAGTGTACTTACCCGGTCACCAAAAGCTAAATAAATAAATAAACTTACAGTTCTATGGTCAGAGCAGAGACCAGTGTGCACTCTTATTAAAATGAGGATAGGAAAAAGAGCAATACATTTTTGGTTTTGTATGTGTACTTCTAATGCACCTAATCTGTGTGTGCTTTTGCTTACAGAGGAATGTGATGCAATTTACATGGGAACAGATAAGTGGATTGTAAAGTTGAACTCCGCCCTAAATAAATTGGGCAGAGAGAATACATCTTGCATCCAGATAGGGGTATATCTCTATTTAAGAATCAGGTCATTCAAAGATTGGTAGATATGGCAGCTATACAAGATTTAGGGGCCATACATGATTGTGGGGAAGGGAAGATATATAAAAACATTAAAAATGCATTTTTTTTTTAAATCTATATTTTTGTCCTGTTCCCGACCACCAGGACCATTTGCCTGGTCATGGACTCTGACTGTGTCTAGTCATATTTAGCCACCCTCCCTGAATCCCCTGGCTTGCACCCCAGGGTGGGGTCGTGGCGCTTCGTGCTAAGGGTGCTGCGAACACAGAAAAGGCAGGAGTTGGCCTGAGAGCCAATGCAGCTGGAGCAGGCATCATCATGGCGGTGGAAACAGGGATTTTCTTCCCTTTTTGTGTGCAGGAGGAGGTAGGGACATGCAGTGATGTCCTGTGTCCACCCCACCCCACCCCCTGAAGTTGTCAAGCACCAGTAGCTGCGGTACCTCCCACCTCTGTCAGGGGTCTGTCAAGTGCCAGAAACTATCCCCACCCTCCCTCCAGAGAAGGAGAGCAGTCTCTGGGATGCTCCATCCTTCTTCCCCGGTAGGCCCTCCAGTGAACCGGGTCTGCTCCTGATCCCGGGTCGCCGGCGCCACAAGCGGAAATCCAACCAGTGCGCCAGCGGACCAGCTTAAAAATGCATTTTCAGCAGAAAACTATTTGCTGTTCTGGGAGAATGCAAAACAGAGAAAGGCCATATCTAGATTCAGGATGGAGCAAATTGATCCCGGGCTAGGTTACATAATAGGAAGAGTGGTAGTGCCAATTTCATTTTATTGTAAAGAAAATAATAAATGGGAGGTACCACATATAATCTTTGAATGCTCTGTTTTTGATAATATAAGGAAAAATGGATTCTGCCACTGATGGATCACTTAGAAGGGGAAAATGTATGGGCTAAGACCCTTAGTCTATTTAAATCAACATAGGAACCTGTAATGTTTGCACTTGCAAAATTTTCACAATTCGTTTTACAGTATACAGCTAGGAAAAATGCTTCAAACAGGTAACTGATCAGGAAAGATAAAGATAAATAAAGTGTTCATGGTATCATTTAAGGCTACTTTGATGACTAATAGGACTGTGCAATAATTATAAATCATATGTACATTTGTAAATGAATTATACAAGATAATGCTCTCCTTTTTTCTGGTTGTTCTTCAGTCTTACTTTTTAAACAATTATATATATATATATATATATATATATATATATATATATATATGTCTCCCTATTTACATGTAACAAAGAGTTATTTATATACATGTGTTTAAATAAACTGGAACTTGAACATGAACTTGATATGATTAGAGAATTTAGGGGGACAAAACATAAATTACAATCATAAAGACTCAAAATAATTGAACATTGCAACATTTACTATAGAGTGCTTATCAAGGAGACAGAGCTCTCCTCACTTCACCATTACAAAGTGCCTAGCATGTTTCAGTAATGTGTTGTCACAGGGGAAGAAATGTCAACAGTGTGTCGCAGCCAATAGCAGCCGATGATGACAAATGAGGGCTGTACTCATTGACATAGTATTACGCGTCACAGAAAAAGAAAAACATAAAAAAAACCTTTTAAAAGCAAGTACATATCAATTATATATTTCCATCAGTATCAAATGTCAACTTACTAAACTCCCTCATAACATTACATTATTGTCATTTCAACTCATTCTCACCAACAGAAAGTTAAGGCCTATAATAGGTATTAATAATTTACATCATGCACCGTCCCAGCTTTGACTATACAAATGACAGCTATATCAAGTAAATAAATACCACTGTGAGAACTGAGGCTCTAGATTTGTTGACAGATTTGATTCACTCTCAGTCCAGTCTTTACAGATCATGTTCAGGGGCCTGTCCATCTGTAAATAACATTGTCAAATGAGATAAAGTACAGTAAACTTATACATAAAAAATCCCAAGAAAAGAAACCCTCTAAAGGGTAAAATGTCCAGCTATGATTGTCCGATCCTTATGCTAACACAGCTGAATTCATTGCATTACTTCAGCAATGTTTGGCAGTGGCAGAGGGTTTGAGGGACTGGGGAAGAGGGTGAGTATATTCAATAGAAGGAGGAGGGTTACATGTCATAATGGCGATCGCAGAATAGCGATCGCCATTACAGTGAGTGTACATCACTGAAAAACCAAAAAGGCAATGCACACTCCCAGTGAGGAAACATGGCAAACAAGGAAAAGGTTGTTCTGCAGGGGGCTTTGCCCCAACCCCCCTTGTGGGGGGATTCGCCCTCTGCACCCCCTTATAAAGGATTACTAACTCCAGGTGAGTGCTTGTCAGAGAGGAGGAGAAACTCAGAAAAAAAATAACTCCCAGACAAAAATACACCAAAAATTCTATGTCTTTTCCCAGCCCCAAACCCTGCACCCTCACCACTGTAGCAAGCCACCCTCACTATTTCACCACAGTGCCAGCTCGGCAGTCTACCACCGCACTACACCTTACATACCTGCCATTCTCTTCTGGTCTTCCACCCATTCTTCCCTTTACCCTGTTCTTTGCACTTTGCTACCTTTGCAGGGTAGTCCACATACTTTAACAAACATTGAAAGTGAATCACTCATATCTGAGTCGCTTCACTTTCAGTTGCCGTTATGACGGTATACCAGGTAGCCCACATAACAGGTGCTGAAAGTGAGTTGCTCATATTCAAGTCTCTCACTTTCACTTGCTGTTATGATGGTATACCAAGAGCGTTAAGAAGAGGGATTTAAGTTGCACATCGAGGGGACTGGGTGGGGAGAGGTGGGGATACTTCATTATGAGGGGATCAATATCCATAAACAGCTGAACACAGAAGAGATGCTCACTCCAACAGGGAATTGTTGTTTGTTTGTCTGTTTGAGATTTCTAATGATGCTTGCAACTGTCTTTTTTTGCGGGGGGGGGGCTTGGTGTACTCAAGACAGGGTGAAGAAGGGAGGAGTGGCTGAGTTATGATTTGAAGGGGGCAGGTAGTTGGAGGGACCTGTCAAAGAGCAAGTTACCTATGTCAATGACTGAAAAATGAACAATGAGTAATATACAAGCTTGCACTGCTGCAGCCCCATCTCAGCGACAGTATTTCAAGAAATTACTGATAGGCAACACAAAGTTTCTAAACAGGATAAATCATGTCAAATGTTACAAAAATACAACAAGGGTTGATGTGTAATAAAGGATCATTTAATTTATTTTAATACTATTTCTAGTCTCCTTTATAAGCTGCATCTCTAAACCTGATCTTTACTGATCCCCTTGAATTGTTAAAGTTAAATATCTTAACAAGTGAGCTATCCTTTCACTACAAACCCTAGTAAGAATACCATCTTGTTCAAACTGCTTTCCCTCATCAGGTTTCAAAATGTGCATTTTTTACAGTTTTTTTTTTCACTACACCAGAGTAAACATTTATAGCATACAGTCTCCATTCAAGATCATCAAAACCCTTCTGCCTGTGCAGCATGTAACTCATTCCTGACTCCTTAGCGACAAGCAAAAGCCCAAATCCAATTTTTCAAATGTAAATGTCATTAAAAATATAAAATTCTCAAGCATCAAACCACCTAGGAAATCCTTCCCCACAAATCTACACATACATATAAACTTTTAATATTTAAAGATCAATATTTTTTTTCTCTAGATGAGAGCAAAGATTCAGAAAAAACACCATTGAAAATTAATTGAAAATTGGGAAAAATAATTATTTCACACATTGATATCTGTAAAAATACCTTACCAATTTACATAAGACTTTCAGGAATTGTAGATGTTGCCTTGGACAATACATTCTAAAACTTTCATGTAAAACTGTGATGCTGTCTTTCAGCAAACAACAAAACAGGTTTAACATAGACATTACCAGTGACCATAACTATAGAGGCACTGCTACACCCTATACTATCACCCACTATGATGAAGTAGTGTGTGATAAAGAAGTCATAGTTTACTGTGAGAGAAAAATTGGTGGAATTGGTATTGGATTATATTGTGTTCCTGCAGTATCCTTCCCTATGACCTTACTTACTGTTCCCTCAGGATGCAACTGAAAACAAGTCTTCCAGGCTCTGCATGTGTACCAAGTAAAATATGTTTCACTAACTAACTAACTAGCTAACTAACTAACTCGCTAAATATCCAGCAAGATGTCTACTGTGGTAGGAATATTTCATCATGGCAAGTGGCACCATATGAAGAAGCTGTATCTAGCATGATCAGAGCTTGTAAAAATTGCATTGTCATGCATGTTATTCTGCACTTTGTATTGCTGTAAATGCAGCTGCCAGTTTTCATATTTGTTAGATTTAGGGCTTAGGAGAGCAAGGCATGCTCTCCCAATACTTCTAAACCTGAGTGCAACTTTCTGTCATTGTGAATAGAATAAAATAGCAACTTACATACAACTTGGGTAGGCTTTGGAATACGTTAGAATACATTCATTGAACAATTCTGATTATATGACATTTCTTTGAAGCTTCTTAACTGGATAGTTGTACAAGCTTTCTTGACTTTATGTTCCTAAACTGTATAAGAATGTATGCCTTTCTTTTTTTTTTTATTAAACCAGTTTTGTTAAATTTTCACAGATCAAAACCATACCCAGTGGTAATCACAGAGCAATGTACTATAACAGTGAGCAACAAAACCAAACAACCCGACCCTCCCTCCCCTCTCCCCGACCACACACACAAAATAACCTTAGTTTACAACCAAATAAGAAGTATAGATTTTCATGGCTTCCAGGTTATCAAGAGGGCCTCCAAGGAGCCCCAAAGTAATGTATAGGCTTCTGGCCTACCCTGCATGCAGGCGATGTGTCTCTCTAACTGCAAGGCCAACATGTTCTCTTTATACCACTCTATCAGAGTGGGGGGCTTATCATCAACCCAATGTCTCAGAATTACTAATTTAGCTGTAGCTGAGACAAGCAACATATGGGCTTTCATAATTTTGGTGACACCCAAAGGAAAAAGATTGACTAAACAAATTTCAGATGTAAACAAAGCTCCTAAGCCAAGGACAGGGTCAAGAACATTAGCGATAGAATGCCAGAAAACCTGCACACAGGGGCATAGCCAAAGCATGTGATATAGGGTACCGGAACCCCCCTTACACTTTGAACAGAGTGACGTTGTCAATACCCCATATTTGCATAGCTGAACAGGAGTGAAGTAGATATTGTGCATGATGTTGAAGTGCATTAGTCTCAGTCTGTCTTGCTTTATATACCTGTACATGGATATCCAGAGTTTCTGCCACAAAGTGGGATCCTCCGGAATACCCAATTCCTTTGACCAATAATAACAGATACCTGATGGTAATCTAGAATTCCATTCCTGAAGAGTTTTAGATAAGTTTGAAACTGAGCGTGGTTGGGAGGCTTTATAAATAAGCGAGGATAGGTCCCTGTCACTCGGACCTATCGGAGAGAACCCGGAGAAGAAGGAGGATAGGGCATTGTTAACTTGTAAATATTTAAACATCTCCTTACCCGAGGCTCCAAAAGACTTCTGGAAATATTCAAAAGGGAGTAGTTTCCCATTTGACCAACAATTTGAAAGCCTAGCATCATTTAACTTAGGCCAAAATGTAAAAGACAACGGTGCTCCTCCAACTTTAAAGTGTGAATTACCAATAATGGGCTGGTCAGCCGAAAGGTACCACTTTACAGTCAGATAGTTCTGTATCTGATGGAGGGCTTTTAATGACCAACCTATTGGGTTCCCTCGAAGGACCTTAGGAATGGCCGATGGGGAGGCAAATAGGAGGGCCCTCAGGGAGCAATTAACCTGTGTAGCCAAGTGCTGCTCTATGTCCACCCACAGGGGTCTATATACCTGATGTCCAATCTCTCCACTCCAGTGAGCTATTTTACTTATGTGCTGTGCAGCATAATAAAGGAAGAAAGAGGGGTCGGCCAAACCTCCTCTTAACTTTGGAGCCGTCAATATTATGTAAGATCTACGTACTCTTTTTTTGTTCCACAAAAAGGTACTGACGGCGCTTTGTAGTTTGGAAAACATTTTTCGGCAAATAGAAGCCTAGCATACCCAGGGGATACATTATCCTCGGTAGGACATTCATTTTAACTATACTGAGCCTCCCCCAGAGGGAGAAAGGGAGCAGCCACCACCTCTCCAAGTCCTCCTTTACTATATTAACTAAACTGCCAATGTTAGCCCTGGTAATAGAGTTCAAAACATTATAAATCTTAATACCCAAGTATGTAACTGATTTTGCTTCCCAGGAGAGGCCGAAAGTAGAAAGTTCGGCCTTAATGACTCTACCATTTAACGGAAGTATCTTTGTTTTAGCCCGGTTTAGTTTATAGTAGGAGACTTTAGAGAAACTCTCAATCTCAGTTAGAGCAGCTGAAATTGAGATGTCTGGTTCCTCAACATGGAGCAGTATGTCATCTGCATATACTGACAGGGTGTACCTGGCATTCCCCACTCGGATTCCTTTTATAGCTGCATTCATTGCCAACCTGCCCAATAACAGTTCTAAGTATAAGTTAAAGAGCAAGGGGGACAATGGACAACCTTGCCTTGTGCCCCGGGCTAAATTAAATGAAGGGGACAGTACTCCATTGCATTTGACCCTGGCTGAGGGGAACTGGTATAAGAGATGGACCCATCTTTGAAATTCTGTAGGCAGCCCAAATGATGTTAGGGTGGCGAATAGGAAATCCCAGGAGACCCTGGCGAATGCCTTTTCGGCATCGAGTGACACTAATACAGCTGGTATCTCGGAATCCCTGGCCAATACCAGAAGGTGTAGTAACTTTCTCAAGTGATCTTGAGAGGACCTTCCAGCCATAAATCCTACTTGTTCTCGACTCACCAGTCTACCCATGACTTTTAAGAGTCTATTTGCCAGGATTTTGGCCAGAATTTTAACATCCGTGTTTAGTAAGGAGATGGGGCGATAACTGTCAATGTGTAACGGGTCTTTCCCTTGTTTTAAAATTAAAGAGACCGTGGCTTCTTGGAAGCTAGGGTCTGAAACCCCATTATTGAACCAATACCCAAAAACTTCCTTCAGGATAGGGGCAATTACTGGGAGACAGGCTTTGTAAAAATTACTAGGTAGGCCGTCTGGCCCTGGGGACTTATCTAGGGGCATCTGCTGTACAGCTTGCTGTATTTCAATGAGAGAAATTGGAGCACTTAAACAAGCTTCCTCTGCATCAGTAATTTTAGGAAAGTTGACCGAGCTAAGGTACAAATTAATGTCCAAATCAGAGGGCCGTTGAGCTGGGTCAACATCGTATAAGCCCTGGAAATAAGTGCCAAAGGCTTTCGCCATTTCCAAGGGGTCAGTACAAACCCGATTGTCTCCCCCTACATAGATTCCTGTGATGAACTGCGAAGAATCCAACTGACGGATGCGCATGGCGAGCAACTTACTAGCTCTTTCCCCTGCATCTAGGTATCTAAGTTTAGTCCTTAGGAGGGCTAGCTCCACTCTTTGGGAAACAAGACCATCATACTTGGTTTGTAATTGGTAAAGTCTGGTCCAACTTTCGTCCGTAGAGGCCCGGGATAAACTGTGCTCTAAATCCTTGATTGAGACCAGAAGGGAGTCCAATTGAGCTCTTTGGGACCGTACCCTCAAGGAGGCCATTTTTATCAGCTCTCCCCTTAGGGAACATTTTAAGGCTGGCCCAAATTAAGTCATACTTAGCCACTGAACCCTGATTACTGTTAAGGAAGGTAGTAATGAAATCTACTATATGCCTCAGAGAGTTCTCATCTCTCAGTATCTGGCTGTTTAACCTCCATTGGGGTGATCGTTTACTCCCTGCTCCCAACCAGAATTCCAGGCTCACTGGGGCATGGTCAGACAATACTCTGGCTGATATCTCTGCCTGCGACACACCAGATATGGTGAAAGAACTGATGAGAAAGTAATCTATTCGGGAATATGTCCTGTGTGCAGCAGAGAAAAAGGTATACTGCCAGAGTGTCAGATTTAAGACTCTCCATATATCGACCAAAGCAGCATCTCTAATGAGAGCTTTCAGTGCTCTTTGTGCTGGGGATAACCCACACCTCTCACCACCGGATCTATCTAGTTCCGATTGGAGCACTAGGTTCCAATCCCCACCCAGAATAGTAAGCTTAGGTGGGTCAGACACCACGATACTAAGTAAGCGCACGAAAAAAGATGGGGAATCACAGTTTGGGCTGTATATTGAGCCAAGAAGGACTGAATGGGATTCTAAAAGACCATTCACAACCACATAACGACCCTCCGGATCCCAAATTTCTTGGACCAATCTAAAGGGAAGATTTTTGGCTATGAGAATAACTACTCCCCCTTTATTTGGGGACGCACCGGCCCCAAAAACTTGCCCAACCCATATTCTTTTGAAGAGGACAATATCCTCTCTCCTTAGGTGTGTTTCTTGCAGGAAAACAATTTGCGCCCTCAACTGTCGTAAGTGTCTTAAAATGATTTGCCTCTTGACCCGGTCCTTGGCTCCCTTAACATTCCAACTAATAAAGTGTAATGACTAACCATAGCCTATAATAATACGAAATAAGTGAAGACCCAAAATACATAATCCGTGCCCCAGCAAAGAGGCCAGGGTTCTACTAATAAAGTAAAAGCCGGTCCAACCTCAGCTATAATCAATGATCCCCGTAGTGTAGTCGAGCCCCACCCACTGCACTAATATACAAAATACTTCCGCAAAACCAAGAAACCAATAAACCCCCAATCTTAATAAAGCTAACAAACCCCAGTTCAGCTCAACTGTACTCCCAAACCAACTACGCCACATGATTAATATCATAACAGTTCAAACTCTACAGTTATACTCCCCGGAGCCCCCCACCCACTCCGTCAGATCCTAAACAACTACACCCTTAGAGAAAAAAGAAAACACCCC
This sequence comes from Neoceratodus forsteri, assembly GCA_016271365.2. Lineage (NCBI taxonomy): Eukaryota > Metazoa > Chordata > Ceratodontiformes > Ceratodontidae > Neoceratodus > Neoceratodus forsteri. Next base: position 1,346,103,297 of record CM057458.1, on the reverse strand, counting down.
ACAACCCCCTAGGATAATTAACAGTCCTCGGTTAACTTGGATCCTGTAGAAATAAAGATATCAAAATAATGGAAAGTAGTCAGAGACCAGTCCATCAAATCCAGCTTCATATTATATAGTCCCCGACAAATGTCCTACTTTATGCAAGGATTGCTTGACATCCAAGCCCATCCCCGGAAAAGGAGCGATTGGACGAGCAGAGAGGAAAAAAAAAACTTTTATACGTTTTTATATCTATAACTTAATTGAGACTTTAATCAAATCTCATGTTCAGAGGCAAATAAAAGAGAACAACAGTGGAAAAACAGCAAGCACCACAGAGAAACCGTTCGGTTGCTGAGACATTCTCTTGCAGGTCCATTCCAATAGGAGAATTCCCCCTCACACGAGGAACGAGGCGAAAAGCTCTGTGCCCTAGGGATCAATAAAAGCTGATACCCAGACTTCAACTTTGCCAAGGAGTGGTTAAGTATCCAGCACGCTAAACTAGAGCAAACCCAGAATTCAGGAGGCTTAAATCAAAAATAAAGCACACAACATCAACATGTCATCTGGGCCACAGTGCAAACTCCTGTCTTTACTTGAAGAGGTCAAGAAAGATGTTTTTGAGCTCTGGAAGGGCTTGAGCAGGCGACTCGAATGAAAGCCACTTATCTTCTGTCTTGACCATCAGAATGGCAGGGTATTTTACCCTGAATGGCTTAGAGGCGGCAACCAGCTTGGAGACTAAAGGATGGAACTCCTGCCGCCTTATCCGCACTGAATGCGGAAGGTCCTGGGTAATACGGATTTTCTTCCCTTCCCAAGTACCTTCCCCAATGCTTTTGGATTTATCAAGGATATGCTGTCTATCCAAGTAATTCAGGAGCTTGAAAATAATTGGCCTAGGCGGCTGACCTTGAGAAGGAGGGGGGCGAAGGGCTCTGTGAGCTCGCTCTATGACTATTCACCTCCACCTGGCGATGGACCGGCTATTTTACTGCAAAGTCTCTGCAGAAACTTAATTATCCCACTCCCTTCCTCCTTTTCCAGAATGCCTAATATAACCAAGTTATTCCATCGGCTGCGCCCCTCCAGGTCCTCTAATTTATTTTCCAGATTTTTTATCCTGCGCCTCATATTGATCACTTCCAGATCAGCTTTGTCTTGTTTCTTCTCCAGGGAAACAATTCTGGCTTCCGAATCAGTAACCCTTCTTGTTAAAACTTCCACCGAGTTTTTGATATCTTGCAAATCTTCAGTGATAGCAGCAATCGCAGATTGAAGCGGCTGCATGACTTCCAAAAATCTGCCCTCGGTGAGAGCCGCCTCCCCTGCAGGCATCTTAATTAAACTAGCAGGCTGTTGCTTAGGCCGCTTGGCGGCCTTCTCCTTCTGGCGCGCTGTGGAGAATGCCGAGGAGGAGCCTTTTTCATGTAAGCCTCCATATAATCGATCGCCAAGCACACCGGGGCTGAGGTAACGTCTTTAAATGAAATTAGCGGTTGAAAGCCGAGACATGGAGCGATTATTAAATAAAAACAAACTGGATGAGGAACGGAGCTCCGAGGAAACGCTGCTAGAGCCTAAGCTGCCATCACGTGACTCCGAATGTATGCCTTTTAAAATGTGGCTCAAATCCTTATTTTTGTTCTTTTCATATTTAACCTCTTAAGATAGGCCATGGAATTACACCATCCAAAGCCACAGTTCTACTAATTGACAAATTACCATACAACATTTTTGGGGCCACAAAAATGCGGTAGGTTGTTGTCAAGTTTTAACATCAAATTTTTCACAACAAACTTACTGTAGTTCCTAAAATGCTATGTGGTCCCCCTAAGGAGCTATGTACCTGTAAGAGTGTTTATCAATCTTGTGGTTGTACCATTTTCTATCTCCTTGGAGGGCTGAGTCAGTTGGTCTGACCTGGCATTCCCAATGGAAGAAATCAGTGGTCTTTGCTGAAGGGCAGAGACTAGTAAGTCAGTGTGTTTTTGAGAGATGAGCACCTGGCACACAGTGCTAACTTTCACTGTTTTGAATGTTTTTCTATAGAGCCTGGAGCTGAGAAAACAGTACTCATTCATAGCAGCTGCTTTTGAAAAAAGTGCATCTGAAGTGATGGTGCCCCCTCTGCAGCAGGAGAAAAAAAAAGTGAAGAGTAGAATGGAGTAGAGGTCTGTCTAAAAGAAAGCTGGTCCAAGGGAGTTCCATGGGGGAAAGATCTGATGTGATGATCACTCTAATTCTCAGTTAAAGTGACTGATCTGGCATCCAGCTGTGCCATCTCTCTCCCAAACTGAGGAGCACTGACAGTGAAGTGGCAGAATTTCCTGTCAGAAAACAGGAATTTACCTCAGTGTTTAAAGTGTGGACTATATTGCACCAAAAGGGCTGTGTATTGCCAATAAGCAGCAGATGGGATGCCCTGGTGGGCAAAGTGTTAATTGCTTCAGAGTTTCCTACTCTGTAAGAAAATGTGTACAGGGTAGACTCTGTGGGAAGTCATTGTCTGTTTGTGAATCCATGACAGGATTCAGTATTGCTGCTCAAATGTCAGCATGGGAACTGTGAAGTCTGCCAAGCTTATGTGAAATGGAAAAATGGGCTAGAAGATGCAGGAGGAGTCCCCACCCATGCTGCTGGGATGGTGGACTCCTTGAGTATCTGGTGCCTCTAATCAGAGCCAGTAGTATGTAAAATAAAAGTACCTCATCTGGGTTGAAGCCAACTCAGGATTAAGGGACTGTAAGTGGTGAAAGTGTGACAATCAAATAGACTGTGCTAGCAGAAGTATATGGAAAGCAGTACAAGAGGTGTAACATCACTTTTGTGAACACACATGGGGGAATAAAGGAACCTAATTTCTTTTATAACTCCTTTTTGACATTTGCATTTGTTCTGCTTCCAAGTTCCATTAACCTCTTAATTTACAGCTTTGATTGTGCTGACATGTGTCAGTGGAGTCCCTGAGGTCACCCCAGGCACAGGAGGTCAAGTGATTACTTGGTTTTATTTTCTTTTTGTGTGGGCCTCCTCCCTGACATGTTAGTTCCATTTGTTATACCGCTAGACCAGGAAGGTTGGCATACAGTTCTTTTGGCCAAACCAAAGAGAAAAGTAACTTTTCACATGCTGATAATTTGTTTTTTTTTCATCACTCAAGGTTTTCGGTATCATCACTCAGTTACAAGAAGAGAGTGTACAGGGACAGTGGTGCTAGAACAAAACAGGTACAAGCAAAATCAAAACAGTCCTGCATTCACCACCACAATGAAGAGCTGTCCACATGACACACAGCATGCAAAAATCCTTTATTGAAAGTGCTCCAGACAAGTTAACACATCCTGACGCATTCTGGAAAAAATTCTCCTTTATCAAAGGATATGACATAGAACAATGTCCTTCGATAAAGGAGAATCTTTTCCAAAACGTGTCAGAACATGTTTACCTGTCTGGAGCTCTTTCAATAAAGGATTTTTACACGCTATATCTCGTGTGGACAACTCTTCGTTATGATGGTGAGTGCAGGACTGTTTAGGTTTAGTTTTCAGTATCATATTTCTGATGCAATAGTGCCCAAATTCGATAGTCAGTGTCACCTGTTTCAAGGTAGAATCCCCTACCTTTCTTAGAATAAGCAAAGCATGAAACTTTACTGAAACTATCAATCAGTTTCTGCATAAATTTTTACTAAAAAGGCACCATGTCTAAGTAACTGATTTTCCTCAGTAACATTGTGAATGGCTTGGGAATTTCACCGTAGTTCTCAATGAATTGGTATGGGTATTTACATGTTCAAAATAAACTACATAACTGTCAAACTTGTAAGTGGTCCAATCATTTGTATTGCTTTTATTCACTTCATATTCTAAGTTATTCACTTTGGATCCTATGCATCAAAGTGCACATAGCACATGGAAAAGTGCTGTAAAAGGCATGCACAGCAAAGTGGCATGCAAGGAAGATGCAATACACAGTATGCAGGACCAGGCACATAGGTGCACTTGACAGTGGAGGTGGAACCACAGGGGCCACATTATGTCCCACTCAACACACACAGAGCAGGAACAGGATACACGGACCCTCCCCTTGACCCCACCATAAATGGGTATATGGAGCACCCAGTGCGCAGGTGCGGAAGGGAATCCTGTAAATGTAAACAATGCGCAGGTGTGGCAAAGAATGGCTGGACTTCAGCGGGCACTCCACCACAACCAACGATTCCTGTGGGTGCAGCACAGGGAGGCAGGCAGAGCTGGGGACATGTCCTCACTCGAGGCAGTGCCTGTCCCCATGAACCAAACTTCACTGGTGGTGAGGTGACATCCATGGTCTCTGATGTAAGGACCCACTACACCACACTGTACTGTGCACAAGCCCTATCTATGGCCCTGGAGGTCAAGGCACACCTCTGGCTGGACATAAAGGCCAGTGCGAATGCTGACAGACCAAAGGCACATACACTGTTGGCCATAAAACATAAGTGGCGTGACCTCCATGTAGTGGTGAAGAAGAAGCTCACCACGGGTGCACGGGCATGCATGGCACAGGTGAAAGGCCCCCCAGCATAGACACCTCTCTGACCCCAGTGGAGAGGATAGTAGCAGATATCCTCACAAAGGTGGGCCTCCATGGTGAGGACCCTGGAAAGTAATATGCCACAAGCAGTGTGTGATGCCAGTGGTAATGGACCCCCATGCACATACTAACTGCCCCTTGTCCCACCCCACAGACCCCAGCACAGAGGGATGCACCATGACAGGTGCAATAGTACCCAGACAGGAAAACATGGCACAGCAGGCCGTAGGCAGGCATGACATGGAGGAGGAGCATTGCACAAGAATGACACTGGTGCAAACACAGACATCAACACCCAGGATGCCACTGTCCCATCTCTAATAACATCCTCTTTCTGCCCACAGGTACTAGGCAGGTGCCAGAGCAACAGCCAGAGATGGATGCCAACATGGACAGCACACAGGTGCAGATGCTCGAGGGGTTGGAGGAGCCAGACAAGGAGGATGGTGGAGGACACAGCCAGGAGGGATGGCCAGAGCCATGCTGACAAGCAAGCCCAACAGAGCACAGTTCAATAGGCACCAGCGACAGGGTGGTCCAGAGGCAGGCGGCAAAGCCCCCGGGAGCACAAGCAGTATACCAGCAGGAAAAACAGCTGAGTGGAGACAAGGGCCCATCTGCACAAGCCAGGCCATAGCCAGTTCATAGCAGGGGTGTCATGGGGACATACTATGGACAGCTTGATCAACTGGAACAGAACAGATTGGAGGCCCAGAACTGCAACACAGTGGCAATCCAAGGACTGACCAAGGAGGTACATGGAATGAGGTGCGGCATTGATAGGCTGGCTCACCCTTTCGTGTCAGCTGGTGGAACACCATTTAACAGGTACTGCACCATGCCCCTAGTCTGCTTCCCTGCTGCACCCTGTGTCCATGCCCACACCTCAGACATGCACATGCCTAGACATGGGTGGCACTGTCCCTGATGACCAGGGCCCTGTCATGTCACTCAGTGCCATGGACAGCACCCCAGACACAGGGTCCCTTGGCACAAGCATGACGTTGCAGAACACACAGGAAACTCTGTGCAGTGACACAGAGGAACACATGTCAGGCCCCCCTGGGGTGCATCCCATGACTGCATGGACAGTAGCAGCACCGCATGAGAGGAAGGGATGGAAGGGCACCAAATGGTGACTGCAAGCACCGCTGTGAGTTGCAGGAGCAATGTGTCCACACAAGGGCTGCCATGGAGACTGGGCACATGGTCATCAGTCAGGCTACTGCAGAAGTCCTATGGAAGGAAAGGGCCATGAGAATGCACATATGACATATATGTAGTGCACAAGCACTATGTTTTGCAGCACCCCGCACACAACACACCACATAGCACCATGCACAGCACACTGTTGCATAGCCACCCACCAGCTCAGCAGCACACCAACTCCAATACACAGTTGTACACTGGCCATAGCAATACTCCCCTTGCCATACTGTGCCACATCCCATCCTATTGCCCGCCCGACATGCCTCACCACCACTGTTATACCACCCACCATGCATCAGGCCTCCTCCCAAGAGCAGGTGCACTCAGTACATAGCATCATCATCTTGCAACCACACCCACCACTGTCCACCACATGACATGCACCACCACCATGCTGCCCGTCCTTACAATGCATGCAGATGCAACTGCGATGCCCACAGGTCACTGACATAGTGTGCCATACCCATCACATGTCTTCACTGCCCACCACCCTGCAGATGGACATCCCTAATGGCAGAATGTGCCCTGTACAAGGGCATCACATGCTGCACAGCCAGACAGTGTCTCCCATCCTGCGAATGTATGTCCACCATCCACCTCCTGCACTGCAAATGGCTGTGGGTTGTCTGGCATGGGTACATTCTGTTGCATGGTGGTATTATGGAATTATGGAGCATGGCACATGTGGTGAACACCTTGTATTCTTTTCCTGGTGCCAGCACCATCATCCCACCTGTATGGTCCAAACACCGGAATCTAATCTTCAGTAGCCCTATCATTCCCTCGATGACAGCCCTTGTCCTTTTCTGTGAGTTTTTGTACACCACCTCCACAGTGCTGCATAGTTCCAGGAATGGTGTCATCAGTTATGGCCTCAGCAGGTATCTGCTGTTGTCTATGCAGGGGGACAGAACAACCCACAATTAGGTGACATTGGCATGGTCACTCACGGGGGTGCACATGGTTGCACCATATACTCACCGAACAGCCATACCTCAATTCATCCATTGGCTAGGAGGTCACCCAGCCATGATACATCCATTATATAGGAGTCATGGCAAGATGCATGGTATCTGGCACACTTTTGTGCATGTGCCCTCTGCATTGTACACAACCTGACAGTTCAGACTATGGAACCCATTTCTGTTCTGGTATGCTTCCTCCTGTTCAGATGGGTTTACAATCCTATCAGGCCCTATGCACAAATGTGTGGAGTGCCTACATGCCACATATCTGTGGATCTTAGCCACTCCACGTCCATTGCACACCCCATGTGGGATGCACAAAAAGGGATGCACAGCCTGGATGCATCCGATCCCCCAGCTGCACAGACTGCAATGAACCAGGGGCAGGCGGGGGCATGCCAGGACTACGCACCATTCACTAAGGCACATAGTACTGCCCACAAGGGTGTGGAGGAGGGTACAGGTTATGGTAGGGGGGACCCTGCTGTAATGCCAGTAAATGAAACACACACACACACACACACACAGGCTGCCAACTGGGCAAGGCAGATAGCCCCCATCCCCCACCAACAGAACCCCAGCACCCATCCCCACTGGCTGCCCCGTGCCACCAACCTCAGTACACAGCTGTGCCACATCCCCTTGAAAGCTGTACCCTCCACACAAACAGAGGGGCACTGGCCCTGGGATTTATGACCGCATCCCGCCCCATACACCACCACCAGCCCAGCGCCCCCACCCTGGACCCTACAGGTATTCAGTGGTGTTCAGTGCCCACCTCCCCAGCAGCACAGACAACACAATGCCCGCCCCAGTTCCTGTCCTCCGGTGTCACTGCATGGGATGGCCAGTGGCACAGCCCCCCCACTAGCCTTCCAAGTGATGCTGGGAGCATGCTGCTCATATATAGGTGGCATGCTCCCAGCATCACTTGGATGGCCAGCGGCTGAGGAGGTGTGGGGGCAGTGCCACTGGCCATCCTATGCAGCAGCACTGGAGGAGAGGTACAAGGATGGGGGTATATGCCAGCCGGAGATGGGGAGCTGATGTGGCCAGGGGGGTGAAAGCTTCAGAGTGAATGGGGTAGGGGCACCATTGTGTCTGGGGGAGGTTCAATGCCACAAAGAGAATGAGGCAGGGGCACTAATGTGCTGCGGGGGTATCCACTTACATGTGCATGAGGATGGGGCACAGATGTGTGCAGGGTGTCTATCATGGGGACAGGGCTGTGCTGTGAGTGGGGGACCCAGGTGTATGAGACTGGGGCGGGGTTGCTCTTGGGGGTGGGGTTTCACAACATCGGATCAGCTGGAGAATGGACTGGGTGACAAAGCCTGGTCATGTGGGTTCAGGTGCGAATGTGGCTTTTCACGCAACAAGACCCACACCCCACCACATAAGGGATCCACTGTGGGACCAGGGATGGGCATCCAATTGGATGCCCACCTGGATCCATTGCTCTGCACAGTCTGCCCCACACAAATCTGTGTGCCAGGGGGCTGAGCCAAGGACAGGTGGCTGGCAACAGTGCATACCAGTATGGGCACACCTGTCCACAGGTGCATAGCTATGTGGTTGGGGTACGCACCTCAGGTGCATACTTTCCACCAGTTGCTGCATAGGCACCTATATTTGTGTAGTCTATGAAACTGATGATGTTCAGCATGCCATGCATGGCATAGAATGCCTGTTTCATTCCATGGACATTGGCCTCAGCCATGGGGGATGGTGTGTGCTCACGCACATGGCACAGAAGTGCATTTGTCACCTGCCCCATGGTCCTGGACACAGAGGACTGTCTGACACTGAAGACATCCACAGTCACCCTATGGAATTACCCTTTTGCTTAATACGACAGTGTACATAGCACCTTTGTCTTCACCAACACTGCCCTGGTCCACCTTGCCCGTGGTGCAGTACTACCACGGACTATGTCATACAGTTGTTGTATGGTGGTCTGGTCCAGTCTGAAGCTCTATATTCAATACATGTCCCACATGGTCATTGCATCCAGCTATAGAAGGAATAGGCAGGAACATGGCCTACGCATCCATCTCTACTCTCGTGCTGCATCCCACAGGAGAATATTCACAAGTAGACCTGGGCACAGCCTGCCATGACCCTACATATACCTGTTTACATTTGCATGGCCTAACCGCAGGCCTTTATCCATGCCCAATCACAGGTGTGTCCCTTTAAGTGTGTATGTGGGGCTCCCTGTGCATGCTGATGGTACACCATACTGGCGTCATGCATGCACACCCGATAGACAGGTGCTTTGCTTGTGATGGTGGCTGCATCGGTGCCAGTTTACCTGAGCACTCCACAGGTTGGGTGACTGGGTGCATACCGGAAAAAGCTTTGGCGGGTGTCACAGGACTGCTACCTCAATGCACCATGCTAGGGTCACCCATGGATGCTGACTGTACCCTTCTGAGTGAGTACTGTGCATACAGGTGTGTGCATAGTGGTGCAGTGCTACAGCGGTGGTCCCCTTGTAGATGATGACTGTTATTTTCTTCTGTGTCCTACAGGATCGCATAGGTCTCCCAGACAGGATGGAGCTCACATGACTGCAGCAGGAGGATAAGGTCACCTGTGAAGTGGTGACACCCACAGGTCAGTGGCAGTGGGGGAAGAGGACCCCTACTTCACTGCTCTGCAAATAGGATAAGAGGACACTGCTACTATGCCTATTTCCAGAGTCTGCTCTCTGGGCCCCGACATTCCCTCTGGTCTTCACCTCCACCTGCAGGAGTTATTGGATTCAGGTACAGGAGCACTGAGGAGCAGAAGGTGGCCCCACCTCTGGGGGCACAAGCCAAGGTGTTGTCCCTAGCAGGTGAGTATTGGGTGGACTGAGGAGGACCAGGACTACTGGCAGGGAGGATCTTGGTAGGGTGGGATAAAGCTCCAAGATGACTGTTAGAAGTCCCTGTAGGCAGTGGCAGAGGATAAAAAGAGTTAAAGAAATATTGCTATAATGCAGCAAAACAGCTCCAACACTGAACAGAACCCTCGTGCTTCATGTCACTCAGGCACTTCCTCAGGAGGACCCCTGAGGAAGAGCCAAAGCAGACTGAAGCATAATGGTTTCAGCTCAATGTTGGAGCAGTTTGTTGTGCTACATTAAGGTCATTAAACTTTCCTGATGGCCCAGTATGCTACTTTTTTTGTGTGGGGCTGCATTCAAGACCCTGTATCTTCATAGTGACTGCACATTTTGGAAGCCATAGTGATTGGCAGTTTTGTGCACTTGAGAGTTGTGTTAGGTACCTATGTGTTGGCTCAACAACCCAAGACACAGACACAGCATGTCCCCATTAACTACAGCAAGTGATGCATGCAGTGCATGCCAGCCTAGGATACCTGTGTTCTTCATGAAGCAGTATACTCCCTACACCTGGACAGTATAGATGGCAAATGGCAGCTATCACCTGTGAAGGTGTGGTATGTTTGATACTTTATGAATGATAGTGCAGTGCAGTACAAGCTGAAATTACCTGTCCACAGTGAAGTCCACAGAGATGCCAGTAGTGGTGATGGTGTGGAGCTCTTCCATGTCTCCTAATCATGCCAGCATTTGGGTTGCAGACAGCAGGGTGGTGCAACATCCACTGGCTGGGGGACGCTGTACTAAACATCATGTCCCGTTCCTTGACAGAATTGCAGCTGGAAGCTGCTGTCATATATGTGTCACCATTGATGTTGTTTGGCAAAGCTTGTACCTGCTGTGAACTCTGCCCTATTTCACAGTCACCATTTTCTAATTGCTCTATGTGGGGCGGCACACCTCCTTTATGGTTGGGTTAAGGGGCATTCCATAACAGTGATGTTCTGTCAGCGACCCAGCTTCTGTTCACTCTGTTCCTTTTCACACTCCCTTGTTATCTGTCAGTTGAACACATCACCTTTTGAATTGGGTGATGTGCATTGGTGTTGTACAGTATGCAGCTATTCGGCCGATTTACAAAGTTTTCTCATGTATATTCTGGTCTTTGTGGATTGGGCCCTTAAGCCTTTTATTTTAGCAGACGTGTTCTTTTCTTGCAAATCCACATTTACTTTTTTTCTTTCAATGCTTGCAAATGTTTATTTTCAGGCTCAGTGAGTCTTTACTTCAAGTAATTCTGTAGATTTCTGATTTGTAAATAGCATTATTATCATGATAGATTCCACTTGCAAAGCAGGGCTCTGTTCAAGTAAAACAGCAGCATTTTGACTTGTAAACAGTGTTAATACAATGATACATACTGACATTGCATTGATACAACTCATCATTTGTAAAACAGATGTTTATTTTGTAAAAGAAAGTACCTTTTCAATTTTATAAAACATATGATACTATTGGTACTGTACAGTATGAGTACCATAGATCTTCTGCTTCCTGATGACTGCCACCACAATCTCATGCTGCTCTACACTGCTTCTGAATCCCCAATTGTCTCATTGCTGAAGTCATCAATGATATATTTTGAGGTTTAGAAGCAGTTCAAAGCAGCAGGGGCCTATAGAAGCAGACACAGAGAGGAAGATTAATGACTTTAGTACTGTCGCAGTACTATTACACTTCTTACAAAACAAAAAGGTAATTGTGTTTTAAAAAACTGCAAACTTTGCTTTAAAATTGCAAGCTCTGTCCAGCAGTATACTTTACCCTTTGTATGTCTCTCTCCTAATATTTAATTTAGGAAACTGGTGCCTAAACAACATGCAAAGTGAGACTTCATTGACCTATATAAGATTCACTTACTGTATGGTATATTAACATTGTGCAATTAAAATTTATATTTTTGTTACTTCTTAAAACACAGTATGTCTCTGAAATTCAGTAATCATGGAGGTACTATACACTGAAGACACATGTCTATAAAGCTGTTCAGCTATGATTTACAACCCATAACACATACTTTCTTCAGTCCAAACCAGAAAGCAAAATGACCTTGTCAAAGAAGTGGATATTGGAGAAACACTAGGAAACATGGTCATACTATTGCCAGATTCACTACTAAAAGTAATTAAGAAAAGCACAGAGAAATGACCTACTGTATATACAGTGCCCTTCACTAAAGATATTTTAAGTAGTAGTAGTGGATTTATTTATAAGGCACCCTTCCCCAGAGGCTTAGGGTGCTGTACAGGTATAGACAGGCAAGCAATAAAACAATACAGTAAATAAACAGAACAAATAAAACATGGCTTAAAATCAATAATGCAGAAAAATAAGCAAATTGTAAACACAGTTAAAAGCATCAGCTGCATCAGAACAAATATCAGAGATTAATCATGGTCCCTGAAAGCCCTTCTGAACCGATAAGCTTTTAACCCCATTTTAAAGGCCTCCACCGAGGGGCCTCACTCAGTACTCTAGGCAGAGCATTCCACAGCAATGGGCCTGCCACCTCAAATGTCTGATTCCCAGAGGAATTTAGTTGGGCCCTTGGGACCGAGAGGAGACTCTCCTCAGTGGAGCAAAGGGGGTATGAGAACTGGAGAGGATGCAGAAGCTCTGACAAGTAGCCAGGATCCAACCCATGTAGGGCTTTGTATGTTAATAAACCAACCTTGAAGTTAACACAACACTTCACAGGCAGCCAGAGCAGATCACACAGGGCTGTACTTCAGGCCAGTCAGAACCCCTGGCCGCTGCATTCCACACCAGCTGCAAACATCGTAGGGTACCTCCATTAACCCCAAGATAAAGTGTGCTACAATAGTTTAGCCTGAATGTCATGAATGCATGCACTAGTTCTGGCAAATCTTCAGGAGGTCTGGCAAATCTTCAGGAGGAATAAGAGACTTAATCTGGCTGATGTTTTTAATATAGTAGAAGCCACTTCTGACTACAGCAGACACATGAACCTCCAGTTTCAACTGACCATCAAAAATGATTTCCAGATTTTTTCCCTTTTCAGAAGCCAACAACCTGGGTGCCTCAAGCTGAAGTACTGTCTCTCCCATGAGTACATCTTTTCCCCCCTCGAACCCAGCTCAGTCACTAGAACCTCAGTTTTGTCCAAGTTAATTGTCAGCCAACTGGATTATATTCATGTCTGAATTTCAGATAGGCACAAATTCAGTACCTTGACGGCAGCAGGCATCCCCAGTGTAAAAGACAAATACAGTTAGGTATCATCTGCATAGCAGTGGAAACTCAAATTATATTGTCAAATGATCCTCCCCAGGGGTAACATGTACACTGTGAACAGCATGGGTGAGAGGACCAAACCTCGGGATATGCCACAAAGTTGTGGCATCGGGGATGAGAAAGTTCCCATCACTACCACCTGCATTCTGTCCCTGAGGTAGGACTAGAACCAGCAAATATGAACCCTACATACTCCTCCATATGTTCCAGAAGCAAACCATGGTTCACAGTCTTAAATGCTGAAGAGGGATTGTGGAGAATTGACCATTCGCACCTATCTCTTGCCCTCAGAAAGTCATTATGAACCCTGACTAGTGCCATCTCAGTGCTATGCCTCACTCTAAAACAAGACTGGAGGGGCTTATAGATGTCATGAACTACAATATGCACCTCAAGCTGCAGCACCACAACCTTCTCAATAACCTTACCTAAAAACAGGATGCTAAAGACTAGGTGGTAATTCACTAGAACATCTAGATCCAAGGAGAGTTCCTTCAGAAAAGGCCAAACCAGTGCATTTTTCAGTGCAACTGAGAAGTCTCCTCTGGAAGGGAGCACTGCTCTATTCTAACAAACACTGATTTCAGAAATCCCATGCAGCTCATTAATAGATGCGTGGTGCCTGGGTCTAGTTCACAAAATGTGGGCGGCAACTCCGAAATCACCTCGCAGACCTCTTAAATCATAATTGGTCAAAACTCTCCCCAAGACAGCTGAGTGCAACTCTAAAGTTCAAGCCCATCTCCACTGGGTTGTGATAGCCTGTTTTAAGAGATCCCAGCCTGGACAGTATACACTCTAAGAAGAATCATGCAAATTCTTCACAATTAGCAAATGAACCAGCTTTTACTGGCTGAAGGCAGGTTGGGTTTAGTAATCTATCCACAGTACAGAAGAGCTGAGCCAGTTGAGTCCTCCCATCCATAATCTTCTTTGACAGGAATGCTGCCTGCCTACATGAGATTGCCCTTTGATATTCATCCAAATGAATCATCAAAGCCAGTTTGTCCTCCTGGGCCATGGACTTCCTCCAGCAGCATTCTAATCTCTGACCCTTGGTTTTCAGCACCTGAAGCTTGCCATCAAATGTGGGGAGCCTAAGTGTGAGACCCAGGGTTATATAAGACTAGATGCTACACAGTCAGAGGCCTTAGTAATAACCTACTATAGGTCAATAATGTATGCTCTGATCATGTCTCGCATGCTGATAACATCTCTGAGATGTTTAGTCTCAACTGCAGTCCTTCTGGTCTAAACCCTCTTAAAGGGTGGTACTGAACCATCTCCAAAGGTGGAGGGCTGGGGGTGGGATGGGCAAAAGAGAACTTCACCGTGCAATGATTTGAACAACTGACAGGCTCAGTCTCAGTCTTCCCAACCTCAAGCCCCAGGGAGAAAACCAAGTCTGAGGTAAGCCCATGCTGGTGAGTCACAAAAGTAATAACTTGTGTGAGGCCCACTGATACCATCAACTGGAGAAAATCCCTTTCAAAATATGAGAATTCATTGTCGACCCAAGCGTTGTTTAAAATGATGATAAACCTCATAACATTGGTACTATGTAATTCCAATCTCACGGGTCTGTGAATTCAACAACAATGGGACACCCTTAAAAGGGACTGCTTATAGCAGTCTGCATCCCCATGAGATGATAGTAACAAAGAGTTGTGCTCCATATTCTCCCCTGCTTCCCTCAATAACAACCTACACTCATAGATGGCATTTAAATGTCCATAGTCAAATGTTTATTAATGGTATCACCAGAGGTTACAGCTGTCTTAAGCATTATATGCACAGCCAGAAACAGCTGTGATTAGCCAGCCCATCACTTGGACTGGCTACAGCAATTATACCCACCATCCAAAGTGGTTCCTACTCCTCTGTAGAGGTAAGCACAGCTACCAATCTGTCTGGTTAATCTCATTGAATCCCTCCAGCAAACAATGCAACTACTGGAAGATTCCTGTCCTCTGCAATAGGAATAAGGTCTCCATTTGGTGGAGGGAAGGGATCACTTTTCCAGGAGAGACCTTCTCCTCCTTGGCTCTCCTGAGGAGGGGTCTCCAAGACTCATCTAGTCAGGGAGAGGGACCTGCAGCATTTATCTATCTTGCCAGTCCTTGGAAGAGATCTTCAATCTGATGTGAGTCCCTTATTCATTTATCTGTATGCCATACTGTTAGATATCCACCTGCCACCATGTTTACAGGCTATGACAAAAGATCACTCACCCACAGCCCTATAACCCACAAGAGGAAGAAAAACAAAATACCTGCATTAAAAAGCCGTGTGAGCCAGTTCTGGACAAACAGGCATTTGTCAATGCCGAATGTTTGCTTGCTGACATTAGCAGTGGAAGTGCAAGAGTTAGACAGATGCAGTATAGGAATAGCAGTGATGTACTGAACTGAAGCCAACCCCACCCCCACCCTGCAGAGATGGACAGGCATTGGGGTATGCCTTTGGGTCATCACCCATAACGGTCATGATATTTCACCTCACCCTACCCTGCAAACACTGACAAGTGTTGAGGTGTGCCTTGGGATGTTTGGACTTTACACTCATCTCATTCCATAAAAAAATATGCTGAAATGGGTGCAGTATAGGAGAATGGTGTGAACTCTGTGGCCAAAAAGTCCAAGGTGCACCTCGATGCCTGTCACTAGCTGCAGGGTGGGGATGAGGGTGGAATGGTGTGAGTATTACTGTCGACAATCCCAAGTCACACCTCTGACACCTGTCAGTCCTTACAGGGTAGAGTGGATGCCTGTCAGATCCTACAGGGTAGGGCATTATGGTCAGAAACCCTAAGGCCCTGGGCGTGTCTTGGTATTTTTACTCCAAGTTTCCAACATGGGCTCTTTGTGATCCCACTGCATGAACAGTGACACTATCAGTTTGTTAACCGAAAGGTGATTTTGCACAGTGACTGTGCCATTTAGCACCACAGGTGCGAAAACACATTTCAAACATGATATGAAAAATGACAGCTGTACTGTTCATGAGGAGGTGTAAAAAAATGGTAATGTTGAAAATCTGGAGCGAAAATATAAAAAGTCAACAGCGTGCATAGAAACTGTGCAACGCACACCCATAATGCAATTATTTGTTGGATTTTTTCACCAGATTTTCGATATAGGCATTTTGGACCTCCATGAACAATGTTACTGTGATTTTCTTAATTTGTCCCAAACACTGATTTTCCACTGCAACTGCACTATTCTGCACTGGAAGTGCGAAAACACATTTCAGCCAGGATGTGAAAAATTACAGCTGTACTGTTCATAAAGATATGTGGAAAAATGCCAATGTTGAAAATCTAGAGGGAAAATATTACACATCTGTGAAGTTACGAGGGTGCGTAGAAACTGCGCAATGCACGCTCGTAACACAGTCATTTTAAGGACATTTGTGACCAAATTTTCAGCATAGGCATTTTAGAGCCTATGCTCATGAACAGTGTCACTGTGATTTTCTTAATCTGTCCCAAACACTGATTTCCCATAGTGATCATGCTATTCTGCACCGGAAGTGTGAAAACACATTTCGGCCAGGATGTGAAAAATGGCAGCTGTATTGTTCATAAGGATGTTTTAAAAAAATGCCAGTGTTGAAAATCTGAGGTGAAACTATTACAAATTCATGAATTTGTGAGTGTGCATAGAAACTGTGCAACACACACTCATAACACAGTCATTTTGGGAAATTTTTTCACCAAATTTGCAACATAGGCTTTTGAGAGCCCACCTCATGAACAGTGACACTGTCATATCATTAATTGGTCCCGAAAGATGATTCCACACAGTCACTGAATTCATGAGATGGGGTCCCAAGAACAACATGTTGAAAATGTGGTGCAAAAATTTAAAAAAATGACAGCTTACCGGCATTTCTTCAGTTTAGCAGTAAACTTTAAAAAGGGCAGACGTGTTCCTGATCCACCGAAGATCATTGCGCCGGCCTCTGGAGGTAAGTATGGGTGAGAGGAGTGTGGGGAGGTGATGTATGCAGAGGGTGGATGTGGGTTGGGGCAAAAGAGTCAACTAGGGGCCGTTTTCTTTTGTTACAGGATTTTTTTAATTTTACATAGACGATGTGGGACTATTGCCATGCTGGGGTGGGCTCCCTGCATGGCACCTGGAAGTTTTGGGGGGCCTATGGAGCCACCGTGGAGCCAACAGGGTACTGGGCACCCTGTTGGCCATGCAGTGTTGGGGGGGACATGAGGACACTGGGCTTATGCCACACTGGGGTGGGCTCCCAGCACAGCACCTGGAAGTTTGTGTTTTGTTGGGGGGGCACTGGAGCCGATGAGGATTGGGCAACCCCATCAGAGATACAGTGTGCTTCGGGTGGGGGAAGTGTACATGAGCTGAGGAGGATTGTGCACCCCCTTGGTACACAACAAATGGGGGTGGGGAGTGCATACAACCACTGCTACAATCAGTGGTGGTGGTGTGTGAGTCAATTTGCATACTGCTGATGGCACGGCAGTATGCTAATTGCCTACATATTACCACCACTGATTGTAGCGGTTGTTTGCTTCAACTGTACACTACTGCATTTGAACTGTTGTCATAGACAGCTGGGACATTCATTGGTGAGGTGGGGCCGCGCCTGCAAAAACTCTCAATGCATTGGAAGCGGAGGTGCCACACCTACGAAAACTCATAGGGTGGCATGCAAGCAAACATAAAAAAACCTGGGAAAAATAATCTTTGATCCATATGGCAATTCCTCAAAGTGAGGCTATGGATGCCCTACTCTGCCTGCCTCTTCCTGCTTTTATGAGGTTGAAAGTGCGAGATGATCTTCCTATCAGAAAGGAAAGAAAGAATGAGGCAGCCAGGGTTATAACACCTTGCAAGGCTCCCCCATTTACATTATAACTCCTGGCAAGGCTTTCCCGTTTCTCTTACCCACCACAGACACATGCCCCACAACCTGGGTAAGCAGCCAATCTTCTTCCCAATTGCTAGCCCTGACTCCCCTCCCCTGTCAATTGAGAAGATGTGGATCTTGACCCAAGCCTGCCCCCTAGGGGAGTGGCAACCACATACCTGTGAAGGGGAGAAGGAGTTGACCATTAAAGGCAGCTCTCTCGTGCAATACTTTGCAAACCTGACATTAAAAAGTCATGCCTTGTATCACTCCCCCCATTTCCACACAGTGGGCAGTATTGTGCTATACCTAGCTGCCCTGGGGTGTAATGTAATTATAGCCCCTGGAAGGTCCGGTATAGCACAATACCACCCACCCGAGAGAATATTATTGTGCTTAAAAAATGGGCACTGAAAAGAAAATAAGTTTAATAAAAAAATGTTAATAACAAATTACTTTAAAATAAGTTTTGTAATAAAATAGTTCCTCCACCTGGATTAGAATGCTGTTTTATTTTTTTTGTTTTGTTTTTCGGGTTATGAACCTTCTCCTATTGGAGCCCCTGTAGTTGTGCTTTTGGATCTGGTTGTCATGGTTACCTCCCCAACACACACACACACACACACACGGCTTTTGGGGGCAGCAACAGTGAGGTAGTGTACTGTTTTATTTTTTACTTAAAATGAAGTAGCTTACTTTACTTTAGAACAAGAAATGAGTTCATGGGAGTTGAGCAAAATGAGTTTAGCATGAGAGAAAGAGATGCACTATCTCTTCTGCCCCCCCAAAGCTGTTCAGTGTGGCCTCCAAAGCAGTCCATTTATTTACACATTTACAGTGCAGTATACCCCCCTTTTACATGCTATGGGGAGGGATGAGTGCTGTAGACAGCAAGGAATAGCAGAACATATGTGCAATCACCAGTCGGGACTTGGAAACAGGGATCATAAGTTTTGATAGTTTTTTTTTTAAATATCTGTCTGCATGACTGTGGTTCCTGCAATCGTGATGATGGCAGAGTGAGGGACAAGACGTGTGCTCTCCCCATCCCTATTTTCTGGGATTGTGCTAATGGTGGAGTTGCAGAGTGAGTGACAAGAAGCATGCACCCCCCCCCCCATTTCTCTGCTTGAAGGTTATTTTTTTCTGTTTTTTTTTTACAGCTGTATGTCACCCCCATCCAGTTTGAATTCCATTACTTTATTACTTGAGTTTTTTTTTGGGGGGGGGTTAGTTACTTTACTGAGTGCAGTCACTCTGGACTTCATGGGACAGCAACAATGGCAGGAGATAAACAACTGCTCAGGAAAGGTGTAAGTGTGTGGTCTCACTGCCTAATCGTCCCTTTCCTTTTCTTATTTTATAATTAAGAAAAAAAAAAAGAGTTGATGCCTGGTTGAGAGCAGTGATGAGCTGGAGTGATGGTACTGATGCTTAGCAGAGTGCAGGTTATTTGTAAGATGGCAAAGGAACATTAGGAGCACAATGAGAAAAAATAAGAAAAAAGTTATGTCTGTTTTGTTTTAGGTACACGGATGAAACAAAAATAAGAAAAACAGTCAGCTTACAGCAGTAGGCTAAGCAGGGGTGGATGGTTAGAAGACCAGGGTTGGTTGCCAGCTCTCAATAAGTGAGAGAAAAAAATGGCAGCTGTTTAAATTTAACATTCCATTGGCACATTGATACTCCACAATAATCAAGCCACCGGAGACCAGGACTCATTGTTTCCCAGTCTCTGTTGTCTGATACCAGACCGGCTACTTGATGGGATTAGCCAATCACAAATGTTTACTTATGGTATCACCAGAGGTGACTTAAGCATTAGGTGCAAAGCTAGAGGGTCTCTGATCAGCCCGCATGCCAACAAGACTTTGTCCAAACAATAACCCCCTACCGGGGGGGGGTGGTTCTGTATGGGAGGGGGAGGCCTAGCTCCCCTTTGGATGATTGATCTCCCCAGACTCCCCCAACAAACATTGCAACTGCTGGAAGATTCCCTTCCTTCCCAAGGGGGAAGGTATCATGGGGAGAAGGGAATATCTGCCAGGTGAGGCCCTCTCCCTCTTGATCTGTCTGAAAGGAGGTGTCAGGATCAATCCAGACATGGCATGGGTTCTGCACATCCACTTCCCTTGCCATCTCCTAGGAGACCTAGTTGATCCAGGTGCAGCTCCCCTTCCTCTAGCTCTATACCAAACCATCACATAACCTCCTGCTACCACAGAGTGGATTCCCAGTCTAGTTTCCCTAGCACATCAGGCTAGACACTCATTGACCACATCCTCTATGTCCTGTGTAAACTGCTCATACTCCAAATCAGTCGGGTGCATCCTATCTGCTGTGTGCTCACCCTGAATCAAGGTTGAATTGACAACATAAACATGCCCATATCACGGTTTGCCTATCTCCTGGCCTTTTCCATAGCCTTGCCAGTTTAGGCATGCTAGCATTGCTTTAGTTAAATGATGCATGACCAGTGCAGACCATAGATGGCCACAAATGTCTGCAGGCCTGCAACACCAAGTGAATGATCAAATCATCATGCTGCCCCTGCCTCTTCACAGCTCCATGTAACGTTGTGATTAGCTGTTTCCCTTGCATCCTGTGCTGACCCATCCAAAGCTACTTGTCCAATACAGAGGTTTTTTATCATAGACAATCAATCAAGCTCTCTAGTAGACAGATAAAAATGGTGGCTTGAAGTGGTGGGATGAGTCTTGATTGTGGGGTCTTTTTCTGTCATCCGAGTTCTGTGTGTTTTTGTGTTTCTGAATGATATTAGCATACTAGGAGTTCATACTAGGAGTTGTTAGATGTACAGAAGGCATTAGCACATATTGTGCATCTACCGCACTGGCGGGTTATTTAATACCCAATGGAGTTAATAGGTGTTCATCTAGCTTTACTTTAAAGGCTGTAAATGATTCAGCTTCTGCCACCTCTCCAGGTAATGCGTTCCATAATGGTATTATTCTTTGGGAAAAAAAGAATCTTCTGTTATTTCTCTTAGGATATGTCAGCATTAGCTTGCGATCACGACTTATAAGAGAGAAGACCCTTTGGTTGTTGACCACGCCCAGACTCCCCTATAAGTTGTTAGTCCCTTGATATATGATACATCTGTAATAGATCTCCCCTTGTTTACCTGAGTTTGAATGGGTACAATTTTAGTTCAATCAGTCTTTGTTCATAACTCATACTGTGTAATCCGTCTATCAATTTGGTTACTCTCCTCTATACACCCCACAACCTTACGACATCCCTTCACAAGTATGGGTTCCAGAGTGACGAGCAGTAATCCAAATGAGCACTGATATATGCCCTAAATAGTGACAGAATACATGATCTGTTCCTGGTTATAAAGGACATTTTAATGCAACCTACAATCCTATTATATTTTCTGATTACTTCACTACACTAATTATTGAATTTAAGGTCACTAGTAATCATAATATCTAGGTATTTTCTGTTGTCCATTGCTTCTAGCGATTTTCCAGTTATGAAGTAGTTATTACAACTATTAGCCTCTCCTAGGTGCATAGCAACACATGTCTCTGTGTTGAAGTACATTCCCAGTTAGCCTTTGCCCAATCCTCCAGGGTTGCTAAATCTTTTCTAAGGAGTCAATCTACTGACCTGTACCAATTTCTGCTGCTATTTTGGTACCATCAGTGAACTTTATAATATAGTTGGCAATTCTTTCAGTCATATCAGAGATGAATATGGAAAATAATACCTGACCCAGTATGGACACCTGAGGCACCCCACTGGCCACTGGTCCCTCTCCTGACAGATGGCCTCTGAGTCTCACACGTTGTGATCTGTCTGATAGCCAAGACTCCACCAATTTAACTAGTGGGTTGTTAAATCCCAATTGGTACATTTTTCTTATCAATACTGAATGTGGAACTTTATCAAAAGCCTTACAGAGGTCCAAATATTATCACAGCCACTAGGGCTCTCTTATCTAGTTGGGCACTAACCCTTTCATAGAATAATAGGTTGCTAGTGAGGCAAGATCTATGCCTCTTGAACCCATGCTGTGTATTATCCTCAAGTTTTTTTGATATAATTTCTTGCTCTAGCCTGTCATTAATCAGTGATTCTAAGACTGTTCCCAACACACTGGTTAGACTTATTTGTTATTGACATAGGCATAGAACCTTTTGCTGCCATCATTAATGAGCCAACCTGAATTTGAGTTTATTTTTCTCATTTTTATGCAATGTTTGCATTTCTTAAGGATTTGGTTATACTTGTACATATTGTACTCACTATTGTCCATTTTTTGCACCCTGTATGCCCTTCTTTTTTTAGCCAGGAGTCATTTAACCTTAGATGTATACATATAGGTACCTTCCCTTTCTTATTGTATAGGACTTTATTTGCTACATATTTATTTTCTAATTCATGTATTTTGTTTTTAATTCTGGTCACACAGCTGCTCAGGTGAGGTAGAGGCATTATCCCATCTCCACTGATGGAGTTCCTGGTTAATAAGATTGAAATTTGCCTGATTATAATTTTGATTTATTGTTTTACCATCCTACCTTCTAATGACAGCATCTAATGAAAAGGTTATGAAATTATGATCCCTGTTTATTAATGGCTCATGTTGCTCCAAATGATGTACAGCCTCAGGTACAGTATATTCATCAATACAAGATTTAAGATCTAAGATCCCGGGTCATGCCTGAAAATAGGCAAATTGTCTTGTCTAGTGTACTTACCTGGATAACAAAAGCTAAATAAATAAATAAATAAATAAAGATGCTTGTCTCTCTAGTGGGCTCTTTGACCATTTGCTGCAACCCATAGTCAGAACACAAGTCTAAGAGTACCTGTTCTTGGTTGGTAGTAGCTGTTTCTATTTCCCAGTCAATACCAGGTGTATTAAAGTCACCCCAAAGTATGACTTCCTTACTATTTAATTTCATTTCTATACTATTAAACATGATACTGCAACATTGGACTTTGGGTGTCAGGAAAAGAAAGCTAGACAGGTAGACACTTTAAATTACTTGGGACCCTTCTGAACATACCCGCACAGGGAGCTTTACACTTTATATACAAGCATTACATTAACAGCATATATCGTACCTTACTCAACATAGCTGCAAACTATGGCTTTAGCAATTTACTGCTACCCTTCAAAGAGGCAAATATTTTATTCCAAAAGCTTCCAACATGCTAGAGAATGGTAGATTGATAGAAGAGAAGAAAGGGGGAAGGGGAGAAGGGAGGGAATGGGAGACACAGGAGAAGGATATACAGGGCCCAGAGGGTACTGAGACAGGAAACCAGGACATGGGCTAGGTGTGAAACCAGCCATGTTTGGCCCTTATAGGGTTTGCATCCCAGAGGACCAAAGGTGGGTGTCGGGTATGTGCCCTAGCCCAGAAGGAGGGAAATGGGCATCTAGTATACACCCAAGCCCAGAAGGATGGAAAATGGTTGAAGAACAATGGATACATAGGTATATAATGGATGATGTACATATGAAAGGGGTTTTGACGATTATGTAATATAAATAAAATAAGGATAGAATTTATGAGTCATTAATAAAATATGGCCTACTGAACACCCAGCAAGGATTTGTGTGTGGCATGGTTATTTTGGGAAGGGGATACCTGGATAAATTAGTCTTTGCTACTAGTTTTTTGATGGGGCTTTTATTAATGAACTCATTGTATACCAGTAGAATAAAATGGTAAATATCTGGCAAGTTCCTAGGTTGATCACCAACATTTTGAGCACAGTAAGAAGCCCCACCCCCAAAAAAAAAACATACTCTTAAAATGTGAATTTTGGTTTCCTGTGTTCCCTTTACAGACCTGAATGTACCACAACTCCACCATTATTTATTCTTTTCAGAGTTACTCCCTTTGCTGAGGTTCTACAGCACTCACTAAAAGCGTACTGCTACCCTAGTACCACTCCTAAAATGTGTAATACCACAAAATGTACTCATGTACCCTGCCCTCCCTTGAAATTCTTCTAAAACGGGCCCACATACCTCTACCTAGATTCTAACTCTACCTTCTACCACTCTTTTAACCAACACCCCTTCTCCAATACATTTCCTGAAATGTATACTTACCACTACACCCTCCTAAAGACTATACTTCTGCAAGGGTACATCTAAAAATGTTAAGAGGGGTGCAGGTGTTCAAGTTTAAATTTGGATAGGGAGCAGGGGAGCAAGTACAAATTCTGGGAGAGATGCAGGAAGTACAAGTTCAGATTTTGGGAGGGATGTGGGAGGTACAAGTACAGGTTTTGGGTGGGATGCAGGGTTACAAGTACAAATTTTAAATTTGAACAGGGGAGCAAGTATAAATTCTGGAAGGGATGCAGGAGGTACAAGTTCAGATTTTGGGAGGGATGTGGGAGGTACAAGTACAAATTTTGAGAGGGATGCGGGAGGCATAGGAACAAATTTGGGGATGGTATGGGATTAAAGTACACATTTTGGATGGGTGCAGGAGTTCAAGTATAAATTTTGGGAGGGGTTCACAGGTTCAAATGCAAATTTTGGGAGGGGTACAGGGTTACAAATACAAAGTTTGGGAGTTTTACAGGGGTACAAGTACAAAGTTTGGGAGGGTGCAGGGGTGTAAGCACACATTTTGTGATGGGTGCAGGAGTACAAGTAGAAATTCTTGGGAGGGGTACAGGGGTTCAAATACAACTTTTGAAAGGTTTAAAATGCAAGTACAATTCTGGGGTTAAAGGGTACAAGTACACATTTTGCTAGGGGTGCAGAGGTACAAGCACACATTTTTGGAGGAGTACAGGGAATCAAGTACAAATTTGGGGGTGCAGGGGTTCAAATACAACATTTGTGAGGGGTGCGGGTGTTCAAGTGCAAATTTAGGGAGGGTGTAGGGGTATAATTACAAATTTTGGTTGGGTTTCAGGGGTTCAAGTACACATTTTGGGAGGAGTACGTGGGTTCAAGTACAAAGTTTAGGAGGGGTATAGGGGTACAAGTACACATTTTGTGAGGAGTGCAGGGGTACAAATACAAATTTTGGAAGTGGTACAGGGGTCTAATACAAAGTTTGGGAGGTGTGCATGGGTTCAAGTACAAATTTTGGGGTGCAGGGGTTCCAGTACAAATGTTGGGGTGATGAAAGGATACAAGTTCAAATTTGGGGAACGAGTTTGGGGAAAGTAAAATTTTGGTGAGAGATACAGTGGTGTAAGTGCAAATTTCATGATGGGTGCAGGTGTACAAGTGCAAATTTTTGGGATACAAGTTCATATTTTAGAATGGTTACAGGTATATAAGTCAAATTTTGGGAAGGGTATAAGCACAAATTTGAAGAGGGATGTAAGTAGTGTATATCTGGGAGGAGTGAAGGGGAAATGCACACATATATTGTGTTGTGGGCTAAAGTACTAACTTTGACCAAGGGGTGCAGAAGATGGGGTTCATGTTTGGATGGGAATAGGTGTAAAAATGCAAATTTAGAGAGAGAAGGGGTGCAGTAAAAGGTGTAAATTTTGGGAAAGATGAATAAAGGTCTGTCATTAACAGAGAATAGGGTGGAATTACAAATTAGGAAAAGGTGCAGGACAATAAATATTTTGGAAGAGTTACAAGGGCAGTGGTACAAATTCTGGGAAGAGACCCATTACAGCGAAACTGCATAAATACTGAGTGTGGTAGAACCTCAGCAAATAGGTGACTCAAATAGAACTGCAATTAGATTAGTCAGTCAGGAAAATGGGGAAAAAACTGACACAACCTGATGACATTTGGGCACCCCCTCTCTTGTTTGATATCGTTCCCCAAAGTTCTGCCAATTAGCCTGTGAAAGTTATTAGACATTTAAATAGGATATTTAACACTGTTTGAAGTGGCAACAGATTTTTGCCATTTCATAATCTGATATACTGATCCTCACCTCCCCTGCCTAACACCTGGCTCATCACTGTCCCGTCAGCTACCCTTCCTCCTGACAATGCCATCTCTGGCTGCCACCACCCCCATTACAGAGGCAGCCACCAGTGCCCCTGATACATCTCTCCTTCTGCTACTCCTAAGTCAACCCACTTAGTAATGGAATGTACATTACCTGGTCTGCATCTACATGGAATGTACTGCTCATACTACTATATGAGTTTCACAAATCCTACTATAATGCTGCTGCTTTATTTAACTAACACATATTAAAACATGAGTACCTAAACAAGCATTGTACCACACAGTATAGCACAATATCTTGCTGCTGTTACCTACTTTGCACTTATGTATTTCAAGTGCTCTTAATTAAGCTGTGTACTGCACCTAACAAGCTTTGTACTATGTCTATCATCGTGCTGCTGTATGCCTCTTGCACTTTGTAACTGACAATGATCTGGATCTGTTTATTTCTGTCTTGTCCATGTGAACTTGCCTGTACCATATGTATTGCCCTGTGTTAAACTGATTTGGAACCTTAGTAAAAGAGCCCCCTGGCTCAAAGGTGCAAATCCTAATACTAAATAATTAAAAAATAAATAAATAAATAAATACTGTGTGTATACTAAGTGTATTTATTTTATTTATTTAGTTTTTTTTTGACCGTGTAAGTGCACTAGACAAATTCTGCCTATTTTAGGCACAACCCAGGGGAGTGGGATAGAGATGTATGCCAACTGACCTTGAACCAGATAAAGCTGTTAGTGGTATTTTTTAGTGGATTGGGGGAAATTTGACCAGGGCACCAGGGAAATTCCCCTACTGGCCTGCAGGGGGACTTGCTGCTTTGCAAGCAGGCTAGCATCAGTAGCAGACTGGTGAGTGGAGAGAATGGTTGTGTGTCTCTGTCAGAGCTCTGGTCCTTGGCTTTGACAATGACTGAGCGTAAGGATTGTGGTTTGTGAAATATCAGCATGATCATAGCCAAGAACAGAGATTTGCCTGAGGGAGGCTAGATAAATGAGAATATTATTTCTTCACCATGCATCCAAAAAAGGGAGCAGATTCGGGAAGCTATGGAGATGGAACCAGAGATTTCCCTCAAGAATCAGGTGCAAGGCACTGAGCGGGAGCAAGTGGCTTCTTCAGCTGCTTTTGTGTTAAACGAGGAGGCTTCAACTTCAAAAATGAATCTGAGCACTGTCAACCCATGGCTAGCACCTCAGCTGAGTCAAGCTGATGTAGGTGATACAATCGCGGAAAGAACGCAGAAGTCTTTTCCACTGCTGAAGAGAGAGAGAGAGAGAGAGAGACACTCCATTTGATGCATCGGACTGGTCTAAGGGTGATTCTTTGAAACACGCTGGCTGGATACAGATTGAAGATGGAAAATAGATACCTGATCCAAAATGGACTGATTTCTCACAAGGTGAGCAGCCTGAGCTTAACATTTCTACAGTAAAAACTGGGGGAAATGAACAAGTTACAAATAAACCTCAAGCTGTGCCTTAAATGTCATTAACTCCCCATAAAACATTAGCGATACAAGCTCAAAAGGAACAGAACCTCCACCTTTAACAAATGATAATCTAGGCAGCAACCCTCCGTCTCCAAATCAAGGGAGGAGACAGACTGGGCTGATGTTTTCTGAATTATTTTGAAATAACAAGGTGGATCAGGCCCCAAGAAGGAACACTGCATGTTTAAAGTATAGGGGAGGTGTACAGGAACACCCTGACCAACAGTATGCGGCAAGGAAGATTTGAAAAGAATCTATGGGTTTTCTTGTTTCATAAATCTATGCCTTAATTAACATAAGAGGTGAAGATACATTTGACATTAGTTTTAAAACTTTTACTGGGCTGGATGCTTTTTGGAGAAAATATGAAACATTTGAGACTTTACCTTTATGGACTCCTTTTTGGGCCATCCCACTTACAAAACATCTGTACAAAACTGTAAATATTATGTTTAGAAATGAAGGGGTAAACGTGAGTGATATTTATTTTTGGTTAGAGAAAAAATGTCAGGTCTTCGGACCTCCTGAGGCAATTATTGACGCTGAGGGGATATGGACCGGGAGCTGGAGGTTTAAAGTAAAGTTAAATATGATTGGGAATTAAATCATGCATATCCCGAACAGTTTTTTTCTGGGGAAAGACTGAGGGGTAATCTTCTATCCTAGGCAGCCAAAGGCATGCTACAAATGTGGGAGTGGTAGACATTTGAGCAGTACCTCTGACAGGGTTAGATGTGCACTTTGTGGGGACTATGATTACATTAGTTCTGTGTGCAGAAACCCCTTTAAATGCAACCTTTGCGAGGAACAAGGCCACGCATACCATCAATGCCCTTGGCCAGGATAAAACAAGCTCGGTGGCCTAAACAAAGATAATTTAGTCAATGAGGCCCAGGAAAGATATAGGCCTACTAGACCTGACTCGCCTAGGAGGGAAGAATCTCAGGGACACCCCCCCATCCCGCCTACAGATCGTCACCAAAACACACAAAATGACAACAGGGGAAAAACTGTTTCTGAGCAGGGTGTGAGTAGACAAATGTGTGCTCCATGCACATTAGGGAAGAAGAAACAGAAATGCCCCTAAATTGAGTATCCTTCAAATAAAAGAATTACTAGATCTTCTAGTAAACTTCAAAGCCCTGTAGCCCCAATATCTACTCAGAATTCCTTTCAAATCCTCCAAGATTTAGATGGGGGACTAGAGTCTGAAGTATCTACACTGTCTGGTGTTGTATCAGAGATGGTATGTGAAGATGATTCATCCATGGGTGTAAGAGAAACAAAAAAAAAGAAGGGGGGGAAAAGAAAAAAGGATAAAGAAAACACATGAGCATGACACCACCTTCTAAAAAATGGCCTCTTTAAGACTAGTTTCTTTTAATGTATGCAGTATCAAGAATAGCAGAAAACGATCTGCTTTGCTATCACATTTCAAAACCCTTGTCTTAGATATTTTGCTCTTACAAGAAACTAGGTTTAACTCACTACATGATACAATGCAGGCAAAAAGACAATAGCCTTGGGGACCTTCCTTCTGGTCATTTGGTGAGGATGCTGCAGATGGGTTGGGAATACTTTTTAGGCATCCAGGGGCACATGTTTCAAGATTGGTGTATTTGGTACTAGCGAGAGCTATGATAATTGACTGCAGCTATAAAGGGTTTTCTTTGCGACTCATAAATACGTATGCATCACAAAGTAAAAGTTCAAGAATTAACCTATTCAACCAAATTAAACCATTTTATTTTACTATCAGGTTAGTGATATGGGGGGACATGAATTGCAGCTTGGACATTAAGCTAAAGGACAATATACAAAAAGAAAGTTTATTGAGACACCCATGCCTTAAGAGGTATAATCATTACAGCTAGGATGCAGGACACCTATAGGATGATACATAAGAAAGGAAGTTCAACATACAGAAGGAGTGCTTTCTCCACTAGAATATAATTTTTTTTTATTTCTAAATGCCTGCAAGTAAATAGCTTTCTTTTAAAACATAGTGAATTTTCAGACCGTTGTATCTTACAACATGAGATTCAAATGAAAAATGTTCCCCCTAAATTCCCTTCAGTGGCAAAAAGATGGAAATTAAATTCTTCCTTATTAGGACAGCAAGATATTAAAAATCAGGTAGACAGATTATTTGAATATAGAAAGTCCGTTGCTGACTTATATGATGACTGGTTCACTTGGTGGAATGGCACCAAAAAAGAAATGAAAAAATCATTTCATTGGAGTGGGTAACACACAAAAGAATAATAAATACATACTTTATTTAGAATGTAGAGCCCAACTGTATAAACTCATGTCTCTATCCAATGATTCTGACAGTCGGATGAAAGCTCAAATAAACAACATTAAGGGCAAAATGAGGAAATATTAATATGACAATGCAACCTCATTATATGCTGAAATTAAATATGGGACAATAAACCAGCCTTTTTCAGACTCTTATTAAGCTTGCAAATATAAGACAGAACATAAAGCCATGGAAGGCTTGTATGATAATACAGGGGTTTTAAAACAAACAGATGTTGAACTGTTAGAAATACTTCAAGATAACTTCGCAAGGACTTTAGGGAAAGATTTAATCCCACAATGCACCTGGGATGATCTGGTGTCTTGTCATATCCCAACATTACCCAGAGAGATATTTAAAGAAACTGAAGGCTCAATAACACTGTTGGAGGTACATGAGGCAATTTCTAATTTAGGCCTGGTGTATCACCCTGGGAAGATAGCTTAACAAATGATTTTTAAAGATGAGATTGGGGCCATTTTGGGCACTGTTCCTCATGATTTCATGAACGCCATTATAATTTACCTGTATAAAAGTGGTAATAGGTAAAGTCTTAATAACTGGAGACCAATTAGTCTCCTAAATACCGACTATAAAATTCTATCATACATTCTTTGTAAAAGAAAGCAAAAAGCTGCAGTAGAACTGATTCACCCTATTCAAACATGCTCCATTCCTCAGAGAAATGTACAATAAAACTTAAGGTTATTAAGGGACATATGTGAATATGGCAAACAGGGGAAGTTACAAGGGTTTGTGCTAGCACTAGATCAAGCTAAGGCATTTGATAATGTGTCTTATGTCTTTTTAATGAAAGTATTACAGGAATATGGTTTACCAAAATTTTTGATTGCATGGATTAAACTCCTGTATGAGAAAGCAATAGCTATTCCTTCTGTTAATAATCTTTTGTGGGACCCCATTGTTTTAAAAAGGGGGGTTCAGCAGGGGTGTCCTCTTAGTCCCCAACTATATACTTTCTGTCTAGATCCAATTATAAGAGGTATACTAAGCAATAATAATATCATAGGGATTACACGTGACCCTACCATCCCAGCACAGAAGATTGCTGCATGTGCAGATGCTATTGGCCTAATAGTTAAAGATATATAATGAGGAATAAGAGCTTTAAAACTTTTTGAAGATTTCACGAAATTGACTGGAGCAGGTTTAAACTATGATACAAGTAAAGCTATACAAATCGGTGAAGGACAAAAACTATCAAATATAGGGAAAATACAGGTAATTGATCAGCAACTAAAAATGTGGGGTGTGTTTTGGGGGGAAGGGGAATTTGGCTGCCAGAAACAGGGAACACAAACTTAAAATAGGAGAAAGCAAAGTCTCAAGATGGAAAACCTGGGCATCTGGAAAACAAATGAGAGTTACTATTATAAAGACATTTTTTATTCCAATTTTTTTATACATTTCCTATATATTTCCTATTCCAATTTCTCTAGAAACAAGGCTTTTTAATATTTTCTTTCAAATGATTTGGGGGAGCAGGTTGAATCCTGTCAAAAGGGATTTTACATGTATCTCCATTAAACATGGAGGTTTAGGAATGCTGAACCCATTAGTTTTTTACGATTTTTTTTCTTAACTTCCTCCATAAGTAATCGAGGTGGGCCACAAGCTATATGGGACCCCTGGACAAATGGTCTTTTTCAGCCATTTTTAGAAAAAACGGAGAGAGGATATCCCTAGATTAATGGGAACCACATTAATTCCAGAATGTGCATCTTCAACTGTTAAAAAGTTAAAGGCATGGGGTCTAAGTAAAAATGAGGTATTATTATTACAGAGGAAAGCTTTGTATGCCAAGGTTATGGAAAAAAAATCATGCTTCACAGGTAGATTTTTCCAGATGTTGTCCCACTAAATTAGAGTATGCCTTTAACATTTTAAGAGATTAAAGAATACCAGTTTATACGTGGGATTTACAATGGTTAAGCTGCCATGGCAGATTAGGAGTTAAAGGAAATTTGAAACATAAACTCACTACTGATGAACAATGTTTATGACCAGAATGCAAGGGTCAAGAGAAAACTCTTGAGCATTTTTATATTCTTTGTTCATTTGTGATCCAGTTTTGGACTGATTTGGCAAGTAGATGGAAATGTGGCCAGGTAAAACATATACACTATAAGTGTTTAGTTCTGGGGGAATACACAGGAAATTATAGGAGATACCATCCTAGTACTTTGAATGTTATTTTCTCTTGTATAAAAGACTATATGTAGCAGGCCAGGTGTAAGTTTTCTCTTCAACATGTAAATACACCAACTGTTGTGATTGTGAAACAAATTAAAAATAGTTTAAATCAAATCAAGCAAAAAGGAAAATGCACAGTTTGACAGAGGGAAATTTTCTGATCTGTGGAGAAATATACATTGGTTAGCATAACAAAAACTAAGAAGCAATAATGAATTATATTTTTCTGTTTTCTTTTTCTTTTTCAGTGATGTAAATATAGGACAAAGTGATTATTTGTGAAATGGTGTATTGTTTTAAACTGATGTAATGTATTCTATGCAAATAAAAATTTCCCTACTCTTTTCGAGACGTGCCATGGGATCTTTAACATCCACCTGAATTACCACCAGAATGGGCAGATGGGGCCTTGGTTTAATGTGTCATCTGAAAGATGGCATCTCAGGAGTGCAGCACCCCCCCCCCATACTGTGTTAGTATTGGGATATTAACCCAAGTGCCTGATGTGGGGCTAGAACCCACAGTCTACTGATCTCCCGACCTCAGAGGTGAGTGTGCTACCTGCTGAGCCACTGACACTGAAGATGCCAGGACCTTGAGGAAAATGATGACATCACCACCCACCCAAGATTTTGCCAGCTGGTCTTAAAAAGTTTAAGATCCTTTCTGTGAAATCATCAAATTAGAAAGGCAACAACATAGCATTTTTACATAATAAATTGTAATTCCTGCAGCTTATTTATGTATTTAGAAGTTTGAATAACACCTTTGAGTACAAGTGCTCTTTTTCAAAGGTTTCATGTCAGTCACAAAACAGGTATACACAACATAGGTACACAGGTATCACATCAGAAAATAGCAGAAACAAGCAAACAGGTATACACATCATAATTTCACTGGCTCCAGAGGAGCCTGGTCTAGATACAGACAGTAGAGTTGCAAGCAGAAGTACTGCAGTGTAAAAATCAAGCAGATGACAGTATAGTCATTTGTTTGTATTCGTAATATATAAGGCCTGGTTGTCCTTGCATCATGAAAAAGAGCTGATTTTTAAACTATATTTGCATTTTATCTTTAAAGTTATTGAACTTTTTCCACAAACAGTTTTATTTCTTTATGCACCTCGATTTGACAAGCACGCAACCGTAACGAACAGTCAGGCTGGACCTGACTTTGTTCATTATATTGAGGGAGCACTGTATATATACTATCACATGGCTTTTATTGAGATGCTGATTTAAAATCATTTAAGTCTGGTAGTAACACCAATAATTTAACAAATTAATGTGGATATTCTGTCATTTCTATTGGCTATGACTTAATCATTTTCAGTTTTAATATATAGTGAAAAATTGTAGGTTGGTGTATTTTTCGTTTGTTTGAAAGCTAGTCAATGAGATCTTCAGTTAGTTAACAAACATCATTTTCTAAAGTAAACATTATTGTGACTTTCCGCCTGTTCTATAGGATAGGCTAGTTCTGCCTTTGTCTCCTGAAAAGCTGAACTGAACATTCTGAAAATAGAAACACAGAAATGTGCCAGTAGAGGAAGGCCTTGTGGTTTATCATGTCTGCCCAGTGTGGATGTGCATGCCCTTTAGAGGTTCATCCCAGCTGGCTTCCTTTGTTGCTAGTTTAAAAAAACATTCATTGCATACCTCCTGTGAAATCTGTTGGCATGTCTCGTAGTTAGCCTTTTTTTTTGGCAGAAGTAGTGAATATGGGAGAAGTGAAGGAACAATGGACAACTATTAATGAGGGAACTGAAATAGCGACAAAACTTTGCATAAAATAGGTCAACAAGGACAAGAGGAAAAAGAGACCACTATGCTACTCTAATGAAGTAGAGGAAAAAGTAAGAGAAAAGAAGATGGCATTTAGAAAATACAGACAAACACAGGAGGGGGGAGATAGGGAGAATTACCAGGAAAAGCAAAGGAAGGCAGGGAAGGCTGTTAGGAGAGCTAAGGCAAAAACAGAGGAAAAAATTGCAAATTCGGTAAAAGGAGGGGATAAAACCTTTTATAGATACATAAGTCACAAAATAAAGGCAAAGGGAGGGATAGTAAGACTGAAAGAAGAAGGAGGAGGGGTTGTGTGAAGGAAGATCACCAAAAGGTGGACATACTGAACAAATACTTCTGCTCAGTATTCGCGGGGGGGGGCAGGGAATGGGCCAGCAAAAAAGGACAAAGGCATAACGGAGTGGGAGGTGGACATTAGTCCATTTATTGAGGAGAGGGTCCTTTTATGGAACTAAGAGTGCTAAAAGTGGATAAGGCAATGCAACCAGATGTGGTGCACCCCAGGGTACTGAAGGAACTAAAGGGGGTGCTGGCTGCACCTCTGATGGTCCTATTCAACCTGTCATTAGAAACTGAGGGGATACCTGGGGATTGAAGGAAGTTGGACGTAGTCCTACTATGTAGAAGTTGAAACTAGGAGGAGGCAGACAACTACAGGCCAGTCAGCCTGACTCAGTGGTGGGCAAGGTAATGGAAGCACTACTGGAGGAAAGAGTTGTGGAACACCTGGTAGCCAATGGTTTGCAAGACCTGAGGCAGCATGGGTTCACAGGTGGGAGGTCATGCCAGCTAAACCTCATAGACTTCTTCAACTGGGTAACCAAAGAAGTGGATGGGGGCAGTGGATGTGACCTACCTGGATTCCAGTAAGGCCTTTGACACCATTCCATACAGAAGGCAGATAAACAAGCTGGGGAGCCTAGGAGCTGTTACTAAAGTAATGAAATGGGTGAAGAGTTGGCTAGACAACAGGACTCATAGGGCAGTGATAAATGGCATACACTCTGAGGTAGGCAGAGTGACCAGTGGGGTGCCACAAGGATCAGTTCTGGGCTCAGTCCTCTTTAATGTCTTTATCAGTGACATTGCAGAGGGCTTAGAAGAGAAACTTTGTCTGTGTGCAAGCCTTGCATAGGCTTTGAAACAAAGTGGACAAGCCGGTGGGGGGGGGAGTGGATAGAATGAGGAGAGATCTAAAAAAGCTGGAGGATAGGTCAAGGGATGATGGCAGCTGTGTTTCAACACTTGAAAGTCCAAAATTATGCACATGGGGCACAGGAATCCAGGGGTAACATACCAACTGGGTGGGAGGCAGTAGCAAATTCAAATCAGGAAAGGGATCTAAGGGTAATCATTTCTGATTACCTGAAGGTTGTTAAACAATGTGATAAGGCAGCAGGGAAGGCTAGCAGGATGTTGGAATGTATAGGCAGGAGCATCACCAGCAGAAGGAGGGACGTAATGGTTCCACTGTATAGATCACTGGTGAGACCACACCTAGAATACTATGTCCACTTTTGGAGGCCCCATCTTCAAAAGGACATAAACAGGGTGGAGACAGTTCAGAGGAGGGCAACCAAAATGGTGTGGGGACTGCAAGAAAAATCCTATAAAGAATTAAGGATTAAGAAATTAAATATGTACTCCCTCGAAGAAAGGAGGGAAAGGGGGATATGATTGAAACATACAAATACCTCACAGGGAAAAACAAGGTACAGGAGGGTACCATTTTCCAAAGAAAAATAAGCTCAAGGACGAGGGGGCACAATATGAAGTTGGAGGGAAGGTTCAGAGGAAATGTAAGGATGTACTTCTTCAGAGAGAAGGTGGTGGATAAGTGGAACAGTCTACTGGCGGAGGTGGTGGGGGTAGAAACAGTTACAGCATTCAAGAGAGATGGGATAGACACAAAGGGATCTTGGAAGTTAAGGTGGGGGGAGACCTTAGGCCAGTTAGGGCCTGCAGTGTCACAGTAGGTAGGGAAAACAGGGCAGACTTGATGGGCCCAGCGGCCCTTATCTACTGACACCTTTTATGTTTTATGTTTCTATATTTCTATCTGATATCCTTTTTTGGTAAATATTAATAAAATGCTAATGGTGTGATAATGTCAAACCTTGTCTTCTTTTAAATCCTTGTCCTTTTCCAATAGTATCATTGCTGGAGTTTAGGAAAACATCCACACCCACACCCATATAGTCCAGCCTCTTATTGTGGATTAGTGCCCTCCAACTACATAACAAATGGTGAAAACTAAAAAGGCCACTTGCAATGATGGTGGTGCCACTGGTGATAACTACTGGGACCAGAAACAAGAGTTTGAGCAGTCCCTGCACACCTGTTAATGTGATTTTCTAATAAACTGCACTTTATATCAAGATATTTGTGAGTACAGTATCTGGTTGTAGTCGTGTGCATTGCATTGGTGCGTGCACAGTTTTTGTACTTTGAATAGCTTGACTGTATGGACAGTTACATTGTTCAAAAAACATGCATTTACAGTGGATTAAGGACTGTAAACAAACACCTTTTTGTGGTGACACTAACACTAATACAATGGACAGACATTTTTAATTTTTTTAACTGTAGATAGGAAGATGTGACTGTTCTATTCAACAAACTCTGGTCAGAGCCAATATGGTTGTGGAAAGCTTTTAGGAGCTACAAGAGTGTTGAAAAGAATATGCAGTGCTCTCAAAACACCAGAGTCAGACATAAAGGATACTGCAGTGATTGTAGAACTGCTCATGTGTGATACTCACATATGCAAAGTTTGCCCCGAGTCAGCCGGGCATAACATGACAGTGCTGACATGACTACGTATACGCAATACTCACATATGTGCAGTTTAAGTTAGTGCTGCCATGTTGCACACTGTAGCCGTCAGTATGTGAGCAAAGCTATCCTGTGTCAGTAAATTGCATGCAGACATAAATATGCGTAAAAGTACGACCTCACTGAAAATGAGATACTGCATCTCAGCCAGGCTAACCTGTATCAGTGCATTGTGAAAATGGGTAAAATTGGGACCTCCCTGAAAATGAGATACTGCATCTCAGCAAACCTATCCTGTGTCAGTACATTGTCAAAATGGATAAAAGTATGAACCCACTGAATATGAGATACTGCATCTCAGTCAGGCTATCCTGTGTCAGTACATTGTAACAGGGATGTAATACCATCAAGAAGTTCTGGGGACATGTGAACCTTCAGAACAAGTTTGAGAAATTCCAACATTTTTCCAGAGCCTCTGTGATATGTTGCAGGTGAGTTTTACTATTTAAAATAATGAAGAACACATAAAACAGCCTTAATATTTGTTATTGTTATTTTACTGACAGGCATAATGAAGTCAGTTGTGTACATATATTGATTTGACCATACAGAAAAATGTACAGGAGTTTTGTCCCAGTTTTACATGGAAAATACAGGGAAAAGGAGGGTACCCTACAAGGAAATGATTTGTTCAATTTGACATATTCTTTGTACATTTCATCAGTTGCTACAAGTATGTCAATATGAGATCAATCATTTTTTTCTGCTGTAACATTTATTGTATCTTGACTGAAAGACAGCCTTGTAAAATCTCAAGCCAGACCGCACTTATATGAGAATAAGGCACTTGTAAAACAACCCCTCCTATTCCCTGATGTACGCAGATCAGCAGATCAGAAGAAAGCATATAAGGGGCTTTTACACACAGGTTTTCCAAACAAAATATGCTGTACCTGTGTGGCGCAGTCATAGTCCATTTCATTCACTACTCTCTTTACTTCCCGTGAGTGTTCCAGAATTACTGCTTCTCTATTGGAATGTTTTGCATTCCAGAATCCTCAAGATTCAACTGGGACAACCGTTATGCATGATCTCTTCTCACTCTCAAAATGGAATGGCCATTTTACACTGTGGGTAACAACGGAAGAAATCGGGATGAACCATGGCTAAAAGGGAACGTGGTTTGGGCAACCATTCACTGAGGAAATGGATAACATTCATTTTACATGCAATGGAAACACCGGTAGAATGCTTCTGATTTGCAAATTCTGTAACAGAAACTGTAGTGTAAAAGTGCCTATAGTTTTCAATGCTTACTATCTGTATTTTATTTTAAGGTTGTGATGGTGTAAGACAGTCCTCTCATGGCACTCACATGGGACACAATTCCAGCATGGCATACTGCTGCGTAAAACGAGATATGCCAAACCCTATGGTGTATCATGTGACTTGTACCAAGTGTTACGCTAGCCCAAATTCCAAGAGGTGCCTTGTGCCATGTTGGCTGTGGGCTACTTCAGCCATGGGTTACACCACCCACTACACCACAACCTGCAACGACAAGGTGCAGGGGTGGGTTACAGCAGCAGCTGTGCCCTATTCCAAGAAGGCAGCTGCCATAACCCACTGCCACGATTCCAGGAGCCGCAGTGGCAGAGTGAACTTAGAGCAGCTTGGAGCTGCTCTAAGGGGCATCTGACGGTGCTAGCCATCAGATGCCTACTCCGCAGTGCCATGGCAGTGGCACCACTGTGCTCCCCATGCCCCCTCAAACACATCTATGGTCCCCACCCCCTCAAATGTTGGGGGCCCCTTGGGGTCCTTTCTCCATTGTGCTCCCCCAGACTCCTGTGACACCTGTCCTGCCCCATGCCCCCTGGTGCGTGCCATGGTGTTCTGGGGTGGGGGGCTCAGGGGGGTCTGTCTGTAGTGGGCTGCGTCTTGTGACATGTGGGGCTATTACACCATGCCTGTGGTGTTAGCCTCTGTATGGTGCAACCTGCATGTCATAAGTGATGGGATCCTACCGCACTTGGAATGCAGAGCAGGGTCATTGTCTTAGTAGCGAATGTCACAACTCGCATATGCTGGTGAGTTGCAACATTCATCCTGGAATCAGGCCCACAATGTGAAGTATTACCAGTGGTCTATATTTGTGCATGGAACATAATACATATAATATTATTTCATTCAAAAGAAAAAAAAGGTATTTCTCTGTGCTGCTCTGCTCTTACCGTGAGACAGCTGTAACATGTTGTGAGAGAGAAGTAGATCAAAGTCTTCCTTTGCACAGATGTACATGAATACAGGCACAATACCACATTCAGTGCATTAGGGCCACACAAAGTGTTTTTGAGTGACTTAGCATGACTCTTTGCACCTTGCAAATTACCGCCCAGGAAAAGGTAGTCTTAACTCTGGACAAACTAGCTTTGTGTGACTTTGCGGCTTTGTGCTGCTTTGCACAACTTTGCATGACATAGAACCATGGTTTATTGAACTCTATAATTCACAAGTGTGAATTGCAGAGTTTGCAAGGGTCTGCCAGTGGTGATTTATTTACCGTAACCAATACATATTAAACATAGAAAGAAACCAGATATGGAAGAAACATGCTGCACACAGATGGCACCTCCTATGTTGCCATCATCTGCCACTGTCCCAAGCC
Source organism: Neoceratodus forsteri (assembly GCA_016271365.2). Classification (NCBI taxonomy): domain Eukaryota; kingdom Metazoa; phylum Chordata; order Ceratodontiformes; family Ceratodontidae; genus Neoceratodus; species Neoceratodus forsteri. The sequence continues at coordinate 1,346,064,336 of CM057458.1, read as the reverse complement.
ATGTCAGGCATTAAGTGGTGACTCAACACCTAGTGAACACCATGGAAGTGTGTCCATACAGCACACACCTGCAGACCTCCCTTTGGCGAACACCAACAGAATCCAGCACACACATGCAGCTCTGGGGGCATGGAGGGTGTTGAAGGGAGGGTGTACAGGTGGCCAGTCTGCACCACATACTGCGCACTGCCACAATGCTGGGACAAGCCATGCAGTGAAAATAGTCCAGTGTAGGAAATACTCCAACACAAGTGTGCCTGCCTGATGGTATGTGCCCCCAGCCACATACTGCACATCTGTACAGACACCACAGCACACACAGCCAGCCATGTATATGTCATTGTAAGTATCCCATGCCAGTGGTGCAGTGTCTGTGGGTTGCACAACAGCACAACAGTAATGTCCACTGTCAGTACACACCTGCAAGATGGGCCTGTCACTGTGTAAAGTGCAGCAGCCATTGATTCCCTACACACCATAGACATTGCTATGTCCCTCACACTACTGCCCCCTTGTTACTGTAGTGTCTGCTGTGCACTTTAGCAGGAACTACAGTTTGACTATTGCATGCAACATCACCACCTTTGCTGTGTTGTGAAGTTCCCTGGGGCACAATATTCTATGCGGTTCTGTACAAATGTAGCATGCAGCTACTACACTGCACTTCCAGACTGACCTACAGGTGGAGCTGTGGGCAGACCCAGCCAGCCCTTGTACTTCCAGACTGACCTACAGGTGGAGCTGTGGGACCCTGCAATACTACTGGGAAAACTACATGCAAATCATGACATAATGAAATGCTAATCTGGATGTTTGCCCACAGACTGCCTAAGTAGGCTCATTTGCATGTCACTTTCTAATATAGCAAATTTTTGCCATGGGCAAACGTGATAGTGTTGGGCAAATGGCTTAGTACCATGCAAAACCTGTTCAAATGTGTTTGTGCCATGCAAACATTCCAGAGACCTGGTACATTTCTGCCGAATTTCATATGCGCTGGAGCTTGCAACTTTCAGGAATCTACTCCTTTGCTAGCACATGCATTAGCCGCATAGTTCACCTCTACGTTTCTTCACATCACTGCGCACTGGGCTGCTGTTGTGGTTTGCACTTCATGGTTGCTGTATTCAGAGCTATCTTATTTCCCGGGCTATTTTTTCACTGCACTCCCAGCTCAGTTTGCCCAGCTTCCTTAGCAAGCTATATTCAGCAGGTTTAGCACCAGGGCTATCCCTTTTGAACATAGCGGGCTATTGGTTACAGGCTAATTCAGCATGCTGGGCCGTGGTATTTTAGCCCCAGGGCAAAGTTTTGTTTATCTGGCCCCAGATGTTATTTATGTTAGAAGCATTTAACACTTCTTGAGACAGCAAAGTACCTCTTGTGTATGCAATAGAACTTAATTAACTTTGTCATGCTAGACAGCTCTTATGTTTCTCAGGCTTGCTAGACATGTAAGGGGGCTGGAATCCTTATCTTAGATACTACAGTATATTATTTATGTTAAAAGTACTTGACAGGGCTTGAGTTCCAGAAACCCAGCAGAGAGACAGGAGTATTTTATTCAACTGGGTAATGATTTTCAGTTGTTCTTTGTGGAAGGATACACTGAAAAGTACTAAAATGTGCTTCGGTATCCCATTTTTCCAGCTACAGACAGCAAGATGGCTGTAGTTTCCACCCACAGCCATAATAAGGAAAGAAGTAGCCCAGGTAACTAATGGCCTGTGAGTCTAAACTGACTTGTTAAAAAATATGCTTGGAATCATTATCAAGGATCAGTTTGCATAGTATCTGGACAGATTACAGCTGTGTAGTGAATCAGCATGGGTTTATCTAAGGGAGAGCATATCAGTCAAAATTCTTTATCTTCATTCAGGAATTAAGAAAGGAACTAAACAAGTACATGACAGTTGATTGAATATACTTAGATTTTAATATACACTTTGTCATGTTCCTCATCCAAAGTTATTTCAAAGTTGACAAATTAGGACTTTAAGGAAATATTGCACAATGGACAACTGCTTGAGCAATAGGGCTCAGCAGGTTGCGATGCATTGGACAACATCAGATGAGAAAGTAATCACCAATGTGTTTCCCCAGGGTTGGTGTGGGATCCTCCTATTCAATAATGTTACTGATGACTTGGTGTATGAGGTCTCATGTAAGGTAATTAAATTTATAAATGACAAAACTAATGAGGGTGGCAGATGCCTGGGCAGAGAATGACAGTCTCCCAAGAAACTAATATGCACCAGCCAGTGGACCAATAGTGTAAGTGGCAAACAAAATCCAACGCACAATATATACAGTAACTGCAAAGTCCTTTACTTAGGGCAAAACAATTCTGGTTCAGATTTTGTTAGACTAGTAAACAACTAGAAGCAACAGACTGTGAAAAGAGCCTAAGGATTATCCTTGGTGGACCCTGATACTTGATGTGTTGCACAAGGGAAAACACAGAAAAAAAACTGTGAAAGCAACATGAGTCTAAAAACCAATAGTACTGAGAGGCATCAAGCTGTCCAAAAGCAGAATCAGGAGCCCACAGGAAATGAGATATAGTATCTCAGCTAGTCTATTCTGTTTAAATAAACTTCTTGTGATTAACTTTGCCCACAGTATATGAAAAGCACAAAATAATTGTAAACGCTATAGCATTCTATAGTTCACATACTACATGTGTTTCGTTAACGTACCAAAGCTATTGAGACAATTCAATTCTTCTCATTTTATCACAATTTCTTTAATCTCTTCAAATTTTCATTTAAAGATTTTTTTCCATGTAATACTGACTCAATTTCCTGGATTACAGGACCATCAGCAACATAGGACAACAGTGAGCAAACAATGCCAGCCACACACAAGACCAAGACCAAGACCAAGACAGTGCATTACAAAACAGTGTAATTGTTCTTTCAATAAAGCACCCAGCCCACTACAGACCAATGTATGACACATCCATTACCGTTGATGTACAATGCTTCAGAGGCAGTGTAACAGAAATGACGTTCATAATGTGGGAGTATATAGAATGCATAATTGATACAAGAAGATGGATAATTTCTAAATTGTTTGGTGTTGCAAATGTTTTTCTGGCACAGCCATGCATTTTAGAGCCTGAAACCCAGTGCAAAGCATCATGGGTATGCAAATTCTTGTGCAGAGAGTGGAGGTAAACTAAACTAAAAGCGTCTCACATAAATGAAAATTCTATACTATTCTACAGTCTGTGCCCTACAAGTATTTAATCAAAGTATGAAAAGTATTGAGAGTTACTCGATCAATCCATCTTACTTTTCATTTTTTTTCCTCTTTTCCAGTTCTTGGCTTGTAAGACCATACTGACTGTTTATTTGTCTTATCACAAATGGAGGACAACAGTGAGCAATCAACTTTAATTGTGCCCAGTCAGACAGGACCTAGGTAATGTCATGTAATGCAATCATCCTTACAGCAAAGCATTCACTACTCTACTGATCAATGTATGAGATACCCATTACAGTCAATGTAATATGCCTGAACAGCTGCCAAACAAAAATCAGCTTGCAAGAAGGGTAGTATGTACTGTAGATTGCAGAAACAATACATAAAGTCATACAACTTTCAATTGGTTTGGTCTGTGTAAATCTCGCTAAAGCATGCGCATGAATATTAAACCTCACAACTTCTGTGACAACATCATGGGTATGAAAATCCTTGTGTGTGTTTTGTGTGTTGTTGGGGGGTAAACTGTATGGGAAATGTCTTAACTGGCACAACATTCTGCTGACCATGTCACTACTCAGGCCTCACAACAGCCAACACACACATACAAACACACTGGGTTGGGTGAATATCATATTTGAAATACGCAGCCAAATATTCATATTTGGAGTCCCAAATATTCGGTACTCGTATTTGTTTTTTGGGTGCAGGGGCAAAGAAAAAGAAAACAACTCCCACCATATATACAGTACCCCCATCCCCCCACCCTCTGTTGGAATCCATCCCACCTTCCTCCCCTCCTACACCCGCAATGTTTTATTAAATGACCTTTATTAAAAAAAAGCTCCCACGATGGGTGGCTGGCACAGCCCACTCACTTCCATGACCAGATGCCATCTTTCAGCACTTAATTCCACTAAATGAAATGTATCCCACCCCCCATCCTGGCAGCAACCTCTCAGCTTACTGTGCTATTCTTGCCAGATATTTGAACTAAATAAAATAAGTCTGTCAATCAACAAATAAATAATATTTAAGAGGTGTACTTATTTGCAGACAGTGCAGCTTTGTCTTTATTCTGGGGGTATGGATGTACTCTATTGAGGAAAAATGTATTTAGAACAATGGGATCAAAGTCAGAAAGCCCTCTTCTTCTAAGATGTGATGTGGGGTCTTTTACATTTACAGGTTAGATTCCCAAGCCCATCAGAAATACATTAAGAATTAATGGTGACCTCCTTTAATGCACATTTCAGAGACAAGTTTCAAACACCAAAATAACCAGGTTACCCGGTTATTATGGCATTTTCCTTTAACCTTCCCATTAGTCACATTCATCAAGCTACCTCATTGGTTCCTGGTGTGTGTGTGTGTGTGTGTGCTAAACAGTTCTGCAAAGATGGCGGCTCCATTTGTTGCTTAGCGACAAGCCTCTACAGAAACTGATACTTTCACTTATGGTAAGACTCTCTTTTTTATGTTATTATTTTTTATTTGAATTGATATGGTTGATGCTACTGTTACAATTTTTAAATTGTATCTAGTTGATACTGCTAGGCTTCAGTTTCGAGAAACCATGAGTCTGACCCAGCACAACCACCAATGAGACAGTGCCTGCTATGCCTGACTTCTAAACCACGACTTAACTGTAGTTCAACACTTTTATTTTTTTTTAAAAACTAAACAATGTCCTTACTGGAAAGGAAGTGAGAGTGTGTGTGTGTGTGTGTGTGTGTGTGTGTGTGTGTGCGTGAGCTCGACAGAATTCCCTGCACCAGCATTGAATTGTACAAGTGTCTCTGATCATAATTTTTAAAGGATTCATAGGCTGCCTGCAAGTCCAATAGTGTTAGGCATGTTGTCTTGTATTCTTGTAGTTAATGTTAGTCAAATTCCACCAGTTCCCTTCCGTTCATGACATCATCTAGAGTATTTTTAAACTGGGCAATACTGGTTCTATAAACAACATTCCCCTGTAAGCTATTCCAAATTGGAACTACCCTCTGATTCAGCCAGCCTCCACTTTTGTTACTTTTGTATTTATCTCCTTTAAATAGTAGCCCATGTCCTCGAATGTCTCTGCTATTATCCTTGGCAGTAACCCCCATACATTCCCATAGATCCAGATTACCAAATGCCATGTAGACCATGCAAAGATCACCTCTCAGATGCCTGTACCTCAGTGAGCACAAACACAATTCCCTCAATCTCTCCTTATAGGGCCTGTCACTAATATCAGAGAGCAGCCTGCCTCTGAACCCTGTCAAAGATGTTCATCCCTTCTTTTTACTGAAGGGCCCAGAGCTGCACACAGTAGTCCATGTGCGGCCTCACCAGAGCAGTATACAGGGGCAGAACCACCTCCATCTCCCTACTTCTAATGTTTCTTGTTTTGCATCCAAGTATCCTGTTACTCTTTTAAACAACATTTCTACAATGTCAATGAAATTTAAGCTGATCTATTATTAAAACCCCCAAGTCCACTTCCTTACTTATAGATGATATTTCTTTTCCATTAAGATAGTACTTGCCTTATTATTGTTCATCCAGAACTGCATGACCCTGCATTTATATGTGTTAAATATAAGTTTGTTGTCATTATTTACTTCCCCTTGTAGGTTATTGATTTCCTCATCATTATTAACAATTGCACCAACTTTGGTGTTGTTGGCAACCTTGCACAGCCATGCCTTGTTTGAACAAGTCATGGAGCACACAAAAATATTGAAAAACACCAGTTCTAAAACTGACCCCTGAGGTACTCTACTCATCACATCTGCCCAGCTGGAATAGTGCCCCCTCAAGCACACCCTCTGCCTCCTGTTTTCCAGCCAAGAACAAACCCAGCTAATAATATTACAGTTAATCTGAAACTGATTTGGGGTGTTTCTGCCAACTTATTATGCAAGATCATGTCGAAGACCTTGGCAAAGTCCAAATATATAACATCAATCAGCAAAGACAGTGAAGGAATCCAAAAATGCATGGAACGGGCACACAGAAATACTAGAAACAGGAAAGGGCGGAAAAGCCACAGATCAGCTACAGCCTCCAACATAAGAAAAAGTAGAAAGAAATGAGCAGACTAGATAGGCTAGGCGGTCCTTATCTGCTGACAGTTTCTATGTATCTATGTAACCGCAAAACCGGAATCCAGGGTTGCACCAACTGGTTCAAAAAAATGTAACAGATTTGTCAAAGAAGACCTGCCTTTCCTAAAACCATGTTGTTCTGTATCCTTATGCCTTGTTAACTTTAGGAACTATTCTAACTCCTCTTTAATTATGGCTTATAAAATCCTGCCAACTGCAGAAATAAGGCTAATCAGTCTATAGTTACCACTTTCTTGCAAATTGGTACAACATTTGCAACCCTCCAATCATCAACCACCCTGCCTTCATCCAATGGTCTTTGAAAAATAAACTCCAAGGGATCAGCACTCACCTCCACCACTTCCTTTAGAAACATAAGGTGGAGCCCGTTAAGGCCTGGAGACTTTGTGGGGTCCAGCCCCTGAAACCTGCTCTGAACTGCCAGAGCTGTAACTGTGATGTTATTCATTTTCTGTCACTTCCCTTCTTTCTACCACATACCCTCTATTCTGCTGCATACTTACAAAGAATGTATTAAAAATCTCAGTCATACAACTACAATTGGATATTGTCACATCATCCTTGATAAGCGGGCCCACTTGAATTTTTGTTTTTCTTAGACTCCCAACATAATTGTGAAATAATTTCTTATTAGCCCCAGTTCTGCTTGCCAGTCTCTTTTCAAATTCCTTTTTGGCCCTTTGGATTTATTTCATACTTTGTCTTATTTTGATCTTATAATTTTACTGTGAACTTGGTGTCCCATGTGCCTTGGCCTGCGCTTAAGCTGTTTTCTTAGGCTTTATAACCTTTTTAATTGCTTTTGTGAACCACATGGGAATTTTACCCCCTTTATCATACTTTTTTTAAGTGGAACAAACTCCTCCACTCTATAGGTCAACTTAGTCTTAAATATGCCCCACATATTGTCCAGATTTTGCCCTTCAAAATTGTTCCATCAGTTCCAGTCTTCCAAATATTGTATAATGCCCTCATAGTTGACATTATTGTAGAATCTTATTTTTGTAATACCCAGTTGTTTTGTTCTTTAAATATTTAGTGAGAATTGAACGATACTATGATCACTTCCTGCTAATGGTTGCCCAGTAATACTCATATATATATATATATATACTGTATATACATTTTATTTTATTTTATTTATTTACTGTATAATTGGAATTACAATCCTTTGAGTCATAGACTCTTTTGCAAAGATTCCACATTGTTTACAGGGGGTGGAGGGAGAACAAAGTACAAGGATGACAGACGGAATGAGCAATTATATACAGGTTTCAGTATAGACAATATTTATACAATGGCTCCACGGTGGTTACAGGGGGTGGAGGGACACAAGACAGTATAAAACAATAAAAAGAAGTACATTTTTATATACACTTAGATGTTTTATAGGTTACAGAATTGACATGGCAGTTGAGAGGCGTTTTGAAAGCATTTAGGAGGCATACATGTGAGCCCAAGACAGAGCTAATGCGGAGGGCGGTTCGTAGGGTGTAGGAAGTCCCAGAGTCAGTTAAGGGGATGAGGGAGGAGAGTGAGCAGGCCTTATAGGCATTCACATTGAGCGTTTTCAAAGAGGTGTGTTCGAAGGCCAGTTTTGCAAAATGAGATGCTCTGGGCCTGGGAGACAGTAGAGGGAAGGGTGTTGAACCATTTGGGGGCACGGTAGTGGAAGGATCTCTGCCCTAGTGACATTCGACATGGGGGGACAGTGAAGGATGAGGTAGCTGAGAGTCTGGTAATCCGCCTGTGAGGCGCAGAGCTGACGATGGGGAGTAGACCAGCTGGAGTAAGCTGGAGGTGGATTTTTTTTGCTAAGATGCAGGTTTGATATTTGAGTCTTTGATGGAAATTAAGCCAACCAGTTAGTGTGTACAGATCGCAGGTGTGGGTGAGTCTGTCACAGCCAGTAACGAGGTGGCAGGCTTTATTAAGCGCCGTGATTATGCTACTTAGGTGGAGTTGTCAGCAGCACAGAGATAACAACCTGCATCGAGCAAGGAGGATGGAGGAGGTGACAGCTATCTGCATGGCTTGGGCAGGCAGGCTATTTTGATCCTGTAGAGGGTACCAATTCTGGAGTTGATCGCTGATGAGAGGAGGCGTACATGTCTGTGGTAGGAGAGGGAGGTATCTAAGGTGACACCTAAGTATTTTAAATTAGTAACTTGTTCCAGATGGGTACCATCCAAGTTTGTAATATGCAGTGTCATCTGGCTGTGTGGGCTTTGGTGATGTACAAAGGTCATGGACTTAGTTTTGGAATAGTTAATGATCAGGCGGTGATCAGCGAACCAGTTCTCCAGCTCGCTGACAAACCCCTGAAGGATGAGCTGGAGGGTGTCTGGCAGTGGGTGTTGCCAGTAAAGAACATCATCATCAGCATAAAGCAAGAGATGACTGCTGCAAGCTTTGGGGAGTGAGTTAAGGAAGAGTGTGAAAAGCAATTGACCCTTGCGGAATGCCAGAGCAAACAGATTTGGGGGTGGAGATGGTGGAGTTGATTCTTATTTGCTGAGAGTGATGCAAGAGGTAGTCCTTGAACCAGGCTGAGACCTCAGAGGCCACATTTAGTTGTGGCAGGACTTGGATGAGTAAATCGTGATTGACCGTGTCAAATGCCTTTGTTAAGTCAACATAGATGGCCCCGGCAATAGACTCTTGGTCTAGGGCCCCATGGATGAATGTTGTTAGTTCAGTGAGAGCCGTGATGGTGCTGTGGCCAGCTCAGAACCCATGTTGTTCCTTACTTAGGAGGTTGTGTCTCAATAAGGTGCTCAGTTAGCTGGTCTGAGACTATTTTTTCTAGCACTTTGGAGAGAGGAGGGAGTATTGAGATTGGCTTATAATTACTGGTGCGGGTGGGGTCGCCATTCTTTAAGATAGGAGTGATCAAGGCTTTTTTCCAGGTAGAGGGGAACTGGCCAAGGCAGAGTGAGAGGTTAAGAATTTTTGTGAGATGGGGTAGTGTGACATCGAGGGTAAGCCTAATGAGTTTTAGGTCCAGGGAGTCATTGCTGTAGTGAGTGTTAGCGATAGCTTTGGAGATATAGCGTTTGGCCAGGTTGCCGGGAATGGTTCAGAGCCAGAAAGGGGTGGGAGGTCTATACTCGCTGAAATAGGTGTGGGGTTTTTTTGGGAAGATGGAAGAAATTTGGTGGGAGGATATGTGAGAGGTCAGAGAAGTAGCCGTTGAGGGCTTCAGCGATTTTAGCTGGATCTTGGGTAATGTCCCCATTCACATTGAGTTGGGTAGGGGTGGGGGAGCGAGTTTTGCCACTGATTTCCTGTATGTTGCTCCAGAATTTTTTTCTGTCTCCCCAGGAGGTGGAAAGGTTATGCTGGTAGTATTCAGCTTTTGCCCTGCATGTGGCCCAGGTGCATTCATTATGCGCTTCCCTATATAGTTGTCTGTCCTTAGTGCACTGGGTGTCTATGGCCTTGTGCCAAAGGTTGTCCCTGTGTTGCAAAAGGTTTATAAGGGAAGGTGTGATCCAGGGGGTAGTCCTGGTTTTCACCACCTGCTTTGTGAGGGGGGAAAATATATCACAGGCTTTGTTAAAAGTAGTTATAAAGTGGGTGAGGGCGGTATCCACTGTCTGTGCGTTATATAAGGGTAGCCAGTTGCTATTTGCAAGGTATTCTTTGAGGCGGTTAAGGCCTCCTTTTTTGAGCTTTCGATGCCATGTGGTGGTAGGTGGTGCTGGGGGTAGTTTACCTGACCACCAGCAGATAACCGGGGAGTGGTCACTGATAGCATCAGGGAGCACTGTGGCACGGGTGATGTTATGTGGTCTGTTAGTAAAAATAAGGTCTAATAGTGTGGAGGTCCCAGTTCTTGTGTCACACCTTGTTGGGGAAGTAACAATTTGGGTGAGGTCCATAGCCTGTGCTGCGTCTTTGAAGGTGGAGGAGGATGAGGATAGCCAATCAATGTTGAAGTCGCCCATTAATATGGATTTGTTAGTATTTGGGAGGTAAGAGATAGTGTATAGGATGGATTCATATGCAAGTTTCTGGTTTCTCGGGGGGGGGGATATAGGCTGAGGTGACGTGGTTAGTTTTAGTGCCCAGACTAATTTTGAATGTAAGTGTCTGTGCCCCATGTTCTGGGGGGTCCATGACTGTGGCACCAAGTGTTGATTTAACAAATATTGTGCAGCCACCCCCATGCTTATCTGATCTATCTGCCCTAAAAAGGTTATAGTTACTTAGGGAGACTGCATCATTGGGGATTTTTTTGGATAGCCAGGTTTCTGAGAGGGCTAGAATGTCAGGAGCATGTTGGGCAATCCAACCTTGAAGTAGCGTGTGTTTTTTAGGAAGGCTACAATTATTAATTGATGCCAGCAGCAGTCTTCCCTGAGGTTTGATTGGGGCAGGGGGGTTTGTGATGGGGGGTCCAGGGTTGGGGTGAATATTTCCGGATAGCAGGAGTAGGAGTAATGTCTGCCTTAGTAGAGAAAGCCTGCAATGCTTGGGGGGCCCAAGCTGGGAATGATAGGGTGACTGTTTTATTTTTTTGTTGTGGGCGGGTACTGGTAGACAAGAGATGACGAAGGGAAGCAGGGAGGTTGCAGGGGGGGGAACCAACGTTGTGTCTTCATGGGTGGAGGGGGGCTGAGGTGCAGGCTGGAGCAGGGCAGAGGTACAGTGTTGACCCATTTGTAAAGAGGGTGTAAGTGCAGGAGTATGAGAGAGAAGGTAAATTAGGACAAATTGACATTGGCATGCGGCGAAGGGGGTGTCTACGCCAGCCAATGTCTGAGATAGGTGAAGGAATAGGATAGGTGGTGAAGTCATCAGGTGGAGGAGCCATGGGGGGGGTTGCAGAGCAAGGAGAGTGATCCTGCTGGTCAGCAATGTTGTGATTAGTAGGAGATGCATAGTGAGTTTATTCCAAGAGAGAATGTGAGACAGTGGCCTCTAGGGATGGAACTGTATAACCTGCAGCTGGAAAAGTGGGCTGATAGGTTATTTCACTCTGTCACCTGACTTGCAGAGGGTATAAGTTCAGAAGCCGACCAAGGGTGGTGGTGGGGGCGGTGGGGAGCCGAATGTGTAGTGTTCGGCGGGGCTCAGCCTGTGCCGAAACTCACAGGGCAAGGCAGCTGCTTTTCTGCTGGGGAGGTGAGCGGCAAGGCTAGGGGCTGGCGGCCATTTGAAAAAGGTGCCACACAGCAACGGATTCCTTGTAGGTGAGCAGCAAATTACCTGGCTCAGCGTGCTGTGCTTTTCTTTTGGCAGGAAGGGCTTCTCAGCTGGCCCTCACGACCTCTGGTGTTCTCAGGGGAGGGTGGTGGTGGTCTGCGAAGAAAATGGAGAAGACAAAGGGTTTAAGTAGGCAGAGGGGAGGGTAAAATGATTAAGTAGCAAGGCAGGCTGGGAGTTGGGTGGGGGGAGATGAACAAAGGAGCTGGGGCTACTGATCAAATTACAGTCCTGAGAGCTGTTGCAGCGACTGGAGGTTTCAATGTCACAAGCACACTAAAGAATCCCTCTAAAACCCACACAGAAACTGCCCAACTTCACTTAATCTAAAAACAATCCCACTGTAAAAGCAAACAAATTCTTGGTAGTCCCAAACGAGTTACAGGCAGGGGACAAAATCGTGCACAGAGGCTGGATTTAAATCAGACACTGGCCCTTCAGGCTGCTCAGGAGCTTCAGTTCGTTAATATATTTTTTTTCAGAAGAAGACGTGCATGTTTGTGCCCAACAGAAGGGCTGGCCACTAAGTTCACAGTTCGGCTCCATTTGAGCTCAGGCCAAACTGCTGGGAGCAGCTGCTTTTCTGCTGGGGAGACGAGCGGCAAGGCTGGGGGCTGGTGGCCATTTGAAAAAGGCACCACACAGCAATGGATTCCTTGTAGGTGAGCAGCAAAATACCTGAATCAGCGTGCTGTGCTTTTCTTTTGGCAGGGAGGGCTTCTCGGCTGGCCCTCATGTCCTCATGACCTCCGGTGTCCACGGGGGAGGGGGTGGTGGTCTGGCTCAGCGTGCTGTGCTTTTCTTTTGCTTCTCTTATATATATATATATATATATATATATATATATATATATCATAATTCATCTTGCTCAAAACTAAGTCTAACACATGGATCCCTCTGGTATTGTTTTTAACATAATTAATTAAACAAAGGCCATCCAGTATGCCTAGGAATTCAGATTCTGCTGATGTGGTAACTGTTTTCTTCATCCCAAGTAATCCCTGGAAAATTAAAATCCCCCATCAATATCATTTTATTGGTTTATTGGTTATTAGTCTAGTGTTTTTAGGGTATTTAAAAATTCAGATTTTTTTTTCAGCTGGGAAGGTGACCTGTAACACACCCCTAAAATTATTTTTTCTTCAGATGAGGGGGTTTATTGTATCCATAACTGTTCTTTGTCCAAATTATTTGTCTGTTTTTTCAAAAAGTGTGGCCTCAGTTCCATTTCTAATAATTAATGCTACCCCACCACCCTTCTTATTTACTCTGTCTTTATAGAATACTTGAAAGCCTTCTAGCTGAGTTCTCCATATTTCATTTTGACACCACATTTCTGCAGTTGCACACAGTGATACATTTTCATTATGTAGTATGCATTCTAACTCATCTGTTTTGTTTTTAATACTTCTGGCATTAATTACCAGTGCATTCAAAGCCTCAGAGTTACCATTCCCATCTCCATAGTTATTTCCCTCATAGTTCTTTTGTGCATCTCCTCCCTCCTTTCCCTGACTTTTTAGTTTCTGAATTTCTTAATTGTCCTATTAATTCTTTCTGCTACAGTCTTTGCTCCACATCTGTTTAAATGCTGGCCATTTGCAGCATATGAGTTATTTGCATTTGCAAATGTACTCCAGTTTTCATCAAACAGAAAGCCCTCCCTGTTGTGCCACCTTTTTAGCCATCCGTTCAATTGGATTATTTCCGTGGTTCTAGTTCTACCGGCCCAAGGCATCAGGATAATTTCTGAAATTATTACATCACAATTTTTGTTCTTCAACTCTTTTCTAACTTGTTCAAACTGCCTCTGAACCTTCGTAATCGCTATCCTACCCACATCGTTAGTGCCTACATGTATCACCACCAAACATTCCTTGGACTTGTGCAATAAACCATGGAGACTGTTTTCAAGTCCAGTATCCCTGCTCCTGAAAAACTGCTAACTGTTGTAGTTTATTTTCTACTGCAACAAATCCCTTTATCCGTGTACCTCAGAAATGAGTCAGTATGTTCCTTATTTTTGAGCCACCTTAGTGCAGCACTATGCCTTCCTCCATATCACTTTGATCCAAACCTAGTTTGTTAATTTGTGTATTTTTCTCTCACTTGGTGTCATCCTATTCAGAGCATTTTTTTTATCTGCCCAGCATCATTTTCTGTTTCCTTTGACAGCTTGAAATCCCAGTTTGGTCTACATGTTGTTCAAAATCTTTGGGTACCATATCCCCTTCCTGACATTCGATTGCCATGTTACAAAGTGATTGAAAAGAATTATGTGATTCTATCATAGGTAAATTTTCCCTTCTCCTCCTCTTATTGGGGCCTTTCTGTACCACTCACTAATCATATTCAGGTGATATTTCTTCATTTTACTCCACCATTTCCCCTGATATATGTTTTTGCTTATCCTTACTTCTGTTGTCTATCTTTTGTTCCTCCCTTGAGTTAATGTCCTTGTCTGTGGATTGCAAGATTTGATTTATGCTACATACAAAATGTTCTAGTTCCCTAATTCCATTTTGTATCTCAAATTTCTATCTGAGTGTGGCAATCTCCTGTATCAACCTGTTTGTGTACTCACACCTTGTGCATACAAAATTAACAACCATTTCCCTTTTTATACTCACATTGCAGGATATGCACTCAACCCACCTGAATTCTATATAACCAGCTTCATTCATGTTGGTTTTTTTTTTAGTACACTACCTTCACTTTTTTTAGTACACTACCTTCTTTTTTTTAGTACACTACCTTAATTTTAGGCTGACCTTCCAAGTTGACGCCATGACAAACATGTTACCTGGCAGGCTACCAGGCTGCCATGGCTGACATGGCAGCGGCAGGCACAGCTGTTTTCCTCTGCTGTGTTGTCTCAGCTGTGCTTGCTGACACTCGCACAAAATGCAGCCTTAATAGTGAGAGGGCTGGAAGTAGCCCTGGGCTGTCTTCTAGTTCGCCAACTCCTCAAAGGTCCCCTTTTGTAGTCATCAAGCATGTTTTCTTGCAATTAAAATCACACTAAAGATGTTGTGGGACACCTGAAATTAACAAACGCACCTGTTTCCAACAGCAGGTTCCCCTAATGCCCGTTCTGTAGCCAGCTATTTTCTGGTCATTATGGCAGCCCAGGCTTCACTCAGGTCCACAAGCCAGACTCATGAAGGATTTACCCTCAAGTAAATAAAATCATCAGCAGCTCCAAATAAAAATAGTGACAGCAATGCTGCCAACAATTAAAAGATTCAGTTCAGACCCCTCAGTGTTGAAGGGAAAAACTCCCTGCACCTGTAATTATAAAAATAAAAGCTATGCAACTGTGTTGTTATAGTTCTTTTTATACACCCTCAGTGTGTGTAATGACCTCATAAACCTCTAGAGTCTCATGCTTGAGTTTTATGGGTCATCACACACCTTGGATGTGTAAAAAAATTCCATGACACAATGTTGTAGAGCCATTGTTCTCTATATAATGTGGCTGTGAAGCTGTTGGGCACTTTTGTGCTACATGACAATTTTATATATATATATATATATATATATATATATATATGTAGATGTATATATACAGTATATATCATATATATATATATATATTATATATGATATATACATCTATATATGTGTGTGTGTGTGTGTGTATGTGTATATTCATTGCAAAAAAACTTTGTTAATACACCATTAGGGCTGAAGCGTAAAAGGTAGGGAAATGCAATCTTAGTGGTCCCGAGCATAAGACACCACCCCAACCCTCGGCTTCCAACCCGAACACCCCACCCTCACCCTCAGCTTCCACTCCTGAGGTCCCCCTCCACCCTGCATGCAGGAAGAGGTGTGAGGGGTGTTCCTTGGGGTTGTGAACCCTAATGCTCACCCCATTGCTTTATTCTGTATCCATGTCAGGTTATTAACTGTTGAAATGGGGTGTGCATTAGGGTTTGCAACCCCAAGACACACCCCTCACACCTATTCCTGCATTACTTGTGCAAATTACAGCTTTCCTGCCTGACATATAAATTTTGCCATAGAAAATAATAGGAAATTAAAAGTTTAATAACTTTTGAACGGATTAATATTTTTTCACCAAACCTTCAAAAAGGCAAATTTGTGAGGCAAAGGCTTTCTACTCTGAAAATTTCAGACCACTACCTAAAGCTGTTTCTGAGACACAGGTGGACAAATAAATGTAAAAAAAAACTGGTAAATTTAGGATTTTTTTCATGCTCTGTATCTCAACAACCACAAACCTGATCTGCATGACATTTGGCACATCATGACACCTTCTCCTAGAGATGATGCATTCCAAATGTTTTTGCAAATCTGTAAAATGGTTCCAAAGTTATTAAGGTTCAATAATTTGGGTTTTAACATGTATTTTGCGCAAATTACATAACTTGCACAAGATAAGGTTGTATTTTGCACAAATTATGTAATTTGCACAAAATACAACAGTATCTTGCACAAGTTATGTATCTTGGCCCGGATATTCAAAGGGGTTGCATCTGGTGCAACAGAGATGTGCTGGCACAACCTCACATTGTGCCCTGCTGGGATATTGAGAAGATTGCCTGGCGCAGCGCAAATCTCAATGTGCTGGGGCACAACGCTAATGTATGCAGTGCAGGTGCAGGAGCCTTGCCCATGCATATGCTGCACATCCCAATATTCAGCCTGGGATGTGCACATATGCTGGCACAACCCTGCATTGCACTACATAGGGGGGCTCAAGGTTGAGCCCCAGAAAAGGTGGTTCATCTCCCGGCCACCCACAGGTGGGCTGCAGTATTGCAGAGTACAGCACAGCAGCCCAGCTGTAGGTGGCCACCGGCTCACCCAGAACACCATTGGCAAGAACACACATAATCCTGGTGGTCAAGTGGACCCCCCTACCCATAGTTGTGATCACAGAAATATTTACCACTGAATCCCTGGTAGTCTTTTGGCCCCCCTCCCAAGTTCCCCAATCCCCAATAATTGTAATGAAATACCATCCCTGGTGGTCAAGTGGTCCCCCCTCCCACTGGATTCCCTGAGAAATGTAAAATGACTGTCCCTGGTGGTCTTGTGGAACCCCCCGCCCATAGCCACGATCACGGTACTCCTCCATAAATAAATGCCCTGGTGATCCAGTGGCACTCCCAGCCCCTCCCACTCACACTAAACCCCTTGCCCACCCTGCTCCCCCCCATCATCGGCGGGTGGCTGCAACCCACCTGCATACTGTGCTGCTGCCTGCTGAATGACAGGTACAGTATGGCCTGTAAGCCCATTGGTCCCCAGTGTGAACCAATGGGCTTGCAGGGCATACTGTACTAGACAATCCCAAATATGTGAATGACTTCATCAGGTGGTCAAACCCTAGGCAGTATAAGCTGACCAAGTGTGGGTCAGCCTTTGCAACTGCTCCCTACACTTGGTACAGAGTTGAAACCTAGTGGGATCATTTTTTCTCTTGTGTTTCTGTGACATAACCTTTTTGTTAGGAAATTTAGTGACTTATACAAGTGGCGGTCAGGCCGGGATATGAAGCCAATTGAATGCTTATCCGAAGAGGCTTAGTCAAGCCCAGACAAGAAGAAAGAATTATATCTAGTTTAACACCAGTGGCTTAGTCAGGCTGGGTAAACAAAACGCAAGGTTTTAAAAACAAAGGTGGTTCAGCACCTGCGCTAAACACCAAGAAAAAATCCTGTTTTTTTTTTTTAATCTTGAACTGGTCAAAACGGAAATTAAATGAAAATAACTTACTCAAAGAAGAAAAGGTAAAAGGCTTTTGGTTTCCTCCTGGACGCAAAGAGCCATTCGGAAACTGAAAAACTTACCATGAAGAAATAAATATAGGCTAGTCTAATCTGAACCAAAGGACAGAAGTTTGAAAACTAAATAAAGTAAATAGAAGGTTTGAAAAAAAAATTGATAACTACGCTTAAACTGAAGAAGTCGAAGAGAAATCTCTGAGGCGCCTTCACAGATAGGCGAACTAAAGAATCTGGCCACTTACATAGAATGAACTTGAGGATAGGGGTTTGAAAACCAAGTTCGAGCTCAATGTTCTATGCATTTGCATAGAGTTTAACTCTTTCCTCTCTGGGGCAGTTGAACTCGAAGGTTATACTGCATTTGTCAGAATACAGCAAGACATCATGTAATTTGAAGGGGAATTTTTTTTTATATCATACAACCACTGCACTCATTTTCCTTCACTACAATAAGTTCACTTTGCTTAGTTGGGTGGGAGGGGAATTTGGGTGCAAGAGGGTGGGGGATAGAGAAATATTATATTTTGGTAAGGCTTGAGAAAGGAGGGAGTAAAAGGGTGCTGTCTGGGGGAGGAAGCTAGGATTTATTTTTCTTTAAACTTCTCCTAGTGCACTTCCCCTGCAATGTGCTGTTACAAACTAACCAGTTACCTGGGTGAAGTTCTTCACCTCACAGGCACAGTGCCACCATATGACTACTTTGTTTGGTGAAGCGACCATTTTTGCTGGTGAAGAATTTCACAAAACAATACTTCACACTTCACAAACTTGGGGACCTTTGTGAAGTAGCTATGTGAAGTGAAGTTTCCTTATTTTGTACATTTCTTATGTGCAGTTCTGTGTTTATGCACCACATGTCTGATTAGCTCCTCTACCCCCCCACCCCGCAAAGTTAGCAGGCTGAAATGATTTTGGAAAGTTACTCACTGAAATCAAGGGATCATGATATATTCCCTCAAACCTCCTGATTTATAATCATCATCATCATCACATTTTATTCTCTGTACCTTCTGAGAACCCAATCAGAGTACATGCTATTAAAATACAATATAGGAAGATTTCATTACATTAAAATAATTACTCACAATAACATGCACTACTTTATCATTTAAATGTAACACAGTGGTACCTAAACATTGATGTTCCCTGGCATTAAAAATAAAATTTGCCATTAGAACTTAATTAATTCTTGTACAGCACATACTCAAGTAGACTAATAATTGCTTCATTATTAGTCTACTGCAGTATGTGCTGTACCAGAATTACTTTAGCTGTAGTAACAAATTTTATTTGCAATGCCAGGAAACAGCCATGAATGTGTTCCTCAAGCCATATTCTGCAAATTTGTTCATGGCCCATTGTGAAATATCAGTTGTTTTTATTGAAAGCAACCCCCACCTCAGACACATTGTTTGTTGGTATTGTTTTATCAACAACATCATATGTGTCTGGAGTCAACTGAACAATCTGTAAATTGGCTAAATTGCAATGACTGGAATACCAAATGCATTCATAGAACAGAACCTACAACCATTGGTTTCCTTGACATGACTTTAACCACTGCCTGGGAATTAAAGGTAATCTTCCAAACAGTATAGAAAGCCTACTGCTGGGAACAGTCTGCTTTGTGCAGATAGTTTTCACCCCCCACCCCTTTAGAAAATGACCAGCATGGGGAACTGTAAAGATTAAAAAGAAATTATGCCTGCTAAGAAATTTTTGAAAAGGAAGCAGAAAAGCTTGCTGTCCATCTGAAGCAAAGGGGGTACAGTGCAATAACCACTCATTGAGCTTTAGAAAAAGTAAAACATACTGACAGATGAAAACTGCTGAATAAGCCTAAGAGACAAAGACAAACCGCACATGAAAGGCAACCAGTTACTTTTGTAACTGATTACCATCAACAGGTCACTAAAGTGTGTAAAAAAATAAAAGACATATGGTCAGTTTTAACCAGTGATGATGTAATAAAACAACTGGTGGGATCTGAATCTAGGACCACCTTTTGCAATGGTAAATCACTAACCACACTTTTAAAGTCCAGTCATTTTCATATGAAAATTCAACGTCCAAGCAGTAATAGTGTTGGCTTTCAAACTGTACTGAAACTGGAAGCACTTTCTATCATAGGCCATCTGCTAAAGATATCCATTTGAACCTTGACTGTCAGACTAATGCCTGTGTTTACTGTATTTATTTATTTATTTGTCTATTTATTTATTTAAGGGAATCAGATACACCTTTGAGCCAGGGGCTCTTTTACAAAGGTTCCATGTCAGGTTACTTGAAACATTAGGATAGGCAGTGGTATTGTGCAAAAGAGAAATAAACATAGCAGCCGGAGGGCTTTGTCAATTACCAAAACATCACAATTGTGCAAATCACTTCTATAACAATTTAAATAATATAGATTCGTGTAGGTAGCCATCCGACAGAGGGAGGCAGGGCCAGAGGCTGGTGTAAAAAAGAAGAAAGAGAGGGAGTAGGTGGTGGGTTGGGGCAGGGGCAGCGAGGAGGTGTGTAGAGAGAGTAGAGGAGGAGGGAAGGAGTAGGGAGGGAAGGGTGGGGTATGGAGGTGAGGGGATAAACCATTTAGGTGTACATCTGTTAGTGACCATGTGATCTCTTCTACATGGGTTGTACTACACACCCATTCAAATGTAGGATCCAGAAGCACATTTGGACAGTTCTCAGTTGTATGACTAAATAATTATTTCAGTTCTCAGTTGTAACAGAAATAATGCATTGGGGTCTCATTTCAGAGATGTCCATGGCTCAAAAACCAATGGGTTTACATTTTGAATTTTGGAACACATTCCTCCACCAGTACATGAGGGTAGTCTAATTAAGATACTGTTACAGAAAGAAACACAGTGGATTGCCACCCTAAACTGTATCTCACCTGTGGGTCTTAATGACCAGCTGGATTGCAAGCCCTATTTATGATGTCTTGTTAAGTTTATATTGGGCACAGAAAATCTGCTATAATCCCATCCTTAGTATTTGGTACTGCTCTCCCTCTGCCCCCCAAACTAAACTCACTCTTTGTCATTCCAGGACACAGAATAAGTATGTTTGCATAGTACTTCTCTTCAGTATTGTTTTTAATGTTGTTGATTAGTCCATTCTCTGCCTTGTAAATGTGGTTAATAGCATTTCCACAGAACTTTATTGTTAATTATTCCTTATGCAGTCTGTACCATCAGTGACTGTCATGTGCATACCTGCTTCTAAATTTATTGATAACTAGAAAAAGCATTTTAATTCAAGTGGGTTGTACATACCCATCCTTTTTTTCTGTTTTTTCAGTTTTGTTCACAGTCTATAGTAAGGTATTGTGGGACTTATAGGTGAACAGACACTCTACAAATATGTAAAGAAGCAGCGGACTTGTTCATCATTTGCATTTTTTTTCTCCTTCCCTCCTTTCTGTCCCTGGTCTCACAAAATTAAAAGCAGTTGAGACTTATAGCTGGACATATATATATATCATGACTCAGTCATACACAATAGAGCTGGCATGGTTGGATCCTTTTTATAACCTGCCTCCACCCCAAGTTTCACAGTCATGGTACATTTTTAAGTAACTTGATATAAACATGTTAATTTTAATGTATTTTAATAATTTGATTGTGATGTTTTGAATTTACTGAATTTAAATCATGTGCACATATCCTTACTGTGAACACTTTTACATGCTGTTTCTACTACAGTTGTACAATAAATTGCATATCTTCTGCACTGCATTAATTGTTCTTACTATGTAAATCACATGCTTACTATCCAGCTCTACCCCCTGAAGAAGCCACTGAGCATGGTGATATGTATGTTTTTTTTGTTTATTTTTTTATTTATTTAACCAGGAGAGACACACTAGGCTGAAAGCTTTTTTACAAGTGCGACCTGTGTGGTTGTTTGGTCTGTGGTTCTCAACTTGCACCAATTAATTTATTTAGCCTCATGTATCTGGTGTGTACACCATTTTTCATTTCTGTTGTTCTGTCTGTGGTATGGATGCACCTTTGGAAGCCTAAGAGTGCTGACACCTCTTCCCGACTAATGTGTGTTTAGCCACTACAAGCCTTATTAGCAACCCCCCCTCAAAAAAGTTAGCAGCCTGAAATGATGATTTTGAAAAGTTACTTACTGAAAACAAGGGATCATGATTAATTCCCTCAGCCTCCTGATCTATCATAATTGTCATCATTACATTTTGTCAGGGCCACTGATTTACGGTGATTAAAACAATGAAATTCCATTTTCAAGACTTTAGATTCTGGAATATCACTGGTAATTGTTAGTCTAATTTCTGGATTTTACTGGGATTCTGTTATCATTCTTTTAATATGTGTATAAATAATCAGAATAAAAGAAGGCTTAATATACAGAGCATTAAATAAAGCAAATTAAAAATAGTACAGGAAGCAATTATAAGAAAAATACAAGTTTTGTAGAATTACTGATCTAGTATAAAATGGCAGATTCCATGAAATCTTTGTTTTTACTGATGTTCAGGCAGCCCTAATTCTGGAATTTTACTGGGGTTTCCAGTAAAAACTGAAAAACAGTGGCCTTGCATTTTATTCTGTATACCTCCTGGGAGCCCCATCAGAGTACATGACAGTAAAACAGAATATTGGAAGATTTCATTACATTAAATACAAATTATTCACAGTAACATTCACTTCTTCCTCATTTAAATGTAGCAGTGTTGCCTAAACACTCACATTTATGTCCTCCACCAATGCTGCACTACATTTTCCATTTCAAATGTGAAGTATGCAACCCTCTGCCCCCCCCCCCCAACTTTAGCAATAGATTGGTTTAAGAAACAAAGTGAGCTGGAATCATAGAGACACACAGCTTGCACTTACAGTACCACTAAGATCTATGTGTACAGCAACTATGCTGGCAGTGATATTTATTGTGCTGAAAGCATCCTCTGCTGATCCCTTGAAAGACTCATTAAAGTATGGCAAATCTCCTTATGCTTCTGTAATAATTTGACTAAAAAATCAGCTATGTTTAGGCATCAGTTAGAAGTGAAGGACAAAGCCCTAAAGGTAGAAAAATTCAATGTATGGGTAATAAGTCCCTGAAATATTAATGTTTGTGGGGTGGAGTGTTCCTCGTGGATTCAATGATTGCTTAGCACATTGCTGATGTTACTCTATTTTCAGCATTGTATCAGCCCTAACTGATGCCTAAAGATATATATATATATATATATATATATTTAGCAATTAATTCCATTTGTCAAAGGATCAGGATCACAGACTCACCTTTGAACAACAGGTGTTTACTGTTGTCCATTTGGCCTTTTTCATCTTTGGAACATCACTAGGATCCAGCCATTCTTAGTTCATGGCAACCTGGTGGTGATTATCCATGCTTTTGTCACCACAAAGCTGGATTACTGTAATGCTCTATATACCTAGGGCTATATGAAGGTTTTATACAGAAATTGCAGCAAGTGCAGAATGCTATGGCTTGGATGTTGATGGGTTTCTCCATGAGTGATCACATTACTCTGGTTCTGTGCACTTTGCAATGGCTACCCTTGTGTCTACACATCACCTTCAAGATAGGGTTGTTAACATTAAAAGCCCTATGTGGACTGGTACCAGACTAGTTAAAAGTGCTCCTGACTCCTTATCAACCACTTCACCCACTCCACTGCACTGAAGCTGGACCACTGGTAGTCCCCACCTCAAGGCTTAAGTCGTCGGGTGATCGAGCCTTCGGGATGTCAGCCCCCATCATCTGAAACATAGAAACATAGAAACATAGAAACATAGAATTTGACGGCAGATAAGGACCGCTTGGCCCACCCAGTCTGCCCATTTCCCTACCTACTGGATAAGCTGCAGATCCTAGTTAACCAGCAGCCTACTTCTTCCTACCCCCATCCCCCAGAACTGCCTTATGACTATCCCATGCATGCTTGAATTCCACCACTGATTTTGACTCCACAACCTCCTTGGAAGGCTGCCCATGCATCCACAACCTCTCTGTAAAAAATACTTCCTTAAATTACCTCTGGGCCCCCCTCTATTTTCAAATTGTGCCCTCTTGTTCTTGCACACCTCTTTTTTTGAAAGATGCTACCCTCTTGGACTTTGTTGATTCCCTTGAGGTACTTGAACGTTTCTATCATGTCCCCCCTCTCCCTTCTTTCCTCGAGGCTATACATATTAAGCTCCTTAAGTCTCTCTTCATATGTCTTCCGGTGCAGACCCTGCACCATTTTAGTTGCCCTCCTCTGGACAGCTTCCATCCTGTCTATGTCTTTGCGGAGATTGGGTCTCCAGAACTGCACACAATACTCCAGATGGGGTCTCACCAGCTCTGTACAGAGGATAATAACTTCCTGTTTTCTACTGGTGATGCCTCCCTATGCATCCCAGTATCCCCCAGCCCTCCTTGCTGCCCTCTCACATTGCTTGCCGTCTTTAGGTCATCTGATATGACTACCCCCAGGTCCCTTTTCATTTTTGTTGTTATTGTATCTCACCCCCATTGTGTACTCTTCCCTGGGTTTTTGTTTCCCAGGTGCATTACCTTGCACTTCTTAGCATTGAATCTAAGCTGCCATACATTTGACCATTCCTCTAACCTTGCCAAGTCCTTTCTCATCCTTTCCACCCCACCTGTGCATCAACTCTGTTGCAGATCTTAGTGTCATCTGCAAAGAGACATACTTTTCCTTCCAGTCCTTCTGCAATGTCGCTTATAAAGACATTGAAGAGGACAGTCTACTGAACCTCGCGGTACCCCACTAGTAACCCTCCTTTCTTCTGAGTGGACTCCATTTACTATTACTCTCTGTGTCCTATTCTCCAGCCAATTCTTTACCCAGGCTGTCATCTTGGGACCCACTCCCAGGCTGGCTAACTTGCATATTAATCTTTTGTGTGGGACTGTGTCAAATGCCTTGCTAAAGTCTAGGTAGGCCATGTCCATAGCCCCTCCTGATCTACTACTTTGGTCACCCAGTCAAAGAAATCTATCAGATTCGTCTGGCATGACCTTCCCGGCTGAATCCATGCTGCCTAGGGTCCTGTGCCCTCTGGCCTCTAGATACTGGACAATTCTTTCCTTTAGAAGTGATTCCATCATTTTCCCTATCACTGAGGTTAAACTAACAGGTCTATAGTTTCCTGCTTCTGCCTTGCTCCCACTTTTGTGAAGGGAATCACATCTGCCCTCCTCCAGTCCTCGGGTACCACCCATCCTCCCTTGATTTGTTAAAAGGGTAGTCAGTGGTGTCACTAGTTTCTACCCTTAGTTCTTTAAATTCTGGGATGAATCCCATCAGGCCCCATTGCTTTGTCCACCTTCAGTTTTAAGAGTTCTTTCAGAACCCTTTGTTCTGTAAATGGGCCGTATCAACTTCTATATCCAGAGTGTTACTACTGTTTGTTTTATGTACCTCCCCTCTTCCTTTGTAAATACTGAGCAAAATATTTGTTTAGTATCTCTGCCTTTTCACAGTCTCCCTCTGCCCACCCTCCCTCCCCTTTATTAAGCCTCACTATCCTCCCTTGGTCTTCCTTCGCTCCTGATGTACCTATAAAGGTTTTATCCCCTTCTTAACTGAGTTGGCTATCTTTTCCTCGGTTTGGGCCTTTGCTGTTCTGACTGCCTTCCCAGCCTCCTTTGCTTTAACTGATACAGTTCTCTGTCCTGCTCCTTCTCACGATTCCTTGTACTTCCTGAATGCTTTCTTTTCTCTTGAACCTTCACTGCCACTTCCTTTGAGAACCATAGTGGTTTCTTACATCGTCTTGTTTTGTTTATTTGCTTCACACAAAGGCTCGTTACCTCTGTGATGGCAGTTTTTATTATTCCCCATTGTTCTTCCACCCCTCCTTCCTGCCTATTTGCTAGTGCATTCCTTAGGCACTCACCCATTTTGGTGAAACTCTATCCCCTATCCTATTCATGCTGCCAGCTTGGTGGAAGCCTTTAAAGCCTCTTTTAAGACCTTTTTATTTGAACAAGCTTTTGACAGGACCTGATTTATTTTATTTTTACTTTTAAGTTCTTTTATTCTTTGTTATTTTATATTGTAAAGCACTCGGAGCACTCATGTGATTGAGCACTACATAAATATAATTTGCCTTGCCTTGCCAGTTTTAAAAACAAATGCCTAAAACTTTTAATTGACAATGAGGGTAAAAGATATGGTCTGATGACAACTTGGAATAGGCTTCGAGTATGGGCCACAAATTGAGTTAAACTTTGAGAATTAGGCTGAAATACTTTGGCCCCCTGCCCCCAAGGCAGTAACTGACATGGGTAAAACAGATTACAAATAATGGAGTAAAAGGCCCGGAGGTCAGCAATGACTACTATTACTGTAGCTTACTTGTGGCATGTGCTTTGATATGCATTTGAATTGGACTACTGTTCATAGAGTTGTGATAGTCTGCAAAACCCACTAAGACCACCATGTCCCAATGTAAGCTACTGAAATAATTACTGTTTATTGCTGACCTCAAGACTTATTCCCCCTGTGGTAGCCAATGCTCTACCTTTTGAGGAAAGGAGGGATGGGGGAACATGATAGAAATGTTTAAGTACCTCACTGGAATCAACAAAGTCCAAGAGGGTAGCATCTTTCAGAAAAAGAGATGTGCAAGAACAAGGGGACACAATTTGAAGATAGAGGGGGGAACGGCTTAGGGACAATGTGAGGAAGTGTTTTTTCACAGAGAGGGTGGTGGACGCATGGAACAGCCTTCCTGAGGAGGTTGTGGGGTCTAAAACTGTGGGAGAATTCAAGAATGCATGGGACAGACATAAGGCAATTTTTGTGGGGGGGGTAGGAAGAAATAGGCTGTTGGTTAAATAGGATCTGCAGCTTATCCTCTAGGTAGGGAAATGAGCAGACTAGGTGGGCCAAGCGGTCCTTATCTGCCATCAAAGTCTATGTTTCTATGTTTTACCTCATGCCAATCACTATATCTCATTTGCAGCACCATCGATTTTGCAATTTTATTTATTATTGTTTAATATTATTATTTTATAGTATTATCTCTTATATTATTTTTATTATTATGCTATGTGTTTATAGAGTATATTAGATAATCAACAGTAATAAAATGATGACAGTGCTATAATATGAAATCGGTTCTGTATTAATTTCATTTTCATTTTATTTTTATTTGACATAGAATACTTTAGGCAAGAACTTATTTTCAAAGGATCCTGAGTCAAAACATAATATATATGAAATATACGAAGTACATATCAACCCTATACAGCAGTATGAAAATACATTGTACAACACTCAAACATCAAACTAAAAACACAAATCTTCAAGTCAATAAGTTTAGCAATTAATAGATCTTTTAAACAAGAAATTGATTCACAGTCCCTTAAAGAATAGAAAGAGTCAATATAAAATGTGATGTTATGATACAATACTGTCTGCATTAAAGAGACTTTGTGAGCACTAATTGTGTTTAAATGTCTCACGTTTAAAAAAGCTCATTATACTTAGTCACATTCTGTACTGATTGCTGATATAGCTGTTAGTTTGATTCTAATTCCCTTTTTCTTTTTAAAAGTGAAAAACATTCTGTCCATCATACTGGTGTTACCATGCAAAAACATGTTTGTTTACAGTCCATAATCAACTCCCATTGCAATTTTCCTGCACAGTCTAGTTACTCATTATACAGTGGGAAAAGGGAAAGCTGTTTATTATAAACCCAGATAGGCAGTTACGCAGGTCTGTAAGGCTACTGTTTTTTTGTTGTTGTAAATTGCAGGTTAATTACTGCAAATACAATTGTTGAGAACAACAATATATTGAATAATGGTGATCATTTGGGTACCAGGTCAATACAGCACTGCTGAAACAGTGCATGAAAATCCATGAGGTCTACAGTGTGAAATGCATTACAGCAACAGGGGTATAATAGCGGTAGGACACTACTGCTACCCTTGTCACACTCTACAAACTGGAAGAAGGTCTGAAGAGGACACGTGCTGTGTGTGGTTGAGCCACACTTGTGGTGGCATGGCTAAGGCACATGCACCTGGTGTAGTGGTGTCTTGGGATCAGGGTTTGATTCCCCATCCTCCAAGTTTTGTTGTGTGTTCTAACAAAAAAAACCTAAGTGCCCCCACTCCAAGTATGAGAGTTAGTTATATTAGTTCGGGGGGGGGGTGTAGGTGGCAAAGCCCCTCACATAAACAAATGTTTCTTATTGTTTTTAATGGTGTGCACGTTCATAGTATGGTCAGCATATTTATCAGATCTTATTTTGCTGCACGCTTTTTTTTGTGCAGCATTTTTATGATGCACGGTTTTGACCAGGACATGATGACCCTGTGCAAATAATTTGTATAAATTGATATTAATCCTTACATCACAGAGCTGACAACTCTTTGCACTTCATTACATATTGGATAAGAAAGTTTGACATTTAGTCAGCAGCTCATTGGAAATGGGTTTATTAAACTGAATAACAACTCAGTATCAATGAGCTCAGGGACACTGTCAACCATTTTTGTTTCATATTATTTCTGGTTGAAAACAAACATTTTATCTTTGCTTACATCACTAAAATTCATTGAGATTGCTGGTTATTTTATCTATATAATTATACCCAACCCTGTTGTTTTGTTTTTTTATCCTTGCTTTACTCTTATTGCTTATTTCTTGACCATTAAGAACCTCCCAAACAGTGCAGTCACTCATGAAGCAATAGTTCTGTCATGTCTTTCTTGCCATTAGTAGCTGTCACAGATTCGTCGAGGTTTTAGGTAAATTCAGTTTGTTGAAAACTGTTGAGAATTTGAAATTCTTATTGCAGTAGAACTGGTGTTTTTTTATTTATTATTTATACATTTTACAATATGTCAAACCAGATTCTGAGGTATGGGGCCTGATATTCTAATGACAGCAATGGTGCTAATGTGGTTTGCATCAGTGCTACCTAGGTTTGGACTGGTATTCAGGGTATGGATATATTCAGAGGCCTAGCTAGCACTCTTTATACCCAGCAGCTCCCAGGAGCTTAAATACCACTGTGCCCATTTAAATAAGGGGCCTCTCATGCATGCAGGTGCAATAGCATTTTCAACGTTTTTCTATGGGGGTAAGTCATGCCCAAAGGCACATAGGAGGCATTGTGTTGGGCTGCAGTCATTACAGACTACCAGAGTAGGGGTGCGTGGGGAGGTGGCATGCAAGTGGGTGGGTTCGGTGGGGGCACTAGACCACCAGGGTGTCTTAGGAGGCAGTATAGTGCAGTAGTTTAAGGCTCTGAGCTGCAAATCTGGAGACCTGGGTTTGAATCCCACAGTCCCCACTTGCATACTGTGTGACCCTGAGCAAGTCACTTAACTTCCTTGTGCTCCCAGGTCACACCTGTGAACACGCTTTCAGCTTAGTGTGTCTCTCCTGGTTTACAAAAAAAAAGAAAAAGAACAAAGCAGCACTATTTACTGCTGCCAAAAATCAAGTCTTAATGGGTCACTAGGCCTGCCCCCCACCTTGCAATGGCAGGGTGATTGTACTGCAGCTGCACTCCCTCAATTTCCCATCCCTGTCTTGTACAATACCCTGGTGGTCTAGTGTCCCCCCATACTCCTAATCACCAGACAGAAATGTGTACTGAACATTGCTGGTGGCTAGTGTTACCCCTCACCCTTCACCCATCCCTGTCTTGTACAACACCCTGCTGGTGTAGTGTCTCCCCACCCTCTTGATCTCCAGCTGGATATGTGTACTGAAGATCTTTTATTGCTAGTCATGCTCACTTTCACCTGTCCCCATCTTGTACAACAGCCTGGTGGTCTAGTGTACCCCTATCTTCCCGCTTGCCAGCCAGACATGTGTACTGAAGACCCTTGATGGCTAGTAGTACCTCCATCACCAGTCTCCATCTCGCACAACACCCTGGTGGTCTAGTGCCCCCAGCTGACCCACCCACTTGCATGCCACCTCCCCACACATCCCAACCCTGGTAGCCTGCAATGACTGCAGCCAAATACAGTGACCTGCTCAGCCCTCCTTGGCCAGCTCCTCTGTGAGATGTCAGTGAGGATGTGTACAGTACTGTGTGCTCACTGACAGCTCATATAGTGGCTGGCTGAGGAGATGAGCAGAGGGCTGTACTAGTCACCATGAAAATCACCAACCTGAATAGGTGGTATAGGGAGGTGTTATGCAAGCAAATGGGTCAGCTGGGGTGACACTAGACAATCAGAGTGTTGTATGAGATGGGGATAGGTGATGGAGTGTACCATTAGACACCAGGGGTCTTCAGTCCACATATCCAGCTGACAGCCATATATCTCCCAAATATAAACAAATCCAGAATTATTCATTCTCCCAACCTGTTATTCATGGCTTCTCACCAATCACCTGTACATTGGCTGGGGGCTACACCTTATTTAATGGGAGCCAGTACAGCAGTACAACATATTTTAAAAGGAATCCAACTCTGGCAGTTGTATTTTACAAAAGGGCCTCAGCCAATGGGAGGACCGACTTGCCAACTGGTAACTGAGCTTACTTTCACGCCATAACTCTGATATAAAATCTAGAGACCCCTCTCCCATTTAGGATGAAATAAGTGAGCAGCTTTTTGAGACATAAAGCACACTGCAACTATTTAATGATGTGCCAATTTTTTCAGGGAGGGAGGGAGGGGTGCATTGGGTCTCTTGGTTTAAGTTAAATATGTCATGACCAGTAGCAGCCAGTGAGGGTTGAGCAGCTAATTTTGGATTAGTTAGAGTACTTATTCAGTGCAGTGTCTACAGTTAAGGCATCATCATAGCACTGTGTGAATCTCCATTTCCCACAGCAGGTCTTTCAGCTCATTTGTGTGAACAATGGGAGTGGTCCCAACTATGGAGACACCACTTTCGTCTCAGCACATACAAGACTCTTTTAGACAACTGCAGTCTGTTCTCAATTTAATTTAAGATCCGTTTTTAATTTGTTTTATCACTGAGATATTTGCTAGTTTTGTCAGGTTTCACAAATGACTATCAGAAGTCTATTCATTTTCAATCATATCATTAATCCAGATCAACCGTACCTATTTTATTTTCAAAAATGTAAATATTGTTCTTTTTTATTAGATTATGATATTCAGTCTGCAAGAGTCTCCCTTATTAGGCACACTGCTAAGCAACTGAAAACAATCAGACTTCAGGCATTATTTGCTCATGAGCTTTAAGACCTGTGTGAAATAGAAATTCAAGCAGTGCTATGAGGGTGCCTTAGCTGTACAAACTCCACTAAACTAAAAGCATAAACTATTAGCAGTGCATCCGCCCAGTACATTTTCACATCTGACTGCTAACTGAATAAGTACTGTCACAATTTCAAAAGTTCTACATGGCTGGAAACTGACTTCTTTATTCAGTGTTGGTGTGGGCACACTGACAGGGTGAATCTATGTAGGTCTTTTTTTAAACAGTAACTACGTTTGAACTGTCAGTGTGAAGTGCCCTCTAGAGAACTGGGGACACAAACTAACCTACAGAGGTACAAAGCAGAAAGAAATGAGTGTACCCATGCTATCCATTCTGCTAAAAGCCAGTATTTCAAAGAAGCTCTTTCCATGTCCTGGAATGATAGCAGGACATTTTGGAAGAACATCCAAGACATCACTGGTAAAGACCTCAAAACTACCCCAAACATGCTGAACATCGATGGCATCCCTACCATAGACCCAAAAGCCATCACGAACACTTTCAACAAAGCATTTACAGTCCTTAGCAATGTTCTTCCCCCCCAACTACTTCATGGTTATCCCCTCAGGTATAAACATTGCAATCCAGAACCCACCCTGAGACCACCCATAATTTTACTTCAAAGCAGTATCTACAAATGAAGCCAGACGTTATCTTAAGAAGGTACTGGGGATAGCTAGATTCAGTGGGGGCTCCTTGGACTTGAAGTTTATTGCCCTTACCCTTGAGGAAATCCTCACACGTCTTACCAAAATAATTAACCTGTCTCTCTCTCAGTCACAATTTCCATATCTTTGGAAATCAGCAGTGGTCACCCCAGTGCACAAGAGTGGTGACCTAGCACTGCAGGGAAATTACCTCCCGATCTCTATTCTTCCCCTGATCTCTAAGGCCCCGGAGTGCATTGTCGCCAACCAACTCATAGAGTAATTGGAAAACTACCAACTCCAATGTCCTCAACAGCATGGGTTCAGGCGTGGGCATAGTACCATCACTGTGCTCCTGGAGTTTACAGGCTTTATCAATAACTCTCTGGAACAAGGGCTCTTGATAGGGGCAACTTTCATAGACCTTACCAAGGCCTTTGACACTGTCAAACGCAATCTCCTCATCAGACAACTCTTCTTCATTGGTATTTCCTTCAACATTACAAGCTGGTACTCCAGCGACTTAAACAGTCAAATGCAGCAGGTAAAAATTGGTAACACCTTGTCCTATAGTGGGCCTGTACACTCTGGAGTCCCACAGGGATTTATCTTGGTCCATTGCTTTTCAGCATCTTCCTCAATTCACTACCAGTAGCTTGTTGTGACCACATATGTCTGTACACTGATGATTCTGTACTTTTTACCAGCAGCATGGACCCTCACCTTCTCCAGGACCAACTTCAGCAATCCATTACTGCTGCAGAGAAGTGGTTTCGGGATAATAAGCTCATCCTTAATTTTAGCAAGACTAAGACAATGTTGTTTTTGACCTCTCAAAGCAGACACAAAACCTTCCCATTTACTATAATTAATGACACTGGCTCCCCTCTTGAAATGGTTCACCATTTCAAGTACCTAGGTATAACTATTGACTGTACCCTGTCTTTCACCCAGCACATTGATCAAACAGCAAAAGCTATTAACCAGCGTTTAGGAGTTCTCTACAGGAATAAACATAATCTCACTCCAGAAGCACTGAACATGACCATCCACAGTTCTGTGGTCTCTCTCATGGACTATGGTATTGTCTTTTATGGTGAGGCTACAGACACTGCCCTCCGATGTATCAAAACAGCCTCAAATAAAGCATGCCACCTTCATACTGGTGCCACACACTTGTCACACACCCATGCCCACTAGTTGCCCCCCTTTCTTCAGAGCCCCTTGACTGCTTCTCCCCTATTTAACCCCTTCATGTACTTGAAGACCTCTATCATGTCCCCCGGCCCCTTCTCTCTTCCAATGTGTACATATTTAGCTCTTTGAGCCTCTCACCATAGGTCCTGTCCCCCAAGCCCCAGATCATTTTGGTTGCCCTCCTCTGGACCCTCTCCAGGAGTTCAATGTCCCTCTTTAAATGTGGCCTCCAAAACTGCATGCAGTACTTGAGGTGCGGTTTCACCAAGCAGTTATACAGGGGGAGTATCACTTCCCTCCTTCTGGAGGTGATCCCCCTAACAATACATCCCAGCAACCTGTTGGCCTTGGTGGCTGCCCTCCTACAAGTCTCAGAGTTGTTCCTCTTGACATCCACCACCACCCCCAGGTCCCTCTCAGCCATTGAGACTTGAAGCATCCCCACCCCGGGTGTACTCTTGGCCCAGGTTTCTGGGTCTCAGATGCAGTACCTTGCATTTCCTTGCATTAAACCTCAGCTTCCACTTTCTAGACCACCTTTCCAGAGCCTCCAGGTCCCCCTGTAGGGCCACCTTCCCCTCCTCCCCCAGTTTTGAGTCATCAGCAAAGAGACTCATCTCATTCCTGATACCCTTCCTTATGTCAGAGACATAGGCATTGAACAGAGGCGGCCCAAGGACTGATCCCTGAGGGACCCCACTAATGACCCTTCTTGGGGATGAGACTATCCCGCCAACCATGGCCCTCTGGGTCCGGTCCTGGAGCCAATTGCCTATCCATCTGATCATCTGGTCCCCCACCCCCATTTCTCCCAGCTTATTCAACAGGCCCCCATGAGGAACAGAGTCAAATGCCTTGCTAAAGTCAAGATAGAGGACGTCCACCGGTCTACCCAGGTCTAAGGCTCTCGTCACCCAGTCAAAGAACTCCATAAGGTTTGTCTGACACAATTTCCCTGGGATGAATCCATGCTGTCCATCGTTCAGGCATCCCGACTTTTCCAGGTCCCCCCCAGCCTCTCCTTGACAATGCCCTCCATCACCTTGCCCACCACCGATGTCAGACTGACGGGCCTGTAGTTCCCTGCCACCTCCCTTGACCCCCCCTTGTGGATAGGCACTATATGCGCCACCTTCCAGTCCTGAGACACCCACCCTGTCCTCAGAGAGATGCTGAAAAGCTCTGCCAGGGGTTTTGCCAGGACATCTCCCAGTTCCTTCAGCACTCTGGGATGTAGTTTATCTGGCCCCATTGCTTTCTCCATCTTAAGGGACCTGAGGGCTTCCCTCACTCTCTCTGCCATGATTTCCACCTCTGCTACCTTGTCCCCCTGCCTTGCCTTCTCCCCTCCTGCCAATGATGGCCCATCCTCACCCCAAACCCGACGATCGGCAAGGGTCCCCCCCTTCATGTATGATGCAGCCCTCCCATTTTCCTTGGTGAAAACTGAGGTGAAGTACTCATTTAGTACCTCAGCCTGCTCCCCTGGATCTTGTGCCCATCCCTCCCCTGTTTTAATCCTGCTAATCTGCCCCTTCACCCTTCATTTTTCCCCAATGTATCTAAAGAACCCCTTATTCCCTCTCCTAATTTCTCTGGCCAGGTTCTGCTCCTTACTTGCCTTAGCCGCCCTCACCACCCTAGTGGCCCTTCTGGCCATCAGCTCATACTCACCTCTATCTCTTTCACTCCTTGAGCACTTGAAATGCCTATAAGCCACCTTCTTTCCCCTCACCACCTGCTGAACCTCCCTGGTCCACCAGCAGGGTTTACGGGCCCTATCACATTTTCATCTTACTCTTGCACAGGTGCTGGTAGCATTCTGCACCCCCCCTCCTGATGATTTCCCACCTTCTGTCAGCATTCATGTCTGGCCCAATCCCATCCAAATGCTTTTTAAGGATCCTTCCCATTTCCTTGAAATCCACTCCCCTGAAGTCAGTTACCTCTATCTTTGTGCAGCCTTCTACTCCTCATAGGTCCAGGCAGAACCAGACCATGGTATGGTCGCTCCCCGCCAATGGGTCCCTTACCTCCAGGGTCCCAATCTGGTCACTGTCTGCCAGTACCACATCCAATATCTGTGCCTCCCTGGTCAGTTCCCCCACCTGCTGAGTTAGGAATGCATCCGGAAAGACCTCCAACAACCTCTGTTCCCTGGCCACCAAGGATGTCATAGTCTTCCAGTCCATTCCTGGCATGTTTAAGTCCCCCAACACCACCACCCTTCCCCTGCCCAATTTGCAGTGTCTCCCAACATCTGCCACTAGGCTCTCCTCCAGCTCCTCTGCAGCGCAGGGGGTCTATACACTACTCCTATTTTAGCTCTCTTGCCCCCATTTGTTATCAAGGTGACTCAAATCTCCTCCACAGTTCCCTCCGCCTCCTCCACTTCTCCAATGCCAATGCAGTTTTTGACTATTATTGCTACCCTCCTCCCTTCCCTCCCCGTCCTTCCTGAACATGGTGTAACCCTGCAGGTTCGGTCCCAGTCATGCCCTGTGGTGGCCCAGGTCTCAGTGACCACTGCCATATCCACCTCTCCCTCAGTTAGCATCGCCTGGAGCTCAGGCATTTTCTTGCCCAAGCTCCTGGCATTTAGCAGGACTACCTTCCACCCTTTCCTTATACTTCCATTTCCCCTGCTCACGTTCCCATGGGGATTCAGTCTTGCCCCGGTCAGCACCTTACCAGTCGGTCTTTTCCTGCATTCCTCCAGCTCCCCAGTGGGGTGGAGACTGAGTCCCTCCTTTATCGGACCCCCCTCGACAGCCTTCTCTCCCATCCTTCCCCCCTTCACAAGTTTAAACCCCACCTTTCACCAATGAACTCCTCTATTTTCACCTCTCTATCCAAGCAATCCTGAGGAGCTTCTCCCTATAACATATTTCATCACTCTCTAAAAGTCTTTTTAGTAAATAGAACCTCCACATGCAATTATATCTCCCCTTGGAACAGTCTACATTGTGGTATCATATTCAAGCAAATATTCACTGCAGTGTTCCACCACCAACATCAAAAATTTCACTTATATCTTTCAATGGCATTTATCTCATCCAGTCTCTTAGCCTAGTCAACTACATCTGCCAAGTTTCAAATGAATTCTGGATGGACTTCTACTGATCTGTGAGACTATGTTTCGATTCATCACTATCTAGATAGAGTTCCATGTCTTGAAATATTGCATCATTCTAATTACTCAGCAATGAACAAATCATGTTTATCCTGGTGCTGCCAAATTCAGGACTATCAGATACTAAAATTTCCTAAATTGGAATCTACTTCTTGACAGTGCTGCTGGCAATTATTTGATCAACCATGCACACTATTATATTTGACGCTGCTTCTAAATCATCCAGCAGCATCTTCTACATTCATTGACCATTTAAAATAATTCCACAATGGCTCAAATCAATTTGTGATCCAATCGTTCTTCAAAATCAGTCATCATCATCATCCTCATCATCATCCCCATCCATGTCTGCTCCAGATGGTAAGACTAGCAATGGATGGTCTCCTCAAGCTGTAGCAATTACCCTCAAAAACGTTAAAATCAATCTTGCCCTTAGTATGCCCAGAGGATGGGGAGCTCAGTAACCATGGGTCTCAGAGGTTTCCTCTACAGATGGGTTTTTCAGTCCTGTGTACTACTGGTCACACTCTCAGTGAGTTGGAAGAAGTAAAACTTTTTGGAAATTCTAGTCCCTATCGCTGGCTGGTTCTTATACCAAGGGTGGGAATAGAGAAAGGCCAACCTTAAGTTCACACAAGCACTATCTTGATACACAATTCACCCAGCATTGAATGGGAGGTCTTTGTTCATGGTTCAATGTGGAGGAATTTGACTCCTCCACACATCACATAAAAAACAGCCTCTCCCAGCAACTGCAGTTCACAGTGTTTCTGAATGCCCTCCATCTTCCACTCCTCCTCCTCCTCCTTCAACACTCTTTCTCCCCTTGGTGCTGGTCCTTCTAGTCCCCGTCACTGCCCAGCTCTTATACCAAGGGTGGGAATAGAGAAAGGCCAATATTAAATTCATTCAAGCAGTATCTCGGTACACAATTCACCCAACATCGAAGCTACTTTAAATAACAATGTCCTCAAGTACAATTCAGCTGCCTAAAATAAACTTTAGGCAGATCACTTTCTCAGGGTGTGTGATAAGACAAAGTTGAGACATTTTTTGAATCGGATTGACAAATTACTGACACCATTGTTAAATCATTAGCAATTTCGTTGTCACCAGTAGTTGCAACAGCATCATTATTTATAGATTTAGGGAGTGACTTACTTGAATTATCTATAAGTACATTGATATTATTTCAAACAGTTTTAGAGTGATTCAACTACCCATTTACTGTGATTTAAAAAAAATGCTTTAGCTATGCAAATTTGTACCTAACAAAATTTTGCAAACTCCCTAAATATTCCTAAATTCTTATTTATTTATTTATTTATTTTTCTATTTTTCCTTTATTCGGGAGGCCTCCATCAATTTCTGCCCAGGTCATGGTCCCCGGAGCTTCCACCAACTGCCTATGCCCACAGTCTTCTGGTTATCCCCAGTTTACCCCTGGAGGGCTGGGCCGCGGCTCCTGTTCTCCCAATTCTGGGCCACGGGCATAGTATCTGGCTGGGAGTGGGGTGGCAGTGGCTAATTGAAGCCCAGGAAGGGCTTCATGGAGTCGGAGGCTCTCCTCTCCATTTTCTTGATTTTCCTCAAGGAGGCAAGGACATGCAATGACGTCCAGCATCCATACCGCCTCCATTAGTTACGAGCACCAGTAGCTGCAAGGCCCCCCGGCCTCCACCAGGGGTCCTTCTCATGCCAGACACTTTCCCTGCCCTCCCCTGGAGAAAGAGAGCAGTCCATAGGATGCTCTAACCTTGTCCCCTGGCTGGCCCACCGGCGATCCTGGGTCCATTTCCAAACCCAGGTCACCGGTGCAGCAAGAGTAAAACCAACCACTGTGCCAGCAGGCCAGCCCCATTCTAATTTAATATTATTATATAATTCAAAGAAATGGATCACTCTCTCTGTTTTCACTTTTTAGGGCAGCATTAAACCATTCTTTGGCAGTTGCTGTCTTAATTTATCTAATGGGGCTACAATATTGCACACTCTGTTGAACTGTTGAATAAATTATTAAAGTATGAAATTAACATCATGAGTTTCAGTGAGAAAATTACAATCTATTTGTTGCAAAAGACACTTAAAATAAGGGAGTTTCTGCAAATGGAATACACATGAGGCAGTTTTAAAAGGTTCATTCTTCCTGTGCTTAGTAAACCACCTGCAGGTCAAAGACAAATAATCAATAAAAAAGGTCTGGTAAGACATCTACAGAGATGACTTTATTACTATGACTAATCAGAATCCAGTCCATCAAGGTTGCACTCCCAGTTCTGTAATTTACACCAGTAGGTTAAATAATCATGTGAGTAAGACAAGTATTGGATAGCTTATCCTTAAAATCCTTATTTTAAAAAAGCATGCACATTTCAAATATAATCACATACTACTATTTATTCATGATGTTATTAACATAATGAAGAAAGCAATCAAAATCCCTAGAAACATTTTGAGGAACAAAATAAAAAAACAGAAAATTAAGATTTTTTTTCACCATTGACCCTCAATTTTAATTTATAGACATAATTTATAGTAACAATTTCCCTTGCAGAAACTTTTAAAAATAATTTAACTTACACTATGCAGTCTCTATCTTTCATAGAAACCCTGTACTCTCTAAACAATTGTAAGACTCAGTTTCAATTTTGCAGTCATTGATCTTCCCAGAAAGCCAAGTCTCCATTACAACCACAACATTGTACTGGTCAGTTTGAACCAATAATTTAACTTCCTCGGATTCTAAAAACAAACCACCAATAATAACGTAAGCAATATCAAAATGACTCCTGTAGGATGGTGTAGCTCAAACAGGGCTAGGGATGTTAGGATGTATATTCCCTGCAATGATCATTAATGAAGATAGAAGTTGTCTCCCAGCATTAATAGATTTACAATAAAACATGCTGAGCTTGAGGCACAAAACTCTGATTTTAATGCAAAGTGCAGGCATCAAACAGAATTGATACAAGGGTCATGTTGTGTCAAAACTTGCAGAGTTTTAGATTCTTGAAAGCTGGTTGCAGCAAACCAGGGCACTGCTGCACCAGACCTGCCATGTACCACAAATATGCCGAGTTTTGGGTGTGCACCAGGACACTAGGGGGCTTGTGGGAGATGCTGGCTGCCACATCCTCTTAAATGGGATTCTGACAGCCAGTGGGACCCACCAGGACAGAGACCACCCAACAGGTGGTCTAATGGCCCTTGAGCCACCCCCGCAGACAGTGCGGGGCAGGAGCAGGGGCTGGTCATGTGTATAGAGAAGTGGGCAGCTGAGTGAATAGCACTGCAGAGGACCACAGCTGTGCAGACAGGTGCAGACTGCACCAGGAACAGTGCCAACCACATCCCTGATGTGTGCCCCTTCTACCTACTGGACTTACAGCAGGCACACCTGTAAGCAGCAATATGCAGGCCCTGGGCACTGCCCCATTCCCACTCCCAATCCACCACCTGTCCCTCCTCCAGCACTGTGAGCATCACTGGCTTCCTGGGAATTTTTGTGAGTCCCTGTGCTGTGTGGCGGGGTTGGCAATCCATGCCATCCTGCTGTACCCGCCACTGAACTCCCATGTACCAAATGTGTGGTGCATGGGAGCAGCTGTCACCACCAGTGGGTGTTTGGCACCGGGACCCCTCCCATATGTGAACTGGGTGAAGGGTCCCAGACACTGTGAGGATCTGTGCAAATTGCCATTGGTGCAGTTTGTGCTGATCTTCGAGAATCTAATCCTTTATAGTTACTTAAAGATCGATGGCAAACTTATTAATAATTGTATTCATTTGACAGGTTTCAACTCAGGCAGTGTAATAACTCACCTGTAAACAAATATTCAGCTGTCTACTGTAGTTGTTTTTTGTGTGGTCCACTTATTTAACTCTGCATTGGTGATTCCAATTGAAACTGGCAGTTCAGATATTTTTCTCCAAATCAGCTCAGTTTAGACAGCTTCTGACATCAATGAAGGAGTGATGTCTTACCTGCATGGTCATGACATCCTGAAGAATGAATACAGATGTTTTGATCTTATTACACAAAAATACACAGATGCCTGGACACGTGAGTAGGCAGTTACCAGGGGTCTGCTGATTGACTTAATTTTTATAGTAATACATTTAATCAGAGCCTGCTTTTAATTATATTTACCACAATCTAATTCACTTATAATTCATGCACTGTCTCACACAACTGATCCTCTATTACATCTGCCAACAGTGCAATGCAATTCAAATGGACTTGCAGTTTATTTTATTTTTTAATCAGCTCATTTGTTGACTGTTATGTCTACAAACATAGTTTAGTAGGTGGACATCTGATTCATATTGTCTTGCTCAACTCTTCAGCATTCATGATGTAATACATTACATTTATTAGTGTGTTGTCAGCTCAATTACTGGTAAATACAATCTAACACACGTTCAGGAACTTGTATCCTGTGAGTTGGTCTGGTGGTCTGTTCAGTGGATCTGCCTTTGCTGTTCACATGTTTGTATGGGAGGATGATTTTCCAGTTTGTATAAATAAGCCAGGTAAGCCTGAGTGGATGGGGGCATGTCTTTGTAAGTCATGCATCAGCATGAAGCAGTTCAATCATGCTCACTGCCTGTGATTTACTTTGCTTGCTGATGCAATATGTTTACTGCTAAAGCAACGTTTCACACAGTAAGCATAGGAGTTTTATTATTTCAAAAATCTTACAATTATTTCATGATGTTCACAGTGATCCTCAGAGCATTTCCATTACAATGGAAACAAACTGATTATTGCATCTGACAATGGCAGGTGGAGGGTGAGGGTTCTTGCAGACTGCTAGCTAATATCATCCCAAATCGATGCAATCATGTAAGAAAAAAAATAGTAGTATATAACATTTTGGGCTCGATTTTCAAAGAATCTGTAGATCGTTACAAGTTGTGGTGATCTAGGGCTGTGACAAACACCTGGTGTGCAGAGACCCGCCACCTAATTTTTATAAAAAGCAGCGTCCCGGCACCAAAGTCCCTAGGTTTGCCACAAGCTGCAATTTATACAACACAGTAGGTGCACCTGTGGGAATTGCCACAGGGTTGCCCCCCGCCTGGTGCAACAGATGAGGGCCCAGGATGGGGGTGAAAACTCACTGCCAGAGGGGCCAGGTGCATACAGGGGCATGGGGAGGTGGCAATGTGGTGTCGGGGGGGACAGATGGGCATCAGCAGACTGATACAGCACCTGGCGCAGTGCGTTCGCATTGTATTGTATTAGTCCATATACAGTATGCTTCCTGGTGGTCTAGCCGACCCCCCACATCCAATGTCCTACAGAAATATTAATTCATCTTCCCTGGTGGTCTAGTGGACTCCCTTTCACTGATCTCCCACATATATCTCATACATATTATAACTCTATCCCTGGTGGTGTAGCGGACCCCCTCCCTAATGCCAATCCCCTATATATATATATATATATATATATATATATATATATATATACATATATGTATATAACTGTCCCTGGTGTGTAGTGGACCCCCCACTCTGGCAGGCACTGTCCTGCCACCCCTACTCCCACTGTCTCATCCCTGATCCAGTGACCAGCAGAGCCCTCCTCTCTCCACCATGGTTGGCTGCCAACTGTGTTGTCAATAAGCACATACTGTATATAGAACATGCTCATTGATTGACAGCTCGAGAGTGGGCTGTCATTCATTGAGCACATACTGTATGCAGTGCATGCTCATTGACCACTCAGTTGGTAGCTAGCCATGGTGGAGAGAGCAGGGCTGTGCTCATCACCAGCTCAGGGATGGGATGGGGAACAGGGTGATGGGGCACTGTCTGCTGGGGTGGGAGGGTCCGCTAGACATCCAGGGATGGTTATATACATATATAGGGGTGATCGGGGATGGAGGGGTCTGCTACACAACCAGGGATGAGTTATAATATATAATTAGAGAGATCATGAAAGGAGTGGTCCACTAGAAAAATTGGGAAGATGTATTAATACTTCTAGGGGACATCAGGGTTGGGGGATCTTCTACTCCACTAGAGATGATATGTATACAGTATATGGACTAATACAATACAGTGTAAATGAACCCTGCTGGGTGCTGCATCAGTCTACTGATGCCCAGCTGTCCCCCTGACACCCCCACTGCTAGCTCCTGTAACCCATATGCATCCAGTAGCCCAGTGTCAGACCCCCTCTCCCTGATGCAAACTACTAAGACCACCTCCTGGCTAGTCTAAGTGGTGCCCCTTGCTGCATTCATCATGGGGTTTGCAAGCTTCCAAATAAGGGGATGTTGTAGCCTTGCTGTGGTGCACACCCCCTTGTGACTAGGCGCACCACCATACTGGGCACAAGGATAGTGCAAGGACATTTTGGGGCAAGGGGTCCCAGGTGGGTCACAGTCCCCAATAGAAAATCAGGAATGGTGCAAACTGTGACCCAAGGAGCCACTTGCATCAATTCTGATTGACGCAGGCTCCTTACATCACTCTGGGGGCATTGAAAATTGAGCCCTTTATGTTTGTTTTATTTGTTAACCTTGCTGTTAACTTGTTTGCTGGAAATCATATGTTGATTCACACACTCCATTAATGTTAAATTTTGTGTTAGTTGATGTGTTGTTTTTGAAGTCATCCTCTTTTTAAGGGGGGGGCATTATGTCACCTTAATACAACAAAAATAGTCACTATATGTGGACAGGATAAGGACAGACAACTGATCAATGTCATATCATAAAAGCCCACTTTTGCAACTTCGCAAATGCATAAGATTTTCTAAATTAGATTGCCATATGGCATACATATTATATACAAAATCACACATGCCCCCATAATGCAAAGCATCATGGGGTACATATGCAAATCACTACAGAATATTATGCAGGTTGAACTTTAAGCAGAAATGCATGGTGCCAAAAGGCTTCTCACACAGTTTGCAAAGGGTGCCAACAGAAAACACAGACAAGTGTTTCATCCTACCAGGACTCATCAGTGTGCCTAGTTCGTTTGACACCCCAGTGGAATGAACCAGCTACCCTAAGATGGTCTATCTGGGTTATGTTGTGGTGAACCCAATTAAAACAAAAACAAGTTAAAAGACAAAGAACCTCAGCACACAAGCACTGTAGCAATAGTTACCCCAAAGTGCATTGGCTGGGAAGCCAAGTTTCAAAGAAGTACAAAATCATATTACATAACATATTATATGTTTTTTTTGGATTGTCCCATGCACACATTACAAAATTAACTTACATCATTATGGTTGCAGCAAACTGGCAACAGAACTGGAAAGTGGGAGGGGTCAGGTTATGGTTAGAGTTACTGTGATGCTGTGGTGCATAAGATAGGTATCTACAGCAAGAAGAGGGAGATAGTGTTGCCACTTTATCACATGCTGACATTACTCCACATGAAGTACTGAGATAATAAAAATCCTGTTCTTATTGTCTGAAACTTTGCCTTGGCAGCAAAAATGTTGCAGCAGCAAGCAAAGTAAATGAAAAGTGGTGAGCATGATTAAACTGCTTTGTGCTGAAACATAGGAATGCTTTTTATTTTTAAATACTGTCTTACACTGACAACCCCAGACTGTTCATTCAGATCTACATGGCTTATTTACACAAGCTGAGAAATCCCCCCCCCCC
Organism: Neoceratodus forsteri; assembly: GCA_016271365.2. NCBI lineage: Eukaryota > Metazoa > Chordata > Ceratodontiformes > Ceratodontidae > Neoceratodus > Neoceratodus forsteri. The sequence continues at coordinate 1,346,021,205 of CM057458.1, read as the reverse complement.
GATCAAACAAATAAACAGCAAAGGTGGACTCACGTAACAGCCCACCAGACCAACACACAGGAAAACAATTTTGGAATGTGTGTTAGTGTATATTTACCTCCAACAGAGTTGACAACATGATAAGAAATGTAGTATTTTCCATCGTGAATGTTAAACAGCTGAGCAAGATGATAAAAAATGGATGTCTGCCTGCTGAACTATGTTTGGAGATATGACAGTCAACATATGAGTTTATTAAAAAATTAAGTAAACAGCAATTCCATTTGAACTTCATTGCACTGTCAGTGGATGTAATCAAGGATCAGCTGTGTGAGACAGCACTTGAAATTAGAAGAGTGGCTGCAGACCGTAGCAAATACAGAAATGAATTACTATGAAAACTAAGATCCACATATTCAAAGGAGATGTGCAGCCCAAAATGGAGATGCATGGTGCATCTCAGAAAATGCGAGGAAGCATGATTTTCAAAAGGGGGAGATGCATCATGCATTTCTGAATGCGCTATGATGCAGAAATGATGCATGAGGTGCAAAAAAAGGGGCGTGTGCATGAATATGCCACACATCTATATATTTAGCCAAAATGTGTAGTGCATCTGCTGCATATTTCAGAGGTGTGCCTCACAAAGTTAGGCAGATGAAAGGATGGCCTAAATCGGTCAGCCTTCCACAGGCAGGCCAAGCTGCCATGTCCCCCATCAAAGGGTGCTATCTGCTTCTGCTTCTTGCTACCCGGCTTGGTACAGCTGGCACCAAATGCCTAGCTGGGCCACTGCTACCCCCCTCTGAACCACTACTGTGTAGTGCATGGCTGTCAAACGCACATTCAGAGATTGCCTCACTTTGTTGTGGGCAGCGACTCACTTGGCCTTACCCTACAAACATGGGTGGCCACATGCCCTCCTTTCACATAGTGGTAGTAATGGTTAGCTATACCCCAATAATTAAGCCAGTGTCCAACCACCTGAATCATCTAAAGCCTCGGTGGCGGAAGGTAAGAGCCAAATTTAGCATAAACCTTTCTAACAGAAAGGACATCATTATGCTTCTGCTCTTCTCTGGCAACATTCACTCGAACCCAGGCCCACTCACTTCAACGGGTCCTGGTGTTCATAAGGTTAAAGACCTAAAAAATAACCTCCCCGAACATCTGCAGTTTTAACTGCAAAATTTGACCAACTACAGGCATGGATGGCCCTCCATACCCCTGACATACTATGCTTAACGGAGATCTGGTTGACCAGTAGGATTAAAGATAGTGAAGTCACCCTCAATGGCTTCCAAGCATACAGGATTGATAGAATAGGCAACAGAGGTGGGGGATGCCTCATCTATGCCAGGGACTTTCTGCAGTGCACTGTCCTCCCTGGAACCAGGGTGGATGAGGACCATGAGATAACAGTGATAAAGGCTCAGGTCAGCCAGAATGGCAAAACTCTCATCCTTGCCACAATCTACCTACCCCCCAAGAAAGCCACAGCAGGCTTTCCCACAATTAGGGATGTTATCGACACCCTCCCAAAGGAGATGGAGCTTGTCATTACCAGGGACTTTAACATAAACTGGGATGGAAAGGAGGCTGCCCCTTTCAGGTATCTGATAGCCACCTCCAACCTGACACAACCTGTCACCTGCCCCACCAGGCAGAACTATAAGACAGGAAACAGTACCCTCCTTGACTGAGTCCTAGCAAGCTCACCATCCCGGATCTCTGAGATCAAGGTTCTCCCAGACATGCTAAGTGACCACTCCCCAATTACCTTCCTGTGGTATAATAAATTTATCGAAAGCCCACCCATCCTCATTGAAAGCAGGGTCTTGAGGAAGGGTAAACTTGGAGCCCTCAAATCAGCCCTTGCCCTGCATGACTGGACTCCTATTGACCTGGTGCCTACCCTTGATCAGGCCCTCAGTTACTTCATTAAGGGCTTTAGCTCCATCTGTAACATCTATGCCCCGCTCACAAAAAGAAAAATTCAGGGGCAGGAAAATGGCTGGATTTATGGGGAGTTCCTCTCCCACTTGAAAGAAAGGGACATACTCTGGGAGAAGGCCAGAAACACAGGTAGCAAGCATGACTACCAGTACTACAGAACTACCAGGAACCATTGCACCAAGCTAATCTGCCTCGCCAAAGCCAACTATCACAAGGTCCAGCTTTGCAATTCTTGGGGTGATGGGAAAAGATTCTAGGATAACATCAAAAGCATCCTTGGAAAGGAGGACAAGAAACACCCTCAGCCACCCAGAATCAGTAACACCCCCACCACAGACCCTCTAGCTATTGCAGAAGCCTTCAATAAGGCCTTCACCGATCTTACGCCAGTGCTACCACCTGCCTATTTTCAGCCTGGCTTGAACCACTCCAACAACGTATCTACCCAGTGTTCTCACCCGACCTTCTACTTTAAAAGGGTGAAAGTGAAGGAAGCCCTTACTGTGGTCAAGAAAATACTACGTAAGACCAGACTGGGCAGTGACAGAATAGACATGAAACTTCTATCCCTCACCCTGAATGTTCTTATAATGCCCATTACCATGCTGTACAATAAGTCCCTGGCCCAATTCCTGGTGGTTTGGGAGCAGGCCCTAGTTATGCCAGTTCATAAAGGAGGTGACAAGTCTCTGGTAGCCAACTACAGACCCATCTCGATCCTCTTAACCCTGTATAAGGCACTAGAAAAGATTGTGGTGGGTCAACTCATCGACTACCTCGATAAGTATAATCTGCTATGCCCCAACCAGCTTGCTTCAGACAAAATCACAGTACCACCACTGCCCTGCTGGATTACACAAACTATGCACATAAGGTCCTGGATGAAGGTAAACTGGTCGGGTCTGTCTTTATTGACCTCACCAAAGCCTTCGATACAGTCAAGCACCTCCTGTTGCTGACCCAACTGTGAAAAAAGGGTGTGGCACCCCATGCCCCTTGCTGGTTCCAAGACTACCTGATACAGAGAAATCAATGTGTCAAAATTGGGCAAACAGTATCCAGCGTAAGAGGGATATCATTAGGAGTACCCCATGGATCAATACTGGGGCCCCTACTCTTCAGCTTCTTCTTAAATGACCTCGCCACAGCCTGCAACACCAAACTCATACTGTATGCAGATGATGCTGTGCTCCTGAGCAGCAGCACATCTCAGGCTACCCTACAATCTGAGCTGCAGAACTCCTTCTCCAAACTCGAGGACTGGTTCTGTAGTCATAAGTTGCTACTAAACTACAAAAAGACCAAGGTCTTGCTTATGTCCTACCCCCACAACAAAAATAAGCACCACCCCCTCATCATCTACAACTCATGCAGTGAGCCACTGGAACAAGTTCACTTGTTCAAGTATCTGGGGGTCATAATTGATGATACCCTCATGTTTGTGCACCATATTGACTCTCTGGTCAAGACAGTCAATACCAAGATTGGTGTCCTGTACAGGCACAAGCAATACCTCTCTCCAGGGACCCTCCACCTCTCAGTCCTCAGCTCAATTATATCTACTATTGACTATGGACTAGTGGTCTATGGGGCAGCAATGGATACAGTGCTCAAGAGGGTTCAGACTGCGCTCAACAAAGCCTGCAGACTCACTCTGGATGCTGAGCATGGCACTCACACCTGTACTCTGTATGAATGTGCAAATTGGCTGTCATTAAGAAACAGGGTCAAATTCCAGACTTGCATCCTAGGGAAGAAGGCTCTATTGGGTAAAACACCACCTTGTGTAGCAATTTGATCAAGGTGGCCAACTTGTTACAGGTCACCAGAGGGAGGACTAGAGGGGCCTTGGCGATCCCCTTCCATCGCACCTCACTTGGGCAATATGCATTTGCCTACCAGGCCCCCTCTATGGATGACTGAACTTCCTGGAAACCTCTTGGCCACCAATTGTCTGGTACAATTCAAAACTGACATCAAACAGCACCTAATAACACTTTCTAAGTGCACTTGCCCCTGAGTCCAGCCAACCTGCTCTCTCTGCCCCCCAGCAAGCACTAGGCAGACCTCAGGTACCCTTTCCCTCTGTCCCATCGCATGACTTGCTCCAGCAATCAGTTTGCGTCATGCTCCTTCGGCACCTGCAACCCCCCTCCCACTCCCTCAATTCACTGTCCCATGAGTTTCCCAAACAGTTGCTACTAATGCTGGCTGCCTGATCATGCCCCCCTCACACCCCACCATTTTACTCTAGCATGTCATCTCTGCTCAACCTCCCCTCACCCCACAATTTCTCCTTATACCTTATCGTCCCTCTTCCCCAACCCTCTCACCTCCATCGCAGTACTTACCCCTCTCTCTCTCTCTCGTACCACCCTTCTTCACCCCTCTGCCAGTTATCCCTGTCCCTCTGAACTACTGGCAAGGCACTTTATGGCTGCTTATCTCCCCCCACCCTCATAAAATGTGTTTTCTTGTTATTTAACTTGTACCTATGTTTTTGAGTTATTCTGTAAGTTCTGAATCCAAGCTGTATTGTTCATTGTAATGTACCTTTGCTTTCTCCTACTGTACTTTGTTTTGCAATCTATGACGTGGAACCCTTTATGAAAGAGCTTGTGCTCAAAGGTTTTTTCTGAATAGCTAAATAAATAAATCCTGAGACAGCCCTTGGAGGTGCACCAGGACATGTCCCAGGCACCCACGCACAGCAGTCATGCCAGGACAGAAGTACCCAAAGCCACACGTGCCAGAACACTGCCAGCACCACCCAGAGAGCCACCTCCCATACTGCACCCAGGATGTAGACACCCAACAGCCACATGCCAGTGCTGTTGGGTGCCTCCTAGCACACCAGTGGAACAGGCAGCCACAATGCAGCACATGTACCAGGGGCCCTGGCCTGCACCCATGTGGCCTGCAGGGTACCATCTGGTGGTGGCATGTGCTCATGGTAACATCTGGGGCAACTGTGCCCAGGTCATCTGGTGGCATTAGTGGCAGCATGGCATGGGCTAGGGACTAACCTGTGGCTCACATGCATGGTGGTACAGTGCACCTGTGCCATGACCACACAACAGGGAGCCACAGACATGCCACTAATGCCTGCCAAGGGGTGTGACACCACCACAGGGGAATTGCGGTAGGTCTGTGTGGTGCTTCTGTGGTGGACATAGCACAAGAGTAGGCAATGCAGGGCAGTGGTGGCACAATCTGCAGCCTGGGGGTGATATAGGCATGCCTCGTGGACACCCAACCCCTCCAGTGCTGGGCGTGTGGCCACCATGGGCACATACATGGCCAGTGTCAGACAGGCCCAATAGGTTACCTGGCGTGGTCCAGGTAGGACTCACACACTCAGGTACCTGGTCACCTTCTGAACACTGACATTCCTTGCATGTACTACCATGTTCCTATTATGAGGGGGGGTGTACTGCAGGTGACTGTTAGCTGCAAACATTGCTAGTGTATCACATTCCTGTGGCATACCAATCAGAGTGTGTCACCCTGTGCCCCCCCTGTTGCATAACCAGGTGGGCCCCCTGTACCCCAGTCTGACCCTGTATATGGCCATGGGTAATAGCACTGTACTCAGGCAAATGCAGCCCATGAACCTACACACAAATATTCCATCACACCTGCATGCTAGGCTGCAGTACCTCCTGTTCAACTTTGTGGAGTGGTGGGGTAGCCCTTCAAGGCTGGAACTGTGCATGCCTTGGGTATGCAAATGGCCTGAATACATTACAGTAATGAGCTGAGCATGTGGAGAATGGGTTTGGAATGTGCAATGAGGCCATTTGCATACCCCAGATGAATATTACAGTTTTGCACACCGAGTATGTGGCTGCCTATCATGTATTTCCTGATATCTTGCACAGGTCTCATGACACCTGCTGTGCCATGCATCTCCCACTGCACGATTGTGCATGTTTGGGATATTCAGCCTGACATGTGTTATTGCATCTTGCGATGCATCTTATGACTATACCATTATTTTATGCTGGCTCATCTCAGTTGCGCGGCACAGGCACTTGCTCAATGCAGCCTGGAACTTTTGAATATGGGGCTCTAAGTCAATCAACAGACCCTAGTGACTGCAAATCTACTTGTGCATCCCAACTTCTGTGTAGGTTCTTGAGGCTTTAACAAGCACGCAGGTAAGACATCACTCATTCATTGATGGCAGAGGCTGTCTAAGGTGAGCTGAATCAGAGAAAAATATCTGAAATGCCAGTTTCATTGGAGTCACTGATGGAGAGTTAAATATGTAAATTACACAAAAATAACCACAGTAGACAGTTAAATATTTGTTTGCAGGTGAATTGTTATTATACTGCCTGAGATGAAAGCTGTCAAATGAATAAAATTATTAATGTTTGTCAATGTTCCTTAAACATTGAACCCTTTTACAACTAAAACTAACCTTCCTAATAAATTGCAATAAAATGTGGCAAAATAATCCTTAAAACAATAATCAACTCTAAAAACATATTATAATGAAATATGCAAGTTCTACACACCGCAATTAAAACACAATTGCAGCTTTTAAAACAAATTTCTTACTCAGGCTCAAAGGATCCAGGTTTGACCTTATCTTTAACTTAGAAGTAGTACAATGGAACAGTGATAAAAATTCCCAAAACATGATTATCCAGGCCATATATTTGGGCATAATGCTGTGCCCCAGCCCCACTGACTCCTGTTGACTGGCAGACACCACACTCCACCATTACATTCCACTGCCACCACAAATATGCTGTGGCATCTTGGCCCAGTTGGATTATAAAGCTCCTGACCCAACCCCCAGGTAGCCTTGCCATGACTGTTATTGGCAGTGGTCAGATACACCAGCAGAAACTGGGCAGTAGACATGAGTGGACAGCAGGGGCTAGCTAAAGTAAGGCACCTCTGCTAACAATAAGTTCACTAGCTCTGTTTTTATGGCTGCAATGGGCATTGTCCTGCAGTCGTTTTGCTTACAGTAGAAAAAGGGAGCTCTATTGATTCCTGACGGTCTATGTAAAATTAGAGATTTTGTGGTATTACTCTGCTTTTTTCAGCTAAGCAGTGTTTGAGAGCATTATTGTGAGTGCTATGCTTCAATCTGGTTAGAACTGTCTTTCAAGAAGAAATCATAGCTCATAAAAATGTCAGCAGCAGACAGCCCTGGGACTATAATGCCAAATGACACAGAATGGAATGTTTATATAGTAAATCTGATGCTACAAGACTCATTGTATATACGTTAGAGGACCGCTAAATACACTTCATTTAAGTAACAGTTTTTTATTCAGTGGGTGTTTGAAATGGACTGTTCATAACCACTTTTTCATCTTAAAACTTACCATGCTGTTGGAATCCTGTTGCTAAAGTACTGAAAAAGGAGTTTGCTTGTCTGTGCTGGTTATGTGCCTTCTTTCTGAAAACTTAGATCAGCTAAGCTAGCTGTTTTACAGGAAGTGTATTTTTTTACCTTTGTATTTCAATAATCTTTACTGTGCCTGTGCTCACTATTCATCATGTTTGAGGTAGAAGAATATAAAGATGTTGAGGACATACAGTTAAACTTTGATATTGGTATCCATCTGTATCAATTTGAGACCACAGTATACAGTGTTAATCAGTATGAGGGGGCACAAGCTGCATCTGATTCTGACATAGAGACTGACAGATCTGATTCAGATGACACAAATTGGAGACTTACAGTATCTTGGATTGGTTAGTATGTTTTATTATTAATACCTAATCGTTCCTTTATCTGTAATCTAGGGATCATTGTCATGTTATCTGTGATAGCCTCCCATTATATCCCCATTATATTGTATAGCAACTCATTGAGTGATGCTGCATCACAAATTGTATATCTATATTTTTTATTATGTCTTTGTACTCATCACTTCTGAACTATATCAAGTCATACTATTTACTGTGTGTATGTCAGGGGGAGCTCTGCAGAGATGCCCAAGTGCAAACATTTTTATCATAATTTAATGATGCTTCATATTAGTTCATTAGGAGCTGTGTTTAGTTATGGTTTCATCTTGTGTTGCAGTACAAGTATGTTTGTGCATTTTTTTCTCATTGTATATGTTACCTATTCTGGCGTGTGTGTGTGTGTGTGTGTGTGTGTGTGTGTGTGTGTGTGTGTACTGTGAGGGTGGTCCTATCTCTCTGTTCCTGTACTGTCACCTGTGTGACCACATGTGGATGTTAATGGGCAGGGGTCTAAAGTGGCAACGGTCCCACTAGCCAAATGCTGTTAGATATTGTTTTGGGATAGACAAAAATCTTTGTACAAATAAAAAACAGCATTGCAAGTCTTACTTTTACCACTTTGAAAAATAAGACCATGATCCTGAGTGTGCACGTGACGTTGGTGAGGATGTGATATGCATGCTCAGGATCACAGGCCTGTTTTTAAATGTGGTAAAAGTAAGACTTGCAACGCTCTTCATTATTCTAACAAAGATTCCCATGCTCAGAAGAGCACGTACTTTTAGCCCCAACTATCACTTATATGTGTTCAGGAAATTAGCACATATGTTCACATTGAGAAAAGGCATCCGGTGGCAGAAGATAAGCCAAACAATACAGTAATATGCTTGGTCCGAGCTAAAGTATATAATTTTAAAATTTAGGTAACAGATCTTGGTGTTACTCGTGCTGTGGCACATGAATAGTCTATTTTGCCATAGATGTTATTACAAGCACACTGGTCACACAAATTCAGTATAGCTGCTGAAAGCTGACAGAGTCCCTTTAATGCGTGCACTGCTCATGCACTGCATTGATAAAAATTTCCAGAGATCTGCAAGGTACAGTAAGCTAAAAATGAGTAGCAGCTAGAAACAAACCATTAGGAAACTTTTATTAATTCATTACAGTGAGTAGTGCACACATTAAGCAAGTTATTGAAAAAATGCTAAACCAGTGACTGGGAGTGACAGTTTAATGTGACTTGTACTGTATGTTATACTGGAATATTTATGCATATGTGTAAATGTATTAGTCTGTGTGTGTGTATCACAATAATTAGAAAGTGCAGTTAGGTGGCTCAGTGGTTAGTGCAAAAAGTACTAGTCTACATTCCCCCACTATCTAGATCAGTTTCAGCCTTATGTATGTCATTGCTGATTTACACGAGTTGTCTAGTGGCAGCCCCCACCCTTCGATATCCCTCAGAGCCTGAAAAGAAGAAAACAGTCCCTCAATGTCTGTTTTTTATCTGTAAAAATGTGTGCAGACAGTGCACTGCTATGTTATGCTGGAATAGATATGCCTGTATGTGTGTATGTATTAGTCAGTGTGTGTGTGTATCACAACAATCAGAAAGTACAGTTAGGTGGCTCAGTGGTTAGTGCAAACATTGCTAGTCTACATTCCCCCACTGTGTAGATCAGTTTCAGCCTTATGCATGTTATTGCTGATTTCAACAAGCTGTTTAGTGGCACCCCCCCCCCAAAATGTCCCTTAGAGGCTAAAAAGAAGAACACAGTCCCTCAATGTCTTTTTTTAATCTGTAAAAAAAAATTCCATCTCTGATGCAACCCTGCACCCCCAACCCTCCACTCCCTCAGACACCTACACTCTGTCACTCACCTGAACAGATCCAGTGTGAAGATCCACTGTCCCATGGAAGATGCATCTTGCTGCTGGAACCAACGACTGCAATATAAGAAATAAGGTAAGTGCAGTTGAAAACCCACTGAAATAAACTGAAGAGCACTTTTCTTATTTCTCATATAGCAATTCCCAGTTCCAGCAGCAAGACGTGTTTTCAATGAGAGAGTGGATCTTCACACTGGGACCTGTTCGGCTGAATGAGAGTGTGTGGCAGAGTCTGGGGGCATGGGGTGGTGGATGCTCAATGGGAGGTCGGGCTTGGGGGGGGTGGGAGTCACATCACCACCCAGTCTGCCCTAATAATCCCTATCTACTGTGATGTCCAATGCCCAAACTGAACTCTGGAGCCCCCCTTACCTCCAGGATAACCCTGTCTATCCTACTCCTTCTTAAATTCTGTGACCATTTTAGCCCCTACCATCCCTCTGGTAGGCTATTCCAGGCATCCACCACCCTCACCATGAAAAAATATTTTCTCGTTTCCCATGAGCCTTCCCCCCTCCAACTTCATTTTGTGCCCCCTTGATTTGGAACATCTCTTACTTTGGGAGATGCTTCCTTCTTGGACTCTGTTTATACTGGTGATATATTTGTATGTCTCTGTCATGTCCTCCCCCTCCCTCCTTTCCTCCAAGGAATATATATTTAACTCTTTTAGTCTTTCCTCCTAGGTCTTATCCCACAGGCTGTGCACCATTTTACTTGCCCTCCACTGCACCACCCCCACCCTGTCTATGTTCTTTCTCATATGAGGCCTCCAGAAATGGACACAGTGTTTGAGGTGTGGTCTCATCAGTGTCTTATACAGGGGCACGATGACCTCCCTCTTTCTACTGGTGATACCCCTCCCCCTATGCATCCAAGCATCTGGCCAGCCTTTCCAGTTCCAGCCTCCTTATCGCACTGCCTACTTTCTCATAGGTACTCAGAGATGATAACTCCAAGGTCCCTTTCCTGCTTTATGACTGTCAGTATGTCTCCACCTAGTTCATACTTTGCCCCTGGGTTATTGTGCCCTATGTGCAACGATCCTTCACTTCTTTGCATTGAATCCCAGCTGCCATTCTTCAGACCATTTCTCCAGTTTTCTAAAGCCTTCCCTCATTCTTTCAACACCCCCCTGGAGTGTCCACCGTATTACATACCTTTGTGTCATCTGTGAAGAGGCATACCTTCCCCTCCAGTCCCTCTGCAATGTCCCCAATAAAGACATTGAAGAGGAACAGCCCTAACACTGGCACCCTGCTCATCACCTCTCCCTCTCCAGAGTACTCTACATTTGCCACAGCCCTCTGACTTCTGCCATTCAGCCAGTTCTCCACCCACAGAACTATTTTAGGATGCACCCCTAGGCTGTGCAGTTTGTTAATCAGCCTTCTATGGGGTATAGTGTTGAAGGCCTTTCTGAAGTCCAGATAGGCCACATCCACCGCATCTCCTTGGTCAACTACTCTAGTTTTCCAGTCATGCTGTAGATTAGTACAATAAGTTAGTGCAAAACACAGTGCTTATCCTAAATACAGTAAAAGTTCAGGTTAGAGGTATCAGTAAATACATGCCATATAAGACAATATGTGTGTGTGTGTGTGTGTGTGTGTGTGTGTGTGTGTGTGTGTGGCAATGCTCTGTCTGTAGACAGTGCACTGCTATGTTATACTGGGGGATATATATGCCCATATGTGTATATGTATTAGTTAGAGTGTGAGTGTACTACAGCAATTAGAGAGTGATGTTAGGTGGCTCAGTGGTTAGTACAAAAATTGCTAGTCTACATTCTCCTGATATCTAGATCAGTTTCAGCCTTATGCATGTCAATGCTGATTTAAATGAGTTGTCTAGTGCCAACCCCCACCCTCTGATGTCCCTTGGAGCCTGAAAAGAAGAAAACAGTTCCTCAATGTTTTTTTTTTAATCTGTAAAAATGTGTGTAGACAGTACATTGCTATGTTACACTGGAATATATATGCATATATGTGTGTGTATATATATATATATATATATATATTATTCAGTGTATGTATATTACAACAATTAGAAAGTGTAGTTAGGTGGCTCAGTGGAACTGCAAAAATTGCTGGTTTACACATTTCTCAATGCCCACAAAACCATGATTTTGCAGACATATTGGCTCTTGCTAGATCTCGTTTTTTTTGTTTTTTTTTTCTGGCCATCAGTTAGCATGCATAGAGTATACAATGTAGTAAGTCAAACTGTGGGGGATACACAGATGTGTTTTTTCCAAGTGCACAGCATGTATCTGCAGCAATAACAGTGACACATGTTGATGTAATTGTTTTTATTTATATGACCAGACAACATAGAAATATAGAATGTGTTAGCATAAAAATTATCAATTTCCATTGTACCCATGATTCGTGAAAATAAATGTTTTGTGTTTAGAAGAAATAATTGACTACTGTGGTTTTTATACTATTTCATTAATACACTAAGAAAAAATAGTTGCGTGATAGTATAATAGTATGCTTCATGAGATTGCTGCGGAAGATATGAAATAACAGCATCTGTGGCATTCATGTGTACTAACTATGGGAAGGGTTCCTAATTTTGCACTTTGCAGAACCGTTTGTATGGTTGTAGAAACTGAATAAGCTACTGCTGCACAAACCATCACTATGTACACTGTCTGGGCCCGGGATGCTTAGACAATGTGAAAGATGATAGATTGTTGTATATGTGCTTAGGTTCTTCAAACAAGGTTATCAAAAGTTACAGTCTTCTATAACTGAGAATGGCTGGAGACCAAGAGCCATCATCGCTTCCCGCTGAGTTGTGAAATCCTTATCAGGACACTGGCTGTTGGGCTTCAGCTGGGCTTTTACTGGTACTAGCAGAGGACAGCAGTGGAGGGTCACCATGTGCCATTAGTGACAAGACAATACCTTTATCGGAATAGATGATATTAATATAACAGATGTTTTTAGTACTTTGTATTTTTCATTAATATGACAAGAAAACAAATATTTCCGAATCAACACTTGATGAGTTGTGAATATGATTGTGAATTTGTTGAGTTTGTGAATATGAATAGGGAGGCAGTATAGCATAGTGGTTTAAGGCTCTGAGCTGCAAACCTGGAGACCTGGGTTTGAATCCCACAGCTCCCACTTGCATACTGTGTGACCCTGAGCAAGTCACTTAACTTCCTTGTGCTCCCAGGTCACACCTGGAAACAAGCTTCAGCTTAGTGTACCTTTCCTAGTTAAACAATTTCCCCTCCCCCCCATGATAATAAATAACACAGTTTATAGTGCCTCAAGCCAGACAAAAAATTGTCCCTGCCCACAGTGAACAAGTGGCTGTTATGGCACTGGCACTGGTGGCTGGTGACACGTTCATAATAAACATTGATGTTTCTTAGATGGCCATGTGACATGCATACCCAGTACACTGCCAAGCCACAGTACTATTAGAGAGGGAATAGGGAAGAGCAATGCCACCAGGCCACCCACTCTCTGTCAGACAACACATCAGTGCCATAAGCTACCTTGTGACTTAGGGCAAGATTTTCAAAAGGCGGTACAGGGCTTGCATCAAGTCCAATGTCAAACCTTTTCCATGCACCATACCCCTTTGCCACATATGCACCCAATTGTCAAAGCTGAGGTGCAGTTGCTACACCTTACCTGCTTTATAGCACCATGCACAAATCTCAGGTGCAAGCTCTGTGGAAACAGTCCTGGGATTGATGTAAGCTAGACCGTAAAAAGAAGATTTGGTTTGCATCAATTGCTACACAAGATAGAAACTCCTGATAGATTGCTAAAAGCCTGATGAGCCTTATCTTTGGCACACCCTGGGCTTGTGGCAATCTTGAAGTCTTGAAAATCCAGCTGCTAGTCTCAGTCCGACACAGCAGTCTACTTTATGTTTCAGTCACTGACTGGCTAGCAGGCTTACACACAGGCAAAAAAATTTAAATACGGACTTCTGTGCCCTGCTGCAGCATTAGTAGCCAGTTAACAATATTTGTAAAAAAAAACTCATTCAAAATCACTTCAATATCCCTTCTGCACCCTTTCCATTCTGCATCTGAATTGCTCCTTCTACAGGTGGGCAAGATAAATTAAAAAAAATATAGAGATTGCTGTGCCCTGTATAGCACTAGTTATCATTTAAAACACACACACATATATATATATATATATATATATATATACACACGCACATCATAGTGGCACAGTAGTACTACTATAGTTAGGGTTGCATGGCCACTTCTATGTTAAACCCCAAATTTTACACTTTAATAACTTTACAACCGTTCCTCCAATTTTTCTGAACTTTTGCATGTGCTGCCTGGCTCCATAGATCTCTACATCTGATATATCATGTTCCACTCGGATTTGGGGTTTCGGAGCTGTGGAGTGCCAAATAATGTGGAAAATACCACTTTTTTGTCAAATTCTTTGATGAGGGCTATAGCCCGAACAGTTTAGAGGTCTGGTCTGAAATTGTCAGACTATATGGAGTTTGGGTCACTGATGCGCCTTTTGAAGGTTTGGTAAAAAACTACTAATCCATTCAAAAGTTTTTAAAGACTTAATGTTCCCATTATAGCCTATGGGGAAAAAAATATATGTCCACATCAAAAGCATCTTTTGCTTTTGCGAAAGGACTTTCGACTGCTGCAAATAGATTCTGCACTTTTCTGTTGCTGCCATCTTGTTTTCAGATAGTGATGGCTAAAAAACAGCATAATTCAAAAAATACTGCCTCTTGGTACTGTAAACACCAACAGTTGTGTTTACCTAATCAGGGCCTGATGAATATGATCCAGACATTACTTTTTAAAAATAGTAGCTGGAAATAGGTTTTTTGAGTTTTGACCATTGGTAATGCCACAATTTGTGGCACTTCTTTTGCGAAAGTGACCCAAATTTCAGCAATTTTCTTGCAACTAATGGCACAGTAGCGTGCAAACTTCAATAAATTGTGGCACTGTTCCATGAAAATTGCCACAATTTTTGGCACTACTTCGAATGGAAAAACCCATTACCCTCAGTACAATGGCCCAAAACCTTTTCTGCCCACTTTTTGTGCCAAATAATGTCAGAATCATGTTCCTTGGCCACCATTTAGGTAAATACCTGTTGGTGTGTTGGTGTTTACCTAATAAAAGGAGTTTTTCTCCTTTTACTGCCTCAAAGGGGGCTGAGGCATGTTTTATTAAAATGTTTTTGCCGATGGAGTGCCCAATTCACATGTTGTCATATAGCCTCCCCCAGTAGTGTGGGACACTGGGGAGTCCACCCCCAGTGTCCCCAAATATTGAATTGTTAATTCTGACACCAGGATGCCCACCCCCAGTGTCAGATGCCCCCCCCCAAGAAAAAGCCCTTCATTTTTTTTTTCAGTTGGTAATTTTTTATTGAGTTTTCTACATACAAATATACATACATACAGGAAAAACAGTCATACATAAACAACAGCAGAGGAGGATCACTATAAGAGTATAGCTATTAATCTGTAATAAAAATAGTATACTCATGCAATGAAAAAGAGAACTATGGCTTCAGATGGGGGGAGCTCCCCAAGTGGGCATAAGCACAGACTAGATATAGCAAGTTACCTTAGAAGTCGCCGCTCACTGCCCAAGAAAAAGGGGACAACAGGAGAGCAGACTCTGTTCCACAGCACTATTGTCAATAGCAATGAAAATAGACTGGGTATACCTAAGTAATAGGTGCAGTACTGGTGACACAGGGTTATTACCAAATAGCATGGATAGAACTGGACCATTGCAAGGGGCTACTTTGGGAATAAGTTGAGGAGAAGACAAGCGATGACCATGTTTGGCCTCATCCAATGCGTGTTAGTGGCTTCAGGTAAGCATGGAAGGGGGCCCAGCAGGCAAAGTAAAAATCTATTAAGACAAAAACCACAAGTCTGCACCTGGGAACCGTGCTCAGGCTGAACAAATAAAAGTATGCACAGAATCAAAAAGCCGGCACCGGTAAATACAGTCCGCTCCAGATGAGGTTCGAATCAGACACAGGGAAGCTCAAACTCTGGGTGCTAAAAGTGCTTCATTTTATTCAAAAAACACCCTGCTTCCACATCCAGCTAAAAGACCACCATCTTCCCAACCGTTTCACGCCCCTGGCGCTTAATCAGTAAGAATACCATCACCATACAATACTGTGCTTATATTTAACCATCTTAAAGTGACAATGACCAAATAAATAAATTCTAAATTATACAGATGAATTACCATAAAAACATGATCTACACACTTAAAAATGTGCTTTACAACAGCAAATGTCACACATTACATTTGCCACTATGTTTTAAAGTCCATCTTAGTTTCTCAGGGATCCATTTTTCATGCAAGTGGCAACCAAAGATCTACACACTTAAAATGTGCTTTACTATTGAATTCTGCCACTATATTTATGTGCCTTACAACAACAAATGTCACACATTGCATTTTGACACTAGTGGCAGAATTCAATAGTAAAGCACATTTTTTAAGTGTGTAGATCTTTGGTTGCCACTTGCATGAAAAATGGATCCCTGAGAAACTAAGATGGACTTTAAAACATAGTGGCAAAATGTAATGTGTGACATTTGCTGTTGTAAAGCACATTTTTTAAGTGTGTAGATCATGTTTTTATGGTAATTCATCTGTATAATTTAGAATTTATTTATTTGGTCATTGTCACTTTAAGATGGTTAAATATAAGCACAGTATTGTATGGTGATGGTATTCTCATGATTAAGCGCCAGGGGGCATGAAATGTGTTGGGAAGATGGTGGTCTTTTAGCTGGATGTGGAAGCAGGGTGTTTTTTGAATAAAATGAAGCACTTTTAGCACCCAGAGTTTGAGCTTCCCTGTGTCTGATTCGAACCTCATCTGGAGCGGACTGTATTTACCTGTGCCGGCTTTTTGATTCTGTGCAAAGTAAAAATCTAGTTTGTTAGTTATGACATGAGACATGCAGGCCAGTGAGGCCAGCAGTATATGTGTGTGGTAAAGCTCTGAGATAGAAGGAATTTTAGTGGATCTCCAGTGGCATAGAATAAGGCACTTAGCTGATATGCCAAGGAGAGCTAGCCATCATAGTTGCTGGCATTTTAGCCAGCTACCTTGAGAGGGAAGGCCTAGAATCAAGACCAGATGGTTTAGGTGAATCGTACAGCCTACGGTTTGGGTGGCCAGTTGGCCTACATTTTGCCAAAACGAGGCCAGCAAGAGACACTTCCGGAGGATGTGATACAAGTCCCCTATTTGGGAGCTGCACCTCCAACAAAGGTTACTGTTTGTGAGTTTGGCTTTGTGTAGAACATAAGGTGTTCTATACCAGTGGTGTAACATTTTGTTTTGAATAAGTCTACTTCGCATGTCTGGGTAGCTCACATGCACCTGTTTTCAGCATAGGGTCCAGCAGGCCTCATCTAGCTGCAAATTCAGGGCTCTTTCCCACTTCTGCTTTGACTCTTTGGAAGGGACGCTTATTCAAATATCAGTGTATATCCTACTAGCTTGGTCCTTAGAGAGTTGGAGCCAGCCCTGTAACTTCTGGGAGCTGGCTGTGCTGGGTGGGTGAGACTTAAGGTATGCAGTCAGGGAACTGCATAGCTGGAGATATCTCCAGAAGTCTTCCTTCCCTAGCCCCTCACCTTTGATAAGATCTTGAAAGGATTGAATCCTTTGTCCAAATTACTCCATAACATCAGTCAGTATCTTGATGTTTTTAAGCTCCCATTGAGGCCAGAAAAAAGGCTTATTGTTGACCAGGATATGTTTATTATTAAATATGGAAGTGTGAGAAAGAGGCCTGGGGTTGGCCTTGATTCTGGCATGCACTTTGCTCCAAGTTTGGACAGCAAGGGTGATTGTAGGATGACCTCGAAGGGTCTTGGGCAAGGGATTGTACAGTAGAAGAGAGAGATTGTGCACCTGGGCCATCGACTTTTCCATAAATAGCTACTGCGGTGATTTGGAGTATACTGTTGGGAACCATTTCAAAGATTGTGCTAAGGAGTAGGCCCACGCATATCCTTTGAGCCACGGCAGGCTCCACCCTCCTAATTTCCAGTGGGATTGCAGCTTGTTCTTACTGTATCAGGGCTTTTTGTTTTCCTAGAGGAAATTCCCTATGGTCATGTTGAAGGTATGGAGCCACTTGGTAGGGGAGCCAAGGGGATATGGGAAAGAGGATACAAGAGCTTGGGAGCTGAAATCATTTTAAGGGCTGAAATTTTACCAGCTAACATAAGGTGAAGCGTTTTCCATCTGTCCAGGTCTGTACTGAGGTCAGCAACTAGCTGGTGCATATTTTGATCCCATATTTTAGTGAGGTTAGGGGAGATATGAATACCAAGATAAACCAGTGACCCAGAGGTCCATTTAAGCCCTAGAGGGGGCCACCCATATCCTGGGTGCACTTAGAGTTGAAAGGGAGCACTTCAGTTTTGAATTTATTCATCCTGAGGCCCAACAGATCCACAAAGTCCATTAGAAGAGAGAAGAGTGCCAGGAGAGATGCAGTCACATCTTTCATTGGGACCAGCAGGTTGTCCACATACATAAAAGTAGTGTATGCATGCAGCACTATTGGAATTCCTTGAATGATGGGGTGTTGTCTAATAGCAGCTGCAAGCAGCTCTACTGCTAGGATGAAAAGGAGGGGGGACAAGGAGCAGCCTTGTTGGGTGCCTCTACCCAGTTGAAAATGGCTGGAGGTCACCATGTTAGTCCAAATACTGGCCATAGGCTGCTGGTAAAGTGTGCATATCCAGCCCCAAAATCGAGCCCCAAATCCAAACTGCTGTAGTACCTGCCCTAGATAGTCCCATTCTAGGGAATCAAAGGCCTTTTCAAAGTCTATGGCCACAGCTGCTGCTGAAGTAGGGAGGGTCTGGGCATGATGGATGATGTTGATCAGGGACCTGACATGGTCTCAACTGAGATGACCAGGAACAAAGCCTACTTGCGAAGGATAAACGAGAGAGGGAAGGAGTGGAATTAATCTGGAGGCCAGGACTTTTGCAAAAATCTTGCTGTGTTGATAAGCAATATTGGCTGATAGCTCGAAGGTAGCATGGGCTCTTTACCTTTCTTGGAGAAAACTGTGATGACTGCTTCTTGCAGGGTGGGGGGACAATACCATTATCCAATGCTTCGTTATATACAGAGGACAGGAGGGGGGCAATTTGGGAGGTAAGGAGTTGACAGAGCTCTATGGGGACGCCATCGCCCCCCAGGGTTTTTCAGGCATTTAAGGCTCCAATGGCATCTGCCACCTCAGATGGTGAAATGGGCCTATCTAGGTCCTCAATTTGAGAGGGCTAAAGGGTAGGAAGATGGAGGGAGGAGAAGAAAGGCTCAGTTGTTCTGGCATCCTGTTCTTCAGTGGAGGTATAAAGATCTAAGTAGAACTGTTTCGTAATAGAGTTAATCAGCCTAGGATCCTTATGTGGCGGTCAGCCTGCTGCTTATGCAAGTGATAAGCCAGCAGCTTGCTGGCTCCCACCCCCACCCCAGTATTGATGGCCAACCTCAGTATGGCAATCTCTGTTTTGCGAGATAGCAGGTCATTAATCTCCATACGGGTCTTAAGCATTGCGTTGCTTAATACCAGGTTTAGCTGCAAATTAGGGGTCTGTTTAGCTTGAGACTCTACGGTCTTCAGTTGCGCTTCTAAGGAGTTTAGGAGATGCTCTTGCTGTTTCTGGCACCTTGATGCATACCCAATTATTGCACCTCACAGGGTGGCATTAAGTGCCTCCCACCTGGTGCCTGGAGAGGTGTCCTTTGGAGGGTTTTCTGCCAGAAAAAGGGTTGTCTCAGATAATACCCACTGCACAAAGTCAGGATGATTAAGGAGGAGAGGGTCCAGCTTCCAGGAGGTTGACTTTGGAGGGGTGGGCCCCATAAGATGTGCAGGTGAACAGTGGTATGGTCAGAGATAATTTTGGGCATATTCTCTGAATCAACCGCCCTCTGGCAGACTTCCGCCGATACTAGCCATAAGTCTAAATTGCTATGTGATCCATGTACCGGCGATGTAAACATGTAGTCCCTCTCCCTAGGGTGAAAGGTTCTCCAAATGTAAGTCAGTCCCAGCTCCACCATTAGCTGCTGGAGAGCTAGACGGGGTTTGGGGTGTTGCACAGCTGATGGGGCACTACGGTCTAGTTGAGGTACCAGAGCAAGGTTGAAATCTCCTCCCAGAATAATCGGTGTGGAGATGGGGGCAAGGGAGCTGAGCTACTAGGCCACCTCATGGAGGAAGGTAGGGGCATCCTCATTCAGGGCATAGATACAGCCTAGTATCAGGGGGCCATCAGGGGTGGACATCAGGACTAGAACCCATCTGCCTTGAAGGTCCACTCGGACTTGGGAGGAGGACCAAGCAAGCGATTTGTGAAGTATAGCAAACTCTCTTTTTCTGGAGGGGGGGAGGATGAGAACGCTTGTCCCACCCAGTCTCTGGCCAGGTTAGCATGGTCTTGTTCAGCTAATTTTGTTTCCTGTAGGAAGGTCAGCATAGCCCTCAGCCTCTTTAGATGGGATAACATCTGTTTACATTTTGCTGCGATGTCCAGGCCCTGTACATTCCAGGTGTAAGCATGAAGGTCACCCATGATCTCGGGAGGAGTGCATGAAAGTGTTGTGACATCATACTGGGGCAAGGTTAAGGGGGTGGCTGCCCTTGCCCACAGGGAAATCTCAATAAGTCCTTGCAAATTAGGATAGACATACCATGCAAAAACAAGAAAGATAGTATGCCTATACAATATCCGGTTCCTAATAAAAAAGTTAAATCTAAGTGGGCAAACCACCCAAGTTAACACCCAGCCATTTACAGAAACATCCAACACCCTTGAGCATCCTTTATGCAGAGGGAAATAGTAAGACTGGCAGCCACACTGCCAAGGCCATCTATCTCCTTCTTGTGGGGTGAGTGAGAGGAGAAGGCAGGCAAGCCAGATTGGATCAGGCATTGGCAAGCGATTACCACGGCAGCCTGCCATGCCTCACCCCCCCTGTGAGAATAACAGATGCGGGGGGCAGAAGAGGGGTTAAAAGAGCTTGTGATCCGTCACTTGCACCAAAGCAGGAGAGATCCCTTCTCGCTGGTGAGGGTGGCCCTTGCTCTGTTGTCCAGTAGTGGTGAGACAGGCCCCCTACATTCAGCAGAGCACAATGGGCAACTGTGAGAGAATTCGAAGCCAGATGGGGGGGCACTCCTCACACTTCAGTCTCTAGCGCCAGGCCCTGGAGAGGGCTCAGGGCCTGGATTAAAAGAGACAGTGGGTGTCCTGTCACTCCTGGGGGGTAAGGTACCGCCCATGAAGGAAAAGAAGACTGCGGTATGGGGGAGTGAGAGTGCTGTAGCCCCTGTAAGAAAAAAAAAAGTCAGGAGAGAGAAAGCTACACAAATTAACATCTACAAGACTCTGATCCGTCAGGCAGAAGGGACTGAGCACATGAAACATGTCCAGCAAGGCCCTGAAGGGACGAGTGTTTAAGAGTCATAGGCTTTGGTAATAGATCTTGCTACAGCATTCAGGTCTTAACTGCCTTTTGCCGCTTGAGTGTATACTGCATGTCAGTCTATGGGCCAAAGATAAAGTAGTTGGTTCAAAGCTCACTGCATGCTACATTTGGGGCAGTTAGTACTTAATTCCTGGAAGCCTTCTGGAGCAGTCTTTAACACATAAAGTCAATAAACGATATACCAGGTGAGAGAGACCACCTACAAGCTGGAGGCAAGCGATTAGTAGATGAACGGGGGAATCAGACAAAACACTGGCCCCAAAACCCCCATTTAGTCCTTAAAATAAGGAAAAGTCCACAAAATGCTCCACTTATCTGGCCCATCATGGCGATGCATTTTTCTCCTGTGCGAGGGGAAGAATTTTCAGGGTCTCACAATCCTGTGTCTGCTTCAAAGGAGGGGTAAGAGGATACAGGTGCTGCTTCAGTCCTTGAGCTTGATACCCCCTTTGAAGGCGTTAATCCAAAGCGCAGGGGTTTGGGATCTTTCCTTGTAATTAAAACACCTTGCTTTTGAATTATACCCACTACTGAGTGCTCATTTCAATGTTTGCTGCTTGCGCTTGAGGGGCCTCCTCCACCACCATCGCAGCCCAGGATTTTTGCTCGCTCTGCAATGGGTGGGATGGGCCAGTTGAGTTCCTTCCTCTAAGGTGCTATCTGCCAAAGTGAGCAGCGGGGTAAACTTGTTGGGTGAGTTAAACTGGATGAAAACATTGGTACCCTGCTTAAAGAGCACTCCCACGCTTTGTCTGTCTACCGGGTGCTGGTGCTTTTCATGCCTGTATGGAGTGTGGCACTTCCTGGTTTGGGAAGGGAGGCCTTGAACAAGTGGACTGGAGGTCCTGGTGACTGCGTGGGTGACTTGGATGAGACTTCCATACCATGCACTGTGTCAGGGGTGCTTTTGGATGCGCTGAAGATTCCCGGGTCCTGGAAATCTTTTGGGAACTCCAAGTGTTGATAGTCCATTAAACTCTTGAGGGTGGAAAAGAGGGTGGGAGACCCATTCACAGTCACCCACATCATCACCAGGTATCGAAGACAGAAAGGGACATGATGCGCATGAAGAATCCTCTGACAGTAGAAGTAGGCTTTCCACCTCTCCGACAACTCCCAAGAATAGTCTTGGTAAATCTGGAGTTTGTGTCCATTCCAAGTGAGTGAGCCCTTGTCCCTGGACTTGGCAATGACCGTTTCTTTTTGTCTGAAGTCCAGAAAGTGGGTCAGGATAGGGCATAGGCATTCTCCTGGTTTTGGTGCAGGAGCCAGCATGCAGTGAGCCTGCTCATTGTGTAGGATGGGAGCAGATGTGAGGCTGAGGATCTTGGGCAGCACCTCCTGAAGAAAGGCGACGGTGTCCTGCTGCTCAGCCCCCTCTGGGAAGCCAATGAACCACAGATTATTGCTGCAGCTATGATTTTCTAAATCATCTACTTTATCTTGGAGCAGGTGAATTAAATGGGCCTGCTCTCTAGTAGTCACAGTGAGGTCCTGGATAGCAGCATCTGGGGCCTTTAGGTGCCGTTCTGTGTGAAAGAGTTGGGTTTCAATGGCTTACAGCATTTGAATTTTGTTGTTCATGGCAATATTTATTTGTGCCATCTGGGCTAGCAGCTGACTGAACATTTGCTCCATTTTTGCAGATTCTGCTGTAGTTGGGGCTGAGGAGGCCATCTTGCAAGCCACAGAGCTGATAAGAGTTCTGAAGTTTGAGCTGTATCTCCCTTAGATGAAGAAAATAAGGACTCAATTGCAGCAGGTAAGTCCCTCTTCTAATTTCTGCAGAGATATAAGGTGTTAGGAGCCCCCTTTATGCCAGATGATTGAGGATGCAGTCCCACAGTCAGGGAGCTGAGCACTTAAGCTGCCAGCTCAGTCTAAGGCTAAGTCATGCCCCCCTCCTCCCGAAAAAGCTCTTTGTTTAAAATTTGCTGCTGACATTGGGGTGCCCAATTTCTGTGTCAGCATTCTATCCCCCCCTCCCCCAGTGTCCATAATTGTGTATTCTGGCACCGGGATGCTCAACCCTGGTGTCGGATGCCTCCCCCATCAAGCCCGTTGTTATAATTAATAAATATTTACTTTGCCAACATCGGGTTGCCCTATACCCGTGTTGGAATTTTTAACTAATGCCCCCCTTCAGTACTCAGAGACACTGGGGAGCCCACTCCCAGTTTCCTGAACTGATGTTTACTTTAAAACCTGTTAAAAAGGAAAACGGTCCCCAATGTTTTTCTTTTAAATCTGTAAAAAATAAAATGGTCCCTTGTTGTCTCCCTGTCCCCTCCCCATCCGACCCTCCACTGAGCAACCCACCACTCCACACACCCCTTGCCCTATACATACCACCAGAGACTGTCAGCTGCAATCTTCTGTGGACCGGGAGATGTCTGGACTCATCAAAGCCGAACCACAAACTGAAGAATCAAGGTAAGAGCCATATAATGGGTATCTATGGCATTTTGAACTTATGTTGGTATCTCAGCCATTTTTCACCGAATTTTCAACATGAGTTTTTGGGACCCCACCTCATGAACACTGTCACTGTCATCTCGTTAATTGGACCATTAGGGTGATTTCATGGTCACTGTGTGAAATCACCTTTTGGGACTGAGTAATGAAATGACAGTGCCAACGTTTATAAGGTGGGGTCTCAAAAAGCCCATGTTGAAAATTTGCTGTATAAATTCCAAGAACACCTGAGTTAGGCACGTTCATTGAAATTTGTCTCCACATGCATGTAACTTCATCAGTTTTTAATCTTTTCACTACAAACTTTTAACATTGACAATTTTTCATCCCACCTCATGAACAGTACAGCTGTCATTTTTCAAATCCTGCCCAAAACGTGTTTTCACACCTGTGGTTCAGAATGGCACAGTCACTGTGCAAAATCATCTTTTGGGATCAAAGAATGAAATTACAGTTGAGTGCACTATTCATGAGGTGGGGCTCTCTAAAAGGACATATTGAAAATTTGGTCAAAAAAATTCCTAAAAATGCTTGCGTTATGTGCATCCGTTGAATTTATTCTATGCGCGAACATAACTTTGGTACTTTTTATTATTTTACCACCAAATTCTCAACATAGCACTTTTTCTCACCACCTCATGAAGAGTACAGCTGGTATTTTACTCATCCTGCCTGAAATGTGTTTAGCGCCTCTTACGCAGAATGTCATTGCAGTTGCACATAATTACATTTTGCCTTGTATTTCACGATTTCTCTGTACTGGGGTACATGAGGTGGGGTAATAAGATGGCTATGCTGACAATTTGGTCACTGTCATTTGACACATGGAAGTCTACATCTACATCTACATATGCACATCTATGAAGGTATTGGAACTCAGAGTCTGAAAGACCCTGCGCTCCCACAGTAAAATGAGGATACTATTATACTATCTCAAAAAGAAGGAAAATTCATTGCAAAAAACTCACTCCATTAATGCATAAGTTAGGGTTGATAGTACAGTGACAAAAATCTGGAAGTTCTGTGTTATGGTTACCAACCCTTCTACCCCACTCCTACCCCCCATCATCCACACACCAACAGGCATCGGGGTGTGCCTTGGGGTCATTGGGCCTAACTCTCACCTCATTCTCTTACATTGTACCATCTTAGCTTACTTACACATGTAATGGGGTGAGAGTTAGGCCTGACTACCCCAAGACACACCCCAACGCCTGTTGGTGTGTGGAGGGTTGAGGTGGGGTGGTAGGGTTGGTAACCCTAACACTGAATTTCCAGACTTTGTCACTGTACTATCAACCCTAACTGATGCATTAATGGAGTTTTATTGCAATGATATATATATATATATATATATATATATATATATATACTTCAAAACTTTGTTAATGCACCAGTTAGGATTACTTAGCAGCAGAAAAGTAAGGGAATGTAGTGTAAATTTTTCCTACCCTAACTCCCAACCCCATCCCCCAAGCAGAAAAAGGAAAAATCACAAGGGTTTTAGGTTTCTGAAGACTTTGCAAATCAGTGGTGGGATCTTCCTTGGGGCTGTCAACCCTAATGCTCACCCTTTTTAACAACCCATAGCCTCCTCTCTGAAGCAAAAGGTAGAGCTGTGAGCCAGTTCCTCATAGTGATACACTCTTCAAAGGTAGAGAAGTATGTCTCACCACATGTTGCCAACATACTTTGTTGTAGCATTCTTCATGCAGGGCCTGCAGGAGATCATGTATGACATTGTTTGCTTAGGGAAGAGGGTGGGCATTAGGGATGACAATCCCAAGGAAGAACCTACCGCTGATTCACCAAGACTCTGCAGATCCCAAACCCTAATGTTTTTCCTTTTGCCACTTGGGGTGTGAGGGTGGGAAGTTAGGGTTGGAAATCCTAATGCTACATTTCCCTACTTTTGTGGCATTTAGTTACCCTATTTAGTGCATTAAAGTTTTTTGCAAAGAATTCCCTTTCTTTTTGAGATAGTGGAATCATATCCTCATTCACAGAGGTCCCTTTAGGACTTGTGGGAACAGGTGCAGATGTGTACGGCCCTGTGCGCCCTGTGCTATGGGAAGACTCCATCTGCCTACAGAGAGTCCATGGCCTGGCACATTCCTCTCTCCCGCCAGAGAACACATATTAAAATTACTGATGTTATGGGCAGATGTATAAATTTAGGCGTGCACTCCTTGCTTTGTAATTTCACATATTTTCTCAAATTTTCAACATAGCCTTCTTATCACCACACCACATAAGCAAGGGTTGGTGACAATTTGCATATCCTGCCCAAAAGATGATTTCACTAAGCAACCACAAAATCACCTTCTGAGCCCAATTTGCATAATTCCACCACCATCATGGGTCATAAGATGGGATCCCAAAAAGGCCATATTGAGAATTTGTGGTCAACATGCAAAAATTACAAAGTTATGAATGAAAGTTAAAAACCCCACTGAAATACATTGAACTGCACTTACCTTAGTTTATATATATATAAATAACATTTCACAAATTACTGTACATGTCACAAATTACATGTCTTCATAGTTTTGTTTTACCATTCACATTTTTCAGTTAAATCAAAAATCCTTGTAACTCTAAAATCATATATTTTTTCTGGAAACCTTCCAAAGGCACACCCTTGGCATATTCCCTTTCAATCCTGAAAATTTCATGAAAAAAATACACACTGCCTCGGCTGTAAGTGAGAGTAAAAAAAAATACACAATGTTAAGTATAGGCAATTTTTTCTTCATTTTTCAGTGCTCTGTATCTCAGAAAGCAAACAAGATACCATCACAAAACTTTTCATGTCGTGTGACTCTGACAGTCTGCTTGTGCATGTCAAATTTTTGGCTATTTCATCAAACAATGCCAACGTTATTAAGGTGCAAAAATAAGGGTTCAACTTTAAACAGCCTACTCAACCCTAACTATAGGGGTGCTACTGCGCCTCTATAATATATATGTGTGTGTGTCAAATAAATCTTTATATGTTCTTACTGCACCTTTTCCCAGTCTGTTAAATACATTCTGCCTTGCCCCTGCTGCAGGAAGGCCTTGCAGCTGCTATTGCTGTCTCATGTTGTACACAATTTCACTAGTCTGCCTGCCTGAAACTACAATTCAGTATACTGAGAATTAGTTAACTGGAATGGTAATGCAAGATCCATTGATGGTTGTAATGTTTTCTGATAAAAAGTAATTCTTATTCACATCAAAAGACCTCCTTTCTGCCGCAGGTCAATCCCCTGTGAAAGGGAACAGGAAAGTGCATAGGATATATACAGTATGTCATGTTCTCGATCTCCAGCATATCCAATTGGCTGCTGCAGGTCAAGTGGCTTACTGACAGCTTGGATGTGCTCAGTGTGTTTCCTCTATGAAAAGTTCTGCATCAAAATTCCAAAGGAAAACTAAATTTATTTGCCCTGTTCCTGTTTCACCAGTGTCCAAACCACCTGATTTTATCATATTCGCCAAATGCAAAGACTGGCAGTATAGCCTAGAGGGTAGAGTAATGAGCTGTGACTGAGTTTGGTGCAGACAGATCTGGGATTGATTCCCACAACCTCTACTTGCATATTGTGCGATTCTGAGCAAGTCACATAACCTTCCAAGTCCTTCCAGGTCACCTCTGAAAACAGGCAATTGTACCTAGTGGGCCTTACCTGGTTACCAAAGAATATAAAAAAAAATTGACATCTGTTCATCCTTAATTGACAGTGCCTACCTTCATCGAACATTGTCAACACTTTCTGTGCCAGACACTCCCTGATGTCCAGTGCTCCCGTCCTTTAAACAATCCTCTTCCAAGCTGTCCCTTCTGTCTATTGTCACACCCTTTTTCACCCTGTTCCATGTCCTGCAGTCCTCAGGTCCAGTGGCACCAACCCCCCCTCAACCTGTTCAGTGCCAAGCAGTTCATGGAATCCAGTGGCACCCTTTCCTTACCCCATCCATGCCATGCCATCCCTGGAATCCAGTGTCACAATCTCTTTCAGTTTGTCTAATTTGTAGCAGTCCCTAAAGTTCAGTGGCAACCATTGCCTCACCCCATTCACATGCCAAACTCTTCCCAGCGTCAAGTAAAATCCACCTCCATCACCTTGCCCCATGACAAGCAGTCTCTGGTACCTGTTCACAATTGAATGTAACTGCTTTGCTAATGCATGCTAGCTGCATCACTAATGTATGCAACCTATACAATTTGCCACTGTAGCACCCATGTATATGAACATACAAACATAGGAAATTGTCTGCAGATACAGGCCTTATGGTCTATCTAGTCTGCTCAAGTGTGTAACACATCAGTCCATTGAACTGTAGCTGCCCCCTCCCCCACCCTCCTCCTCTTGGTTTGTACTTTCCCCTTGAGTCTGTCCCACAACATCTTGAAGCCCTCCACTGTCTGCAATGATACATGAGTTCCTCAGGTAGTGCATTCCATCCTGCTACCACCCTTTCAGTGAAATAGTGCCTCCTCATTTTCCTCCTGAATCTGCCCCTTTCCAACTTCAGGGAGTGCCCTCTGGTTTCTCTTCCGCTCTTGAGAGTGAACCCACCCCTGAAGCCCACTCTGTTCATTCCCTTTAGGTACTTGAAGGTCTCAATCATGTCCTCTCTCTCTCTTCTATCCTCCAGGATATACATGTTGATTTCTCTTAGTCTTTCCTTGTAAGGGCTATCACCCAACCCCAGGATCATCTTTGTTGCTTTGCATTGCACCACATCCAGTAGTTTGATGTCCGTTTTTAAGTAAGGGTGCCAGAACTGCACACAGTACTCCAAGTGCAGCCTCACCAGGGACCTGTACAGGGGCAATATGACTTCACTACTTCTAGAGGTAATCCCCCCTTGCTATGCACCCATGCATCCTGTTTGCCTTTGCTGCTGCCTTCCTACTCTGTGCCGAGTGATTCATTTCCCTGGTCATCAGCACTCCCAGATCCTTCTCCTCATTAGACATGCATAATTTGACACCGTCCAACCAGTAACTGTATCCTGGGTTTCTGGCTCCGAAATGCATCACCTTGCACTTCTTGGCCTTGATCCCAAGCTGCCAGGTGTCTGACCACTTCTCCAGTTTTGCAAATCCTCCTGAAGTAATTTGCCACCCTCCCCCCATCCACCTCAGCACAGATCATGATGTCATCAATGAAGAGACTGATCTTATTCTTGATCCCTACTGCTATGTCTATGATTAAAATGTTAAACAGGACCGGTCCCAGTACCAAGCCCTGTGGGACACCACTTGTCACTGCCCTGGGCTCTGATGCCTCACCCCCACCAGCCAGTTTTCAACCCATCTGGCTAGTTTCCACCTTACTCCTAGACACTTCAACTTGCAGGTATTATGGCTGAGTAGACATTCCTATGTATAGTTCAATTTTGGCACTTTTAAAGTGCAACTGTCCCTAGAGATGATGGCACAACATGAAATTCAGCATTTGTGTTGTTGGCATCAGAAAGCTGGATTTTCAAACATTTGCATCATGTTTCTAGCACAAGTGTACTACTTGTAATATGTCTGTTAGACCACAAAAAAGGTGATGAAACTTCATGCCACAAATACTGCAGATTGCAAAACAGAGAATGAATACATCAAAAAAATAAAGCATCCATCTTTTTTTTTTTTTGCAATAAAGCATGAAAAGTGTCAAAATGTGTCAAAATGTTTAAAAATAGCCCACAAACATTGTCAGTCATTTGTAGTGATGCAGGCTGCACCAAAACTTCAGATTTGCACTTGTGTCACTTTCTTTGAAAAATCAGCCCAGAATCTTTAGAACCTTTGTGTATTTCTCTTTCTGCAGCTTAGTTGCTGTACCCTGTCTGGGCAAAACTAGAAAATCCCATTTCATACAACTTTAATGAAATGAGCCACATTTCTACTCAGTTTTCCATATTTCACAAATAGAGTATTTCTAACCAGTGGTGGTTGAACTGAGAAAAATTTACTATGCAGACTAATCCGCGAATTCCACCCATTTTGTGGAGCACAATGCAAAATTTCACCCAGCAGAATGGCGAAATTTTGCACGCGAAAAGGCAAAATTTCACCTTTGCGGTGAAATTCTGCCTTCTGTAGTGAAGTTGCACCCACGGAAGGTGAAATTTTACTGCAGAATGTGGAACTTTGCCCTCAGGAGGCAAAATTCCACCTAAGGCATGGAAATTTCACGGATTACTCTGCATGGCAAATTCGGCCACTTCGCCGCCACTTCACAGGCAGAATATAAATTCTCTGCATCTCTATTTCTAACACGATAATTTTGTAAAACTTAAATGTACAATTTCATGAACAACATATTTTCTAGGTGAATATACTCATGTGCATATTTTCTTACAATCAATGATATCAATCCCAGCGAAGTACATGGACACCCCCTCCAGGACGTTTTGCTGCTGTTGATTATTTTGTTAACCAATGCATGAAAAACACCACTAACTTCAATCTTCATTGCAGGCACAACCATTACAAACTGACACCTGGTGAGCTTGCAGCCCTCAGATCTCTGAAATGTAGGAATGACATTGTTATCAAACTGGCTGATAAGGGAGGTGCTGTTGTGGTCTGGCAAATGAGCTATACATCACTGAAGCCACACAGCAACTCTCTGACACCCAGGTTTTATTCTTCTATTCCACAGGACCCTACTGCTGACTATCAGACTGAGGTCACCACCACCATCACCTCTGCTATTGAAAACAAAGAGCTCCCTGCTTCTGCTAAGAGACTCATAGTTCAGCATCCCCAGACATCCAGGTTTTATCTCCTTCCCAAAATCCACAAAACAGGTTACCTGGGTCATCCCATAGTGTCTGCCTGCTCCTGCCCCACATCCCACATCTCTGCATTTTTTGGACAGCCTCATGAAACCCCTTGTTGAGTCCCTGCCCTCCTATGTTAAAGACACTAATCATGCTCTCCAGTTATTTGACAGGTTCAGATTCAGTGACTCTCGTCAGCTCATCTTCACCATGGACATCAAATCTCTTTACACAGAGATCCCCCATGATGATGGTCTAACAGCTTTGCAGCATTTCTTGAATAAGCAGGAAGCCCAGCAGCCACACACACACACACACACTAACTCGTCTGGCAGAACTGGTTCTTACACTCAATGCTTTTTCTTTTAATAACAGTTTTTTTCAGCAGGTCAATGAAGTTGCCATGGGTACCATGATGGGTCCCAGCTTTGCTAATCTGTTTGTGGATTGGGTGGAGGAACATTTTTTCTCTCATTCAGAGGGACTGTGCCTGAACTCTACAAACGCTACATTGATGACTGTGTAGGGGCCACCTCCTGCTCCAGGGAGACCCTCCAAGTCTTCCTTGACAAGTTTACCATGGCCCATCCTTCCGTTCAATACACTGTTGAAGTATCCTCCTCTACACTGCCTTTTCTGGATATCCAGCTGTCAGTACAGAACACTGGTCTGAAGACATCAGTTTATTACAAACCCACTGACTCTCACAGTTTCCTCCTTCACAGCTCCTTCCATCCTAAACATGTCAAGAATGGCCTGCCTTATTCACAGTTTCTTAGACTTTGCAGGTTATACAGTGAAGAAGATAATTTTGCTGTGCAGACCCAAATAATGCATAGCTTTTTTATCAACAAGTGGATACCCTAAAAGCATAGTGGACAGAGCACTCTCCCGGGTTAGTAACATGCCCCATAACCTTGACCCCCACAAGAAGGATACTGTCACACAGGAACAACGGCGAATTCCACTAGTGCTTCCTTTCCATCAGAGCACACCTTCTCTTCACAGGATCATCACCAGTAACTTTCCCATTCTGCAAACTGACCCTAACATTGGTGCTTCCTTTACAGAACCACCTATTGCCTCCTACCACTGGCCACCTAACCTGCAGAATATCCTGTTTAAAAGCAGCCTACCTACTCCCAACAGCTCCTACCTCCCAGGTACCAAACCTTGCAACAGGACTCACTGCTACACCTGCAAATTTATTTCCAGTGTGACTGAAATTCGGGGGCCTACAGGTGTTTTTCACATCACCAAGGAGTTCTCATGAACCTCCACTAATGTGGTGTATTGTATTCTTTGCAGGAGGTGTTCAGCTATTTACATCGGAGAGACTGGTTGGCACCTTGCTGACCATTTCAGGGAACATTACAGAGCGGTCAGGAATGGTGAAACTGCTAAACCCATTGTATCCCACTTTATCTCCAGGGAACACAGTGTCAATGACCTTTCTGTGTGTGTCCTTCAGCAGGGCTTCTGGGATCCTGACCATAGAAAAAACATGGAAGCCAAGCTGATCATCCACCTTGGCTCCCAGCAGCCCTCTGGTTTAAATGATAGACTTATTTCCCACTAACATCTTTCAGCCATCCCTTTTTTGTTCCTTAAAGTCTATTTGTTTTTGTACTCATTTAATTTATTTTTCATTTTCACCATCAGTCTCCATCTCGGTCTCCTTCCCACACATTTGTCACCTTTCAGCCTTCTTACTAGGCCCTGTTAATTAGTCCCCACCTGAGAACTTCCCTAGCTCTTTCACTCCTATTATGCTTTATCTTTCCCATCATCACCTTTTTGTTTCACAGATTCTCTCTTAATCTTACCATTTATCACTTCTTCTCCTTGAGCCTCCCTTTCTTCTTTCCCCACACACATACATAACATATATATATATATATATATATATATATATATATATATATACATATTTATCATTTTACTTCCCTCTACACTAGCTTTGTTTTTTTCTCTTTTAGATATTGCCTGAAGAAGACCTAAGGTCGAAACGTAGATTTTTAACTCTATTTTCAGCGTGCATTTAATATAACCATTTTGTTTTGCTTTTAAACCACATGCTGATGCAGCACCTTGTTTTGGTTTTTTACAATATATATATATATTTGTATTTTTTTTTTCAAAACTTTATAAAAAAACTGACTTTAAAGAAATGCACAATTTGGGAAAAAGGGAGCACTTTTAAGTATTTGTGCATGCAAATTCCAAACTGTACATTAAAAAAAAACATTTGTTGTAATTATCATTTTGGACAAAATGAACACTTTCACAAATTTTACACATAATTGCTCAAACCTCCACTTAAAAAAATGGATTTTAGAAAAATGCCTGAAGCTCAGTTTTATGTATTTTGCCCATAAAATATCCAAACAGTACATTTACAGTATTATACATCAGGGTCCAGATATTCAAAAGTTAACACTGGCACTAACATGTTGTCTGGGTTTGTGCTCTTTTTTGGGGTGGAGTCTATATTTAGAGTCCCCTGTAGTGTGTATTAAACCTGTTACAACCAGGCACTAAGATAATGCTGTGTCTATGCAAATGTGGGAGTCCCTCCTGAATATGGGCACAGCAACATTTACAAAGGTTTGTGATGGCAGTTAACATACAAAGCAACACTATTTACTACCTCTGAAAATCTCAGCTTAACTGGGTATTAAGCCCATGCCCCCACCCCACTGATGATGGGATGGTTGTACTGCAGTCGCCCACCCATGTTCTCCAGTCCCCTGACTGTCAGATATCTCCCTGGTGTATAGTGCCAACCTCAACCCCATCACCCATCCCACATACTGTCAAAAACTCCCTGTGTATAGTGGCACCCCTCACCACCAAATTACCCATCCCAGGAATGTAGCATATTCCCCCTTTTGGATTTCTTTCTTTATTAGTTTATTGAGAGTCAGCTTTAAGTATCACAAAAGGTACAATTGGCTTAATTAAACCTGATGGTAGCATCATACTTTTGTTTGATTACAGAACTGGTAATTGCTAATTGGGAGTGTTATAAAATAGAATTGTGGGTCTGCCTCAGCACCCCCCCCCGATGAAGAAGCGACTTTAGCCTTGAAGCACTGGGATTCCTTTTTGTCCCAGTTCCAGCATCTAGAGGATATAAGCTGATATGAATTTATTTTTGTGAATTAAAATGAAACAGCAGTAATAAACTGAAGTGAAGCAACACCCAGCCTAAGAGTGCAAGTGTTTCTATTTTTCACTGAAATGTGGCATAGCTCCTTAGTATCTAGTGGCACTCCCACTCACTAATCACCCATCCTGTATACTGTAACACCTCTTCCAGGTGTGCAGTGGCACCCCCGCCCCAAATCACCCTGTCTGAATAATATACACCTTTCTTTGATGTGCAGTGGCACCCCTCACCCCCAATAAACCACTGAGAAGAGGTGAGAAGAGGGCTATACCAGTCACTGTATCAGTATTCACAGAACATCCCCAGTGACCATGGTATGGGGTGGGGTCTGAATCGGAGGTGTCCTGAGAGAGGGCAGAGCAGGTGAGGAGGCCACTAGACTACCAATGTTTACCAGTGCACTAGTCAATAGGCATTCAGGGGGTGGAGATGGGGTTACCACAGGACACCAGGGATAGTCTAGGAAGCTTGGTCAAGGAGTTCAGGTGGTGGGGATGCCACTAGACAGAAGTGATATCTTATAATGTATGGACCAGGTGATCAGGAAACAGGGGTGCCACTAGACACTGAGGAGAGATGTATATTATACGGATTGGGTGATCGGGGCTAAGGTGGTGCCACTAGACACCAGACAGAGGTGTTACAGTATATGGGACAGGTAATTGGGGGAAGGGCACTAGACACCTGTGAGATAGTCTACATTCCTGGCACAGGTGATCTGATGTGGGTGTGCACCTAGATACCAGGGAGAGGTGTTCTATAATACAGCATGTGTGATCAGGGGTGAGGGATGCTGCTAGACACCAGCGATGACATGGCAGGCGCCCACAAGATTGGGCAGGAAAAAGGCCACTGCTCACAATGCAAATTAGCCCATTATGGGCATGCAAAAGGCCCCTTAGTACCTTGCATGATCAATGGGATAATTTGCATGGTGTGGCTGAATATTGTGACATGGCTCCTGATGCTATCCAGTCCCAAAGTGCAATTCCCTGTGGGCTTGATACAGCTCAGGTCCATATCAGGGCAGAGCAGATTGACTTAACACTACACTAACATGGACCGATGTTCAGTGAAATAGCACAGTTCGCTATCCCACTGAATGTAGCAGTTTCTGGGTAGGGCACAGGTGTGATGCAAACCTTTGCAGTATGCTTGCACCTGTTTTTAAATATCTGAGTCAAGTTTTTTTTTGTTTAATTGCCAACTTTGTATATATTTTGTGCAATATGCAAATATTTTACAGTTGTGATAATGTTATTTTCATACTATTTCTCATACATAATTTAAATTTCACTCTGCACTATATTACGACTGCTATATTCATAGTACTGGCCAAAACCTTTGATTCAGTGTCCCATCTGCTCTTTTAGGACAAACTGAGTTCTGCTGGCCTCTCAGCTCCTACCATTGCTTGGTTACTTTCCTACCTAACAGTCCAACAATTGGTACAGATTGGAGATGACCTGTCACCTCCCCTTTATATCCATGCTGGGGTCCCACAGGACTCTGTTCTGTTTCCCATCCTTTCCTGCATCTTCCTGTATGACATCCCATCTGCCTGTGCCAACTCACATATCTACATGTATACAGATGTCTCAGTCATCATCTACTCTGGTCCCTTGACCACAGCCATGGAACACCTGCTCCTGTGGGACTTCAACAACATTCTGCACTGGTTTCAATCCAACCAACTCACTCAATGCTAAAAAAAAATGGTTTCCATGACCTTTGGTGCCAATCAGAGATGGGCCAGACTCACTGATCACCCTCATGGTCACCCTCACTTTCACCACTCTGGATGGCATGCCTCTTGAAGCAGTTGAGTCCTTCAGGTACTTTGGAATGTGGCTAGACAGTAAGCATGACATCTCAGCCCACATTGATCCTATCTATGCAAAACTCCATCCCAAGCTCAGTGCCGTGTACGCTAACAAAGACTGCTTATCTCTGCATGTCTTCAGGGAGCTTGTTCTCAAAATGATGCTCCTTGTCTTTGATTCGGCAGATGTGGTATATGGCACCCCCTTTTCCACTTTCCTCACCAGACTGGATATCCTCAGCAATTCCTTCTATCATTTTGCTAAAAACCATCCCCCCACACCCACCATTGTACATCCCCATCGATCCTCCATCTGCCAACCCATTGCTAGGCTCACTGTAACTTCTTCATATGCAAATGCTGCTTTGGTTCTCTTCCTTCTTACCTCTCTTGTCTCCTCTCCCAACCCCTCGATCCCTGAACTCTGTTCCTTCTGTTCCAGGGATCATGACACCTTTGCCACTCCTCACCCTCCTCCTCTGCCAGGCGGTCTGTCTTCTCCTATTAACTTCCCTCACTCTGGAGCCAACTCCCCTCCTCCCTCTGCATCTCCCCATCCCCAGGCTCCCTCAGTCACCAGTTGAAATTTCAACTCCTTCCCACCTATTCCTGTCAGTTTCTTCTTGATACCACCTCAGTTGAGCATTATCCATCCTGAAGGCAGCTGACTGAGCCCCCATTCCTGTCTTGGTTTAACTTCCACGCCACTACAGTTTTCTACCTCCACTATGAGTCTGGGCAATAACTAGCCTCCCAGGTCAATCACCTGTTGTCATTATTGTTATAGTTCATAAAGTATTGCTGCTACTTCTGAATATGCACTTGTCAGGCATTCTTATTGAGCTGTACTGCACTATTTTCTCTGAACATACAATTGTTTAGTATTTTATTCTAATTTTGTATCTTTTTTTATGGAATATTGTTTCAAATGTTCTTCTACCATGTATTGTGCTGCTGCTCTTCCACTGTTCCCCTCCCCAAGTTGCACCTGAATATGAGCTTTGGCTCAATGTGCCTCTCCTGGTTACCAGTTTTCAAATAAATAACTAAATAAATGATTGGGTCCCATTTAAGAATGTCTGTGCCCCTTTATATGATGTACCTTTTCCACAGTAACTACCAGTTACGATGCTACCACTATTAAAGTCAGTCATATACCATCTTAGAACCACTCTGGGTAATTTCTTTTAACCTGTCACCTGTATCCAGAGCACACTAGTGTGTTTTCAGCGTTATTTATACAAGATGGGACTATGGGGAATAAGTGATTATAAAATTCAGCTTGAGAATAGTGGAGGTAGCATTGTTATTGTTGTAATTCTGTAATGACCCTCTGTCTTTGTCCCATGCAACCTGTTTTGCTTTCTGTAGTACTGCTTTTGGATAGAATCTAGGCATAAATGTCCTATCCAAGTCCAGTGCATTTTCTTGAAAGCTTTCATCGCACTACAGTATGCTTTGCCTTGTGGTATTGACTTTTGGGCACATTTATTTTAGTATTTCTGTCTAATGATGTGAAACAGAAACTGTTTGTTCTGTAAAATGTATGGTACAAAATACAACCATTTCTCAAGAGAGTTATGATACTTTCTGCATCTGATACCACTAATAAGGTGAGCATGAGACCTTTCAACATCTAGGTATTCAACATAATCACCATAATATCCTTGCCATCTAAGTATGGTATCACATCATCTGCAATCAACAAGACTGTCTGAAGCAACCCTAAAGCAGTGGAACTGCAGGAGAGAAAGAGTATGCAGAATCCTATGCTATTTATCGTACCTCAAAATCACAGTGCCACAAATTATTTAGAAACAACTTTCGTCAGCTCCAAATATCTAATACCAGATTGAACCATCAATTAAGAGAATGTCCCCAAGTATCACCCCCCCCCACACACACACAAGGACCAGATAAAAACAAATGTTTGTAGACTTCTGCAAACCTTTGCCAAGCAAAACTCCTTAATTAATGTCTCATCTTCCGAAGTGAATAACAGGACTGGGAGTTTGAGTATATTTATGAGCTGCAGATTCACTGAGTGGCTAGTGTGTGTGCCTATTTTGCTGAGAACTGCATAAACTGTCAATGTCTTCTCTGGTTATATGACAAGCTGAAATTGGAGCTATTGTAATGAGTGAATCAGCTAAAAAGGGTCAGTTCAAAGAACATACCTTTCAGTCCCCGGAGTAGAAATAGCTGTCACCAATGTACTGGGCTCCTATCAAAAGAATCATGGTGCCAATGCATTTGAAGGACACAGTTGCTTAATTAATTTCCAGCTATAGCAAATTTTTATTTTTAAGACTGTGTTGCTTAAATAAATGCAAATGGAATACCTGCACATTCTTCTCTTGTAAATGATACAGTGTTGGTCATGAAATCTATTCTTGTCCTGAAAAACTCACATCATTGTGGATTTTACGTCAAGTTCTGCAAACTGGGATTACTATTTCCTCTTGGACTAGCACAAAATAAATCAGGTTACCAGCCACATATTTGGCTCCCCGGTTTGAGTCAGGGTAACATTATACGGAATTATATAACTCACAGGCTCCATGCCCAGTAGGTCTGTAGTTTTGTATATGACCCATAAGTCCCTATTTAGATAAATTTACAGGTCCTTATGTTTGGTGCATTGTGTTGGGCTCACAGGGTCCTGCATGAAGCACTCTATAGGTATAGTACCCTTCTCTAAGGGTGTTCTGCTTCAAATGGGGCCCACAGGGCTCTGAGTAAGGGCTCTGTACAAAGCAAGCTGCAGGTCTGATGCCATGCCCAATAGAGCTAAATGTGTCTTTTGTTACATATCTTCTTCAAACACTAATTAAATTGCAAAAAACAATGTTCATACATCTGTTAGGCTTTAAGCACAAAACATAAAAAGTAGGGAGATAAAAATTTATAGGGAGAAGTCCCTCAAACCTTGGTGAATTTGTGGTGTACTGTTCTTCAGGGTTGAAATGATCACATGATGCCGCATTGATGTCACCCAAAACTCATCACTGTCATGTCATTCAAAATAAAATACTGACAAAATAATGCTTGGATAGAATGTGCCAAAGTTAGGGCAATGGCAGTGTCACATTGAGCGACTATTCAATGTCATTGGAGCAGTACAAGACAGATATAGCATGGCTCAAGTGACTTTTAGCCCAAATGATTTATTTTGCTACATTATACATTTTGTGCTACAGTCCTAACCTATGCATTTTTCATTTTTTTGTTCTGTCTAGCTATCTCTATCTATCTATCTATCTATCTATCTATCTATCTATCTATCTATCTATCTATATATCTGTCTGTCTGTCTGTCTGTCTATCTGTCTATCTGTCTATCTATCTATCTATCTATCTATCTATCTATCTATCCATCCATCTAGCCATAACATTTGTGTCTGCATGCTGTTGAATTAAGTCTTTAAAAATCCATCAGATCAGGCTTCAACAAACAGAACATCTGCAGTCTTGTTAATGCTTGTCACACACATCAGTTCCTAGATATGCATTTGAAACCCATGCTTATTCATTTAGTAATTACCATTTCTGGAAATCAGTACCAAATTTGCAAGTTAATAGTAAAGTTTCCAGATTCTTCTGTTTTTCTCAAAGGTGAAAATAAATTGGTTGCACAAGTAATTTATTTCAGCCCTTCCACTTTTAATATAAAATATACTCATGAGGATTTCCTCACTCCAATTATTCAAAAAGTGCTGAATTTTAATAACTTAGACTAATCATTCATTTTGATTATAGCTCTTGATAATTAAAATTACTTTAACATTTTAGATACTATGCTAAGTCTTGGAGTTTTACTAGAAAACGAAAATACAAGATCATACTAACTGTACTCACTTCTTTATGTCTCTGTAGTATAACTTCTGCCTCATGCTTATGGGAAGCTCATGTTTTGTAAGAAAAATGCAGTGAAAACATCACAGTCTGTTACTCCCGTTATGAAATGAGTTGGGAAAATTCTATAATGTACATGGCTGTTGGTTCCAGAAAGTAACCCAGAGTTTTGTGCTTTTTGGAGTACCCCAGCCACATTACACAATTAAATCCCTACCCTAACTCTGGAACAAGCTGGGCATAGTAACCCATCATCTTTCTTAACACAGGACTTGTGAAGAAAAAACTAAACATGAGTGATTTATTAATGTTCAGTTTTGAAACAGTTGGAAGCCACACTGCAGTCGAAAGTGTAAGGGACTATTTGTTTTCCTCAGTATAAATTTAAAACAAAAATTATTTTTCCCCCGTCAAGTTTTTATTCTGTTCCTCTGTCTACCCCCCAAACACACACACTGACAATGCCCTCCAGTCCACCACCTACCTTCTCATGGGCTTATGCTTACTACAAAATTTCCATGACCATTACATAGTTTCTGATTTTCTATGTTGGTAGTGTATGGACTTGTGAGGAGGGTGGCTAGTATCATCCTTGATGGACTAGGACTTTTTCTCTTCAGGGTTTCCTCCCATATGGATGCTAGTCATGTGACATGCAGGCACCAATGCACAGTCATATCAGTGTCCAAGGGTGTTCCTCCCCTGCTCTGGTGGCCCCAAATTAATTATCCTAGCCTTCTCTTGGTAGTAACCATGCTGCAGGGCATACATTCATCTGAACCCAAAGAAGGAAAGCTGTCCCTGAGATGATCAGCCTTCCTTCTCCCAGTCTTCCCCCGTTGGCCCAAGATGTCTCTCATGCTTGTTTCACCAGAGCTGCAAGCAGTTGTGATACTATTGCACCAGCAGGGTTGTCAGCAGTAGTGATACTATTGCACCAACAGGTTGACAAAAGCTGGGTTTTTAACTTTATACTGCACTTGTTACCTGGGAAAAATGTCATCATACTGTATTCTGTAGTTCTCTTTTTAATTTTTTGTTAGTAATAATGGTTTTAGCCAGAAACATCAACATATCCATGTTTCTTTGCTTTTCCCTCCTAAACAGAAATACTGCATATGGTTTGGAATTTTCCAAAAGTCCCTGCTCTCTAGCTATACCCACTATTACTAAATTAAACATTTTTGGTGTGGTGCTATGCTGCTTACCATCAGAAACATATGCTGCCACCCTCATAATATATAAACAGAATAAACTGGTTATGTAAAGTTAAAAAGTACCCTCAAATGGAGAGATTTTTAAAACTTGCTAGTTAAGGCCATCTTCAATTACTTCAGTCATTAATTATAAAATTAGCAATAAATGCTGCTTCAAAAACATCTGTGAGAAATAAATATATTTTGACAATCTAAATATTTCAGACATCTATTCATGTTATACAACTATGTGATGAAATAGTTTGCCCATTAACAAGCACTGTTGCTTTAAAAGATGTTTCCTTTCTTTCTTTCTTTCTCTTTTTTAATTATAAAACCATTACTAAAAGTTCTATAGCACACTCAAAGGCTTATGGGTTGTGTTGTATTAAAGCAAAATCCTCAAAATGCAGCATATGCGCTGGCCCGGTGGCACTCAAGGTTGAGGTGCTGGATGCCTTACCTTCATTAACACCAGTAACCTGGGTTGAGGAATGACCTCAGATCATTGGAGAGCCAGCATGGGGGGAGCAGGATTGAGCAGCCAAAAGGCAGCTCTTCTCTCCTGGGGTGGTTGTCACCCCCCCATAGTTCCACCCCCACTGGGTGGAGGCATGGTGGATAACATGGGTGGGAGGGAGTGGCAGCAGAGTGGGAGGGCACCCTGAGGCATGGCATATGTGGGCATTCTTGGGAAGTGGGGATGGGGAGAAAACAGGGAGAAAAAGCTGACAAAAATCTATATGGAAAAAAAATGCAGCGCACACAAAGCAGAAAGTTACTGCAAGTGCATTTATTATTCATGTGTATTGACTGGCTATTAATGAACAATCCACATGTTATCCAGCAAGCTGGTGTGCTTCCAGACACTATCTCAGACTACTCCGCAATCTACTGTGTCTGAAAATTTTTCTTTCCTAAAATATCTCCCAAAGTCATAAACCTTGGAGATTCCTTAAAGTTCAACCCAGGGCTCTTTGTCTCAGACCTAGTTAACACAAACTGGTCCTGTGTTTACTTCTCCCCTTCTGTCTCCATTGCCCTTATTGCCTTTATTCAGGCCTTTGTCTCCTTCAGGAGGTTCATGCACCTTTTATGAAAAAGGTGGCAATGGGTGCCAGAACAAAATCACTCCACAGTGACCTCCTTAAGCTTTTCAAGCAGAAAGGCAATCGGTGGTATTCCTACAAGGGATCCTAAACCAGGTTTGACCCATAGGAATACAAATAGCTGCAAAATAATTGTAAGCATGAAATCCACTTTGCCAAGAGTGCTTTATGCCATGAAGCCCTATTAGCTTCTACTAAGGACCGAACGTCTTTTCGGAAAATTGTCAAGGGCTTGGTTGGTGGCTCCTCCATTGCCCCTGACAAACATTGTTTGAGTCAAAGCACTAGGGCTAGTGGCTAGCAGTGCCTTAGTTTATCATTGCTGTTTTATGACAATTGTTCAATAAAGCTGATTTTCAGATACTAATTTTTGTGTGAGGGACTCCATTTGATCTCTGCATGTTCGAGTGATACAGTACAAGTTGGTCTTGGTTGTTACTGTCCTCCAAGCAGCACCCAGCTGACATATCAATAGGGGGTGTGAATTGCAGCAATGCTAAGACCATCAGTAAAGCTTCTATTCTTCAGTTTACTGATCTTACTGCTCACACCACCTTGTTTCCATCTTCCAATGAGGTTGAGTCCCCCGTTTACCCTAGCCCTTCAGACCCCCTCCACAACCATCCTCCTTTTTATCTCAGGGCTGTATTAACCAGTACTGAAGCTACTCACTAACCTCTCCCTACACATGAGTGCTGCTTGAGATGTCCTGAAACCCAGGTACCTGAAACTTGGTGTCCCCATCATATCCCTTCTATTCAAGCATATTTTTAACCTATCACTTCTGTCTGGCACTGCTCTTGACAGTTGGAAACTGGTCAGAGTTGTTTCTGTTCCTAAGTTTGGGGACACCAAATGTCTTGAAAATGATCACCCCATTGTGGTACTGCCTGCCCTTAGTAAGCTACTTGAGCAACTGTAGCTGCCCAGTTTTCTAAACATCTCTGATCTCACAACATCTTAACACTGGAGCATCATGGTTTCCACAAGGCCCATAGCACCACCACAGCATTCACACTTGTGGTCACCAGTATCAAAACTGCCACAGATCAGGGGCAGCTCACTGTATTCATCTTTGCTGACCTGTCCAAAGCCTTTGACCTGGTTAACTACACTCCTTTTTTTTCCAGTTGTTTAACCAGGGGAGACACAGAAAGCTGAAAGCTTGTTTACAGGTACTACCTGGTAGCACAGAGAAGTTAAGTCACTTGTTCTGGGACACACTGTATGCAAGTGGGGGCTGTGGGATTCAAACCCAGGTCTCCAGATTTGCAGCTCGGAGCCTTTAACCATTGCACTACTCCCTTCCATTTGACTCTCTTTTGCTCCAAACTGTACACATTGGTCCTGTTTGCACATGCTGTCTCCTGGACCAGACACTTCTCTACCTGTCAGTTCTCAAGCAGGTTTTCATGTTCAAATGATCCATCTTGGATCCAGCCCCTGTTAAGCTCAGGGTTCTCCAGGAGTCAATCATTGAGCCTATTCTTTTGTCACAGTTAATTAGTAATCTCCTTGTTGTCTTCACTTCCTGCAAAACCACCCTGTATGTTGATGACCTGGTGCTCCTTCACAGTTCTAGGATCACAGACCTCATCAACTTCTGTCTTACAGATGATTTCCACAAGCTAGAAGCTTGGCTTCTCAAAAACAGGCTGGTAATGAAGGCCTAGAAGACTCAAGCCATGCTTCTTTGGCCCCCTGACAGACATAGAGCCTGCCCCAACCTCTCTCCATTAGTTGTGTTGATAGGACTCCACTGAAGGCGCCACTATCCTTTAAATACAGTACATAGGAATAACACCAGAGCCACATCTTGTCTTTTCCATCCATACTCAACTTGTCTATAAATGAGTAAATGCTCAGCTTGGTCTGGCTTATTGGGTAAAACACTGCCTAATGCCAAAAGCCTGATTGGCCCTCACCACGGATATCTTACTTCCCTTCCTCAAATACAGGCTTACATCATTTACCAATATCTCAGTGTCACTGCACTCCAAGTGGGAAACCACCTATAAAAACATGTGTAGATTCACACACTCACTGAGCTGTGCAACTCACCACTGTGACTTCTACAGCCACCCGAGTTAGCTATTTCTCTATTTGCCATAGGCTGCTTCACTGACAAAACCATTTGGAGAGGAACCTCTGTTTCTATTGCATCACTTCTAAACTTCTCCCACCTGTCCTCTCCCCTATGATCAAATGACATATCCCTTCTCATTGCCCCCAAGACATCCACCCTTATAGGGACTAGACCAATAGTGTTACTGTGCCCAAACATTGGAATTCCCTGACTTGCTCAGCCCATTGCTTCTCCTCACACTCTCAGTTAAGAAGGTCCCTGTGGCTTACCTTGCTGCCAATTCTAGATGTGCCTGCACATAACTTTTCAGGAAGTTCTTACATTAACCTGGCTTAGGCTAATAGTCTTACTTTCAGTACTGCCTCAGCTGGAACAGTAGACATGTACTGTACTCTACCCATGGTTAATTGGGTTGAAATTCTGTGCATACCATCTTGCCTTTTTCAGATTATGTCTTTCTGTGGACTGGCATGTTCAGACCCTGCTATCTGTTTTTCTGTATCCTATATTATGTTTTTATTCCTGTTCCCTAATCCATGTACTATTGTATCTACTATATTGCATTATACTGTATTGTATTGCTTGTCTTTTAACATGCAGGGTCATTTGTAAAATAAGGGCAATCTGTATCTAGTCTACAGTACATACCTGATCAATAAAAGCTAATAAATACAATTCTGTGCAAATGATAACACAGATAGAAGCTTGTTTAGCTGATTGTTTTGTTTTTGGTTTGTGTCTCCATTTGCACCCAGTACATGCACGTTCAGTAACTTTTTGTTTTATTTGTGCTGCTTTTTGAGGGGTTTTTCTTCAGCTTGCTTTCTGCAGTGGCACCTAAGTGTGAGCACTCAGCAAGTTGTGGTCTGCCTTGTGCTGTCTTAACCCATATCTCAGCTTATTTAAAACACTCAGCTACACCATTTGCATCTCATCCAACTGAGGATGTGGGTTATTTCAACACAACATACTAGGTTTGCTGGCAAAGGCACCTAGCTTCACCTGTGCTCTTTTCTTTTAAGTTTGCTTGTAAGGACAGAGCAAGGAACAACATTATCAGAGCAGGGAAAAAGTTTAAGGATTCTTTTGGCTAGGCAGATTTATTGTGTGTTACTATTTTCTTTTGTGCTCACAGGTTTTGTTACTGTTATGTGCTTACATTTTACTGCTTTATTGTTCTCTGATTCAAATTGCTGTTGCAGGGTATACGTCCTGCTGCATCATTACAGGGTGTGCCTACAGGTTTGTTACTGTGTTGTGCTTACAGATTACTGCTGTAATCATCTCTGATTCGACTTGCTTTTTGCAAAGTATATCTTCTGTTAAAGTGTTCTGCAGGTTGTGCTTACAGGTGTTGTTACTTT
This sequence comes from Neoceratodus forsteri, assembly GCA_016271365.2. NCBI lineage: Eukaryota > Metazoa > Chordata > Ceratodontiformes > Ceratodontidae > Neoceratodus > Neoceratodus forsteri. The sequence continues at coordinate 1,345,976,267 of CM057458.1, read as the reverse complement.
TTTGCTGCTTTATTTTTCTCAGTAGCAAAGTGTTTTTTGCAGGGTATATCTCCTGTGAAATTGTTACAGGTGATGCTTACAGGTTTTACAGTTGTAGCTATCATTATGCTAAACTTTCAGGGCTAATTATAGGAGCACATACGAGATACAAACTGAGGGATAGTGACTGCATTTGTTGTTGATTGTTTCTGCTCTTACCTCCTTGTTTCTTTCATCCATGGTTCTTCTTTTTTTAGCAGGGGAAGGGCCCAACCACCCACCCCCTTCTCCAACCACCCCATGCTACACTCATTTTATAGAGTTGCACAGACATGACATTTCCTGTAGTAAAGCAGCAAGAGGAGGATCAGAGGGGTATCCACACAGTGATGTCACTTTCAGGGGCACATTTAATTTTACTTGTTATAAAAAGTTATACAAAAACAAACAAAACAAACAAACAAAAAAATATCAAAAAATGATTTTCTAATTACTCAGACCAGGTTATAAACTCAGCAACTCAACTGGAATGGATATTACTAACTGCAGATACTGCAAAACACTTTTCAATTAGGCAGTTATACAGGATTTAGGATGCTCTACTACATGCTGGACCATCGGAGATCTAAGGGCTCAGTTCCGGGCAGCATGGGCATTGATTGTGCACCTGAAATCACATATTTAGGAATAAATATATTACAAGAACCACCCACCATTTCCCCAACATCCAAGTGAAGCACTCTGACTGCAGAAGGTAGTTGGTCTGGGAGGTTCGCAGATGGTTAGGCAGGGCAAATTGGGTGCCCCACCACTCAATGCTCACCAGTGTATCACCTACACAAACCATATAAAAGCTACAAACAGGCATCTGCCTCTATATCCAAAATCCAACAATGGGGCAGAGTACACTGCAGAGCAGGACACTGCAGCACAGGAGCTAGAGCTACAAAACTCATCCAAAACAGGGACCAAAACAAAAAAAGCTAACAGGAAATTCAAAACACTTCTGATCATAGGAGACTCCATGATTCAGGGAGTTGATACCTACCTCTGGCCCAGGGTAATGGTCAGATGTATCCCAGGTATATCAGCATGGAGAGACAATGACTGCATTGCTAAAATCATGCATGAAGCAGGAGAAAACATCGACATCCTGGTACACATAGAGACTAACGATCTGGCCAGTCGGTCAGTGGTGAAGACTAAAGAACTCCTGACCAGGCTGGGAGACAAATTGTCATCCATTTCATCTGGCATCTCCTTCTCTGAGATCCTTCTGGTCTGGGAGAGGGGGGCAGATGGACAGAAGGTCAAAGAAGGGGAGATGGGGAGCTAAACATGTGGCTCAAGGTTTGGTGCCAGGAAAAAGGACACAAATTTGTAGATAACTGGCAACAGTTTTGTGAGCAAAAGTTCTTTAAATATGATGGACTGCATCTGACTAAGGAGAGAGTTAGTGCATTGGGACAGAAGTTTGATGCCTTTGCAGAATATTTAAACTAGCAAATGGGAAGGGGGGTGCAGCACCCGATACGCTGAATTGGAAGAACACCCTTTCCCCCCTCAGCTAGTGATCAAACAGGAGTTCAGCATGTTTGTAGTTCATTTGCATCACCAGGTAAGAAAAAAGATCTGGCTCCCCATATGACGTGCAGTGGAAACACCGGACCTTGCCCAACAGCTAACGCACCAAAATCTGGCCAATGGAAAATCATATACACAAATGCCCACAGAGTGGGAAACAAGATCCCAGACTTGAAGACAACAGTGACAGGCTAAACTGGACATAGTAGCCATTAGTGAGACATGGTTCACCAGCAACCACACTAGGGAGACTTCAGTACCTAGCTATGTACTGTTCAGAAGAGACTGAGGTGCAGAAAGGGAGGGTGGAGCGACCCTTTATGTCAATGAAAATATCAAAGCTACAAAAATTCTGAATACACATAAGGAGCCAGAAGAACTGTAGGTCACCCTGGAAACAGGGAATGGGACAACCATACAACCTGGGGTTCCAGACCAGGGGGACAACATAGATACATTACTGTTAGAAGATATACAAAACATGACAGCTAAAGGGGAGGTTCTGATAATGGGAGACTTCAACATGCTACATACAGATTGGTCAATACCAGCAGGAACATCCCCCAGAACTAGACACATAGTGGATTCCCTGCAGGGGGAGGGCCTCAAATAATTGGTACAACAACCCACAAGAGACAGGGCTGTCCTGCATCTAGTACTGACTAATGGGGAAAGGATCACAGATCTCCAGGTAGAAGGTCACCAGGAGGCCAGTTACCATCACATGGTATGGTTCAATGTGACCACTAGAACTAAATCATCCCATTCCAAGGCAAAAATATGGGACTTCAGTGGAGCTGACTTTGAGTTAAGCTAGCCCTGGCAAGATGAAATTCAGAATTTTAGCCAGCCTGGGAGTGGGTCCCAAGATAACAGCCTGGGTAAAGAATTGGCTAGAGAACAGGACGCAGAGAGTAATAGTAAATGGAGTCCACTCTGAAAAAAGGGGGGGTTAGTAGTGGGGTACCGCAGGGTTCAGTATTAGGACCGGTCCTCTTCAATGTCTTTATAAGTGACACTGCAGAGGGACTGGAAGGAAAAGTATGTCTCTTTGCAGATGACACAAAGATCTGCAACAGAGTTGATGCACAAGGTGGGGTGGAAAGGATGAGAAGGGACTTGGCAAAGTTAGAGGAATGGTCAAATGTATGGCAGCTTAGATTCAGTGCTAAGAGTGCAAGGTAATGCACCTGGGAAACAAAAACCAGGGAAGAGTACACAATGAGGTGAGATACTAACAACAACAAAAATGGAAAGGGACCTGGGGTAGTCATATCAGATGACCTAAAGGTGGGCAAGCAAGTGAGAGGGCAGCAATGAGGCTGGGGATACTGGGATGCATAGGGAGAGGCATCACCAGTAGAAAACAAGTTATTATCCTCTGTACAGACAGCTGGTGAGACCCCATCTGGAGTATTGCGTGCAGTTCTGGAGACCCAATCTCCACAAAGACATAGACAGGATGGAAGCTGTCCAGAGGAGGGCATCCAAATGGTGCAGGGTCTGCACCAGAAGACATATGAAGAGAGACTTAAGGAGCTTAATATGTAGCCTCGAGGAAAGGAGGAGGGGGACATGATAGAAACTTTCAAGTACCTCAAGAGAATCAACAAAGTCCAAGAGGGTAGCATCTTTCAAAAAAAGAGTGTGCAAGAACAAGGGGGCACAATTTGAAGATAGAAAGGCATTTCGGGTAATTTAAGGAAGTATTTTTTCACAGAGAGGGTTGTGGATGTGTGGAGCGGCCTTCAGAGGAGGTTGTGGAGTCAAAAACAGTGGTGGAATTCAAGCATGCATGGGACAGTCATAAGGCAATTCTAGGGGGTGGGGGTAGGAAGAAGTAGGCTGCTGGTTAACTAGGATCTGCAGCTTATCTATCAGGTAGGAAATTGGGCAGACTGGGTGGGCCAAGCGGTCCTTATCTGCTGTCAAATTCTATGTTTCTATGTAGGTGAGGGGGCACAGACAAAGTGGGCAAGCATTAGATGTAGGGGTGGGCAAATACCAATTTTGAGCCATATTTGAGATCTGGATTTTATGTAAGCATTATCCAATCGAAATCGGATTTTATCAGTTTGGATTATAAATGAACTACATACACATGACTCACTGTAATGTTTATTTTTTAATTTTTGGTAGAGAAATTATAAAAAATATATTTTCAAAAATCAAATTGAGCTCAGAGAAGTATTTTTGCAGGACAGCTCCGCAGCATAGACAATCAGTACTCTATGTTGTTCAAGTATCCTCTCTAGCATGTAAAAAGTACTGTTCCACCTTGTTGGAACATCCTGTATTAAACAATGCTGTGGCACCTGTAGTGTTTTTTGTAGGTCAGTCAACTTAGCTGTGGCAGATGCAGAATGCTTAAAATGTGATACCATCGCCCGCCCTGTTACTAGTAGTTCTTCAATGAAACGCTGCTTTAATATGGAATCATGCACGATTAACTGCAGGGTGTGAGCAACACAACCAGCACTCGCCAGAGCACTGAGTTTCATTGCCTTAGCAATGTTGGGGTCATTATCTCTAATGACAAGGTGCCTTTTCGTGGGCACTATTCCCCAGGTGTCAAGAACTTGCAGAAACTCTTTAGAGAGATTTTCCCGTATGCTTATCTGAGAGGTGCTTAAGATGAAGCAAGGCTGAATGCCTTTTACAGCTGTTATTTATCCAGTGGGCTGTGATAGGGAGATAGGATATAATAGAACACTCTGCTGTCCAGGTGTCAGTAGTAAAGCCAAATGAGGTAACATTAGCTAATTCAACCCGCATCTTACATCTCAGTTTATCGTACATTTCAGGGATTTTAACTTTGGATAAATGACTGCACGAGGTTAAGCAATATCTCTGCTCAAGTACTGCAATTAATCTTCTGAAACTGGCATTTTCAACAATTTTAAATGGCTGCTCATCTACGGCAATCATCTCAGCAACAGCACAGGTAATTTCAACTGCCCTCGGGTGTTCGCTGGGGTATGGTTTTGAACGTGCAATGCAGTTTTCGATTGTTTCAAACTCCCTCTTTATTTTCTTGGCTGGCTGCTCACATAAGGACTCAGCCTGTCGCTCCAATTCCACTTTAGCTTTTTCAGTTTGCAATTCGGAATACTCTTTTCTATGTTTGTTTCATAACTGATTGAGCAAGCCAGAGGTGCCAAAACATTTTACAGAAGAGCCTTGACTTATATATGTTGGAGTGGTACAGAGACAACACTTAGCTTTAGCCCCAGACTCTTTGTCGACTACAAAAAAATTCCATACTAGACTTTTGTTTGCCATTCTAGATGAAAGCTCCCACTCACCTCTACATTGTGCTGAACGCTTTGCTCTGTTGGTCTCTCGTCCAACCCCCAGCACAATTGTTTTCACAGTAAAGCACCACTTATAAGGGAATTTAAAAGTGATCAGGTGCATAATTAACAGGGTGCTCATGTAATTAAAGTAAATAAAGGGATCCAACCTCTTAAAGGGCTACTATTCACCCGGATCGGAACTTCCAAAAATCATGGATATCCGACCAGATTGTTTTATAGGGTCGGATATCCACCCATCCCTAATTAGATGCAAATACTTGAAGGAACATCCCATTGTGTTAGGGAGAAAAGCAAGAGCAAAAGAAGGAGGAAACCGCTTTGGATCTCAGAAACAGTAGCAGAAAAGATTAGCGCCAAAAGCTTGGCCTTCAGGAAATATTAGGAAATGCAGATAGGGAGGCACACCAAACTTCTCTAAGGGAAGCAGGGAAGGCAGTAAGGCAGGCAATGGCCCAAACTGGGGGTATTGCTAAGATCAAAGAGATTAGGGGGATTGTGTGGAGGAGGACCAAGGAAAAGCATCTATCCTAAATAGATACTTCTGCTCAGTATTTACTGAGGAGAAGGTAAGGCAGGGCCCACAGCTCAGCACCATGGACATATGGGGGAGGAAGGTGTGCACAAGTCCCTTCACAAAAGAAAGGGTCCTACAAGATCTTGCTAATCTCAAGGTGGACAGGGCAATGGGACCTGATGTCATACATCCCAGGGTACTAAAGTAGCTAAGGGGGGAACTAGTAGAGCAATTAGCAGAACAGTTTAGTGAGTCGCTGACCACAGGAGAGGTCCCAGAAGACTGGAGAAGGGCTCAAAGATCCCGCTCCACAAGAGTGGCAGCAGGGAGGAGGCAGAGAACTACAGACCAGTCAGTCTTACCTCAGTAGTGGGCAGAATTATGGAAGCACTCCTTAAGGAAAGGATAGTGCAACACCTGAAATCCATAGGAGCACAGGATCCAAGACAGCATGGATTTACAACAGGAAGGTCCTTTCAACTAATCACATAGATTTCTTTGACTGAGTAAACCAGAGTGGTGGACTAAGGGGATGCAGTTGATGTCACCTTCCTTGACTTCAGCAAAGTGTTTGATACTGTTCCACATAGAAGATTGATTAATAAGCTGGGTAGGCTCAGGGTGGGTAGGAGGTTGTTCAGTTGGGTGGTAAACTGGTTGGTGGGCAAGAAACAGAGAGTGGTGATAAACAGTATACAGTCAGAAGAGATACAAGTCACAAGTGGGGTACCTCAGGGATCAGTCCTGGGGCCCATCCTCTTTCAATATCTTCATCAGTGACATTGTAGATAGACTGGATGGTAAGGTTTGTCTGTTTGCAGATGACACCAAGATCTGCAACAGAGTTGATGATTCAGATGGAGTGAGCAGAATGAGAAGAGATAGGGAAAAACTGGCAAAATGGTCGGAAGAGTGGCAACTGGCGTTTAACTCAAAGAAGTGCAAGATCATGCACATAGGGAATAAAAACCCTGAAGCCACTTATAGGTTGGGAGGGGAGTTGCTGGCAATCATGAGGGAAGAAAGAGACTTGGGCATCATCATCACAGATGACCTGAAGTCTTCCAAGCAGACCACTTAAGCAGTAGGTAAATCTAGAAGAATGTTGGAGTGTATTACTGGGGGTATTGCAAGTTGTAAGAGGGAGATAATAATCCCTCTTTACAAGACACTGGTTTGGCCCCATCTGGTGGTACTGCATGCAGTACTGGAGGCTGCACCTGCACAAGGACATTAACAAAATGGAGGCAGTCCAGAGAAAGGCAACCAAAATGGTACAGGGACTGCATCAGAAAACATATGAGGACAGATTAATGGAGCACACTATGCATACCCTAGAGCAAAGGAGGCAGAGAGATGATATGATTGAAACATTCAAACATCCTAAGGGCATTAACAAGGTGAAGGAGTCTAACATGTTTCAATATAATAAAAAAAGCAGGACAAGATGACACAGCATGAGATTAGAGGGAGGCTGAATAAGAGGTAATGTGAGAAAGTTCTTTTTCACAGAAAGGGTGGTGGATGCATGAAACGGCCTACCTCAGGAAGTGGTGGATATTAATACAGTGCAGGGCTTCAAACAGGCATGGGATAGGCATAAGGGAGCAATACAGATGAGTTTGTATAGATAGGCCATTGACAGAGTAAAGGCCTATGGCACATTCATAAGGTAGAAAAAATGGACACTCTGGATGGGCCTTGCGGTCCTTATCTGCCATCACAGCTTCTATGTTTCTATGTATCTATTGTGTGCTATTTCTTACCTAAGTGAAAAATGGAGGAAGCCTAGTTGAAAAGATCCAGTCTTGACCCTTAGTGTTTGGACTAGATCCGGAGAAGGGATATGATGACAGTGCCAATATTAATCAGATTACTTGGAGAATGCATTGTAAGAATGGAAAACAAATGCAATACATACAGTGAATAGAAATAAAGCATTTGGATCACACCCATACTAGAAGGAGGAATCACAGGAGATGTAGAGGACTGCTGGAATATTTTATTTATTTATGTATTTTTATTTATTTGTTACAGATTGGAATTACAACCCTTTGAGTCAGAGACTCATTTCCAAAGGCTCCACATCATAAGTGCACACATTTAGATACAGCATGGTGGAAACATAACATACATACATACATTCACTTACTAGATCAGGTTTCGTGGGTGAGAAACAATACAGTTCATAAGTTACATCATTTCATACATGGTAATTGTAATGTGAGATAAGAAAAAATATACAGGGCAGTGAGACTATGCAGTGACCAATACAATGGTTTAGCTAAGTCTGTGGAGTAGCCAAAATACAGTGGTTTGCTAGGAATTTTCATGTTGGAGTGGAGTGAGAAACATTGCTATGCAAGAACAATTCAGGCAGTCTAGGAACAAGACTTTGTTTAAGTGGAAACTTTGGTGCTAGATACTTTTCTCAGTTGGTGGCTGCCCAGTGGCCAGCATCTCACCGCTGAGGGCATTGGCAGGTGTGGGTTGTGAGTATGTAGTTTCTGAGAGTGCTTTTGAATGCACCAATTTTAGGGAGGTTAGTGACACTTACAGGGAGAGAGTTGAACAAGGATGGGGTCCTGTAAGAGAAGGTCCTTTGTGCTAGGGAGGTTCTTACCCATGTGACTGCTAGGGAGGGCTTATCGGTGCTGCAGATGGAGATGGCAGAGGTCAAAAGGTGGAGCGAGGATGTAATTCTTAGTGGCGTTAGTCCAAGGAGGGTCTTTCAGGCCACATTGCAGGACTGGCATAGCAGCCTTTCCTCAGAACTGAGTATTTGAGTGAGGGAGTAGAGGGTGCAGGAGTGGGTTAGCCAGTCTGCACTGGACAGGAGCCTGCATGCTTATTGATGGACACTCTTATTTTGCTGAGGGTGGTGGCATCTGTGGCTCCGTAGATCACTAGGCTGTAAATGATTAATTATAGTACTGATGAGGTGATGGCTAGATGGAGGGCTTCAGGGGGCAGGCAGTCTCTGTGATGGTAGAGGATGCCAATGCGTAAGTTAGTCACAGACGTGAGAGCACCAATGTGAGTGTGGAAGCTGAGGGCTGGGTCAAAAGTTATGCCTAAGTATTTATAAGAGGTGACCTGCTCAATAGCTTGAAGGGAGCTGGAGAGGATCCACAGTGTGGCGTTTCTTAGTTTATTTGAGTGGTGGGCAAATATCATGGCCTTGTTTTTTTTTTTAGGTTCAAAATAAGTTTATGGTCCATGAACCAGTGTTTGGTCAGGCTAAAAGAGTGCTGGAGGGAGGCCTGCAGACTGGTGGGGTGGGTGTGTGATGCACAGAGGATGGTGTCATCTGCATACAGTAGAACTTTGCCATCACATGAGTTTGGTAGTTCATTGAGGAACAAACTGAAAAGTAGTGGACCCAAAATGGACCCCTGAGGGACCCTTGAGCAGATGGGGTGGGTACTGGAGAATGTTGTATTTTATCTTGACGCATTATGTTCTAGAGGATAGGTAGCTTGTGAACCAAGTTAGGGGTCCCTGTGAGAAACCCAGGTGCTGGAGGGAGTCAAGGATGACTGACCGTATCGAAGGCCTAGGATAGGTCTATGAACACAGCTCCTGCTAGCTGACCTTTGTTAAGCATGCCATGGAGGAAATTTGAGAATTCGAGGAGCGCCTGGTGGTGCTATGGCCTGGGTGGAAACCGTGGTGTTCCTCGCAGAGTAGGTTGTGAGTTTCAAGGTAGTCAGCAAGTTGTTCTGCTGCTACCTTTTCCAGGGCTTTGGGGGGGGGGATTGGTTGGTAGTTCCAGGGAGATAGGTTGTTCCTACCTTTGTGAATGGCAGTTATTACTGCAGTCTTCCAGCCACTTGGGAACTGTTTGAGGCAGAGTGATCAGTTGATCAGGCCAGTTGGGGAGGAAAGTAGCATGTCTAAGGTTAGGTGGAGGAGCTTATGTCTAAGGGCTCATTTAGGCGGCTGGACCCATTGAGGGCTTTGGTAAGGTATGGTTTGGCTTCCTGAGGGGTTATTGTGTGTAGGTAGAAAGGGGGGAGATAGAGGGTGGGTGGTTGGGAGCTCATTATAGGGTCAAAGAAGTTGTTGGGCAGCACTGAGCTCAGGTCAGTAAAGGTGGTGTTGAGGCTGTCTGCTATACATTTTGGGTCAGTGGTAATGGTGTCATTGAAGGCAAGCTGGGGTCGGGGGGCTTGGGATGATGTGCCATTTAGAAGCTTGATGTTATCCCAAAACTTACGGGATGACCCCCAGGAGGCAGTTTGCATACATCTGTAGAATTCAGCTTTTGCCTTTTGAATGGCCCAGGTGCACTTATTTAATTTGGCTCGGTATGCCTGTGTGTCAGCTGGTCAGTTGGAGTTAGTGGCTTTGTGCCAGAGATTGTCTATTTTCCTTAGTAGAGAGAGGAGGGATGGGGTAATCCAGGGGGCATTGTGTTGTTTAGTGAGGGTCTTTTTTAGTGGGGCAACCATGTCACAGGCCTGGTTGAGAGAGCTGGTGAAGTAGTCAAGAGCAACATCAATGCTGGGAACAAGGTGTATTGGGGACCAGTCCCACTGGACAAGATGTTGCTTGAATTTGGTGATGTTATCTGGTCGGAAGTGTCATCTGACTGTGATTTTGGGTGTGGGCTTGGGTAGTTTTCCAGACCACTTGAAAATCACTGGGGATTGGTCAACTAAGAGTGTTAAGTAGGACCTGGATGTCCAAGATTTTGTGTGGTCAGTTGGACTGGATGATGTCCAGCAGGGTGCATGTGCCCATAGAGGGGTTGCATCCAGTGGGCTGTATAATCACTTTGGATAGGTCCAGGGCTGCAAGAGTATCCTTTGCTGAGGCAGCAGAGCTGGCAAGCCAGTTTATGTTGAGGTCACCAGTTGGATTTGCTCAAACTTGTGGGGGAGGCTGGTGAGGTACTTCACAAGGGAGAGAAGTGTGGGGTATTGTTTTCTTGGTGGGATGTAGGCCACTGTGATGATGAAAGGTGCCTTAGAGGGGTCAGGGTTAATTTTATGGATATAGCTTGGGTGCCATGGTCTAGTTTTGGTGAGGGTATGAGCTGGCCAAGTAAGGTGTCATGCAAGAATATTATACAGTCACCACCCCGCCTGCCTACCCTAACTTCCCTGAAGAGGGAGTATACAAGGATGGAGACAAAGGAGTCAGGGTGGATTTGGAAGGCAAGGTCTCCACTAGTCCCAGGATGTCTGGTTGGTGTTGTGTGACCCAGCATTGTAGTGCAGCGGATTTCTTTAGAATGCTGCATATATTTATTGATGCAATATGTAGCCCAGAGATAGGGTGTGAGCATGGTGGGCCTGTGGTGCGGGGGCCTGGGTTTGGGTGGATTCTCCCAGCTAGCATAAGCAGTATGGAGATTATCCTGATCAGGGGAGGTATCGTCTATACTGTCCTGGGGCTGGTGTGAGCTAAGTTCATGCGCACAGAGCATGGTATTGGAAGCAACAATAGGGTAGGAATAGTGGTGAAAAAGGCTGGCCATGGGGGGTTTGTGTTGGTCAAAGGCAAGGAGTGTGTACTGGCTAGTTGGGGGGAGAGATATGGGGGTGGCCAGAGTGGGGGAGATACTGGGGGGGACTGGGTTTACCTGCTTGGGGGTGGGGGATTGTGTTGGGGGTTGGGCACACTAATGGGAAGGATAGCATCAGTAGTAGGAGAGGGGCCAAACTACAGAGGTGGACATGTGCAACCATGGTCATGCATTGCAGATCACCAGAGCTGAGTATAAGGGGAACATAGTGACATCCTGAGATAAGGGACATCACTGTGGTGCATTGGTAGTGATGGACTATGGTGCGGTGGGTATCAGGTTCGAGACCTGGGGGGGGCTTCTTGTGGTACCTGCATAATCTAAGTGTGTCCATGAGGGGAAAGACCCACAAAAAGGTGTGCAGAGAAAGTGGTGCAAAGTAGTGGCTCCTAGTGGCCACAGGAAGGGGGGGCAGTGTGAGAGGAAGATGGTGCAGGGTGCTTGGACAGAAAGGCAGTGAGGGGTGGGTAGGCAGTGGATAGGTGGGAGAGCTGGGATGTAGTATTAGAGTAAAAGGGAAGGAGGGAGGTAAGGACAATGAGGATGCTAGAGTGTCAGGAGAGAGGAGAGGAGAGGAGGGAGAGTGGAAGAGAGGCTTGGAGGAGTGAAAGTCAGAGATAGCAAATAGGCCTTCTAGTGGGGGGTTTGTGTAACCTGCTAAGGGGAAAATAGGGACTTAGTTAAAAACTGACACAAGAAGTCACATGATTAGGGAGGTCTTTGAAGGTAGGGCCAACCTTGGGTGGGAAGGTGGCTGGGACAGGTGGAGCAGTCGATGCATAGCGTCGATGGGCTAACACCCCCTCACAAAGTCCAGCATCAGAATGAAGGCATAAACTAACTTTAGGGCTTCTGGGGGCCTCATTGCCTGTCTAGTGTGGAGTTCTGTGATGTGGGGAGTACTGTGGGCTGGGGTCCAGGCCTATATGCGGGAAGATAATAATAGGTATATTAGTATGCAGCGGGAGCCCTCTGGGCATCTCAGACCAGTTCTAGCCCCTGTGCTCACACAGCCTAGAAGGTTCTGAGGGCTATGTGCAGCACCTACTGTGCATGTACAACTCTGGCCATCCTGCAGCTGTGTAAGCAGGCCAAAATGGTGTCCCAACGGGAGCGACCACCTGAGACTCCACACTGCACAGCTGGGAATGGATGAGTGGAAACAGGTAGGTAGGACACCCTCTACAACCCCAGAAAACAACCTGCAGGCTAGCACTAGCAATAACACAACAGACTAAACAGCAGTTCTAGGACCCTACACTAGAGGACTCCAACTCTATGAGGAAACTGGAGCCACAGTCTGCATGAAGTACAGTACATCCTAGTTGCACAGTAGAAAACATAAACAGCACAGAATCAGAAAGAGAGTGAGTCCAGCAGTGGTTCTTAAAGAAGTCCTTAAAGCTCTGTTCTATATAGCCGTAAAACCTGCCCAGAAAGCAGTCGGTAGTCTGCAGCTGAGTATCAGCAGACATCTGGAGACAATAAATGCAGCAGTAGAAAACCCCCTAACAAAGTCCAGCAGGAGAAGGGAGGCACAAATTACCTTTAGGGCTCCTGGGCACCTTGTTGCCTGTCTAGTGTGGCGTTCTGTGGTGTGGGGAATACTGTGGGCTGGGGTCCAGGCCTTTAGGGCTCCTGGGGACCTCTTTGCCCATCTAGTGTGGCATTCTGTGGTATGGGGAGTACTGTGGGCTGGGATCCAGGCCTTTAGGGCTCCTGGGGACCTTGTTGCCTTTCTAGTGTGGTGTTCTGTAGTGAAGGCTGCTCTGCATACAGTAACAACTGTATGCACTAAGCAGATCAGGAAGACCAAAAGAAGGAAAAGACCACTCTGGTTCTCTTATGAAGTAGCATCCAAAAATCAAAGAGAAAAAAAAGGCTTTTGCACAATTCAAGCAAGCAAAACACGAAGCAGACATGGAAAAATACAAGAACAAATTAAAGGAGGCATGGAAAGCTGTTAGAAGGTCAAAAGCACGGACAGAAGAGAAAATAGCACAGGATGTTAAGGAGAGAGACTAAACCTTCTTTAGATACATAAGAGAAAAAAGAAAAACTAAGGGCAGAATAGTCCGACTAGCAATCAAGGAAGATAAGATGGCAGAGAGTGACAAGGACAAGGCAGAAGTGCTAAACAAGTTCTTTTGTTCTGCCTTCACCATAGAAGACAGTGGTAAAGGTCCTACAGTGAGCAGGACAAAGGAAGATACCAAGGGAGCAGACCCTAGCCCCTTCACATGGGAGAGGGTCCTAAAAGCCGTGGGACTGGATGGCATACACCCTAGGATATTGAAGGAGCTCAGAGAGGAACTGGCTGCACCGCTTGCTGAGCTCTTCAACAAGTCACTAGACAGTGGGAAAATACCTCAGGACTGGAAACAGGCAATTGTTGTGCCCTTACACAAGAGCGGAAACAAGGAACAGGCAGGAAGTTACCGCCCAGTCAGTTTGACCTCAGTTGTGAGGAAAATGATGGAGTCACTACTAAAAGAGAGGATAGTGGCATACCTAACAGAGACTGGAAAAATGGACCCAAAGCAACATGGCTTCACAGCAGAATGCCCTTGCAAACCAACTTGATCGACTTCTTTGACTAGGTCACCAGAACATTGGATCAGGGAGGGGTGGTGGACATTGTATGCCTAGATTTCAGCAAGACCTCTGACACTGTCCCTCACAGAAGGCTAACCTACAAGCTGGACCATATTGGAGTTGGCCAGAAGATGGTCAACTGGATTAGTAACTGGCTGAACAATGGGACCCAGAGAGTGCTGGTCAATGGATCATTGTCAAGGGAGGGTAGGGTGACCAGTGGCATCCCACAGAGATTGGTACTGGGACTAATCCTATTTAATATATTTATAGCAGACATAGTAAATGGACTAACAGGGAAGGTTTGCCTGTTCACAGATGATACAAAGCTGTGCAACAACTTAGTGGACACAAAGGAAGGAGCAGACAACATGGAAGCTGAACTTAGAAGGCTAGAGGATTGGTCCAGGGACTAGCAGTAACAATTTAATGCCAAAATGTGTGTAAGGTAATGCACTTGGGAAAAAAGAACCCTGGAAAAAAGTACACACTGGGAGGACATCAACTTGAGGAGACACAAATGGAGAGAGATCATGGCATAATCATCACTGACAAATTAAAGGTAGGAAAACAACGTGAGAAAGTAGCACCGAAAGCAGGTGGCATCCTTGGATATATAAGTAGAGGCATTTCTAGAAGAAAGAGGGAGGTTATCATGCCACTCTACAGGTCCCTGGTGAGGCAACACTTGGAGTATTGCGTTCATTTCTGGAGATCTTATCTCAAGAAGGAAAATGACCGTTTGGAAATGGTGCAGAGAACAGCTACTAAGATGGTGCACAGACTGCATCACATGTCATATGAAGCAAGACTCGGGGAGCTGAACCTATACTCCTTTGAGCAGAGAAGAAACAGAGGGACATGATTGAAACATGTAACAGGATTGGATATAACATGACAGGATTTAAAGCAGCTCAGACAGGCAATTTATTTCAACAGAACACAGCAGCAGCATGCACGAGAGTTCATGATATGAGACTGGTAGGAGGAAGGTTCAAAAACAAGCTCAGGAAGTACTTCTTCACAGAGAGAGTGATAGACCCATGAAACAGCCTGCCGTAGGAGGTGGTAGCATCAAAGGCAATCAGGGAGTTCAAACTCACATGGGACAGACATACAGGACAAGTTATGCCAAAGGCTGCATAGGGAGGGGGGTAGTTTCTAGGGCAGACTAGATGGATCGCACAGTTCCCATCTGGCAACACTTTTCTTATGTTCTTATTTGTGTAAACTGAATTTATATTTTTCTCCCTTGCTCCATTCTGTATCTTTTGTGCTCTGTCTCCCATTTGTGCGCTTGCAAATCTACTCACTCTTCATTTTCTTTTCATCAGACAAGGCAATCTGTCCATTAGCTTTTTTGGAGAAAAGTGTCACTTAATTCTAATGACAACTCTGCCTGGTTCACCTTCCCTCTGCATGCACTATCCAGTCCATATAAAATATCTCCATTTCCTCTGCCAACAACCTGATATCCTTTCATCTGTGTAGAAGATTTCCATAACTCAAAGGTCATTTTGAAAAGTTTAGTTTCACTGAACAAGACAGTTAATAGAGAATAATACATGGATAGGTGGGTGTAACCAGAATTATATACATACCTGAGGTGTGGGATGCTACATAAACCCAGAGAGTGAAGCTTGAGGAGGTTTTAAAAGCACCCCAGACTGAAGGTGCATATAAAATTCTTAGTTACACTCACCCACTCATGTCTTGTTTTTTTAACATTTCTGCCAAGCATTTTTAGTAAATGATCAGTTTAAGGGTTTAGCTTGGAATGAATAAAAACACAAAAAAATGCTTTAAACATCTATGTTTTACTAGCTGAAATCATGAACACTGACAAAAACACAAAATGATTCTTTATTAACTTCTTTAAACAAGCAGCAGTTATGGGACCTGCCCTGGATTCACTCTCCCATGCTGCTGATGAACATACAAAAGAGGGCTGAGCCCAGAACAGATCCCTGGGGTATTCCGTGGGTGATCTCCCCTTTCCAACAACAATAGCAACATAACAAGCCAGTTATTGTGAACATCCCACAAGGAAAGGGGTTCATCAGAGGCAGAAAGGATAAGTACAGCTGCAGCAAAGTTTTAATTCACGCATGAAGCTGATGCAAATTTGCAAACTTCACAATTCATGAAGCTTTGTGAATTTTCCAGCAAGCATATTATCACCGCTGGTCAATTTGCTTGTTAAAAACAACTCTAATACTACATAAAATCATTTCTACCACCGGCTGTGATGTTATTCCATCCCTCCCACCTTTCAAACACTTTTAAATTGCATAACACCCTTCCCTCCCCCTGCTTGCACCCTCTTCCCTCCCTCCACCCTGATGAATTAATGTAAACAGTCCAGAAGAGATACAACTTCTTATAAATACCATCCTCCCAAACATGTGCCAAATACCTCGCCACCTCCCTCCACCCAACCAGACCCTATTTTACAAAATTACCCCATCCAACCCTCCCTCTAACCCCCACTACTCCCTCCTCCCTGCAGCACCCCGACACAAATGTTTACGGTAACTCTGTAATAATGGAAAGAGTCTCCTGGTGTAGACCATCTGCTCTTTTCAGTGACCCTCTCGACAACGGTGCTGGCACACAAATGAATGATGACATCTTTGCTCCTAGTAATGTCTGATTAGCTGAATTTGGCATTGGAGGGGTCATTTTGTAAAACTGGTCTGTTGGGTTGGAGGAGGAAGGTGAAATGTGTTTGGTGCATGCATGGGAGAAGGGTACATATGAGCAATTGTATCTCTTGGACATCTTACATTAGATCAAGATGGTACAGGGGTGGAGGGAGAAAGATGCTAGTGGAGAAATGGGAGTGAGATTATGCAATTTAAAAATGTTTGGGAGGTGCGAGGGCTGGAATTATATCTAAATGGGGGCAGGGATTTTATGTAAAACAAAGACCATAATTTGCATATTTTCTGTCTCTGAATTGCACAAATTTACACTGCAGAACTATGCAAACTGCCTAATTTGCCTGTGAGTTGGCAATTTTCATAGCTTTGCCATGGGAATTTGGGTGATTTGCCAGTTAATAGATATGTGAATTGCAGTTGTGATTGAAGCAGATTTGTCAAAATTAGCATCTGAGATCCTCCTCTGGTGTTTTGCTGAACCTTCCTTTGTATAAATCTAGATCTGGTGCTTCTTTCTTTTCTATTGCAGCCCCACTTTTTTGGAATGCACTTCTGAGTAGGTTATGAAATTGTATGTCTTTGAATGCATTTAGAAGTAATATTAAAATGTATTTAAAATCTTTGGATGTTAGTAAATGTTTTATATGATTGTGTTTTTTTATATTTCTTAATTGTTTTCTGTTCCAGGTTGTGCCTGAAAAATGACATTCTTGGTCCAGTGCTCTTACCTGGTTAACAAATTAAAATAAATAATATTTTTTCACAAAACAAATTTTAGCAACTTTGCACACCTCTAATTGTAATGAAAAGTTGCAACCTAGTTATCTGAACATTATAAATGCTTATAAGTAATTATAATAAAATAAAATAAAATAACCCTTGGCTATCATATTGAGACTTTTGATCCAGGCCTACAAGGAAGGTTCCTTATAGTTTATGTGGCTAGCTGGCTTTGGGGATGGATCAGGCCACCAGGAAAAATAAAACATTTGTCATGAGCTGAAGACATTTGCACTACATTTTGAAATAATCAAAAAAAAAACTTGAATTCAAAGTCATTCCATTCTTTTTTTAGTGAAATATTTTTATTAAGAACATTTTCATGGCAAGTTCATACAGCAATTCATTATGCAAAAGACAGCAAGAGAACCAGTTGTTGCAATGGTGCATGTTACACTTGATGTACACACAAGCAGTCCTGCAAGACTGAAATTAATTTACCAGGTAGGTCTTATGCAAATTCACATAGGATCTGATCCAATGAAAAACACATTGTACAAATCAATTGCCTGGCAATACAATAATCAGTCCTGGGCTACAATAATCAGTCCTGGGTTTGGAGTATGTGAAGAGGTCATGTCATGTGGGGAAATTCTTGATTCCAATGCTGCCACTAGAGGCCCCCAGATAGTTTAGAATGTGCTTT
Source organism: Neoceratodus forsteri (assembly GCA_016271365.2). Lineage (NCBI taxonomy): Eukaryota > Metazoa > Chordata > Ceratodontiformes > Ceratodontidae > Neoceratodus > Neoceratodus forsteri. Next base: position 1,345,958,656 of record CM057458.1, on the reverse strand, counting down.
CTTGATCATCAGTCATGTACTGAGCCTTTTCAATTTTGAAACATTCCAATAAATTATTGGACCACTGAGTTATTCTGGGTCTGGATGATGTTATCCAGTGTTGAGCTAGTGTTTTTTTTGCATTTATGAGAGCTGGTCCCCACAGTGGTTGCTCCATGGTTGTTTGAACTGACGAGTCTGCACCAAGTAGCAGCTCATGTGCTGAGACAGAAAGCATTTTATCCAGAACCTGCTCTATTATTCTATTTACCTCCCACCAGAAGCTTTGGACTTTGCAAGAGCTTAATGTTAACTGCATAAAGGTGACCTCCTCTACCTTAGATTTAGGACAGGTGGGATCCAGGTCCGGTTCCATCATATGGAGCAAGTTATGAGTGTAGTATGTAGTATGACAAATACCACCAACAGCTTAATCTGGTTCAAGGTCAGTTGGCATTAATCTGCATCCCCTTCCCCCAGGTCGTGCCTGAAAATAGGCAGAATTTGTCTATTGTACTTAACCCAGTCAACAAGAACTAAATAAAAACTGAATAAATAAATAAATATATACAAGAAATTGCATTGTATTTGTCTTAGTTCATTATTTGTCACTCCATGTTGAGCATGATGAATTGCCTCTGTCAAAACTCCTTTGTTATTGGCTGCCCCAGGTCCCTCTCCAAGCAATTCTTCACAGGGGCCAGGGAGTCTGGTCATCCCCACATATCAGCTTATAATATGCAGATAAAGGTTTTCAGGTAGTCTGAAGCTTGTATAGCACTTGCTCAATAGGAGAATGCTCCAGGTGCCCCCAGGCCAGCATCAAACTACCAAGCTGAGTCTTGAGTTTGAGGTATACAAAGAAACCCCATAGGTCTAAATTATATTTTCTCTTTTACTGCACAAATGATTTCAGAACCACACCTGGATACAACATTTCAACATTTCTGAAGTATTAAGGCCTTTCTCCCCAGGATAGTAGCCCTTGATGTAGGAAAACATCATAATTCAGTATCCCTTTAAAGGCATGAGTTAGCCACACTTTGGGGGAGAGTTGCACCTTGTGGGACATTACACAATGGCAAGAAAATTTCCTGGACTCTGATTGGTCAGTGTATGCCTGAGACAGTGATGATATTGCATAATAACATCACTGTGCTGATTTTATGGAGCCTTTTTTTTCAGAAACAAAGATACACTGCCTCACTAAAAATCTACTAAAAACATTTTTATTTATTTTTTTTTCTATAACATCGAGCCATTGTATAATTGCAATAAGGCACTCGAAGGTGTGTGTTATCATGTAATAACATAACTCCTGGGGTGGTGGAAGCACTCTGCTTCACCCCGTGCTTCAACCAACCCCAGGAGTGACTTTATTACATGATAACACACACCTTGTCATGCCTTATTGCTTAATTAATTAATGGACAGTTATCCAAGACTGGACTGTGAATCAAGTGAAGGTTTTTTTTTAAGTTTGCCTGGTTTCCAGTTGATGTTTCTTACACTTACTGTAGTACGCACTGTAGAAATGGTCAGCATGCCACTGTTTCATTCATTTCTATCCATGAGGGGCTGTCTGGACCAAAAACCTTTCCCAGGAAAGTAAGCTGTACTGCTAAGTAGTAGTGAAGCATACATAGGAGTGCAAGGTCCCCCTTCACCCGTCTACACATTCCCAGCAACACCATTTCTTTGACTGTAATGGGCTTATTCTTCCATATAAATTCATGGAGGCATGTATTTAGCTGCAAGAAGACTTTCTCCAGCACTCATATAGGTTGCCCTTGGAATAAATATAATAGTTTAGGGAGAATACACATTTTAATGTGTTACTTCTATCCAGGATAGATAGGGTAGGGATGCCCAAGCTTCCAGGATAGTTTTGATGCCTTTTAATAGTGGAGGTTGTTTTGTTGACCTGTTTGGTATGATCACCCAGAGGTATTTAATTAATTAGACCACATTTAACTGGGACACTTGGCTCAGCCTCTGGCCTTGGTCCCCTCCATCTTCCCACAGCAACATAACTTCACTTTTCCCCCAGTTGATCCTATGTCCTGCTAGTTGGCCGAACTGTGACAGGATATCTGCTACTTTTGGTACAGCTTTACAGGGGTCAGAGATAAACAACAGGAGATCATCAGTCAGCACATTTACATGACAGTTATTTTCTGATTTTATTTGGATTTTTCACATTTCAGATATGTCAGTTGGAAACAATACACTCATGTAAACAGTCATAATCTTCTATTTTGTGGCTATCTGATAATTCCAGTTTTTGGTTTAAAATGGGTGGAAAATGTCCCTTATTACCAGACAATGCTTACATGTAAATAGCATTTTCTGATTGGTATTTTTTGATCATGCACTGTTTGTCATGTTCTGGAATGTCAGCCTAGTAAATGTAAGGCACACGCCTGCTAGTTTTACTTACTTCTGTGTTTACCTCATAGGGCTGTCAGATTGCGGTTATCAAGCAGTTGGTTACAAACCATATGTAAGTTTTTAGTGTACAGCTCTCTCGGAAATTAGTATGTATAACTTCTCCATCAAATTTATGCATCTGTCATCTTAAGGTGTTCAGAAATATCTTTAAAAAAGTGTTCTTTTTTTTCCAGTATCAGAATTTACTATTATAATTTTTTTCTACCTCTTGTAAATGAAAAAATTAAAAGGAGTTTAAATGTCCCTGACACTGAGGAAGTGTTTGCATCTGCTGCTGTCCTGTACCTATTTGTCTGATCACCCACCAGATGAATTAAAAATAACGATCCATACTGTAGTCCCCCCGCTTGATCATCCATCCGAGTATATAAAATTAATATTCATATTGTATCACATCCTCCCCCCAGTTTCCTGATTGACCTCCTGATTTGTAATGTAATTAATTTCCATAATGTAGTGGTCTCCCCAACCTCCCACCCTTCGGATTAAGAATATCCTAAATTGATCCCCCCGCAGCAGCACGTCTGCCAGTCGACAAGCAGCACAGCCCATCCATACACCTCCACAGCTGCCAGACAACTGAACTGTCAAAACAATTTTCAGTATACACTACAGGTCCATTTGCTAAATGATAGGCTTGTTGAGTATACTGAAAACTTTCTCGACAGTTCAGTTGGTGGGCAGCCGTGGAGGTGTGTGGGTGGGTTGTGCTGTTTGCCGACTGTCGGATGTGCTGGTGCAGGTGGTCAATAAGGAAACTTGGGTGGGGGGTAGTACCATATGAATATTTATCTTGTATACTCTGGTGGGTGATCGAACAATGGGTGTGGGGGATTCAACATTATGGATTTTGTTTTTCAGTAATCGGCTGGACGATCGAGCAAGGTGGTGGAGATTCCTTACAATATGTTTTTTGTTTTACTGTACAGTGGTTTACATTCTGGCAAAGGAAGGGTGCTATGGTTATTAATTTTTATTTTATTCTATGTATAATGGTCATGCAAAGGAAAGCACGCAAAACACAGTTTACATGCATTGAGCACGGGGGCAAATAATTTAGTTCATAACCTTGTATGGACATTAGGTACCGGGTTTGATAGGGTTCATGGGTAATCAGCAGTACATCAGATATTATTTCTCGGCTTCCTCAATAAAACAAAAGCTTTTTTGGAAAATGAAATATTTTTCTTATGCATACTGTTATCTGTATTATATCTTAGCTGAAAAAATCCTTCATATGTACCCCAACAAACTCCAAATTGTGAATTCATCGATGAAATACCACACTCTGAGTCAAATATTCTTACTTTTTTTTACTGTTTTTTTGTTTTTATATTTCAATAACTCACATAATTCCACTTGCTCATGTTATTAATTTATTTTATAAAAGTTATACTAGCCATTCGAATTAGGGGTTATTTTTTATATGTCAATATGCCTCCTTCTCTTAACAGCAATGTTCTGGATTGCTTATTTCATTAACAAAAAAAAAACTTTCTAAGCAAATTCCATTAAATAGATGCATAGTTGCCTATGGCATGTGCTTGTGCGTTATTGTGTTTGCAGAAGCATAAACTGATTGAGACAGTGAATGAATTCTGATGTATAGTACGAAAGTGTTTTTCCTTTTGTAATAGAGACTGGCTGTCAAAAACACCCAGTGCTGGATTTACGTAGTATTGGTCACTGTGCACAGCATTTTGCATGGGGCCTTCCCAGAAACTGCTGTGTAATGCAAATGTGACCATTATTGCAATTGGGGCACTAACATGCTGGGCTGCACCAGTCAAGAAGGTCATTACATGACATAGCACCAGTTCCATGGAACTATGTCATGAACCTCGCTTCAGCATCCACACTGTCCACTAACCCCCCCTATTCAGGTCTCATCTCACAGCACTTTTATGTACTGCTGAGGTTTTTCTTCTATAGTTCTGATCTTTGGTACTATTCTGGTGGTTCATTGTCCCCTCACAAACATCAGCCCTAATACAGTCCCTGGCATCAAGAAGATCCCACCCCCTCCCCAACAACTCAGATCCTCTTGTGTGCTACCTGTGACTATTTTGTTCGTCACCAATCTTCATGAGCCACTGGCTAATGGTTGAGAACAGAATTCCAACACCAATACCTGCTGCATACATGCTGTATTGGTTCTTCAGGCATGGTGCATCTGAAAACTATGTGCCCACCACTGTAAAGGTTGTAATATATTGTATATTGCCCTGCAATCAGTTTACATAATGACTCCGACCCCCTCCCCCACTGTACTGCAATGTCACAACCACACAAAAAAAGGCTTACAATCCCATAATACACATAACTTCTGAGTTGTTTGTGGGTTATTGTCACTAAGTATTAAATCTGACCACTTTGTAACATTATATTGTATGTGACTGTGAGCTGTGCCCCTCCTGTATTTGAAGTGGGTCCACAGAAAATTCTTGGACCCTAAGCATGGGCATATTTTTTTTCTTTGTGCAAATGTGGTCTTGGTAATGCCATAATAATCATCTTATTTTTACATAATGGAACTCTGTTATTAAGGCGTTTTGAAAGTGTAGTCGGACCACTTTTGGTAAACTGCTTGTCCTATAATTGTTACTCAGTAATTGCAACTCTGTTTTTGAACCTCATGGACTTAATGGTAGGAATTTTCCAATTTCAATTTGAGCTCCAGGGTGAAACTGAAATTCAATTGCATTTTTTTTTTTTTTTATTTGAGATAATCAGAAAGACCTTTGAGTCAAAGACTCATTTACAAAGGTTCCACTTCATACATAGTGCGGTACAGGGGAAACAGAAACAGACAGGTTGCTGTGTATTACATTACAGAGATTATAATGGTTCCAACGTTATACATAGTGCGGTACAGGGGTAACAGAAAACATACAGGTAGCTGTGTGGTTACCTATTTCATACTGTGATATACACTAGATACAAAGTGAAACTACAAACAAGGACATCATGGAAATATCGGGGTGAGTGAATGAGCGAGTCATCTAACCCCAATGAAAGCCATGTATGAAAGGATAACTACTCAACACACTTTTGGTCCTGGGTTCACATCAGGACCCATAAGTGGTGGGCGCACAGGCCAGCAGGGAGGTATCTGAATGTTTCTATCATGTTCAGCCATTCCCTCCATTCCTCCAGTGAGTACATATTGAGGAATTTGAATCTGTCTTTGTGAAGGTGTAGCCTCCTGGAATGCACACAGCACCATAATTGAGACCTAACCAGTGTTTTGTACAATGGCATTACCACCTCCCACCTTCTCCTAGTGATACTTCTGCTTATAAATCCCAGTATGCCACTGGCCCTCCCTGCATCCTTTGTGCTATGCTTTGACACTTTTATGTTGTCTAAAGTGATCACCCCCAATGTCCTTTCTTCCATGGTTATTGTTTACACCTCCCCCACCCAGTATATTTCCCCAGGGTTCCCTCTTCCCAGGTTTATTATTTTTTACTTTTTTTGTATTGAACCCTGGCTGCCATACATCTGACCATTTTTCAAGCTTTCTCAGGTCCCTCATCATTTTCTATACCCCTTTCAGATATCTGTTGCAGATCTTGGTGTCATTCGTAAACAGACAGACCTTTTCTTCCTGCCCCTCCGCAGTGTCACTGATGAAGATATTGAACTGTACTGGTATGAGGACTGATTCTTAAGGTACCCCAGTGGTCAACCCCTCTCCCCAGATAGGATCCCATTTACCACCACCTTCTGTATCCTGCCCGCTATCCAGCTTTTAATCCAGTCTACCAACCTGTGTTCCATGCCCAGACTAACCATCTTGTTAAGCAGCCTTTTATGCGTGACAGTGTTGAAGGCTTTGCTGAAATCGAGGTAGACAATGTCCACTCTCCCAACCTGATTTACGTCCTTTATCATCCAATCAAAAAAAATATAATATTTATCTGACACGACCTTCATGCTGTGAATCCTTCCTACATGCACTATTGCCAAGACTGCCACAATCCCACTGCAGACAAACATCCATTTAGTTCAACTATTTTTGGTGTAAGGCTGCAAGATAGACCCCCCATTCCAATGTAACAGGTATGCTGTAAATGTTCACCCTTGTTCATCCCCCACACCCATTTCCCAAACTGTCTTATGGGGCACTGTCCCCAAATGTCCCTTAAGGATACCTACAGTACCAATATGTGCCATATTACTAAACTACACATTCCTTCCTTAGACTGGTGGTTTGACTATCACCCTCACCTCAGTTGTGAAGGAGATAATGGAGGCACTGCTTAATGAAAAGATGGTGGGACATCTAGAAGGCATTGGTGCTCATGACCCTATACAGCATGGATTCACAGTGTGTAGGTTGTGTCTGACGAATCTGATAGATTTCTTTAACTGTGTGACAAAGAAAGTGAATCAGGGAATGGCAGTAGACATCACCTATCTCGATTTCAGCAAAGCATTTGACACCGTGCCACATCAGAGTATGGTTAACAAGTTGGGTAGTCTGGGCATGGTAAATAAGGTGGTAAACATGGTGAGGAACTGGCTAACAGACAGGGTGTAGATGGTCATGGAAAATGTGGTACGATCTATGAAGATACTGTACAGGGGAAACCTGAATGGTTGCCTCAGTGATCAGTCCTTGGTCTAGTCCTGTTCAATATCTTCATTAGTGATGTTGCAGAGATGTTTGAAGGAAAGGTCTGCCTGTTTGCAGATGACACCAAGGTCTGTATCATGGTTGATACTCCAGAAAGGGGTGTAGAAAATAAGGTAGGCCATGTGGAAGCTTGAGAAATGGTCTAAGGAGTGGCAACTGATGTTTGATTCAAAGAAGTGCAAAATTATGTACCTGGGACATAGAAACCCTGTGGAGATATGCAGTGTGTGTGTGTGTGTGGGGTGACTAACAGTCACCAAGTAAGAAATGGACCTTGGGATTATTATGTCAGATGACCTGAAAATGTCAAACCAGAGCAAGAGCCAGCATTAAGTGGGTTGTAAACTGTGCACTTGCATAGGGCCCAAAGAGCAGAGGGTCCGCCACAACAACTCAGCTGTCACGTTGACCTCCTTCTTCCTGATCATGCATGCACAAATTTCATTAAAGTACAAAAATGGCACACAACTAACTAAAAATGAGGCTACAGGATGACATGATAGGGATGAGGATGTTCCTTGTGGGCCTTGCGACTTCTGATATGGGGAACAAGAAAGAAGGTTCGAACAGGACCCCAGAATAGCAAGGGCCAAAGCTTAGCTGAGCACAAAGGCAGCAGCGAGTGCCAGTGGTGTGATAGGGTTGATAGGCAGGCATATCACCAGCAGACAGCGGGAGATAGTGAAACAATCATACAAAACCCTGGTCAGGCCTCACATGGAGTTCTGTGCGCAGTTCTGTAGGCAGCATCTTCAAAATGACATTAACAGGCTGGAGACAGTCCAGAGCATGAAGACTTAGATGGTACAGGTCTTGCACCACAACATTTATGAGGAGATACTCCACTTAACAGTGGCCTAGATTCCGATAATCCACTGCCCCCCCATCCCAATCCCCACCCACTGCCTTATGTCCTTTAATTATTTTACTCACCTTATAGTCCGCTGTCCTCGTCAAAGGCCTACACTGGTCTTGCCTCCCAGATAGCCTCCATCAGTTTCACGATTTTTGAGGCTAGATTTTCAAATAATAGTCTCATTTTGTGTATGCTGCTTAAGCAATAAGACATGACTGGTGGTTATTACAATGGCTATATTAATGGACTATGTTACTATAAATGTTTTAAAATAGCGGTAAACCTTGTTCAGCCTATGATTAAGCTATACATGTACTTTACAAAAATATTAACAATAGGCTGTTAGAATGTTTATAGCCAATCAGACATCTCCAAAACCCAGCGCCTTACTATAATATAATTTTTTAACTTTCTCATCAATAGGTATTGAAATGGCATCTTGAAAGAATAAGTCAGACTTTTGGTCAGCGGAGGAAACAGCAGTACTTATCAATTGTTTGAAACAGTTGGACATCGTAAGGCAATTAGATGGCAGAAAGGCACGGAATATCGATATATACAGGAAAGTTGTTGAAAAAATGAAGGCATTGGGATTTATAAGACCTGTAGACCAAGTCAAACATAAATGGAAGTTCCTAAAAACATTATATATTTATTTTCTTTTCCCTGGTCACCAGCCTGCTTACCTCACACTTGCAAGCATCCTCCTGAGGTTTCCGGCCACCATTCCCAGGACCCCCTGGCTCCATGTTCGGGCCCTCGGCATACCCCCGTGGCTTGTCCCCCGTGGCGGAGAGGTGGAGAGCTCCCCTAGCACTCTCACACCAGGATTGGATCCAGTGAAACGTGCACCCTCGGCGCCGAGCAAGTCCTCCTCGGAGACGGCCATTAAGCTGCCACAACTGGTGGCCATATTTTCAGATTTTCTCCCCGTGGACATCTGTGGCGTGCAATGACACCAAGGGACAGGAGCGCACACACTACCGCACAGGCCTCTTCTCAGCATCTGCCACAGCACACAACCCCACTCTGCCCATGGTCTGCAGTTGCCCCCAGCCATTGCTAGAGGCCACGAGGCCACAGAGGCATTCCACCGCCCTCCCTGGAGAAGGAGAGCAGTCCGACAGACGGTCAATCCTTCTCCTCCTCTGCCGACCCCCAACGACCTAGACTCATTCCCGAATACGGGTTGCCGGCATGGTGCGAGGTGTGGCGTCCAGCGCCTCAACCCTCAGCGTCACCAGGCTGGCTAAAACATTATATTTTAAGGCCAAGAAAAAGAATGTGCAAAGTGGAACTTCAAGGTCCACTTTTACATTTTATTCAGAAATTGATTAGTTGATAGGGGATAGGCCATCTTCTATGATGGCATCAAATAAGCTTGATGTAGGTTTTCCTACCAGCTGCTAAGTCAGCAGCACAGCATCTGAAGTCAATCACATGTATACAGAGTCATCTACAAGTTAAAGTGTAATGTAGTCATATAGCACAATTCAATTACTGTGTGAAGTACCATATAACATTGTCGAGTAAGTCACTGTGTTCTGATTAGCTGATAATTGGTTCTGGCCATGACATTATTATGAGAGTACCATAAGTGGTTAATAATAATATGTTGCCAACATAGGTATAAAAGCAGCACTTTAATGTCAAGTTGGAATTTTGAATTCACCTACCTACCACTTTCCCAGACTACTGAATGCTACTTACCTAACAACAGATAAAATTGAGGTTGTGGCTTCACTTGAGGCCTCTGTGTGTGTCTTTGTGTGTATGCCAGTGGAAATATGAAGAATTTTTAAAATGAGTATTCCATGTTACCATTTTGTGTGTGCGTGTGTGATGTTGGGGGGGAGGAGGGCATCCTTCTACTGGGGTAAAGTTGAGCTTTGAATTACTTTATTACATTCTGAATAATTGCACAATGTATTGTGTGTGAAGAAATACAGATTACTGACAAGTGAAAAACATCTGCGGATGGATTGCTTACATTATCTGTCAATATTTTGTTATATTTATTTGTGTATTTGAATATGTTTAGAATAATCTTTTTATTAAAGGAGTATATTGACCCATTTTTATGTTGGTTCGCACATGCGCAGCCAACATATTGCGTTAGTAGCAGATTTGGAGGTGCGGTCAGTCTTGGATGAATGCAGGGTATGCATCAGTAGGTGCGTCCCTCATTCCCCAATCAGGCAGTATGCAGGCGCCACATCAGCAATGTGGAATGTGGCCACCAGATCTAACAAAAGGTTCACTGCAATGAGAGCGGAGCTCTCATGCAGCATGACCACAGCAAACCTCCCGACGTGCATGCAACACTGCCACCGCCTCCTGTCAGAATGCCGATGGGGGATCCCACTCCCCATCCACATAAAAACCCCCTCCCATTTACAATGTATGCTGAGGGGGTGCCCAACCCCCCCTTGGCATCATATGCCCCCCAACAGTTTTTCTTTGCTGACAGGGCCCTAATCCCCATCAGCTTCAGTGACCGAAGGATGTTGCCGACGGGGAGCCCACTCCCATCGGGCATTATGTAACACCCCCATTTTTTGTGTGCCAACGAGGTGCCCAATCCCCGTTGGCATAATGTAACCCCCCTTTTGTTGTGTGCCAATGGGGGTGCCCAATCCCCATCGGCTGCAGCTGCCCCCCCAAAAAAAAAGTCCATTGGCACACTGGGAGCCCACCCCAGCATGCAACATGCACCTGTTAAAAAAAAATGGTCCCACAATGTTTTATTTTTTTGGACCCTGTCAAAAAAGAAAATGTTCCCTTGCTGTCTCCCTGCCCCCCTCCCACAACCTGCACCCACCCACTGTGCACCCTGTCTCCCCACACCCCCTCATCCCATACTAACCTCTGGAGTCCAGCGTGATAATCTTCAGTGGACTGGGAACACATCTGCACTCTTCAAAGCTGACCGCAAACTGAGGAAATGCCGGTAAGCTGCATAATGGAATAAATAAGGTTTTTTCAACTTTGATGCATATCTCAGGCACTTTTTGGAATTTTGGCACCAAATTTTCAACATGGGGTTTTTGGGACCCCTTCTCATGGATTCTGGCACTGTCATGGTGTTAATCGGCCCCAAAAGGTGATGTTGTGGTCACTATGCGGAATCCCCTTTTGGGACCAATTAACAAAATGACATTGCCAGTGTTCATGAGGTGGGCTCTTAAAAAGCCTATGTTGCAATTTTGGTGGAACAAATCCCAAAAAGGACTGTTTTATGAGCGTGCATTACGCAGTTTCCACGAATGCTCATAACTTCGTGAATTTGTAATATTTTCACTCCAGATTTTTAAAATTGGCATTTTCCCACACCTCCTTATGAACAGTACAATTGTCATTTGACATATCTTGGCCAAAATGTGTTTTCGCACGTCCGGCACAGAATAGCGCCATCGCTGCACGAAATCAGTTTTCAGGACAGTTTCAGGAAATGACGGTGACACTATTCATGAGCAGAAGTCCTAAAATGCCTATGTTGAAAATTTGGTGACAAAGTTCCATAAAATGACTGTGTTACAAGCATGCGTTGCGCAGTTTCCACTCACCTTTGTAACTTTGCAAATTTGCACTCTTTTCATACCAGTTTTTCAACACTGGCATTTTTTTACACCTCCTTATGAACAGTACAGCTGTCATTTTTCACATCCCGCCCTAAATGTGTTTTCACACCTGTGGCGCACAATGGCGTGGTCACTGTGGGAAATCAATGTTTGGGACAAATTAACAAAATCACAGTGCCTCTGTTCATGAGGGGAGGTCCAAAAATGCCTATGTTAAAAATGTGGTTAAAAAAATCCCAAAAATAATTGGGTTACGGACATGTGTTGCACAGTTTCTATGCATGCTCATGATTTCACCAATTTTTCATATTTTCACTCCAGATTTTCAGCGTTGCCATTTTTTTTACATCTCCTCGTGAACAATACAGTTGTCATTTTCCACGTCCTGCCCAAAATGTGTTTTCGTCCCTGTGTTGCCAAATGGCATGGTTCCATGTGATTATAGCGACTCAAAAATCGCGACTGACAATTGAGCGACAGAATATAGGTGACTGAATTAAAAGCAACAGTACAAGAAAGCGCATAAATTAACATTGACTTCTGTGTACTTTCTTCGTCAAAAACAGTGACAGTTCAAGACAGCACCTCCAAATAATGGCTACTTCTCTGTGCTTTCACTGTACTTTCACCCCCAAAAACAACATAGACTACTACTTACGTGTGTTTCTCTCCTAAAACAACGTCCCCTTCTGCTGACTTTTTTTCAAACACCAAGCAACCATATGCAGATAGCAACCTTCTGATCCTAGCAACCATACGCTCCTAGTTACATAGCAACACCTAGCAACAGGTATCTATTCAAGCTACGAGCAGTCAAAATAGCCACTCTTTGTGTTTAAAAAAACACCTGGTAGAAGCCAGGGGAGTCCACTTTATTCAGAGAAATCTTCAAATAAATGTATTATTCAGGAAACCTCACACTTTTCATATCTTGAATTGAAAGTTGTATACTAGTTCACGCAGGTATTTGCTGCGGGATGTATACTGGGAAACAATGGTTTCTGTTCGCTGATTTTGATCCTTATATTTCCTTTTTTTTCCCACCCGCTGATGACCCTGAAATAAGCTGCTAGATCTTCATCTCACTGAGTTGCTGTTCTTACTTCAACACCTTGAGCAACTTCCATATGCTTGGGTGACAAGTACCTAATCGTGAATTAAATCCTCTGTGCCACCCTTCTACAGCATTATTTGTTCTTCGTAATCCCATTTGTGTGACACCATAGCAGTTCCAGTTTTTGATAGGGAAACTAGCTGTTCTTCGACCAGACTGCTCTCTTGGTCTACCTAGCCATGTATCTTCTTAATAATCGAGTACTGGCTGCAGCAACTCTTCGTTTTTGACGCAGAATTCCATTTCCCTTAACTCTTCGAACTTAGCTACTACATCGCTAGGGGGACAAATGCTAAAGCAAGTAACATGCGTAGATTAAGTGAGAAGTCAGGGTCTGTGCAATACCTTTTCTCAACCCCCAGGCACTTTTGAATTTTCCGCCTTGCAACCTGCATGCTTTCGGCTTTCCAGTACAGAAACTGAGAGGACTGAGAGCAGGTTTTTAATAGGAACAGGGGAACAGGTTTTCATGCGAACAGAAAGTGGAAAAAGAGTTTTGGGACATGGCTTGTCTCCATTATTTATTAGGGTGTAATCATGTCTACATTATTTCCATGCTATGCTTACAGGTATGTAGCCATTATTCCCAAGGGCTATTATGTACAGTAGCGGTTTATTAGTGGTAGCCGTTAATACATTTGCGATTATACATTCACTGTTTTGTAGTCAGTGTTTTGTCATCACGATTATAATGGGATACTAATGGCATAGCCACTGTGCAAAACCACCTTTCGGCTAACAAACTGATAGTGTCGCTTTTCATGAAGTGGGCTCTCAAAAAGCCCATGTTGAAAATTTGGAGTCAAAATATCAACACACACCTATGGTGTTAGGGTTTCCAACTGTTGCACCCCCCTGCAGAGACTGACAGGCATCAGAGGTGTGACTTGGGATCATCAGCTGTAAAGCTCACGCCATACCACCCCCACCCTGACCCCCACCCTGCAGCCAGTGACAGGCATCGTGGTGTGCTTTGCACTGTTCGGCCACAAAGTTCACCTCATTCTCCTATACTGCACCCACCTCAGCATATTTCCTTATGGAATGGGGTAAGTATAATGCCCAAAGACCCCAAAGCACACCATAACACTTGTCAGTGTCTACAGGGTAGGGTGAGGTGAAATGGCAAGAGCGTTATAGCTGATGACTCAAATGCACACCCCAATGCCTGTTGGTCTCCACAGGGTGGGGGTGAGGTTGGCATCATTTTAATACTTCACTGTCATTCCTATTATGCATCTCTAACTCCAGCACTACCAATGCCAATGCCAGCGAGACAGCAGTCGGCATTGATAAATGCTTGTTTGTAGTAGTTTTTAATAAAAGATAGAAGGATGAATGCTTTCTGGAACTGGTGCCAGGTGAGGGAGCCAGGCTATGATGTCTTTTCAGTCTGTGTTTTCATCCCCTCCCCAAAAACAGTGGCATGCAGTGTTGTTCAAGGAGACAGGTCACACTGAGATGTGATGCAGCTCCATACCCCTGCTGATGTCCTCCCCTCCCACATGGCACCCCCAGTTGCACTGCCACCTGTGCACTCCCAGTTGCTGGTATTGCAGTGGGAGAGGCAAGCCTCCCTCCCCGGATGAGGAGAGTGTCCCTTGGGTGCTCAATCCTCCTCCTCCCCGCTGGCCCTCCAGCGATTCTGGCACATTCCCTAACCAGGATCTCTGCTGTGCTGATGGGCCGGCATCTTCCTTTTTTTTAAACTGTAAATATTTGGACTAATCATGCTTCTATGATGGCACAATAAAAGGTAGATGTGTCGCTGTCTACAAAGAATATATTGTAATGAAAAATGATAAACAATACGTAATGTTACTATTTTGATTATGTGTGTAAGGAGAGTTTCATCATCATGGAAACATTAAATTAATTTGTTTTATTTAATACATAAGATAGTTTTACATTTATGGTCCAGTGAATGGGTTTGGCTTCCTTCAAGTTTAATGGCAAATAAAAAAAGTATATTAATTCAAGTCTTAACAGCAGCATCAGGACTTTGGTCTTTATATTCTGCTTTGACGTACTGTACATCTTGTTATATATTAGAATGAAGTGTCCACAATCTCCCTCCCATTGGCCCATCTTCCAACTTTGTACTCCCCACTTCCGAATTATCATCTCTTAGTATCTCCTCAGGTTGGCTCATCCTTTCAACCATAACAAACACTCTTTTGAATCTGAACCCCACCTGCAATGTTACAACTCCTCCTGGCTGAGAGAAACAGAGAAATTGTCGGCATATAAGGACTGCCAGTCCCATCCAGTTTGCCCATATGCCTTAGTTTCTTTTTTTCGTTTTTTTTAACCAAGCGAGACACACTAATCTGAAAGCATGTTTACAGGAGAGCACAAGGAAGTTAAATGACTTGTTCAGGGTCACACAATATGCAAATGGGGGCTGTAGGATTCAAACCCAGGTCTCCAGGTTTGTAGCTCAGAGCCTTAAACCACTGCACTATAGTGCCTCATTGTACTCATTACTCATTGTACGTTGCCACTGACCCTATGTGATCAATAGCTTTTCATCACTCCCTCCCCTCTCAAGGTTCCCTTGTGCCTGTACCATGCATACTTAAACCCCTCCACTGTGCTTGCCCCCACTACCTCCTGTGGCACACTATTCCAAGCATCAGCTACCCTTTCTCAGTAGAAAAACTTCTTCACATTACTTTTAATCAAACCCCCTTCAATTTCATATTGTGCACCCTTATTCTCGTACTTTTTCTACATTGGACCTACATTCCACCTCCCTCTTCCTGCTAGTGATACCTCTGCCTATACACCTTAGCATGCCACTGACCCTCCCCATCCATACTGAATACTGAGCAGATGTATTAGTTCAGTATTTCTGCCCTGTCAAGATCCCCCTCCTTACATTCTCCCTATTCCCCTCTGAGCCTCACAATCCCTTCCCCTGATTTTTCGTCTTTTGCTTATGTACCTATAAAATGCTTTGTCCCGTTTTTTCACAGTCTGTGCGAAACCCTCCTCTGCCTGCTCCTTAACTCTCCTAACAGCTTTCCCTGCTTCTCTTAGACAAATGATTGATGTCCCTCGTCCCCCATAGCTAAAACAATAGTCAGGATTTGGAAGGATTCCCGTTGTCTTGCCAGTCGGGGAATACTGCACAGAGCAGGGCAGCTCCTTAAATCTCACCTCATATGCTGCTGATTGTCTTCCTGAGTGTCTACCTGTCTCACTAAACCTCTGTTGTATTCTTGTCTGGTCCCCACCCTCCTTGCCCATCATTGTTGGTGCTGTGTTTTCCCTAGAACATATGCACTCACCACATTCCCATACCCTTCCATATTCTCCCATTCCTTCTATGACTCAGCTGTTCCCCCTTCTTTCATGCAGCCTCCACTACTCCTATTAACTCCTATTAACCTCCCTTGTGTTGGCACTACCTTTTGTTGCTCTACTAGTTTGACAGAAGCTATACTATCAAGCACTCCTGTTACCCCTCCAGTGGACCATAACCCCTCATTCAGCTCAAGGCATATTACCTCTGAGAACCTCTTTTTATCCTTCCTCCTGTTATCATGTTATTGCAGAAATCATCTTCCAGTAGTGGATTGTTACAATGCTTTGCATTACTCTGATTCTTGATTGCAATTTTAATGGTGGCAAAGTTAAACTAACATATTACATTGTATTTGTAATTCCAAATGCTACAAAATTTGAAATACACTTAGTCAATTTCTTGCAGAATCATCAATATGCAAAGAGCGAAATGACCAAAGTATTGAATAAAATAACAACACATTTGAAGATACAACAAATATTGAATCATGTGATGAAAATGATCATTGCTCAGTGTAAGACCCTCAAAATACATGAGAAGAAGATGACGATGATACTGAGGAAGGATGCAGTTCACGTACACAAACAAGTATGTCTAATGGAATTATTAATCTGATTATAATTTCTAGCTAACCCATCTCAAAAATATCATCACAGTCCCATATACATGTTCAGACATAGTCATATACAGGCCTACACTGATTCTGTAACCTAATTGTTTGTGACTGCTTGGTTTGGGTTAGGTAGATCTGTGGCAAGCAGATATGTTACAGATAGGTTAAAACACCAAGTGTGTGTATATTTGTATGTAGTTTCACAGCTCCAGCCTCTACTGCTTGCCTGAAACCATCATTTTCCAGGAGTACCATTGCTGAGCACACCCTCCCCAGACCCCCAATCCATCCAGCCCCTGGGTTCATCCCTCATGGGATGATCTACCTCATCTACCTGGTGATCTTTCTGTAATTAAAGGGATGGTCCTGGGCTGGGTTGAGGTGCTCAAGACAGCAGGTGGAGGGATGGTCCAGCATTGAGATGTTGGCATTGGCTCCTGGGGCCTACGTCACCTCCCTGAGTCCTCTGGGGTTTTTCATTTACTGGTTCCCCCTGGAGCACTGACATGCAATGATGTCTGTGCACCAAAGTGCTGATACCCACCACTGCTACACCCTTTGTTATGGCACCTCATTGCAGGGCTCCTGATCTCCACTGGGGGCCGCTGAGGAGCAGTTCAAGCCCCACAACCCAACACCAGGAGGGGAGAGCAGTCCTCCGGATGCTCATTCCCCCCCCCCCCCCCCTTCCACTGCTGACCCCCAACTGCCCGAGTTCATTCCCGAATCTGGGTTGCTGGCATGGTGCGAGGTGTGGTATCCAGTGCCTCATCCTTCAGTGCCACCCGGTCAGCCTAGTTGTTGATTGTTATATGCACAATTATGAAATAGATATTAGGAAACTCTGCTAGTGATTGATCAAGAGCTTTTTTCAGTAAGAAAAAAGAAAAAAAAATGCTGCTATCTGACAGACAACACAATGTGGCAATGGGACTAGTTCATGTCTTTTTAATGATTTGTTTTAACATTTTTTTTTGTTGGCAATTAAAATATTTATTTATTTATTTATATGGCACTGATAGGAAACACAGTTCTAAATCCCAATAAGGCAGTCTAGTGGGGTGCTATGATGGGATAATGGCCCTTCTTGCCTCATTCTTCAACCAACTCGAGGCAGGCTATTATCCCACAATAATACCAACCCTGTTGTGCCTTATTGCTGAAATAATGTAGCCATGGATCTTATTTTATACATTTGTTATAAGACATAAAAATCTTATTAATCTTTTTTAGGACCCGTGCCTGGTTAAAACAATGATAAAATGGATGAAATAATGAATCACTGATCACAAGAGCAGTGTTGCTTTATTAAATCATTGGATAAGCAATGATGTTTATGCCAAGAATGGGAGGAGAAAATTAATGAAAAAATGATGAAATATTTTATAGAAGCATCTACAAAATCATCCAAGGAAATTATACATTCATTCTTTCAAAAAGATGCAGAATCTAATGTTTAACCCATTATCAAGCACCTCCAGTCAAAACAGGTTAATAAATGTTGCACTTAGAAGATGGGTATATGTAGTCTTTTAAAAAAATGTTTTAAGAGATAAAAAAATATATAAATAGAAAATCATACAGTATATTGCATTGAAAAGTAGTCCCTCCACTGGTATAATTGCCAGAGGGAACTGATGCTTTTGACAACCTAGTTTTTGTATGCTTTTCCCATATATAGTACATTAAATACTACATGTAATAACATCTTTTTTTTGTATCTAACAATCCCTATGTGACAGCGCTGTACTGAAAAGAGATATTTTTGTATTTAAAGGTACAGGATGGGGCTGGTATAGGTGGGAAGGTTGGGTAACCTAGGTCAGTAGGACACCAGATAGGTCATACTTGCTAAGCGAGATAAGAAAATGGCAGCTCATAGTTCCTGAACATTCTATGGCACAATAACATTTTAAATAAAAAGGCATACAAATACTGGGACTCATTACTTTCCAGTCTCTGTTGTCTGATACCAGAGCATGTGCTTGTCTCTCTTGCCAATCAGGTTATAGGATTTTTTAGACTCATTTTCTAAAATAAATCAAAATTACAGAAAAAAACATTATTTATTATTTTTTCAAACTAAAAAAAAGTGAATCATTGTATAATTGCAATATGCTTCCTCAGGATATGGGTGATGCCATGATTTACAAACTTTTTGTGTGGTTCACTCACTGTGCCAGTGACCAAGCCAGCCCAGTGGCGCTGAGTGTTGAGTTGCCAGACGCCCTATGTCTGGCTCATCCCATCGGCTCTCATGGCCCCTTGCCCTGCCCTGAACTTGGCGCATTAGATTGTAGATAGAGTACCACGGCAGACCATGGCTCAGAGCCGGGGGGTCCACCAGTCCAGGCAGGGTGGGGAGTGTCTGTCCTCAACTTCCCTGCAAGGGAGCACAAGACAAGAGGGGCATGCCTGAAAAAGTTATTGTGAGCCAGAGATAAATATAGTTCTCCCAATTTAAAAAAAATGTGTCGATGTCCACACATATGAACCAAACCAAGCATGGGTAAATCCTGCCATCACCCACACCCTCTCATGGTATATTGCTTAAGAGACCCACTGTCTGTTCAGGGACATACTCCTGTCATGGGGGGTCGACAGGAGGGTTGAAGGATCAAACAATCAAGGGAATGTACTCTTATAAATGAGAAATAACAGTTACTTTCTTACTAAACATATTACATACAATTACACTAATTCATACACAAATTTGATCTTCTCTAGATTTGAGAGATGTGAGTCTGGCCAAGCAAGCTACCAACAAATCCCGCTGCACAACATGTATGACAGTAGGACTCAGTTTGGAGGTGATTTCCAACAAAGTAACTCACCATATCCACAGATTTATCAGACCAGTATTTCCTCACAATATGGTATGAGGAACAATGCATCTGTTGAACAGATAGATGAGGTGGATTATGTGCTTCAGAGACTTAAACAATTATGTAATATATGGATAGTTAAAATAATACTACCAAAAAGCATATGAAAATTTTCTTGAAATACACTGGAGCCGAAGTGATAATACCATTGTTTTTAGGTGATAATAGTATCATTCAGAGCCTGTAATACTATCGTTCCGAGCTCTGAACAATATTATTATCACAAAATCTAAACAACACAAGCGCAAGCTCTCCCACTCCATTCAATGGTTGCCATGCCTCCCCAACTGTCAATCAGACAGCGGCATGCACACATTTTGAATCACAGCTCATGATTGGCCGAATTCTGTCTGTGGGCGGGCAAAACATTTTAAATAACATGGCGGCCATCTCTCGCTTAGCGAGAGAGTATTTCGTCTTGGCAATATTTTTTTTTTTTAAACAAAGCCATTTTTTCGGTGGATCCTGTCTTCCCTGCACATCAAAACAACAAAAAGGTAGGGCTCCCCACAAAAGTTAAACACATTCACTGAAGTACAGAAACAGACGACGGGGTGTGGAGGCAGTTGTTGAACAGTGTGCCACCAGTGAGTGAGTCTTCAAAGCAGCAGCGGCTGCACAAGTTTAAAATCGGATCCATATATTACAAAAATTAAAAAATAGGTGAGAGTGTATTACTCGGAAGTAATACCATCTCGAGGTTCTGTGGACAAGGGAACCTCTCGAGCTTCACTCTCAAGGTTCCCTTGTCCCCCGAACCTCTCAATGGTATTACTCCCTTGTAATACACCCTCACCTATCTAGTATTCTATTTATCAGATAAGTTCTTCACATTGGTTATATAATTGTAGATTCTGTAAAAGTCAAATTATAAATAATATGACTCATTAATGTCATTCTATGCCCATATAAATGCACTGTTCAGTACTTTCTAGTTGATATAAGCTTATGCCAAATGTTATATTGAGCATTTCTTATTTAATAATTTCTATATTATTAATCAGTGTTGCAGAATAAGAAATGCATACAGGTTTCAGTTTTGCATATTTAATTATTATCGCAATACAATAAAACAGAAGAAAGTATTGAAATTGCAGTTTGTCATTCAAATCTACTTTTCAGTATTCGCTACGATTGGTGTTTAGCTGAAGCAATGTTTATTTAAATAACTGTTCTCAACAGTACTGCTAAATGATTATTACATGTTATGATATATTACATGTGACAGTAAGTTAACGCAAAACATTAAAAGCTAAACAGTATTCTATAATTATTTGCACATTTCAAGAGTTGATTAAAAATGCATCTTAGATCAAAACATGTCTTTTTTTATCTATCTCTCTAACTATCTAGTCATTTCTCTTGTAATTAAATATGCAAATTATATAGCCACATAAATGCTAAGCTATAATGCAATACCAGGTGTAACTTGCATTACAGATTGTTTGAAAACATATTTTCTCTATGGAGTTGTTAGAACATATTTTAATAAAAAAAAGTTTGAAACACATGTTGCTCTATTTATTCACTATTCCCATTATCTTATTTCAACTTGTGTTAGTTACTATATAATATTTTGTATATCTAATGATAATGCTGCTTTCTGAGAGAAAAGTTGGCAGCCATATATCCTGTCAAAGTTCCAAAAAAGATGCCTGCACTCACACACGGAGGAGTTCGCTACTAAGGTAGTGAACCTAACAAAGATTCCAACAAATCTCCAAAATGAGTAGCGCTCAACAACATCAAAGGAAGCAAATTTGCCAGAACCAATATCTGTTTTATTTCACCAGTTGTGAGAACCCCTAGCGCCTCGGCAGAGTGCCTTCAAGGGGGTATCCTGTCAACCCTTCTCTAATACGAGTGGCGCTTGTAGATTCCACATTACAGCGGTTGATGATAGGCTATGGATGATCAATTTCAGAACTATGCATCTCCTCTAACCACCCAGAATTTACTTGTTCTTTCTGCTGTTCACAGACGTTCAATCTGCTTATGCAACTGGATGCGATGAGATGATGCTTGTGCAACTTGATTTTCTCTATTGCTTTCTGCCTCTTTGTCTGTAGGATATACCACCCTGTAGGGGTATGATGCAAGAATCCCTAGAGGATGGTTCCCCCCATACAGGTGCTGTGGGAATGAATGCATCAGCTAAAGGTAGGTTAGGAAGAAGCCCACAGGTAAGAAAGATGAGCCGCTGGAGGAGGAGGGGTGGATGGTGGGCAATGAAAAAATGAATCCTGGCAAGGCCTAGGGTGTGTGATCTTTTAAGCCTGATGGGGGAATGATGTTGTTGCTCTGCCCATTGAACCTCAGGCTTAAAGCACTCCCATTCAATGTGCTTACACAACTGGATGAGATGAGATGATGCTTGTGT
Organism: Neoceratodus forsteri; assembly: GCA_016271365.2. NCBI lineage: Eukaryota > Metazoa > Chordata > Ceratodontiformes > Ceratodontidae > Neoceratodus > Neoceratodus forsteri. Next base: position 1,345,936,845 of record CM057458.1, on the reverse strand, counting down.
AACTTAATTTGCTTTATGGCTTTCTGATATACCACCTTGTAGGGGTACAACACAAGGAACCCTAGAGGAGGGTTCCTCCCCCTACTGGTGCCATGGGAATGAATGCGTCAGCTAAAGGTAGGTTAGGAAGAAGCCCAAAAAGAATACCCAAAGATGTCAAGCTTCGAAGAGGTGAGGATGTTGAATGAATTCTTAGAAGATGATAAGGGCTGATGGAGAATGGGGAAAGCCGGGGCCGCCATCTGCCTCCATTCAACAGTGGAACCTAATTAACTAACCAAAGAAAGCACTATATCTAACTAATATTATGACCATTGGCATGGAGAAGAGGAAAAAAAACCTTTGAGGAGGAATCCTCTTGGGATCCAAGGCCTAGGTCACCTTCTCTCCAGGCTGACGATGTTTGATTTGAGGATGTATGTCAGTAAAGAGAACAGTTCAATAATGAGAGATATGAGTAGGGAAGATGATGAAGGAATAGGGAAAAAAACTCCAAAGAAGCACAGATTAAAGAAGGAACATGAGGCAGCAGGGACCCAAAAAGGGTATGCATGAGTAGTTGATGGAAGGGAGTAGATCCATGTAGTAGTCAGAGAAGCAAGGGATATCCAGATGTTTTTATGAGGAGATTCCAGATATGTTCACGAAGAGTCTGAGGATAATGCAGACTGGCTTGATTGAGCGATGCGAGTGAGCAGACACTGAGGCTGATGAGGCAAGCTTGATTATGTCTGTGAACGATTAGACCTTGAACGATTAGACCCTGAGGTTGTAGTCGATGAGGCAGCATAGGAGTCAGCGATAGGAATGCTTGAGTAAGCGATGTAAATAGATAAACCTTGAGGTAAGGATGAGTGAATGATAATTGGAGTTATGAACCCGATACATGCAGCAGAATGGCTGTGGGTCAATGAGGTGGCATAGGAGTCATGATAGGTATGCCCAAAAAGAAACATCACTTTCAGGCCTCGATTGGAGTGAATCAATGATGGCTGGTATGGAACATGAAGAGGAGAAGACAGGAATGAACTTGAAAATGAACTTGTACGAGGATAGTAGGAATAAGTAGGCTCCTCGAAAGGAGGTGGACTCCGAGGCCAAGAAGGCATGTCCAGAACCAGAAGATATACTCAGGAGGAGCATCAGAGGAGCAACTCAGGTTGAGCTATCAAGGAGCAAAATTGGATGATGTATGATGAGGAGTGAAGCTAAGAGTGGAGTGAAGCCATGATGGCTGGTACTAGAAAAGGCACTAGGACAAGGAAGGTAAAATTAGGAAACGGATGAGGTACAATGATGGATTGAAGTCATGGAAGCTGGTACACGAAAGTGAGATATGAAAGGACAAAGGATGGTAGGGAGGTCAATGGGGTAGCATAGGACCCAGCCAATACGAGATGAGAACTGCAGTAGGGCAAGCTGGATGAGGTGGCATGCAGGCTAGATTCGATGGAAGGCCAGATGGAGTCAGACATAGTTGGCCCAATGATATGAATGGCAGAGCAAGCGAATAGATAAACCGTAGCATGATGAGAGATAGAAGCCATGACTGGAGTGAATTCTTGATGGCTAATGATGGATGGAATCAGGAATCTGATACATGCGGCATGAGGGCCGTGGATCGATGAGGTGGGCATATGAGTAATGATAGGTATGCCCAAAAAGAAATATCGATTGCAGGCCAGATGAAGTGAGCTGAGGCTGATGGCATTATATGGATAAAACCCCAAAAGTCGAGTGCAGCCAAAGATGAACAGCGGAAATGACCTAGTAGGCAGGGAGACATGGGCAAGATATCCTTCTTGGATTGCCAGCTGGCCTAGCAAGAGTAGTGGCAGTCATGGAGAAGATTGAACATGAACACAGAAATGCATGCGGTATCACAAGAGGTCCATCCAATCAGATGCAGAGCACACCAAACCAAATCACGTACCAGAAGCAATGGGGTGGCATAGCAGCAGTAGTAAAATAATTTATTTTTTTGGGGGGGGTATGAAACCAGAGTTGAAAAGTACAGGAAAGCATGGAAACCAAAGCCACATAATGAGGTAGGGTATGACTGGCCTGCAACCCAATATAGAAAGGTTAACAATGCAGGCACAGCACAGTGCCCATTTGGTAAAACAGTGCAGAGAAAGACATGTCCGTACAGCAGAACAAGTAGGCAGCTCTCACCAGAAACAGGTGCAACAATCCATGGACGAATAAATCAAATATGCAGGCTATAGCAGACAAATGCAATGTTAGAGCTTCCCCGCGGAACACTGCAGCCAAAGCAAGGCAAAAGTCCAGCAAGGGGCAGCGATTTACCCTAGTGTACAGCCAACAAGAGAGAGACAAAGGCAGTATAGAGCAGTGGTCTAAGGCTCTGAGCTGCAAATTTGGTGACATCCAGCAGACTAGACCTGGGTTTGAATCCCACAGCTTCCACTTGCATACTGTGTGACCCTGAGCAAGTCACTTAACCTCCTTGTGCTCCCAGGTCACTCCTGTAAAAAAGCTTTCAGCTTAGTGTGCTATACCTGGTTAAACAACTAAATAAAAAACAAAAAACAAAAAAAAAAACACACAAGTAGGGACAACACAAAAAACAAAGGGACAGCCTGAAAATGGAAATGGAGAGAAGCTGTCACAGTGAAACTCAGGCAATCAATGACCTGCAAGGCTGAGGTAGTCCAGTTCATGGGGTAATAAATGTTCAGTTGTGTGGATGTAGCAGCAGGATTCAAACAGGAGTGACCAAGGGGGTCAGTGAGGAATGGAGCAGTGGAGCTGCAAGCGGGAGGAAGACATCGGGAAGGTTAGCATGAGACTTAGGCAAAAGTAAGGTATGGACATGGAAGACAGAGGTACAGAAAGGTGCCAGTCCCCAAGAAGGGAGAGCTGAATGCAGCTGGGAGGAAGCGTAAACACCCAAGCGGGTCTGAGTCCCAGGCAGCCTGTGGGAGACAGTCGCTGCATGACTGACAGAGGAGAAGGAAACACCTGCCATGGGCAGCCAGGAAGTGGGCGTGCAACTGGGAGAAGTAGGAGGAAGCATCAACCAGAAAGGAGCTGGGGAGTCTGCAGGCATCAGCAGCAGGTGCAGTCGGAGGTGGGGGGGAGGGTTAGGAAGCAGCTCTCGAAAGCACTGACGGAGAAGGGGCCAACAGGATGAAGCAGCATAAGCTGCGGGAAGAAAGATAAAGCATGGGAAAAGGAGCAGAAGAAGTCAAGGAAGAACCAATGGGCAGCCAGAGGCAGCTGCAGAGACAAAGGGAAACCCAATCGAAATCCAGAGAGGTGGAGGAGAGCAGCACCTCTGGCTGCAATGAAAAAACGAATCCTGGCAAGGCCCAGGATGTGTGACCTTTTATGCCTGATGGGGGAGTGACGTTGTTGCTCCGCTTATCGAACCTCGGGTTTAAAGCCCTCCCATTGTGGATGCCACAACATGTGGTAATCACATATGGAGTAAATTCATAGTCAGAATCACTCCTTTTTAGTAGCACCCGCCATCTGCCTTTCAAGTGTCCAAATGCTATCTCAACTGCAATATGAACTGAACTCAGTTAATCATCAAAAGACTCTTGAGCACATGTTAGATGAGGAGAGTTCAGATAACCTTTTAGTAGCCATTCCATTATAGGATAATCTGGGTAACCCACAATACACATGTTAATTGCATGATTGTCTATAATCCGTGGTTCCTGTTCAAACAAAAAAAATAAAAGAAAAGAAGTGTTAGCCAACCAGTTTAATATTATGTTTCACATCTAGATTTGTAGCGGTTACCTGACTAATGGCATCCACTGATCTTGGGATCCCTCCCCATCCCACACCCAAGATAAAGTTGACATGAGACAGGGCCACTTCATATACAATGCATATTTGCAATAAAGTCAATTTGTGATGAGTCTATTTTTCATACTGGATGGTTGATGGACATATTAGAGCAGGGAAGAGGTGAACAAAACAACAGCAATGGAAATATAAAGTCATCAAGCAGGATGACACAATGATAGCAATGTACCAGGACCAGGTAAGCCTCACCAGATTAAGGTAAAGTTACACTACTCAGAGAACCAACACTGTAATACAAGTCTGATAGAATAAAAAGGGATAAAATGCCATGTTTGTTTCACAAATATCAAGGTGGGGTGATATTGACAGAATAAAAATTAATGAACTGACCATAAAAAAATGTATGATTACTTTTGGAAAATCTTCAGACAGAGTGAATAATGTGGAGTTCCTTGACACTTTGGCATTGTGAGTACTTCCTGGTGAACCACAATTTATATTCCAAAAGCTGAAATATAGCAGTTAACAATATATTGTTAAATGATACATACTTACATGTGTACTTTAGGTATGGCATACCGTATACCAATAATTATGCATAAGCAACATTTTGTGATGGTACACGGGGCTCTTCACCAATTCATTGTGAGTGGTGCAGTAGTACGCTACCTGGTAAACCACAATTACCCATCGTGCCCTCCCCTCTCCAATCCCCAGTAAATCATAATATGCACACAAATCCCAGGTGATCTAGTGGTCCCCTACCTCCTCCACCCTGGCAGGTAGTGCCTATCACTACACACCCCCATCCGGATTCCCAGTTCAGTGACCAGCACTACCCTCCACATACCACCATGGACGGCCGCTAAATTAAGGGTCGGAGCGTGTCAGTTCATTTGGCCGCTGACCATGGTGGTGTGCTAATGTCTGTGCTGAATGCAGAATTGGGGTCCAGATTGGAGGGACATGGTGATAAGCAATACCTACCAGGATGGGGGGGGTTGGGGGCCACTAGATCATCAGGGGTTTGTGCGCATATTATGATTTACCAGGGATCGGAGCAGTGAGGGCACTAGAAATAATTGTGGGTTACCAGGTAGCAAACAGGCAGATCAGGGCTTGGTGGTGTTGGTGGGGGGGCATGATACAGCAAATGACCCCATCAAAGGGTGCAGCTCTTACCCCATCTGACCCATGGCTGCTGAGGCGTTCCTAGTGTGTGCGCCATCTCTGTGGTGCACTGCCACTGTTGTTGCAAGTTGCAGGACTTAGGCGCTGGGGCCTGTCTGATGGAAAATTGGAAGCAGAGTCCCAGATACACCAGCACTCAGCATAGGCTGCCACTGCTGCAGCTTGAGACTGGGTTTTGAAAATCCTGACCAGTATCTCCTGAATACAGCACCAACCTACAGCTGTACTACAGATGCAAAAATGTGCACTCACCTAGATTGACACTTACTAACATTTGGCTGTAATGAGAGGGCTCATCTAATGTTGTTATACTGTTGGAGTGTGTGGTGACATTTCTCCAGTCAATATTTAGTGTATAGAATGTGTTAAAGTTGATATACAAAGTTTATTAAAAATATCACAATCTGATAGGCTTTTATATCTCGATTATCAATACAAATACACAACAAATACATGTTTAGTATTCATTAATAATAGCCAAACAATTTAGAAGGGGGAAAATGAATTACCAATATTTGTGGTCAGCAACCATTTGCAATACATGTGTTGATCAGCCACCTTTACGATTCACACAGTCTTAATATCCCTCTGCTAGCACCTGTATGGGAATGTGTGTGCCACCCACACAACCTATAACCTGGGGCAAACCATGTAATTTTTTGAAAGCACCAGCTATTTCTATTTTGCAGGCACCTTTATCAGATCCAGTAACATATTCTTAATGAATGATACATAGAACAAGTGTACAAACTTATGAACAGTCGATTTATGAATTTCAAATTGGTTAGCGACCAATCTATATTTGCAGCAGCTACCCAACTTATACAACACCAAGGCTATTCTCATCAAAAGTGGAAATATCTGAAAAAAGAAACAATACTAAACTATATTACATAAGTAATGATTCACTTTCTTCAAAACATTCAGTATATAATTAAAAATGAAGATAACCAGGAAATGATTCATTGCAGTTAAAACAGCAGGACTGTATTAGTCAGATATCTCAAAAAAATATTATTACAGTCTAGGAAACAATGCTGTCTAGATTGATGTATAGATGTATTACTAAATCATGAACTTAGGAAATGCCAATTAAGAAAACATACCATGGTACAATCACAGACTCCTCCCTCTGATGCACTGCAATGTGCACTTCAGGTTCAAATCCCTCTACGGTCACTGCTGAAGTCCATCGATTCATCAAGCGTCATTGCATTCCCTCCCTCTGATGCACGATGATGTGCATTTCAGGACTGAATCACTCTATGGGCACTGGTATGGTCCATCGACTCATCAGGCATCACTCCATCTTCTACCTCATCCTCACCCCCTTCCCCACAACCCAATATACCCAAGTGTCAATTCATTACACAGAATGATGGACTTTAAAAATATTGATTTGGGAGGTGGGCGTGGCTAGGACCCAGTGGAGATGGCTGCATAATCTGCTCACTCTGCCCGAGCCTGACTGCTAACCTACTACAAACTGCCATGATGTTGGGCTGAAATGCACTTTTCTGTTATGGACTTACCTTACCCGCCTCTGTTGCCACTTTTGAACTGCTTTTCTGGGGAAGCCACACTCCTATTGCTGCCTGTGCATCGCGTGTACATCGGAGCCGATTTTACCACTAGGCCATAATGGCCTAAGCGCGGATTATGAGTTTTTATCATAGCATGCAACACGACTAGAACATTGCGTTCCCCCCCCCCCACTTCCTCCCTAATATCTGCTGGACTGCGAACGATGGATTTTGCCGCTAAGGAGGAGATCTCCCTTCGACACTCGAGTAATGGAACCTGACTCAGCTGCTAATTCCTCAGAGAGCATAGTGGCTGGATGTGGCCCGCAGCTGTCAATAATGCAGATCCCCCCGGCCAGCTCACTCTACTAACTACCAGTCAGGCACAAGTAGGAGAGGCCCTAGCAAACATAACAAAAATGCTGGAAGCACGGTTAGTGAGGGTGGACATTATTGGCGCCTCCCTAGCGGGCAATGTTGCTGATGTCTGCCGCCTCGAGCATAAGCATAATGTTTTAGAGCAGTGGACAGAAGACTTGGAACAACAACACATTAAGGTGCTAGAAAAGCTGTGAGACCATGAGGCTAAACTGTATCGGCTGTCGTACAGAGCAGAGGATCAAGAAAATCGCAGCAGGAGGAATAAAATACGAATCCTAGGGGTACCGGAGGGTGCAGAAGGCCCAAACATGGAAACATTTCTAAATGAATGGATCCCCCAATTATTAGGTGAGCACTGGAGGGAGCCAGTGGGAGTAGAATGTGCACATTGCATCCCCAGTAATCCCAATTATACCAGGGGGCCTCAGACTATTATTGCCTATCTGCTTCAGTTTTCAGCTAAGGAGTGTCTGCTTCAAGCAACTTGGAACCTCGGGGAGCTGATTTGGATAGGCAACACTATTTCTCTTTATTATGACTTCACCCAGGAAGTGGCAGCCAAACATAGGGCATTCAACCCCCTGAAAAAGCTGCTAATTGCTAATTCAATTCAATACCGCTTTAAGGGTCTTATAGCACTGTATATATCCAAAAATGGGCAGTCATTTGTGGCTGATTCACCCGGAGATGCCGAGGCCTGGATACAGAATCACTGGCTGAATGTGTTGCAGAGAACTACCTCTCCCAGACACCTTTGGGAGCCTAGGAATCACATTGGGCAGGGAACTATCAAAACAGGAGCTGGCTCCTATGGGGACAACAATCGTAGCCGGGCTGCTCAGCTCAATAAGAGCTCCCCCACGTGTAAGCACTTAGGGACTTCACCAGACATGGGAGTGCAACAAAGCCAGATCGTGTCTACACCCTGCTTAACTCTGGAGGCGCCCAGTGCTAATTTACCAGCTGAAAGCAAAGACACTGCTGTGCACCATTTGCCAGCTAGACACTGACAATGCTCAAGAAGCCCCTGCTCATTAGTACCAGGCACCATGGTAGCTTCCCCACCTCCCAAGCTTCCAAGGGCTGACCCATCTATCAGACACAAGGATGAACAGTCAGACCCCTCAGAAGATGAAGCCGCTGATCCGATGGATGATCTGGTCCCCCTGGACTGGGCAGGGGAGCAACGCGATGAAATGGCTGCAACAGTTGCCGGTCTGCTGAAACCGGGACCCAGAACTTTTGCAGAGGCACTGACTACACGTCCTGATCATCCTGGCGTGGATCCATCTGCTGGTTCCGGGGATGGCTTGATGAAATATAGCAGTTAACTGCATCATTCGATATGAACTGTTCTACACTTTGCTTTTAAACCCCTGTATACCATATACTGTTTAGGGAAGGATAAACTGACTTCCCGGTTATGCAGACCAAGCCCTAAGAGGTGCTATTTATGTGCTGCTGGAGCTTTAACCTACTCAAAGGATCTGTTTCCTGTGACTCTACTTGTAGTACATGCCCTCTCACTGTTTTTTTCTGAGCAACTTGCCAGATCGCTGGTTTGCAATATGGCACCCCCCCATCCCTCTCTCTTCTGCTGCAGGAGCGCTGTGAAGGGGGACCAACCTTTTCTCAGGGCACTCAACTGGCCCGGTAATTATGATCATGGAAGGTAGGCCCCTTTGGGTTCCATAGGCTAGGCACAGCAGCAGTCAGATTCTGGGCACTATGTCTTCTATCTGGCAGGGCTGACGATAATTGTTTCACGTAGCTACCAAATTCAGTAATCCCTCGAAAGCTACAATCCTTGACCAATGAATTGTTGCTAGGTGAAATGAGTGGCCAACAGAGGTTCTTCCCCTTTCCTCCCCTTCCCCGCCCCCCCTTCACCCCTTGTAGATGGCCCCTGCACACTATCTTAGGGCACTCTCCGGTGTACCCTTTGATGGGGCGGGAGGTGGCCAATAGGTCTTAGACTCCAGACCTGGCTTTAGCACTTGACATATGGAGTCGGGGTGGGACAGATCACTCATGTTAGGTGTGACCTCTCCCTTCCCTCCTTTTGGTGTCTGAAGCAGTGTGGCTTTAAGGGCTTTCTCACCTTTTCTCACACCAATACCTCAGCACCAACAACTGAGTTACTGTTCACTGTTTAACGAGTTATATACAGTTGTAGTATTAAGACATTGTTTGATTAACTTGCTATAGTTCAGCATACACTGATACAGTAAATTGTTACTAGCCCTCTTTTACTTTAATTAGGTTCTATAGAAACAGGGTAAACAGACACAGTACGAGCGACTACTATTTCCAGTGTCTTCTCAGCACTTCTTCTCTGTGACTACCAGCCTTGTGCGGGTTACCATTAAAGCAGGGATGAGCTGCTCCTCTTTTCTCTATTACCTCTCTTTACTGCTGCCTCTTGGGTGAGTACACTTTTCTTTACTGGTTATCTGGTGGTAAACAAGAATGGCTGCAACTCCTGCTGTACCGAGGGGATGGCGGTGTGTCTCCTGGAATGCAAGGGGTTTGAATCACCCTGCAAAGCGCACCAAGATCCTGCAATTTCTAAATTCTATGGGGGCTGTTATAGGTTTGCTACAGGAGACTCACCTAACTAATCATACAGCGCATTGGTTAAAGAGGCTATGGATGGGGACTGTATTGGCCAGCTGTGCCACCACTAAATCCAGGCGTATGGCCATCCTCCTTCAGAAGACGGGACCCTGGGCGGTTGAAGCTCAGTGCTTAGACTCCCAAGGGAGATGGCTTGCAATCAAACTGTCTTATCTGGGCGGTAAAGTCATAGTGGCCAATGTGTATGGACACAATAACGACTCAGATGACCTCTACGCTGACCTGAGTCAAGCCTTTGCTGATACGACAGAGGTTGAAGCAGAAGTTCCAATCCTTTTAGGAGGGGGTCACAATTTAGTGCTAGACATCTTTTTAGACAAACCCCTACCTATAACACAATCACACCCTAAAGCGCTGGCAACGCCTTGATCTCAGATTGGACTTTAGGGGACCCCTTGAGAATTAATCAGCCACAGGGGAGAGACTACACATTCTACTCTAATGTGCATGGCACCCACAGTAGATTGGACTTTTGGCTGGTTAACCATGTAGCCATGCTAGTTACGGGAGACGCAACTATTGGGAGTATAGTACTTTCAGATCATGCCCCAGTATCGATTATTTTTTCCCCACCGGGCCAAAGTCCCCCCTCCACGACATGGAGATGCAATCCACTACTGTTGCAGGATGCATCTTTTCAAGACTATATAAAGAAAGAGGCGTAGTCTTACTTTGCCATTAACACCCCTGGGAAAACTCGGATGACCACCATCTGGGAGGCGTTCATGGCATTATAAGAGGAAGAATCATCTCCTTCTTGGCACCCAAAACTAAGGAGCGATTAAAACAAATACAAGTGATGCAGGATGAGCTTGCAAATTTGGAGAAAAGGTTTAAAGCTTGCCTTAAAAACCCGCTTGCCTCTCTGCTCCTGACCGGTATCACAGGTCTAAAGTACAAGATTAATGTGCTACTGAACAGAAAGGCTGAATCGCAACTGATTCATGCCAAACACAGGTCATGGGAGGGTGGTGACAAGGGAGGGAACTGTTAGCTTACTGGCTACGGAAGCAACAGAACTCCTCTAGGATTATGGCCCTTAAGAACAGGCAGGGTAAGACAAAAACGATTCCCAAGTCCATCAACAAAGAGATGTGTAGCTTCTATCAGAACCTTTATCAATCTCAGACACACTTTCTGACGATGTACTCTCTTATCGACTGATGGCTTTTTGGTGGGGTTTCTCACTCCCTCAACTCTCGGCAGACTGGTTCCATGACTTGGATGCCCCGATCATGGAAAATGAACTACCCACTGCTCTATCCCAGATGGTGAAGGGCAAAGCCCCTGGGCTAGACAGGATGTCAGTAGAGCTCTACCAAGCTTTGCAAGATGAAATTATCATCCCCATTATTAGGGGCATTGCAGGACGCCCAAAAAGACACTCTGTTGCCTCCTACAATGCGCGAAGCCCTGATAACCCTAATTCCTAAAAATGCCTCAGATGTCCTACTCTGTGAGAACCTTCAGCCTATTTTGTTGTTATCGGTGGACACCAAGATACTGGCTAAAGTCCTGGCTAACAGGCTATCTGTGATCCTGACTACCCTGATTCACCCTTCTCAGACTGGTTTTTCAAAGGGAAAATCAAGTGCTGATACTCTACGACTGATCCTGGACCTTAAATGGCTGGCATTTCAATCTAACACCCCCATGGCTGCCCTGACAATTGATTTTGCTAAGGCATTTGACTCTCAGAAATGGGAGTATCTTCACAAAGTTCTCAGGCTATACGGGTTTGGGCCCCATTTCTGCACCTGGGTGTCCACCTTATACCATCTACCAATGGCTAAAGTAGTCACCAACAGGGACATTTCTCACCTCTTTGTATTACAAAAGGGAACTAGACAGGGTTGTCCTCTCTCCCCTCTACTTTTCCTCCTAGCCCTGGACCCTTTGATTAGAAAATTGATAAATGTCCCTAACATCACTGGCATCCCTTAAAGGAATCATCCTACTTAGTTAATGCATATGCGGATGATATGCTCCTTACACTCTTCAATCCCCAGTCCTCCATCTCCCCGATTCTGACAACCCTGGGAGAATTTGCTTCTCTCTCAGGGTTAACTATGAACCAATAGAAAACCACTCTCTCTCTCCCCTGAATGGGAAGTGTACTAGGCACTGCTTTGCTGGCACTGATATTACCTGGGCCCCGCAGGGTTTTTCCTATCTAGGAGTGACTATTACTACATCTTGGAAAGATTTAGAATCAGCCAACTTCTCTCCCCTCTTGACTTCCCTAGCGGCCGAAATCCAACAATGGGGAAAATTGCACTTAACTTTGAAGGGCAAGGTAGAAGCTATTAGTAAGTTTATATTTTCTAGGGTATTCTATCTACTAAATAACCTTTCAATCCCATTGTCCCAAAAACATTCAAAGTTCTAGACAAACTTATATCAATTTTTCTGTGGGAAAGTAAAACCCCAAGATGGGAATGGGCAAAATTACGATCTCACTGGACCAAGCGTGGACTCGGGCTACCCTGGTTCATGGGCTATCATCTTGCCTTCAGAATGGCCCAAGCTACAAACTGGTTTATTCCCCATTCTACCCCTCTTCCTCAGTGGGTCAGCTTAGAAGCCACTTTGTCAACAGATAACCCCCTCTACTCCTTACTATCTAGGAAAAAGCCGGTAGACCTCCACCTTACACCCCCTATGGCAGAAACGTGCATAGCGTGGTGTAGAGCAATGACACTCACTGGGGTCCCCACTTCAGGGTACCACCCTCCCATCTATCATGCCCCGCTATGGAATAATGAGCTTGTGACAATAGATCACAAGCCACTCAAATGGACCTCATGGGCTACCAGAGGCATCCGGGTGGTAGACAACCTCCTCCTATCGAATACTCAAACCCTTATGTCCTTTGAACAGATTCAGGGTAAATATGGGCTACCTTCATCAGATTTCTGGAAATGTTTGCAGCTAAGGAGTGCTCTACCCCCCTCCTTAAACACTCGTCAACTCAGACTACATGGCACTGCCTGAACACTCTCCATCTACCTAGGAATGGTCAAAGTCTCATTAGTATCATGTACAAAACTCTCAGAGATGCACTACCTGATACTACATGGTCTAGCAAAATCACCTGGGAGCATGATCTCTCTTATCCCATAATCCCACAACAATGGTCAAACTACCTCAAAGCTGCCCATACTGCCTATGAAAGCTCAAAGAGTCAATTAATGCAGCTTAAAATTCTCCTCAGGTGGTATAGGACCCCCTCAATCTTACGTAGTCTTAGGATTATGCCACATGACCACTGTTGGAGATATCATTCTTCCCCTGCTCATCTACTCCACATAATATGGACCTGCCCAAATCTGCAGAACTTCTGGACACAGGTTCTAGATGACTGTTCCGGGATAATAGGCAAACCACTATCTCTTCAACATCACCATCTCTTATTGGGAGATACTTCGACATTACATCCTCTTCCCTCTCCCAGTAAAGACTGGACTTTGGTGGCCCTGATGGAGGCCAAAAGGACCATCTTGCTGAAATGGAGGCAACCCATACCCCTGGCACTGTCACAGTGGCAAGCAGCTTTGGCCAGACTGGCCGCCTTTGAGAGGCTTGCAGCGGTAGCTAAGGGAGGGCTTAGTAGATATTATAAGAAGTGGGACGCATACTTGAATTCCCATATCTGCTCAGTAGCACCTCCACCCCTGCAAAACCACCCGATAGCATGAGTGTCAATGCAGTTAGCCACAATGATCTTGACTGAGCACTGTTCATTAGTACCACCTTTCTCTGTATCATACGATACTCCCCCCTTTTTTTTTCTCTTCTTATCTCTATGCTGCTACTCCATACTAACTGATAAACTTGTACACTGAGGGACCAGAGAGATGGCACTTGTGAGCATCTGATTATAATGTAGTTGGGCACAAGTTTTAATAAGTGTATGTTGGACTGCTCTGTTATGTTATACCTTAGGAAATTTTGATACATGGAGATTAGGTAGGATAGTCTGATTATAACCCAAATCTCTTCCACTTGCATGGTATAGTTCTTTCACCTGTTGATTATATAGTGTTAATGTACCTAGACTGACTTTGTTTCTCTAACGTGCCAGTCAGTCTGGTGTGGTTCTATGTATCTGATATTCTAGAATTCAGTGTGGTATCTGAACCCTGTGTATTTTCTTCTTTTCTTCACTGGATATAATTGAAAAAATACAATAAAGTGTTAAATGATAAAAAAAAAAATACTGATTTTGGTACCTGTATTTAAAGGTATGGGGCCAAGCTGACCAGCAGCTCACAGACTGGTTTGTCACACTGTAGTGCCAGGCTAAGGGTACTGTTTCATGTGGTGATGGATGTGAGGGGGGACTGGAGCAAAGGACCTGCTGGTCTGTCTTTGGGAATACCCAGTCTCTTAAGACTGTTTAAAAGGTGGCATGCTGTCCAAATATTGTCTTAAACATGTGCTTCTAATAATTTGTAGTGCAACACTTTGTTTATCTTAGGAGGGAGGATTTGGAGTGAGGGGCCTATGGTTTAGCTCAGGGATTACATGCTCTACTTTCTCTACAGATTCTCTCCCATTAGGAGACACAACTGGAGCTAAAGTGGAAAACCAAACTGCAGGTAACTATCAATTTTAATTTCGCTTTGTTGGATCCTCACCCTTTCATGACCTCACTCCACAATCTTTATGGAATGAGCCCAACCCTAGTGTGGTGTTAGAACCCACAACCATCTGGCCTTGGGGGTGCTACCAACTGAGTCACACTGACACCTGCTAGTCAATAGCCACAGTTTTACGTGAGACAAGAGTCACAGTGACAGACAAACACATTCATAAATGGTGACAGCATATCTTATATCCAAAATGATCTAGTCCCTTTTTCTTTTTTAGCAATAAGTGTAAATCCTATGTGCAATCAAGTTACTATTGTGAACATTTCGTGACTGAATTCTCTGGATTAGCAGGGGGTGCTTTAGCTAGTATGTTATGATTCTAGCCATGGCAGTAAAAGAGTACTGCAAAAAGCCTAAAACAAGTCCATGGCAAAATAGGCAAGTTACAAAATTCATGATCAGGTTAAATTCAAATGTCAATCACAAATATGGCTATAGTAATTAATAAACATTTAAAAAAATTATCCCCAGGAATAAAAGTTACTTAATTAAATAATGTAAGTAAATAATATACTGTTATATACTATAATGAGAACCAACCTCTGCACACATACACAAATTTTAAAAATCAAGTACTATTTAGAAACTGGGATATCCCATCGGCAAGGTCGGCTAGGAGTGGGAAGATCCTAGGGACACACTAGGGTGCCTTCTTGCAACAGCTGGTCAGGGAGCCCATCATGGAGGGAAACATACTTGATGTGGTTCTAACCAATGGAGATAGCATGGAGGGAGTTGGGGTTGCTGCCAGCCTTGGAGATAGTGACCACAGCACAGTGGGCTTCAAGGTCAGAGCAGGATATGAAACTAGTCAAATCACCATGAAAGTCCTATACATCAGAAGGGCAGATTTTACCAGGATGAGGAAAAGATGAGGGGGTGGGAGGTGATGAAGGAAGGGGCAGGGGATCTATGGAAAATGATCAAGGGGACTACTTAAAGCGAGAGAGGGTTGTATAAGGAGGGCAAGGAAGAACAAAAGGAGGAGAAGGAGAAGGCCACTGTGGTTCAACAGGGAAGTGAGGGGGGCAATAGAGGACAAGAAAAGGGAATATGAGAGGACAGAGGAATGAGGATAGGGAAACTTACAAATCAAAGCTGAGGGTGGCAGGACAGATGATTAGGAAGGCTAAAGCGGAAACAGAGGACAGAACTGCTAGACAGGCAAAATGGGGGGACAAGATGTTCTTTCAGTACATAGGGGAAAGAATGAAGGTAAGGTAGGGGATAGTAAGGATTAAGGGGCTTGGGACTGCAGGTGGAGGGGGATTTTGAGAACGCTGAAGTGCTGAGAAGAAATTTCAGCTTGGTTTTCACTACAGAGATGGCAGGAAGGTGGCCATTGTTAAGTGAGAAGGGAAAGGGGAGAGTAGAGGATGGCTCCTAGCCCAATCAGTGCAGAAGAGGTAAGGGAGGAATTAGGGCAGTTGAGGGTGGACAAAGCCATGGGCCCAGATGGCCTACACACTAGGGTTCTCAGGGAATTAAGGAAGGTACTGGCGGATCCACTGGTGGGGTTATTTAACTTGTCCCTGGATACAGGGCGAGTAATGGAGAACTAGAAATAGGCAGACATGGTGCCACTTCATAAAAGTGGCAGCAGGAAGGAGGCAGACAATTATTGCCTGGTCAGTCTCTGATCAGTGGTGGGGAAAGTAATGGAGGCAATATTGACACAAATGGTGGTTAGCTATTTGGAAGAGTGGGCTGCATGACATTCGGTGGCATGGCTTCACTCGGGGTCAGTCATGTCAGACAATCTTGATCGAATTCTTTGATAAGGTGATGAGGGTGGTTGATCAGGGTTGGGCAATGGAGATGGCATGCCTGGACTTTTGGAAGGCCTTTGACACAGTGCGCCATAAAAGGACTGGTTAATACGTTGGGGAGTCTAGGGGTGGGGCATAAAATAACAAGATGTGTGGAGAGCTGGCTGACGGGTAGAAGCCAAAAAGGCGGTGGTCAATGGGGTGCACTCTGGGGATACTGGGGTGATGAGTGGCATCCCTCAGTGATCAGTGCTAGGGCACATTCTGTTTAACATCTATGTCAGTGACATAACAGAGTGACTTCAGGGAAAGGTCTGCCTTTTTGCAGACAACACAAAACTCAGCAACAAGGTTGACACGGGGGGGGTGGAAGCAATGAAGAATGATATAAGGTTACTGGGAGAGTTGTCGGAAACATGGCAGCTGATATTCAACGCCAGGAAATGCACAATGCTGCACTTTGGGAGGAGAAAGCAAAATATCACATGCACACTGGGGTGGGGGGGTGGAGAGATAATGGCTGCAACCAGGCAGGAGAAGGATCTAGGAGATATAATCACTGATGACCTTAGGGTGGGGACCCAGTGCAGCAATGCAGTAGGCAAAGCTAACAGGATGCTGACATGCACAGGGATGGGGATAACCAGCAGAAGGGGGAGGTGCTAATGCCACTCTACAATTCCATGGAGAGGCCACACCTGGAGTATGTTGTTCAGTTCTGGAAGCCCCGTCTATGAAAAGACATAGATGGCATGGAAAGGGTGCAGAGAAGGGCCACCAAAATGGTGCATAGGCTAAGTGGGAAAACATATGGGGACTGGTTGAAGGAGCTGTATTTGTATCCTCTGGAGACAAGAAGTGATAGAGGGGACATGATCAAAACATTCAAGTATGTGAAGGGTATCAATAAAGTGGGGAGAGTTTATTTTCAGTGAAGGTAGATACAAGAACTAGGTGGCATGGACTAAAGGTGGAGGGGAAAATGTTTAGGGGAAATGTTAGGAAGTATTACTTCATGGAGAGAGTGGTTTAGCCCTGGAATGGACTGCCAGAGGAGGTGGTGAGTGCCAGTACAGTGGAGTTTTTCAAGAAGGCCTGGGACAAACACAGGGGGTTGTCAAGGGGAGGAAGGAGGGGGAAATCTTGGAGGGTGGAGGGGGGAATGGGCAGACTTGATGGGCCAAGAAGGTCATTTCTGCCATCTCATGTCTATGAATCTATATACAAATCTACATATGTCTTACGAGAAAATGTATGCAAATGTATTATACTTAGTCTATAATTTGGTTACTGGATATGTGAATTTTCCTGTAACATTGAAATGCTCACTAAATATGAGCAATCACTGTCAAAAAGATTAACAGGTGCTTCACATGAATAACAGTGCTGCGGGTACTGATTGTTCATCTATGAGACGTCCTCACTATAGTTAATTCAGTATAGTCTCTGACATCATACCATTGATCAGGATGTGCCTACTACATAATCGTCTACCACCCACCACCCCAGATGCACTATGTTTTAAGATGCAGACAGAACAAGTTACGATCTTTTGGGCCTCAATTGTTTGTATGAGGAAGGTACTATGAGCAGAAATTACTGACGACATTCAGCCTACTAAATACATCAGGATTGCATGTGAGTTCAGAATAAAAAAAAATATATAATAAAATGCAAACAACACAATTTCAAGGTAAACACAGGGGCTTCCGTAACAATCAGGATCATTATATAAATAATGTAAACACACTGGAAAAATGGAACAGGGTAAATAATGAAAATGGGTATTGGAGTGCTATGCTAGCAAGTTGACATACAGAGTTTTTGTTTCTTTTTTTTTGTTTTCAAATTACTATTTTTATCATATGGCATTTTATCTTGGCAAAGGAATCAGGGTTAACTGGACGAGGGGCATTTAATCTGGATGTGCCTACTACTAAATCACCTGTCACCCACAACCCAGCCTCCAACTCCCACCCCACAGCATCCAGCTGAGCGCCGGGGCTTCGCTCCGCCAGCGGGCGGTCGGTGGCACCTTAGCCAAACCAGGGAACCACAAGGCTGGGAGGAACAGTGAGGGGGCAGTCGGGAAAGGTGCAGCCAATCGCCTGAAACTCCCACCCCACAGCACCCAGCTGAGCACTGGGACTTTGCTCCGCCAGCGGGCGGTCGGCGGCACCTTAGCCAAACCAGGGAACCATGAGGCCTGGAGGAACAGCGAGGGAGCAGTCGGGAAAGGCACAGCCAATCGCCTGCAACTCCCACCCCACAGCACCCAGCTGAGCGCCAGGGCTTCGCTCCGCCAGCAGGCGGTCGGCGGCACCTTAGCCAAACCAGGGAACCACGAGACCAGGAGGAACAGCGAGGGAGCAGTCGGGAAAGGCACAGCCAATCACCTGCAACTCCCACCCCACAGCACCCAGCTGAGCGCCAGGGCTTCACTCCACCAGCGGGTGGTCAGCGGCACCTTAGTCGAACCAGGGAAACACGAGGCCAGGAGGAACAGCGAGGGAACAGTCGGGAAAGGTGCAGCCAATCGGTAAGCAAGCGCTCCTCCAGGCACAGCAGCCGATTGACTCTCCTGCCCCATTGACTTACACTGGCTCAGCCTGCATTGCCGAAATCTGTGTGGGACTTGATTTTGCTTTTCACTCTTCCCCTGTTTTTCTGCAAAATCCCCAAAAGAGCTGCTTCCAACTTGTGAGGCATCTGTAGAGGGAATCTGTTGTTGCTTTTGTTTGAATTCTGCTGGATCCTGTTAGCAGCAGTGGGCCAGACGCTGAGGCGCCACTCTCCTTCTATTTTAACTGTGTAAATTACCTAAAAAGTGCAGTTTTCCACTATTGTATTGCAAGGGGAAACTGCCATTTTACTGCTCTTTACTGTAATTACAGCTCCTTTTTTGCATGTGTAAGGTGGGCCAGATGCTGAGGCACCACAGCACCCCCACAGTCCTTTTGTAGTGCAGATTTAGTCAGTGAAGCTCAGGAATGCTTGATTCTGCCTTTATTAACTGCTGCACCCTCCTCTGTCTCTCTCCAGCCTGCAACTCCCACCTCACAGCACCCAGCTGAGCGCCAGAGCTTCACTCCACCAACAGGCAGTCGGTGGCACCTTAGCTGAATCAGGGAACCACGAGGCCGGGAGGAACAGCGAGGGAGCAGTCGGGAAAGGCGCAAAATTTTTGCCCACCCGCCCTTCCCCTCTTGTGTGTTAATTTATACGTATCTTCCCACTGAAATCTCTTCCCCGCCTCAGCATTTTTTCTAAACCAACAGAGAGTCACACCAGCTTGCTGATCCAACCAATCAGCAACTTCACTACTTCCCACAGCCAACTACCAATATCTCTTTCAGAATGGGAGCTTAATTCTGATACTCCTTTCACTATCAGCCATAGGGTTCCACAAAGAAGATGTCCCTGTCATACAATTTAGAGTGGTCCATCCGCCCAGTCTCTCTGAACCATCCCCTTTGGCTGACATTCAAACTCTCATATATTCTCTACCATTGCTGCATCGACTACAGTGGTATAATCACCATAAAGAGACACATACCACCACACATGTATTTCAGCCAAGGCTCCACTGCTGGATATATAGATCCCCCTAAGCCTAGTCGTTAAACTGCTACTTGGTATCCCGACATACTTCCTTAAAACCACAGGGAGCACCTCAAAAAAAGAGTGGCAACAGAATAAAAGAAGGAGGACCAAAGACAGCCCCCTCTCCCTATCACTGGCAGCCCTCATGAAACTACTGCTCTTTCTATTGCTCTGTATCGGTAATGTGGAAATCAACCCTGGACCTCTTGAAAGTATCACCTCTCCATCAGACCTAACCTCAATTAAAGGCCTGAGTTTCCTGCATATTAATGTATGCAGTCTGTTGAAAAAATTTACATTGATACAAGCCTGGGTTGCCCATAGCTAGCCAGACTTTCTCGTGGTAACTGAGACATGGCTCAAACCCACCACAGCGGACAGGGATGTTAACCTACCTAACTATTAGCTATTCAGAGCTGATCGCCAAACAAGGGGAGGTGGAGTAGCCATATATGCAAAAGCTGGGATAGCTGTATCCTGTACTGCTGCAACATCTATGCCCAAGGAGTTTGAATGCCTATCTCTCAAAGCCTCTCTCCCCAATACAGCAGCTTTTCAACTAATTGGATACTACAGACCCCCCTCTGCTGAACATAAGCTTTTATCCCACCTGGGGAACCTGGTCAAGCCCAGCACTGAAGAAGTCATTATTCTAGGTGACCTGAATTTCAACTGGCTCACCCAGGCAGCTACACATCTGGTATTATTCTGTGACACCTATGGGCTCACACAGTTAATTAATGAACCAACAAGAATAAATGCAAGGAATAGTAGTAACAGCACACTACTTGATATCATGCTAGTAAGTAAACCACATCTATTTACACATGCTGGAGTGCTCCTATGTGATATAAGTGATCACTGCCCCATTGCAGGGGTAAGATCCACCAGCATAACAACAAATCCTGCAAAATTCCTCATGAGGCGATCCAAGAAAAACATCAATATTGAAGGATATCTGCATGATCTAGCTTACTTTCCACACTGGCAAAAGTTTTATCTTGCACATTCTGTAGAAAAAGCTCAGCAGATGCTAAATAGCATTATAATAAATGCCCTTAACACCCATGCCCCAATCTCTAGTATCCGAGTAAAAAACAAATCCTGTCGCTGGTTTTCAGCTGACCTCAAAGCTGCACTGCTGGAGAGAGACAAACTCTGGAAAGTGGCAAGAAAAACTAAGAATGCAAATGACTGGATGATTTTTAGGAAAGCCAGGAATAGATGCACCAGGAAAGTTAGGGATGCAAAGGCTGCCTTCTACCTGGCCGAGTTCGACTCCTCCTACCATAATCCTGCTAGGTTTTGGGGCACCATCAAGGGTATGATGGGACAGGACGCTATCAACCCCCTTCCAACTCAACTACACAATAGTTATGGCCCTATCATTGGCAAAATGGAAATCCTGGACACATTCAACAACCACTTCACAACAGCTGGCCTTGCCTTTGACACCTCCCCAGCTAACCTGCTGAGAGACCAATTAAGCTCCCACTACACTGGTGATCAAAGAGTTGACTCTTCCTTTAGCTTCAAACCTATACTGTTGAAACAAGTTGAGGATCTATTATGGCATCTGGATACCAAAAAAAGTGCAGGAGCAGACTTTCTGGACCCCTTCTTTCTAAAGATTGCATGCCATGTACTTGCAGTCCCCCTAACACACCTCTTTAACCTTTCCCTAAACTCTGGCTCTATTCCCACACTGTGGAAGACAGCCCAAGTAGTCCCCCTTCTAAAATCAGGGGACCCTATGGATCTTAATAACTACAGGCCCATTTCCATTCTACCTGTGCTATCCAAGATGCTGGAGAAATTAGTGAGTAATCAGCTAAGGGAATATCTTGACAATGCTAACCTATTAAATCCAGTTCAATCTGGATTCAAGGCCAAACATAGCACTATCCCTGCATTAGCCAAGGTCACAAATGACTGGCAAACCGAATTGGATAAAAAGAATAATGTCTGTGCAGTATTCCTGGACCTGAGCAAAGCATTCCATACTGTGGACCATGAGCTGCTTCTCTCATCCCTGCACTCCCTTGGCCTAGATCCACCCTCCCTTAAGTGGTTCAGATGCTACCTCTCCAGTAGGTCACAGCAGGTAAAAGCTGAAGGTGACCTATCCAGATTAAGACCACTGTCAAGAGGAGTCCCCCAAGGCTCTATTCTGGGTCCTATCCTTTTTGCCATTTAAATAAATAACATTGATTCAACCCTTACCAAGTCCTCAGTACAACTCTTTGCTGATGACACTGTTCTGTAGGTCAGCAACCCTTCACCTACAGTTGCTCATGAAATCCTACAAACAGAATTCTCCTTGTTACAACATCAGCTACTTGAGAAAAAGCTTCTGCTAAATGCAAAGGAAACTAAAGCAATGATGTTCACAACTCAAAACTCCACCAGCACATCCTCTTCAATCACTCTCCCCCAGCTATGCACTATATTTGGAGAAAATCTGGAGTATATTGAAAACTTCAAATACCTAGGTGTGTGGATTGACAACAGACTCGACTTCACTCATCATCTAGAAGAACTGTTAAAAAAGCTTCGCCAAAGGCTTGGCCTCCTCTATAGATTAAAACCCTTCCTTAACAGAGACTCAAAGATGAGGTTAGTCCAGGCCATCTTTCTATCAGTTATTGACTATGCAGACTTCCTTTATAGTCACTGCCCCATCTCCTACCTTCACAAGTTGGATACCTTATATCATAGAGCAATAAGGTTCATTACTGATCTGCCATATAATACCTACCATTGCTGTCTTTATGACGCAGTTGGATGGGTTTCCCTTCATATCAGGAGGAGCAGAAATGCAGCTCTATGGATTTACAGAGCTTTATCAAAAAAAAACCCAAACTATATCCTGGACTGCTTCAACCATACCACTCCTAGCTCCTATGCCCTAAGAAGCAACAATATCATCCTGCTCAAATTGCCCAAAGTCAGCACCAGACTAGGGAGGGCAGCAATCAGCCATTCTCTAGCTATAGCATGGAACACCCTACAAAAATCCCTAAAACTGTCCACTGTCATTCCATTTGCATCCTTTAAACAGCATTGTACAGCCTTCTTCACAGAGAAATGCAGTTGCTACCACTAGAGCTAGAAAAGTCATCCTACAAATCTAGCTTCCAATCATATATGGCATATTTCTTCCAGTCAGACACCCCCAGCTTATGGCACCCAATAATACCTTCACCATCCTAGTATTCATTATGTTGTGTGTCCGTCATGGCCCCCATTGGGATATGTATGTACTGTACATACTGTAGATATTAGCTTAACCTTCCTTTAACCGAGTTTTAACATGTGAATTCACTGTACATCATTGTGTATAAACATTATTTTTCTCTGTATGTATAACTGTCTTATAAAGCACATGACGTATTTGCTGTGTATCAACTATTGAACCTTGATCTTATCAGGTCCACCTTGTAAATGAGCCTTGCTCAATGATGTTCGCCTGAATAAATAAAGATTTGATTGATTGATTGATTGAACCCCACGAATGCCATCAGTTTTCAATTATAGACAGAACCAGTCTTATTAAAAATCTAGTTATGCATCTCATCTCTAGTAGCGCCTTATCATGACCACAGTCCATTAGTAACTGGCCATTATCATGCTCAGAGACTTCCCCATCTTCTGTCTTTAGGGAAGGGTTGCCCCTTCAGCTGATTTTCATGCACTGCTATCTCTGCTATTTAATCTGCAGCTGTCCCTTTATATACCAACATCATAGCGGTAGTAGATATGTAGTACAGTACAGTTTATTTACCCAGTTGAAATGCAACATCTCATTTTCAGCAGGGTCCAGGTCGTTCACGGGAGACAGAACACCCCCACCCAAAAAAAAAATAAAAAAAAAAATTTAAATGTTTGTGCTGCACAAGTTGAGAGATCACCCATTAAATAACTGTTTGAAGGACTTTCTTCAGCTGTTTGAAAGTAAAGGAAGAACAAAATGTCATGATGTAAGCTCCAGGGGCTGGAGGACTTTCTTATCATGACAAATGTACCAATATCCCTATACCTATGATGTTGTATTCTTGGTATAAAGGTCTGCAGTAGAGGGTCAAAATGCTGAACGTTCAACTGTTTTAAAATCTGGTTCTGTCTATATCAGTTCCTTGTCAGGACCACAGTCCATTACTAACTGGCTCTTCTCACATCCAACTAAAATACTTTCCCATCTTATGTCTTTAGGGAAGGGATGCTCCTTTCAGCTGATTTACTGGCACTGCCATCTCCACTGTTTAATCTGCAGCTGTAAACAACAGCATCTGAGGGGTAGTAGATTTTTAGTGCAATTCATTTACCCAGTTGTAATGAACATTTTGTTTTCCACGGGGTTCTGCTTTTACCAGGTCATAGGGGAACAAACTATCTGGAGCTGCATTTACCCATTTTTGCAGCTAGATGAACTTCCGAATCAGTTCATCATGGAAGACAGTGCCCCTCTCAAAAAAAAACAAACAAATAAAAAAATGAATAAAAAATAATTACACACTTGTAGCCTGTCAAGAACTTTCTGTCAGTTGTTTGAAAAGTAAAGGTGCAATTACAAAATGTCATGATATAAGCACTGGGAAGTTGGAGGCCTTTATTTTATGACAGGTGTGTGTGTGTGTGTGTGTGTGTGTGTGTGTGTGTGTGTGTGTGTGTGTGTGTGTGTGTGTCTGTGTGTTTTCATAAAAAAAAAAATTAAACTAGACTGTATACTATGTATGTGGCTCGGCTTTGCAAATACCCTGTTCTTGTTATCAAGGTCTGCAGCTGAGATTCAAAATGCTGAATGATCAACTGTCTTTAACTTCCCCATCTTCTATCTTTGATTCGCTAGCATTGCCCTCTCCGCCATTTAATCTGCAGCTGTCCCTTTAAATTCCATCATCCGTGGGGCAGTAGATTTTAGTACAACTTATTTACCCAGTTTAAATGCAACATCTCATTTTCAGCAGGGTCCTGCTTTTGCACATTTCTGCAGCTAAGTGAACTTAATCAGTTGGTCATGAGCCATATTCCCCCCCAAAAAAGAAACACTTTGCACACTTGTATTTGCCTTTGAATGACTTTCTGTCAGTTGTTTAAAACGCAAAGAAAGAATAAAACAGGTCATGATGTAATCACCCCCCAGCTTCTCTCTCTCCATATCTATATCTATATAAATATATATATATATATATATATATAATAGTTAGGGTTGAGTACCCCATTTAAGGTTAAAGTGTGAAATTTGGTAACTTAATAACTTTGCCACCATATGATAAATTTGCCTGAAATTTGACAGTTACGGAGCAGCACCATAGATCTCTGGATCTGCCAAGTTTTGTAATGGTCGGATATATGGTTGCGGAGCAATAGAAAGTTGCATTTACGCTTGTTTGTGCATTCTTTGCTCACGTCCACAGGTCGCATGGGTTGTGCGACCAGTCCAAAAACCTTCAGGGAACATGCAGCCAGGGTCCCTGATGTGCCTTTTGAAGATTTTGTGAAAAAATATGTATTATGTATTACTTCAGCCTCAGTGTGCTTTGTGTTTCATTCTGCATAGTTTTTTTAAAGAATGGTGATTTAAATTGTTGCTTCTTTTTTAAAATGGTCTGTAAATTAAGCTTTATGTTGCATGATATTGATTTTCAATAAAATATTCCTCTACTCTTTTACAAGGAGTGTGTTGGGACCACCTGGTGATGACACAGGGTGAAGCAATACCTATTAATTGTGGTTTTGGCAGTTTTACCCCGCAGGGTTGCGAAATGAAGTACAGCAACACTCAAAATGAGGGACAATGAATCTGACTCGTGCTGGCTACCTTGCTGTTTAAAATAAAATTGCCATTAAGTTTAGTGGAACAGGACCACAGGAGCCACCATGTCACTGACAGCTGTCCCGGATACCCACTCCACCCTTTGTCGGCAGTCTTGGCTCTAATAACCTGTACCTTGATTGCAAGCTGCAAATGCTGGCATAAAGCAATGCAGGATAGGGCTATTACAAATGTTTTTTCCTAACATCTTGACAAAGAAAGAAAGATAGGAAACTAACTGTCTAAGAAACAAATGTAGCCTCTCGCCAACACAAAAATGTATATAAAACTGTACTCTTCACATAAATAGCATAAAAAAATGTCTTACTTTGCCAGTTGCTAATGAAAACAGATGGTTGTCAAGCAGCAGACTGACAGTCACAAATTGGACAATCAAATGTGCGTGCGTTACAGTTTAGCAGCTATCAGAATATGTAAGGTCATGTAAACAGCACAGCACAAACCTGAAATCTTAAAAAATGTAAAATAAACAAGTAAGACTCCAGAGGAAGATGATTTTTAATTAATCAGATATTTTTTGGAAATCGGAAAACTGCTGCAATGTAAACGTGCTGAGTGAATGAGGACATTTTATGATGGATAATTCCTACATGGCCTTCAATGTCTTTCCAGTTCTGAAGGACTGCAGGAAGAGGCTGCAGAATGAGGACATATAAACAACAGAGACAGGGGGCACTCCTGCTTGGTGTCCCTCATTAGAATAAAGGATAGGGAGAGCTGGCCATTGGTTAGGACCTGCATGGTCGGATTATGGCATAACAATTTGACTCCGCTGAAAAACCTGAGTCCTGGCCTGAACCTCTCCAAAGTGTGATGCATGAAGCCCCACTTCATATGATCAGAGGCCTTTGCTATGATACTCCCTCCCCCAGTTCCTTCCTGACTTCAGCGTGTATGTACCGTACAATGCCACAGTACATTTAGGGCATGCTGAAGTTTTCTTTTTCCATATCATCCCTTAACAAAGCCCAGTTGGACAGGGTGTATTATCTGGTGGTAGGCCTCATCCAATCTGCTTGCCTTGTTCTTTGGCCAACATTTTATAGTGAGCTGTTAAGAGGGAAATTGGATGGTAGGAGTGGCACAAAAAGTAGGGCATGCTCAGATATCAAAATAAGGTTGTGAAATACTTTCCCACCTGCTGACAGCAGATGTTTATGCAGCAAGAAGAAATCAATTCTGTCATGTAATGCATGGGCATGGAAGTAAAAGAAACAGATCAGCCCAGTTGGAGTCCAGTGCATTCATGCATCAATCAGACCATGATCAGAGGCTAGGTTTTTGAGGGACTTAAAGTTCTTGTCTTGTGCCAGGGGAGTTCTGGAGGACAGGGCTCTTATCTTGGGTCATGATAGTTCTGGAGGATCTATCCATGACACAACCCCACACACACACAATCGTTCCCGCCCCAGAATCCACTTGCCTGCCACTGAGACATTTCCACTGACAATCACTGAAAACAGTCCATTGAATCATTGTTTGGGATGTATACAGACCCTACAACCAGCTTCAGACCTAAAGTATCTAGCAAATGCACCAAGGTATATCCCCGTCTAAAACATTCTTTACCCTGACTATTTACCATGTGCAGCTGAGATCTAGATCCAGATCTCAGCCATACCACAGTGACTCTGGCTTTCAAATTAAAATTGGCCACCTGCCACGTACCCCCGCGTTTTTTCCAGGTGGGCTAATTCCCCTCCTGCCATATGCATCTCCTATAAGAGGACTATATTGTTTTTTGTTTTGTTTTTTTGTTTCTTTTTAATATAATTGAGTATCTTCCTGCATTTAGATGCATTTTCAGCTTGGTTATATTTCAAGAAAGTATGGGGATTCTATCCTCTATTGTCACAAGCTGATTGCTGGATGTTTTGTAGACCTGCTGTGTTATACAAGATCAGCAACATTGTGCCTTGAATATCTTGTGAATGACCATAAGAAACTATCATTTAAACTCTCCCTTGCCCCCCCCACCCACTTCCAAAGTGTATTTTGAAGCCCCCTCCCCCAACTGATGGTGCATCCTCCAAGTACCCTCCAATTATCCCCCCTTGCCAACTGGCCCCAAGCCCCCCCATGCAGGACCTCCACACATGAGGTCCGTGTTACCCCTGCTAACTTAGAGGTGGTGATGTGTCATCTTGCTGCCACCGTTACCATGTCATTTAAACTGTGCATCAGTGTATCACACTGACAGAAGATTAACCCAGAGGCATTAAATGTACCTCAGCACAATGCCAATCCAAACCATTGAAATGGAATCATTACAACAGTGAACAGACCAAGAGTGAAGGGTATCATGGAACGCTTCTCTCAGTGTGTGAACCCCGCATTGAACCTTTGGTTTTCCATGCAGTCCTGTGGACACTCTGCCTATGAGACCCCCGATCTGTCCCCCAGTCCCGGCCACCACCCCACAACATCTATTCCCAAACATCTTGAAACATTTCCATGGATCTACAAGGTATACTGTACAAGGAAACAATGAAGTCTTCTGTAAACTAGACCTATGACTAGGCATGGTTAGTGCATACAACCACGTATCCTTTCCCAACTGCGCAACTGTGCAACAGTTCAGTCTCACAGTAACCACGTGTCTGCATGAATGCATTGTGGTGCAACTTCACTGTTGAAAGAGAAAAGCACCACACAACAATCATGGTGATTATTGCATTAGTTAAAATTCAAAGCTGCCTTTACTCTTCAACCCTCGAACCATGTCAAATAAGTGAACCTGCCAAGCGATACCAATAGTGTGAGGTTTCCTCTGCCCCCTTAGCCTCACCACATTGTATGCTGCAGAGTTTATAATCACAAGGTCAGCTGACAAAGGGATCAGGCTCAAGAGTGCATTGTTCCTTGTGTTATCTGTCATCAAACCTGATCACTTCTATTGACCCATTGTCTGGTAACAAGGCTGAGAAACATGGTCCGAGTGCTGCAGTAACTTTCCCGTTCCCTTGCTTAGGAAATCCGATAATGTGGCAGTTATTTTTAGGCATAATTGACTGGCGGGGACAGTGTGCTTCCCTGATCCCTGGTTGCATCCTCACCTCCACAGTGCCATTACTTCTCCTGTGACCATTTAGTAGCCGGGGCTGTATTTACAAGAACCGAAAAGCAAACATTAAATACTGAAGATGCTAGCAACCATAGCAGAGTTATAAAAGGAGGGGAAGCAATGCCTGTCTGGGGGATGTGAGTTGGGTTGGTCAATTGGGTCTGGGGGGTAAATGGGTTGGGACTCTGTGTGGGATATGGCAGTGGGTCCCCAATAACAAAAAAAAACACAACTTATGAATAGACCTGCCTTGAAAGTCAGGTTTCTGGAGCTGTCATGCATTGAGAGGATCTTCCTGCTATTGTTGCCCCTTCAGGATTAACACACTCCATATGCGGAGGCTGCAGTGGCTTTTGGATCTGGAGACAGAAGTTAGTGAACTTCTGCCTCTCTCACTGGAGTTGTTGACTATAGTCCAGATAAATGCATACTTTTGAGTCCTCCAACATTATAGAGCCTGCAGCTCAGGCAACTCTCAGGATCACTTTGCGGTCTGAATAGCTCAGAAACTTCACCAGATAGTGCTGCACTCTCTCTCTCTCCCAGCTGAGGTTTATGTCCTGATCTGTATTGCAATTGGTGTACCTCAAAGGAGTGCCTGGAGTCCTTCAGTTGCCTTTTGGCATGTCGATGACTGATGTTGTTTTGGTGGAAATTATTCTTGTGGTCATCCACCTTGGCTGCTAGCAATTTTACTGATTCCAGTAGCTGCCCCTATCCCTGTGCCAGTCTGATGATTTGTCCTAAATGGCTCCAACCCATTCCTTCATCTCTATAAGTCTGCTTCCATGTGCTGCAGTGGTCTCCATTAAACCTTTGAGCACTCCTTGTAAATGGGAGGTCTGGACCATCATGTTTGTAAATTTCTGTATGTGTGCTATTTATAGAGGCTAACAAGGCATTGTCTTGTTCTTTTCCTTCTGCTGCAGGTGAAGAACTTTGATGTGGTGCTGTCATCCTATTTCCTGCCATGGCTCAGGTGCAGGCCCTAGTCTCTGGCAGTTGAGTAGACAGATTTTCTTCCCCAGGTCTTGAGAAGGTGAGTTGCATCACAGAGTACTCATATTGATACCAAATGGCTGCTAGGTTAAATTGGAGAAAAGGTTCACAGATGCCTCTGAAACAAGCAGGATGATAGCGGTTGGAGAGGGAGCCTAACAATCAAGTGTCTGCCATCATTGCAGGTCAGGCCACGTTCTCATTCCATTCATCTTTTTAAAGATAATGTGCTTGAAAAAGGATGTGTCTCTTGCAGTTCATCTTCACCAAAGTTATGTTCTGGCAATGAAGTCATAATGCTATATTTCTGATCTCAGTCATTTCAACAACAACAACAAACTAAGAAGGTTAGAACTTCAGCTCCAGGTAAGCCTCAGCTGTAAATAAAATTTAATGGAGAAAGATACAGGTGTCATGCAGATGTCCTTAGTAATTCTTTTTTTTTGGGGGGGGATTTGAACAGCTGGGAGGAAGAAGGGGCATTTATTATTAACTGGGGTAAAATGTATGAGAAAGAAAGGTGATTTGACGTATCTAATAGGCAGCCTTAACTGTTAGGGAGTCCTCTGGTATGAGGCACTGCATCAAATATGAACACACCTTAGAACATCATATAGTACATTTTTTGTAATGTTTTTTTTTATCCATAACATCATGAGGAACAAACTAAAAACTATTTTTTTAAGTGAGAAAAGGAACATTTATAATACAAATATTTTTTGGTTGGGCCAAAGCCAACTGGATAATGTAAAATATTTTTTTTTGGGGGGGGGCTGTGCTTATATGGAATTTAAAAGAGAAGTATATTGAAATCTGAGATGCAAGGGTGGAATAGTTAAAATTAAAACAATTTGTGTAGGGCTTCACAAGAAGTTTTGTATGAATGAGGCCTGGCAAAGAACAAAAACATTACCATCTTGTGTGTTGCTTGATTTTCTTGTTGCTGATTGGGTAGGGATTTAAAATTATAATTAGCAATACATCTTAGTAGTAAAAATGAGATCCAATGGCAAACTGTGTGTCATGCTGGCTCATATGACATAATAAGACATGATGAGGTGTGGGTTATAGCCTGATAAGAGCACACCCCAGGTGCATTATGAGACATGAGGCTCTTGCGCTGAGTGCTTTTAACACCTGAGAAGTGCTCTTATCAGGCCATAACACACACCTTGGAGTGTCTTACTGTGCTTATAAAATGGGCCCCTAAGTAGAAACTAAAACGAAGCTGTTAAAATAGAAAAAGTTAGAAAGAAAAACATTTTTTTAGTTGCAATGGTAAAAAAATAGTCCCTCTATGTACTGTCCTGTGCACTAGACTATATTTTGCTTGACAGCCAGCACTACCCACTGGCCCCCTTGTCCCTACCTACTGCTCAGGTTAGGTCTCTGCAGTCCCTCAGGCACACACTGAGTTTGTTTTTTATGCACACTTTGAAATTCTGTGTTTCTTTAACTGATAGCAGCGGTATTACAGGGAGTGAGCAAGTCCCTCTTGAGCTGCTGTACAGCAGAGCGTCTTTTTAAAGTGTCTTTCCCTTACAGCGATCTTGCTAAGTGAGCACGTTTTTCAAAGCAAAAAGGATGCGCAGGTTTCTTTTTTTGCAGTTACATTATATTTACAAGACATAACAGATGAGCAGGTCTCTTGTATGATTCAGCACTTTTTGTGGTGGCACCTGCTATGGTCTGCATGTGGAATGCCACATCCAAACTCCTCTGCAAGTCAAAACAATGCACCAAAGTGCTCCACAAACATGCAAAGGCAAGGCCAGAGACAGCTGGATGTTACTCAGCAGGCCTGAGCCACATCAAGGGTCATTTTGACATCCCTGTACCTCCGCGGAGCCAGACCGAGGGCAGGCCCAACCACAGTTCACAACCAGAAAGCACCCAGGCAAGCTGTTTGGCACTGATAACTGTAGATGTGGGCGCAGCATGATGCCCCCCCTGGCAACCCGGTGCCAGCCATTGTGGGGAAAATGATGCCAAAATATCACATGGACCCACCCTAGGCTCACCACCACATGCATCACAGGGACACCACTGCTGCAGGGTTCTTGTACTACCGCACATGGAATGCTACATCCAAACTGCTTGAGTTAGGCCCAGGTGATGTACTTTTTATTTTCAAACATTTCCAAGATATTATGCCAACACTTGACGTCTAATTTATAGGCAGTATCATTATAAATAAATCTTCAAAATGTTTTTGCCAGATGAATCCAAACCACTAAACCACTGATGTTGCCCTACAGACACTAGTACAACCAGGCAATGACCAGATTACTACACATGGTATCCCTCCCATACCCCTGAATGTACTTAGCAATGCCATGAACAGCCTTTTTGAGGCAGGCCCAAGTGCTGTATTTTTTTTATTTTCAAACGGTTGCAACATATTGTGCCATCACTTGATGTCTAATTTAGAAGCAGTCTCGTTATAAAGAAATTGTGAAAATGTTTTTACCAGATGAATCCAAACCCCTGGTGTTGCCCTACAGGCACTAGTACAACCAGGAATGACCAGATTACTACACATGGTACCCCTCGCCCAATGCCATGAACAGCCATTTTGAGGTAGGCCCAAGTGCTATATTTTTTATTTTCAAACAGTTCCAACATAGTATGCCACCACTTGACATCTAATTTAGATGCAGTCTCGTTATAAATAAATCTGCAAAATATTTTTGCCAGATAAATCCAAAACAATGATGCTCCCCTACAGGCGTTAGTACATCCAGGTAATGACTAGATTATTACACATGGTACCCCCCCCCCAATGCCATGAACAGCCATTTTGAGGTAGACCCAAGTGCTATATTTTTTATTTTCAAACAGTTCCAACATATTATACCAACACTTGGCATCTAACTTAGAAGCAGTCTCATTATAAATAAATCTGCAAAATGTTTTTGTCAGATAAATCCGAAACAATGATGTTGCCCTACAGGCACTAGTACAACCAGGCAATGACTAGATTATTACACATGGTACCCCCCCAATGCCATGAGCAGGCATTTTGAGGTAGGCCCAAGTGCTGTACTTTTTATTTTCAAACAGTTCCAGCATATTATGCCACCATTTGATGTCTAGTTTATAAGCAGTCTCCCCCCATGACCCTGAATGAACTGAACAATGTCATGAGCAGCATTTTTGAGGCAGGTCCAAGTGCTGTAGTTTTTTTATTTCAAACAGCTCCAACATATTCTGCTACCACCCACACCTCATCCCTAGTTCAGTATGCCAATATTATAATGCTCCTTTATAATCTTACATCAAGAAATGCCAACTTTTCATTTTAAAATTACACATACACACATGTACACACAACCTTAACCAGAGCCAGCATCACCCCCTTCTTTTCAAAAATTACAAGCATCTCACATAAAGTGCATTTTTTTTTCATTTAAATCATGTTAAGAGTGCAGCTTTTATATTCATTCCACATACACACATCTAAAATTGTGCCATCATCACATCCACAGGTGCAGCATTCATTCGACAAACACACATTCTCAAAATTTATCAGTAGGAACCCCACAGGTGCTGTTCCCCCTTTAAACATGATTAAAGCCAGCACCAGATGAAAGTTCACCAGTATTAACAATATTCTGAAAAAATCAAATTATATAATGAAAACCCACTGAATGGATCATAAACAAAATACTTTAAATCACAAACAAAACTCTATTTGATTAGACAGGTAACATATATGCACAGCCCCATTTTGAAAAGAGGCCTTTCACAAACAGCTGGACCATAAGGGAACACACACATTTAACTTTTCTGCCCCAGAAAAACAACACAACACAACACAACTGCTGCACTATAGGCAGATATTATTTAATTTGCCCCATTTAAACAGTGCCAGCACCAGAGGGAAGTTCTGCTGATATACTTCTCAAACAAAACTTTAAAATATACTCATTATGCTGCACAGCCCACTAATCCAATCAGCCTCCGTTTTGAAGAGGGGCATTTCACAAACAGCAGGACCATGAGGTTCTGAGGTGAAAACTTTATTTTTTCTGCCCCCAAAATGACACAGAACAACAGCTACACTTTAACCAGTCACTATTTAATAGGCCTCCTAGAATTTCAACTTATTGTTTTGTAGCAGAATGCTGAGGATCACATTTTATAGTGACTGGAGACCTCTGAGTCCTATCTGAACTCCTGTGCAGCATGCCAGATTTAAAATGGACGATGTTCCTTTCTCCCTGTTTTTAAGAACAGCAAATGGAAGAAGCCGTGGGAAGGGAACAGTTTTACTTAGAGCCAGAGTGCCAAAACCGAACGCCTGAGGTCACTTCCGGTTCCCTGCTATTTGGTCCAATATCAGCATCATTGGCCACGTGGGTAACAGCCGGACACATCAGCAAGATCCACAGCTTTTGATGTTGCTGCTCTTAGCAGGTTCTATGTACCGCTGTATTAAGATTGCAGACTTGCTTGGGGGAAACACATTAAACAATGTGAATGGACACTGAAAAAAAACCCCAAAGCATAAAGGCAGAATAAACAAAAGAAATAATGCAGCTATATAAGACACTACGGCCCGGATATTCAAACTGCGCCAGGCTGTGGCACAAGCCTGGGTGCAGCTCAACTTTGTTGTGCAGGGGTGTGGCCTGGGCGATATTTAACAGAGCTGTGCTATGGCGCAGCAGTTTTGAATATCGCATCCTGGCCACCCCCACTGTGCATGGCGCAGTGGCACTGCGCCAGCACAAGTGGCCAGAGTGGAGCATGGAGATGCGGTAGCACAAGTGCCATTGCGCCATGCACAGCACCTGTGATATTCAAAAGGGGACATGCAAATGGGGCCATAATTTATGTAAGGCGCACAGGGGGCCATTTGCATCTCATTATGGTCCCATTTGCGTGCCATTAGCATGCAGGTTCGCCGATCCCCGACGACTTGTGCCTGGTGTTCTGCCAGGCAGCAGCCATCAGGGACCGATGCCCCCTGCAGCCCAATTGCGGGCATTCATCTAAAAGAAACCCCCCCTCCTATATCCCTGGTGGTCCAGTGGACCACTATGTGCCTGATCACGGGCATTTGTCCAGAAGAATAAGCCCCCATCCTATATCCCTGGTGGTCCAGTGGACTGCACTCTGCCTGATCATGGGCATCGGTAATATAACCCCCCCCATTCAATATCACTGGTGGTCCAGTGGACCAATCACTGCCTGATCACGGGCATCTGTAAATCATAAAATACTCCTACTACCCTGGTGGTCTAGTGTACCCCATCCCCACCCGCCACTGGAGCCCCACTGCCCCGCTCCTCCCCATCAGTTGGTGGGCGGCAGCACCCACCGCCTGCCACCCCCGCCCGCCTACTAACAGCTGGTAGGGCTGCATGCCCATTGGTTCACAGCATGAGCCAATGGGCGTGCAGCCCATACCGTACTACTCAGTCCAGATATGTGAATGAATTGATTCACATATCTGGACTGTGTAGAACAACAGTGACCAAATTGTAAACATAGCCGTCTTATTACCCATCTTATGTACCCCGGTACAGAGAAATTGTGAAATGCAAGCCAAAAGGTATTTATGCACAACTGCAATGCAATTCTGTGCCACAGGTGTGAAAACATATTATGGGCAGGGTTTGAAAAATAAACAGCTGTGACATACATGAGGTGAGGTAATAACAAGGCTATGTTGTAAATTTGGGGTCAAGTTATTGAAAATTTCCATAGTTACGAGCATGCATAGTGAAATTGAAAGAAATGGTCATAACTTTGTCATTGTTTCACATTTGGACCCCAAATTTTCAACATAGTCTTCTTATCATCCCACCTCATAAACCCCATAGATGAAAGGGTCTTAATCTGTGTCAAAACACCAATCCACGCTACAGGTGTGGAAACATATTTTGAGCAGGATGTGAGAAATAACAGCTGTAATGTTCATTAGGAGGTGTGAAAAAATGGCTATGTTGAAAATTTGGAGTGAAAATATTAAAAACTGGCAAAGTTACACATGTGTGTAGGAAAATTTCAACTACTGTAAGTAGCTCCAGCGTCTTTTGATATTTTTGCTCCAAATGTTCAACATGGACTTTTTGGGACCCCACCTTATGAGCACTGGCACTGTCATTTCATTACTTGGTCCTGAAAGGTGATTTTTTTGCAGCATCCATGAAATCACCTTACTGGTACGATTAATGAAATGACAGTGTTCATGATGTTCGTGAGAAGGGGTCCCGAAAAGCCCATGTTAAAAATTTGGTGCAAAAATACCTTAAAATGACTGAGATATCAACATGTGTTCAAAACACCATTGATGGCCATTGTCCCTGGATCCCCCACCCAGAAATAACTCAGGCCGCTGCTTTGTCACTTTGGATGCTCACTGGCAATATTTATTTAAAGGCACGCTTTATATTCATCAATTTACATCCCAATTCATTTCTAACAATCAGCATTTACAATTCAGACATAACAGTCCCATATCACTTCTAGGACAGAACAGTCCTGTCTTCCCTCTCGTGGCTCTTCTTCTTGTTCTCTTCCTCTTTCAACATTTCTTCTTAGGGTCCAGACACCGTGATCTGGCCCCCCCTTTCAATCAATCACCATAACCGGGTACCACATTTACCCGGACCACTCCCCCCCACTAGGTGTGGACACGGTGATCCATCCCCTAGATCTACATCCTTCCCCCTTCCCTGTTACTTCCATGACTGGGTTCTTTTGTCCCCAGCACGTGCTACCTACCACCTCCCCTTCTACCTGCCTCCCCTTTATCCCCTTCTCCTCCCCCTCAACTGCCAACCCCTGTTGTCTGATACCTTCCAGCAGGACCCCACCTAGCCCTCTGGACCCCAGCTGCCCATCTAAGCACCCCACCTGGTCCGTGCCAGGACCCATTAGAGGTCACTTCCACCCTGTGCCTCTGTCTCACTAGTGCCTATTCTGTATTCCTCTCTCTCTTGCCGGGAGGGTGGTGGGGAATTTTACAGCAAGAAAGAGGGATTATTGAGACTTACATGCCCTTAAGTAGCCCCTAAGGACCCCTGATCTGGACTCCTTCTGGCCCCTCCACTTGGCCAATAGCCAATACCTCTGAGCCTGGTCGGATGTCACCATCTGTGAGGTCATAGTACTTCCCCCTTTCACTGTAGTCTCTTCCCCTTCCCTGCCCCCTCCCTCTCCCCTCCTTTGTTCTGTATTCATTCCTGGCTGGGTAATAGGACAACCTGTCCCGCCTTTTAGTGGCAAGCTTAATTGTACCTGGATCCCCACCCAGAAATAACTCAGGTCACTGCTTTGTCACTTTGGATGCTCGCTGGCAATATTTATTTGAAGGCACAATTTATATTCATCAGTTTACATCCCAATTAATTTCTAAAAATCAGTATTTACAATTAAGACATAACAGTCCCATATCACTTCTAGGACATAACAGTCCTGTCTTCCCTCTCATGGTTCTTCCTCATGTTCTCTTCCTCTTTTGCCATTGCTTCTTGGGGTCCTGATACATTGATCCAGCCCCCCTTCAATCACCATAACCGATTACCACACTTACTGGACCATTCCTCTCCACTAGGTGTGGACAGGCCAATCCACCCCCTATCTCTATATCCTTCCCTCCTCCCCTTTACTCCCACACCTGGGTTCTTTTGTCCCCAGCCCATGGTATCCACCCTCCTCTCCCCTCTACCTGCCCACCTTTTTTCCCCCTTGCTCCCACCCCTTCCACTGACCCATCTCCAGCTTGCGATGGAAGATGAGGCTCCCCCCCTTGCGGGTTAACCCCTCAGGCCTTTCTTGTTGGTTTCCCAGACTAGCTTCCCCAAAGGGCTGGAGGAACAGGCCCATGCCAAACTCTGTCAAGTGAACCCTATCTGCCCGATACACCACCTCATGCTCATATGAAATGTCACTGTGCTGGATGTGAACCCCCCCCCATCTCGATCACTGCAGTGGCCACTTTCCTGTTCAGGTATTTTTGCACCACTTCTATCACCTTAGGCCCTTTCACTCTGCTCCATACCCTCTGGAAAGTGATCTTGGACCATCTGATCACCACCCTTGGGCACCAGCTCTTCACCTTCTCCAGATCTGCATAATGTTCCTCATCAGGGACCCCCAAGGCAATGTCCCCAGGTCATTGCTCCCCAAATGAACAATGATACAGTCCAGTCTGGCACAGCACACCCAAAGCTTCTCCAGCAGAGGAAGCAGCCGAGACTACCACATGCATCTCAGGCCCCTCTACCACACTTTGGTGTGCTCTGCTCCCAGGCGCAACTGTGTCCCTATCCTTGTGGCAGCTGCAAACCTCTCTGCCCAGTAGATGAATGAGTGCCCCATGATCCACACCTGTTTCTTGGAACCTGCTGCGGGAAGAGAAAAGGAACACCCATTAGCCAATGTCAATATCTCACATATCTCTTGTAACAGTTTGATGTCCCTCTCCCCACCCGCTTGACCTCACTCTCCCCTGCTCCTACAGCAGCCGCCTCTGATTCTGCCCCAATCCTGAAGGAGTGTGGAGTGAAATTGCTGGGGTTCTTCCCCGTGAATGCCACTCCTTTTTCAGTACCACATTCACCTAGAACTCCATCTCTGGGGACCTGTCTCCATGCATGAACCAGACCCCTTTCATATGGCTTCACACCCTACTATATTCCATCATGGCCTGGACTGCCCAGACTCCTGCTCCTGCCTGTCTGTGCATCTCCACTGCGGTGCCCTTACCCTACTGGTCTGTTTTGGACTTCTGAAGCCAGATGACCACCTTATCTGCCTCCACTCTCACATTCCCCTCCTGCAAGTCTGCAGCAGCCACCCCCTTCCTGGGCACCACCACTTCTCCAACCCTGAAAGCTCCCCTAGCCATGACAGCAAATATGGCCCTGAACAGACAGGCTTCATTCACTGAAAGGCAAATGTGGTCCAATGCCCTTACCACCTTCATGAGCTGCGGCATCATTATGGGTCTTGTCCCATCCTGCCTCCTGCCCTTCCCCCCTGCCAACCCTTGACCATTTGCTTGATGGCCCGGCTGCCCTTAGTGTCCAACCACTCCCGTTCCCTGCATGTCCAGCTGATACCCACCAGCTGGACCACTATGGTGGTGTGAGCCACCCCTTCCTCCCATTTTTCCACTACATACTGCATGACTTGCTCTTCCTGAATGGTTCCTCTGTCTCCCAGACCATCCTGGACTGAAATGCCTGGAAGCTTTCCCAAGCCCCTCATAGATCTTCAGGGTGTTGCTCGACCATGACCATCTGTACAAGGCCCTGGCTTTCTCCATCCAATCTCTCATAGCCAGTCCGGGACTCTGGTCTGGGCAGATGTGGCATGCAGTGCCAACTCCTGGAACTGTTCCATCTGAAAATGAGAAAGACAGTCAGCCACCTTATTCTGTGTCCCTTCAATGTGCTGTGCCCTAAAAGACAGGTTCAAACACAGACCCAACAACACCATGCACCTTCGTACCCATCCCACTGATTCCGTATGGCCACTCTGCCTGTTGATCACCTCTACCACCCCCTTGTTGTCACACCAAAATAAGATGAGCCACCCTGCCATCCAGTCACCCCAAATTTCCAAAGCCACCCATATTGGGAAGATCTCAAGGAACGTGACGTCCTTGGTCCACCCACATTCCTGCCATTGGGCTGGCCATGCCTCCGAAATCCACTCTCCTTGAAAGTAGACCCCCATCCCAAGACCCCCAGCCATGTCCCTGTACAGCTCCATGTCTGTATTGCAGACCCACTCCTCCTTCTAGAATGTCACCCCATTGTATGATTCCAGAAAAACCTCTCAGACCTGTAGATCCTCCCTCACACCTTTGCTGATGTCCACCCAGTGATAGGGTTGTTTTGCCCTGCCTGTGACCCTCCCTAACCTTCCTGCAAAAGCTCTGCCTGGACATATGGCCTTGCAGGAAAAATTAAGGTGCTCCAGCAGCTGTTGTACCTGTACCAGCAGTACCCTCCTCCTCCCGCTCACTAGCACTAGCAACCCCTTTAACCATGCTACCTTGTCCCCTGGCCACCAAAAACACTCCTGCTCAGTATCCACCTCTATTCCCAGGAACTCTAGCTTGTGGGCTGGGCCCTCAGTCTTTCCTGCTGCCAGGGGGGATCCCTATGGTGCTGCACATGTCCCTAAAGTCTGCCAACATCCCTTGGGTCTCTGCCTGGCTGGCTCTGATCAACAAGAAATCATCCAGTTAATGGACTATATGCCAGTACCCAAACACCCACTGCACCCATGAGCTGAACACTTTGAATGTGGAGCATGCCACTGAGCAGCCCATGGGCATAGCCTTATTGAAGTACAACCCACCCTTGAATTGGAAACTGAGCAGGTCCCAGTCTGCCAGGTGGACCAGTAACAGACAAAAAACAAACTCAATGTCCATCTTTGCCAGCCAGGCCCCCTCTTCCACCCAGATCAACTCCACCGCCTGGTCTAGTGAGGTGTAAGAGACTATGCTCAGTGACTATGGGATCCCTCCATTCACTGACCCCCCATCAGGGTAGGACAGGTGATGTATGAGTCGGAACTCCCCTGCTTGTTTCTTAGGCACCACCCCTAGGGGTGACATCCGGAACTGCCGGCAGAGGGCTCATGCATTGGCCCCTCCTTCCTCCCTCCCTGCCTTGACCTCTTTCTGAATCTTTTTCTGGATTATGTCACCTTTCCCTTTTACAGAATCCAAGTTCTTAGCCTGCAGCCCTACCCATGTACCCTTGAAGCCTAGTGGAAAACCCTCCCTGAAAACCCAATCTCAGCAGCTCAGGTCCTCTTTTGTCAGGGTAGTCTTTTGTCCAGGCCTCCATCACCCCTAGCTTGATGGGGGTGTGGGCAAGGGCATAGCCCCACCTCCTCTCCTTTGGTTCCATCCTAAATCCAACCATAGTTGGGATTGTGTCCCCCTCTTCTGGGGCCCCTCTGGCCCCTCCCAGCTCCTCCTTCTACCCCAAAAGGGCTATTCCTGAAGCTGCCCATTTGCTTGGCCAGCCTTGTTGCCCCTTGCCTGGGGTTTAACATAGAAGTGACTGTTGAACCCTGACTATAGTGGTAGGGCACTGCTTTGCCACTAACATATATATCTATCTGTGTGTGTGTGTGTGTGTGTGTGTGTGTGTGTGTGCAGGAATATGTATGTGTGTGTGTGTGTGTATATATATATATATATATATATATATATACACACTGTCAAAAATAGGTATCCTTATATAGTTATGCAAATTATAGATTGTGGATTATGGTACTCTGCAAAAAAACACCATTAATCATATGAACTGATAACACCAACTGTGATCCACAAAAAAAATGATATCATTCCGTTGGATTCAGTACACATACAGTATGTACAGTCATTATTTATTGTTAAAACTGGAACATCCTTAAAAAACTTACATTATTAATATTAGAGTTACATAATACATTAGTGAAAAAAACAAGAAATTCAAAGTTATGGTTCAGCAACCAAACTCAACATATAGTACTCTCATTTGGCATCAAATAACAAAGTAAATTCTGCTCTGAAGACATTGATGTTTGCTCAAGCATCTGAATGTTTGTGAACATAATGTATCCAAACTAATGACTACATCATTTACCTAAATGTTTATTGTATTGTTGTTAGTGCTTAATAAATCGTGTATTTAATGTATTGTGCATTATGCTTGCATGTTTAAGTGCACTTGTACTGTACATGTCCTTTTATTGCATGTTTTTATATTTTAATCCAGTGTGCTATGTATGATGATTTTAGCTATTCACTGCTCAAAGCTTTTTAGATAAGTGCTTTATAAATAAAGTTGGATTGGACTGAAAGTTTTATATCAATGGGTATTTCACTTCAGAATGCATATGTATAATGTGCTTCAGAAAGTTATAATATTAATGCACACAAAGACCAAAAGTAATTTACTTTCATTGGTCTATGAACTGCAAATCATTCAAAAACAAAATGAAACAATATTGCATAGACTCAGTTTTGAATGTTTTAAATGATTACTGTATTGTAGTCATGTTGGTATTTTTTTTTGTGTGTTTGTCACGTCTTAGGGTGCCTTATGAAAATGGTCAATTAACACCCTTGGGGTTTACCCGATTAAAAAATTAATAATATATAAAGATGCAGCAAAAGTCCACCCCATGTTAATGGACCGTATTACCATGCCTAGCATTACCATGTACAATTAGGATTTTGAACCCAGACTTCAAAAGCTTT
Source organism: Neoceratodus forsteri (assembly GCA_016271365.2). Lineage (NCBI taxonomy): Eukaryota > Metazoa > Chordata > Ceratodontiformes > Ceratodontidae > Neoceratodus > Neoceratodus forsteri. Next base: position 1,345,895,178 of record CM057458.1, on the reverse strand, counting down.
GCTTATTGTTGTTATACATGTCAATGTCAACATTATCACAACTAGGTTTTTACAATATATTATGACAATGTCAAAATATTTCTAAACATTACACACTTGTCGGTCATTCAGTACTTTTATATGAATTCAATTTCATGCAGAGGGAGATTAAGAGACTAAAAGGAATGACTGACTAGCTGAACTGACTTTAACTTTCAAGTGTATTTAATTAATATTAGTCACTTTTGATCAATAGAACAGGACCCTTGAAATTCATCATTTAAGTATTATAACTACAGTAAGAACTTAAATGTCAAGATAGAGGAAGTAATTTCCCTTTCAAAGAAACTGACCTTTTTTAAGTAGTCCTTGCAAATCAACCCTATTTGTCATCAACATAATTAAAGTGAGTTTTTTTAAATTAAGCATAACAATGATGTCTTGAGGCACTTATGGAAAATGAACTAAGACCACTGTGACTAAACCCCTTAGAATTTATGAGCTATTAATTATACAGTTTTCTTAATGTGTTGGCACACATCTGAATTACAGCTCCGTGAACTTGATTTACACTTAAGCAATTTGTATCATTCTATATATAAAAAAAGAGCACATGGTTAAAACTCATTAGGCATTTGTGGCTATGTAGGTTTTCAAGAAGTACTCATAGCAGAATTCATGACAGTTAAAAATTCAGAGCACTGTTTATAGATTTCCACAGTAATAAATTATATGCATGTGGAACTTTAAAACTAAGAAAATATGAACAAAAGAATAGAATTTTTGTTGCAGAACATAACATATACATTTCTATTGCACTTTGTTATTAGCTTTCCATATGTCATAGGTGACCATTAATTTTTTACTGAAATACAACTGTACCCAGGCAAACTATACATCTGTGCAGTTGCTTCTTCAATATCATCTCATGAGGGAGAAAATATTAATGCTAAACCTGCATTCTTTCTTCAACAGACTGTATAAAATGTTGGTTTGAAAATTACCCTGACCTACATCTGCTGTTTGTAATCTATGCTTTGAGGGAGTTTTCAGATTTCATTCTGACGACCTCAATTCTTTCTCCCTTATGCTCATGCTTCATACGCTGCTTGAATAGAAGTTTGAAACCTAAGACAAAGCTAAACAGAATGCTAGCTAACAGAAGAAGTAAAGGAGATAAGATAAAAGCAATGGCCTTAGCGTTTTGAAACAATATTTTAGACAGCATGGCAACATTAGCTGTTAGGAGAAAATCTCTGATAATGTTGTGATTAATAAAGTCAGGTAATCCACAGCTCGTAACAAAATTATTGTGAAAGGACTGACAGTGCTTAATGCTAAGAGAAACAATGTCACAAGGTGGTCAACTAAATCAATACAAATAACAAGGAACCCCTTAAGAAATGGAGACAGATGAGTTTGCTTTCCAGGTGTCCACTTTAAAGGGCAAAATCCAAAGAAAAGTGAATTTATACCACAATGCTGGACTACATAATCCTTGTAAAGTACTTTGACTGGCCAAAGTAATTTTTTCATAACTCACCTTAATACTGTATGTGAAGGGGTATTTGCTGTTTGGAAGCATTGGTTTACATGTACACATGGTGTCAGCATGTCTGGCATGTGCATCTGTTTGTGTTTCAGTCTGTTGTTCTACACCTATTAAGGTGAGTTATGAGAAATCTGGACTCATTTGATTTCATTTCTTCTGGGGCTACTTGTTATATGTACTGATGCACTAGCCAAATTTAGTTGACCACATTGTGAAAACTGTGATTAGTTGGACATCAGATATATCTTCCTTTGTGCTACACAGTCAATATGTACAATTAAAAAAGGCAATTCAAGTAAGCTCTTCCTCTGGGGAATTATTAAGCCATCTCTGTCTAGATTCTGTAATTAATGATCTCATGTTTAAAGATTATACATTTGCCTCTCGGCTACATGAATCTAATTACAGTTTTAGGGAAAAAAAAACACTTTCTGCAAAATTCAAGAAGTTTGACAAAAGGAAAATCATTTTCAAAAAAAGACTGTTGTTTATTAGTAAAACTGTATTCTTTTAGTACCTCACATCTTATTCCCCAGTCTTCTGTTTTACTTTTTCCTTCTGTACATTGAGCAACACAGCTCCTGGCTTCCCATCTCAAATGTCTACTGGCTCAGGGCTGAATGCAATCTCTACCTACACCATCATCCACCATAGCTCATCGCTTATGATGGGACCTCTGTCAGCTGGCAAAGCACTTCCAGATATGGATGGAAAACCTATGATAGAGGAGGCAGTGAGAAGGATTGTTGGATATGTCAGCAGCTCTGAGGTGGCCAGACAAAGCATTTGGTGTGCTTCATGTGTGACATTTTACTCCCTATGGTCCCTTCCACTACCCAAACATTCACTTTAAGACCCTATAGTGCTTTCCAATTGGAGGGAAAAGGGTAATTGACATTCCATGGTCATCCGCAACATTAATTCCACTATTAATGTTGGCATGAAAGGTGTTCAGGTAAGGGGTAGATCATCTCCTTCCCTGTGGGTAGAGGGGTGCGAAGTCAAAAAACTTCACGTCACAAAATGTTTCACAAAGTTTTGCAACTTTCTGAAGCAGAAAGTGCAGTTATGCTTAATATGTACATCAGCTGGCAAAGTGCTTACTTCTTCCACTGAAGTTGATGCACAGTTGCCCATCACCAGTGATGTTGCTCGGGAATTGTTACTATTCATAGTTTTCACTGTGTGAAGTAGCACTACGCCCACAAAGAACTATATAAAATCTGCGTTTTGTAAAAAAAAGCTCAAAAAAAGAAATCCAACACCCACCCTCTGTGCCATATAAACCCACACCATCCCACCACACAACACAGTTTGATAAGATATCATCCACCACTTCCCCACTAGTCCCTCACCTCCCATCTCTGCCATTCATCCAGCAAAGCTGTGTTATAGTTCAATAATCCCTTTCCACCACTAGCAAAATTACATGTCTTCATCACTACCCACCCAGTACCATCATACCATGCATTAACTCTCCCACCCTTTATCTCCCTCTAGAAAATACCCCCCTCTTGCCCCCAAAGACCCAAACCCAGTATAAAGCATAACCAATAAGAAAGAAACTATTCCTTCATGCTGTGTGAAAATCCCTTCCCCCTGCCTGCAAATTTGTGTGTCCCCCACCTCTCCCTATTCCGTCTTGCAAAACCATAAATTACAACCTACCACATTTTACTACCCTCTAGTGACTGGGCCTCCTCTTACCCCACTAAAACCCTGAAACCCAAATATAAAGCATAACTAGCAAAAAAGAAAAATGCACCCTTCCCCCCAATGAAGTGAACATCCTCACTCTTCTGTGTGGGTGTGCGACATACATCCTAGTAATAATACATGATTTGCTGATAACCATTGTTTTCTTTTTTATAGATTTGGGATAGGATTCAGACTGAGCTCAGTCCCAGGACTTCCCCCATGGAAATGCAATGTGCCACTTGCCAATGCCACTGGCTGGGCATCAAAAACGTATTTGTGCATGAATTCACAAGCAAGGCAGAAGACTTTTTTTTCCAAAGTTGTCCCATTAGAAGCGTAGGTAAATAGAGTTGGTGAGCTAATAGATGCTATCATAATGGAAAGGATATTTGCATTCCTTGAAGCAATTGGGCTTATGGATAGAATCAACATGGCTTCATGAGGTGTAGGTCATATCAAATTAACTTGATTGATATTTTTTCCAGTTCAGTAACGCAAGTAGTTTATAGAAGCCAGGCAGGCAACATCATGTCAGACAGTCTGTGGCTAGGCATATGCCATGTTAGGTGCTTCATAAAGCAATCATGAGCAAAACAAAAAAGTGAAATGCCACAATTTTGAAGGTGCTATCTATTTAATACCTATAACGTGGAAAATCACAAATTGTTTCATCTGATCACAGAAGACCAAGCCTGGCTCTTCAAAGTGATAACCTCTTCCTTGGGACCTGGATTTCAGCAGTGCCTTTGATTCAGTGTTACATAGGAGACTAGTGAAGTGCTGTAGGCTAGAGACCTAGTACTAGGGAAATGATAACTAGATGATTGGGAGTTGGTTGACAGATACAGTAGAGCCTGCCAGAATGCAATTCAGTGTCACAACTTCATGCATGATAAAAGGGGTTAACTGTAACTGGAATTGCCTTGTTTCCTGCAGTAAATCTGCTGCAGAATTCTGCAGTTTTGTGTTTCATCCTGGCAGGCTCCAGTGAATGACTTAGAGAGTGGTTCTGAATGGAAAGTTCTCCAATATCAGGGAGATGACCAGTGGGTTGCCTCAGAGTCTGTCTTTTGAGACACCATTCTTAAACATGTACATAAGTAACATTGTGTTGGGGTTGCAGGGGAAAGTGAGTCTGACTGCAGGTGACAAACTGCATGAGAGTGGATCGTATATCTGGAATAACATCATGAAAAGGAACGTAGATAGGCAGGAGAATTGGTCTTGTATTTGGCAACTGAAACTCAATGCCAATAATTTTAAAGAAATGCACATTGTTAACAGAAATCTCTTTCTTAGATAAGTGGCAGAACCAAGGAATGGCACACCTCACTGACAGCATTAAGAAACAATGCACACCACCAGTGGAAACAAAGAACATCACACCATAATGAGACCACTAATGACGATCTTCCCACTGATAGCACCAAGGATCAGAACACCCTACCAGAAGCACCAGAGACCAGTGCCTGCAACCAGCTGTATTGGACAGCTCTACAATCTATTGACAGTACTGGGAGTGATGCATCACACTGACAGCAGCAGGGAGCTACAGTAACATTCACTTTCTTTCTTTTACATGCTTAGAGTATTCTTTTACTTTACCAGATAAACAGTAGCTCCACAAAACAGTGCACTCCAAGGAGACAAACAGCCTACAGCAGAGTCAAGTCAGAATGCAATGCAGTGCCTTCTACTATTTCTGCAGAGTGCTGCAGTATGCTGCAGGGATCACTGCAATACAATGGCAAGTATACCCTTTTGCCTTACAGTAGTTTGTGACATGCCATTATCTGTAAGGTACTGCACTGCATCCTGCCTTGGCACAACTGTATCAGCAGCAACATAGTATTTAACATATAGAAACATAGAATTTGATGTCAAAAAAAGGCCCTGTGGCTCATCTGGTGTCCCAACTCTACCTGATTCTCCTAAATTGGCTCTAGTTGCCAGGGAGTTGCTCACTCTACTGAAAGTACAAAGGACTGGCATGCCACACCAGCCAAATTGAGGAGCAGAATATGCCACCAGCAGCACCAAATATTACTGTACTTCAAAAGCAGCATAAAGGAGTGCTCCTCCAGCAGCACCAAAAAGTGGCACACCCCTTGCAGCACCAAGAGGCAGCACACTCAATACATAATTCTTCCTATTTCACAATGTGAATGTGAAAGGATAAAATAGAAATACAGTTCCAAGTAAGTAACAATCTGCGTTAGTCACTATTTTGAGGTGCACTTTCTAAAGAACATCTACTGTACACTGTCTTTAATTAACTTTGAAACATAATCAGCTGTTCCTTTTTGTACCAGACATACTTTTACTTGTTTGCTAATTGAAAGATTTCTACCTGGCATTGCTAAATGCAATTTTTAGAACAGCATTCATCATACCTTATCTGCATTGTGCATTCACTGACATCAAGGCTGACGAAGAGGACCAACTCACATTCTGTCAGATGGGTCACCAGTGAATGCTATCACAATGAATATGGTCACAATGCTGAGTTATATGAAGTGGTATACTGTATCACTACATATATCATCCTCCATGTTGGGTATTGTTGGGTATCGTTCAGTGCATCACATTGATACTGTATCTATCAGGTAGACAACCACATAATAAACAAAACAAAAAGAAAACACAAATTAGAAAACTATTTTAACAGCTACTTACTGTAAAAAAATTTTTTGTCTACTTTTGTTTTAACTATTATTTTATTGCCTTTAAAATGAACTCAGTGGGCCTGATTCAGAAAGCTCCTCTGAATGATGCAAGTGACTTGCGCCACAAGGAATGGCACAAGGTGCAGCTTGCACTAAGGAATGAGCTGGGAGCAATTCACAAAGGCAGCCTGCATCAAATGCAGGCTGCTTGCATTAAAAGGGGCTTGCACTAGCCTTGTGCCACAAAATGGGCTGTGGCATGGCACTAGGGGGCTTGTGGCAGATGCAAGCTGTCATATCCCCTAAGTCAGGATTCACAAAACCCTCTCAAAGGGAAGATTTCTAAGTACCATTAGACCAGTCAGGGCTGGTCTAAGGGTACTTAGAAATGCGTCCTCTAGGAGGGTTTAGACATTTGCGGCAGTCCCCGCCCCTCAGCCCCAGTCTCCTTTTAAATAATAGTACCTCACATCCCTAGTAGCTAGCAGTCCCCCCCACAACCTTGATCTCTGTTCAAATACAATTAATGGTCCTGGTGTCTAGCAGACACTCCCTAGGCCTGATCTCCATTCAAATACAATTAATTAATCTCCCTGGTAGCTAGTGGCCCCCCAGCCCCGACCTCTGTTAAAATACAATTAATAAGTATGGACTGCTTGGTCTGCTAAAGTATGAAGCACTGCTTCGAAAGTCTACATGAAAATGTGAGGCAATTAGAACAGGGTCGGCGCGCTGACCGGGAGAGTGATTGGGGTACTTTAACATGGAACTCTGCCCAGTGATAGACTTAACCTTGGCAGTCTGAATGTATTGATCTCCCTTCCTTTGATCTTCTATGGCCTGTTAGAATCTACTGGAGTGAATGTTGCAGGAGACTTTTTCTGAGTGACTGAGGTAAGTGGGCAGGGTTCGTGGGAGGGGACGCTGCACGTGATGTTTTGAATTCACACTGCCCTTGCCTGAGCCCTTGGTCTGGGCCTTTGTATGCAGCTATAAATGTTTTCCTTGATGGAAATCTTCCTCGCAGATCCCCTCATGATGAGGACCTAATGTCCCTATTGAACAAAAGTGACTGATGCCTTATCATTTGTGTGGGGCGAATGAGGGACATTGCTGAATTCTGGGGTTGGGGGGTTATCAGACTGCCAGTTTAACAGAGGCTGAGGCTTGTGGCTAGACAAGAGGACCTGAGGGAGGGGATCTTGATGTGGGCAGGAACTTGAGGTTCACACACTTCCTGATTTTGTGCTTCCCATTGTGGGACTTCAGATGTGGATAGAGGGCTATACCCGTTAGTACCTACTGTGGGGGTAGTGACTAAATGGTAAATGTAGAGTGATGAGTTTTATTCAGTTTGTGGCATTCTGCTAAATGTTCTGTGTTTGAGGGAAATGCTGTTTCTCACAATTTAAATATGGGAGAAGTAATCTTATGCTGTGCAGGATGCCGATGACTACCTCAGGCATATATATATATATATATATATATATCTTTGTTGCCATATATTATGGAACCCTGGGAGATTTTTCTTGATGAGGGATAATAGCAGTGTGATGGTGGAGAGGGGGTAGAAGGCTGAGCTGGGTCTTTGACAGTTCTGCAGTTTTATGTTATAATGGGCATCCAGGGTAGGTGGAGACCCTATAGAGTGGATTTTGCATTGTAAACACATGTTTCAGACAGTACCTGGAGGGGGGGTGGGGATACTCGTTCAACATTTTGTAGGGTGATAACCATTCTTACAGTGACTGGCATGATTAACTGTTCTTTATTTTATCTTACAAAGTTTAGGCATTGGGGGATGGGTGAAGGGCTGGATTGGGGGGTGCTTGGGGGACTCAAGTCCTCACATGTTGGATGTTTGTTATAATGTTATATGGTGAGGGAATGGAAGAGGGATTTGTTTTTTTTTCACAGCATTATATCTGTGTAATTCAGTGCTTGTTATGTTCAATTTTGGATTCAAGCACAGCATGGTGAACAGCTATACATGGTGGTCTTATTGCTCAGTGGGAGGTGCCAAAGCTGAGGGGGATTTGGCATGAAAGAAGGAAAGGGCAGATCATCAAGATGAGTACTGTTAAGGACATCACTGTGATCTCCTGGAGTTTTATGGGGTTTTCCTCACCAATAAAGCGAACTTCCTTGTTGACTGCTATGAAACAATAGCATACTCGGGTGGCTCTGCTACAGGAGATACACCTAACAGTGTCTGATCACCCGAAACTGGTCTGTGGGTGGGTTGCTGCATGCTATACGGCATTGTACTCCTCCCACAAGAGAGGGGTGATGATATTAATCAGCAAGTATCACTCCTTCTGGGGACAGTGAGTTGTGACGGATCCCAGAGAGAGGAGATATATTTTTGGAGATGTTGATTTGTTTGGAAAGAGAGTGATCTTTGCTAGTATTTATGCTCCAACAGTATTTGACCCACTCTTCTATCAATCAGTATTTGATATTATTGCTAGAGAGCAGTTTCAGGAACTGGTGATGGAAGGGGGTTTTAATTGCACCATGGAACCTGCTCTTGATTACTCAGAGTGATGGGGGAGAGGGAGGGGAGCAATAAAGCAGTGGCAATTGGGAGTTAGTGAGCTAGAACTTATAGATAGCTGGAGCGCTGCTAATCCAAGGGAGAGAGAATTTACTTTTTTCTCTTACTGCCATAAATCATGGTCAATAATCAATTATATTAATATCCCAAGGGTTTGGTACTATAGATTAGTAGCTTTTAAGCACAGCCCTATCCAGATTTCTAATCATGCAATGGTCATCTTGGTCTTAAAGACATAAGAGGAGAAGGAGGGCCCTCCGCCATGGAAGTTCATCACCTACCTTTTGGGTAGGAAAGAGTTCCAGACATACCTGATGGACCAGTGGAAGCTTTATCGTGAGGAAAACAGAGCTACAGCCCCCAATAATAGGGGTTTCTGGGATGCTGGCAAAGCATTTATGAGAGGGACTGTGATTAGTTTTGTAGCCAAACATAAACAGGACCAAAATGAAAAAAGGGTTAAATTGGAGTGGCAGATTAGAGACCTGGAATAGGGGGTAGCCATGAGGGAGAGAGATGATGCTCTCCAGGAATTGACAGTGGCATGAGGTGCTTTAAATGGGTTGCTCATGGGGGAGGCATGGAAATCTTGTTTTCTTGTTCAAAATAAATAGTATGAGTTGGGTAACAAACCAGTCCCCCTATTGGTGAACCTAATACGGGGCAGAAAGTGCCTGACTCTTATCTCTGAAATTAGAATCACCCATAGTACCCTGGTCAAGGATAAAAAAGATATTAGAGAGCAGTTTTGACAATTTTATCAGAAGCTGTATACCACTGAGTGTGTGGGGAGGTTGGACTAGGCACAGGCTTTCTTGGATAATGGAACACTCCCTAGAGTTTTGGAGACACAGCAGGAACAGTTGGGTGCAGAGATTACTAAGGATGAAATTCACCTGGTGATCCAAAACCTGAAGAGAGTGAAGGCTAGTGGTTCAGATGGATTACCAGTGGAATACTACAAAGCAATGTCAAAAGTATTGACAGAGTACTTATAGGCGATGTTTCAGGAGACTTGGGGTGAGGGAGCACTCCCTACTACTTCTTATGAGGCAGTGATATGTGTCCTACCAAAAGCAGGGAAGGAATTTGCAGAAATTGTGCCTCATGTTGCCTGATATCACTGTTAAACTGTTACCTTAAAATTCTGGTGAAGGTCCTGTCACACTGTTTGGACCGTCTGCTCCAGGAGCTGGTCCACCCAGACCAGACTGGTTTTGTGCTGGGATGCATCTCCTATAATAATATTTGAAAGTTGCTTAATGTGGTGTAGGGAGCTCTTGGTGCCATGGGGACACCTCAGTGCTCTCCATGGAGGCTGAGAAAGCATTCGACAATCTAGAATGGGAATACTTATTCAAAGTTTTAGAACAGTTTGGTCTGAGAGACCACTTCATGGGGCTGGTGCAGGCACTCTTCAGGTCCCCAGAGGCATCTGTCCTGGTATATGGTTCTCTGTCTGGAAAATTCTCATTACATAGAGGTACAAGACAGGGGTGCCATCTCTCTCCTCCTTTTTATTTGTACTGGCCATAGAGCCACTAGTGGTTAGTATTTGAGACATCCCAAATATAAAAAGGTTAGTTGGGAAATAAGGGCACATGCATAAAGTAATACTTTATGCAGATGATATGTTATTGTATGTTGCAGATCCACAACAGTCTACATTACCACTATTGGTACTGACTACCCAATTTATGGATTTTTCAAGCTACAAGATCAATCTGGGCAAGCCAGAGCTTCTTTCATTGGGGGGTGGTGAGTGTGCATCCCAGGCCAACAAATGGGGGTTGAAGGAAGTTGTAACTTCATTTAAATATCTGGGTATAAATGTAGGGAAAGATATAGGATCCTTAGATGGCCTATACTATAACCCTTTAATCAGATCCTTAGAGAGGGAAATGAGGAGGTGGAGGATCTTGCCTATCTCCTGGCTAGGACACATTAATCCAATAAAAATGAACATGCTTCCTAGGCTCCTTTATGTCATGAAAATGCTGCATGTGGGCCCCACTATGGCAGATATTAAGAGGTTGGAGAAGGTCTTCTCTGACTTTTTATGGCAGGGTAGAAGACCCTGGGCCAGTGTTCAATGGAGAAAGGTGGACACCAATTGGGGGGGCTGAATTTCTCGGACATTAGAAATTATTATCTGGTGGTACAATATCAATACATTCAGAACTGGGTCAATATACCAATGGAGGCAAGCTGGTTAGACTTGGAGGAACTGGATTGTCTTGGGCAGTTATCATTGTATCTTGTGAATGGTGGCAAAAGGGCCTATGTTGACCTGGGATGACTCCATAGTGTCCACAGATCTAGATAGCTGGGGTCAGATATGAGGTTTGGATGGGGCACAGCAGGAGGAAACATTGTTGCTTCCCATTGCTGAAAACCCCATTTTTTCTCCACAGTCTGGTAATGGGTGTTGAGGGAATTTAAAAGTATTGGAAATTTGAGGACAAGGGATGGTTTGTATTCTTTTGAAGAAATTTGGAGAGGTGTCGAACTACCACATAGTCACTTTTTTCATGACTTGCAGATTAGGGCCTACTTCAGGGGTCTAGGTAGGGAACCAGGGATAGACACAACCTTGGCACAAGTGGAGCACCTCATATACTGTAAGTGTCTAGCAGAGATGCTAAAGGGCTGATATAAAATGTAGTTCATCTGGGGAGGCAATTTCTTTATGACTTGACACTTAAAACTAAGTTATTTTGGAAATGGGATCTAGGGGTGCAGATACAAGATGAAAACTGGGAAATGATTTTAGGTTGGCACGAAGGCATACTAATATGCGACAAATACAAAGAGTCATTCTATAAGTGTGTGCATAGACTGTACTGTCCACCCATGATTGTGCACAAATTTAATCCTGCTGTGTTTCCAATATGTGGGAGGTGTAGAGTGGACTTGAGCTCCTATGTTCACTATTTTTGGTCATGTCTAATCCTTCAGGTCTTCTGGAAGGATATTTTCCAGGATGGGAGTGCCTTGTTAGGGTGCCAGATTCCACTGAATCCCCTCTTATTTCTTTTTGGCATTGATGATTGGGGTCTGAGGGCTGGAGACTTCTAGATAGATAGATAAATTGTTTATTATTGACAAGATTGCATTACAATATAAACAAACTATGCACACTCCATACAAATAATGGACACAGTATAATACATTAACACATACATTAATAAACTTTAACAAATCGATAAAAGCAGAACTCCAGACCCAAGAGGTGCTGTCAATCTCTTATACAAAAATTTACTGTTCATAAACATCAAAGCACTTTTATTGATCTAACAGACCACTTTTTCTTCCTGTGCGATTACGCTTGTAAAAGATACAATGATAATTTCTCCAACATAGAGATTTCCTCTGAGTTAAATAGCAGGTCTAATATATATTGAGTTGGTAATACCATAGAATCAATAATCTCTCCAAGAATTTGTTTTCTTAAATCAGAGTACCAGGAACATTTAAATACTACGTGATGTAACTCCTCAGGATCATTAGAATATCTGGCTGACAGAACATTACTTGGAAAGGACTCAAATCTATACTGTTTTATGATTCCTCTATAGTGAGGATTATGCAAATTACTTAAATAAAACTTTAAACTATGTTATTTTGTATTATTGGCAAGCCACTTCGAAAACTTCAGATCACAGATTAGTAATAAATCATTTTATTTAGCTCTAGTAAATACTACATTTCTTATAACTTTAAGACTAAGTTAACTGTAATGTTTCTATCCATCCAATATTTTAATGTTGTAAACTCATAATATTTCAAAAATAGTTCTACCTGTGAGTGCCAATTATTTTTTTTTATTCTCTGACCATAGTTTTTTTTTCCTTTAACACATTTTGCAATAGAACATATTCTGATGAATTAAGTTTTAACCAGAAGGATAGAATACGAATATGAATCAGTTCTAATACTGAAATTTGTCCCAACTGTGACATGACAAAAGCATTAGAGGAACTATAAGAAAGCTCTAAATTCTGTTTATAAATCCTGTTAAAAACTACATCCATTTTTCATGAATCCACTAAGTCCAAGATTGCAGCAGAATATAAACCCTAGGAAATTCATTTAGAATTTATGGTTTTAATCATCGGTGATACCGTGTTTCCCCTATATCTGACATTAAACCTTTTTAATCCTAAGGCTGTTCTATTAATTTTATCTGCCATAAAGGCAATATGTCTATTCCACTTCACAGCTGATGAAAATGTTACCCTGAGATGCATAAATTTTGTGAAAAAATCCAACAAAGAGCCATCCAATGAGAAGCTTCTATATTTCTTCCTAGATCCAAATATCATTACCTTAGTTTTCAGTTGATTAGGCAGTAGATTTAGCTTTTTGCACAAGCTATTTCATGTATCCCAACTTCTCTGTAGTACTAATGTAGTCAATGAAAAGATTGCCAAATCATCTGCATAAGCCAACAATGGAATCATTATCCAAGCCAGTTTTAAAGAATGAAAATCAATACTATACATATTAATTAATAATTCATCAATATAAATATTGAATAAAGTAGGTGCCAATACACAACCTTGCCAGACACCACAAGCACTGGGAATTTCTTTTATTAACAAACCATTATTACCATATTGTATTTTAGACCAAGTATTAGAATATAAATGCCTTATTAATATTATTAAGTTCTGGTCAATACCCACATAGTACATCTGGATTCATAAAGTATTTATATCTATCGATTCAAAAACACATTTAAAATCTACGAACGCGGCATAAAGTTTTTGTTTCTTTATTATACAATATTTTTCTAGAAGGTGTTGAAAAATGAATATCTGAGGTGTTGTACCGCAACCTTTAGTAAAACCTACCTGTAGAATAGATAGCGCTGCATATTTCGTAATACAGTCTAATAACCTATACAAAAGTATTTTTACATAAACTTTAGCAAAAGTGAAGATTAACCTGATTGGACTATAATTTTCTGGAAGAGCCCTGTTGCCTTTTTTGAAGATACGTAAAATATAACTGCCTAGCCAGGTTGCTGGTGTGTAACCATACATTATTGTATTTATTGAAAAAAGCCTTTAATACATTTGACCACCAGCCTATATCTTCTAAATAGAAATCAACTGCTATGTTATCTGGACCAGGTGCTTTATTCATTTTACAACTTTTTAAAGCAACTACCACTTCCAACGGAGTAAGACAAATAAAATTATCATCTATCTCTATAGGTATTAAGTTTAGAGATGTAATATTATTTGTTATCCTATTTTCTGAATAATTTCTGTTATATATGTCATAATAGTACTTAATCCAGCAATAAGGTTGCACATATGAATCAGTTTGAGTTTTGAATTGTAATGTACTGTAAGATATCACTCTCCAGAAGGCATGACCATCCTTCTCCTCAATAGCCTCAAGCATCTGATCCTATTGTTCTATCTGAAAAATCGATTTCTGTAGTTTAACTTGTTCCTTATAATCTCTTCTAAGTTTATTTAATTTCCTTAAGTTTTCTCTAGAAGGCTGATTTTTAACTTTTCTAGTTGCCTTAGCAAGTTCTTTCTTTTTAGGCAAACATGTTTTATAAAACCAATTTTCATATTTTAAAAGAAGATGTTGTTTCACAGTATTATGGTTGGATGTCATTATAAATATTTAAGATGGAAGTATATATAATTACTGGACCTAATTCACCTTCCACTTCTTGAATAAGCTTGTTTTGAAAACAGGCTGCTAATTGAAGCCCATCTTCTAACTTAAACTTATTCCATCTTAACTTTTTATTATTAATTATTTCTATATTTGGTTCCTGTATATAATGAGATTTTATATCTATCTTTCTTACAGTAATTATTCGAAAGTGGTCACTGTCTGATCTCATCACAATCTGTAGATCAAAATAATTATGATAATCATAGGGTTAAATCAAAACATAATCAGAGATGTACCCCTATAATTTATATAGGAGTACATCCCCTTACTATCTGAAAAAGTTCAACCATTTAGTACCATAAGATCCAGTTGAGAAAGCAAATTCTCCATTCTGTGTTCTCTATCTACATTTATTTGATTTATTGAGACTCGTGGCTGTATATCTAGTTATTTTCCCTACTCAGAAAATCTTTATCCAAATGGGATTTCAGAGGGAGGTTATCTGATGTTAAAACTATTATATACAGTATACTTCTGCCTTATTATAATTTTTCTGTAAAGAAGAAACCTCTACAGAAATTTTATCAAAGAGTTCCCTATCATAATTGAATTATTATTTTTTTTTTGGGGGGGAGTTATACACATTCACCATTATAACCAATGACTCATTCAAGGACACTAGTACCATAATATAATTACTCTATACCTTAGATTTAATAAGTTTGATGTTATTAAGAGATTTTATAAATATAATAAGGCCACCAATCAATCCACCCTTCCTAGAATGTTTAATTGCATGATTATGAAGAATCTGGTGTCCATTAAGTTGAATAACATCATTCTGTTCCTATCCATGCCATGTCTCTTGTAAATTTATAATATCAAATTGTTTAATAAAGTTTACATAATCAGAATAAGCCAGCTTTGTAATGTGGCCAGCAATATTCCGGGTTATAATCTTCAAATCATCTGGATACTTCTTGATAAGTTCATCTAATTCCATGGTACACCCATTGTTCAACATGATTGGGATACCGTTGTCTCTTTCCACAGTTTTCTCATTTCCACTACAACTTGATGTCAGTCAATTACCATCTTCTGTTCAAAGCTGTAATCTGTTAGAAATCTCCAAACTGTATACAGTTATTTGGTCATCTTTTGTGTCATCTTTAAAGCTAATATTCTCTTTTCAATGCAAAGTTTTACCTGAAAAATCTGTTATCAAAATCCCTAGTTAATCAAGTTTATGTGCTGCTTCCAAAATTTTAGCAGTCGTTTTGTTATTTATTAATGTAACATCAATTTGACTTCCTTCTGAACCAGATTTGAATACTCTTACAACATTGACTATGTCATTTTCATAAAAGTTCAACCCAAAGATGTTAAAAAAAGCTCTAGTTTTCAACTTATGTTTTTCTTTTCCCAGCCTGCATAAGCTAACCAACGATTGAGAGAACAACCTCAATTGAATTAGTTATATTCTCATTGTGATACCCTAGGTCCTGATTATTGTGATAATTGGGCAGCTCGGAAGCCAATTCATTAGTTGTTAATTGAGACCATTTTTATTTTCCAGCAAATGCTTTGTTAATTAAGCAATAAGCCATGAGGGGGCATGGGTTATCAGGGGATTTACCATGGCTAGAGTGATTTGCCCATGAGGCACAGCTGAGTTGGAAAATCCTCACCAGCCTTGGCAAATCTCCAGATAACCCACATCCTCCGAGTGGCTTATTGAGATTATACCAAGGTTAATTTTTTTTACTATGATAAAATGCAACTTTTAAAGAGGTTGCTTTGTTTGTTTATTTTTATTGTATTTATTACTATGTTGCAGAAGATATATTGGATTATAGTCTCATCAACAGACATTGTTTATCAGAGGATTTACAACAGTGGTAAACTGCCAGTCTGATGATTTCATTGGCTGTTCAATTATGTCCATGGTATAATACTGGATAATCCATATCTAGATTATAATAATATAGTTGCTCTGAGTTTCTACAAAGGTACCAGGCAACTTGAGCATTTTTAAAGAAAATCAACAAAACATCACTGTCCCTGGCATAATCGTAGGATCTAATCACATCAACAATGTCATCAGTGGCAATGTCCAACCCCAAAAATTCATTACAAAGAATGTTAACCAAAATTCTAAGGACGTCCCTATTTTTATTGGTGTCATGAAGTATTCCTGTCAGAGTTACAATTGCCTAAACATCAGTCAATAATCTGGAGTGTGTAATGACTGTTTCTACATTATTATTCTGATAATAAAAATTATTCTGTTGAGTAAGAGAATAAGGGAGTTCTAAGGGTTTTTTGTTCTCCTGAGGGGCATCAATAATTAAGAGCTCCTGGTCCTTTTCTGAACCCTGTTTCATCCCTTCATCATACACTATTGGTGTGGGTATATTTCCCTTAACAACTTTATTTTCTTCTCCCTTTAATTCTCCCACCACAGATTTTTTTTTATTTTCTTTTTATTTTTAGTGGATGTATTCTTGAGCTAGAGTACAAGGCTACTTCTTATTTGAATCTGAATTTTTATTAGACTTGATCTTTTTCTTTTTACTTTTCTTTTTTTTTTTTTTTGGAAGGAATATGAGTTTCAGTATGGAGTTCTATACCCCCATCAGTTATTTTAATATTAATCTCAGTCTTTTCAATAGGGTTAGCTTTTACAAGTTCCACATAAGTGTCTTCAGAATTCAGAATTAACCTAATAGGGTCATTACTCACTATGGAAGGAGAACTAGGGAGTTTTTTATTCTGATTCTGATTTATTTTAGTAATATCTAAGAGTTCTTCCAGTCTCATAGCATTCACTGCAACTTCACCCCTTAGGTCAGTGATCTCATTTTTAATAATTACAAGTTGTTCCATAATAGCTACATTTGCTACATGGGGAGTTTTTAAAACCTCAATCAACTTCTCATCTATAAACAGAGTATAAGTAAGGTGATAGATAACTTTTTGTTCATTTATACAAGATTGTTTTGCTAGATATTTTAGTCCACTTATTGTCTCTTCCAGTTCTTCCACTACTGCATTTGTTTTGCATTATAAATTTATCTTTGTCAGAACTTATTATTTTACTTTGAGATGCAACATCTGGAAGGCTGTTGCAAGATAGTGAGATAACTGGAAAATCTTGTGTCAAGCCATAGCTATTGCTTTCTACAAAAGTAATTTTTTTAGATTTTGCATCCTGCAAAACAGAAGATACAAACTCACTTATGCTGCCATTCACTAAATTAGGGGATCTATTAATTGAATCTGTACTAAAATGATACTGGATCCCAGTCACATCTTGTTCCTTATTTCCTTTTTAGTAAACTTTGCTGTATCTAGCCCTGTAGCCTGACAAGGAGTAGAGGTGAGTCTGGTATCACTCTCATCTAGTGCTACTTCAACCCTTGTCAGATGAGGGGTTATCAGTGTCTGAGCTCCCTTTCTGACTTCAGTTTCCATATTTTGTTTTTTAGCTCAGCCCACATTTTTTCCTGTATGAATGTATTCATGTTTATTTTTGTCAGTATTGTTATTACTGACATTCTTCCACTTTTTACATTTTATTTTTATTTTGTTTCATCAATTTCAACAGGGGAATCTGGAATAATAGTAATATACCCTTGTAATGCTGTTTTCCTAGTTCTCATTTTTATTATAAGATTATCCCAATTTTGTTAAAGTGCTGCTTATTTAATGGGCTTCTCTGTAGCTAAACTATACAGTTAAAAATAGCTAAAATAAAGACTTTACCCACATAAAACCTAAACACAGATAATCACAAATATGCATAACACTATGACACTGTAAAGCTATAACACTATAGAAAACAAAAATTTCCAACATAAAACAGGCTTAAATAGTGTTTTAGATCACTTGTCAGTATCTTCAAATAGTCATTCTAATATAAGGTGCCCTTATAGTCCACGCTTGCTTTCTTCTTGGTGAAGTAGCTTGCACTCTTCAATAAGAGTATAATGTTCTGATAGCTAAGTGCCTGAAAATAAAAAGCAAAATGGCACTAAATATCATCCTCTAAAATAATTCTGATAAATAAACCTTCATGCCTTAGAGGTACAAAATAATGTAACTGCCAAGCAGTATTTTACATACTAACTGTTATAGTAAGTAACCAAGTACCTTGTATCAAGGAAAATATATCTTACACAGACCCTTTATTCAATTTTAAGCTAATTTTTAATGTAATGAATAACAAATAAAATCTAATATACCTTCATCCTTAATAAGTGAATTTTAATAATCAAATCCAGTCAGCAATGATCCAGGGATCCCAGTACACCTGTTCCAAATTTGTCATGGTATTTTCTATTCCAGAAAATTTCCCAATCTTTCAGCGTGGGCCTCCCAGTCTGAATAACACTGTTTTTTATAAAGAGAAAGAAAAAAACAACTTAATGTAAACTCAGTAAACTCAATAAACAATGCCAGCTAATTTCTACTAGTTAGCAAAATAGCCCCTCCTTGGTATGCACCTTAGATATAACCTCAAGGAGAGTAGAATAGAACATTTGGGGCTTTAGCCTTTGCTTTTTTTTAGCCTTAAGTTTGTTTTTAAAAATAAAAATTAAACACAAGCAGCCAATGGATCTAAATACTTAGATATTTCCTGGTAGCTGTTATCTGTTATTTACAGTTATTACTTTAAGGAAGTTTAGATTTAACCCCAGACATTGTTTGAAAGAAACAGGGCAAAACTCACCTAATACCAAGGTGCTACAGGCACACTGTACAAAATAGCCAAAACAAGGGATTTCAGGTCTAACACCAGCGAAACACTGACACTAAGTTGCTGTGTCTGGAAACATCACTGGTCTTCTTGGCTAGTAGAACACATTGCCCCAAATACCCAGAGTCAGGCATGTGCTTATGTAGCTCTCTAAGAGGCAATCAGTTAACTTAATATATAATATACGACTAACCTGTGTTCACCTAATTATGGGTCTCCTTAAACTCCTTAAGCTTATGCATATTAATGAGCCTCAACAGCTCCCAAGTAAAGCATATAAACTGATCTAATCTAGTCAGTCAGTCAGCAGTAGACTGAATAAACTAAACGGTTAGATAGTTTTAATATCATGAGCAGAATGTGCAAAGCAGTCAATATGCAAAAGGTAGATAGTTAAATAAGAGGCAAACAATTAGTCAAAAGCGATCAGTGATCACCAGAGATTATCAGCTATTATCAGCAATCAAGAGAGAAAATTGTGGGTAGAGAATTTAGATAGCTTGCTGATAACCTTACTACCAAAATTTAAAGACATGCACGCTTCCTGATAAACTTTAAACATGGCAAAGCACTTTTAACTTCTCAGGAACCAAAACTTTCAAAAGTACCAAAGTTCCTAAGCAACAAAGCACCAAGGTACATTAAATCTCCTTGTCCCTATAGTATGACAATATAAATGCTCTCTTTTACCTTTTCCTTTACTAGGATTATTAAACACTCCTGAGATTTATTTGAAGGGCTTGAAAAGCCAGCCACTTGTGCACTCGATATGATCTAAAGAGTTTAATCTAAAGGATTTTGAGTTTTAAAAGAGGACTCTACACTGTAATACTCTAAATCACACGAAAAAGAAGAATCCCATAGAACATCAGCAGAAAGAGCATCATTCAAGGTTTAGTTTTAGTTTACTTTAAAATTAGCAATTCAATAGACTGGGGGTAAAAATAAATGTAGAAGTCAAAACTTCTGTAGCAAAAGTTGTTTTTTTTCTCTGCTCCACTCTAACTGTCCGATGAAGGCATATACAGAATTTAAATAGTTCCAGCATAGGACTTTGTAGTCTCCTTTACTCCTTTATTTCAGTTCTTCAGCACTTTGGCATTTTTGATGTTTTCAGTACTCCTAGACTCCAAGGGCCTCCAAAAGTCAAAACTTCTGCCAAGCCCAGCCCTGGCATAGCACCTTCTGCAAGGCACCCTGCTTCTCTGACAGAATTCAAACAGCTCCTCCATCAGGGACTCTACTCTTCACAAAACATCTGGGGGAAACAGAAGCACACAGGGCAGACTGGCAGACCAAGATAGTTACACAAGAAAGACTGCTTAGTAATAGCACAAGCAATGGTGGTTTACCTGTTATAGCTATTTAAATAGCATTAAGCAGCTCCTACTCCTGTGCCTACTCCACTGGTACGACTAGCTAGATGGACCTGAGTATTGTTGATTCTGGCCTGACACTGTATATTAAATATAGGGGTTTCTGTGGTTAAACCAACAGTTTTACAGTGGCGTAACCTTGCAATTCAAATGCTTGCTATGGAGCATTTATCGTATGTGGTCAAAGGCAAGGCTGAGAGGTTTTGTTTAGTATGGGACTCCTTTTTGTACTCATCATCCCCAGGGGGGAGCTCGGCTGCTAAGGGAGGAACTGCAGTGACCCAGAAATTGGCATATCGAGGGATGGATCCCCCTCACTCCCCAACAGGGTGTGGTTATATCAACTGTAGGGATGGAGATATCATATGGTTCCCTGTCAGCTACTCTGACCACTGTATAGCATGCAATTATGAAATATGTACTTTTTTGAAAAAGCCATGTATTCCAAATGGAGTCATGACATGAAATGGACCCATGTACATATTTTTTTAAGAAAAGTTTCATTTATTGTCTTGTTGCAAGTAATAGTCATCATTTTTGTTTAGTTTTGTATTTGGTTGAATTTGCACAAAACATTTATAAACATATTATGCAAAAAAACCCAATTAATTATTGTCCCTGGTGGCTAGTGGTTCCTACCAGCCCCAATCTGATACTTTCTGATGGTAGTAAACCATATCATGCACTATGGCCCTTATTCATGAAGCTAATACCTACCTCAAGTGCTCCCAACGAAAGGTCAGTAACAGGAAACAGTAGAGGCTGCACTCACAAGATAGCAGTTGTTTATAAAATGGACATGTAAAATCCAGTGAAATTATTGGTCAATAGTTGTCTAGACTTGTGCAGTAACTGATCAATAACCACATGGCTCTGGAAGTGCCTTACAAGTTTTGGAACTACAGTACACTGCTTTGGAGTTCTCAGTAACTGTGGCAGTTGGGAAAAATGATTCAAATAACAACATGAATGGCTTATCTGCCTGCTGATTTGACCTCTGTGATGGAGCAAATCTGGCTGTTTGGTGTGAGAACCGATTTACCAATGATGAAGATGTATTTATTCTTAATTTAACAATTTATTTGGCCTTGTGTTTCTTATTATTTTGGTGCTATTGTATAAATGCAATAAAACACTTAAGGACCTGCAGTTGTTTAGGGATTACCACACTTCTTGCACACCATGGTTGAAGGGCAACAAATAAAACTTGTGCCCCTGGTGGCTAGTGGTCCCCCCAGCCCTGATCTCTGTATATAGTATGCACTCCTTGACAGCTCAGTCGGCAACCAGCCATGGTAGTAAGAAGAGGACTGTGCCGGTCAATGGCTCGAGGATGAGATGGGGGATTGGGTTGAAGGACCAATGTCTGCCAAGGTGTGGGTAGCGAGGGTCAGTTAGACCACCAGGTACATTATTTAATTATTTCTGAGAGCAGGGATAGGAAGGGAGATCTGCTAGACAATCAGGGATGTGATTTGTTAGTACAAGGGGATTGGGGCTGAGGGGGGAACCTCTTTCCACCATGTACATTAATTTTATTTGAGTGGAGATCAAGGCTGGGGGTAGGGACCGTTAGACACCGGGGACATTAATTAATTGCATTTGAATTGAGATCAGGGCTGGGGGCCACTAGCCACCAGGGACGTTCATTTTATCTGAATAGAGATTGGGGCTGGGGGTGACTGCTAGCCACC
The DNA here is from genome assembly GCA_016271365.2 of Neoceratodus forsteri. Classification (NCBI taxonomy): domain Eukaryota; kingdom Metazoa; phylum Chordata; order Ceratodontiformes; family Ceratodontidae; genus Neoceratodus; species Neoceratodus forsteri. The sequence continues at coordinate 1,345,873,251 of CM057458.1, read as the reverse complement.
AGGGACATGCATTAATGTTATTTCAAAAGTAAACTGGGCTGGTGGGGGGCACCAGACACCAGGGACTGCTGTTCATGGTTCTATTGCCACATGGCCACCCCATGACTTATGAAATGCCTTCCCGATGCACCATTTGGCACAGAGTCAAGATTGCTACATGACACAGTACTTTGCCATGATGACCTACCCTAATAATGAATGGACAATGGGTCCCGGTATTAGCACAGATTGGTGCTGCCTTTGGACGTAGCTTGCACTGACCTTTGTGAATTGAGCCCATGAACATTTTGTAGTAAAAAAGGTCAAAGCGTAAAGGTACTAAAACAATTATGTACAGTATTCATATGTTTCACAGAAGGTATTTATTAACAGCTCCCCTGCTACTGCTGCTAACTCTTGAAATTGATCAGTTACTGATATTTGAAGACAGTTAAATTGATTAGAAACTGAAGGGTAATTCAAGTGAAACTGAAAGGCCATTTCATGACAGTTATTGACTAGTATTTAATTTCTTTGTTTGAATGCTAATTTGCATTTCTCATAGTTCTGAAGGGTAGTCAGGGGTAAATCCAGAACCACTTAAATGTATAAATGCAGTAATTCTTTTTGAGGTACAGTCAAAGCCAATTTGAAGTCAATTTGAGAATGATTTCAATACTGTAGAAAACTAAAACATGCTTAAAGTGAAATTGAAGGCCTTGAAGGAATATGAAACCATGGGCAGAAGTCAACTAGTTCCACATCCACTTCAAGCAGCAGTTTTCTTAGTCAATACCAGTCAATCAGTGCATCTGGTGATACTGGTCTCTAGTCATTCCTCCTTCAAGTACTTTGAGGTCCCTGACCATTTGAACTATGTGGGATCCATTCCAATCTATAAAGGAATGTCCTCTCCCTGTTCCTCTTGTATCAACAATACAACATCAGATATCAATACCAGTGGCACCTGCACCACTACAGCCACATCTGCACCACTGGTGTGTATGATTTCCTGACAACTCTGAGGCACTATATGATGTCTTCGTCTGCCCCAGTCCCCTAATCAGGCATCAGCATCAGTAGCAGAACTAAGCCCAGTGCTGCAGCTCAGCCATTGTATGAGTAAGGTGACAGTGAGTCTGGGTCTGGCACCGATGTAAGCAACAACACACAACATGGTGCACAGTTATTGGGTAATTACCACATGCACACACACACACACACACACACACACACACACACACACACACACACTTCATAGGTTGGAGGCATGAGGTGTTAGCCAGTTTCCCTTCAACTACAGTGTGGGGGAAGTGTGGTAATCACAAAATAACTGTAAGCCCTTAAGTGTTTTACTTCATTTGTAAAATAACACTAAAATAATAAGAAACACAAGGCCAAATAAATTGTTAAATTAAGAACAAATAAATCTTCATAATTGGTAAATCAGTTCTCACACCAAACAGCCAGGTTTGCTCCATTATAGAGGTCAAATTGGCAGGCCGGTAAGCCATTCATGGTGTTAACTGAACTTTTTTTACTAACTGCCACAGTTACTGAGAATTCCAAAGCAGTGCACAGAAGTTCCAAAACTTGCAAGGCACTTCCAGAGCCATGTGGTTATTGATCAATTACTGCACATATCCAGACAGCTATTGACCAGTCACATCATTAGATATTTCATGCCTATTTTCTAAACAACTGCTGTCTTGTCACTTAAACAGGAATTGTTTGGGGTAGGCTGGAGTATACCAACCTCATAATTTTATAAAAGCAAGAAAATAGTTCCACAGCCAATGCACTTTATACTGGAGGAGAGTGCCAGTGATGTGGATATGAAAGTGGAGTGATTGGAGCTGGAGTGGGGATTAAAATGACATTGTAGAGAAGGGAGAAGCAGAGGTAATCAAGGAATAGATGGCACAAGGGCAAGGGAAACCTGAATAATCATGCTAGACTGAGACAGATTGGCATGGGGAAGAGGAGGAAAGTAGACAGTATGAGAAGAAGTGAGAAGCAGGAGAGGAGGAAACAGGACAGCGTGATGTATATGCAGTAGAGGAACAGAATGATGCAGAGGAGGTTGAAAAGGTGCTGCCAGTTGCATTAACATGCTCTAATGATGAATGTGGTACAGAGGAGTAGAATCCATCACTGTGGGTGAGTGCAGTTGAAAAAGCATCACTTCGCTAGAACTTTGTAATGTTTCACCACTTCAGGAAGTTCAAATTTGCACTTTCTAGGACTTCTCAAATTGTGAAGTCAAAACTGTAATGGCAAAGTTTGATGAAGCTTTTTAAAAATGGCCGAGACATTCAATGCTGCTGCTGTAGGGTGCGACCTCCAGAGATGCAGGTCACATGGTTACATTACAGCAGGAACCAGACCACAGGGTTGTACTCTGTGTAGTACAGGGAGGTTTATTCATGATGTGGGAGCTGTCTGTACTAAGTGCTCAATCTGAATAACTGGTACTATGTTTACTTGAAATAAACTCAAAAAAAATAATCTAGTTGCTGTTCTACGTTTGTGCCTACAGTTGTGTTCTTTTTGTGTCTCTTTATGTGTGCTGGTGGGTGTAGAAGAAAGAGAAGACTCTTGCCAGCAGCAGCAGCCTTTAGTCTCAGTCTCACTCTAAGTGCTCCTGTACTGCTGAAATCCTAGTGTTTGTCCAGGCCACTGCCAGCTACTACACGTAGGTGGTTTTAACTGCAGTATTACATTATTTCTGATTTGTTTTGTTAACATTTACCTTTGTGTTGGCAATAGTAATGCAAGTCAGTGCATTATAGGATGAGTGATAAAGGGTAACAGAAGGGTAACGGACAGTTAGGAAAGGCAGTGACCACCAGGACAAATGGACATGGACATGGTATGGTGGCAGGGAGTAGTAGTAGAGCACGACATGGCAGTGGCACTGGTAAGTTGCTTACAACTGTTGATTTGACTGTTGTTTTAGTTTGGTAGTCAGCCCGAGTCAAGACCTCTTATCAGGGATAGCATCAACTTTGTCAACACCAGTGAGTAAACACAACACAGTGCTGTTGAAAAATCAGAAAATGAGTGCACAGTGGTAGGTGCTACTGTACCTCAGCCTGAGGAGCATTCTGTGGAGGGGACAGAGGTGCCATCTAAGACAAAAAGAAGAAAAGGAAGAGGAGGACCTGGGAAAAGGGAGGGCAACGTGGATGATGAGGGTGAGGCTAACGCTGTCATTGATCCTTCCTGGAAGCCTGAAAAGAGAAAAACAAAAACGGGGTGATAGAAAAGGGAAAGAATTGTTAAAAGGGAAGGGTAGGCAACCTTGGCCTCAAAAGAAGATGGATAATACCCATCCTGGAATGGGAACAAGTGCAGATCTAGTGGCCGTAACAGTTATTCTCCATAAATTTATATGGCCTTCAAAATCTCTGGTGTGGTACTTTTTTATTACTAACCCACAAAATGACACTGCGGCAATATATCAACTTTTCTGGTCCAACTAAGACATGTCAAGTAAGAGTCTCATGTTGACACTGCTGGGCAGCATACCCATTGTATAAATCAAACATATGACTAGGTGGCAGGAATTGTAAGCAGGTGGTGAGGGAGGCTGACAAGTGTCAGATGAGGTGACGGGTATTGTGGAGGAAGACTAGGCTGAGGACATTAGTACCTCTGAATGTGGCAAATAAATAATGATAAGCTGCAGCACCCTGACAACCCTCCACACCCTCCCCAAAAAGAACAAATCATTGGTTATTTGACCCTGCCAGATGCAACATATGAGCAATGTGGTGCCCACACAAAACTGTTCCCAAACGCCCACTGCAAAAAAAAAAAAAAGATACAGTTAACCATCATCAGCATTTTCTATAGGCAATGCAAATTCCCCTAAACAAATGTCACCAAGACAGAGATGACTGCTATTGATAATCTTCAGTTTCACTGGCTAGCTTACTTTGCAACATCATGTCCCTAAAGGAAAGCACAACCCAACATCTACCTTTCACAGTGGGCAATTCCTAAACTGAGGGATGTTGTTGAATGAGAAGTTCCCCATGCCCTGCAGTATTCCTACAATTCTAACATCCATCTAACCAGGCATTAGGAGCAGTATAGAAATGAAGGGATTAGTTATTACCTGGGCAGCAAATGCAAGTGACCAAACTGCAGTGGTAACTACACACCTGAACTTCATAAGCACATAACTCTGACTGTGAAGAGCATGCTTAATGTGCACAGAGGGGAAAATGTATCCCCCTCCTATACCCCCACTAACACCCTTCTTCACTGTTCTGCCCACTAATGTTTTTTTAATAGAATCCTCAGCCATTCTCCTTATAATTAAATAAATCTCTCCCCCACCAGATAATGCTCACACACTACACTTCACCTCACCTCCCTTTACCAGAGTCCCTGTGACTGCCATAATCATAATTCGCTAGCCCACACTCTATTACCCATCTTCTGGCACCAGTCTCTGTTCTCCTCCATGCCTCAAGAATGGTAGTTTACTCACCTGGTAAAGGTGTTTGTGGGAGTACATCTCTGAGATAAACTAAATGCTTACGGATCGGATTATGTTCACCTGAAAGGCTGCTGATGCACATGTTACTTCATAGGTGAAGTTTGAATCACCTTATGCTCTGTGTGGTTCCATGTCATAATGCTGATTGCCATTACAGTGAGTATACATCACCGAAAATGAATTCTGGCAATGCACACTCATGGCGAGGATAAAGACGGTGCCTGAGAACTACAGGTTTTTATTTAATGCAGGGGGGCTGTGCCCCCATACCCCCCCATGGGGGGTTTCACCCCCCCACCCCCCTACTAATTGATTCTCAACTCCGGGGGGGGGCATGTCAGGGGTTGAATTGGGAAAATAACAAGCCACCAGTGGGCAAAAAAAAATCACGCTGCACTAGACCCGAACTATGCATCCTGCACCTCCCAAGTGACCATCCACCCCACCACACTAGCAGTCCAGCGCAGCAGCTGCCCTCCACACCTCCTCTCACATACCTTCCCTCCCCTATCTCTCCCCCATGCATGAATATACATGCATACATCTGTTTGCCTTACCTCACCCACTCTGTTATCCGCTCGCTACCCTGCCAGGTAGCCCTGTACACAGGAGCCATGACTGAGTCACCCTTTTTGTACACACTCAATACTGTCACCCTGTACATGGTATACCACTCTGTGTGGGCTAGTAGAAGCCAGTTAGATGTTTTCCAAAGCTGTGAAAGAAATGTAGTTAATGCATTTGGCTTGTGACTTGGAAAATGAGTAAGTCATATTGAAGGACTATAACTATGCTTTATTTCCTACTATGTACAGGCTAATAAACTAGCTCTAATGGCATGCTGGTGAACGAAATCAATTATGTAATATTAGTATTCATCCCAGTCACAAACTGCCTCCTGTCTGGGCTGGCCCTGGAGTGCCTCAGGATTGCACTCCCACAATCACCTTTACCAGGTGAGAAAACTACCATTGTGGGGAGTAATGTCTGAGGTACCCCAAATGCTTACAGACTGGGTACAAAAAGCAGTACAATTATTATCAGAGAGGAGGAGGAGACCAGCCATGACTGGGAGATGTGGTGATTGCTGCATTGAGGACTACTCATTCAAAGTTCATCTTTGGGACCAGCAGAACATCCTGCCCACAATGCCTGGTGAAAGTTTGGCTAGATGTCCATATAGCTGTTACACAAGTTTCTTCCGCCATGACCATTTTCCTCTCTGTCCATGAAGTGGCTACTGCCCAGGGGAAGTGTGCTGTCATGTCTTTTGGAGGTTCTGTTGACACTGATGTGCATGCTTCTTGTAGGGCCTTCCTTAGCCAACCAGCTATGGTCAGCTTGAATGCAGGGTTATTCATCTTGTTTCTTTCAACGATTATAAAAAATCTATCTGACCTTCTGAAATTCTGTGCCCTGTTTATGTAAGCTGCAATGACTCTTCAACCCAGGTTGTGCAGTGGGATGTCATTCACAAGCACTGAATTACTTCTAGTGCTTGTCTCCTCCCTGGCTGTGGTCTGTCATCATGCTTTCGTGTAACACCTTGATGCCTCTGTCCTCCCTTTGATACTGGTCTATCTTCCCACTTTTTCCAGCCTTCTTTTCACAACTCTATACTGCACTCATCCACAATCTACATGCAATCATACTTTTAAGTCCTAACTCCCCTTTCCTTCTCCCCGTAAGCCCCCACCGCCGCATCAGTTCTACTGACCTATCCTTGGGATTTCACTTCTCACAATGTTTATCCTTCACTTACATGTTACATATCCCTCCTGGTACCCCATCTGCCATTAGTTCATGGCTAGTACTAGTGACTTCCCCTGGTAAATGAACTAACTGGCGCTTCTATACAGTGAACATGGTTTATATACAGTTGCATGGTTCAATGGTGGACCTGCCCCCTTGTATTTGAATCCTCCTCTGTTATGGCTTGCCTTGTCTTCCTTTTATCATTTGACTCCCCTATTACTGCACCATTGTGTTTGTGTTTGCATACTTATTTACATGTATTTATATGTTTTTATGATGGATGTTACCCGACCCAGTTCTAACCAGGTCCATCTTGTAAAAGAGCACTGCTCAGTGATGTTCGCCTGGATAAATAAAGATTTTGATTGATTGATTGCTTGATCTGCAGTTGCAGAATAGGGCATTGTGACCACTAGCTCTATTGACTGAGAGATGTGGAAGTCTGATGCCACCATGGGAGTCAATTATGGAACTGTTCTTAATGTAAAGTGGTCTTTGTGGAAGACAAAGAATAGTTCTCTGCAAGACAGAAAATGCAGTTGGGCTGGCAGTATAGCCTAGAGGTTAGAGGAATGAGGTGTGAATGAGCTTGATCCATCCAGCAGACCAGACCTGAGTTTGATTCTCACAACCTCCACTTGCAAACTGTGTGACTCTGAATAAGTCACTTAACCACCCAGTGCTCCCAGGTCGCCCCTGAAAACAGGCAATTGTGCCTAGTGGGCCTTACCAGGTTACCAAAGACTAAAATAAAAAAAAAATAAAAACACGTCCATCTGGCTGAACAGATAGCTATTGGAAACACTGTTTTTAAGGTTAGCCATTTTAATTCAACCAATGACAGTGGCTCAAAAGGTGCATTGGTCATTGCTTTGAGGACCAGGAACTGGTCCTATGGTGCTATAATTTGCTTGTTCTTTGGTCTTATGCTTCAAATTGCTTTTGGGAATTGTAATACATTGAGATGGGCTATAGGAGCCAATTTCCTGTCATGACCTTATAGGGCTCTGGTAGCTGAGAGCTGTACCCTCATGGATGAGGTCTAATCCTTTTTTGAGTCCTTCCTGTAGAAAAAAGATGATGTCAGGAATGGAGGCTTGGTCTGGAGATACTGACTTCTGGTTGCAGTACTTAACTCATTCAGGCCTAGAGACGTCTGTAGGCGGTGTCTAAAAGCATAGCCCCTCAGGACAATAACGCCTGTAGACGTACTCAACTGACTTTCATTCAGGCCCAGAAACGTCTGAGGAAGTCAGCAGTTTTTACCTAACTATTAAACAAACCGAATTGCTTAGACTTGAATCCATAGCACCGTTAGAAAGGAAATTTTGCTCTGAACAATTTTGCTGCAGATACTTTCTGTCTATCATGTATACTTTAGGAGTTATTCATATTTGTTTAAGGTATGGTGTGCATGGCTAACATTTGTCTCTCAAGCCTCACCTAAGCACCTTGAATAAATCTGAAAAAAAAACCAGTTGTTTGGTATTTCAGCTACTATAAAATAAAAACTAAATGGATTACAATTGATTGCATAGCACCATTAGAAAGGATATTTTGTGCTGAATAATTTTGCCACTAATACTTTGTGTCTACCTCATATACTTTAGGAGTTATTTGCATTTGTTTAAGGTATGGTGTGCATGGCTGACATTTGTCTCTCATGCATCACCTAAGCACCTTGAAAAAAATCAGAAAAAAATCAGTTGTTTGGTATTTCAGCTAGTATAAAATAAAAACTAAATTGATTACAACTGATTGCATAGCACCATTCGAAAGATAACATTGTGCTGAACGACTTTGCCACTCATACTTTGTGTGTAGCACTTACGGTTCAAGAAGTAGTCACATTTGTTTGTGGCATGCTGATTATGGCTTGATTTTGCTTAGAAAGGCCCAGGATGCGGTGCTAAGAGTATATAGGGCACAAGTGGCAGAAGTCTCAAAGAGCTCTTGTGGTGTGAATGAGTTAAAGAACATGGTCCATTGTCTGCTGTACATGGATGTTGTGGATTAGTGTCTTGACATCACCGTGGTGTTAACTACAGAGTCATGATACACCATTTTTAACAGTCTTTGCCTTTCAGAAGACAAGCCATTAGCTTTAGATTTCAAGAGCTGGGGTTCAGTACATGGCCCTGTAGAGGGATGTCTGTCCTGAAGGGTAGAAACCACGGATGGTCCACTGCCATGGCTATCACTGTTTCAAACCATGACCTGTGCAGCCAATATGGGGTTATTACAAAAACTCACACCCTGGACTGGCATATCTTCCTCAGTACAGTACCTGTGGTAGGAGTGGGAGGGGTGAGAAGCTGTATCCCACTTTAAGGAACCAGTTCAGGGATAGTGCATCTACTTCCCTAGACTGCTTGTTCTTGAATCTGGAGAAGAATCAGGGAACCTGTGTGTTCTTGCTGGTGGCAATGAGATCTATTTCAATTGAATCCCACCTCATCTTTATTTGTGTGAATATTTGGTGGTTGAGGTGATATTTTCCCAGAAAGATCTGTTTTCTGCTCAGCCAGTCGGCTGTTGTATTGAGCTTCCTAGCTAGATGTATTGCTGTGATGTTTGTCAGATTAGTTTGTGTTCAGCACAGTACCTTGGTGCCTTCTCTTTGCAAAGCTTTGCTTCCAGTTCTTCTCTGTTTTATAGTGTATGATATCATGGCTGTGCTGTCAGAGCATATCAGAAACATAGAAACATACACCGTGATGGCAGAAAAAGACCAGAGGTACATCCAGTTTGCCAATATTCCCTATAATCCCTAGAACCTTCCCTGGAACCCATTGTTCCTCCAGGGTACTAACCCTCACTGTTTTATCCCCATTCTCCTCCCTGGTTTTGTCACCCTAGGTGACAACTATTCCCTTCATTCTATCTCATGCCTGCTTGAATTTCCTGACTGTGTTTGCACTCATCATTTCAGCCAACAGACTGATTGAAGGTTCCATCACCATCTCCATAAAGAAGTACTTCCTCATGTACCTCCTGTTAATTTCCACTCATGACCACATGACCTAGAGTCGATATTCAGGGTAAATAATTCCCCACAGTTTGCTTTCAGGATAGAGCCTTATCAGGATGCATTTTTTATTGATTGTTGATTTGAAGTGGAATAGAACCTTATGTATTGTCCCCATTTCCAGGATGTTGATTGGCAGTTCAGAGTCTGATATTGTCAATTTCCCATAGGCTGTTAGGTGATGTGACACTGCTCACCATCCTTTGAGGTTGTCGTCGGTGTCTGTAATTATGCTGTGTTGCAGATCTAGGGGTATGTCTTCGGAAGAATCATTTGTCCACCAAAATAGTGACTTGCAGACATGAGTGGTCATCATGACTGTTGTCAGCAAGTTGTATTCTGTCTGTGCTTCTTGTTGATGGCCAGTAGTCACAAGGGCCTTGTGTTTCAGTGTGCCCATGGAACCAGGTCAAAGCATGATGCCATAGACCCCAGAACTTGAGAGACATTTTCCAGTGTCAGTCATTGTTTGATATGTAGACTGAGAGCCTGAGCCATCATGCTTGGAACTCTCTTGTCTGACAATTGGCACAGCCCAGCTTTGTACTTATCAGAGTCCCCAGATGCTCTATGCATTGGCTGGGTGAAATACTGCTTTTCCCCTTATTTATCACCCACCCACCCATGCATGGCTTTCTACAGTAAGCATTGTATGACAGATTTGGCCTGCTTTGTGACTGTGATGTGGATCTGGTTAGAATAAGCCAGTTGTTCAGGTATGGGATTGCCTGGATTCCTAGCTCCCTTATTTTTGCTTCTAGGATACTGAGACTTTTGTGACTACCCTTGGGGCTGATGCTAGTCTGAAGGGTAGAGATTTGTATTGGAAATGTTGACCCATGATATGGAACCTAGGGTTCCTGTGGTGCAAAGGTCTTATTTGAATGTCAAGGTATGCATCCTTCTTATCTATGGACCGGAGGTGGTCCCCTGGCCTTATTGCTGACCTGATTCCTTTATATTGAACTTTTTGCATTGAGTGAAGTGATTCAGGAATTTCAAAGTTAGCATGGGCCACAGGCCACCTGTCTCCTTTGGCACTATTAGGAGTACAGAATATATACCAGGGGAACTACAGGCCAATTATTTTAACATTGGTTGTGGGTAAACTAATGGGCACTATTCTGAAAGAGAAAATACAAAAATATTTGGAGGAAAATGGTCTACTAGATGATCAGTGGCATGGGTTCACACATGGACGGTCCTGTCAGACCAACCTTGTGGACTTCTATGATTAGCTGACTAGAGCCCTGGATGAGAGCAAGACAGTGGATGTTCTGTACTTGGACTTCAGCAAGGCCTTTGACTCTGTGCCACAAAGGGAACTGTTAGGCAAGCTGAACTATAAGGGGGTAGGGTATAGGGTGGTCAAATGGATTGGGAACTGGCTGGAAAACAGACACCAAATGGTGGTAGTAAGGGGGGAAAAAATCATCACCTAGGGCACTCATCAGTAGGGTACCGCAGGGCTTTGTGCTGGGGCAGATGTTATTCAACATCTGCATAGCAGATCTGGCAGTTGGTGTTCAGAGTAGGATAAGTGTGTTTGCTGATTACACTAAACTGGGTGCAGTGGTGGATGGAATGAAGGGGGGGTTGCTGCAGAGGGACCTAGAAACACTGGAGAGATGGTCATACACTTGGCAGTTGGGTTTCAATGCAAAGAAGTGCAGGAATATGCACTTTGGGAATAGGAGTCCTGGGTTCAGTTATTATGTAGGAGGTGTACAGTTGTCAGTATCCATTGAGGAAAAAGATCTGGGTGTGCTGTTCAAAGGCCATATGAATCACTCTACACATTGTCGGAAAGTGGCAGCAAAAGCCAATAAGATGCTGGGGTGCATACCAAGGAGGATCACATCAAGAAGTGAGGATGTGATCCTGCCACTCTATAGGGCATTGGTGAGGCCTCACTTGGAGTACTGTGTGCAGTTTCGGTGTCCCTTTTTAAAAAGGGCCAGCAGACTGTTGGAGGGGGTGCAGAGTTGAGCTACCAAAATGCTGAGTCGGATGAGGGAAAAGCCCTACAAGGTCAGGTTACAGATGCTCAATATGTACTCGCTGGAGGGTAGAAGGGACGAGCGATATGATTGAGACCTTCAAGAACTTAAAAGGCATAAATAGAGATAGTCATGATGGCCTGTTTAAATTCACAAAGAGGTGCTCACAAGAGGGCATAGCATGAAGTTGGTTGGGGGGGAGGTTTAGAAGGAAGATAAGGAGGCATTTTATCACAGAGAGAGTAAACAGCATGGAATGCTCTACCTGAGAAACTGGTTGTGCAATCATCAGTTGGGGATTTAAGGAGGGAGGGTGGGACAAACTGACTGGCAAAATCAGAATGGGGAAGGGGAAGAAAAGGGTAAAACATTGGAGCACTTAGTGGGAGGGAGGAGGGGTGGGGCGCATGAAAAAGTGAAAAGCAGATGGAGCAATTAGAGGGAGGGAGGAGGGTGGGAGGAAGCATCAATGCTCAGCACTGAGATATGCATATTTGAGCAGACATAAAAGACTTTTAGGCCTTTATCTGCTGGCTTCATCGTATGTTCATATAGTCATTTCCTGTGTCTTCCTATCGACCCCTTTATATGGGCCCTATTGTGAGTAGAAAATTTAGAATTGTTTGTACTTGTTCTGGGCTTGCCTTTTTTGACACCTGAGATGTAATTAGATGGGTTCTGTTCAGCATCTCTGTGAGTTCTATTGCATACCCCCTTTGTATGATTTTGAGGACCCATCTGTCCTTGTTTCCCCCCCATAGTTACTTATACTTCAACAATTGGGCCCCCTATGTGTGGGTAGCCTTTGTTGATGGTAATTGACTAGTAGTCATTGACAGGAGGTTTCTTAGATCTAAAGGAACTGTTGAATCAGTCTCTGTTTGACTGGTTGCAGCAGTGGAACCTGTTGTCATTTTGAGAAAAAAAGAGGAGTGAAAATTGTGGTTGTGATTGCTGTTACAATTTTGGTGTCTATCACTGAAGTTTCTATTCTTCTGGAATTTTCCCCAGATGGTAGGTATGTACTTCTATTATCCTTGTTCTTGCCCAGTGACTTTCCATCTTCCTTCACCTCAAATACTTGTCTCGGTCGTCTTCAAAAAGGTGTGCACCATTAGTCAGCAGTTTCTGTAGTAGCACCTTGAACTCTGTGTCTGCCTCCCACAGTTTTAACCATATGGTATGCTGGGCAATGACTGCTGATTTTGCTTTAATTTTTAGTGAGTCATTGGCCATATCAGCTAAGTATTTGGTCAACTGAATTGAGTGTGCCATGAGTTGTGCTTCTACCAATTTGGGTATGAGCGTTTTGTGCATATCCTGCATCCAGGCTAGTTGTACCCTCATAACGTATATTACTGCGATGACAGCCATGGCTCCCAGATCTGCAATTCAGTGCTCTTCTTGGGCTTGTCTTCCAATTTATGGTCTGCCAGACCCTTTGGCCCTGTTGCTCCCTCTGATGGCAATACCATCTTCTGACTGAGGACTGCTATCTGTGGATTGAACAAGGGGGTACTGCACCATAATTTCAGCTTATCTTCCTGTAGGGGATACATTTTGACCGATGAGCATCTTTCTGGAATTCTTGCTGGCTCTGATTCCTCCCATTCTTTTGACATTACCTCATCTCTAGATTCAGAGATAGGGAAAGTGTCCGACACCTTGGCTAATGGTAGGAGTGAGGACATCAGTTTGGACTCTATTAGAGGCAGGGGTGCCTTGAACCCTACCATCATCTTTATGTTCTTTACGAGATGTGACACCTGTTTGGGGAAGGAATCTTTGCTATTAGTGACTGAGGGTTGTGCTCCATTTCTGATTTGCCATCTGACTCCTTCTCCGAATCATCCCCTGAGTCCAGATTATTATCTGGATGATGCTCTGATGGTGTTGGGCTATAGGGAGGCTAGAGTGGTACAGGCTCTGGTGGCGTCAAATTGTGAGGGTTGGCTATTTCATCTAGCTTCTGCACCATAGCCACCATAAATTGCTGTTGTGCCTGGGTGAGGGTGGTAGTGGCTTTTTGATTTTGCAGCAACAGTGAAGCTGTGTCTGGGTTTAGGATGGATTCTCCTTTCCTAGTGGAACAGTACTACCAGTATCCTGTGATGTGCTGCTGACCTCATTGTTAGTATCAGTAATGTCTGAGTAGTTAGATAAGTCATCTGATGAACATGTCAGGCATACTAGTCCTGGTTGAAAGGTTAACAGTTGAACACTGCAGGTGTGGCATTTCATTGCCTTCACCATGATGCCTGCAACAGGGAAATAAGAAGAGTTGGTAAGTGTGTAGTTTAGCAAACATGTCATCATGCACATAAACAGGTTCACAATCCTGTGGCTGGTGAGCTTGTAATTATGTTAGGATTGAGAACAGTGTGTGCAAGAATGATGCAGACTGGGTAATTTCTGTCTGCTGCAAGGCTGCAAGCAATAGTACATGGTAACCTAACATGTCTCCAAAAGTGCTGTGGATAGGGTCACTTCCAGCTGATGAAATGCTAATTTGTGCTGTATCAGCCTTTCATTCAATGTGGTCACTGGAAGTGACTTGATTCACATCACCTACGGCAATGCCTCACTCAGGAGCAAGAGTTTTCTGTCTTTCAAGATGGCTGCTGAGAGTGACTTGAATCAGCTCATTTCTGGCAGCTGCAAGGCTCCTATGATGGAGTGGAAGCTGTGCAAAGACTGTGAGGAGCAAAGGGCAGCAAAGGAAATGCCCCTGCACTGACCTTGCTTTATGTATGCTGCACTAGACAAAAAATAAAGGCTGAAGCTGTTTAGTATAAGGGAACATGAGGAATCAAGTATTATATGTCTACAGTTATCTCTTCTCAGTAATGATGTACCCTGTAAATAGACATGTTGCAAAGTTTTTATTCGCAGGTGAAGTTCAGGCGAAGTCACCAACTCCACCTCCATGGATAATGTCACAAAGTTTTCCCCTTTAAGGGGAATTTCACTTATACTGGCTTCACCTTTCAACTTCGCCTTGTTACTGAAGAGGCAAAGATTAGGGAAAGAAGTCTCGGTCACATGAAAGAGATTCTACAGGTCACAGTGTACATTCCCAGCCAGGACAGGAAGTGTGTGACTTGGTTTCAGTCCTCAGTTGTAGTACGCATTGTATAAGTGAGTGAGTGAGTGAGTGAGTGAGTGAGCTGCAGCATGGAGCCTGAGACTGAAAAAAGTTTTAACTGTTAACAACAGTTAATTTTTAATGTTTTCTGTTTTGTGTGATATTATTGGCTTTCCTTAATCACTTAGTCTTTATAGTGAATGTTTTCTGAGGTATTTTTTTCTATCTGTCATTCCCTCTGTTTTTTCCTTTTTTTTTAATTTGACATGGGGCAGCAGGTGCAGCACCAAGTCGGAAAACCTGGACATCATGGTTCCTAGACTTGTGGCATGTCAAGCACCATTCACCTTAACTCATTGCCTCCACAGGAGCTCTCTGAAGTTGTAGCATTTGTCTCCTGTATACTGTTAACAGTAAATTCTGGGCCTTTCTAAGCAAAATCAAGCCATAATTGGCATGCCGCAAACAAATGCTAATAGCACAAAAAACGTACATGCTAGACACAAAGTATGAGTGGCATAATTATTCAACATAAAATTACATTTCCAATGGTGGTATGCAAGGATTAATAGGTAATTTAGTTTTATTTCTGTGCTGGTCAAAACAGCAAAACTAAATATTTTTTTCACTAAAAAATGCACCATAGGCCTTTTTGTGTTGGAAAATATGTAACATATCAACACCAAATTAAGCATCCAGACATTAGATGTAGTTTTAATAATTTGTTTGTAAAATAAAAACAACCATTTATGTAGTATTAAACATAATTTTCCCCCATTTGAGTCAAGGTGAGTTGGTGAGGTTTGAGGGACAAATCTGAACGATACACACTACACCGTAAACAAATGCATATAACCCCTAAAGTATACATGATACACACAACGTATCAGTGGCAAAGTTGTTCCACACAAAATTGCCTTTTCAACAGAGCTATGCAATCAACTGTGCTCAGTTCGGTTTTTGTTTTATACTGGCTGAGATTCCCAGAATGTGTGTTTTCTTTAAGCACTTAGGTGGTTCTAGATGGACAAAACGTCACAAATGTGAATAACTCCTAAAGTGAACATGATACACACAAAGTGTCAGCGACAAAGTTGTCCAGCACAACATTACCTTTCTAATGGTACTATGCAATCAATTCTAATCAATTCTGGCTGACAAATAATATTAAAATATGTGAGTGACGTCTCCAGACGTTATTAGAGCACACAGAAAGTCTGTAGGTGACTTCTGTAGTCTTTCTAGGACACACTGAAGTAGATTTGCTGATGCCTACAGGCGATTCTAGGGGGCAATGAGTTAATCAAACCCAGTCATTTAGTGAACCCCAGAAACCTTATGTCTTATGCTGAAACTGCAGCAGTGGTAGGCCCAGCAGCTGAGAACAAGAGTGTTACTCCAGAGTGGCAGGAGAAGGAGGAGCAGCAGCAGTTTGAGCCCCCCCATTGTTCCACCACCATCAGCACCATCCCCCCATTAGAGGAGTGCAGTCCATCAGCAGCACCTTGTCAATGGTGCCCACATCTGAAGACCTTGATGGTGTGGACCTTTTTTGCATGTGACCCAAATGATCACAATGTGTTCTCTTGCAATGTTTGTGGAAAACTAGTCTGCTGAGAGAAGAATGGGACCCAGGTAGGTATGGGGGTGGGGCAGAGGAACCACTCAAAGTTGCACCCTCAGGTCAAGTGGGAGAGAAGGCTTTGGGAAGCAGCAAGTAGGGATGGGGATGGTGGCTGGTCTCAGTGGGCAGTTGACTATGGCCGTAGTATACAGCGGCATGCCAGTTTGCATGTCATAGTCACACAGGCAGTAGAAGAAGAAGATGCCCCTGTACTTCCAGCTCCTCCTCCCTTTGAAGGAGCATCACCCACACCACCACCAGCAACAGCAGCTGAGCTGGCCTCAGTGAGAGAGGAAGTGGATAACCTCTGCTAGCAGTTCACTGAGGTTTAACAGGACATAAAAGTAATCCTGGACAATCAGGAGAAGCTTCTGGTGGGCCTGGAGGAGCTCAGCCATGGTGGTGGGGGTGGTAGTTGTGGCTGTTTGATCTCTTGTCTTTGTTTTAGTAAAGTTTTTCTTATTGTTCTTGTTCCTGTATGTGTGTGTGTCCTGTCCTCTTATAGGCTTTACTCTTTCCATGTTTTATAGTCCTTTATTCCCCCCAAAACAGAAAAATACTAAAACAAAAGAAAAAAAATGTTTAAAAATGCTAAAAATCATTCCTATCTTCTCAATAGTCTGTCCAACTTTCCAAGTTTCAAACTCCTTTGTTCTCTTCCAAAAACTGAAAAAAAAGTTTAAAAATACAAAAACATTATTATCTTTTCTATCTATGTGTTATTTTTCCTACATTTCTATCTATATGTCTTGTCTTGCCTAACTTTCACATCTTTATCTAGCTGTCACTTTCTTTCATTTTTCTGACCTACCAGAATACATATGTTGCACTCTGCAACAGATACCCCTACATGGTACGATGCTGTATGTTTGTAGAGTGCCCCAACACTGTTATTGTGCTGTTCATTTAATGTGAAGTATGCCAGAATCACACTTTACCTAAATTCTCTTCTGCTTGACTTGTTGTGGAGTGTGGTGAAAAATGGGTCAGGTTGCTACATCATGCTGCCGCACTGTAGTTCATACTGAGTAACTCAAAATCCTAAGGGCAGGATTCATAAAGAAGATACTCCTGGTGCAACTCAGATGCGCTGGCACAAGTCAGATGTGCCGGCGCAAGTCAGATGCGCTGAGCCCACGCATAGCCATTCATAGAGGCATGCGCCGTGCCAAGTGTAACACAACTTTAAATCACCACAGAACACGACAGCACAACTGCAGATGTGCCAGCACAACCAGTGATGTGCTAGGGCAAGCAGGATGCCCTACAGCCACACAGGGGAGCCAGGCAGAACAACTGGAGCAAAATAGCAGGGCAAGAGGAGCAACCACAGAGCTGGAACAAACAGACCCATGGACACAAGTGTAGAGTAAAACATGTTTATAAAAGGTAATGGGCATATAAACTCTACAAACCAAAAGCCAAAAAAGGAACAACAACAGTATCAACAAACGGGTAAGAGGGGGAGCAGGGATGGGAAGGATGACAGGAGAGGGACAGAAACAGGGGACAGGGTATGGTAACTATTTACACGGGATGACCCCCAGAAAGTGGCAGGGGGACAATAGTGACACCACACCCTGCTACTCAGCACCCTGGCACAGACCTGAAGGTGCAGCATGACACCCCGCAGGGCAGCTGACAGGTGCTGAACAGTCCTTGAGAGAGGGCGCAGAGCCGCCTTTATGGCCACACGGATCTTCCGGTCCACATCTACTGGTGCAGCACCAACATCACCACCCACAACAGCACATTGAGCCAGAACACCTACAGCAAATGACAGAAAGAACACACACTGAGGGCCAGAATGTGGAACACACCCTCACCCACCACCGACTACACAGAACCAGAAAGACAGCAATCATGGAAAGTGGTGCTTACCTGTCTCCATCAGGGCACCATGCCTGGCACCCATGTACCTCTGACGGTGCTCCTCAGCTGCATCTGTGGCCAGCTGCCTGGTCCCTGGTCCTGCAAAACACAACAAACAGCACCATGAGCAAACACTGCCACCATGCAGGATGCAGTGCCACAGCCCCCCCCTTCGCCGGTGTGTGGCCATGCAGCAGACAGTGCTGCCAGGCCATGAAGCACCTGGTGTTAGCAGGCATACACAGCCATGCCTTGCCCCCCCCAGCACCAGGGCAGTGCAGCATGGGAGCACAATGAGGGTAGTGATATACACACCCAGCATGTGCCACCCAAGGAGACAGCTGAACAACACCTACCTGGACGTGGCAGTGCACCCCTGCATGCATGGTGCCACAGCTGCACAAGCTGCTCTGTGTCCCATCCCTGTAGGTCACCATAGTGATGCCTGCACTGGTCCCCTGTGCATGGCATCCCAGTACGGTGCACAATCCACGATGCAATGGAGGCCCACACCTGGGCCCTGGGAACATGGAGGTCCTCCTGTCCAAACAGGCACCCCTCCACAGCCATGACCTGTGCTACAAGATGTAGCAGCTCCATCTGTGACCAGTTCATGGCCCTAGGTGCCATTCTCCCTGCCCTAGGCACCTTAAATTGTGATCAGACAGTGGCAAGGTGAAAACAGGAAATGCGCCATCTAGCAAACATTGTGCACCACGTGAAACAGTGAGGCACATGCAGCACAGCGCACACTGAACATGAAGCATGAATGGCCACTGGTGATGAGCCCAGGCATGTACAAACCATCACGCAGTGGTGCTGCATGGCCAGGATATGGTCGTGCGTGCATGTTACACATGCGTGAGCCATGTTATGCACTGCATGCACCATGTACAGTTACCATGCACAGTGCACGATCCATGGGCAGGGTCAGATCAGTGCAGCATGGATAGTGCATTGTGGGACATGCTGTGTGATATGGCACAAAGCATCGCAATCGTCAGGCCTGCAATGGTGCAACTGGACAGTGGCGGAACAGCGCATTATGGGAGATGCGCCGCAACACACAGACACCGCACATATGCGATGGATGCGCCATATAGAATACCCCTAAGTCATGCAGAAGTGCCAACCAGTCCATGCATGTGCTGGAAATGCGCTGCACGGTCATTGGTGCATCACACAGATGCTTCGTGCAAAGTGAGATGAGCTGGGAGCAATTATGCTATTCAGAGAGAATGCACCCCAAACAGCCTCATTAACCAAGCATGGGAAACTCAGCTGATTAGCATCACATTGACATGTGCTCAGGCCTCATTTACATGCCCTGAGCCATAAATCCTCCCAATTCAGCAGACTGAGTCCAGGACACTGAGAGAAGTCAGTGCCTACAGGGTGAGTATACAGCCATGTTTACAGGGTTACAGCACACACTGTTGTGCCTGCATTGGAATGTGCACAACAAGTGGGACCCCTGTACACTGCATGTGGGAGCAGACATCCATTAGGTGGCACCCACAACAAACAGTGTTATACTGCAGCAGGGCTGTATCCACAGGGCCACAATGGACTAGTCCCTGCCATGACCACAGCGGATGACCGAGTCACCGGGACCCACACAACACAGCATGTATGGAACACTGTTGATGATCTCTGGTGTGGATGGCAGTGTGCCAAGGTGGTGCAATGTGGGACAGGGAGGGGATGCAAACTGTAAGGAGGACCACCTAATGTACACAGGGACACAGGGATGGGATGTATGGCTGGGGTTGCTTGCACTGTGTGGTGGATGCAGCACCATGCCACAGGTAGGTATGGCACACAGAGTGACAGCCGTGCAGGCACATTGTTATTACAGCCAGCCCACACACTGCTGCCTCCCAAACAGTGCCTGCCACCACATGGCAGTCACCCTCGCCCTGCAGCTGTCACAGGGCTGGCACCCAGGTTGGATGTGGCACCATAGTGGCGGCACACATGCTGCAGAGGTACTGGGACATGCTCATGGCAGACAGGACAGTGTCACACCCCATGGGGTGGCTGCACTGTACCCCCCATGGTGGTCTGGGTGCCATGAGTGACACATGCGGTGTCCCACATCAACCACAAACCATGGTGCATGTTCACCTGTTGTCAGCTCACACTTGGCCCATGGCACAGGCCACCAGCAACACAGACCATGGTGAGGTTGCAGACAGTAGGAGATGGGTACGGGTCCATGTGTACACACAGTCGAGTCTGACACCAGGATGCCTGTCCCCATAGTAGTCAACATGTCTGAGGAGGCAGGTGCTGCCACCAGGTGGTGACCAAACTTCATGAAGGATGAGGAGAGGGCACTCATCGAGGCAAACCACCTACTCCTAGATGTACTCACCAGCAGGGGAGGCAGCCAGACGGTGCAAGCGGAAGGCTGGGAGGAGGTGACCTGGCAGGTTTACGTGGTGGCACCGTTCATCTGCACAGTGCAGGAGTGCTGTAAGCATTGGAACAATGGCCGATGGAGGGCCAAGGAGAGTGTGGCCAGCATACAGTCATCTCTGCAGCAGACAAGGGTAGGACCTAATTCGGTGCCACAGCTCAGCCCCAATGAGGCCCTCCTGGCCGCCAGTGTGTCTGAGATGGCCGTGCATGGTGTCCCAGGAGGTGGCTACCAGAAGGAAGGCAGCCCATCACAGCATGGTGAGTAGATGTGCATCCTGGCCAGGCCCTACCATGGACAGGCATGCATACCCGGCAGTGTGTTGATGACTGTACTGTGTGTGATGTTAACACTGTGTCACATGCATCCTGTGCATTAACCATGTTTTCCTTTCCCTTTTCCACAGCTCCATCGTGACTCCAGGGCATGGCGATGGCCAACCGTGCAGCCCTCATGGGCAATGATGTGGGGCCACCCCATGGGGACAATGACACTGACATGGGTGTGCCCATACCTGCAGTGTCCATGCTCCCTGAACCACTGGTCATGGCTCCTGTGGCAGAGGGCCCTGTGGACCCCTCCACCAGTGCTGGCAGTACTGATGGTGGGTACATCGCATGGTTGGGGTGCCTGACTGAGTTGTCTGATGCTGACCCGGATGAGGTTGTGGACATAGTGGATGCACTCATCATGCACACCAGTGGCATGCAGGGTGAGGGCAGTGTCACCAACAGATGTTCCACCATCAACAGCGCCACTGCCATGGTCGATGGCAGTGCACACGGCATAGGGATGCCTGTGCACAGGATCCTGGGTGCTAATGGCATTCCCACCATGCTGAACACCTGTGCAGCAGTGGCACAGCTGCCCAGGGTGGTGTGGGCTGTGCCCTCTGCACCGTTGCCCAGTGCAGTGCTGGTGGCGTCAGTGGCATCCAGGCAGGGCGCCAGTGTGCACGCACCCACTACAGTGGACCTGGTGAATGACACACATGGACAGCCAATGGCAGTGCTCAGCCTAGACACACATCACAGTCTTACAGGGTGCATCCACCACCCATGGATGACCCTGGTGAAGCTGACCCATTCCCAGTATGTCGGCGCTGCCACCATGCCGCATCACCTGCTGACAACATGGGTGCCTACCTTGACCTATTGTGGTCAACTAAGGAAAGTCAGGAGGCACTCTGGGAAGAGTTCCAGAGCCACAGGACCATCATGGTCCAGGAGCATGAGTTCACGGTGGCATGGCATGCTCAGATGCTGGCTGAGACACGCATCATGCGGGTGGGCATGACTGCAGCCATGGAGTGGATCGCAGCTGCTGCAGAGGCAGTGGCTGCATCCACAGCATGCCATGGAGACTGTGCATCCAGCCAGATGCCCAGGAGCATGTCCTGGACACCCTAACGGTGGGCCAGGTGAGCCCCCTGCTACTGACCCCGTCACCACTAGCATCCACACCTACCGGCCATGGCTCATCTGGTGGGCATCGGATGACTGCCCTACTGAGCACCCATTCATGGTCTCAGTGCAGCACCCCTGCAGGGTCCCTGGGGACACCCCCAGTGGCCGGTGGTGGCATCCCCATCACCAGCAGCCATGACAGAGGCCACCCACATGTCCGTAGTGGTCGTGGGGAAGCCCTGTGATGCCCAGTCCCAGGGGCCTGTGGTGGCAGGTGACACACCTGTGCATACTGGATGCCCTGAAGGTGGTGCCAGTGCTGCTGTGTGTGGTGGTCACCAGCCATATGGTTGCCCTGGCACCCCCCTGTGCTGCCTGTGCAAGTTGTCTAATGTGTTTGTGTGTACCATTGTCATGCCATGTGTCATGAGAATGATGAGAGAGTTACAGTGCCTGCAGTGACTGTGAGATGTCCGTAGTGTGCACTGACCTGCAACAGTTTGGGCATGGCCTGTGTGGTTCTAGGGTGATGCATGCATGGTGCCTGTGTGTGAGTGTATATGTCCCCCACCCTGTGCAAGCGCCTGTGTGTGCACCCCTGTGTGGCATACTGTGCCCATCATTCCACCGTCATGCTGTCCCTACACTGTTGTGCACATCTGCACATGTACCAACCTGCGTACTCACCTGCATGTCCTGCAGTGTTCCTCCACCACTCATGTGCAGTATGACCTGTGCCCTTGCTGCCAGCCTGGGATCCCTGCATCCATGCCCAACTTCACCTACATGGCCCTCAGTGTGTGCCCTGGCTGCACCCTCCACCACCCCGTCCTCCTCCCCAGAACTGTTGCCCTCACCAGCCTCGACAGGTATCTCATGGTCTTGGGCCATGTTGAGTAGCATACAACAGGCCAGGAATATGCCACAGGCCTTCTCAGAGCTGTACTGTAGGGCACCACATGACCGAAACAGGCACTGGAAATGCATCTTCAGCATGCTGAAGACACGCTCAATGATGGCGTGTGTCACGATGTGTGCCTCATTGTAGCGTTCTTCCGCCACTGTTCTGGGTCATCGGATGGGGGTGAGGAGCCAGGGCTGCAATGGGTATGTGGCATTACCTGTGGGGTAGAAATGTCTCCATTAATACATTGTGTTACACTGTGGCCTGTGCCCTGTTCCCATCCCGACCTCTGTGTTGTGTGCCTCTGTCCTGCTCCCCCGCCCATGCAGCCCCATGACTGGTGGTCCTACATACCTGCCTCAGCTGCCCCTGCCTGCCTCCATCCATCATGTGGTGCACATTGGTTGCGAGCCACCCTGCATCCATCTATGCATCTTTTCACACCCCTGCTGTCCCAGTGCCCTCATGCCTGCGACTGCCCACCCACAGCCCACCCCATGTGTCCTGGATGTGGTGCCACCCTGTGCTGTTGGCGCTCAGTCACATGTACCTAACAGGTGTCCACTTTGGATGTCCCCAGCCTTGAACCTCATGCAGAGTGCTGACTGGTGTCATATGTATGCATCATGGGCGCTCCCAGGGTGTGTGGCTCAGATATTGGTGATGCACCCCGTGGCATCGCACACCACCTGGCAGTTCACTGAATTGCACCCCTTTTGATTCGCATATGTGATGCCCTCCTCACCAGGTGGTGCATGGATTGCCACATTGGTGCAGTCGATGGCCCCTAAGACACCTGCTATGAGTGCCACCCTGTGGAACCCCTGCATGGCTTCTGTCCACTCTGCCAGTGTGCTGGGGAACTTGATGTATTCTGAAGTGTGTGGTAGCAGTACAGTGAGGAACTGTGTGAGGAGGTGGGACATTGAGGCCTGTGATATGCCAGTGGTATCCCCAGTAGGCCTCTGGAAGGTTCCTGTGGTGAGCAGGTACATGACCATTGTCACCTTGGTCTCCACCAAGATGGCATGACCTCATGCGGTGGGTGCCTGCATCACATCATGGCACAGTTCACATAGCTGCCTCAGCATAGCCCTGTTGAGGTAGTATCATCCAACTGTGTCCACCTCTGTCAGCTGCTCGAAGGACAACCAGGCACATTACTGCCACGGGGCTGGCCACCTACGGTATCTTCCGGTGCACTGCCTCCTCCTCCTCATTAGGGCACCAGCAGTGGCAACTGCTGCCAGGTTCATCCCCTCTGTCTCTGTGGCCCTCTGGTGTAGCTTGCTGCCTGGTGTTGTTGCTTTTGCCTGCCTGTGTCTCTCCCTCTGTCTGATTCCACTTCCCCTCTGACTGTGGCTGTGTGCTGCTGTTGTCATTTCATTGATGGCCTGCTGGTGTGCTGGACATAAGTCTCCTTCTTTTGTGCTTATCTTTCTTTTGCACATCTTGGATTTGTGCTGGATTTGCTCCATTGATGTGCCCTGGTTGTGCTCTGTGAATCAGGATGCGCTGTGTATACACGGGTACACCCCCTGTATATGCACTGTATGTCATTACGTTGCACCTATGATGCATGACTTTCGGTGCCGGGCATCTTGTTTGCACTGGCGCTTTCTCCCTGTTCCTGAATCAGCTTCTGGCACATTTCTGACTTGCACCAGCGCATCTGAGTAGCGCTTGGCGCATCTGTTTTGTGAATCCTGCCCTAAATGTTTTGCTTCTGCTTGGTGCTGCTGCTGGTGTGCTGTGCAACTGACAACTGTTGAGAACATTTATTTATTTATTTATTACATTTTGGTGACTGGGTAAGCCCACTGGGCCCTGGAAGTCCCTTTTTCAGGGGCGACCCAGGATTACATAACAGAATAAATCACAGTGCGGTAATGAAGACAACACAGTATGATACAAGTTATACAGTGGTGTACAGTCAGCTGGTTACATGTGCTGAGATCAGCACACAGCAGTGCATGTGTATTGACACTAAAATGAAAGGGAAGGGTATGAACCACAATTGCAGAGTGCACATAAGAAAAGTGCCTGAGAAACCAGATTTAACTGTCATCTTGTAAACTTCTCCTGATGCCCAGAAAATTCTGTCCGAAGTCTCAAAATGTTTTGCTGCCACTTCTAAGTATTGCTGCTGCTGTTGATAACATGAAGAGAAAGTGCCCAAAACACCAACGTCTATTGTCTTGTCTTGAGAAATTCTCCTGATGCACTGAAACAAAAAGTTCAGCCTCAAGTCCCCAAATGCTTTGTTGCTGCTGTTAAGAGAACATGCACATGAAGAACATGCTTGAGACACCAAATTTAATTGTTGTCTTGTCTTGGAAAATTCTCCTAATGCCCAGAAATGAGGAGTTCTGCCACAAGGCTCAAAATGCTTTGCTGCTGGTTGCTAGGTGCTGCTGCTGTTGATAAGCTGAACAAAAGAATGGTGTCCAAGACACCAAATTTGTCTTATGTTGGGAAATTCTTCTGATGCCCAGAAATGAGAAGTTCTGCCCAAGTCCTAAAATACTTTGTTGCTGCTAAGTACTGCTGCTGTTGTCAATAAAATGAACAAGAGGAAATTGTCTAAGGCACCAAAGTTAAATGTCTTGTCTTAGGAAAGTCTCCTGATGCTCTGAAATAAGAAATTCTGCCCCAAGTCCCAGAATGCTTTGCTGCTGCTAGGTGATGCTGCTGTTGAGAGAACATGCACATAAGAAAAGTGCCTGAGACATCAAATATGATTTTCTTTTCTTGGGAAGTTCTCCTGATGCCCAGAAATGAGAAGTTTTGCCACAAGTCCCCAAATGCTTTGTTGTTGGCTGCTAGGTGCTGCTACTGCTGTTGATAAGTGAACAAGAGAAAAGTGCCCCAGACACCAAAGTTAATTGTCTTGTCTTGGAAAATGATCCTGATTCCCAAAAATGAGAAATCCTCCCTGAAGTCCAAAATATTTTTTGCTGCTGCAGATAGCTGGTGTTGCTGTACTGAGATACCAGCAAAGGTAAGATTTTTTTTTTCATTTTTGGGATAATGTGAGTGTGAGAGAGTATTTGAAACCATTCTTCTTGGAGCTGAGTGGCTCAGTAAATCCAAAGTGGAGCCAGAAAAAACTTGAAACATCCAAAAGCAAAGTAATCCGGTTGACGTCTTGAAAAAGTATCTGGGTGATGTGAAACATTGACACCTGTTTGCAGGGGGAGTGCTACTCATGTATTTCACTCATTAAATATCTTTTTAAAGTTTTCTAGCAGTGGATTGTGTTGTTGGTGTGTTCTGCTGGATTACTTTGCTTTTGGATATTTGGAACCATTGTTGCACTTCTAAACATCTTTTGTCATTGTTTCTCTCTTTGCAAGTTTTTATCATGGTGATTTGGTACAACTGTTAGCTGCTGCCGCTGTAGGGACATAACAGCAAAGCTGTGTACTTTTTTTTTCTTTTTGAGGGTTCTGTAGGTGAGACAGGGTATTCCAAACCATTGTATTTCCAAGCAGCTTGTGACTGTTTGTCTCTTTGCAGGTATTTATCACGTTGATTTAGTGCTACTGCTGCATGTACAGTATATGTTGTCCATGGTTATTATATTTCGGAGTTCGGACTTTTGTGTAGCATGTGAAAGTAAGTATTTTGGAAGGGCTAAAGCCCGAGGTTCAATGTGGGGGAATAGCTCCTCCCACATCCCTTAAAGGCCCGCCTCCTACAGCAGTCCCCTACTTAGCATGTTGTGAAACACCGACCATCCACCCTGCCTCCTCCTTCTCTGGCACTCTGCTCACCCTTGGTACTGGGCTTTCTATTCCATACTCACCACCTGGTTTCCCTACCAAGGATGGGAACAGAGTAAAGCCAAAAAATAAACTGCATTACACAACCATTTCACACGCTATTCACCGAAACACCAAATTTTTTACTGCATTTTTTCAGACATCTTAGGACCTTAGCCATATGTAGAGACAGGTGAAGTTGGGAAACTTTGCTCCATGAATTTATCTGCATATTTAGTGCAATTCATGGATTAATTCAAGGCTGCGAATTGCGAAGTTCCACCCGCAAAGTGCAGAATTTCAACTGTGAAGTGGGGAATTTCAATGGCAGAATTTCTCAGTGAACAGCAGAATTTTACCTTTCGCAGGTGCAATTTTACTGTTCACAGGCAAAATTCTACTATTCGTAGGTGAAATTCCACCAAAGAAAAATCCAGCGAAGTCAAGAAAGTGAATTTTTAGCCTAGAGGAAAACATCATGGATTGCTCAGCAAAGGAGAATTTCCTGACTTTGCTGGAACTTTAGTAACGAATTTTAAACTTCGCTGTAGCTCTAGCCATATGTCAGGATGGAATCATGATAACTGTTGTCTTCTCTTATTTCTCTTATTTCAGATATTTCCTATATGCGTGACAACTGCAAATTGTACAATGAGGCAGCAGAGTCAGTTGGAGGACTGTTTAGTAAGATGATGCCCAGCAAAGAACATGTTTAGTGTCCACCACAAGCATTGCTGGAGGATGACAAGCTCTAAGCAACATTACTTGTCAAGGTTGAGCATGTCAATGCGATCTTGTGGAAATAAACAGATGGAAATGGCTGTAGAAGGAGCCCATATTCTTTTAGCTGGCATGATATATCATTGTCAGACCTGATGCAAAGACAAAATACAAATTATCTAGACACTGTAGTACATTCCTTACTGGGTTGCAGTAGACTTGTGAAAGGAAAAAAAATTTGAAAATTAGAACATAAAATAACTTTATAAAAAAGGATACTCACTGTCACCAAGGTGATGGCTTGGCCATGACATGGAATGAAGGTTCCCCCAACACAAGAGGTGGATGATGAAACATCTGCCTTCAGTCCTGGATGAGAAAGGTAGTACATTAAATGGGCGACTCAAATTGAGTGATTCAGTCTTAAGTGACTAAATTTAAGTGCCCATGATGTGAGCTACCCTGAAAGGGTAGTGAGGTGTGGTAATAGCACCAAGTTAGGGGAAATAACAGCGACTGCTAAGCAAGGCAAATAAATGGAAGAGGAGGGTCCAAGAAGGAGGAGGAGGAGGTATGTGGTGTGTAGTTTGGTAGGGTATTGCTGAGCTAGCCTTCTGGTGTGATGATGATGGTGGTGGCTGTCTGTAGTGAGGGAGGTCCAGGGTTTGGGGCTGGTTAGGGGGGTACTGTTTTTTGTGTGTGTGAGGGAGTTTGACTTTTTTCTCCCCAAGTTTCTCCCCCTCCTCGACCTGCACCTCTCCCCCCCAGAGTTGAGAATCAACTTTTGGGGGGCTGCAGGAGGCAAAGTTTTCCTCGCTGTTGTTTTTCTTGCTGGGGAGTGTACATTGCCATTGTGCTGTTCGGTGATGTACACTCGCTGTTATGGTGATCGCTATTTAACGGTCACCGTCATGACATAGAACCAATGAGAAACTATTACCTGTGAAGAAAGAGACATTATTTAGCTTTGGCATGGCCACTATGTCACTATTTACCTTTGAAAAGAATAGAATGAGATTAAAAAATTAGGAACAGAAAAACAATGTCAGATACTTACCATCACATTAATTAGTGATGGCTATGCTGTGTGCTGGCACGATGGTGCCTCAGGAAGTGGTGATGCAGAAAACACATCTTTACTCTCTGGGTTATGGTGTGCTGTGTAAAGGGAGAGGAAGACAAAAGGAAAAGAAAAACACATTTAAATCGGCTGTATTTCTAGTGACCATGTAATTTCCTAGAGCAATAATATTTGTCTAGCCAAAGTATTACTATGCCTTTTTTTAATTTAATTTGTAGGCCAAGATACAGGATTTTGAACTTTTATAAAAAGTTCCCACAACTGTGCCATGTCTGCAATGAAAAAAAATTAAATATTGTGGCACAGTGCAATGTTATTTATCATCAAAAACATTTAGTAACACCATCCTATTATATAGGGTATCTTCAAAATGAACAGTTTTCTTTTAAACTGTGACTGGCAGCCATCTTTAATGATGTGAATAAATAATTACAACATTTGCTGTAGAAGTTATTTTTTGAATGTCTGAGAAAACTACAAAAATAAGCACAATGATGAGTCTTAGTATGTCAGAAATACATTATTGACAAAACAGAATAGGATGGTATTTTTTCCAGACTAACAAATACTGTTGAAGGTGGAGGTCACTCGGTGTGATAATCACCGACGCCAGCTGCGAGGATCAGTAGTACTAGTCTCTGAACAACAATGAAAGTAACTTACATTACAGCATACTTACATTACAGCATACAACTTTGGCCTTTGCTGTACTTGAGGTGTTGCTGCCTTGATGGGCCTGCTGTGTGGCTGGGTGCTTGGCTTCTGGTCTGCTTTCAGCATGTCAGCTAGTGGTGGTGGGCTGGCTGTTGGGATGGATGGCTCACAAGGTGGCTGTTGAGATTGCTATCAGGATGGCTTCTAGGCTGTCTGGTGAGATGGCTGCTGGGATGGCTAACATGCTGGCTGGTGGGATTGGTGGCAGCTGGCAGGATGGCTCAGGCTGTCTGTTGGGATTGCTGCTGGGATAGCGATCAGGCTGGCTGGTGGGATTTCTGCTGGGATGGCTAAAATGCTGGCTAGTGGAGTTGATGGTGGGATGGCTGGGGTGCTGCCTAACAGGATGTCTGTTATGTCAGCTGAGTGAGGCAGTTGTCAAAAATGTACTGTGTCTATGAGCAAGACATGACAGATGAGAAGGCACGTGGTGATCAAGGTATTAATCAGATGGATTTATATGAAGTTATACAAGCACGGCAAAACTTGGGGAAAATATTGACAGTGAAAGGAAATGCAATCATAAAGGAAAGGTTTAAATGTATAAAGAGAAAAGGGGATATCTAAAACTTATTTTCTTCATACGCTGCTACTATCATCATCCTCATCATCAAGGAAGCTGCCCTTACAGTCTTCCAGGCTGGAGTTGTCCCTGCTTGGAAATTCTTTCCACATGGTGGCCTCATCCACCTCAGTGGAAGGCAGTTTGCTGATAAACCATGTAATTCTGTTTCCTCATCATCACCACTGCCATCCAGCCGTGGTACAAATACAGACATATGTGTCTTAGGAGGAATCTGCCCTTCATTCATTTTAATAAATGCTAGCATACCAACACTTCTAGGCAGTAGATTTGTACACCTGTCCTGCATAATGTCCCCCACTGAATTTAATACCCTCTGTGCTGACACCAGAGGGTGGACAGCTCAAATATTTCACTGTTATGGAAGTTAGTACTGGTCACTCGGTCACCTTGTTATTCCAGTACAGCAGTGGCTCTTCCAATATGTTAAGGTGCTTTGTGTCCACCAAATATGAGTTGACCATGTGCTGTGCTGCATGCAATTTTGCCAGCTCATTGGCCTGCTCCTCCATTTCCTCCATGTCTGCAGTTTTCACTGGGGACAAAGCATCCCAAAGTGAATTTATGATAATTTTTCCTCCTCTGAAAAGCCCTGTTTTTTCAATCCACTTAACTGAGGCGGTGGTAGCAACAGCCAGTCTGTCATCACTGTTATGCTGTGGCTTACATAACTGTAACCATGACATCTGTGCCCCATGAACCCATCTTACAAGCTGATCAGTTAGATTTTGTACTTCATGACACCCTCCTTCAAGTATGGATGACAGACCCTTAAATAGTGTATGCATCCAGCATGGTGTCAATTCCAAAATCTAGAGACTGCAGAATGCTTGAAATAAGAGTATTGCAATCTAATAATTAAAATACAGATCTTTCTGGTTCTTCAGTGCCGAACTACCCAAGGACAAAGATCCCTTGCCTACAGAGCTCCACTCTGACTAAACTCCCTTCCCTGTGACATTTACTAATTAGCCAAGCTTTGCCTGTTTAAACATAACCTCCGACAATACCTAACTACTAACAACAGCTGTGACTGCATCCATTAAGTAATTCATATCCCTAACACTACCAGTCTCGCCTTGGCACTTATGCTCTGCCCTTAGAGAGCACTTCTTCACACGCCTATTATGCAGAGCCTATTCTCACTCCTTCCCGTCCCCTCCCCTATCTCTTTCCCTCTATGCTCATTCTCCATGTCCTCTCACACATTTCTCTGTCACAGTTACATCCCACACCGATTGCTCCTCCTTACATCCCCTCTATCTTCCTCACCTCCTTCTAGCTATTTGTTTATTGTTTTGACAGGGCCACCTGGTTAATTTTACTTTGTTAACTGTTCTGTGAGTGCATCAATATTGTTATAACCTGCTCCCTGGCATACATTGTTCAATGTCAGACAAATACCTGCTGTATTTTTTGTAAATCCATGTTATGTGCGTACCCTGTGTTTAGGGCTGTGCCAACAACTATAAGGGCCCCCCTGAAAAATATTTATGGGGCTCACCTCCCCATATATAAGCATAAAATAACAATTAGTTCATATTATATATTTATAACAGAAGTTCTTTTGTACAAGTCTTGCTGAGCATCAGTAGTTTGTCCATACTGCCCCTGTCCCACTTGCAGGTACCATGCTCAAGAAACTGAATAAAGTAATTTGTCCCTGCTCCTCCTGGGGACACCAACACCAAAATTACATGTTTTGAGTAATGGACTCTATTGCTTCTTTGTTCTGCTCTCCTCCCCCACTTGAAACTAGAGTTGGAGTCTTCTGCTGCCATTGCTGATAGCCACAATTTCAAATAGATAAGCAATGCCCAAAGAGAAAATTGCAAGTTTGTCTGTGATAAAAGGTTTTCTTATTCAGACCTCAAAGGCAGTGGGCCCCCTGACAGTATGGGTTCTACTGCAACCATAGCTCTTGCACCCTCTCCCCCGGTCACGGCACTGCCTGTGTTTTGTGTTGTTCCATTGTTACTCAAATGATATGGAACCTATGTAAAAGAGCTCCTGCTCATAGGTGTTTAAACTGAGATTTCAATAAATAAATATTTGCAGTATGTATTCCAATAATGTGCAGCTTTCCCTGTCTCTGCCTGCCTCTAGCACTTGTTGAACATTTACCAAGATCTGCCTCAGTACCCCTAGAAGTGGGATGGTCTGATTGATAGAGGCAGCGTCCCCACTCACTGCCTGTGTGGCATGTACGAATATCCTCAGAATCATGATCATGCCATCCATGAATCGCCACTGCTCAGCTGTGAGGGACAATGAGGGTCCAGAAAAGTCATGGCTTGTGTGTAGCAGCAGGTATTCCGAAATGGCTTTGTATTGCTCGTACAAGTGCTCAATCCCATACAGGGTCATGTTCCATCTTGTGACAACTTCCAGCTTGAGACAGTGCTGAAGCAGCTTGTTTTGGATCTGCAGCCACCTAAGATGGTCATGGGCCTTGCCAGAACAAGCAAAGTGGGCACAGGTGCAGCAGGCTACAGTCAACATTTACTTGATTGCATGATGTGCCCGAAACTTCAGCACTGCAAGATTAAGACAGTGTGCCATGCAGGGAACCCAGAGAAACCCACCATCTCTGATGCAGTGAACCACATTACAGCCATTATCACTTGCTATGAAACCTGCTTTCAGGGACAGTCGGTGCAGCCACTCATCAATTCCTGCCAGCAGCACTTCTAACATTTTTTGCCCTGTATGTGAGCCTGTTACACTCTCATTGAGAGAATGGCATACTGGTGAATACCCAAAATGTTGCTACTACCACAGTTATACCTCATACAGTTTTTTTCCCATCCCAGCATCAAATACTACAGCTGGTGCCTGTGCCCAGTGGTCTGTAATACTCAAATAAGAGCTACCAGCTGTCTGGCCACTGGTCCACATATCAGTACTAAGGTGTATGTATGTATGGTAATGCTGAATACTGCTAGACGTGTCTTACAATGCATTGCACAGTACTATAAAGTTTTGAAACAGCATGGGTAGGGAAACAAATGTATGACAGAATCTTTTATTTTGGACAGGCACGTGATATCAACCTGCAGATTCATACATTCTCCACAAAAGGGAATGGCAATAGATTGAGTGTGAGCATTTCTGCAGTTGCTGAACTAAGTTTACAAGCCACAGCATGATTGTGTGGGTATTTGGTATGATGCCCAAACATACTATGCAACACAGGCTGCACCTTTCAGGATTTTGAGCTTGAGAGACTAAACAACCGGGCTCTGTGCACTGGCAGCATTGATGGTGGGGTTGGTTTGTACTCAGGGGTCACAGATGCTGAATGAATGAATGAATGACGTAATTTTTGATTTTGCTTTAGGGACTGGGGTTGATTTGCTTCACTGACTCTGGTTGCCAGTACTGAAACCACCAATGCTACTACTCTGCCCATCACTAGGAAATCCCACCAACTCATCCTCCTCATGTCTGTAGTAGTCCTCCCCGATCACTTCTGGCTCCCACCCCAGGTCTGTTTCTATGCCACTTTGTGAGTCAGGTGCCTCCTTAATGAGGTCAGAAAAGGAGACGGCCCCCCTGCACCTGCTTCTTTTAGCTGTTGAGTCCAGCGTAACAGGCGCTTGGACTTCAGGTGTGTGTGTGTTGGCCACCAGTGCTGAGGTGGCTACCCTATTTCTTATGGCTCACATGTGCTTGGCATAGCTGGCAGATAGCCACTGCTTTGTCTCCCAGGTCAAGAATGTAAAAATTCCAAACTAGGGATTTGGTAGCTCTTGTTTTCACATGGTGGTGGACAGGGTACTGGGACATAGGAGGGCTAGAAATGGGTGTTTATGGGTATAAATTCTGCACTGTTGCAACTGTGGACTTGTCCTCTGTTATTATTATTGTCTCAAGAGAGATAACAGCTGGAGGAAGGTGTGTGTGTGGGGGGGGGGGACTTTACATTTCCCTGGCCTTTACTTTCTTTTTTCTCTGTTCCCCATAGAGGGCCAAGATCATCTTCCCCATCCTCACCTAGCTTGACAACCTCCTGAGATCTGTCCTCCTCCTCCTTCTCATCATCATCATCACTTTTGCCACCCTGTATTTCTTCCTCAAAAGCATCTGACTCCCTTGCCCTTTCTGAACAAACACTCAGATCTGCCACATCACAGTGTAAGTCATTCTGCTTGGGATCAACTATAACAGTTTTGGGAACATCAGCCACCTCCCAGTCCTTGTCCACAACCACATTCATGGGGGAAGACATTTTGGGGGTTCTTGGACTGCTCCTGTTGTCCCTGCCTATACCACCTGGACTTGCAGCACCAGCACCAACCACCATGGATGCCACAGATTTTGCAGAGAAAAATTTACCCACACTGATGCCTCCGCTTACAACTACTTCTTGTTGAGTACTACCAGCAGTAATGGCCCCTGATGAACCTGCATCACAAGTGGTTATGGTACCCTCAGAACCATGGAAACTACACACTTCCTGGCAGCACCACAGCTGCCAGAAACTCCTTTAATGGAGCATCTTTTTACTAGTCTTTTGTTGTAGATTTAAGAACACAGCACAATAATTCATAAGTCTTTACTGAGGTACACAGACAGTATACAACAGCAACACCACACATTTTTGTTTGTTTGTTTTTCAAGAACAAAGACAGGGGTTCAGGGGACTGGGGGGCACACGCAAAACTACACAACACTTTACAAGTATACTGATTTATACACACAGTAAACAACATCAATATCACAAATATTGTTGTTTCATTTTTTGTGATTTTTACACAAAGAAATAATAGGGATTTAAGGCACTGTGGAGAGTTGGGGCCAGGTCTAAAGATGCAACAAATCAAGTAATTATACTGAAATTACTATTTACATGAAAAGAAGGCTGATTTATATCAACAACAATGAAATCAAGATAGTCCAACTACAGTGACAAAAGCAATTCAATGAAACACACCTAACTGTTCTAATAAACCAAAATAACAAACCACAGAAAGCAGGAAACAAATTTCACTCAAAACACTGACTACAACAGTACTATGAAGACAGAAAAGGCTTTCTACACTGCCTTTTTCTTGATGGAGGATGCTGCAGCTGAGCTTACTTCCCCCTATAGCCCTGCTTCACAAAAATACAGGAAACTAAACAACAACTTTAAGCTAGCTAAATCACAAAACAGTAACACAAAAAATTGGTGTTCTAGAGGTATAAGGCACAATAAACACTTAAAATGGATTCTTAGGTGGACAAACACATTTTTGAAATGCTTTAGAAAGCTTTTTGGGCACAAAGATACACACACCACCAAACACCAGCTCTTTCTTCCTCACACTGCACTGAATTCTGCCTACACATGGCAATGCAACTCATTACAGTACCATGTGACCTCTACTTCCATGAATCCTTGCAAACTTTGCCTTAGAGCCTTAATTAACAGGTGAAGTTCACATTTCCGCCATTTGTGAAGTTCTGCTGTAAGGTGAAATACAAATGTGTCTTTGCTTCATGAACTCCGTAAAATTCGTAAAATTCTCCATGGCGCAAAGTTTGCTTACTTCACCCACCACTGACTGTAAGATGGCCGCTGGTAGTGATGCTAACAGGGTCATTTCCAGTGGCATTCAGCCCAGTTGAAGTTGGCTGTATGTAGAACAGTGAGTGATCTGAAAATGCCACTGTGATAGAGAGAGATTGTCAGGCATGTGACATACCATTGGGTCTGTACAGTAGACAAGCACTATGAGCATATGTGATACATGATCCTACTGTGTCCAAAATGGCATGAATGTGAATTGCACATGCTCAAGAGTAAATGCTGTTTGATGTCCTGATGTCAATAGCGCGGGACTTGCACTGTGCATGCACCAGCTACACGCAAGGAGATGCCAAGAAAGACATGGTTGGTGGGGGGGGTGAATATGTGCTGGCTCATGAGACCACAATGGCAGACAATAAAAACACCATCTAGCTGCCCTGCAGATTATCTTTCTACCATAATTCTCACAAAATAGAACACCTTCCAATATTATTCTATCCTATCCCTTCTGAGCAAGAGCAGAGTTAAAAAATAGTGTTTGTTCAGAAAGGGCCAGGGAGTCACTAGAAGGACCTCCAATTACATGCTGTGGCAAACCAAAGACAAAATTAAAAACTACAGTGAGTACTCCGCTCCCAAAGGTGTGGTCCAGTTTTAAGGGTTGAATTGCACAGCATGCAACCACTAGATCAAGTGTCACATGTGTGCACAGGCATGCTCCAAGCTTGTTGTCTGTAAGAGCAACTAGATCAGCTGAGGCACTTTGTTCAGATTTAAAGGCACAGCCTGCTAGTAGGAAATTGACTTCAGATTTAAAGAGACTGGGACCAATTTTAAAAGGGATATGCGGCCATGCATTGGACTTGCAGTGGGGTGTGTGATGCAAATTGCAACTTGTGTCACATCTTGCAGCAATCATGATTTTCAACCAATTGTGCCACAAACACCAAGCTTTGCCAGGATGATCTGGAAAAGCTTGAAACCTGGTCAGACACCTGACAACTGGGGTTTAATGCCAAAAAGTGTAAGGTGCTGCATTTTGGGATGAAGAACCCAAGGAGGAGTTACCAGCTAGGGGGATTGCAGCTAGCCCAGACAGAGGAGGAGAAGGATCTGGGGGTGCTCATTACAGGGTCAATGAACAACTCGGCACAATGTAGGAAGGCAGCTGCAAAGGCCAACAAAATGCTGGGTTGTATTGCAAGGGGTATATCCTCGAGGAGGGAGGAGGTGATTCTGCCACTGTATAGGTCATTTGTTAGACCGCACCTGGATTACTGTGTGCAGTACTGGCGCCCATATGTGAAGAGGGACATTAAGTTACTGGAGCGGGAGCAGCGCAGGGTGACAAAGATGATCAAGGGGCTGGGGGACTTATCATATGAGAGGAGGCTGAGGGAGTTGAACATGTACTCACTGGAGGAGAGGAGGGACGGGGGGACATGATTGAAACCTTTAAGTACATGAAAGGAATAAACAAGACAGGTACAGAGGGGCTGTTCAAAGTAAGGAAGGGAAGGGGAGGGACACCAGGGGCTATGATATGAGAATGGAGGGAGGAAGGTTCAGGAGGGAGATGAGGAGACACTTTTTTACAAAGAGGGTGGTAGCTGGGTGGAATGCGTTACCTGCAGAAGTGGTATCCAGTAGAACAGTGGACTGCTTCAAAAAGGGATGGGACAGGACAAGGGGGAGGGTCAATGAAGGGGAAGGGTGGAAGGGAGGGGCAGCTGTGGAATAAGGGGTGCTAGCTGCACATTCGAGCAGACTTGATAGACCTCTAGGCCTTTATCTGCTGGCAAATTTTGTATGTTCGTATGTTCGTACAAGTCTGGAATCTGGGATGTAAGAGTTAGACCAACATCTCTCTGGTCTAACCTTGTGTCCGGGTTCGCGGCACTTGCACAAAGCCTTTGGTGCAAGTAGCCATAACATGGGGAAATTGTTGCAAATGCGCTACCCCTTTGAAAATTGGACTGTTCTCCATCTCAGGGGCATTGTTGCATCTGTGACCTCCTTTGTGTTGGACGCAGGGCATGCTGCAAGCCATGCATCAACTTTATAAAATTGGACCCACTGTGTGCTAATAGGAAACCATTCGTATTGCATGCATAGCTCACCTGCTCTAGTTCTGGCAAACGCTTTCAACATTCCAATGTAGTGGTTACCCTGGCTAGAGGTCTGACCCAGCTCAGGATAGAGTTAGGGGGCTTGATTTTAAAAACCATGGATGCAGCACTTGCGTCCATATTCTGGATGTTTGATGCATTAAAGCAGGTGTGTCCAGATGTCTACATCCTGTTCATAGACATCTAGATGCATTTGTGACATTTCCTGCCATTTACAGTAATTTCTGCCTCACTTGCAGAACTCAAATTTGTTTTCCAACACAAGTGTGGAATTCCATCCTGGAAGTTAGATAAACTTTTTGCGGTCCAACTTCCCGGGCAGATTTTCACACTTGAGTCAGAAAAATGGACAAATGCGGATGAAAATCTTGCCCAGAGGATCAAGACCAGAGGATTTAGTGTGCAATTTTAGGACAAGGCTGCAATTCTCTGCAAAACCAGTTAGCCACAAGCCAAACAGACATGTGAAACTGGCTTCTACTAGCCTAGGCAGGGCATAATGTGGGTCAGATTTCACCTTTGAAGTCACATGTGTGTTAGCATCATATCAGGTGAACATAACTCAGTCTGTAAGCATTTGGAGTGCCTCAGAGATTACTTCCCACAATAAATTTGTTTTGCTGTAGAACAAATCAAGAAAACAGTCCCTCATCACAGCAAGACTAGCGTACTCTTTCTCTATCAAAAGCCACTGTTAAAATGAATAAAGATGTTTTCCCAGAGAAACACCTGATTGTTTGGTATGCTGATCAATTAGGTGTTATTACAGGATAAGAATCTTTCTTCATTCACCTGATTGGCAGAGAGGTAAACAGAGACTACAGCAGACTAACCCTTAAGCTCAGCAATGAGTACTAACAATTGCTATAGCTCAAAATTGGGATGCAGCAGTTGTATTCATGGAGAGCTGTGTCACACCATCACAAACACAACCAACCAAACACTGGAATGGGAACCCTACCTCCCACCAGTGAGCAATAAAATATTTGTATATTCATTGCTAGTCTCAAGGCTTTCTTCTCTATTTGTAGTCTGCTTTACCCTATTCAAATGACTGCATTGGGAACAAAGTGGTTTGGCAAGATTGACAAAGCTGAACTTGAGTTTTCATGTTCGACCTGAAGCTAAACTGAAGATGGCTTTGACCACTTTTGTAACCCATACTGTCCCAAGCTCTATACCTGTAGTTAAATAGAAGGTACATAAAATAAATCCCTGGCAGAATAACAGACAAACCCCTATCTCACATCATAACACCACCAGTGTTGAATAAATGAGATACCTTATACTCTAGTGGCCCTTCCCCACCCTGTTATCTGGTTCCCACTCCCCCAAAGGTGCCCTCTCTGGTGTGTGGTGGCTCCTCATGAGCCCAACCCCCCATCCCAATCCCAGCAATAGCAACTAGGACAAAGCCATCACTCTCCTGCATCGCTGACCACTGCCTGCCTCTTGTAATTACTTGTATCATAGTAGAACTCTGTATAATGATACAGTACATGCAGGATGACTATTCAAAATCACAGATCTTATGTCAGTTTAAGTATCATCCTATTAAGTACTGTATCAGTGTAGAGTTCTATAGCAATGTAAGCACTTGCCAGTGGGAAATGGTAGTCATCTGCAGAGGTGAAAGATCAGTACACAATGGACTGGGGGGATACATTATATATAGGATCAGGAGGGATCCCCTAGAATACCATGTGTCTCATTTATTCATCATTGACACTAAGATTA
Source organism: Neoceratodus forsteri (assembly GCA_016271365.2). Classification (NCBI taxonomy): domain Eukaryota; kingdom Metazoa; phylum Chordata; order Ceratodontiformes; family Ceratodontidae; genus Neoceratodus; species Neoceratodus forsteri. The sequence continues at coordinate 1,345,834,423 of CM057458.1, read as the reverse complement.
AGTGAGGGAAGTGGGTCCACTAGACTATGATAGATCAGCTTTAACTACTGCCATCAGAATGGGAACAGGATGAGAAATCTAGCAAAAGTAGTTTGTGTTACTGAACACTGTATTAGAGAAGCCTGGGAATTAAAGGAGCACACACAACCTGCCATGCAAACCACACAGCAGCAGCTAATGACTCAGTAGTTAATGAGGCCATAATGGGATGCAACTGTTCTCTTAGTGTCTTATATGGGATGTCATTGGCATCAAAACTTTCAGATGCAGCAAGTTAGTGGAAGAGTGTTAACAGGCTTGTGATACCCTACCTGATTTTGCTCCTTGAGAGCCTATATTAGAAACTGTATTAGCACATAACTCTCTCTCTGATGAGCAGGATGTTTTTTTCTAGTGCTCAGTGCACCTGTTAGAATCACAAAATCACAGAAATCTGACAGCGGAAAAGGACCCCTCTGGATCATCTAGTCTGCCCTATTCCTCCTTTCCCCCTTACACATTGTCTCCATTGGTGCCGTAATTAGAGCTGCATTCTAGAGGACTATATGCAATCATGTTTAGGGTACTCAAATTGTGTTCAGAACTTGTTTGAATATACCACTTTTAGAGCCTTGCACAAACATATGGTCAGGATATGGATTTCATATAATACTAACTCAGATCTGTGAATATAAGGTCCAGTGAGTTTAATCACAGCGGGGATGAATAAATCACAGAAAGATTAAGTAAGTTGCCCAAGATAAGAAAGTAGCAGTAAAATTGACTCAAACCTTAGTCTCCTTGTTCACATCTCTATATTCCAACCATCGAAAACATTAAACATTTCTTGTCCATGCCACTCTCAACTTTATTAAATTTATTTTTTTACCCACCTGATGTCCTCTTTTAATTTGTATAGTAATTGTTTATATATGTCCCTATATTTCATTGACGTATTTCTCCCTCTTTTCCTGAAATAACTTTGTTTTTACATCACCACTTCCTTGATAGTCTTGTCTGTCTAGACAGGTCACATCATTGCTTTTATTTCTTTACCATTATGGACACAAAGCAATATGCTGCATTTTTATTTTTATTTATTTTTGTTTACTGGGTAGAGTACAATAGGAAATTAAGTGTCTGTCTACAGGTACTATCACTTGAATCTCTTCCACCTCTTCTATGGGTCATTTTATATACAATAATGCATGGGGGTTAGTACATAATGAGAAATGAATGCTCCCCCCAAGATGTGGGATGCTACATTCATCCTCTGGGTTTATTAAAGCATTCCACACTGATGAAGGGGCATTCATTTCTCATTTATGCACTCACCCCCATTCATTGTTAGATGTAATTGCTGGCTTGTCTTTTTTCGCCACATAAGAGGAAAAACATTGTGTGACACATGTTTAGTAGGAATCAAACTTTTTTTGTTTTCAAGCAGAAGAAATTGAAATAACTGTTAGAATAAAGCAGAATTAATTGAACTTGCAACAGTAGTATTTTCGTCAAAAAAACTTCTTTTTTTTGAATAGAATGTCTTTTTTCTTTCTAGTTCTTGTAAAACTGAAATGGTAAGAGAAAATTCAGGTTAAGAGTTACACTTTTTCTTTTGTAACAGTTGTATTTAACTTTGCTGTACCTTGACAGAAAACTGCAGTAAAGTGTCTTTTACAGTCCAGTTTTGGTTATTTTCTTGGCTTCGTCGATGGTTTCCTTCATTTTTTTCTCTCCGTGTGTGTTCAGTTGTGGATATGTAAATTAGGCTGTTTAAGTATGCATTCTTTTGCTGCATTGCAATGGTAATATTATAATTTACATCTAGGCATTCGAGATGAAACCTGCCTAACATTGTGGAAAGTACTGTTTGATGGCTTTTTGAAGTTAAGAAAACAAACGGCTGTTTGGTTACCATCCATTTACAACCATGACAGAGTTCTGAGGTGTCTCTGAAGAGAAACTGCAGTACAGAGTGTGCGAGCATGTATAGCACGAGGCAACAGAAGGAGCAGGTGGCACGTGTTTGCCTTTATAACCCATGGATTGTAACGGCGAATTATAACCTGCCCCTTCTGTGGGAAGAAAGACAAGCCAGTTATTACATATAAGTTCTCCTCATCTCATCTCTTGACATAATTGATGTGTGCCCACTTAAAGATCAGAGATTTCATTTTTGTTTTAACTTCCACCATAGCCATTCTTATTTGGTATATTACTGCACTATAGTTGCTTGTTACTGGATCCAATCAGGAAAGCAAGCACATTTTTAATATAGCAACTCATCTTTAAGGCTCGAAGCTCTTTATAGACAACATTACTGTAAAATAAGACAACTGAACATTTAAAACAACAATAAGACATATCAGTCACAGCACAGAAGTAACCCCACGTTATATGCTGTGATGAAAATGTCAATGTGTGTACGCAACTTAGTGATGATTATATGATTGTACAACTTCATTGCTAGACTTATAGTATTTGAATTCTTATGTTGTTGACTGTGATAAATAGATACTTTGGCCTTTCACGCTCTCTGTCCTATGGGCAACTACTACCCCAGTGAGGTACCGTGAAGGCAAAAGAACCCCTCTTGAGGAGGGTTTGACCCCTGGAGGTGCTGCAGAAAGATAATTCCTTTAGGGTAAAGGTTCCGGGAAGTAGTCCACAGGGAGAGGGGCATGCAGCTGGAGGAGGAGGAGGAGGAGGAGGAGGGGGGAGGGTGGTGGGGCAAAGAAAGAATGCATCTGAATGAGACTCCAGGAAAATGACTTAAATGGCTCAGGCAGAGGGCGTGTCTAGTTGCTCCCACCCATTGAAATGCAGTCATAGCCTTTGATTTCAATGTGTACGCAACTCAATGATAAGTATATGCATGTGCAACTTTATTGATAGACTGATAGAATTAGAATGCTTATGTTGTTGACTGTGATAAATAGATACTTTGGCCTTTCACATTCTCTGTCCCATGGGGAACTACCACCCTGTCGGGGTACCATGAAGGCAAAGGCACCCTCTTGAAGAGGGTTCCACCACTAGAGGTGCCACTGGAAGATAATTCCTTTAGGCTAAAGGTACCTTAGGAAGGAGCCCCCCAAAAAGTCAAGCAGCAAAGAGTGAATGCAGAAACTGGATGAGCATGGATTACCAGGGAAGTGATGACATGTAACAGACATAGAAGGGTTGTGTAATGACTGATGATTTCGGTACTGATAGCAGAAAGGACATGACTTCCATAAGGAGAGATGGAACAGCACAGTAGAAAGAAGACCACCATCCAACCCCAACTCAACAGCGGAAACCTACCTGGGTCAAAATGTACTACTATAGATCTAATACTTGAGGGATTACCTATTCTTTATGACCTTCAGCATGGAGGAGAGGGAAAAAGCCCTATGAGGGCAAACCACTGGGGATTCAAGGCCTTGGTCACCTTCCCTCCAGGCTTGGGAAGAATTAATAATGGCTTACTACTGCAATTAAGAGACCCAAATCAGGGGAGATTTTAGGTGATGGGCTCTTACTCTATCCCTCTAGCAGGAAAGCCATGTGGGTGCTGTGAGTAGAGGCCTCTGCAGCTAAAGGGGAACCCTGCTTGGGCCCACCCTCGGGGTGAGGAGCAGAGCAATGTCTGTTGAAAGGCTCTCACCTTGCCTCCAAGTGAAACCTAGGGGGAGAATACAAACCCAGGAGGGGTAAGGCTGAGCCCTGGAGGGACAAAAATAGGAGGATTGAACAGTCTTCACCCTTGAGGGGCAGGAAGAACAAGAAAAGGTATAGTATGAAGCCCAGGTAAACTGAAAGTGACTGTAGGGAGAATAGCTTTTGGAAGTGCTTCCAACATTGTCAGCAGCTAAATGAGTCCCCTGGGACTTGAAGACCCCACCCTCCAACAGCTGAAGTCTTAAATGCTACATCAAGAGGTGCCACTGATGCTGTCTGCATTACAAAAGACTTCCCCCAGAGTAAAGGACCTTCTCACCCTAGTGGTAGAAGAGAAGTACCCTGTCCCCAATGAGGGACCCACCCTCAAGATGCGGACTTCAAGGGGGAGAGCTTTGCTAGGTAGAGAGAGGCAGGGATGTGACTGAGAGTGCAGGATTGATAGTACAATTGATAGAATTGAGAACAGCAGTAGACTGCATGAGTGGGTGTGCAACTGATAGCACTGAATATATGATACTGCATGAAGTGAAGTGCATCTGGTAGCACTGAGGACAGGGAGACAGCATGGATACATCAAGACAGGATGAAGTGAAACCCAACTGCAATTGGTAGGACTGAGCATGGCCAGGAGGCATGCTGGAATAATAAAGTAATAATGCACGACAGGGTGGTTGTCATAATCAGATTACATCCCACCTCAGGTTGTTGGACATAAGGCCGCAGCCTGAGTGCATCCAGCTCCCAAGAATTGACATTATCCAAGCATGACACACACCCTGGAGTACATTATTCCTATTCTGCAATGGCTCATTTATGAAAAATAAATGAGAAAATGGGAAAATATGTTTAAAATGTTTGGTTTTTTTTGTTACTTTTTGTTAGGGGAGGTGTACTAATTGAAAAAAGAGTTCATAATTTTTCTTTTGTTTAGCAGGTGGTGCTGATGCTACATGAGTGCATGTATGCAGGTTTATGGTCTGTGCTTGTATCTGCTCTGCTGTGCCTTCATTCATTTGTTGCCGTGCCATGACCTTTCTGACTGTTTCTGTGTTCCACTTCAATTCTGTCCTTCCTTGGGCTGTGATGTTCTTTATTGTTTTATTTCAGGTCCTCTGTCTTTTTCACTTTATGAACTTGTTTTTCCAGTCCCCCGCTCTGTTCCTTGTGTGTGACTGTTGTGAGAGAACAGTCCATGAAACAGAGTGTCATGTGGTAACCTTTTGAAATGGAGCTCCGTTAGATACCGCTGTCATTGGTGAAGTCAAGTTGAAGTTACAGCAGTGGAAAAAATAAAGCACAGGTAATATAGGAAAGAAAAAAAACAGCCATTTAGTTTTTTTGGTGGGTTTATGATTCTTGAGATTACTGCAGCAGTTTTACGGGGATACGCTGTTACCGTCCCACAGAGCAGAGTGAAAAGCGGAGTACAGCGGCTTTAATTTACTTTTATTTATTTTTTTTTTTGTTCTGGTTGTTTTTTGTATACTTTGCGGAAGGATTGACTAGTACTTAGCAGTGCTAGAACTCGAGGAGTGTTGAGTTGTTGTGCAGAGTGGGACAAAGTTAATCTGGGTGTTAAGTGGTTGGTATAGAAGAGGGGACTGTCCGGTGATGCTGCTTGTAGGGACGGCTGCAGAGCGGTCTTTGTTAAACACTTTGTGCAGTCGTGAGTGTACTGGGATTAGAGCCGTGATGTTATGCTGGGATAACATGATGGGTCCAGTTCCAGTCTGACCAATCAGGGACCAGCATTCTTTCTTGCAATTGTGTAATGGAAAACAATAAGTAGTACTGGTAGGAAATACAGTATCATGGGGAATCAAACTAGAAAGCAGAGTAGTGCTGGATTAAGTAGACAAACCACTAAAACCAAAGGGAGTGGTTGCTAGGCTACTAGCCAGTTATAAGCAATTACAGAGTTGAGATGAACAGGAGACTTCAATTGGTACAAACAACAGTTTAAGTAAGCAGGGAGACTGCATTTGGTACAAAAAGATAGCAAACACAAGATTTTAGAGGAGCACAAGGCAAATTAAATGAGCAAAGGCAAGGTACTCGGAAGGATAGGAGTGCCCAAAAAGAAAGAGAGTACAGAAAAACATGGAACCTGAAAACAGGAGGGTAGCACAAAACAGCAGACAGAAAAGTACAAACTGCAGCCAGGAGGCAGGAGCAAAATACTAACCTAGGAAGGGGCACAAAGCAAGCAGAAATCCCAGAAACACAACATGAAGCAGGAGACATATGCTGGGGAGGCACAGAGCACTAGCTGAGCATCTGGCTGCAAAAAAAGAATGCATCTGAATAAGACTGCAAGAAGCTGACTTAAATAGCTCAGGCAGGGGCTTGGCTAGTTGATCACTCCCATTGAACTGCAGTCATAGCCTTTGATATATTATTAAAAAGAACCCTTAATGCCAGGAAAAAGATGTATGTTCAAAGTCCATTTAAAAATGTCAACAGAGGAAATCTGAAATAGTTGGATTGATTTGAGAATTCCACATGCATGGGGTTGGCACAGAAAATGCCCAATTCCCCAAGCATGCGGAATGACCATCAGATTCTCCTCTGCTAACCAGAGTGATGGAGCCACAGTAAAGGGTATCAGGAGGTATTTTATGTGGTTAGGGCCAAATCCATGTAGGTCCTTCAAAACCATCAAGCAAATCTTGAAGGTGATGCACCAACTAATCAGTGACCAGTGCAGTTCATGCAGCACATGTGTGATATGAACAAAAGGCATGTACCCAACATCAACTTGGGATGTAATAACATCACCTGGTCACCATATTGGAGAATGGCTTCAACTGGGTGATATCCATCAAATAGAAACAGAAAAACGCAACTAATGATATATGGCACACGATGTTCTAGGGACAATGTGACAGCAAATGTGAGCCCCAGGTTTTTATCAATAGTCTCAGCTTGAAGGGTAGTGCCACCCAATGTAGGTAGAGTAAGATTGACCTCGGTATCACCACAGAAGACTGAAACTCATTTGCCTGACACCTGTTAGCCCGATACCAACTTCCTGACACTGAAAATCCCGACAGTGGGAGTTTGCCCACAGCATAGTTGGTTATAATAATTATGGTGGCTGTGGGGGCAAAGCCCCCTGAAACATGAAAAAACAGTCTGACGTGGGCAAAATCCCACTGTCAAGATTTTCGGTGTCAGGAAGTTGGTTTTGGGCTAATGGGTGTCAGGCACTTGAGTGTCAGTCCCCCGTAGTATATCCCTGACCTCTTTATTGCAAACTTCTGAGATCCTGGTTCTATAATCAACAATTTGTTTTTTCCCCAGATTAAGGCTCAGCTTGCTAGCAGCAATCCAATCATTTAGGTCAGACAAACATCAATATCTTCTTTGAGGAAATCTCTTCCATTAGGCCACACCTTTGGAACTACAGTCATCAGAAACTAGGAATAATGGAAACTTTTGCTAGCAGTGGGGTCACCCATGATGACAGCATGTGTCAGCATCTATATAAAAGTGGGCAGCCCCATTACTTCTCAGTTCTTTTCCCACCATCGATCACTGTTAGTGGACCTGCTGAGGAAACACAATCGACTAGACATTGCCATTTACTCTTCTTTAGTTTACCAATGTGTTTTTATCATCTCTGCATGCTGCTGAAATCTGCAGCTGTGTTATTTCAGTATTGTAAGTGTGGAGACAAAATTTATAAAGAAGATTCACACACAGTTTGTGTGTTCCGTTTTGGCCTGTCTCAGAATGTGAGAACTTTTGAGATCTGCCAGGACTTCATCCAAGCAATAAGGCAATGCCATAAGAAAGCTCTAGAAAATTTCCCTGTTCCAAAAACCATTAGAAGCCACAGAGAAGCAAGGCCCAAATTTACCATTGCCATCCATGTCAGCAGAAACACAGCTGCCAAAGTTTGAGGAATGGGACAGGGAACGGTCATTGTCACAGCCTTCCTCAACATTGGAACATAAGCATAAGCCCAGAGACAAAGAGATGGTGAGATTCCTGTCACCACTGAGACAAAGTAACCCTTTAGTATCATCACCTGCTCTGGTGGTGTTAATAACAACCATCCCCAGTCTGTCATTGAGACACCAAGATAGGGGTCTGGCTTAGGCGCTGTCATACCTACAATGGATGGTACAATGTCATCGTTGTTGTGCCAAGGCTCATCATCAATACAAGTAGTCACAGCCCCTTGCTAGAGCATCATTGATTCTCAGACTACACTGGCCTCATTTTCAAAGATGATACAATGCATTCTGCCTGACTTAGCTTTGCAGGCAGTTATCCCATCCATGGGTCTAACAGGTATTCAGCTCCCATCAATGACTACTTCCAGCAAATGCACATTCCTCCTTCTCAGACACTACCATGATCTCCTATGACTTCAGCAACTCCAGTCTTTGACAGGGAGGTCAATGATGAGGTGGAATATAATGCAGACCACATAGTATTAGAGAGGATTTATAGGAGGATTATGAGGGTGAAAAGTATGTGACCCATCATTCTAGTTCTACCCTCTCATCCTGCAGGGAAGGACTTGGTGATGTATACTCCAGTATCCCCTTCTGAGGGTCCTACTTTTCAAGCCATGATACAACAAATGCAACCTGCTGTGGGCTTTGCTGTGGAAGAAGAAGATTCCACTAAAATGAATTTAATGGAATTTTTGGATGTTCCTTTCTTACCCTCCATCATAATTCCTCTGATTTGTTCTGCATCAGAGGATGCTACAGTACCTTAGCTACAAGGAACAGATCAGACTCATTGTCTGCAGTGCTCAGAATGGCTCATAAGCAATATCTTGCTCCATCTGTTAAGCCTTATTATACTAACCATCCAGAAAGTGATTCAGTAGCTATCACGGCTGCTCATAATAGGTCCAAGTGACCTAAGCACCTGAGTACTTTGCCTCCCGACAAGGAATCAAGGAGATTGGATGTGATGGGCAAGCTTTCAGATGCTTCTGCCTCACTAGGTCTTAGAATTGTCAATTATCAGGCCCATATGATTAAATACCAGAATAGTCAGTGGAAGGCTGCTAAGGCTACAGCCCAGGCTTTGTCTGATGGTTCTGCCAATAATAAGTTAATTAAAAGTTTAACTTTTGGGGCTGAGGTTGGCAAACATTTGCTAAGACCTGTCTATAAGGTCTCTGATGCTTCTGCCAGAGCTTCTGCTTCAGGCATATGTATGGGATACCATTCTTGGCTTATAGTTGCTGGTTTGGCTAATGATGTGCAACAGGTGGTTTTGACTGTCCCAATTAGGGGGACAAAACTGTTTGGTTATGATGTTGGCTCAGGAGTCTTCAGATATTCAAAATGACCCTCAGATCTGTTAAGTCCCTTTATCCCACTCCTTCTAGGGGATGTGGGAGGAATTCTTTTAATCAGCCTTTTACGAGAGGTGGTTGTGCCCACTGTTAACAAGGTAGAGGTAGGAGAGGTGGCTCTTTACCAGGACCCCCCAGATGCCCATTCAAAGCACCCAAAGCAATCTGTGCCAGTGACTGTGCCCCCATGGGTTTCCACCTTACTTTTGTCAGACTGTAACCCCACCTCCACTGTTACCTTCAGGGGTGGCTGTGGGAGGTAGGATCTTCCTGCACCAAAACCAGTGGTGGGAGATTACTACAGATGAATGGATACTGGCGATAACTGCAAGGAGGCATGCTCTGGAGCTATTAGCAACCCTTCCAGATGATCCAATGCCTCCTTCCTGTTGCACTCTGGGCCAGTTATCCCTCTGAAGGAAGTGGTGCAGTCATTATTCCAAAAATGGTCTATAGAGCTGGTTCCTCCAACCCAGAGAAACAAAGGGTTCTATTCCAGGTATTTCCTAGTCCCAAAATGGACAGAGGATCTACACCCTGCAATAGATCTCAGGGAATTAATCTTCTACATAGAATACAAAAAGTTTCACATTGTATCCCTGCAGGTTCTGATTCTCCTTTGGCAAAAAGGTGACTGGCTGTGCTCCCTAGACATGAAGGATGCATACCTTCATCTCAGATGTGAGAAGAACCTGTATTTGGATTACCAATAAATACTTTGGAATTGGAACGAAACGGTGACCGTTTATTTTGTTTGTGCACATAGAATGCAGAGTATTCTGAATAAACCTTCACAGGGAAGGACTGTATGTTTTCCACTATCTGGACAACTGACTTCTGAAGGCCAGCTCCAGACATGCTTTACTACATACCTTATCAAGAACAGGGCAGTTATTTGATGACTTAGGGGTCACAGTGACTGTACCCAAATCAGTTCTGACTCCCTGCCAAAGCCTACAGTACATAAGGGCAGTCTTAGATAAAGAGAAGTGATATGCTTTCATGCCACAGGCAGAAGTCACTATGTTCCTGCACAGGTCATGTGATGTCTTCCGGGCCTCATGGCTGCAGCCATTGTGAAGGTGACACTGGCATGCTTGCACATGATGATACCACAGTAGACATTAAAGGTCCAGTGGGACCAGCTGATGGACAAGCTGGATCATAGGATCCTTATCATGTTCCTGTTGCACAGGATGCTACTATGGTGGATGGATCACAACAATCTTTTAAAGGGTGTTCCATTCCTTGTTTTAACTCTTGCATAGATCCTCACCATGGATGCCTCAGGATCCTAATAGGGTGTTCATCTGGGTCCCCACCAGACACAAGAGTTATGGTCCCAGGTGGAGGACAGATCACATACCAATATCCTGGAAGTCAGAGCTGTCCTATACAGCCGCCAGGAATTTTGGGAGCTTGTATCTCTGTTAATCCAGATGGACAAACCAGTGTGATGCATTACATCAACAAACAGGGGCACACCCATTCCTTTCCACTATGCAGGGAAGCAATGAGAGTATGATACTGGGCTCTTTATCATGGCCTCTAACTGTCAGCCATGCAGCTCACAGGAACTCAAAATGTCTTTGCATACAGGCTAAGCAGGTCACAGTCCCATATGCATGAATGGGAACTATTGACGTCTGTGATAGATGACCTGTTTGCAAGATGGGGTCATCCAGAGTTGGACCTTTTTGCATCCCAACACTATGCAAAACTGCCACATTTCTGCTCACTCACTCGAGGGCCTGGGGATTTCTGGTGAGATGTGTTGTCCCTCTCTCAGATAGGGAAATTATTGTTTGTATTTCCCCCAGTTCCTCTAATACAGAGAATCCTCCTTGTGCTTTGGATAGAAGTTGCTACCCTCATCCTCATAGCCTCATTATGGCCTTGCCGAATATGGTTTCAACTCCTACAGCACCTGGCAGTGGAGCCTCCAATAACTCTATGACTGTGCTGAGGTCCATTGTCTATTGTCATAGGACAATGGGTCCCTGGTCCACCTGGACATGAAGTCTCTACATCTGCATGCATGGTTCCTGAAAAGATAGCCATGACACGTTTTGGGGTATCCCTTAAGGTTGCTGATGTTCTGGTTGTGGCTAGAAAACCTTGTACGAAGCATACTTATTCCATGAAGTAGAAGTGTTTCATTTTGTTGACCATTTCCAAGAATTTGGTCCCATTCACATGTCCTATAAATGCAGTGATAGAAGAATTACTGTCCCCGTCAAACTCCGGCCTACAGTATTCCTCCCTTAGGTGCATTTGGCCACTATATCAGCATTCTATACACTTATTGAAGGAAGTATGTTTGCACAACTGGAAGTGTTCATACTTTTTTTGAAAGGTATTCTGCATATAAAACCTCCTATTCATAACCAAGTCCCTCCCTGGGACTTGAATTGTGTGCTTGAGAAATTGACATTGGCTCCATTTGAGCCACCCGTGAGTTGTGGCCTGTGCTTTTTTCAGTCATGGAAAATGTTATTATGTTGGCTTGCATGAACGCGAAAGCAACATCTTATATTAGTTTCACATTTCAGAGGTGTGTCAGTGCTGAGGTGAATGCAGGGAATGCTTTAGTGGGTGCGTCCCTCAGCTGCCAGTCAGTGAGCATGCTGGCAATAACAGCAGCTTCAAAGAGAGCAAGGGAGTTGAAGCGAATCTGCCGCTGCAATCATGGACAATTTTATCATTGTGGCGGCACCTGTCCCCCCATCTCCCTCGCAACCTCGTCGGCTTCTGCCATGCACCGAGCACTCTGTTCTCGGGCCTTGCTCTATGAGAGCAACTTGTTTGTTCACTGTGCCTTTCCTGGTGAAACATTTCAATAAATAAATCAGCCCCTGTGTACCTTTCCATATTGGCGACTCCTGCCACCTGTCACACACTCCCCAGAAAGCTGACATTGGGGTGCCCAATCCCTGAGTTGGCATGTATCCCCCCCACATTGTGGTACACTGGGAGCCTACCCCAGTGTGCCCAGATCATTTTTTTTTATATATTAATTTTTCCGACACTGGGATGCCCACTCCAGTGTCATGGATGTTCCCCCCCCAGCTCACTGTCTTTGCTGATGGGGGTCCAAATCCCCATCAGCATCATGTTTCCTCTCCCCCCAAGCTCACTTTCTTTGCTGATGGAGGTGCTCAATCCCCATTGGCATCATGTCTCCTCCCCAAACTGATATGGCACACTGGGAACCCACCCTAGTGTGCCCCAAAGTTGTTGTTTTTTTGAACCTCTAAATTAAGAAAACCATCCCCCGGCATTTTCTTTAATCTGTAAAAAAAGAAAATGGTCCCTCATAGTCTCCCCACTGCCCCTCCCCCATCCCCACCATCCCACTGAGCACCCACCTCCCCACACTCCCCCCATTACCCCATACTTACCTCAGGAGGTTGTGGAGTGGGACATGTCTGCACTCCTCAAAGCCAACCAGCAAACTGAAGAATGAAAGGTAAGTATGTATAATGGCTGTTAATGGAAGTTTCAACTTATGTTGATATCTCAGCCATTTTTAGGAATTTTGGCCCCACATTTTCAACATGGGGTGCTTGGGATCCCACTTCATGAACATGTCACTGTCATTTTGTTATTCAGTCCCAAAAGGTGATTTCGCACTCGCTGCTTGAAATCACCTTTTGGGACCAATTAATGAAATGACAGTGCCACTGTTCATGAGGTGGGATCCCAAAAAGCATTTTTTGCAAATTTGGTGAAAAAATTTCCAAATTTGACTGCGTTACAACCTTGCATTGCACATTTATACAGATGCACGTAACTTCACCAATTTTTTATATTTTCACTCCAGATGCTCAACATTGTCATTTTGTCACACTTCCTTATGAACAGTACAGCTGCCATTGTTCACAACCTGCCTGAAATGTGTTTTTGCACCTGTTGCGCCGAATGGTGCACTCGCTGTGGGAAATCAACTTTCGGGACAGATTAACAAAATCACAGTGCCACTCTTCATGATGGGAGGTCTCAAAATGCCCACATTGAAAATTTGGTGAAAACAATTCCAACAGTTGATTGCCTTACGGGTGTGTGTTTCGCACTTTCTACACATGCTCGTAATTTCGCCAATGTTTCATATTTTCACTCCAGATTTTCAACATTGCCATTTATTCACACCTCCTTATGAACAGTATAGCTGTCATTTTTCACATTCTGCCCAAAATGTGTTTTCGCACCTGTGGAGCCGAATTGCGCAGTCGCTGCATGAAATCACCTTTCGCGACTGAGAAACAAAATGATAAGGCCACTGTTCATGAGGTGGAGCCCCAAAAAGCCCATGTTGAAAATTTGTAGTGAAAATACCAACAAACACCAGTGGTGTTACGGTTTCCAATTGTAACACACCACCCTGTAGAGACTGACAGACATCGGGGGTGTGACTTGGGTTTGTCAGTCTTAATGTTCACGGCACTCCACCCCCACCCTGCAGTCACTGACAGGCATTGAGGTGTGCCTTAGGGTCTTTGGCCCTAACGTTCACCCCATTCTCCTATACTGCACCCATCTCAGCTTATTCCTTTATGGAATGGGGTGAGCATAAGGGCCGAAGGCCCCAAGATACACTGCACCACCTGTTGCTGTCTGCAGGGTGGGGTGAGGTGGAATAGCTTAAGTATTATAACAGATGACCCAAAGGCACATCCCCAGCGCCTTTCAGTCTCTGCAGGGGTGGGGTGAGGGTTGGCATTAATTCAGTACTTTACTGCCATTAGTATTATGCATCTCTCTCACTCCTGCACTATCAATGTCAATGCCAGCAAGCCAACATTCAACTTTGACAAATGCTTCTTTTTTGGTTGCAGTCACATCTGCTCAAAGGATCTCAGAGCTGCAAACCCTAATTTGTGAGCCTCCATATTTGATTTTGCACAGAAATAAAATTTATTTGTATTCAAATCCTAAGTTTATACTGAACATGGTATCTGAATTTACACTGAATCAAATGATACACCTTTCTGTTCACTACCCCGAGCATGCCAAAGTGATGCATTGATCCGTACTTTAGATGTACATAGAGTACTGAGATGCAATGAGGATCACACCAAAGACTGTAAAAATTCCTCTTAGCCTTTTTTTTATTCGTCCCTGGGAAAGAGGGTGACTCTGTGTCTAAACAGTGCCTGTCCATGTGGCTGGAACATACGGTAAAGAACTTCATGGTGTGGTTCATGGTCACTCAACAAGGGGGATGGCCACTTCTACTGCTTGTTTCAGAAATGTCCCTCCTACTGACATTTGTGCTGTAGCCACATGGAGCACTCCTCACAGCTTCACTAAACATTACTGTTTGGACATCATCTCTAGTAGACTTGCTGGCTTTGATCTTGCTGTACTGCAAGTCTTCCTGTCTTGACTACATCAGACTGTACCAACCTCCCATTGCCTTTTGGGACTGCTTGGAACTTGTTCCAAAGGTGTGACCTAATGAAAGAGATATCCTCACAGAAGATAGAACAGTTACATACTTACCGTAGCAGTAGATCTTCAAGAGAATCTCTTCCATTAGGTCATGCCATCCTTCCCTCCATCGTCCTTCTGCTTAAGTGATGAAATCATCAGTTATTGTGCCTGATCCTAATCCATAAGCGTTACATCTAGCACCATACTTACATCACCTTGTATGCTTTGTGCTGGTCTGATCACCTGGTTCCCCAGGGGTAGCAGTACCAAGACCCTAATGTCTTGCAGGGAACTGACAAGCGATGAGGCCACCCATGTTTATGTAGATTCTGATGCATGACATCATTGTGGGTGGCCCCCTGGCTATCAAAAGTTTCCATGTGGCCCTAGTGCCTGGCAGCTGTAGTCCTGAAGGTGTGGCCTAATGGAAGAGATTCTCTAGAAGATCTACTGTTACAGTAAATAGATGACTGTTCTTTGTTACAGCTAGAGGATCATTTTGAGTCGGTGTAAAGGAGGGTTATAATAGGGTGTCATCGGCACTGCAGTGAAAACTAAGCTTATACCAGCTCAAAGTCTCTCTCAACAGCAGCATGTACACCATAAACAACATAAGGGCATCATCAAGCCTTGAAGTATACCTCAGGAAACTGCCAAGGCCCTGGATGAGGAACACCCAGGGTTACCTGCTGACATCTTTCACATAGGTTGGACTCAGACCAATTCAACACCAAGCTACTAAGTCCCCCATAGTACCTAAGGATTTACATCAACACCCTAAGGTCTATGATTTCAAATGCAGATAAAGGGTGAAGGACAATGAGGAATGAACTTTCTTTTTAATCCCTTGCCAAGAGGAGATTATTCAACACCTTCATCAGAGTAGTCTCTATGTTATGTTGAGGTACGAAACCTAACTGGAATGACTCAAAAATATCTTATTTCATTAGATGTTTTTTTTTTTTTCTGGTTGAAAGGCAGTCACCTTTTCAATCAACTTCACTAAGAATGGGAGGTTTGAAACAGGCATGAAGTTGGATAAAATGTTTGGGTTCAGTGATGGTTTCTTAATGAAGGGCTTCACCACCAGATTTTTCAGTGCTGATGGTAAGAGCCTTCACTAGATGATTTCAGTCATTCCAGC
Source organism: Neoceratodus forsteri (assembly GCA_016271365.2). Taxonomy (NCBI): domain Eukaryota; kingdom Metazoa; phylum Chordata; order Ceratodontiformes; family Ceratodontidae; genus Neoceratodus; species Neoceratodus forsteri. Next base: position 1,345,818,875 of record CM057458.1, on the reverse strand, counting down.
ACCCAGGGCCTCCTTGCTGGCTACCAGAGGTCAGGCAGGCCATGGATTCAGAGCACAGTTGATAGGTTACAACCTGGATATCACCTGTGATACAGTATATCTTGAACTGAGAATGACTTAAACTCAGCCCAACAAATCAGGGTACTATTGCCCAAGCCAACCTTCCCACTGCTTTGCACTATGCCCCACTGGGAGTTTGGTACTCTAATGGAGAACACCCTATTAAGGAAGAAAGAACCAAAAACTCACACCTATCACATGAAACCTCTTTTCCTGGCTGCAGGCAGTCTGGATGCAAAAGACTGACCACAGTTAGAAAGGTTGAGCACTGTCTATTCCTCCCTGTGACAAGGATTGCTGTTTTTTTCTAGGACAGTGCCCTCTTATGAACCCCATAATGGGCAATAAGAGCCAGTCTGTCCTCCACAGAGCATGTCCTCAACCAGGAACCTTCTCTTCAGCTGTCTCAGCTCATCATTATACCATGGTGAACTGTGATGGGAGACTAATGGGCATACATGGATGGGTGTAGGGATCAGCTGTTGATGAAACAGTTAATCCATAGCCCCCCCACAGCAGCCTTCATACATCCAGCACAGGTCACCAACATGCTCAAGGCATCCAACTCCTCCAGGAACTTCCTGTAACCTACCCCCCCCCATTACAGAAGAAACTGCACTGTCTCTATCACTGAGAACTACAGTAGATCCAAAATATTTTTATTTATTTAATTAGAATTTTTGATCAGGAAAAGTGCATTGAGCAGAAGCTCATTCCCTGGTGTGACTCAGGAGAGAAATAAACACAGGGAGATCTTGGCCATGTGCACACTGTGGATTTTAAAATGTTTAAAATCCCTTTACATTAGCACAGCTTGAATCCAGACTACAAGTCCATTAAATTGTTTTAACAACAAGTACCTAGTCTTAAGGCAAATTTTAAGAAAGTTTAGATCTAGCAAGTTTCTCTCACATGTCTGGACTAGAGTGAAAAACCAAAAAGTCAAGCACTCACCAACCTCAAACAGACAAGGGCACAGGTCTCATGTTAAAAAAAAAGAATTTTAATACATTTTATAATTATGTGGCATAAAAAATGCCTTACGCATTTCGGACAGCAAACACCATCCTTTCTGAAAGGATAATTACATATAAGGGTAGGTAGCAGCAGTTTTTAGAAAATGGGTAAAACTGCTTCAGCCTTCTGATTGGCTGAGGGACTTCTCTAGCTGGGCATCTATCACACAACAGATGCCCGGCTATTAAAAGTACCAGCCCAGCCAACCACATTACCAGAATCATGCTGCCCAGCCTGCTGTGTAATTGGGTGAAACCCTCTCATTTCATTTTTAAATATTCGCCATTTTTTTCTCTTGCTTAGTGAGACTCGGTGGCACACAATGCTGTTGATTAAAACTACAACCTGTGGTAAGCGCTGCCTCTTTTCCTCATTCCCACACCCCACAAAAAAAGTTTTGTAATGCTTACATTTGTTGCTGCTTCATTTCACCTCCCTCAATCTGCAGCTCCTGATCTTTCACCTCAGCTGCTGCTCGCGGTATATCTAATGACCACATTGCCCATCCCACTCATGGTACATTTACCAATGGCATCTCACTGCATTATAAGTTAAAAACAAAATAAAAACAGACAATACTGCTGCAGAACTCAGACGGAGTGGGGGTGAAGTAAAAAAACTGTTGAGAAGAAACCATGCTGCTTCGCAACTCCACCCCCCCCCCGACCTTCCAGGTAATGGTGTCAGCTTCCGGCAACTCTAAACACAGACACAAAAGGAACCTGCAGTACTGCAACAGTCTATATCCCCTGCTTTGCAAGTATGTAAAACAAATCCATTCTCTTGTTTTAAAGGTGCTGTTTGGGGGAAGGGAGGTTACTACAATAGAATGGTTCTAAGCTCTCTGTTTCTGGGGCAGGGGCATTGAACAGGGCATTGAGTAACACACAAATGGAGGGACTACTTTACCAAGGAAAGGTTCTTTTCTGGCATTTCCTTTATTTTCACAGAGATTTCCTTACTAAAATTACCACATAAATAAAATATGCACATATGCCCATTTTCTAAGCGCAATAGTACCCTCCAGGGTGGGCGGTATGGGATATATCTGCCCTTCCAGGGGTATAAGGCCCTCTGCCTACTGCATCGGGCCTCATTATGCCCCTGGGAGGCAGGTATAGCCCAATACCACCCACCCTGTTGGGTATTATTGCTTGCATAAAGTGCACTCAAAAAAATGTCACATTCAAAAGCAGGATGCTGATTGGTTAGAACACTTCATATCAATTAATAGCTCCAACTCTGTCAGAACACCATTCCCTATGCAGTAAAGAAGATCACATTAAACTCACAACTCTACACACATCAAATACATATAGGTAATGTATAAAAAACATACATGTATGTAATATATAAAAAAGTGGAAGTAAAAGAGAAGAAGGGGAAGGGGGAAGGAGGGGGGGAGGAGCCCCTACTTTAGGTGACAAGCTAGTGCATAGCCATTTTGAAAATCACACTGGGGGGAGTAGAACTTGGCTTCACACTAATGCAAAAGGGTGCCACCCCTGTAAAAGTAAATGTGTGTCCAGTAATTAAGAAGGGTAACCATTTCATGAATGAAATTATGGGACAAATGTTTAAAATTCGCCAACTTAGTGATCATATTTTCAGTTTTATGGGGCTAGATAAAGTCTTCCCTAAACCCAGGGGAGGGAACTTTAATGATTTAATGTTGACACGAGAAGCATTTTGGATTATTAATTTGAATGCAGATAGAGAACAGGGGCTGAATTATGGGTTTGAATGAAAGCTGGTATAGATTCTGCACTAGTGGCCTTGTATTATCTTTATTTATGACCCCACTCTCTTCTCCCTCCTCCTTTCCCCTTCCCCCCACATTCCCCCGTCCTCTTCCCCCTTTCTTCTCTTTTACCCCCACTTTTTCATATATTACCTATATATATTATTGTATATATTACCTATATGTATTTGATGTGTGTAGAGTTGTGGGTTTAATGTTATCTTCTTTAGTGTATAGGGAATAATGTTCTGACAGGGTTGGAGCTATTAATTGATATGAAGTATTCTAGCCAATCAGCAGGCTACTTTTGAGTGTGACATTTTTTGAATTCACTTTCTAAACTGCTGCTACACTTACAGTATATGTAGTTAGCGTTAGAGAAAGGATGGCGTTTACTGCCTGAAATGCATCAGGTGTTTTTTATGCCACGTATTTATAGAATGTAATGAAATTCTTTTTTTTTTATATGAGACCTGTGCCCTTGTCAATTTGAGGTTGGTGAGTTCTTGACTTTTTGGTTTGTGTTTCTACAGTTTTAGTCTGGCAGCACAACCTACCTAGTGTGAGCTCCTGTTTGTTTGAATTGATTGATCTTTGGGAGTTTACATGCACAAGTTGCAGTAGGAGAAAGTTAAATTCAAGTGTAAAACCTTGCCCTAGGAGCACAGAATTGGTCTAGTTTGTAATTTTTTCATTGTGCTCTATTCATCACTAGAAGCAACTCCTAACATGAGTTTTCCAGAAGCAACTCTGGGACCGATGGGGCACTTGAATGTGTTGTTCGATGCTGCAGTCCGTAGTAATCCATTCTTTTTAGAAAATGATGAGGATGAAGCTCGTACACCTGGTGAACAATCAGTGATGGTGGCCTTCCAGGAACTGGAAAAAGTCACCCACCAATGGAGAAGGACTTTTTGGAATTATACAAATATGGAGGCATATGTAGCAGTAAAAAGAATTCCTGGGGGACTATGACTGGTTAACAATCCGGCATATGGCCAGGAAAATACATACTTTCTGAAAGCATGGGAGGAGATACCTGTGGAGGCAAGTTTTTAACTTTTCAGTTTAATCATCCAGTACAGCAAAGAGATGGAAGATAAGTTAAAACAGGAGATTAAAAAGAAAAATAAAGTTTTAAAATTTCAAAACCATTCTGATTTTGAGACACTGAATAAAAAGCTTAAGGACCCCATCCATAAACTTGATAATGGTTTGAAAGCAGATCAGATTTATTCAGGATAAGAATGACTATAAGCAAGACAGAGTCTTTAGATGGAACAGAATTTCCAAAGCATTTTAAAATGTAATAAACATGTATCTTTTGAATGCAGCAGTGCTAGCGAATCAGAGCCTGAGGAGACTGTGATGCATCATTTTCACCGAGACCAACAGGAAGAGGATCAGCCATATACACCACACAGGAGCCCAGAACATCAAGGGCTGACCAGAGAATACAATGCTCAAGCCAAAGAGGACAAGTAGGGGAAAAAGGAGGAAGAGGATGGTGCAAGGGCATTATCAAGCACCCAGGAGCTACAGAAATTGCAGAGGCAGGAGATTGTAAATTCTGCAGAAGAAACCAACCTACAGGTAATTAAGTTATCAAATTATGTACTCACTGAGGCTGAGGCACAGGTACTAAACAAAGACCTTAATTTTGCCCCTACTATATCTGCCAGCAAATTCCACACAATGGTGGAGGTTAATCTAGCTTGCAGAAATTTAAGTTTAAAATCTTTTTACCATAAAAAGAACTTTGCTACAACAACTGAGGGCAATGGTAATGACAACAAGCCAAGCCAGAATCGTTTCAGACCTGTTTTAACTTTTAATCCCCCTCCAAGCGCCACAGTAAGTGTATTTAAAAGTTTAGTGGAAGCAGATTTGGATTGCTTGTTTAGTGCCCCTCCCCCCACATCCTCTTACAACAACCTGCCCAAGGAAGAAAGACTTGCTATACATTCAACACAACAGAATGTTGACATTGAGATCAATAAAGGCAGCTGCACAGCAGTTATGAATAAGGACTATGTATTAGAAGCTAAGAGACAACTCAGTAACAGCAACTTTTATTTGAAATTACATTCTGGGATGGCTCGGTGGCCCTGAGGGTTGAGGCGCTGGACACCACCCTTCGCGCCACGCCAGCGACCCGGGTTCTGGAACAAGCTCGGGGCACTGGGGGCTGGTGGGAAGGAGAGGAATTAAGCATCTGAGGGACAGCTCTTCCTCTCTGGGGAGGGGGGTTTCCACGGCCGTCGGCAGTCAGATGCTGGAGATCCGGGATGCATGCTGTACAATGTGGCAGAGTCAGAGGCGGACGCCTGGCCAGGAGCATGTGGAGACACATGCATGCTCATGACCATTGATGTCAGTGCACACCCTCCAAGCTCAGGGGAGAAAACATGGAAAATGAGGGGCACCAGTTGTGGTGGCATGATGGCCGTCTCCAGCGAGGGACTGGTTCGGCGCCGTTGGTATGCATCTCACTGGATCCTGATTCTGAGGGGTTGAGCTAGGGGGAGAGCTCCCCTCTACCCCACCACAGGAGTAGCCACAGGACCCACATTAGGAGCCAATGAGTCCCCAGAGATGGTGGCCTGAGACCTGAGGAGGATGCCTGACGTGACAAGGGAAAGCAGACTGGTGGCTCAGGAGGTATAAAGAAAATTAGAAATTACATTCTGATCCAACTTTTGAATATAAGACTGCTGTTGATGAGCGTACAAAAGAAGATTATGAAAATGGGGAAATAAATAAAAAGGAAATGGATTTTCTACTCACAGAGTAACCCATTAGAGCTACTTCCTATTTGCTTCCAAAAATCCACAAGACACTTAATACACCTCCTGGACGTCCAATTGTAAGTGAAATAGACTCATTAACTGAAAGTGTATCACAATTTTTGGACTTCCATCTTTGTCCTTTTGTGAACACTCTGTGCTCATACAAATGATGTTTTGAGGATGTTAAAGGACTTGATCACTAATGAGAATCAATTTTTAGGGACTATGGACATTGTGTCCCTTTATTCGAATATTCCTCATGAGGTGGCTTTTGATGCAGCTGCTGTTTTCCTTAATAGTAGGGGAAGGGGGAGAAACTGGGGAATGCTTTTTTATTAAAGTTGTTGGAATTTGTTCAGAAATATAATGTGTTCCTGTTTAATAAAAATGTATTTTTACAGGTCAAGGGCACTGCCATGGGGGCTACTTTCACCCTCTCCATTGTTAATATATATATATATATATATATATATATATATATATATATATATATGGGTTTATGGGAAAATATCTATGTTCTGGATAGAAATATGAATCCTTTCTTTGACCAGGCCTGTCTATGGAAGCATTACATAGATTATTTATTTTTTGTATGGGGAGGCACTGAATCAGAGTTGACATTTTTTATAATGTACCTAGAAGGGACTAATAGTAACCTCAGGTTTACATACCAGGCCTCACAGACTGAAATATGCTTTCTTGATCTGGTCATTAAGAAAGGAGAGGACACTGGGATCATGACTGATCTCTGTAGGAAAGCCACTGATGGTAACACACTGCTGAAAGCAAGTAGCTGCCATCATTCTCATATTATGAAAACATCCCTAAGGGGCAAATGTTGCGTACTCACAGAAACTGTAGTAGTAGTAGTAGTAGTAGTAGTGTTCGTTTGCAGTCTAGTGCAGCTTCTCTAAGTAATCGTTTGTTACAGCATGGCTATATTAATAGAAAGATTAAAACTGGATATGAATTTGCAGCTGAACAGAACAGAGATTCTTTGCTTGAAGTTCAGGATGGGAATGATACTAGAAATTCACAAGACAGTAGATTTAACTTTGTTGTTACATTTTCCACACAAGCAAGTGAAACTGAAAAGATTATTAAGAAACATTGGAATGTTTTAAATAGTGACCCTGGCCTCAGAGATATAGCAGTAGTCCCACCATGTATGGTCTTTTAAAAGCCCCTACTTTAGGTGACAACTAGTGCATAGCCATTTTGAAAATCACACTGGAAGGAGTAGAACTTGGCTTCATGCTAGTGCAAAAGGGTGCCACCCCTGTAAAAGTAAATGTGTGTCCAGCAGTTAAGAAGGGTTACCATTTTATGAATGAATCTACGGGACAAATGTTTGAAATTTGCAAATTTTTTACTTGAGACACTAGGGGTTTAATCTATTTGGCAAAATGCAGCTGTGGTAAACGTTATGTTGGAGAAACAAAAAGAAGTTTGAAAGAGTGGGTTGGTGAACATGTAAGAGCAATTAAATGGAGTGATTTTACTTATGCCACTGCAGCACATGTTATAGGCATTAACAAACCTATGATCATATTTTCAGTTTTATGGGGCTAGATAAAGCCTTGCCTAAACCCAGGGGTGGGAACTTTAATGATTTACTGTTGACACGTAAAGCATTTTGACTTATTAATTTGAATGCATATAGAGAACAAAGGCTGAATTATGGGTTTGAATTAGAGCCATTTCTGAAGAAAAAGAAATAATCATGCTTTTTTATACCTATATGGGTATTTAGCCATGTTCCTGTGTTTTATATATAGATTTTTATGGAATGATTAGCTTTCTGGTATAGATTCTGCAATATGGCCTTGTATTCTCCTCATTTATAATCCCCCTCTCTCCTCTTCCTCCTTTGCCCCTCTCCCCTCCTTCCCCCTTTCTTCTCTTTTACCCCCACTTTTTTATATTATGTATATCTATTTTTTTATATATTACCTATATGTATTTGATGTGTGCAGAGTTGTGGGTTTAATGTGATCTTCTTTAATGTATAGGGAATGGTGTTCTGACAGAGTTGGAGCTATTAATTGCTATGAAGTGTTTTAACCAATCAGCGTGCTTCTTTTGAATGTGACATTTTTTGAATGCACTTTATAAACTGCTGCTACACTTATATGTAATTAGCCTTTGAGAAAGGATGATGTTTGCTGTCCGAAATGAGTCAGGCATTTTTTATGCCACATATTTAGAAAATGTAATAAAATTATTTTTTTTTTAAATGAAACCTATGCCCTGGTCAGTTTGAAGTTGGTAAGTGCTCTACTTTTTGGTTTGTGCTTCTATAGTTTTTAATCTGGCAGCACTGCCTACCTAGTGTGAGCTCCTATTTGTTTGAATAGAGTGAAAACAGTTTAAGCCCTAACAGTTAGCCTAAAACAGTGATACAGAAGCTGCAGTGTGGAAGGCAAGAACAGTTATGTGTGCTGGAATTAACGGGAGAAGTTTGCATATAAGACAGTTTAAAACCAGTGTTGATACACAAAACTCAAGAATAGTTGCTGCTTAGTGTGGACACAGAGGACAGGTTTCACTAAACTGATTTTGGAAATGTTTTTCAGAAATAGCTCTTAATGTTGATAGGGCCTAAGTGACTTGCTTAGAGTTACACAGTACACAAGTGTCAGTCAAGATATTGAAATACTGTCATGTATGCACAATATTTATGCAATGTGTGGGTATATAATAGTTCATATTTTAATCTTTCTTTGTTAGCTGATAGATTATATGTACTAATTAATGTAAACACTTTTCACTTCATATTGTATAATTGCAGAGCACCTATTGCACTTTGCTTTGTATATTGCACATGCTCATGGACATGGAGATCACCCATCCCACCTCATTTCGGCGACATAGTCAGTAAGCAGCCTATATAAAAAAGGGGATATATGCAAGTGGCACTTACGCCTTTAGGAAAGGATGTCAAGCTTATCCAAAGTCACCAGGTAATGCTAATGTTTGCGTCCTGTTATAGTATGCAGTACTAGATAAATATTGCATCTGCACTGATGCCTTCTGACACTACAGCAGCATTTTTCATTTAAGTGGAGGTGGTGAGTGCCTGCTGCTTTTCTTTTTTTATATGTATTAAGATTTATATTGTGAGCATTCATGTTCCACATGCAGCTCTTTTCTGGTTGTATACTGGGATTACATTCCATGATTTATGATAAAGGTCTCCTGTTTGGTCAGGGGATCTACAGTAGGGATGTGCCAAACCCTCAATGCTGAAACTGAGCCACTATGAACTCAGAACTTTTGAGTCTGAGGGGAGAGGTGAAAGGGCACCCCTGCAGTTGGCTCCAGACTGCAGTTTGACATGTGCAAATGGCAGTATAAGGCCCTGTACACATTACAACTGAAGATTTATACTGTTTTAAATAATGGTTTCAAAATGTTTTCAAACTCACCACAGCAGCCCGTCCACATTATTGTTCACCGAGTTCGAACTCAGTTGTAACACGGTAAACTCCCGTCTGCATCAGCAGCAAGTAACGTTTTTAAACCCGGTAATCCTCCACAATTGTAGCACAGTTATGTTGGCACTGTAATAGAGGGAAAAATTGCATGCCCATCCACACTACAAGGTAACACGCTTTCCTCTTTCAAACCATTTTTAAAAATGGACTTGAGACTAGCTTGCAGTAGGGTTTAAGCACGGTTTCTTAACACGCTTTGAAACCGTGCTTAAATGCGGACGGGAGCCGAGTTTGCACTAGTTAAAACATTTTAAGCACCTTAAAATGTTTTAACTAGCCTGATGTGTACAGGGCCTAAGAGGCAGACCACATAGCAGTTTGGTGCCATTTCATGAGTGCAGAGCTAGAGAATGGTCACATAACGAGGGAGGACTTGGGAGTGATGGCCCCTGCTAGTGCCATGTGGGTGATGTGGACCGGATAAAAGAGGATTGCAAAAAACTTGGCAAATGTTATTTTACAAAAGAAAAAAAACCTTTACATAAAAAAAGAAGAAACATATTAAAACTGTGCTGATGCCAGAGGTGACCGATGGAAAGTGAAAGTAGGAGTTGTGAGGACTCGAGGGTTAATACTGTAAATGATGTGGGAGAGAGCAGATTGTAAAAACATGTTTGAGAGAGATTGGGTTGTTACTAACAGAGAAAACAAAGATTAAAGAAGTAAAAATAAAAAGAAAGATCCTAAGAGAACAGCACAGAAGTCAAAGAGGGGGCTGAAAATAAAAGTAAAAGCTGGGACTGGGGGTGGGAGAGGGACTTGAAGGAGGGTGACAGACATCTTGAAGGAGGGGCATGTACTTATTTAATACACTAAAGACAAGAAAAATAAATATGATCAAAAAGAAGGAAATACAAGAAAAGAAGACAGAAATATAAAAAAGGTAAATAGAGAAAAGGAAGGACTTGAATCAAGTTAAGAAACTAAAAACTGGGGTTGGGGAGTTGGGCGGAAAGGGGGGAGGGTTACAAAAAGATTGTGGGTGTCTGTGTACTGGTTTAAATACAAGGAAGACAACGGAAAACAAAAAAGGAAATACATGAAAAGAAGATAGAAAAATATAAGAAAAGCTAAAGAGAGAAAGAATTAACACAAGTTAAGAAACTGAAATGGGGTTTGAGAAAGAGAGCTGAAAGGAGGGAGGATTACAAAAAAGATAGTGGTGGTGTATGTGTGTGTACTGAATTAAACAAAGAAAAACAAATTAAAAGAAAGATACAGGAAAAGAAGACAGAAAAAGGATAAAAAAGCTAACATAAGGGAGAAACTGGTGTTCGGAGAGGTAAGTTGAAAGGAGGGAGGGTAACAAATGATCATGGCATGGGAGTGTATGCTTAAGGAGGACAAACTAAGAATACAAAAAGAAGAAATTAAGAAAAAGAAAAGTTACATTTATGTCCATAAAAAGAAAAAAATATATAACAAAAGAGAAGGGAACAAAAAACTGAAGCTGGGGGATTTGAGAGGTGAGCCGAAAAGATGGAGGGTAATTGACAATTAAAAGATAGTGGGAGTGGCAATGGGGGCTGAAAGTAAAAAAAGGAGAACAAACTGAGAAATGACTACAAGACAACATGTTTAAAAAAATAACATTTTATTTTCACAACAGAAAATATTTAAAAAAATCAAAGATTGAAGTAGACTTGTGTGGCACAGAGAGATAGAGAGAGAGAGAGAGAGAGAGAGAGAGTATGGGCTCTCATAGCCTGTTTCACTACTGCTGGAGCCTGGACAACAAAAAAGGGAAGAGAGGCAGTTTTGTGAGGCTGTGCACCGTCCAGCAAAGCTGAAACCCTTGCCTAGTGTGCCATAAGCCTACTGGGCTTCCTACCCAGCTTTGTGCAAAAATCACATTCAGAAAAAAAAGATTGTATTATCCAAATCATCCTGCTCTTTAAAAAAAGTTCTCAACTTGACCATCCTGCAAAACAGAAGTCCATTGGCTAGAGTGCCATAAGCCTAACAGATGTCCAATTTGTGCTAAAATCACATTTGAAAAAAAACATATTGTGTGTTATCCAAATTATCCTGCCGTATTAAAGATAAAAAAAAAGGAAAACAAACCAAAAAAAAAAAAAGATTTATTCTGGACTTGACCATCCTGCAAAACAAAAGACCATTGTCTGGTGTACAATGACCCTACTTGGCTAGCTACCAAATTTTGGGCCTAAATCACATTTGAAAAAATATTGTGTGTTTTCCAAATCATTCTGCTGTTTAAAAACAAAGTAAAATTGATCTTCCCCTGACCTTGACCATCCTGCAAAAGTGAAGTCTCTTGGCTGGTGTGCCATGAGCCAACTGGTTTAGCTGCCCAATTTCATGCAAAAAAATCACATTTTTAAAAATATTGTGTTTTCCAAACCATCCTGATTAAGAAAAATGTTCTCAACCTGACCCTGACTAACCTGCAAAAGTAAAGTCCTTTGGCTATCATGCCATAAGCCTACTGAGCCCTATTTCATGCAAAAATCATATTAAAAAAAGACTCATTGAAGATTTGCAATGCAGTCACACTACATTGAAATTCCAATGTCAAAGGGGTGTCTAGCCACATGATCAGTCCACAAATATGACCTACACTCAACTAAGATAAAACACAAAGTCAGCACACAAGGTACTTGCTGCACAGCGGAGATGCTTTCCTGTCAACTGGCAAATCACAGAAAACAGCAAATGGAATATGGTACAAACTACTAAGCCAGTCACAGTATGGAAATGCTTGACCCCTATGCTTCACCACAAGGCTTCATCAGGTGTGGGGAAACAAAACAGAAGGGAGCTTGCTATAGCCCTTGTGATGAAGTCATAAGATTGACAGCAAATTAAAGTACAATTTGAAAACTGTAAAAATAACAGTGACTAGTGCGTATATAATAGCTCAAAATATAACATTATATCAAAAAATATTTTGAGAATGCATGCAAAAAAGATGCAAAATTCAGGCAAAACATCACAGCAAAACTAAATCATTTGCATAATATGCCTTAAATGCTTCCCTCATTAGTATCTTACTGTAACAGAAAGAAAGACCTCACCCTTCTCACGTCATGATCCTGATCACTCGGATGATTTACTTCCAAGAATTTCTGGGGATAGAGGCACTGTAATATCCAGGCCCATAGTGATACTTATAGATAGAGAGAAATCACATGAATTAATTTAAATTTGCCTTTTTATTGCATAGATAAGAGAGGAAAATAAAACAGAATCAAAAATGAAATAGTAAACAAAATGCAGACAATATAGTGACTCAAATCAAATGACTGAATTGCTAGAGCAGATAATCCAGGAGAAATAAGAAAAATACAGTAAATATGTATAATGGCATCACAAACATCACAACCAAACATCAGAATGAAATATCAAGTTACTCAACACAGATCTGATACATAGATACATAGATACATAGACAGTGTCGGCAGATAAGGGCCTATGGCCCACCCAGTCTGCCCATTTGAGCTTGTAAGTTCAGTTTGTTTTCCTAGAAGTCAGTTGACCCTTACCCCTGACCTTCAGAATTCCTTTATGTCTATCCCATGCATTCTTAAATCCCGTGATTGTTTCAGCCCCCACCACTTCCTCTGGCAGGGTGTTCCACTTGTCCACCACCCGTTCTGTGAAGAAATTCTTTCTCATGTTTCCTCTGAATCGCCCTCCCTCCAACTTCATCCCATGCCCTCTAGTCCTGGAACGCCTTTTTCGCTTAAAATAGTGTTTTCCTGCACCCTGTTCCTCCCTGTAAGATACTTGTATGTCTCTATCATATCCCCTCTCTCCCTCCTCTCCTCCAGGGAGTACATGTTCAGTTCCTTCAACCTGTCTTCATAGGACTTGTGATGCAATCCATGCGCCATCTTTGTTGCCCTCCTCTGAACCTTCTCTACCCTGTCTATGTCCTTACGTAGGTATGGTCTCCAGAACTGTACACTGTACTCCAGGTGGGGCCTCACTAGTGTCTTGTATAGCGGAATTATGACCTCCCTTTTCCTGCTGGTGATGCCCTGCCTATATATCCCAGCATCCTATTTGCTTTACCTGCTGCCTTGTCACACTGTTTCCTACCTTGAGGTCATCAGAGATGACAACCCCAAGATCCCTTTCCTGCTTGGTGCATGCTATATCCTCACCCCCCAACTGACATATTGTGCCAGGGTTTTTGTGCCCCATATGCATTATCTTGCACTTCTTTGCATTGAATTTCAACTGCCAAACCCCTGACCATTCTTCAAGTTTCTGCAGGTCGGGAGTCACATGATGCAGTGTGACTGAAAGCAGTTCTCTCCTGGGCTCCCGTCCTCCACCTACTAAAATAGCTATTTTCTACTGGAATATCGCTATCAAATCATTCTACAGCAACCCTAAAGGCTTTCTGACTATCTCCAGTCTCTTTTTGCTGATTTTTAGGGCACTTAAAAGTTCTTACAGCGATCAGCAGTGATGGAGGCTGACATGAAGACAGCCAGTGCGAAACACACTCCTCCAACAACTCCTGAAAAAGCACCTAAAAAGGCTAGGAATGCTAACCTAGCTCACCCTTCAAAACAAACAACTCCTGCCACTCCAAGTGCCTTACTAACTGAAGATCGTTTTCTCCAAGAAATGGTACCTTTCAGAGAGACTCTGCAGGAGATATCAAATGAGATTAAGTCCATCAGAAGCAACTTTTCAGACTTGTCAAGGAAAGTGGGGGACTTGGAAACCAATGTTACTTCACTGGACCGCTGGAGAAACAAAACAGATCCAGAGATCATTAAATTAAAACAGCAGATACAGAAACTACAGGCCAAAACAGAGGCGCTAGAGGGAAGGAGCAGGAGGAATAATGTCCTCATTCTGGGGCTACCAGAATCCGAAGAAGGGAACGACACTATCAGGTTTGTTCAACAATTCCTAAACAAAGTGGTTGGCCCTTCTCCAATAAACCAGTGCTATCACATCGTGAGAGCTCATAGATCGTTGAAGCCTAAACGTCCATCGAGCTCTCCCCCCAGACCACTCATCATTAAATTTCTAAGTTACATCGAACTCCAACATGTATTAACCAAAATCAAAGAACTGGACTCTGTGCAGTGGAACCATGTAAAATTAAGAATTACACAAGATTTACCGTATGAAGTCAGAAAGAAGACAGCAGCATATCATCCAATTGTTAAAAAATTAATTGCAGCTCATAAAAGATTCAAGATGATTTACCCAGCGAAACTCTTGGTCTCCCTGGACGGTAACTGGCAAGCCTATGAAGATCCAGACCACGCTTTAGCAGATTTGTCGAAGAAGCTCCCAAATTTATTCTAAGGGGACTGAAATGCTTGTCTGGACTTTTGGGTGTTCGGTGTTCTTATTAATTTTTTAATCTGGGTTTTGGTCTTAAATGTTCCCTTGCGCTCCCTTCTTCTAGTTGCTACGAGGTTATTTCCTTGTCGTGGCTTACCTGGGCCTTGATGGGTACTGTCCGATCTGGGGCAGCGGGTACGTAGAGGCCGGGATAGGCCACGAGGCCTGTGAAGCCAGCTAGGCCCGAGATTTAGAAGCTCCATGCTTGCTTGCCTCATCTATGAGGCCAGAACGTGAGTGAGGGTTCAAGTTTACGGAGGGTCTGATTAGCGTTTGGACTGTTTCGGTCCGTCCCGGATACTTCCGACCTGCGCTTCCTCTATGGAGCTTTCCGGTAGTTAGCGCCCAGGCCTCATATGGGATCATGCTCTGACCAGCCTTCCTTAGGGGTCTTACTGCAGGTAATGGCCCCACTTTGACTGTTCGTTTGTTTGTTCGTTCCAATTTACTGCTTGTTCTACTTTTCGATTACCTTTTGAAAATAAATAGCTGGGAATGGTAGGTTTTTTTACTCTGTCGGGCTATATTGCCATTACTTTGGAGATGTTTCTGTAATTCTCATGAAGCTGATTACTCAGATTATTGTGGGGGGGGCCGGGAGGCGGAGACAAGCTTTTGGAACTTGCCTCATGACTGTGGATGGGGGATTTGGATACCATGGTCATTTTATATTGTCAGACTTAGTTGCTCCAGTAATGAGCTCAATGGCCCTGGTAAACGGTCTCTTAGTTTGGTCCACAACCATGTCACTAAGGAACCAAAGGACCTATCATGGTATCGGGGGGGGGAACCTGAAACAAAATGTTGAATCCCTGGCTTTGCAGCCCTACTCGCCATGGGGGTGGTTTGTATATAGTTTTTGGGCTTGGGGGTAGGGACGGGTGGGATAGGGATTGGGAGGGTAAACCCCGCGTTTCCCGCGTTGTTTGTACTTTGGCCAATGACCTTTCTGATATTTTGTTTAATCGTCTTATGTTGCACTCTATCTCGTCCTGAAGCTGTTTTTCTCCTGCAGCAAAAGAATTTTTGGATGGTCAAAACTGCTTATTCTGGAGGGAGGGGGGAAGATGTCGCTGCCAAGCAGCCTTCTAGACAGTACCAGGGAGGTATCTTGATTACGAATATTCTAATTACTGTTATCAATGGCATTAAACCACGTTAAGCTTGCTACCTGGAATGTTAGGGGGTTGAGGGAAGTATCCAAGAGGGGTCAGGTTCTTTTAAACTGCTCCTTAGCAGGGGTGGATATTCTTTTCCTACAGGAGACTCATGTTATGGTAACAGAAGTCAATTTACTACGGTCTAAAGGCTTCTCACAGGTCTTTGCGTCAGGTCAGGCTACTAATAGCAAAGGGGTTGCTATTTTGATTAGGCATAGTGTACCCTTTATGATGAAGAAACATATTCAGGACACAGATGGCAGATATGTATTTGTTCATGGAATGCTTTACAACACTGAGGTTGTTCTAGGCTCCATATATGGTCCTGTTGGAGGCAATTCTGACTTTTTGATGGGTCTAGCTGACTTACTGAGTGCCCTTTTACCATCTAACTTCATTTTGGGTGGGGACTGGAACATTGCGCCTTCACAATCACTAGATAGAACTGTTAGAAGCACTAAAACCCCGTCACCTGCCCAGTTAGCACTAGCTGATTTGTGTTCTTTGCTGGGTTTGGAAGATCCCAGGAGACTTCTGAATCCTTCAACTAAGAGTTACACCTTTTACTCTCCAACCCACAACTCCTGGTCAAGGATAGACTACATTTTAGTGAGCACCAACCTTTTAGCTAATATTTCTTCTACCGGTATTGAGCCCATTGTTATCTCGGACCATGCTATGACATGGGTCAAACTTGCTCCGGGACCTCCTGGACAATGAGACACCTCCTGGAAGCTCAATAATCAGATTTTAAAAGACGAACAGATCACTTCACTCTTCAAAGCTCTGATCTCCTCCTTTCTGGAAATTAATCAAAACTCGGTTTCTAGATACGACCTAGTTTGGTGCTCACTGAAATGTTTCCTTTAGGGTGAATTCATAAAAGAATCATCCAGACGGAAAAAATGAGAGTGGAAAAATTAACTCCTTAGCTAATCAGATTAAGGTAGCTGAGGAGAAACTACTTCTAACTCTCAAGGTGTTTTGGAGAATTTATATAGGCTCAGGGCAGTCAGAGGATCTAATCCGGGAGAAAACAGAATATATCATTTTGAAATCCAAAGCGAAATACCTTGATCAGGGAGAAAAGACAGGTAGATTATTAGCTCTTAAACTTAGAGAAGTGGAGAGTTCAAGATTGATCCTGAGCATTAGAGCTAGAGATGGATCCATTAAAACAAACCCAGAGATATTGCGAAATCTTTGAAGCCTTCTACAGGGACCTTTATGGGACAAAAACTCCTTCATCGTTACTTTCAGAAATAACAGATTTTCTCGAATACCCTCTCCCCAAACTTCACACTGTTCACTGTGAAGTCTTATCAGCTCCCATCACTCTAGAGGAGGTTGTAGATGCTATTCATGGTCTCACCCTGGACAAGGCTCCTGGCCCAGACAGGTTCTCTCCAAATTTTTACAAATCCTTCTGTAGTGAGCTAGCCCCCGCTTTATTAAAACTGTTTAATTATATTCTCACTTCTGACCTTTAGACCCTTCTTTGTTAGAAGCAACTATAATCTTAATACCTAAATTAAATAAGGTGGCCTTAGACCCAGCCAACTATAGGCCAATTTCTCTGCTAAATTACGTATCAAAATTCTGACCAAATCCTCTCATTGCGATTAAACAAGTTTGGCAATCACTTTAAGCGTGAACAGGTAGGCTTTGTACAGGGAGATCAGAATCTGACCACCACGAGGACTCTTACGCACATTTTTCACTCCGCGCAGGATTCCCAACTTCCTATGGCTCTTGTAGCCTTAGACACCGAAAAAGCCTTCGATCGTGTCAGTTGGAAATTTTTGTGGGCTACCTTAGACAGGATGGGCTTTCCAGCACAATTTATTCAGTGGGTCAAGGCGATCTATAGCTCCCCCTCAGCAAAAGTCTATTGCAATGGGGTGTTTTCTTCCAGATTTCCCCTATACTCGGGCACTCGTCAAGGTTGCCCATTATCACCGTATTTATTCAATCTCTATTTGGAACCCCTAATGGTGCGCATCAAATCTTCACCTGATATCACGGGATGTCTATTGCCCAACAAATCGTAATTATATTGGTATTTACGGATGACATCCTGTTGCACCTCACTAACTCCGTGTAGATCTATCCAAGGGGTTTTAAAGATTGTCACGCAATTTGGTGAAGTGTCAAATTACAGATTGAACTTGACTAAATCTGAAGTTTTCCCGGCCAAGCTACTTGTTCTCCATTGCGTTATCCATTTCTCGAATGAAATGGGCTCCCACCACCTTAAATACCTAGGTATCTATTTAGCCTGTGATACAAACATGACTAAGAAACTTAATCTGGAAGATCTGATGGATAGGATTCAGAGCGACCTTAACAGATGGACGGCCTCCCTTATCTATAGGTGGAGAATTAACATAATTAAAGGAATATACTTCGTGTATCTTTACCCTTTGAGCCTTTTAAACATATGGCTACCTAAATCCTTCTTTCAAAGGGTCCACTCATCCTTAACTAAATTCATTTGGAAAGGCAAACAACCAGGAGATCTTTTTCAAACTGTGTGTGCCTAAAGCAAATGGGGCCTTCGCTCACCCAATTTCAAACTCTATTATCGGCCAGTCACCCTAGCAAAAATGGGCAAATGGCTCTGTCCTCCCAATGATCACTATTTGCCCAAATGGCTGCAGCTCGAGATTGGACTTTTGAGAGATCACAATATAGATCCTCAATCCATTTTTTTGTAACCTCTCAGCTCTACCAGCCGAATAGGCGACTCCGTGATAGGACCTCAGTTAAGGTTTTCAACCAATACTGTACTTGGCAGAATTCATAATTTAGGACCCAGCCAACTGTTGATCCTCAATCCCAACATTAGGCTTGGACCCCAATGGTTGCTCCATCTTGGTTGCCGCAAATCCATTGACTGTACTGTGGAAAACTTTTATATTCAAGACTCACTTGGTTCCTCTAGGGACCTGATGACCAAATTTAACATCCCTTTCACAGTACATTTTAAGGTATATCAACTGAGACACCTCATAGCCAAGGTTTTCGGTTTGGTGAAGACTACTCAGCATTCAACCCTTTCTGGATCTGCTTAAGACCCATGTAACTAAGCCCCATAGCATAGCCAAGCTACTACACAGCTTCCTCAGCAAAGCCCTGAAGCCTTAACTGGCTCCAAGGTGTGGGAACCATTGACTGCTGAATCTCCTATATCCTGGAGTCAGGTGTGGACAGATCTACACAGATTTCTCTCTCTGGATAGGAATAGGCTTACGCAATTTTACATAATTAACAACATGTACTATACTCCGGTGAAGCTAGTTAAATTCGGGAAGTCTAGCTCTGCTAAATGTACTAGATGTGGTGAGGATCAGGGCAACATTTTGCATGTATTCTGGGCCTGTGAGAAAGTTGCCCCCTTGTGGAGGTACATTTGTAGTAGTATGGATCCACTGTTGGGTTTAAAGATTTATCTGCACCGAAATTTGTATACTAGGAATTTACTCAGTATTAAGATTAATGAAAGAAATACCACATGGCTCTAATCTCAATGGCTGTTAAAAGATTAGTACTCAGTCACTGGTTAGATCAATCCGAAATCTCATACCAGGAATGGGTGGCGGACATGTCTCAAGGTTTCAAAATTGAAAATTGATTGCCAGCTCCAGGCATGCCATGTCAACATTCCACAAGAAGTGGGCAAATTGTATGCCTTGTACCTTCACTAGGATCCTTCTTGGGGTCCCTTGTAATCCCTCTCCCTCCTAATTATTATTACTTTTATCACTTTTTCTTATTTCTACTTTAAGTTAAAATTTGTTTAGATTCGACTCAGATAACTTTCTTCATCTTTCTCTTCTTTATCCCTGGGCATTAGTTGTTTTTACTCAGGGATATTTGCTACTGGTGGCGACATCTTCCTGTGGGAGGGGTGGGAGTTGGTGTGAGCCTCTTGTTTTGTTTGTATTCTTTGATGTGTTTTTTTTTTATTGTTTTTTCTGGCCTACTATGTTAATTGTTACTGGATGTATTTTGATCCTTGTTCATTTTCTTGTTTGTTAAAACAAATAAAGTGTGAATTTCAAAAAAAAGTTTCTGCAGGTCGCTTCTCATTCTGTCTACACCCTCTGGTGTGTCTACTCTGCTACAGAGCTTTGTGTCATCAGCGAACAGTGAAATTCTGCCTTCTAGGTCCTGCGCAATGTCACTGATGAAGATGTTGAATAGGACCGGTCCCAGCACTGATCCCTGTGGTACCCCACTGGTCACTCTTCCCTCTGTGGAGTGACAGCCATTTACCATCACCCTCTGTGTCCTGCCACCCAGCCAGTTACCTACCCGCCACACTACTGTCCTGCCACGCCCATATTCCCCAGTTTGTGTAATAGTCTCTATGTGGCACAGTGTCAAAGGCCTTGCTGAAGTCCAGATAGGCCATGTCCACTGCCCTCCCTGATCCACCTCCCTAGTCACCCAGTCAAAAATTCAATGAGGTTGGTCTGACATGACCTCCCCTGGTGAAACCATGCTGCCTTGGGTCCTGTAGTCCATTGACAACTAGATGTTCCACCAATCTCTTCTTCAGTAGTGCTTCCATGATCTTCCCACTACCGAGGTGAGGCTGACTGGTCTGTAGTTCCCTGCTTCCCTCTTTGTTCCACTTTTGTATAAAGGACTACATCTGCTGTCCTCCAGTCTTTGGGTACCTCCCTGTTTCAGTGATCGGCTAAACAGGATAGCCAGAGGTTCAGCCACCACCTCTCTTAGTTCTTAAGGACCCTGGGGTGCATCCCATCTGGCCCCATTGCTTTATCAACTCTTATTACTTCCAGTTCCTTCAGGACCCTTTCTCTTAAAGGGACCTGTGTCCATTTCTGCACCATTCTCACCCTTGTACTCCCTTCAGACCCATTACCTTCCTCTTCCTCAGTAAAGACTGGAGCAGAAATACCTGTTCAATATGTCAGCTTTACTGTTGTCATCCTCCACGCCGCCCCATCCTCCCCTTCAGTCTCACTATCCCTCCCTTTGTCTTTCTTTTTCACTTATGTACCTGTAAAAGGTTTTGTCCCCTACCCACTGATTTTGCAATGTGTTCTTCTGTCTGAGCTTTGGCTTCCCTTACTGACCTCCCTGCCTCCCTTTGCTTCTCCTGGTACTTCTCCCTATCCCCTTCTGCCTGTGTCTTTTTGTATTGCCTGAATGCAATCTTTTTGGCTTTCACTTTCTTTGCTACCTCTTTGGAAAACCATAATGGTCTCCTCTTTCTTTTCCTCTTGCTAACCTGCTTAATGCATAATTCTGTTGTTCTTGTAATCCCATTTTAAATACTGCCCACTTTTCCTCAACCCCAGATTCCTGTCCCATTCCCTTAATGCCTCTTTCAGTATCTCCCCATTTTCCAAAGTCTGCCCCTAAATTCAGGATACGTGATTTTGTGTGGTTTGTTCTGCTTTTTCTGTGATTTCAAACCACAATGACTGGTGGTCACTGTTTCCCAGGTGCTCCCCACTGTTACCCCATCACACTGTCCTGTTTGTGAGCATAAGGTCCAGTATTGCCTTCTGCCGAGTTGGTTCCATGACCAGTTGCTTGAGGAAGGCACCTGAAGGAGTCCAGGATAAATCTGCTCTAGTTGATGCTGCTGCTGGGATGCTCCAGTCCACGTCTGGAATATTGAAGTCTCCAACCAGTACTACCTCACCCTTGTCTGCCATCCTTGGATGGCTAGCATCAGCTCCCTATCTGTTTCTTCCTCCTGGGCTGGTGGTCCATAGACCACACTCAGTGGGATGGCTGTCCCCATTTTCCTTTCCAGCTTAACCCACAGTATCTGTCCCCCATTTTGTTCCTCCTGGATCTCTGTGGCCCTTATGTCATTTTTCACATACAGTGCCACTCCTCCTCCCTTCCTGCCTGCTCTGTCTCTTCTGAATATGTTGTAACCACGTATGGCCATCTCCCAGTCATGGTTATCATTACACCAGGTTTCAGTAATGGCCACAATGTCCAGGTCTGACTGTACCATGACAGCCTCCAGATCTTCCATCTTGTTGCTAAGGCTCCTGGCATTTGCACACATGGCTTTCCATGATTTGACCTCCCTAGACTGTTTCACTGTTCTACTCCAGCCCCTTCCTTGGTTGTCATTTATCCCTGGTTCTCCTTGCTGTCTGCCGTTCTGCTGAATTTTGCCCCTTTTCTTCTTATCCACCTCTTGGGCACTAATCTCCATCTTTTGCACACTGCTTTGTAGAGCTAGCCACTCCTCTGGTTCACTGGTTCCACTGCTAGCTGTGGGGGTTGAGCAAGTAGGTACCATCCTTGCTGGCCTGCCGCCCCCCCTTTGCTAGTTTAAATGCTTGTCAATGTAGCATTTAAATTTATCATTGAGTGCTTGGATTCCCCTCCAGGTTGGATGCAGGCTGTCAGGATTGTACAAACCTCCATCCCTCCAGGTGGGTCCCCAGTCACCAATGAATCCAAACTCTTCCTCACAGCACCAGTTCTTCAACCATGAGTTAAAGTTCCTAGTGCATGCACTCCTATGCTCTCCCTTGCCTCTCACAGGTAGTACTTCTGAGAAAGTGACAGAAGTAGCTACTTGCTTGAGACCCCTCCCCAGTTTCCTAAACTCTTCCTGAACTTCCTTTGGCTCCCCATTTGCCATGTCATTAGTACCTAGGTGGATAATGACATCCAGCTCACCCTCCCATCTTGCCTTCCCAGTGATCCCCAGGATCTTCCTTCCATCCCTCCATGCCATGGCACCTGGTAGGCACCTCACCTCCCTGTCCTCCCCCTCCTGTGTTCCTAGCTGGATCCCTCTTATGATGGAGTCCCCCACCAGGGTTTGCTTCCTCCTCCTCTGGGGTCCACTGCTTTCCCTGCTGAGGTCACCTCCTTGGCTAACCTCCACATCCTTTCCTTCCACTTCTCTGGGTACCTCTATTTGATTGTCCTCATTTGCCAGTGTGGCATATGAGTTCTTGAGTGGACTAGGATCTGGGATGTGCCTCTGCCTGACTGCTCTAACCCTCCCTGAGCCCACTGTCACCCAAGTGCTCCTCATTCTCGGCATCCTTTGAGGCAGTTGCATTGGACTGGGTGGTCCCTGGATAGGGGTGAAGGTACTCCTGACCCAGTTTACTTCCGCTCTGAGTCTGGCTACCTCATCCCACAGTCCAGAGAGATGCATGCAGATAGGGCAGTACCTCAGTGTCCAGAAGGTCTGCCTGAATATGGCTGCCCCACAGCCACTGCATTGCACCACTCCCCACATTATACTGCAATTCCACTACTTGTCTGCTACTGAAGCTCTCCTAGTTCCATTTTTATTAATTTACTGTACTAAAAATCCTGCCACTGATTCTCAGATAATTTTTTTAAAGAAAAAGAAACCAATAAATAAATAAATGAGTCAAAACACTTGTCGTGCTGAGGGTGGGCTTCTTCCCCCTTATGTCCCTCCTACTTCACACCCCTTACTATACCCTGTGTTTAGCTCCTGTCAATCAGATTTAACAGGTCATATAATTAAGAGTTGGGGAAGGGGAGGGGGAAAATTTGCAGCAATTAAAGACAGCACAGAATTACACCACCACTATGTTTTAAATTTTCAACAGCCCAAAAACAATTATAAGTAAAGACAACAAAGAAAGTATAGTGTCACTAAAAGCCCACAATCTAAGTTTAAAAGAAAAATAGCAATTACCAGTTACTCTAAAGCACTGAATTGAATATGTTTCCTTCCGTCCCCTTCTGGCTTGATACATGTCAACCAGTTAAAACTGACTGATGTGGAGGGGTGCAGACTGGTTAGAATGTATCTGTTTGATTACTAGACATATTTAATCATCACTCAAGAAAGAGTGAGGTCCCAATTAGAGAAGCGTGAATTTGGCTTACTTCACTTCACAGAGAAATTTGTAAATTCACCCAAATTCACAAATTCAATCTGTCCTGTGAATTTTCATTTCACAGTATTGGGCTTCCTTCACAAATGGCAGAGCTGATAACTTCATCAGCAAATTGGGGTCATAGGTGAAGTTTGCAGTATACCATGAGATTGTCAGTCAGATGGTACTGAAATGAGCTGTATGCCATGTGGCAGGCTGTCTTCAGTGCAGTCTAATGAAGAGAGAACTGGAGTCATGTCTGTCGCTGATTTTTTACAGTGCTTTGAACCAGCAGTATTTAGAACCAAATTGCTCCTAAAATTATCTAGAATGCCTTGTGCAGCTAGCTTTCCATTTTATTATTGTAGTTGTTCAGACTTATTTAGGATAAAAGTTGTTTTGTTTTGAGAACTATAACCACACCCTAGCATGCCCAAATACCTCAAGCACAATTACAGATTCTACAAAGAAGTTTGGGTGATGCTTCTGTGCTTATGCTTATCAGGAGACATAGAATCTAACCCTGGTCCCCATTGGAATGCCAGGTCCACGGATGACTCCTCATGGTTCTCCACTAAGGGCATGAAAATTGCCCACATGAATATCAGAAGTTTACCAGCAAACTTTCCTGAACTTGAAGCCTGGATAGCCCTCTACTGTTTGGACATACTTGGACTAACTGAAACATGGCTCAGGCCAGAGATGCCTGATTCCATGTACAAAATACCTGGCTACAACTTGTCCTGATCCGATCTCCTCACCAAACAAAAGGGTGGAGGAGTTGCCCTTTATTATAAATAGCATCTCATTGTCTCTGTACTCCAGTCTTGGATAACAAATCACTGTGAAGCTCTGCACAAGGTTCTACAACTAGGGGGTGATAAAAGGCTAAATCTGATCTGTGCCTACAATTCTCCAAAGGGGGCTCTCCCTGGCTTAAATGGGCTCTTGGATTATCTGGCCACTCTAAAGGGTAGATCTGAAGTCATACTAATGGGAGACTTCAACCTAGGCCTATCAGGGTGTCACGCCAGTATATATACTGAAGCGCTCGCCCGACTTAACCTCGCTCAACTTATCTCTAGTCCTTTACGCATCTCTTCCAACTCAGAGCGCAAATCTCTTCTGGACTGCATGGCTACAAATAGAGCAAATAAAATTATTGCTGCAGGGACCTTTTCAGATTCTATTAGTGATCACCTGCCTACTTTCTGTATCTGGAATGGCCACTGCCTTAACCCCCCCCCACCCAAGAATCATTCAATTTCAGGATTTTGCCAAACTAAACCGAACTGCACTTCTCGAGGATATTAATAATATAGACTGGTATCCCATCTATCACACTGATGATGTAAACACTGCACTTGAATACCTGATGTCTCAGCTTCTTGCCCTTCAGGATCTGCACATCCCTCTGAAAAAAGGTGTCTCAGAGGCTCCACTAATAAATGGCTAAAAAAAGACCTCCCTCAAGCCATGATAAAAAGAGACAAGGCCTGGACCTTGGCAAAGAAGTCCCAACAATCAGAAGACTGGGTTAACTATAGACAACTGAGAAATGCCTGCAAAAAATATATTCAGAAGGCTAAAAGGAGCTACTGCCTTAAGCTTCTCCAATCTTCAACGGGTGTTACCAGGGTTTTTTGAAACCACATCAAAAATTTCATTGGCCAAAGGCCCAAGACGGCCATTACCGTCTTGACACTGAATGACGCAAACTGTAATAAGTTACCTACTATTGCTAATGCTCTTAATGCACAATTCTTGGATCTCTCTGAATACACTGAGAAATTCATCCAATCTCTTTCACCTCCTCCTGAGGTGCAACTTTCGCGTGAAACCCCTTTTTGTCTCACGTTAGTCTCCTCCACTGAAGTGCTGCATCTCCTCAAATCAGTATCCACCTATGGATCTGCTGGCCCAGATGGGCTACTGCCAAGCTTCTTGAAGCAGGCAGCCCTTGCCCTTGCTGTTCCTATTGCAAGAATCTTTAATCTTTCCATAATAACCCAAATGGTACCAACATTGTGGAAAACCGCTCGCGTTGTCCCTGTTCACAAAAAAGGGGATACCAAAAATATGTCAAACTATAGACCGATTGTCATTCTGTCTACCCTAAATAAACTTCTCGAGAAGGCCATCGCTACTCAGGTCACAAATTACCTGCACCTTCACAACCTTATATCCCCTACCCAGCACGGATTCTGAACAGGACACAGCACCACAACTGCTCTACTTCAGCTGACAAATGCAGTCCTTACAGCGATGGATTAGAGCCTGCTCACTGGGGCCATATTTATCAATCTCACAAAGGCATTTGACCTTGTGAATCACTCTCTGCTACTTTCCAAACTGTCCCGCCTTGGCTTTGACCTGTCAACCATCTCCTAGTTTGATAGCTACTTCTCAGGGAGGTTGCAAATTGTCCACATTGAATCCGTCATCTCAAATCTTTCCCCTACCTCTGTTGGAGTCCCCCCAAGGATCTATTCTTGAACCACTACTTTTCTCCCTTTTCATTAACAACTTGACCTCCCTTCTCTGCTCCTCCTCGTTGATCCTTTATGCTAATGCCATGGTGCTTCTCTCCAGTGGTAAAGATCCCTTATCAGTAAGAGCACATCTTCAAGCAGACTTCAACTGCTTGCAGGAGTGGTTACTACAGAACATGCTCCTAATGAATGCTAAGAAAACCATAACTATGCTTTTTGGCCCCCCCTCAAGAATCAGATCTCTTACTCCAGACTTATTAATACAGTCTCTAGATGACTCCCCTCTTGAATTCGTTACCTCCTTCAGGTATCTAGGAATCACTCTCGACCCATCTCTTGACTTTAACCTCCACACTGCAGCTACATGTAAGACAGTTTACTCAAAACTTGGTCTTGCCTTTAAAATGAGGTCTTCCCTCAATGATGTTGCCCGGCATGCTATTGCACAAGGATTTCTCCTCCCTGCTCTGACATACTGCTTTCAGTTTTACCTTAAAGATAGCAAAGGAGCGCTCCAGAAATGGAGCACCTGCTATAACAGTATATGCAGATTTGCTCTCTCCGCTCACAGACTTACCCATCATTGCCTGCTCTACTTGAAACTAAATTGGCTCTCCCCAGACTTGCTTAGACACTATTCTGCAGGCTATACAATTGATAATATGATCAGAATGAGGTCCCCTAAATACCTTGCCGAACTATTAACTCAGCCCTCCCAAGCATACCTCCTCAGGGCATCTGCTCAAACCCAACTTGAAATTCCCAGATATCTCACAAAAAAGGAGAATGATCCTTTGCCATATCTGCCCCCCGCTCCTGGAACTCCATTCCCTCCCACATCAAACTCTCCAAATCCCACAAGGCCTTTAAACTGGGTCTTCGGGCACACCTATTAGAATCCGACTGCTGCTCTTGTGCTGTAACTTGAGCCTCTCTCCTAACATTTTCTCCCCCCATGGCACTTACTGATTTCCTGCTAGTCTTCAAAATCTGAAAGTTTCCCACATCCAGCAGAAATCCTATTGTTATAATGCTACTTCATTTAAGTTTTGTTTGCTGTTTGTCATTTCAATTTAGTCATTGATGTATCATCAGATGAAAATAATTAATATAATGTTATCTGTTTCTCTTTGTCATCACTGATAATGACTGTACCTGGCTGTATACTGTTCAAATGTATGTTCCCACCTCATGCTGTGTCATGAAATACTCTTTAGTGTTGACTCTGGTCTCCCCTGTCTGTACTCTCCTGGGTCGTGCCTGAATATAGGCAACATTGTTGTCTGGTGTACTTACCCAGTAAACAAAAAACAAATAAATAAATAAATAAAACAGTGCTCTGTGTGTGGGGGTGGGGAAGGGAGTGGCTGTTTTAGCTGGCAAGCAAGGCAGCCCAGTGAGCACTAGTCATATCTGTTTTCCTCAGTCTTTGTTCTTAATTTTTTTCAGTGGTCTGTGATTTGCTATTTGATTTCTGTAGTACAGTTTTGTGTTTAAGTGAATTATTTTTGTCAGTCTGTTGTTCCTAGCTTGATTGATTGCAGTTCTTTTGTTTAGTTATTGAAGTGACTTTTTATCTTTAATACAGAAACTTGTTTAGAATTACCTGTCTGGCATGTCTTAATTCCTGTCATTTAAAAAAAAAAAATCTTATTTTTGAGATGTTTTTACTGTCAGTACTGTTAGCTCAGTAAACTGTTCTGCTGTGATTAATATCACATGGTTTTATGTGTTGATAGTGAGTTTTTTACAAGGCCAACCACAAAGACTGAACAAAATATTGCCCTACATCAAAAGGGTGACCAGAATAATACTGACCACTGAAATAACGACTGTCGCTTACATTCTTAATGCCTGCAACAAAGCCCCCCACACCCTCCAATTTAATGATAATCAACTCCAAGGGGGGTGGATATAGGGGAAAGCAGGAAACCCAAAAACAATTCTACCCCAGCCAGATGCGAACCTGAATCCACCAGCTCCAGTGGCGGTGACTCAAGCCACTATGCCAAACAGCCAGCTTGGCAGCACTTGGCCAAACACAGCCCCATAGCCTGCTACAGTGAGTGTAGCTCACTGCTACACTTGCTATACATGACTCCTTGCTACATTTTGCAACTCGCTGTTCCTACATGCTGTCAAATTGAATCACTCAAACTGAGTGACTCAATTTAACTCACCCACATGACATGCCACCAGATCACACTGCTCTGGCAAGGTTTTGTATCGCCTTTGCTGCTGCTGGTATTTAGTTTTATTGCAGTGTTTAAACATCTAAATATCAAAATGAGTTGCCCGGAATGTGGCCAAGAAAAGCATAGGTTTTGTGGGTTAAAAAGGATGTTGTACCTAAAAAAAAACTATAACAGCAGCCACTGGTAAGGCAGTAGCACTACTGCTTGTGACACCAGTGACTCGGGTTCAGAAATGAGACCAGATTGTCACAAGGCCAGCCTTGGGGAGGAGGCTTGAGTGTCTGAGGGACTGCTCATCTCCTCCGGGAGGGGTTCACCAACCCGGTACTTGCCTGGCCTGTCGGTGACCAGAGGTACAGCATGCCCAAGTCTGAACTTGGAGGAAGGCATGACAGACACATTCATAGGCCTTGGTGTCAGTGCACGTCACACCTCCAGGAGGCATACATAATAAAATAATTGTCCCCGACATGACACTGACGAGAAGACCTGACTAATGGCCCTCACCTACCAGTGCTGTGATCCACCAAACAGGACCACAATGAGATATAAGGTATAGTACGGGGATCTAAGAGTGGGTCCTCCATCACATCCCCCGCCTGGTGGGTCCTCGGAGGGTCACGGTGTCAGGTAAGGGTGTCTGGTAACACTGCTGGTGTAGAAAGGACATAAACAGCAATTACAAAAAAAAATGCCTGTAACAGCTTTATCAGGGGCTTGTAGTACTACTACTAGAAAAGGAGTAATTGGCAGAAGTTGCAATGACATTAGTGTGGCTAAATTTTTCTCTGCCACATCTGAGGCATCAGTGCTGGTAATCGTTACCAGATGGAACTCAACACTGTACATGATCGAGCACTTATACAAGCAGTACAAAGCCATCTTAGAATATCTGCTTCTGCATATAAGCCATGACAGAGCTGGAGTATCCCTGTCTCTGACAACAGACCAGTGGCAACTAATGGATGGCCTGATCATGATTCTAAAGCCATTTGAATATGCAACACAGTCAGGGAGGTGGGACACTGCCTGTATCAGTCAGACCATCCCACTTCTATGAGTGCTGAGGCAGATCCTGTGAAATGTACAGCATGTGATATAGGCAGGTGGTGATAGGGAAAGTTATGCCTTAATGGAACCCATGCTTCTAGTGTTGGACTGCAGTAGCCATATTTCCTGCATTCTGCAGTCTGCAGATTGTGATAGTGCCACCATGTTGGACCCATGATATAAATGGGGCATGCCATCGATACCTGTAGGTGGATATTATCAGGTCCAACATCTAATCAATCAGCTAATGAGATGGATACATGGGGCACAGATGTTGAAGTCACAGTTATATAAGGCACAACATCAAAGTGATCAGAGAATGGGTGTTGCTACCACCTCACATGGTAAATGTGATGAAGAAACATGCATGATAACAGAGAAAACCACTATAGATCCCCTGTGGGATGCTTTGTGTAAGGTGGAAATTGAAGATGTGGAAGAAAAGAAGGAAGAGTCTGATGAGAAACAGGACAGTGTGCAGCACAATGTACAGTATGGTCGATGTACAGTTTATTTGGCATACATCGGGCCTCTTACTATCTTGGAAGGCCCACTGCTGTACTGTAGTAGCAAGGTCACTGCTTTTCCAGCACTGACCTCAACAGCAATAAAATACCAGAGCTGGCCACCCGCAAGGATCAGTGTGGAGAAGGTATTCAGTTCAGTAGTGGCCATTTTACAGGACTGGTGTACAAATCTGTCCCCTAGAAATGTTGGTATGCTAACATTTATTAAAATGAAGTGGAGTACATTCCATGCTACACAATCACATCTGCATTTATACCACATGGAGGTGACAGTGGTGATGGAGAAGAACTTGAACAGCCTCATGTTATTGGCATTGGCAAATTGCTTTCCAGTGAGGGTGATCAAGCACTAGTGGAGAAAGAATTCCTATATGGGGACTACTCCAGTCTGGAAGAATGTGAGGGCTGCTTCCTTGATGAGAATGATTGAAGCATATAAACAAAAGTGTTTGATCTATCCTTTCTTCTTTATAAGTTGAATTCTTTTCTGTATGGCTCAGTTTTGCTTTCCTGTCATTTTACTTTTCCCCAAGTTGTGCTGCTATTCTATACATCCATCTGATTACCTTCATCTGCCCTCTCCAATGTCATGCCTACAAACAAATTAGAAAATCAGTGAACAGTACATCATTAAATACCAGGTTTGCCTACAATATCTGCCACCGCCACCTCAACTGCATGCATCCAGACTGAAACTGGACTCTTAAGGCGGCAGAAATGTGACTGCTAACTATGCACACCATGCATCCACCAGCAATCAATATATCACCTCCTCCTCCTCCTCCTCCTCCTCCTCCTCCTCTGGCCTGCTTGTGTCCTACACATCCACCCACAACATGAGCCCCTGCCACTTCCACCTCATGGATCCAAACTGAGAAAGCCAAACTTGCTAGCCAGCCAGCCAACCAGCCTTCAAGCTGTGCTTCCAGCCAGGCAGCCCATCTAGGCAGCAAGACATGAAGTCCAGCAAGTAACACTTTTATCACCTGTGTTGGCAAGTTACTTTCTTTGTTTTTCATACCTGTGGGGCCCAATTCACAAAGGTCAGTGCAAGGTGTGCAGAAGGCAGCTTGCACAGATTGCCAGTGTGCCAGGGACCCT
Source organism: Neoceratodus forsteri (assembly GCA_016271365.2). Taxonomy (NCBI): domain Eukaryota; kingdom Metazoa; phylum Chordata; order Ceratodontiformes; family Ceratodontidae; genus Neoceratodus; species Neoceratodus forsteri. The sequence continues at coordinate 1,345,788,032 of CM057458.1, read as the reverse complement.
GCATCCATTTCTCAATCGGGTAAGGTCCTGGAGGCAAAGTCCCATAGCATGTCACAACTGTGGCCATGTGCCAGACAGACAGTGCATCTGCAAGGTTTGCTGCATGCTGCAGGGTGGTCAGGTGGCAGCTCTGCCCATGGACAGGACTGGTGGTCTATTGGACCCCCGATCCTCGATGTCTCCCATTAAAATTCATATATTTTCCCTGGCAGTCTAGTGGACTCACTCAGTATCTCCCATAAATATTCATATATCATTCCCTGGTGGTCAACTGAACCACCCTCCCTATCTCTGATCTCCCAATAACCATTTATGTATCTTATCCTGCAGGACTAGTGGATCCCCCACCACCCTAGCAGGCAGTTCCTCACCATTCTGCTCCCCCATCGCATCCCGGAGCAGGCGACTGGCACAACCCTCCACTCTATACCATGGCCAGCCACCAACTAAGCTGTCAAGTAGCATGTACTGTATATAGTACATGTTTCTTGACAGATCAGTTGGTGGCCAGCTGTGGTGGACAGCAGAGGGCTGTGCCAGTCATCAGCTTGGGGATGAGATGGGGTAGTGGGGTGGTGGGACACGGATCCACGATGGGTGCTCGACAAAATTTTTGTTGAATGCCCTGTCAGCAACACCGGCAGATTGACCACATTCTGCAGTCAGCTTCCGGTTCCCACAGGCTGACTGTTTTCTTCGGGGTGCTTTGCCTTCCAAACCCTCCACATGGGGGTCTGTGCTCACCGCACCCCGCGTAAGAATTATCAGCTCTGAGTCAGAGCTGATTGGGGGTGCAGGATCCCCAACAGAAAGCTCCTGGTGCCAGCAGGTTTCCCACAGCAACATGGCACTGTATTCACTGTGGGGGACCTCGCTGGTGAAACGTCACTGTCAGGGGGGTTAACCGGTGGGGCACTGCCTGCCAGGATGGGGGCATGGGAATCCTCTAGACCACCATTGAAAGATATATAAATGGTTATGGTGGAGATCAAGTATAGGGAGGGGGTCCACTAGGCCACCATGGAATGATATATAAATATTTATGGGGGACATCAATGGGAGGTCAACTAGACAACGAGGGAAAGATATATGAATTGTAATGGGCACATCAGGGGTCAGGGGGTTAACTACATTACCAGGGAATTATATATAAATATTTATGGTGGACATCAGGAATTGGGGGGGGTCCACTAGACCACAGGGAAAGAAATATACATTTTAATGGGGCGCAGAGGAAATCAGGCAGGTACACTAGACTACTAGGGAATAATATTTAAATATTTATGGGATATCGAGTATGGGGGGGGGTCCTCTAGATCACCAGGTATATCCATACTATTCCTAAACAGGGGATCAGTGCTCACTGGGGACTGGGGCACAAGTTCCTTCCTGTTCATGGATGGATCCGGGGGGAGGGTGCATGGTCTTTAACCCTCCTAGAGGACACACTTCTAAGTACCCTTAGATCAGCCCTAGCCAATCTAACAGTACTTAGAAATTTGCTCTCTGTGAGGGTTTTGAGAATCCTGAATTAGGGGATGTGGCAATCTGCGTCTACTGCAAGTATCCTAACACCATGACACATCCCATTTTGTGCTACAAGGACAGCACAAGTCCCCTTTGGTGCACACTGCCTGAGTTTGATGCAGGCTGCTTTTGTGAATTGCTCCAGGCACATCTTTTGGTGCAAGCAACACCTTGCACCATTTCTTGTGATGCAAGCCCCTTTCATCATTCAGGGGGGCTTTGTGAATCAGGCCCCTTATCCTCACTGCTGGAAGTGAGTCCATCCTTGCAAAGGAGGGGTGTCCACTTTGCTTAATAGACATCAAAATGTGTTTATTTCTTTCCTTTTGTCTCCCTCTCGCTTCAGACAGCCAACCACTAGGCAAAGACTTGAGTTGCTTCTTCCTCCACCGCCCTCACTGTTGCACAATTGTGTCAGTACATGTCATGGCCATCACTAATTTCTTGGTAAGTATCATTACATTATTGCTTTTTTTTAAGATTTCGTTGTAAAGTTTTCCTTACACAGGTAAACAGTGACACAGTGGCCATGCAAAGTCAGGCTAAATGATTTCCCTTTGTTTTCTTCACAGATGACAGGTATAGGAAGAATGGGTATGGACAATAGATATACTGCCCATGTGGTCACCCTCAGTGGTTATATTGGCAGAGTCTCAATAATTGTCCCCTGTCTTTACAGGTCTCCACCTGTTCTGCTGCTTTTTCATCCAGCAAGCAAGGCTTCTTCTCCTCCGCCTCCTCTGTCTGTGACAACTACATGCTATTTCATGACATGCCATCACCAATTTGACAGTAGGTATCCTTTCAAAAAATAATTTTTTCTTTCCATTTTTATTGTTATTTTTTGGATTCCTTTGGCAGATGTCACAATATGGAGCGTCCTACAATCTAAACCATTTATATCTTGTATTCATCATGATGAATGCAGTATACCATTACAACAGTAAGTCCTTTACATTGAATAAAGTACAGCGACCGTTGCACAATTACCTCAATTGTAACGGCTGGTGTTCTGTGTCAACAGGCAGGCGCATTGGATCAGACAGGAATTTCTAGTTGCATGCACTATTGTGCCATGGTGCTGTCCTTGGGTGTCTGTGTGGTGGGGGTGATTGCTCTATTCTCCACAGTCTGTGAGGCATGGAGGATGTTATAATAAGTGGGAGGGTGCAAGGGGTAGAGCCCCCTGCACTGCAACAAGTGTCATGGTGTCCATCACTGTAGGGGTTTGTTGGTTTTAGTAAGTGTTGTTCTTCTGGATTTTGCTGTAGTGTTGTCCCATTGCAACAAGTGTCGTGGTGTTTGTCACTGTGGTGCTTTGTCAATTTTACTGTGCACTGTTGTGCCATGGTGCAGTCTTTGGATGTCTATGTAGCGGGGCTGATCACTCTGTTTACCACTGTCTGTGCAATGTGGAGGATGTTATAGTTAGCATGGGGAGTAAGGGGGTCAGAGTTTGTATTATTCCTAGATCTGTGCACTTATCACCACTTTGTTTTTCTTTACTATACAGTCCTAACCAGGACGTCCTTACAAATGAGCTTTGCTCAGTGGAGTTTTTCCTGGTAAAACAAATAAAATGAAAATGTGAAATATTCCCTACCATTTTTTTTTATGACATTATGAATCTCCACTGCTACAGGATCCATTCAGTCACCCACCTGTTGGCAGTCACTGTTGTATCTTTGCTCAACGAGGCAGCCCTGAGGGCGATTGTTTATAATATTACCCTCAAGTACTGCTAAAACTGCAGGGTGAGCCATTCTATAAGCTCAGTTTCCTCAGTAGGATACAACATCTTGAACTCACCATCATACAATCATTGGTACGTGCTGTTCTTCCAGCCGGATCCAACCTCACTTACCATTTCTTCCAGCTGGGTGTGTTCCTCTGTCTGGTTTCTGATTTGCTTCTCATCTATTTCAAGTTCTATTGCAGTGGGGTAATTATACTCCTTTTTTGCCCATATCTGACAGCTAGTAGTTTGTATCCCATGCTATAGGCTTTGTGTTTCACCATAGTAACCTGAGAAATGCAAGCCAACACAGTTAATTAATAAAGTTTGACAAAGCCGCTCTTAGTGGTTGATCAGTAGAAGTAAGCTGCCCCCCCAAAAAAACTGATCACACCCCATTTGGAGGTTGCACCTGAAAATCATAACCATGAATAAAAAACACTGCTTTTAATTGTTGAAATACCGTATGCATTGAGCTGTAACTACAGAGCTCATCAATGCAAATTGGCTGAAAGTAATTTGTAAGTTGACTAGACTAATGGGTTCACTGTACCTTATTAAACAAAGTAATTACTCCTCACAGTAATGTAAACCTCCATGGGATTTGAAAGATTTGGTTTCGTTAACAGTACTAGAAACTGGGTCTATATGCGGCATAATAACTTTTACAGTGGTAGCCAGTGACAAGATGCACTACACAGTAAATCTGGCTATATCAGCAAATAGCATAGAAATCCAAAGACCATGAACTTGAATTTTCAATATCATGATTCATGTTATAGTTAGATATTCTGTATTGTGTCAGCACCTGTCACATGGTCTACTCATCTGCTTATTACTGTGATACCATTGTGTAAGATCAGTATCAGTATCCATCATATGTTAAAGAAAAAAAACTAGAAAAAACTTTGCATAAGCACTTGCACATTACATTATTTGGTTTTTACAGTGTATTTTTTATTTTTTTCAAAAACTGGTAACTGGGAGAGGTACACTGAGCCAAGGCTTGTCTGCAGCTGAGATGGTGGGGGATGAGGGAACAATGTGAGAAAGAAATGTACAAAGACAGCACAGATAAGAAGTTTGACCTTAATGTGCTTGCTGTATAAATGTTAATGAAAAATAAATAAATATATATATACACATCATTACACAAACATTGATGTTTTCATTATATCCTGTAGAAACTTTTGCAGTGCTTCCTCACTGGACTATTCTACCCCCTTATCAGTAACATGCAATGTGTACAAAATTCAGTATCTTATTTCCTTGTATTGAATCTTATGCAGCATCTTGACTCCAATTAATCCTATCAATTTAGACTTTCACTGGCTTCCTGCCTCACAATGCATTAAATATAAGGGGTTGGATTTTCAGAGATCATGGCACAGGTGAATGTCTTGAATATGGTGTGCACCTTTGGTAGGGTGTGTATATATATATATATATATATATATATATATATATATATATATATGGCACAATGTTTGGCATTTATAACATTTCCCATCCATTTACAGCCAAATAACTATGCATCTGTAATTGCTGGTGCATGCATGGGTCATTTAAGGGCACCTGGGTCATAGACAGTCATGGCAGATGATCATGATAATTAGGCAACCTTTTCAGTGGTCTAACATACTGGCTCAAGCACTAGAGATGTGACCCAGTGTTGTTACTGCCCCAGACATGCAAATGAGACTCTAAACCAAGGTCCCTTTGAGTATTCAACTCCCTATATGTTCAGACCACTGTATACATTACCGATGTGATTACCCCTTATGTGCTAAAAAAGCTTCATTATAAGGACTTGATTATCCCTTGTATGCCAGAAAATTTTCTTACTCTGGTAGTTTGGTAGTAAAATCCCTTTTATTCTATTTGAATACCTGGCAACAGTTAGGGATTGATGTTTCTGTGCTGCTACACTGATCTTATGGAACAATCTTACCCCAGAAATTAGATCTTTTGACTCCATTACCCATTTTGAGACCTTAATAAGTATTAGATTGGACAACAGCAACAGTTATACCCTGATTTTAAAAAGGTGACAGATCAGTACTGTCCAATTACAGACCCATAGTTTAACACCTGTAGCATGTATGATCGCAAAAAGCATTTTGAAATTTAAACCAGAAGAACATTTAAAAATTGTTAATTATAAGGACACAAAACAGCATGGTTTCCAAAAACAACAGGCATGTATTACTAACTAGATATGCTTTTATGAAAAGGTTAATAAGTCCATCAAAAATAATGTACCAGTTGATATGTTTAAATTTTCAGAAGGTTTTCGATAAGGTGTCACATAGCTTGTTGATTAGTAAACTAAGAAGATTACAAATAGATGTATGGTTAATGACATAGATTCAAAATTGGTTGAGATACAGAAAGAAAAGAGTCAGGGTAAAAGGTTCATACTCAGGTGATGGGGAGGTGACCAGCGGAGTGCCCCAGGGCTCTGTCCTGGGTCCTGTACTATTTACAATATTTATCACCAATCTACATCAAGACATTAACAGCTGGGTTGCGAAATTCACTGATGATAAGTTGGGTGGACCTGTTGATTTGCCAAATTATATTGCCAAGTTATTAAGGGATTTGGATATACTAGAAAGATGGGCTAAAGAAAATGGCATGTTATTCAGTATTAATAAGTTCTCTGTTTACACATAGGGAAGAACAATGACAAACATTAATACTATCTCAATGCAACAAAAATAAAAAAAGTAGAATCAGAAAAGGATTTGGGCATATTTATTGATCAAAACTTAAGTTTCAATGTGAATTGCACTAAACTCATTCAGAGGACTAAATACGTAATAAATAATAATAAGAGAGCTTTTATAAGCTGCACATAAGTTATACACTGCCCATATATAAATCCTTTGTTATACCTCATTTTGATTATGGCTCTCCCTTGTGAAGTCCCTACTTGAGAAGGGAGGTGGAGGATGTGGAGAGGGTGCAGGGTAGGGTTTCAAGAATGATTTGGGGGCTAGAAGAATGCCATATGAGGATAGGTTGGAACACATGGGACTATTTAGCCTCAAACAGAGAAGGGTAAGAGGGAACCTGTTAACTTTTTATTTTATTACAATAATCGGAAGTACACCTTTGAGTCATAGACTCCTTTGCAAAGGTTCCACGTCACTGAATACAAAATAAGTTACATAAAAAAACATAACATACATGGGGAACTAGTTATACAGTAAGTAAAGATAAAATCTTAGGGCAGCGCATGCCCATCCTCAAAAATGTTAGATAAGCAGAGTGACTCTGAGGCATTTAATACACCCAGCATTAGATGAGGTGCAAGAAGTCCAAGTAGAGAAAAATAGGGGGTCACAAATAGACAGGGCGAGGAGGGTGAGTGAAAGGATGAGGGGAGGAGGAGAGGGGGACTATGGACAGTCGCAGTTAGCAAGAGAAGCAGAAGAATGATGTATGAATGTATGACAAAACTAATGGAAGAACCGGGTGTCCATATTCATGCTAAAACCAAGGGCTTGAGATCACATAGATTCCAGATAAAACAAGATAATGTGGTTAAAAGCAGGAGATATAATTTCTGTTTACATTGCACAGGTAGTATCTGGAACACATCACTGAAAAATATATCTGAGAGTGAAAGTTTGGATGTTTTTAAGGGAAAACTTAGTTACCTAATTAATGGAAGGACTGGTTGTACCTGCTGATGTGGGTGAACAGATATAATGGGCATTTTTGCCTTCTCCTGTCGATAACCTAGTATGAAAACCCAATATGAATAAAAACAAGCATTTGTCAAAGTCAAATGTTTGCCACTGGTATTAGTGTTGTACCAGTTCTTGCCTGTACACAATTTTATTAAATATTTACCCAGGATACAGCAGATGAGATGCAACATTTCATTTTCAGTGGTGTCCTTCTTTTACACATTGTTACATTGTAATCATCTGTGATAGGGCAGCTGAGAGGCAATATCTAATTTTAATTAGATTCCCCATATTTAAATCCCAAATGTCCAATAGTCTTTCTATTACCCGATGTTATGATCAGTACAGGTGGATTGTTTAAAATCCCATCTGAAAGGTGATTTCATTGTGGAACTGTGGAAACAATTTTTTGATGGGATTTGAAAAATGACACCTGCCATGTTCAGGAGGTGGGGTAATATGAGGGATATATTGAACATTAGTGGCCAAAATCTGAAAAAATAAAGTTATGAGTAAATGTTGGAACAATTCAACATTTGTTCATATGTTAGCTGGTTTTCATATTTTTACTCCACATTTTAAACATAATCTTTTTTATGACCACTCCTTCTGAGCATGACAGGTGTCAATTATAAAATGATGGCCAAAACAGAATTTTGCATCACAAGTGTGAAAACACATTTTGAGTATGATTTGAGAAATGATAATTGTCACATTCATGAGGTGGTGTGAAAAAATGACTATGTTAAACATTTAGGGTTAAAGTACTGAAAATTACCACAGTTATGCGTGTGTGTTCAAAATTTTCAATGTACACTCATTGCTTTGTTGATGTTTAATATTTTTTACCCCACATTTTAAACATAGCCTTCATAGAACCTACCACATACCATAGCCTCCTTATGACCCCACCTAATGAGCAAAGGTGGAGAAAATGTTCAAATCATGCCCAAAAGGTGGTTCTGTGCCATAAGTTTGAAAACATATTTTAGTCAGAATTTGACAAATGAAAGCTGTCACATTCATGTGATGGTGTGAAAAAATGGCTATGTTGAAATCTTTAGGTCAAAATATTGAAAATAATCACACTTACAAGCATGTGTTGAAAAATTTCAGTGGAAGTTCCAAACTTTGTTTTCTCATATTTTTACCCCAAATATAAAATATAGCCTTCTTATAACCCCACATAGCCTTCTTATGACCCTGCCTCATGGACAAAGGTGGAGAAAATGTTCAAATCTCACCCAAAAGGTGATTTCATGCCACAATTGTGCAACTACACTACAGACATTATTTGAAAAATGACTGCTGTCACATTCATGAGGTGCTGTGATAAAATGGTTATGTTGAAAATCTGGGTTCGTAATATTGAAAATTACCAAATTTATTAGCATGAATTCATAAATGTCAATGTAGGATCATATTATTGTTATTTTTAAATATTTTTACCACAAATTTTCAACATAGCTTTCTTTTGACCCCATCTCGTGAAAAAGGGTGGAGAAAATGTTCAGATCTGGCACAAAAGATGATTTTGCACAGTCACTGTGAAATCCCCTTTTCGGACAGATTTGCCTAATTTCACTGTCATTGTTTATGAGGAGGTGGTCCCAAAAAAGGCATGCTGAAAATCTGAGGCAAAAACAATGGCCAAGCTTACAAGTTTAAAACCCACTGAAATACATTGAACCACATACCTGATATCCTCAGTTCATGGTCTGGCACTGAAGAGTGAGGACATGTCTATGATCAAGAGAATATTATGGCATTGGACCTCTGCTATGTAAGTAGGGGCTTGGGGTGTGTGAGGTGGTGGGTGCTGAGTGGGAGGGTCGGTGGGGGGACAGTAATGGTGGCAGTGGCAACAGACATTGATGGATGAATTTCTTTTTTACAGTGTGTCTTTTAGTTGAAAAAAAAACTATGAGGGATGGTTTTCTTTATTTCAGGTACTGACATTGGGTATTGGGCACACTGGGGTTGGTGTTATGTTTGGCAAGACCAGCGATGGACTTCGCAGTGTCACACAATCAATACAGATGGGGTGGGGGTAGCAGCTATCAAAGGGGGTTGGGCACCCCATGCCAGAATATTACAATTAAAGGGGCAGGAAATATTGAAGGAGGGTTATTGTTATTCAGCACAAGGGATTGGTCACCCCCATGTCAGAATATTAACTTTGAAGGGGCAGGAAAGATAAAGGGTTGTTTTTTGTTATATTTTCTAGCAGTGGGGGTAACTCCCTGGTATCAAGCAACGAAAATGGGAGTTGGGGTTGTAGTCACTACCAGGGATGTGGATGATGCTGGTGTGGAGGGACCACAGTTGTGCTGTTGGGTGGTATCATGCAGGTCAAAAGAAAGATCCTCCTTATGATTGGGCAAGATCTCTGCTTTGAACTATGTGAAGTTTCCACCCAGCAAGCTAGAGCAGTATCATGATCAGCCTGGCTGATGACTGGTGTGACACTGCCGATCTCCTTGAAGACTGTTCTGCTTTGGACTGACAGTGTCACAACTCTCAAAACCCACTATCATAACACAATGTTCACTGTGGGTGAACATAACAATGAGCTTCTCTGTTGCTTGAAACTGCAGAGGATATTTCTTTATTGTTGTGTATGGTAACTGCATATTTATCTTGTAAATGAGGTATTTGCTATGTATTTACAGTACTGTATACAATGTATTTTGGCTGAAGTACCTCTGTAACTTAACTTGAATCCCTGCTTTCCCCCTTAAACATTAAATGCATTTTGATCTTTGCAAAGCCGTTAGTAAGGCAAAGTACGGTATTATAGGGGTACGGTAGCACCCCTAGAGTTAGGGTTGAGTAGGCTGTTCAGTGTAAAATCTCTAATTTGCACCTTAATAGCTTTGTCAGTGTTTAACAAAACTAGCTGAAATTTTGCACGTGTTATCTGGGAGGAAAGATCTAAATCTGTGGAAAGTTTTGTGACAGCAACTTGTGCAGTTTTCGAGATCCACATATATCATTTCTCTACAGATGTCTAACAAAGCTCTCACATACAGTTTAGAAACAGTGGAAGTTTTCTACCAAACTTTCCACTTGCGGGATACTTTTCTAAGGTAGTACCTTTGAAAGGTTTTGTAAAAAAATATTAAATGGTTTCCGAGTTACAAAGGCTTTAATTTTGTGTTTTTCTGTTCTAAGCATGCTCAGTAGAGTTTTGAGGATAACGTTCTGATACAACACCAAAATATTATGTCACAAGACTTTTTGGTTTCTTACCACTTGTGTCTCACTGCATGACAAATTTATTTGTGCTGTGAGAGCTGCCATCTTGTTTCTTTCCCCTCAAAAACAAAAACAAAAAACAAACATGAAATACATAAAATGGTGTAATAAAAAACAATAAAACACCTGTACCTAGCTAAATTGGATCTGTTTAGGTAGATTCTGTTTGTTTTTTTAAAGAAATTGCCACACACACGTTTACTGGGCACCCCCAAAATCCAAGGTGCCCAGCTTAGTGAGAGGGGCCATTTTCCCATGTTCTGTGTATGAGAACACAAGAACTTTGTTGAGTTCTACAGCTGCAGCTGGAGTCTGGCTGCAGGCTGTAGTGAAAGGAGAGAGTCACCAATCCCCTGTTCTGTTTGTCTCTAGCTACAGTATGTATGTATTTATGTAAGTATCTATCTATCTATCTATCTATCTTTCTATCTGTTTTATTAGGCAGACAAGGGTTCCCATCCCTGGTACTGCTCCTTTCTCTCTCCTCCCCTCCAAGTGTCCCACTCACCCTTTCCAATCTTAATTTTTTTCCTTTTTTTATAAATCTATGTAAGTGAACTAGGGACCCAACCTCTGGAACTGCTTCTTTTAACCTCCCTCCTCTCCAAGTCACCTGACCCCCTTTCTGTACACTGCTGCAATACTGGGGTGCCCAATAACAGTGTCAGAATTTTAACCTGAAATAAAGAAAAGCATCCCTCTGTGATTTTCTTTTATCTGCAAACAAGAAAATGGTCCCTTACCATTCTGACCCAGCCACCCTGCCCTCCCACTGAACACCCACCAACCCACACAAAACCTCACTTACCTTAACATGTCCCCAGGCAATGATCCAATCTATGATCAAAGGAACATCTTGCTACTGAAACTGCCTACTATAATATTAGAAAGTAAGGTAAGTGCGGTTACAACTTTGATGCATAACCTTGCCATTTTAGTATATTTTAAACCCAAATTTTCAATATTTATTTATTTAAAGGTTTTACCAGGGAGACATGCTGAACAGACTACTGCTCGATTCCAGATGCACCCTGAAGGTAGGGTCAAGGGAGTACAGACATAATAAAACATATTCTGACAACTTTACAAGACAGTCATACAAGGTGGAAGTGCTGTACTGCAGACAAAATGAACAGTTCATTAGACAGTAAAATATGGTAGCGATTACAGTTGAGGCATACGACAATGAGGTGTAGTAACATTACATAAGATTAATACAACCCTTTAGCTAACTTTCCTGAAATAGATAGTCAAGGGCTAACATTGAAGCAAGTGGGGTCTATGTGATAATGGCGAATGCCTAAAGGCGATCACCGCTATCGCTCAGTCAGAGTGCCAAACACATTTTCGGCACTGTGACAACCCTGGCGCACCAGCACAATGGCACCAGGACATGTTTTTACTGCTTTCTGTTGGGGGACTGCATCCCTCCACACACACACACCTCTCATGGGGGGCTTTGCCCCCTGCACCCCACCTACTTAAGGATTCTCAACTCCAGGAGGATGCATGTCGGGGGGGTGAAAGCAGTAAAAATAAAAAGGTTCGGGCTGGACGCAATAAAAATTGCACTAGCACCCTGGCTCAGTACCTCAGCCACCCCAGCCACTAGCCAATCCCCGATGCCATGACATAGCTCAACCAGCAACCACAGCACCACTTCCTACAGCCTCTCCACCACCTCATAGCCCACACTCACCATGCTCGCTCCCACCCCCCCACACGCATACTTATAGCGACATCCTGTCACCGTTTGCCCACCCCCTCATTCGGTCGCCCTACCTTTCCATTGCCATGAGTGGATTGTGCCGGGAAGGTGTCACCATAATAGACGGCACCCTTCCTCATGCACCCACTTCACAGGTTACCGAGCAAATGCAGATGGGAGAGAAATGTGTTTTGAGAAGGGAGTTAAGGCACTGACTGGGGGAGATGTGCTGGATATCCGAGGGGAGTGAGTTCCAAAGTTTAGGTATGTAATAAGAGAAAGCTGACTGACCAGCTGAGGTGGATATGAGTGGAATGAACAGGAGATGCAAGACATTTTTCCTGAGTGTATAACCCAGGTTAGTATGGGCTGAGAGGGCAGAGGTGAGATAAGGAGGGAGGGACACTGTCCAATATTTGACCATGATACCGGCACTATGGGAGAGATGCCAGTCCTGCAGAGAGGGGAGGTTTAGGTTCCAGTATAAGGCACAGTGATGAGTGGTTGGAGGACAGACAAGGCAAAATGACAGAAGGAGTGGAAGAAGGGGTCCAGTCTGTCTAGGGTGGACTTAGGAGCAGCATTGTAGATTATATCAGTATAGTTGAAGATGGGGAGAATCATCTTCTACACAATTGCCCGGCAAGCCGGCAGTGGGATGCATCCATGGTTGTGGTACAATGCACCCAGCCTGGGGTGGAACTTTTCATGGATCGCATTGATGTGTGTGGAGAAATCTAGGTGCTGGTCCAGCTAGACCACAAGATATCTGCAGGAGGTGCAAGTCTTAAGAGTAGTGCCATCCAAGGTGTGGAAGGAGAGAGAAGAGGGAAGCCTTGAAAGTTTCTGCCTCATGCTGATGGTCATGGAGACTGTTTTCTTGACATTGAGAAAGAGCTGATTTGAGCAAAACCAGTGCTGAACTGCATCAAAGTCCTGCTGGAGTCTGGTTACTACATCAGAGGTTTAGGGGCTGGATGTGTACAGTACTGTATCATCCACATACATGTGAATGAATATGTGGCAGACAGAGGGCAGGTCATTGAGGAAGATGGAGAACAGAAGCAGGTCAAGGACAGAGCCTTGGTGTACTCCCAAGGTAACAGGGAGGGAGGCAGAGATGGTATTACCAATTCTGATGGATTGGGATCTCCCTATCATGTATGAGTGAAACCAACTGGTGGCCCCACTTGAGAACCCTTCTTGAGAGAGCCTGAAAAGAAGAAGGGAGTGGGAGATAGTATTGAAGGCTTTAGCCAGATCAACAAAAATGGCTGAGGTGATGTGGCCCCTATCCATATCAGTGAAGATGGAATCAGTGAGTCATAGAAGGGATGTGGTGCTGCTGGGGCAGGATTTCCTAAACCCTGACTGGTAGGGTGAGAAAAAAGAAAGGGAGTCAAGATAGGCATAGAGTTGGGTGAAGACTAGGTGTTTTTGGATTTTAGCCAGGATAGGTAGGAGGGAAATTGGGTGGTAGTTCCCAGAGTTGAAGGATGACAGTGGTGAGCTTCCTCTCAGCTGGGGTTGCAGCAAGTGAGAATGAGAGGTTGTAGAGGGAAGCCAGGGGTGGCAATGGCTGGAGCTGACAAATAAAGCAGTTTGGAGTCCAGGCCAGTGGGGCATTTGCCCTTTGTAAGGATTTAAGGTGAGTAGGGCTTGGTAGACTTCAGCTGAGGAAATCTGATGGAAAGCAAAAGAGGAGCCAGCTAAAGGGGCTTGGTTGCAGGGAGGGTGGAGGGAGGGTTGTGGGTCTGGAGTGTTGGAGGCCAAACATGATGAGGGGCATTCTGAAAAGAAGGAATTGAATTGAGAGGCCACTTTGAGAGGGTCTGTGATTGTGGAACTGCTATAACTAGAGCAGAGGTGGTGGGCTGTGAAGGAGAGAATAGTGAACTGACCACCTTCCAAAATTTAGATGGCTGGCTTAATCTGGTGTTGAAGGTGTCATGGAAGTAGATTGCATTTACTCTACAGATTCATCTAGTGCAGGCATTTCATAGGACATAATACTTTTGGTGGAACATGGAAGAGCCGGAGCCTTTGAAAGCCTTCCAAGCCTGATCCTTGCTTCTGAAGAGGGTCATGATGGCCACAGAAATCCATGGCAGGTGAGCACCCCTCAACCAAGCTCATCTGAGGGGGGCATGTGAGTTCCAGACAGTGAAAACCTGGACTTGAAATACTCCCGGGCAGAGTTGATAGAGGTAGCCCTGGGGATGTAGGACCAATCCGTGTTTGATAGGTCAGTAAAGAGGAAGGCATGGTCTAAGGATTTGAAGGATCTGGACAGGAAAGGTCTGGGGGGGTGCTTTAGGTCTGTGGATTTTCCTAACTGTGTAGATCATGTGATGGCCACTTAAGTAGTCTGGTAACAGGCCTGAGGTGAGAATCTGGTGTGGTGTAAGGTTAGAAACCAGTCCAGGAGAGAATGGTTCAGTGATTTGGGGTTATAACATGTAGGTTCAGTGATCATTTGAGATAGGTGCCACCTGGCCCGCAGCTTGGAGCTACTGCCTAAGAGCCAGTTTTGGTTGAAATCACTGAGGATATGTAATTCTCCACCAGTTGCCAGTGTAGTAAGGATGTTCAGGTGTCCCGAAATGGAAGGCATGGATGAGTCAGGAGAACAGTAGGAGCCAGCAATTACAATGGGGCAAGTGTGGGCAAGGGAGAGTTTAATTAATAATGTGTCTATGGTGTGTGGTATGGCTAGGCAGCGGGACCGGTTTGAACTGAAGTGAAGAGTCAATATACATGGCAACTCCACCACCTCTTTTGTTGCCTGGGTGGTTGTGGCAGATAAACGTGTATCCATGAATTGCACATTTGGCATCCTGATTGTGTGGTTTCAGCCAGGTTTCAGAAATAACCAGTATATCTGGTCTTAGGGAGAAAACAATTGGTTGCAACAGGCTAATTTTGTTTATAATGCTGCAGATATTTAGTTGAACAAGTTTTAGGCCTCAGGGTATCTGGACGGGGCGGCAGGGTTTGGGCATGAGGTGGGGGGGGTTGGACCAGGGTTAGGTTCAACATCCCCTGACAAAAGGAGTAAAAGGGTTATAAGAATTTATTTTTGGCAAGGCTCATAGAAGCTTCTGCCAAGACTGTGGTAGCTGGGAGGGGGCCTCAGAGGGGACCTGGGTATTGAATCTCAGTGTGATTTGCCAGGCATGAAAGAAGGGTGGAAGAACAGTAGAACCGAACCACAGATTGGGTAATGGAGTAACAGGGAACAACTCGACAGTTGAGGTCATGGAGGTGGTAGAGGGGGTGACTGGAGTGTAAGGTCCTGGCTGGCAGGGCTGCACCTCTGGGAAGGATGAGGTGGGTAACAAAACCAGAGGGGCTAGAAGTAAAAAGACTGGTAGACTTAGAAGTGACATTGTGTGGCATTAGCTAGAGAAGTTTGGGTTGGGTATTGATAGTGGCCTTTAGTGGTGACTGCTGATACGCTGCAAATGAAAAAGTTGACATAGTGTACAGCAACTCATGACTGCAGCTATAAAATAGGCAGCCAACCAAGGTTGGTGGTGAGGGGTTGGGGGGGCAGCCAACATGCAGTGTCTGCGGGGCCAAAACACAGATTTGAAAAATGCAGTCCTTTGTGCTACAGTCCACGCCATATACCTGATGGGTGCCTGTTCCAGGGGATCAGCTTTCAGCTTCGGGGGAGGGCCGTGGCACTCCTGGCCCTCACAACTGCTCAAGCTGTGGAGAGGGAGAGAGAGAGAGGAAAATGGAGGTGTAAATACAGGTACTATGGAGGGAGGGGCTGAGCAGATTGAGAGACAGGAGGCTGTGATGAAATGGAGAGGGACTGATCCCTACAAAAGTTGGCTGGGGGAGTTGAGTAATAAAAATATAACTAAAACTGCTGAACTTAGGTGAGCTCCTGTTACTAAATAGAACCAGAGATAATCTGTGAGAACTGCAGAACTGAGCTGTCAGGGGAACATTCCTGGGCTTAACACAAAAAGAATTAGCAATTCACAATTACAAATACAGCTGAGGGCTGAGATTTAGAAGTTAGGGGAGATGCAGGAAATGTAACAATTTGAACAAACAGGCAGACTTTAAAGCTGGGATTCAAAACTAATTGATTTGTTTATTTTCAGTAGAGGCAAGGGAATAAATCTGCAGATTAGTCTCCAGAACAAGGTTTCCTAGGCATCAGAACCAAATGCCCACTGCACATTAAAGTTGAATTAAAGTACTCAACACAGTACTGCTAAAACATCCTCACAGGGGGTTACAATGACTTGACAAACACTATCAGTACTGTTATGCCAAGATACAACTAAAGGTGGGGGAGATAGTCCTTTTTAGTATAATTAATTTAAAGGTTGTTGCAGTCTGAAAATAGACTGGTTTGCTTAATGGCGCCAAAACACAGATTTGAAAAATGCAGTCTGTTGCGTGCCAGTCCATGCCGTGTACTTGATGGGTGTCTGTTCCAGGGGGTCAGCTTTCAGCTTTGGGGGAGGCCCATGGCCCTTCTGGCCCTCATGACCACTCGATCTGATGAGTGTCTGTTCCAGGGGTTCAGCTTTTAGCTTCGGGGAGGGCCGTGGCACTCCTGGCCCTCACGACTACTTGAGCTGTCCTTTTTGAAACTCCAACTCATGACCAATGGCAGTGGAATTATGCAAATTAGGCCCAAAAGGTGGTTTCCCAGTAGCTTGGTGAAATCACCTTTCATGAAAGATTTGAAAATTTTCAGTGCCCTTGTTCATGAGGTGGGGTAAAAAGAAGGTTATGTTGTAAATATATGCTCAAAATATGCAAAAAATGGCAAATGTTTGAGCGTATGTTGAAATTTTGCAAAGCACGATCATAATTTTGGTAATTTTCAGTATTTTGACCTGAAAATTTTTCACATAGCCATTTTACACATTACATCATGGATGTGACAACTGTCATTTTTTAAATGCTGGTCAAAATGTGTTTCCACACTGGTGGTGGGGTATTACATTGTGGCTGTTGGTTAACTAGGATCTGCGGCCTATCCTGTAGGTAGGGAAATGGGCAGACTAGATGGGCCTAGCGGTCCTTATCTGCCGTCAAAGTCTATGTTTCTATGTTTCTATGTTTCTATGCAGTATGAAACCACCTTTTGGGCAGGTTTTGAAACTTTTCTCCACCCCTGTTGATGAGGTGGGGTCATAAGAAGGCTATGTTGAAAATTTGGGGTAAACATACTACAAAACAATAAAGCTATGAGTGTATGTTGAAATTTTGCAGTGCATGCTCATAACTTGGGTAGTTTTAAATATTTTGATCCCAGATTTTCAACGTAGCCATTTTTCCCCATCAGCTCATGAACTTGACAGCTGTCATTTTTCAAAACCTTGCCAAAATGTGATATCGCACCTGTACCGTGGAAAGTCATTTCAGCCAAGATTTAAAAATAAATACCTACCAGGTTCTTGATGTGGGTTCGTATCAAGACTATATTGAAAAGTTGGTGTCAACATATTAAAATACAACACTGTTTTGAAGGTATGTTGACATTTTCCTATGCACATTCATAATTTTGGTAATTTTTGACATCTGTCACTGTAAAGAAGGGCAGGTACAGCATGGCCTTGCACTTCTGTAGGCAGGTGGAGTCTTCCCTTGGCACATGGTCCAAATGGTCATGCGCATCTGCATCTGCTCATGCAGGTCCCATCAGGATACAATTTCTCTATCTTAAAAGAAAAGAAATTATTTGCAAAAAACGTTGTTAATGCAGCAGTTAAGGCAACTTAACACCACAAAAGTAGGGAAACGTGGCATTAGAGTTTTCAGCCCTAACTGCCTAACCTTCCCCGCCCGAACAGCAAAAGGGGAAAAAAATTGGATTTTAGGTCTCTGGAGTCTTGAGGAATCAGTGGTGGGGTCTTCCTGGGGGTTACAATTCCTTACAAAAAGATGCAAACCTACATGAACCAAATGCAGAATGTGATAACAGGGAAGGAAATACAACTACAAATAAAACAAGGGCTTAGAGACACCAGAAAGTTACTGACTTGGCATGATCTCATGTCTCTAAGCCCTTTTAGCCCCTTTCAGGCAGGCTGTTGTGCTTGGATAATGGCCTGGCTAAAAGTACTTCTTGACCGATCAAGAGACATTATTCTTTCTACCCATTTCATATTCATAAATACAATATTACCTCACCCTAGTCAGCAAGGTTACTTATTAATTCTGTTTGTTCAGATAATTATCTTAAACTCTGCTAGTCAGGAAAAAAGAATTGTGGCATTGTCTTCCATATCCTTTTAGTAATAAATTGCGACCTGGTTCTGTACCATATTTCCAATATTCAGGAGTGGCATTTCTTGTAGTAGGACAAAAAATTGATCTTGGTTTAAATAACATTTTTCTAATTTGCATACATTTTTGTTAGTAGCATCAAATATTAGTATAATATCACACTCTTTAACATTATCAAAACTGAGCAGGAGAACCTACATTTTCATTGTCCCTCCATACATTCCTCTAAAGAATGTTAATGAACTGTGTCATGTTCAGTCAACAAATCTGCCACCTCTGTATTTGTAATCCTCCTTTTAGAAGATGTATCTGTCATGATGGTCTAATTTAAACCTAGAAGGTAATGAGAATATATAACTTTCACATTATTCTCTTCAGGTTTGTGGACAGCAATGTCTCTGTTAAATTCCTAAATTTCCTTTAACAGCAAGCTCAAGTCACCTTCATCCATATTAATCCTCATGTCATTACATCCTCCCATTTCTGGTGTATTGTTCTGTGTACAGCCCTTCTGGTTCTTGGCTAAATGAAAAACAAAATCTTTCATTTGTATTTTTCAAGAATAAATGAATAAATCATCACTTGAAGACTATCTGGTTGTAGGGATGGGACAAAAGGTAATCCACTCGCAGGAGATTTTCTTGTGTCTCATGGAAGGTAACACTGGATAAGTTGATTATCTTTTTGGCTGTATTATCTTCTTCCTCTGAGATCACTGCAGCTCCATAGTAACTTCCATATCCTCTCCACCCACTGTTTGTTTTTCTCTTACATATACTTTATTTTTGCCACCCCCCACCTTTGTATTCAGGGGTTACAAAAAATGTAACTGCTTTTCCCTGCAGTGTTGATGTGATTCTAGAGGCCAATGATGAACTCTCCAAAGTCTCTAGGCTTTGAGCCCATTCCAGAGAGGTTTTTCTCTTATTTATAGAGCTATGTTTCCTTTGATTAAGTGAAATGGAATAGCCTCTGTTAGAACATCGAACTCCTTTGCATCTTGAAAAAACAAATTTTCTGGGCAGAATCTTATTCATCCCTATTTCATTTTTGCTGTTTTCTCTGAAAAATATCCTTTTCATATTTTTTTTGTAGATTTAATTGCTTATCAAGTTCTGTAATGTCCATTTATTTTGTAAATGTTATGACTTGCTTTTTTTGTCTTTACAGTTGCAGCTGACATTTGGGTAAACTTGGTATGGCCTTCTGTAATCAAATTTTTCATTAACTTTTGTGAGCACTCATGTGCTGCTCTCTCTCATTTCCTGCATCAAAGTTATTTAAGCCATTAGTGGGAGTCTTTGTAACTCTGAATCCTCACAGAGTACATTCTATCTCTCTAAATATTATTTTAAGGTAAGGATATTATACAATAGGTTATAATTAGCTCATTAAATAAATGCCTTTTTCTAATTTACATTTTCCTCCTTGCCTCAGCCCTCTTCTCCCAGGATGGGCTCAGCCCCACCCTACCCCTGACATCATTGCTACTTAGTGCAGATTACAGCCTCATGGGCTTTTCCCCTTCCCATGGCTGGGTCTGGCATGCCAAATCCATCCTCCTGCCTCCTCCTGCATATGGAGATGGGAGTTCGCTGGGTTCCACAATCAGAGGACAGCACCAGAGGTTAGGGATGAAATGTGCCCTGGGATCATCCGCTTGAGAGAGAATTTACACATTTTCTGCATCTCCACCCTCTGAACCATCAACATGTTAGTGTTCTGCCTTCTCATGCAAAGCACGCTCAAGCACAGCCTCACCCATGTACCCCATCCCCACTAGACTTCCATTACATTGCCACATGTGGTCACCCAGGTGGTAGTATGACAGCAACTACATCTACCCTCCCTCCCTCCCTCCCTCCCTGAAGGTACAGAGCATCCTCTGGGATGCACAATCTTCCTCCAGCCTGAGCTAATTCCCCAACTCAGGTTGGCAATATCATGAGAAGTAGCCCTACTACTTTGTCAATGGGCCAGCCATAAAAGCCTTTTAATTTTTGTAAAATAGTTCTTTACATAATCTGAGTCCTCAGCAGTTGCAGTGCTCCTGAGTTCCAGTTCCTTCCTCTTCCCCACAGTCTGTGTGTTTTTAATGGCTCAGTACAATTTGGGGGGCAAAAACAATTTATGGTTCCTTTGTAAAGACAGAAAAAGTTTTTTTGAGTTTCATGACTAACATAGGAAGGGAATCCCTATAAACTAGTATTTTGTTGCACAGAATTCTTATCTTTGCCCTGCTTATGACGTGAGGGGGCTGCAGACATGATGGACCTAGAGGCCCATCTGACTTTAAATTCTTATGGTACCAGTTAGTTAGCATTTTTTTTTTTTTTTTTTTGCATTCAGAGGTGCATTTAAATGAATTGGTAGATTAAACAACAGGATTTTTTCAGTGATAATTTGTTCTGATCAGAACAACTTACAGTTTACAGTTGTCACTAGTTCAAACCATAACTTTTGTAAAAGTAGGATTAGTATAATAGGGGGCATATGCATATTGGTAAGATAGTGCTATGCAGAATATGCAATTTAACAGTCTGAAGTCTGTCAGACTCACAACTCTGTGTCAAAAAAAAGTTTTGCTGTATTTTGTAGGTAAATGCTAGGATTTCCATTATGCGAACAATGATGTGCAGTATTAATGTAAACCATGAGTTTTTAATTTGAAGCGGATATTTGGTTGTTAAACCATGGAGTCATGTTCTGTGGAAAAAATATATATAATCTGTACCATTTCCACAAAATGTCACATCAGTCAGTGAAATTCTGCATTGTTTGAAAATGTTGTTGTTGTTGTTGTTGTTTTTTGTAGAAAAGCCCTATTCCACTACAGGTGAAGTACGATTGAATGCCATGGAAATTTCCAAGTTTCCCAAAATTCCAGCAGAAGTGGTATTTTAATATTCTTCCCGACACTAGCGCACATATGTTTACTAACTGGTATAATCTACTTTACTTGAAAAAAAGATTAGCAGAATACTTTTAGATTTTTTTTTAATCTTTGCTTTATAATTCATTGCCACTAATCCAAACAACCAGCAGCCACATTTGCTTTCGTGTTAGGAGGACCTGGTGACCAACATAAGATCCTCACATAAAACTTTTCAAGAAGTAGATTGTTCAGTTTTTCAGATGGCTTCACATTTTACTTTTTTGGTACATCTTTCTTTTTAAAGAACAACTCTGCACTTCAGCATGTGCTTTCATAAATGTTTCTGCTATTACTATGTACTACAGAATGCAGGTTTTTGTTTTTCATTTTTAATGTTTCTTTTCAAGATTTACAGCTCATTTTGGTAGTTCATCTAAAAAGTCTGTATAGAAAACATTTGAAACATTTACCTGTCCCCTGTTAACCTCACAGTGCCTTTATTTATGACATCATTGTGCTCGCCAGGACAACAAACTGTGATGTCACAATGAAATTGCATGGTTAGCAGGGAAGAGTCAAATACATTTTGAAAGACTCAGTCAAATAAGTGCTACATTATCTACAATATTTAGTAGACCAGCAGCAGGGGAAAGTAAATTAAATAACAAATAACTAGAAAAGAATACATTTAAAACATTAGTGTTGTAAATCTAGAGTTTTGAAGCTTTTTGTTATAATGGAGAGTTGCACATTAATTTGTGGACATAATTTAATATACCATTATTTGGATGATAAAAGAGTAGTGTGGGCATTGATGCATCTTTACACCCCTCAGTTATGTCACAGCTTGCATTCATCTGGAGCTAGAACTGCTCATCACCTTCAGATTGTGGTCCTATCACCCAAGGGATGTGCAATGGGACAACTTTTAAGAGTATAGAGAAACCAACTTGTCCATATTTACCTATACTGTCATCTGCATGATGATGACACATACCAACCCTGTACATGTTTGTTTCACAAGAAGAGCATTCCTGGTGAAGAAGATGATGACATCATGACTAGGAGATTGACAGACTATTAGCTATTTTTTTTTACTATTTTGTAATTTATTTTGATCATTTGCAAAGAGTTTCAGCAGTAAATCAGAAGAGAGATTCTTATTCTTCACAGCCAGAACTGGAAACTTAGATTTCTTTTTTTCTCTTTCTGGCAACCAGATTATTAGGTCACCAAGTAGAAAGAAATGTAAGCACTTTCAACATTGAAAAGCATCAGAGAGGTACACAAGGGATTACAAAATAACTTCAATTACTCATATTGTTCCTGTCAGATATACTTAATGACTGAGAGAAAACCCATGACAGGTTAAATTGGTAGATCTTTATGCTTATTTCATCCTGCAATTTATCTATCTGACAGTGGCAACATCACATTGTGAAGGATTTTGTTTTTCACTATCTATTGTCATTTACTTTTAGATAGTTCCTACTTTAGTAAGTGCATTAAGTTCTCCCCTGAATCACTATAGTGATATGCTACTGTATTAGCTCCAGCAGATAATGAATCCTAAACAGCTTTGGAAAAGTCAAAAGTTGTAATTCTGTTTAGGAACTCTACTTGCTGGACTAGATGCAACATTATGGAGTTCAGCTAATCTTTATACAATTTGCTGGGAGGAAAAAATAAGTAATAGTTAAAGCAAAGAATTGCATTGCATACAATTCTGGTTAACATCTGGACAATATTGTTGGGTCAGTGTGCGAATACAAACATGCAGTAACAACATAGAAAGGTAAGGGTAGAAGAGGACTTAAAGTCCATTTACTGTAGTCTGCCCTGGAACCCTACCTGAAGCTACACTGAAAATATGTTTTCCTCTACCCCAGTCCCTCCATCCTAGTCCTACACTCCCAAGTCTGGGGCTGGCAGTATAGCCTAGAGGTTAGAGTAACAATCTTTGAATGAGCTTGATACATCCAGCAGACTGGGGTTTGATTCCTACAACCTCCACTTGCATATTGTGTGACTCTGAACAAATCACTTAACTTCCCCAGTGCTCCCAGATCACCTCTGAAAACAGGTGCTATTACTAGTGGGCCTTACCTGGTTACCAAATAATAAAATAAAAAAATTAATAATCCATTTGAAGCCATCCCAGCAGTTTTTAAGGCCAGCAATGATTTTTGCATTTGATACTGTGCTGGGTAGACTTTAAACTTATCCACTACCATCTCTGTAAAAAAGCACTTCCTAGTATGTTTTCATCTTTTCAGGACCTCCTCTCCACACTAGCTTTAAATTGTTTCCCACTGTATGAACTTTCATTTAGTCAGAATGTCTCTTTACAGATGACACAAAGATCTGCAACAGAGTTGATGCACAAGGTGGGATGGAAAGGATGAGAAGGGACTTGGCAAGGTTAAAGGAATGGTCAAATGTATGGCAGCTTAGATTTAATGCTAAGAAGTGCAAGGTAATGCACCTGGGAAACAAAACCCAGGAGAGGAGTACACAATGGGGGGTGAGATACTAACAACAACAAAAATGGAAAGGGACCTGGGGGTAGACATATCAGATGACTTAAAGGTGGGAAAGCAATGTGAGAAGGCAATAAGGAGGGCTGGGGGGATACTGGGATGCATAGGGAGAGGCATCACCAGTAGAAAATAGAAGTTGTTATCCCTCTGTACAGACAGCTGGTGAGACCCCATCTGGAGTACTGTGTGCAGTTCTGGAGATCAATCTCCGCAAGGACAGAGACAAGATGGAAGCTGTCCACAGGAGGACTACTAAAATGGTGCAGGGTCTGCACCAGAAGACATATGAAGAGAGACTAAAGGAGCTTAATATGTATAGCCTCGAGGAAAGGAGGGAGAGGGGGGACATGATAGAAACTTTCAAGTACCTCAAGGGAATCAACAAAGTCCAAGAGGATAGCATCTTTCAAAAAAAGAGGTGTGCAAGAACAAGGGGGCACAATCTGAAGATAGGGGGCGGCTCAGAGGTAGTGTAAGGAAGTATTTTTTCACAGAGAGGGTTGTGGATGCATGGAACGGCCTTCCAGAGGAGGTTGTGGAGTCAAAAACAGTGGTTGAAGTCAAGCATGCGTGGGACAGTCATAAGGCAATTCTAGGGGGTGGGGGTAGAAAGAAGTAGGCTGCTGGTTAACTAGGATCGGCAGCTTATCCATTAGGTAGGGAAATGGGCTGACTGGGTGGGCCAAGCGGTCCTTATCTGCCATCAAATTCTATGTTTCTATGTTTCAGAACAACTCTGCCTGGTCTATCCATGCAGGAATATTTATGTCTCTGTCATAGCCCCCTTTCCATTCTGTCCTTCAGAGAGTATGTATGGAGGCTGTTTAATCTGTCCTTGTACATTTTAACCTTCTGCCCTGTATCATCTTTGTTGCCCTCCTCTGTATTGTTTCCAGCCTGTCTCTGTCCTGTCTTAGGTGTGAACTCCAGAAGTGGGGCTGGCAATATAGCCTAGAGGTTAAAGTAATGAGCTGTGAATGAGCTTGGTACATTCTGGAGACCTGGGTTTGATTCCCACAACGTCCACTTGTATACTGTTTAAACGTGAGGAAGTGACATAACCTCCCCAGTGCTCCCAGGTCTTGCTTGAAAACAGGCATTGTGCTTAGTGGGCCTTACCTTGTTACTAAAGAATGAAAAAATGCATAAAGTAGTCAAGATGTGTCCTCACCATTGACCAGTGAAACTACATAATCACATAATTAATGTGAATGGTAAATCACTGCCTCATACATCCCAGCACGGGGTCATAATGTCGCAAGGCATTATGCCGCATGGCAAAATCACACTGCCAATACAGCGCGATATTGCCATGTGGCATAATTCTTTTTTCTATGGGGGACTGTGCTGCCCACACCCCCCAGACCTCCCTACTAAAGATTCTCAACTCAGGGGGGGGCAACTCGGGGAGCGCACAAATTGTGAAAAAAAATAAAATGTCGGACTGGGAATCAAATCCAGTCTCAGATGCAGTGCCTGGGTTCCTGCTGCTGTGGCTCAGTCAAGTGAGCCACAGCAGCTGCTCAGCAGAACCCACTCCCAGCAGAGGTCTCATCCTCTGCCTGGGAGTGTGGGAATGGTGCAATACCACGTATAGCAATATGCACAGTATTGCACCATTCGCTGCCCTGGACAACGTTTTTTAGGTTAGCTATAATGTCGTACGCTATTACATCCCAGCAATCCACCTTCCTTCTCATCTGCCTTACTGCATTGTGAAGTGGATTTAATGTTATCACTAATTATAATGTCTTAATCTCTTTCTTTCCTAGAATGTTTAACTTTAACCCCATCAATGCTAAACTCAGTTTATGAGTTCATACTGCTTCTGTGCATGACTTTGTACTTCTTGGTGTTGAACTTCATGTGCTAGATACTAGACCATGTTTTTGGATTCTCCACATCCTTTGAAATTGCCTTACCCCCACCATACTATCTACCCTCCTGTAGATGTTGTTGTCATCTACAAAATGACTCACCTTCCATGTAGGCCTTTAAATACTGTATATCACTGATGCATGTATTGAAGAGGGTTGGACCTATTGCCAATTCCTGTGGAACTCCACTGGTCGCTGCCCTAATGGTAAGAATACACAATTTTAGACCATCCTTTGTGTCCTACCCTGCAACAAACTCTCTATCAATCTAATCATTCCTTCCATTAATCATAGGTCACCCCATTTCTTTTCAGCCTTCTGTGTAGTACAGAAACAAAGGCCTTTCTATTGTTCAGGGAAAGGATGTCCACTACTTGGCCTTTGCCCACTGCCCTTGTCTTCAAAACAAAGACATCTATCAAAGTTTGTCTTGCAAGACCTGCCCCTAATTAATCAACACTATCTATTTTACTAAAGCTCCTGTATCTTGAGGAAATCCACTGTCTGTTCCTTGACTATGGTTTCTAGCAGCTTACCTACACTGGAAGCCAGAATCATTGACCTTTAGATCACTGTATTCTCTCAATTCCAGCTCCTAGGAAGATGCATCATTTCTACAACCTTCAAGTTCAATGGAGCATCATCCACGTCTATGGATTATTGATTATCTCTGCTTGTGAGGCTGCCAGTGCTTGTCTTGCTTCCCTAAGCCCCACTGATGGAACCCATGATGCTTGCAGGATTTCTATGAGTTAAGATCAATGAGCCCCTTTATAACACACAATCTACCAATATTACCCCAACTTTTCAGTCTTTGTTCTCTGAGACCCCCACACACACACACACCCACACCCAATCTCCACTGTCGGTTAAGATGCCAGAGACCTTGATTGGAGACACTGAACTGAAATATCCATTCAGAATTTTTGCCTTTTGCATTTTATCCTTCTAACTAACCCCACCCTTCCTCATTCTCTTGATGTTTTCTATCATATGTATTTTTCCCCTGGTGTACCTACAACATATTTTATTAATAGTTTTCATCCTTTCTGCTATCCTAATTCCTGTGGTATCCTTGGTTTCTCTGACTAGTTTCATGGAAAGTGATAATCTTATTTATCCCACTTTTTCCCTCATTCTGTTCCCTCTATAGATCTTAAATGATTCCTTCCTTCCTTCCTTCCTTCCTTCCTTCCTTCCTTCCTTCCTTCCTTCCTTCCTTCTTTCCCCCTCAATTTATCTTTTTAAGGAATGACCTAGGCCAATTAGCACAATACAATTGAAAACACAGTCCCTATACATTAGAAATGTAGCCGATCCCTTTGTCCCTACTATGGTACGGTGGATTGGACAAAGTCTCAGAGGTGACTCTCATGTCTAGGGGTGTAGAATGATGCAGTCTTACTGGGAACCACCCCCCTGAAATTCGTACTGTTGTGAGGGGTGGTATTAAGATGGAGACTAGAGAGAGGCAGCTATAAATATCCTTGCAAAATGATACAGCTTTACTTTGCTATCCTGATTCTATGCCCATGACAAGAGGATGGGACTGCTTACCTCTCTTCCATTCAGCAGCCCTTGCACTAAAGGATTTGGTTTTAGTTAGTTACTTTATTGTTCAACTATTGCAGTCTTTACAATTTAAAATTTAAATAAAAATGTGTTTCAAAACAGTACATTCCATAATCATTTAAACAATACAATGCTAGACATATAAATATAGATGTAATCCTACATACACAAAAATAAATAACTGTTCATTTGCACCATATTATTTAGAAGATATACTGTGCAGATCATAGCTATATAGCAGTACATATGTTTGCTGAGGATCTTTCAGTTTTAAGGTGACAATGTCCTTACTTTATGGTATAATACTGATATGCTGCACAATTAATGAACATTCTAGTAAGGCAACTTAATCATCAACCCTTTAAAGTACAGTTTCTGTAAGACCGTTTTGTGTTAATCTGAGCTATCAATGTCTTCCTAATCTTAGATATTGTTATAAAGTAATTTGCTAACCTTTTAATTCTATAGTTGTCTTCTCTATAAAAGAGTATTTTAGTTAAGAGTGACTTTCCCGTGGAAATCCAATTTTCTAAATAAGGGCCACACCAGTAGGTATGACTTTTCTCATTCCACGTGCAGTACCATAACACATGCATCATATCTTTCTTGCCACCATGTGAGCAGTAGTAGTTTGGACCATTTGGAGAGTATTTTTTCTATATTTGACAAGTAGAACATCACTCTCAAAGATTTCCAGTTTATATCTATTGTATGTCGTCTTTAATGCAAGATCAGTTAAAACATCAAGGTAATACCTGTATCTGAAGGAACAATTATTGCATGCAAACCACAGGGAATATTTTGAAGTTTCAATAGTTTGGAGATCATTTTTTATCCAACATTTTTTTTATTTTAACTATTTTATAGGTTTTATATTGTAAGCTGAGTGTAATGTCTTTACCCATGTAATTCTTCAAAATGTGTAGATCATATTTCTTTAGAAGCTCTAATATTGTTTTGTACCATGCTGAGTTTGGACATTGTATCTCTGTCCACTTCCTTTTTTCCTCCAAACATTTTTTTCTTAATCTTTCAGGTTTATGTCTGGTAATTTGTAGCAGTAATTACATTTTTTGATATCCAAAACTGAACTGATATTTTCCAAGCCCAGTTCTGTCCATAGATAGAAAGATGGGCAGGAGTGACCTACAACCATAACTTCCCTCAGAAGTTTAAATATTGGTGTCATTACTTTGTCCTTGATATTTGTAACCCAGATTTCTACCCCATAGGCCATCTGGGACAAATATTTTATTCTGATTGCTTCAATAAGCAGTTTTTTTGAACGTCCAGCATGATGATAATTAAATTTCCCCATGGCAAGGATAGATTTTTTTGGGCTGAGGTTGTAATTTTATTCATGTGTTTTACCCAAAAGCCACTTCACAAAAAATGTATACCTAAATAGACATGTGAGTCAGTAACATCTAGTTTATGGTGTCCTCTTAACCAGTACCCCTTCATTTCTTTGCTGCCAAAAATTACAATATGAGTTTTAATAGGATTTATTTACAGTTTTAGCTCTCTAGTTTTATAGTCTAAAAAAATCAAGCTTCTTTTGAAGCCCTTTCCTAAATAAGGCCAAAAGTATGATATCCTCTGAGTATGCTAGTGTTGTGCAATGTCTGTTGGACAGCTATTCTATACAAGTGTAACTTACTGTATGCAATGTTATCTGTAAACCACTGCTGTAAATGCATTCTAATTGTTATATGTATTGCACCTGTATGTTACCACTGTTGTACCTCACACTGTTTTCTTGACTGCCTTCCCTGTGACGAGGTGTCTTTGTAAATGAGTCCATGACTCAAAGGTTGTAAATCCAACTCTAAAATAAATAAAAATAAATCAAATAAAATAAATAATGATTCAGTATTTTTGGAGAATCTGCGTTGGCATTGACCATATCTTTTAACAGATCTTCTATACAGAGGTAGAATAGAGATGGGACAAGAACACACCCCTGCCATACTCCCCTGTTTGTATAGATAGTGTTTGATAGTTGTCTATTTATTCCAAGTCGTACTCTAGCCTATGTGCCTCGTAGAGTTTTTTTATTATATGTACTAATCGAGGGTCACTACCTCTTTGGATCAGTAAGTTCCATAGTGTATTCCTTGAGACTATATCAAAAGCTGATGAGAAGTCTACAAACACAGCAAAGAGTTTTTGCTTTCTGAGAAAAAGGAATTTTTCAATCAAATGACTGAGTATAAAACAATTGTCAATAGTGGTATATTCTTTCCTAAAGCCTGCTTGATCTTTACTCAGGCTTCCAGTTAATTCTGTCTGTGCTCTAAGTCTCACCAGAATAATTTTGGGGAATATCTGTAGGCTAACATCAAGCCAACTTATCGGTGTGCACATGGCAGGATGGAGAAGAAGTCATGGTTGTCCCACTGCCTGGCATGGCAGTGTGGTCTGGGTGCCATGTGTAGGGTGCCTCTTCAGTTTCCCCACCCCATGTAAAACTGTCATTGGCACACCAATAGACATCTTTACATTGGGGTTTTCTTGCTCCTCATTGTTGTTGTTGTCATTATCCCCCTCCTCCTTGTCATCCTCTTAATTTCTGCCTCTTCAGACCATGGGTAAAACAAGGCCTCCTTTTGTTTGTCAAAAGTAGGTTTAACCTGTACTACACACTATATACATTGGTTCTCAAACAAGGCAACATGAGTTAGGCCTTAAATTAGTTAACCAGTGAACTGCAGATCTTTATTTTCACTTTGGTACTGCATGGCTCATTTGCATGTTCACAGGGCACACAGATTTACTTTCCATTTGTAGAAGCAGGATGCACTGCATATGAAATACTATACCCTTTAGCAGAAATCATGCAGAAACAGGGCAGACACTGTCAGACTTTAAGGTTGCTTGCAAAAATACCAAACATCTATTTACAGGAGTGGTACACACACTTGAGACTATAAGAAAATGGAGCCACAGCTTTTTATTACGGGTCCAGTTCGAATTAGCATTAATCAGTCATCTAATTTGGCAATGATCATTGGTTACTTTTGCTGTCCCAATGCCATCCAGTATGGGGTTTGATTTGCATTATCAGCTTAATTTAAGTTAAAAAATATTTACAGTCACATTTTCTGTCACCAGCCTGATTACTATACAATCCCCAATTACTTAAGGTGCCCCACTCATAACATAAATAAGACAAAGGGGACCGAAAGGATGAGGCTATGTCTGGCCCTGCAACACGGAGAGAGAGAGAGTGGTGCTGCCTAACATTTAGGGGGAAAAAAGGGATGTACCCAGTCAGACACATGATAACACAGAATGGGAGGCAGTTTGACCACTACCTTGGTGGCCTGTCCAAAACACCACATGCCTCCCTAGGGAGTTGAAGTCAGAACATAAATGCTATCACAGACAACAGTGGGTTACCATCTGAACAAGTTCATTTCTACCCTCAGGGTTCTGAACTTCATCACTAGCTGCTCTGCTGTTCCACCATTCACACACAAGCATCTTGCTCTAGATCAGATGTCCCTTGCTTCCACAGGAATTGTTTGCTAAATCTCCACCCTCACAGGAACACAATACAGATGGATCAGACACCACCAGGAAAACCTCATTGAGGGGTAGACTCCAACAGTCTTCCACTATTCCCAATCATGGACCAAAGTCAGGGCCTGAGCCTCCAGTGACCCAAAACTTGAATGGCAGACTGTAGACTATAATCAAGAATAATAATCAAGAATTTGTTTTTGTGGTCATATTCCTTCTTTGCATGCCCATAGTGAGTAATAAACATTGCTCAAGAAAAAACCCTCCTGATCAGTGGGTAATTAGCAGGTAAACCTGTGCACATAGACATAATGTCATAAAACATAAGCACATTGAATAACAGGAAACAGGCTACATTTTGTTAAGCATTTCAGAACACAAATATTTAAATGTTGCTACATCCAAGTATGGCCCACCATTTTCTTAAATTTACCCTGGTATTCCTTTGGTGAATAATGTTCTTTGGGTACCCGCCAGCATGTGTCCCACCACCTGTGCCCTAGAAC
This sequence comes from Neoceratodus forsteri, assembly GCA_016271365.2. NCBI lineage: Eukaryota > Metazoa > Chordata > Ceratodontiformes > Ceratodontidae > Neoceratodus > Neoceratodus forsteri. Next base: position 1,345,756,947 of record CM057458.1, on the reverse strand, counting down.
TGGCTTTGATGTTGCTTGTCATCAGCTGTTTGGAATCTTTGGGATCAGTGTTTGTTGAGATCATCAATGTGTCATTAAATGAAGAAGTGTTTCCTGCATGTCTGAAAGAGGCTGTAGTGAGACCCCTACATAATAAAACATCTATTGATCCTGATGTTCTTGCAAACTATAGGCCTATGTCTAATCTTCTCTTTCTTGGGAAACTTATTGAGAAGGTGGAGGTTGACCAGCTGGTTAAGTGCCTGGAGACATTATCCATCTATGAACCTCTCCAGTTGGGTTTTTGGCCATGGCATAGCACTGAGACAGCTTTGGTCTGGATGGCACATGATCTCTTCATAGCGAGGGACCAAGGGCACTATACCAGTCGGTGCTCTTGGACATATCTTCAGCATTTGATATGGTTGATCATGGGGTGCTGTTGGATTATCTGCAGGACTACATAGGTGCTACTGGCACAGTTCTGCACTGGTTTCACTCATTTTTAACTGGAAGATTGCAGAACGTGGTCCTAGGAAATTTTTCCTCAGGTCCTTTCACACTGTCTTGTGGTGTTCCTCAGGGTTCCATCTTAGTGCCCCCATTGTTCTTCATGTACATGCTGCTGCTGAGAGAGATCATTATGTGGTACAATCTAGGGTTTCACTGCTATGCAGATGATACCCAGTTGTACCTGTCTTGTGCCCCTTACAATCTTTCTGCCCCAGATATCTTGAGTTTCTCATAGTCTCATAGTCTTGTACAGGTTCATAAGGCCAAGGCCCATAACAAACCCGCCACCACAAATTAGTGATGGTAGTGACACTTTTTGTCTTCCATATAATCATCCAGATTTAATTTAAACTGCTCAACTGTTTTACTCAAAACAATATTATTAGGTAATTAATTCCATACTTCTGGAGCTCTCTGGGTAAAAATGTTTTCCACTGAGTGGTCCTACTTGTAGTAGTCTTTAATTATAATTTATGTGACCTAGTAGTATTCCGAATTGATTGTTTCTCTAGGCAAATAGTAATAAGTAATGACTCATCTTGAAAAGCTTTAAAAAGATATATCAGATTGCCTCTTAGGGATCTGTATTCCGTGGAATATACATTCAGAGATCTTAACCTTTCACTATACTCCTTATTCTTAACTGTTTTTATCTTTTTGTTACCCTTCGGTGCACTCTCTCTACTATATTTTTATCACCAATGGTAGTAGGGGAACAGAAGGGGGCACAATACGCCAAATGTGGCCCTATCGGACTGGTATATAAAGGAAGTATTACCTCTGGTTTTCTGCTTTTAATAAGGTTCTGTATACTTCCAAATATACCATAGCATTTTTTGACTGTCTTCTGAATGTATCAAATTTGAGATTGTTATTATGACACCCAGATTTTTTTCTTCCTCTGTCATTGTAAATTGGATGTTATTTATAACATATTGTACCATAGTATTGTTCTTCCCCATATGCATCACCTTACATTTTTGCTCATTAAAGTTCATTTTGTTGATTTTAGCCCAGTCACATAAATAATTTTAATTTTCCTGTAAATAATTAACTGATTCTGCATTATTGACAATACATCCAATTTTGCATTTATCTGAATATTTGCTAATCCAGACACAGCTGTAGGTTTGCATACTTGAAGCGAGTATATTGAATAGTAATGGACCCAGCACTGAGCCCTGTGGCACTCCGCTAGTGACATGCGTCCAGTCTGATTTGTGACCTCTGATAACTACTCTCTGTTGTCTGTTTGATAGCCTTGAATTTATCCATTTTATAAGTTTTGTATCAAGGTTTATTTTGACTAATTGCTCAATTAAAGTTCCATGGGATACTGTATCAAATGCTTTGGCATAATCTAAAAAGATTACATCAACAGACATTCAATTTTCCAAGGCATCACTGACAGGATCAAAAAAATGTATAAGGTTTGTTAAACATGACGTTTCAGCAGTGAATCCATGTTGTAAGATATCAATGCAATTACTTATTTTGATGTGCCCAAGTACTTTATGCTGTATTAATCACGCCATCAGTTTACCAATTATTGATGTAAGACTGATTGGTCTATAATTACATGGATTTTGCCTATTGCCTGTTTTGAAAATGGGTGTGATATTAGCACTACACCATGATTTAAGAGTTTTCCCTTCCTTGATGGATATGTTAAATAAGAAAGTTAGTGGGCTAACTAACTCTTTGCTCAAAGTTTTAATGAAAAGAGGACTCATACCATCAGGTCCTGGAGATGAGTCTGATTTTATCTTTCCAATAACATTTAATACATTATGTTTGGTAAAAATGTTTGTGGAGTAACACTCGGTTAGTGCATTAATATCAAACATGTTGGCCTCTTTAAACATACTTCCAAAGTAGGCATTAAGCTCTTTTGCTATGTCAGTTTCCTTGCTCAGCAATTTATTATCAGTTATCAGAGGTTCAGTTTCTCTTTGATTTCCTTTAAGTGTCCCTACATAATTATAAAACTGCTTTTTATTGTTTTTTTGTTTTTCAGACTAGATTCAGGTTTAATTTTTGTTTTGCTTGATGAAAACTTTTTTTTTTGTTTTCTTGGCCAATGTTTTAAATTTATCCAAATCATCATTACTGTTAGACTTTTTATATCTACAGTAAGCTCTATTTTTTTATTGATTAAATTCCTTATTTTTCTATTCCACCACAGCGGTACTCTTAATTTTTTGTTATTGTATTTCATTTTCCATGGCACCCATTTGTTAACACAGTATTTAATCTCATTTTTGATATGTTCCCATGTTTGTTCTGTATTACAATTATTTAACATCTCTCTCCAGTTCTTATTGTTAAGATAGTTTTTGATAGTTCCATTATTGGCTTTAGGAAAATTTCAGAATTTTGATATTCCAATAGTTTCTTTAGAATTTTTGATTAAATCAAACTGAATGAGATTATGATCACTGTCACTAAGAAGGGGCAGGATTTGAGGGGCTGTGCAAAAGTTTTTTATGTTTGTCAATATTAACTCTAGCATATTGCTACCTCTAGTTGGGGTTATTGCAACTTGTTCTAGGTCATAAAAAAACTGATTTCAACAAATCTTGTCTCAAGTTGTCCCTGAGCATCATAATTGACCCAATTTATGTTTGGAAAACTAAAATCTCCCATTAAATGAAATTATTTTTTATATTCAAGTTTTCAATTTCATCAATGAAGTGCTGATTTTCAACTGGTCCATGGTTGGGGGAGCGAAAGGCTAGACCAATTGTCATGTTGGTGTTATCATGAACCAACTTTACCCAGACTATTTCAGTGTTGGAATGATAAGGAAATATCTGGAAGCCCTTGAGATGATCTGCAACATACAAAACTACCCCACCTTTTTTTTTAATCCATCCTGTTTTTCTAGAAAGGTTGCATAACCTAGTATATGGACATTCCAGTCAGCATCTGTGAACCAGGACTCTGTTACAACACAAATGTCTATCTCTGATTCAGTAAGGATGTGTTTTAATTCATCCATTTTGTTGGACATGCTTCTAGCGTTCAACAAAAAAACCTTTATTTCTGTACTGTACTGTGCAGTGTTTTGTTAATAATTGCAGGTTCAGTTTTACTAGATTGATTGTTGAGAGATGTATTATTATTATTATTAATTACTAAGTGATCCTTCGATACTGAGGTAGTATAAGTTTGTTGACCATTATTTATAAAATTGGTTTTTGTACCATTTTTGGAATCCTCTCCCACCTCACTCCTAGTTTAAATAGTTAGAAATACAATTTAGAAGTTGATCCACTAGAAACTGACTACCCTGCCAACTCAAATGTAGTCAGTCTCTACATTAGAAGTAATTTCTACTACAGAACTCTTCCCAATGTGTTATACATCCCAGAGATTGTTTTTTACACCACAGCCTGCCAATTGTTTATATGTTTTATTTTACACATCTGCTGATAGGATGCACTAGGAACTGGAATAATTTCAGAAAATACTAGTTCACATTCTAGGTCCATCAATTTATTAGTCAAATTAACAAATTCATGCTTAACCTGTTGCGTGCTTTGATGAACTATATTATTGACACCAGCATGAATAATCACAATTTGTTTCTCATTAGGATGATTTAGTATGTCTGTAGCCATTTTTGTGATGTGGAAAAGCTTCGCTCCTTTAAAATAAGGTGGAGTTCTGTTATATTTATCTGGATCATAAATAGCCCTATCTAGTCCTTTTAGAATTGAATCTCCTAATACAGAAATCTGTTTTGTAGTACTTGTGGAGTTATCAATTTCCATATGTCCCTCTGTATTCTGTTGTATTGTTGTTACATCCTCATTTAGTTCATTTATAGATGTTATAACAGACTCAAATTAAATTAAGTGTCCATTAGATGTTCTTGGTGTGGTTCTATAAGTTTCTACATTTAATAAGTTAGTTTCATTTGACTCTGATGGTCCAGAACATTCATCCTTTGCTTCTACATTTATACGTGAGTCAAATCTGTTCAGTAATGAGCGTGTAAACTGTTCTGCTTTTCTTCCTTTCTTTTTTGGTAGTTTTGCACTTTGAACTGGATACCAGTTATCCTCAGAGTTGTCAGTAGTATCTTCCTCTCCATTTCTTTTTTATTAGAAGTCTGCTCTGTTACATAGGATAAAGGAGTAGAATTACTGACTACATTGTTTAGCACCAGCAGGTTGCAGGGGTCACTGGAACCTGTATTTAGTAATAGAGTGCTTGGCATACTTTCTAACTGTGGTTCATTTAATTCAACATATATTTTTGTCATGTCCTACTGACTTTTTTCAAGTTCTGTCAGTCTGATACTAAATTGGGATATCTCATATGTCATATCACAATTTTCCACACATTTGGAACAGGTATAACTATGACTTGATATTGAGTCCAGTGCAAAGTTAAACATTAAGCAGGATTTGCACTTAACATCTACTCGCCCATCTAGTAACATTAGTGTATCTTTCATTTTGCAGTATGGATGGAGTAGTACAGGGAGCTCTGTCTTGAACAGCTCTTAGTTTATGAAGTATCAGGAACCCTTTTATAATATCTTAATATAGCTGTAAGTAACAATACTCACTAATTGTGTAGGCCTCACTTCATATACTAGTAGATATCCTCTGTAAGCTGTGTTTTCTTTGCTATCCTCACTAAACACGCAAAACACGTGCAGATGTGCATCTTTGCACACGTCTTCACGTGCAGCAATGCGCGCTCGCCTTGCTCGCCGTTGGGCTTGTATATATAGGAGCTCTGACCCAGGAAGTGAATCAAGGGTCACAAAGTGCTAAGTGCACTATTTGCAGCAATAACACACTAAAATAATAAAATAACCACTTAGAAGTGGCTTTATAGACTGGTAAGCATAAGTACAAGTCACAATAAATAAAATGACCCCTGTTCTACTAAGTTGTAGTCCATGAGCAGAACCCAGGGAACTACAGTTCCTCTTCCTAGTTCCTGTGGAATCTAGGGCTCACAGTGTCTCATGATAGTGAGTGAACACAGATTTGAAATAGTTTCACACAATAAGTTTCATATGCAGCAATCCTCTATCTCACAGCTAGCACTTGCACAGAATGTGCTATGAAATGCTACTGTTTCAGAACTGCACTTGCTGCAGGACTTGTATATATAGAAGCTCTGACCCAGGAAGTGACTCAGGGGTCATGAAGTGCTAAGTGCACTATCTGAAGAAATAACACACTAAAATAATAAAATAACCATTAGAAGTGGCTTTACAGACTGGTAAGAATAAGTACAGTCACAATAAATAAAATGACCCCTGTTCTACTGAGTTGTAGTCCCTGAGCAGAACCCAGAGAACTGTTTAGCTGCGATAAACAATTGGATGTTTGCTAACTGGCTATATCTCAACCCCGGCAAGACAGAGGTTATGGTGATCAAGCCAGGTCATGGGGGTATTTTCACTGATGGGAGACTGCCCATGCTTGTGGTTGATGGTCATCCTCTGTTGGTGATAAAGGTGGTCAAGGATCTTGGCAATATTCTTGACAATCAGCATGACCTTGAAAAAACAATCTCGATGGTTGTTAGGGATGTTTTTTTCCATCTCTGGAATATTCCCAGGATCTATCCATTCTTGACTCCTACTAACCTGGCTACAGTTATCCATGCCTTTGTTACTAGCAGACTTGATTATTGCAATGCTCTGTACCTGTCTGGAGGCTTGATGCATCACTTGCAGCCAGTGCAGAATGCTGCTGCCAGGATGTTGACTGGCACCCCTATGAGGGACCATGTCACTCCTGTTCTGCGCGGTCTGCACTGGCTGCCTGTAAGTTTGTGCAGCACCTTCAAGATAAGTTTGTTAACGTACAAGGCCCTATGCAGTCTGTGACCTGACTATCTTAAAGAACCCCTGATTCTGTACTCTCCTATCCACTGGCTTACTAGTTGTACCATCATTCCATTTAAAAATATCGGGAGATAGGGCCTTTGTGGTGGCTGTACTGCTCCTGTGGAATTCTCTTCCACCGTGTATAAAGGCTGCCAGCTTGGTGGAGGCCTTTAAAACCTCATTTAAAACTTATCTATTTGATTAAGCTTTTAATTTGCTCTGATTTAATTTATTCTGGGGTTGTTTTATTGCATTTTATTGTTACTCTGTTAGGCGCTCTGAGCCCTTGGATAGGATCAAATCAAATCAAACTTTATTTTTATAGTGCCTTTCAAAAACCAAGGTGCTGTACATAAAACCAAATACAGAAATGACATTAAAACAAAAAGATAAAACAAGTTAACCATAATCAGGGAAGGCCAAATCAAATAAATAGGTTTTTAACTCAATCTTAAATCTATCGATGGTCAGGCATTCTCTTAACCAATGAGGTAGAGAGTTCCACAGGGTTGTAGCTGAGAAAGAAAAAGCATGGGCACCAGATGTTTTAATCATACCCTGGGAACCTCTAGCAATCCCTCATCAGTGGATCGGAGAGGACGGAGGGGACAGTAGGGTTTCAAAAGGTCTTTTAGGTAACCGGATCCCTGTTCATGTAGGGCTTAAAGGTTAGCAAGCCAACCTTAAAGGTGATCAACCACTGAATAGGCAGCCAGTGCAGTTTGCAGAGCACAGGATTAATATGACTAGACCTAGAAGTTCCAGTCAGAAGCCTGGCTGCCACATTCTGCACTAGCTGCAAGCAGTGGATATCAACCCCTGGAAGCCATAGGTAGAGAGAGTTGCAGTAATCAAGGTGGGTAATGATGAAGGCATGGACCAATGTTGGAAGATCATCCGGAGGAACCATATGTTTCTCCAGGCAATATTCCTCAGATGATAAAAAGAGTATTTGACAACAGCCAACACCTGAGATTTTAGTGTCAGGCCATCATCAAAAATAACGCCAAGGTTACACACTCGGTCTGAGGAAGTGAGCTGTATGCTATCAATCAAAAGACCAGATGCCTGTCCAGCTCCCATACCCACCCCCGGAAGACCAGGTTCCATGACCAACACTTCAGTCTTATCCAGATTCAGTCTCAGCCAGCTAGTGCTCATCCATGTTCTAATCTTGGTAATGCAATTGTTTAGCACATAGAGTGCAGCATTTTGTCTGGGCAGAAAGGACATATACAGTTGAGTATCATCTGCACAGCAGTGAAAACTCAAATTGTATTGCCTGATGATATCTCCCAATGGTAGCATATACACTGCAAACAACATGGGGGCCAAAATGGAGCCCTGTGGCACCCCACAGGACAGGGAGTGAGTGCCAGAGGAATAAATTCCAGTGGCAACTCTCTGAGACCTGTCTGTGAGGAATGAGTGGAACCATTTGAGGACTGTACCAGAAAGACCACAAAGAAGCCGCAGGTGTTCCAACAGCAAACCTTGGTCTACAGTGTCAAATGCTGCAGAGAGATCAAGAAGGACCAGAATGGTACGAACCTTTCCATCTCTAGCCATCAGGAGGTCAGTCAATACTCAGACAAGTGCAGTCTCTGTGCTATGCTTCTTCCTAAAACCGGACTGGAGAGTATCATAGACCTTGTGAGTTGTAAGGTGATCATCCTGTTACAATGCAACCACCTTTTCAATAACCTTACCAACAAATGGCAGGTTACAGACAGGTCAGTAGTTAGCTACGTAGTCTGGATCCAAGGAGGATTTCTTAAGGAGTGGTCAAATGACCACCTCTTTTAGGGGTTCTGGAAATATCCCCATCTCCAAGGACCTCCAGACTATTTCAACAAGGATTGGGCAGATAGCATCAGCACATCCCAATAAAAGGGGTGTCGGGCCCGGATCCAGACTACAACTGGTTGGGTGTAATGTCTGGATGATCTTCACAATGTCTGTGAATTCTGGCTGGCAGAAATCTGACCAGAGAGACCTGGTGCATGCCACTTCCCACTGATCATCACAATTCCTCATAGGAGAGGCTGGGCCAATGCTAGACCTGATGCTGGCAACCTTATCTGTGAAGAATCGAGCAAACTTCTTGCATTAAACAATTAAGTGAGGAAACTCAAAATGAGGAGGTTGCTGGGATAGAAAGATTCAAAGATTTACATCAACCAGTTAGCAATGTTAAAGATACATTGCATACTATACCTGTGGAAGATTCAAAACAAAATAAGCCCAGGAGGAAAGATATTCTAGTAATTGGGAACTCTATTACAAGGGGAAGTGATGAAGTAGTTTGCAGAAATAGGAAAATGTACACAACAGTCAGTACGTTACATGGGATAAAAGTGATAGATCTGGATAACTTACTGGATGGTTTAATGAAAAATTCACATGAACCCCTGGTTATATTACACGTTGGGATAAATGATATAGGGAGAAGTAAAGAGAAAACCATTACAGAATATTTTATGAATATAGCAAAAAGAATCCAGGCCAAAAGAGGAAATATTATAATTTCAAATATTTTACCAACACATGGCCTAAATGAGCATAAAAATCGGGCCATAAAGCAGATAAATGATTGGCTGTGTTCCTTTTGCACAGATAAACAAATTGCCTTCATGGGCAATACAAAAACTTTTCTAAATAAGGTCATTTTCAAATATGATGGGATACACTTGAATAGGGCAGGAGTCAGAATCCTGGGTATAAAATTAAATTAAGTGATTCAATTTCATTTAAACTGGAAGGAAGGGGGGCAGGCTATTATAAACATAAATGAATAAAAAAATGGGAGCTGGTATGAAAACAAGGGGGTGGAGTGGAATATCATATTGCTAAATGCAAGAAGTCTGACAACAAAACTACACGAGTTCCAAAATATGTTAGTATCTTATAACATTGACATCATCTTAGTAACTGAGACCTGGTGGGATAAATCAGATAATTGAGAAATAAATATTACAGGTTATAAACTCTGTTCAAGATCTAGAAAACAAAGGAGAGGATGTGGTATAGCAATACATATAAATGATGCCATAAAAAGTGAGCAAGAAATGGTTCACTTAAAAAATGTGGAGCTGTTATGGATAAAAATAATGCACAAATCTCAAATCAAGACAAGATTAGGCCTGGCTTATAGACCTCCATCTATAGCTAAACAAGATAATGAACTCCTTTTGGAATATATTGCCAAGCTAGACCCAGCTGAAAATATCTTAATTGCAGGAGATTTTAACATGCCTAACATAAACTGGATAGAATTAAAAGCTAAAACTAACATGGAGGTGCAATTTTTAGAAATACTAGACCAGATAGGGGTGGAGCAAAAAGTGGCATTTCCAACCAGCGGTTCAGATATTCTGGACCTAGTCCTAACAAATATGGGTAATAGTATAAATAACATTGATGTTAGTAGCCCCTTAGGAAATAATGACCATCGCATGGCACTGTTCAAAATGATAGGGGAACCTAGCATTAATAAAAATACTGGGGCAATAGAGAAATTACATTTTGGTAAAGCAGACTTTCCAGGTTTAAAAGCAAAAATGGCCATTTGGAAATGGGAAAAAGTTTGCAGATCAATCAGTGGAACATATGTGGGAAAAACTAAATAATAAGTTACTAATGGAAACAAATAACTTCATAACTAAAACGAACAAAGTTGGTATGGCAGGTAACATAACATGGTTCAATACTAAGCTTAAGAAACTGGTTAAAGAAAAGGATAAAATCTTCAAAAGAGTAAATAAAAAGTATAATTCGGAAGGTTGGGTAATCTATAGGCAGAAGGTCAAGCAACTCAAGAAAGAAATAAAAAATGGCCAAAGCTAAGTATGAGCTTAAGCTAGCTACAAGGGTGGGGGAAAATTATAAATCATTCTTCACATATATGAATGGTAAAAAGAAGATACAAAATAATATTGGTCCCTATATTAATATACTGGGTGAAATTGTAACTGACACCATGCAACTGACAAATATGCAAACTTGTACTTTAGTTCAGTATTTAACAAGCAAACTGATTCCGTTAATAAGGCTAAGATAGGCTCAAAGAAAGGTCAAATTGTGATTGATCCTGAAGAGGAATTGAGAAGATTGAAGGATATTAACATTAATAAATCCCCAGGGCCAGATGGTATACATTCCAGAATACTTACAGAATTAGCAGAGAGCATAGCCCCAGCATTGACTTAAATATTTCAAAGATCCATGGATCAATTCTCGGTGGTGCAGGAATGCAGGGAGGTCTTAGTGGTACTCCTATTAAAAAAGGGACCAAATACAAAGCCTGAGAATTTTAGACCACTCAGCTTAACATCCATAGTGGGTAAAATACTTGAGGGGATTATAAAATAACATATATTAGCCCATTTAGCACTTTATGGACTGACGGATGAAACTCAGAACGGGTTTACAAAGACTAGGTCATGCCAAGCTAATATGTTAACATTTTATGAGAAAGTAAATAAAGCCTTGGATTCAGGCAATGCAGTGGATGTTATTTTTCTAGACTTTTCTAAAGCATTCGATACGATACCACACAAAGAATTGATTGAGGTTATTTTATTGGTACTAATTTACCTGTTAACATAGTAAACTGGGTAGAGGCATGGTTGGGTAACAGAAGACAAAGAGTTGTTATAAGAGGGGTAATGTCTGACTGGGAAAATGTTACCAGCGGGGTCCCACAGGGGTCAGTGCTGGGACCTTCTTTGTTTAATATGTACGTCTCTTCAGTTGTGTGTAATTTCCCAAATATTTGGATGAACAGGTTCACAGATGATTGTAGAATAGGGGCACAGTAAACAATATTGAGGAACAACAAAATGTTCAACAAACCATGGACACGGTGGTAAAATGGATAAAGCAGTTCAAATTAGCATTAAATATAAACAAATGTGCAGTGATGCACCTGGGGAGAAGTAATACCAACGTTGAATATAAATTAGGAGGAAGCATACTTCAAAAGACTGTAGGAGAAAGAGATTTGGGGGTGAGGGTAAAAAGTGATTTGAAATTTGGTACACATTGTGGGAAAATTGTTAAAAAGGTAAATCAGGTATTACGCTGTATTTTCAGACACATTGGGAGCAAAGATAGAAGGGTGATCTTGCACCTTTGTCAGGCACTGGTGAGACCTCATCTTGAGTACTGTGTGCAGGTCTGGTCCCCATATACAAAGGCAGACATAGGAAGTTTGAAGGGGGTGCAGAGTAAAGCAACAAAGAGAATTTGTGGAATGGAGAATAAAACATATCAGGAAAGACTACAGCATTTGGGGTTATATACATTGCAATACCGAAAACTTAAGGGAGATATGTGTATGATTTATAGGGCCTTTCAAGACAGTCAACTATGTAAGAATCTGGGACTTATAGTAAAAAAAACTTGTGTGTATGAAAACAGTGTTCCACAGGTTAAAATTGGAAATGGACAAATGGAATACCATAAAAAGAAAAAAATGGTTTAGTCAGAGAGGGGTAAGAGTGTGGAACAGTTTACCTAGGGACATAGTACAAAGCAAAACTATGGACTCTTTTAAACTATGTCTAGACAACTTTTATAAGGATAAGAGCAAATTAAGATAGTATAGGAAAGCAAGGCAAGCAATAAGGATGAAAGTCTATGTAACTTGTATAATCTATGTAATTTCAGCTGAGAAAAAGCTTCCCTGGGCTGAAGACAGACTGGATTGCACAATCTATCAATGGTTCAGAAAAGCTGAGCTGGTCGGTTCTTCACAGCAGAACTCTCCCTGGACAGGAATTCTGCCTTCTTACGGGTTATTTCCAACTGATAGCCATCATAATGTGCCTTCAGCTTAAGCCTATCAGCATCAAGGCCAGACGTTCGCCAAGCTCTCTACATCCTTCGACTGACTCACCTCAACTCCTTCAAGGAACCATCAAACCAAGGGTTCCTTGGGCGAAGAGTGAGGGGCCAAACATGAGCAGGAGCAACCATGTCCAGGGCATCTCCCACAGCCTTATTATAGGCCAATACAAGATCATCTGGACTCATGCATTCACCCGGCAAACCCGATAGGTCCAGTACCGCCGATAGGTCTCTAGGGGTAACTCCTCTTAAAGGGCGGTACTGAACCATCTCCGTAGGGGCAGATCTATTAAGGGGGACCCTGAAGCTGAACCTTATGGTGTGATGGTTAGACCAACTGACTGGTTCCACCCTCAGATCAGCTATCTTCATACCCAAAAGAAAGCTCATATCCAACGAGTGTCCCCCTATATGGGTTGAGGAGGTAACTACCTGTGTAAGGCCCAGCATTGTCATCAGCTGGAGGAGATTTTGTCCAAAATGTGAAAGTTCATCATCAACCCAGGCACTGAAGTCCCCCAGAACCATTCATCTGGGGGACCTCAACACTATGTCGACTGTGAAGTCTGCTATCTCCTGCAGGAATACTCCACCATTTCCTGGTGGACAGTAGATGAAGAGTATCCCACAACCTACAACCTCTCCCATGATATACTTGAAGGATCTGGTACTTCCTAATGGCACATCCACAAGGCCCAGCTCAGATTTAAATATAATGGCCACACCGCCTCCCCTATGATCCAGTCTTGGGCAGTGTATCACCAAGAACCTAGCCAGAACTGCAGAAGCCAAAACAGGGCCTGTATTTTCATCCAGCCAGGTCTCAGTGATGCAAGCCAGATTGGTAGTTCCAACAAGATCAGCTATAGTAGCCATCTTGTTCTTAATAGATCTGGTATTGCATAACACCGCCCAACTAGGATGAGTTGTCAGGGAAGTCTACACACCACTCCAATTAAATTTGTCTTGCCTTAAGCTTGACTTGGGTCCCTGAGCAGTATAGTTTTGATTTATGCTTATTCAGATTGAGTAGCAGCCTGCTTGTATCAAGCCAGTTCTGTAAAATCACTTAAAATGGAATGTATCTTCTTATTCCTTGTCACTGCTGCTCTGAACTGGTCATTGAACCTGATGGGTCTTTTTGTGCTTCTTCCCATCTAACATACAGTATTGTATGCACTCCTGTGTCTCTTCTAGTACAACACCCTTATTTTATGACTACTTATTCTCTACCCCCTCTGCCCCATAATGTCCTTCATCCTATGCTTGTCTGCACCCACCACCCTACTGAAATTTGCAGACCTGAATTTCAAGACCATTACCCTTAACTTTTATGCACTGAACTTATTGAATAATGCTAAGCTTCACAATGCCATGCTTACTCTGCCCCAATGGGTTATCTACACTCATGTCACCTATAATGTCCTACATTAGACCATGCAAGGTTCTGAGTTACATTTCTGCTTTTCATCTGCCTCATCTTTTGACTCAGAAAGCAATCCTGCAATGTCTTTAAAAACATCTAGTTTCTCTAGGTCTTGGTTACTAGAGTGTCCAAATCTATATCAGATAAATTGAAATCCCCCATGAACACTGTCTTCCCAAATCTTTTGCCTTCCTAATTTCTCTCTCTAGCAGGTGATCCACTTCTGAGGATTGATTAGGACGTCTATACACTACTGCAATCTATAGGCTTTTTACCCCTACCTCTGTAACTTGAAACACTATAAATTCTAATTCCCCTGCTTCTGTTATGCACTTGTCCTCCACTACCCTGATAGATTCCCTGACATGCACAGCCACCAACACCCTTAGCATTTTTCCTGTCCCTTTTAAACAGGGCACAGTGTGGGACGTTGTCGTCCAAAACTTTATTCTGCATTGTTCATGTTTCTGTAATGGCTGCTGTATCTAACTCCTCTTCTGCTATTATCACATGCGGTTTCTCCATCTTGTTGCCCACACTTCTAGCATTTATGCATAACATCTTCCACATCCAGCTCCCATGTCCCCTAGGTTCAGAACTGCCCTTTTTCCCCACCAGGATTTCTCTCTTTATTTACTGCAGGGCTCATTACCTTTCTAAATTACCCTCTATCACCCCCATCCACTTAGTTTCTAGTCCCACAAAATCTGATGAAGAGTTGCCTTGGTTATCTCTATCTCCTTGTACTTGTTCCAGTACATTATCTCTTTCTTTCCCTGGCCACTACATCTAGCTCATTACCAAGTACACTGGTATCTCTCCTACTGGAATGCAGTCTGTCCATTGTGAACAGGCTGCAGTCATCTCAGAATGAACCTTGGTTTCCAGAATAAGCAATTCTTTCTTCACCATACTACCACTTCAGCCATGTGTAAACTGCATTTATTTTGTCATGGATTTACCTCTTCTCAAAAGGCACTGGTAGCACTTCTGAAAAGGACATCTCATCTGCAATTAGGACCAAGTAACCTTTCTTAACTTCTTCTACACTGCAAGAAGCCTGGCTTGCCCCTGCTCAGCACTGGTCAGTCTTTCTAACCATGGGACTGTTCTATCTTTGGTTGGCCCTAGAAGACAAAGCCCAGAAAGAAAGAAAGAAAGAAAGAAAGACAGACAGACAGATGGGTTCCACTTCATTGTAGTCTTCAGCTCAACTGATATCATTGTGTTCTGGAACTGCTAAGTGATTAAAAATGAAATACTGGGTGGGGAAAAGACTGCATTAATGTGGGTCTCTAAATAATTAAAAAATATGACTATTTTAAGTTTTTTTTCCTGCGTGTAAATTTAGTGCTCATGAAAGATGCTGAATTGACAGCACTAGAACCTGAAGTCCTCTGTTTATCCACATAACAGGTACAACACAGGTGATTACAGTGAAAACTTCCACACACTGCACCACAAATGTGTTTCAACCCTGCCATGGAGGGACCAGCACGTAGGTAAGGGGATGGTTCAGATTCCATGCCAGTTCAGTCCTTGACCTCTCATGTGAGGCTGCATAGGGTACCAATCAGTGCCAGTTATGATGGTGGTTTTGTGATATGCATACTTGTTCACTGTGTACTGGACTGAGTTGACCACAACTCATTGCACATAGGCCACTGACTAGCCTTCTGGTGATAATGGCTTTCACCCACTACTGGTCTGTGCTGGATTTGAACCAATGTGACCTAGAGGTGAAAGATTCTGTAACCTATTACCAACCCACTAAGCCATCCAGTTCCCCACCTATAACTATTTTAAAGCAAGCACACACAGCATTAACTGGGGTGACTAATGAGACTTCACTCATGCCCAAATTAATAATTATATTTAAAATGTAAACTACAGGGTTTAGGTTCCTTTTAAGAAAATGGTGCTACTTGTTGATATTGTGCATTTTTAAGAACTCACATTTTTAAAAATGTGTGATTTGGTACCTAATAAAGTTCTATTTTACTCAAATTGATCATTTCCAGGACTCAGATTAATACAAATATGCAACTGGGGAAAAATTCTGCAACTTGGAAAACATGGAAAGTTAAGAAATGTGCAATTTTGTACAATATTACAAGAGTACTACAAATTTCGTCCAGCACTACAAATGTCACTGGGTTCTGTAACTGATCAATAATTACCCAAATGAATATCAAGTGGGAAAAAAAACAGCATCAGCAAGGCATCCCAGAACTGGAAAAACAACAAAAAGAAATGAAGAAAAAGAAGAACATGATTACATTGCACAAAACAAATTAAAAAGTACAGTAGGGAGATTGGGGAGGCTAGATATGTACCTAAATTCCCAATTATTATAGTAAACAGGTGCTGTAAGGTTCATGTCCCTTTTAAATGAAAGTTAAGTGACGCGATTGAGTTAGGAATCAAATGGGAGGAATGCAAATGATCAGACAACTTCAGCAAAGTAACAGAAGTAGAGGGTATAAGTAGAAGACTATATACTGTATATTGTAGATTGATGGAGCAAACCATGTGCTGCAAAAGCTGCAAGAATGGTGTCTGGCCAGAAGGAATCAGTCTGTGACAACTAGGTCTGGTTGCCACACTTAGGACTGAATTTTAGCCTGTAAGGGACAGTGAGCCATGCATAGATACTGTATGCTAGGGTTGGGAAATCTGTTCTGGCACTATGCCGGAAGGTACCATGCAAGGAGAGAATATGGGGTGAAAATCAAAAGGCAGAAGTTTATGACTCATTAGCTAGAAATAGGGTATGGGCCTATGACAGACAGTAGTTCTGAGTCTACAGACTTTGGCCCGAGTGACAGGAACAGCCATTCTTTCTCCACCAGAATAGATACCCTCTACTGGATAGTGATGTTGTAGGGGTGCACTAAGCAGCAGTTGCAGACCAGGGATGGTAGTATACTTGGCCAGATCTGTAGCCTGTTTGTGAGTGATGGGAGAAAGAGAGCACAAAAGACAGGCTGTGGTGGTAGAGGATGTTTCACAGAAAATTCCTGTGTATCCTAATGACCTTGGGGCATGAAATTGTGCATATAATCAGGGGCTTGGATAAAGTGTCAGTTGAGTCTTTGGTAAAAAGTGAATAAAAAATAATTTCATCATGCAAAAACATACAAATAACCTGACAGACAGGGTACATACTGTAGACATATTGGCACACTAGACACATTAAAAAATAATTGTATAGCTTATATGTTTTTTCCATGTGGTGTGTTTCAGGACTGGCTGTGGTCTCAGAAATGATAGTAGGAGTGTAGGGCATAAAAATCAGTGCTTTCTTGGCATTCAAGCCAGGGAAGGCACTTACCAAAGGCATTGACTGCCTTTGATGCTGTTGGGATTGGGTGTCAGTACAGAAACTTCTTCTTTCATCCTTATTATCAGGTGCATCTACAACAGCTGGGTTGTTCTGGATGAACTTTACATTATCATTGCTAGTTAGCTCACCATTATATATCATGGTTTTCATCAAAGATGACATACTCTGCTATTAGGTCTGGCAGGCATTCATTTTACTGGGCGAGGTGTAAAAGGCCTGTGGTCACCACCTGTTGTTGCTCACTTATGCTGGTTAGCTGAGCTGTGGGTTCTGGGCATTCTGTCAGCACCTGTAATTTGCTCCAACATTTCAAAATTGTCCCTTGCCACAGTTCAGCCCAGGATTCTACAAGCAGGTAACATAAGCCTAATTAGTAACATAAACATAATTAGTTTATTGTCTCAGTTGGAATTTGGCAGTTTGTTTTCTTAGGAGAACATGTTAACAAGCAGTCTGCTTCATTTTAGTTTCCTAAGTGTGGCTAGTGTCCACCGGAACTGCAGGATATGGGGCAGCCTACATGTCACACAATGGCCAGAGGAAGCCAGCCTATAAGAGAAACTCGCAGGGTGGGATGACATGAGTGAGGAGAAGGAACAGCAGGCAAAGCTAAATGGGAACATAGTAAAGGCAAAAAACCTCTGCATTAAACAAGTGGAGAAAAGAAGGAGGAAAATGAGACCAGTGTGGTTCTCAATACAGGTGGCTGAAAAGGTAAAAACTAGAAGGGTAGCATTCAGAAGGTATAAGAAAATGCAGAGAGATCAGGACAGGGAAGTGTATCAGGGAAACAGAGGGAAGCAGGGAAAGTAGAAAGGAGCACAAAGGTATGAAGTGAACTGAAAATAACCCAGGAAGTAAATGAAAAGGAACAATACATTTCAGGTGTGTTTGTGAAAAGAGGAATATCAGGGGTGGGATTTTAAGGTTAACAAGAGAAGGGAATGAATGCGTAGAGGAGAACTAGGAAAAGGTGGGCATCCTGAGGAATTACTTTTATTTAGTATTGACAGAGAAAGGAGATGGGCAGGGGTCACAAAAAAGTAACAGACGCTTTGGAGGGAGGGAAGAGAGACACACAGAAGGAGCACGATTTGCCACCTGGGCATTATGGCTGAGGGGATAATACCTAAGCTCCAGTCCCTGTTAGGGGAGGGGACTCCACATGTGTTTGTTCATTTGTGAATGAATGACCTGGCAAAGTGTAGGCTAGAGGTGGTGGACAGGAGGTTTAGATTGCTGGGGCAAAATTTAGGGGATGATCTAATATGACAGTCTTCTTAGAAGCCCGACCAGAACTGCAAGCCAATCAGGCAAGACAACTTAGGACTTTGGTAAATTGGGAAGAAAGTAGGGCCATAAGAGGGTTGAAGGGCAGAAAGAGGGTGGGGGTATGTCACATGGTGCAGAACACCTCTAAGCTGCAAATAGAAGCCCAGAAGGTCATCAGATATCATGGAGAATTCTATGCATCAATGCCAGGAGTCTGTAAAACAAGAAGAGGAATCTCTAAGCCCAGAAGTAGAGAGCCATTTGGACTGGATGGCAGTTACAGAGCCATGGGTGTCACCAAACCACCTTAGTATCCCTGGATATACAATATTAAGAGAGATAGGGAAGGAAAAAGGGAAGGGGGGTTGCCTTTTATGACAGGGAGTTGATTAAGGTGATGAGGTAAGAAGTGGGGGACACTGGAACTGAGACACTGGGTATCATGACTGAGTTTGTAGTGGGCAGGAAGGAGACGCTGGGGGTAGTCTATAGGTCAGCAAACCAGAGTGAGAGGCTGAATGAAGGGCCTGCAAGTAAGCTCAGGCAAGCAACAAAACTGGAGGAGGTGATAATTATGGAAGACTTCAGTCTACCAGATATTGATTGTAGGGTTTCCAAAGCCAGCAGCAGAAGACATCAGTTCCTCTTGGAAGGATTCCAGGATGTCTTCTTGGTGCAGGGAGCACTGACTAGGTAGCAGGCTGCCATGTATCTAGTGCAGTCTAACTACGGTTACATCAGATACATTAGCATAGCTAATCCCTAACCAGGATGGTATCACATCAAGAGAGCGAACCCCTGACAGTGAATCCAGCACAGTAACACAACCCATTTGACATCCACAGTGTAGAATGGGTTGCAGCAGTGATATGCCGATACTGACTCAAAAGTTGGCCACTCTCCCAACATCACCCCCGAGTTGTTGGGAATCTATAATTTTGGAGTGTGCTGGGGCAGAGCCCCCTGAGTGGGAAGTGTGGGGGTCACAGCCCCCTGCAAACTGTAAATGACCCCGGTGCTGTTATGGTCTATAAACACTTTGCCATGGCGATGTGATCGCCATCGACAAAGTGATAATGCTGTAAAGTCAGTTGGCAAGTTTGATGTCAAAGTGACTTGGTGGAAGCAACAGGGACAACTGCACAGTTTCTTTTAGAGTGTAGTCATAGAATCATTCAGATATTTTGCAATATATCTGAAGAGATTCTCTCTGGTGGTTCACAGTGGTATTGCAGGCAGGCAGGGAAATTTTCTAATGATATCACAGAAATGTCAGGAAATATCTAGCCATGTCTTAGTGTACACCTGCCTAGGTACAGAAGGGTGGAGGGGGTGGAAACAAAGTTGGACATAATTTGAGATAGTCATAAGGACATCAGCAGCTCCAACTTAAAGATGATAGGAATTCAGAAAAAAAAACAGGAAAAATTGCTATAATTCTCTGGGGAGGTTAAAATAGCAATGAGAAAGAGAATAGACAGCTTTCAGAAAATATAAAGGGAATAATAAAGAAGAGGATAAGGAAGTCTACCTTAAGAAACTGAAAGTGGCCAGCAGTGTGGTAAAAAAGCTAAGTCTAGTACAGAACTGAGAACAGCAGATAGAGCTTAAGGAAAGGGAAACAGCCTGTTTTGCTATATTATGGAGAAAAGACCAAGGAAATAAAGCATTGTCAAGTTGAAGAATGGGAAGGGTTGGGTGAAAGACAATATGGGTAAAGCAGAACTATTAAAAGAAAACCAGTATTTCTGCTTAGTGTTTACCAAACAGAACAGGGACCATTACCGCTGGGGAGTGGAAGAGGCAAAGAAATGTGCTGAATACATTGCCAGAGGGTCCTCAAAGGGCTACTAGACCTGAAAGTGGATAAGTATCTGCTGCCAGATGATGTACACCCAGGGGTGCTGAGGGTGAGGTTGCAAGCATTTCATCCCTAGCTGACTTGTACAATAACTCCTTAGAGACTGGAGAGGTGCACAGGAAATAGAGAACAGTAGATACAATGCCCCTTCACAAAAGGGGGACCAAGGATGACCCAGGGAACTACAGGACAGCCAGCTTGAGTTTCATAGTATGCAAATTGATGGAAACCATTTTGATGGAAAGGCTGTTAGAATTCCTAGAGGTTAAGGTACTGATGGACAGCAGGTTTGTGTCTGGAAGGTTATGACAAACAAATTTGCTAGAGTTCTTTGACTAGATAATGAAGGCTGTTGATAGGGGGCAGGCAGTATACATACTGTAATGTACATAGACTTTAACAATACCTCCCAATCTAGCCCACACAGGGGACACATAAAAAAGCAAGGGGATCTTGACGTGGAAGTCAAAATGACTTACTGGGTGGGAAGTTGGCAAGGGAGAATGCAGAATTGATTGATAAATGGGGAATACGCAGGCATGAGAGATGTTACGAGTAGGGTTCTGAAGGTCTTGGTGCTCAGATTATTGCTGTTTAATGTATTCCATAGGAACTAGGGATATCATTGAGGGCATCAAGGGCAAAGTCTTCATTTTTGCAAACAGCACCAAGCTCTGTGGCAAGGTTGATAGTGAATAGGGGTTCAGGGACTTGAATGAAGACCCGGAAAAGCTAGAGTGGGAGTCTAGAATCTGGCATGGGGGATCAATGCTAAGAAGTAGAAAAGTCATGTACATTGGGAGAAACATCCAAAGATTAAGTGCAGTTGGAGGGGTTCACCATCACAGTGCCCGATGATGAAAAGGACTTGGGAGTATGAGCTTCCTAAAGTCATCTGTGCAATGCATTAAGGCAGTGGAGAAAGCAAACAGAATTCTGGGATGTATAAACAGATAGATCAGTAACGGGAGCAAGGAGTTTTATTACTCTTGTACAGATGCCTAGTACATCTGTGCCCAGAGTACTGTGTCCAGTTTTGGAATTCTGATCTCTGTCAGGATGTGAAAAAGCTGAAGGCTTTGAAAAAGACAACCACTAGAATGATTCAAGGACAGGAGAGAAACACATACAGACAGTGATTGGAGAGCCTGAACATGTGCTCACTTTTGTTCAAGACAGAGAGAGTGAGAGGCAGAGGCAGACAAACAGAGAGAGAGAGAGATAGAGAGAGATAGGATACTATAGAGATCTTCAAATACATAAGTGGAATTAATATCATGGACTGGAGTAATATTCAGACCCAGTGATAGTATAAGTGCCCAAGGGAACTGCAACAAGTTGTCAGGGGTATGTTCAGCAAGACCTGTATGCAGGAAGAACTATTTCAATCAATCATTCAATCAGTCAGTCAAACAGTCAATCCGTCAGTCAGTCAACTGTATTTGTGTATTGGAAAGTGTGTGAGCAAAAATGCTCATTTTCACAAATGTCCAGAGTTGCAATACACAGATAAACAATTACTGTACAGAGATAATCTGAAATATAGACATAGTAAATATGATATATTTACAGAGGTAAAGATACAATGAGCTAAGAAGTGCAAACTATAAATACCAAAAATAAAGGAGTGGGCAATGCATAAGAGTCAAACAGATATCAAACAGAGTAAAGAGATGTTTACATGACCTAATAGCTGAAGAGATTAACTGAGCAGACACATGAAAAGTGAAGGAGGAACAGAGGGCTAGCTATGCATAACCTGGGTGAAGGGATCCTTTCTGTCTCACAGAAAGGGTGATGATGGAGGGGTTCAATAGGCTGCCAGAGTAGCTGATAAATATTTAAACCATGTAGTACTTCAAGAGATGGGATGAATGTAATGGAAAGATCAAGGGGGCAGTACGGGGTAAAGAATTTGACCTATAAGGGACAAGTACATCCACATCGGGCAGACTCACTAGACCTTCCTCTGCATGCAGCTTTCGATGTTTATAAAATCTGCTAGTCCATGGGCTGAACTTTTGGGGTCATGTTGGCATGTAGAAAAGCACACCACATTGTCCCATATGCCATAATTCAGGCTGGGTGCCAGTGTTATCAATAAGGATAGTTGTGTGAGGAGGGAAGTTGTCTGAATGCAGATGGGATTGGACACAAGGTGTAAACTGAAACCAAGTTTTAAAAATGTTCACAAACAACCAGCCATTGGTCTGCACTGTGTATTTTATCTGGTTGGCGAAGTGCTCACGCTGATATATTTAAAACACCACAGTTTCATTGATTTTGCATTCATGGGCAGTTTGTCATGATGAGTGCTATTTCCATTAGTGCAACATAAGACAGTAAGTCTTTCTTTGATTTTTCTGGAAACCTGGCACTGACTTTTCTGTTGAACATGAAAGGGTTTCCTCAGGCAATGTTGTCTAGTATGTTCCAGTTTCATCAGCATGATAAAATTGTAGCACACATATCACTTCTGACATCATCATCTGGCACATTGTTCACTAAATGTGCTTTCATATCTGGCAGGCGAAAGCTCACCATCAACTGAGAATTAACATATGTCACGTTAATTTTTAAATCAATTCAGCCAGCCCTCAGTTACTGTAAAAGCATCATTCATGCCATTAATATTTCTATGACATTGAATCATTTTTCCTTTCAAAACTGGACCTGATATGGGAGAGCCCTGGACAGAGTTCTGCATGAACCATAGGTACAAGGCTTTGTCAAAGGCTTCATCCTTGCTCCTATTCATCAATTGTCTCTGTCTTGGCCCATCCCCATAGTCCAGTCTAATAATATCATATTCGCTGATTATATCTGGTGCTTTGCAAATATTGCAAACTGCAGCATTCCCAATATCAAAATGCTGAGCTACCTCCACTGCCCCATCACCATTCATGAGAAACTGGAGAACTTTGAGTTTTTGAGAGATATTGCAAACACTTTATTTAATTCAACTACCATGTTTTCAAGTACTGTACCTCATGGCTCACTAATGGTGTCTGTATGCTGTACTTAACTATTAACTGCCGATCACTAATGACAGTCAGCTGGTGTTAACTTTGGGATACACAGGGCATTTTGATAATCTGGAGATTCAAAAAAATAGGGTTGTGTATAATTTACTTATTTTAAAAGCTTTACCAGGAATGACATGCTGTATTGGTAACAGTTCATTTTCAGTAGTGTTCTGGGGAAATTATATGCATTATACTGTACTGTATGCCACAGTTCAGTTTCTAGGTAACCAGGACTGAAGTAACAGAATGGCCTGCTGCATCTTCATGGCAAGGTTTGTAGCTCTCATTCCCCTAATGGATAGATTGCAAGGAAGAGAGGGGATAATCAGTGGTTTTCATCCATGCTGACAAACAACATAGGAATGTGCAAGCCAAAGGTCCTGTAATCAAAAGGTAGTGAGCTGAGTAGAAATCCCAGTTGCAAGGCCAATTGGGTAATAGTCTCATGAATAATATGTCTACAACATACAAGCTAGAAAAGGCAGAAAGCCATTCGTTATATTAAATTGTGGCTGAGGATTTGGTGTGAAGAGTCAGTGTTTAGATTCCCAAGTCTCTGGGGAACCATTTTTAACAGGAGAATTAAATACAGGAGGGCTTGTTCAGTCTGCACAAAAGAGGGCAGGTATCTTGGAACATAGTACATACAGAATAATGGTGGACTACTTAGGTTAGGTGAATAAGGGTTGGGGCTAATGAAGGAAAGAATCCTCACCACCAGAACTCAAAACAAATACAGAATAATTAGAAAAGTGATGTAAATGCATATTGCAGTACTTCAGTGCTGGATGGCAAATAAGATAATAAGTCCAAGCCAACTAAACAGGCAAGGCAATTAAACATGTACCCTGGCGTTTCAAATTCCCATTTTCTTGATGCACCTGAAAACATCTGTTTACTGTTACAAGTACATTCTTAAAGCAGGAGTGCAATAAAATTGGGCAAAAAATGTGACTGTACCTTTTTGTCACTATCAAAGATTTCTAGACATCTTCCAGTTTTATCTTGGGGTAACATTTTCTAGTTTCAACAAAAGATGAGCATTTTATAATTGTATTAATTTCATTTTTTCTCAAGAAAAAAAGATGGTCAGATGGTCACTACATTTGGCATAGAAATAGCGGTACCAGGTTAATACTGCACTGCCGAAACAGCGCAAGGATAACCGCGTAGTCTAATGCATGGAATTAATTACAGCGACAGGGGTATAATAGGGTTAGAAAACCACCACTACCCCTGTAACTGACTAGGAACTGGAGATAGGGCTGAAGAGGACACAGGTGTTGTGCTTGGTAGAGCTGCTCCAGTGGTGGAGTGGCTAAGGCAGAAACACCTGGTGCACTGGAGAGCCCAGAATCAAGGTTTGATTCCCTGTTTCTCAGCATGTTTTTTTTTAATTTGCAAAAAATACCTAAGTTCCCTGCTCCCAAATGTCTCCATTTCCCCTCTATCCACACCCTCTCGAACTGATTAATTTAGGTAGGGAGTGGGGGGTGAAAGACCCCCAACAAAAACAAAGAAATTAGAATGTTTCTCATTTCTTCCTCTGGTGTGTGCAGTTGTTGTTTGAGTCAATGTTTTCACCCACTCTGTTTTTTAATTTTGCTGTTTTCACTGTGGCATTGTTGTGTCACGTTATTGTCCATGCGACATTATGATTCCCATGCCTAAACAGCACTGTAGACCTGGAAAGATTTAGGATCGAGAAAATAACTAAATTAAAAATAAAAACTTATGGTGTGCAGTGGATCTGACAGGCATGCTAATACTTGTATTAACTGTAGAAAAAACTAGCTTTCTGGAAAAATAACTTTACATTGCACTGCTGCTTTAAATATATGGAAGCATTATTAGAATAGCGGTTTATCCTATTATGTGATGTCTAGCTAAGAATTTATACAGGATGGCTGCAAGGAAATTAGCTACCACAATTACAGCCATTGGCATCATTAAAGTCACTTTACATACATGTCTGCCTTTGATTGCTGTGCTTCTTTCATATTAATGTCCTTGTCTTTCTGCCTGTGCTTTTGAATTGTTTGAATAGCTTTGTGACAAGTTTTTATTTTTCATTGTGATTTTTCAGTTATTTTTGTTCTTTGCTGCCCCTTCTGAAACTACAGCTTTGAGAGCAGATAAATCCAAAAGACAAATTGTGACTTTCATAGTTCTTTCTTTTGCTATATTCACAACCATGTTCTTGATCTATCAAAATGTTTTATGAAAATGACATGGGAATGAAATGGTTTTATGCATAAAATTCACAAATATTATCTCTGTTTTAGGGAATGTTAGATCTAGAGGCTATCATTATTTTGGTAATTTACTTATTATTGTATTTGTGGAAAAACAAAAACAAACATCATAACAAATTATGTGCCCATGTTAGGTTTTTCTTTCACACTCATGTTGACACCTAAATCACTGGTGTTATAACTACATTAAACAATCAGGGTCACAATATTTACGAGTTTGCACAGGTGCTAATGGGTCTTTACCCATGCAAACTGGGGTTTGCACTGCAGCCCCATATTCAAAAGGGGGCTGTCGCATGGGCAAAGTCGGTTAGTGCCCATGCAAAACATTATGTGCACATGCAGGCAAAGGGAACAGCATGGCCATGAATATGTGTGCTACCCCATATTCAGTGGAATTGCACTGCACAAAAGGGTTTAGTGTGGTCCTTTTGGGCAGCACAAATGCTGCCTAACAACTCCATTTTAACTCCGGACAACCCTAGCTACTGCTGGAGGTAATATGGCCACTGAGCCAGTTGGCCACTGGAGGAGCACAGCCACCCCCTGTGGTCCATGGCACCCCCCCATTCTACAGCTCCATAAGTAGAAGTAAATGCCCTGGTACAAGTTGTGTCCCCCCGATCCCCAGCCCCATAAGTAGGGGGATATTCCCTGGTGCTAGTGATAGCCCTTCCTTCCAATCCCCCACCCCATAAGTGGGAGTATATACCCTGGTACTAATGGTGTCCCCCCTCCAATCCCCAGACCCATAAATACGGGTATATTCCCTGGTGCTAGTGGTGTCCCTCCTGAGCTCCAGTGCCATAGGTAGAATTAAGTGCTCTGATGGTAGTGGTGCTCTCCCACCCTCCAATCCCAGATCTAACATACAAGTGTATATCCTTGGTGGAAATGGTGCCTTTCCTCCATCTGATCCAAGCCCCAACATAAAAGTCTATATCCCTAGTGATAGTGGTGCCCTCCCTCTGATCTAAGCCCCGATATAATAGTGTTTATTCTTGGCAGTAGTGGTTGCCCCCTGATTGCCAGCTTAGATATACAAACAACCCCTCCCTGGCATCTAGTGGATCCTTCTCCCCCATGATACCCGCCCCCTCTCCACTCCTTGTATCCTTATTGGTGGTGCCATAGGTGCATACAGTGACTGGCACAGTCCTCCTCACACCACCTTGTCCAGCCACCGTATGTTCAGGCAGGAAGTGCACCTCTTATTTACTGGACAGAACACCTGTCCTATAAATAAGAAGCATGCTCCTCCTGTACATACAACTGCAACTTAACTGAGGAGATTGAAGGGCTGTGCCATTCACCGTATGCACGTGCAACACCACTAATGAAGATACAGTGAATGGGGGCCTGTTGCCATGGGGAACCATTACTGGACACCAGAGAGGGTTGTTTGTACTTCAAGTTGGTGATTCAGGGAAATCACTACCACCAAGGATATACACTATTATGTTGAACATTTAATTCTGCCTATGGTGTTGCTGGGGATTGAGCGGGACACCACTAGCACCAGGGGAACTTACTTCCAATTACAGGCCTGTGGATCGGGGACCACTAGCACTAGGGTTATATACATGTCTGGCACTGGGCAATTGGGGGGGCAGAGTCATGCTAAAATGCTTTTCTACCCATGCAAATGAGCCCATAATGGGCATGCAAATCTAAGGAACATTGCCCAGATTAAGCACCTTGTTCTGCACAATGACCTTACGATATTGGTTCATGCCTTTGTGTCCCCTCATCTTGATTATTGCAATGATCTATATCTAGGGTTACCAGGGTTGGAGCTCCATCACCTGCAGCTGGTGTGGAATGCAGTGGCCAGATTGTTGACTGGGTTGTCAAGAATTTGCCATGTCATGCCTGTGCTACACAAACTGCTCTGGCTGCTGATGTGTTGGAGGATCACCTTCAAGGTCACGTTGCTGACCTATAAGACCCTACATGGACAGGGACCGGACTACTTACAAGACCTCCTTCAGCCCTACTGCTTCCTCTGTCCACTCCACTCCACTGATGAGGGATTGCTAGAGGTTCCCAGGGTCCATCTTCAGTCATCAGGTGCCAGGGCTTTTTCTTTTGTGGCCACGACCCTGTGGAACATTACTTCATTAGATTAGAGAATGCTTGTCCTCTGAGATCTTTAAAGCCTCACTTAAAATGTACTAATTTAACTTTGCTTTTGGAGAGAATGTTTAGTTTTATTTCTGCTGCCTTTTTATATTTTTATATATTTTATGGATTGAATGTTTGTATGTGTTTTTACACTGTACACGCTTTGGATTTTGAAAAGCACATTATAAATAAAAACTGATTTGATTTGATTTGCATGGGTTCCTTCGAATATTGTAAATAGTGTTCCAGTGCCATCCATTCTGGCAGCATACTTTGGGATCCCTGTCAGGGCAGTGCTAAGTTGCTTAGTACTGGGCTGGCATGGCCCTATATTCAGTTGAATAGTGCCATTGTACTATTTGACTAAACACCGCATCTTCAGGCACCTGGACAAGTGCAAGGCACAGTGCACATTTTTGCACTCAGCTTCATACCTCTTTGAATATCTGGCCCCAGACCTCTTACAGATGTTTCCATAAAGAGGGAAAAAGTTAAGATGCTTGCCTTCAAATTGTGAGGCTATACCCAGATGTCTACTGTAACAGTGAGTTGATGAATAGTAAAATGTTTTCCTCACTGTGCTTGCCCTCCATGACTGATACATTAAGTAAGGCACTTTCTCTGCTGCTGTGCCTCTGTGTAACTGTCTGGTGTTATGCTAAAGGGTATGGGCTGTTGGGGGAGGGGAGGACCTGGGAAGACAGTAGTCTCTATGCCAAGGACAGACTACACTTGAGTGAGGAAGGAAAGAAAGTGTTGAAACAGAGGATGGAGGAGTACATAGAGGAAGTTGGGAATTTAAACTAGGAGTGGGGGTGGCAATTGGGCAAGAGACATGCAGAGACCACAAGCTGGGAAACCATATGAGCTTACCCCCCATAACAGTGACAAAGGACAAATGGCAAGTACTATTGGTGATGCTGGTAAAGGGTACTATTGGTGATGCTGGTAAAGGAAAGCAGGATGGGATGGGGGGAAGGGTGGAAGGTGGTTACCCTTATGCTAGGATCCTTGGAGGAAAACTGCAGAGTTACAGGTGCTCATGGCAGAGGGAGAGGTGGACATTGCAGCCATCACAGAAACATAGGCCACCCAATACAATGACTGGGACCTGTCTGCACCAGGGTACAGGTTATTTCGTAGGGACAGAGTGATTGGTAAAGGAGGGGGTGGCACTATATGTGAAGGAAGGACTGAAGTGTGTAAGGGAGGAAGGAGAGGAGGCTAGTACAGAGTCACTTTGGATGCAAATCCAGGATTCCAAGAATAGGATTCTCAGAATGGGAATGGTGTACAGGCCACCATCTCAGATGGATGAGTTAGACAGGGAACTAGTGGGGCAGATCAGGAGGTTCTGCGAGAAGGGTAGTGTGGTGATTGTGGGGGAATTCAACATGCCAGGAGTGGACTGGAGTACACCAACAACCAGGAACAGAAGGGAGCAGGTACTGCTGGATGCCTTCCAGGACAGCTTCCTGCTGCAAATGGTCAGTGAACCAACCAGGTTAGGAAATGCCCTTGACCTTATGCTGGCAAATGGGGACTTTGTGAGAGAACTTACAGTGGAGGAACCACTGTCAGGGAGTGACCATCACTCAGAATGGCTCACATTGGATATGGGCAAGGAAGGAGTGGAATCTGGCACAAGAGTGCTGGACTTCAAGAGGGCCAAAATTGGGAGGATGAGGGAAGTGGTAAAAGGGTACCCGGCCAAAATCCAATCAAGTATGGACACTAACCAGTGGTGGGACCTCATAAAGCTGGGGATAGTGGAGGCAACCAAAACCTGCTGCAAGGCTCAGAGCAAGAAGGTTAGGGATAAGAAACTGAGCTAGCTGAGCAAGGAGGTCATAGAAAAGGTAAGGAGAAAAAGAGCTGCCTTTAGGAGGTACAAGGAAACAGGGAGTGGGGAGGACAGGGAGGAGTACTTGACAGAATTGAAGGAGGTGACAAGGGCAGTAAGGGGAGCCAAGGCATCTATGGAGCTCAGGCTGGCACAAAGCATTAAGAAAGGGGAGAAGGACTTCTTTAGGTACATTAGGGAAAAAGGAGCTATAAGAACCACATAGTAAGGATTAGGAAGGAGGGGTGTGGAAGCAGGTGCGATAATGCAGAAGCAGGAACGCATTACTTCTGCTCTGTATTTACTAAGGAGGGGTGACACCAAGGGGAGGAACAGCAGAAATGGGGGGAAGGGGGTGACAGATGGGGAAATCATGGAGGGCAGAGTTCGGGAGGGTTTGAAGGCACTGAGGGTGGACAATTGCCAGGCCCAGATGGCATCCACCCCAGGGTACTAAAGGAAATGGCAGAGGTCCTTGCAGGACCTTTGGCAGACCTATTTAATGCCTCACTATACTCGGTGTGTACCTCAGGACTGGAGGATGGCTTATGTACAGCCCCTCCACAAGAGTGGCCTCAAGGATGAACCGGAGAACTACAGATCAGTGAGCCTCACATCCATCGTGGGTAAGCTAATGGAGACTATCCTGAAGGAGAGGCCAGTGGCCCTCCTAGAGGCCAAAGGACTACAAGACAGCAGACAGCATGGCTTCATACATGGCAGATTCTGCCAAACCAACCTGGTGGAGTTTTATGACTGGGTAACTAGGCAACTGGACAGGGGCCATGCAGTGGATATCCTGTATCTGGACTTCAGTAAGGCATTCAACTCAGTGCCACATGGAAGACTGAGAAGTAAGTTAGAAGGCACAGGGGTGGGTGCAAAGCTGGTGAGATGGGTAGGGAACTGGTTTCAGGGAAGACAACAGAGGATGGTGGTGGGTGGGGAGCTCTCACACCCAAGGATAGTGATGAGTGATGTTCCACAGGGCTCGGTGTTGGGACCAGTGTTGTTTGGGATATTCATTGCAGACATATCATTGGACATCAAGAGCAAGATCAGTCTGTTTGCTGATGATACGAAGGTAGGAGTGGTGGTGAACAACCTAGAGGGATGGCAGGAGTAGCAGGATGATCAGACAAAGTCTGAAACCTGGTCAGACACCTGGCAACTAGGGTTTAATGCAAAAAGTGCAAGGTGCACATTTTGGGATGAAGAACTTACAGAGGAATTACCAGCTGGGTGGAGTGCAGCTACCACAGACAGAGGAGGAGGAGAAGGATCTAAGGATGCTCATTACAGGGTCAATGAACAACTCGGCACAATGTAGGAAGGCAGCTGCAAAGGCCAACAAGGCTGGGTTGCATTGCAGGGGGTATATCCTTGAGGAGGGAGGAGATGATTCTGCCACTGTGTAGGGCATTAGTTAGACCGCACCTGGATTACTGCATGCAGTACTGGTGCCGTATCTGAAGAGAGACATTAAGTTACTGGAGGGGGTGCAGCGCAGGGTGACAAAGATGATCAAGGGGCTGGGGGACTTACCATATGAGAGGAGGCTGAGGGAGCTGAACATGTACTCGCTGGAGGACAGGAGGGACGGGGGGACATGATTGAAACCTTTAAGCACATGAAAGGAATAAACAAGACAGGTACAGAGGGGTTGTTCAAAGTATGGGTGGGGAGGGACACTAGGGGTCATGATATGAGACTGAAGGGAGGGAGGAAGGTTCAGGAAGCAGATGAGGAGACACTTTTTTTTACAGAGATAGTGGTGGCTGGGTGGAATGTGTTACCTGCTTAAGTGGTATCCAGTAGAACAGTGGACTGCTTCAAAAGGGGATGGGATGGGACAAGGGGGAGGATCAATGGAAGGGAAGGGTGAAAGAGAGGGGCAGCTGCAGAATAAGGGGTGCTAGCTGCACATTCAAGCGGACTTGATAGACCTCTAGTCCTTTATCTGCTGGCAAATTTCGTATGTTTTTATGTCTGCTTCAATATTACGTACAGGAGCTGTTGGTTATGGAATCAGGCTGGGAATAGCAATGGTGCTTTATATGGACAAAACCCAATGGGCATTAAGACTCAGGCAGCTTTGGTTTGCACTACTTCTCCATATATCACTGGTGAAATACATATAACTCTCTCTGCCCGCTTGTTCAGAGTGAGGAGAGCATGCTGAGAAAATAATAAACATGTTGGAGCATTTTGTTTGAGCTTCAATTTATTTAATGGGAATGTCCCCAAAACCTATTTTCTGTATACCTTTGTAGTTTGTAGGCATGTACAATGATCCCTCTCTTGCATCCCCCTAAATTTCACCCTAATTTAAATATAAATGAGGTTGCTTTACTCTGTTTTACTAGTGTGAAAACCTGTTTGTCTCCATTGCAAAGACGTGATCCTACTCATGCAAAGTATCATGGAAGTTGATTATGTGTATGTACACAAGCCAGCAGAAGTTAAACTCTTGTTCAGTTCTGATCTATATCTTGCAGAGTCCCTGTTTTCTCAAAAAACATTTTTTTTTTCTCACTCAGATACACTTTAAATTATAAAACAACAGTGGGCCACTTACCAAGCCTTGAAAAGTTTCATGGCCAGCAGAAGACAAGACCACAGGGATTGCAGAGAACAGCAACAACAGTGACTAATACATTACAACTACAGCAGGCTTTAACACCAAAATGTCATAAAATTCCAGGATGCCTTACATAAGTTGGGTCATGACCTTACAATGGGGTCAGGCAGATTTTCTCACCAGACTTAAGCACCTTCGTTTACATTTAAATTCTAATGAAATTGGAGGAGGGTGCAATAGAGGCAATCATTGTTCATGCTTACAGAATACACAGGGAAACAGAATAAAAGCATGAAGGGAAACTTCCCTTTAAGAATATTTGAAAGCCAGTGTCTTCTTCCATGGAAAATATAGGAATATCAATGGTCATCATCTTCCCAATAAGTTATATGAGTCATATGGAACCTTTTTCAGATGGGCCCTGAATTTCCCTTATAAACCAGTCACTTTCAGGTAGCTCACACTGCTGGTTTCACATGTGAATAAACTTTGTATTTTATTTGGTGAAGCTGCCAGGGATAGATAGGAATCTAGATTGTGGCAAGAGGTCTTTACCAATAAAGTACACAGTGCCACACACACACAAAATTGAAAAGCAAATGTCATGAGTACTGCAAAGCCCATGTGAGGAGCTACTGTAATACAAACACAATTAAAAATGACACCACTGTTGCTTACTGACAACCCATCTATCTGACAACTTCAAGAAATTACCAAAATACAGTCCACATACAGAATTATGAGTGATTTTTGAAATGTTCCACAATTCACCAGTCGCAACACACAGACAACCACCAACTTAACAAGGATACTTGTGAGAAGCAAAATTCTCACTGCACTGTGATATAAAATACTCAGGGAAACTCAAATGGATTAACTCAGGTGTAGGACATGCACAGTGATAGAAACACAAAACTGCTCATTCTCCATGCATCCAGGTAAAATGGAAAAGAAAATATCATTTACATGTGACGCCAGCAGTGTGATCTACTGGACCTTATGTCTCAAATGCCAATATGCATGGAATGTTGATGAAACTGGGGCCATTCTGGAACTGAAAGACTAGATGAGGATTAATTGCTGGGAACACAGATAAGCAGACTCCTGTGCGTAAATATTCTGTTTTCTGAGGGATCTTAAAGTGACAGCCCTGAAAGAAAATTTCAGGAAACATTGAGAAAGGTTACACTGGGAGACCAGATTTACAAGGCTCCTTGGAACTGACGAACAAAGACATTACAATAAAATAAGCCATCCTTATTCAACTGTCTTAAACAGACTTATAAAGGAATATGCTTACCAGCAACTTTATTCAAAATATTATATACCCATCTCTTGCTGTAGAAGACACTTTTTCTGTTTTGAAGAAAACAGTTTTCAAACCTACATTAGCATGGACTTATCTAATGTATACTGTTAGAATTGTGACTTCATTAGGGTGCCGTATGTAGGTGCCATGACCAGTTTGCTTGTCATGCTGGTGAACTGGTTTTGTAGAACTAGCCATGGACAGTGCTATATAGGTGTTGCAGCCTTGCCCCACACACCTCAATGTGGAGGTGATTATATTTTAGTTTGGCAGGTGCAGGGGGTGAAGCACCCTGCATGAGCCTGTATGTGCCCCAGGGCATTGGGTACAACTGGGGTTGGGTGGCAAAATGGCTGGCTGTGATCACTGCCACCAGCATTGTGCTGGCACCCTAATGCCCATTGCCCTTTTTGTTGTTGCACCAATATGGGTGAACCCTTACCTGATTGCGCCTATCAACTTTATTACCTAAATTACCTCATTTGTTAGGTGTTAAGTATTTTTATACCCATCCCAAATGCTAATTTCTGTGGATTCCTCTGGACTACATCTGCTGTAACAAATCACATTTGAACTGTGTTGCTTCTGGTCAGTTTTTGTTGCACCTGAAGAAGGACTCTGTGTTAATCTTTACAGTTTGTGTGTGGAGTACTCTTTTTACTAGTCTAATAAAAACTATTACTGGAAAATTACATTCAATGGGGAATAGGCATAAGAATACAGTATATACATTTAGAAAATGGGCATGCTGCAAATATCGTAAATGCAGCATTCTGATTGGCTGAGAGACGCTGGCACCCGGGCTGTGATTTCTTAATAACGCCCGCTGAAAAACAAGTGCCAATTCAGGATGCCCTATTACTTATGCTATTCTTGAGCACCCTGAATTTGGAAACTTCCAGTTGCCATGTTTTTTGTCCGCTTAACGAGATCCCCTGTCGGCGAGGCTCAGTACCCCTCAGAAATCCTCACCCACAGCTTTCTAAACCCAGTCCTCACTTCTACTCACATCCTTACACTAACTCACTGTCTTCTTGCCACAGGTGTGAAAAATTCATTTATGTTTGAAACTTACGTTTTTCTTGGCTACTGACTCGCCTGACTTCATTTCATCACGTAACTCCCAAGCCCAGATATTTTCCCGTCCTATCACAGCTCACAAATCTACTGTCTCATAGTAAAATCAAAAGCAAACCCAAAACAAAAAAAAAGATAATTGACTTTTGTTTGTCATGGGAGACACAATTTCTCTGAGCACTTCTTCAACTGGGGGGGGCACGAGTGGCGGAGCACGAAGGTAACCATGACAACCACGTTAAAAGCTTCAACTACAGACGCTGCACAAGGACAACAATCCTCACATTAACAACAATACAAAGTCATGCAAAGAGAAGCAGAGGAACTAATTTATTATACATTAAAGCAAATGTTTAACAATTTAAACATCTAAACATAACATTATTATTTTATTAAAATATTAAATACAGTGGCCCATTTTCTAAGTGTAATAATACCCTCCAGGGTGGGCGTTATGGGATATAACGGACCTTCCAGGGGCTATAAGGCCCTCTGCCTGTGGCGTCGGGCCTCATTACACCCCTGGGCGGTCTGTTATATCCCAATAACACCCACCCTGTCGGGTATTATTACTTACTTAGGAAACAAGTAAACCACTTGTCCATGAAGTTCTTTCCTCTACCAACAAAGGGAAATATTACTGGGAGTACACTGTGGACTAAGGATAGGCACAGCCTTGCAAACCCAGGACAAGTTTGGATTTGATTTTGCAGAAGAATTGGCTTTGCCTGCTTTCAGCCTACATTGATAAGTGATGGAAAAAATATTTTTGGGGAGAAAAATATAACAAAATGAAAAGGGACAGTAGCATAACAGTACAGAGTACACTGTGTAAGACACACTGCATCCTGTTTATTTAAAAGTTCTTTATTTGTACCATACCGTGACCTACCTGCAAAGCAAAAGGGCATAAGGTAGGGTACAAAATGAAACATGGGTTCCAGGACTGCCACAATCCACCATGATATGGTCAGATGAAATTGTGACCAATAGGAAATGCAAGCAAGCAAGCATTAAGTAATATGGAACACATAGCAGTGGCCTCAAAGCAAAGGGCATTGAGAATTTATCTGCTCTGTTTACTTTTCTGTTAGGCAGAATATTTAGCTGACAGTGAGTTAAAGTTGTTGCTGGTGTTTCTTTTTACCAGCATTGGAGTCCCCATGATGTTTCATTCCACATTCCACCTTTCAGATAGAGGTCTATCCACCTCCCACACACACATTTTTTAATTTATATTTTTTTACACAGACATGATTAACAGTCATTTTCTTCTTCTAAGCCAGTCATAGTTTAACAGGTGACATGATTTTGTTTTTCATTTTTCATTTTTTTGTTTTTGTTGCCTCTGGCCTTTCACCTATCAGCAGGATAACCCCCTGCGGAGACAGCATCACTAGTTAATCAGTAACTATTGGCTCATGATCACCATCAGTATCAAACTGGCCTTGTAAAGAACAAGTGGAGCCACAAAGAGACCAAGGTTGACTTTAGTAAATGGCAAATATTACACATTTCCAGGCAGCAAATGTTTACACACATCTGAAGCAAGATTCCTTCAGTGTAGACACTGGTCAGATGGCAATATATAATATATAAAATGGCAACTCTGCACAATGCAGGACAGATTTTTTTATTAGCTTGCCAGTATTTCAAAGGAATATCACATGTGCAGAGTTTCCTAAGGTCTTTTAAATAGTCTTCAACCATAGCGGTAGCACTATGACTGGTCAACAAGAGAACAACTAGTGTCTTTATCAATATTATGTGACCATCTCCAAATGTCACTATCTTTTTCTTTTCCATTGGATGTTTCACCTGCTGGCAGTGAGGTTTGGGAGTGTGCATGCCAACCAGTTGTGAAATTTAAATAGTATTCCTCTTTTCATCTGACACCTTTTCAATGAGCTGGTCTTTATGGCTACTGATATATGTGAGGCCAGAGGGAGAAAGGATGCCAGACTTGCCTTAAATCAAGGGACTAACACTGTAGCCAGAATATAATGTTTTGATTCTAACATCACTGATATTCTGTGGCCTACTTCTAGAGATACAGCTAGTTTTTTGACAAGAGAAGCAGTATTGCCTTCCTCAAGAAATGTTGCCTTCTGCTCTTCGAATTTGTTCCTAAGAAGGAATATCAGGAGTATTACTTGACTCAGAATGGAACTGCATGGATTCAGTTTTCAGTTTAAGTTTATTGTTCGACAATATAGCCATTACAAATAAAAAGAACAAGCTTTAAAACACTAAATAATAAACACAATTAAAAGTTCCATGTACAGCATTTCATAAGGACTTATTGCACATTGAATAGATACTGACAGAATTATTACAAGACAAATAGTAATATAATTAATTTAAATTACACAAACATTCGTATAGTACTAGATTCACAGGATGAATTGACCATTTCTTATTTTCAATATGACCCTAAGATAAGTGGTTTTAGCAAAATGTGTTCTTAGTGTGCAATACCCAATAATAGAGTTGCTCTATTGATTGAACATATGGTCATTACAAACATTAGTGTTCATTTCATAAATACGCATCATACATATAAGAATTAAACCAATTCTAAATTTACAACAGGCTCTATACTTAAAAAACAGATAATTTCATCAATCTATCAGAGGTTATCCAGTTTAATGCAATCTTCTTTGCTCAATTATCTTAAGAAGGGAGACCATAGATTTCAATATTGTGGGGTTAGCTGTCATGAATAAATATATCAATAGCTGCATAGGCTGATAATTTTTGACTTACTATATTTCCCAACAGAGAGGTTCTATGTTTCTCATAAAAGCGGGCACAAAAGCACTAAGTGCAGCAATTATCTTCGCCCAAACCACAATTACACATATAAGCCTTATTTTTTCCTCTAAAATAATCCTTTTTTCCTATTGCTCACAAAAATCTCAAAGGGAAATCTAGTTAAAAGAGTCCTCTGCTCAGGACTGGGAAGGATATAAAGATATCTTTCAAGTTTATGTTTCCTTTTGTTTTAGCCAGCCAGCTGGGGCTTAGATAGTCGACTGGACTCTAAGTCTTTTTGAACAAAATTGTCCTTTATTTTGTTGTCTGTTATCAAGGTCCCTGAATTCTACAATTCTGCTGTTGCAGAATTTCCACAGAATTTGCATCAAGTCGCAGCATATAAATAGTGCCACAGAATTCATTGGTTTTGGTGAATTTTCATTCAAATTTACTGTTTTTCCATAGTGTCTGGCTTTCTTTCCCATCCCGTCCTGAAGCCTCTCCTCTATGTTCAGCATATGATGTCATCTATGACATCACAACATATTTAGCCAATGTCAGGAATGTGTTCTGCCAGAGAGTTGAATAAATCATGCCACAGAAACAAAAAATGCTGCCACAGAAGCCAAGGAGCTCTGCTGCAGGAATTAGAATATTCTGCCATGGAGCACTAGGGGCACTGTTTATTATTGATTTCATGTGATCAATAGGGAACCTTAAACAATCAGTAACTGCATGTAACATCCATAAGGTTTGATGGGTTTTTCCAAAACCTTCATACAAGGAAAGAAAACATTAGCGTGCAAGCAAATAATGGCTTCCTCCAAGCATAAGTGAGGGAATCTATCTGAGGACATCCTAAAGATCCAGACCTAATAGTTGATTTGCCTCTGCACACAAGCACACTCTATCGGTAACTCTCCCATCTCAACCCTGACCAGAGAGGAAGGGGTACTATTTGGGACTCCCAATATCTTTTTGTGATATTTATTTAAACCATGTTCTAAAGACCCCTTAAATTCCCAGCCCCATAATTTGGCTCCATAAAGGATCTGACTTTTGATTTTTGCTCTTATAACTCTTAGATTTCCTTCAGCTGACCTCACCCCATATTTATATGAAAATGCCTGAATAATTGGAAAAAAAAAAACATCCAGCTTATATTTGACACTTTTCAGGTGAGCGTTCCAAGATCCAGTTTGGCTCACAACTAGTCCTTGGTAGCAAAATTATTTTACCACCTCAAGCTTAGAGGCATTCATATAATAACTGTGACCTTTCTTATTGCCCCAAGAACAAGTACCTTGGTTTTATTGTAATTAACCAACAGATCAGCATTTTGCATTCAAGATGGAATTTTCCGATACTTCTGCACATTCCCAAATGACTAAGTGAGAATAATACAATGCCGTCTGCGTAGGCTAGAAACAAAACGACTCTTGACTCAATTTTTGGTAAATGGAAATCAGAATTATACATATCTTTCAAAACAGTGCCAAAATAGAGATTAAATAATAATGGGGCCAGAGTGCATCCCTGTTTAACCCCAACATTATTTTTAAACCAGGAACTTAATTCCCCAGAGTCACCATACCTAATACTAGTGTAGTTATCACATTGTCCAATGTAACACTACTCCCCTTTTATTAATAAAGTGATCTAAAGTGATACATAAGACTAATCATCTCCAATAAGGATGGGTCAATCCCTAATTCACAGAGTCTATCCCATAATAATGGCCTATTAACCCGATCAAAAGCAGCAGTAAGATCAATGAAAGTGCAAAATATTTTTTT
This sequence comes from Neoceratodus forsteri, assembly GCA_016271365.2. Classification (NCBI taxonomy): domain Eukaryota; kingdom Metazoa; phylum Chordata; order Ceratodontiformes; family Ceratodontidae; genus Neoceratodus; species Neoceratodus forsteri. The sequence goes on along the minus strand of CM057458.1, from coordinate 1,345,718,072 downwards.
GTTTTCTTTTAACTGTGATATTTATAAATCAGATGAGACAAAACAAAAATTTGGTAGATTGTGGAATGTTTTCTATGAAATCCTGCCTGGGCTTCATCGATTTTACTGTTTGACTCTGCCCATATCATCAGCCTATTATTCAGGATTCTAGTGAACACCTTTCCCAGGGTGTCCAAAAGGCTAACAGATCTGTAACAGCTAGGATCCTTCTTGTCCCCTTTCTTATAAATTGGTACAATAATGTTTAACTTCCAACTTTTGGGGATGTCTCCTGATCTCCATATATAATTAAAAAAAATGAATTAAAAAGGGATCCAGAATGATTTAGTTCTGATTATTGAATCCAGTGGGACCCCATCTGGCCCTGGTGCTTTTTTTTTTACTGAATGAATTTAAGGCTCCCTTCAACTCAAATTGTGTGATCTCAGCATCTGAGCAATGTTTTCTTCTAACTTATTTATTTTCTGCCAGTCCCGAGAGACAGTCATTATCTTCCCTATAAAACAAATGCTTGTGATGTTTTACCCATAGAGCCAGTTCAATATGTGTATTAATTCAGGTATGATAACCCATTCCATTACTAACAATCGCCCAAAATGTTTTATTGTCCTTTGTAAGAACCACGTTGTATAATTCCATCCATAATTGCTTGGAATATTCATACTTATTCCTAGCTAAAATCTCCCTATACTCTTTTCTGGCTTTGTTCATTAGTTTATTATTGCTCTTACTTTGATACTGTTTTAAAATTCTGAACTTCTTGTTTAATATTTTCCTTAGATCCTGACAATCCTTATTGTACCATCGTTGACCCTTTATCTCTTCAATGTCTACCTCTTTTGTAATTATATAGGCAGTCATATTTACAATAGAATTACATTCAAGGATCGTGTGAGGACCCATAGGTTGATCAGCCAATAAGGCTAATTTGAATAATATCCCTCTGCTCTGTAGTAAATCCACAAAAATGTCACTCCCAATTGTACTCCATTCAATGCCCCTTCTCTTTGTTATCACTTCTGGGGCCCTGATACCTTTGATGGGGATAAAATCCCCAAGCCTGATTTCTAGTTACAGGGCCTTGTGTTGGCTTTCAGCTCTAAATACTAATTGAAATGATAGACACCTATTAAACAAATTAGGGTTAATCCAGATATAATCAATTAAGGATGATCCATTAACACCTATAAAGGAACATTCTCCTCAGAATCAGAAATTGACAGACCATTCAAAAGCAACGTGTTATTTCTACACACTGTCCTATGTTTTACTCCTTTTATTAATAAAATGATCGTTACAGTTCCTTTTATGTTCAAGGATGTATATGGAAGGGCTGTCAAGGCTTCTAACATGTCTTCCAAACATCCTTGCAAAGTACTAATCTTGCATTGAAGTCTCCAAAAATCACTATATTGGCAATTAGATAATCAGTTAGGATACTACCAATTAGTTCTTCTAATGAACATAAATAATTAGGATCTCCATGTTGCCTTCCCAGTGGATGAGAATAAACGTTTATCAGGAATCATATTTGTTTGGATAATTTCTCTATTAGCTTCACAGCTAAGATACTACAACTGGGCATGCTAATTTCTTCAGTTATAATGTTATTATTCAGCCTAATGAATATCGCAAATCCTCCTATACCCCTCCCAAACTTTTTTATTTTTTGTTGCTTTCTTGCAGTAAGCAGTGTAACCACTTAAAAGGAGATTACCCAATACCCAAGTTTCCTGGATACCAATTATATGAAATTGGTTCAGATAATTTCACAATTCTGGGTCACCACTTTTTAGACCTAACCCTGAAGAATTCCAAGATACAATTTTAAATGAAACATTATACAAAGGTATTGCATCTACAAAACCATCATTATTATAACCTTCCACTTCAACCATCCAGATCCTACCATAAGTCTGTGGACTCCCCTCAAACTATCCAGCTTAAGCTGTTGTATGCATACATTTCCTAAATGGCTTCCTCAAATGTCTGAAGGATGTGGCACAGTTGTGCCATCAGGGTCCACTGGCTTGGACTAAGTGGCACACACCCTTACCCTATTGAATGATCCATTGTATACTGATGCACTGCTTTACATTGCTTAAAAAACTGTTGTACCATGTAGAAAGTGGAATTCCACCTGGTGACTACATCCTGCTTTAGCTGGTGTTGTGGAAGATTATTGTCCTTTTGTGTCTGATGCACTATTTTGCATGGTTTAGCAAAATTAATAAAATGTCCACATAGTTCGTGTGCAACATTTGGTGCATTCAGAATGCTTCTGTCATCTATAAGAAAATCATGTGCTACAAGATTGAGGGTATGAGCAAAACAAGGTATATGCACATACCCTCCATCCATCACAGCATGTATGATATTAGCCCCATTATCATATACCAAAACCCTGGAGAAAGGCCACGAGGAGTAAGCCAATGAACAAAAGTGCCTTCTTAATTCTTGCAAGTGGTTCACTGCAGTGTGTTTTTTTTGACTCCAAACTATTAATACACAAGGCAGCCTGTGTCGTACATGTTGTAGCAGATGTGATCAGGAAAGAGGATGAGGCAGAGGAATCATGAATCATGAAAGAATGCCCATTGACTGTCATGTAGTCTATAGTATGGCTGCTGGTTCATATACGTATCAGTTATAACATGTACTTGTGGCACTGTTATGGCTTCAAGGACAGGGCAATGTTTTAAGACAATTCACAATAGATATTTAGTACTGTCTTAGTGGCAAAATATTTTCTGGATGGTACATGATGTCATGGATCTGAATTATTTGTTTAAAACCAGCAGATTCAACAAAAAAGGGTGCAGGTCAAGAGCTGTCATTTATGCTATTGTCTTATTTAATTTCTGGGCAATGGGAAGTGTGTGATCATACTTACATTCCTTTGAAAAGACTCTGCATGGCTCACTGTTTTGGTTTGGGGTATGATCTGTTGTGACAGGAACTGAGAGTAGGTAATCTAGTGGAACTCTCAGATACAAAGAGGCCAGATGGTGACAAAGATGAAAGACTATGTTGTTTGCTTTCTTTTTTTGTTAACTCATCGGCTATGAGATGCCATTTTGAATTAAGGTTAAGCAATGGAATCATCTATTGGAGCCAGTGAGTTTTTAAGTGAAGTTGAAATGTAGTTGTGCATGCCACCACTCTCTGATAGCAAAGACACATCTTCTAGGTCACTGTCACCTACCTTATCCTCTGTCTCACTAGATACTGATGTCCAGTCTTTTCTGATGCATTCATTTGGGTGCATTCTGTTTAAGTGTCTTATTAAAGTGGATGTTCCAATGTGATTTTCCTGTCACCACTGCTGACATCAGTTTTAAAGAGCATGCGTATTGCACAACAAGCATTTTGGTGCCAATGCACCAATGCAGGGTGGGTATGTGTGATAGGCAAGTACCTGACCCATGCTTGTCTGCAACCACTGACAGGTATGTGGGACATGGTATTCATGATCATTGACTACTACAGGACACCTGTCTGCAGCCCCGCCCTGTCAGTGCCCTTGGAGCAAATTGGTGGACATAGTCAGGCATCCAATTCGATACTTATCCTTATCTGAAAGTGGATTCACTGCATCCTGTGGAGCAGTGGATCTTGGGACACTGCACATCCAGGTATTAGAATTAAAATGGATGATTGTCCCAATGGCTGCCCTGGTCCTCTCTGCCTGACTACAGGGCTGGGATAACTTGGCAGGGTGGGTTCCAGTTCCACCACTGCTAGGGAGTGTTCATTGTGGGGGTAGGGAGGTATGCAGTGGCTACTTCAGGGTGCCTATTTGCCCCTCACCCTCAGCAGAACCCCGGATGCATGGCTTTACACTTAGGGTTTGCCTACACTCTATGGATAGTCGGTGACAGGCTTAGCACCCTAAGGCATAGGGGCCCATTACAGTAAATATAATAATAGTTCCAAACCCAAGATGTTACTCTCTTAGTTTGACCTCCTGGTATTAGTACCTGTTGGCTACCAGTAACAGTGCTTTGATTAAGCTATGTCATTATCATCAGGGACATTATCCTTTCCGTGAAATAATGGTATCGGCAGAAGAAGCCAGTACTAATGTCTTTGTTGCTGAGACTACCACATCCATTTTTGTTGGCCTCCCCTGATGACCCGTCTCCAGGGTTTTTGATGGGGCTTTTGTCCTGCACTACATCAGTTTCAGAAGAAGAATTAGATACTTCACAGACAAGCACATTGGGCACAGGGTTGCTACCACTGTTGGCATTGTATGAGCTACAGTCTGAGCCATGGGATGATGATTGGGAAAATGCACATACTCATCCTTTCAGTGCCTCTGCGGGTAACACCCCTGATGATCTTTGTTGTTTTTTTAATATCACATGCCTCTACTACCTTTTCCCATATTCCTTTTACAAGGCAGAGAGCCACTTGAAAACAAAAGCAACAAAAACAGAGCACACACCAGAGGAGTAGTAGTTCAGTTAACTGCTATTTATGTGCCAAACAACAGACACAGTGCTAGTGGGGTTAGCACTACATTATTGTTTGCCACATAAATGACAGTTTACTAAACTACTCCTCCAGTGTGTGTTCTATTTTTTTTTTGTTTGTTTTTGCAGTTACAGTTCTGGTCAGGAATGACGTGATGAGAAGAACTTTTAGAGATGGGTAGGCTCAGTCCTTCTGATTTTTCTCACAGCACCACCTAAGCTTTCCTTTGTAATGCTTGATTTCTTATGAGATGATGAATTCTAGGGAAAAGGGAATGTGCCTCTAGTTTCACTCACAGGCTGAGACTTATTTGTTTTTGCTTTTTTCTGTCAAACACAATTCAGCAGTGCCAGTAGAAGGAGAATAGCTGCTAGTGTTGCTTATAACACTATAATCAACTTGCTTGTTTCTGCATATTTTGGGAAAACTGCCTTGCAACCTACCATGATTCTTCTTATTCCCACTGTTATCCATTTTTTAGAACAATATATATATTTTTTAAACAGCATGAGGATTTAGAAACAGAAAGATCAGCTGCAATGGACTGGGAGAAAAACACACAGCACACAAGGTGCTTGCTGCACAGTGAAGATGTTTTATTGCAAACTGACAAACCACAGCAAACAGCAACTGAAATACAATACAAACTAGTATGCCAATCACAGTATGGATATGCTTAATCACAATGCTTTGCTTGAAGGCTTCATCAGGGTGGCGCCACAAAATACAGCAGCACCTCCATTGGTACGCATTTCTGTGAACACCAAAATGTTGACCCCACACCTAAGGTTTATGGGACTGAGTTTGTCAAACCTCCAAGCAAAGGTGGGAATAAATTGAATCTTCTATTGAAAAGGAAGGCTTTTGGACTTTCCATTTGCAAACTGTTAGCACTGAGGATGAAAAAACTGGAACTAGAGATATCTCAAAGCTTAAATCCTCTGGCGAAGTGAATTTTGATATTTAATAGCAAATTTGCCCTTTGCAACTTTCCTGTCAACTTCACTTGTAAGTTCACACTGGGTGTACATTTAGATGAAGTTGGTTAAAATTAGGCTGGTGGTTAACAACTGTCTCAGGTCACATAGCTGAGCTTCTGCAGGTCAGGTAGTGCGTCTCTCTATACAGTAACACAGCTTCTTTTGAGTTTCTCATTGTGAGTTAGTCAGTGGATGAGCCATTTTAATTTTTTAATTTTATTTTTTATACTTGTTAGCTAATGAGCATAATTGCCCATTTTCAGAAGCGACAAGTTATAAAATAATATACAATAAATACAATACAATACAAATAGACTTAAGAAACTACAATATAAAGAAACATTAATACAATTTAGCACATACATTAAACACTAAACATAAGTGCATTCATTCATTAGAATAAACCATTGTTTTAATCTGGTTTTAAATGTTCTGATGATTGTACAGTTGGCAATTTCTTCAGATATGGAATTACAGAAAGTTGATGCAATGTATAAAATGTTTTTTGTCCAATTGATTTTTAGAATAATGGGATTCTAAAAACAAGTTTACTCTGGGACCTAGTTCCCTGTGAATTTATGGCTCTAGGGAACAGTGGTATAACTGTTTGAGGTAACTGGCCTATGAATTCCTAATGGAGCATGGTGCCCATCTTTAAGTTGCATCTGTTTTCTATCGAAAGACAACCTCAGCCTGAAGGCTTTTCAGAGAGAAAACAAACATAAAAGTCTATGTTTCCACATTTTCTAAGATTTTTTCAATTGTTTTCTGGTTCTTATTCAATTCCTTGTCTTCTGATTATTTGTTTTAGCTTCTGGTTCATTTAATTTTCTCTCAGTTTTCTCTCTCTCTCTTTCTCATTCTTTCTCTCTAACTGAGACTCATTATGGACAAGTTGAGGTTGTGGGGTGGTGCCATATGCCTGTGCCATCCAGTGTTTGAGGGTTCTCCAGCAGCCCCCATCTCTGTAGCAACAGCAAGTCCCACTCCCTGCTCCAGCTCAACAGTGTCCCACAACTCTTTCAACTTTGCAGAAGCAGCCAGAAAAACTGGCCCCAGCCCTGCAGCAGGCCTTTTTGTTTTTGAGACTCGTCCCCCACCCCGGGTGGACGGCACTTCCACAAGCCACCGCCCGAGACCACAAGCCCAGATGCTCCAGCCAGGAAGGTATGGCAAAAGCCGTAATTTTTCACCCACTCACCCATCCCCTACCTCCTCTACTTATTAAATACACTGGTGTCCTGTCCTCTGCACTCTCATGCCCTCAGCCTCTTTCCTAGGACCTATTATCTTCCCAGTCTTCCTTTCTCCCTGTCTCTGGATGATCACTGCTCTTTCCATGATAGGTTCCTGCCTGAATCTACTATCCTCAACATTGATGCCCTCCTGGTGCTTCCAGTCCTAAAAAGAACCCTATGAGTATATTTACTCAGTGACTGTGGAATGTCACTCTCAGGATCCTGTCTTATGCCAACAGCAGCCTAGGCTGCTAACTCTTACCCTGTATTCCTGGCATCACCTGTCAAATTTCAATAAAATTTATTTATAAATAAACATTGTTTTCCTTCTCATCCCTACTCTGTTGGATCCTCTGAAGTAGTAGGGCAAGTGATCTCCTAGCTTATCAGGAAAAGGTCAGTAACCCCAACCTCAACTGTCAATATTAAGACTCAACCATGTGGGTGCCCCCTGGCTCCATGTTCTGTTTCTTCTCCTACTAATGCCCTATATAGTGCCCAAGCTTACCAACTCAACTAGTAGGGTAGACAATATTCTTCCAGTGGGTTGCCATGCACATCATTTCTCCTTGTACAACTCTTTTTGTGCCTTCAGGCTTCCATTCCTTCAGCCCCCCACTAGATCCATGCACAGAAGTGGCACTGATGTAGTACTGACTCCCCAGACTACTCTCATCTTTTCTCTCAGCAATCACTCCCCCCTCTATCTTCCTGTCTGGGTACTGGTATCTGAGGCATCAGGACGGCCCAGGTCTAGGCTTGGGTATCTATGTACCTGGCCAGTCTTTCTTAGCAGATCAACTTGGAAACAAATCTCCATAATATCCTTTGCATCCATTAGAAAGCTTCTCCTTCTCCTTCTGTTGTGCTCTGGTGACGTTGAGCTAAATCCTGGCCCAGGAAAAACTCTCCCCTCTCCCTCAGACCTTACTGACCTTAAAGGTATGCAATTCATCCACATGACCATTTGTAGCCTGCTAAAAAAGTTCACTTTCATCCAAGCCTGGGTATGTCACACCAAGCCAGATGTATTAGTGATGTCTAAATCCTGGTTCAGATCCTCCATGCCTGATAGGGAAATTAACATCCCTGAATACTCCTTATTTAGAGCTGACAGGCCTACTAGGGGTGGTGGTGTGGCTATATACGTTAAGAACAAGTACACAGTTATATGCCTAAATTCATCCTCTCTCACCAACCAATTTGAATGCCTGGTCTTAAAGCTGGAGATATCCTCTTCATCTGCACTGTGTGCCATAGGCTGCTACAGACCTTCATCTGCTGGTCCCCAAATCCTTACCCACCTAGCCAACATCATAGAGCGTGGCCCCCTGGAAACAATTATCCTTGGGGACTTAAACTTCAACCGGTTGTCCCACACCGTGACACCCCTTAGGGAATTCTGTGAAGTGCATGGACTAACGCAACTTATCGGAGCACCTACATGCCCCAACAAAAATTCCCCTGCCAATAGTACGTTGCTGGATGTCATCCTAATAAACAAACCGCACCTATTCTCCCATACAAGAGTTTTTTTCACAGACTTTAGTGATCATTGAATCATTGCTTGCATAAGGTCAGTTCAGAACCCACCCTCCATGTCTAGGTTCACCTCCAAGAGGGTCAGGTGCCACTTTGATCTGCCTGCCTTCCTTGAGGAACTGAAATGTTCTGTGCATTGGCAGGATTTTTTACCTGGCCAAGTCAGTACAGCTGGCCTATGAGAACTTTTCCAAAATCATGACTGCGGCTGTAAATATGCACCACTTATAAAAATCAGGGTAAGGGAAAGAACGTGACACTGGTTCACACCTGGTCTGAAATCAGTTTTACTGAGTAGGGACAAGTTATGGAAAAAAGCATGATCGACCAAAAATCCTGTTGACTGGTGCAACTTTAGAAAAGCTAGGAATGAGTGCACCAAACTGATAAGAGATGCTAAGGCTTCCTACTTCTGCACAGAGCTGGATTCAGCCTCCAGAAACTCCTCCAAATTTTGGAATACCATTAAGGTCATGTCTGGTCACACCCCGGTCAACTCCTTGCTGACTAAGATCATTGCTGGCAGTGTCACTATCTGTGACAAAATTGAAATCCTAGATGCTTTCAACAACCACTTTACCACTGTGGGCCTTGCTTTCAACAACTCACCCGCAAATTCCTTACACTCCCAACTGGCCTCTCACAGCTCAGAACCCCCTTCTTCCAACACAGTTTTCTCCCTCCAACATACTTCCATGAAGGAGGTCGAAGAAATCCTATTAAAGCTGGACGATAGGAAAAGAGCAGGCACCGACTCTCTGGACCCTTACTTTTTAAAAGTTGCATTCCACTTCCTGTCCACACCTATTACCCACCTTTTCAATCTTTCTGTTTCCCACGGTACACTCCCATCATTATGGAAAACAGCCCACGTAATTCCTTTGTTCAGATCTGGGGATCCTTGTGACCTGAACAATTACAGACCAATTTCATTACTACCTATGCTGTCCAAATTATTGGAAAACATTGTAAACAAGCAATTGAAAACATATGTAGACTCCATGAACCTTCTACATCCTATGCAATCAGGCTTTAGAGCACAGCACAGCACCATTATGGCTCAGCTAAAGTAACCAATAATTGGCTCTGTGACCTGGAAAATAAGAACTTTGTCTGTGCTGTGTTTCTAGACCTGAGCAAAGCTTTCAACACTGTCAACCATGATCTGCTCCTCTCCTCCCTCAAAGCCCTAGGACTGGACCCACTGTCCCTTCACTGGTTTGCCAATTACCTCTCTGACCGATGGCAGCAAGTTAAGTCAGATGGTGAACTATACCCCCTTAAACCTTTGCTAAGAGGGGTCCCCCAGGGTTCGATCCTGGGTCCATTGTTGTTTGCGATCTACATGAACAACATTGACATGAACATAACCAAAGCCAGGATTCATCTCTTTGCAGATGATACGGTCCTCTACTTTAGTCGCTCTTCGACCAAAACAGCCTGAAAAGACTTACAATTGGAGTTCAACATTCTCCAGAGCCAACTCCTTAAGAAAAAACTCTTATTAAATGCTAAGAAGACTAAGGCAATGCTGATCTTTCCCTTCCTACTGGATACAAACCCAGCCACTGCTGGCACTGTCCCACAGATCAACACAATTCTGGGTGAAAACCTAGAATTCGTTAGCCAGTTCCAGTACCTAGGGGTCTGACTCGATAACAAACACTCCTTTACGGTCCACATTGAAGACCTTCTAAAGAAATTAAGACAAAGACTTGGTCTTTTTTATAGGATTAACAACTATCTCACCAACAATGCCAAACGACGGCTGGTTCAAACTGTTTTTCTCTCCCTGGTCAACTATGCTGACTTCCTCTATAGCAACTGCCCAGCATCACACCTTGCTAAACTGGATACATTGTACCACAGGGCATTGAGATGTATCACTGGCCTTCCTCATGCCACCTATCATTGTGATCTCTATACAGCCAGGGTTGGCCCTCCTCCATTTCAGGAGAAATAGAAATACCCTAATCTTGGCAGTCAAAGCCATCATCAGAAACTTTCCCCTCAATTGCCTCCCACTCTGCGAGCGTGGAAACTATGCACTAACAAGCTCATCCTTTATTTACATGAAGGTACCCAGGTTGAAAACACGTCTGGGGAAAATGGTCATAAGTTTTGGAATACAGTACAAAAAACTATTTGAAGCTTAACTCCCCGATTAGCTTATCCTCCTTCAAGACCCTTTACGGCTCTTTAGTTAAAGAATTCTGCAAATGTTTTCACCTCCACTAAATAACCTACATGTTGGTTGACCATGGTATTCGCCACCATCTATGCTATGCTTTATGCTCCCTGTATCCCCAGCCCTGAGCCTCCCCCCATGCTTGTCCTTTTTTGTTGGAATATCTACCACCCGCTTTGTGGCCTTGTCACCTCTTCTCCCCTGTACCTCCTGCCCACCAGCCCTCCAGTGGGCAGGATTGACAGCCATAGGCGTCTCCCCTCAGTCCTTGGTATGGACTTATCCTCCCTGTATCTGGGGTGGTGCCTCAGCCAATCCAGCCTGAATACACTTATTTACTTATGTCCTATTTATTTAATTATTGTTTGTGCCTATGTGTCACTTGTATCGTCTTTAGCTGTAGTTGTTTTTTTATATTGTTAGAATTTACTGTTTTGAATTGTATGACTGTATCAGGTCCATCTTGCAAATAAGCTTGCTCAGCAGTGTTGCCTGAATAAATAAAGATTTGATTGATTGATTGATTGTTTCCCTCACTCCGTAGCAGGCAGAACCACCAACTCTGCAGCAGACCCTCACTGCTCCTTCTTAACAGCAGCAGCCAGAACCACTGGCACCAACCCACAGCAGCCTGAATGCTCTCTGACCACCATGGTACCACCCCACCAGCTATCCCTCCTGTGGAGACCCCATGCTTATCATCATTGGGCTCCCAAAGCCATAGCCACCATGAACCAACAAACCATGGTTACCTTGTGTGGGGATTTTCTCCTCAACCCACAAGATGACAGTGTTGCCACTTACAATATCTGTGACACAGTGATTAGTTGGGGAAAAGGGGAGCCTCTCATTGTACTGGTGGCCAGTGGTGGAGGTGAGCCATCTGTTCTGGCCAGAGGGGAGTGCCCTGCCATAGCACAGCATCACTGCCATTCTTGCCATGGTGATGTGTGCCAACATGCACATGAATCCCTGGTGACATCTGCAGCAGCATCAACACCAGGACTTACACCAGCACCTGGACTGGCACTTGTACCTCCTCAAAACACAGAAAAGCAGCTTTCAGAACTGATGCAGGAGATGGGGGACCTCCACCAGCATGCTTGTTCAGTTGAACAATGTCTGGTTAAAGTCTTGGAGAACCAGCAGCTTATACTCCAAGAAATGCTGGCACTTCATCAGGGAGGTGTGGGTGCTGCTCCATCTGGCAGTGGGACACCATGATCACTAAAAGTTTGACAATATCTTTGCTGTTTCTTCCCTTTCTGTATCCTCTTAGTCTTTCTTCCCTCTCTGTATTTAGTTTTGTTTTGCTTCATTTTTTTTGTACTGAAAAGATTGTGAGCAAAAATGCTTGCTTTCACAAGCATCCAGTTACAAAAACAAACTGACAAAATATTACAAAACTATAACAGTAATAGAATCAGTTAAAACACTTGCAGGTTGTGCTAACCACTAAGAAACCTTTAAGTCACCTTTTAAAGGCCAGAATCGTAGTACAATTTACTATAGAGCTGGACAATTTATTGTCCAGTTTAGTAGCCATAAAAGCAAGGTAGTTTTGACCAAAAACAATATGGAAAAGGGGCCTTGAAAAGAAAATCTTTTGTGGAACTTGGTCAGGAAAGAATTAGACAGTTTATGAACTAAATTAATAATACAATCAAGCAGTAGATCCATATGTATTTAGTTCACGGCCCCCAAAAAATGATACATATTAAAATAAAAGCGTATTCCTGTCTTTCACTTTCAATCTTTCATTCCATTCTGTTTTGTTTTAATTTTTATCTGGTCCTTGTGTCTCTCCTTCTTTAAAAAAATGTTTTTTTCTATTTAGGTTTCCTTTAATTGTGCTGTTTATGCACCATATCATTCTTTCTCTCTCTCTCTCAAATGATTTTGTTGTAAAAAAAACTGTTGTGTTTACACATATACTGTATTTGAAAAGTACATCAAAAAGTTTCTGTTCCCAAATATTTTACTTAAGTCCAAGAGATGATAATGCCCTATATCACTTGTTCAGTCTCACTGTCTGACTTTTTCCCTCACTCAAGGCAGTCACATTTTACCAGTTAATACTTCCAGAAAATTTATCCCGAACAAGAAATTATTAATCAGTGGTAGCTAATGCCATGGTTTTCAATTTGCCCTCTCAGACAGGATTTGTCAGGCACATTAGGTGAGTCCACATAAGTGCTTAAGTATAATATGTAAATTTCTCACTTCCTGAAAATGGCTCATGAATCAGAAATTATGAAATGGTGGTAATATACTAATCCTGCTACTACAACATGGTATTACTCCATCACCATATTTCTCGTAACCCACTTTAGTGTAAAATGTGTAAAAAATCCACTAAACATAAATTTTCTTTTCCCAGAATTTTTATTTCAGACAGTTGCTTGCTGCCACAATGTGCTATGTGGTAATTCAGCCTCCCCTCCACAGTTCCTGTAACACACTTTAAGGGAAATTGTGAGAAATGCACAACATATATAAATTCTGTGCTCTCATAACTTTTTTTAACAACTAGAATACATAATTGAGGGTGCTGGTGCTGCTACAAGGTGCTGCACTGTGTCTCGTTCCCCATGCCACAGTTTTTATAATGCACCTTAGAGAAAACTGTGAAAAAGGCACAACATACATAAATTATAAGCTGCCAGAACTTTTATGAACTACCAAAATAAATATTTCAGCCTGCTACAAGGTACTGAGCTTTGTTTCAGTCAACACACCGCAGTCCTTGTAATGTGCATTAAGAAAGATTGGGAGAAAAGGACAACATACATAAATTCTGTGCTCCCAGAATTTTTATGATGTACCACAATAAATATGTCAGTCTGCAGTATGTTGCAGCATGGTACCACACTGTGACTAAGTCCCATCAACTAGAGATGCAGCAAAGTTTTACTTCACCCACAAATTTTCTGCAAAGTGGCCAAATTCACCTCTGCTGATAAATTCACAAAGTTGTCCCATTACAGGACAATTCACCATTCATTAATTCACCTTCTTTTGTTTTTTTTTTCTTTAAGTGAAAATTGCACTGAAATAATCCCAAAGCAAGGAGAAGTTACAAATTTCAAATCTCTGGTGTCTAGTGCCCCAACATGAAATCCCTGGGGTCGGATATTCAAAGCAGTTGTGTGCATGGCATTAAATTGAGTTGCACAGGCACAACCAGTCCACTTACAGAAGAAAGAGTCCGAAAGAACCCTAAAACTTAAGGTGGACAAAGCAATGGGGCCTGACGGGATTCACCCAGAATCCTAAAAGAACTAAGGAGGACCTAGTGACACCACTGACCACACTGTTTAACAAATCAAGGGAGTATGGGGTGGTATCTGAGGACTGGAGGATGGCAAATTTGATTCCCCTTTACAAAAGTGGGAGCAAGGCAGAAGCAGGAAACTACAGACCTGTATGTTTGACCTCAGTGGTAGGGAAAATGATGGAATCACTTCTGAAAGAAAGAATTGTTGAGTACCTAGAGGCCAGTAGGGCACAGGACCCAAAGCAGCATGGATTTACAGCAGGAAGATCATGTCAGATGAATCTAATAGATTTCTTTGACTGGGTGACCAAAGTAATAGACCAGGAAGGGGCTGTGGATATGGCCTACCTAGACTTTAGCAAGGCATTTGACACAGTCCCACACAAAAGATTAATAATCAAGTTAGCCAGCCTGGAAATGGGTCCCATGGTGGTAGCCTGGGTAGCAAACTGGCTGCAAAACAGGACACAGAAAGTAATAGTGAATGGAACACATTCCCAAGAAAGGGGGGTCACTAGAGGAGTCCCTCAGGGCTCATACTGGGTCCTGTCCTCTTTAACATCTTTATAGGTGACATTGCAGAGGGTCTGGAGGGAAAGGAATGCCTCTTTGCAGATGACACAAAGATCTGTAACAGAGTTGATACAAAAGGTGGGGTAGAAAGGATGAGAAGGGACTTGGCAAGGTCGGAGCAATGGTCAGACATATGGCAACTTAGATTCAATGCAAAGAAGTGCAAAGTAATGCACCTGGGAAATAAAAATTTAGGAGAAGAGTGCACAATAGCAGGGGAGGTGCTAACAACAACAAAAATGGAAAGGGACCTGGGGTAGTCATATCAGATGATATAAAGGTTGGTAAGCAATGTGGGAAGTCAGAGAGGCCAGGTGGATACTGGGATGCATAGGAAGGGACATCACAGTAGAAAAAGGAAGTGGTTATCCCTCTGTACAGACAGTTGGTGAGACCCCATCTGGAGTACTGTGTGCAGTTTGGAGACCTCATCTACACAAGGTCATAGACAGGATGGAAGCAGTCCAGAGGAAGGCAACTAAAATGGTGCAGGTTCTGCATCAGAAATCATATGAAGAGAGACTGAGAGAGCTTAATATGTATACCCTTGATGAAAGGAGGGACAAGGGGACATGAAAGGAACGTTCAAGTACATGAAGGGAATCAACAAAGTCAATGTGAGGAAATTTTTTTTCATGGAGAGAGTGGTGGATGCATGGAACTGCCTTCCTGGGGAGGTTTTTGGGTCTAAAACAGTGGGAGAATTCAAGCATGCATGGGATAGACATAAGGCAATTGTAGTGGGGGGGTGGCAGGAAGTAGGCTGTTGGTTAACTAGAATCTGCAGCTTATCCGGTCGGTAGGGAAATGGGCAGACTCGGTGGGCCAAGTGGTCCTTATCTGCAGTCAAAGTCTATGTTTCTATGTTTCTAAGTGTGGAATTGTGCCAAGGAATCATACTCAGCAGGAGCCAATGCACAGCACAAATACCATTACGTAATGCCTTCAACTATAATGAATGCAGGTGCAACTGGGGGCATGCCCATGAATATCCAGCGCAGTGTGATATTCAACCGTGGAACCATTGCATGTGTGCAGCAAACCAAGATGCACTGAGCAGACTTGAGCCTATAAATACCAGGCGCAAGCACACAGACAGTACTTGTCAAGGAGGAGGAGAGAAAACCTGAAAGAAAGAAAGACAGACAGAAAGAAAGAAAGAAAGAAAGAAGAAGAAAGAAAGAAGAAGCGCCACAGAAGGACAGTGACAGAGGTGGCAGTGGAAAAGGAGAAGGGGCAGACAGAGTGAGAGGGACAGGAAGGCACAGTGCCAGGCAGTGCACTAGGGTGCCACACATCCAACAGCAGCCAACTGCCCAGGGGGAGATGAGACAGCAGGGGCATGGACAGTGCACCATACAATATGGAGGCCATAATGAGGGGTGTGAAGGGTCAGGCAGAATCGTGATGTGGCCAAGGAAGGGCCCATTGGCGTATCCCGACACAGGTAGTGCACCATGCCCACACTACCTTTGAGAACTTCTCCAACACGGAAATTGTGGGCCAGTATCACCTGAATAGGACCATTCTGAGGCAGCTCTGTGAGCTGTGCCATGAGGAGATGCAGGCACCCACAAGATGGAGCCATGCAATGTGTGTGGAGACGAAAGTCACAGCAGTCCTGTGCCTGCTCACCACGGGCACTTTCCAGGGACCAACAGCGGACACCACAGGCATAACCCAGATGGCCATGTCATACCTCATCACTCAGTTCCTCAATGCCCTGCTGCCACATGCTTCGGAATACATCCATTTCCCCAGCACATAGGTGGAGTGTACAGCAGCCATGCAGGACTTCCATAAGGTAACACGTATGCCTGGCATGCTTCAGGCCATTGACTGCACCCATGTGGGCATCCACATGCCACCTGGCCTCCGAGGGCTAGCATACATCAATAGGAAAGGAGCCCAAGTATCAACTGCCAGGTGGTGTCGATGCCATGAGGTGCATCACCAATCTCATACCACAACCTGGGAGTGCATATGATGTATTCAACTGGTACAGCTCCATGCTGTGCCACTGATTCAAATGTGGGGACATCCCACAGGTCACCTAGTGGTGAGTATAGGACGGGCAATGGGTGATGGGTGGGGCAGACCATGATATGGAGGAGGGCAGGGTGGGCAGCAGGTGAGGGTGCTAGGGTAGGCAAGGGGCACAGCAAGGGAAAGCAGAGAACTAACTATGTCATTATCCACACAAGTGACAGTGCCTACCCACTGAGTCCTTGGCTGCTTACCGTACCAGCGGCCATCATCCCCAGCCAAAGAATGCTACAATGAAGCACATGCCAGCATGTGGAACATCATTGAGCGTATACTTGGAATGCTGAAGGTACGTTTCCATTGCCTAGACAGGTCCGGCGGTGCCCTACAGTACAGCCCCTCAAAAGCCCATGGCCTATTCCTGGCGTGCTGCATACTGCACAACATGGCCATTGACTGTGGGATAGCTGTCAAGGCTGATGAAGATGACAGTAGTGGGGATGATGGAGGCAATGTGCTGGAGGGAGGTGGACAGCCCCTCCCGGGCAGAGGGATCCACGGCTGATGAGGCAGGCCAGACAGCACTGTGACACCGCAACAGAGGAGCACTATGATGCACAAAGGTAGGTGACACTAAACCCATGCATGAGCCACACACACAGGAACAGCACACTTGCAGGGGTGTGCATGGCAATGGGCATGCACACACAGAGGCATGGTGCAGGGTCAAGGGAGTCAGTGGCACACTACCACACACAACTGCACAGAGCAACTCACAGCAATTCATGCATGCACACCCCACACACGCACCCACATGCCCAGGCATTGACATGTGGGAGATCAGATGCATAGCACCGATGCACAGGTGCAACCGGTGCAGATCTGCTCTCATCACACCCATGCCACATGGTCCAGTGGCTGGGCAAACAAGCACACAGGCAGCATGAGGCACAGCACACAGGTACCACACCAGTGGTATGCACATGCCACCCTTGCATGCTCAGGTCAGCAGCAGCAGACTGCAGTCAGGGCGGGCCACATATCAGGGCCACCGCACGGAACCCTGGTCACCATGGCCATGGGGGCAGTTGCGCTGGGGCCAATCGGCAGCTGCAGGCTGCTCATTGACTACAGGTGGTCTTTGCAACAGCCCCCCAGAGGTTGACCTGTGGGACCATGACCAGGTCTGCGTGGGAGAATGTAGGCACCCAAACAGGCCTGCCCCAGGCATGTCTGTGATACCAACATCAGAGCCCAGCATCGACAGTGTGGGTGTCGTCTGACTCTGGGATCATGGGGTGGACAATGCACTGTGTGGGATCCATGGTGGCTGGCCATGCCTTATAGCAGCCAGCAGTGTGAAGCCATCCATGACCGTCTGTGAAATGCAATCCACGGATGCAGTCATGGCCTCCTGCATGCATTGAGCGATGTGATCCATGGAAGCCATCATGGCTTCCTGCATGTGCTGCATCCCCACCAAGAGTTGCACAATGCCCCTGTTGTGCTGCTCATCTAGCTGGTGCACCTCCACAAGCAGTGCACACAGGCCAGAAGCAACCTGCACCTGTTGCTGAATAGAGGCCCGCAGCAAACGGGAATGCTTTGCCATTGGGTTGGCATCCTGGGGATTCTGGGCATGATGCTGACCCTCCTGTGGTGACCAGCTATGGTGCACAGCCCCCCACTCAGGTGGATGCTGCACAGTAGGGTCCTCTTGGAGTATGTCCCTAGCTGGTGTCCTGGTGGTGGACCTTGCATCTGACTGCTCTGTGGCACCAGCAGCCTGCTGCTGTGGCCCCTCTGGCCACTAAACACTGCCCAGCACCTGCGTGGCCACACCATCACCATGTCATGGCACAGCTGTGTCAGTGCACACAGCAGCGCCCGCAGTGGTGGCAGGCAGCAGGTCTTCTGCTGCCAGATCACTGGAAGTGCTGCCTGTGCCTGGTATGGGTGTCTTCCGCACAACATCACCCATGCTGTCCAGGATTATGGTGAGGTCATCATCGGTGTTGGACCCTGCCTCAATATGTGTCTCCACGCACAGGATGCTGAGACTGGCATCCTGTAGAAACACATCCAGGGACTCATCCAACCCCATACCCAGGAACTCCAGCTGGACAGTGGTGGTGTGCTGTGGACTCCCAGGCCCCCAGATGCCCACATTGGTGGATGGATGGTTGTCCAGTGCTGGTCCTGCCTCCATGGCTGCTGCCAGTGCCCCATCCTCTGCTTGCAGGCATGCCAGTGCTGGAAGATAAAACAGGTGTGTCAGTGAAGCAGTGACCACAAGTGCCCCTCCCACTATGCCACAGCATGCTGTGCATTGCCACCATAGGTACCATGCAGGGATGGGCTACCACCTGTCTGGAATCCACCACCAGGCACACTCTCTATGGTGCTGTGGTGCAAGGTGGCTGCCACCAGCTCCTCCTGTGCCGTGAGCTGTGGCACATCCAGTGGCATTCTGGGCTGCATGGATGGCAGCCACATTCTTCTTGATCTGCCTCTTGTCAGTACCCACCTTCATGCAGCACTCCTGCACTGACCACTGGTGGCTGCCCTGCTGGTTGATGCATTCTGCCACCTCCACCAAGGCCCCAGCCCTGGCCTGTGGAGTGCCCATGGCACCACTCTAGAGTAGCTCCCTGTTGAGGTAGGCATTGAACAGGGCCTCTGTCTCTGCTTTTGTGAAGCTGGGCCTGCACTTGCGAGCAGGCTCATGCTCCCCAACCTCCTCAGGTTTAGACATGTCACTTCCTGTGGTAATGGACAGCACAGTGTGTCAGTGGCAGCAACACCCATTGCCAACTCCCTCTGTGCTCAGTGTGCTTCAACAGCATGTGCAATTTACCTCACAAGGATGCAATACCGGTCCATGGCCTGGGCCATTATGTGGCACTTTTATGGTGCATCATATGCAAATGGTCTTTGGCGCAATGGTAATAATATGCTAATAACCCCACTGTGCCACGAATTGGCTGATGAGCTCATTAGCATGTGGCAGCTGAATATCGCATATTTGCACCATGCACAATGAGAGTGCTCCAAAGCAAGTCATATGATTGCTCTGGAGCACAACATGGTGCAATGTGCATGCATGCGCAGTGCACATTGGTGCTGTGCACAGGCACCGTGTGGTGCACCGCTGCCTATTGTGCAACATGTGACAACGGTGCAATAGCATCCATGGTGCACAGAGTGCACCATGGATGCTAATGTGCAGTTGGCACACAGTGCGCAGCCATGTTCTGACCCCTGCAGTGACCTCTGACCCTAGCTGACCCCGCACACGTGGCCCCATCCAGCCATACCCATGGTGCGCACCTCTGCCATTACATGATAGGCAGACACAGCACATCACCCCTTGGCCCATGTGTCTGGGCATGCTGTAGCCAAGTGCAGCTATGGCCACCATTTTGCTCCATGGCTCTCAGCAGCAACATGGCACAGTGCAAGTCTCATTGTACAAGTAAGTGGATGCAAGTGGAGATGGCTAACCTCGTGGCCTGCATCCAGCCCCATGCACCCCATCTGTTTGGCCAGGCCCCACTACAGCAGCCCAGTGTAGCTTTGCAGCAGAATATTGCTGCCACACTACTGCAGTGAACTGGGGTAGCCAGGAATGGCAAGCAGTATAGCACCATTATGGGGACCTGATGCAGAGGGACCCAGGTCACCTCCAATGGTTGGAGGAGCATGTCAGACATGGGCATGTGCCACAGCCAGGTGAGTAGGCCCAGCATGCATGTGTGCCCTGGTGCTGTACTGTGATGTTGACTGGGCTGCCTGATGTGTCCTGCAGGGTGGTGTACTGTCACTGTGCACATTGCGGGGATGCATGATCCACCACCACTTGCATTGCCATGCCACTGTGTGGACCGTGGCAGGCAGGGGCCCACACTGTGTGGGGGGGCAGCTGCTGTGGATATGCACTGATGTGTTCCTTTTTATGTTCCATTCCCAGGCCCTGAGAATCACCAGAGAGTGGCAGTAGTGGTGGCTGAAGTGGTACAGCAGGCCGCAGTGGGACAACAGGCCACAGCAGGACCCAGAGGTGGTGCTGGAGTGGCCCCAGCACCAGCAGGACCATGGAGAGTGGGTAGGCACTGTCATGGGCCTTCACATTTGTTTTGGGGGTTAGCAGGGGCATGGGTCTTGGCATGGCTGCCTATGCCATTTGCCATGGCAGCTGTGTATGTTACAGTGTGTGTGATGCCCACCACTGTGGTGAATCCATTGTACTCATGTGCCAGCCTTTGGTGGGGTGGGTGCACCTGGTTGCCACTGTCAATGCTGTGGTGCTGCATGGGCACTGTGCCATGTGACTGGCATTGCGAAGTTGGGTGGCTAGTGTGCTGCAGGAACCACTGTTGTGCACTGTGTGGTGTGCTGTGTTGCTGGCAGATGTTGGCCCATCCCCCTGCAGGTGGCCTGTTCAGGCCTTCTGGGGGGGTTGTTCCCACTGCCCTATGTGCTCAGTGGTTTGGCATCATTCCTTGGGACACTGCACTGATTGCCTGTGCTGTCCCTTCTCCTAGGTGTCCAGAGTTGGAGGAGGAGGATGCCCTGTACTGCAGATTCTTGCAGCAGATAATTGTGATTCCATCAACCACTATGGAGGTGGTGCTCCAGATACCCTGGCAGGTGTTGGGAGGTGGATGCTGTGGATGATGATGGGTGGCACAGCGTAGCTGCTACTGTGCACCTACCTTCCCTGTTTCCCTGCTGTACCTCCCCTACAGTCCCCTTCCCACTATACAGTCCCTGTTCCCTGTACCCATCCCTCACATTCCTACACCTTCCCTCCCCCATTGTTCTGTACATAGCTTACTGTTCTTTTCTCTATTACAATATTTTGACTTACCTGCCTGTGACAGTGTCTGCTTTGCAGATGGCATGTGGTGCCATGCTGCAGTGGCCCAGTGCCTGTCTGTGTGGTGTGCAAGTGTCAAGGTGCATGTTGTGCTTCTTTGGTTCCCTGCTGTTTGCCATGGTGTGTCCCACTGTGGTAGTGTCCTTCCCCTTGGTCAGTGGGCCTGTTATGGGGGTGCCAATGGGTGGACTGTCGGGGGCATGTTGTGGGTGTGTGCAATTGGCTGCATGGTCCTGGGTGTGTCCTGCTTTGGTCTGGCTCTGTTGAGGGGGAAATGACATGCAGCCTGTGGTGGTCCCCTTGGTGGCCCTCTGTTGACCATTGGCACCTCCTGTTGTCTTCCTTCAGTGCCACTGTTGTGATCTGGGGTGCGGCGTGGGTGCCTGTTCACACTGTGCTGTGCCCAGCGGGTGGTGGCCTGCTGTGGCCTGTCACTGTGCCTCCCTGGTTCTGTCCCTGAGTCACTTCTCTGTGCTGCACCCCCCAGTCACTCTGCTGCTGTGACACAACTGCGTGTGTATGTGCCATGGCTCACCTCTCCTTGCACATGGTGCACCTCTCCTTGTGCCGTGGTGCATTCCCAGTTGTGCCATAGCGCAACTGTTCCATATTCAGCCAGGTTGCACTGACACACTATGGCATACGTAATCTCTAAATATAGCTCATGTTGCACCAGTGTGAATCAGATTTGTGCTGCACCAGACTTGTACTGGGCTCTGGTACATTTCTGATTATCCAGCCCCTGATGCCTAGTGGTCTCCCCGATCACTGGCCACAAGGTAAAATGATATTATATTTTTTTAATAAAATCCCTGGTGTCAAATGGTCCTCCACACCTTGCTGATTACTGGCCCCAATATAAAATAATATATAAACTCCCTGGTGACCAGTGGTCACTCCCCCCACCAATCACCTACCCCAAGGTAAAAGAATACATATACATTTTTATAAAATCCCTGTTGTGTAGTGGGTCCTCCCCAATCAATCACTTGCCTCAAGATAAAAAAAAGTAGCGATGAAATCCCTGGTGTCTAGTGGACTCCCCTCCCCAACCCATCAGGTAGTGCACCACCACCCCACTCCCCCCACCCCAACCCTGATTGGGTAATCAGCACAGCCCTTCACTCTCACCATGGTTGGATGCCCGGCGACACTGGAATGAATGAGTGCATGCTTGTGCAAATACGCACTCATTCATTCCAGTGTCAGTCAAGGGCTAGCCAAGGTGGGAGAGTGAGGGCTGTCCTGGTCGCCCACTTGGAGGCTGGGGTGGGGGGCAGTGGTGGTGAACTACCTGATGGGGTGGGTGGTCCATTAGACACCAGGAATTTCATTGTTATTTTTTTTTACCTTGGGGCCAGCAATCAGCGGAGTCAGAGGGGCGGACACTAGACACCAGGGATTCTATAAAAATGTACATATGTATCTATGTATCTATGTATCTATGTATCTATCTATCTATCTATCTATCTATCTATCTATCTATCGTAGAATTACTAATTTAGGCTGCCAATAAACATTTGCTATTTTAGCGGTCAGCATTATGTTTGTTAGTGATATAAAAAATACATCTTTTATTTTTCACATTGAAAGATAGAGCATGTTAAATGCTAAATTGTCAGCAGTATAACAGTTTTACAATGAAAGGGAAATCTCAGTGCAGGCTATATGCAATGAGCACTACAGTGCAGTAAATTCGTTGATTTCTCCAGTGTGCTTTAACTTGAATAGTCTGACTGCACTCATAAATCCACTCTCTGCTACATGTTTCCTGATTTGACATCGCACATCAGGGCTGTATACGGCATACTCAGAGCGGCATTTTTTTTGCTGGAGGGGGTGATGCACAGTGAAGTTCAGTAACAACATTCTTGGCAACATGTAGTGGGGAATATCAGCACTTTCTGACAGCAGCATTGGATCGTCTAGCTGAGAGCAATCCCGTTTTAATGATTTCTGCTTCAACCAGCTTACAAGAGGCATTATGCGACTGTAGCAGTGGCAGGGATGATAACCGTTTAACCACTCTATGACTTTAAAGAGGTGTCTAATTGGGTGATTAGTGGGTAATTAGTGTATTGAACGTACTATCACTGCATAGATCGTTTTAAGCTACCAGTTTCTAAATTGGGTAATTAGTGGGTAATTGGTGTAATGAACGGACTATCACTGAATAGATCATTTTAAGCTACCAGTTTTCTAAATTAGGTTTGACTGCACAATGTGGGATTGTGAAGTTTAATTACCGCTAACAGCTGGCGCGGATCAGTAGTGCTAAATTAAGCAGACGTGATAGAAAGTAATTCTACAGTATCTATCTATATATTATTTTACATTGGGGCTATCGATCAGTGGGGCAGGGGAGCCACTAGACACCAGGGATTTTATAAAAATTATTTTGCATCGGGGCCGGTGATAAGCGGGTACAGGGAGAGCACTAGACACCAGGGACTTTATGAAAATTTATATATATCATTTTACCTTGGGGCGGCGATTGGTGGGGGTCCACTATTACTACTACTACTACCACTAGTAGAGTACTTTTTGTTGTGAAGTGTGGAATTTTGCCTGCAAAATTCCACACTTCGTGGTCAATCTGCGCTCCATGAATTGGTAAATTTTGAGAATTGCATTTTGTGAACTGATCGCATTTTGTGACATATTTAGCAGTGTGAATTTTAGGGATTTTGCACATCTCTACCACCAACACAGTTCTTTTAAAGCAGCTTAAGGTATGAACTTTAGTGCTCCCAAATTCTCAGTCCAAAAAATTGTGTCTGGAAATGTTCACACGAGGAAACAAAATGAGATGGGCTCCCAAAATAAATGTGCTGCTTATGCACTGTTCATGTCTCACACCATAGCCTCTGTTCTGAGGTACCTAGTGACTAGCAATTATGCACAGCTTTGAATGAAATAACAATGCTCTTTGTTGTGCTGATAAATATGATCTTTAATATCACTTTGTGTCCTAACAGCAAAGGAAAGCATTTTAATTTTTTACTTTTTCATTGAGGGCAAGCAATGTATTTCTAACCATCTTTTGTTCCTGTTTCTCTGTTTGCAGGTATTTGTCATTAGGGTGACCAGGGGCAAAATGGTGGGGGAATTCAAAAATACGTGGGATAGACATAATGGAACCCTAACAACAGAGAAGAGAGAGTAAGCCATGCACCAATTAGGGTCTGCGGTAGCCGAAGTAGGTAGGAAAAATTGGGCAGACTAGATGGGCTAGGCGGTCCTTATCTGACAACAAATTCTATGTTTCTATGTTCTATGCAAATCCTGGTGCAGCATGTGTCTGGCCCAGATTTGAATATTTAATTTAGCAGTGTTTCTTAACATGGGAGTTATGTATTCTTTGTTTTCCCCATTTTATTTTTAAATTAAGTGTTATCCATATATCAGTCTCTCACTGATGTGTGCTCCTGTTGCTCTCATTTCAGATATTTTTCAGCTGTGTGATAATGTGGAATGAGGCAGCAGCATTAGGTGGATGACAATTATTTATGCTGTATACAAAGGATGTGTTGACTTTAATAAGACCACACACAGTGGTGGGACAGCTGGAGGAAGAAATCTGAGCATGAGTCTGCAATGTTGACCGCATTGACGATCTGGTGGAGATTATAACAATGGCTTGCTTGCTGTAAGAGGAGGCATTCATAGGTTCCACCAAGCCACAGGGACAGGAACCAAATCAAGCACCAACACATTGAAAACATGATAGCGAAATCTGGAAGAATGACACATACTAAAACCGACAAACTGCTACAGCGATGGACACCATGACGCTTGTTGCACAAGTTCACAAATGTCCAGTCACAAAAACATACAGTTACACAGTCTCTGTTATTTGGCTTCCAATTACACACAATAGCATGTTCAAGTTTTGTTCAGAGCAAAGGGCCAGCAGCTCAGATTTTCTCCCTAGCAACCTAAACAACTTTAAGACTCTTTGCCTGTCTATTTGCTACCAGGGCTGAAACAGCCCTTGGGCATAAGGGCAGGCCTTAGGGTGAGTAGCACAAACAGTCTCTCCAGCACAGGTCCCTGTACAGTCTCTTGGGGAATCTCCCCTCTTTGCTGGCATGAAAGCTCTTTTTATAACATTCCACTTGCTCCCACCTTATTGGCTGTACAGTTTCCTGGAATACAGACTGCCCTTTGACATCTCCCAGTAGTCCATTTGCTGCAAAAGTCCCATGGGAGCTGCCATTATTGTTTACATTTGTCAAACACAATCTGCCCTTATTATTTTATTATTAGCCCCTCCAAGGGCAGGAATCTTCCCCCAAAGTACCCAGAGGCATTATTTGGCTGATCCCTGGCTCTTTTACCTGCCATTGAACCAGGGATAATGTTAAAAAGTGGCCACATGACAAAAGCACTTTCAGAGTCGCAGCTCTCCTAATTCTGGCAGCTGCACATGTACAGAATAGTACTACATGGCCATTCCTGTTTTCATTCAGCCAGCAGGATCTTTTGGCTTCCTTTGACAGCCAACCCCCACACACACACACACCAGTACACATCCAGAGGCAAAGAAACATCCATTGGTTCTTGACCCCTTTTCTACATGGGGCTAAAGACTGAACAGAGAAGTGGCCAAGCCAAAAAGTTCAGACTGGATACTGGGTCCAAATCTCATGTGTTTCCACTGATGGGACACCAGTAGGTCCATAGCCCCATAAAGGTAAAACCTCCACCCCAGAGGGATTACACAAGCAATAAGATACTTGAGTACATATATAGTGTTAGATGTACCATATGCACATCGGTATGATGCAGCATGCCTCACAACACACACTGACATATGGTAAACAAAGTACAATACACAACTGATTGTGTCTTATTGCTTACTTACCTTGCAAAGGAGAAACATTTATTTATGACAAACAATGATAGTTATAATGGGTTGTATATGCAGTTCACCATGGAGATGTGGACTGACTGTTTTAAGTAGGAATGCCTGGTGCCATGTATTCCTGCTTACAACAGTGCCAATCTAAATTGTCATGATAATTTGCATATACAACCTATAATGCTTTCTATTATTGGGGAACATGCTATTAAAGGAATAATGCATGACAGGGTATGTGTCGTGCTGGGATAACGTCATGCCTTGGGTGAATAGGCACGAGGCCGCAGGCGACTAGTCACCCCAAAAGTGACATTATCCCAGCACAAGAAACACCTTGGAGTACATTATTCCTATTATACAATGACACTTGTATGTATAATTAACAAAAAGACATTTTGTTTTGGGTTTAAAACATTTTTAATGAATAAAAATAAAGTAATGTCCTTCCACAATGTTAAATAGTTCCTTTTTTTTACATTTTGTTGAAACATTTAAACATTTTTAAGTTAATAAATATTTCTGAACTGTAGAAATATTAAAATAAGTTAATACATATTTTTGAACCGTAGAACTATTAAAACATTTCTTTTTTAACTTTTAAATGCAACAGATACATTTTGTGACTAATTGTTATTTAGATTGTTGCAGTCTATGGTTTGTAGATATTGAAAACACACATACTGTTGCCTTGAATGAAGAACTGTGTGTTGCTGGTGTCTTGCTTCTCAGCTTGTGTTTTTCTTTTGAGGGAGTTATGCTGTGGTGCTCATGCTGATCTTTATTGGCTTGTAGCATTTGCGGTGGTTGGGATTCTGTTGAAGCATTTGCAGAGGTCGTCTGTAGCTGTTGAAGCATGTTCAGATCAGGTACCTGTGACTTATGGCATTGCACTGGATAGGATGAACTCCATTGATGGCATTCCTGTAAAGTCAGTTCCCAGTAACTCTTCAAGGAAGACTCTTGTTTGTGCCCAGTTACTGAAATTATTTGTCAAATCTCTAAGCCTGCTTTTCTGAGGATCTGGATAGCAGTTGCATGCAGGTTATGATTTGTGTAGCTGTTTGGAAGGCCTGCAGCATGACAGATTTTGGGCAGCATTATGGAAAGGTAATTTATTCCAACTGGTTCCATGCTGTACCAGATTTCTTCATTTTCCCATGGCTTTGTGGTTTGTCTACGGGGGTGCATGTATAGACAATGAGCTTTTGGTGGGAGCTTCAAGATATATTTCTGCAGGGCTGCTACGGGGCACTGGGGGTGACCTGGCAGCGTGAACATTGGTCCTCTGTGCTTGTCATGGTACTTTTCTAGGGGGTCTCCGTGGTTCTTGGTTTTTTCATTAAAACTTAGGGAGACATAGTTCATCCCATCTTCAGATGTGTGGAACTCGAAGAAACTGGGTTGTAATTTATGCAGGCCTTCACAACTGCATCTGGCAAAGTGTATTTGGAGTTCAAGCCAGACGCAACACAACAGTCCCTTGGGAATCTCTGTGCTTAGAGCTGGGGATTTGCAGAGCTGTGTGAGATCTGTGTTGCTGAGGGGCGGGTGGTGTTTTGATTTATCTCTCCCCTCTTGTCTGAGGTTTTTGATTTGGGCAGAAAACACACTGTTCATGCTTTGGAAGTCAGGACTTGTTAAAATGTTAATATTTTGGCTTAAAGGTGGCTCATTTAGGAAGCGGTTGATGCCCGCTCGTAAACCTATAAAGCAGCTGATGCCATACGGTTGACCAGAGGAGTTACGGACTGAGCCATAGAATTTGCAAAGCAGTGTATTTAAGTCAGAGACATTTATTGCATTGAAATCTATTTCTGTACCTGACTCTGAAAGCCAATCCTTTATGGCATTGATGACCATGTTGTTTGCTGCTTTGTGGACAGCTCATTTCTGTCACATTCTAGCTTGTCAAGGTCATCGTCAGAGAGCGGGATGTGTCTTCATTTTTCTGTTTTCTTTTTCAGCTGCACAGGTGGTGTTGTATTTTCTTTTTCAGAGGAAAACCACTGCTGGTTGTCTTCCATTTTGAAAAGAGTAAAATTTACCTCAGGCAATTTGAACATCTGATTGTTGCAATGTGTCTCTGACAGCTGTCAGTCTATCAGCTGTTGCGTAAGGATATTTAGCTGGTGTTCAGGTTCTGATGTGGCTGGCACTATACTCATGATGATATGCCAGGATATCAACATGGGTACCTTGGCATTCCAGCCAATCAGAGATCAGGATTCTTTCTTGCCATTGTATAATCTGTATTAATTTGAAACAGTGGTTTGATGCCAATCCTTTTTTCAGGTAACCCTTGCCTCAGTGCTTTTGTGATGAGGTTCTTTGTCTTTTTAACTTGCTTTTGCTTTCTAATTGTGGCCCAACCATGACCCTAAAATGCAAGACCACATGAGGGTTGGTTCATTTTCACATGTCAAAATGCAGATTAGGGACACTGATAAGTCCTGAGAAGGATAAAAAAATGTATCCATCTACTGTCCTCAAGCCTTTGCAGATTGTGTGAGAGGCCATTTGATATCATGCCTTCCAACTTAAAGCAGAACTGGTCTGCATTTTCATGGTAACTTGCATGTACAACCCATGCTGCTTTGTACTGTTTGGGTAAACATGCTTGTGTGTTTCTGTGAAACCTGCATTTGTTGCCAGTGCCCTTTTTAGGTAACGTTAGCTTTCTGTGCTGTGGTTCTCTGTCTTTTTCTAATAGTTTTACTTTTAATGAGTCTTATTACAATAGGAAACGGCAACTAAATAAAACAGTAAATCAAATTCTTTTATGGTAGTATCATGTTAATTTAACTGACAACATTGCTTTAAATTGGTGTTTGCACGTGTCATTAATTCTTATTTTAACAATGAAACTGTAATAAAAATTATGGTAAAGAATGTAATTATTTTATGGTACAATAGTAACCAAAATGGTAAAAGGTGGGCAGCATGGCTGTCATATTTTTACCATTACATTTTATGTGTTTATTTTAAAGTGCAGATGAAGAGGTGGATTCAATACCAGCTATTAGGGAGTATAAGTGATGAGAGACAGGTTTCAAGATGGGTAACAGTGGATTGTGGAATACCACAGTGACCAGTGATGGATGAAATTATATATAGTGTATATACAACTATATACACTTGCAAAAACAACTGTGTTACCACAAACATTAGGGATGAAGAATGCAAAACTCAAAGTAAGGAAATGGAAAACATTAGGGTTCAGAGGCTCAGAAGCCTTGGTGAATTAGTGATGTGATGTTCTTTGGGGTTGTCAACCCTTACATCCCCCCTCTCTCCCATCCCATAGCATCCTATCCATAGCATTTATAACTATATACTCTTTGGAGGTGGAGAAGCATGACTTGCCACATGTAGAACATTCATAGCTTTCTTATGCAGGGCCAGAAGCAAGAAATCATGTATAACCTTGTTTGCTCAGGTGAGGAGGTGGGCATTAGGGTTTACAACCCCAAAGAACACCACGCCACTGATTCATCAAGACTCGAGTTTCCAAACCCTAATATGTTTTATTTCTTCACTTTGTGCACTTTGCAGTCTTCAACCCTGATGTTTACATTAGCAAAGTTTCTTGAAATGAATTTCTTATCTTTCTGTAATAGTGGAATCATATCCTCATTCACCCAGGTCCAAAGTGGAAAGCATAGCAATGGTTAATACTTGAAGTTGCACTGTTACACCTTACCATCCTAGCACAGATAATAAACAAAAGATCTCTTATCTGAGCCCTTGGATACAGAGTTGGAGGGTCTCAAGGAAGCATCCAGCCATACCTGTAAAATAAGAATTGTGTGGGGTTGTAAAGGAACTGCTGCTTCTCAGTAACAAACTAGGACAAAAAAGGTAGTATAAACAGAAAATAGTACTTATCTGACAAACGTGGTCAGTATGCTCCCACACTGTGGTAATTGTTCCACTGAACCAGTAGACATAAAGGGAAAATGGGTTAGTATGAGTAGTAAACATACGCATGGTCTAAGTCAGGTAGGAAGGGCTTGCAGATTTTTATGTTGGTGCACTTGTGCAGCCAACATCTTGCAGTAGTGCAGATTTGGTGGTGCGGTCACTGTTGGGTGAATTCAGGGCATGCATGTGTCCCTCATTCCCCAATCAGCCTGCATGCAACACCACACCATGCATACATAATGTGGCGAACACATCTAAGGAAAGGTCCACTGCAATGTGAGCAAAGCTCGTCACATGCAGCGGACTCCTCCTGATGTGCTTCTCTGGCAACAGAAACATGGTGGCACACTGCTCACCAAATTTGTTACTTCTAGGCTAATCCCCCTGTTGCTCACTCCTTCCCCAATGTATGTGCAGATGGGGAGCCCACTCTGTCAGCATACAGAACCCCCATTTGTTATATGCCAAGGGGGTGCGCCCATTCCCCTGGCTTTTGCCCCCACTTTCCTTGTGTGCCGACGGGGGTGCCCAGTCCCTGTCAGCATAAAGTTACCCCTCCTTTTGTTGTGTGCCAATGGGGTGCCAATCCCCATCAGCCATAGCTGCCCTCCCAAAAAGACTTCATTGGCATGCTGGGGCCCACCCAGCATGCCTCTGAAAAAAAAATGGACCCGCAATGTCTTTTTTTTTTGTTCCCTGTAAAAAAAGGAAAACGGTCCCTCAGTGGTCTCCCTGCCCCCCTCCCACAATCTGCACCCACCCACTGCGCACCCTGCCTCCCCACACCCCCCTCATACTTACCTGCGGAGTCCGGTGCGATGATCTTTGGTGGACAGGGAACACGTCTGCATTCTTCAATGCGGACCGCGAACTGAGGAAGAGCTGGTATGCTGTATAATGGAATAAATAGGGGTTTTCCAACTTTGATGCATATCTTAGGCATTTCTTGGAATTCTGGCACCAAATTTTCAGCATGGGGTTTTTGGGACCCCTCCTCATGATTTCTGGCACTGTCATGGCTTTATTTTGTCCCCAAAGGTGATTTAGCAGTCACTGCGTGGAATCACCTTTCATGACTGAATAACAATACAACAGTGCCACTGTTCATGAGGGGGGCTCTCAAAAAGCCTATGTTGCAAATTTGGTGACAAAACTCCCAATAAAGGCTGTTTTACGAGCGTACATTGCTCTGTTTCTACGCACACTCATAATGTCATGAATTTGTAACATTTTCATTCTAGGTTTTCAAATTTGGCATTTTTCCACACCTCCTGATGAACAGTACAGCTGTCATTTTACATATCCTACCCAAAATGTGTTTTTGTTCGTCCGGCACAGAATACCGTGGTTGCTGTTCAAAATCATGTTTTGGGACAATTTGAGGAAATAACAGTGACACTGTTCATGAGCAGAGGTCCTAAAATGCCTATGTTGAAAATTTGGTGACGACAGTCCATAAAATGACTGTGTTGCAAGCGTGTGTTGCGCAGTTTCCACGCACCCTTGTAACTTTGCAAATTTGCAATATTTCCATGCCAGATTTTCAACACTGACATTTTGTATCTTTTTCCTTATGAACAGTACAGCTGTCATTTTTCACATCCTGCCCAAAATGTGTTTCTGCACCTGTGGCGCAAAAATGGCATAGTGGCTGTGGGAAATCAACTTTTGGACAGATTAACAAAATTGCAGTGCCACTGTTCATGAGGGGAACTTAAAATGTCTATGTTAAAATGTGGCTACCAAACTACAAAAATAATTGGGTTACTGACGTGTTACACAGTTTGTATGCATGCTCATTGTTTCACCAATATTTCATATAAATCACTTCAGATTTTCAATGTTGCCATTTTTACAACTCCTCGTAGCACAATTCAGTTGTCATTCTCCACATCCTGCCCAAAATGTGTTTTGTCCTTCTGTCACCAAATGCTACAGCTGCTGTGCAAAACCACCTTTCAGCTACCAAAGTGATTGTGCTACTTTTCATAAGGTGGCCTAACAAAGAACCCATGTTGAAAACATGGGTGAAACTACTACCACCGCCTACTGTGTTAGGGTTTCCAACTGTTGCACCCCACCCACTACAGACTGACAGGCGTCAGAGGTGTGACTTGGGATCATCGAATGTAATGCTAATGCCATTCCATCCCCTGTCCCCACCCTGTAGCCACTGGCAGGCATTGTGGTGTGCCTTGCACTGTTCGGCCGCAAAGTTCACTCCATGCTCCTATACTGCACCCACGTCCATGTATTTCCTTATGCAATGGGGTAAGTATAATGCCCAAAGACCCCAAAGCACACCATGACACTTGTCAGTGTCTGCAGGGTAGGGTGAGGTACAATGGCATGAGCGTTATAGCTGATGACCCTAAGGCACACCCTAATGCCTCTCACTCTCTACAGGGTGAGGGTGGGGTTGACGTCACTTCAATACTTCACTGCCATTCCTATTATGCATCTCTAGCTCTGGCACTGCCAATGACAATGCCAGTGCGACAACATTCAGCATTGACAAATGCTTGTTTTTAAGTGGTTTGGTAGGGAGAGGAGATACCAGGATCATAGCAGTGACCCAGGTTTCAGAAATGGACTTGGGTCACTCTCAGACACAAGTGTGAGGGAGATGGACAGGATTCAGCATCCTTGGGACCACTCTCATCTCTTGGTGGACTATGCTTCTCTGCTTATCAACTTCCACAACCGCAGGATGAAGCTAGCAGCTCTCACAAGCCCTGTAACACTGACAGAACACCAGACAGCCAAACTGGCTGAGAGTCTAAAGGAGGCAGACATCCCTCCCCTCCTATCCCTGCTGTGGGAAGGAATCTTTAGGGGGTATCAAAGGTATGAGGTAAGTCAATGAGATGGTGTGTGATAGGGCTGAATGTCTAACACAAGTAATGGGCCTGTCAGGGGTGTGGAGCCTGCAGTAACTAGTCCTTCATCCAGACAGATGCTGTTTTCCTGTTTTTAATGCCAAGCTGCTTCTCCCAATGCAATATGCGGCCCCATAAAGCTCTGACATACATATCAACCACTTATGAGGGCAGTCTTGCCCACTTGTCACAAGGTGCTGCCTAAGAGGCAGAACACTGCAATATCTCCCCAGGCTTGGAGCGGAGGTACGCGACTGTGCTATCTCCATCATAATGCTACCCAACCAGCTCCCTGAGTTCATCCCTAAGTTCAAGTCACTAGCACTGGAATACAACACAATACATGCTGGGTCAACCTGCAGGCCAGAAGAAAACTTTTCCTCATAACTTCATTGTTTTTTATGATTTTAACCCTGAATTTTCAACATAGTCTTTTTATAATCTCCCCCTTGTGAACATGAAAGGTGTTATTTAAAAAATACTGGCCAAAATGTCATATTATGGCATGAGCACAAACACAGGCTTTGGACAGAATTTCAAAAATGACACCTGTCATGTTCGCGAGGTGGGGTAAAATAAGAATATGTTGAATATCTGGGGTCAAACTATTGAAAAATAGAAAAGTTATGAGTCAACGCTTATACTTTTGTTTGTTTTGATTTTGTTAAATTTAATCCTCACATTTTCAACATAGTTTTATAACCCCACCTACGAACCAGGTAGGTGACAGTCTTAAAGAACAGCTGATGCTTTTAGGAGAACTTTAACAAAACATAACATTTAGACAAAGTCCAGCTTCTAGTTCACATTTGTTCTGTATTCCTGCTCCCCATTATTTATTACTGAGGTTATTTGCATGAAGACAGGATCTTTGCTGCTAAAGAGTTCATCTACTCCTGTTGCTTTCTCCCTACCTGAGATCATAATGCATTGCTTGTGACATCACAGTTACTCCCATGGCAACAGATTGTGATGTCACAGTACAGGATTATGACTTGAAGAAGGGAGTCAGCTGCAGAGGCAGATGAATCCTGAGGGTTCAAGATCATGTATTCAAGCAAAAGTTCTTAGTAATAAATACTGGGGGAGCAGAAATCTTTAGAATACATACGGAATGGAAGCTGAATTGTACCTAGTTATTATGTTTTTCAAAGGTTTTTTAAGGCCTCAGCAGCTCTTTAAAATCAATCCTAGAGTGATTTTGCAGACTAACTGCAAAATCACTTTTTAGGTTACATTTGAAATAGTTCACCCTTCTTGTTCATGAGATGGGGTCCCAAAAAGACCATGTTGAAAATCTTGTAAAAATAAATATTCCAAAAATGAATGAGTTATGAGCAAGTGGGAGGGGGCAGTGGATTCTTTAATATCCACAGGAGGGGGTCCTTATGTCTGGTGGCACTGGGGGTGTACTCACCAGTCCACTTACAATTCAGAGGGTGGATCATAGTCGGCACCAGGGGTGGGCTCCCTGGTGTCGGTCAGTGTTCAGAGGGATGTTAACTAGCACTGGGTGTTTGGTAACCCCGGTGTTGGTAGAATACAATAAACTTTACAGCAATGTGATTGTGAATTTGCTATTTGTTTTACATAAAACATGGGTCAGGAGAGAGGGGATACAGGCAGTGAGATTTGGTACCCACCACCTGGTTGTAATGAAGCCTGGGTGGGGGAGGGATCTGACATCAGCTGAGCATCTGCCACCAGTGTTCTAGAAATAGCTGTCCCCTCAATCAAAAGCAGTATGATCAAAGGAATTTCTTTCATACTGCTTTTGTCATTTAGAATACAGTGCTGACAGCACTGGTTGTACTTTATCAGCACAAAATTCATGGATGATTAAGACAGTGTAAAGAAATAATTTTTGATCAAACCACATTTGAAAAAATCCAGCTATTTCGTAACGTTCATTTTTTAACTGAGCATGTACAGCAGTTTTTACTGTATATTTTAAAAAGTATGTAAGTTAAAAAAATGAAAGTGTGTAACTTGGGACAGACTCTGTCAAACTTGAAAAGTTCAAGTTTCAAATCAAAATCATTTTTAGTTATTGTATAATATCCTTACCTTAAAATAATATTTAGAGAGAGGGAGAGAAAACAAGCTCTGTGTTGATTCAGTTACAACTGACTCCCACCTAATGGCTTAAATAGATTTGACAAAGGAAACAGGAGAGAACAGCACATGAGTACTCACAAATAGGGGTGGGCAAAGTGCAATTTTTCACCCCATGGAGCTTTCACTGAAATCAAGAAACTTTTGCGAAGTTTCTGAACCTCCGGCAGTGGTGGAGGCGGAAAACTTCCGCATAGTTATGGGCAAAATTTCACCCAATATTAATTAAAAAACAAACCTTGGTGGCAGTGGCTCCTCCCCACCTACCCAACAGGTGCCGTTAAATCCCTGGTGGCTAGCAGCCTCTCCCCCACACTGGTTCACCTGTTGGCCACCCGACTTGAAAAAATCCTTATAAATAGTGCCCTGCCACACAGCCCAAATGCCCTTGTGCCCTGGTGGCTAGTGGTCCCTCCCCTACACCCTTTCACCCCCAAGCCCAAGTGTATAGTAAATTTATAGTACCCCCATGTCCATCCATACCATAGTCATAGTAAAAAAAATTCTCTGGTGGTCTAGCGTTCCCTAATAATCCTCCTCCTCCAGATCCACAGTCATATATAATCTCAATCCCTGGTGGTCTAGTGCCTCCCACCCCAGCTGGAGTTCAACCACCCTGCTCCCACCCTGCTCCTGCAGCAAGTGGACTGGAACATCACTCCTCTCCTCCATGGTTGGCCTGCACACTGACTGAACTTTTAATGATTGAGCGGATTTGGAATGCATAAATTTATTTTGTACAGGTCCTGGTTCCAGTTTGCCAGCCTCTATGTGTACTGTGTCACCATCTTGGTTTTGGTTTCCTTTTTCTCCCCTTCTTTTAACTTTCTTGGCCTTACTTTTTCTTCCTCACTTTCCTCCTTCTGTTTAATTTCTTCCTCATGCAGCGCTTCTACCACTGTCTTGTTTTGTTTTACAGTAATTTAAACTCACTACATTCATCCTTTTGGCTTGTTGGGGCTTATTCTCATTGGGAAACAATTTTTCTTTTGCATTCCCCCACCCCTCAGGTTTTCTCTTTCTCATTCTGTTGCTGTTTATCCTTTTTTTATTTAATTAATCCACTGTTTGAATAGTTTTCTCCTCAACTTCCATTGATGTGTCATCGCTTTCATTAACTGCATCTATAACTACTATCGCTTTAGTATCATCCATTTCTGCAATTCCTCCTCTTTCCTGTTCCTCTGCACTTTCTTCCTTTTTCCTTTTTTCCTCATCATCCTTTTCTAGCCCTTTCAACCCTTCACTCAATGTGCTAGGCCTATTAGGGTCCCAACCTGACCCATCCTTCTTCAATTGCCATCCTGCTTCTAGTAAGTCCTTTGTAACTCATCCTGGGTTATCTTTATAATTTTGAATATGTGCTCCTCCAAGCCCTCTTCACTTGCTTTCTATTTATCTATTTCCCTTTTTTCCTTTTGTGGACCTTCTTGTTCTTTTTCATTTTTCCTTGTTTGTTTTGCACCATCATTGTTTTCTTATCATTTACTTCAATTTAGTATCTGTTCTCTTCCTTGGCCCTAGCCGTTTCTGACTCATTTGTACCTTCCCTTTTAAGGTTTCCCTGTTATTTACACTTTCACCTGAATCTGCAGTCATTGCACCCTTTGATCTTGTTGCATCCCTTTGTTGCAGTTGATTCTGACAGGCTTCAGGCCTGTCAGGTCTGTCATTGCCACTGTCAAACATTTACTCCGCCCGTTTAGGGTTTACCTTTTCTTCATCATCATTCTTTCCTCTATTTATAAGTTCCTTTTGTGCATCTACAGGAATTGAAACCAATTTTACTCACATTTTGAGTTTTCGCATCCTCAGTCTCCACTGATGATCGCTCACCTTCTTGTTTGTTACTACTTTCGTTGTTTCTCCATTGCTGCTTCTTTTTCTCCTTCATCTCCTCTTTTCTCCCACAATCCATGGCCTCTAGTGTAATAAAGACCAGGAAGGAGGCCCTCTACCCAGTCTCCCACATGTCCTCACTCTCGTGGTGCTGCAGTGAAACTGAAACAAAGCCTGTAAGTCCTGCATTAATCCCCCTACTGGCAGAGTAGAGGAATTTTTTTATTTGACAAAACTTCAAGACAATACAGTGAAAAGCACAAACAGAAAAACAATCATCATCAAAATAATCATATAAACGGCAAGAAAAAATATATAACACACAAGAAAAACAAAAACAACCCGCCCTCCTCCCCAACAGAAAAGGACCTGCAAAACACTCCAAATACCCACCACCAACTAAATAAACAGCTTCGAGCCATCAACTCATAATGAACAATAGTGAATTGTATAAAACCTAGATGCAAGCACCACTACTAGGATTACACAGCATAAAACAGAAACAGTTATCCCACCCTACAACCCACTCTCTCCGTAATGACTGTGTAAAAGAAATCATACTTCAAGAGTTCGGTAGTACTCAGCATCCACAAAAGAATCAGGCAGAACTCTGTAAAAGAAGAAAACCCCAACCCTCCACCAGGTTTGCAGCATAGGTCTGGGAAAAGCAAGTCTTTCTTTATTGTACACTATATGAATTTCTTGCTCGATTTTGAGCTTTAAACCCAATAAAGATAACTGTTTCTGCTGCAACACAAACTGACATCTTGTCTGCTAAATTACCCCTTTTATAAGAGACAGCACCACTCGAGTTGTCCCTATATGAAAACCCCTCCATACATTCTGACCATACTGTCCATAAATTAAAGTATCATAAGCCATATCCCGTAACTGTGGGATACACCAAGAAGATGCTAATAACATCCACAAATCTGTAACACACTCACACTGAAAAAACAAATGTGTCATTGTTTCCACCTCCACCCGTATCCCTCCCTCAAACAAAATCTTTCCAGAATACTTTTATGGAAATGATTCCCAGATATTCAATCTAGAATGACAACAGACCCATACTGAATCCCACACCTTAGAGAGGATCCTTGGATCCATCAATTGTCCAAGGACATCAGAAAGCACCACAGACTCAGGTAACACAAGACAAGGTTCTGCAAAACAAACTGAGTGCAGGATTTTGCTGTAGTCCATTTTCCTAGTGTTGTGTAAAAGTTCCAAATTTGAAACATGCCAAACCTTCAACTTTTTACAAACTTCCATTAGGTAAGGAGACAAACTCTGTGGGATACCCTGAAATGTCACTAATTGCTAGGTTTCCCACATCTGCCAAAAGCAGAAGCATCTATCTTTTAACAATGAAACCCAGGCAAGTTGCTTCTGCATTAAACTAGACACAAAATTAGCATATATAAATATAGAAAAAAGAAATTAGCCAGATTTAACATATTCAGACCACCATTACTAACAGGCCAATAGGTACTGTTTCATTTTTATAGGACTTATTAGCTCCCCAAAGTAATTGAAAAGCCACACTATACATCTTCACCTCCAATTTGACCAGTAAAGGATAAAGTTGGCTAACGTTCAAAAAAAAGAGGCACAATAAATGTTTTATACGTGTACACCCTTTTTTTCATCATAGGGTAGCCCTTCCACCAACCTACTTTCTCTTCAGCTTGGGATAAGGCTAGCTCCCAGTTTAAACATGCCAAATCTGAAGCATCAAACCAAAAACCCAGAATCTTAATTGGCAAATCAGTCATAGGAATACCCCCAATTGTCTGTGGAGCAATACCCAAAATATGGATACCCACAGCTTTACTCTTTTGTTTGTTTACCTTGGAGCCAGAGATAACTGAGAATGAGTCTACCACTCCCATAGTCTGTTCCCCAGATACCTGGTCAGCTACTAATATAGTAGTATCATCAGCATATCGCGAAGGCAGCTGGAAAAAAACACCCAAGTCCCTGAATGGGTAGAATCCCATGTTCCCTATTCAACATCCTCAATAAAGGATCCAGGGAAAAAAACATATAAAAGAGGGCTCAAAGGGCACCCCTGCCAAACCCCTCACTGAATCTTTGCATACTTCTCTAGTCTAGTCTAGGCTTGGTCCAGTGAAATCAAATACCCTGAACCCCTAGATCCATCAAAAGCTTCTCTTAATAATTTTGCTATGTTTACCATACCATGTTGGGGAATGGCACAAGTTTGACTTGGGGAAATCACGTCCTGAGCCACCCAGAATAAGCGTCTGCACAAAATTTTGCACAAAATTTTCCAATCTACATTAAAGAGACTAATAGGCCTTTAATTTTAGAGATCCACTCTGTCTCCCTTTTTGTACAAAAAAAAATTAAAAGGCTATCTGCTAAAGCTGTAGGAAAAGGGACCAATCTAGATAGGATATCATTATAAACAGTTACCAAAAACTTGCTTAACAGCCCCACAGATTTCTTGTAAAACTCCCCTGATATGCCATCCGGACCAGGAGAAGACCCATTCTGCAATCCAGCAATTACTTCTCCCGCCTCCTTTTGGGAGATAGGAGAAGTCAGTACTGTTTTATCAACCTCCAATAGCTTAGGTATGTCCAATTGACTAAGAAACTTGGCAATCCCGGTGAGAGGTGCAGAGTTATTGCTAAAAGAAGGCTCTACAAAATCCTGAACAACACTTCCAATCACATCCCCAGTATCCACAACCAGACCAGAATCAGTTCTCAAAGCATCCAAATATTTAGATTCCACCCTTCTTGCACAACAATCATACGGATTGATACTTTGAGCTTTTCCTTGAGTACCATACTTCTGTTCTAGAAATAGGGAGTGGGTTCTGTCATATTGAGACGTACTCATTTCAACTTTAACAGCCTGTATGTCCTCAGTGAGAACTTCTCCAGTTTCAACTGACCAGGATAACAGCATCTGGAGTCTACCTCTTAAATGCAAATAGGTAAGATATTTAATATTTGCAGCCTTTGTGGCCAAAGAACCGCATAAAGCTTGCAGATCCCGCTTGGTGTCCTGCCACCAAAAGAGAGTGTTATTATATATTTCAAAAATGAAAAACCTGGCC
Organism: Neoceratodus forsteri; assembly: GCA_016271365.2. Classification (NCBI taxonomy): domain Eukaryota; kingdom Metazoa; phylum Chordata; order Ceratodontiformes; family Ceratodontidae; genus Neoceratodus; species Neoceratodus forsteri. Next base: position 1,345,678,218 of record CM057458.1, on the reverse strand, counting down.
TCCAATTATCTTGAATGACAGATGAGGTTTCCACATCTGATAAGATAGCCAAATTCATTCTCCAAACTGGCTTGGGGCCTGGTTTATTCAAAGGCTGCCCCACAATAGTTTTAATTAATCTGTGGTCAGAGATTTCCACAGGAGAAACTGAAAAAGTCAGCACTGGGACCCACTGAGAGGCAAACAAGAAATCAATTCGAGTGGACAAATGCCCCCTAGAATAGGTATGTTCCAGCAGTCAATTAAATGCAGCCACACAACCTTTAAGCCTGGCTTGTGTGTGCATTTTGTTCAAAAAATTAGAGCCAGTGTACAACTTCTGTGTCCTGCCCATTTTGTCAGAGAGTGATAAAATACAATTAAAATCTCCTCCCAAAAACAACAGATCTAGTGGTACATAAATATGGTTGCACCTTCTTCATTAAATCAACCCCTTGATATTTAGTTTGCTAATTGTACACATTAAAAAACATCATTTCATGAGCCCCAAGTCTCGCATCCAAAATGCACACCCTCCCAGGCACCAAATCAATAAGGCATAAGACTTGGAGGTTGGGATTTAAAATTAAGAACCCAACCCCTGAGCATAACTCCTCTCACAAAGACCAAAAAGAAGAACCCCAAAACCAGTCCTTTAATGTCCAGTGAGTTTCCCCGATGGTATGCAAATGAGTGTCCTGTACCAGACAAACATCTTGCTGATGACCTGCAGTAATAGAAAATGTGGTAAGTCATCTTTTATGATTCTTGAGACTATTGAAATTTAATGAGCCCAAAGTCAGGTGCCACTCCATGATCAGGTGTCAGAAGCACCCTTGACATCAGAAACCACAGCCCTCGAGGCTTTTGTAGTAGTGCGTTTAGACTTTTCCTTTTTCTTAACACCCCCCTTTTGAGTCTAAGAGAGGAATTTCAGAATCAGTCATATTTTCTGGTTGGGAAGAAATCATGGAAGAAGAATCTGAATCATTATCCTCTTCATCCCCTTGTTTTCTCTTTGCAAGGGGAAGAAATCTGTTAGACATACTAAGACTAGTGTCACACCCCTCAGTAGCACCTTTTCCCAGTTTCTGGGAAATACTACATGTCATCCGTTTAGATTTTTGATGTTCCCATTCATCCGTCTGTGGTGGTGTCATAGTAGGAACCTGCAGTGAAGAAGGACATGGAAGTATAGCTGAATCGACTGGTGCATCATCACCCACAAGATTAAGTGAAACACTTGGAGCAAGACATCCACCAAAGTATCCCATTGGAGAAACAACCCCTGCTGAGCAGCGTTTGGCAGGGACAGAGGAAGAGAGGTCACCTGCCCCTAGAGGAATCCACAAAGAGGGCAGCAACAACAGAAGATGGGGCAGGTAAGAGGGAGACCGATATGAAGATCAGGACATGACACCCCATCAGGCTGCTCTAGATCAGCCTCCTTCACATCCTCAGATTCTTCACTCCCTGCATTATGGGAGGCCCAAGGGCAATCCCTGACAGTGTGCTTAGTTTCATTGCAGAGGTTACAGGCCACAGGGTCTGGCATGCAAAAGCCACATGACAATCCCTCCACAGAAAGAGGACATTTCATTTTATCACTGGCACTACTTAGTGCATATGGACCCCAAACAGAAAGCAGGACCACGGCTGACCCACATAAAAAATGAAGCCCTGGTCCCTCCCAAGATAGAAGGAACTGGGCAGATGTTGAATAATACCTTTTTCTTGAGGAAGTCTCACCCGAATCTGCCACCCCCCCCCCCCCCGTCCAGATGTCCTCAGAATCTATAATGGGGTCTGGAAGACCAAGTACAGAGCATTTGGCCCATAGCCAGAACAAGATATCAGAAATTGCCACCTCTTCATTTTTAAATAAGACAGTTATAGTTCGGTAAGCCGGTTTCATTAATGGGATGACAACAAATGCTTTCCACTCAGGGCTACTTCGGACTCTTTGATATCTTTCCCAAAACAGCTCCAACCTAGCAGCCATCCTTTTTTTTTTTTTTAAGTTGTTTAACCAGGAATAGCACACTAAGCTGAAAGCTTTTACAGGAGTGACCTGGGAGCACAAGGAGTTAAGTGACTTGCTCAAGGTCACATAGTATCTGCAAGTGGAGCTGTGTGATTCAAACCCAGGTGTGGTCTGCTGGATGTCACCAGATTTGCAGCTCAGGGCCTTAGACCACCCGCTATACTGCCTCTAAACTTGAACATGGCATCAAAGTTAGGGTCTTCAGATATATGAATTAGATCATAGATTTCCTGTGTTGAGAATCCCAAAATGTCCTTCAAGACAATCGACCCACTATACACGGTCAGGATAAATGTCAAGGCCACCCTTGTATTTAATGTGAATGACATTTCTATGTTTTGCAGGTTCCTGGGTTGAATGAAAAGACCGATATGATCTGTGGGAAGAGGCCTGGCTAGTATTGTCAAATGCCCCAGAACTGTCCATGCTGGGGAGGGTGATCGAGTCGGTTCAGGCCTAGGAATAATGAGTACAGACTCCAGCAGTGGGTCAGCTGGGGGGGCACTAAGCTCAGTAGAAATGTCAATTTGAGGAGTAATCAAGGGAATAACCTGGTCCACAGGGAATAATACTGGAGAATAAGATAGTTCAAGGGAAGAGGGAAGATCCAAAGGGTCTGTCTGGGATTCAACCGGCCAATCAGGAGACACCCACAGACAGTTTGGGGTGGACTTCATCCACCCAGTGGCCAGTAAGACCTCAGCCACAGTTTGTCTAGTTACTAAAGTATAATCATCATAATTAGGTCCCCTGAACTCAGATCAATGCTCTGTCCAACTGAAGCAGGAGTTGTGGTACAACAAAGGTTATCAGACAAGATCTGGGAATCTGTTTCACCAGAAGTAAGGTCCATCTCAAAGCTCTATCCTCTTCCACAAAAGGCTTTAAACAGTGTTGTTCAACAGAAGTGGTAGAAAAACAAAGTTACTTCCCTTATGAGGTGACTGATGGTCCATCTGCTCATCATCATCAGCAGGCGAGCTGCAAGCGCTCAGTAGACACTTCAGCAGAATCAGAGATACACTCTCCTGCAGCATCAACTGCAGGACTCAGAACTGGAGAGAGCTTGTCAGTAGGCAGCAAAACCTCCACAGCAGGAAAGCCGCTCGTAGAGCCAAGAACTTTGTCCTGGGACTCACGGCACTCCTCTTCAGCCATTAGCGCTTGCAAGTACTTGCTCTGGGATTTAAACTGGTGACAGCTCTCAAAGTCCTCACTCAGCATTGGGTGTGCTGAAATAGTAGGTAGTCCAGGTAGAACATCACAGGCTTGGGGATCAACAAAGCCTCACTCCACATTAGCAACCAGAACACCAGTCTCAGGAAACAACAAGTCAGAGTCAGGATTATAACTCCAAATCCATCTTCTCAGAGACAGAAGAAGCCTCACAAAAAACAGAACAGAGGAGGAGACAAGCTCCTCTGCTTTTGCAACCATCTCACATCCACCTCCTCCTCCAGGATCCTTGGGAGCCACCATCTTGGCCAAAGACCAGGATGACAGGGTTCCTTACAGGAGAGTAGGGCATTTCCACAGGTGCCCTGGCCAGATTTTCTCCATTCTCTAAAAATACCACCAACAACTTAATCTGGTTCAATTTCAGCTGGTTACCATCTGTACCCCCACCCCGGGCACCCATGAAAAAGGACTTCTAGTCTCAGTGGGCCTACCCTGTCAACAAAATTCAATAAATAAATAAAACAGCCTAAGAGGAGAAATCTAGCAAAGTGCTTAAATAGAAAGAAAGGAACAGACACATGTAACAAAAAAGGTTTTTAAAGGATGAGTGTAAACAAGGAAAATAGAGGTAACCTGTAAAATGAAGAACCTCATCATAAAGGAAACGCTAAGGAGTGGATGTGTATGGGTAAATATAAACATAAAATAAATAACATACATAAGTAAAAATATCAAAACCCAGCATATGAAAAATAACTAAAATAACATTTGTATATATAGTTCTATGGGTTGTTTGTCAGAATTGCTGCATAGGAATTGCTCATAAATGTCATCAGATTATAAAAATATAGACATCTATGTTCAAGACCTCAACATAGCAATAAAGTGACCTCTGAAGGGCAAATGCAGTGAAGTTGCAGAGCATAAAAGGGTAATACACCATGCAATGCCTGAATACCACAGCTAAGAAAACTTTTAGATATAGTAGACATATGTAAAGGCTGAAGGCAAAAAATCTTGTATACAGTACTTCATAGTAGAAACAGATACATTTTTTGAAAATCAAAGTAACAGTTTGTGATCACAGTGCAAACACCAGTGCAGTAGCCCTTTTCAGTAAACTTCAGAGGTAGTAGTCACATATATTGGTTCCTTCTGAGCAACTGTGTGAAGGAATAAATCATTTGCACTGTTGCTTGTTAATAAATGGAGGTTCAAGTTGTGCTGAGGGAGTGTGACTAATTGATCCTGCAGTTGTTTAGTCAGAATCCCACAAGGGAATTGCCAGGTATTGACTTTTGGTTATATACCCAGCAGTCTTTCGAAAATAAGACTTTGCACTAGCAGTTTTGTCCATATGTGCATAGCCCAAAGCATGTTAACCTTAATTTTTCACAATCAACAGTACACATGATTTATTGTCTCACACTGTTTTGGAACCAACATATGTGACTGCTACATTTGAAGTTTATTAAAAGGCGCTACTGCACTGGCGTTTGTACTTTGATCTCAGTCTGTTACTATGATTTTCAATAACAATCCATTTCCACTATAAAGTATATCAGTGGATTTTTTGCCTTAAGCATTTACATATGACTACAGCATAGGAAAGTTTTTCTTAAAAGTGCCATTGCACTCTGTATTGCCCTTTGTTGTTTTGCATTTACCTCAAGTTTGTCTGTGGTTGCTACACTCTTTGCTTTTATTGCTACAACTTCTTTAAGACTATAGTGCCTGCATTTCCTTTTCAGAAGTCACTTTATTGACATACTGAGGTTAAAACAATCAATTTCAGTGACTGGAGTTTAGGTCGATATGATTTTTTAGGCATGGTGTTTTGAAATAGTTTGAGGTTGCTTTATGGAGGATTGAGATCCCAGTTTGAGAAACAAAGATGGCACGTAAACTAAGTTTTTTCAGAAAAAAAGTGCAGAGATTTGTAAACTTGCGCATCAGTTGGCTGGGACTTTACCTGTGGGCTATACTGGAATTTATCAAAGGGTAAAGACCCCAGATGACCAATCAGATTACAATATTTTTGGCATCCATAAATAATAACAATATTAAGTACAGCACTTTGCAGCCTTATTATCAATCTATTCTCATATCAGCAGCAACATCTCCAAGAAAGGCTCAGAATGCATGAATCCCCTCATCTTCTGCGTGGAGCAATGGACTTTGAGTGGCTTGCAGTGTTGGTGGGCTTGGGACATGGAGAGATGGGAGCACATCTGTTGACCCAGAGTGACCAATCAATGCCCATCACTCCTAGTAATACAGAACAGGGAAAATGAGGAAGGAGAAATGATGAAGGCGGTCATCTATTACATGTGCTTGTTCCCCTGCAACCAGATATGGGCTCTCCCCATCTGGGGAGCCCCATCATTGGTGCACATAGGGGATACATGTTGATCTTGGGACACTGTGATGGCAGGCCCAAATCAAGTCTATGTCTTAGCCCACAGACAACTAAATTACATAGAAATATTGAATTTGTCAGCAGATTAGGACACTTTGGCCACCCAATCTGCTCATTTTATTTTTATTTATTTGAAAGGTTTCACCAGGAAAGACAACATAAGCTGTTAATAGCTCGGGAGAGGGGCTATGTGAGAGAGAAGAGCAAGAAAACATACCTATAATAAAATACCTAGAGTGCATTGCACACACATAACATTTCAAGAACATTGATGATTACATGAGACCATAACATAGGATCTGACCTAGAGTAAAATAAACAATATACAAATACGTCATACAGAACAACAATACTAGAAGGAACCAATGAGGACAGTTAGGTAACATAATAAGGTATATAACAGACAGCTAGATTAAACAGTAAAAAGTGCCAGGATGAGAAAATTATGGCTGATACCGGAACTACTAAGTGCTATATTTTATCATATTAGATTGGCTATACCAACAAGGGATGTAGGTGGGAATGGTTGGGGGAGCAAGGGGAGGAGGGGGGGAGAGAAGACTGCCATAGGCCAACTACCCTTCTGGATGCTGAGAACCCCATAAGGGGACACAGATGTTTGCAATCAGTGGTGAGGGAGAGAAAAGGAGAGGGGGAAGAGAGTAATGGAGACTATCAACAGGGTGGGTTAAAAGATGGCAGAGGGAGGGGCAGCTGGAGTGGTACTAGGGAGAGAAAGAGTAGGGATGCCGGGGAAAGCAAAGGGGGAGTGGAAGTAAAAAGGAAAGGGAAAGATTAAGTGCAGTTGCAACAGTGAGCAGTGTGCTTATGGAGGAATAGTGATAGGGAGTAGAAGAATTGTGAAGGATGAATTTGTAGTGGAAGGAGTCAGAATTTATGCGAAAGGTGGCAAGACCAGATGATGTACACCATGGGAGAAATAAGAATTCAATGGGTGGAAATATGGAGGGTATAATAGGAGGAAGGCAGGATTAAGAAGAAGGACAAGTAGGGTGGCAGAGAGCCAAGCCAGTATTTTTCAACTAGAGATGTTGTGAAATAAAATTTCACCAGCGAAATTGTCAATTTGCCATGGAATTGCAGTGAAATGGTGAAATGTCACCTGCAATTTCACCCTTAAATGCCTCTAAACAACTGCCAATAGCTTCTGAAGAAGGACTGGTTGGTCCAAAAGCTAGAACACTTTGTTCTTGTTGTTACATCTACTGTATGTTGGTCCATTAAAAGGTATCAAATTATTTGCTTCTGGATCTACCCTTTAATGGGCATCTCCTCTGACAGCCCACTCCTGGTCCCCCTAGGCTCACTGGCCAAACTTTAAGGTCTCTCTGGTGTCTAGTGGTTGCCCCACCCTGGCCAATCTCCGGCTGAATTTAAATAAAGCCACCCCTCCCCCTGAGTTACTCTCATGTCCCTCCTTAGTCCTTCTGACTCTCCTTTAGTAAAATAAAATAAATAAAATGTTCAACTTCCTGCTGTCTATTGGACCCCCCCATGCACTCATTCATTGAAGTGCTCAGTTGGGCTGCCAGACATGGAGGTGAGTGGAGGGCTGTGCCGGTGGGCCGATCATGGTACTGGGGGCCTGGGGCACTGAGGTGGAGGCACTATCTGCTGACAGGGTGGTGGGGTCCACAAGACACCAGGGAGTTGGACATTTGATTGTTATTTTACTAAAGAGGATTGGGAGGACTTGGGAGTGACATGAGGGTAACTCAGGGGAGGGGCTGTTTTACTTGGCGGGAGATCCTAGGGGTGGAGGGCAACCACTAGACACCAGTGAGAGGATATATATATATATATATATATATATATATATATATATATATACAGTATATATTTTTAAATGTTAGCCATAGTGGCGGGGTGAGAGGTGGACCACACTAGACACCAGGGACTTATGGGATAGTGGCAAAATTGAAGAATTTCACTCATTGGTGGTGAAATTTCACTCATAGTGTAATTTCACCAGTTCAAAGTGAAATTTTGTGATCAATTGGTGAAATTTCACATTTGCCCTGCAAAAATTTGTGAAATGCATGTTTTCAGTGAAATTTGTCAATTTGCAAACACTATTCTGAACTAAATTAGCACTATGTGCCAGGCATCTGACATTGAGGAAGGGGAAGAAGAGTGAGGTAAAAAGATTACAGTGGTGAGTAAGTGGTGGGCATTCAAGAATGAATCGGTAGAAGGAAATGAACAGAGTGTCCAGTCTAGATTGAATGGTCTTAGGGGCAGAGTTGTAGACTATTTCACCAAAGTCAAAAACTGGGAGAATCATCTTTTGGATGATCTCTCTCCTGGCTTGCAATGGCAGGCAGCTGCGGTGTCTGTACAGAGCAGCAAGATTAGAGAGTAGCTTTTTGTGGATGGCATTTACTGTATGTATACTCCAAAGTCAAAGTTCTTGTCTAGCCATAACCCAAGGTATTTAAATGTGGGGACATCTCCCAGAAAAGAACCATTGAGGGTATGGAAGGTGGGTGGGGAATCTAGCCTGGCAAGTTTTTGCCTGGTGCCAAAGGTCATAGAGACCATTTTTTTGACATTCAGTGAAAGTTGGATTGTACTAAACCAGTGTGAGACAATGTTGAAGTCCAGCTGAAGGCTTTTCCTACCTTCAGCATTTATGTTAGACCCTACTTTATCTTTTGCTCATTCTCCATCCCCTTTCTAAATTAAACAAGAATGCATTCTGTTCTGCATTTCCAGTAATCAGCTAACTAGAATTACAGAATATGATTAATTTGTCAAACAGTGTGAATCTAACTTGACCACCATAACACAATGTGTTATAAAAGGCAACAATTTGAGTAGTGAAAAAAATACTTAAAATAGTTAATTTAGGGGACTTAGGGGACGAATTTCCTTACAATTAAAGAAAATCTTGTCAATCACAGCTGTGAGTAGCTAATTACCTTTCAAATGCATATACTGAGAAGAACTCTTGACATTTCTGACTTTGCAGCCAATATTCAGGTTTCCTGATCTTCCCTCAGTTTCCCCTGTTGATTTAATCATAACCTATAAGCTTCATATAACTATAAGCCTATAATAGCTCTACCTTCCCTTCAAAACTGTGATTATGATATTCAGACATATGCAAAAGCAGCATACTTGTGACTACTAAATGGATTTTAATCAGTGTGGAACGCCTGTACTATATGTTATATACAGTATATGGTATTGATTGAAATCTAAAATGCAAAAGAAATGCATTAAGCTAATCTTGGATCTCATACCATATATCTATTACTTATGAAAATGTATTCATAATAACTTTAAATAATACATAATATTGACTTAAAGTAAAAATAAAATAAACTAACAAAAATACCTATCATTTTCCACAATTACAAACTTGGCTAAATGAAGCTGTAGAGCATACAATTTCCTCTGCTGTATGAAATACTATTTACATAACATGATCATTGCTGTACCGTAGCTAATCTTTTAAACCAGAACACGGAATTGATAGGTTTTAACAGTTAAAGAGTCCCTTGCATCAAAGGCCATTGAAAATAAAAAAAACTCAGCTCTGTATTATATCTCATTACTGCTCTTTTATTTAACACATAACAAAAGAGAACTGAATGAGATATTTTAACAACTAGGGAGGAAGGTACCAGTGACAGAGTTCAAAGCATGCTGACTGGCATTCAAGTGCCCCCTGCCAGTCAATCAGTGTGCAGCACTGGCATCAGCTGTGAAGGCAGCCACATATCCACCCTCTCAAGCAAAGGAATTGTGCAGGAGGCATGGATGGCTTGCCCCTGTCATCAGGTTGGGAGACAAAGGGAATATGGGCACATCTCTGTTTCTCCTTTTATGAGGACATGAATTGCTTTATAATTCAATTAGAAGGAAAGCCAGCTGGTAATGTGACCTGGTTTGGATTTGGTCAATGATCTGATAATTTGACTAAAATTGCTCAAGTCACTCTTACGGGTTGGGGGGTCTGATCTGCCTCATAGAAGGGGTCCAGATCCAAATGTTACTGTTTAAATAAACCCATCAGTGGCCTAGGTGGGATTTCAGTCTGGATCTCCAAGACTTTGACCAAAATTACCAAAGCCAATCTATGTCGCAGTCTGAGTCACAGTTGTTTGCCCATCCCAAATAAAAATCTCATTCAATATAAGAAGCAACTTCTTACAAGATTCATACTAGCTTTCCCTAAATCACACTGTGAAAAGTGGCTGAGAGTCAGTGGCAGAGCCAGAGGGGGGGCTGGGGAGGGTGGTCGCCTCTCCTGGCTGCCACAGTGTGAGTAGTGGCGCCCTGCCACCATCTTTATTTAATGTTTAGTGCCCATTGTGGAGCCTGTCATTGACTGAATGGCCTCCTGGCTCCCAAATGATCCCAAACCTGGCTCCGCTACTGCTGAAAGTATGATTTAATGATTGAAGAATAGGTTTGGGAACCAGGAACCTAGTTCAAATCTCACAACTACCACTTACTAGCTGTATGACCCTGAGCAAGTCACTGAGCGTCTGGGTGCTTCAGTTCACACAGCTGTAAACATGAATAAAAATGGCATCTCAGTAAATCTCAGAAGGCAATCCCAGAGAAATGCATTGCAAAAAACCCCAACAAAATAATAGTTATTTCTAATAAAGACTTTACATTGGTGAGCACTTTTCAGCATTGAAAGTATGGTGGTTTAGTCACTACAAATCCTTCATTTCTGTTTCTAAAAGTCAAATTATGCTTGCGCCTAAGTGACAGACATACAAACAGTGACACCATATAAACTTATGCTTCATCAGCATCTCCTAACCGGAAGCACTTGTGATTGTTACACCTAGCTTCCCACCTCTAGGACACCCTTCCACCACTTATTTCACTCTCTGATGCCACTTGGCTTCCTATTTCGTCACCTCTCCTGACAGAACAATTTGCCCTTTCCCCTGCCATCTCCTCCATTACTGCACTCTCCTTGCTCTTATCCCACTGACCCCTCTTTCTGGACCTGCCAGGCTCTCTAGTCCCCACTCTTCCTTATCTTCTTTTCCTTCATCTGCCCTCCTTTTCCCTCTTTTACCCCTTCTCTCACCTTAGTCTCCCTCCCTCTCACCTTACAACAAGACCTCTAGCAGCCATATATTTTTTCCTTCTCTGTCTGGACTCTGCCCTTCCCATCTCACCTATCCCTTCCTTACTCTCCTTCCCCTCCCACCTCTGATTAGCAACGTTGCTTCAAATGTACCTTATGGTTTTCTATGCTTGCTTGTAATCTTGACTGTGTAGCACTGTTCCACATATTTACCAGCTCACTTGCAGTGCTCTGATGATACCATGAATGTTGTCTGACCTCCCTGCCTTATTGTACCCTTTCCATTGATGTGGAACCTTTGTAAATGAGCTGCCTCAAGCTCAAAGGTATTTGTAATCCGAGATTTAAATAAAATAAAAAATAAAATAAAATAAACTCAATATAAAGATCTAATTCTGCATTTAGAAAAAGGCACAAAGATCCACACAGAATAATAGAAATGCCCTTATCCGGAATGCACAGAACCCTTCTAAGTAAAAACTGTAGTAAGGAACATGGCAATGCAGCCACAGAGAAAGGGGCTCAGTGTGCCCTCTGCATCTCCAATTTATAAAACATGTTATGGTTCCTGCTTTTGTAATTACATTTGTAACCCCCCACTGGCCCCTTATTTAACCAGTAGGCACATCTCCCATAGTCCAGGGGAGAGAGAGGTGGGATACACTGATTTGCCACCATTAGACAAGGTGGGATTTGCAAGATAGAGTAGACATTATAAAACAATGCAAACCAAGTGTGGCTACTACCTGGCACACACTGGTGGGACAAAACCATGGCCACAACCCAGGTCCTGGGGAGAAAATGTTTGCTGGGGGCTATGCTAGGTTTGTGCTTCTGGACAGGTGTACCCAAGTAACTCCACATGCAGGAAGCAATAACATAAATGCCCAAACCAAGATGAGATTCTAGAGTGTGGCTTTATTCCATAACACAGTAGGAACAACACAAAGTGAAGATTGACCCCCAAGGAGTACACACACTGTAAATGCAGACATGGAACAGAAGTATTCATTCAGTGCTTCTGCCTGCCTCTCCCCCCTTTTCTGTCCACTCCCCACCCCTTTTTATCCTCACTATTGTTTCCTTGAACTTTCTTTTCTCCCTAATGTATCTGAAAGTCTTTCTCCTCCCCATTAATTCCCTGTGCTAATCTCAGCTCCCTCTGGGCCTTGGCTTCTCTCACTTTTCTGGTCACCTCCCTGGACCGTCTTGCATATTCCTCCCTGTCCACTTCCTTCCCTGTCCTCCTAAACCTCTGGTGAGCCACTCGTTTTGCCCTCACCACCTCCACAACTTCGCTGTTCAACCAGCATGGTTTTCTTGCTCTGCTTCTCTTACTCTGTGCCTTGGTGCATGCTTCTGTTGCCTCTTTAACCCCCTGTTTAATAATATCCGATATCAACTCCATGCCCATCTCATGCCTTATGCCCTCCAGTTTCCCTTTCAGTACTTCCGTCATCCTCCCAAAGTCCACCCCCCTGAAGTTTACCACCCAGGCAATCAATTTCTCTGGCTCCATGTAAAAATAAATTATATCTCATTTTAACCACATTATCTAGTTTTATCTGGAACATATGTGATCTCAAGCCCTCGGGTTCAGCCTGAATATGGACACCCAGTTCTTCCATTAGTTATGTCTCCTTCATAAGTTTATACATCTTTAACAGGTCCCTCTTACACTTCTCTGTTCAAGGCTAAATAGCCACAAATGCTCCAAACTGTCCTTGTATGGCATTCCCCATCCCCAATAGCCCTTGAAACCCCACCCTGCACCCTCTCCACATGCTCAACCTACCATCTTAAATAGAGACTCCTAAAAGGACAGCCATAATCAAGATCTGATATAACAAATAATTTATATATGGGTAGTATGCAATTTGTGGTGTGGCTTATAAGCTCTGTAAGTATTATGTAAGTGAGGGGCTCATGCTCTCTTTAGGGACCTTTCCCCCAGAGTTTAGGGATGGTAGTACTCGGGTGCATTTTCTCTTACCATCACTTGGTGGCAGCAGAGAAGGGTTTTAGGGTATAAAAGGCAGGATAGAGAGTTAGGGGTGGTGCCATAGAGAAGAGAGGAGAGACACCGTCGGGCACTGCAGGGCATTGTGGGGTGGGGAACCCCCCATTTTAGGCAGGCCGGCATTAATTGCGCATAGCACCAGATTCCCTGGTGACATCCAAGAGAGGGCAAAAGTAAGACAGCTGCAGATGTCTATTTGGGGTCCTGGGCCTTGGGGTTGGTGATGTAGAGAGAGACTTGGTGGGATAAAGAAGGTGCAGGATAGGTAGGTCACTAGGTCCAGGTGGGCACCGGTAGCAGGTGTTTGTGTATGTTTTGGTCACCAAGTTTGCAGCAGGTTGTAGCAGGACCTCTGCAGCTCGGCATGGTAGGGTGGCTCTGGCATACAGGGAAGGGGCCTGGGGAGCCTCTACCCATGTAAGAGGCCTGTTTGGAGGGATAGGCCTTAGGGCTTCCAGACTTTACCGAGTTGACCATGGAGTGCCCTAGAGGTCTCCTGTCATTGCCAGTTGCTCAGAGCAGGCAACAGAAAGTGAAGTGAAAGTGAAGTAGAGGGATGGTGTCAGGCAGTAGTCATCTTACTGTCAGTTCCCAAAATATTCAAGGTGCAGTGGGGAGGCGGTAATACACTGGGAGCCAGGCAATAATGGGTGAGTGACCTCTGTGAAAAGGATAATGGGGTATGGTGTTGTGGGTCTTACTGGTACTGCACCATCTGTGTACCTTGAAAGGCTGAAAGAAGGCAGGAAATGGGTTCAGAGACACAGTACACTTTCCTGGGTTAAAGGAAAATGTGAACGCCCCAGTGTGGAAAGTAGGAAACTCAGTAGGTACTTACCAGTGCCAGTGGATATCATATGAAGATTCACAGTTCAGGCTAAAGAGGTCAGGTTTTTCCTCACTGAAGAAAATCTGTGCTGCTGTATACTAATCTGACATAAGACTTTGTTCTGCTTTTAAAACTGCCATCCTAGTCTGTATAAATGTTTAGCCCCATGGAGCGTAGAGTTATTTTAATGGAACATTGGACCCCTGTAGCCTTTGCAATCATTTCGGCTCAGGCAAAATAAAATGATTAATTTTAGAGAGGAATTCAGGAGTTTTCTTTCATTCTGTAAATAAAGATGCTAATGAAATTTCAATCCTAAAGTTTTTTTTAACATTTCAATGAGTTCACGTTGCCAGGGGTTTTCAATTAAATCCTGCACCTCTGTGGCTTTGGGGTCGAGGAGAAAGATCCAGCAGCTGAAGAAAGAAGATACCCAGAGCTGAGGGATCTCAGTGGAGTTTTGGGGTGCCCTTAGAGTTTGTGGCCATAAGTCCTGCAATTTCCAGCCATTTTGAAGACCTCTCCAGATAGGCCAATTTGTTTTCCATGCTTTGAACCCGAGTATATTTCTGGTGAGATTTCTGTGTCTGTGAGCCCCCATACCCCAGAAGATCTGTTGCCCCTAGACAATTGAAAGGGGGGGATAGCTACATATGAGGGCTCATCTAGGATATTTTCTTGCACCCCAAACAGTAAAGCACTCTATGTTTCCCAGACCAGAGGTGCCGGTGGGCCCCTTGCTTTGTGCAGGCCATGTGGCGCATTAAAAAAAAATAAATAAACAATTTCATGGCATGGGGTCAGACCTGAAGTGATGGTAGGCCTCAGCTCTCCTGGATGTGGTGCCTGTGTGTGACTGGTGGGTCACGTGATGCGACCCTGTAATTTCATTGGCTGGTGGCTCATAGAGGATCATGCAGACTGGAGGGTCAGGTACCATTTTATAACAGCAATGTGGAGAGACTGGTGGTTGCTGGTCAGTGGAAAAAGCCCTAAAAAGATTGAGGCACCGAGCCCAAAGCAAGTAAGAACATCTTTATATCACCACTGTCTCATGGAAGCAGTACCATAAAAGCAGGATTCGGGAGGCAGTTGATTGAGCATGTGTGGCAGAATGGCAGGCCATATGTTCAAAACCAAAGAGGGATATTCCCCCAAGGAGTCAGTGGCTACAGTTTTGATGTTCCTCTTGGCATGGCTGTGGGAGACCAGAGGAAGAGGTGAGGCTGATGAGCGGTGTGTGCGCTGTGGATTCCTGGGTGAAGGAGTAGTAAGGATGCCTGTGTGCACCATCTGTGCTAGCTCTGCACCTGGAGGAATCTTTGACCATGCTCCCCTTGTTTTTCATTGGGGATATCCCTCTAGTGACTCTGAGGGCTTTATATCATAGTGGTCACTGTGTAGTGTGGATTCTAGGGCTCTTTGTAGACTGCCCATATCTGTACAGGACCCAGCCCAGGAGGAACTAAATCCTAAGCTTTTCTCCAGAGGTGTTGGTGGAATTGGTGGAGTTGGAGAATAAGGCTGGAAGGAGAAAGCAGGGTGTGGTGAGGAGCACAGCCTCTGCCCCTCTCTGCACCAGCAGCTGTCCACTAACCCCATGGCAGATGGAGGGGCAGGGGTCTAAGAAGCTCATTGGTGGTCCCCAGGGCCCTGGGCTTCCCACCACGGCCCCTGTTTGAAGGCAGCTTGCCTTCCATGTCAGTGAAATCAGAGGCCTCAGCTGTAAATACCTGACCTGTGATTAAGCTGGAAGGTTGTCCTGGGAGGTGCTAGCATATCCATAGAGAGAGAAGAGGACCCAGCTGATGAGAAGGACCCTCAATGAAGAGAAGTGGCTTGGCAAGAGGTTTCAGTGTTTAGACTATGAGGTGTATAGAGCCATCCCAAGCCTATCAACCTCCCAGTGATCATCCTAGCTGACTGCACCCCATGACTACAGACCCGTGCCAAAGCTCTACAGACCAGGATGGATGGCCTAAGTCATAGTGACCTCCTAAACCTGGTATATTGAAAAGGAGTTTGGCTGGAGCCAGGCACAGCACAATGGACCAGTGTGAGGGATCTGCCCGAGTGGAGCCAGGCCAAAAGATGGGTACGACAGAAGATGTGAGTTGAGTACCCCCAAGTGGACTATCCTTATGTGTCAGAGCAAATTTGGGATGTCATTGAGCAGATGAGAGAGGACTGGATCTTCAAGGAACAACTGGAGAGGTTAAGACATCACCCAGAACATGGAGGACAGGCATCCAAGCAACTGTTCCAGAAGGCATGTGCAATGTGCCATACTGCACCTTGGTCTGGACTGACTTTATTTAAAAATGTCACCCTGGTACAGGATCTTGCAGGATGCCATGTAAAATACTATATAGTGGCAAACGATTCCTTTGGAGATATCACCACCAAGACAGATAGATCCATACATTTATTTTCCACCTGGAGGGGACCCATCACTTAAGAAATCTGTAAAGGACTCATAAACTGTGCCAGGAAGATTGCTCCATGGAGCCAGTTATGGAGACTGTGTATTTATTATGTAAAAATTAAAAGCTAACAATTGTCAAATTTGATTAGAACTAAATCATAAATGCTAATGATTCTGGTATGGCTGGTGTGATTGGGAGAGCACATGGGTGTGTGTATATGGATTGTAAATCGAGAGAGTAATCAATGTTGATGGGGAAACATGTTCAACTTTTTCTGAAGAGGTATAATCAGGGGCTAAGGGAAAATGCAACTATAGTTTCTACCTCAGATGGTTTATGTAAATGTTGATTGTATGTTCTCTTAGAGTTAAGTGATACATGTTTCTCTGATGAATACAATACCATGATTTAGCTATTTTAAGATGTTTTGAGACATCTTGGCACAGGTAAGCTTTGTTTAAAAGGTTTTTAAATAGGTTAGAGTAGGTAGTGTAGGTAGTGTAGGAGGGGGCACCCTGATGGCCACCATTTCAGGCTGTATTTCTATGGCAGGCTGGGAAGATGTGCATACTCAGACTGTTCAGGGGGCTTGTCTGGGCCCCTGCTATCATTTCCAGGAGGGAATGATTCCCTGGGTGGGGAAGAGTGTAAGCCCCCCTCTCTTCTGAAAGGTACTTATGCTCCCTTTGGGATCCCTTTCCCTCTTCCTTTTGCCCTCAGGGTTTAGGGATGGTAGTACTCTGGAGGTGCATTTTCTGCTTACCATTACTTGGTGGAAGCAGAGAGCAGGGTTTTAGGATATAAATAGGCAGGTTACAGAGAGAGTTGGAGGTGATCCCATAGAGAAGAGACACCACTGGGCACTGCATGAAAGTGGGGGGTGGGGGACCCATGTGGCATCCATGGGAGGGTACAAGTAAGGGAGCTGTGGCCATCCCTTTGGGGTCTTGGACCTTGGGGGTTTGGTGAGGAAGAGAGAGACTTGGTGGAATAAAGGAGATGCACGATAGGTAGGCCCCCGGATCTGGGTGGGCCCCAGTAGCAGGTGTTTTTGTGTGTTTGGGTCACCAGGGTTGCAGGAGGTTGTGGCAGGACTTCTGCAGCTAGACATGGCAGGGCAGCTATGGCATACTGGAGAAGGGGCTGGGGGGACCTCTACTCTTGTAAAGAGCCTGTTTGAACTGATAGGCCTCAGGGCTGCTGTACTTTGCCAAGTGGGCTGCAGTGTGCCCTAGAGGTTTCCCCTCATTGCCTGTTGCTCAGAGCTGGCAGCAGAAAGTAAAGTGAAAATGAAGTAGTGGGATGGCATCAGGCAGCAGTCATCTTGCTCTCAGTCCCCAAAATATTCAAGATGTGGTAGGGAGGCAGTAGGATGTGGGGGAACGAGGTGATAATCAGGGAGTGACCTCTGTGAAAGGATAATGGAGTATGGTGCGATAGGTCTTGCTGGTACTGCACCACCCATGTCCCTGAGACACTGGAAGAAAGAAAGCCAGGGAATCAGTTGGCAGAAGCCGTATGTTTTTCAGGTTAAAGGAAAATGTGAAAGGACACAGTGTGGAAAGTAGGATGCTCAGTAGGTACGTACTAGTGCCAGTAGAAATCATATGGAGTTTCACGGTCCAGGCTAAAGAGGTCAGATTTTTTTCCCCTGAAGAAAATCTGTACTGCTCTATACTAAACTGACATAGGACCTTGTTTTGCTTTTAATACTACTATCTTAGTCTGTATAAATGTTTAGACCCATAAAGGGGAGTTATTTTAAAGGAACATTGGACCCCTTTAGCCCTTGCAATCATTTGGATGCAGGCAAAATAAAATGATTAATTTTAGAGAGGAATTCAGGAGTTTTGTTTCATTCTGTAAATAAGGATCCTAAGGAAATTTCAATCCTTAAGGTTTTTTTTATTGTTTTGATGAGTTCATTTTGCCAGGGGTTTTCAATTATATGCTGCACCTCTGTGGCTTCAGGATCAGGGAGAGATCCAGCGGCTGAAGAAAGAAGACACCCAGAGCCAGAGATCTCCAGTTGAGTTTTGGGGTGACCTCAGAGTTTGTGGCCATAAGTCCTGGAATTTCCAGTCGTTTTGAAGATGTCTCCAGGCAGGCCAATTTGTTTTCCATGCTTTGAACCGAAGGTGTATTTCTGTGTCTGTGGGCCCCCTTCCCCTGGAAGATCATTTTCCCCTAGACAATGGGGAGGGAGTAGCTGCAATTATTTATTAAGTAGTTAGGCCTCTGAATGAGTTTAGTGCAATGCACATTGAAACTTAAGTTCTGATCAATAAATATGCCCAAATCCTTTTCTGATTCTACCTTTTTTTTTTGTTGCATTGAGATAGTATTCCTGTTTGTTATTATTCTTCCGTCCAGTCAGCCTCACCTCAGCAGTGGGGAAGGTTCTGGAGGTGCTATTAAAAGAAAGGGTGGACAGTTACCTTGTAGATAGTGGACTACTGGATGACAGACAGCATGACTCACACAAGGAGGTCAGATGAACCTAATTGAGTTTTTCAGTTGGGTGATGAGGGTGGTTGATCAGGGAGGGGCAGTGGACATGGCCTAACTAGACTTCAAAAGGTCTTCAGCACTGTCTCACAGAAGGCTGGTAAATAAGCTGGAAAGCTTAGGGTTGGGACAGAAAATAACAAGGTGGGTGAAGAATTGGCTGATGGACAGAAGTCAGAGGTGGTGTTAAATGGGGTGCATTCCAGGAAGGGGTGACAAGCGGGGTGCCTCAGGGGTCAGTGCAGGGGCCCATCTTTTTTAATATCTATACCAGCAATATAACAGAGTGTAAGTTGTGCCTGTTTGCAGATAATATGAAGATCTAGAATAGGGCGGACACCCGGGGATGGAGGCAATGAGGAAGGATCTAAAGATTCTGGAGGGGTGGTCAGAAACCTGGCAGCTGAAATTTATTGGCAAAAAGTGTACCATAATGCACATGAGGCATAATAAACCGCAAGCCACTTACACACTGGGGGGGGATTAAGGCCACTGAACAGGAGATGGATCTGGGGATTATAATTTCAGATAACCTTAAGGTGGGGCCCCAATACAGCAATACAGTGGGCAAAGCAAATAGAATGCTGGTGTGCATAAGTAGGGGTATAACAAGCAGAAAGAGGGAGGTGCTGATGCCCCTTTATATATCCATGGTGAGGCCTCACCTGGAGCCTGGAGTATGTGTTTCAATTCTGGGGACCTCACTTACACAAGGACATAGATGGGATTGAAAGAGATGTCAATCAAGATGGTGCACAGTATGCAAAGGAAGCCCTATGAGGAGAGGTGGAGGAAACTGGATCTGTACCTGCTGGAGACTGGAAGGGAGTGGGGGGACATGATTGAGATGTTTAAGTACTTTAAGGGAATTAACAAGGGGAAGCTTGAGAACTTTTTTACAAAGAAAGTAAGTGCTGGAACTAGGGGTTATAGTCTAAGACTGGAAGAAAGTAGGTTTATGGGCAATGTGAGGGGTCATTGCTTCTCTGAGAGGGTGGTGGAGTCCTGGAACAGACTGCCAGAAGAGTTGGTGGGGACCAAAATAGTGGAGGGATTCAAGAGGGCATGGGATAGACACATGGGGTTGACCAGTGGGCAGAGTGGGATGAAACAAGTAGGGAGGGTGGTAAGGGGCAGACTCGACAGGCCAAAATGGTCCTTTTCTGATGACAGATTTCTATGATTCCCTAAATGTAAAACAGAACATTTATTAATACTGAATAACATGCCATTAAAGTAGCCCATCATTCTACTATATCCAAATCCCTTATTAACTTGGCAATATTATTTGGCGTATCAACGGGTCCTACCAACTTAACATCATCGGCAAATTTTACAACCCAGCTGTTAATATCTTGATGTAGATTGGTGATAAATATTGTAAATAATACAAGATCCAGGACAGAGCCCTGGGCACTCTGCTGGACACCTCCCCATCACTTGAGTATGAACCTCTTATCCTGACTCTTTGCTTTCTGTTGCTCAACCAATTCTGAATCTACATCATTAATCACACATCTATTTGTAATTTTTTTAGTTTACTAATCAACAAGCTATGAGACACCTTATTAAAAAACCTTCTGAAAATCTAAATGCAACACATCAACTGGTACATTATTGTTGATGAACTTATTAAACTTTTCATGAAAGCATATCTAGTTAAGAATACATACCCATTTATTTTGGAAACCATGCTGTTTTGTGTCCTTACAAATAATTAATGATTTTAAAATGTTCCTCTACTTTAAATTTTAAAAGGCTTTTTGTAATCTTGCATGCTAGTGAGTCTGCAATTGGACAGTACTGATCTGTCACATTTCTTAAATCTGGGTATACCTGTGGCTGTTCTCTAATCTAATCCTTATTAAGGTTTAAAAAGAGGTAATGGAGTCAAAAGACCTAATTTCTGGGGTAAGATATTTCCATACGATCACTGTGCATATCTCTTAACCTATCAGCACTAAAAATCATAGCACTGGCCTTCAAAAATCATAGCAAAGGATCAAAATGTGGAGCACTTTCTTATTTTAAACAATATTTTGTCTACATATAGTGGACCCCATATAATAAGAGATAAGATTGTTTCTATCAGCTTAGTTCAATGATTTAATAGTTTGTGTGTCCAGAAATAGCTCTAACATTATGAGGAACATCGATAAACTTGTGAGGAGCAAGGTAAATTTGACTGTGAAAATCATAGCTATGCAGAATCCATAGCAGTTGAGAGGTATGCGCTGTAGTAGCACAGAAACATCAGCTCCTAACTGTTACCAGGTTTTGAAATGGAATAAAAAGAATTTACTACATCACTTGTCAGAGTAAGGAAGGTTTTTGTACGTAACAGATAATCACGTCTGTTTAATTAACCTTTTTGGCATGTAAGGTAAACACATCTGTAATGCATACAGGGATCTGAACATATATGGAGTTGAATATTCAAAGGGACTTTGGGTTAGATTTTCAGTTGCATGCCCAGGACATGTAACAGCACTGTACCACATCCTGGCATTTGAGCCAATATGTTGAGACCACTGAACAGGTTACTCAATTATCATGCTCATCTGCCATGACTGTCTGTGACCCAGGTGCTCTTTAATTACACATATATTCATCAGCATTTACACATGCATAGTTGTTTGGTTGTAAATGGGTGGGAACTGTTGTAAATGCCAACATTGTGCCATATATACCCTTCCATAGGTGCACAGCAAATTCAAGAAATGCACCTGCACCTGTGCCATGACCTCTGAAAATCCAGCTCCTTATATTTAATGCATTCTGAGGCAGGAAGCCAGTGAAAGTCTCAACTGATATGATTAATTGGAATCAAGATATTGCATAGGCTTCACTACTAGGAAATAAGATGCTAAATTTTGTACACATTGCAGTTTACTGAGAAGGTGGTAGAATAGCCCAGTGAGGAGGCATTACAGACGTTTCTACAGGATATATTGAAAATATCACTGTTTACATAATGATATATACATGATACTTATTTTTCATTAACATTACTTATACAGAAAGCACACTAACATCAAACATCTTAACTGTGCTGTCTTTGTACATTTATTTCTACATTGTCCTCTTGTCCCCACCATCACAGTTGCAAACAATCTTTGGCTCAGTGTACCTATCCCAGATACCAATTTTTGAAAACTATAAAATACATAGGAAGAACCAAATAATGTACAGCACAAGTGCTTATGCAAAGTTGTTTCCAGGTTTTTCTTTAACATATGATGGATACTAATACTGATCTTACACAATGGTATCACAGGAATGAGCAGATGGGTAGACCATGTGACAGACACTGACATGATGCAGAATATCCAAATATATCATGATATTGAAAATCTAAGTTTATGGCCTTTGGATTTCTATGCTATTTGCTAATGTGAACAGATATACTGTGTAGTGCATCTTTTCACTGGCTACCACTCTAAAAGTTATTATGCCAAACATAGACTTAGTTTCTAGTACTGTTAATGAAACTAAATATTTCAGATCCCATGGGTATGCATTACTATGAGGAAAAATTATTTGGTTTAATAAGGTACAGTGAACCCATTAACCTAGTCAACTTTCAAATTACTTTCAGCCAGTATATAGTGATGAACTCTGTAGTTACACCTCAATCAATACATATGGTATTTCAACAATTAGAAGCAGTGGCTTTTATTCATGATTATGATTTACAGCTGCAACATCTAATGAGGTGTGGTCATTTTTTTTGGGGGGGGGGCTTACTTCTATTAATTAACCACTAATAGCTGCTTTGCCAAACTATATTAATTAGCTGTGTTGGCTTGCATTTCTCAGGTTAGTATGATGAAACACAAAGCCTATAGCATGGAATCCAAACTACTAGATGTCAGATATGGGCAAGGAAGAATTGTAATTATCCACTGCACTAGAACTTGAAATAGATGAGAAGCAAATCAGACACTGGAGAAAGGAAAACACCCAGCTGAAGTAATACTAAGTGAGAGTTAGGTCCAGCTGGAAGAACAGCATGTACCAGTGATTGTATGGTGGTGGGCTCAAGGTATTGTATCCTATTGAGGAAACTGAGCTTGTAGAATTGCTCACCCTGCAGTTTTAGCAGTACTTGAGGATAACATTATAAACAATTGCCCTCAGGGCTGCCTTGTTGAGCAAAGATGCAAGAGTTACTGCCAACAGTTGGTGGGTTGAATGGATGCTGTAGCACTGGAGACTCATAATGTCACTAAAAAAAACAATGGTAGGGCATATTTATTTTTTTAATTTTATTTGTTTTACCAGGAAAAGCTCCACTGAGCAAAGCTCATTTGTAAGGAGGTCATGGCTAGGACTGTATAGTAAAGAAAAAACAAAGTGGTAATAAGCATACAGACTAAGGAATAATACAGACTACAATTGTATATGTTCTACTAGGTCATAGCAAAAATAACAGCTACAGAACAGAAGCAAAACATATAATCTCAGGCATAAAATGATAAAAGAGCAGAGCATATAATATTTGACAAAAATAAAGCAGCACAACAAAAGGAATCAATAGCAATAGTGACATACTAGGAGCAGGTACAGTTATCAGAGCAGTAGTGATCAAACAGAGAATTGAAGGTATTTAATCTCACAATTGAGTTCAGTCTGAGGCATTTTTATTCCTAAAGATAATATCCCCAAAATACCTGATATTGTTTCCTTTTGTGCTAGTCAGTTGAACATGCACATGACATAAGGATGACGTCTGTTTGCAACATGGGTGAAATGGAAGTGAAGGAGACAAGTCAAATGAGCATAAAGGAGAACAACGTGTACCTCTCTGCCCTACCAGCAATGAGAAGTAGCTGGTGACAGTGTGTCTAGTTTTCATTGCCAATGACCACAAGCTCCCTCATCTTCTATTATTTTTAAAGGCAAAGGATCTCCAAAGATGCGTCTAACACCTCAGCTTTGTAACTGGCATGTGAACAAATGGCTAGATGACTGGTTAGCTCCCCTGATGTGGCTAGTGATGGTCTGAGTTAGGCTGTCAGTTACAAAAAAAAGCTTTAGGTGTCATATCTCTGTTCCAGTAACATAAAGGACAAATAGTAAGAACACAAACATTTTTGCCATATCTGAATGTTACACTAAGCTGCTCAGTCAGCATATGTATCATGGAAAAGTCTATTAAAGTCCAAATACAGGGAGTGCTATGAGGGCTGGTGAAGGAGGTGAGAGAGCACACTGCCACAGGAAACACTCGTGCCCTTCCAAAACAGAAGATGCTGGACTGGATGAAAGAGGCATTGTCATCCATATTCAAGGAGGTGATAATGCACGCCTTGCAATCATGTGGAATAACTAGCAATGACCTGGATGCGATCCACTACACAGAGGATGATGGAATAGTGAGACTGTCCAATTTGAGCTGGTAAAATGCCAGACCAGCATTCAGGATATCCAGAATAAAGCAGACCTCTCCCTTGCAGGACTTAGTGAAGGCAACACATCTGTATGTCAAGCAAGTAAGCAAAAGCAGAAGGAAGAGAAGGCCATCATGGTCCTCGAAGGTGGAAGAAAAGGTAAAGGTAAAAAGACTGGCAATCAGAAGATGTAAGGAGACAAAGGGAGAGAAGGATAGGGAAGTGTACCCATGGAAATGGAGGGAGGCAGGCAGAGTAGTAAGGAGTGCAAATGCACAAACTGAGGAAAGAAAGAATTGCCCAGGCAGTCTTTAAAGGGAACAAGACAGGTATGTTAGCAAGAAGTGGAAGTCAAAAGGAGGGATTGAATGGTTAAAAGGGAGACTGTATGGAGGGAGACCAAGAAAAGGCAAACATCTTAAACAAATAGTGCAGATCAATGTTCACAGTAGAAGAGGAATGGTAGGTACCACAGAAAGGCATCAAGAGCTTTGATGGGAGGGAAGTGGACACCAGTCCCATTTCTGAGAAGAGAGTCAGGAAGGCACTTGTTAATCTGAGGGTGGGCAAAGAAATGAGGCCAGACATGGTGCATCCAAGAAACATAGAAACAGAAACATAGAAGTTGATGGCAGAAGAAGACTGCTAGGTTCATCTAGTCTGCCCATTTGTTTTACACCTGTTTTGACACTCTAGTTGCCCTTTATAGTCAGGGCTCCCTTGTGTCTATCCTATGCATTCTTGAATCCCCCCAGAGTGTTGACCCCACAACCTCTTGAGGCAGGCTGTTCCAGGCATCCACCACTCTTTCTGTGAAGAAAAACTTCCTGGTGTTGGTGGAGAACCTTCCTCCTTGCAGCCTGAGGTCATGTCCTGTGGTCCTGGAGTCCTCCTTGAAGTGGAAATGTTTCTGTGCCTGTACCTTGTTTATGGCTTTTATGTACTTGAATCATGTCCCCCCTTTCTCTTCTTTGCTCCAGGGAGTACATATTCAGTTCCCTAAATCTCTCCTGGTAGGACATGTACTGCAGAACCTGAATTATTTTTGTTGCCTTTCTCGGTACTGTTTCCAGATGGTCAATGCCCTTCCTGAGGTGAGGCTTCCAGAACTGGACTCCATATTTCAGGTGAGGCCTGACCAGCAGTCTACACAGTGGTAGTATCACCTCCCTCCTTTCCTGCTCATGATTCCCCTCCCAATACACCCAGTATTCTGTTGGCTTTCAATGTTGCCTTCTCACACTGTTTACTAACCTTCAGCTCATCTGAGATTATGATTCCCAGATCTCATTCCTGGTTTGAGGCTGCCAGCCTTTCATCTCCTAGGTAATACTCCTTACTTTGCAGAAGTGCTGAGGGAACTCAGGGAGGTACAGGCTGCACCCTGGTAGACTTGTTTTACAGCTCACTGGAGACCAGTGTGGTCCTTGATGACTGGAGAAGAGCAGATGTAGTCCACTTCACAAAAGTGATAGCAAGAAGGAGGCAGGATATTATAGGCCTGTCAACCTGACTTCAGTGGAAGGGAAATTAATGAAAGCACTATTAAAGGAAAGGATTGTGGAATACCTGGAATACTTCAGGACTCAAGACAGCATGGTTTCACAGAGGGAAGATTATGCCAAACTAATCTGATAGATTTTTTTGACTGGGTGACCAAGCTGATTGATAAGACAGGGGCTGTGGACATAGCCTAACTAGATTTCAACAAGTTGTTTGGCACCATTCCACATAGGAGAATGCTAAACAAGTTGTTTAGCATGGAGGTGGGCAATAAGGTGGTAGCCTGGTTAAGAAACTGGCTAGGGGATAGGAGGCAGGGGGTGGTGGTAAATGAAGTTCACTCTGAGGAAAGGAGAGTGATCAGTGGAGTACCTCAGGGGTCAGTGCTGGGGCCAGTCCTGTTTAATGTTGTCATTAGTGACACAGCAGAGGAGCCTGAAGGGAAGGTCTGCATTTCTGCAGAAGACACCAAGATCTGCATCATAATGGACACTCAGGGGGTGGTGCAAAGGATGGTAAGAGACACAAAATGTTTAGAAGAGTGGTCAAAGGTTTGGCAGCTATGGGCTAATGTAAAGTGCACTTGGACCACAGTGATCATGGGGTGGCGTACAAAATGAGTGGAAGATACTTACAACAACCAGGCAGGAAAGGTAACTGGGTGTAATCATATTGGATGACCTAAAGGTGGCCAGATAACATGACAAGGCAATTAGGAGAGCTAGTGGGATTCTAGGGTATGTGGTAGGGATATCACTGGCAGGAAGAGAAAAGTGATTTTGCTCCTATATAGGTCACTAATAAGACTCCACCTGGAGTACTATGTCCAGTTCTGGAGACCACATCTCAGGACAGACATTGACAGCATGGAGACGGTCTAGAGGAGGGCTATCAAGGTAGCGCAGGGTTATGCTGGAGTTTGTCAAAGTCAGGCTGGAGCAACATGCAGACTTAGTCCACAGTTGATTTTGATGTATAGAGCACTGTGTCATCCGCAAATAAATGGATATTGGAGTCATCGATCCCTGAACCAATTTTATTGATGTAAATTAGGAACAACAATGGACCCAAAATGGAACCTTGAGGTATCCCTCTTACGAGAGGGAGAAGTGAAGCATGGTTACAATTTATCTTGATTTGTTGTTTTTCCAAATAGCTAGCAAACCAAGCAACCACTGAGTCAGCTATAACATGTAATTTGAGGCTGTCAAGCAACAAGAGACAATCCACAGTATCGAGGCCTTACTAAGGTCCAAAAAATAAATCCCCAGTGACTTGTTTTTCTATCAATGGCCTCAAGCCAGCCACTAGTGACTTTGACACAGCCGAGACAGTGCTATGATGTGTTCTAAAACCTGATTGTAGAGTCCTTCCCTTTCACTGTAAACACTGAGCAGAATCATCTGTTCAAGGCGTCTACCTTTTCTTGGTCCTTCTCCATACAATCCCTTCCTCCCTCTATAACCTTACAATCCCTGCTTTAGCCTTCCTTTTTCGCTAACATACCTGAAAACATCTTGTCCCCTTTTGATACCACCTGAGATATTTTTCTCTTCACTTTGTGCCTTAGCTCTCCTTACTGCTTTTCCTGCTTCCCTCTGTTTTTCCTGATACACTTACTTCGCCTTTCTCTGGGTCTCCTTATATCATCTGAATGCTACATTTCTAGCCTTTACCTTTATTGCCACCTCTTTGAGAACCATTGTGGTCTCCTCCATCTGCTGCTAGCCTGACTGCACATCTGGGCCTCTTGCCCCCCCATGCCCTCATGCCCGACCTGAGTGGATAGGTAATTACAGAGAGGATCAGCATTGAACCAACACCTCTGATGACTGCACTGCATTTTTCTCCCCCCTGACTTCCATTGGTCCACACTCTGCATCTGCTCTGTACTTATTTACCATAACCACCACTGCTGTTTTCTGCTGCGTGCAGAGCTATTAACTGTCCTCACCAGTCACACATCACATGTTTGTGCCATACACCTCTGGCATACACTTCTACAGTAGTGCAGGCTCCTTTCTGGCTGTTTACTAACTGGACACTGGGGCTAAGTCTGAGAGGAAAGGATGTGGACACAGACCACCACATTATGAGTGGGCAGATTTTAAAATAGGCTTGCAAATTGCTAGTAAAGGACTGCCACTGGAGGGGCAGGGTCAGTAAACTGGAACTGCCAAAATAAAGTACCAGCACAACAAGGGTGGGGAATGGGGACTTTAATAAATTCACAGCACAACAAATATACTGGCAATTCTGATTTGTGTGCATTGTGAGTCAATGATTTCAATGCCAGATGATAACGCTCAGGATCTGGATCCTTTGTATGTGTGGTACCACTGTCCTCCTGAGGATAAGTACGGTTACAGAAAACTGAACTAGCCTGTGGAGAAAATCAGAACCAAAAACCCTGATTGGAGATTGTAAGAGTTCTAACATGCACTGTTGGCTGTTGCATCTCCTGCTGCAGCAGAACTGCTCTGATGTTAACTACAGGATTCTAGGACTTTTAGTTACAGAAAATGTCAGCCTAGAAGCATGGAAAGGAACAACAGCCCTCAGTAGATGGTTTAAATGTTACTTCAATGAACATTTAAACTAGCCAAGGGGTGATGAAAAAGGGAGGCAGAAACTGCCCAAAGGCTAACATAGTTAGTGGAGAGATCACAAGGGTCAACAAGGTGGTAACCTGGTTGAGAAACTAGTTAGGGATAGGGTACAAAAGGTAGTGGTAAATGGAGCTCTCTCTGAGGAAGAGATGGTGACCAGTGGGGATTCTCAGGGTTCAGTACTGGGACTGGACCTCTTTAATGTCATTACTAGTGACCTAGCAGAGGAGCTAGAAGAGTGTCTGCCTCTTTGCAAATGACATCAAGATCTGCAACAGGTTGGACACTCAAGGGGTATACCCTGGAGGAGAGGGGAAAATAGGGGATATGACACAGACCTTTAAATACTTCACAAGGGTTAATCAGGCACAGGACAGGGAGACATGCTGGTAGGCTGGAGGGGGTAGGTTCAGGAGAGATGTGAGGAAATAGCGCTTCACAGAAAGAGTGGTGGATTCCTGGAACAGTCTTCCACCTTAGATAGTGGGGGCAAAAACAGTGGTGGTGTTTAAAAAATGCCTGGAATAAGCTCAAGGTAATTGTACGGGTAAGTAAGGAAGGGGGACAGAGACAACACCGTAGATCAAGTGGATCTACAGCAAAAAATAAAGGTAGAAACAAAATTGAAAAAAATAAACAAATTGGGAATACTGGTTGTGCCAAGTGGCTCTTATCTGCCATCAGTTTGTATGTTTCTACATTGCTAAGTAAAATTTGTCTGACGCAATCTATTATATTGCAGTAAACAGTAAGTAAACCAAAATATTTTTGTACAGAAAGGGCAGGATATTCAGACTGCACCAGGCTGTGGCGCAAGCCTGGACGCAGTGCAACTTGGATGCACAGGGGCATTGACAGGGTGATATTCAATGGAGCTGCGCCATGGCACAGCATCGTTGAATATCGCACCTTGGCCACCCGCAGTGCACATGGCACAGTGGCACTGCACCAGTGCAAGTGGCCAGAGTGGAGCAGGGGGATGTGCCAGCGCAAGTGCCGTTGTGATAGGTGCAACCACCACGATATTCAAAAGTGCACATGCAAATGGGGCCATAATGTATGCAAGGCACAAATGGGGCCATTTGCATGTCATTATGGCCCCATTTGCATGCAGGTGCACTAATCCCCGGTGACATTTGCTCCTGGCGCCCTGTCAGGCTGCAGCCGTTGGGGACCAACACCCCCTGCACAAGTGGCAACACGCTCCGATGCCCGATCGTGAGCATAGGAAGTAAAAGCAATAGTCCTATATCCCAGGTGATCCAGTGGACGTTTGCAGCCTGACCGCGGGCATATGTAGTAAAATCGTTAGTCCCATATTCCTGATAGTCCAGTGGACCTGCGCAGTCTGATTGTGGGCATATGTAGTAGATATTAAAGTCCTATATCCTGGTGGTCCAGTGGACTGCTCGCAGCGATCACGGGCATATGTAGTAGATATTAAAAGTGCCACATCCCTGGAGGCCAGTGGACTGTTAGCAGCCTGATGTGGGCATATGTAGTAGATATTAAAGTCCCATATCCCTGGTGGTGCAGTGGACTGCATTCAGCCCAATCATGGGCATATGTAGTAGATATTAAAGTTCCATATCCCTGGTGGTCCAGTGGACAGCTCGCAGCCCGATCGTGGGCATATGTAGTAGATATTAAAGTTCCATATCCCTGGTGGTCCAGTGGACCGCTCGCCAGCCAGTCATGGGCGTCAGTACAAAATAATGCCACCAATCCAACCTGGTGGTCTAGCAGTACCCCTCCCCACCTGCCACTGAACCCCATCGCCCGCTCTCCCCAGTTAGTGGTGGACAGCAGCTCCCTACCCACTTTGCCTGGCGCCGCCCGACCGACTCCTATGGTGAGGGCTGTATGCCCATTGGTCCACAAGGGAGCCAATGGGCGTGCAGCATATACCATACACAGTCCAGATTGTGAATGGATCCATTCACATATCTGAACTGTGTAATACAGACTGCATGCCCATTGGCTCATGCTGTGGACCAATAGACTGGCTACGTGGAAGTCAGTCAGCGGGCGGTGGGGCGAAAGCAGGTGGGAGCCGCCACCACTGACTGGAGGGAGCAGGCCGGAGACCTTAGTGGGTGGTGTGGGAGGTACCACTAGACCACCAGGGTTGGATGGCGTGGCATTATTTTTACCGATGCCATAATCGGGCTGCAAGCGGTCCACTGGACCACCAGGGATATAGGATCAGTTAACATTTTCTGCATATGCCCGTGATCGGCTGCGAGTGGTCCACTGGACCACCAGGATAAGGACTATTATTATTCTACATATGCCCACGGTAGGCATTGAGAGCACCACCATGAAGGTGCAGCCAGGCTCAGGTGGCCACCACAGGTGGCAGCTGCCGTGTTGCGCCCTGCAATATGGCAGCTCACCTGTGGGTGGCCAGCTTTGTTCCTTTTTTTTGGCTCAACTGTACAGCACAAGTAGAGGTTGTGCATGCATGGGCTTAGCACATCCTGGGTTGAATATCGGGATGTGTGGGTATGCATAGTATGCCCCCACCTGCGCTGCATACATTACTGATGCATCGGGATTTGTGCCAGGCTCAATCCCCTTTGAATGTCGCTAGGGTGCATCAGTGTGTTGCACATAACGCAACTGTGTTGCGCCATGCACAACCCATATGAATATTCTGCCCAAAGTATACACTAGGACCAGCCCCACACTTGCTTGTCAAGCCCTTAGTGCTGACTGCTCCACTTTAATAATTACCAAAGTTGTAATTTTTATAGTGTTCTATCACAAGGATTACATTATGTGTCTAATTTTGTATCTTATTTCCATACTTTCGTAGCCCATGTCCAACACTTGTGTAACACAAGGCAGAGAGGTTTGGTATGTAAATTATGCTAGTGCTGTACTTTTGTCATTGAAATTTTCAAGAAAATAATGCTACGGTCATGGTCAAAATGACAGAAATTATGGAACTTTACAAGCATGTTTATGGTGTGTGGATAACTTCTCCTGAATATTTTGCTGAATATTCGGTATTCTATTGTCAAATATTTGTGTATTTAGTATTCTGATGTTCGGGAACTGACTCTTCTTTAAAATGCAAAATAAAAATTACAAAAGCCCTTACCCTACCCTTGCTTATCACACTTTCCTAGCCTGGACGTTAAATATTTACCCTGTCATCCCCCCCACACTATATGCATCCCTAAACTCCCACTCCACCACCCAGTGGCCACTTAGTATTGTTAATTTTTCCTCCTATGGTAGATGACCTGCACAACCCATCCACCATCATGGCTGGCTACCATGTTGTAGACCAAAAAGCATTTACTCTATTTAAAAATGTGCTGGCAAGACCCCCAGTCCTGCCACCCTGATAGTGCCCTTATATCCCACACTCTTCCTGTTCAACACAAAAGTAACAAGGTGCTCCAAAAGATCAGCACATCCTGCCTGCTCAGTGGCTGACCACCCCATAATTAATGAATGTACTCACTCTAGCTCTACAGAAACCCAGCTGATCACATGATCAGTTGGGTTTCTAGAGAGACAAAGCAAACACATACATTTATTACAAGGTGGATGGCTGTGGAGGATAGTGGGTTGTGCCTGTTACCTTGCAGTGCCTCATTACTTGGGTCTGGGGGAGGATGGTGGGATATAACAGTGCTGCCTGAGTGGGGGGATGTGGGGTGACTTCTTAGCATATTCTTGCATAGGGCAAAAAAGTGCTTTATTGTACAACGTAGGCTGGCTGGGCGTGGGCATGTTGTGCAGGTCCTCTGCATGGGAGTAAAGTTATATTTAACAATATTGTTTGGGTGCTGGGTAGGAGCATTGCGGGATATGGGTGCAGGCAAAGGGTGGGGGCAGGGGGCAAATGCTTATGTCCTGGGTGTTAAGCAAGTTAAGCAACAGTGGGGGAAGGGTGTTTGTATAGTTTTTCTTTTTTAATTGTTCAGTTGAGAGTAAATAGTAGTTCCAAAATTCAAATAGACCCCTTTTTGGGAAGGGATACTGAATATTCAGGAGCCCTACTATTCGTGGTATTTTACAAAATGAAGTTAATTTATTAACAAGAATTGGCTTTACTCAACTGTTTGGGTCTGGTGATTCCACAAATAAAGAAGAAGTTACTGTTTTGATTAGATGTTTGTAACTGCTTTGTTTAATATTTGTTTAATGTGTTAATGTTATTGTTTTGTCACCTGTTTGTCCTTATTGTCCGGTTGAGCCTAAAAATGGACTGGTTTTAATGTTCTTACATGATTAACAAAGTTTTAAATAAAAATAAAAAAAATACTAAATGATAGACAGTAAGATACCATTTACCAACAAAGTTCTGCTACATGATCCACATGGCAGATATATCTTTGTGGGAGGAGAATTACATAATTGAAAACTGCTGTTGGGGAGCATTTATGGCTCAAATTTCTCTTATTCCTTCTCAGCAGAGTTAACAAAAGTCCTGATACCCTATTCTGATTATAATTTCATTCTTGGATGAGAATGGAATGTTTTAACCAATGCTAAATTAGACAGTACTTCAAATTTCAAAACAAAGAACAATGCTGATACTAAAGCTCTATAAGAATTTATAAATCCTTTTAATCTAAGCAACCTTTGGCGAACCCTTAACCCTTTAACAAAGCAATTTTCATTTTATTCTTCCTCTTATAATATTTTGTCCAGGCTAGATTACTTTTTAATAAGTAATAACTTAATGCATAAGGTAATAGACTCTGACACTACTCCCAGAGTACTCTCTGATCATTCATTAGTGAAACTTATTTTAAATTTATCATTTGACAATCATTTTAGACCCACGTTATGGAGGCTAAATAACCAATTATTGAAGGATATTTATATAACTGAGTATATTAAAAAAATAAGGTATTTCTGGGAACACAATAAGGACTCAGTTTATTTGAAACAAAGTAGTTTATTGTTGATTGGTTATAAAACCATTACAACACAGTGCAATCTAGAATACTTTTAAAATACATTTAAAAACAGGCTGCAGAACAGTCTACAGAAGGACAGTTATACATATTCAACCCTAGTTAGGCCTGCTCCACATGTTTTATCTTAATATGACAGCAATAGAATTACCTAAATTGGATTATTTCATACTCAGGATAATACCCAGAGGCTGATTTCTTACTAGTATTGATTCTTCTTTAAGATTCTTTAATTCTTTATCTTAACTTGAGTTGGAATTAAATACCCACAATATGATTAATCATCATCAAAAAGGGTCCGAATGCAATGCTATGTCACAGTGCATAGGATGCCATCCGAACTTCCTCTGATATGTAAGAAGCAAGGCATAGCCACTCTGCACCCATGCCACAAACCAATCAAGCCATCACTCAGAGGGCAGGGCAGTTAAATGGATGCCAAACAATATGTGGCCAATGGCCCCTTCCCAGATTACTTTGTACCACTTAGTTTGCCCCGTCCGGATGCATCTTGCCCCTTCTGTGCCTACCCAATAGCCTGTCAGATACGTTGATTTGGGGGCAGTCCAATCAGATGCACCATGCAGTGGATGCTACTCTGAGCCCCATTGATCATCCCACTTATAGCCACTCCTGCTGGCCATTCCTGAGGCGCATATTAGGCTGTATTACCCAGAAAGGTCTATTTCACATGGGGCATTTTATCCCATGGAATGATGCCTGACAGACTAATAGTAGCCCAGACTACCATTCTTCACTTTGCTTCCCCTTCATGGCCATCACTGGATGCTGCAAAGATGCCTTGCGGCAACGCCACTCCCCACACATACTGGGCAACCTCTATTCCATTCATATATTGCCTCATACTGCATCACAATAAGGAGGACCTTTTTCCTTTTTTGAAATATACGTCAGTTCCAATTTAAATTTAACTAAGAGCCAATAAAAATATTAGTTCTATATTTGTTAGTTAATTATTTATTGATCAACCAAGATGTAACAAAACATTTAGGTTATTACAATCGGTAAAAAGGCAGTTTCTGAAAAGCACATATACATTGGTAATCAAAGAATATCATACATGTAAATTACATTAGATAACAATATTTTTGTAAATGCACTATACAAAACAGAATAATAAAAGAATACATACATGATAAAGATGAAAGATAGAGTCCTCTTCTAATAAGAACCTAGTTTAAGATAATTTTTTCTTATGTATTTTTTTTTTCCTTTTTATCAGTAATGCAAAAAATGTAATTATTAGTTCTGCATCCTTTATTGTAAAAGGGTGCAGAAGAATAAATTGAACATCATAATCTGTATTATTATAACATTCCAAAATTTCCCCTGGGAATTTTATACGAAGATCCAGGTATATAGGACATATGGTAACTAAAAGCAATAAAGATTCTGGCACATTTTGATTACATCGACACACCAAAACTTTAGATATGGCATTATTGTCCTCCAAATTTTTATTAAAATATGAATATTTAGAAGGAATCAGGCCAACTCTTGCCCATATTAAAGCTTTCCTTTTAGATGGTTCTAAGGGGAACAGAAAATAATTTTCCAAACCATGATCTGTTTTGTTCATCCTAAACCAGTGTGCACATGTTTGGGCCCTAATTAATAGAAAATAATCTTTTCTTGATGCGTTTCTAATATTGTAAAAAAATCGTAATTTTTTTCTGAGAATCTAATTCTGTATTACTAAATATACCGTTCTGATACTTAAGAATGAAATACTAGTGCAATTTGCTATTTAATGCATCCCTTTTAATATAATAACATCTCAGGGTTTCTAAATTGCTCTAATTGAATATTTGAATAATTTAGCAACACAGTAGTTGTTGCTCATTAAGAACAGCTTGTTTACAATGGAGACAAAACTTGAGCAGCACACAATTAGGTTACACAATCAAATAAAAATAAACTATTATATCACTTCATATTACTCTTAAAACACACTCAGAGCTTTGTGTTTGTATGAAGAAACTTGAGTTACTGTACACCTAGAGGAGTCCAAACTTGTATCTGGTTCAGAAGTGTAATCAGAGGGCTCAGCATATTCGTGTCTCCATATGCTAGGCAAATAAAGATTCTGCCTCAAAGGAGGAGGTGTACACCTCAAAATACAAGCTCCCACCTTGTTTGTGGACTTTTATTTACTCTAAAATATGCTCCCCGAGAATCTCAAGCCATCTCAAAGCCAATATACACTTCCTTTGGGCAGGAGATTATATTTTGCTCTGTTCAAGGATTCCATTAAATTATTCCACATTCTAAAATCAAATAATAGCTTGACTGTTCAAAGACATCTAAAAATGGTATACTGTAGATAGTGCCAATACTGACCACTCATTTGTTTTATTTGACTAAGTTAGTGTGGAGAGCTAGAAATTAAAAAAACATAGTACCTCTTAAGGGGATTTTACCCCATATCCAGCATCCGTAGTCACAGTAAGGTGTCCTTTACAGGTATGTATGAATTTTTGTGTAAATTAATGAGGGAAAATCTCAGACTAATCACAATAAGGCACAGCACCATGGAGCATAGCCCCCATTTTCAGGACAGGGGTACAGGAGTCCCTTCTCCTACTCCATGAAGGCCTCACAATTAGCAATGCTATTCCAGTTTCCAATACCTTCTTAATTTAAGTTATGCCATAGAACTGCAAAAGGGCATAATGTCCTCAAGCACCTGTTGAATCATCTGTAAAACAAAAAGCAGAACAAATCACTCCACTAAGTGTAGTTATTTATATCATAAAGGGAATGCTGTATCCTCCCCTTGATCTATGCCAATGCTAGCGTACCTTTAGTTGGGGGTGTAATGAACTCCTCAACAACACATTATGCCTCTCCAGACAAGATCCTTTTCCTGGAGCAAATCCGTCTTCAAATTCCTCCACACCTCGACTTCTGATGACATTCTCGCCACATTCTTTACACATTCATCAGTCCCAGTAGGTTGTGGCAAGCCAGTTAAATAAGTTCTGCAGTTAATTTAAAACTAAAAAATGGCAGTGTAATAATTTTATTGAGAGATGATTGAAACCTCATTCCAGTTCAACAAGTATCTGTATCAACCCCAAAACCATTGGATGTCCAGAACGCCCATTTAGGGGTGATACTCTGCTTATAGCTGCTTACAGTTTTTTTAAACTACAGAAAAGCTCTTGTCCAAAGACTATAAATTAAAAAAAAAGCATGAGTTCAATCCATGAGGTCGTGGTTAACATTTTTACCTCAGTTTGGCAACAGCTCTGCATCAAATGAGTTCAGTTAATTCATGAGCTCCTCCAGCATCCTTACTTTCACACTGCCAAATCTGTCGGCTTTCCTTATAGTGCTCTACTTGCCCCAAATGTTGAACACTCCACAAATACTAACTGGCAGTGGAAAAACAACAATGATGATGCTTTTTTTAGACAAAAAATATTTAGCCACTGCAGAGTAGGTGAGCTCCAATAGGTCTATGGAACAGAGCAGCAGTGCCGCCATCTTGCTTCTCCCTGCCCCTTCCAAAGGGCTAACTAAGGACTGAGCAAATTAGACATTATTTTGGCATCATTTAAATGTTTCATATGGAGTCCTTTATTAGATTTCCTTCCTAGTGAAGAAAACAATGCTCTGCTAAATTAAAAGAGACCTTAGAGGCAATTGAAAAGCTGATGTCAAGGGGTATTGCCTCACTAAGTGACCAAGATTCAGTTACTTTACAAAACCTTAGAGAAACCTATGCTGATTTATCCAGAGAAAAAGCTGAACACTATTTGTTAAAAACCAAGGCTACTTATTCAGATCAAGGGGGAAAAACCTTTAAGACTTCTGGCACACAGACTGAAAAATATAAAATTCAACAGATTTATTACCTCAATTAAGTCAGAGAGAGATGGGCCAGTTAAAATGTATCCTCATGATACTGTTGCTGAATATGAACCTTTGTTCAGAAATCTCTATAACCACATAATGAGATTTTATCCTCATTGGACTATAAAAATTATTTAAGTCAATTTGATGACCCTAATGTATTTTATCAAACTGGCCTGAATTTAGTTTTACCTATTACTAGTACTGAAATGCTAGAGGTCATTACTTCTTTAAAGATAGACAAATCCCCTGATGGTCTATCCTCATATTGTTATAAAGTTTTCAAAGATTATCTGGACCCCCTTTTAGAGGTTTTCTTTAATTATATTTTGAAGAAGGGCATCTCTGACCATTCTCTCCTAGAATCTGTTATAATTTTAAACCTGAAACCAGGGAGATCTAAAGACTCTATGGCAAATTATAGACCTATTTCTTTAATAAATGGTGACATGAAAAGTTTAGCAAAGATTTTGGCTAATAGAATTAAAGTTATTTGGGATTCTTTGATCTCACCTGAACAAGTGGAGTTTATGCTGGGAAGATCTTCATCTGATAATACTCGAAAACATATCCATATTTTCTCTGCATCTAGGGAGGCTGGTGCCCCTGTGATTCTGGTCTCCCTGGATGCAGTGAAAGCTTTTGACAGGGTCAACATTTCCTTTCTTTTTTAAACCATGATTAAATTGGGTTTTCCTTCAAAATTTATAGACTGGTTAAAATGTTTATACTTTCAACCTTCAGCCAGACCCTATGTAAAGTGTATTTTTTCTTTTACTATTGAATTAGATTCTGAAACAAGACAGGGATGCCTGCTTTCACCAGTACTCTTTCATTTTTATCTAGAACCCCTACTTTATTTTCTAAAATATAATTCAAATATTAAAGGTATAAAGACTGGACTCCATGTTTTAACTTCATCAGCTTATGCTAATGATGTATTGCTACATGTGATGCATCCAGATATCTCAATTCCTGCTATTCTATCCACCATTTACCAATTTAATCAATTTTCTAATTATAAAATCAACTCAGCTAAAACAGTTGTTTTGCCCTTAAATAATAAAGTTACTAAAGATGAGCTATCTTAATATGGATTCACTTTGTCTCCTAGCCATTTAAAATATCTAGGGCTGTTTCTGTTGCAAGATCAAAGACAGATGATTGATCTAAATTTCTCTAATCTGTTAACATCCATTAAATTAGATTTAGAAACATGGACAAAATTACCTTTATCCATGTTAAGTAGAATCAATATAATTAAAATGAATGTTTTCCCAGACTTTTTACCCCATAAATACTTGAAAACATTTTTTTTTACCCTTGTCTTGATTTAAAAAGCTTCACTCAATGATTGGTAACTTTATTTGCCTAAACAAACCTCCCAGCATAGCATATAAAAAATTACACTTATTAAGAATCAAGGGGAGGTCTCAAGCTATCACATTTTATTTTATACTACTTAGTAAGCCATTTAAATACATTTTCTAAATGGACCCCTCCAATTTATAATCTATTTACTGTCCCATTTGGGTTCATTTTGAGAGAGAATGGTTACAAAATACAATATTTTACCTGAGTCAATTTATTACCTTTTATTTAAATCACTTCCTGATAAACTCAAAAACACAGTTATAGGGACTATGTTCAAAATTTTTGAACAGTTTTTGTAACAACATCCAGATTTCCTTTTTAAGGGATACTAGTCAACCAACGCTATATAACAGTAATTTTAAATTAAACAATAAACCTTTGGATATAACCTGGATTCCTAAATTGAAGACTTGGTGAACCATTTCTTAAATGAGGGTTACTTAATGACTACTGATGAAACTAGAACAAAGTTAGATCTTGATAAAGTTTATCCTTACAAATTATTTACCTTAAAACTGATCCTTACATCTCTTTCTGGACATGTGCCTTGGCTCGATGACCATGGGCAATGATTTGGAAACATTATGAAAATCATTAAAATGCCTCATTCTACCTCAAAACTATATCAATATTTCTTATCTAAAACATATTTACCAATACCTTCAATATCCACATTCTGGTTAGAAGATCAAAGTTACTAATTTTCCAATTGGTGTTTAATCTGGAAAGATTTACACACATATATTGCAAATGATAAACTTAAATTACTTCAAATTAAAATGTATATAATTCATATTATTCTCCATTAAAACTCTTTAGTTTTGGCCTACTGCACTCTAAGACCTGTTTCAGATGTGATTTAGAGGAAGCTTCCCATTCTCCTATTTTTTTGGGACTGCCCTCTGGTCACCACCTTTTGGGTCTGAAATAAAAAAAAATAGGCTATAGACTAGGTTTAGAAATTTATTTTACTCTGCAGATATGTCTAATTGGTGATCTGACCAGTATCCCTTCTCCTGTTGAGAGACATAATATTTCTATGATTAACTTAACTGCTAAAAAAGTGATTTTGAGACATTGGAAAGATCACCAAACCCCATCCCCGTTGGAATGGAGAAATGAGATTCTCCTTAATTTAAGATCTAAAAGACTTATTGCCAGTGTGAAATATAAAATAGACAATGTTGTCCTTCAATGGGGAAAAATATTTGATTTGATTTTCAACCTCCAACAGCACTAGCTCCTATAACTTGTTTCAAAATTTTATCTAATATTGGTTATAATA
Organism: Neoceratodus forsteri; assembly: GCA_016271365.2. Classification (NCBI taxonomy): domain Eukaryota; kingdom Metazoa; phylum Chordata; order Ceratodontiformes; family Ceratodontidae; genus Neoceratodus; species Neoceratodus forsteri. Next base: position 1,345,638,751 of record CM057458.1, on the reverse strand, counting down.
ACTTTTATTTATTAAGGCATACATTAAAACTGATTCATTCTGTATTTAGTCTGCTATGAGGTCTATGTTAAGATTTTGATCTTTATAGTATTTCTTACTCTTGAGACTTGAGTGGGGGAAGGGTTCGGGGTTTATTGTATTGTCATTTTTCATTGTGGTTAAGAGTGATGCAGTTGTTCTATATTGTTACAGTGTATTCTAATGTTACTTCCATTGCATCAATATGCTATGTATTCACTTTATTATGTGGAAATCTTAATAAAAAGTATTACATTAAAAAAAATTCAAGCTGGTTCCAATAATACTGAGATTTTGCATTTCGATCTATTAATAAAATTGAGTGGCTTACAAAAATTCATTTTCCAAGTATGATACTCAGCAAGGAGTTCACAAAGAGTCACACAAGTTCTGTAATTGTTTTCATTATGCAGTCACCCAAGGATGATGAACTCCTCTTACACTATCTCTGTTGAGCATGACTGGCACATGTAGTCCCACTTCCAACTTGCAGTTTGTTCCTTACCACTGTTTGCCATGCCACCAATGCCACCCACAGCTGCTGTGCTAATCAATAAACAAAACCATTGGAAAACAAAAGTTACTTTTGTTTCAACTGTACTATACCATGCTGCAGTGAGATAGGATCTACTGGTTCCTAGTGTGTGTCGAAAGATAATATGCTATCTATCATAAATAGGGCAATACCTTTATCCCAGAAGTCATGGATTCCATGTTTTTTCCAGTTTTTTGAAAATTCCATGTTTTTTGCATTTTTCTTGAGAACATCATGATTTTTGTTTTATTCCATCAAAATCCCATAGTTTGTGGCATTTCCAAATGACAGGCCCGTCATTTTGTGCCTCAGTGATACATGCTTTTGTTCCCCAGTCAGCCCTAGTATGCCTTTTTGGGGTTTACATATGAGCACATGTCTCCCAGGTGGCAGTACAATGTGCTGCCTCTTGCAACTGGAACAGCCCCACATTATAATTTCTAATACAGTTAAATCTTTGCCCATGTGCTAATATAAAAATTAGTCATAAAAGAGGTAATTTGTTTAACATACACTGGATCTATGACTTTTCAATACATGCACTAGGCTTGTGCAGGGACTAAATAGTATTTCCTGAATACTATGAATAGTAGGGCTCCTGAATATTCAGTATCCCTTCCCAAAAAGGGGTCTATTCGAATTTTGGAACTACTGTTTACTCTCAACTGAACAATTAAAAAAGAAAAACTACACAAACACCCTTCCCCCACTGTTGCTTAACTTACTTAACACCCAGGACATAAGCATATGCCCACCTCCCCCCACCCTTTGCCTGCACCCATATCCCACAATACTCCCACATAGCAACCACACAATATTGTTTAATATAACTTTTACTCCCACTGTGGAGGACCAGCAGGACATGCCCACCTCCACAGCCAGCCCCCATGTTGTAGAAAAAAGTGCTTTTTCACTCCATACAAGAATATTCTAGCAAGTCACCCCACATTCTGCCACTCTGGCGAAATTGTTATATCCCACCGTCCTCCCCCAGACTCAAGTATCAAGGCACTCCATGGTAACAGGCACAACCCACTATCCTCCACAGCCATCCACCTTGTAATAAATGTACGTGTTTGCTCTGTCTCTCTAGAAACAAAACCAATCATGTGATCAGCTGGGTTTTTGTAGAGCTAGAGTGAGTTCGTTCAGTAATTATGGAGTTGCCAGCCATTGAGGAGGGCAGGATGTGCTGATCTTTTGGAGCACCTTGTTACTTGGGGGGTGGGCAGGAGGACTATGGGATGTAAGGGTGCTGCTAGGGTTCTGTCAGGGTGGGGGGACTGGAGGTCTTGCCAGCACATTTTCAAATAGAGCAAATGCTTTTTGGTCTACAACATGGTGGCCAGCCATGATGGTGGATGGGTTGTGCAGGTCATCTACCATATGAGGAAAAATTAACAATACTCTGTGGCTGATAGGTGGAGGAGTGGGGATTTAGGGGTGCAGACAGTGGAGGTGGGGGGATGGAAGAGTAAATGTTTCATGTCCAGGGTGGGAAAGTGCGATAAGCAAGGGTAGGGTAAGGACTTTTGTGATTTTTTTTTATATTTTAAAGACAAGTCAGTTCCCGAATATCAGACTATCAAATATACAAATATTTGGCTATTGAATACTGAATGTTCAGCAAAATATTTGGGACAAGGTATCCACACTCCATAAACATGTTCTATAAGTTCCATAATTTCTGCCATTTTCACCATGACTGTAGCATTATTTTCTTAAAAAGTTTAATGATAAAAGTACAACCCTAGCATAATTTACACACCAAACCTCTCTGCCTTGTGTAACACAAGTGTTGGACATGGGCTATGAAAGTATGGGGAAAGGTTACCCATGACAACGGTGACTACAAATGAGTGATAGCAAATAAGAGACTCAATAATCATTACTACTCAATCAGCTACCAACACAATTGAGCGAATAAACAATTTCGGTGACTGCACACTGAAAATTAATAGACAAAATAGCGAGTACACAAATTCAGTGACTAAACTTTTAACTGCCCATGTTCTGCTCTGGGAGACTGAAAAGACTGTCATGGCACCCTCTGCTGACTGCTTACTCTATCATCTCACTGCTTACTGATGAGGAAAGTTGGGGGATCACTTCTGGACCGAGGCAAGTTAAAAGGTCGGGAGATCATGAGAGGCATGTCATAATAGCGACTCACAAATAAACAAAAAAAAATATTCTTTATTAGCAACCAAATAGCCAGCCAAATCAAGGAAACAAACCAATTAAAAAAGCCAATTAATCTGCCAAATAAAGAAAACAAACCAATTAAAAAAGCCAATTAATCTGTCAAATCAAAAACAAAATCAATTCAAAAAGCCAATTAATCTGCCAAATAAAGAAAAAACAATTTAAAAAGCCAATTGTTTGAGGTGCTCTTCGGTGCATTCACACCTGAAATTGAAAGTGATAAGTGAGACCTTGGAGATAATCGTACAAGCTTCTTGTTCCATAAGAAGCCACTATAGCTGCGATGTGAGCATTGCTGTCCTTGTATTTTTTTTTCCAGTTGTGGTATATGCCCCAGACACAATTTGCTCCAATCTAATTTCCGTGAGCCTCTGTTCTTCCTTAAGCGATTGAATAAACTTCCACAAGCTGGGATGACAGGCACCTAATCTGGAATTGAATCCCCTGTGCCAGCCCACTACAGCGTTATTTGTTCATGCAATTCCCAACATTGTAGCACTGTGGCAACTCCACTGATGAGGGGAGAACGCTGCCCTTCTATGTCCAGAACTGCCCCATTGCCTTCCGACCCAAGTGGTCTCAAAATAGTCAAGTAAGGGCAACAGTAGTTCATCATGGTGTTCAAAAAATTCAAACTGGCACATATCGTCAAATACATTAGCTACATCGTCTGGTGGTATAAAAGCAAGTGACAGAAGCATGAGAATGTGTAATGCAAAATCAGGGTCTGCACTGTATCATACATGTATATCTGGTAGCTTCTGAATCTTTCTCCAGATACATTGTGCTAGATGGAAAAAGCACCCGCGCAGGTCTGCAGATGGAAAAGCATTGGCGAATGCTTTCCATGCAGATTTCTCAAAGTCAAGAATAGCTGTAAATGGTGCTAGGTTTGGCAACAGGGATTTAAGTTGGGAATATACCCTGTCATATGTAGCAGTTTTGCGTGAACACATGAGTACAAAAACAGCAGTGACCACAGTTCCTGACTTAACACCATGTACGGTGTACAGCTGGTCAAATAGCGTGGAGCACGATTTGAATGTTACGTCCATCATCCAATCGTTGCACTCACCAAGAAATCTTAAATTTGCACTGGTTGCAAACATTAGAATCCTGTCCTGCTCCTTGCCACTATCGAACAGCAGGAAATTTTCACCACCTTCAGTTACTGTAAATTCAGGTGGAATGACCAATTCCTGTACTGTGCTGGGTGTAGTGGGGCAACCGCATTCTACCTGCCGTATTCTTTGCACAGTTCTTTTAATTAACTGTACATCTGGCAATCGACCAGCAACTGAGTGAGGTGCAGTAGAAGTGCATTGCACTACAACCTGTGAAGTGCTTTCTACACAACCTCTTGCATGCTCTATTACACTAGCCATCACTTTACGTACACCAACTCCTCCAGCATCCACAGCATGAGTATGTGCTCTGATTTGAGCAATTACCTTGCCTTCTATTGTGTGGATGCATGCAAGGCAGTTGAAGTGGTGTGCATCCACACATCACCAGTACACCTTTCCTCCTTTTTCTTTGTCACAGCAATAAAGGAAGCCTGAAAATAAGGCTAGTGACTTTCCCTTCAGGCTTGCGATAAACTCCACATCCATGGTAACCTCGAGCTCGATATTGACAAGGTACTGGTAGCTTTAAGTGTTATGCTAATGCATTGTGGGATCCACAAAACAGGAAGTAATACTAAGTAATATAGCTGAATTATCAGAAGAGCAGCCTACTAAAACACAAACTCCATAAGTAGTAAGTAAACTCTGATTGAATGCATAGAGCTATTATTACATGGTAGCTGAGATTGTGGGGTGCTGAAATTTGTGAGTGCTATTAATGTAGTCGCTGAAAAGGAGACGCTTAAATTGTAGTCGAGATTTTATAATCACTATTTTCACATGGAACCAAGGGGGAAAGATACAAAATGAGACACATAATGTAATCCTTGTGATAGAACACTATAAAAATTAAAACTTTGGTAATTCTTAAATTGCAGCAGTCAGCACAAAGGGCCCAACACACAAGTGTGGGGCTGGTCCTAGTGTGTACTTTGTGTACAACAAGATTTTGGATTACTTACTGTTTACTGAAGTATAGTAGGTTGTATCAGACTAATTTTGCATAGCAACATAGAAACTGATGGCAGATAAGGGCCACTTGGGCCACCCAGTCTGCCCTATATATTTATTTTTTTTTATTTTTTTCTACCTTAATTTTTTGCTGTAGACCCACTTGATCTAAAGTGCTGTCTCTGTCCCCCTCCTTATATACCCTTACTATTCCCTTGAACTTATTCCAGGCATTTTTTAAACCCCACCACTGTTTTTGCCCCCACTATCTAAGGTGGCGAACTGTTCCAAGAATTCACCACTCTTTCCATGAATAACTATTTCTTCACATCTCACCTGAACTTACCCCCTCCAGCCTACCAGCATGTCCCCTATCCTGTACCTGATTAACCCTTGTGAAGTATTTAAAGGTCTCTATCACATCCCCTCTTTGCTCCCTTTCCTCCAGGGTATATCCCCTGGAGTGTCCAACCTGTTGCTGATCTTGGTGTCATTGCAAAGAGGCAGACACTCGCTTCCAGCTCCACTGCTAGGTCACTAGTAATAACATTAAATAGGTCCAGTTCCAGTACTGAACCATGAGGAACCCCAATGGTCACCCTCCCTTTCTCAGAGCAAACTCCATTTACCACTATCTTTGGCCCCTATCCCCTAACCAGTTTCTCAACCAGATTACCACCTTGTTGACCCCTTTTGATCTCCCCACTAGCTATGTCAGCTTTTGGGGGCAGTTTCTGCCTCCCCTTTTTATTCACCACCCCCTTGGCTAGTTTAAATGTTCATTGAAGTACCATTTAAACCATCTACTGAGGGCTGTTGTTCCTTTCCATACTTCTAGGCTGACATTTTCTGTAACTAAAAGTCCTAGAATTCCCTACAGTTGACATCAGAGCAGAACTGCTGCAGCAGGAGATTCAACAGCCAACAGTGTATTTCAGAACTCTTACAACCTCCAATCAGGGTTTCTGGTTCTGATTTTCTCTAGAGGCTAAGTTCAGTTCTCTCTAGCCATACCTAGCCCCAGGAGGACAGTGGTACCAACATACAAAGGATCCAGATCCTAGCGTTATCATCTGGCATTGAAATCATTGACCACAATGCACACAAATCAGAATTGCCACTATATTTGTTGTGCTGTGAATTTATTAAAGTCCCCCATTCCCCACCCTTGTTGTGCTGGTACTTTATTTTGGCAGTTCCAGTTTACTGACCCTGCCCCCTCCAGTGGCAGTCCTTTACTAGCAGTTTTCCTGCCTATTTTAAATGCTGCCCATGCATAATGTGGTGGTCTGTGTCCACATCCTTTCTTCTCAGGCTAAGCCCCAGTGTCCAGTGAGTAAACAGCCAGAAAGGGGCCTGCACTGCTGCAGTGGTGTGCACCAGAGATGTGCATGGCACAAACATGTGATGTGTGACTGTTGATGATAGCTAATAACTCTGCACACAGCATAAAATAGCAGTGGTGGTCATGGTAAGTACGTACAGAGCAGTTGCGGAGTGTTGACCAATTGGAGTCAGGGGGAAAAAAATGAAGTGCAGTCATCAGAAGTGTTGGTTCAATGTTGATCATCTCTATAATTACCTATCCACTCAGGGCATGTCAGTAGTATAAGGGTAAGGATGGGCATGAGGCCCAGAAGTCCAACCAGGCTAGCAGCAGATGGAGAAGACCACTATGGTTCTCAAAGAGGTGGCAAGAAAGTAAAGGCTAGAAATGTAGCATTCAGATAATATAAGGAGACCCAGAGAGAGACCAAGGAAGTGTATCAGGAAAAACAGAGAGAGGTTGGGAAAGCAGTAAAGAGAGCAAAGGCACAAAGTGCAGAAAAAAAATAGCTCAAGTGGTATCAAAGGAAACAAGAAATTTTTCACGTATCTTAGCGAAAAAAAGGAAGACTAAGGGAGGGATTGTAAGGTTAAGAAGGGAGGAAGGGGATTGTATGGAGGAGGACCAAGAAAAGGTAGACATCTTGAACAGATGATTCTGCTCAGTGTTTACAGTGGAAGGGGAAGGGAAGGGACCATTAAAAAGTATCAGGAACTTGGATGGGAGGGAAGTGGACACTAGTCCTTTTTCTTAGGAGAGAATTTGGAAACCACTCGCTAACCTGAAGGTGGATAAAGCTATGGGACCAGATGGGGTGCATCCAAGAGTGCTACGATAACACTAGGAGGTACTGGCTGCACTTTTGACACATCTATTTAGCAGATTTCTGGAGACTGGAGTGGTCCCATAGGACTGGAGAAGGGCAGATGTAGGCCCACTTCACAAAAGTGGTAGCAAGGAAGAGGCTGGCAATTGCAGACTTGTCAACCTGACATTGGTGGTGGGTAAGTTAGTGGGAGACACAACTTAAGGAAAGGATAGTGAAATATCTGGAATCCAATGGATTGCAGGATCTGAGGTAGAATGCATGGATTTGCAGGGGAGAGGCCATTCCAAACAAATTTGCCAGACTTCTTTGACTGGGTGACCAAGGAGTTAGATTAGGGTGGAGCAGTGGACATGGTCTAGTTGGATTTCAGCAAGGCTTTCAATACCATTCCAAATAGTAGACTGGTAAGCAAACTGAGTAGCTTGGGGATGGGCATCTAGGTGGCAACTTGAGTAAGAAACTAGTTAGGGGATAAGAAGACAGAAGGTGGTGGTAAATGGAGTACGCTCTGAGAAAGAGAGGTTGACCAAAATGTTACCTCAGGGCTCAGTGCTGGGATTGGTTCTCTTTAATGTCTTTATTAGTGACATAGCAGTGGGGCTGGAAGGGAAGTGGAATTACAATCCTTTGAGTCATAGACTCCTTTGCAAAGGCTCCATGTTGGAAAAACACACACACACACGTACATAATATAAACAATACAATACATAGGACATACTGCACAGGGATATATACATTGTCAGGTTACAGCATCAGGGATGTTAAAGTAGACCTTGGGTCATAGTTAATGTAAATATGGCAGGTTACAGCTTTGGAGGGCCATAAAATGAGCCCTAAGTCATAGTTTGTATACAGTGAAATTGAAGGACCTGGGAAATTAATCATGAGATACAACAGAATATGTTGTCCCTTTCCCGCCGGCTTCCACACTGCACTAGAGCTACAACCTGTTTAAAATATGCCTCCTTTTGAGATTCAGAAAGGGAGGTGAAATATTATTTAGAGTCACAGGCTGCAGAATCAAGGAGGAGGGTCTTGAGACAGGCTTTAAATTGGCCAAGACTGCGGACCAGGGAGATGGAGGATGGTAGGCTATTTAGCCACAGGGGGGCATGATAGCGGAAGTACCTTTGACCTAGTGAGGTCCTACAGTGGGGGATTAGGAGGGAGGTATTGGTAGAACATCTAGGGGCCCTTCTGTGTGTGATTGATTGGATGAGGGGGTGGAGGCCATTGGGCGCTTGTTTCTGAAGTATCTTTTGGGCAAGGACGCAAGTGTGATACTTAAACTTACCTTGGAAGTTCAGCCAGTCCATAACCTTGTAAAGTTCACTTGTGTGGGTTAACTTATCACATTCAGAGACCAGGCAGCAGGCTTTATTCAGGGATAGATTGATGTAGTGTAGGGATATTCGATCAGCAGATCTGTTGATCCCAATGCCGTAGTCCACCAAAGATAGGACCGAGGAAGACACAGAGAGTCATACGGCTTATGGGGGTAGGCAATGCTTGTGTCTGTATAGGATTCCCAGCATGGTGTTAACAGAGGAGGAGAATGTGTGTTGAATGTATGTGTGATAGGTGAGGGAGGTGTCCAGTGTGACACTGAGATATTTGAAGCAGGAGACCTGTTCAATCAGAAGCCTAGGGAGTTTGTGATAATTAATGGGGTGTTCCTGAGTGGGCTTTGGCGGTGGGGAAAGATCATAGATTTCAGCTTGTTGTAGGTCAGTATTAGGCTGTGCCCAGAGAAAAAGGTTTCAAGTTCTCTAAAAAAGCCCTGTATGGCAGCTTGGAGTGAGTTAGGATGAGGATGTTTCCAAAAAACTACAGCGTCATCCACAAACAGCAGTAGCTTTCCACTACAGGATTCAGGGAGGGAGTTTAGGAAGAGGATAAAGAGCAATGGGCCAAGTATGGATCCTTATAGGACCCTGTTTAGGACTGGACTACTGTAGGAGAGGGTGGCATTAATTTTGACCTGTTGAGTCCAGCCAGAGAGAGATAGTCTTTGAGCCAGGAGGTGGCCTCAGGGAAGAAATTCTGGGAAGGAAGGGAATGGAGAAGCAACATGTTACTGACAGTATTGAATAGTTTGGTCAAATAGACTTCGATCGTACCAGCCATGGAACCCTGTTCCAGAGCCTCATGTGTATACGATGTCAATTTGAAGAGGGTAGTGGTAGTACTGTACCCCTCCAGAAGCCATGCTGTTCACAACAGAGCAGATTATGCTTGGCCAGGTAATCTGTGAGCTGGTCCAACACAATTTTTCGAGTGCCTTGGGGGGATAGGATCAAAATGGGTTGATAATTACTGATGGAAGTGGGGTCACCACTCTTCAGGATAGGCGTAATTACTGCTCTTTTCCATGGCATGGGGAATTGGCTGAAGCATAAGAACAAGCTAAGTATTTTGGTGAGCTGGGGTAGGATCACATCCAGTGTAAGCCAGAGGAGTTTGATGGCCAGGGAGTCGCTGCTTTAGCGTGAGTTCGCCAGGACTTTTGTGAGGTAGCGATGGCTTAAGACAGTCATGTCATGCCACTCACACAGTGTGTAGTAACACTAGTAACCTATATTTGTGCATAGAACATAATACATATAACATTATTTCACTCACAAGAAAAAAAACTATTTTGTTGTGCTGCTCAGCTCTCACTGTAAGACAGCGGTAACATGTTGTGGGGGAGAAGTAGACCAAAGGCTTCCTTTGCACAGATGACACACATCTTCCTTTCAACAGTTGGGAAAACAGACAGCTAGATGACTTAGTTTAAAAAGTTTATTCTTTACTTTTCAAATGCTCCTAAAACCACAATAGCTGACTGGAAATACAAACAGAGGAAATTAGTTTAACATAGGAGATGTGAGGTAAGCAAATACACAGCACTCCATACATGAGACTTCTCCTTTAAGCAGCATGGAATTTGGGAGTGCTTATCTTAATGATCAGATGTTATTTATGTTAAAAGCATCTGACACTTCTTGAGACAGTGAAGTACATCTTGTGTGTGCATTAGAACTTAATTAACTTTGTCATGCTGACAGCACTTATGTTTCTCAGGCTTGCTAGACACATGTAAGGGGGCTGGAGTTCTTATCTTAGATGATACAGTATACTGTTATTTATGTTAAAAACACTTGACAGGTTTTGAGTTCCAGAAACCCAGCAGAGAGAAAGGAGTATTTTATTCAATTGAGTAGTGATTTGTAGCTGTTGTATGTGGAAGGATTCACAGAAAAGTACTAAAATGTGCTTCAGTATCCCACTTTTCCAGCTACAGACAGCAAGATGGCTGTAGACTCCACCCACAGCCATAAAAAGAACTGTCAGAGGTGCAGCCAGTACCTCCCTAAGCTCCCTCAGTACCCTTGAATATACGCAATCTGTACCCACAACTTTGTCCTCTTTCAGATTTACAAGTCCCTTCAGGACTCTCTCCTCTGTTAAAGGACTTGTGTCTACCTCCTACCCTCCAGTGCCCCTGTTGCTTTTATGTGGCCTATCCCTTTCCCCTTGTTCTGCAAAGACTGAGCAAAAGTATTTGTTCAGGATTCCTGATCCTCCTCTGAATGGTACCCACCTGCCCTTCTTAAAGTGATTTTGTGATCTTTTACAGATGCCTTTTTCACATAGTATGTCATTGCCACCCATGCTTCAGGTGCTGAAGCTGCAATTTGTTTTATAAAAAATAAATGTTTTTGACATTTTTATTTATGTTTTATCAGCACTGTGTTCTCCAGTTTTCTGTGTGCAGTCACACCCCCAGAACAATGTCATGCAAGGGAACTGCCAATGTTTTACATATAGCACTAAGGAATTCTGGGTAAATTATCACATTGATATAAATGTTAGTTACTCTAAGGTGTTGTCACTTATTTTGGTGGTGGGACTGCACCTAATATGTAGATATCCATAGCAAGGAATTGTGGGTACAATCAGACATAGTTTTCCATTTCCCTTACTGTAAGGTGCAGTCTCAAATCTCTGTAGTGGCTTTAACAATAAAAGCTTGCATATGTTTATTTTCCAAACAAGGCATTGTGCATATAGTATCTAGCTGACAGGATTTCTATACTGAGAGATGTAGTCTCCTATGTCGGTAGTGTAAATGTCTGCAACACCAAGACTGACCAACAGGGGTCTCTGTTTCAAAACAGTGCTTATAAACTTTGTTTTCCTTGCATGATGTCACGCATGGGGGTTGCAGCACTGAGAAAAAAAAGGGTTGGGCTATGCAAATGAAGCAGAGCACAAAAATAAAATCATTTATTTAATGGAAAACAGCAGTTTTTGGCAGTTTGAATGGTAGCAGATTGAATCACAACTCCTACAGGTTATTAATCCCATTTTCTATGGCAAAGTTCACAAAATCACTTTAACCTCACAATCCCTCCTTTAGGCTTTCTCTTTTCACTTACATATCTAAAACATGTCTTGTTCTCTTTCATTACCCCTTGGTTTATTCTTTCCTCAGTTTGTGCCTTTCTGCTCCTCACCACTTTCTCTGTCTCCTGCTTCCCCTAGCACAACTCCTTGTCCACTTCACTTTGTATCTCTTTACACCTCCAGAAAGCTAACCTTTTAGCTTTTACCTTTTTAACCACTTCCTTGAAGAACCATAGCGGTCTGTTTTTCCTCTTGTTTTTGCTCACTTCCTATGTGCAGAGGTTTATTGCTTTCACTAGGCCTTTCCTTAGTTTTGCCCACTGTTCCTCCACCCAACCCCGGCCTTTCCAGGGGGCAGGTGAGTTGTGCTTGTTGCCCACCATTGGATTACAGTACAAAACTTGTTGGTGCTGGGGGGAGAAGGGTGTGGCCCAGGTGCTCCCAGAGGGAGGAAGGACGAGTTGCATTATTTGCTGTTTTTGAGCTAAGGAGAAAGGTGGGACACTCTGAAAATATAATCAAGTGTGGGGGAAGGTTTTTTATTTATTTAAATCCCCCTTCAGTGTTGTAGGGGTGGGGTGGAGGGCCTGGAAGCTGACTGTGACCAGGATGGGAAAAAATAATTTGTGTGTATTTAGTTACCTGAGGGTGCAGGAATGGATTTTTTTAATTTATTTTTTTAGGTTTTCTACTTATTTCTGCTGTTTGACAAATAGTACAGGGAAGTTTCTGAATATGAATAGTATCCTATTTGGGAAGTACTCCAGAATATATGGGAGCCCTACTATTTGCGGTATTTACGAAATACTATTTGGTCTTTGCATAGCCTTACAAATAATCACTTTTGAGCTTTCTTACACTGACGCCGGTACCCATGTTGGTGGCTCCTCTTGCATTTATTTATTTTCTTTGGTGACCTTGGCTGAGTTATTTCTACTGTAGCAAGATTGAGCAGTTCTAAGTGCATCACTATGTTAGTGGTCAATAGTTTTTAAGTTATTGCCCATTGCCATGGACTACTTCCCATTGCTATGAACTACGGACAATAGTGCATGCTACCTTATCGACTTTTAGCCCACAAAGGGGCTCCATTTCAATCCAAGGTATTATAATAATAACGGCTAATGGCCATGGGATCCTGAAATGCAGTTATGGTCCATGCTAACACTGTGCCCTTCCATGGTGCAATGGTTATTGTCTGTAGGATCCTGTGATAAGATGGTGGTCCATACTGACATTGTGCCATTCCTGATATAATGGCTTTGACTACTGGACCTTGCACCACTATGGTGACCTCAGTTGACTCTGTGTCTTTCCTTGATGTAATAACCGTTAGATATGGGGTCATGTGCTACCCCAGTTGTCCATGTTGAAGTTGTGCCCTTTCCTGATGTGATGCCTATTGGCTATGGGCTTTTATGCTTCACTGGTAACCTGTGTACACATTTTGCCCTTCATTGATGTGATGGCTAGTAACAGTGGATTCCTGTGTTACAGTGGTGGTCTGAGCTGTTATTTTTCACGTTGCTGTTGTAAAGGCTGTGCTTGGGGTCTTGTGCTATGGTGGATATCAGCTCTATATTTACACTGGGAATGGATCCTTCAGCACAGCTCACCTTGGTACAAAAGACAAGATGCTAATCAGGAGGAGGAGGAGCCTAATCCAGTCTAGGCACAGAGACATGCAAGCATGGGTGCATAGTTTAGGTTTTTCCCGAGAGGGGGCTCTCAGGCTCAAAACTATTGGTGTAAACAGTTAACCTATTTCTAGACTACCCTATCAGGAGGTGCTCAGCTTGCACCCATTTTATGCTCTATGTGCCCTTAGATTAGCTTTAGCTGGTCTAACCAGTGTTAGGTTTTGGCTTCACTGTCTTGCATTAAGAGTACAGGATTGGAGAATGGTGCATCCTTTGTTGGACGCATGATACTTAGTCCCAGGTCACAGTGGTTGGTGGAGTAGTGGTGCATGGCCCTGCGACACACTCATCCCACATTTGGTGCACTGTGCATTTGAGAATTCCATTTGACTCTTTCATTGGTGCACTGAGCACCTTGCGCCAGTGTGTTTGGCTCACGTGTCTTGCTCCATTTCTTTTTGTTTGAGAATCAAGCCCCATGGCTATATTGGAGAACGATACATGGCTAGTAAAAATGGGTGTGAATATTACAGTGATTTGTCTGTGTTGTTATTTCACAATTTGCTAATGTAATGGCTGTATTTGGGGTCTTGTGCTATGGTAGTTGTTGGCTGTATGCTGACATACTGTTCCCCAGTGCAGCTGCAACTGGTTACAATGTTCTGTGCTCTTTGGTGATTGTCTCTGCTGGACTAATGCAATTCCCTGATGTCATGGCTATACTGGTGTGAGGTATCTGCAAATAATTTGTAGTTATCGATCTATTTATCAGCACTTGACAAATCTGCCAACAATAAGGCTATAGAGCTGCATTGCATTTTTATCTATGTCTGTAAGAACAAGAATAAACTTTTTTTAACATCTCTAAGTGAGATCCCAAATGTGTCTTTTTGGTTTTTGAAGTCCAGTAGACACTAATACAAGAACAAAATAAGGTCTATAGGCCTCATTCTCAAAATGAACCAGCACACAGTCAAACTGACAATAGCTGCTTCAAGCTCTTACGAAACCAGATGCCACTCAGTGAGTTTTGTTGACTGGTGGCATTATCTTTTCTTGGTCATCGGTATGGAAAGGAAGGTATGGGCTGTTGAAGAAACTTAGAGCAGAGCTGGTCCAGCCCATTAGGGGATCTTCTGCACCATGAGTGTTAGGGAGTATGGAGTAGAGATGCAGAGAATTTTTACGATGCCAGCAAAGTTGGTGTGTACCTGAGAACTGCACATTGTGAGGTGAAGTTCCCAACTTTGCTCTTTTACCGAGATTTGACTATAATCACCTATTAAACAAATCTGTGGTGTGAAGAGCTTGTCTATACCGAGTAATGGGTCCACATTAGATTTAATTGAGTCGCACAACCCAGCCACCAGCGGACACTCCCAAAAATATGGTGAAGAGTACACTCTGTCTGACCACAATGCATACACATCGGAGACAGCAATTGTCCCATTTTAAATAATTTAGAGGGCATGAAATAAACATTATTCAAAATAAAGAAATTGGGTAAAACAGAGCCTATCTTGGGAGATCTGTGTATACATCTAACCAAATTTTAGGCCAATCAAAATTAAATTGAGGGAATGTTGTGGTCCAATAAGGGGAGTCACCTGCTAACTCTGAGTATACTTTAGAAAAGAGAAGTGAACACAGTTTGAAAACTGCATGTGTTTGCTGGACTGCATCTATATCAGATTGCAAAAAGCACTGTTTACAGTTCCTGGCGCTAAGCCAAAATGTTGTAACAAACAATGGCGGAGTTGATATATCTTGAAAATAGCCCTAGCGTCCTGCTGCAATGCAAGAAGCATTTCTTAACATGATAACAATTCCCCACTGTGGAGCAGAGTGCTTACTCTGAGGTCAATTAACTGTGGCATCCACAGATCATCTATCATCCTCCCTCCAATTTTGAAATTAGGGTTTCCCAGAATAGGTTGAGCAATATCATAGAGGGGTTTATAACGCATGGCCAAGCACATTTGCAAATATACCTGGAGTAAGGCCCCAATTATTGACTCTTGAATAGATGAGGGGAGAGTTTTCATAGGGGAGAACAAAATGACCCATGGAGAAAGACCGATTCCTTTGAGTAGGTCCTTTTCTAGTTGAAGCCATATAGGGGAATAAACAAAAGTATCACCTCCCACGGAGCTATTTATCTACCTCAAAACCTTGCTAGCATGGCTAGCAAAATAATGCACCAAAAAATGTGGGGAGACATTTTCCTTTTTGCCCGTCCAACATAATATTTGCTACGTGAGCACATTGCTAAGTATACTACAAATGTAGTATCGTAGTTGCAAAAGTGTTGTAAATGGATCATTTGCCTTGTTTTTGGGTTTGACTTATTTACATTCTTTTATGTATGTGCAATACTTGCATCTGCCACATTTGTGGCAACCCTTGGGTAGTGGAGGTAGCCAGGTATTGGGGTTTTTAGTTGTTTGTACAGAATGCTCCAAATGGTACCTGATATTCATTGCTGTTCTGTAGGCAAATCTAGGAAATCTTTTTTTTTGTGTAACCCCTAGGTGGAGTGTCCCAAGGGCTACTACCCCTGCCTGCGTGACTAGGCACAGGTTGAGGGGCCTGAGCTCTGTGAATGGGTGCCTCCACCCAGAGGATTGATTTTGGGGTAACATAACTGCTGTGCATATAGCCCTCTGGGACACTATAACCCCCCCTCTAACCTCTCTAGTGGCTTAAACAGGTCAGCAGATAAACAGTCACATATGACGTATAACGAGAGTATTGTACCCACACTCAGTACACTTACCACCAGGGTTGGATCAGCTGCAGAAGCCCTGGAGACCCTCTGTAAAACAAGACCTGCAATATAACAGTTCAATGGCAATACAATGTCCCCTCCACAAAGGTACACTCTAGCCAAGTTAGAAGCAGAAAGAAAATAATCTGATTTATTCAGGGAGAGTGAACAAGGGTAGGGCAGCAATCTAGCAAATTATTTTAGATCTGAGTTATTCAGGCTGAGCATGCATGAATTAAAAGTCCCTCTGTCACAGTCACACACCCTGGGTACCCAGTTGTTACTCAGGCTAGCCTGAAGCGTTGCCCGGGGTAGGCCGGCATTGCAGCTGTTGTTGGGGTCCTTAGGAAAGAAAACAATTAACATGCACGTTAACCCAAAATTTGCATTCCAGAGCCAGATGGCTCAGTTCATTATGACAAACCCAAACAATTAAATCAGATGACACATAATGATTGCAGCTTTGTTGCAGGAAGCTACCCAGACCAGGAGGCAGGACAGATGAGATGAAGACCACTGGATGGTGTTCTGGTTTGCAAGGGTAAGCAGGGCCCACATGACTCACCATGGTGGTCAATGACTGTTCATGATGTTGAGCAGGGAGCCAAATCCCTGAGTGGGTCTTTCATCAGAAAAGACTGTGCAGTGGAAGTGGCAGTCTAGGCTGAGATGGCAGTGCCCAGATCAGAGCAGACAGTTTGGATTTAGTCCATATGAGTGCTGGAGCAACTTCCAGCTAGCATAACGCATTTGAAGGTGGGGAACCAAATCACAACTCACACAGCACAATCAGCACACTTATAAGTAATACAACAAATCACCATAGATCAGATGAAGTCCAGTTGCAAATAAGCAGGGTTTCTCTGCAAACCTTTCGTTCTGAAGCTCTCTCCGGTACCTGAGAGGCTGATCACTTCTGGAACAAGTCTTTGTCCACACCAGCGAAATTCACTCTCCTCCACTTCCACTTCAAATCTCAATGCAGCTATTGGATTTAGTTTGATTTTATTATCGCAAACTCCTCTGCACTGGAAGATGGTGGTAGGCAGACCAAAACACAACCTTCTTGCCGATTTCCCATGCTACCACACAGGAGGAGCTGCTCAAATGCCTCGAGCTGTTCACTCTCCAAACTCTACTCTCAACTGACACACTGCTGCAGGCAGCTCTGGGATTTCCCAGTGATCCAACAGGCTTGATTGGTTGATCCATCTGTCTGTCACAGAAAAGGCTCCCCTCCTGGTCCATTTAGGCACCAAACACTAAAAACTACAATTCCTCGGGGGTGTAGCCTGCACATCTGCAAAATGGCAGTGTAATCCCTCAGCTCTGTTCTGCATCGGGCGCAATCCAGGGGCATCATATGTGACAGGAGGGTGTTCCTTCCCCCCCTCGAAGGGTATGTGTTAACTAATACCCCCCAACTGCCCCAGCCATCTTTTTGAGCCACAGATGTAGGATTTGTCATATTTAAAAGCCGAATCCTTTCATCGCGAGTACAGCCAGCAGTAGGCTGTGTAGCCTCTGACCCTCATTATCTCCTATGGCAGTCCTCGCTTCCTGGACCCGAGAGGCAGCTATCTGAACAGAGGGCATAGAGACTCACCTTCTGAGCAAGGAACATGGTGGCACTGTTCCCTGTGGTACCTACTCTGAGATTGGCGGGCAGCATTATGGTCGAATCTCCAACGGCACCTAACGCCACCACTACTGGCTCCTCTCCAGATGGGCCTCCTCAGCAAACACAAGTGAGTGACTCACTAACACATATTATGAAAATGCTGGAGACCCCACTAAGCCTAATTGATGGTATTAGTGCTGCCCTTTCCGGGAATGTGATGGCTATTAAGGACTTAGAGGATAGGATGCATGTTGTGGAACAACACACAGAGGATCTGGAGGGTCACCAGGATCAGATTCTTAGGTGCCTGCACGACCACAAATTGAAGCTGGCAAAGTTATGGGAAATAACATCCAGATCCTAGGCATCCCTGAGGGTGTGGAGGGTCCTAACATGGAAGGTTCCTAATGATTTACTGCCCAGGTTTTGGGAGAGTGCTGCAGATGCCCAGTAGAGGTGGAATGGGCCCACAGGCTATTCTCCAAAACAGACCCCAGCACCTCTCCCCCTTGGCCAAAAATAGTCTATATTCTCAGATACTCGACAAAAGAACATCTCCTAAGGGTGGCCAGGGACCTGGGGGACATAACTTGGAAAGGCTGCAAAATTTAATTTTTTCGGGATCACTCTCAGGAGGTGGCTTTTAGGTGCAAGGTATTCATACCCATTAAAGAAATGCTGCTTCAACATGGTTTTAAATATAACTTTAAATGCCTTACCTCCCTATATGTGGCCAAATGTGGGAAAAGAGATGCTTGCTCAATACCCACAGGAGACTGAGGACTGGCTGGCCAAATATTGGCCCAGCAGTCTTCGCAGCACTACATCCCCCCAAAAGCTATGGGTTCCACGAGGGCATGACCAAGGGAGAAGGAACCAGGCTGAAGGGAAACCAATGCAAGGGGAGATGATTCAAGGCAGGACTGTGCAGCAAACATTAGTGCCTCCCAGGCCAAGCACAGAAAGATGGCTGAACTTCTCGGACTCGCCTGCAACCCTTGCTTTGCAACCTCAAGCTGTTACTCAGTCACCTGTCCCTGACCCCTAGTGCCCTGTAGCCCCCTGCCTAACTGGCCACAAGCAAAGGAGCCAGTACAACAGAAGACAGACAGAACACCTAGTTGCTGCCTCTCCACCAGCCAAGCTGCTTAAAGGGGACACTGCTTTCGAGGAGGATGAACCATCGCACAGCGAGGGGAACACTGAAGATACAGACACTCTTGGCCCTTTGGACTGGGCAGCTGAAACGGAACATCTGGCAAGGAAAGAATGGGATGAATCTCTACCTATCAAGCCTGGCCTCCTCTCATTTGCCACTGCTGTGGTGAAGGGCCTTCCACAATGACCACCTCAAGGCATTGCTACTGCGACCTATTCCTCCATGGGCCCAGATGGGTGAAAAAACAGGGACTGATCTCAGTTTTGTATCTGCATTTATCTCCTTGTTGCAGCTCTAAATGTTTATTATATGTTTGTCTAGTTGTGAGCCCCTTCCCCCTCATTTATGGCACTTGAGGGGCATGGTCTGGCCGCCCCCGTCATAGTAGGGGAAATCCTTTCTCCCCTCCCCTTTTTCTCCTCCCACAGGGATAGAAATTGGCACATGGGGCATTCCCCCTTTCTTAATATATGCTGTCATCTGGGGTACTTCTCCTACCTAAGCTGCAACTTCCCTTGGGTAATCAGGCCAGACTGTGCAAATCCCTGCAGTTGCCTTTAAAGGTGGTGCCTCAAACGTTGACAATTTTCTGAGTACTGATTATTGCCACACTGGCTCAGGTGAGCACTAGGTACTAGGTACTAGGGCTGTGCATGGTCCAAATAGTATTTCCCGAATACCACGAATGGTAGGCTTGCCGAATATTCAGATGGACATTCCGAATAGTTCACTATTCAGCCACTATTCAGGACATACTATTCGATGGGTGAGATTTCAAAATCTTACAAAGCTTCGCTGGCCAATCAGAGGCTATTTTTGGAGCTCAGAGCCAGGAACACCATGTGATCTCCTCACTCTGAGTGTATAGATGAGAGGAGACAGTTGTTTCTCAGAGAGCTAGCTCTGTTTAATTTACCACTTGTAACTTTTATAACTGTTTAAAAAATGTTTTGTGTGTGATCCAGTTTTTACATCTGATCACCTTGTGACTGCATCTGACTGTAGTTTTGTTTTTCATCTTTGAAACTGGGCTCAGTTTCAAGGAAAAGTAGAGTCTGTGTGTGAGTGAATCTGTGTGTGTGCTGCTGCATGCTGACTCCCCTCCCCTCCCCCACTGCTTACAGTTTCACAGCTCAGCTGAAGCAGTGTGGTTTGATTTTTGCTTAAGAACCAATTAGTTCTTATCCGTTTTTGTCAACAAAGTCCAGTTTGGCTTTTGCATGTAGTGGGTAACTGTTACTGGGCTCAGTAACAGTGAGTGGCTCAAGCTTTTGCTGACTGCCCCATCCCCACTGCTGTGCTTGCTTAGCTTTTTGTTCCAAATCCACACACAGCCCCTGTGGTATTTTCTATTTCTTTTGTGAAGCAAATTGGTATTTTGCTGTAATCAGGTTCCAGGCTAGGTTCCCTGCTTAAGTGAGGTGTGATTGTCATCTGACTCCCTCTTATCTGTGTTGCAGCTTACCGTGGCGCATACATCATCCGTGTGTGCACTGTATTGTTGTTCTTGTAATCTGTGTCCTGCAAGTGCATGCACAGTTGTCTGCACAAATTTTTTTTTTGTGATATATAAAGCAGCCTATTTTTTTCTCACTGGGTCAGGCTTGGCCCAGTGAATTGTTGCTGAATGTAGTCTGGTTCTTGGCTCAGTTCCCTGTACAACTGGGTAAGGAGGGTGTCGCAGGTGACTCCTCCCTCCACAGCTCACTGCACCTGAGTGGCTTCCTGTGCATGTGAGTTTTTTCCTTTTTTGTGTGTCTTCGCCCCCTGTGTGTGCACTATTGTGAGTGTGTACATGTAAACTTTCTGTGAACTGCTTTAGTATTGCTGTGTGTGTCAGGCATGACTAACTGGGTTCTGTGTGTTGTAAGTTGTTTGGTGCACCTTCAAAGCTTGAATTGCTGTACTGTATGACTGCACAACTGACACCGTACAAGTAAAAAGTTGTTTGCTGACTCCATCTCTTTCTAGTAACAGCTTGACTTTATTAGCTGCTACATACGCGGTGTTGCTATTGTTTTCTGCAAGAAGCATCAACATAAACAAAGACACTAATCACAAATAATATACACAGTATGTTACGGACCATGTCTCATCAATCCCGTAAACGTGCATGGGCCAGCCCAAGCAAGTCATCTTCACCACCAGTTGTAAGTGGTGAGGAACAGGGTGAGAGATGATCTGTTCATATTATCTGCTCTAAAATAGTTTTCTCCCCTGATAAGCCTTCAGGTTCTGGTGTCAGTAAGATTGGGGGTAGTACTAGTACTACTATAACTTCAACTGCTGCCACTACTATTACTAGTACTGCATTTGCAGCACCATCATTTTATAAAAGGAGGAGGGCTTTACAGCTGACATCTCCAGTTATACAAAAACAGGAACCCACCCCCACTACCAGTGGTAGTACTATTCACACAACTGCCCCCATAGAGGTAACATCACCTATCAGTGTGCTCCTCCCCACCACCACCAGTGCCGTGATTTCAGCAACCAGAGCAAATCCTTTTTGTACTGTTGACACCACCACACCATAACAGTGTGCACTGTTATTTGTGCTCCTTGCACAGTCACTGTCACCACAACCTTTTCCTCCATTAGTAGTCCTGAGTGTTCTGCTGTCACCATGACTACTGCTGCCAGTATTACAACTAGCTGTAATATGATGCCAATTTTTCGACTGTAACTCCTGATTGTAATTCTGGCACCAGGATTACTGTCAACAGTACTACTACCTTGCCAACTGTGCCCATGACCATAGGTACTGTGACTAGTACTGACCATGAGACTGTTACAACGACCGCACCAATTGTGTTGCCAAAATGTACTGTTGCTCAGGCTCACAAGTTTCCTCTCACCACATTTCCTTTTTCTGATGTAGAGGATTCTGAAGAAGAGCATTCATCTGGTTCTGAATATTTACCAGAGCCTCAAGACTTGCTAAGTACATAATCTGACAGTGATACCCACCTAAGTGAATTTGGCGATGAGGCCGAATATGCAGCATATCTGTGTGAGAAACGTGAATGTGCAGCTGCCAAAAAATGCAGTACTTCTTGGCGTGGCAAGCAGGCTGGTCAGGGTCACCGTCCTCCTCCTCCTAAAAAAAAAAACAGTCCACCCTGTCCTTTCAAAGAGTTGTGTCAAGTTCAACTTCATCTGATACACAAAGTAGTTTTACAACTACATCTGTTGCGGAGAAAGAAAGGGGTAGAACAACTGCATCCACTGCACCCAGGTCTGATAAGGGGAAAGGGGCAAAACATGACCATGGTCGCCCTATTGAGGCCTGTACTTCCACTGTCAGTGCAAGGAAAAGTGTGGTGTGGCTGTACTTTAGTGTTGTGAAAGATGATCCAACAAAGGCAGTATGCTGTGTGTGTGTGACTGTACTATAAGTCGTGGTAAAAACCTTTCAAATCTCTCAACAACATCAATGATGAACCATCTCCAAATGAAACATCCCAGTGCACTTCAACGAAATTTACCTCACCTTGGGTACACATATGGCCACTAACGATTGCATTAAATAATTGTCTTGTACTGGATACAACATTTATGTGTTGTAGCACTGACCCATACACAAGCCATTCTGTGTTAACCATCATTATTCTGTTTACCAAATAAGCACATATTAACATTCATATTCAAAGTCATACTAACACAAATCTGTGACAAGCACCCTTTTCCTTTATTTCTTCCACTGTCATGGTGTATTCTTTTGAACGAGCATACCCTGCAGTTCCCAGTGCCTAAAACTGCCACCCACCTATTGATTGCTGTTCCCAATACAAAATCCTCAGCTGGTGTTGCTACATCTCTCATCCCCTGTGTTGCTCGTGCCCATATTCCATCAGTCCCTTTAACAGCTTTCCAGGTGCCAGTAACCAGTGTGGCATCACCAGTCTCAAGTATTTCATGTGCATAAAATATGGCAGCTAATAGTGTGTCATCTCCAGTCTCAGTGTTTCCCATGCCTGAAATATGGCAGTTACAAATGTGGCATCTCCAGTCTCAGTGTTTCCCATGCCTGAAGTATGGCAGTTACAAGTGTGGCATCACCAGTCTCAAGTATTTTACGTGGATAAAATGCAGCAGTTAGTGTGGCATCTCCAGTCTCAGTGTTTCCCATGCCTGAAGTATGGCAGTTACAAGTGTGGCATCACCAGTCTCAGTGTTTCCCATGCCTGAAGTATGGCAGTTACAAGTATGGCATCACCAATCTCAAGTATTTCTAGTGCATAAAATATGGCAGTTAGTGTGGCATCTCCAGTCTCAGTATTTCCCATGCCTGAAATATGGCAGTTAACAGTGTGGCATCTTCAGTCTCAAGTATTTCACATGACTGAAATATTACAGTTACGAGAATGGTATCACTTGTCTCAAGTATTTCACATGACTAAAATATTCCAGTTGCCAGTATAGAATCACATGTCTCAAGTATTTCACATGATTGAAATGTTCTGGTTACTTGTATGGCATCACCATTCTCAAGTATTTCACATGCCTGAAATATTCCAGTTACCAGTATGGCATCTCCAGTCTCCAGTATTTCACATGACTGAAATATTCCAGTTACCGGTATGGCATCTTCAGTCTCCAGTATTTCACATGACTTAAACATTCTAGTTACCAGTATGGCATCACCCATCTCAAGTATTCCCATGCCTGAAATGTTCCGGTTACCAGTGTGGCATCACCAGTCCCAAGTATTTCACATGCCTGAAATATTCCGGTTACCAGTGTGGCATCACCAGTCTCAATTATTTTCCATGCCTGCAAAATTATTGCAAAGTGCTG
Source organism: Neoceratodus forsteri (assembly GCA_016271365.2). Lineage (NCBI taxonomy): Eukaryota > Metazoa > Chordata > Ceratodontiformes > Ceratodontidae > Neoceratodus > Neoceratodus forsteri. The sequence goes on along the minus strand of CM057458.1, from coordinate 1,345,615,380 downwards.
CAGTATGCTACAAGGAGCAGTGTAATTCAATGGCAGTAATCTCAAGTCATCCAATATTTTGTGACAGCATTTACTGCAAAGTACTGAATTGCATCTTGTCTTGCTTCACTGTATACTATTGATACATAATACAATTCCAGAAAAGGTGGTGAGATAGACTACATGGACGATGACAAACAGGTGTCTCTTTATTAGATGGTCTCAAATATTTTTCTTCCCAAGCAAGCCTTTTAGTTCTTGTAGCATTGGGAATAGTACTACTACTACTAATACCACCAGCAGAACTATTACTACTACTGGCATCACCACCTGTTCCATCTATACATTCACTGTCACATCCTTTTGTGCAGTAGTAGGAGAGCATTAATGCATACATGCTTTGTGCAGGAGCAGCAGACACCACCAGTGTTCCACTGCTATCACTATGGCTGCTACATCTACAGTCAATGTGCTTCCCACCACCACAGGTGCCATTCATGCAGCAGCCACCCTTTCAGCTGTCACCACTATGGCAACCACAGTTACCACAATTCTTATGCCCATGGCCAAAGCACCATCCACCCTGTGTCTGTGGATTTATGTGATAACCATGAAAGTGCAATCGCCATTGGTGGCAGGGCAAGTATATATCATTGAAAATCTATTTCAGTGATGTACACCCCCAACGCACAGGAAAACAGTGCCAGGGACTTAAATTTTGATTGTTCATGCAATGGGCTATGCCCCCTTGCATTGCCCCACACCTCCCCTACTAAAGAATTCTTAACTCCAGAGGGGTACATGTCTCAGGGAGTGCAAAATCTGGAGAAAAAAAATTGGGGGCTGGGCACACAAAAATGTAGGCATGCCCAGACCTGAACCTGGAACCCTTGCACCTTTAGGCTGACAACCACCAATCACGCTATGGGCCCAGCTTGGCAGCCCCACACCAACCACACCAGGCCAACTCTCCCTCCCTTCCATCATGCTGGACCCTGCCCGCCCACACACGTACACATATAGTGATGTCCTGTCACTATATGCACCCACCTCCCCCATCCGGTCACGCTTCCTCAGCAGTAGCCCCTTTCGAAATGCACCAGGATTGAGTTGCCGTTATTGCAAGCACTCAATTGCCAATGCCCATGTCATGGGCTACCGAGTCTGTGACCATGAACACCCTTCAGTGCTGGCCCAATGCAATGCTTGATATCATTTTCGGAGTGCTATATGTGTGGTGTGGTGGATCAAGTGTGCCGCATGTAGCTTGTGTTGCATTAATGAGAGCTCTGCGTTGGTGGTTGAAGTCTCATTGAGGTGTATATGCTACACCAGGTTTAATGGGCGATTAATGGTGTTGTTAAAGTGCTTTTTTAAAGTTTCCTTAAAGAAACACCTTTTCTGGCCGAATACCGAATATCAAATACCTGGGACCCGAATACCCAATATTCGACCGAAAATTCGGGAAAAGGTATTCGCACAGCCCTACTAGGTGCACTTAGCCTCATGAGAACCTAACAGGTCACAGGCATGGTTCCCTGCTAAACAGCTTAAAGAACTACTTGATGTACTCGCTGATTGGAGTCCATATTTACTAATGACATAAATTTCCTATACTCACTACAGGGTGAACACGCTCGGCCCATGGCAGTCTGGTCCTTGCCCCCTTTCCCCTTCCACTTTGCTTTCTCTCCTCAGATCACCTATTAGGGTGCACCAACCTGGGTAGGGACAGGTCCAAGTTGGTTTGTTTGATCCTGTCTCTACCCCCCTTGTGTGGTGTGAACCAACATTTTGAGGGGCTGCCCATCTTCACGGCATCCCTAAGAATGCTTACTTCCCCACCCTTAGTGGTTACACAAGTTACTGGGTTTGAACTGTGTTTTTTTTTTATTATGTGCATTAACTATTGTTCTTTCCTTTGAATAACATTTCCCTGTTGTATTTCTCTCTTGTTGATACAGTTTACTTCAAATAGCTGCCTCGAGCATTATTCTTCATTGCTGAACGTTGCTGTAGACATTCCAGCCACTTGCTCCTCGAGTTGGTACAGGCCTCCCCCTCCATGATACATATCAGGTTGTAATCCCCTGTTTCCCTCTCCCTCGCAGGGAACTGTTCTTAGGTAGGTGTTTTTTTTTGCTTTAAAAGATTTGGAGATGACAGCCCACAAGCCGAGTACCATGCAGTGGGTCTCTTGGAACGTTAAAGGATTGAACTATCCTGTTAAACAAACTAAGGTTCTGTAGCACTTGCACTTTCTCAAGGTGGACATAGTGCTTATCCAAGAGACCCACCTCACAGCCAAAATGGTTATGTGGCTTCGCAAGATGTGGGTGGACCAGGTCCTTGCCAGTACTGCCTCCACCAAAACCAAAGGGGTGGCCATCCTGGTACATAAAGCATGCCCCTGGACAGTGAAAGAGGTTAAAGCAGACAATCAGGGCAGATGGTTAGTGGTACAGTTTTCCCATGTAGGGGGTCACACAGTAGTCGGGAATATTTATGGCCCCTACATGGACTCGGCGGACACCCTATTGGGGGTTGGTCAGACCCTTACCTCACTCACTAAGGTTTACTCTAATGCACCAACAATTCTTGGAGTGGACTTTAATCTCATGATAGACATATTCTTGGACAAGTCAAGACCCACCCCTCAAACCCATCCCAAGGCTAGGGCAGCCCTACAGGAGCTAATTGAGGAGTGGGGGCTTATTGACCCCTGGCGAAGAGACAACTCTGATGGTAGAGATTTTACCTATTTTTCCCCAATACACGCCTCCCATAGCTGCATTATTTTCTAGTTAGCAAACTGTTCGGCTGCCTGAGGAATCAGTAACACTAAAATATACAATATGGTAATTTCTGACCATGCTCCCATCCTACTAAATCATCTTCCCACAGGTCAACCCCCTGAGAGTACCAGGTGGTGGTGTAACCCCCTCCTGCTACAGGATAAGGAGTTCTAGACAACTATTAAAGTGGAGGCCAAAAACTACTTCTTGAACAATGCAGATGGGGAAGTCAGTGTGGGTACTGCATGGGAGGCCTTTAAGGCTGTGTTACGAGGCAGGATTATATCCTTTTCAGCTGCCAAAAATAAAGCCCAGAGGGAGGAACTTGAATGTCTGCAAGCAGAGCTTTCCCAATTGGAGGCCCGGTTTAAAACATCACCCCTATCCTATAAGGATACTACCTTGGTTGCATCCATAACCGGCCTCAAGTACCGGATTAACTGTATACAGCAGAGGTGAGCCAAATGGCAGCTTCTTAGAACCAAGCACAAATATTGGGAAGGGGGGAGACAAGAGAGGCAAGCTTTTAGCTTACCAACTCTGGAAGCAACAAGCAGCCTCATGGATTCATGCCCTGAGAGACTCCTCTGAGTCCATTGTTTCAGATCCCAAAGGCATTAATAAAACTATGAGTCTCTTCTACCAAGCTTTGTACAAGTCCTGAGTGGAGGTAGACCACGAGCACTTCTCTAAGGCCTTACTGGACTTCTGCACCTCTGCAGACCTACCACCGATCTCACGAGAGGCCCTGGAATGGCTGGAACAGCCATTCACAGCTGAAGAGCTTCAGATGGCCCTCCTACAAATGGCCAAATGGAAAGCTCTGGGACCTGACAGAATCACGGTCCAGCTGTACCAGCTCTTCCTAGAAGACATATCGGATCCCCTCCTGAAGGCGCTACAAGAGTCCCATAAATACAGTTCTATTCCCCCAACTATGAGAGAGGCCTTGATTACCCTGCTTCCTAAAAAATCTAATGGTCCCCTAGATTGTTCCAATGTTTGCTCCATATCACTACTATAAGTTGACACCAAAATGATGGCCAAAATTCTTGCCAATCGACTGATCTCGATCCTCCTGTCCATTGTGCACCCCTCCAAACTGGGTTTACCAAGGGAAAATCTGAGGCTGACAACCTCAGGCTTGTCCTCGATCACAAATGGCTAGCCATACACTCTAATATACCAATGGCAGCTCTTGCTATAGATTTTTCCAAAGCTTTTCACTCCTGTAGAATGGGGTATCTGCACGAGGTGCTAAAGCTGTATGGCTTTGGACCATATTTCCGGGGCTGGGTCTCTACACTTTACAATGCTCCCCTCTCAAGAATAATGACAAATAAAGACACCTCTCCCCCTTTTCAGCTGCACAGAGGCACCCATCAGGGCTGCCCCCTCTCACCGCTCCTTTTCCTCATTGCACTTGATCCTTTAATTTGCAAGCTCATCTGAGATAGGGGAATCACAGGCGTTGAAGTCAAGGGCTAATCATACCTGGTTAATGCATATACAGATGACCTTTTATTGACCCTTACCCACCCCCAACTCTCACTACCTAAGGCTCTGGCAGTTTTGCAGTACTTCGCCAACCTCTCTGGCCTTATGGTGAACCAGAAAAAAACACCCTGGCCCCTTAAATGAGGCCTGCACTAAGAGCTGTCTGGCTGGTATGAAGATTTCATGGGCCCCCAGGGTTTTTCATATTTAGGTGTAACAATCCCCACTAGATGGCGAGATCTGGAGCATATCAATTTCTCCCTTCCTCCTCACTTCCCTCACAGCAGAATTCGATAGATGGTGAAAGCTCCATCTTTCCCTACATGGCAAAGTTGAGGCCGTTCAGATGTTTGCACTCCCCAGGGTCTCATACCTCTTTAATAACCTCCCTATTCAGCCCTCCCCAGTTTTTTCCAAGCCTTGGATAAACTGGTCTTCTCTCCTATCTGGGAAGGCAAGCCCCCTACATGGGGAAGGATGAAACCGTGGGCACACAGGTCTTCCGGCAGCTTGGGGCTCCCTTGGTTTCAAAGTTATCATGCACCTTATCTAGCAGCATATGCCACTAAGTGATTTGTCCCCTCCCTTTCCCCTTCCAGCTGGGTTAAGCTGGAACAAAGACTGCTCCAAGATACTCCGCTCTGGTCTCTTCTCACCTCTCCCTCCTCTTTGGTCAGGGGGACCACTCCAATTATGGTGGAGACTGTGAGGGCATGGACATGGTGCATGTCACTATCACACACTGCTCAATGCTAGAGGCCATCCATGGGTGCACACCCTGCTATGGCACAATAAACAGATTTCTGTAGGTAACCAACTACTACACTGGGCCAGTTGGGACCTCAAAGGCATTAAATTAGTCCAAGATCTCCTTATGCCTGACACCACTACCTTGATGTCCTTTGAACAGTTAAAAACCCATTACCACCTCCCTAGCAAATATTTTTGGAAATTCTTGCAAATATGTAGTGCCATCCAGGCATACCTATCCAAAACCTCAGCAGATCAACGATGGCTATGGCTACACTCTCTTCATAAGGCAACCTCCCACCAAGGACTGGCAGGTGGTTTTTACATAACCATAAGAGATGCCCAGCTTGACCCCACTGAGTCATGCAAGGAAAAATTGGAAGCCGACCTTGCGATGTCTCTCTCCCCTGCCACCTGGAGCCGCTGCCTCAGGCTAGCCCACACCACATACCATGATGTTAAAAGTCAAAACATTCAATTGAAAATTTTACAATGGTGGTATAAGACCCCCTGGCCCTACAAGATATGGGCTTAATCTCTCATTCTAACTGTTGGAGGTGTCAGCAGTCAGATGCGAACCTCCTACATGTTCTTTGGTCCTGTCCCAAACTCACATCCTTTTGGGCTGTCGTGTTTGAGGATTGTCTCAAGGTGGTGGCCCAATGTCTTGAAGCCTCCAGTCCACTGTTATTGTTGGGTGACCCTATTCCCCCTTAGTACACTGGCACTCCCCCTTCAGAAATGGGCCCTAGTGGCTCTTCTGGAGGCAAAGAGAGCCATTCTAATGCATTGGAGGAAACCGATACCCCCCCTTGACCATGTGGAGATCTGGCCTTGTGCAGGCGGCCATGCTTGTATGACTTACTTTCTCTCAGATGGGGCAGCCGGCCAAGTCTCAGGCCCAATGGCATTCTTAACTACAATCACACTTGTGCTTGGTTATCCCCTCACCACCCTGCAACCCCCGAGAGAAGCCTACAAACTTTTGTTCTTGGTACCTTCGACTCAATTCCTAGGTCATGGCTGGCAGCATATACAGCAAAGTATTTTGTTGGTATAACTATCTTGTTGAAGTGTGTCCTTGGCTCTAGTCAGGAATTTTTATTAACCTTCAATAGTTGTCTTATTCACACTGCTTCCTTTTAAGAGACAGTGTTCATTACTTTGATCTTTCAGGACTATATGTATGTTTACCACTTAGAATGGCTGGTATTAAGCCTCTTTTTGTGTAATCTGTGCTCATCTGTGTCAACCTTGATTGTTATGAGTAATCTTTTTGATGCCGATGTATTCAAAATGGAAAATTGAAACTAATAAAATTTCATATGTTAAAAAAAAAACACAATTCCTAAAGAAATTCAATCCCACAAGGCCCCTGGGGACAGTCTCCATTTTAGGATCCCCTGAGGTAGGTACCGATTGGCCCAACTCTGGCAGTCCAGAACCAAAATGGTGGCTCGAAGCAAAAGGTTCATGCTGCAAAGGAAGGCGGGTTAGACAAACTCCAATGTTATTATTATTAAAGCAGATAAACAGTAAACAATCACAGATCCTAAAAGGGCTACCTCTGTGCATATAGCGACAGCAGAATGGAACAGCAATACTAAATGCCGGGTGGAACTCGAGCCATAAACCACTCGGTCTCAACCCAGACTAATTAGCTCCTACAAAACAGATAGATCTTAAAGAGACAGGCACAGAGGCCAAACAGGGCACTGTCATGCAGGCAATCAAACTACTGCTAACACAGGACAACATCCTGGCAGTGGGCATTGGGCCAGCCCAGGAAGACATTTTAGGAACTCCCATTTATAGGGGGGGTTACACCCTTCCCTGCCTGGAAAGAACTTGGCATCCACATCAAGTCTATACCTACTATGACATTATATAAAGACATCACAATACACAAAACATACATGTTCCATTGATATACCAGACAAAATAAAGCTGATGCATCAGTAAAAGTAAATACTATAATATTACTATTCTTATTCATGATATATTTTATCCTCTGCAATAACAGTATTTATGCATTTGTCATGCATATTGCATATACAAAAAAGAGTGATGCCATGTTTCCTGTCCATGGATCTGCCACAGATGGTAAGACCCTGGGCTAAAGATATCCCTGACCCAATTCTGCCACTGTGTATTTTGACAACATTGGTTTTCTGACTGCTCTAATCACCTACCAACATTTAGGTCTTGCATAGAATTTTTGATTGTACTACTCGCTGAAGTGCTTAAGCTCCCTACAAGACTATATAGGTCTTGCAGCACTACCTGCTTGCCCCCACTTATAGCACTCTGCTTATATGCAACACATAATGTATATACCCTGTTGTCTCTGTCTGCCTCCATCCATATGTAACTATGTACAATGTCTGCCTCTTGTTATGTTTTGTATTCTGACGTGAAGCCTTTGGAAATGAGTCTCTGACTCAAAAGGTTGTAATCCAATTGTTTCAATAAATAAATAAATAAAATATAAATGATTTCACTATGATTCAAACAGATAATCACATTATTCTAACCATTCAGGTTTGTACTGTTTCCTGTACTCTAAATAACATAGATGGGGCCCATCCCTATCAGCTACATTGGGGCTAGGTGGGGCACGGGCACCAGGTTTTAAAGGGTGGATGATCAACTTAGATACAGTGTCAGTGGCTCAGCAGGTAGCACACTCGTCTCTGAGGTGGGGAGATCAGAGGGCTGTGAGTTCAGGTCCCACATCTGGCACTTGGGTTAATATCCCAGTACTGACACTGTAGTGCAGCATGAGAGGGGTGCTGCACTTCTGAGGTGCCATCTTTCAGATGAGATGTTAAACCGAGATCCCATCTGCCTGGATTGGTGGTAGTTCAGGTGGATGTTAAAGATCCCATGACACTTATCAAAAAGAGTAGGGGGGTTTTATTGAAATAATAACATAGACACAACACAAAAAATTCAATCAGTATACAAGGAAACTGCAAAACACAAGGTGCCAATAATAACAATAGTGATAAAAAAAGGAGAGAAAACCAAGATACAAAAGGGAAAAAAAAAGAAAAGAAAGAGAAAAAAAATGTCTATATTACTTAAACTTTATAAAGGGGAGGAACCCTTTCCACCACTTTTGCAATTCAATAAGAGCAACTTTTCGAGCATCCTGAGAATATATTCTAGACAGCTCGTTTGAAACTAAACTACTAAAATAATAATATGGCATTTTCCTTTGGTAGAGAACCCATTGACATCTAGCTTGCCACAAATAATATCTTAGACAACAAAAAAGTAAAGATAAAGTCTCTTCATGAAACTGAGAGAATGTTGCCGGATATATTCCCAGAATCAATATGTCATAAGATATAAAGGTAAGCCATTTAAAACCCCATAGTGTTGCTAAGAAGTCCCACAACCCCTTCGAATAGGAGCATTGCAGAAAAAAATGCTCCATTGTTTCCTCCACATTAATACACTCTAGGTAAGGACGATTCCTTTCTTCCACTACTTTACATTTGGCATTCCCCGGAACATTCAATCTACAATAAAAAATCAACCATTGGACTTCCTACTGAAACTGAGGCAATCTGTTATTATTTAATTGAGCCAAGACCTTAGGATTCCGGGTGGATGGGCAATTTTTAAAGCAAGGGTCCTGTGGATATAACTGCCCCATTATCAGTGAGTAAAATACCTTTACTTTATTATTTAAGATAACTTCTTTAGTAATATTCCATTTATATAATTTTTGGACAGCCGGATGAAAATATAGTGGAATATGCACTCGAGGATTTAATTTAGGTGCTAAGGTATGCCAAGAGCCAAGATATTTGCCCAACGCCCAGATAATCCATCTTGTCCCAATATCTTCAGATGAGATCAACCCACACTTAATGGAACACATAATAAACAAAGAATGTAAAAACACCACTGGATCTGCCATCCTTAGTCCTCCTGATTCTGTGCTTAAATAAGTATAACATCGTTTCACGGGGTTTAGTCAGTTGCCCCACAACATCTGAAAAAATACACTATATACTCTGGTTTCAAAATGAACCAGAAGGGGAAAAATCATGGCTATATACTGTAAACTGGGTACCAAAAATTGTTTAATAATATGAACACATTTCAATTTTGAAAATTTCCAATGTTTCCAACAATTAACTTTAGCCTCAACCACCTGAAGCACTGAATCCCAATTTTCTACTGGCAGATTCTGGGGCCCAAATAAAATACCCAGAAACTTAAGTGGGGATCGAGAAAAAAAAATACCCTCCTGTATCATATCCACTGAGCCAGTTGCTCCAAGAAATAACCCTTTAGTTTTGTGAATATTCAACTTGGCATTGGAAACCCTAGCATAAGTGTCAAAAGCCGCCAAAAATTTATACACCTCAAACTGACTAGAGAAATAAAGCAATAGGTCATCCGCATAAGCCTGCAACATCAAATCTTTATCGCTAGAAACCCTATCTGGAATTCCAACCCAACTTTGTGAGGCTATTACATGTTGCAACAAGGGATTTAGGGAAAAAATGTAAAGAAGAGGACTCAATGGACATCCTTGGCGCACTCCAGTCCTTAAACAAAAGCTATGAGCCGTATTCCCTTTTAAAAAGGGAAAGACCATGTTATATTCATAAATCAGCTTAATTAGATTAACAAATTGTCTAGGGACTCTATACCGTTCTAAAACCAAAACCAAAAAGGGTAAATGCACCCTATTGAAAGCTTTCTCAAAATCAGCCACTACCATACAACCTGAAGTTCCAGATAAAGACAAATGTTCAATGACATCACGTATAATCATTAAAGCCAATTGAATTTTTCTCTCTGGAATCCCACAGAATTGATAAGGAGATATCACCAGTCTAGCATAATTTTTCAAACAGGTATTCAAAATACTTGTAAAAATGTTATAATTGGAATTTAATAATGTGCTAGACCGCCAATTCTTAATGTTCCGTTTATCCCCTGATTTAAATAAATGAATCAATAAACCCTCTGAAAAAGAAGAGAAAATGGTGGAGCTTTTGTTAAAATATTGAAACGAAAAAAAAACATTGACTCAACTCCACAGAGAAGGCTTTATATATGTTATTTGAAAGACCTTCTGTTCCAGGGGAAATATTTGTTTTTAGTTTCTGAATGACAGCCTGAATTTTTGTTTGAGAAATGGGCTCCAATAATGCTGATGTCTCATTTGTCCTTAAAGGAACCTTAATTAAATTTAAATAGGAGAGCATAGACTCCTCTGTAATAGGGAGGGAAGGTTCCAATGAATGGTAATGATCTATAATTAACTCCCTGATTTGCCTGCTCTAGGTAATAATAGTCCCATCCATTTGTTGTAATAAATCCATAGAAGAAGAATCTTTCAAAGTTTTACAAACTTCAAAAGGATCCTCGATAGGAGATTTCTTAGTCCCATTAATGAGAATAGCTTGCAGTGTTTTAGCCCTGTCATACTGGAAAGCTTTCATATAATTTTTTAGATTATTTATTTGTGCAGAGTAATCATACCGATAGTCATGCACCAAAGTCATAAGTCTCTGAAGCTGTTGCCTCAATGATAAATATTTCAGAAATTTATGATTTTTAGTCTTACTTCCTTGTTTTTTGAACCAGGTACTTAAGTCCGACTTAGTCTGCCTCAACCAATCCCCAATGTCAGAATAAAGAAAAACCACTGATAGTCTAGCCTGTAAGATAAATTTAACCCTGACTGTATGTGGAAACTCCAGACTGGAAGCATTCAATTTCCATCGTACCTTCCGATATTCTGGGAGAACACTTAAAGACAGATAACATAACAAAGGGTGATCAGAAAATTCACTAGGAACCATCCTAAAGGTACTTATTTGTACAGAAGGGAGACAAACATATAGTCTATTAAGGAATGAAATTTCCCTCTTGTGTAAAAAAAATGTGCTCCATGATCTGCATTACCCATGCAATTACACAGTTCTGCAACCTGAATAATATGTGCCAGAGCATGGGAATCACAATATACATTTTTATTTTTCTGTGAAGGTGAGTCAAGAATTGAACAATTAAAATCTCCACTCCAAAGCACCTTGATTGATGTCACTAAAAAAGGTTGACCTGCCTTCAAACAGGCCACTCTATCCGCCTTTGACTGGGGATTATATATATTAATGAAATGAAAACACACGTCATGCCATTTCCCATCTATTATCAAAACTCTACCCAGTATTAAATCAATTAAATTACGTAAAGAAAAAGAATTAAACAAAATGCCTATCCCATCTGCCTTATCCATTCCAAAGGACCAACAAGATGCCTCCCCAAACCCAGTCCCTTTTAAAAGAGGTTAATTGTTCTACAGAGTGCAACCAGGTTTCTTGTAGATATAGAACTGAAATATTCTGCTCATGAACATAATGGAACAGTGCTTGCCGTTTGACTGTGTTCAGCAAGCTATGAGCATTTAATGAACCCAAACACCACTGCATAATAAATCAGATACTGAATAACCTTTAACTATCATTTCTTTCTTTTTCCTTTTTTTTTTCTTTATAATTATCAATTGATTGTGGGATGGTAGTCAAAGAAGATTTCTGGGAGACTGAATCTCCCAACTCCATTTCTGTATCACCCCATGGGGTGAACAGTGCTGCATAAGAGTTACTAGTCTCTACAGCAGGGACAGAAGGTGGAGATTTAGGGTGCACATTCCTAGCAGATCTACGTCGTGGTAGTGGTAACCCCAAGCCAAAACTTTGACGCTTGACTCTGGAGCACTAGGAGGCACATCAGTGTAGCACACTGGAGGAAGATCCAATATGCCCGGGGAGCTGTTGCCGGGCTTCTTATCTTTAGGTGGGCCTGAGCAAATAGTTTGTGCTACCTTATCAGGTTCAGTTGAAGAACACCTAACAACAGGATCCAGATGATTAATCTCTATCTGTTTTTTGGTAATAGTCTGCGAAGAGGGAGAGGGAGAGAGAGGGGGAGGTTGGGCAGGAGAAGGAGGTGGGGATTTAGCAGCGCTCTGGGCCTTCTGTATCAAGAGATCCGGGCTTATGCAAGATGCTTTATTTGTGGCCGCCCAAGGACACTCTCGAAACACGTGACCACACTCCTCACAAAGATCACACCTAGAATGATTTGCATATTGCATTGTTACGTGACCCACCTCTCCGCAATTATCACAACGTGGCTGATCACAAATGCTAGAAAGATGAGTCCTAGAACCACATTTATAACAGGCCCTTGGTTGCCCTCCAAAAACAAACCCCCCTATCCCTACCTAACAAAAAGGAATTGGGGATATGATCCACCCCTGAATCAGATTGCCTTAGTTTCACTTTATACTTCCATCCCCCAGTCCAAAATTGCTCTGAATCTAAGATGGGATCAGGAGCACTCAAAACCTCGCATTTCTGGGATAACCAAAAGGTAATATCCTCTACATGGACCCCCTCATTCCTAAACATTACTAGTGCAATTTAATTAATGGTTTAGTTGAAGGTATTACCAAAAAGGGGGTCCATGTAGGGGAAAACTTCACTTGACCATACCGCTGCCAAAACAAATCCAAAGCATGAGCTGTCCGAAAGCTAACATCGTAGTTGTCCTCCCACGAAATGTTAATAAAAGCAAAAACATCATTAAGGGTAAAATGAAGTGACTCTTTTATTAAAGTTTTCCCCACATAATATCTGTCTGGCTTATTCTCCAGTCCTGCTTTGTAGTGAATGCGGACTGCATTTCTACAAGGAGCTGCTTCCCTTTTTGCTGAGGAAAATAAGTCAGTTATTAAAGGCTTCTGCTGGGGGGTTGTTCCAAAGAAGGATTCTGAGTAGGTGCACAAGTGTCCACTGGTGGAGGATCAGAAATGGATTTTTGAGAACAGACGGGAGAGACTGTTCTTTAGAGACTGTAGTAGTAGGTAAAGTCGGGATTGCAGAAGGCAAATCCATGACCCTATAGAACCTTCAGTAGAAATTACAGGTGGTAAAGAGGTTTCCACATTGGGTAATGTTGTGAAAATGCAAATTCTGTGTCCCAGGCTGGATCAGGTGTCCATACACCTGTGAGGCCTGTTCCATCCTACTTTAAAGGCTACTCCTGGTGACCAATCTTCAGGTCTGTCCCCAAAATAGGGAGCAAAACCCTGACCTCTTAATGTTCCTGGTGTCATAACTGGAGTTTGCAACAGATTCATAAAAAAAGAATTCAGTCACCCCAGTTTGGGAGACTGCCGTGGACTGATAAACCACGCTAAGCTGAGCATGAGACTCAGGCTGCTTAAACACAAAACCTACCACCTTACTAAGTGGTGGTGACTCATTAGCAAAAGGCTGTCCAAAAGGCCCTCCATGACCCGGTGACCAAATTGAACCAGGAACAAGCTTCAGAGGCAAAGTCATTTTTGTTGCAGGCTGTAGGCACTTGCCATGACTGGTGTGAAGATTGCCAGCCTGAGATAAAGTAGTTAATTCATTCTGTACAGAAGTACTTTGGGGATTCTGAAGCTGCACCTTTCCACTTTCTGTAACACTGTCAGTGGCCTTAGTAACCATGGCAATGGACACCACGCTGCATTTGCAGCTGTCTGTGCACTGAGCTGCCCCTCCCGGTGCGATAACATTCTCCTGCTGTTTTTGCAGTCTGATAGGGCTAGTCTTGAGCTCTGGTGTTGCAACATGCAACGCTGATAGTTTAGGAGTTTTTAATAAATCCCTTGAAGGCTTTAGGCAGCTGCAAGAAATCGCAGTAACACTGCCAGCCTGTAAAGTCATAGGGGAGCCATGAACATAGCACATATTGCTTGAAAAGGAAAGGATACACCCACCGCTCTCTGCGGGACCTCCCACCTCCGTAGTTAGTTCTATAGAAATGACAGCAGCTGCCGCACTGCTGACAGGGGTAACTGAAGTTGTTAGTGGATGTATAGCACTACGTCCTGCTGCTGTTACAAGTGGTAAATTCATCACAATAACCAGGTTGTTGATAACGTTGCAAACTATTGATTTTTCACTTGAAGAGCCCAAAATATCCAAAGTGACAGACGCATCGTGGAATTCCAAGTCAGAATCAACATCTACTGACTGTAAACAAGTAGCCTCTACATTGCAAAGAATGGGAGCCGAGGCAAGCTCTCCCAACAGACAGACATCCTCCTCCTCCGGCGTTGCACTCCAAGTGGCCATCCTGGCCTGCACTCCTGTCTGCAACACTTCCACACCAGGATCCATGGGAGCCGTCATCTTGGTCCCACAGGAAAATGGGTCCCTCCTGCTCACAGGAAGCAGAGCAGGGGAATTTCCCTGGTGTCCTGGCCAAATTTCCCTTATTCACTAAAAAATACCACCAACAGCTTAATCTGGTTCAAGGTCAGTTGGCATTCATCTGTATCCCCCCTCCCCGGGGTCGTGCCTGAAAATAGGCAGGATTTGTCTAGTGCACTTACCCGGGCAACAAAAAATAAATAAAAAATAAATAAAATACAGCAGAGAAACTCAGTTTGGGAAGTGAGCTTTCAGAAATATAGACCCCTTTATGGACAACACATAAGGGGAGGTCCACAGGCCTCCCAGAGGAGTCATAACTAAGATATATCACTGGTTTAGTAGGTCTTCCAGACGTTTAAGGAGGAACAGATACAGGCTCCGGGTCTTTAACACTTACATTAGATTTTGCTCCTGTAGGGAGGGGTACCTCTGCACTGGTTGAAGGTTCCATGTTGGAAGCACTGTCTGCTCCTTGCTCTGTTGACTCTGATTCCACAATATTGTTTTCATTAGTAGATTCTGTAGAAGGCCCAGATTTGTTATCCGGAGAAAACTCTGTAGCATTTAAATCTTGCAACTCTTGACAGATACTTTCAATATCATGGATTTCTCCATTGCCATTTATCACAGTAGGGTTGGAATCATTTGGTTTGTAAACTTCATTAGTTTCAGGTATGTCACCAGGATTACTTGCAGTGGTATGCTCTCTTTCTGATAATTCAAACAGTTCCACCAGACACAAAGAATCAGCTACTTCAGAAGTCACACTTTGCACTTCACTTTCAGGGGGCACAGGTTTTGAGGACAAGATGGGAGAATTAGGTAGTCTGGAAGGCCCAGCTTCATCCCCGCAATTGTACATAGGATTACCTTGAAATAATTGACTCAGTTCGCAAGATGGATAATATGAAGCTTCACACTCACTGTTATCAGACTCAGAGTGGCAATCATTGTCATTTTGGGCCTGCTGGGGGGAAGGTCTTGAGTCCTTGACAGCTGGAGAAGAATGACCATGTCTCTTTTTGGCAGCATCTCTAGTCACAGGCCTGGGAGGGACAAAGTCTGAAGGTTCAGAGTCAATAATTACTTGACCAATAGGTAGCAAGTGATTTCTGTGCATGGTCTTAGTGGCTCGAGGATCATTCTCGGGTCGCACTTCATACACTGGCAGATCGTTCAGCTTGCTGACAATGATGTATGGAAGAAAATGCCACGTATCAGCAATTTTACGCGTTCCATGTAGTCCCAAGTTTCGCAACAGCACACAGCTCCTGAGCTTTGACACGTTTGTCATGCCTATCTTTGTTTGCCAGGTTTCTTTTGGCCACCATAGTTTGTGCTACTTGATAGATATAATTTAACTGGATCTTTAACTTCTGAACATATTGCAAGTAATTCTCAGCTTGAACTCCATCCAGGAACACCCCAAAGCAGATATCTACAGGCAACTGGCCAAACATTACATGGTAAGGGGAAAACCCAGTGGCATCACTCTTGGTGCAATTGTAGGCATGTACTAAGGTACTTATTTGTTGGCTCCACTTGGGCTTGTCTTTAGGGCGAAGCAGTGCTCAGCATGTTCATGAGTGTTCTGTTGAATCATTCAGGTTCTGGATCCCCTTGGGGGTGATAGGGGGTAGTTAGGGATTTCTTCACCCCCCACAAAGAGATCATTTCCTTCATCAGCCAGCTTTCAAAGTCTCTCCCCTGATCTGAATGAATTCTCTGCAGAGCACCATAATGGACAAAGAACTTTTCTACAAGAACCTTGGCCTTCTGACCTTTAGTGGGGTAAGCTTGGGCATACCGTGTGAAATGATCAGTCACAACAAGCACGTTCCCAATATTCTTTCGGTCAGGCTCAAGACACAGGAAGTTGAAACACACCAGCTCCATGGGTGCACTGGTAGAAATATTGATTAGTGGAGCAGCCATTTGGGGCAGGGCTTTCCTTTGAAGGCAGGGCTGCACATTCGAATGTGGACCTCAACGTCAGCTCCAATTTTTGGCCAATAGAACTGAGTATGGGCCAAGTCAAGGGTCCACTCACAACCCAAATGTCCCATTTGATTATGGAAAGCCCGGAGTACCAGGTGTTTGAAGGCTGTAGGTAACACCAGTTGTTGTTTGTCAAGTTGACCCTGACGATTTACTGTCTCTTGATACAGAAGCTGGTTACGTAACTTGAATCTTGAATCCCCTTTAAACAATAGTGCAGTCCTTGGTTCAGAAGAACGCAGTTTAGACACTTCCTTGCCAGCCTGCAGGGCATCAGGCATAGGTCTAATCATGAGATCTTGGGTTTGCACCCACTGTATGTTTTCATTGTCCAGTTGAGGTAAAGCACTGAGGTCTAGAGCTGCAAAGTGGCAGTAGGCTGCAGAGGTGCCGGTTTCTGGAGAGCCCTGACAGTCCACTAGGCAATCAACAGTTTCAGAAGAAGGGTGTTTATCTTTATTGAACTTTTGACACATGGCTTTGATAGACTGCTCAGACAGTTTCACCCACTTCTCATTGGAGTTCAGCCTTCTTGAGTGTGCATCTGCACTGGTGCAGTTTAGGCCAGGCCGATACTCCACTGCATAGTTGTAAGTGGAAAGGGCAGATAACCACTGATGTCCAGTGCATCTAGTTTGGCTGAGATTTGAACATAAGTGAGCGGGTTATTGTGATTCTTGACCAAAATCTTGGCCCCATAAAGATATTCATGAAATTGGTCCACCGCAGCCCATTTGAGGGCAAGAAATTCAAGCGTATGTACTAGGTAATTTAGTTCAGAGGGTGTTAACCTTTGGCTAGTAAATGCCACTGGTGCAGACCTTCATCATATTATTGATACAAAACAGCTCCCAGTCCCTTTAAGCTAGTGTCCGTATGCAGTACAAAGGGTTTGGTAGGGTCAGCATATGCAAACACTGGGGCGTGGCAGAGTTGATGAATAATTTCGTAAAAAGCGGCTTCACACTCAGAGGCCCACCAGACTCCGAAATGGTCATGTGTCCTGAAGTAGATCTTGTCTTCCTCCCTGATGGAGCTTTTCTTAAACTTTCTGTTGGTGGGAGGATAGCCCTGAGTGAGATTAAGCAACGGGCGGATAACCTTGGAACAGTCTTTTATGAACCGGCAATAACAGCAGCAGAACCCCAAGAATTGTTGCAACTCTGGGGGAAATGCTGGGGGACACTGTAAAGAAGTAGTCTTCTCTGAAATGTCCAACATTTCAACAGTTCCTTGGCAGTTCTCTCATAAGTGGCTAACAACCTTAATAGTTTATTCTTAAATCCTTCTACTTTCAGGGATCTCCCAGGAGAAGATGAGTCACTATATAAATGGACAACTAGCAACCTCTTCTGGGACCCTTCAGGCAGGATAATAGGGGGTACTTTCTCAGGGTCTATGGGGAGGATGCATGAGAGGAGGGCCACCAGGGTTTGACCAAATAGATCTGAGTCCTACCCCCTCACTTCAACCTGCCCCACACACTTAACTTTCTCTACAGTTTCTATAATGGTATCATTAGTGGTCCCTAAGGGGATATCCAACAGTATCATAGCATGTCGGGGATCTACCCATTTGGCCTCACTCCACCCCATCATGTGATGTACAACCAGTTTAAGGGGGGCGATCTTGAGCTTGGGCATAGTAAGGGTCTCCATTTTCAATAAAAGTTTTTGTTTCTGGGTTGTAGTTACCACTTCTGACCACTAGAGGGTGGAAACCTCAATGGTGCCTCCAAGATGTAACCCCTAGGTGGCGCTGCCCCAAGTGCTACTACCCCTGCCTGCATGACTAGGCACAGGTTGAGGAACCTGAGCTCTGTGAACAGGTGCCTCCACTCAAAGGGTTGGCTTTGGGGTAGTGTAACTGCTGTGGGTAAAGCCCTCTGGGACACTATAACCCACCTCTGACCCCTCTAGTAGTTTAAACAGGTCAGCAGATAAACAGTCACATATAACATATGATGACAGTATAGTCCCACACTCAGTACACTTACCACCAGGACTGGATCAACTGCAGAGACCCTGGAGACCACCGATAAAACAAGACCTGCAATATAACAGTTCAATGGCAATATAATGTCCCCTCCACAAAGGTACACGATAGCCAAGTTAGATGTAGAAAGAATAGAATCTGATTTATTGAGGGGGAGTGAATAAGGGTGGGGCAGCAATCTAGCAAATTATTTTAGATCTGAGTTATTCAGGCTGAGCATGCATGCAGTAAGAGTCTCTCTGTCACAGTCACACACCCTGGGTACCCAGTTGTTACTCAAGCTAGCCTGAAGCATTGCCTGGGGTAGGCCGGCATTGCAGCTGTTGTTGGGGTCCTTAGGAAAGAAAACAATTAACATGCACGTTAACCCAAAATTTGTATTCCAGAGCCGGATGGCTCAGTTCATGATGACAAACCCAAACAAATAAATCAGATGACACACAATGACTGCAGCTTTGTTGCAGGGAGCTACTCTGCATGTTACTCACGTTACCCAGACCAGGAGGCAGGACAGACGAGATGAAGACCACTGGATGTTGTTCTGGCTTGCAAGGGGAAGCAGGGCCCACTTGACTCACCATGGTGGTCGATGCCTGTTCGATGGTGTTGAGCTGGGAGCCGAATCCCTGAGCGGGTCTTTCATTGGAAAAGTCTCTTCAGCGGAAGCGGCAGTCTAAGCTGAGATGGCAGTGCCCAGACCCAAGCAGTCAGTTTGGATTTAGTCCATACAAGTGCTGGAGCAGCTTCCAGCTAGCATAACGCATTTGAAGGTGGGGAACCAAATCACGACCCACACAGCACATTCAGCACACTTATAAGTAATACAACAAATCACCACAGATCGGATGAAGTTCGGTTGCAAATAAGCAGGGTTTTGGCACAAACCTTTCGTTCTGAGGCGCTCTCCAGTACCTGACAAGCCGATCACTTCTGGAGCAAGTCTTCAGTCCACACCAGGCGAAATACACTCTTCTCCACTTCCACTTCAGATCTCAATGCAGCTATCGGATTTAGTCTGATTTTATTATCGCAAATTGCTTCACACGGAAGATGATGGCAGGCAGGCCAAAACATAGCCTTACCGCTGATTCCCCGCACTACCACACAGGAGAAGCTGCTTGAATGCCTCAAGATGTTCACTCTTGGGGGGGGCGTGGCTAGCCAGCATAGATGGCAGACGCTTGCTAGTACAGCTCCTCGGGACACCCACATTAAAATCATTTAAACAGCTACTTTTTGCCAATTAAATTCAGCAGAACTGAATACCTACATTGTGTTACTGTCATGGCATCAGGCAAGCAAAAAAACAAGCAGGCTAAACTACCTTTTAATGCCCGCAATCCTTCTAAACCGAGCGCAGCCTAGTCGCCTGGCCATGTGCAGTGGGACTCTGAGATGGAAGGAGCGGGAGAACAACAGGCTCAGGATATGGAGACACTTACCAAGTCACTTGCTGGTGTACCTACTATGCTGCTAACAATGCAACAGGAGATGAAAGCCGGCTTTGTAAATATTACCTCTCAATGAACCCATCTCCAGTCCATGGTTACTGGCACTTCGGAGACATCGGCAACTCACGCTACTCAAATCTCAGAACTTGAGCGCCGGGTGGGAGAGTTAGAGGATTCAAAAGTGGGGGTCACTGCTGAAAGAAACGGATTCCTATCTACCCTTACAGCGCTCAAAGAACGCATCAATGAACAGGAAAACTGATCCAGAAGGTCCAACTTATGCATCACTGGACTTCCAGAAGGGACTAAGGGCCGGAATCCAGTCAAAGGGTTGCACCAGTGGCTGGTAGAACAACTGGGCCTGCCAAAAGAATGTGCTACCTATGAAATAGAAAGGGCATATCAGGTTGGCCCCCCACTGAAGCTAGGAAACAGGCCGTGCCACTGCCTCATCAAGTACCTTCGGTATACCAATAAAGAAATTTTTTTGCAGAAGGCTAAAAAATCCGGCCACCTTACATTTGGAAATACTAAGGTCCATGTCTACCAAGACTATAGTAGAGATCTCCATAGTTGGCGGCAACATTTTAATGTTGTTGAAAACAAGCTGCACCACTTTGGATGGTCATTTGCTTTTTTGTATCCCACCCGCCAGCATGTCGACAGGCCTGGACAGAGTTCCAGCTATTTTGTCTGCCCCAATGCCGCAGAGAAATAGCTTGTAGAGGAGGCGACCAGGAGAGAAGAGGCATCAGCTAATTAGTCATGAATGCAGAGAAGCCATCAGAATGTAAGTGTTCACTCTTTTCTACTATACCACTTTCCTGGAGCTCTTATGTCCTCTAACTGAACAGGGGCTATGTGGCCTGGTGCTGGGACCTTACTGAAGCGAGGTATGCAGTTTGGAACTGGTGTTTTGGTCTCTTTTTGAACACCATAGGGTGTCCATGCAAACACTCCTACTTAATGGGTCTGACTCCTGACTGTGTCTGGGGACATGTGTGCCAGCGGGAGAGCTCGTACTGGCCAATTCCAAAATTTCCAGAGCCCGGGGCAGAGCTTGCTGTTGTAACTTTAGTCACCTCTTGACTCAGCCTTTGCCCCTCGGAGCTCTGCAATGACTATGGTAGCAATTGCCCAACCCTGCTATCTATGTCTCGGGCTCTTGGTAGGGGCACCCGATCATGCCTGGGGCATGGTACCAATGGGTTGTGTTCGAGAGCAGCCTTGGCACAGCATGGCTCCAATAGCACTTTAATCGCTATACAGTGGTAAGTCGGAAGACTTTGTGCTCTGATGGAGTAACCCTGACATATCTATGTACTTCCCTGATAGCCGTTTACTGCTTTGGGTCTGCCTATGTTAATTTAGCTTACAGTTACCTTCAGTTTTGCATTGTTAAATTAACCCTGTTTGCTTCTTTAGGACTGCCTTTACTTTTTTCATTACAGGGCATCTGCAGCTATCTATTGTTATTATCACTCTATTCTGCTCCAGTGTTTGTATGTACTGTGGCTCCAGTTCTGCATGTTATTATTATATTATTAGCTTGTAAATGTTATATTCTTTTTATCTATATTTCAGTTGGTGTCCCACCAATATTCAGTTCATGGTGGGTAAGTTATACTCCTTCTGCCTGTTGTTTGCAGTGGGAGTTCTGGCAGGCTTAGGCCTGTTCACGGGGAGTGGGGGGGGGTTCCTGTTGTCCAGGTTGGACCCGTTTGGGAGAAAGATGCCAGTATGTTCTCTTGAAAGTGGGGGGGTACTATTAAGATGGGAGATGGAGGGGTATTTAGTAAGGGAGGGGGATGCTTGGACTGCTATGGTTGGTGCCACGGACCGATGCAGACTTGTGCAGTGGAGGTACCTTTAATTGCTGACTTTAGGCCCCAGCCTGTATGCTTTTCTGGCAAGGTGTTAGCTCCCTGGGGCAATGGGAGAGGTCTGAGATCCCAACATTGGGAATCTGGGGGTGTTGTAGACAGGGAGAAGGAGGAGGGTAGTTTGGGAAGTTTTTCTTTACTTAAATGGGAAAAATCAGTTCTAGATGTACAGATAATCTATGCTGGTAACGTAGTGGGTGTCAGTGTCCCAGACAACCATGGCTGACGATGTTAACTGTGTGTCATGGAATATAAGTGGACTCAAGTCTATCTTAAAAAGGAGGAAGGTAATGCCTGAAATATGTAGGGTAGAAGGGCAGATTGTCTTGCTTCAGGAGACCCATTTCTCTCCCAGGGAGGCTCAAAAGATGGCTAAATTCATGGGGGCTACATGGGTCTCAGCCACTTTCTCCTCAAAGCCGAGGCGTGTCTTGATCTGGATCCCAAAGGGGCTCCCAGTCCAGCTTGTGAAGGAGCTGGTTCACCAGGCCAGGATATATGCTCTGGTGAAGGTTAATATTATAGGAAAAGGTGT
Organism: Neoceratodus forsteri; assembly: GCA_016271365.2. Taxonomy (NCBI): domain Eukaryota; kingdom Metazoa; phylum Chordata; order Ceratodontiformes; family Ceratodontidae; genus Neoceratodus; species Neoceratodus forsteri. The sequence continues at coordinate 1,345,593,249 of CM057458.1, read as the reverse complement.
ATTCTTTGTGGACTCAGTGTATGCCCCAAACATTGAGTGCCCGGGTTTCTACCAAAAACTAGCCCTGTATATGACCAGTTGGGATGGGCCTTGTATCCTAGGTGGGGACTACAACTGCATCATTGACACTGTCATAGACCATTCTAGTAGAACCCCAATACCCAAATCGCAGAATGCTAAGGCCTTTGAAGAATTACAAATAGGGTTGGACTTGGTGGATGCCTGGCGGCACACCAATCCTACTGGATGGGATTACAGCTTTTTTTCACATGTGCACCTCTCTAGACCTGATAGAATTTTGGTCTCTAGACCTCTGCTGGTGGGAGTGGAGTATGCAATCTATAACCCAATCCTTATTTCAGACCATGCCATCCACTCTGTCATCCTCGGGGGGCCGGGGGTACCTAGGGCGGTGAGAAACTGGAAACTGGACCCTCTTCTCTTAAAAGACCAGGAGTATATGCAATTTATGACTCAACGTGTACAGGAATACCTCCAATTAAATGTCAGAGGGGACACTTCACACGGAACCAGGTGGGAGGTGCTGAAATCCTATGTTAGAGGTCAAACTATAGCCTTTACCTCACACAAGAGAAACACTGGGAGTGCAAGATTTAACTGCCCTGAGGGCCAAAATTGAGGCATGTGAGGAAGCACATAAACTGCCGATTAAGCAGCTGGAGCTGGTCACGAGGGCCCGGAGCTGAAGCCCCCACCACCATGAAGCAAGGCGTTTGGGCTCTGCGAGGTTGGCCCTCTGAAGCAGGCGCAGGTCGGCGCACAGGTCGAGAGGGCAGGAGACAGGACGCCCCAAGCCGTCCTTTGTCAAGCGGACGAATTCCACACATTTTTGAACTGCCAATTAAGCAGCTGGAGCTGGTTGCGAGGGCCCAGAGTTGGAAGCCCCCCCCACCACCACCATGAAGCAAGGTACGAGGAGCCGCGCTGGTACTGTAAGGGAGCTGGTCCCTGGTTGCCTTTAATTTAGGTTGACCCAGCAATGCAGACTGTTTTTTTTCTCTGTAAAACTTACCAAACTATCCAGAGAATCACTGTTTTTGACTGTGGTCTGCTGTTACCTTTACTAGCTCACTCGCCTTTTGAACGCACCTTTTAGAGGTTGAAGATTTCTTTGTGATTTCTATTCCATGTCACTTTGTGCTTCACTGTACTTTCTGAAGCTAGGTAGTGCCAGGTAGCTACAATGTTACGCTAGTTAAGGGGGTATCAAACAACTGCACTCCAGGTTATTGTTGAGTACAAAGCACCTTACAGTTAACCCCTAAGCTATACTGGGGCTCCAATACCAAATTTACTCGTTAGCCCTGGAAGCTGTTTCAATTGGAGGGTTAGCCTTAAATTTCTAAATTACAACTGCATTTAATTCTAGCCTTTTCTTTTTAGCCTTGTCACTCGTTGGGCCTCTCCCCATTTTGAACCCTCCAGGTAGCCTGCTTGTTAATTAACTGCTAGTTGAAGGTCCCTGACTAAATGAGAGGCCTGGTGTACCCTTGATTCAATTGGCTCACTCACTAGAACTGCACCTGGTCTGCTTTAAGTTGGGGTTGCAATCACTACATAATCCCCTACCTCTTCTTCTTTCAGCAGACGTTTGGGCTCACACGAGGTTGCCCTCTGAAGCAGGCACAGGTCGGCGCACAGGTCGAGAAGGCAGGAGACGGGACGCCCTCCCCCTTCCAAGCTTGTCCTTTGGCAAACGGAGGAATTCCACACATTTTTGAGCTGCTGATTAAGCAGCTGGAGCTGGTCGCGAGGGCCCAGAGCTGGAAGCCTTCCCCCCCACCACCACCACGAAGCAAGGTACGAGGAGCAGTGCTGGTACTGTAAGGGAGCTGGTCCCTGGTTGCTTTCCCGCAGTCGCTCTTGACTGCTCCCTCCCACCCCAATGCCCTCCCACCCTTTGTTGGTCCTAGGTATATAGTCGCTGGATCTCGCGCCACTACTATGGTCTCGCGGGGCTCCTATTACTAAGTATCGAGTTTCCCATCTGCTTGTAATCAGGGTTTGCCACTTGAGGTCGCCCTACCTGCAGAATCCCTCTATCAATTTCTGTCTGCCCATTATGTCATTGTTGCTTCACTATATCTGCCTTCTCTCACCTTTCTTACTGTTCTACAGTCTGTTACTCCTGTCTAAGCATGTTTCACTTAACCTTACTCTACCTACCCACCTTGGCTCTCCTGCTATGGGTCCTCTCTGTTCCCCCTGGCCCTTTACTGCTCGTGCCCCCCACCTGTCCTTCTCGCTAGATAATTTTCACTTTTCCAACCTCCTATCTGACCCATTACCTAGGCATCACCCTCTCCCATATCTTGGGCTTGCCCTTAAACATTTTGTGTTCGTTCTGAAACTTGTCCTAAAACAAATTGAGGTTATTCCCACACAAATATTGAGTAGGTTCCCTTCTCCGCTTGGGCTTGCTACTAAGGCTGTTATTACAGTGTCCCTCTGGATTGTTGCCAGTTCCCTTGCCATTGCTGGGGATATAGAGACAAACCCGGGCCCTACCATGCCCAACAATCCCTCCCCGTCCCTCCAGTCTCCATGACTGCCCCAATCTGCTGGCCTCTCCTTTGCCCACGTTAATGCTAGGAGTCTTTTGGCCAACTTCCCTGAGCTGGAAGCTTGGACCTATTCCAACAACCCTGACATCCTCACCATTTCTGAGACCTGGCTCAAGCCTTCCTATGATGGCTCCCAGTGCTCCTTCCCCAGGTATAACTTGGTAGGGGCGGTCCGTCCCTCTCCCAAAAGAGGCGGAGGACTTGCCCTCTATTTTATACCCCAGCTTAACATCACTGTATTGCCTGCTCCCCCCCAGCTAACTGTGAAGTACTCCATTCCCTTCTTCTACTTGGGGGCATAAAGAAACTACACATATTCTGAGTTTATATACCCCCCAGAAAAGCCAGACTTGGTTTTAATGAATTCATGGATTACCTCCAATTTGTGTCCGGGAACAATGACATTATCTCTCTTGGGGATTTCAGTCTGGACTGGCTTGGCCCTCATGCGGACACCCTTTCCTCAATGACAAGCAAGGCCAATCTCACTCAACTCGTACAGGAGCCCACTAGATTATCCCCCGGTGGTACAAGCGCCACCCTACTGGACTGGATCCGTACTAACAGAAAGGATGCTTTTCCCTCAACGGGTGTTCTCCCAGACTCCGTAAGTGATCATTACCCCATTTTCTGTATTTGGAACAACTCTGCCCCATCATTTCCCTCCAAAGTGTTAACTTTTTCCAACTTCTCCAACCTTAACTTTGATCACTTTGTTCAGGATCTTAATGCTATTGACTGGTCCCCGCTATACTCCACTAATGACATAAACACTGCCACAGATTATTTTAACAGCTCTCTTCTCTCTCTACAAAACAAGCATATCCCCATTACCACTCACAGGGTTAAAGGTAAAACCACCAAATGGCTTTAATGCCCCCTGCTTCACCTACTGAAACTTAGGGACAAACTATAGTCAGTCTGGAAGTCCTCCTGTCTCCCCACGGACTTTGAAGCCTACCGAACTCTGCGTAATAATTGTAACAAAGAGATTTGCCTGGCCAAAAGCTCCTACTTTCAGAACCTACTAAATGCCTCCTCCACGTGCCCAAGAAAATACTAGTCCCAAATAAAGGAAATCCTTGGGAACAATAAACCCACTACCCCCACTAATATGTTCATTAATGATGTCCACTGTAACCACCCTCTCACCATTGTCAATGCTTTTAACTCCCTCTTCTCCTCTCTATCTACTTTGGCTTCTCCCACCCTCCCCAATCCGGGGCTAGCCTCTCCCCCTAGCTCCTCCACTCCTCCTTATTTGGTGCTGGCTCCGGTCTCCTGCCAACATGTCCTGGACCTTCTCAAAACTGTTCCTTCCAGCAGCAGCCCTAGCCCTGATGGGCTGCACCCTCGGGTAATCAGGCTGTTTGCGGCCTGGCTGGCTAGGCCCATATCTAGGCTTTTTAACCTATCTATAATGACTGCTACTGTCCCTCTGATCTGGAAGACCGCCGGAACTATTCCTGTCCACAAGAAGGGAGACGCTAAACTCTTGGCCAACTACCGTCCAATCTCCCTACTTCCCACTCTCAGTAAGCTCCTGGAGAAACTCATTCATCGACAGGTCATAGAGCATCTCTGTAACTATAATCTTCAGTCTTCCTCCCAACATGGCTTTAGGGTAGGACATAGCACTACCACAGCCCTCACCCTTCTCACGAGCGACATCAAAAGCAACATGGATAAGGGCCTGCTTACGGGCGCGGTGTTCATCGACCTGTCCAAGGCCTTTGATATGGTTCACCACCCGCTTCTGCTGTCCAAATTATGCCATATTGGTGCCTCTGACTCCACCCTATCCTGGTTTAGTAGCTACTTGGATAACCGCTCTCAGGCTGTTTCCTACTGCAAAACTCTTTCCACCCCCACTCCCATCACCCAGGGTGTTCCACAGGGGTCAATTCTCAGCCCCCTGCTTTTTTCCCTCTTCCTAATTGACATTCCTAGTACCTTCTCACTTAGCAGTCACCTCATGTATGCTGATGATATAGTGCTCTACTATTCCGCCAAATCTGTTGCCGACATTAACAATACCCTCACTCGGGACTTTCAATTTCTTCAATCTTGGCTCTCTGCCAACCAGAAAATCCTAAATATAGGTAAAACCCAGGCAATGCTGTTCGGCTCAGCCAAAAAAGTCCACTCTGTATACTCTAAACTACTTGTCTGCAGTCAGGAGGGGACGTCGGTTAAGAATACTGTTACCTTCAAATACCTTGGGGTCACTCTTGACCCTGCCCTTGATTTTTCCCTTCATATCAATGAGGTCTGCTGGGCCGTTAATACCCAAATTGGCACAGCCTATCGGGTACGGCATTCTGTCACCCCCTCCGCTAGGCTAGCAGTGGCTAGAGGCGTGCTTCTCCCTCAACTTCTTTATGCCCTCCCAGTTCTGTTCAATACCAATACTAGTGTACTCAGCAAATGGGACACTTCCTACAATAATATATGCAGGTTCGCCTTATCTGCCCCCCAACTGACTCATCACTGTCGGCTCTACTCCGGCCTACACTGGCTATCTCCTAAAGACCTTCGTTCTTACTTGCTTGGTTGCTTTATTGACTCACTCACCAGACCCCCTAGCCTGTCGTCCCTGAGAGACCTGCTTACACCTATCACCCGTATCTGCTCACTCAGGTCCTCATTGGTCCCCATGCTATCAGTCTGATCGTGCGCCACTAGAATGAGTGAACAGGCCTTTGCTCATTTTGCACCTAATTTCTGGAACTCACTACCTACCCAGGTTAAACTCTCCCCCTCCCACCACTCCTTTAAGAGGTCACTTTTCTCTCACCTCTATGCACTTGGAACCTGTAACTGCAACTAACTGTGTGTCTCCACCATCTTTCTCCAGCTTGATGACGTCCAGGTGTTACCTTGCTTGCTGCAACTAGCTTTGTTTGTTATAATATATGGTGTACTGTTTAGATTTTTATATCCTATTTTATCTAGTTGTTACTGCATAGAGTGTACTGTTTACTGTTTATATCCTATGGGCTCCCCCCATATTGTTGTACCTGTATTATTTTTACTGACTTGTTGTCACTGTACTATTTTGTTGTACTCTCCAGGGTCGTGCCTGAAAATAGGCAGGATTGTTGCCTAGTGCACTTACCTGGTTACCAAAAGCTAATAATAATAATAATAATAATAACTAAACCCTTCTACTTCCCTTTATAACATCCTTCAGAAACTGAAATGGAAATTTAATATCCTGTCGAGCACTCAGATTGAGTGTTCCATTCTGTTAACTAATGCAGGGTCCTACTTTGATGGAGATAGGGCGGGTAAACTATTAGCATGGCAGCTGAAATGCAGGGAATCCAAGCGCAGTGTTGGGCAGATTTACAACGGACATGGGACCCTCATGCAAGAACCTGGCAAAATTGGAAAGGCCTTTGGTGAGTTTTGCTCTCACCTATATACCTCTAAGTATAATCCCAGCCAAAAGGATTTAGACTCCTTTTTTGAGGGAATCCCTCTCTGTAAAATTCTGGAAGCCATGGGGAATGATTTAGATATCCCCATATCTAAGCAGGAGATTATGGTTGCCCTTAAGGCCCTTAAAAGTGGGAAAGCCCTTGGCCTGGATGGGCTTCCAATAGGCTTTTTAAAAATGTTTCACACTTCCCTTCTGGGCCCTCTGTTTGACATGATTCAGGAAGGCCTGAACAAGGGTGAACTACTCCGCTCCACACAGTCTGCCATGATCACGGTGCTGCCAAAGTCTGGCAAGGATCCTACCAAGTGTGCCTTGTATAGGCCGATTTTACTAATAACAACTAATTATAAAATCGTGGCTCAAGCTCTTGCTACCCGTTTAGAACCCGTGTTGCCCAGCTTGATCTACCTTGACCAGTCTGGCTTTGTTAATGGGAGGATGGGTAAACATAACATTAGTTGCACCTAAATATAATTTATAGGTGGGGTAGGAGTAAGCCCACTCATGGAGCAGCGGTGGTAGCACTGGATGCTGAGAAAGCATTTGACCACATGGAGTGGGGGAACCTATTTGACACCCTACATAGAATGGATAAGGGACCAGCTTTCTGCTCATGGATACATACACTTTACACACATCCACAGGCTTAGGTACTGGTTAATGGATCACTCACTGCACCCTTTAGTCTGGGAAGGGGTACCCAGCAGGTTTTCCCTCTGTCCCCCATCCTGTATGTCCTTTCCTTGGAACCTCTATGGCAGCCTTAAGAGCCCATCTGGGAATTAGGGGATTTGTGGGGGGTGGACGGCAATACAAAATCACTATGTGTGCCGATGACCAACTTCTTTACCTGCAGAACCCAGCCCAAGATCTCCCAGTGGTCCATGACGTTATGTAGTCCTTTGGCCAGATCTCAGGCCATCGTGTTAACTGGTCCAAGAGTGAGCTGCTCCCAGTAGGCCTCTTGGATAGGGCCCAGCTGATAGCCAGTCTTAGGGGGTTACAAATGGTCTTCTGCTTAAAGTACTTAGGAGTACAGATCTCAGCTTTTGTAGGTCATTTCTATGCCCTGAACTTCGCTCCCTTCCTTGTTAAACTCATGGAAGACTGTGACCAGTAGTCAGCCCTACCATTATCCCTGCTGGGTAGGATCAGGGTGGTCAAGATGACCATCTTGCCAAAAGTCCTCTATTTATACCAATCGCTCCCTGTCAGGGTTCCCCAAAAACATTTTAAACAACTTGATACCATCATAACTAAATTTATTTGGGGGGGAGAGGGAATATTTTATGCATAACCCTCCAACTTCCCCCACATGAGGGTGGAGCTGGTCTACCAAACTTTAAAACTTTCTACTGGGCGGCACAGCTTGCCTATTTACCTTCAGGTGATTCAGACTTGGGCTGTTCCTGGCTGGTGATGGAGGAAGACATGTTAAGAGGGAATCTCAGAAATGACACCCTGGCAAACATGCTAGGCATACTGGGGAGGGGGCCCTGTTGACCAACCCCTTCACAAATACCTCACTGCAAATATGGAAATGGGCTCACCAGTGTATTGGATATAAAGGTAAAAGGTCTCCCAATATGAGTTTGTTGGAGGCTATGTGTGATAGAGACAACCCCTCTTTTACTGTGATACAGCAAATCTGGGCCTGGAGGAGACTGGGACTTGTGGCAGTTAGTCAATTGTATGAGGGGGAAGCTCTGAAAAGTTTTGCAACTTTAGGTATGGAATTGGGAATACAACATGGGGACTTCTTCTTATATCTGAGGGTACAGCAAAAATGTGGTGATTTCTTGTCCATGGAGCAGGGCTGGTCTGAGCCCTCACCCCTGGAGGAGGAGCTTTTTAAACCAAAACTGGGGCAAAGGACTCTCTCAGTCTACTACCATACAATATAGGGGCACCTTCAATGCCAACAACAGAATCACAGTAGGCGCAGGTGGAGTAATGACCTGCTATTCCCAATAGATCGACACACCTGGAAGCGAGCATGTGCACATTATGTGAACTGCTCCCACAGCAATAAACTTCACCAAATTCAGCTCAACTTCTTGCATAGGGCATATATGACTCCCATGAGACTGCATGAAATAGATGACTCCAGGTCTGAACTTTGCCCTAGAGGCCAAGTCGCGGAAGCTGACTTCATGCATATGGCACTAACCTGCCCCAAAATTGCCTCTTTCTGGCACTCAGTGCATGAAATTATGACTGGAGAGATGGGCTATATACCCCTTCCAAGTCCCCTCTGGAGCTATTACTTGGAGCAGATCCATCCACCTCAGGCCAAGGACCTCATAGGTCCCTGTGGTCCTTAGCCCTTACAAATGCAAGGAGGGCTATTGCCCAGGAGTGGTTGTCCCATACTCCTCCTTCTGTGGCAATGTGGGTGCACAACATGAGAGCTTGCATGGCCATGGAGAGACCTCAGTTAAATGCACAAGGGAAACTACTTGAATTTCAAACTACCTGGTGCCCTTTGCTTGAGGCAGTGTAGGCTGGAGCCTTACCCATTTGAAACTTGCACCTATCAGTGGGATCCATAAGGTCTTACCTCTATATCACAGTGCAAGGCCCTTATGGGATTACTTTTACATAATACCATCTTACTGTATGTGCTCCATGACATCAAGAAGTAGGAAGTCTTAAACACCAGATAGTTGTATAGATCTCTGAAAGGTCTGACCCTGCTAAATGTCTATGGGCTGGATATTCAAACTGTGCCCAAAAAGTGCGCAACAGCAAGAGCAAGCACAAGTCACATGCGCACATGTGCAATAGACGTGATATTCAAACATGGAGCAAGCCAAATTGTGCAACAAGCCAGCATCTGAATATCACACAACCTGCGCTATAGCGCAACCAGGAAGGGGAAGCTGAGAAGAGACAATGCGCTATGGCGCAACAAGGGCTGCCCAGCTGAGCAGCCCAGAGGTGCCATAGTGCAAGCAGGGAGCCCCCCAGCAGCAGAGCAATGGAACTGCACAACCAGGGAGGTAGGCAGTGGCCCACCACCCATGCCACAGATGGGCACAGGAACACACTGTAGAACCAACAATGTACCCCCACACCCCAAGCACAGCATAACTGGGGAAGGGATGGAACAGCCATCGGACCATGGGGACAAGCAAACAAAGCACAGCTGGGCCATGGTGCCCCAGCACACCCACCGGCAAGCTGAGACTGCCACACAAGGAGGGCAGACCACTCCATGGCACAGCAGCCCCCCCGTGCACAGCACACCCTGCGCCGTGACCCCAAGGCACCCCCCATGAGCAGTGACCACCACTGCGGGAATCCCCATGCATACCACCACCCCACCACTGCCACACTGCAACCTTGTGTACCACAGAACCATACAAGCCAGACCCACCATGAGCCACAGCAGCCTGCACAGACACCCACAGTGGTGTGTGGAAGCATGCAGCACACTGGATGCAACACAGTGCAGGGGCAAACACATACCCATACCCACGGAGACACTAACACAGGGACGCAGTAGTGTGGCAGCCAAGCCCCCAGTGTGGGTCCATGAAAACTGTGCACACACAGCCTGCAGTCCCTCATGGCACAGGGGTGACACCCACCCTGTGCATGAACTGCAGCTCTGTACACCACCAGCAGATGCCTGGATCACAAGTCACAGACAGAGGTGCACAGCCCCTGCAATACACACAGGCTGCAGCATGGAGGTGGGACAGCAACTGCGGAGGCCATAGTGTCACCCGAGGCAAACATGCACCACACCATTGACAGGAGGCAACCCAGCATGGTGATGGTCACAGTGGATGACCTGCAGGGACAGCCACCACTGACAAGGCAGCACACCTCGCAGGCCACAGACATGCAAGGATGTCAGCTGCACAGGCCAAGGATGGGTTGACAGGGGAACAATGGACACAGAGCAGGCACCATGGACCACTGCACACAGTAATGCAATGCACAGGGAACAACACACACACCACAAATACCGACTGATGGCCACTCCCACTACAGAGACACTTCCCCATGCACACACACACACACATACCCATGACTGAACTACCCCAGATGCCATGCACACCACTGCAACTGAGCACCTATAGTCAGCTGCAAATCAGAGATCACCACAGTATTCATATCAAAATAACTGTATTCCAAAAATATAACAACAACAACTATTTACAATTATGTACAAAGGAGGGAAAGGAACAAGGTGGGGGTGGGTAAGGGGCAGGGGTGAACATATGGGAGAGGGAAGGCGGGGTGTGAGGGTTGGTCAAAAGGGGGAGGTTGTCACTCTTCACTGGCGGCCAGCCTGGTCCTCTGCTACCTGGGGCTGTTGTCTGGGTCGCCTCCTCCTCCTCCTCACGCCATACTGCTGCAGATCCCGCAGGATGGCAAGGGACTCTTGCGCCACTCGCACAAGGTCCTGGATGGACCGCTGCATTTGCAGGAGTATCCACACACCTAGGACAAGGGATCAGATTCAATGGGTGTGACTGTCCATCCCCCTGCAGCCCACCCAGTATGCATGGCAGACAGCCATGTGCCAAGCTCCTGTGATGGTGTGCGCCCACCCACAGTGACCGTGTCCACAAGACATGCCCAACCAGGCAGCAACAGCCATGTGTACCACTGCACACACCCACCGCCCATGTCCAGCACAGCACAACCAAAGCTGTACAGTAACATGGCTATGCGGTGAGCAGGCAGTGCCACAGCCATGTGCCCAGTGCATGCATGGACCACTATTGACACACTCCCAGACATGCAGTGGCACTGGACAGTGCTGACTGTCACATGTCGCGTGCATGGCAGTGGTGTCCATGGATGGTGGCCATGGCCTGCCTCCCACCCTGTCACACAGCATGCAATAGCAATCATGGTGTCATGACACTCACTCTCATCGGGATGCTGCTGGCGTTGTGGTTGTTCACCGCCACGATCCGGTCCTGCAGCCACCACCCTCTGCTGCTGCTCCATATTCCTCCTCCGGTCGGCCACGCCTGTGGGAGACAAAAGGAGAGAAACACATCAGTACAAACCAAAGCATATCCCGCCCAATGTGTGTGCCCACCCACCCAGCCAGACCCACCCATCCCATACACCCTGTAAACACCGCCACAGCCAACCCTAGACCATCCCTCCCCTATGTGCTGGACACATGAGACAGTGTTACCCATATGGACCATACAAGTGTGTAGATGTATCACCCACCTGGACGAGGCACCACGCCCCTCCTGACACGCGACCGCAGACGTGCCAGTAGCTCCGGCTCCCTCCGTCTCAGGTCCCCATACCAGTGCCTGCACTGTTTGGCCATTCTCCTGCAGCCAGTGGCCACCTCCAGGTCAGTGGCCACTTCTTCCCAGACCTGGGTCCTGGCCCTGTCCAGTGGCACCTCACCAAAGAGTGGGCCATAGTGTGGCTCCACAGTGGCCACAAGGTTGGCCAGCTCAAGGGCATTCCACTGAGGGGCTCTCCTGTGTGCCATCTCTAATGCTATAGTAGACAATATGGTGCTCCGCAGCATGGTAACCCCACGTGGAAGTGCTGCGCGGTACATCGCCGCCATTCCCTATCATGCTGTCAGTACAGCACTGCCATTCCCTATCACGCTGTCACCGAACAGTGCAATAGAGCCGTACACATGCCAGATGTACAGCGCCAGGGGGAAAAGGTCGGGCACAAGGTCAGGGGTCAGTGGCGCAAGGCCACACACAGCGCCATTGGACGTCTACACATCCTGCGTGAATGGTCACCTGCGTGCCAGTGCCACAGTGGACTATTGCGCAGTTGTGCCACAGTGCCATTTGATTCCCAGTGCTGTAGCGCCACTGGCACAATGGTGGCCATGTCCTGAATTGCTGATCACACACAGCACGTCATCAGCGCAGCAGACGCCTGCGTAAGCCACCTGGGCATGCGCAATGTGGTGTACTACACAGTCACAGAAATGCGCCATTGGCTCAGCCGGCTCAACCGTATTGCGCAAAGCACAACGGGCGTGATATTCAGCTGACACATGCAAATCATCTGATCAGCCATTCAAAGGAGCAGTGGCACGATTTGCATCGCATTACAGTTGCTCCACTCCTAATTTGCATGCATTGTGCTATAAATGTGCGACATTGGGCTGCGCTGGCCAGATTCGATTACTGCAGATGAGAGATGGGTTGCATGCTGTGTGATGTTCTGGACAATGGTCATGGGATAACGCTGTAGACTGCACAGTGACAGGTGTCCACTTCCACCCATACAGACCGACATGACCGAGCAGAGCCAAGGTGAGGGTGAGGATGGTGGGCGGAGGAGGAGGCCCAACTTCACCACGGCGGAGACAGAGGCCCTCTTCCAGGCCTACCTGGAGGAGGAGCCACTACTGAGTGGACGGCAGGGCACCCCTCAGGCCCATGTGGCTGCATGGGAGGGGGTAGCTCAGGCAGTGAGCCTGCACGGAAGCCACCAGTGCTCCGTGCAGGAATGCAAAAAGAAGATGGGGACAGACCGCAGGAGGGTGAAGGAGAAGGTGGCAGCCCTCAGGGTGGCACGTGCTGGCATAGGCGGGGGCCAGCCAGTGGTGGCGGAGCTGACCCCGGCTGAGGACCGATTGGCTGCATCAATGCAGTGGAGTGCTATTGAGGGCGTACCAGGAGGTGGATTCCAGACAGGTGGAAGCCCATCACTGCACAGTATGACACGGTGGTGGTGTTGGGGGGGGGGAGGTTGTTCACATGCACTCACATGTCCTCACTTTCTGTTACAGATCCTGTTCATCTTCAGGGGATGGTGGTGGTGGGTCCAGGCAGTGAGGAAGACCTGCCGGAGTTGGAGGAAGGTCCATCCACCTCTGTCGCCAGCCAGCATGCACTGCACTGGCATGCACGCCTGGCTGCCAACTCTGTCGTCGGTGAGTCAGGTGTGGGGGGTGCACAGCCTGTGTCTCAGCAGTCTGGCATGCAAGCATGCCAGCACGCTGTGACTGTGGCCGTAGCATGTACCTGCACCATTGATGATGCAAGGACTGCAATGGGCAGTGACATGTGTGTGTCCCATGATGGACACACAGCAGGCCAGCACGTGCCCCTGGGCCTAGCTGGTTCCAACATGTGTGCCAGCATGTCGGCACAGTCCCAGGCTGTGCCTGTCAGCACTGGTGGGTCAGCACCGGTGGTTGTGCAGGTGTCTGGCACTGTTGCAGCCACAGCAGTGGAATGAGTGGTCCCTGGGGCACAGCGGTTGGAGGGGCAGCAGCAGTCACCCACCAGGTCTGGGGGTACAGTGTCCAGCGGTGGCACATGCCCACCGCCCTTTGATATGCCCATTCCTGGTCCTGGTGAACAGCACCCACCCTCAAGGGTGTTGAGCATCAGGACCTTCCATACCCTGGGGACAGGATGCCGTTGTGGCACAGTACCCATTTGAAGAGACACCGCCTGCTGCGGAATCAGTACAGCAGCAAAGGCGGGTTGCAACATCCATGGAGGCACTGTGCGTGGCTGTGGAGTGACACAGCAGGGACTGTGCTCTGATCCTTGCAGAGATGGTCCATATGCGGATGGATGTGACCGCCGCCATTGACAGGCAGACCCAGGCATTGGTCGTTGTCGTGGCTGCATTGGGCACACAAGCAGGTGCCCCTGTACCACGCACCCCACACAGTACGCTCTCCACTCCCCATTCCCGGTGTCATGCAACACCCAGCCTGTCAGTGCCGGGTTCTGCTGTAGGTATCCTGAGCACCCCTGGTGTAGGTATGTTTGGCATACTACAGACCCCAGTGCGGACAAGGTCACGATCACGCAGTGGGACCCCTGGTGGTCCATCGGTGCCACCCCATGTGGCCCCTGCTCAGCCTGCCAGTGCTGTTGGGTCATGGCGGGGCCACCCACGCATCCGCAGTGGCCGTGGAACAGTGCAACATGACTGACCTGTCTCCCAGTGCGGGCCCAGTCTGGTGCTGCCCTGTGTGCAATGTGCGTCATGGTGGGCAGTGCACTGGTGGGTGCCCTGCCCATCACGCTGACACACGGACCACCTGCACACCATCCTGACTGCTGTCCACAGGTGCGTGTGCATAATGATGCCTGCATTGTACTGTACACCAAGGTGCAAGGGTGCCCAGCATCTGACACACATACTTAGACAGTACAGGTGGTGGGTGTGGTCTGTGGATCTGTGTGTTTTCCATGTCTGTTCCTGCTCTGCTGTGCACCTGCCCATGTACGCTTTGTGCCTGGTGTGTGTGTGTGTCTATATGACTGTTCACCCCTCTCTGATGGTGTGTTAGTGTGCCTGGTCCCTTCCACTCCCCTTGCCATCATGCACCCCTGGTGTGTTACTCTGTGTGCCTGTGGGTTGCACCAGGACAGTGTTGGTTGCACATGGCCCCTTGACTTACCTGTGTCATGCATAATGCTCCTCCGTGATGGTGTCCCAGTGCAGCTGGACCTGCCGGATCAGTCGGGGTCCTGCCGTCCAAGGGGGGGCTGCTCATCACCATCATCACCAGCGCCGCTGGTGTCCCCATCGCTGTCCCCCTCCTCGACCTGAATGGCTATCCCACAGTCTTTGGCCATGTTGTGCAGGATACAACAGGCCAGGAATATCCCACAGGCCTTTGAGGGGCTGTACTGTAGGGCACCGCCGGAGGTGCCTAGGCATCGGATGCGTGCCTTGAGCATCCCAAACACCCGCTCAATGATGTTGTGTGTGGCGGCATGCGCCTCATTATAGCGTTGCTGCGATGGGGTCATGGGGCACCAGTATGGTGTGAGCAGCCAGGGACGGAGTGGGTATCCGCTGTCTCCTGTGTGGAGATGGTGGAGATGAGTATCATGTTCAGGTCCATATTGCCAATATCCCTGTGTGCCACTACCATAGCACCTGTGGCATTCCCACTCTTGCCCCACATTTGCAATTCCTACATGCGTACTCACCCACTAGATGGCCTGTGGGGATGTCCCCACTCTCAAATCGATGGCACAGTGCAGACTGATACCATATGAAGGCATCATGTGCTCCACCAGGGTGTGTGGCATAGATATTTATTATGCGCCCAGTGACATCACACACCACCTGGCAGTTGACACTGGAATAGCCCTTCCTGTTCCTATATGCAGCCCCATCGGGTCCAAGTGGCGTGCGAATGGCCACATGGCTGCAGTCTATGGCCCCTAGCACGCCAGGCATACGTGCTACCCTGTGGAACTCCTGCATGTTTGCTGTACGCTCTGCCGTGGTGCTGGGGAAATGGATGTGCTCCACAGCATGTGGCAGCAGTGTGCTGAGGAATTGGGTGAGGATGCATGACGTGGCCGACTGTGTGATGCCTGTGGTGTCCCCTGTCAGCCTCTGGAAGGTGCCCGTGGTGAGCAGGCACATGCAGGCTGTCACCTTGGTCTCCACCGACAGAGCGTGACTCTGTCGTGAGGGTGCCTGCATCACATCACTGCACAGCTCACAGAGCTGCCTCAGTATTGCCCTGTTCAGGTGGTACCGGCTCACGATCTCTACATATGTGTACAGCTCAAAGCTGATGCAGGCACGGTACTGCCTGTTGGGGGCGAATCGCCGATGGCCCCTTCCACGGCCACGTCCCCCTGCAGCATGCATTCTCACCCCCCCTCATTACAGCTTCCATGTGGAAGCTGGCACTGTCCATCTCCCTGGCTTGTGACCCCCGCTGATGTTGCTCTGTTACCCCCGCTGTCCTGACTGCTACCTCCACTGCACTGGGTACCCCCGCTGGCCTCTGCAGCCTATGGCCCACACAACTTCCCTTGCCTGCCCTGTTCTGGACTGTCGCTGTCTGTCTCTCTATGTCTGTCTCGCTTGGCATCCCTGTAGTGTTCTTGCGCCTCTTACTTGAGCCTTTTTATTTTGGCTCATTGCCGCTGTGGCACACCTTCTGGTTGTTCCATAGCTGCGCATTGCGCAAACCTTTGAATATCGTGACGTCTTTATGCATGGATTCACCTCTTGCTGGCGCATGCCTTCATTTGCATTGCGCTGTTGCTCAGCCTGTTTTCAGTGGCGCAACTGCCTCCTGCTGAATATCGGAGAATGGCATAAATTGGACTTATGTGACAAGCACCCTATTGCGTATGGCGCAACTCTTTTGAATATCCCACCCTTAGTATAAGTATATATGTATCACTATATATGTATCACTATATATATTACTGTATATGTTACTCTGTATGGTACGCTGTACAGAATGCTTGACTTATCATGTCTGTATCTTACTGCTTATGATGTATGCACATCTATTTCCTAATAAAATACTTAAAAAAAAAAAAGCTGTTCACTCTCTAAACTCCACTCTCGACTAGCACACTGCTGCAGGCAGCTCTGGGATTTCCCAGTGATCCAAAAGGTTCCGTTAGGTGATCCATCTGTCTGTCACAGAAAAGGCTCCCCCTCCAGGTCCATTTAGGTGCCAAACACTAAAAACTACAATTCCTACAGAAATTCAATCCCACAAGACCTCTGGGGAAAGCTCTATTTTAAGGTCCCTTGAGGTACCGATTGGTCCAACTCTGGCAGTCCAGAACCAAAATGGTGGCTCTAAGCAAAAGGTTCATGCTGCAAAGGAAGGCACGTTAGACAAAGTTATTATTGTTAAAGCAGATAAACAGCAAACAATCACAGATCCTAAAAAGGGCTCCCTCTGCGCATATAGCGATGGCAGAATGGAGCAGCAATACTAAACCCTGGGTGGGACTTGAGCCTTAAACCACTCAGTCTCAACCCACACTAATTATCTCCTACAAAACAGATAGCTCTTAAAGAGACAGACATGGAATCCAAACAGGGCATTGTCATGCAGGCAGTCAAACTTCTATAGACACAGGACACCATCTTGGCAGTGGGCATTGGGCCAGCAAAGGAATACATTTTAGGAACCCCCATATATGGGGGGGGGTTACATTTGAAATTTAGAAAATGCTTTATTGAAGTTTTGGTATACAAACAACACTAACACAACATATAACCTTAATAACAGAAACAAACAGCAACAAATACAGCAAAGAACAGTACAACCCAACTACACCCCCCCTCCCCCCATGCAGAATCTTAAACAACGTAAACATAAGTCTACCTGGTAAAGCTAAAAACATATGTTGTAAATAAATAAAGAGGGACACTTGTCGTATCACTGAAATAAAAAATCATACTACTATACAGTACTGTTCCTCAAAACATATGGAGTAGACAAACTAAAGCAGTGCTCCACTAACCCACTCAAAGGGAAGATGACAGAGAAAATAAAGTATATAATTTACTCCATTTCATATGAAAACTGCAGTCCTGTCACTGAGACAGGCTATCATCTTCTCAATATGAAGGTTACCCAACCACTCATTAAGCTACTTGTAATAGGAGAGATCTAACTGATCCTTCTACTGGCGGAGTATCACTCTTTTCACTGAGAGGGAGATCACGGACATGTAGTATTTCCGCTCCTTAACCCTGATACCTGAATAGTCCCCCACAATGCAGATTTGGGGCATAAAGTGGTCATCCAGACCCAGAAGGGGGATCTGTCCTTTGCTTTATCTTGTCCCATAAAAGGGCAACCTTAGGGCACTCCTACATCACATGAAGCAAAGACCCTTCCACTTGCCCACATCTGCTGCACAAGGGAAAGGACAGTTTCGCCATCTTAACCAGATTGACTGGAGTAAAGTAAACATTATGCAAGAGGTCTGCCCAGATATGGCTCCAAATAAAAATAGTGGTGAGGAATGAGGAGGACCAATAGTGGGAGTCTCCCGTAATACCTGGGAAAAGCTTGATGAACAGTACAGACACAATCTGGGATACCGAGTGGGGTTGCCAGACCAGGAGTTTAAGTGAATGGAGAAACTCACCTTGGTTATTGGACCATGACGCCGTACCAAACCAGCTAAAGTAATCTATAGATGATGAAGTTGATCAGTTTTGAAGAGGTATTCAGGCAGTAAATTAAGCCACACTAAATGATCCTGCCTATTTTGAAGCTGGCAATTGGAAAGGAGATCACAGACTCTTTTCCCACCCAGTTGAGGTATCCTTTCTGGAGTTAATATCTGTCCTCCTAGTTTAAAATTAGGATTACTGCAAAGCTATTGGGAAATGTCTGTTAATCTGTCATAGAGCATTGCTCTACACAATTGAGCATGCACCTTCAGTAAGGTGGATATAACTGAACTTTGAATTTGTGGTGGGAGAGGTTTAGAGGATATAAAGAAAAGGCTGTCAGGGGAACGGGTGGCATCCCTAATCAAGTTCCTTTCAATTTGGAGCCACAATGGAATATAGGAGGGGTCACCTTGTGACAGGGGAGCATCCGGCCATCTAGCAGACTTGGCAACATGACTGGCCAAATAATAAATAAAGAAGTTGGGTAGCTTAAGGCCCCTCAGTTGTTTTGGTGCCCCTAAATAAATATAAGCATGTCTCAGAGTTTTCCCCTTCCAAAAAAAGTTAGAAATGAGACTCTATACCTTTCTGAATCAGTTAAGGAGAAGCAAAAGGTTTAACAAGTGCAAAGGGTAAAATAACTGGGGCAGGACATTCATTTTGATGACACTAATCCTGCCTTGAATGGGTAGGTAAAGGGAGAACTATCTATTTAGATCTTGTTGAAAAGTGGTAAGCAGGTTGTCAGGATTCAGTTTTTTCATGAGGGTAACATTCTGGGTCAAGACTATCCCCAAATATTTGAGCCAGGGGGTTCAAGTTTGACCCAGGTGGACAATGTCTGATTTAAATACCCTAGAATTTAGGGGCATTACCACCATTTTGTCTAAATTAAGTTTATAATGAGAGAAATTACTAAAATCACGGATGAGAATTAACACCACAGGAATAGAAGTGGCAGGATCGAGGACATGCAGCAGAATATCATCAGCACATGCGGAGAGTCTGAGGTCAAGGGGACCTACCTGAATGCCCTTTACTGAATAAGGGGCAAAGTCTTAAGATGAACAACAGAGGCTATAAATATAAATAAAACAATAATGGGGACAATGGGTACCCTTGAAAGGTACCTGAACACAACAGAAATGCCGATGAGAATATACCATTACAATATATCTTCGCACTGGGCTGGGAGTACAAAACCTGAATCCATTTTATAAAGGCAGAGGGGAAATTAATTTTATGCAGTACATTAAGCATGAAGACCCAATTCACCCTATTGAAAGCTTTCTCCGCATCCACGGAGACCAATGCCATAGGGAGCTTGGCCTCCCTTGACACGGAGAAAATATGCAACAGTTTTCGCAGATGGTCCATCGAAGAGCATCCCCTTTCAAAGCCCACTTGCTCTGAGCTAATCAACCCATCCCAAACTTGCGTTATACTGTTGGCCAGAATCTTGGCAACATTTTTTACATGGTAGTTCATAAGAGATATAAGACAATAGTTAGTAACCTTAGCCCAGGATTTACCTGGCTTAGGGAAAACAACTATAATGGCTTCCAACAAGGAAGGGTCTGATATCCCAAATTCACAAAAGTAGGAATAAAGCTGCTGGAGCAGTGGTGTCAATTCCATAATAAAGGTTTTGTAGAAATTCAAAGGAATTCCATTGGTCCATGGGGCCTTGTCTAGGGGAATGGAGTTAACAACAGCCAGGATTTTTTGGTGCATAATAGACCTACTGAGGAAGGACTGTTAGTCCAAGATTAGCTGAGGGAGATAGATGTTGGATAAGTAGGCCTGAATTTCAGCAGTGGAAGGTGGATTTACAGGGGAACTATATAACTGACAGTAATATAACTAAAATTTGTGCACTGTCTCCTTGGGGGAGGTTTTAAGGGAGTTATCTGTTGAGAAAGAGATGGACAAAACTGTATGGGAGGCCTCCTGCTTCCATAATCGCAAAGCTAGAAGATGCCCAGCCTTGTCTCCTTGGTCCACATAATGGGAATGTGGTTTTAAAAGGGCATATTCAGGGGAGACCAAGTGATGCAGAGTGCTGTGTAGAAGCTCCTTCACGTAGCTCCAGCCTCCCGATTTTATAATCATTTTTTTCTGATTTTCAGATCATCAAAAACCCTCCATCCTCAGCTAATTTTGCCTACTAAATGCCTCGAGCTTCGGATAAGTGAGTTTTGGGCACCAATGGAGGCTTATATGAAAAAAGCCCCACAGAAACATACTCCACCAGTCACACCCGAGAAGGCCCCAAAGAAATCTCGGGCTTCGAGTGGGCCAGATAGGCCCGATCATCTCAGCCAAGTCTCAGAGCAGGAGCCTTTAACTTTGAATAGGTTCCTGGAAGAATTTAAACCCTTCCGTGAGGAGGTGAAAGAGATGGCAACCAACCTTAAAGCCTTTTCTAAAAAGTTGGATGAGGTCTCAATGACAGCCTCAGACAATACTGCTCATATAGTCTCTCTGGAGAATCGTCTTGAAAAGGTGGATCCTGGGCTAGTGGCGATACTGCAGAAGCTCTCTCGAGTCGAAGCAAAACTAGAGGATCTCGAGGGCCGCAGCTGCAGGAACAATGTTGTAATTTTAGGGCTACCAGAAGGTGAAGAGGGCCAGAATACTGTAGTTTTCATACAGAAGTTGGTGGAACGGATTGCTGGTCCCTCTCCCTTCGGCCCTGCATACACTATCGAAAGACCGCATAGGTCTTTGCGCACGGAACTTCCACTAGGGGCTGCTCCCCACCCCATTATATGCCGATTTCTAAATTTTTTAGAGAGGCAACACCTTTTGTTGAAAGTGAGAGATCTACAGGAGGTCCACTAGGAGAATTTGAAGTTAAGAATAGCACAAGACCTGCCAGGATCTGTCCAGCAGAAACGAACAGCATTCCACCCCATTGTGTCCAGGATTATCGCTGCTGGGCTCAATTTTAGGATGGGGTACCCGGCCAGGCTGCAAGTGCTTGTGAACGGATCCTGACTAGCCTACAAAGACCCAGATTCTGCTCTATCCAGTCTCAAACTCGCCCTGCCTGACTTGTTTTGGGACCCATGATGAGTTTTGTACCTAAGACGAGGGGGAGCCCTGCACTGCCAAGTTGAGACTGTTCATTATATTGAATGTTGACAAGGACAGCAACTACGGGATGCATCCTGAATATTTTGCTAGTGGAATAGGCATAGTTACCACCTCGCTGAGCTAATTCTATAGGACACTTATGCTCTGAATTTAAGAGCAAGTCTGATGCTTACATTAAGGACACGTTGGAAAGTATGGCTTGTTTACTTGAGGGAAGGTGTTCTTTAGCCCATTACAGCTGGATGTGCAGGCCCTCAATAGTGAGGGGAGGATCGTTTATGTTGTTAAGGATCATTATTTAAATCCGAGAGTAGCTTAATTTAGGAGCTGTGCTGGGCTTTTCTTTTACTTCTATTCGAGTAGTCATGTATTTTCGTTCAGTAACCACAAGAGGGAGCTCAGTGCGCAGGAATTTCAGTTCAGCTGCTGACAACTAGGGGATGATTCCCTTTTGTAAAGCTCCCCGCTGGTAGACTGGGGTATTAAAAATTCCCTATATTGTATTTTTTGGTTTTTGAGCTGGCAAGATGCCGATGTAAAGACGCCCTACTTCCTTAATCTCATGCCTGGGGTTCAGGACGTTTGAGTCTCTTTTTGTTTAGCTGGCCACATAATTTAGGTTAGAAGGGGAGGATTTCCTCCTGCAAGACTCCCTGCTCATTTTCCGAGTTATTAATACATCCTTCATGGGCCTATAGGGCCCCTATTCCCTACTTCATTTACCCTGGGTTTCTGAGCACTTGTTTTCATTTTGCAGATCAGATTAGTCTGGTTAATTACTTCACCGCACTCATCGTGCCCTTATGTCAAAAGCCCAGCTCCTCTTTTAAGCTACCAGGTGTTGCTAAAGTAGCAGAATTCTTCTTTTCTTGATTTAAGGGCATTTGTTTACATGAGGGGGCTGTTACATTTGCCTGGGACAGAGGGATATTTTCGGGAGGCTGGGGGCTGAGGAAGGGACGGGTACTGTGATAAGCGTTGCTTGTGACAGTTGGAGCGTTGGGTGGGGGTGGTAGGTACAGCCTAAAGTTGGCTTTTTCTACATCAAACCAAGGGGAGTTTTTTGGAGGGTCAGGGAAGTTTTGGCCTGGGTTGGGGGCGGGGGAGGGTGGTGCGTACAGCAGTAATTAAGGGAACATGGCTATTTATTTCTTGATGTTTTAGCACAGGGCTTTCTGATCTATGCTAATTATTACTGTTTTAGATGGCTAATAATGTGTTTTTTGCAACTTGGAATGTGAAGGGGATCAGGAAAAAATCCAAACAATACCAGGTGCTTAAGCATCTAAGTCTACTGCATTCCCAGATAACGCTTCTACAGGAATCCCATTTATTAGAGTCCGAAGCTTTACAACTAAGGGGGCAACAAGTAGGTCAGGTCTTTAATGCCTCAGGATCCACCAACAGTTGTTGAGTCATGCTAATTGTTAATAGAGGCATTTCCTTCATCTCCACACATGTCATTAAAGATCCAGGGGGCAGGTTTGTCTTGGTTCAGGGCACTCTCTGGTCAGTACCACTTTTACTTTGCAGTATCTACGGGCCTAATATTGACGATCCGGGTTTTTTCATGAGGCTGATTACCATTATTCTCCCAATGCTTCCCACAATGATCATTATGGGTGGTGATTTTAATTTGGTCTTGGACTCTAATATGGATAGGTCAGGTAGTGGGCTGAGGGGGCTATCCCCAGGGCAAAGGGCATTCAAGGACTTGGTAGATCAATGCGGACTATGTGATGTTTGGTGTGTCATGCATCCTAACTCCAAGGAGTTTACCTTTAGCTTGCCGGTGCATGGATCACAGTCTCGTATCGACTACGTATTGATTTCTCAGGGGCTCTCGCCCGGGGTTATGTCTGCCTCAATCCAGCCTGGCCCTATTTCTGACCACTCCTTTGTGGTATGTAATTTAGCTTTTCTTAACATACCCAGAAGGGAGACCCGTTGGAAGCTTAATTAGCAATTGTTAAAGGTTGCCAAGTATTGCAAGCTTATAAAAGAACAGATTGAGCTCTTCTTCTCATTTAATCCGATTGATAGCGCAAAGTCAGATATTTTATGGGGTGCCTTTAAGGCCTATATTAGGGGAATCCTTATTAGTTTAGCATCTAAGAGGAAAAGGGCAAAAGAGGAAGAACTATTATCTTTATTGTCCCAAATACAGTCCCTTGAGGCTAACCTTTCTGTCAGCACTTCAAGTGAGGACAGAAAGAAGCTTCTGGTAGCCAAGGATAGATATCTAGATTTGCTGAGGGAAAAGGCGGAGTTAGCTATTATCCGAACCAGAGCCAGTTATACGGATCAGGGAGAAAAAGTGGAGTGTTTATTGGCATTGTGGTTAAAACAACAGGAATCTGCAAGATTTATTCCCCCAATTCGGGCTCAGGTAGATGGGTCTCTGAGAGTATCCCCTTCTAAGATAGTGCAAAAGTTTGCACTGTACTATGAACAATTATACAGGGACATGGAGTGCCCTCCTTGTCCGGAGATTTTGGAGGAATATTTAAAAGACTTCCATCTGTCTACCCTAACAGAACAGCACAGGAGCTTTTTAGCCTCTCCAATATCCCAGGAGGAGATTTCGGAAGTTATCGGATCCTTGCCGTTGGACAAGGTCCCGGGGCCGGACGGTTTCTCCTCACTATTTTATAATGCTTTCCGAGAACTCTTATTGCCGGTGCTCCACCGGCTATTTCAGCATGTTTTATCCGGGGTGGTGGTGGATGCCTATCGGTTTGAAGCCCTGATTGTTCTTCTCCCCAAGCCGGACAAAGACCCAGAGTTAGTGCAAAGTTACAGGCCCATATCCCTTTTAAATCAAGACATCAAAATCCTTTTAAAGATATTGGCCAATAGGTTAACAATGGTTCTTCTGGACCTGATAGGTATGGCTCAGGTTGGGTTCATGAAGGGACGTTCATCCTCAGATCATCTGCTCACCCTTTCACATGTCTTCTTGATGTCCAGGGACGCCACTTTTACTGCCGGGTTGGTCTCCCTGGATGCCGAGAAGGCATTTGATCGTTTGAAACTGGAATTTCCTATTCCAGGTTCTCAAGGCCTTTCAGTTTCCTACCATTTTTATAGACTGGATCCGTGCATTATACAAAACCCCTTCAGCAAAGATTTCAGGAAACGGTGCATTTTCTAAGACCTTCTCTCTATACTCTGGTACCAGACAGGGTTGCCTGCTCTCTCCCCTCTTATTTAACCTTTATCTGGAACCTCTCATTCAAAACATCCTCAACAACGTGGGGATACAGGGCATCTGGGTGGGGTGCAACGAGGTTAAGATTACAGCATACGAGGATGATCTTCTCTTTATTTATCCCACCCATTGTCTTCTGTTCCAGCCTTGTTAGGGGAAATTGCTAAATTCAGTGCCCTTTCAAATTATAAACTAAATGCTAATAAATCCTGTTTCTTTCCCCTGAATCATAAGGTCTTTAAGACCGACATTACCCACGTTGGTTTGTGCTGGGCACACTGGATGCTGAAATATCTGGGCATCAAACTAACATGTAATCCCTCAGCATGGTTTAAAGAAAATTTGGAGCCTCTTTTCCAGTCAATTATTCAGGATCTGGAAAGATGGTCCAAACTCCTGGTTTCACTATGGGGCCGGACTAACATAATCAAGATGAATATCTTCCCAAGAATTTTTTATCCCTTCTCTCTTCTTAATTCATTTATCCCTTTATCCTGGTTTCAGAAAATGCATAGAATCTTCACCAAGTTTATCTGGTCTAACAAATACCCCCGACTGGCATACTATAAGCTGGTCACTTCTAAATTTGAGAGGGGATTGTGGATTCCTCACTTGGCTATATATTACTGGGCCAGCCATCTGGCTAAATGTCTGAAATGGGTGTGTCCGGGTCCTGAGAATTTGCGACCGATGTGGCTCAAAATAGAACTCGATTTAATCTGGTCTATGAACACAGATCACCTAACTTTGTTTTATGTAAAAGTGTCCCAGTTACAAGGTGTTGAGAAAGGCCCCATTCTTACGATTTCCTTGAAAGTATACGCGCAGCTTTGTTCTTTTCTGCGCTATACTCCTCAGTTGGACCTGGCTCAATCTATCTGGAACTCTCCGACCTTCACCATGAATAAACAGCTGATTCCCCGCATATGGCTGCCCCAGTTGGGTGATGGGATAGTATCCTCGTTCTTAGATGATGAGGGAAAGTGGCTTTCAGTAGACGAACTCACCCGGAAATTTAATATCCCAGTATACTCACAATTTAAAGTGGTCCAATTAAAGCATTTACTTATAATGGTGTTGGGCAATAACCCCCCCCCCTTGCCAGTCAGTTAGGGCCCTGATTCCAGAAACCTCTTCTCTATTAGGGTCCTTGGGTGTCATTTCCAAATTATATCAAGATTTGTTTCATAGACAGTATGGGGGCTCCTTTGGACCGATTAGGTTCTGGGTATCTATCTTTCCCCAATGTTCTCTCAACTGGCAGGCCTTATGGAACTCCTGTCAAAAATATGTGTCCCAAGATAGATTTCACCTTATGCAATACCACATTTTGCACAACATGTACTATACCCCTGTTAAGTTAGTGAAATGGGGTCTCCTTGAGTCAAACATATGCATCAGGTGTTCCCAGGGAGAAGGAACACTCCTCCATATATTTTGGTCGTGTCCCAAAATAACTTCTTTATGGGATGCCATTAACAATTTCTTGGACCCCTTATTGGGTCTGCAGGAGTGTTTCACACCTGACATCTGTCTCCTAGGGGACCTGTCTTCCATCAGGGTTAAGGTGAGGAGATTTCACATCTCTATGATTGCACTATCTGTCAAAAAACGTATTTTATGGCATTGGAAAGATAAGGTCACTCCGACATTACAGGAATGGGTGAATGAAATCCTTGCTAACCTTCGTACAGAGAAAACTATAGGTAGTCTCCACAATAGATTACCCATTTATACACATATCTGGGATCCCCTTCACACCTTAATTATAGCTACCTGGATATAAGTACTGTTTTATATTAACTATCCCTGTATACTTATGTATAATGTCTTAGAACTTATGCTGTAAGGAGGCATGATACTGCTGTATAGGAGGGAGGGGTGGGGGGCAGTTTGAGTAGCGTATGGTATTGTATACAAGTTGTACTTCTCATGCTTGCTGCCTCCATTGTTGTGGAAAATTCTGTTAATAAAGTTTGAATTGAAAAAAAAGGGGGGGCATATTCGGCCCGCTTTCTCAGGCTCCGCAAATCTATCTCTCAAGTTCATTAAGGCCATGTGATCTTCTTCAGAGGCATCAGGGGAGAGACTCTCCTCCAGGACTTTAATATGACTTAGAAGGAGAGTCAATGCAGCCTCCTGCTTATGCTTCTTAATGGATGCAAGTCCAATGAATTCTTCCCTCAAAACACACTCAAATGTGTACCATACCTTATCCACCTCATGGACAGAGCCAGCATTATAATAAAACAATTGAGCCATTAATTCCTTAATTTTAGTTACAACACCTTCATCTTTAAGAAATTGTGTATTCAATTTCCAGAGACTGTGTCCTTTTGAATATTAGGTAGCAAAGTACATTCCAACCAAGCAGAAGAATGGTCGTAGAGCACTCTTGGGGCTATCCCTCCACCCAAAACTCCAGACAAAAGATTCTTGCTGACAAAAAAATAATCTAGATGACAGTAGGATCTATGGGACTGCAAATAAAAGGTACAGTCCTGAGCAGAAGGATTCAATATTCACCACGGGTCACACAGGCCCCCTGTGTCTATCATATCATGAAGTGAGCACTGAGTGGGGGACAGCCACAGGTGCTTATGACAAGACCTGTCTAGATCTGACGTAAGCATCAGATTCCAATCCCCAGCTAATATGACAGGAATATGAATGAAGGGGGCCAATAAGGTGGTCAAATCTGAGAAATTTTTGGGAGTGTCCTTGTTAGGCCCAGAAATACAACCCAGGAAGACCTCTGAATGATCTAGTACCCCTTTTAATTTTCTTTTCCATAGAGCTTTTTATGCTCCCAAGCCTGGTAAGTAGCTTTAGTCCCTCCCTCAGAGGTACTCAGTCTCTGGCCGCACCTTTTTCCTGACCTGACAACCCCCTAGATCCCCAAGGGGATTCTTTCCTTGGCAATGCTGGGCTGAAGGGGTGCCGGTTTTACCCCACCCTGGAGCAAAATCCAGACATTGGGGGGCTGTTTGAGTGCTGGTGCAGCCATTATGGAGCCTTCCAGCTCTGTTTTTTCTGTTTTCTCCCATCCCCCCTCCCTACCGATGTAAGGAAGCTAGTCCATGTCCTCCAACCTGTACTGTACTTCAGACACCGCCAGAGGGCAGTTAGCGAGCAGGATGACCAACCTCCCTCCCTCGAGAGAGGAGAGCAATCCTCCAGATGCTCGATCCTCTCTGACCCCTGCCAACCCCTGGCAGCCCGGGCTCATTCCCTAACCCAGGTCGCAGGCATGGTGCGAGGTGTTCGTGACCAGCACCTCAACCTCCAGCACCACCAGACCAGCATCTAGTATCCCTTTTAATAGTAAATAATGCCCTTGCAGACCTTCCAGACACTGCAGCATTTGAAATTTGACCCCTCTAGATAAAAGAATAGCCAACCCTCTTTCGGTTCCCCGTGGCAAAAACTTGCCCAACCGCCTGTCTATGGAAGAGATGCCCTTCCAAAGGGAGTAGATGGGTCTCCTGAAGAAAAGTTATTTGTAATTTAAGATATTTTGACATCTGGTAGCACTTCACCTTGGAGCGGGCACCTCTAACATTCCAGGTAACATATTTCATATTAAGTAAGTGAAGCCAATAGAACTAGTTAACAATGGGTCTCCATCAAACAGGATAGACTATAAGAAGCATGAAAATCATGCCTCCATTAAGATATACCTCTACTAAACCCCAAACAACATGGCATCAACCCCCAAGGAGAGTAGACTAAAGACAAGCAGGAATAGTGTAGATATATAAGGCAAAAGGCAGTAGGAGCAATAAGAGCCAGTATCATCCCTACAGAATCTAATATTGGCGGTTAAGCCATTGCCCTCCCCTCCCCAAAAAAACACACAACAGTACCCATAAAATAGGCAACAGTAGAACAACCACGGGAAAAAACTCACTCCTCCCCTCTTATCCCACCCATAAACAGTGCCAACTGTACTATGTCCCCTAGTCCTAATGACTGAACCCCTGTGCCCGACTGGGCTATGATGCTTGCAAATGCCACCTACAGTATTCTTCCCCCCTTCACCAAAATAGGCCAAAACACAAAAAAGAATAAACCACCAATATACAACGGAAATATTAATAGTAATATTTGTTCAGTATTATATGTAACCCAAGCACTATTTCTTATTTCCCTAGTTAAGTTAAAAAAATTAAAAGAAACCAAGGAGAAGAAAATAAAGTAGTCCAGGAGTCCAGATAATGGGCGTAGCCACCCTAATGTCCACAAGGTGCAACTGCAAGGTAAAATCTATAATATAAAATAAAGTCCACAAACCAAAGTAACAGATAAATTAAGTCCATCAGTAGATGCATTCTTAGGAGAGAACAGCCAATCGCCGACTCTCCTGCAAAGTACCGAGCAGTCCCTCCCAGCCAAACATGAATAGAAATAGGAGTGAATTCTGCTGACAAAATAACCACTGTCCTTCACTCAGCCCAGATGCAGACATTGAATCAGAGCCATAGGTGCAGTGAGACCAGAGGAGACCAACAGAAACACACTCACCAGTCCAGTGCTGAGTTCTGAAGAATGGAGCTGCTGATGGATGAGCAGGAAAGAAGCCAGGGTGTCCATATGTGCCCCCAATTGGCCTCCAGTAAGATGAGATGGAGCCACGCAGCCCCGCTGGAAATAAGCTGAGGGGGTGATTAGAAGGGACAGGGTCAAGACACAATAATTAGCTGTGAGGTTCCACCATTAACAGAAACAAGGGGCCATATAGAATCCCTTCCAAAGAACCAGCGCTAGTAAGTAGTAAGAAAGAGCAAGCTTACAGGTGCCACAGTAGATCAATGCAATTGAGCACATTCTCACACAGCCAGGCTCATGATCACTTAAACAGATTGGGGAAAAGTCTTTTCAGTTCTTTGCTGGCCAACTTGAGTATCGTAACTATTCTACTGGCCCCCATGCTGGACTTGTAAAACAGCCGGGTAGCTGACCCAGTACTGAATCCCGGCTGCAGTCAGCTTGAAAATTGTAGGTGCAGGGTGGATCTCTTCTGATGGACAGAGTAGGGCAGATGTTGTACAATCCTAATCCTTTTCTCCTCCCACTGTAGCTCTTTTATATCCCTGATTTTTTTCCAAAATATACTGCTTGTCAAGAAAGTTCAGCAGCCGAAAAATGAGTGCCCAGGAAGGGGATCCTTGTGGGGGTGCCAGACGAAGAGATCGATGTGCCCATTCTATGATATAGCTGGACCCATTTGGAGAGAGGTCTGCAACCTTTTCACACAATGTTTGAATGAAGGGGATTGCTGCAGAATCCTCTTCCTCCTCTGGAAGACCCAACACAACAAGGTTGTTCTTCCTGGAATGTCCTTCAAGGTCCTCAAGCCGGTCTTCCATTTTCTTGACTCTCTGCCTTAATGTGATCACCTCAGAGTCTAGCCTTGCTCACCAATCATCCAATGAAGAAATATCTGCTCAGTCTTTACTAAGGAAGAGGGGGGTAATGGGTCTGAAGGGAGTACAAGGGGTGAGAATGGTGCAGAAATGGACACAAGTCCCTTTACACGAGAAAGGGTCCTGAAGGAACTGGAAGTAATAAGAGCTGATAAAGCAATGAGGCCAGATGGGGTGCACCCCAGGGTCCTTAAAGAACTAAGAGAGGTGGTGGCTGAACCTCTGGCTATCCTGTTCAGCCAATCACTGGAAACAGGGAGGTACCCAAAGACTGAGGACAGCAGATGTAGTCCCCTTATACAAAAGTGGGAACAAAGAGGAAGCAGGGAACTACAGACCAGTCAGCCTCACCTGGTAGTGGGAAAGATCATGGAAGTACTACTGAAGGAGAGATTGGTGGAACATCTGGTTGTCAATGGACTACAGGACCCAAGGCAGCATGGTTTCACCAGGGGGAGGTCATGTCAGACCAACCTCATTGAATTTTTTGACTGGGTGACTAGGGAGGTGGATCAGGGGAGGGCAGTGGACATGGCCTATCTGGACTTCAGCAAGGCCTTTGACACTGTGCACATAGAAGATTATTACACAAACTGGGGAATATGGGTGTGGGCAGGACAGTAGTGTGGTGGGTAGGTAACTGGCTGGGTGGCAGGACACAGAGGGTGGTGGTAAATGGCTGTCACTCCACAGAGGACAGTGACCAGTGGGGTACCACAGGGATCAGTGCTGGGACCGGTCCTATTCAACATCTTCATCAGTGACATTGCACAGGATATAGAAGGCAGAATTTCACTGTTCGCTGATGACACAAAAGCTCTGTAACAGAGTAGACACACCAGAGGGTGTAGACAGAATGAGAAGGACCTGCAGAAACTTGAAGAATGGTCAAGGGTTTGGCAGTTGAAATTCAATGCAAAGAAATGCAAGATAATGCATATGGGGCACAAAAACCCTGGCACAATATATCAGTTGGGGGTGAGGATATAGCATGCACCAAGCAGGAAAGGGATCTTGAGGTTGTCATCTCTGATGACCTCAAGGTAGGGAAACAGTGTGACAAGGCATCAGGTAAAGCAATGGATGCTGGGATGTATAGGCAGGCATCACCAGCAGGAAAGGAGAGTCATAATTCCGCTATACAAGACACTAGTGAGGCCCCACCTGGAGTACAGTGTACAGTTCTGGAGACCATACCCACGTAAGGACATAGACAGGGTAGAGAAGGTTCAGAGGAGGGCAACAAAGATGGTGCATGGGTTGCATCACAAGTCCTATGAAGACAGGTTGAAGGAACTGAACATGTACTCCCTGGAGGAGAGGAGGGAGGGGATATGATGGAGACATACAAGTATCTTGAGGAGGAACAGGGTGCAGGAAAACACTATTTTAAGCGAAAAGATGTTTCAGGACTAGAGGGCATGGGATGAAGTTGGAGGAGGACGATTCAGAGGAAACATGAGAAAGAATTTCTTCACAGAACGGGTGGTGGACAAGTGGAACACCCTGCCAGAGGAAGTGGTGGGGGCTGAAACAATCACGGGATTTAAGAATGCATGGGATAGACATAAAGGAATTCTAGAGGTCAGGGGTAAGGGGAAATAGACTTCTAGGAAAACAAACTGAACTTACAAGCTCAAATGGGCAGACTAGGTGGGCCATAGGCCCTTATCTGCCGACACTGTCTATGTATCTATGTATGAACCTCGTTATCACCGATCCAACGGGCAAGGAGTTCCTCTGATGTACATATAGCTTACAGATCAGTCACTAAAGTTTTCAGGGCATCCTTAATGGGGGACAGTTCTTCTAAAAACTTAGCCTCTGAAAGAGTGGCCTGAGAGGTAGCATTACTAGATGCCCCAGCAGGTTGTGCCTTGTTCTGCTTTGAAATTTAGTCATGCTCCAGTGTTGGTGGAGGAGGGTGGCAGAGCAAAGAAGTCTTCATGTCAACATCCATAATTTGGCATAAACAGCACTATCCACTGCTGGAACATGGAAGAAGGCCCAGGAAACACCAAATCAATAAAGATTCTGAAGGTAGGTGGTAACACTAAAAGATTTTTTAGTAGAAGAAAGGGAGCAGTATCAGGGTATGTCTACTCAGGCAGCCATTACATGACCTCCCATCTAGGAAATCTTTTGGAGGTTTCACTAAGTCTGGGATCACCACATAGAACAAATCAATTCTTCTTAATCATCTCTCTGATTCTCCATGATCTGACACGGAATGTGGCTACAACATTTATTTCACCATCAAATTGTTGATTTACATTCTCTTTTTTCTTTATCAAATCCCTTCTATTTATTAGCTCACAACTACTTTTGGCCTGTTCAATGCAAGCTTCAGCATAATACATCTCTTTAAATCTTGATGCAAGTTTTCCAAATGCTGTTTCATAATCTGACTGGCTGCTGCAATTGTGTTTAACATGAAGGAATTGACTCTTTGATATGTTATTACCATATATCTTGGGTCGTAGCTGCTTGCCAGTAGAATAATGTTTCTACCAAAGGCTTTTCTGTACAGGCCTGTACTAATATCACTGTTGGTCTCTTTCATTATTCTTAGATCAAGGAAGTGAATCTGGTACATGTCACACTGGCAAGTGAATCTCAGAAAGGACCAATTGACTCTATCAAAGGCCTTATCCACGTCCAGGGAAACCAGAACAGCAAGCACATCCGAAGCGGTGGATGCAGAAAAGATATGGGAAAGTTTGCTCAGGTGATCTACAGAAGACTGATTAGGCATGGACCCAACTGGCTCACAGCTCATGAGGCCTGACCATACCTCTCCTATCCTTAAAGCTATAATTTTAGAAAAGATTTTGATATCCTGATTTAATAAGGAGAGCAGGCGGTAACTAGAAACTGCCTGAGGCGATTTCCCAGACTTTAGTAGCAAAACTATTAAGGCCTCTAAAAGAGTATGGTCTGAGATACCTGACTCGTAGATAAATGCTAACAAAGGACATAAAAAAGGAACTAGGTCTTTAGCAAAAATCTTACAAAAATTGGAGGAGAGACCATCGGGGCTGGAAGCTTTATCAGGAGCTAAGGAGATAATTGTTGCAAATATCTCCTGGTCTGAAATAGGTTCCAGGAGATAAGCCTGCTGCTCCGTACTTAATGTAAGAAGTGGTATGTCCACAAAATATTGGTGAATCTCCAAAAGGTCAGAGGATTCTGCCATAGGGCCATATGGAGAGCTATAATACATTTAAAACTCTGTAGCAATATCCCTTGGTGAAACTTTGATAGTGTTATCCCAATCAGAGTGGATAGAGGAGATAAACCATGAAGCTTCTTTCTTCTGAAGGTGTAATGCCATCAACCAACTGGCTTTCTCTCCTTGGTCAATGATTGCGGAACAGGTTTTAAATATAGCATATTCTGCTTTGTCCCATAAGACTTCAGCATATTTGTCTCTAAGGGCTATAAACTCCCTCTTCAGTGGCTCCAGTGTGGAAGGGTTCAGGGTTTTTTCTATCTCCCTTATTCACTGCAAAAGGTTGGTGGCCTCTTTGTTACGATTTTACTTCTGCTTGGAAGCCAATCAGATAAATTATCCTCTTATAAAACTCTTAAATGCACACCACTCCACTTCTACACGTTCTACGGAGCCCTGGTTTTGAGAAATAAAAAATTTAATTTTATCCTTAGTTATATCTATAATAGCTTGGTCCTTGAGAAGTTGGTTATTTAATTTCCAGGGGGAATCTTTTTGAAGAAGGGTCACTAATGTTATCTGGACCCAAACAGGCGAGTGATCCAAAATAACAAGAGGATCAATCTCTGACCCTAGCACTCCACTCAGAAGACCCAAGCTAATCAAGATGTAATCTATCTGGGATTGAGTTCCATGTGCAGCTGAGTAAAAAGTAAATTCTTGGGCATCGGGATGAAAAAGATGACAAGGATTGCACAATCCAAACAAGTCAGTTATGTCTCTGATGGAGCACTTGGCCATAGAGAGACCAACTGATGCTCTCCTAGATCTGTCTAAGTCTGGAGTAAATGGGAGGTTTCAGTCCTCACCAAGAAGAATGGGAGCTTTAGGGAATGGGGCTAGGACAGAAGCTAAGCCCATACAAAATACAGTATTGTCATTGTTAGAACCATATATACTTCCTAATAATACCTCAGTACGATCTAAGGTTCCACGTACCAGGACATACCAGCCATGGGGATCCTCTATGCACTGTGTGGATTGAAAATTAATTCCCTGAAACATCAAAATGGCAACATCACCCTTACTGGTATTAACACGTTCGGCAAACACTTGTCCTACAGAAGACCAACAAAAGGAGAGACTCTCTGAAGAGAGCAAGTGGGTCTCCTGCAGGAAAGCTATACTATGCTGAATATTTTTAAGATGCTTAATAATCTGGTAACATTTCACCTTTGAATGTGCACCCCTTACATTCCAAGAAACAAATTTAAAGGAACTTGTGATTTAAATAAATTAAATAATAACTAACAAACAGTCCTCACCTTAAAGGAAAAGTCCACCCAAAACTTGAAAAAATATATGTTATGCAGAATGTTTTAATTTGTATGAGAAGTTCTAGTGTTTCCTTCCCTCTGACTGGTATTAGGAGTTTTTCCTAAATTAGCCTGCTAGCTTTAGAGTAGTTTTACAACCCTTGGAGATCTCCATATGAAACAGCTTAATTGTATTCCTTTGTCCTACAATGCACCTTGTTTCATGTGATGGTGATGTAGCAGAGACCATAAATCCAGCAGAAAGCATTGCTTTACAATCAGTTCACAACAGTAGAGATGGCTATATTTTAAAATCTGTAGAATTCAGCTTGGTGACCACCCTCATCGTAAAGGTCTTACTGTCCTGAAAAACTTTGCTGCTGGTAATTTTTGTGCAGTTTGTAAAGCTTCCAAGATGTTTAGTCTGTTTGGCATGTGTGTGCTGAATGTTGGGTCTCTCTTACATCACTGTCACAGGAGACAAGATGCACTGTGGGAACAAGAAATACAAATAAGCTGTCAGGGATGAAGATCCTCAGGGGTCGTAAAACTAGCATAAAGCTAGCAGGCTAATTTAGGAAAAACTCCAGCACAACATATATTTTTTTCAAGTTTTGGGTGGACTTCTCCTTTAATAAATTGATAAAGCATAAATATAATGTCACAGCCACTCTCACAGAAAACTACCACCAATATAAAAACAATGTAAGAAACAAGTAAGTGGAACTCCTACCCTCCCCCCGATAAAAGAAAAGCAACCCCTTCAAACTGCCGCTCCGCAAATAGTAAAAGTCAAATCCCCCCAACCTAACCAGCAAAACATAAGTCCCTTATTATGACTATCTGCACAAGAACTATAAAAGAGGAAGGAAAACAGTCTTTAAACCATGCCCAATTAGGATATCTTACTGTAACCCCCCCTGTTCCCTGGGGTTACTAGAATCCCTTCAGTATCAGTGTTAGTTACGGAAGGCAGCTGATGATTATCTAGTTAAATGGATTTTCACCTGGCCCCTCTCTGCTGCTTGATCACTGCTGACAGTAGAGAGGTGATGTAATTTAGAATGCTTGCAGCAAAATAAGCCACACAGAGACCATCCTATCACGCACTGTGTTCAACTCCACCACCAAAACCTCCGTCTTATAGGGGTTCAGTCACAGCCAGCTAGAGGCCATCCAGTTGTTAATCTCAGCAAGGCAGCTGTTTAGCACAGCTACCATGTTGAATGTTACTGGGGCAAAGGAAAAGTATAGCTGGCTATCATCAGCATAGCAATGAAAACCCAAGCCATACTTCCTAATGAGCCCTCCGAGGGGTAGTATGTACACTGCAAACAACATTGGGGATAATACTGATCCCTGAGGAACTCCACAGGATAGGAGGCTGGGGTGGAGGACAAATTCCCCATCACAACCTGTTGCCTCCTGTTGATTGAGAAGGACTCAAACCAGCTGATGACAGTGCCGGTGAGTCCACAGAGTTCCCTAAGGCAGTCAAGCAACACACAATGGTCCACAGTGTCAAATGCTGAGGAGAGATCCAGGAGAACAAGAATAGTCTTATCTCCTCAATCTCTTACCCTAAGGACATCATTCAGCACCCGAACAAACATGGTTTTTGTACTATGCCTCACCCAAAACCCCGACTGGAAAGGTTCATACAACTCATGAGTCACGAGGTGCTCCTCCAACTAAAGTGCCACTACCTTCTCCACTTCCTTCTCCAAAAAGGGAAGATTAGAAATAGGTTGGTAATTTTCCCTGACCTCCAGGTCCAATGATGGTTTCTTTAAGAGTGGTCTCACCAATGCCTCCCCAGATGGAGTGCAGTCAGAACACTTCTGGTGACCACTGCCAGCTATAACATTGCTAACTGGAGAAACTCCCTGCTGGATACTGGACACACTGTCCGAGAAGAACCGAGCAAACTCTTCGCATTCAGCATTAGAAAAAACCTTCTTTGGCTGTAGACAAGCAGGACGAAGTAGCCTGTCCACAGCTGAAAAAGTATAGTGGGTCGGTTCTTCCCAGCAGCAATCTCCCTGGACAGGAACACTGTCTTCTTATGGTTGATTGCTCCCTGGTATGAATTATAGTGCATATGCAGGGCCAGTTTGTCCTCCTCCAGGCCGGACTTTCTCCAGCAGTGCTCTAACTTCTGACCCTTTCTCTTCATCTCCCTGAGAACCCCATCATACCACTGGGACCTCAGGTAGGAAGACTTGGGTTGAACATGGATAGGTGCAAGGGAGTTAATGGTGTCGGATAGCACTCTATTATAAGTGTCCAACCCAGCACCAACACCTCCAGTGCATGCATTACCCACACTAGATAGATCGGCTGCCACCAAGAAACCCTCCGGGGTCAATCCCTGCACAGGACGACAGCTCATCATCTCTGTAGGGGGAGGGCATCCAGTGGGAGCCCTGAACATGAACTGCACATTGCAATGATCGGAACACATCACCCAATCAATCTTGGGATTATCTATCTCAAGCCCCAGTGAGAACACCAGGTCCAACATGTGGCTGCCCTGGTGTGTCATGGCAGAAACAACTTGCAACAGGCCCAGTGATGACATAATCTGGAGGAGATTATGACCAAGCTGAGAAGATTTGTCGTCCGCCCAAACATTGAAATCCCCCAGGACAATACATCTGGGGGCTTCCAATGTTTCACTGACAATGAATTTGGCAACCTCCTGCAGGAAATTCCCTACAGCCCCAGGGGGGAGGTAAATACTGTAAGGAGAATCCTGCAACCTGTGCCTGAACCCTCATAAATGGCCACACATTCAAAAGAATCTGGGGCTCCCAATGGGTGCACGGTGAAGCCCAAGTTGGATCTAAAACAAGTGACTACCCCACTGCCCCTACATTCCTCTCTGGGGCAGTGCACCACGGTATACCCAGGTGGGACAGCAGCCTCAAAGACTGGGTCAGCATCGTCCCCAACCCAGGTCTCCGTGATGCAAGCCAGATCGACTGAGGAAATCAAGTCTGCAATAATTGTGGTCTTGTTCCTGATCGATCTGGCATTGCATTGCACTGCCCTCAGGGGACTGGTGGGTAAGGCAGCCCCTCGGGTTACCTGGCCACTTGGTCTGGTGGACTCCCTAGGTACAGGAACTGAACATGTCTAGCCTCTCTCTTGTGCCTATTGTAATCTAGGGCACCGTCTAGACCTGATAATCCCTATCCTACCACCCTCTGCTGTGCACAGGGTTCCCCACCACCCGAGATCACCCCAGCCCTTCATAATCCCCACCTCCCGGCAATGTCTTACAGTAGTATCAGAAACCAGGAGGCAGGTGAAGGGCCATAAATCATGCAGAAGGGATGCTCCATATGCTATCCTGACCTGAGAAATGATGGAAACCTTCTCCAGGGGTTTCTGTGCCTTTATCCCATGTGGGATAAAGGGGACTGCTGAGGATTTTACGGGCAATCCCTTGATCCAACCTTGGACTTTAGTGAAGCTGCCATTGGTGCAAAAACTGTGAGTAGATTCTGTCTGAGAGTTACCCAGGATATGTACCTGCCTTTTTTCTGTGGGGTGACTGTCTGATAAAGGGACCATTTCACCCATTTCTGTGAGGATTTCCTCAAGAAGATTTGTGTTTTAAAGATCTCTGACAATAGTGGACGTCCCCTATGTGGCTCGCCCTTTGTTCAGAACTTTAACCTTACACCCTAGTGGTGTTCCTGATTTTTAAATGAGATAAACATTTCAAGATAGCATCATTTTCTACAGTTTCAGTACTTGTGAGGTGTAACTCTGAAAGAATGGCTGGGTATGGACGTGGAAGCAAAAGGTGGGAGACCCCCCATCTGGAGTGACCAGTTCAGCACTTCAGGTTCTGTAAGGGTGCTTGTTTTCTGTCAGTGCATGTGGCCAATGCCTGAAGAAGTTCACCCCTTGTATATGGGTTTTGCAAGTTTTGAGCCTTGAGTGCTCCATTATGGCCCGAGTGCCACATTCTTATCCTATGCCATATGGGAAATGTGCTAAGCAATGGCCCAGTGCCACTTTCCAGAAGTGTTTGTATGCTCACAATGGCTAGTTCCACATTCCAGATGTCTAATCCTTTGTCATATGGGAACTGTTCTAAGTACTGGCCTAGTGCTATGTCAAGGAGAAATGTTGTGCGTTCACTGTGGCTAGTTCCACAATTCCAGATTTTAATCCTGTGCTATATTGGAGGCTCGAGTTCTGTTTCTACAGATGTGTTCTGCATTGCCTTGTGCCACGAACTTTAAACCCTTGGGGGGTCCATACTTTGCTTTTGTGTTTCCAACTTTGTTTCAGAATAAAGCCACACTCTAGAATCCCAACCTGGTATGGACAATCTAGTTACTGCTTCCTGTGTGGATTTACTGGGTACCCCTGTCCAGAAGTGCAAATTTAGCATAGCCCTTAGCAAACATTTTCTCCTCAGGACCTGGGTTTTGGTATAGGTTTGTGGTGTCTAGTACACACACCTTGTTTTTTCTTCTGCATCTGCAAATTTGCTTTGTACCCCCACCCCTCTCTTTTCCTCTAGACTATGGGAGGTGTGCCTACTAGTTAAATAAGGGGCTGGTGCAGGGTTACATTACTCCTAGGACACAAACTGATTTTACCCACACCAAAATAAAATAGAGCCATAATATATATTCTACAAACAAAACTCTCAATAAATCCTTTCCCACAATACAACTAGGGGACCCCCCCAAAAAAAAATATCCAGTGCATGACGTCCAGCAGTTCTTAGTAGCTAACTGTTCTCATCTCTCCACCCCCGCCACTCATAGTTATATAGAAAAAATCTGATCAGTAATAGAGGAACTCCAACTCCAGTTTAAGTGGTGTCCAGAGCCCCCAATCCCCATTTGAATTATTAACTCCCCAGAGTATATACTGTATTTTGAGTCATCTGGGCTGAAACACCCAAAAAATCTATATGGACCTTACATTGAAGCCGCTATGGTAAATCTTATAACAAGGTAGGAGAACAGAAATACAAAAAATAAAAGAGTTCTGAGAAATTATTGAAAGAGTCTGAGTACCAGAACACAACGTCATCACTAAACAAAACTCATGGCCCCCACCAAGTAGCAGAAAAACAAATGCAGAGGAAGTAATGAAAAATACCGTTAAACCTCAGATATAGACAAAATGGCCACTCTCTGGGGAATATTATACAATTCACAGGTCTTGAAGTCCAATTAAATTATATGTATTATTGCAGCATAGTAAGTCGTAACACAAAGTTGCCCCTGCAACCATTTAGACATCTTCCTGCATGGGAACAGAATCCACGATCAATAAAGAAAGACATGCTAAAAAACTAATCGCAGCTCTAGTCTCCTATCCAACTTTTAGCCCAACAGGAATGCCACCTCAGCTTACTGACAGAGATCAGATAGCCTTGACCATGGCCCAAACTTTAACAGGTCCTCTTGAGTAATGCAACAGGTGGAGAATTAATAAAGCCCCATCCAGTGAGCCAAACCCTTCTTGCTGAAAAAGATGGCTGCCGGGGTAAAGTTTGAAGCAAGATCACAGTTCGGACTTGAAGTGAAATTATTGGAGGACTGGATTGCAGCTTAACATAAACAAGATGTGGCCAGAAAAATTAGAGGTACTAACCCTGAAAGTCTCCATAAAGAAGCTTCATACCTGTAGCCACCAGAAAGCTTTGATCAGAGGCATATCAGCTGGGCCAGCTAGCGATCATAGCAGAAAAGCAAACCAGTGAAGAAGTCTGACTTATCATCCTGCTACAATCCAGGATTCCACTGCAGTAGTACCAGAAAGTTGAAACTGGGGTGGTAAACACCCAAAGAGAATCAGTGCTGCAGTTACAGATAATGGTGAGGAGAATGAATGAGCCCAAGTAGTTAAAGTTTAAATATAGCTATAGATCCAGCAGCACTGTCACAAAAACAGGATCCCAACAATTCACAATTCCATTCAGAAAGCACTGTTGAAATTACCACAGGAGACCAGCTACAGCACTTAATCCTGATTCGATTCAAAAAAGGTACCACAGAGAAAGTATATGCTCACAGTCTACAAATACAGTGCCAGAGAAAGGGAGTGCTAGAATTCAGCTTAGCAAGAGATATTTCCAATGAAATGCAAACAAGTCAGATACAAGTTTCTTGAGCTCTGGAGAAGCCTGGTCAGCCAAATCAAAGGAGCACCAAACCCCCTGAACATGTAATTGGGCTGTGTAAACCAGCAGAAAAGGAATCCCCACTGCAATTAACTTGGTTACAAGGGGGTAGTAGGCAGCTCTTTTTTGCCAAGTAGGGGCAGGCAGGTCCTGAGTGAGCCCTAGCTTGGCCCCCTCCCAGGACACATCCTCAATCTCTTGTATTTTCTGGGGAACATGTTGCTTGTCCAAATAGTTCAGAAAGCACATATTGAAAGGCCGGAGAGGTGAGCTGACAGGAGGCTTAGGGCATAAGGACCCATGCACCCATTCAATAATATATGAAGACTTGTTGGGAGATGGCCCTGCTAGCTTGGTAAGCAACTTCTGTGCAAAAAAAATTGGTGCCGACCGCTTTGCAGCTTCAGGGAGACCAAAGATCAGTATGTTGTTCCATCTACTTCTCCCTTCCCAGCCATGTTTTGCTTCTGAGTGCAAAGTTCCAGGTTGGTGTGATCTCTCCATTTTTCCAAAGAGAAAGTATGTGGCTTTGTATTTCTGATCCGGAGATTAATCTCGCCTAAATAGGCCCACAAGGATTTTAACTCATTAGCGAGTTCATGGATCAAGTCCTTAAGCTGTTGAAACTCCACTAGAAACCATTCCTCTCTAAGTGGCACTGATGGTGACATAGCAGTAGCTTGGTTGCTGACTGTGGAGCCCTGGGCCTTAGACTGCTTTGCAGTTTTTTGGGGGGTTGCAGGCACCATATGCTTGGGAGGTGCCTGCCTCATTTCCTCTTCCATAATAATGGTAAGACATATTTGAAAACAGCACAGATGTGTTCAGAACACCTTCTTCCACTTTCTCCGAGCTAGAATCCCAATAAAAAATTATGGAATCAATGCTAAATAACTCTTAATTAACTGGAACAGGTGAGATCTGAGCAGAACACAGCTACCCCAAATGAGGCATCACTTGACTCCCAGCTCTGTTGTGAATGAATGAATCAGAAACATAGAAACCTAGAAATTTCTGGCAGATAAGGACCACTTGGCCCACCTAGTCTGCTCATTTTCCTTACCTACCGTAACACCGCAGACCCTACTTGATCTCCAGCTTTATCCCCCCTTTCATAATCACTCAGGTTGCATTATACCTATCCAGTGCATTTTTTAATTCCCTTACCATTTTGGTGATGATGACATGCCATATGGTAACATTTTGGGACAATGTGGTTAGCCAATCAAATGTTATTATATGGCACTTCATCATCTCTCATTTATTCGATGATGACAGAGTCAGCTAACAGAGAGGCTTGTTGCCATGGTGAGAGAAATTATTCACTTTTACATGCACTAAAAGTATTTGCTTTGAGGTGAGTGGGAAGGAAGGAGGATAGTGTGGTGCCAGAGGGTTATGGAGTATGGTATTTATTATGTATTTGTCAGTGTCCGGTGGGTGGTGGTGGCAAGTTGTGGGAATTTAACTGCCGTGGGGGGACAAGGGTTATTTCATTATGATAAATAAGGGAAATTTCATGGGGCTATGGTGGAGGAGGAAGGTGTATGCTACAAGGGTAGAGGTTCCCACTTATACTATATTGTGGTGCGAGGGGTGGGAAGCATTGTCCACATGGGTGTCAGATTTTGTTTTTAATCAAACATAAAAGAAACCAGCACTGTGCATAGTGGTACTTCCACAACAAAGTGCCACTATGTGTAGTCTTTGCATGGTGCATAAACTTGGTATAATGGCTACTGCACCAGTCAAGTGCCACTGTGCATAGTCCTCGTCTGATGAAGTGAGCACTTTGGCAGGTGAAAAACAGCACAGTATCTGCAAACTTCTTCTAGGTCTTCACAAAGTGAACTCTGCTAACTTCATGCACCCTTTGTATGGTATTTGGCAGTCTGGCTAGGGCTGTCACTTCCCCCAATCAAATTAAGCATTTTTATTTTTTGAAGAGACACATGGACATGTCATGGTAGAAGACTAGAGACTTGTGCATTGCGGCTAACTAGGACCCCAAGCATCACAGCAGGTTCAGCAGTGTTGGGTATGGATGGTTTATGTCAGAGGTTGACATAACTTTGGGCATGTCACATAGAGTGACTTCTTCCACCTCCTCACATACTTTCCAACCTAGATCTTCATGCTGTTCATCTAGTGAACCTCAAGAAGATTAGGTGGACTTACCCAGGGCAGAAAGGGAGGGTTGGTGGATGCCATAGTGTTCCTTACATTTACAAAGGAGCCTCTGTATCACGAAAAAGTGTGGACACTAATGTAGTGTTGAGAGCATAAAATATATGCAGTGCAAAAAAAGTTTTTATTGTAGAAACTTGACCCCGACAGTTAATTTTATCATATAGAAGTGAAACTTACAAGCAGCTTTAGGCAACTTAAAAATCAGCCTATCTTACAATAACCAAATATACATTATTTTACTTTGGGTTAGCATCAGAAATGTGGCCTAAAATCTTAAGATCAGATCATGTGCCCTTGAAAAAATGAATAATGATTTACCTGAGCAGACAGCTTTAGGCATAGCAATAGCATTCTGCCACCATAGCCTTTCAGTAAGTAGTGTCTTAGCTGAAGAGACAGTGTATACAGAAGTGAGTATCCAGAATATTAAAGAGCGCATAAGTTTGAGAAATGGACATCAAAATCCTGTTTTGATATACAACTGCAATTAATTTGATCCCCACTGTATAATACAAACTTAACCTTTTGTTCTGAAAGGTAGCAAACATAAAATTGTATCAGTCGTAATAAAGCTTCAGGTCATCTAGAGTAATGATGTCCATTTATACTGTCTAATGAATAGTGTTCAGGACAAAGGTGTACTGATTTATTGCTGCATTCGTAAAATGGAAATGTAGCATCAAGGACAACTTTGAGGCCCCAGGTTATCATTTTTGCACTTGGGTCCAATCTGAGTAATTGTTCATTAGACAAAGCATAGATTTTAACTTTAAATGGCACAGAAGTAATGTTGCATGTTAGGCTTCCTAATCCATGAAAGAAAGACAGCGTTATTTGTTTTAGTTCTAACAATGTCTTTGAATCATATAGTTCTAGAGCAGACTTTAACCATACTCCAGTGGTGCTTAACTACATACAAATATAACAAGGTTTGGGCAGTTTCATATGAGTTTTCACTCAGTTTTATTCCTACATTAAAGTTGTAATTCCATGGGGCTTGCCTAGTCAGACATTTGGAAGGTATAACATTATGTGTATATTGTATTAGCTGTATGTGTCCCAGAGAAAAATCAACAATATTTGCTTTGCAGAAAACATACAGTATGAACATAGAAAATAAAGAAGTCCTTTAGTCAAGCAAGCTTTTCCCTCCACCATCTCAGTGAGGATAACCATATTAATTTTCTGCTAGGTTCTTGTCTAACCTCACTTTATTGAGA
The DNA here is from genome assembly GCA_016271365.2 of Neoceratodus forsteri. Classification (NCBI taxonomy): domain Eukaryota; kingdom Metazoa; phylum Chordata; order Ceratodontiformes; family Ceratodontidae; genus Neoceratodus; species Neoceratodus forsteri. Next base: position 1,345,549,530 of record CM057458.1, on the reverse strand, counting down.
AGGGAAGATGCAGTTGATATTGTCTTAGCTGGAAGCTTTCTCCACAAACCTGACACTCTGGGAATTACTTTTTTGAGTAGTTTCTCTGACTCTTTCTCTCGTGGGTTCATTTTTATAGTATGTCCCCTCCTATGCATTTGTCATCTCTTGAGAGATTTAGTGGATTCTCTATTCAAATATGCAACAGAAGTTCTGGCAGCTTGAATATCATAGTATTTTGGAGTTAGTATGAAACGCTACCTGCCTCTGATAATGTATTTTTATCGGATTATTAAGATCTGGGGCTAGATTCACAAAGAATTGAAAAGCACAGTGCAAAAGTACGCGCTGCTCTTTGTGGTTGCACAGGTGTGAAATCTTGCAATTCACAGTCTAATAGTGCACCACACTATCCATCTGTGAATAGGGCCAGGACAGAGCAGTGCTAACCCAGTACAGCTACCTCTAGCCCTACTAGCTCTGCTCTGACATGCAGCCAAGAGAATGGCCCAACAATGAATAGCGCGGGAGCACTATTTCATGTTCGGTAAAGCAGACATGTAAATGAACCCATTTGGCATGCAAGGCACTATGTGGCCATTTGCATGCCCATTATGAGTCCATTTACATAGACTGTGGCTGGAGTTTAACATGCCACCCCCTACGCTGATCGCCAGAAGATAAGTTAAAAAATAATTTTATTCCCTGGTGCTAATGACCCCCCGATCACTGTTTGCTGGCCCAATAAATTAGAAAATAATCTTATTCCTTGATGCTAGTGGTCCCTCTCCTAACGGACGCTGATCATCAGCCTGATAAGTAAAAAAAAAATCTTATTCCCTGGTGCTAGTGGTTCCCCCCATCACCGATCACTGATCACTAGCCTGATAGGTATAAAATAATGGTATTTCCTGGTGCTAGTGGCCACCCCCATTGCTGGCCCAATAAGTAAAAAAAGAATCATATTCCCTGGTGCTAGTGGTTCTCCCCTCATCGCTGATTCTCGGCCCAATAGACATAAAATAACTGTATTCCCTGGTACTAATGGTTCCCCTCCCCATGATAGCCAATCGCCAGCCCAATAAGTAAAAAACAAATCGTATTCACTGGTGCTAGTGGTCCCCCCTCATCACTGATTGCTGGCCCAATAAGTATAAAATAATAGTATTCTCTGGTGCTAGTGGTTCTCCATATTCCCCAGTGTCCAGTGTTAACCCCCAATCCTGATCCCCTGTACAGTAAATAGAAACATTTCCCTGGTAATCAAGCGGACCCCCACTCCCCATCCCCAATCCCATTTATAGTGAATGAGACCTGTCCCTGGTGGTCTTGTGGACCACCCACTCCCCCAACCCTGCAGGCAGTGCCCCAACGCCCCTCCCCCCATCCCCAATCCAAACTGATGACCTGCACAAACCTCCTCCCACTGCCACGGCTGGCCACCAACTGAGCTGTCAATATGCACGTACTGTGTACAGTATGCACTTAGTGAATGACAGCTCAGTGAATGGGCTGTCAGTCAATGAGTGCCAACTGTATACAGTGTGCGCACAATGACCGCTCATCGGTGGTAGGCCATGGTGGTGAGAGGAGAGATTTGCCTGTCGGTGGGTCAGATTCAGAATGGGGGGAATGGGTTGGAGACACTTCCTGCCAGGGTGGAGGGTCCACTAGACCACCAGGGACAGGTCTCACACACTATACAAGGGATCGAGGATGGGGGTGGTGTTCTCTAGAACACCAGGGAATTGTTTCTATTTACTACACAGGGGATCAGGATGGGAGTTACCTGGGAATATGCTGGCAACATTTTATGGGTGATCGGGGGGAAGGGACTACTGGACACCAAGGATACATATGTCCATCTCATGTATGGGTGCAGATGGTAGAAGGGACCACTGGACACCAAGGAATATTAGATAAATGATGGGGCATGGATGTGGGTGGGGAGATGGACCACTGGATGCCAGAGATTACAATTATTTTTTACCAATTTGGCTGGCGATCGGTGATGGGGGGACCACTAGCACCATGGAATACCATTGTTTTATACCTACTGAGCCGGCCATCAGCAATTGGTGGGGAAACACAGCACCAGAGCATAAGATTATTTTTTTACTTACCAGGAAAGCAATCGGTGATTGGTGGGGGGAGGACACTAGACACTAGGGAATATTATAAAACTGATCTGGCATGGGTGTGAGTGTAGGGCCACTTGACACCACAGAAACTGCATTGATCATTATGGGCCAGTGATCAGTGAGTACTGGGGGGACAACTAGCATCAGAGAAATTACTTTCTATATATTGGGATGGCAAACAGCGGTCATGGTAGGGGGAACTACTAACACCAGGCATGTCTGACATATTCATTTGGTCCACTGAATGGCAGGGTAGGGGTTCAACTGCAATAGACTGCCAACCACTAGGGTTGTGGGGAATTAAAGCATGGTCTCAGTCTGCGGTATTTGCTTCATGTGAAGGGACCCGTGAAAGACCCTTGCACGGAATAAATGCTTTGTGTATGGGACAGTGCCAATGTGCATACCCCTTCCCCCACATTTGCACTGCTCCCCCTCCACACTTAGCCCCAGTGCAAACCCAGTTTCTGCACACAACCTGAGCTTTTGTGAATACCTCTGCAGTGCAAAACCCAGTTTGTGTCGTGAAAACCAAGTTTGCACCGGGGCAAATTTTTATAAATCTGGCCCGTGAATTTTTACTCACTATCCAAAGAACAAAAATATCAACAGGCCTGGGCAAAATTTTTCTTCCATCAGTGAAATTCTGATTTCATGTCCATGACATTTTGTAAAATTGCTGTGAATATTTTTTGAAAGATCGACAAAATTGTGATTTCTGTTATTTCCATCTTATTTAAAACATATTTTTCCAAAGTGCACCACATTTAGCATGATGATTTTGCTAAGGTCCATACCAAAGTGTACCAAGATTCAGATCTCTGTCCTTAGAGGTGACTGAGTTATAAGCTTCTACACATATAGAAATTTTAAAATTACCTTTCACAATTGTGTAAACTTCAGAATTTAAGCACCTATAACTTTAAAACTAGAGAACAGAATAGCACCAACTTTGTGAGGTTCACTAATCCTAAACATTAGGCTTTGAGGCCACCCCCATAGCACAGGAGCAAAGCATCTCACTGACATACAGGCAAACTGAGTTTGGAAGTGAGCCCAGGAAGTTACATCCAGAGGCAGGCCATGGCTGGGACAGCTGCCACTCTACTGTTCATCTCAGTTGACGAGGGTTGGCAGTGGATTCCACCAACTCAGCAACCACTGTGGCTGGGCTAAGGAGCTTGCTCTTGCTGCATGGGAACCTTTGGCTGTGTGAGGCTAGCAGAAGCACCACCCTCCACCAGGGAAGATGGGAGGGAAAAATGTTGGCGAAGAAACAGGTAGCCAACTGAATGATGACTGGGTTCAGCCTGATCATGGTGTATACCTCTGGACACGGTATATGCCTGGGAGATGAGCTGTTGGTCGGTAGAAAAAAACAATATGGAAAAAAAAGAGTCTGTATACGTCAACTCTTTAATCTCTTCCTCAAAAGCTGGCTAAGTTAAAAGGTGTCCCCTGAAAAAGTTCTAATTAGCGAAGCGCTGTGGCATCTTGGTAAGAAGTACAACAGCTCCCATTCATTTATGTAGTAGTGTGGTTTGTAACTATGGTAGTTTTACCAATAATTTTGGCTTAGCACATAAACACAGGTGTCCACAGTACATCCGTGCATCATCAACTATACACTACATGCCGGAGTGCATTTTGAACAGGTTCTGAGAGTTGGTAGTTGGGTCAGCACAGCCCCAAATTTGCTCCCAGAGCAGCACTGGTGAGCGCTGTGTTCACCTTCTACAAGTTATATGGTGCCAAAGATTCCAAAATAACATTAGTAATTAATGTTGAATTTCATGAGCTTTTGTGAAATTGCAGAATTCTGTGATAATTGTTGTTGAAGCCATGTCCCTACAGTTTGCCCAGTCATACACTTGAGTTGCCATTGTAGAGGAAGTTAAAGGCTGAATAAAGTGGCAATAAGGTAGCGTTCATAGGAGGCTCCATAGTAAAAGTATAGTGATGCCAAGGGTCCAACCACTATCTTGAGTGATGACTGTGCAATAGCAAGTATACTTACAATATGTCAGATAACCACTAGAGCTCACTGACATGACTTTTTGAAGCACATGCACAAGCATCGTTGTTTCTGTACAATGCCACTTGCTGGCTCTTTAGCAACTCTGCAGATAACAATATACTCTATATTTGTACTATTTGAAAACAGTGATCTATGGCCAGCTCTTAAATTTGACCTCTTCCAGGGGGTCCCAGCTCTTCAGCTGAGGGAAACTCAGCCAGCGGGTGGACGGCGCTTTCCCAGCCGCCACCCGAGACTGCAAGTCCAGATCCTCAGCAAGCAAGGTACGGCTAAATCCGCTAAGTTTTCACCCACCCACCCATTCCCTTCCTCCTGCATTTATTAAATACACCCTCATCCTGCTCTTTTTCTGAGGAATGCCCATTGTGTTCACTGCCACCCAGTCTTGACAAATCTCTGCTCCTCCCCCCTCAGTTCTGAAAATTTATTTTCCCCAAGCACTGCGACTGCAACTCTATCTCTGTGCTGGGGGGATCTCTTCTACTGCTGGACTCTGCTACCTTTAGTAGGGCATTTGCTTTAGGTTTCTATCTGACAGTATCCAATTGTTAACAGAAATCCCTAGTATTCCTAGTGATTGTGTGCTGCTGCAAGCCCAATCATACAGGGAATCCCCATACTCCCCTTACTAACTATCCTTTCCCTTGTACCTGGGATGCTTTACTGGCAAAACTTCCTTCACAACCTGGGGATTTTGTACTCCCTCCAGAATGCCTATTGCAAAATAAGTCAAGCTACAGATATCTTTGTGCCCATTTGCTTCCTCATCTACTAGCATATCATCAGGGAACTCCATGTGGCGGTACCTGTATCGAACAGTACTTTCGAGCTATCCTCCCTCGTATTATGGCACCTGTCTTTCTCTGCATTTCTCTCTCGGAGTACTGGTCTCCTTAACTTTGGGTCAGTACAATCCTAGGGGAAATGTCTGGCATACCATAATTGGCAAACCATACAGGCGAACCATGGCTAAAATACTCAGACTAATTATTGCTGCCCTTTCTAGGATACTCGTACTCCTTCTACTATGCTCCAGTAATGTTGAGCTGAATCTCGGTCCTCCTATGCCCTGACATCTCCTTCCAATACTGCAAAGTTGAAAGGTATGCGCTTCTGGCATGTTAATGTCTGCAGTCCCAGGCATGGATTAGCCATATCTTGCCAAATGTTTTGGTGGTCTCCAAATCATGGCTTAGGCCAGCTACTTTGGAAAGTGAGATCAACATCCCTACTTACACTCTCTTCAGAGCAGACAGACTGACTAGAGGAGGATGAGTGGCAATCTATATCAAGGATAAGTACTCCGTATCCTGCCTTGACTCAGCTACTGTCAAAAATTAATTTGAATGTCTGACCATCAAGATTGAGCTATCCACTTCCCTCGGGCTTTGTGTAATAGGTTCTTATAGACCGCCGTCAGATGGGCATCAGCTCCTAATGTACCTTGGATCTTTACTAGAGAAAGAGAACATCGAAACAACTATGTTAGGGGATTTGAACCTCGACTGGCTATCAAAGACTTCGACTTCACTGAATACTATCTGTGACTCTCATGGGTTGATGCAAATAATTGGTGAACCTACACACCCAAACAAAAAGATCAGAATAATAGTACCCTATTAGATGTTATACTAGTTAATAAGCCCCACTTATTCTTTCATGCTGGCACCTTTTTTTCGGATGTTAGCGACCATTGTTTCATTGCTGGTGTTAGATCATTACATACTACAGTACCAGCAGCTAAATTTAACACAAAAAGGTCATAGAGGTACTTCAGTCAGTTTGCATACATCAATGACCTGAAAAATTCATTACTCTGGGAAGACTTCTTTTTAGCCAATGCAGTAAATTTAGCATATGATATACTACATGAAATTCTGGTGGGGGCACTAAACAGACATGCCCCTGTGGTTAAAATCTGTGTAAGGGACAAAGCTTGTTGCTGGTTTTCTGCTGAACTGAAGGCTGCATTGCTAGCAAGAGACAAACTCTGGAAGAAGGCTCGCAGAACCAAGTTGGACGCATACTGGTGTCAGTTCAGAAAGGCACAGAACTTATGTACAAAAATGATCTGGGAAGTGAAGACTGCATTCTACCATAATGAACTGGATTCTGCCACAAAATCCCCCTCTAAATTCTGAAATACTATTAAGGAAATGTTGGGGCACACACCTGGCAACTCCCTACCAGCAAAAATCATCTCAGGGAATACTACTACTTGTAAGAAAAAAGGGATCCTAGACTCCTTTAATAATAATTTTGCTACTGCTGGTCTTGCATTTGATAACTCTCCTGCATATGTGGCACAGTCTCAAATAGGAGTACAAGATGATGATTCTGATGTCCCCTCCCTAGGTTTTTCTTTCTAATCTGTATCACTGAAAGAGGTCGAAGATCTTTTACTTCAGTTGGACTTGAAGAAAAACACTAGTACTGATTCACTAGATCCCTATTTCATTAAGATTGCCTATCATGTTCTAATGGTGCCAATCACTCACCTTTTCAATCTATCTCTGTTGTAAGGGCTTGTTCCCTTAATATGAAAAAATGCATATGTCATCCCTTTATTTAAGTCGAGAGAGCCTTGTCACGTGAATAATTATAGACCGATATCTCTCTTGCCAGTTCTATCAAAACTAATGGAAAAAATAGTGAGTAATCAGCTGAGGAATTATCTAGAATTGAAAAATCTCTTAAATCCCTTGCAATCTGGTTTCAGAACAAGACACAGCACTATTTCGGCCCTTGCCAAAGTGACCAATAATTGGTACTGTGATCTGGATAGTAAAAAATTTGTCTGTGCCATATTCTTTGACCTAAGCAAGGCTTTTGACACCATGGATCACAGCCTGCTTCTCTCATCCTTGAGGAGCATAGGTCTAGACACAGTATCATTGCATTTGTTTACTGATTACCTCTCAGGATGGCTCCAGCAGATCAAGGCTGAGGGTGAGCTCTCCCCACTTAAACCTCTCCAAAGGGGAGTGTCACAAGGGTCATATTAATAACATTGATGATAGCATAACCAAGGCCAATATACATCTGTTCACAGATGACATGGTTCTTTACCTTAGTCACCCGGCTCCTGAAGCCACCTGTGCAGACCTCCAGGAGGAATTCAACCGACTTCAGAATCAGCTTCTTTTCAAAAAACTCCTGTTAAATGCTAAAAAAACAAAAGTGATGCTTTTCTCACTCTATAGTCGTGTGGTGAACCTGGCCAGTACTGGAGCGCTACCTCAGATCATTACAGTCCTCGGAGAAAATCTGGAGTTTGTCACAAAATTTAAATACCTGGGAGTATGGTTGGACCAAAATCTCTCATTCTCAGAGCATATTAAGGACTTGCTTAAGAAATTAAGGCAGATGCTGGGTCTCTTCTTTAAGATTAACCGGATGCTTACTACAGATGCTAAAATGTGCCTGGTCCAAACAACGTTCTTATCCCTGGTTGACTATGCAGACTTCTTATATAGTCAGTGCCCAAAAGCTTCTCTTGCTAAACTGGATACATTCTACCACAGAGCTATCAGGCTTATAACAGGCCTTCCTCTTTCAACCCACCACTGCTCATTGTATGCTGCCTTAGGGTGGACCTCCCTCATGTTCAGACGAAATAGAACCACAGCACTTTGGACTCTTAGCGCTGTCACAAAAAGGCTTCCTCAATATATCTTTGACTGTCTCCTACTAAGCATGTCAGGAATGTATGCCTTAAGAAGTGCCTCATTTTTCACACCTTGTATTCCTAAGGTCTCCTCCCACTTTTGTAAAGCAGCATTTAGCTTTGTACTGCCATCATTGGGGAATAAACTGCAAAAGTCGTTGAAATTGAGCGTTTCCATCGGTTTGGATTTCTTCAAGACCTTATTTGCTCGGACTGTAAGGGAATACTGTAACTGCTTCCCTCATCCCTTAACTTATCCCGAGTCCTAGGCAACCCAGCTCTTAGCTGCCTGCAATGTAGTCTACAGTTACTGCTGGCTCCCCATGGATTCACCCCATTTTATGAGGGAATCTTATATCTTCTCTCCTACCAATTAGGTCGCTTTTACATGCTATCCAACTGTATTCCGGTTTTGGCCTCCAGTCTCCTTCCCCTATGCACTCTCTTACCAACCATGCCTCCCACCTCCCCACACTCACTGTTTCCCATCCCCCCGCTCCACTGCCCCACTTTCCTGGGAATTTTACACTCCCTCCCTTACCTAGTGGTGCATACCTTCTATTTACCCTGCACCATTGTTAAGTTCTCGTACTTATTCAGGCTATCAAAAACTCACCTATATGTAATAAAGTCACCATCTGAAGTTCTTGTATGCCTGCATCTGTATTACTCTGTTGCTGCATTGAACACCTACTTTGTATTTATTTGTTGTTATAATGATGTATTTGCCACTGTTGTATGTAATTCTATTTTGACCCGTCATTATCCAGGTCCATCTTGTAAATGAGCTCTGCTCAACAATGTTTGCCTGGATAAATAACATTTTTGATTGATTGATTGATGACAGTCAAGCCTTCAACTAGGTGTGACATGCCATTGTGACAGAAGTATCTGGATATCTTTAGTCTGTTGGAGATGTGTTGGAGTGGTATTGCAGGACTATTATTCTAGTGCCAAATTGTGATTGCATGCCTGCAATAGCAGTGGAGTTATAAACATCCAAATATTTTGAACATGTTCACACAATTTAACAAATAAATTGTTCAATTTTGAACTCCTGTAACTTACAAGTTTCACAAGCAATTACCTCTCTATTTAGCAGTTTCTATGACTCTTTCAAGAAAGTATGCATATCAAATTTCTGTTAACTACCTTCAAATGTGTCTAAATCATAAGCATAGATATATTTTCAGAAATGGTCACATGAAAAATAAATTGCCAGATCATGAGCCCATATAACTTTCCTGTTTCTCATCCAAATGTCATGAAACCTGACATCATTTTAGGGCTCATTCAAAATAGTAGGCATGCCAAATTTCAGATGTCAAGCTATGCTATGGACCAAACTATGATAAATTAAAAATATTCAGAAAATTCCACAAAAATTCTTGAAATTTTACAGAATTTTACAAAAATTCTGTGAGATATGAATTTGCTAATTTTGCCCAGCCCTAACTGTAATGTAGGAGATATGAGGTAGAATAAGACCCACAGTAGTAGTAGTACATCCACTCTGTCGCCTATCTTCTTAATAGTCATATTGCAAAGTAAGTTTGTGTATTTCTTTTGTGCAAATAGAAGCATCATGGTACTCTCAATTATGAATAATATCTCTGAGGAGAAATAATGATGCTGACACATTTCATTTTTATTTATATTACCCTAATGGCCGCACCATATTCCATTTTCCTCAGATCACATATTCCACTACAGTATATTGTAATAAAATTAGATCTTGTCTAGATTGATACAACTCCTGTTCTAAATAAAACTTAATTAATAGATTTGCTTTAAACTAAGTTGCTTGCCTTTTTTGAGTATACCTACAATGTATTCCACAATCACACTACTTTCTGAATAAACGTGTTTTCCTTACTGTAAATGGGCAGAGCATGGGCCACTGAGAACACTCAAAATATGGAACAGAAACAAATTTCAGAACAAATAATTTGTATTTATTTACACAGTCTCTTTAAATGAAGGCTCAGAAAAATACATACAGCCAGATTTACGTTAAAATTGTATGTCCTTAACCCTTTTCTAACTAATCACATGACTGTCTAAATATGAGCCAATACAGCCTGTGGGAATAAGACCCTTCAGGTTCCTATCACTATAATTTTTTTTTTAAATGTTGTATATAACTTCAGCTGCCCCCATTCTTTGGGTATTTGGCTACAATGTGCTAGCTAAACTAAACTAAATAATGTGCTCTGTCTCAAGCTGCAGACCCAATTTCTTTTCTCACACCTGATCTTCCACTCTTATTGCAATCACTCAGGATTGTTCAACCTACAAAAGGCTGAATTTCCAGACTCTCTTGGAACTCGGGTTTTCTATCCCTATAGGAAACCTGTGGTTTCTCTCATTTTAGGCTGTTTGCAGAACTCATAGAGAGGGAAAGCTTGCCTGTCTTTTTTTCCTTTCTGTTTTTGAGGCAGACATCAGAACTCTAAGACAGACACAACTTCCCTCTACGCCTGCTCTGAGACCCTAGCTGGCCATATTGCCTTTGACTCCCTCCTGAAGTGGGCACTTAACATTTCCCCATGTAAATGCCTAGAGGTAATGGAGGTACAGTAAAATATGGTCAGCACATCCTCTGAGTTTAATTGAACCCTTAATAAGGTCCTTGATGCAGGCCAAGTTGTTGCTAAGGAGCACAAATTATCCAAGTGATGTTACTTAATTTTGCTGAATACAAAACTCACTTTGGCAAGTTTAAGGCTTATGACTTGCACATTCTTTTAAAGACAGAAATAAAAGAAATTTAGCAACTGTTCCTTTTCTTTACAGAGTACATGATTCCAGTCATAGAGCCCCGTGATTTATGAGCACTTCAATTGTGTCTAAGTGTGTGCCTTACTCCTTTTCTGTGTTTTGGGGTCATCTAGCATCATTTTTATGCTGCACATATTTATTCTTGTGCAGCATGCTCTCCCTTGGTTTGCATTTTCACCCTTACACTGCCTTCCCTTTATGTGTCCTACCCTTAATCTGCCTCCCTACACATATACGGCATCTGCCACTTCCTCCTTTCAGTTCCAGTCCTGGTGTTTGACTTGCTGTCACATTGATTGTATCTTTAGTAAAATTTAAACATGAAACTACCTATCTACCTACCACTTTGTATTTTATTCACTTTATATTACTTTGTAAAATTGGAATCTATTATCAGTCATACGTCTCAGGTCTTAGTGGTCATTTTGGAGGAGGCTATGAGAGTAGTTGGGTACAGTGGTGTTGAGCATGATGTTGTTGATCTCACAAGAGTTTCAATCTAAGCAGCCATCTTAGGTTTTGGCTATTTATTTACATAGAAACATAGAAACGTAGAATTTGATGGCAGATAAGGACTGCTTGGCCCACCTAGTCTGCCCATTTTGCTACCTAATCAATAAGCTGCAGATCCTAGTTAACCAACAGCCTACTTACAGATCCATAACCTTCACCATACATAATGAACTTGAACAGCCACTTGAGCAAGTTCAGGAGTTTAAATACCTTGGTATTACCCTTGACTGCACAATATCTTTCAGCTCACATGTTCAACACATCTCAAAATCAGTCAACTCAAGAATTGGGGTCCTCTTCTGCCACCGTTGTTGCCTTACCAAAGAAGCTATGTGCGCAGCCACAACTGCCTCAGTTCTACCCATCATTGATTATGGGCTTGTCTTCTATGTGGCTGCTGTTGATACCACCCTAAAACAGGTCAAGACAGCACTTAACAAATGCTGTAGACTTCTCACTGGTGCAGGGAAGTGTACGCATACCTGTGATCTCTACAAGCAATCCAACTGGCTCAATCTAAATAGTAGACATGTCTACCAGATCTGCCTACTGGCTAAGAAAACTTGTCTTAACCTCACACCCCCTGCAACTCATGCCTTAATGTTGCCTGCAGTCACTGCACATTTTATGCGCAGTTCCCTCAAACCAACATTTATCGTTCCATTCTGCCGTACCAACCAGGCTCAACGTGCTTTCCACACTAGGATCCCCCTGCTGCTAAAAAACTTCCCCCTGAAATTGCAGCTGAAAACAAGCTTGGTCCATTCAAACGTAAACTCTGCCAGCACCTCACTGACCTCAGCAGTTGTGACTGCTCGGCCTGGGCTTGTGGCTTTGTTTCACCTCTCCCTCCTCTTCTCTCCTCCCTTGCTACCCTCCCCACTTCTCTCCACCCTTCCATCCCCTGCTACTCCCCATCTCTATCCCACCCCACCTACCATTCTATCCTCTCACCTCCCACCTACCATTTCACCCCTTTCCTGCTCCTCTCCTCCTGTCTCCTCCTCCCTATCACCCTATTTCTTGTTACTCCACCCCAGACTACCTAGCACTTATCTTTCTGTTCTTGCACTTATGACAATGTCAAATCCTTGACTGCCTACCCCCTTTTCCCCACCCTTCCCCTCTTATCCCCAACCCCTTGCTCCACTTATGTCACCACAGGATGGTTTTTATTTGTACTTGAGTCTTGCTATATATACACACCTCTATTGTTAATTGTGCATTGATATTTGCCACTGACTGTTTGCTGCTATGCTAGTCTATACACATGTACTGTCTTTTGCTACTAAGTTAACCTCCTGACCTGTATTGTATCTTACCTCTGCTTACTTCTATGTTAACCTCCTGACCCTGTATTGTATCTTACCACTGTTTTGCTTGCACTCATTGCTGATGTGGAACCTTTGTAAAAGAACCCTTGGTTCAAAGGTATTTGTAATCCTAGTAATAAATAAATAAATCATATAAAATTAAAAAAAATACTTCCTCCTACCCCAACCCCTAAAATTGCCTTATGTCTATCCCATGCATTCTTGAATCCCCCCCCTGTTTTTGACTCCACAACCTCCTCAGGAAGGCCATTCCATGCATCTGCTACCCTCTCCATGAATAAAATACTACCTCACATTACCTCTGAGCCATCCCCCTTCTGTCTTCAAATTGTGTCCACTTATTCTAGCACATCCCTTTTTCCGAAAGATGCTACCCTCTTGGACTTTGTTGATTCCCTTGAGGTACTTGAAAGTTTCTATCATGTCCCTTCTGTCCCTCCTTTCCTCAAGGGTATACTTATTAAGCTCCTTAAGTCTTTCTTCATAGGTCTTCTGGTACAGACCCTGCACCATTTTAGTTGCCCTCCTCTGGACTGCCTCTATCCTGTCTATGTCTTTGCAGAGATTGGGTCTCCAGAACTGCATGCAGTACTCCAGATGGGGTCTCACCAGCTGTCTGTACAGAGTGATAAGAATTTCCTGTTTTCTACTGGTGATGCCTCTTCCTATACATCCCAGTTTTCCCCAGCCCTCCTTACTGCCCTCTCAAATTGCTTGCCCACCTTTAGGTCATCTGATATGACTACCCCAGGTCACGTTCCATTTTTGTTGTTGTTAGTATCTCACCCCCATAGTGTACTCTTCCCCTGGGTTGCATATATTGTTTACCTCTAGACTTGGCTGTCATTTTATGCATGGCTGAGCATGGGCAGCCATTTTACACCTTTTGTGTCCTGTTTAATTCCAGTCATTATTTGGCAGCCATGTTGTGTCTTTGACCCATGGACAGCCATTTTGGTTTGCTGTTTTACCTTTTTTTCTGGTGAACTTGAATTCTAAGTAACTCAGTAAATTGCCAGTCAAGCTATTCTGTTCTGTTCTGTTCTATCCCATGCTAATTCTGTCTGGGGTAAAAGTCCATGTTGTGTATTCTTTGTCTCATCAGTACAGTATACCCTGCCTCTCTGAATTTCACATTTTTTGTCTGTGTCTGTTTGTGCTAAATTCCAGTGAAACATATATTCTACCCCTCAGTATTTCACATTTGCCATGCAGATTTCCAGAATGGGTTGCTCAAATAGAGTGTGCAGAAAATGCCCAATTCTACCATTGACAAACCAGACCAGAGATTTATGTTCCCCCTGTTTGGCAGGTGTCAACTCTCAAAGGGAAAACATGACCTCAGGTACCTCAACTGAGGAAAATGTGGAAAGCATTGTTTCCATGATATTGGAAGGGAATATGGCAGACATACTCCAAAAGCTTCTGGACAGAATAGAGGCATTATTGGAGAACCATGAACATTCCAGAAAACTGGATGGAGTAAACATAAAGCTGAAGAGACCCGAACCAGATAAGGACAATGACCCCAAAGAGCCTGATGGTGACAACTCCTGTAATGAAGAGTTTTCATATAAGGAAGAAGTGAAGCCAAGGGAAAACCTTGTGGCTAGATTATGCCTGTATGACACATTACCTAAAAATATTAGGGTGGTCTGCAAAACAATCAGATTTGAAGTACCAGCACCCCTAGAGAAGCAAAAGTAGTATCAACTGGTGTGACAGAGAACAAAGGCATGTAACATTATTCTGATACGCAAAGTAATGGAGAATCTATTAAACAAAAAGTTGACTTACCTAACCCTGCTCAAACAAGAGAAAAGCAGCACTCAACAAGAGATACCCTTGTCCAGATGATAAACAAGAATCCTGGATGAGGGGGCCTCCTCCCACTTCATCCTCAGCTGGGGGGTAAGCCATGGCTCCATGGGGGGTCCTCCAGGGTTCGTAGGGCATGGTGAGTTAGGTCGGATGACAGTGCTGGCTGAGGAGGGGAGAAAAAGAAATTACAAAAAGAAAAGAATCCTGAACACTTCTTCCTAAAGTTGATCCCCAAATTGCTTCCTGAAACCATGGGACAATCTTGCCATTAGAGGACGCTACTGTGTTGAAGGACCCAGCAGACAAGAAAATGGAAAATTTCATTAAGAAGGTGCATGACATTCTGATTATGGCTATGACAACTGCAGAAGAAAGGAGATAGTGATGCCACTTAGCAAATCATTGGTGAGACCCCATCTGGGGTACTTTGTCCAGTTCTGGAGGACACATCTCCATAAGGACATAGACATGGTAGAGGCAGTTCAGAGAAGGACAACAAAAATAGTGCAGGATCTGCACCAAAAGTCATTTGGAGAGAGACTGGAAGACCTCAACATCTAACTCAGAGGTTGCCAAGAAAGAGGAATGGTTGGACCACAGTGGGCTCAGGGAGTGTGAGGATGGTGAAACAGAGGTGCATCCCTCCAGCTGTGCTTCTCCACAGTTCATTCTCCACTCTAGCACAGTATGGTTCCTCTATGGAGGAACCCACAGTGGAGACCAAGGAGGATGCTGGGAACTGCCACAATGGAGACCCACAGGAGGGTGGAACAGGACCCCACAAGTGAAGGAAACAACTTCTGGTGGGGGACTCAGTTGTTAGGGGGTAGAACTGGGGGAGAGATGAGAAAAGGAGATAAGGTGCCTGCCCAGTGCCATGGCTTGGAGGGACAGGAAACAAATCCTCAAGATCATGGGAGCAGCTGCAAGGGGGAGTGAGCTGGATGTCATTATCCACCTAGGGACAAGTGACCAGGCTGAGAATGGGATCAGAGCAGTGCAACAGGAGTTTGTGGAGTTGAGGAGGGGCCTTAGACAAGTAGCACACATGGTAACTTTCTCAGAAGTGCTACCTGTCTATGGCATGGATAAGGCTAGGGTATTTCACACCATGGGATTCAATGACTGGTTGCAAAACTGGTGCAGAGCTCAGGGATTTGGCTTCATTGGGGAATGGGGCTGTATGTGGAGGGATGCAAACCTATACAGGCATGATGGTCTGCATCTATCAAGATGGGGAACCAGGATCCTAGGTGATAGATTTAAATGCTTTATTGGCAAGCATTTAAACTAGTCAAGGGGGAGGCACTGAAAAGGAGAAGGGAAATCCTAGCCCCGCACAAAAATCAGGGTAGTTAGTGAGGTAAACATCAAGATAGAGCAGTTGACAGGGAGAAGGGCAGGGGTAAATGGAGAAAAAGACAAAGGCAGTAAGGACAGGGATGGGGAAAAAAGAAATAAAGCCATAAAAAATGGAGGGTAATGAGTACCAATGCCCATAGTCTAGATAACAAGCTCCCCAAAATGGTGGCATTGATGAAAGAGGGATGCCTGGATATCATGGCAGTCACAGAAACATGGTACACAGAGAACCATGACTGGGATGTCAACATACCAGGATACACAATCTACAGGAGGAATAGGGAGGGAAGAAGAGGAGGAGGAGTAGCTCTCTATGTAAGGGAAGCGGTCAACACAACAAAACTAAAGGGTAAACAGGGAGGAGAGGATGCACTGTGGGTCACCCTGGAGACTGGAAATGGCTCCACAATCCACACAGGAATTGTATACAGACCTCCATCTCAGGGGGAGGAAATGGACAAGGAAATGATAAAAGGCATACTTGGGATGGCAGAGAAAGGGGAGATATTGCTGATGGGGGACCTGAATATGCCAGATGTTAATTGGAGTACCTTTGCTGAAGCCACATCCAAGAGCAGGGCCATTCTCGATGCCCTATGGGGGCATGCCTCAGACAGCTAGTTTTAGAACCCACGCAGAACGGAGCAATCTTAGACCTGGTACTCTCAAATGGGGATGGAGAGAGGCTCTCCTATCTTGAAGTGGGTAGCCATCTTGGAACAAGCAACCACCAAACAGTGTGGTTCATGATAAACTTCGCTGTAAAGTCAAGCCATACAAAAGTGAAGGTACTGGACTTCAGGAGGGCTGATTTTGTCAAAATGAGAGAGCGCCTCAGAAAAGCACTAGCAAATATGCAAGAAGGTAGGGTGAAGCAACAATAGGGAAACATCAAAACCACTATCACAGAGGCAACAAGCCTTAATGTGAAGCAAATAAACAAATCAAAACAAAAGAAAAAAACACTATGGTTCTCAAAGGAAGTGGCGTGGAAGGTAAGGGAGAAAAAGATAGCATTCAGGAAGTATAAGGAAACACAGAAGGAGCAGGACAGAGAACTGTACCAGTTAAAGCAGAAGGAAGTGGTGAAGGTAGTCAGAATAGCAAAGGCCCAAACTGAGGAAAAGATACCCAACTCGGTTAAAAAGGGGATAAAACCTTTTATAGGTACATTAGGAAGCAAAGAAAGACTAAGGCAGGGATACTGAGGCTGAATAAAGAGGAAGGTGGTTGGACAGAGAGTGACAGTAAAAAAGCAGGGATACTGAATGAATACTTCTGCTCAGTATTCACAATGGAAAAACAGGGGGAGATACCTAAGCCAGTCAATAGAAGCACTGTGGATAGGGGGGTTGATATTAGTCCTTTCACAGAAGAAAGGGTTCTGAAAGAACTCTTAAAACTGAAGGTGGATAAAGCAATGGGGCCTGATGGGGTTTACCCCTGAATTCTAAAAGAACTAAGGGAAGAACTAGTAATACCACTGACTACCCTTTTTAATAAATTTTGGGAGGATGGTGTGATACCTGAGGACTGGAGGAGGTCAGATGTGGTTCTCCTTCACAAAAGTGGGAGCAAGACAGAGGCAGGAAACTACAGACCTGTTGGTTTGACCTCAGTGGTAGGGAAAATGATGGAATCACTTCTGCAGGAAATAATTGTTGAGTACCTAGAAGCCAGTGGGGCACAGGACCCAAGGCAGCATGGATTCACAGCAGGAAGGTCATGTCAGACAAATCTAATTGATTTCTTTGACTGGGTAACCAAAGTAGTAGACCAGGGAGGGGCTGTGGACATAACTTACCTAGACTTTAGCAAGACATTTGACACAGTCCTGCACAAAAGATTAATAAACAAATTAGCCAGCCTGGGAGTGGGTCCTAGGGTGGTAGCCTAGGTAAAACACTGGCTGGACAACAGGACACAGTGAGTAACAGTACATGGAGTCCACAGTGAAGAAAGCGGGGTTACTAGTGGGGTACCACAGGGTTCAGTACTGGGGCTGGTCCTTTTTAATGTCTTTATAAGTGACATTGCAGAGGGACTGGAAGGGAAAGTATGTCTCTTTGCAGATGACACAAAGATTTGCAACAGGGTTGATGTGCAAGATGGGGTGGAAAGGACATAAAGGGACTTGGCAAGGTTGGATGAATGGTAAAATGTATGGCAGCTTAGAGTCAACACAAAGAAGTGCAAGGTAATGCTCTTGGGAAACAAAAACCCAGGGGAAGAGTACACAATGGGGGGTGAGATACTGACAACAACAAAAATGGAAAGGGACCTGGGGGTAGTCACATCAGACAACCTAAAGATGGACCAGCAATGTGAGAAGGCAGTAAAGAGGGCTGGGGGATACTGGGATGCGTAGAGAGAGGCATCACCAGTAGAAAACAGGAAGTTGTTGGCCCTCTGTACAGACAATTGGTAAGACCACATCTGGAGTACTGGATACAGTTCTGGAGACCCCATCTCCGCAAAGCCATAGACAGGGTGGAGGCTGTCCAGAGGAGGGCAACCAAAATAGTGCAAGGTCTGCACCAGAAGATATAAGAAGAAAGACTAAAGGAGCTTAAGATGTACAGCCTCGAGGGAAGGTGGGAGAGGGGAACAGGATAGAAACTTTCAAATACCTCAAGGGAATCAGCAAAGTCCAAGGGAAATCATTGTTCAGAAAAAGAGATGTGCAAGAACAAGGGGGCACAATTTGAAGATAGAGGGGGGACAGCTCAGAGGTAATGTGAGGAAGTATTTCTTTACAGAGAGGGTTGTAGATGCATGGAATGGCCTTCCTGAGGAGTTCGTAGAGTCAAAAGCAGTGGGGGAATTCAAGAACACATGAGACAGACATAAGGTGATTCTAGTGGGGGAAGAAGGAAGGAGGAAGTAGGATGTTGGTTAACTAGGATCTGCAGCTTATCCTTTAGGTAGGGAAATGGGCAGACTAGGTGGGCCAAGAGGTCCTCATCTGCCATCAAATTCTATGTTTCTATGTATACTGTGGAGGAGAGGAGAGAGAGAGAGAGGGGGATATGATAGAGGCTGTCAAATATTTCAAGGGCATAAATAAGGTGCAGGAGGGTAGAATCTTTCAGAAAAAGGGATGTACTAGAAAAAGGGGAAATGATATGAGGCTGGAAGAGGATAGACTAAGAGGTAACCTGATGAAGTATTTTTCATGGAAAGGGTGGTGAATGTATGGAACAGCTTCCCAGTGTAGATCTTGAGGGCTAACTCAGTAGGGGAATTCAAAAATGCACAGGATAAGCATGGGGAACCCTAGCAATAGGAAAGAGAATAAAACCAGAGATCAAGTAGGATCTGTGGTTTTTGCAGCAGGTAAGGAAAATGAGCAGACTGGGTAGGCCTAGGGATCCTTATCTACCATCAATTTCTATGTTTCAATGTTTGTATGAAATCCTCTGCAGCCTCCATATACATCACTAGAGCCATCCTGAGGTGGCTGAAGGCCATTCAGAATGACTTACCAAAAACCAGCAAACACAAGGTCACTATGTACTAAGCAGTACAGGACATCAAATATGTGATGATTCCTTCTATAGATACTTTCAAGATGACATCACATGCCACAGCCACAATTAACAAGGCTAGAAGACATTTATGGTCAAAACTTTGGCAGGCAGACCAGGAATAAAAAAAACATGCTTTCTGAACTTCAATTTAAGGAAAGTATGCTCTTTTGAGTAGAATTGGAGACATATATAAAGCAAAAAGGCAAAGGAAGCAACCTGGCAAAGGGCAGAATTGGTTCACTGTCCTCATTCAAGAGCAACAGATTCCATATCAACTTTCAAAGTGGCTGAAGAAACAACTATTTCAAGGGAAGTTAATCACACTTTTGTCCTAAACCACAATTCTTCTTCTGCAGAGGTAATTACGTGAAAAACAGAAACCACAGCAGACATACCAGAAGTAGGGTAAGCTTCAAGACCAATAACAGGTACATCCAAGCAAGAGATAATGCAGGCCCAGGTGGCAGAACTAACAATGGGGGAAAGACTATAATACTATGCCAGCTCATGGGCAGCTAAAATGAGACAAATGGGTATGGGAGGTAGGCACAAGAGGGCACTCTAGAGAACTCAATCAGATACTAAGGAACACCAGATTTATTCAATCACACTTATCTCCAAACAAGTCACCGCTCCCACAAGTATGGGTGCCACTAAACCAGCTTCTTCACAACAGGGCCATATCACTAGTCCCTCTTCAAGAACAGAAGTCATGGGTGTATTCAACTTTATTCTGAGTTCCATAAAAGATGGCTGATTTATGGCCCATATTGGGCATAAAGCGCATTAGTCAGTTTGTTCTCTACAAAAAGTTCAAAATGGAGACACTACACTCCATAAAAGCAACAAAGAAAGGCTATTTCTTAACATTGAGTCATCTGAAAGATGCATACTTACACATCCCTATCCTTCAATCTCATCAGAAATACCTAAGATTTAGCATCCCAAATCTTCCCTTTCAGTACTACTGTTTTCCTTTCAAGCTTGCCTCTGTTCCACAAGTTTTCACCAAGGTCATGTCATCTCTGGGATTTAAACTAAGAACAGAGGTGATATACATTGCCGCAAGTCTACATGACTGTCTAATAATGGCAAGATCCAGAGAAGCACTGGAAAAGGCAATGAGCAATAATTCATGAGATTCTCATCCAGCATGGGTGGACTGTCAACAGGGTCAATACAGTCACAGCCAAATACAGTCAGATATTTCCTGAAATTTATGTGATATTTCTTGAGACATCTCCTGCTTTCTGTAGTTCCACAGTAGTTGTAGCAGACAGAAACTCTTCAAAAAGTTTGCAAACTATCTAGAAATATCTGACCATGTCTTAGGCTACTATTGTAGCAACCTCTGCCTAGCTTCAACACTGGAGCATTTAGGAAACATCTTTATCTTGACCTAAGGTATAATTCACTTTTCAGAGGCATTCCAACTTGATTCAGACTTGCAAGTCCCCAAGAGCCTGGGACCTGATGCAGCTGCTAGGTCTTATGGTATCCTGGATAGATCTGCACAGGTGGGCAGACTGCGCATGAGGCAACTACAGAGATTCATACAGTCAGTTGGAACCATGTCACACAGAGCTAAAGGAAAAAAAAGTTATCATTACCCCTCTCAGTAAGATGGTCAATTCAGTGGTGGACCTGCAGTGACAATTTACAAGAAAGAGCAATGCTAGACAGAAAAGTGTCAAAACCATAGATACAGATGCCAGTTTGTGAGGCTGGGGTGCAGTCCTGGACTTGGCATCAGTCCAGGAAAGGTGTCTCTGTCAGAGGCGAAGTTGCCCATCAACAAGTTGGAGACAAGAGCAGGCAGACTGGCATGCAATCATTTCCACAGTCAAGTCAGGGGTCATCATGAAATGATAAGGACAGACAAGGCCACTACGTATTACATCAATGAACTGGAACACAAAGAGCAGACAGATGTCCAAAGTGGTGTACTCTCCTGAAATGGGCAGAACAACATGTATTGATGCTTTCAGCAATTCACCTAGCAGAGGAACTGAATACACAAGTGGACTGGATCAGTTCACAAATGATTAATCCACTAGAATGGCAACTCATTCCACAATTATTCAAAACCATTCAAGATCAATTGCCTGATCTCTAGGTAGAGCTGATGGCAACATGACAAAATAAGTTCAGAGATTCTACTCAAGGTACAAGGAACAGGTGTCCAAGGGAGCAGACCCTATTTCATGCCAGTGGATCTTCAGGGGACCGTATGTATTCCCATCACTCATTCTAATAGGATAAGAGGTGCAAAAGATTCAAGAAATCAGAATAACTGTGGTTCTCGTAGCCCCAAACTGGCCCAGGACAATATGGTATGCCCCAGTAGTACAAATGCTGATAGATTGTCTGAGCTTGCTCCCAACATAGTGGTATCTTCTTACACAGGGTCAGATACTCCATACAGACCCACATTCCATACAATTGATGGCATTCCTGCTCGAATGGAAAGACTGTTGACATTGGAACTTTCATAGATGGTGGCTTTCACCATGCTACAGTCACGCAGGCTTTCAACTAATCTGACTTACAATTGACACTGGCTCATAGTCACAAGGTGGTGTGAATCAAAGAATATCAATGCCACCCCATGTACTATACCCTGCTCATAAACTGTCTACAAGGTGGTTTTGACAAGGGCCTATTCGTGGCATCCCTTTGGATGCAGACAACTGCAATACAAGCAATGAGGGGTAGCATCCAGGGGTCATATCAGATGCCCTTCCACAGGGACAGACATGTCTCAAGGCTACTGACAATATCAGACCAAAGACTAGATCAATGGTAACTTAGTGGCATCTGGATATTGTGTTTGCCTAACCAAACATCCTTCTGAACCTTTAAACTCTATTTCACTGTTCTGGATGACATTAAAGACTGTGTGTTTGATTGCCATTTGTTTTACCTGGAGTACCAGTGAACTCCAGGCCCTATCTAGAGCTAAACCCTTTTTGGCCTTGGTCAAGGAGAGGGTGGGGTTTAAAACAGTCCCACCTTTCATGCCAAAGGTGACATATCCAATTCATCTATCACAGGAAATTTTCTTACCATCCTTTTAGCCCAATAACAGTGATCCTTGAAGGGATACACTCTTAAACCTAGACATTTTATGCATCGTCAGAACCTACCAGGACAGAACAGCCTCATTCAGGAAGACTGAGAGGTTATTCCTCCTGTGTAAAGGTCCCAAACAAGTACTGTAAGCTTCTATGTCTACCATTGCCAGCTGGCTGAAGACCACTATTGTGGAAACCTACATGATTTCCTCCCTGCGGTGTCCACTCCAAGTGAAGGCAGGGGCCACTTCCTGGGCAGAACAGATACAGATTTCTGTGCAGTGTCCACATGGTCTGCCATTCACACATTCTGTAGACACTGCAGACTTGACAGCTAGAACTATGACAAAGCAGTCTTTAGGTGGTCAGTTCTTCAGTCAGGCTCTCATCCACATCCGCATCCTCCACATCCCGCCCTAGAGAATTTGAGCACTGCTCTTTAATCATCCACTTGTGATGGCGTTGGAATGCTATGAAAAGGTGTTGTTTATAATGAAAGCTTACTCACCCAGTAAAGGTGATAATAGGAGTACATTTTTATAGCACTCTGTGTCCAAACTGATGAGGAATAGTGTCCCTGAGTGTTTATGTATTTTATTTCTGTTGATTGTTCTGTTGCTAGCAATTATTTTGTCATATTTATTAGCTTAATACTGTATTTTTCTAAGAGTTTTATGTTTCCCTGTTACATGTCTTGTTGCATTACTAGCCTCTCTTGGTTCGTACTTTTGGAACTTAAAACCCACTGAATCCAATAGCCTTGAGACTCCAACTCTAATTACTAGCAGTGAGTGTATGCTTGACTCTGTCTTGCAGTTGATTTGAAAGATTTTTTTTTTTGCTGAAAGAATTGCTTGGGAAGATACATACCGAGAACTGTTCCACAGCAAGGGTGGAGACAGGATTGGATTCAACGTTTCACTTTTATGTGTCAGCCAATCAGAGAAGGGCTTTATGCCCATTAGTGATGACTTTGAAGTGCTGTAAAAAGATGCTCCTATAATCAGCTTTACCAGGTGAGCAAACTTTCATTTGTAACTTTTTCATTAGTTGTAATTACTGTATAAGTAAACCTTAATGACTGAGAGAGGAGGTCATTTCATAGGCATTAATGCATGGTTGGGGGGCCGAGGGCTTCCTACCACCCAACCATGCATTAATGCCTGGGAAATAACCTCCTGTAGAGGTCATTATGGCACTTGTAACATGGAATTATACAATGGGATTACTGTTGTATACTGGTATTTCTCATGGAAAAATAGTGAAATCACAACAATCATGTATAGTAAAGAACTTCATGTCTTAGAAGAAATGTTTCACTTCTGTGCCTTTCATAACTCCCAATGTGCACGTTGCACAGGCCACATGCATTAATGTAGTGACTACCAATTTATTACAACTACTAAGTTTGGATTATATAGGAAAACACATATACAATACTGATTCAACTTCAAAAATTCCTACTTGTACTGACCACTTTCATTCTTTTCAGTTCTATTCCTACTTCACATTCACTTATGTCAGTAATGCATTCTGGGAAAAATTTATATCATGCATACTTTCGTGCACAGTATTCTTAACACAGTGCCACCTATAGATTGGATTGCGACTTCTCACTGAGGTACGATCTTGATTTTCCTGCTTTAACAGATAGCACAGTATTCTCAACACAGTGCCACCTATAGGTCAGATTGCGACTTTCACTGAGGTGCGATCCTGATTTTCTTGCTTTGAAAGATTGCAGGTCATATCTAGAGAATTAATGCATGGTTGGATGTGTGTCAGCTGATGTGTTTTGACCAATTAAATTACTTGATTTCAGTGTTGCCATTACTGCCATGTTACAAGAGGAAATATTCACTGCCTTTTTACCCATCACTTACTTTTTACCCCAGGACCCATCACCGTGACCTATTTTCTACTGATGGGTTGATGTTCCTAGCCACTAGAAGACTGCTCCACCTTGGTAATTGGATGCTCAAAGCAATGTATAATAAACTCCCAGACTATATTTCCTCTCTTGTCCACATCTTGCACTGCGCTTATTCCCTTAGTAAGTCTTCCTTCCTCCTCCTCCTGGATATCCCCAGAACTAGAGCCTTCCTCGGCAAGAGAGCTGTATTGCATTATCTCTCTGTGACTTGGAACAGCATTCAACCGGTACTCAAACTCGCCGGCCTGGTCACTATTAGTTTCTTCAAGTCATTCACCTCAAGATTCTTCATGGATCCTTGCAAGTGCCTGAGGGCTTAGCTCTCTGAATCCTTCTTCTTCTCCCCCCCTTTTCCTCTAACCTTCCCCTCTGGCCCTGTCTCATGTGTTATCTTGTCACTGCCTAAATCCCCTAACCTCTTCTGTAGCACTCCCCTCACTATTAACTGACTATTTCTCTGCTCAGCCTCCCCTCGCCCCTCCATTTCTCCCTATACCTTATCGCCCTTCTTCCCCCACCCTTCACCTCTGCCACAGTACATACCTCTCTCTCGTGCCTCCTTTCTTCACCCACTGCCAGCTATCTCTGTCCCTCTGAACTACTGACAAGGTACTTTGTGGCTGCTTATCCCTCCTCACCCTCATAAAGTGTTTTTCTTGTTATTTAACTTGTACCTATGTTTTGAGTTATTCTGTAAGTTTTGAATCCAAGCTGTATCATTCATTGTAATGTACCTTTACTTTCTCCTATTGTACTTTGTTTTGCAATCTATGAAGTGGAACCTTTATAAAAGAGCTTGCACTCAAAGGTCTTTTCTGAATCACTAAATAAATAAATATTTCACATCCTTACTCACTCCTGTCCTGTTCCCTCCCTCTGCTGCATTCCTTGCCTTCTTTACCTCCTACCGCAGATTGCTGTATTGTTGCATCATGTAATTTGCCTCGTTCTTGCACTGTCTTATTGCCAGGACCTGTTTTTACTGTGATTGTACATTGTGATATATGAAACCCATTGTCTTATTCAAAGTATGTTCCTTTTATTTTGTAAACCTGTTGTTGTATGCATGTCTTGTACTAGGATCTCCTTGTGAATGAGCTTGCCCAATGGAGTTTTCCTACAATAAACTTGAATTGAATTTTATTTCCACTATATTCGCTGGTTTCACATTAGCGTGAAAATAAGAAGACAGTGAATTTTAGGTGAATCACTATACAATAGCAGCACTAGTGTTCCACCAGTGAAAATAAGATGAAGTGAATATGTCTGGTTTGTTTGGAATGCTAAATATACTGGACATGAATTTAAGGTCTTATACAGTATTTGCAACTGCTGTGTAATACCTCAGCTGCTGTAATGGTCACACAGGAAATTCTTGGAAAATAGGTATATAACCTAAATGACATTATCCTATGGTGCTGAAATCCACATAAACATTTTTAGAGTACTGAACTATGTAACAGGAGATTATAATGCTGAATCCCAGCACAGCCAGCAGCTCAAGTGATTGAAGCCCATCACTTGACCTCACCATTCCTCAGTACTACCAAATGGGAAATTGGGTAGAGGGACTACTGCAATCGAGTGAAAATTAGCTGATGCATATTTTGGCTAAAAGAGATACATACATACGTGCAAACAGACAGACTGGCTGCTCATTCTACCAAAATGTATATGAAAAATAGACCCAAATCCCTATAGTATATCTACTTTTTCTGTTTGTTTGTTTTTTTTGTTTTCTTTTCTTTTCCTGAGGTCGCTTATCAATGTGTGAGTAGATTGAACAGTATCAGTTAAGGTCTACTAGAACTTTAAAATGTGCATACAGTATGTGAGCACCAATATACTGTGAGGCCATCACATATGATTATGATCCAAATACATTTTATTTGAAAATATTGACCCTATTATGAGGAGAAAAGTCATGCCATATGTAATATTAGTCTTCTTTGCCTTGCTAAGGATGTTTATCTGCCTGGAGCTGCCTATCTCATATGGCAAACAAAACTATGCTAGGCATCTTAGTAGGTTTATTCTGCATGTATGTATGATACACTGATTTATCTATCTGTCTAAAGTCAATGGTATCCCATGAGAGCAAAATGACAGAGCTTGATAGATTTCTATATAAAGTATTAAAAGACTTACAATGCAATTATGTAATGAAGGCTTGATGGGGTAATGTAAAAGCTGAATGTTCATAAATAAGAGACAATGTTAAAATCATCAACAGTTTGTTTATTCATAAATAAGAGATAATGTTAGGTTCATCAACACTTTTGTTCCTGTCCCTGACCCAGGAGGGTCAATGTATCTGTTGGCAGTAACTGGCTAGAATAGCATTACCAGAATAGTGTAAGAAAAGACAGCGCTAGTCTGAACAGCGCTGCCACTGACAGTGACAGGGATTGACAGCACTTGCACTAAGCACTCCCCAGATCACTGTCCATGGTGCTGCTACAGGAAAAGAGCAGCAGAATACCAGAGGCTGGCCAAGCTGCTCCTGTGTGGAGTGCTGAGGCATGAAGCAGCTCAGCTGGGTGGCAGTGGAGACCAGGATTCTAATCCTGGTCTCACTAGATTTTTGCAGTCGGGAATTACTTTTTTTTTTATAAGGGGCCATGGAAAGAGTATTCCATGGCCCCACAATTTTCATCTTGCCCCATGATTCGCTACACCCCCCAGATTGAGAATCCTTTAGTATGGGGGTGCAGGAGGCAGAGCCCCTCACAAAAACAAAAGTGACAATATTTTTACAGGCACAATTGTTGCCTGTGCTGTTCTTGCTGGTGCTATTGTGACCTAGTGCCTTGTTGGCAATATTAATAAATTGAGAGCTATTAATCCAGAACATTTGGAAGTCTCTGTTTATATTTTGTGCATGACGGTGAGTGCTGTGACTTCTGCTTTCTCCAGTTTATTTATTTATTTAGTTACATATCTTAACTGTGGCAAGTTGATTGAGGAAAAATGTTTTGTGCTCACTTGGTTTTATTCATGCACTATGGATCACATACTATTCATAAAGGAAAACAAATCAAATACTTCTACAAAACCCTCACTTGCACATCTTTCTTTTAAGAAATATGCTTATTCTACTTTTTGGTTGAAAAGGTGATTGCCAATTTACTATTGCAATAGCAATTTGCATTTTGTTATTTTATTCTATTGCGAGCAAATCCCTTATTGTAATAAATAATACTATTATAATTACTGGTCATCCATTTTTACAATAGGTTTAAGTGGTTGATATTTCCCGTAACAACCAGCTGGTTGTTACGAGATTCACATGCTCGATCATCTTAGTGATGCTGCGATCATTCTTAAGAGTGTACAAATAAGCCCAGGGAGAGCAAGTGAAAAAAAAAATGCCATTGGAATTTGAAATAAAATCCGCTCTTACTTGCCCGAGCGCCACATCTCTGTTACGGGTCTCCTTAGTTCACTGAATAGTTAAATAAAGTGTTCCTCCCATAAGTACACCACAGTAAAATCTGTAACAGTAAGGAACAAGTGTAAAGCAGTGTTTAGCCGTGGTTTTTTACTGAAAGGTAAATCAGTAATTTGGACACAGTCCCTTTCTTTCCACAGGAACTCCGTGACCATGTGGGCAGGTTACCTAGACAACCAACTGACGAACAAATGTAAAATACATTTTTTAGAGACTGCTGTAGTCGTCTTACTGTTTTTTTCCCCTCTGTACTCAATTTTCTATTCCCCTAAATGTTTTCCTAACCACACTGAATCCCGTTCTTTGCATGCTGTTGTGGGATCGTAGATAAGGTCAGAAATGTTTGTTTTAAGGTTTTCTGCTATACTTTCGCTTGTCTTTTATGGTGGGGCTTTGTATTTATGTTGTATGTTATCTCCACTGCGTAAAACTGATGCGAGCAATTATATAAAATAAATCCACGAGGAGGTGATTTGTACTCAATGAATGCACATTCTTCATCCAGTGATGCTGATGAATCCCTCGAGCTGCGCTCTCGGGATTTATGTAGCATCACTGGACTCGGGTGTGTGTTCAATTCTCATATCAACCACCTCCTCATACATTATTCTCTATATTCATAACCCATCCTAGTTAATCAGAGCATATTATAGCACACAGTTAAAGCAAATCAATATAAAAATGTTCATATCACAGCACAGACAGTACATTCTGTTGGCATGCAATTTCATAGCTAAAGTAGTGCAGTTGTGAATGCATGGCTACTCAAAGTATCCAAAAGAAACACAGAATTAATTACCCCTAAGAGTTACCTTTCATGGTTTGGGAAGTCCTTATAATATAATCAGTACTGACTCCATATGCCTCTTTATGAAAGTCAGGAAGACAATGAGGGCCACAAAAGGGCCTTCATCTGAAACACAGAGAAGCATGAGGATGAGGAATGGAGTGAATACCAACTAAAGATGGGGAAGGCCAATAAGGCAGTCAGGGGTGCAGAGGCAGTCACACAGCAGCACACTACCAGGGGAGTCATGGAAGCAGAAAAACAATGCTTTAGATAGTTAGGGAAAACAGACAGATGAAAGGGGAAATTATATGACTGACTGAGAGGGGCAGGGTAAGAGGATGAGCAGAAGGCAGCCATTCGTAACAACTACTTCTGCTTAGTATTCACAGTAAAAGATAATGGACTACTGCTGAAATACAGCATAATGGCTGCTGTATGGGGAGTCACAGACATGAGGCAGGTAGTATTTACAGTAGAAAGATCAGAAAGTGGTGTGCAGTCCTGAAAATAGACAAGGCTGTTGTGCCAGATGGGATACACTCAATGGTGCTCAGGGAACAGGCATCAGAAATGGCAGACCCAATGGCAGGGCAGTTCAATACAGTCTGGGGTGGCTTTGAAAGATTGGAGGGTGGCAGAAGTAGTTCTGCTTCACAAAGGAGGGAACAAGGAGCAAATGGGTAAGTACAGTATTGTCATTATTACCTACATTGTGGGTAAATTGATGGCGATACTAGTCAAAGAGGACCTAGTGTACTACCTGGAGACCTGGAGAGAAATTGGCTTCAGGATGGTATTCGAGGGAGAGAGGTCTTGTCAGGCCAAACTGATAGTATTTTTAACAGGGTAAATAAGGCAGTGGATAAGGGACAAGCAGTGGATTTAATCTACTTTTACATCACTAAGACATTCTACTTGGTGCTACACAGAAGGTTGCTGAAGAAGGTAAAGAATTTAGGAGCAGCAAAGGACCATGTTAGATGGGTGGCAAGTTGTTTGGGGGAGAGACAGCAGTGGGTGGTACAAAATGAAGTTGAGGGAAAGGGTGGTTGCAAATTAGGTGCCATAGGGGTCTGTTCTGTGTCTAGTCTGTTTTAATATGCTCACCAGTGACACAGGAGATGGAATACAGAGCTAGATGCGTCCCTTGGCATATGACACTAAGCACTGTGGCAGGGTGGACCGTGAGGATAGGGGTAAGGGAGTTGCAGTCAGACCTGCATAGGTTGAAAGGTGGTCTGAGGCTTGGCATTTGAAATTTAGTGCCAAAATGTGCAAGGTGATTGGAGAAAGGCAAATGTTATCCCATTGTTTAAACAAACTGGTCAGAGCCAATATGGCTATAGGGAGCTTTTGGGATGTTTTAACCAATTATGTCTAATGAATTTGCACAATGCTGATCTGCTGAGAGGCAGTTTCAGTGTGGTCTTCCTTTTACACATTTTTACAATGTGTTTTCATAGAATATGCCTGCTGATTGCTTTATGCTTAGCCTGGACAGTTCGCAGAAGATGTGGCATCTTAATGTTGGTGGGGCTCTGCATCTACGCAATATTATGCTGCATTGTATAAAATTAGAACATACTAAAACAGTATTTTACATCTGAAATAGGCTACACTGAATAAATATATTACAAAAATGGTAAAATCATGACCCCACTGAAAACAAGATATTGCATCTAATCTGGGACATGCTGACTAAATATAGTGTAAAAATGTGTAAAATATAGATCACAATGACAATGAGATGTAGCATCTCCCCAACACTATCCAGGATACAAAATATAGGGTAAGAAACATTTAAAGAGGCAGTGAAGCCAAAACAGACAGACAGGAAAATAAAAATTTTAAGTAGTAGTCAGTTGTAATTTTTTATTTCTGAAGTATTTTTCTTTATCCTTTTGCTTATCAGAAAGTATTCTATGTGATAATATTGTGCTGTATGTGATTATTCTATGTGACAATATTGTGCTGTATGTGTGGAACAGCTCTTAGCCTGGCAGCTGACATAGCTTTTTCTACTGCCCCACACTAAATCACCAACATTGTGAGCTCACTGACTGTGACATCACCGGTGAATGACCTGGTAGTCACTCACTTGCTGTTCCTAAGTAGCAGTGATGTCACCGTCATTGAGGTCACAGTGCTCATGATATAGTGTGAGGCAGTAGAGTAAGATATATCAGCTGCCAGGCTGAGAACTGTTTCACACAGCACACCTACTGACATCAGGTAAACAATCTTCTAATTAAACAAAAGGAAAAGGAAAAGTACTCCAGATATAACAGGTAATGGTTGGCTGCTTTTAAAATCTAATATTAGTTTTAGACAGTACAGTAGCTCTTTAAAGAAACTTCACTGTGTTCACTGTGATAAACATTTTCTTTATTGTTTTATAATATATTAGATTGCAGTATTTATTTTTAATGTTGTAGCCACGAGGATGGTGTGTTTGTGTTTTTGCTGTAGCTCAATATATTTTTTCCCCAGAAAGCTTAGTAAAAAATGGCTGCTTATTGCGATATAATTACTGTAGCTTGGATAGTTCACACAAGACTTGGCATATGTGTGAGACAGTTCTTATCAGATAGTGTCTTACGAGGTTAAAAAACAGTGTAAATCTTTGTACATTTGTTCCTGGGAAAAGGTGACATTTATGAGATATGACTCTTTCTTGAAAGACAATACTTACCCAGCTGAAGCTTGCAGCAAGAATATGTTTAAATGCTAAGTATTTAAATGTGCAAGTTGTTGCATTTCAAAGGTGGTAAACAAATCTCCAGTTTAATAGGCAACTGATATTTAACAAGCTGTTTCAGTTTCCTAATGGCCATCTGATAAGCAGCTTAGTCATGTCTCCAACATTCTAAACAGAAAGAAGGGAGTATTTTATTTCATATGGAATAGTGATTTATAAATGTGGAAGGGTTCATTGAAATGTCTAAAAAAAGTGTTCTACGTTCCTCCATTTTTCCAGCTACAGACAGCAAGATGGCTGTAGGTTCTGCCCACAGACATAAAAAGGGGACACACAAGATATGGATAACTATAGGCCTATAAAACATCACCCCAATATTGGGTAAGATTGTGAAGGGCTTAATTAAGGATAGGGCCATATCTGAACTAGGTGACTTAGAGAAGAGTCAGCACAGGTTCTCTAAAGGTCGGTCCTGTGTCACAAATCTGCTATGTTTTTACAAGTTGTTTAGTCAAAACCTGAGCATTACAGTTCCATGTGATGTGATATTTTTGGACTTTAGAAAGGCCTTTGAATTATTTATTTATTTATTTGTTTATTGAGATAGGATAATACCTGTGAGCGAGTGTTCTTCATGATATTCCACATCTGTTACATAGGACATCAAGGTACAAAACTGAGGACAATATGCATAGCAGGCACAAAATTCAACAAAAGCACAGGGTAAGGTAAGTTAAGGCATTTTACAATGTATGTCTTTGTCAAGATGAGAAACAGAAAAGAGAGAGAGGTAACATAGGGAAAGGGTGGGGTACAGGGGCAGTGCAACAAAACAGAGTGAGAAGAAGGGAAGGAAAGGTGCAAGAGGGCATGGGGCAGTGTTCAGCAGGAGGTAGGGTGGTGAAAGAAGTTCTGTGGTTGAGCAATCCAGGGTGGACAAAGGTGGGGATACAGTGCTAAAGGCAGAATTACTGCTGTGCGCATTGGCTTATCATGGGCACATACAGCTACTTGAGTCAAGGAGATGCTTCCGCAGTCTATATTTAAAAGATCCTATCATTGGTGCACCAGTGATGTCTGAAGGCAGTGCATTTGTCCAGAGGCAGGGCAGCATCTGGGCACATGGAAAACTTGAGTGAAGGAGCTTCTGGTATTTCTGGTCCTCTGAGGCATGGACAGAAGGTTTTGAACCCCATTTGGAAGCAGATTTAATGTAACTATTTTGGCTATTAGGCAGGGTTGATACTGGATTTTATTGTTCAATTGAAGCCAGCCAGTGTGAGTATAAAGGTCACAGGTGTGGATGAATCTTGGTGCACCTGTGAGTAGATGGCAGGCTTTGTTTAGGGCAACCGCGATGTGTTGATCCATAGACAGCCAGTCCATAATCTATGAGGGAGACAACAGAGCTGCTGATAGCCAGATTTAGTGCTTCATGGGTTAGACAGTGCCTATGCAGATAGAGGATTCCAATTATTATATTAACAGCTGTTGCAATGATGTCAATATGCTGATAGAAGGACATCGATGAGTCTCTTGTCACCCCAAGATATTTGAAGTGTGAAACTAGCTCTAGTGTGGAGCCACTGTCATTCCTTAAAGCCAGGGGGTGGTTTTTGAGCTTATTTTGTGTTGTGGCATAAAGCATAGTCTTAGTCTTTTTATAGTTCATAATCAGCCTATGCTCTTTAAACCACCTTCCCACAGATGTGAAGCCTCTTTGAAGGTCTGCCTCAAGAAGTTCAGGGTGTGGGTTGCTGGTAAAAATGACCACGTCATCAGCATACAGGAGCATACAACAGTGATAGGAGGCAGGGAGATTGTTTAGGAACACACTGAAGAGCAGTGGTCCCAGAATTGACCCTTGTGGCACACCAGATCTGACAGGCCAGCTGTCTGTGATGACAGACCCTATCCTGACTTGCAGTGAGCAATGATTCAAGTAGCTGCTGAACCAGCTCATGGTTTCAGGAGCAAGACCAATGCCAGACAGCTGTTCAAGGAGGAGTGCATGGTGAACTGTATCAAATGCCTTTGATAGGTTAATGAAGGCTGCACCTACCAGGTGGCCTTGGTCTAAGGCATTATGTATGTATCTGGTGAATTCGAGTAAGGTTGTAATGGTACTATGGCTGCCCTGAAACCCATGTTGTTGTGGACATAAAAGTCAGTGTTGGTTAAAATATTCTACCATCTGGTCTGCTACAATCCTTTCTAGGGCCTTGGAGAGTGGCGGGAGTATGAAGATTGATCTGTAGTTGCCATGTAAGGTCTGGTCCCCACTTTTGAGTACAGGGGTTACTGTCGCAGATTTCCATCACTGGGGGAATTGGGAGAGACAGGGTGAAAGATTAATTATTCTAGTTAGTGATCCTAGGAGTTCATTTAGTGCCAGGTGAAAGAATTTAAGATCCACATTTGACAATTGTTAAAAAATTGGGCAATTTGAATGTTCATCTTAGATTAATTTCTTGGATTTCTAATTGGCTGACTGACCATGCACACTTGGTAACGATTGATAGACCCCCTTTGGACTGGTGGCCAGTGTCTGGTGGAGTTCCACAGGGCTCTGTGCTTGCCCCTTTAGTTTTCATTTCATTTTTATTTGGGTTAAATCATTGAGCAAACTCATTTGAAATGGTGATGAATAATAAACATTTTATAAACAGACAGTAGAACATATTACAACACATTTTACCAAACATTATAGAATACAACGGTCATAACATACAACCATTCAACACAGTTAATCATAAAATTGACCACAAAAAACATTGTTTTACTACATTTAATGGAATGGGCTTAATATTAAACAACTGAAATTTATGTGGTAAGTTATTTTAGTAAAAGGGCACCATTTAACTACATAAATACATTGACCTTTGAATTTTGATTATTGGCAGTCATTCACGGTAGGCCGAGTTCCTGAGAGAAGAGTTTACCTGCAACATAACTACTAAATAGTCTGGGACTTTACATAATCCACTTTTATAGGCTAACACAGATTTGAGCAGATGGCATCTGTCTGTAAGGGAAATCGACCCTGAACATTTATACATACTACAGTGATGGGTTTCTTTTTGACATTTCAAAATCAGCCTGCCCAAATGGTTGTACAATGGATCTAATTTTTGTAATTTACTTTTGTTTGAGTAGTTATACAAAACATCTCCATAGTCAAATACAGGAAAAAGCTAAGTTTCAGCTATTTTGTATATAGTGTGACCACTCAAAGAACTCTGATTATGGTACAGAAGCCCCACTCTCCTACAGTCTGTGCAACAAGTTTGTTTACATGAACATTGCTAGAGCTCAAGGAATCCAACCAGTATCCAAAGTACTTATAGGAATCTACCTGCTCCAAGTATACCCCTTCAGTGTCCAGAGAATAGCCAGCTCTCTACCATTCTCAAATATGGTTCCGAACAGCATACTTTTAGTTTTACTCATGTTCATTTTGAGTTTAGATTGTCCAAAACATGTCTGGAGACTATTAAAACTGATCTGTACTTTACTTTGAACTTCTGATAATGATGGTGCAGAAACGTACAGTATAATATTGTATTGTCAGCATATAAATGATGTGCCACACATGGTATACTTTCTCCCAGACCTTATAAGTAAATCAGAAAACAATAATGGTCCAAGGACTGAGACCCGTGGGACTCCTTGGACTACTGGCAATGATATAGATTTTGCATCGTTTGTGGCAGTTAATTGCATCCTAGATTTGAAGCATGAACAGAACCATTTCAGGGTTGTTCTAGCAATCCCTATTTCTGCAAGCCTATTTAGGAAAATTTGGTGGTCAACCATGTCAAAGGCCCTGGAAAGCTCAACAAAGATGGTCCCAGTCAATTGACTTGAGTTCATAGCTTTCTTGACATCATCCAGCACCTTCACCACAGAGACCACCAAACCATGGGTTTTACAGAATCTTGATTAATATCTATAAAGGAGATCGTTTTTGTATAAAAAATCAGTTAGTTGCCTAGCCAACAACTTTTCAAAAAACTTTGAAACTTGGGACAGCAGGGATATAAGATGTCAGTTGGTTAACTGGCCAGGGCTGCCCCTCTTAAAGATGGAGACAATCATGGCCAGTTTCTATTCCTGTGGGACAACTCACCTCAGACAGAGACCAGTTGAACAAATAAGCAGGTGGTTCAGAAATCTGGAGTGGAGAATATTTTAATAGTGATGGTGTTATTCCATCTGGTTCATTAGCTTTGCTGGTCATCAATTCTAACAAAAATTCCATAACTTAATTAACCTCTATTGTTTTAAATGTAAAACGCAGGGCCTCTACCTCATCTTCCTGGACACCAGGGATGCCCAAGTTTGGATCAGTGCTGTCAAAAAAGTTTCCAGCCTCCACAAAATAGTTATTAAATTTGTCAGCTACAGACACTCCACCACTACTGCCAGTTGTCTCACAGAGGTGTGCATTAGTCATCTTTTTTGATTGGCCATTTATTTCTTTTATTATGGAACAAAATTGTTTTAGGTCACTTGCCAAAATTATATTGGGTAAATGTTTGCAGTATAAAATGTTCTCTTACTATCTCTGATTGAAGTTACATAGGCATTGCTTAACTTTCTATAATTTTCCCACTCTTTGGACAGATTTGTCTTACAGTGTGTGCTCTATCCCAGGCTAGATTTTTTGCCTTTTTTAATTTCCATAGTGAGATAGTAAACCAAGGGGCACACTTATTTTTAATTTTCCTTGTTTTAACTGGCATATGCAAACTGCATGCCTTCATTAATTCCGATACACAGTAATTCCACCCCAGATCAATGTCACGAATTGACTTTAGTCTTTCCCAGTTAATGTTATCTAAATATTTGGCAAATGCTAAGTAGTCAAAAATGTTATTTGAACAAAAAGTAACAAACCTTGTTTGATTGGGAACTCTAGTTCTTCCCCTAATACAATATATATTTATAATTAATGAGCTGCATTTTTCCCCATTGAAAAAGCTGAGTATTAAAATCCGTAATACACGTATGTGTATTACAGCATTTTTTTTTAATACTTGGCTCTTTGTGTCAGACTGTCGGTGGTACCTGAGAAGAGTGAGTGATCAGGATCTCTGCTATGCACTAAGGTTACCCATTTTTTAATTTCTTTCAAAAATAGCTTCGGTTCCTCATCGGCATCACCCACAAGAGAATCCACATACTCAGTTTCACACTCTCCATTGGGCCAGATGAGACAGGAGGGTCGAGATCAGCAAGGCCCCCAAGTCATCCCTTTTACTGCCTGTTTCCAGTGCCCCTCACCAGCCAGCATCTCTTGCCTCCTCCTCCTCTAACTTCACCCTGAGCCAGGGTGGTGAGTATGTGGTAGCACCACTGGTCAGGTGCTGACTGCCTGGATCAAAATAAATAAATAAAAATGTTTTATTTCCGCACTACAGAGCATACACAGGGGCAGACAGAAGCTGATGAAAAAACATAACCCTTAAGTTATGAAAAACAAAATATGGGGTGCAGTGTATACACTGAAATTTAACACACACTTTCATTGTTGGTTGGCTACCATAAACCCCTCGGACTTCGCCCTCAGGGTTTATGTGCCATCCAACAACACAGGTGTGTATTAAATTCTCATAACACACTGCACCCCATACTCTATCCTATATATTATGATTAGTACTCATGTCAGCCTAAATTCCAGCTTCTAGATAGTTATGTGGGGTATTTGTCAGAATTAAATCTAACAAAGAGAAGTCAACAGGTTTTTTAATATTAACATGGGCAGGGTCATTAATCAGTTGTTCCAAACCCAGATTAAGAGAAATATTTTTCATAACATTAATGCCCTTGTCATACATCCAGTCTTCATTAAAATCCCCCTAACAAAAGCCATTCATTGTTGTAGTATAGGGAAATAAGATGTCAGATAAGGACTGCATCTTGGACTTTGGGAATTTTGGGGTCTGTATTCTCCAAATAACAATAATGGTTTACTTAATTTAAATCTGCTCTCTAGTGTAAGGAACTCACAGCAATCCAACCCTATATTAAGTGACAATTGTTTAGATGAGAACTTATTTTGAAAATAAATTATAACCCTGCCCCTTCCTTCTTGTTCATATTGGCCCTAATTAAGCTATAGCCTTGTATTGCCACATCTGAATCATCAATTTTGTTGTTTCACAAGAACTCTGTAAATACCATAAAGTCTGGATCATGCAGTACAGCAAACTCCCTAATCAAATCAATTTTTGGTAAAATACTTTGTACGTTAGAATGTGTAATCAGAATGCCTTTTCCATCCTGAAGTGTATTGTCAGATGGACCAGGATTGGGGCTGATATCAACACACTGAAGTAAACTCAAAGTAATAAATAAACTGCTAAGCATCCCCATCCCTTCAACAGGTGTCCCAAGGTGGGCTATAAATTCTATATTGAACCCATGCCTACAATTTTTCTGTAACATCTGGCAAATTTGGTTCCTCACTAAAACCATAAATAGTGGAAAAGGGGAAGAATTCATTGTAAGGATTTCACAGGCTAAAAGCATGTCTCTTTTAGCATACTCTAAGGGAAAAGGCCAGATATCCTTACTTAACTTCCCACATGGCTAATCTAATCTTGAGATTCCTGCATCTTCCTCCCACTGGTCTGAACTCCCAATAAAAAACAGGCTAATAAATACAACTAGTAACAACCACATAATGGTATTAATTAATTATACAAATTATTTAAAAACTAAAAACAATCCTATAACTGTGTCACATTTGTACATCTCCACAACAGCTTCCACCCCACTCTTTTTTTTGTCTTTTTGCCCTTCTGTCTTGGCACTGATTATCCACCTAGTCACAGCATCTTCAGCAGGCTTCCACCTTCCCACTGTGCTCATCCCCATGAAACCTCCCAACTTACCCCTCAGAGGATGGGGTCACAGCATTGGCAAGGAGCTGTGATCCTCGTAACTATCTAGGGGAGAGCTAGTTGGGAGGCTAATTGAAGCCAAAGACAGGCTTCATGGAGGTGGCAGACAGAGGGAGTTTCTTTCCCATTTTTACTGAGGGTGGGGATGTGCAATGACGTCCTGTGTCCACCCCACCCCCTTGGTGCTGTTATTCATCAGTAGCTGTGGTGCCCCCCAGCCTCAGCCAGGTGTCTGTTGAGTGCTGAGTAAGATCCCCACACTCCCCCTGGAGAAGGAGAGCTGTCCACAGGACACTCCATCCTTCCAACTCATCTGGCCCTCCAGTGACCCGGGTCCATTCCCAAACCTGGGTCACCGGCATTGCAAGCAGAAATCCAACCACTGCGCTGATGGGCCAGCTTTTCCACCCCACTTTTGACCAACACTTGACTGCAGCCACTAGCCAGATGATGGTAAAGGATGATTTTTGGGTGAAACTTTGAGAGATTGATATTGTTTGTCAATAAATATGCTGCTCTCCACAACTGCCTCTCTTTTCTCTATCACACCCGACTGCTGCCACCAGTCTGGGGAGGGTGAGAAACTGACTACAAATTCAGCTGGGTGCGATTATCAATGGATTAAATATGGAGTACAAAGAGAAAATATACCAAGTATTATCAGTCACATAACATTATTGAAAAATGCAATTTAACCTAAACAAATGAAATAAACAGGCTTAATTCTAAAGTCACAATAAAATGTCCACACCACAAATGGTTTTAGAATGATGATATTTGAAACATTACCTCCAGGATATGATTACTAATAGGTATTTTCTTGGAGTGTCACTTGTACCACTTGTGCTCACGCCACAGTGCTCTCACAGTGTGTGGCTCTGGAATTTTAAAGTTTGCTGCCTCTCCTTCTGTGGTGACACTCACCTCTGCTTCTCCCCTCTGGTCCCATAGGCTCAAACAATACTGGGACACTGGGACTCTGGTGGCTGGTGTAACTGCAGCACAGTACACTGCACATAGTCACAATGATTTGTCCACTAATCTGGAAAGCTGGGTAATGAAGTATACAGATGACTACAACATTGGTGGCCCTTACAGTAACTTTGAGGAAATCTCTCACATCCAATGGGATCTTGATAAGTTTTCCCAATGGGCAGCAAAATGGGAGATGTGTTTTAATATTAAGTGTAGTGGAATGCACTTTGTTTTGCAAAACCTAAAACATGATTACTTCCTTTGTGGTAAGTTATTAAACAAATCCCAACATGAGAAAAACATGGGGGTTACATTCTGATAATGTTAGTTTTTAATAAACAAATAACAGATATTATTAATAAAACCAATACAATTTGGTGGGCAGTAAGACAGAATATTAAATCTAGAGACCAGTCAGTAATACTCCCATTGTATAGAGCTTATATCTGCCTACATCTTAATTTCTCATTACAACTTTGGTACCCCTACAAGAAGGGAAATATTACATGCAACAAGAAAATGTAGAGAGAAATTATGAAGCAAATGCATGGTATTAGGGCTCTAAGCTAGAAGGATAGGCTGGATGAACTGGGGCTTTTACTTACCCCTTGAGATTAGAAGGCTCTGATGTGATCTTATGCTTACTTGGGATGTATTAAAGGAATTATATTTAATGTCAGAAATGGGATTGAACTTTAAACAAATAGCTGTGGATACCAGGGGTCACCCATTAGAACTTGCAGGTCATAGATTTAACTCTCTAAGGTAGGGGTATTTCTTCTTGTAGAGGATTATTCACCCTTGGAACTCATTACCTTTGGATGTGGTTATTAGTGAGACCAAAGCTGTTGTATTCCAATTATAAGCTATCCTATTATGGTGGAATGACAGGAGCTTATATGGTCCCTTGCCTTTTGCTCCTTATTTCCTACCTTAATGAACCTTAGTGAACCTAATATCAGTGGAAATGACAGCACAAAGTAAATCTTAGTGATACAGGGAACAAGAAATCCAGGA
Source organism: Neoceratodus forsteri (assembly GCA_016271365.2). Taxonomy (NCBI): domain Eukaryota; kingdom Metazoa; phylum Chordata; order Ceratodontiformes; family Ceratodontidae; genus Neoceratodus; species Neoceratodus forsteri. Next base: position 1,345,509,518 of record CM057458.1, on the reverse strand, counting down.
CAGAATGTCAGATGGGAGGAGTTAAGCTGGGCACTACATCTGAGGAAAGGGACCTGAGAATCATCATAATCCACTCCCTAAAACAATAACATTCCCAGGCCATACCTGAAAATAGACATCTGTTTTGTCTAGTGTGCTTACCTGGCTAACAAAACCTAAATAAATTAATGAATCGTCATAATCCACTCCCTGAAACAATCTAGCCAATGTGCACTAGCAAGGCCTACAGCAGAGCAGCCAGGATGCTATGGTGTTTTGGGTGGGGTTTCAATAGCCAGAAGAAGGAGGTAATACCACCTCTCTATAGATAAATGGTGAGGCCCCATCTGGAATTCTGTGTCCATTTCTGGAATCCCTACCTAAGGAAAGACAAAGACAAGAAGGAGACAGTGCAGTGTTTGGTAACCAAAATAATTCAGGACCCACAGGGCAGATTCTATGAGTATCAGCATAGGACATTAAATATGTACTCACTCAATGTCTGAAGGAAGAGGATGATATGATAGAGACCTTCAAGTTCCTGAAAGGAATGAAAAATGTAAGTGGGGAGGAACTATTCAGCAGGAGTAGCAAATTAAAAACAAGGGGTCATGAGTGGAAGCTGGTGGGGGGATCCAAGAGGGACATGAAGATGTTTTATTTATAGAGAGTGTGACCAAGATATAGAACAGCCTGCAAGCAGAGTTAGTGGGCATGAAAATCATTAATGGTTTCAAGCACAGTTGGGACAGAGATAAGGGCTTAAAAAGCAGCTGATGCCTTTGAAAAAGCATTGGAAATATAATAGTTGGACACACTATAGCTTGTATTGCACATATCTTTATAGCTTTCTTCTTTTCATTGTGTATTACTGAAGAAATTCCCACAAAAACATGATCTTTATCCCTTAGAACTTATCTGCCTCTATAACTAACTCCCTACTTGATATCATAAAGTGCTGTTGTGACATCACAGTCTGTTGCTATGAGAATAACTGTGATGTCACAAGTGCAGTATTATGACATCAAGTTGAAAAGAAGCAACAGGAGCTGATGAAACCTCAGGGAACAGCTCTTCTGTTTTCATGCATCTGATCTCAGTAATAAATAACAGAGGTTAGAAATACAGAGTTAATGAGAAATATAAGCTGGTTTGTGTTCAAATATTATGTTCTTCAGAGTTCTTCTTGAGGTGTCAGTGGCTCTTTAATAGTTACCTAGGGGAGTAGCAGTATGACAGGGGGCAATGGGAGGATGAGGGCCAAAAACCCAATCAAGATAACAAATCTTAGGATAGGATAGGATTGAACAGTGCAGACTGGATGGACATGTAATCTTTTTTCTCCAGATATTGTATATGTTTCAGTACTGCATACTACTACACAATCTACTCAAAATAATTAATTGCCAGCCTACCAAAGCAGAGGCAGTGTTGCCGCTCACCATTCCAGTCACCTGAGTTCATGAATGAGCCATAACCACTGAAGGGTGGGTAACTGGGAAAACTGAGTGGACCAGAAGATACTCTCTTCTTCTTTAAGTGATAGAAGGTCACTGCCTCTGTTTCAGTGCTGCCATTTGGGTGACCATGGGGAAGCACAGCAGAAGCCAAGTAGGAGGGTGAAGATTGGATGACATCCAGATTCAGAGATGGTCTACCTCAGCCTTTTGAACATTGAGTAGCCAACATCCAGGATCGGAGAGAGAAAAAATGCACAGACAACTACCTGAGCTGTAAGACAGTTATGTAGCTTCCCCCACAGTCTCCACATTGTTCACTACAGTGCCCATTCTTAAAATGCTTGATTAGATGACTCAAGGGTCCTGGCCATCCCTGATGAAAAAGCCCCATTATTGAGGGGGTGGGCAAGGATGTGGCAAATCCCAGAGAAGATGGGTGTAGAGCAATATCTCTCACATGGGGAAGTCAGCCTCCCTGGGGAGGCTCAAGGAAGCCTGAAAATATACTGTATTTAAATTTTGAGTTTTGTGTGTTTTATGTCAAACTATAAGGCACTCTGAAAATGGATCATTGTAATCAAATGTTTATACTGTATCTATATACAAATTTATGAGCAGGAAAGGCACACTACACAAAGACTCATTTCCAGATGTTTATTTATTTACAAACTGGTGATCAGAAAAAGTATCATGTGCTAAGGCCCATTTCCTGGTGCAACCCGGGGGAAGGTACATGGACTGAATACAATTTAGAAAACACAATAGTGCAAACAACTAATAACAAAGTTCACATTGTGAGAGGTAACATTTAGGGTTGGTTGGACTGTTCTGTGGGAAATCTGGATCCCAGGGTCAAACCTGCAATCCACGCACCTGGATAAATATGGCCTTTGCCATAGAATTCCAGTTCTGGGTCCATGAAGATGCCATTTTCAGAGTTTTGTTGCCTGTTGCCATGGGGATGCCATTGGCACATACAGGTGGCCAGCGTCATCCAGTCAGGCAACAGAAGGTCACGTGATGCACTCATGGTATACAGTCATGCTGAGTGCACAATGTGGCCCCAGACAAGTGAGGAGGACTGGAAGAGCAGGAGCTGCACTAAGCAAAGCCATGTAGCCAGCAGAAAGAGTCACCAAACAAAAGCACCAAAACCCCTTAAAAAGCAAAAAAACACCAGAAATATATGAACCAGAAGGGAAAGAAGAGAAGAAATAAGGGAAAGTGAGAGAAAGGAGGGGAAGATAAACCTATTGTTGGACTGGGTGAAGATAGGTCAGGGAGTTGGGACTCAGAACTGGGGAGATAGTGGTGGCCTGGGTGGCTGCTGGGAGGGGTGCAAATTGTAAAATAAGGCAGTGTGGAGCCAGCCCGTTGGCACACCGGTAGGGTTACCGCCTGTAACGCCAGTGACCCAGGTTTGGGAACGGACTCAGGCTGCTGGAAGGTCATCCAGGGGAGGAGGATTGAGTGCCCAGAGGCTGCTCTCCTCCTCCTCCTCCTCCAGGGTGGGTTGGGATACATGTCCCACCACTCTACTGCCACCTGGGTGACCATGGGTTGAGGTGCAGTGGGACTGCAGAAAGAAGGGGGGGCGTGGGCCGGGAGCTGGAGCGCTCACACGTCTCGATGTGCACCACCCCTTGGCTCCCCTAGGATGCCTATGTCCTGTGGGAGGGGACAGAAAAAGTGGAAAACCCACAGTGCTCCCTGTAGACAGAGCCCCAAGGCCCCGTTCCCAGTACACCAGCCGGCACCTGATGAGAGCATCCCTCCAATGAAATACAGACACATTGGGATGGTAAAAGGGGGACCCCATCCTGTACACACCTGGGGGGTACAACCAAGGCTCCATGGGGGGGATGGACTGCACCGATGCCTGGCATGAGGAGCAGGGATGTACAAGGCCAATACAGGAGTGTCCCGAAGAAAGAAAGTACTGCGGTGAAGGGAGCATAAAGAGAAAATAAAAAAATAAAAAATAAGGCAGTGTGGCAGTACTGTGTGACTGTATGCATGAGCAACAGCAGACTACAAAATCTTTGACTTGTGCCATTCCAGATCCAGAGGATAGAGGGTGAGACTACTGGGGGCCCAAGAGATATTTTACAGTTACAGAAAATCCCAAATGAAAGTTTTTTTTCTTTTCTTTGCCTCAGACAGTGTAGCTGTATACACAGGAGAAAGGACAGGCTGGCAAAATCTTTGACTTGTTCCATTCCAGATTCAGAGGAGAGAGAGAGAAGCTACTGGGGGTTCAAAAGAGATTTTAGAGTTACAGAAAATCCCAAATGAAAGTTTTTTCCATTTCATGGCCTCAAATAGTGTAGCAGTGTGTACATGAGAAATAGCAGACTGGCAAAATCTTTGACTTGTGCCATTCCAGATCCAGAGGAGCGAGGAAGAGACTACTGGGGGCCCTAGAGAGATTTTACAGTTACAGAAAATCCCAGCTGGAAGTTTTTTTTCTTTTCTTGTGCCCAGTTAGTGTAGCTGAGTACATGAGAAAGGGAAGGCAGGCAGGCAAAATCTTTGACTTCAGCCATTCCAGATCCAGAGGAGAGAGGGTGATACTACTGGAGGCCCAAGAGAGATTTTACAGTTACAGAAAATCTCAAATGAAAGTTTTTTTTTTTCTTTTCTTGGCCACAAACAGTGTAGCTGACTGTGTATATGAGAAAGGGCAGGCTGGAAAAATCTTTGACTTGTGCCATTCCTGATACAGAGGCGAGAGGGAGAGACTACTGGAGGTCCAAGAGAAATTTTACAGTCACATAAAATCCCCATTTTTTTCCTGGCTCCAGTGTGGCTGTGTGTACAAGGCAAGGGCAGCAGGGTAGCAAAATAAATCTTTGACTTGTGCCTTCCAATCATGAATCACAATCACCTATTAACATTCATTCATGATCTCATTCAGCGGGGAGCAATACAGAGACTGTGGCGGGGCTAATGATAAATGTAACAGTCCCAGAAATCCCAAATAACATTTCTTTTCCTGGCTTCAGTGTGGCGGTGTGCACAGGGCAAGGGCAAGCAGGGTGGCAAAAAAATATTTGACTGTGATGTCCCGAGGGAAGGGAGGGGGAGAGAGAGAGAGAGAGAGGCTGCAGGGGGCCCACAATAAATGTAGCAGTCCCAGAAATCCCAAATAAAATTTGTTTCCTGTCTTCAGTGTGATTGTGTGTACAGAGTAAGGGTAGCAGGGTGGCAAAATAAATCTTTGACTTGTGACATCGAGAGGGGAGAGAGATAGAGAGAGAGAGAGAGAGAGAGAGAGAGAGAGAGAGAGAGAGACTGCAGAGTGGCCCATGATAAATATAACAGTCCCAGAAGTCCCAAATATTTTTTTTCCCTGGCTTCAGTGTGGCTGTGTGTATAAGACAAGGGCAACATGTTGGCAAAATAAATCTTTGACTTGTGCTATCCAATCATGAATCATGATCACTTGTAACATTCATTCACAATTACATGTATTAAGAAAAACACTGTGCAGATAAACAAGATACAAGTTGATGCACCTGTGCTGCTGGCTGAGGGTGGCCCAGGGAATACAGTAATCTGACTTTGTGACTTGTAGTAGGCTGTTTACAGTACAACACAAGTAAAGTACAAGTACTATATATATACAAGTATCATCATCACTCATTCCCCATTAATACTCCTCATGATCATTAGTTTTATAGTATATCATGTCACATTATGTATAAGTATTAAACAACCCCAAGTATGGGGCTGTTCTGCATGCGATTATGCACCAGATGTGTCTGTATCTCCAATTCAGATTCTGAGGCACACTTAACAGTTGCTGAATTTGATCACTTAACAGTAACTAACTGTATTATAGGAGTCAGCCTGGTAATCTTGGAAGGAAGTGTGGTGGACTACTGTGCTGTCAGTGTGCTGTGTACAGTCATGAGTCACAACAGTGAATTTGTCCCTGGCCTGTGGGTGGGAGTCATCAGAAGGACATCATGTTAGTTAGAAGGATCTTTTGTTACAGTTTAGAAGACTAAGAAAAAATGGATCAAAGTGCTGATGAAGTGCATTCTGTTTCTCAGGTAAGCAGTGGCACTGCAAAAGATAGCAATCAGCCTGAAAAGGGAAAATAAAATCAAACCCCCAAAAGTGATTTTTTTCATGTCTAATATTTTGTCTTCCATGCAAATGCTTCAATCCAAAAAAGGTGAATATCTTGGATCATCATCAGTCCCAAGTGAAAAAAAAAAAAAGCTATGTAGTCAAAAAAACTAAAGGTAAGGTGGATACCACCCGAAGAGGCACCCAACGGTATGGAACAATTGCATACTATGCTACTGCCAGTCTCTCATCTGATTCTTCTGAGATTGAACCCGATGAGGGTAATAATAAAGAATAAGAGAATGATCAGGCAACACAAGGTTTACTGAAGAGGATAGAAAATGCTGATGAGGAAGAAACAGGCAGAAATGTTTTGATTGTGGAAGGGGGCAGCAGGAATAAACCACAAGATGAACAAGCCCAAGAAAAATTCTGGGAAGGGGGATCCCTGAAAAGGAGACCAAGGTGCTATGCCTTCCTGAGAAAAAAACTAAAACAGTATCATCTTTTGTTTGGTCATACTTCTCCATTAGTGCTTCCAATGAGTTGGTAGCAAAATGCACTACCTGTAAACAGCCAACCAGCAGGAGTAAAAAGAAAGAAGCATTGGGAACTTCAACACTGAAAAGGCACCTAGAAAGATGTCACAACATTACTAAGAAGTCCAGTTGTGAGTCTCAAAAAGAAAGTGACAGTAATAGCTCACTACACTCATGGGTAACTCCCACTGCACTAATGAAACACCTGCACCACCACTTCCTCCCATTTGAAAGACTCCTCCAACTGTTACTGATAGTGACCATGTGTTCAAAAGCCATCCTCCTTCAAGGAAGCAGCTTACCATCTCAGAAACATATGAGTATAAAGTCACATATGTTTTAACTTACCCTATTGCTGTTATAATAACCAAATAAATTCAGAAATGATAGCTGTTGATTTGCTACCATATAATGTGGTTGAACATACATGATTCAGGTGGCTGCTTGAGTACCTCAAACCTCCATATAGTATACCATCATGGAAATACTTCTCAACAACAGGGATTCCCAATCTTTACAATGTCGTGTGTGAAATTTAAGATGCATCTTGTGCAATGCTGCTGGGAAGGTGATGCATCTTATAACAGATATCTGGACAAGTTGTCAGCCAGAACACTTCTTGTCTATCACAGCACATTGGGCATATTTGGATAATTCACATGGGACTGGGGACAGTGAAGCATCGCAGTTTGCTGTTCTAAGAATGTTTAATTTTCCATCTGAACATACCTCATACAACATCAATGAAGAGCTCCAAAAACCAATACAGCAATGGTTCACTTCACAGGCACTGTCAGATGGCTTTGTACTTGCAGATAATGGGTCCAACATAAGGTAGGCCTTGGAGGAAGGGGGCTTTGTTCACATCTGCTGCTTTGAGTATTTCTCAAATTTAATAGTTCATGGTTTTCTCGATGATGACAAGGAGATTAAGGCTCTCATTAGCAGTAAAAGAATATGCACTAATTTCAGTCACTTAAGCAATGCCAGTCACTTGTTTGAAAAAATGCAGTGGGATCACAGTTTACCTTTGCACAGACTGTTCCAAGACATTTTTGCTCAATGAAATGTTACCTTTTATATGTTCCAAAGGCTGTTGAAACAAAAGAAAGCTGTCAGGCAGTGCATGTTAGAAAATAAAAATTGGTGATGTGGATGTTTATATTACTCCACCACAGTGGGCCATGCTGGAGTTTCTAATTTTCTTGCTCTAGCCATTTGAGGAAATAACCAAGAAGGTTAGTGCAAACACAGCAACTCTCAGTCAGGTGATACCCCTAATAAAAATGTTAAAATTCAGATTGAATCTGATTAGAGAAAAGTTAGAGAAGCTACACAGTTCAGTAATCACACAGGCTGCCAGTGGTGCTGCTGACACATGCAGGTTGCCCCCCCCAGAATACAACAAGATTTAACGAGACATTCTGAATCACCCAGTTATCAAAGTCATAAATAAATAATAAATAAATAAATAAGATATATGATCAAAAAAGTTGAAGATGACAAACTATGTAAAATGCTTCATCATGAGTGCTTCATTAAAGCAATAATCTTGGACCCAGGATACAAATCAAAGCAGCTATTGAGTGATAATGATGACACTTGTTTTGAGATAAACAAACAAGAAAGAACTGATGAGGTGTGCGCTGTCATGGAGCAGAGTACAACAGCAGCACCACATTCAGAATCTTCTTCACAACACAGCACAGCAGCAGGTGACCCATCCTCTACTGTTGCAGCATTTTCTCCCTTTTCCTCCTCAGCCACTGCAGCCAAATCATCTTCTTCACCACCAGCCAAGCACAGCACTGTCCCACAGTCACTTGATTCAGATTCATGTCTCTGGGGCCACTTTGAATAGATAATTGTAACATCTTCTTCATCTGCCTCTTGTAACACAGCCTCAGCACAGATCATTGTTGATATGGACCTGGCAGAGTCCAATATCAGCTGGAATGCTGATCCTTTCTAATATTGGAAATCCAAACAAAATATGTGGTCTGCTTTAGTAAACATTGCAATGAAGTACTGTACACATGAATTGCCCTCCGGCTAGCATCTGTTCAGAATGATTGTTTAGTTCAGTTGGTAACGTCATTACTGGCACACAATTGTGTTTGACACCAGAAAATGCTGAGTGCCTCACATTTCTCAAAGTTAACATTCCTCACTTTAATTTCAAATATAAGACCAGAATAAAACATACACTGACTGCGCTGAGCAGGCCCTATCCACAAAACACTTTCAGGAATTTGTGCCTGTGTTGAGAATCTTTTGTCAATACAGTCTACTACATGAGGCAGCAATTAATTGCAACAAGTCAGGTCAGGACAGACTAGGCTAGTCCACTATTACTTGAATGATCACATGAGCAGCACAGAATAGAAAAAAAAAATAATAACATCAGTGGGTTCAGAGTACAAATACAGCAAGCAACTGCATTTCATGTCACAAACTTACTTGATGGTACCTGGTACCACTATCCGATCTGGAAGGTAGGGTACTGCTGTCTTCTACTACTACTACTACTACTATCACTTTTTGTCCTCACAAGTCATGACCACTATTTCTCACCTTTTGTCCTTACTCCAGTCCTTACTACTACTACTACTTGTCACTTTTTTGCCCTCTGCAACTGATCCTGACTGTACTGTTTTAATTTTGATACAGCTCATGGCTTAGCAGATGCCTGAAACCCAGAAACGGAATGCTCTTTGTATATTTCTCACATTCCCCCATATTTGGCTGTGAATACTTCACAGAGAAAAAATGCTACTTAAATGAAAATTCATGGCCTGCCCTGTGGTGCTGAGGGCTGAGGCGTTGGATGCTATACCTGGTGCCATGCTGGCAACCCTGGCTCAGGAAAGGACTTGGGCTGCAGGGGGCCAGCAGGGAAGGGAAGGGATTGAGCTTCTGATGGACAACTCTCCCTTCCCAGGGAGGGATCCAGAGCTATGTGCTGCTCCTTAGCTGCCCCTGTAGGAGATCAGGAGCATAGCAAGGAACCAGCAGTGCCACAATATAGGGGTGGAGTGGTGGCAAGCATTGGCACATAGTGCCCGGATGCCATTGCATGACCACCCTATGGGGGGGATTCTAAGAAAAACCATGGTGGCCCAGTGGGGTGAAGGGGACCCCAGAGATCTGCCCATGTCCCACCACTGGACCTGCCTCACTGCTCTCTCATCCCCTACCCCAGTTGGGATGAGTATGCTGGCCTTAGTGCCCACATGACTACCCTTTTATTATGCTTCACACACACTTGGCAAAGCTGGCAGATTGCCACTGTTTCATTGCTACCATCTTGCATGAAAAAATCCCATGCTAGGGATTTTGATGCCCTACTCTTCACAAGACACTGCTGGTGCTGCATATGGAACTGCAGTTTTGGTGGCAATGAAATGGGGGGTGTACTTCATGATTTTAGGTGTTGTGCACACTTGGACTTTGACTGAACATCACAATTCATGACTATTACTTCAGAGTCATCAACAGACACAGCCACATTAGAACTTTGGGGAGGGGGTGATTGACTAACAGACTGTTTACAAACAACCACCTTCACTTTCTTTTTGTCTGGTTCCCAAATGGGGCTGCTAGCATCATCGTCATAATCATCATCCACAAATTCACTTTGGATGCTGTCCTGTGGAGATATTCCAACCACACCCTTAATATTATCATCCACCTTTTTTCGTCAACATCTGAATATTTGGATGGCCTAACCTCAAGATCAGTGGAAACATGAGTGTGAGTCATCATCATGATCAGAATCATGTTCAACTACTGTGGAGAGTGGGACATCAACTACACTCAAGTCTGTGGACTCAACAACATTTTTCCCACCTGATAACCTTGACTGGGTTGAACTTGTAGCAATACTCATGTGTTGTCAACCATGTTGTCACTAACTTTACTACCAGCAGTGACAACAGCATCTCCAACCAGCATTGAAGTGACTGATTTCCCTGTGAAAAACAGAGTTAGAGAAATCCCTGTACTTGCAGTATCTACTACATTTCCCTTCTGCTGTGTACTACTATGGCCACGCCATGATCAGTCTTAACACTGCTAGACTTGCTAGCACCTGATGAACCTACCTCAGCATCACAACTTCCACTGCTAATAGTCTTCTTGGCAGCAGTGCCACAGCCAATAACAGCTTTGCATGACCATCTCTTTGTGGCCATTTTTTAAGATTACACAGAAAATTAACAGCAACTTTATATTTCTGCAGGTTTTTGGTGGGTGGAAAGCAAAAAACTAAAGAGATGCAGCCGCACAGGCACAACACAAAACCTTAACCAATCTTCAAATATCCAAAAGTCTAAAAACAATACCTTGTTTTGTTGGGGGCGGGTACAGCAGTAGCTACACAGAAGCAGGAAAAAATATTGCAGACAGGCTGAGAAATTCAGAGTACTGCTATTGCAGTGCCAAAATAAAATGCATATGAATTGACTGTATGCACACAGATCAAAGGTCAGGCACAGAAACTTGAATTGTTCGGTAAACTACAACACAGACAGTCTTTTAAACTGACTGAATAAATGTTCAGCAAACAGAAAAAAATTATAAAAAAATTATTGAAGTTGTACTGTATGTACCTGAACACACAAATACTAAAACACTAGCCAACAGTAGTTGAAAAACTGCCTTCCTCACTTTGGTCTGTGAATCTCCCTTCTACACCGCAGATCCGCTCCTCCCCCGAAGTACACTTCTACAGTGTCTGTCAGTACAGAGCCTGAATACACTAAATTAACATTCAATAGTCACACAAAATCAATAAATGCTCAATGATATAAACACACAAGGGTTTACTACATTCAATGTACTAAATTTTGACACAAAATGTTGTTGCAAAAATGCTTTTTAAAGGGTTTTAGATGATCTGATTCTCAGAGCTCTGACAGCAAACTCTCTCCAGCTTTCCACTATACACACTATGCTGAACTGAGGCTGTGCAAGACAATAGAGAGACAATGTGACTTTACATCCCATGAATCACTACAAAATTCACCTTAAAGAGCCCCAAAAGGTGAAGTAACATGAAGTCCATAGAGAACAATGGGAACTTCGCATTACTTCAAGATGCGAATTTATTCGCTTTGCTTCTTGGAGTATTTTGCAAAATTCAGGTTATAAGCAAAATATTACGGGTAGCGAAGTTTATGGATTTTTCCCACCTCTAGAAAAGACCAAGCTGAAATCACAAACATTATGTACAAGGTGTACAAGAAAGATGCAAGTGCACCATACATGAGGTGGGGTCAAAAGTGCTGTGGATACAGAGAAGAGGCCAATGCCGAGAGCACCAATCACCCCAGTAAGGCGAGACCATAGTGTGGGGGGCTTGGTAGAAGAAGGAGAAAGAAGTCAGCAGAGGTCAAAAGGGGGAGTGGCAGGTACAGGGGGAGCAGAAGTGAGCTTTAGCATGTGTCTAAAGGCAGGGAGTAAGGAGAAGAGTCAGAGGGCAGCTGGTCCCAAAGGGTCAGGAGATGGTAGGAGAAGGCTGATTTACCAACACAGTAGTGAGGGTTGGGAATGGAGAAGGTATAGGACTCCTTGGAGTGCAGTGAATAAAAGGAGGGCAGGATAGGCGAGAGGAGTGAGGAGAGGTAGGAGGGGAGGGATCCAAACCAGTATTTAGTGATAAAGGAGGCAGAGTGGAGGTGGTGATGTGAGGGAAGTGGGAGGATCAAAAGGAAAAAGTAGAGGGAATAGTGATGAGTATGGACAGGAGAGTTGGTAGCAAAGCAACAGAAGGCATTACAGAGGGTGTTCAATCTGGCTAGGGAAGAGGAGGTGAAAGTGCCAAAGACAGCATCAGCATAAGCAAAAACTGGGAGAGCCATTTTGGTAACCAACTCCTGTTGGACCTGGAGGAGGCAGTCCTTGTTGTAGTGTAAGGCACGGATTCTGGGGTAAAGTTTAGCATGGATGGCATCTACATGGGTAGAGAAGTCAAGCTTACTATCCAGCCACACTGCTAAGTACTTGAAGGCAAGGACAACCTCCAGGGGAGAGCCATCCAGTGTAGAGAAAACAGGGGAGGGTGAGAGACTAGCCAATTTCTGGCTGGTGCTGAAAGTCATGGACACAGTTTTCTTGGTGTTGATCCATATATCAAAGATTGACTGACTGTCCAACATTGTTTAAGCTACTCATGGAATAATACAACAGAAAGAATGCTAGTAGTTTACATTATACACAATTTTCAGGCACAGTAATGACAACGGGTGCCTCAAGACAGTTTCCATTATTGTTTTGCCTCTGTGGTTAGCAGCGGTATGAAGATATGTACAGTTAATATGACTTAATAATCTATGACTGATTGTGTGCCTTATCTGGATAATCAACCAGCCACCATCCCACAGTAGTACACTAGCATACAGCGTAAACAAAAATGTATTTACTAGAACTCTAATAATAATATGCAAACATGTAATAATTTATGCCCACGAGTCAGGAACTATGATCAATAGGTATACCGAGATGATAGCAACTGCATATCGGTGAGCATCAAAATGGCGACCCATATGAGGGCGCTATCATCATGGGCGATGGTAGGAGGACAGTTACTATTGCAACGGCAAAGGTAGGGTGGGCGACAGGAATAGAGGGTGCATGGCAGGATGTACGGGGATAGGGAACAGAGTTGTAACCCTCTAGTGTGCCTGCTTCCACTGAGCCAACCATGTGATGTGGTGGGTAGGGTGGTTGGCTCCAGCGGAGCAGGTACTGGGTTCGGAAGTGGGCGCGGGTTAAATTTTCCAATGTCCTGTGGTTGTGGGACTTAATTTTTTTTTAAAAGGGGATGTGCTCCCCTCCTCAACATGTACCCCCCTGGAGTTGAGAATCTTTACATGGGGGTGTGGTGAATGATGCCTCCATGAGGGGGAGTTTGGGGGTGCAGGCACCCCCCCGAATGCACAGTTCCTGGTCACCTTTTAGTGCCTATCACTGAAAATATTTTAGGCGATAATGCAGTTCGTGATAATAGCGATCACCTTTCAGCAGTTGCTATTATCACATAGAACCTGATCAATAACAATGGATATCACATCCAAAATTATACCATTCTGACACCAACCAAAGGCCAGGGCAGGCCACACTAAGATATATCAAGGAGGCACAGTACCTTGCAATACATTTAAACCTTGGATATACTAAGAACCTGGCAGCTGAAATTTAGTAACCAGGACACCCATGACTCCACATCTAACTGCTTTTTTAGTTGAGACAGGAAGAGGTGGGGCAGGAGTAGGTACCTAAACTACAGCATACCACAAAAACACCCACAGGAATTACTCAGAAGAAGACTCTCACCTGCCATGGTAGTAATTTGAACCAGGTGGGCTATAACTATATCAGCTGTTGGCTTAAATACACATACTAATAATTGGGAAGAGTGTTTTATACCATTCACAAAGCCAGTCATAATTTTCTATTATAACCAGCAGGTTGTAATGGCAAATATGTGCAGTTTTTTTTGAGGGGGGGAAGCCGTAATGCCCTGAGCAGCTCATGCTATACTGTTTGCCTATTGTCCCAGATTCCCCCCTTTTCTCTCACAAAAAAGACGGAGACCATTGTTTGTTGTTGTGCTCAGATTGGCAATTAATTTATTTATATTCATAATTCCATATTCCATTTCAATTTCTTTATTATCATATTTTCAACATTTCATTTATTTCCATCCATATATCAATCTCTGATTATCCTTCACCCAGGTGAAAACCTGGGTGCCTTCTTCTTCTCCTTTTCCGTTAGGTGACGGTGAAAACCGAGACCACTTTCTCCTTCATCTTCTTCCTCTTCTTGTGTTATTCCTTTATTCCTCCCCCCGCCCCTCCTTCCCCACCATCCACCTTTGGCAGTCCATAACCATATTCTCAACTTGCCATCCACCTTTGGCAGTCCATAACCATGTTCTCAAACCAGCCATCCACCTTTGGCAGTCTCAACTGTCCGACTGGACACATCTGTCATCCATCCTGACAGACCCACCATACAGTCCCATCTTGACTGTCTTCCCTTCTTGCTCTGCCTAGTAGGGTGGGTGGAAGGGATCAAAACTCCAGCAAAAAGTGGCTGAGGCCCCCTTGTGCTGTCCCTTATGTACCTCCCTTTGCCCCTCCCCTTCCTGTTACCTGCCCCATTGTTCTGGCCCTTAGCCCCTCCCCTTCCTCCCCCCCTCCCCTTCTGAGCACAACCATTCCATGCAGGAGGGAAGGGGTGCACCAGGACAACATGGTCTGCCCCTTAAAGGGCAAACTCCATTGTAGTCACACTTGCTGAGGTGAAAAAAGGCTTCCCAGCAATTAAATAAAACAAGGCATGGGCTGGTTTATAAAATAAATTTTACACAAACCCTCAGTGTGGGATATCTAGATGAACCCCTCGGGCATCGTTCATAGGGTTTATGCAGCATTCCTCATCAAGGCTGTGTGTGAAATTCTCATTATACACACCACCCGGTGCATTATTCTATATGCATTTTGTAATGCAAATTTACTTAATTGAACAAGTTAGTTTTACTTAGCAAAAGCACACATAAAAACCTGCATATTTTTATTCATTTGAACTTCTGTTTTACCTCCAGTTAAACATACCACCAAAGCACCAAGCACTACATGCTGTATAGAAGGCAAAGTAAATAAAATCACAGATGTGATCCCACAAATTGCCCACATGAAATGCTGTGCATGCAATGAGTGTAGTAGAAGCATAGTATGCCATTTTGCCATGATGTTAGATGCCCCTGTTTGTCCACAGGGCATCCTGCCTGCTTGCCTACTTCTGCCAGCCAAGTCAACCAACTAAGCAACCAACTCTTAAACAAATCAATTTACAATATACCTATTGAATTAATATGCTTTTGCATATCTGGTAAGTTGCTTTCTTTGCTACAGGTATATTGTACACTTCTTCAAGTCTAAACCTTATAACAGTATAAATAAAAATATTATAGACATCAATTTTTGTTTCATCAGTCTCATCATTTTTATTTTGGGTTGACCCACCTGTCCACCACTGTCTTCAGCCCTGCGCTATAAGATGAATCACAGGCCCTGACTGGGCTGGGCACCACCTGGCTGGGCTAACGTGACCTAATAGTGGCTGCTTCAGTTGTCATCTGGTTCCTCCTCTTCCACTAATCTCCAGCAGCATGTGGCCTGTGTGCTCTTCAAGAAGTATGCTCCTTGTAGAGTACACAGATCACACACTCCCTGTACAGTACAGAGGATGTGCACCCTGTACAATACATAGGATCCATAGTCCCTGGATTTCTATATGGTTGCCATCCTGGGAGGTGAGAGAAGGGCTATGCCAGTCACTGTATGGGTTCCCATGGCACCAACATTTCAGGTAAGGGGGCGTTGGCAGGGTGGGTGGTTGATGCCATGATGCAAGGTGGGGGCTACTTGATGCAGGGGAATGATTGGATGACTTTTATGTTACCAGGGCTGGCAATCTTAGGGCAGCAGTGGCCACTAGCACCAGGAATTAAGTTTATGTTACCAGGGCTGGTGATTAGAGGGCAGGGGACCCATAGAACCAGGGATGAATTTTATGTTACTGGGTCTGGTGATCAGTGGGTGAGGGGACCACTTGCACTAGGGATGAAGTTTATGTTATGGGGGCTGGTAATCGTATGGTGGTTGCAACCAGTAGCACCAGGGATGTATTTTATTTTATGAGGGCTGCCAATCAGAGGGTGGGAGGACCACTAGCACAGGGTTGACATTTATGTTATGGGGTCTGGTAATCATAGAGTGGGGGCAACCAGTAGCACCAGGGATGTATTTTACTTTATGAGGGCTGCCAATCAGAGGGTGGGAGGACCACTAGCACCAGGGATGAAGTTTATGTTACTGGGACTGGCAATTGGAGGGTGGGGGAACTGCTATGACCAGAGATGATGTTTATGCTACCGGAGATGGCAATTGGAAGGTGTGGGGGCCCATTGGCACCAGGAATTACTTTTATTTTACCAGGACTGGCAATTGGAAGGTGGGAGGACCTGTAGCAACAGGGGTGATTTACATTCCACCATGGCTGGTGACTTAAGGGTGGGGAGTGCCACTAGACACCAGGGAATACATACTGTTTATGGGAGTGGTCAGTTGGGGTGGGGGAGGAGCAAGTCACTGGGGAGCAAACCTGCCACTGCTTCTCAGGTAAATGTGCCCATAACAGGCATGAAAATGGGCCCTTAGTGCCTTGCATTCCCAATAGGGTCATTTGCATGGCGACTTCTGAATATCACACCAGGGGCTCCCAATGCAGTCGGGTCTTTGGGGCTATTCTCTGCACTGCCAGGATCCATGCCAACGCAGTGCTGTTCAACACAGTACTGCACCTACATGCCCCTGTATTCAGTTGGATATTGCTGATCTGCTATCCAACTGAACATAGCATTCTCAGGATCCTGGGCAATGGGTAAGCATAGCACAAAACCTTGCACTCCACTTTGTCCCTTTTTACAATATCAGGCCCCTGAAGTGTAAGATACTTTTTTATGTTTCAGGGTGAAAGTGTAGCCTAGGGGTTACAGTACAGAGCTGGGGATTTATGTGTGCATGAGCTCTAAAACAATTTTGAATAGTTCCGGGGAGAGTGTGGCCCCAGTCGTTCTGGTCTCACTTGATGCAGAAAAAGCATTTGATCAAGTTTCTATGCCTTTTTATTTGCTACCCTTCAGAAATTTGGCTTTTCGTCCACTTTCTGTGACTGGGTGAGGGGTTTATATTGCAATTTTTCTGCCAGAATTCAGTGCAGTGTTTTTTTTCTGCCCCAGTGTTTCTTCAGCGAGGGATGAGGCAGGGGTACCCCCTATCTCCCTTTCTATTCAATCTTTATCTTGAACACCTTCTGTATAATATTAAACAACCCTGACATTCAAGGAATATTGGCAAGATGGGCCAGATATAAGCTTTCCACCTATGCGGATGACCTTTTACTGCATCTCGAAAATTCCCTGACCTCCATTTCTGCTGCCTGTGAGGAGATTTAAAGATTCTCAGAGGTGGCTGAGTGTTAACGTAAACTGAATAAAACCAAAGCTTTGCCCCTTGATGCGCTTGTGCTTAAGCAACAAATTACAGATCTAGGCCTCATATGGCAACATACTGCTATTACATATTTGGGGATTCAGGTTAACTGCTCCCTTTCAGACCTAGTCAAGATGAATCAAACACCCCTTTTACTAGTGATCAAGGTGGATCTGCAGTGCTGGATGGCGCTACCTCTTTCCATGTGGGGAGGAGTTAGCGTAATTAAGATGAATGTTCTGTCATGAGCGTTGTATCCGCTGACTATGTTAGGGGTATTTCTTCCTAGATCCTGGTTCACCCAAATTCAGGCTGTGCTTGCAGGATTTCTGTGGAGGAAGGACATGGCTCGTCAAGCCTATTTTAAATCTACCATGCCCAAGGAGAGGGGTGGCTTACAGCTCCCCAATTTCTTTTCATATTACTGCGCCCTGCACAGCAGTAAGCTTTTTCAAGGGGGTCATTGTTCATCCACCCTTACAAGTGCAGCCTATTGTCCCCTTTGGCTTTCTATAGAATGGCAACTCTGTAAATAATTTGTCCTCCATATTAGTAGTCTACTCTACATGGTCACTTAGTGCTGACCAAATCTCATAAAACCTTCATTGTGTCATTATTGTTTTCATAATACCTTCATTGTAACATCACAATAGCAGTATTAGAGTGGATGTTTTCAAAAATCCTCAAGCTCATGTAAGCCAGAGTTTCCTGTAACTGTACTTTTTTACTGTCATGTACAGTGAAACACAACTGGCATATTGCAAAGCTTAAAAATAGCACTTTTTAACACGGAAGTAGAGATGTTGAGAAGTTTTTTTTTGCCAGTGAAATTCTGATGAAGTTACAAAATTCACCTTCACAAAATATTTCCCACTTCACCACTCCACCACTTCACAATGAGTTTCCTGGAAAAGTGACACTTTTGCAGACAACGTTATGGTGAATTTGCAAAGAGAAAGGGCCACCATCTGGTGGAAACTTTGTGATGTTGGCATGTCATGAATTATGTCAACTTTGCAAATTAATTAGCAAAATGAATGTTGGCCACTTTGCAAATCCGTACATGGAATTACCATAGATTAACCTGTCCCTCAGCACCAACCACTTCCTTCTTTCTCTATAAATGTGGTTACAGTAGAACCACCTGTAAATACTGAAGCATATCAAGTCAACCTACCACAGATCATCTCCTCAAATACTAGTCACATGAATCCAGATATTAAAAAAAATATCAGACAGGCATCTGTGTCTACTCAGCAAAATAACATCTTGAGGTTCTGGGGACAGAACCCTCTTGGGCTTCACTCTCAAGTTTATCACGTCACCAGACCCTCTTAATGCTATAATAGACTCAAAATACATAGTTGCCTGTTGATTATTCTATGTGTTATTATTGCATATGCATTAGTATCATTAGCAGTATTAATATGAATTCTAACCATACTTTTTCTTAACCTTAGGCTGCCAACAGAGTTAGACTGTACTGAAATTCTGGATTGATTTATCAGTCTGCGGCACAATAAGGGTTAAAGCCTGATAATACAATGTTGGACAGTACCTTCTCCATGTCAGACTGAGACTTTGAGTTGCAAAATAAGAATTACTGGGGAAATTGAGAGGTATACATCTATTTCTATAGAGCTTTTTCTTCCCAGCCAGTCAGCCTCATTAGGACTGCTAGCAATCAGCCAGCCCCATCCACCACAAACCAGCCATAGCTGTCATCCACCATAGTTTTTCTTCTCCATGGAAAAGAGTTTGTGGGAGACTGTCTTTCTCTTTGAATTTGTAAATGAGTCCATGACTCAGAGGTTGTAATCCTAAAGTCTGTTAAATAAATCAATAACGTCAAACTGTCCACTGGCAGGAAATGGGTTACAGAGTGTGGCCTGAGTATACCAGCCTGCTGTCATTCAGATACAAGTCTGGGTTTTTACTCCTCTCTGTATTTCACCATCCCACAATGTCAAGACATCTACCCAGTCTCCAGCGACCTCACAGGCAAGCAACTTCCTTTGTGTCTGGAAGAAGAACCTTCCATGGCCCTACTACACAGGTTGCTCTGCTGCAAAAATGGTGCCAACCCACCCAATTGATGGAGCACTGCAGGTAGCAGGCTTTAATTTCTGGTGCCTATTTTTCCACATCCTGATTTTGCTTCCAATCCCTAATCTAGTGGTATGGTAGCATGACCTTATACCCTCTGGTCCATCAGACAGCTTGGCAGTATGCATTCTTTCACAAACCTTCTTCAAAACAAAAACACATTTTCTACAAAGAAGTTGTCATATTCAAATAAAAAAAACATGTAGTATGTAGTATGTAGTGTGTAATAATTGTACAGTAATGTATGTCTGAGTTCAGGAAACTGTTAAAAGTTTTGTGATGATCCAATTTCCCTAGCACTCATCTGTGGCCTAAACAAAAAATGTCTGTTTCACAGCATTGTCCATTTTTCCAGAGTAGGGCCCTGGATGGATAGTCTATATTAGGTGACTGCACTGTGAAAATCTGCAAAGCTTTAATGTGCATCTTCTTTCAGTAGTAGGATTTTAAACAATCTGATGAGTGTTGCATCTGCAGCAAAACTTCATTATTTTCAGTTGCAATCTGCATAATTCACTAGTCATTTCCTATTCAGTAAACCTCATTTCTTTAGACTTTTTGATGTTGATTAACACACAACTTTAATGACCCTATTTAAATTATAAGTGCCTTAATACTGATCTTTTTTTACATAAAGGAAATTAAGCTTTTTTTTCTGCATAAACTTGCTAGCATTGCCTTCCATCTGCATTCTTGAAGGCTGAGTATGCACAAAGAATTTTAAGATTAGAACAGACCCAATCTGGAAAAGAAAACATGATTTGCCTACTGTAAAGATGCCAAACTTATTTCTTAGTTTACTTTTACTTTAATCAGAATAGATTCTTATGTTTCATGCCTAGTTTTCTGATGAACGTTTGCTGTGGATTTGGATCCACGTACTACTGTACTATACTGTAACCACTGCCTTGAAAGCTTCATTTTCATTTAATTTCATTTTAATTATTTTATACTGGAAAGACACATGAGCAAAATTGCCCATTTTCACAACCATCCAGTGTATCTTAGAAGAATCAGGAAAACAATAAAAAAAAATTACAAAATATAATGGAGAATTATGTATCCCACTAAAGCATATTCAATTACTATACTACACCATATTGTAATCAGTACAATTTTTTTTTTCACTTTATCCTGGCACTGGCAGGTGGCTCTGGCTCCTCTCTCTGAGGGACTCACCTCTCCAGTCTGGCATCCTGCACTGATCCTCCCTGGCCAATCCCCCATGGGTTGCCCCCCCATGGCAGGGCCAAGGGAGAGGTGCGTAGACTCTCCCTCCTCTCCCGGAAAGCCAGCATCCAGATTCAAGGGAAGGGGGTGGCACAGCACAGCCAGGCCAGCATGGAGCCTGCCAGCTCCATTTTCAATAAATTTTCCTCTGGGCCCACAAATGTGCAATGGTCAAATGGCTGGGATCTGCCTTTGTGGAGGCAGCCTCATGCCCTGGATGTGGGTCCCATCCCATTCTGGCCACATGTCTGTGCTGACATCCAGTCACCACTGGGTGTCACTCTACAGTGAGCAGCACTGTCCCCCCTCCCAGAAGAAGGAGAGCTGTCTACGGATGCTTGATCCTTTCTCACCCCTGTCCACCCCCAAGTGACCCGAGTACATTCCTGAACCTGGTTCACTGGTGTGGCATGAGGTGTGGCATCCAGCGCTTCAACTCTCAGCACCACCAGGCTGGCCCAATCAGTACAATTATTTAAGTGCTTTATTAGTACACTATATTCCCTCAGGTAGAAACTGCATCAGTACATCATGGATTAGAAACATCAAAGCCTTTGTCTTGAGCAATTTATTGATTTGCGGATGCTTTTCTGGTTCCATGTGATATGGAGGAAGATTTAATAGCAGGTGACATAATGTCGAGTGCAAATTGCCCAAAACATAATCGTCGATCCCGATCAGCACTATGCCGACAAGAAACAAAAGTGAGAACACCATGCCTTCTATAGGGGCACAATGTATACTTACTTTTTATGCAGGGGGAAAGCCCCCCACATTCCCCATATATATATATATATATAATCAACTCTGGGGAGGCAGACACTGGGAGAAAGTGGAAAACACGGGAAGGGGGCTACTCCGGGGGGCCACCGGCATACTAGTGGAGACAGTTGTGTGATGGACAACCACGGTTGGGGGAAACATAGTCAGGGTACAGGAGGCCAGAAACACAGCACAATAAAATGCAACACATACGGATGTAAAAAAGTAAATTACCTACACTCAGCCCCAAACCCGGGTCCACAAGATCTATAGGCAGTGACCTAACCACCACGCTAGGCAACTAGCTTAGCAAAACCTCGTTGAATTCATCCATGCACCCTGCCTTCTTAGTAACTCCACCCCCTGTATTCAGTATTCTCTCCCTCCCACCTCGCTATTCTGTAAGGGTCATTATTGTTCTGGGCATGCAAATTGAGTCTCTCAGTTTGCTTCGCCCATATCACTGGATACCTGCTTTTCCAAAATATTAGCTGTGTAGCCTTTACATACTGAATTTTCACGCTATGGTAATCTTCAAAGCCAGAAAAGAACCCCTGTATTTAAATAAGTAAGGACTTTCACATTTTTAAGGGGTTAGTTTCATATTACATTTTTGTAATCACATGTTAAAAATGTATGTACCTGCTATACCCACAATAAAGCAAATTGTTCATTTCTTTGATCTACATGGTCATGTAAAGTTTACATATTTACAAAAAAGATAACTAGACAATATCTCCCTCTTAGTGGAAAAAAAATCCATTGTGTTTACCATGAAACATTTGTTTTACTTTCCAGTATTTCTGATTTACTATACAACATTTGAAAACACAGAGACAGTGTTTTTAATCATGTAAGATGTATTAACTAATGTGATAAAAAGGAATAGAATAAGACCTTAACAGTAATACATCAGTTTGGCAAGGAACTGTAACCAGTGCTGTTGATCAGATGGAATATATTACTTCAACTTGCACTTCAACATCACCAGGGCCTTTTTTTTCTGGAAATAACTCATACTAAAGTATTACACTAATTAAACCTTGCTGAACTCTGCCTACAGTGCATATATCTTTGCTGTTTTCAAATGAAGCAGCAGAGCAAATGTTTTACATTAGTGTCAACATTATGTATTCATTTCTCACTAGAAGTGAATAAAGTGATCATTTCTGTTTAGGAAAGTACAGTATGTAAATTGTAATTTGCATGTATATTTAGAGATGTTGCCCACACTATGAAATAAGAAAACATGGAAGAGCTACAAAATCTGAAGATAACGATACCATTCGAACTTCACAGTATTAGAAATGTATGTTTTTTTAAGTGACATATAAAATATGTTGATATATTCATTTGATGTTCTAAGGCAATTTACTTATTAAGAAAATGGTTTAATGATAACTTGTCAGACTACACATTGTGAATGTTTTGAAAGTCATAAAGCAATTTCATTAATTTCCCATGAATTCTTGCAATTGTTCATTGTGGGTGAAACCCTCTCACCAGCCTAGAGGAAACAATAGACTTGTTTACAGTGTGGGAGCCAACGAGAATATAAAATCACTTATAAAAATAAATAAAAAAGACGGCTACATTCACCCCTCTAAAAGGAGACTCACACAAGCAGTCTCTTTATTCCTACTGCCACATCACCCTTACAGCAAACAAGGGCTAGCAGAAGTGTGGTGTTAGCATACCAACACCATCTTGGAAAAAGCTCAAGAGTACATTATTAGAGTAAGGTACTAATCATAGTACAATGGTCCCAAGAAACAAAAATCCAAAGCAAAGTCCATACTCCACAGGGGTAATTTCTTAAGGTCTGTGGCCCACATGTATCAGACTCCAAGTACTTTTTTTTTTGTTATTTAACCAGGTGAGACACACTAAGCTGAAAGTTTTTTTACAGGTGCAACCTGGGAACACAGGGAAGTTAAATAACTTGCCTAGGGTCATACAGTATGCAAGTGGAAGCTGCTGGATGTCACCAGATCTGCAGCTCAGAGAATTAAACCACTGCACTATACTGCCTCCCTTTAGTGGCTGCCTACAACTCAGAGGTACATTTTGTTTCAAATAGCATTGGGTTTCATACCCAAATTATTAAACTGGACACAGCATGAGGTAGACATAAACTCAGGCTCAAGGCTGAGGACTCAAAAGCAAATGCAAAGAAATATAATTATGACTATGGGGCATTCTGCCCAGAGGCTACCAAGGGTTCCAGCCTTCCAACCATGTCTTAGAATCATTACCACTACACCACTGCTCCCCAAGGGAAGAATCCAGGATAGCCCTTAGGGTTCTGACGCATCTGCATCTCTGTGGAATTTTGGTAGCCAACTTAGAGGTCCTGGAGCCTACATAATCTCCACCTATTCTGTGCTTCAGTACCACCTACTCCAAGACTTGTGTGGCTAGCCACACAATTTAAAAAGAGGAGTACTGCTCTCTGGGGACTGCAGCTGCCATGAATCCTGCTTAACATCCTCAAGTCCACCAGCCACCATGGAGCACAGGATGCCAGGCCAAATGATAGCACCCCCCCATTACAGGCATATCCCTCCTGCAACACAGTGGGGGGAGGTACTGAGGTACCTAGTACATTTCTTTTTCAGTGTCCAGAGCAATTACATTTTACTTCAGAGGTGCACTGTTAGCTTTGTGTGAGTAAATTAACTTCCCTTGAGGATCTGTGTATGGTGAGGTATCCACATTTTAGTAGGGGGGGAAGGTCCCCACCAAAACGAATGCAAAAATTTAGCAGGGTGCAAGGTCAAACTGATGGTTCCTTTAGGGCTACAGTTACTTAGGAGAAACAGAAATAATCTGTCTACAATTACATACAGGGCTTAATGCCAGTTTTACAGGGTCCTGCCAATACCCTGGGATGGTTCCACCACAACCCTCGGGGCTCCCTCATTACTTTGTCTTCTCACTTCCCTCTCTCTCTACTCTGTCCTCCCCACACCCCTCGACTTTGGTTTTATCAGGTCCTCCCACCAATTATACCTAGCGCCACTGCCATCCTTTGTTCCCCTTCCCTCTGTCTGCTCCACTCCCACCATTTTCTGCTTGCCCCTACTAATTGTTTCTCTCTACCTCTTTTTCTCCCCTTACAGGTCAGGCCTCTGATTTGGTGCCTCCAGCTCCAGGGACAGTGGTGCTGACAAGCAGCCATCCATCCCTCACAAGGTAGCTGAAAGGACACTGCAGGTATGCCAGCTCAGGAGCCCCGCTTCTCAACAACATCCAAATTTTAGCGGCTTTTCCCTGATTGGACGCCTCTCCACAGCTCAGTCTCCCATTGGCAGGTCTTTCAAGCCACTGCAAGAACAAAGCTCAGCTGCTCTCTCTTGCTTTCCACCAAGCTACTGCCACTCAGTATTTTTCTATATTTTGTCCCACCTGCCCTCCCCGACCCCAGCCTCTGTTAAATACGCTTGTGCTCCTCCCATTTGGCTCACTCCCTCTACCATTGGCCCTGCTTAAGCATCTCCTTTTTAACCCCTTCTAGCCCACTGCATTCCACAACTGACTCAGTTTTGATGGTCTAAGTGCCTGCTGCCCCAAGCATCTATCAAAGCTCTCTTTATCAAATATCCAGTTTTTCTCTGACTATAGAGGTCTACGTTTGCTCCTCCCCTAACTGCCCTGATTGAAATGCATATTCTTCTCCAAGTTCTCTCCTCCTTGCTCTTCCTCCCACTTCATCTTGCTCCCATTAGGATGCTGCCTACTCTATTAATCCTCCTGGATATTATTTCTTGTCCTCCAAGCAGCTCACCTTCTGTTGCTCCCCCATATAACCCTACCATGCCACCTTCTCCTTTCCCCATAAATGCATCAAGGCTTCTTTTCCCTGAACACATATTAGCAGTTAAGTTTATTCTCTATCAACAAGCTGTGCAGTCCACACCTCCCTCTCATCCTATTCAGCCCCCCTTCTTCACCATGACACATTTGCAATTATTGCAACCCCCATGTCCAATAAAGTACTATCCTTGCTCTCTATATATTACTACTCCAAATCACTTTATCCCCCTCTAGACCCCTGTCTTCTCGCTTGTGCTACAGCCATTATCAAAAGAAGAAAGCACTTGCCGTGTTATGGCACTCCTTAAAACTTATTATGCTTCTTCTTTTATGTTCAGGAAATGTTGATGTTAACCCTGGCCCTCCTACACCTCTCAACTCCCCCTCAGACTTCACATCCTCCTCAGGCCTAAAAAGTATGTCTATTAATATTAGGAGCCTCATAAGTAAACTTGACCAACTGCAAGCTTGGGCCACCCACACCACCCTGACATCATTGTTATCTCAGAGTCATGGCTTAAAAATGCCACTCCGGACCATCAAATTGCTATTCCAAACTACAAATCCTTCAGGACAGATACAGCATCCAGGGGAGGCAGAGTGGTCATCTACACTAAAGTCAAGTTTATCATCTCTGACATAATACATATCACCAAGCCCAAAGAATTTGAACTTGTCTCCTTAAAAATAAACTTGCACTTATCTGACATCTTACCAACCTTAAACTCCCTAGTATCCCAAAGCAATAATGAATCTATCATCCCTGGGGACCTAAATATGGATTGGCTATTCCACAAATCCAAAAAATTCAAGATTCTTTGTGATGAACTCGGCCTGACCCAACTTGTAACAGAACCAACAAGAACTAATACAAAAAATTTTGCAAATAGCTCCATCCTAGATGTAATCCTGTCAAATCACCCACATAAAATCCTACATATCACTGTGTTCCACAATGACCTAAGTGACCACGGGTTAGTGATCTGTGTGAGGGCCCACAAAATGGTTCCTTTTTAACCTAGACTCATCACTAAGCAAAACTTCTGAAAATTCAACCCCAACAGTTGCGTGATAGACTTAAGCAAGCTAAATTGGCAAAGCCTTTACCTTTTGAAGTCAATAGATGAAGTCGTCAAGCTACTCAATGATGAGATAATACAGCTGGAAAATAAACATGCCCTCTTTGTACAATACAGAGTATGAAAGCAATCAAACCCCTGGTTCACACCTGAGCTCAAAACTGCACTCTCAAATCATGACAAGCTTTGGGCCTGCGCAAAGTGGACAAAATACCCAATTGACTGGAATATGTTTTGAGCTGCAAGGAACAAGTGTGCTAAACTCATACTTACTGCCAAATACAATTTCTTTATCATGCCCCTAGAACAAGACAAAGGAAATTTGTCTAAGACATGGCAAACCATCAAAGTCATAGAAGGTTGGAAATCTGCTCCCTCCATTCCTCCAAAGATGAGTGCTAAAGGAGTCATAATTGATGATCCATCCAAATCCTAAAAGAACTGAATACACATTTTGCTACAGTAAGGCTTACTTTTGACTCCTATCCCTATGCTGGGCTAAATAGCTCTCTCTCTGACTATGGTTTTCCTCTACCTCCTCCTCACTACACCCATTCCAACTAAGGCCTATCTCCTTCAAAGGAGTAGAAGACCATTTCACAAAATTAGACACAAAAAGGGTGGTGGTGCTAACGGAATTGAGCCATAATTCCTCAAACTAGGCCATCAATAGCTCAAACCCCTATACTACATATTTTCAATCCCTCGATAGCCTCTGTAATTGAACCATCCTGTTGGAAATCTGCCCATGTTCTTCCCTTATTCAAATCTGGTGACCCCTGTGATGTGAACAATTACAGACCCAGTACTATCCTTCCTATTCTCTCTAAAATCCTTGAAAGATTAATCTTCTCCCAACTGAAAGAGCACATAGAAAAATATGCCCTACCCAACCCTGATCTGTCTGGGTTTATGAAAAATCACAGTACCATCTCTGCACTTGCCAAAGTCACTAATGATTGGATTACTGCTCATGATTCCAAACTGGTCACTAGTGCTGTCTTTCTTGATCTCAGTAAGGCATTTGATACTATGGACCACAACCTTGTCCTTCATAGCCTTAAAAACTTAGGTGCCTCAGCAGACTCAGTTCAATGGTTCACCAGTTATCACTCTGGTAGCATCCAGGAAGTCAAAGCAGACAGCCTAATATCTGACCCCCTGCCTATTGCACAGGGTGTCCCACAGGGATCCATCTTAAGCCCCATATTGTTTTTCTGCATACATCAATACCCTTCATTCCAATATTATCAACTCCAAATTACATTTCTTTGCAGACGACACTATCCTGTATGCCTCTAAGCCGACGCTGACCAAAGTCTGCAAAGAACTGCAAGATGACTTCATCAAGCTTGAGCATAATCTCATCAACACCAAGCTACTGCTAAATGCAAAAGAAAACCATGTTCTTTAACCCCAGTAACACCCCCCACCACACACACACCTCTTGCACAAGCTAAGTAAGCAACACCCATTGTCACCACCTTAGGTGATCCTCTGGAGGTGGTGGATAAATTTAAATACCTCAGCATGTGGCTCGACAATAAACTTATCTTCAGTGCTCGTATAGATAATCTTTCCAGTAAACTTAAATCCAGACTATGGCTCTTCTGTAGAAATAAGCCCCTTTTCCCAGCCAATACCAGAGTCAAGCTTGTACAATCCATGTCCCTCCCACTTACTGATTACGGTGACAATATCTACAACTGCACCTCAGCTGGCAATCTTCACAAATTAGATGTATTATTCCACCGGGCTTTGTGCTTCATCCTAAATGCCCCTCCTAGAACCCATCACCATGACTTATATACAGCAGTTGGCTGGACCTCCTTAGCAATAAGACACCTGATTCATCTTGGGACTTGGATGCTAAAAATTCTGCTAGACGTGCTCCCAGGATATATATCCTCCCTTATTCACACCTCACATAGTACCTACTCCCTAAGGAAGTCTAATGTTATCCTTCTTGACATGCCAATGATGTGTACAAACTCTGTTAAAAGGGCTATCTCCTATGCCATGCCCACTGCTTGGAATAATCTACAATCTACCCTCAAACTTACCAGTGTTATCATGATTAACTTTTATAAATCTCTGACAGCGGACAAACTTAAAACCATGTGTAACTGCCACTAGTATTCCCCTAACTATGCCCTTACTCCACTGCCTACCTCCGTCCCCCTCCTCCATACCCCTGCCTCTCCCCCCAACCCCCCATGCTTTTCCCTCACTGGCCCCTATAACTCATTACCCCCCATACCTTCTTCCCTTAATTGTTTTTCTGTATTACTTTGCACTTAGTTATTCGCTCACTAAGTGGCATCTTCCATGTACCATCCCAAACTCCCATGAAACTGAAACTTTTATTGTTTGCTAATTATGTGATTGCATGTTCTTTTATACCATTTGTAAATACTGCAACAATTTTATCCATTAATTTTAATGTATAGAATTCTTATGTTCCATGTTTTGTTCTTTGTACCTCCTACTAATGTTGTTACCCCCTCAATTTGGTGTTCAGTTTGGTCCTGTCCTGTTTTAATATGCTGTATTTTTATAGGACCTTCTTGTGAATGAGCATGTCTTAATGAAATTTTCCTATAATAAACTGAAACTAAAACTGAACTCTGCAGCAGCTGTCTCACAATCATACTGTGATGGGATTTAAACATAAGAGAATTACACTTTCAGCAGAACCTGTGGTCCTCACAGTTCCTTTATACAATCAGTCGAGTGGAAGGACCAATCACCCAAAATTGGCAGCTCCATGGCCATGGGCCCAATGATCACCCACTTATTTCCCTCAGCTGTGTTCACCATATTGACCTTGCGACTGCGATCAGGGAGACCTTTGCGTGTATGTGCCTTAGAATTGGCATGTTGCCATAATCTACATACATATTCCATGTCCTCTATCAATCCCTTAAACTTGCCAAGATATACAAGAGCTAGTAACTTCCAAATGAAAAGAAAACTACACCCTCGTATCTTGTAAATATTGTTTCCATGTCAACAGACAACTCTTTTCCTGTAGCTGTTAGGGATATTTGTAGGTTGGGTTTTTTTTGTTTGTTTTTACTGTTCATTCTAGTCTCTGTAACTATCATGGGAGTCTGTATTTTTGGCTGTTGAAATCTCATTGTCCATGAGATCTGCATTAGCATATGAGAATGTGATATCACATTATCCATTTATACCATGTATCTATATGCCGAAAGTACAAATATCCTGAAAAACTCTCTGGAAACACACACACTGAATGCAATTTAAAGGAAAAAAACCTACATTACAACTCAAACAGTTTGCAAAGCTAACTGAAGGTAAATGTGCAGCTTGTTTTGTTAAACTTTAATTAAGCCGACAGGCATACTGTAGAGTGTAAAGGGTGCTGACACATCATGTTCTAATATGCTAATGCAACTGTCAGGAACAATGAGATCTCAGCAACTACAAAATGGAGACCCCAATGATAGTTACAGAGACTAGTACGAACATTGAAAATAAATTAAAGCAATGACAAATATTCCTAACAGCTACACAAAAAGAGTAGTCAACATGTTAACAAATAAATAATTCATAAGTAATAATAATATTAATAATACATCATAATAAATAATAAATGTTAAGATGGAAATACAATTTTCAAGATATGAGGTTTTAATTTTTCTTTAAATGACTATATGGTATTTCCCCTCTGGGAAACCAACAGCCAGTTGCTCATAGAGATGAATAGTCTGAATTTCCTGCTATATGACATGACGTGAGGTACTGAGTGCTATCTTAACTGATTTTTTCTTTCACTTTAAACAGTTTAAAATGTCTTTCTTCAGAAGTTGCACTTATCTGACTGTGAAACAAAAGGATTCCCCTGAAGATTAAGTATGCTGTAGGAAGTCACCGCCTACTAGGGAGCATAATGGGATGGCCACCACCAAGATCCCAAGGTTTTATGGTGCCTTCATTTCTATCTACACCTTTTAGCTATAGAGAAGGGAACACGGTAGTAGAGGATGGTACCACTGGGGTAAAGGGGAGGTAGAATCACTGTGGACTTACCTCACACAGTCATCAGGCAGAATGACTTGCATACAGGTGGTATACAGGTGAATGGGGCAGGGAAACAAGAGAGATAAGGAACTGGGTGCTGAAGTTAGAAGGGGCAGTAAAGGGGGAGGTTGTAATAGTGGGAGACCTCTACCTGCCAAACATCCACTGGAAATCCTAGTGGCCAGGAGTGCCAGAAGCCATGCTCCACTTGATATCTTGCAGGACTGCATGTTAGTACAACAGGTCAGGCATCCGACTAGATGGCCATTCTAGATGTGGTATTCACCAACTCAGAAACAGTAGGCAGAGTATAAGTGGATGAACCACTGGGGCCCAACAACCACAGTACAATGTGGTCAGAGGTGGTCCTATACACCAGTAAGCCTTCCTCTAAGGCTGACGTGCTAGACTCCAGAAGGGCAGATTTCAGCTATATGAGGGAAATTGTACTGGACAAGATAGCTGTTGTAGACAGCATCAGGGAAGTGAGGGAAAGATGGGGGTATAAAAGGGGCCATTCTTGAAAGAACAAATGCATGTACAAGAACAGTTATTAAGAGAAACAAGTATGAGAGACCAATTTGGTTCTCTGAAAGGGTCAGGGAGGCAGTGAGGGATACAGAGGGGGACTTTATAAGGTCTCAACAAGACTGCAAACATCTCCAGGAATGTCCACACTCCAGAAAAATACAAAATCAATTTAGAAAGAAACAGTCTGAGCTCATGGCCGCACCATGCAGAACCACCAGACTCATATATGTAGTGCCAAAAAATATTTATTATGTGCTCCAGCATGAAAATTGTTTTATACTCACAGGTAGCAGCACACAGTTAAAAAAAGCTGACAACCGTTTTGAGTTAAAAGGGCTTTTTCAAGGCATACTGGGTACTTTCAAGTGCTTTGTTATATGCTGCAGTCAGTCAAGACCAATTAATACACTTAGGTAGTTATTTGAAATGACATAATGCAGCATACATTGCCTAGCTAAAAACTACCATACAATTACAGTGAACAAATACAATGAACAGATAACATAATATGAAACAGACACTGGAAACACCCTAAGAAACATGTAAATACTGTTGCTTAATAGGGTACCCCTTGATTTCCTTCCTTATTTGTACCCTTTACTTGCCAAGTTTCCATTATTCCTACCATGTCCATATAACCTATTTGCATACTTGCTTCTGAGTTATCTATTTTGTTATAGAGCTCCTAGCACTGGTAAATAAGCATTTATATTATAATTCAGTACTTTCTTCTACTGACTTTTAATTTTCCATTCTGATTTGCTCATTATGCTGTTTTAAATCAATTATCTCTGATTATCCATATTGCTAATGGTGACTGATTTTACTTTGATGTGGACCTTCCCATACACCTTTGTCTAGTTAGATTAAAGCACCCAGTACTGCCTGTTTAAATATGTTACCCCTCTTATTTAGATGAAAACTATCTTGCCTCTGTAGGTCACGCATTTGCCAGAAATTTTCTAAGGACTTTATAAATATAAAATGTTCCTTTCTTGTCTAATTATGTAAGCAAGAGTTTATCATTCCAATTGATTTTTGGTGTACTGGGTCCTTCTCTTGCTCTGTCTGAATCTCATCTATGACTTCCTGCTTTTTTTTCCTTGAAGTATAAATCTAGGACCCGAAAGCCATTGTATATAGTGTTACCTTTCCTTCTTCCTGTATCATTTTTCCTCAACATGAACTAACACAATTACTGTAAATTACTTCTTGTACTCCAAATTAAGCTCTCTGTCCTTCCCTCTAGATTCTCACCTCTGGCTCTTGAAAGACAGTAAACCATCATGTTTAACCATATTCCACTTTACATGCAATATGGTGCCATAAACACAATGAACTGTGGTATTCAAAATTGCCTCTGTCTGCCTTGGTTCCCTGTCAACCTCTAATAACACCCTGCCCTGCACTTGCGATCTATGGGTCAGTTTGTTTTGGAGGACAACAAAATTATTTATTCATCATGCCAGCTGAGGGTCCATT
Source organism: Neoceratodus forsteri (assembly GCA_016271365.2). Lineage (NCBI taxonomy): Eukaryota > Metazoa > Chordata > Ceratodontiformes > Ceratodontidae > Neoceratodus > Neoceratodus forsteri. Next base: position 1,345,477,347 of record CM057458.1, on the reverse strand, counting down.
CATCTGCCCACCCCTCCCACTCACTAATTGCCAACTATCACCTGTTAACTACCAATCCCATGGGCTCTTCCTTCCACTGTCATATTTTCACATGCTTCCACAACCTCCTATGCTCTTCTTGTTCCACGGTGTTATCCTGTCCCTATATCACAAAAAATAAACAGGTTCTCCAAATCCCTTAAAGTTGCAGCCATAAATACACTCAGATATTTCCAGACAGTTTGCAATATACAGTAGCTAAAGAGATACTCTCTGGTGGACCCCAGTGGTATTGCAAACAGGACAGGAATCTCTCTAGAGATATCACAGACATTTCGGGAAATACCTGGCATGTCTTTGGCTACAACTGAATCTTCTCAATCCACCCCAACATAGACAAAAGCTCCGTTAACTTCAACTCTTGATGATGGACAAGATATGATACCTGACCTGTACAAAAATATGACTTATTATTCCTAGCCTTCTCTACCAGTGTGTATGTGTAGGAGTCATTGCAACTTTGCACCAGCACACCCACTATCCTAAAAGGCCTTGGGCCTGATTCTCAAAGGGGGCTGCATTCGGTGCAAGCTGTGGCAAACAGCAGCTTGCACTGAAGCTCCATGCACAAGGGACCCTACCCTCAATTCAGATACAGGGGGGTCCCAGCGCCTAAGTACCCACACCTCCGACAACCCCTCCCTTGCAGCAAACACATGGTGCATGGAAAGGGGTTACCACAGGCCCTTTGCAGAAATGGCAAGCCATTGTGCCCCATACTGACATGTTACGTGCCCCACAGGTATAAGAAATATAGTAGACACCACCCACCAAGAGCCCCAAACTGCCCCACTAGTCTCATACTTCTAGAACTCCCCGCCCTGATCCCCAATGTGTTAGTCTGTATGGTAATGTCAATACCTCTCATTTGTGGTCCAGTGCCCCCCAACCCCACACCCCAGCCAGTAGTGCCCCCACCACCCCCATCCCTAGACAGATCCGGGGATGGGTGCAGCCCTCCTCACATCTCCACAGCTGGTCCCCAACTGAACTGTCAATGAGCACGTACTGTAATGTGTATGAGTGTGTACACATTATAGTAAGTGCTCATTGACATTTCAGTCAGGGACTGTCCTTGGAGGTGTGAAGAGGGCTGCACTGGTACCCGGCTCTGTCTGAGGATAGGGGGTGGTGGGAGCACTACCAGCTTGGGTGGAGGGTGGGAGGGCACATCCAACAGACAGACAGATAATACTGGCTCATCACATCTGCTGCAGTTTGCATCTGCTCACATGGAAGGACTTTAGCGCTGGATCATAGGCAATGCAAGTTTATTTTTAAAGCAGGAGTTAAATGCATCCTATGTTTTTTTATTTCTTTAGCGAACTTGACCACCTCATATTTAGCAGTGATCTGTATTTGTTTTTTACAGAAACTACTGTTTTTGCTTTTGATCGGGTGTCTTTGCCTTTTCTTTTTGCCACTCTCCATAAATTTGGTTTCTCTGATGGTTTTTGTGATTGGGTATGTGTCTTGTATTCCAATCCTACAGCCAGGATCAGCTGCAACATGATTTTACCTTGCAGCATGGAACGTGGCAGGGATGTCCCTGATCCCCATTCCTGTTCAGTCTTTACCTTGAACCCCTACTGCACTACCTACAGGAGAATCCTGGGGTTGAAGGTATCCAGGTTGGTGGACTTAGCTGTAAATTCTTAGCTTATGCTGATGATTTATTACTACATTTAATAAATCCCCAGTCTTCTATTCCTGCTGCGCTTGATGAAATTCTCAGGTTTTTGGAGGTTGCGGGTTATAAACTCAACTTTGATAAAACCAAGGTTCTGCTGTTTAATGTGTATGTCCCCCACCAGCAGATCTTGGATATGAGTCTGCTCTGGGAACCTAACATTCTTACTTACCTGGGCATCAGGGTTACCCAGGACCCGGCTGCATTGGGGAGAGAGAACCTAGCCCCCACTTTTGAAAGAAGTTTTCTGCTGATTTACAAAGATGGATGCATCTTCCCCTCTCCCTCTGGGGTAGGGTGAATGTTATCAAAATAAATATCTTGCCCCATATCCTTTACCCCCTTGGAATGTTGGGTCTCTATTTACCCAAGGTCTAGTTTGATAAGCTTAACTTGTATATCTCTGCCTTTCTCTGGAAACAAGGGGTTCCCCGTAGGGCTTATTTCAAGCTCACCCTGTCAAGAGAGAAGAGTGGTCTCCAACACTTTAATTTTTTCCCTATATTATTGTGCCCCGCATATTCTAAATGTTTCCTCTGGGGCTCCCCCATGCCTTCTCCTGATGCCCCAGTCTATTGCCTGCTCTGATTGTCCTTGAAACAGTGTATATACAAACAGGCAGGGCTTTGATTATATAGTCTCCTATTTCTTAAAGAGCAGGTGCTTAGTAAGGGTGCATATCTTAATCAATGAAGGTTTGGGGCATTTAGATGCCTCTGCAATTATTCAGTTTGCTTTTATTTGTTTCTTTACTTATGTTTACATCATTTTATTTGTATTTTGCCAACTGCTAGTGAAAAAAGAATGCAATGGAATCCCTGTATGATGATGTCAGAAACTCTTTACTGGCAAGGCTGCCAGTGTATTTCAATGGGAAACTGCAAATCTGTTTTCAGATCTTTATGAAGAAATAACACTTTCTGCCACCAAAATATTATATATTTAATAGAAATATGTGATTTATGATAACATGTGATGTTTTCTTATAATTTAGCAGGTGACATTTTCTTTACTACCAGATTTTACTTGGAAAGAAGTAAAGAGAAGTTAATTATTGTATTCAAAAATGCAAAATCATACAGAAGGAAAACTATAGTGCAACTATATAAAAGGCAAAGTTTGTTGATGAAATAAGTATCTATTTCTTTTGAAAAAGAAAACATTATTTAGTTTCTCATTGAAATACACTGGGCTCTTAAGTAGCTGGCAGTTTCTGAGATCACAATACCAGCATTCTACTGAATTTGTTTTTACTAGTAGTATGAAAAGCAAAGGTGAAAATTCACTTGTTTCACTGCACTAACAAATATTTTATTATAAAAGTAGAAAGTACAGTAATTACTAACACATCAAATATGATAAATAAAATAATCAGTTTTCTATTTATTAGAAGTAAACACCTGTTCATTAAAGGCCCAGTGTATTTCAATGAGAAACTAAATATATTTTTTTCAAAAGAAATTGATACTTATTTCAACAAACGTTGTCTTTCTATGTTTGCACTATAGTGCTCCATCTGTATGATTTTATGTTTTTGAATACAATAGTTAGCTTCTCTTTACTTCTTTCCAAGTAAAATCTGGTTATGCAGACAATGCCACCTACTAAATTATAACAAAAGATCACATTATCAAAAATCACATATTTCTTTTAAATATATAATATTTTGATGGCAGGAAGTGTTATTTCTCCATAAAAATCTGAAAACAAATTTGTAGTTTCCCATTAAAATACACTGGCAGTCTTGCCAGTAAAGATTTTCTGACATCATCACACAGGAATTCGACTGGATTCTTTTTTTCTCTAGCAGTTGGCAAAATATAAATAAAATTATGAAAAAGTAAGTAAAGAAACAAATAAAAGCAAACTGAACAATTGCACAGGCATCTAAAGGCTCCAAACCTTCATTCTTTAAGATATGCACCCTTGCTAAGCACCTGCTCTTTAAATCTTCCCAGTTGCCTCCTAAGCTCCATGGTACACCCTTGTGGTGGTCTCAGAGCACTCAGACAACTCCACTCAACATGGGGTGGTATTTGAGGAAGGACCTGTCCCAGCCAATTGTGGAGAACCCCAACATTCATATCACACACAGGCCAATCCCTCTTTATTTTTGCCCTCCACCCAGGACTGCCTCTCTTTCTCATCTTCAGTGGTGGGCGAAGTGAAGAAAATTTGATTTTTCAGAGTAATCTGCGAAATTCCACTCATTTCACAGTGTAAAATGCAAAATTTCACCTGGCAGAATGGCAAAATTTCACCTTCCACGGTGAAATTCCACCCGCAGAAGGTGAAATTTCACCTGCAGAAGGCAAAATTTCACAAATTACTCCACGTGGTGAAATTGGCCACTTAGCTGCCACTTCACCAGCAAAAATTAAATTTGCTGCATCTCTACTCATCTTTTATTGATGAAGACATGGCTGTCCTGCTCCTTGTTGTACAGCAGAGGTTTGCCCTTCTGGTCTTTCATCCTTTTAAACATTTACAACTCACTGGGGCTCTTGCCTTATTTTTGGGCCCCCATCCCTGGCCCTCGTCACCTGTGGAGGTTTTACCTGACCTCCTTCACTTGGCAGCTCAGCACCACGCTGTGTCTGGTTTCTATCATTTTTTTCAATTGAGGGATCCAGCCAGCTAAGAGGGTGTCTGTTTCTATTGGAAGCAGGTCTTACAGCTCCAGGCCGAGGATAAGGTCTGGCAGAGGGTTTGGCAACACTTACAGTAGTAGCCACAGACATGGCCAGATATTTCCAGATATTTCATGAAATTTCTAAAGAGTTTCTCTCTGCTGCCCCTACTGTGTAAATGGAGAAAGCAGTAGATTTCTCTAGAAATATAACAGAAGTTTCAGAAAATATCTGGCCATGTCTTTGGCTGTGACTGTATATCAATTCATCAGACAGGACCGATACCAATTGCTACAATTTCAAATCCTACAAAACCTCTACTTTATGCCCACTAAGCTCTATAAATGGGAAAAAAGCATCCCCCACCTGCTCCTGCTGTGGCACAGTGGAGGGCCATTTGAAGCATATCCTCTGGGATTGCCTGAGGGTTATCCCTTTCTGGAATGCTATCCAGCTTTCCTTAAACCCACTTCTGGGTTTAGAATCTTCCTTTATTCCTGAGGTTTGTCTCATCAGTATTTTCCCAGAGAAACTTCTTGTACCTCGTCGAGCTTACATGTCTCTGATTGCTATAATGGAGAAGTTAATCATCTGGCAGCATTCATTGGAAGATGCCATCCCATCTTATTAGGAGATCCAGATGGCACTCAAGACAGAAAAGCAGACTGCATGTCAGCAAGACAGGCCTCATTGCTTTAAATCTAATTGGGATCTGCTTTATGCCCTTTTGTTCATCTCAGGTGGTCCACAGGAAGCCCAACATGTTTCTTCCTCAGTTGGTCATTCCCATTCATCCTCATCCAGGTGCCCAATTAATAGATAATTGTTTTATTACCTTACTAGCTTATTTTGCAGATGTGAGTCTCATGGTGTACTTTGGGGGGTGGGGGGATGGGGTTTATTTTTTGGGGGTGGGGGTATTTCTTGGTTTGTTGTTGTCTCTGACTAGAATCCATTCTTGTGTGCTGGTGTTCTGTATCTTGGACGTTCTATTGTATTGCTGTATTGTTGAAAACTTAATACAATTTAGTAAATTGGAAAAAAAGAAACTGCTGTTTTCACATAAAATTCTACTTTTGAATATCCTGCTTTGTTTGTTTACTAGCTGCAGCACCCACTGTAAACGTACTTCCATGGTAAGAAGCTATATTGTGCCACAATGGGAGCATGTGAATGTGCGGCACAGGGTTACATGGAAATAAACAAAGGACATGCTGAGACGTGAAGGGAAAGTGTGGCTGTAAATACAGCACCAGCCATATTGGCTGTGGATCCATAACAATAGAAACATAGAGTCTGATGGCAGATAAGGACTGCTTGACCCTCCTAGTTGCCCATTTCCCTACCTGATCGATAAGCTATCAGTCAGGCAAAGTTTATTGTATAACAAGTTATGTTGTTACAATTTAAATAGACATTTTACAAACAAGATACATCCATAAATATTTGTCCAAGCTTTTCCACTTAAAATAAAATAATATTGCACAGTGTTTCTTGTCACTTGTTGAAACCTCATTTTGGATATTTATTATTACCATTGCTTTTTTGGATATTTATTATTACCATATTGTATTATTGCAAATTACCTTCATAAGTCCATTAAATGAACTCTAGCAATTATCCATATTCAGTAGTATTTCCTACATCCACTGATAATAAATACAATCATATTACTTATACCCTTTTCTTCATTTAAAATACATTCATTCCCTACTTTCACTCAATAACCCTCGTTACCATTTTGTTTTCTCATATGGATACATTGTTTTTTGATAATTTTAAAATAGGAGATTACTGCCTCAAGTATTCTTGCTGATTGAGATTTCATTATTTTTTCTGTCAAGGTCTAAGGGTTCCTGTCCATAGATTCCAGAATGGGCCCCAATATCTTTATTCTAGCCTTTTTGCATAATGGGCATTTAATCAATAAGTGAGTTAGATCATCTTCCCCCATATTACATTTACAAATTCCCTTAGTTTCCTCTATTTTCATCAATCTATTGACTCTTTCACTCATAAAATATTCGAACTTAAATTTTATGCATAAATTTCTCCTTTATGGATTCTTAATAATTTTTAAATAGCTCACTCTACTGAATATCTTCTTATTTACTGCCAACCATTTGCTTATTTTATATCTTGAACATCTCTCCATGTCTTTTTAAATATATCTTTCACTTTTGTCTTTATCCTTCTTATTATATCCTCGTGAGGCCTCCTTAATATTTCCTCTAAGTAGCATAACAATCTGTAGGGTTTTATCCATTTTCCTAAAATATCTATAACTGGAAATTTAAAATTTCTGTCCCGGTAATTGGTAGCTTCATCCAAGCATCGTTTTGGCAATTGCTTGTATGTCATTGTGTATACCTTGAAGGAAATACAAAATAATTATTTCTTGAACCAAATTTTCTAATGATGGCTGACCTAATTCCACTCTTATTTTGGCATTGATAACTTTCAGTGCACCCTGAATAGAGCTTTCCTCCATATTTGTAAAAGAAGCTAGTTATTATCGGCACAAACTTCTTGATATTAGCTTTTACTTCCTCAATATGATTATTCCAGATTAGGTTTTCGCTAATATTTATACCCAAATATTTAAAATACTTTACCTGCTCTAATTGTATCTTATTATATTGGATGTTCTGGCTTCTTTTATTATTACCGAACACCATAACTTTGGTTTTCCCCGGGTTTATGCATAATCTAGCACCTTCACATTCTTTCCGGAAAAAAATAAACAACCTGGTTATTCCTAATTTGCTTGTTGAAATTAAAACAATATCATCAGTGAATGCCAGATAGGGGCAAGCCCTCTTCCCTATTTTAAGCATATGGATTTCATCCTTATACATCTTCCCTATCATCTTGTTCAGATATAAATTGAACAAAATAGGGGAGAGTGCACTTCTTTGTTTGACCCCCTTGCTCCCTTCAAATTCTTTCATGCACTCCCCTTTGGTGTTAAACCTAATCTTAATATAATTATGTTTAGAAGAAGAAGAAGAAGAATCAGCATTTATATAGCGCTTTTCATACATCCAAAGCACTTTACAAGCAATGCTAGACTGGTAGTGAAGTGACTGAATGTGTGGTGGTGGCCATATCGCACATCATCACCCACACACAGCCTGGATAATTGCATGAACCGGTTTATGGGAAGGGGAATGTTGGCCAGGACACCGGGAATGTTCCCTGCTCTTTACGAAGAGTGCCCTGGGTTCTTTTACTTCCACCTGGACACCCACCAGGACAACACCAGGATGGGCAGAAAGGACCTCGGTTTAGTGTCTCATCCGAAGGACGGCACACCCCAGCAGTACAGTACCCCCCAATACTGCACTCGGATGCCAGCGATTTTTAGGTGCAAGTCCAATCCCGGTGTGGGATGAGAACCCACGACCTTCTGGTCCAGAAGCGGATGTGCTACCAACTGAGCCACACTGACACTTATATCACTTTAATAATATCCAATATGGTAATCTCTATTCCTAATTCTTCTAGGCATTTCCACAATAATTCACAATTAATACTATCAAATGCCATTTTAAAATATACAAAAATACAATATAACTTTTGCTTTTTGATCTTACAATATTTATATGCTAGGTGCCTTAGTACAAATCACTGATCAATCATAAAATGCTTTTCTATGAATCCCACCTGTGTTTTCCCTATCAAATTATTTACCTTTATCCATTCTAATATTCTCTTGTTAACTATTCTTGTCATTATTTTTTGGGTATTATCTATAAGGTGTATAGGCCTATAACAGGCCAGATCCTTTTTTCTCTTTTTTTAAAGATTGGTTCTATTACATATTTAGTACATGAACTTGGAATCTTCCCTGTATTGCCCACATAATTAAATAATTTTGTCAATATTGGTACCCATAAATCTAATTGATTCATAATGACATCAATTGGGATCCCATCTGGACCAGGGGTCTTATGCCTTCTAATTTACCTACTGCTAATATAACTTCCTCTTCTTTTATTTTCTCTTGAAGGGGAATCTATTCCCCTATTCTAGGTTCCTCACCCTTTAGTGCATTTATTTCACTAAAAATGGGTTTGAAGTGGTCTATCCATTCCTGTGGTTCAGTATAAACATCTATTTCTTGATTATTCCTTCCTAACCCTCTTACCACTATTTTCCAAAATTCTTTGGAATTTTTATCCAAAACTGCTCTTTCCAGATCTTTCCACAGTTTCTGCCTAAATCTTTCCTTACTTCTTTTAACTATGTTGCTATACTTTTTTCTAATTTTATTTAGTTCCTTCCTATTATATTGAGATGATCTTTTCAACATATTCTTAGTTTGTTTATTTAATTTTCTTTTCATATCTAAATAGTTCTTATTAAACCATAATGCTGCTTGTTTTTTTTTGTTTTTTTTTGTAGATCTTCTTCTCCTTCTGCACCAAATTAGCAATCCTGGCAATAATACCATCATATTTAATAATGCATTCCTCATCCTCAATATTGCTAACATTTTTCATATTCTGTGTTATACCCTTGATATCCAGTATATCCTAGAAACTCTTGTTATTAACTTCCTTCCAATTTACTCTTTTTCTTGTTCTAATTACATTTGAAAGTCCTTCCTCACATTCTACCCTTTTTCCTTCATTTTTTAGATGGACCACCAAAGGAAAATGATCACTTTCTCCTCTGTTTTCCACTCTCAAATCCAAAAAATCTGAAACCAAATTTATATTTATCCAAACCAGATCTATCACTGAAGACACTTTGGAATTCATGAAATTACATTCACCCTTTGGATCAGATTTTGATCTTCCATTCATTAGCATCAAATTTCTATCTCTTAATGCCTTAGACAATCTTAGACCATGATCATTGAATTTTCCGTCCTTTGTGTTTCTGGCATTTCTGATACTCCCTTTACCCCCTATAGCCAGATATTGTTCTATATCTTTAGTGGGTATTTTTATATTTCCCACTCTAGCATTTGCATCCCCCACTACCATTAATCTAATTAATGGATTATCCTCCACAACATTATCAATCATTTATCCTAATTTCTTAATTGTGTCTTCCCTCACTCCCTTTCCCCGCACAGGCAGTACATCTATGTTAATTATAACTATTGGGTTGTCTCCCAGGGTTATTTTTAGGCCCAGAATATTTTCTGAGTTCACGCTTATACTTCTTGCCTGTAGTCCTAAGTTTATCCTTATCCATATCAGCAAACCACCCTTCCTCCTCCCCATTCTGTTTTCTTTGGTAGCTGGTAGATTAAATACATTTTATCCATGCAACATGGACTCATTACTTTCCCAAGTCTCCTGTAGGAAATGATGTCAAATTTATTAAGGTAACTCACCAGCTCCTTATCCCCCAGTGTATTTCTAATATCTGCCACATTCTAGGACAGGATCTTCAATGATCTAATATTCAGTTCACCCTCATTAGTGTTAACTTCTAACTTTTTTTTGCCAATTATCCTCAAAATCCTCCAAAATAAAAAAATTATTAATATTTTCCAACATTCTGAGCCATACTGGCTTGGCTTCTGGAACCTTATGGTCACCCCTGACTTTGTCATCCATCAACACATAAATCCCCAATTTATCTAGTTCAGGGCTTATGTTTACCAGCTCATCATAGATCAATGTTTTGTCCAACCACAAGGTTAATTGACCATTCTCTTTCCATCTTGTAGCCTTAGTTATTTTATTTCTTAGATCCTTTATTTTTGTCAAAGGTTCCAAGAAATCCCCTATTTTATATTTTATATTTATGTTGTCCTCATTGGGCAAACAATCCAAACCAAATATAGACAGCTGATTTACCAAAGCCCACTGTCCCCGGTTCCCTTTTGGCTTAATGTGGCTCTTTTGAAAGTAATCCAAAAAGAAATATCCTAGTATTCCAACTTCACTGCACTTTATTCCCACCATGTTTTCCAATTTTCTTTACTGTGTACTATTGTTTGCAGGCCAAAAAACTGGTCTGTCACTACAGTAGTAGCCAGAGACATTGCCAGTTATTTCCAGATATTTCGCAAAATTTCTGAAGAGTTTCTCTCTGCTGCCCCTACTGTGGAAATGCAGAAAGCAGGAGATATTTCTGGAAATATCATAGAAATTTCTGGAAATATCTGGCAGTGTCTGTGGCTGCTACTGTAGTAATACTCCCTTTTCATTTTTCACTGGTCTAATGCTACTAAAACTAGGTATCAATGTTTCTTCCATTAGTACAACATAAGATAACATTTTCCTGATATCATCTCTCAAAGAACTCTCATTCTCATCAGGTATCAGTTCAACCCCATACAGTGGTAATACATAATCTGTCTTTATCATTTTTTTCATGAACTCATCAAATCCCTTGTTTATTTCTTTCTTTTCCTTATCCTCCATTCCCTTTTCTTTTTCTTTGCTAGATTTATTCTTTCTACCCTCATCTCTACTTTCTCCATTTTCTAACCTAATTATGTTCACATGCTTCCCCTCTCCTCCCTCTCCTCTCCTTTTTTCCATAAATCTTGATGTTTAAGTTTCAGATCTTCACATATACTAGTATTCTAAGTCTTTGTGAAGGTAACATGATTAATTCTAAAGAAGTTTCTTGACTCTCCATTCTTAATTCATTTTCTTGCTCCCACTCTCTACCTGTTCCATTTCCTTTTTCCTTTATATGTGTCTGTAACTCTTGAATTGCTTTTATATTTCCAATTAATACTCCTTTTGTAAACTTAAGGTCTTGTGAAATTCTGATCAGTTGTTCATAGATTAGAATATTTGCCTGAATTGGATCCTTAAATGCCCTCCTCAGTTCTCTCAAGAAGCCATCAAAAACTCCATAACGAAATTCTTCCTGGCTCATAAAGAGAGTATTCCCTTCTTCCCTTGTAGTTTGTGTACTTATATAGGATTCATGCAATCCATTAGTTTGTTTACATTCTCCTAACTTAATCTTACCTCCTTCTCTTTGTTTACTATCTACAGTATCTCCTTAAGGCCTTGTGTGATGTATAATAACTGGTCTCTAACTTCATTCAATCCTAACTTCAAACCATTCCTATCCCTTGTTCTCTCCTCTCTTCTTAATTTTTGGTCCACGTGACCCTGTCCCTCTATACCATCTATAAACGTACTCATACCTATTCTCTCTCTCTCTCTCTTCACATTCTTTTTCCTGCTCATTAACTCCAATTAAAATTTCTCTCACACCCTCACTCCCTATAGTCGTTCTTCTCCAATTACTCTCCTCTCTCTTTTCTTCCCTTTTCTTTCCACTCCTCGGTGTTGAGACCCACCTCTTCTCTCTATTCTCCCACATCCCTTTCCATCCTCTTCTAATTTATGCACTGTCATTTAAGTAGTAATTCTAGATTGACACAAACTGTGAATTTGTCTGTCTCCTTTTTCATGATTTTTCCTTTTCCCAATTACTGTTTCTCCTCTGTTGGCTATATCTTTTTTCTTTTCAGGCTGACTTATCTGCATCCTTACTTTCTGTTTTATTTTTGGCTTATTATGAACCCTCTCTTTTCCCTTTGGAACCACTCCACTTCTTGTTTTAACTGGCATTATGCCTTTATTTATTTATTTATTTATTTATTTTTTGCTTCTTTATGCCCCACCTTACGTCCGGCTTCTGCTCTGGTCACGGACCCTGGAGACCCGACCACTGGACATCACCGAATCCCCCTGGTCATCTCTGAAAGCACCCCCAGGCGGGACCCGTGATACCGACCCCGTATCAGCCGTGGAACTGTGACTGGTTAGGGGGGACGGCTCCGGTGGCCAATCAGGGCAATCCTGGGCAGAGCGTCATTTAGACACTAGGCAGGGATTTTATCCCCCTATACTTCCCCTCCCTCAAGGAGGCGGGGACGTGCAATGATGCCAGCATGCGCTCCACCTACCTCGCCCCTCCCTCACCACAGGCCAGTAGCGTGAGGTCCCCCAGCCTCTGCTAGGAGTCCTCATTGCTCCGGATACTGTCGGGACCCTCCCCCCGGAGAGAGGCTGCCTACAGGCCTCAATCCTTCTCCCCGGCCGCCCTCCGACGACCCGGTCCGTTCCTCGAATCCGGGTCACCGGCATCTAAGCTGAACTAACTGGCTGTGCTGGGGTCAGCAGACATGCCTTTATATCTTTATACCCCTTTACCCACTCTCCTTTCTGCATTTCCACAGTAGGGGCAGCAGAGAGAAACTCTTCAGAGAAATGACTGGAACCTTTTCAGGAATGCAAGGAACCTCTGCTCCAAGAAGGTCAGAGAAGCTAAGGCTAGTTATTACCTCTCCCAACTCAATCTCTCATCTAAGTATTCTTCCAAATCCTGGAGAATAGTTAAAGACATAGAAGGTCATACTACTGGTAGTTCCCTGCCCACCAAAATTTCAATTGGCACTACCACTAGTGTTGATAAACTGACAATTCTTGAGTCATTAAATAACCAGTTTGCCACTGCAGGACTAGCCTTCAATACCTCTCCAGCCAATACTCTCTGTGCGCAACTTGGTTTTAATAACCAAGGAACCACCTTCTCCACCTTGACCTTCTGTCTTCAACTTACTTCTCTGAAAGAAGTTGAAGAACTCATGCTGAAGCTAGATGTCAGAAAAAGTACAGAAGCCAACCTCACTGACCTGTACTTCTTAAAGGTGGCATACTGTGTACTAGCAGTACCTATTACACATTTGTTTAACTTATCCCTTTCTCAGGGTGACCTTCTCTCCATCTGGAAAACAGCCCATGTTATCCCCCTGTTTAAATCTGGGATCCCCTTGATGTTAACAACTACAGGCCAATTTCACTTTCCCAGTTCTGTCCAAGATGCTCAAAAAAATCGTGAATTCTCAGCATAGGAAATACCTGACGTTGGCGAACTTGTTCAACCCATTGCAATCTGGCTTCAGAGCACAACATAGCACAATTTCAGCTCTAGCCAAAGTAACCAACAACTGGCAGGGTGAACTGGATAATAAGAACTTTGTATGCACAGTTTTTCTGGACCTAAGCAAAGCATTTGACACCATTGATCATAGCCTGCTTGTCTCATCCTTCCAGAATATTGGCTTAGATGCCATTTCTCTCAGATAGTTCAATAATTACCTTACAGGCTGCTTGCAGCAAGTAAAAGCTGAGGGGGATGTCTCTCCTCTTAAACCCCTCCTGAGGGGCGTACCCCAAGGCTCTATTTTAGGTCCTCTGTTATTCACAGTCTATATCAATAGAATTGATGTCACCCTAAAAAAGTCCCACATTCATCTGTTAATGGATGGTACAGTACTTTACATCGGTAGACCCCCCCCCCGATGTGGCATGTACAGATCTTCAGGACAAATTCAATCTACTTCAGCTTCAGTTGCTAAACCAAAAGTTACTCCCAAATGCTAAGAAAACTAAAGCAATACTTCTCTCACCCTTTCCCAATTTACCAAATCTGGCTTCATCTGGCACTGTTCCCCTGAATATCACAATACTTGGTGAACAACTGGAATTTGCACCTAAATTCAAGTATCAGGGGGTATGGCTTGATAATAAAATCTCCTTCATTGAACATATACAAGAACTGTCAAAGAAACTTAGACAGAGACTTGGTCTCTTCTTTAGGGTAAAAAACCTTCTCACTAGGGATGCTAAGTTGAGATTAGTGCAAAATACCTTTTTATCCCTAGTAGACTATGCTGACTTTTTCTACAGCTGCTTCACTTATAAAACTTGATATGCTGTATCACAGAGCCTTAAGATTTATAACACACCTTCCCTACAATACCCACCATTGCTTATTGTACTCAGCAGTAGGTTGGTCATCTCTCAGCTTCTGGTGACAGATGAATGTCGCAACCTGTACCTACAAAGTCCTCCTCAACAAATGGCCTGATTATATCTAGGACTGCTTACCATTATGCCTACAAAGTAGTTATGCACTGCAAAGTGCTTCTTACATTTCGCTAAAGGTACTCAAGGCCAGATCCCACTTCGGTCAGGCCTCCATTAGATATGTGCTGCCTCAATTGTGGAACAAGCTGCAAAAAATTATGAAAATAAGTAATCTCATTAGCCTCCAAGCCTTCAAAATGCTATACTTGAGCCACAACAAGGAATCATGCATTTGTTAGCTTTAACATGAGGGTCCTTATTCCTCCTCTGAATATCTGTTGCCTCTGTTGCTAGGTCCCATACCCTCTCACTGCCTGACCACCTTCCCCCACCCTCCCCATAGTAATCCTGTGTCCCTCCCTTTTAATTATCTGAAACTTGGACTTGGCTTATCTCAAGCTTCTACAGTACATACTTCTGGTCCTGGCCACCTCCCACTCTTAGCCCCTACCCCTCTTTACTCATTTCCCCTTCCCTCCCTCCCTGCATATTTTGCTTCATCTTCCTGCTTTATCCCCTTATGGAACTGGGGTGAACTTAACCAGGCCGGTCCTTACCAGCAGTACCATGGCTTGTCTAATTTTATGCACCTCAATTGCTCTCTGACCTTTTTGGACACATTGGTTAGTTTTTTACTAGACCGGCATCTGCTGGCAATATCATTTGTTGTCCAGTTCTCCATTGCACTTGTGTTGTACAAATCTGACTGACTGTATAATGTTCCTTGTATTGTATCTTGCACTTATACTGACACTGTATCTACACATGCCGTTTGTTGTTATGTCCCTGCATTGTATCTGTTGCTGTTCATTGTGTGTACTCTCCTTTTGTGTGACAAACCTCAGGTTCACCTCAAAAATGAGCATGCTCAATGGTGCCCACCTAGTTAAATAAAGATTTTGATTGATTGATTGATTGATTGACTATATTCCCTAATAGTCCAAAATGAGCAAGAGAACTTCTAATAAATCCCAACAACCCTTGCAGTATAATAATATACAAAAATAGTTAACAAGTCAAATCAGATCCCAAAAAATTCTGCCACATGATTGATCAATATAAATGTTTCCCAGTACCCCATACAAACATAAAATTCCATTTATTGTATGTAATATAAAGTGCTAAATACAGATATACAGAAGCATCATGAACTACTATTATTTCTTTCTTAGATCACTAAAGAGACTGAGAATTTGACTTATCTTTATAGATTATTTTGCCTTAGTCCTTGTTGCCTTTACTTTCCCTGTTGACCTTGCTGCATCTTTAGGATCCTTGGTGCCCTTTGATGCCAAAATTTATACCACTTTACACCAGTTTCAAAGTTTCTTGCAAGCCTGCAGGCGTTATTAATTGTCCAAGATTCTGCTTCAGAGTAGCTATCCCTCATCAGACACCCATCAGACACCCTTACTTGCAAGCAATAATATAGTTGTGAAAATTTACTCTGCTTTAAAACACCTTTATAGAATCTCTCCACCAAGGTCCAAGGTCCAATTGACAACCTCTGAGGCACCGCTCTTTTCACTTTTTCCTGGGATATAATAGGCAAGTGCAGTCATACAAAATAAGTCCCCCACGAATACTTCTTCTTTTCCACTGGTTAAATATAAAAGACAAAAAAACCCTCAATAATAAAAGATACTCAATACTCAATATCCAAATCAGTTCATTTAAACAATAACTTACTAAAAACAGGTAATTGATTTAGTTTTTATCCAATAGCTTGGTTACTTTTTACTTGCTACAATATGCTATAATATGCTATGATATGCTTACTTACTTTCTAGGTTCAATATAAAGTGCTGTGTTAGTTCTTTACAGCTCCGATTCTATCAGCCCTGCAAGTACAACTCTGCAGTAATCACTATTCAAATCAGAAATTTGCTCAGTATTTGCTTCTTGCAGCTCGGCTTTCTAGTGAGTCAAAAATGGCATTTGGTCTGCTAGGATGCCAACGCCTGCGCTATAGACCTTGTGACTCATTTAACCCAACCTCTGTGATATGTCTCACCCACCCCATGGGCCCAGAAGTCCACAGATCTTAATTTTATTATTACTTTATTTACAAACTCACTTTAGATTTTTCTAACTAAATTAAAACTATGCTCTTTTCAAGCACTAGTAAAACCAAAGCACCACAGTGTATTTAAACATCTATACATTAAGTCTCGGGATATCCTACTATACATTCACTCCTACTGGATTGCTTACTCTATTTTATATCTCTCTCTATTTTATATCCAAACACACAAGAAATGCCATAAACAACACATGGAAAAGAAAAATAAAATAATCTTTAAAAGAGTTGGCTGTTTTAAATAGCTTAGAAATGTTTTCCTTCTTTCTCCATTACAATGCAAGAATGGAGGACCAGGTCTGCCCGACCACTCTCGACCCCGATGGGTCTTCGGGGAGCCTTTATATCTTTGAAACATTCAAGTAGGAGCTCCTGCTACCACAAGGACTCACACCCAAACTCAGTGCTGGCCCCAGGCCCTAGACCGGACACCTCCTTTCTATTCCTCCTTCCTTGTGCCTCAGACAAGCAGACCCAAAGAGCTTCTGGAAAGGTTGATGATATATATTCTTACACTTATGGCAACAGTGGCATACCTGTTGTAGAATAAAATAAGCATTCTCCACTTCAGCTTAGTGACTGGTCTGCTTCATCTTCCATCACAAGTCCTGGTTCAATAGACAAGTAATGCCTGATGGATTAGCTGCAGATTCTAGTTAATCAACAGCTTACTTCCTAATACTCCCCACTAGAATTGCCTTATGTCTGTCCCATGCATTCTTGAATTCTCCCACTGTTCTCGACTCCACAACCTCCTCAGGAAGGCTGTTCCATGCATCTACAAACCTTTCTGTGAAAAATTACTTTCTAACATTGCCTCTGAGCCACGCCCCCTCTATCTTCAAATTGTGCCCCTTTGTTCTTGCACATCTCTTTTTCTGAAAGATGCTAACCTCTTGTACTTTGTTAATTCCCTTGAGATACTTGAACGTTTCTATCATGTCCCCACTCTCCCTCCTTTCCTCAAAGGTATATATATTAAGCTGCTTTTGTTTCTCCTCGTATGTCTTCTGGTGCAGACCCTGCTCCATTTTGGTTGCCCTCCTCTGAACAGCCTCCACTCTGTCTATGTCTTTGCAGAGATGGGGTCTCCAGAATTGCTCACAGTACTGCAGATGGGGTCTCACCAACTGTCTGTACAGAGGGATAACAACCTCCTGTTTTCTACTGTTGATGCCTCTCCCTGTGCATCCCAGTATCTCTCCAGTCCTCCTTACTGCCTTCTCACATTGCTTGCCCACCTTTAGGTCATCTGATATAATTACTCCTAGGTCTCTTTCAATTGTTGTTGTTATTATCTCACCCCCATTGTGTACTCTTCCCCTGGGTTTTTGTTTCCCAGGTGCATTGCCTTGCACTTCTTTGCATTGAATCTGAGCTGCCATATATTTGACCATTCCTCCAACCTTACCAAGTCCCTTTTCATCCTTTTCACCACACCTTGTGTATCAACCCTGTTGCAGATCTTTGTATCATCTGCAAAGAGACATACTTTTCCTTCCAGGTGCTCTCCAATGTCACTTATAAAGACATTAAAGAGGACTGGTCCCAGTACAGAACCCTGCAGTACCCCGCTAGTGACCCTTCTTTCTTCACTGTGGACTCTGTTTACTATTACCTTTTGTATACTGTTGTCCAGCCAGTTTTTTTATCAGGCTACCACCTTGGGACCCACTCCAAGGCTGGCTAACTTGTATATTAACCTTTTGTGTGAGACTGTGTCAAATGCCTTGCTAAAATCTAGGTAGGCCATATCCACAGTATCTCCCTAGTCTACTAATTTGGTCACCAAGTCAAAGAAATCTATTAGGTTCATCTGACATGACCTTCCTGCTATGAAACCATGCTGCCTTGGGTCATGTGGCCCACTGCCTCTAGGTACTCAACAGTTCTTTCCTTCAGAAGTGATTCCATAATTTTCCCTACCACTGAGGTCAAACTAATTGGTCTGTAGTTTCCTGCCTCTGCCCTGTTCCCACTTTTGTGAAGTGGAATCGCATCTACCCTCCTCCAGTCCTCAGATACCACCCCATCCTCCCATGATTTGTTAAAGAGATTAGTCAGTGGTGTTACTAGTTCTACCCTTAGTTCTTATAGAATCCTGGGGTGAATCCCATCAGGCCCCATTGCTTTGTCCACCCTCAGTTTCAAGAGTTTCAAAACCCTTTCTTCTGTAAATGGACTGGTATCGACCCCCATCTTCAGAGTGTTTCTCTTGTTTGGTTTAGGTACCTCCCTCTCCTCCTCCTCTTCCATTGTGAATACTGAGCAGAAATATCCATTCAGTATCCCTGCTTTTTCACTGTCACCCCCTGCCCACATTCCCTCCCCTTTATTAAGTCTCTGTATCCCTTCCTTGGTCTTTCTTCACTCCCTAATTTACCTATAAAAGTAAATGGTACAGGAATGGTAAACATTATTTAATATTTTATAAAATATAGATTGCTGGAAATTAACTTTTGCAGATATGGAAACCAGAATTATGGCTGCACAGGTACAGCCAAAAAGTAGAATACTGAAAATCACTTCCTGGTTATTCAGTACCAGTGCATTAAGGCACCCTGTTCTGAAGACACAGAGCACCATACAGGAATAAAACAAATACAATTTAATTGAATATAAATAGAATAAACACCACTACATACAACGTAAATAATGAACAAGCATTTGTCAATGCCCAATGTTTGCTTGCTGGCATTGGCAGTGGTAGTGTAGAAGTTACAGAGCTGCGTAATAGGAATGGCAGTGAAGTATTGAACTGAAGCCAACCCCACCACCACCCTGCAGATAGTGAAGGCATTGGGGTGTGACTTTGGGTCGTCAGGCATAACGGCCATGCCATTTCACCACACCCCACCCTGCAGACACTGACAAGTGTCACGGTGTGCCTTGAGGTCTTTGGCCCTTATGTGCACCCCATTCCATCAGGAAATACAGTGAGATGGGTGTGGTATAGGAGAATGGGGTGAACGTTTGGGACAAGGAGTCCAAGGCATACCTCGATGCCTCTCACTGGCTGCAGGGTGTGGAATGGTATAAGCATTACAGGCAAGAATCCCAAGTCACACCCCTGATGCCTGTCATTCTCTACAGGGTTGGGCATTATGGTTGGAAACCCTAATACCGCAGGCATTCATTGGTATTTTCACTCCAAATTTTCAACATGTTTTTTGTGACCCCACCTCATGAACAGTGGCAATATCAGTTTGTTAGCCAAAAGCTGCTTATGCACAGTGACTACGGCATTTAGCACCACAGGTACAAAAACATTCCGAACAGGATGTAAAAAATGACAGCTGTACTGTTCGTGGGGAGGTGTAAAAAATGGCAATGTTGCAAATGTGCAGTAAAAATATAAAAAAAACTGAAGTCACGAGCGTGCATAGAAACTGTGCAACACACACCCGTAATGTAATTAGTTTGGGGATTTTTTGAAGCAGATTGTCAACACAGGCATTTTGGGACCTCCGATCATGAACAGTGTCACTGTGATTTTCTTTATCTGTCCCGAACAATGATTTCCCACAGCAACCACGCATCTCTGCGCTGAAAGTGTGAAAACACATTTCGGCCATGTTGTTAAAAATGACACCTGTACTGTTCATAAGGAAGTGTGGAAAAATGCCACTGGTGAAAATCTGGACTGAAAATATTACAAGGTCATGAACTTACGAGGGTGCGTGGAAACTGCACAATGCTCCTCATAACATAGTCATTTATGGACTTTGTCACCAAATTTTCAACATAGCCATTTTAAGACCTCTGCTCATGAACAGTGTAGCTGTGATTTTCCAATCTGTCCCAAACATTGCTTACCTTCACCGACTGCACCATTGTACGCTACATGTCTGAAAAAACATTTTGGGCGACATGTGAAAAATGGCAGCTGTATTGTTCATAAGGAAGTGTAATAAAATGGCAATGTTGAAAATCTGGAGTGAAAATATTGAGCATGCGTAGGAACTGTGCAACGCACGCTCGTAAAACAGTCATTTTTAGGAATTTTTTCACCAAATTTTCAACATAGCCATTTTAAGATCTCTGCTCATGAACAGAGTCACTGTGATTTTCTTAATGTGTCCCATACATTGATTTCACACACCGATTGCGCCATTGTGCGCTACATGGATGGAAAAATGTTTTGGGCAAGATGTGACAAATGACAGCTGTACTGCTCAAAAGGAAGTGTAATAAAATGGCAATGTTGAAAATTAATGGAAGATTAAAATTCACAAGCTTACGAGCTTGTGTAGGAACTGCGTAATCTATAAACAGTCATTTTTAGGATTTTTTCACCAAATTTTCAACATAGCCATTTTTTTTTAAAACGTATTTATTCATTTTCAAAAAGACAAACAACGAACAAACATACACTACAGAAATCCGGCCATGCCAGGGACACCGCCCAAAACTGGCTGTGTAAACTATGTACAGCCCCTATGTACAATCACACTGGGGCGCCGCCCCACATTATAGCTCAATTCAAGCTCAGTAGTGCTTTTATATAAGACACTGCCCCTTGTTAGAAACACCCATCCCTTCTTTAGATCACTCCTCCCTTATATGTCGATTGACAGGTGTATAGCATCCTAGGGCCCCATGAGGCCTGCGTCACCCTGGACGGCTTCCCAGTGTGTCCCCTGGAAAGAGAGAAGAGTCCCCATCCCCTTGAGCCCCTGCAGACCACAACATTATCCCTATTATCTTAATAGTGAACCCAGTATGGCCCAGATTTAGCCATCTGGGAGGCTATAAATCCAACATTATATAGAGTATTGGAAAAATTAAAGAAAAAATAACATGTTACACCAGCACAATACAATATAAACATTAGACATTCCAGCATATATCTCTTTGCTAGTCATCCCCTGACAGACAGACCTGGGTTCCAGTGTCTGAAGCTTGCTGAGAATAGATCGCATCTAATATTGCCCATCTTTTAGCGATAACTCCTGTCTTCCTCAGCAAATAAATGCCTCTTTATTTTAGCCAGTACCCTCAGCAGTTCTCTCACCCATTGTCCATATGCATAGACCAGATCGTCCTTCCAATGCTTTACTATGAACGCCTTAACTACCGACCCCATTAAAGAAAGGTGAAATTTGGGCGCATTCCCCTCTATCTGGGAAAAGTCACCCAAAACACATACTTCTGGAGTCATAAAAGCTGAATAATCCAGCATTGGATCCATGCTCTGTTTAATCTCATTCCAAAGGGGAGAAATTTTACTGCAACCCCACATGATATGTAACAAGTCACCCACTTCTTTCTCGCACCTGAAACACAGATCTGTCTGTCTCAACCCTCTGGCATATAGCTTTATAGGGGTATAGTATATGTTGTGGACCACAAAAATATGCAAATTCCTGTATTTGGGTATCACATTGTATTTAGTAGTCTTCCAAATGATTTCCCATCTTAGAATTTTAGGAGCCATCACCTTATCCCAGTAGGGGATTTGAGTAGCAATATTTGGGCCCAGGAAGTCCAGAAGATGCCTATAAACCCGTGAGAGTGGATTAGCTTTCTGGAAGGCTTCCCTTAAGCTCCTCCATGAGAGGGAGCAGTCTGAAAAGCCCCCCAGCCCCTTTCGGAACCCTGCAATCATTTGTCTAAGCTGTAGCCTTTGAAAAAAAGACAGTCCCTCACATTGTGGTGGCAGTATTATTTTATCACCCTGCTGTGTGTCAATCAACCTTACACCATCCAGATAATTAGACCACCGACGTCCAAGTACCCGACCCCCTATAACCAGGTTTGGGTTACCCAATATGGGCTGGTCTCTGGATCTCATTTGACTACACCTCTGTGCCAGAGTAAGAAAGGCCCACCAGGCCTCCAGGGTTTTCCCTAATTGGATCCCCATACCCCTCCCTAAATAACTCTTTTTTGGGCCTTGCATATAACATCGATTCAGGGGAACAGCCAGAGCTAAATAACAGTTGCCTCTCAATTTGCAACCATACAGGAGCATAATTTCCCCCCTCATCACTATCCGCCCATTGAGCCATCAGGCCTAACTGGCCTGTCACATAGTAAGCATGGAGATCAGGTAGTCTAATGCCCCCTTCCTCGTATGGCAAATGCAAGACCTTATGGTTTATCCTGGCTGGTTTGTTATTCCATAGAAATCCTGAGATTAATCTTCTAATTAAACTAAACCACTTGACAGGGATGTTATAAGGGGCTAAATATACCGGGTACAACAACCTTGGTAGGACATTCATCTTAATGAGGCCCAAGCGCGCCGTAAAATTCAGAGGTAGCTTATTCCACCTCACCATGTCCCCTTTAATCACCGATATGATCCCCCCCCACATTAACGTCAACCCCCGAATTCTTGGTTTGCTGTAATCCAAATTCCCAGATACTTTACTTTGTCGATATTCCACTGTACTCCCAAGGATGAGAAATCTGCCTTAAAAACATGTGGAGTCAGGGGTAGGATTTGTGTTTTGGTAAGATTTAACTTGTAGTTAGAGACCTTAGAAAATGATCTATTGAGTCTCTTACTCTCAAAACTGGATACTGGATCTCGTAAGTGGAGGAGTATATAGTCCATGAAAACTGAAAGTTTTAGCTCCAATCCCCAATCCTAATCCCTGAACTTTGACATCCCTATTTATAGATCTTAACAGGGTTCTAGGTAGATGTTGAACAGTATCGGTGAGAGGGGACATCCTTGGCGAGTCCCATTACTAGTTTGAATTCCCTCGAGATATAACCATTACAGAGTATTCTAGCCGTTGGAGCAGCATATAGATTCTTAATACCTCTAAGAAGACCCCCGGGAACCCCATTTTCTCCATTGTAGCAAAGAGAAATGGATGTGAGACCCGATCAAATGCTTTTTCAGCATCTAGGGAGATCAGGGCCAGGGGTAACCGCGAATCTGGGGCAAAGTTTAAAATATGATGAATTTTCCTGAGAGCGTCTTTCGCCCCTCTCCCTGGCATAAAGCCCACTTTCTCCTGACTAATTAAACTCGGAGCAATAGTCAAGATCCTATTTGCCAAAATTTTGGTAAGAATCTTAATATCTTGGTTTATTAGTGCTATAGGCCTATAGTTACCTAGTACCTCCCTGGGCTTGTCTGGCTTAGGTATTAGAGTAATATACGCCTGGTAGAGCGGTGAATGGTGAATTCCTTCCCTCATTATGGTAAGGAAAAACTTGTGAAGTATAGGGAGTATAGTCTGAATATGAGTTTGGTAAAATTTAGCAGTGAGACCGTCCGGCCCTGGCGATTTACCTAGCGGAAGAGACCGTACCACCTCGACAATCTCTGATGCTCTTATTGGGGCTTCCAGTTCCTTAACTTGGGAAGGATCTAACTTAGGCAGCTGAATATCTTCTAAATAACTATTAATCTCTATTTCCCCAACCAAATCTCTAGCTTGGTATATTTCTACAAAAAACGATGCAAATGCCTCAGCCATTTCTTGAGGGTCAGTAACTAGCTTCCCTTCATGCTTGATTGATATAATTGTCCTACTTGCCTCCCATTCTTTAATTCTGGCTGCTAGAAGATGCCCCAGGACGTCACCCTGTAATAGATACTTGGCGTTAATCTTATTTAGCCAGAACTCTGTTTTCCCGTGAAGAATTTCCTACAGTTCCCCTCTCAAACTTTTAAGTTCCGCATCTATTTCCCCCGAGGACCCTTCAAGTTGCGACAGTTTATCGCCCCGACCAGGAATTCTTCTTTGGCTCTTCTAAACGCCTTGACCCTTGCTGCCAGACCTCTAGCTGCCTCAATGTACAAAAACTTACAAGTAGGCCAAGCTAACCTTTTATCCTTAAGTGTAGGGAGCTGAGACCTTATGATCTCCTGTAGAGCCCCCTCTAGCTCGTCCCTTCTCTTATCCTCTGTGAAGAGCCAATCGTGGAGCCTCCACCTATATGGTCTAGGCAGAATGGGTCTTGGTTCCCACTGCAACTGGATGAGAGAGTGGTCTGAGAGGGTCCTACCCTCAGTCAGCACTTCTCTAATTTCTGCAAGAGCCTCTCTATTAACCAAAAAAAAGTCAATTCTAGTGTAACTCTTATGTGCTGCCGAGTAAAATGTCATGTTAGGGCCCTGGTTTGGAAAATTCTTAGTGGGGTCAACTAGAGCTGCTGCCTCCATAAACTTAGCAAGTGCTAACTGGGCCTTGAACTTCGGCCCACTATGTGAAGGTAACCTATCCTCCTTGTTATCAAGGTATATATTCCAGTCCCCAGCCAGAATAAGTGAATGTGAGGGAAGGGTAGCTATTTCCCCTTCTATTGAGGCGAAGAATTCTGGTTCAGGGGGAGTTGGCCCATAAATGGATGCCACCGAGATTGCCTTGTCAAGCAGATTGCCTGACATGTAGATCCCCCTACAGTCTTGCCTGGTTAGCACTTGGGTCACTACAAATGGGCAGGACTTCTTGATTAGTATCACAACCCCCCCAGAGGCTCTGTTCCTACCTGCTCCATACACCTGCCCCACCCATCGCTTCCTGAGACCATCTAGTTCTTCCGTCAGTAAATGTGTCTCTTGTAATGTTACAATGTGCACCCCTCGTTGCTCCATATACCGCAGCATAATCATTCTCTTACATCGACCCCTAAGCCCTTTTACATTCCAAGAAATTATTTTAAGGTATGCCATCTGTAACATCAAAAATTTTCACAAGAACCCAGATATTGTGCCTCTCTAAGGTCTGCGTTCCCATTGTTCCCTCACTGGGACTCTCTCTCTTTCCACCCCTGTTCCCCCCCTTTGACCCCCGGTCCTTAGACCGACCAACCATCTGAGATTGAGTCATGGATGAACCCGTTCCCTTACCTCCCCTCAGCCCCATCCATTGACATGAAAGCCCAGGATCTGGCTCTTGAGTTCCCCAGAGACATAGAGTTCCAGATCCCATCTTCTCTGTACTCTATCATCCCCTTATATTCCTCAGATAAAAAGAAAAAGTAAACAACTTAAAAATTAAGGGAATCTCCCTCAGGCCCTCTTCGGAAGGTTATATCTCTAGCCACCCTTACTCCACTCTGGGTTTTCTTGCACCCCGGAGTAATACCCCTCCTTTGTTTGTGCTGAAAGGGTCCCAAACTGATGGTCCAGTGTCCTGGTCCATCTTACTCCAAAGCTGGCCTGCGCCCGCTTTATAGCTAATAACGCCTCTTAATAAGTAAAGCCCTAGCTAATTGACCCTTCCATGGAGAAGACAATCCCTCATCATCCCCTTATAACCAATCCCTCCAGTACTTCAGGGACTGGAAAATATTTCTGGGTCTAGTAACACAGGTAGTATGCTTAACCAATCCCCTTCCCCCTATGACCACTGCTTAACACATATAAATCTTGTAATTTAACTTTTTACGACCCATCCAGGTCTAGTAACTCGACCTTCGCTAGTCCCTTCAATGTCCAAGTTCAGGTCAAAAGCAATGAATCCACCAGTCTTAAAGTTGTAAGCCCCTCTGTCCTTTTTCCATCACAGTCCTCAAGGGGGTTCGACCTCCTATGCCCACCGACAGTCATGATGAGGGTTTGAATAAGTCTCGGAGCTCAGCTCGAAGCCCTCCAATGCATCCTTCACCGTAAGAAACTTCTTCTCTCCAGTCTGGAGATGCACCACCAAAGTAGCAGGGAACTGAAGCCGAAATTTTATCCCTGCCAGGTAAAGCTTCTTCTTGATGTCAACGTACTCCTTCTGTTTTCTCTGATGCGCGTTTGGTCCTGGAAGAACCACAGTGAGCGCCATTCCATTGCAGAGGCTTTTTTTGTCTGGCAGCCTGCAGCACATGGGATTTTTCTTTATAATTAAGGAATCGCATAATAATAACTCGTGGCCTCGCCCCCGGCGGTGGCATCTCCTGTAGTGCCCGATGAGCTCTCTCCAGATTGTACCCCTCCCCAAATGGCATGGGGCCTAACAGTTTTAGTAGGAGCTCCTGTACAAATGAGACACAGTCTGAGCCTTCAGCCCTCTCTGGTAGCCCCGCCAAAATCAAGTTATTCCTACGATTCCTTGATTCCTGGTCTTCCACCCTCTCTTCCAGCTTCTTCAGCTTTTTCCGGATCATCCCCATCTCCTGATCTATCACCAAAACCTTCCTCTCTTGCGAGGAAATCTGGGCCTCAGCGTCGCCCATCCTTTGTGCCAAAGATTTCAATGCTGGCTTAACCTCCGAGAAATCCAGCACCAAACCTTGTAACAATGCCTTAATTTCCCAAATGTCATCACCACCTGTGCTCGAGCCCCCTTCTATCACACCTTCCTCTCCCTGCTCTGGTATGGTGGGCGACTGAGATTTAGGCCGTTTGGTAGCTAGTGCACGCCCCACCAGGGGTTCAACAAAGTCGGCTTCCATCCTCGGGCAACGGCGCGGCCTAAGCTTGCCGATGCGCCGCTAATACGTATGGACTCACTGGTTTAAAAAAGATTCACAGTTCTATGCCGCCTGACCAGAAAGAAAACTCTCGTTCTCTCCAGAGCACTTATCGACCGGAGTAATCACTTTTCGGCCGTCCTGGAGCACAGGAATTTAAAACTTTAAGCCGCGGGCCTCGGAGACGATCGGGACACGTCCTACCCGGTCAGCTCATCACATGACTCCCAACATAGCCATTTTAAGACCTCTGCTCATGAACAGTGTCACTGTGATTTTCTTAATGTGTCCCATACATTGATTTCGCACACCGACTGCGCCATTGTGCGCTACATGGGTGGAAACACATTTTGGGTGAGATGTGAAAAATTACAGCTGTACTACTCATAAGAAGGTGTGGTAAAATGGCAATGTTGAAAATCTGGAGTGAAAATATTGAAAATTCGCGAACTTACGAGCATGCATAGGAACTGCGCAACGCACGCTCATAAAACAGTCATTTGTTGGAATTTTTCCACCAAATTTTCAAAATAGGCTTCATGAGAGCCCACCTTATGAACACTGGCAGTGTCGTTTCATTAATCTGTCCCGAAAGGTGATTTCGCACAGTGACTGTGAAATCACCCTTCGGGCCCAAATAACGCCATGACAGTGACAGCATTCATGAGAAGGGGTCCCAAAAATCCCATGTTGAAATTTGGTGCAAAAAATTCCAAAAAATGCCTGAGATATGCAGCAAAGTTGAAAAAAACCTATCTATCCCATTATACAGCTTACCGGCATTTCCTCAGTTCACGAGTCGGCTTTGAAGAGTGCAGAGAATGTTCCTGGTCCACGAAGATTGTCGCACAGAGGTCCGGAGGATAAGTATGGGGTGGGGGTGTGGGGAGGCAGGGTGCACAGTGGTGGGTGCGTTGTGGGAGGGGGCAGGGAGAAGTGCCGAGGGCAGTTTTTTTGCAGGTTTTTTTTAAATGAGGACGCTGGATGTTTGCCACGCTGGGGTGGGCTCCGCATGGCACAAAGATGGCTGGTTGGGGGCGGCTGGAGCTGACGGGGATTGGGCACGCTAAGCTATAGCATCTGCTGCCATGCTGGAGTGGCTCCTCAGTGGCACCCTGTACCTGGGGAGGACAGTGGAGCTGATGGGGATTGGGCACCCCCATCAGCTATATGATGAGTTGCCACGATGGGGTTGGCACCCAGTGTGGCATGTGGAAGGCTTTTGGGGGGAGCGCAGTACAACTGATGGGGGATTGGGCACCCCCAGCTATACAGTGTGTGCCTGGGGGGGGCAGCATGCAGTATGCGTGCATGTGTGTGTATGTATGTGTGTGTGTGTGTGTAGGGGGAGCACGCATGAGCAGGCGATATCTTATCGTTGCTCACTGAAGTGTAGCTCCCCCTTTCAACTGTACTCCACTGCATTTTGGAGCTGTCAAAGACAGCTCGAGCAGGTATTGGAGAACTGCGGCTGTGCCTGCAAACACACTGCCTGAATTGGAAGAGGGCTGCCACACCTCCGAAAACTCGGATGATGGCACTATGTTTCTTGCACATGCGTGCAAGCAAACATAAAAACATAATTCAGGCAGCAGGCTCTTGAAAATGATAACATTTCAGAGCTTTCTTGAAGGCCTCCACTTAGCTGATACAGTGAATATGGGATTGCAAAGAATTCCAAAAGACAGATACTGCCATTCCAAATGCTTGGTTCCCAGATAGTTTTAACTTTGATCGGTGAACATATACTGTAACAGCCAACCTCAGTGGAGTTGAAAGAGGGCACAAAAGTATATGGGGTCAGGAGATTGTTTAGGGAACCAGTGCCCTGATGGTGTATAGGACCTTGCATACTTACTTTACTTTTGATGTCTTTTTCATATTCATCCTGTCTTATTCTATTCTGACTTAAGCTAGTCTTCCTAATCCTTCAGACACTTTTTTTAGTTTTATACTGTCCAACTGCCACCAGTACTTAATATGCACCTCAGATACTGACCATCAATTTTACTGGGATGCAATGTCACTTCTGGTTTCACTAAGCAGAAGTGACATCAGTGAACACTGTCAAACATTGCAGCAAGTGTGTTTAACTTTTAAACTTCACAGTCTCTTGCTACTTATACCAACTGTATTTGTATCTAAATAATCTAATATAGTGGAATATTTTCAAGTGTACCAATTTTAAAAAGGCAGTTACAGAGTGACCATCTGGCTGACTCATGACTACAGTACCCAAAATTCCTAAATCCCATACACTACAGCTCATCTCTCAGCATGACGGTATACTAAACCCAGAGTAATGTAAAGCAACGTTCATACATTTTCTGTGCCTGTAATAATTTTCTGTTTATGTCTGTGTTTCAAAACTTTGAGTCAAAAGGCAATCATAGCATTTGCCTTTTCCCTCAGTGTTAAGTACAAATGACATAAATCTTGCCCAGTGGCATGGAGGGCAGAGACCCTGTGCACCTCACCTCCTGCCATGCCTGTAACTTGGGTTTGGAAATGGTCATGGGTCACTCGGGGGCTGGCAGGGTGAAGGAGGATTAAGCAGCTATAGGACTGCTCTCCTCCCTTAGAAAGGTGGGTTGCTGTGGCTTTCTGTCTGACTTCTGGGTGGCAGTGCATGTGACATCACCAGGAGAGGGAAAGAAACCCACATTCACAGCTCTAGAGTCCCCATTGAGACATAGCTCACATATTGCACCCATTACATGTCCTGTGGGCCCAGGGATAAAATTGATGGAAAGCACCCCAGCTGCGGGATGATGACCAATCCCTCACAGGCCCCATACTGTTGACTGGGCACCCCCTACCAGTCATGTGGTTGAGGACAATGGCAGGAATGTAAGCACCGGAGAAGCTAAGTGAAGGTGGTAGATAGATCAGTAGAAAGGGGGCAGATAGAGCAGCCCATGAGATAAACAAATGTTGGGAAAGAGCACATGGCACAAACAGAACTTACAGAGACATAAAAAACACATTTGTAGAGACCTGTGTTTTTCTTAAATAAGAAATAACAAGAATTTGGAGATATAAAAAGAAATAAAATGAAAACAAACACATGAAAAAGGTAAAAAAATGGTTTGTTTTTTGCCAAAAACTAAATAAATGCTTGCAGAAGTTGTTTTTTAGGCCCGCTGTTACCACAGAGACAGTCCACAAGTAAGCGGCAGTGGAACTGTCTGATTCACAAAACCTTTCAAGACCATAGCATGATGCTGCTTAATACAATGTAGCATACTAGGAATGTGATTTCTAGTGTGTATAAGGTCATTCTGAGGTATTTTATGAATGTAAATGTGATATGAAATAAAACTAAATTTCAATAAACAAAAATAAATAACATGAATTTCCAGAAAAATTAAAATAAAAAGTATAGAAAATAAATAGAATTTCATGGGACTCTACATATGTGCATTGCTTTAAATTACTCTGCTATAAGACAGTAGATTTCCACACTGATTGGTCACTTGAGAAAGAAGCATGACATTAGAATGTTATAGACTTGGGGCAGGATTCTCAAAACTTTTGGGATTGAAGTCCCACTATGCAACTGCAGTTGCGGGCTGAAATCGCCCGCAGCTGCGCTGGTTGCGATTCTCAGACACAGCAGTTGCGGAGAACGTTACGGCTGCTCCCACCAGCCATAGCATCTTGCTGCAGCTGCGGAGATCTCCCAGGCAACACCTCCCACAAGTAGTTGTACATCATGGAGCCGGTCATAATCCGGCTCCAGCTTTGAGAATACCCGCCGCTGCAGAAATCCTGCAGCTCTGCAAGTGGTTACCCTTTGGCACCGACATTTTGCTGCAGCTGTAGGAATTTTGGGATCTTTGTGAATCCTGCCCTTGATCTGTGGGACAGGACACAAACTCCAAGGAGGGAGCATTGTTGACTTTGCAGCCTTATTTGGATATTGTATTTCTGTGTCGACAATAAATGAGTTTTCCACAGCCTGAGGCATGGCTGTTTGCTAGTTTCAGTGGAGAGATGCTGCACATTGGCTTACTGTTAGTGGAGTGGAGTGGAGTGTGGAGACATTTATCTATTGCCATTGTGGCCCTTGAGCTGTGACTGCCCCCCCAAGCTGAAGCTACAGACATTGTTTGATACCACTACACTGTAAAAGCGTCTCATTTTGCAGTGGCTGGGCACACTCTTTATGAGAAGTTACCCACAGAGTTACATCACAACTGAAGCTCAAATAATCAATAATCCTTTTGTTCATAACCAAGATATTTTGATGCAAGAGGTCGACTTAGACATAGTTACGTATGAAAAGATTATTATTTAATTCAAATGGAGTATACTTGTGCAGGATTTCTGAAAAGAGTGGCTGCAGTTCTATCACTGATCATCACAGTAATATGACTTCAAATGTACTCATCTCCATTTGAAACTATTAGGCAAATAGAATGGAAACATAGAAAAGTATTGGACAGAAAAAGTTCTAACAGTCCATCAAATCTGTCTCAAGGTGCAGTATTTGGAACCACTGTAGTCTAGTCTTCCTCCTTTCTCCTAGTCCCCCCTTTCTCTTCATCATATTTCTGTCTGATAAATCCTTTCTATGCAACCCACTTCCTTTTGAACCCTGCTATTGTCTTTGCCTCTACACCACTTTGAGGAGGAAGCGAATCCTGGTGGGGACTCCACCATAAGAGGGATCCAGCTAGGAACACAGGAGGGGGAGGACAGGGAGGTGAGGTGCCTACCAGGTGCCACAACATGAAGGGATGGAAGGAAGATCCTGGGGATCACTGGGAAAGCAAGACAAGAGGGTGAGCTGGATGTCATTATCCACCTAGGTACTAATGACCTGGCAAATGGGGAGCCAAAGGAAGTTCAGGAAGAGTTTAGGAAACTGGGAAGGGGTCTCAAGCAAGTAGCTACTTCTGTCACTTTCTCGAAGTACTACCTGTGAGAAGCAAGGGAGAGCATAGGAGTGCATGCACCAGGAACTTTAACTCATGGTTGAAGAACTGGTGCTGTGAGGAAGGGTTTGGATTCATTGGTGACTGGGGATCCACCTGGAGGGATGGAGGTTTGTTCAAGCCTGATGGCCTGCATCCATCCTGGAGGGGAATCCAAGCACTCAATGATAAGTTTAAATGCTACATTGACAAGCATTTAAACTAGCAAAGGGGCGTGGCAGGCCAGCAAGGAGGGTACCTACTTGCTCACCCCCCACAGCTAGCAGTGGAACCAGTGAACCAGAGGAGTGGCTATCTCTGCAAAGCAGTGTGCAAAAGATGAAGATTAGTGCCCAAGTGGTGGATAAGCAGAAAAGGGGCAAAATTCAGCAGAAGGGCAGACAGCAAGGAGAACTAGGGATAAATGACAACAAAGGAAGGGTCTGGAGTAGAACTGTGAAACAGTCTAGGGAGGTCAAATCATGGAAAGCCATGTGTGCAAATGCCAGGAGCCTTAGCAACAAGATGGAAGATCTGGAGGCTGTCATGGTGCAGTCAGACCTGAACATTGTGGCCATCACTGAAACCTGGTGTAATGATAACCACGACTGGGAGATGGACATACCTGGCTACAACATATTCAGAAGAGACAGAGCAGGCAGGAAGGGAGGAGGAGTGGCACTGTATGTGAAAAATGACATAAGGACCACAGAGATCCAGGAGGAACAAAATGGGGGAGAGATACTATGGGTTAAGCTGGAAAGGAAAATGGGGACAGCCATCTGCACAGGTGTGGTCTATAGACCACCAGCCCAGGAGGAAGAAACAGATAGGGAGCTGATGCTAGCCATCCAAAGGATGGCAGACAAGGGTGAGGTAGTACTGGTTGGAGACTTCAATATTCCAGACGTGGACTGGAGCATCCCAGCAGCAGCATCAACTAGGAGCAGATTTATCCTGGACTCCTTCAGGGTGCCTTCCTCAAGCAACTGGTCATGGAACCAACTCGGCAGAAGGCAATACTGGACCTTGTGCTCACAAACAGGGACAGTGTGATGGGGGTAACAGTGGGGAGCACCTGGAAACAGTGACCACCAGTCATTGTGGTTTGAAATCACAGAAAGAGCAGAACCAAACCACACAAAACACGTATCCTGGATTTTAGGGGCAGACTTTGGGAAAATGGGGAGATACTTGAAAGAGGCATTAAGGGGAATGGGACAGGAATCAGGGGTTGAGGAACAGTGGGCAGTATTTAAAATGGGGATTACAAGAACAACAGAATTATGCATTAAGCAGGTTAGCAAGAGGAAAAGGAAGAGGAGACCATTATGGTTTTCAAAGAGGTAGCAAAGAAAGTGAAAGCCAAAAATATTGCATTCAGGCAATACAAAATGATACAAGCAGAAGGGGATAGGGAGAAGTACCAGGAGAAGCAAAGGGAGGCAGGGAGGTCAGTAAGGGAAGCCAAAGCTCAGACAGAAGAGCACATTGCAAAATCAGTGGGTAGAGGGGACAAAACCTTTTACAGGTACATAAGTGAAAAAAGAAAGACAAAGGAAGGATAGTGAGACTGAAGGGGAAGGATGGGGGCCGCATGGAGGATGACAACAGTAAAGCTGACATATTGAACAGGTATTTCTGCACAGTCTTTACTGAGGAAGAGGAGGGTAATGGGTCTGAAGGGAGTACAAGGGGTGAGAATGGTGCAGAAATGGACACAAGTCCCTTTACATGAGAAAGGGTCCTGAAGGAACTGGAAGTAATAAGAGTTGATAAAGCAATGGGGCCAGATGAGGTGCACCCCAGGGTCCTTAAAGAACTAAGAGAGGTGGTGGCTGAACCTCTGGCTATCCTGTTTAGCCGATCACTGGAAACAGGGGAGGTACCCAAAGACTGGAGGACAGCAGATGTAGTCCCCTTATACAAAAGTGGGAACAAAGAGGAAGCGGGGAACTACGGACCAGTCAGCCTCACCTCGGTAGTGGGGAAGATCATGGAAGCACTACTGAAGGAGAGATTGGTGGAACATCTGGTTGTCAATGGACTACAGGACCCAAGGCAGCATGGTTTCACCAGGGGGAGGTCATGTCAGACCAACCTCGTTGAATTTTTGACTGGGTGACTAGGAGGTGGATCAGGAGAGGCAGCGGACATGGCCTATCTGGACTTCAGCAAGGCCTTTGACACTGTGCCATAGAAGACTATTACACAAACTGGGGAATATGGGTGTGGGCAGGACAGTAGTGTGGTAGGTAGGTAACTGGCTGGGTGGCAGGACACAGAGGGTGGTGGTAAATGGCTGTCACTCACAGAGGGAAGAGTGACCAGTGAGGGTACCACAGGGATCAGTGCTGGGACCGGTCCTATTCAACATCTTCATCAGTGACATTGCGCAGGACCTAGAAGGCAGAATTTCACTGTTCGCTGATGACACAAAGCTCTGTAACAGAGTAGACACACCAGAGGATGTAGACAGAATGAGAAGTGACCTGCAGAAACTTGAAGAATGGTCAGGGGTTTGGCAGTTGAAATTCAATGCAAAGAAGTGCAAGATAATGCATATGGGGCACAAAAACCCTGGCACAATATATCAGTTGGGGGGTGAGGATATAGCATGCACCAAGCAGGAAAGGGATCTTGGGGTTATCATCTCTGATGACCTCAAGGTAGGAAAAAGTGTGACAAGGCAGCAGGTAAAGCAAATAGGATGCTGGGATGTATAGGCAGGGGCATCACCAGCAGGAGAAGGGAGGTCATAATTCCTCTATACAAGACACTAGTGAGGCCCCACCTGGAGACAGTGTACAGTTCTGGAGACCATAGCTACGTGAGGACATAGACAGGGTAGAGAAGGTTCAGAGGAGGGCAACAAAGATTGTGCATGGATTGCATCACAAGTCCCATGAAGACAGGTTGAAGGAACTGAACATGTACTCCCTGGAGAAGAGGAGGAGAGAGGGATATGATAGAGACATTCAAGTATCTTACAGGGAGGAACAGGGTGCAGGAAAACACTATTTTTAAGTGAAAAGGATGTTCCAGGACTAGAGGTCATGGGATGGAGTGGGAGGACGATTCAGAGGAAACATGAGAAAGAATTTCTTCACAGAACGGGTGGTGGACAAGTGGAACACCCTGCCAGAGGAAGTGGTGGGGGCTGAAACAATCACAGGATTTAAGAATGCATGGGATAGACATAAAGGAATTCTGGAGGTCAGGGGTAAGGGGCAACTGACTTCTAGGAAAACAAACTGAACTTACAAGCTCAAATGGGCAGACTGGGTGGGCCATAGGTCCTTATCTGCCGACACTGTCTATGTATCTATGTATCTTTCTCTGCTGGTCATGGGCCTTCTTCGTGCCAGTTTGTTGCACTGTCTCTTATCAAATCCTTGCCTTTTTTAGGTGTGGAACCCAGAACAGAACACAGTATTCCCAATGTGGTCTCACCATTGATCTATACAGAGGCAATATCACCTCCCTCCTTCTGCTAGGAATTCCTCTCCCTATTTGCACAAGCATTTTGTTAACCCTCCTGTATTCTCTGTTGTACTAATCAGCCAGCTTTAGGTTATTCACCACCCACAGGTTTCTCTTATCCTCTGTGCTCTCTGCCTCCTTCCATCAATGGTGTACACTTTCCTGGATTGTCCCTCTCCCATCTACAGTATGTCTGGCTTATCAGCCCATACAGTAGTTTCCTGAATGTCCACTGTCTCCTGCATTGTGTATGAGAATCACATTTGCCACCCACACCCCTCAAGCACTACACGTTAATGATTTTCCATACAGTACTACAATTATCTCTACTTGCAACCATCTTATTCCCTTCAGCACCCTAGGATGAATCCTGTTTGGCCAAACAGAAGAGATAGAAATAAGTACCTTATCTGGGATTTGTACCCAGACCACTTGATATATCATCTTGGTTGCACTACCAGCTATGGTATCAAAACAAATGGAAACCTTTGTCTCTTAGAAGAACTTGCAAGTTCTCTAATGTAGAACCTGTTGCTGCATAGATAATTACATTTTTTGTTCATAATGGTGCAGTGTGCATATAAATGGAAACCAAATAAACAGAAGAATCCTTTCTGGCCCTTTTGATTTGTTGTTTTTTAAGGTCTCTAGTCCCTATAGTATCCAATCCCTTATAAACCTCCCCAACTCATATATGTTCCCATTATTACATCATTGAATTCAAAGGGTCATTGTGTTCTATATGGCGGACATAGCAGCCATTACAGAGACTTGGGCCACACAAAACCATGAATGGGGATCTAGTAGTTCCTGTTTATAAAATGTACAAGAAGGATAAGGGAGCAGGAAGAAGAGAGTGAGTGGTATTGTACTTGAAGGAGGGGGTAATTTTCACCAGAGAGGAAGATGTGGAGGGCAAGCCTGAAGTTTCATGGGTGTAAATCCAAAACATGAAAGGAAGGGAAGTAATGCTGGGGTAGTCTACAGGTCACCTTTCTAAGATGAGAAAATGGATAGGGTATTGTGGTCCAGGATCATAGACAGGTCCAGCGGAGGGGGGGTACTAATAATGGGGGACTTCTGTCTACCTAGGGCAGACTCAATAATCTCTGCTATCTCCTGCATTAGGGAACAGGTAATGTTGGAAGCTTTCCAGAGTGCCTTCTAGACTCACAGTGTCATGGAGCTCACTAGGGAGTTGCTCTTCTGTGTCTGGTCTGCCCAATGGCGCACATGCCCATGATGTGAAGGTGGAGGTGCTGCTAGCACGAAGTGGCCACCACACAGTGTGGTTTCACCTGGATATTGACAGAGGGATGCTCAGGACACAGATGAGAGTTTGGGACTTTTGGAGGGCTGACATTGGTAGGATGGGAGAAGTTCTGCAAGGACACCTTGCTAGGATCAGAGTGGGGATGGATGTAGAGCAGAAATGGGCCATAATAAAGAAGTTGTTGATGGAGACCACTAGTTTGTGTGCCAAAATCAAAAATAAGAAAACTATGGCCAAAATACCCAACTGGTTCAGCAAGGAGGTAGCAAAAGCAGTGGGGGACAAGATCACAGTCTTTAGGAAGTACAAGTGTACCAGAAGAAGGTGAAAAGGGTGGACTATGCCATTACGTCAAGAGAGGCGAGCAGGGCGCTAAGGGAAGCAAAGGCCACAAGAAAGGTACAACTAGCCCAGGGGGTTAAAAATGGCTGAGAATGCCTTTTTCAGGTATATAAGGGAGAAAAGAAACATAAAGGATAAGACTGTAAGGCTAAAACAGGAGGTGGGCTAAGTAGAAGGGAGGGGAGAGAAGAAAAGGTGGAGGTGTTGAAGGGTACTTCTATTTTGTCTTCACTTGGGAGGAAGACAGTCCAGTACCACAAGGGAGTAGGGGTGTGTGGAGTGGGATGGGGAAAGCCACAGATGACCGAATTCAAGCAGGCAGGGTACTCAGTGGCCTAAGAGCCCTGAATGTCGACAAATCTGTAGGGCCAGATAACATGCACCCAAAGATCCTTCGACAGCTGGCAGAGGTTCTGGTGAGTCCCATGACAGACCTTTTTAACCCCTTTCTGGTGTTCAGAACTGTGCCCCAGGACTGGAGGACAGCTTATTTGATGCCTCTCCATAATATTGGGCCAAGGGACAAACCAGAGAACTACAACCCAGTCATTCTGACCACTGTAGTGGATGAGCTGATGAAGACCATCCTAAAAGAGAGACTGATAGGCTTTCTGGAGGAAAATGGGCTCCAGGATGAGGCAGCATGAGTTTGTGTTTGGGATGCCCTGACAGTCTAACCTAACTGAATTTTTTGATTTGGTCACTAGGACAGTAGACAAAGGTCAGGTGGATGATGTCCTGTATCTGGATTTCTTTCCATTTTTTTCTTTTTCTTTTTTTCCCTTGCCGGGGCAGGTTGCTTCTTCCACCGACCCCCCCAGCTCCATCAACCCATGTCCCAGGGATTTACCTTCCCCCACTTCTTGCCCCCATGGATGGGGTGCATGGCTGTTGTCTTCCAATGAACCATATCCAGTTTCTGGGAGAGGGACCTGTAGCTTGGGTGCTGAGCCTGTGAGGGGTCAGTATCATCATGCCCTGCCACTGGCCATTTTTCCCCTTTTTTCTTCCCATTGGAGGAGTTGATGTGCAATGCCATCCAGATGTGCCTATGCATGATCCTGTGCATACAATGTCGACAGATGCCACTCCTCCATTCCCCAAGTTTCAGTCCCAGATGCCTGTACCCCCAGCCACTGCTAGTGCTCAGGCAAATACTGAGGCTAGTGTCCCCCCACCACAGAAGGAGAGCTGTCCTCTGGACACTCAATCCTCCTCTCCCCAGCCAACCCCTGATGCCCCGAGATCACTTCCAACCCTGGATCACTGCTGTGGCAGCCAATGAGGCATGGTGCCTCAGCCCTCAGCAATGCAAGGCTGGTTATGTATCTGGATTTCAGCAAGGCCTTTGACTCAGTACCCAATAGGAGACTGGTCAGGAAGCTAGATGAGCTTGAGATGGGGCCAAAACTTAAGGAATGAGTCGGAAGCTGGTTGCAGACTAGAAGCCAAAGGGTGGTAGTTGGGGGAGAATTCTCAGAAGCAAAGTTGTGACCAGTGGGGTCCCACAGGGCTCGGTGCTCTGCCCGGTGTTATTTAACATCATCATAGGTGATATCACTCTGTGAGAGGGAAGACACAGAGAAGGGAAGACAGGAACTTACGGAGGACCTAGCTAGGCTAGAAAAGAGATCTGACATTTTGCAGCTGGGTTTAATACTAAGAAGTGCACAGTTATGAGCTTGGGGGTGAAGAATCAGGGGACCAATTACTACTTAGGCAGAGTGCAGGTAACCTGGTCAGAAGAAGAAAAGGAAATGGGATTTATTTATTTATTTAAAAAGTTTCACCAGGAAGACATACTGAGCTAAGTGTCAGCTCGTTTTCAGATGCATCCTGGGGGGGAGGGTCTATGGGAGATACACTACCGGGCAAAAGTTTTAGAACACCCCCATTTTTCCAGTTTTTATTGAAATTTATACAGTTTAATGTCTCAACGTACTCTGAAATTAAAGCATAGAACAAATAAACAATTGGAGATAAAAAAGAAATCATAGAATCATTTTGTTTAACAAAATTTAATCTAAATTTTTGACTCATCAAAGTAGCCACCTTTTGGAGATATAACCGCCGAACACACTCGTGGCATTCTTCCTACAATGGACATCAAATATTGTTCGGGAAGTTCTTCCCAACACTGTTGCAGAAGTTCCCACATATGTGTTGCACTTGTAGGTTGCTTTGCTTTCACCCTTCTGTCCAGTTCATCCCAAACCAGCTCGATGGGGTTTAAGTCTGGAGACTGTGCTGGCCATTCCATGATTTGAAGCCTACTGTCTTGTTCTTTTCCTCGAAGGTAGTTCTGACATAGCCTGGAGGTATGTTTTGGGTCATTATCTTGCTGTAGGATGAACCCCTGACCAACTAGGTGTAGACCAGAGGGTATTGCATGGCACTGCAAAATGCTGTGGTAGCTCTTTTGGTTCAGGGTGCCAGTCACTCTGTGCAAGTCGCCGACTCTGGATCCAGCAAAAGAGCCCCAGACCATCACGCTTCCTCCTCCATGTTTGACAGTTGGTGTCACACACTGAGGAACCATCCTTTCACCTACTTGATGGCGTACAAAAACCCTGCGTGATGAACTGAAGATTTCAAATTTTGATTCATCGGTCCATAAGACCTTCTTCCAGTCTTCAGTAGTCCACTGGCGGTGCTTCATGGCCCAAGCAAGCCTCTTTTTCTTATTTTGCCATCTTAGCAATGGCTTTCTTACTGCCACTTGACCTGTCAAACCTGCAGCTCGAAGTCTTCTCTTCACAGTTGAAACTGAGACTTGCTTACTTCGACCAGTGTTAAGCTGTGCTTGAAGCTGTTGTCCTGTGAGCCACCTATCACGCAAGCTGTTGACTCTCAGAAACTTGTCTTCTGATTCTGTTGTGGCTTTGGGTCTGCCAGACCTCTTCCTGTCAGAGTTTCCTCCAGTTTCCAAGTGCCTTTTGATGGTGTAGGAAACCGTACTCACTGACACCTTGGCTTTCTTTGCAATTTCTCTAAAGGAAAGACCTACACTTTTAAGGGTTATAATGGTCTGTCTGTCTTCCTTTGTTAATTGCCTTTTTCTTGCCATTATGATGGCAATATACAGTATTACTTCCTGCAGTGCAATATTGTCCAAATAATGCTTCAGAGGGTGTGATAACAGTCTGTTCCAACACTGCTTTTATACATACAGGGGGTTTGTAATCAAGTAATCAACAAAAGTTGGGACATCTGTAGGAATTGTTTGCATCAACTTTCAAGGCTTAATTTACTTCCATTGCTGCAGAACAGCTGTAAGTCGTTAAGCCATTACTTGTTCCCTGAAAAAGGCCTTTTTTATAACTCTGAAATTTACATTATTTTTCAGTTTTTGCTAACCTAAACTTTTTTTTTTAACCTCTAGCAGTTTACCGCTTACCTTTGTACCATTTCAGGTTATTCACTGGACTTGAATTGCTTAAATTTCAATAAAAACTGGAAAATTGGGGGTGTTCTAAAACTTTTGTCTGGTAATGTATATACGTGGTATTTGCAGTAGATAATTAGATAGCAGTACAAAGACATGACTAAGCAATAAATAAATCAAAACAAGACAACTGCAGTAGTAACAGTGAGCATACCTAGGTGCTGTATGTACAAATTAACAAAATGGCCAACCCACAGGGCAGAAAACACTGCCAACTGAAGCAGCGAGGAGGGAGGGGAAGAGAGGGTGGGGGGAGGGAAGTAGTTAGTAGGAGGTAGACAGCAGGCCATGGTTAACGTTAGGGAAGTAGAGGAGGGGAGGAGGATACAGAGGGGAGAAGATAGAATAGAGGAGTAGAGGTGAAGAACATATGCATAGTTGCAGGAGTGGCGTTAACTAGGGGGTGACACGAGGCAATGGTTGGGGTAATAGAAGACAAGGAGGGAGGGAGAGATAGAGTAGAGGAGAAGGGTAAAGAACTCAGGTGCAGTTACAAGAAGGAGCAGTGAAGTCTTTGAGAAGACAAGAGAGGGAGCAGATGGAGGTGGCAGTGCAGATGGGGAGAGGTAGGGCATTCCAAAGTTTAGGGAGTCAGAAGGACAACACAGCTTGGCCACTAGAGGATATCCTAGAAGGGAGTGCTAGGGTCTGGTAGCCAGAGCTGCAAAGGGAGAAGTAGGAGAGGGGAGGAGAGAAGTAGAGATGTGAGGTAGGAGGAGAGGGAACTCATCCAGTATTTGGTAATAGGGGATGAGACATGTGCAAGCCATCTGGCTTCGAGAGAGGGGAGGCAGAGTGAGGTGTAGAGGAAGCAGTGGTGAGTCAGAGAAGGGCAGTCAAGAGCAAACCAGCAGAAGGCATAATAGAGGGATTCCAGTCTGGCCAGAATGGACTTACGAGCACTGCCATTTATTGTGTCACAGTAGTCGAAAATGGGGAGAATCAATCTCTGTACAATGGCTCTGTGTGCCAACAGGGGGATACAATCTCAGTTCCGATACAAAGCACCTAGTTTTGGGTGAAGTTTTTTGTGGATAGAGTCCATGTCAACAGAGAAATCAAGGTGCCTATCAAGCCATACCCCAAGGTATTTAAAGAGAGGGACATCATCAAGGAGAGACCCATCCAGGGTGTAGAAAGATGGGAGTACTGGGAGTCTAGAGTGCTTTTTCCTGGTTCCAAAAGTCATAGAGACAGTTTATTTTGCATTCAGGGACAGGTGATTTGAGTGGAACTAGTGCTGGACATTGTCAAAGTCTGACTGAAGTCTGGTCAGCAGGGGAGGAGACAGAAGCAAATAAGATGGTATCATCAATATATAAGAATAGAAGAGGATGTACGTGCAGAGGGGATGCTAGTTAGAAAAATGGAGAAGAGAAAGGAAAGGGACCAAGCACTGATCCTTGAGGGACACCAGTGCTGGTAGGTAGAGGAGAGGGGAGAGGGAGTTGCCAATTTTAACTGATTGAGTTCTGCCCAGGAGGTATGAACAGAACCTGTCAGTGGCTTGGAAGGAAAGTCCTGCAGTAGAGACCTTAGCAAGGAGAGGGTGGGCTACGGTGTCGAAGGCTCTGGCCAGGTTGACAAAGATTGCAGAGGTGATCAGACCCTGATCCATGCCGGACAGAATGGAGTCAGTCAGCCTGAGTAGGGAGGTGGTAGAGGGAGTAGGGAGGTGGATTAATCAACAAAAGTGACCTGAAAAGTTATGCACACTGCAAGAGAGCAGCAGAAAAATAAAATCAGATGCTTGGATACATATCGAGGGGAATTACCATCAGAAAGGTGGAGGTCAGCTGGCCCGGTGGTGTTAAGGGTTGAAGTGCTGGACACCACACCTCAAGCTATGCCGGCAACCCCGGTTCAGGAATGGACTCAGGCCGCTGGGAGCTGGCAGGGGGAAGGAAGGATTGAGAGTTCTGCAACTGCTCTCCTTCCTTTGGGGTGGGTGAGGACTATGCACCATGATGCAGTGACACCTAAAGGAGGCTAGGTGCACTTGGATGACAGCATACTTGAGGGGAGTAGTGTGGCGGGCATCTGCACATCTGCGCAATGCCATTGCACGACCAGCTCCTCAGGGGCACAAAAGATACTGGGGGAAAATCAATGGGGTGACCTCAGCAGCTGATGGCCAGCCCTACGCCCCTGGAGTTGAGAGGTGTCTTTGACAGCTGTGTTGCCACAGGTACTGGGGTGGATGCAGCCATAGGCAGGAGTGTGCGATGGGGTGTATAAATTTGCATGCCATGACTGACTCCAGGGGTGCAAGTGCCAGTGGTTGGGGGTCAGTGACGGACCGTTCTGACCAGGAGAGAAAAATCATGACCTATTAAGAAAAAAAAAAAGAATGGTTGAGGTCACCCTGCCACTGTACAGGTCAGTCTTAAGACCATGACCTGGAGTATAGTGTCCAGCTTTGGTCATCATATCTTGAGACAGATGTCAGCTTGCTGGAGACAGTCCAAAGAAGGGCAATCAAGATGATCCTGGGTCAGCAAGGCAACTTCTATGACAAGAGGCTCAGGGAGTGCAACTTGTACTTTTGAGAAAAAGGGGAGAGGAAAGACATGCTTGCGACCTTCAGGTGCCTTAAGGGCATTAAGAGGGGAGCACTGAGGGCCTGTTCAGCTCTAGTGGCAAT
Source organism: Neoceratodus forsteri (assembly GCA_016271365.2). Classification (NCBI taxonomy): domain Eukaryota; kingdom Metazoa; phylum Chordata; order Ceratodontiformes; family Ceratodontidae; genus Neoceratodus; species Neoceratodus forsteri. Next base: position 1,345,434,568 of record CM057458.1, on the reverse strand, counting down.
GACATCATGGGGAGGGGCACAGCCTAAAGCTGATGGGTGGAAGTTCAAGAGAGAGATTAGGAGGCACTTTTTCTCAAGGTGGTGGCCAAGTGGAATGAGCCACCAGAGGAGGTAGTAGCCTTAAAAATGGTAAACAGCACCAAGAGGGGTTGGGGCAGGGTAAGGGGAAAGCTTGTCGGTAGAAGGAGAGCAAGTGGGAGGAAAAATGGTTAAACAGAGGCCAAACAGGAGTTGAGGAAGGGGACAGTTCCCTTTGTAAACACATAGGGAGCTGCACAACTGAGCGGACTATATCAACCATAAGGCATTTTTTTCTCATGGCATGTTCGTATGTTTGTATATTTAGAACTGCTTAGGAAACACAGAAGTGGTTTTGATTGAACAAGAAAGACTAATGTATTTAGTAGTAGTATGTGACTGCCTGTACATGTTTGAATTTTGGCTTACACTCTCTGCCCCGGCTACATGGACTACCACACTGTTGGGGTGCCATAAGGACACAAACCTTCAGTGAAGGATTCCATTCTTTGAGGTGTTACAGGGATGGGGTCCCAAGATCAAAGGAATCTTAGGGAAGAAGGCCAAAAGTACAACAGTGACAGACATAACACTCACTTCACAAGGGGAAGAGAGACATATCCAGAATAGAATTACAGATTGAAAGGAAAGGTGGAAAGAACCACCATCCAGCTACAACTCTCAGTGGAAAACTGTTAATTACATTATGACCTTAGGCACAGAGGAGAGGAAAAACTCCTTTTGGAGGAAACCCTCTGGGGTGCCAAGGTGTAGGTCACCATCCCTTCAGGTTAGGGATGAATTAATGACAATTTGGATGCTTCTGAATTTAAAAACTCCATACAGAGGAAAACATTTCTGAGAAGAGAGGGAGGGACTATTAGGTAGGTGGTGGGAGGCTGAGGAAAAAAGTGGTAAGTGAAGTAAAAGGGAGGGTTTGCAAGCGGTTAATTTCAGTTGCAGCAATGAACAGTGTTTTGCAAAGGAGGAGAGCAAGGGAATGGCGAGATTGGCCAGAGCATATCTCAAGGGGAAGGGAGGGAGTTCCAGATGTTTGGGAATTTGTAAGAGAAGGCGGCGTGACCAGATGATGTATGCTAGGTTGTAGAGCAAGCATTCTGTGTGTGGGGAATCAGAGGGAATAGTAGGTGGTAGGAGGGATCAAAAAGAGGGAGGACAAGTAGGGTGGCAAAGCACTGAGCCAGTACTTCCCTACTAGATTAGTTGTGTGTGACAGGTGTCTGGCACAGAGGGATGGAAAGGAGAATGAGGTGTAGAGATTGCAGTGGTGGGTGACAGGAGGGCAGCAAAAGTACATAGCGGCAGAAGGAAGTGTGGAGATGTCCTGTCTGGATAGGGTGGTCTTAGGGGCGGAACTGCAGCCAATATCCCCGAAGTCGAAGACTGGGAGAATCATCTTTTGGACAAATTCTCATCTGGCTTGCATTGGCAGGCAACTGCTGTGTCTGTACAGAGCACAGAGCTTAGGGAGAAGTTTTTGTGTATGGCATCAACATGTACCCCGAAGTCTAGATTTTTGTCTAGCCATAACCCTAGCTACTTAAATATAGGGACATCATCCAATATAGAAACTGTCAGGGTATGAAAGGTTGGGGTGGAGTCTAATCTGGATAGCTTTTGTCTGGTGCCAAAGGCCATAGAGACTGTTTTTTTTTTACATTCAGTGAGAGTTGGTTAGCACTAAACCAGCAATGGACATTATTAAAGTCCAGCTAAAGGCTGGGTGTTACCTTGGCAGTGGAACTCCAGGAGTAGAGTAATATGGTGTTATCTGCATACATGTGGATATTAGCAGATGTGCAAATGTCAGGTAGTCATTCAGGAAAATGGTGAACAGTATTGGTCCAAGTACCGAGACTCGAGGTCACCTGCATTGACTGGGAAGGGGGGAAGATGGAGTTGCTGACTCTGACAGATTGGGTTCGGCCCATGAGGTAGGACCAGAACCAGTCAGTGGCAGATTTGGAGAGCCTATCAGCAGTCAGCTTGAAGAGGAGAAGGGAGTGGGCAACAGTGTCGAAGGCTTTGGCCAAGTCAACAAAGATGGCAGAGGTGATGCGTCCAAGTGTTTGGACACAGCAAAAGTGGCCCTCTTCCCTCTCAAAGAGGAACCCTACCTACAAAGTGTAATTTGAGAAGAGCAGCATATGCTGAACAGAGGACACCCAAGTCTCAGCACTGTAATACTCTATCCTTAAATAGAAACTGAAGGGAAGGGGTAACAGGGAAATACCACGTGACTTGTTGGCAAATGCAAGGAGGATTGCTTGAAAAGGTGTCATAAAGAGACCCTCATAAAGAGAGTCTAACACTAAAATAGCAGAAGCCATGAATGCAACACAAGAAAGTGCTACCAAGTTGTCCTGTATGGTAAAAGGGGTACCTGTGGTGAGAACCCTTTCCTAAGATCACTGGGCATGGGGGGTGATTGATACCAAGAGGTGCCACTGAGTTGATCTTCATGGCCAAAAAGATCCCCACTCAATGAGGGCCCTATCTCCCAGGAACTGGCTTTGAAGGCAGTAGAAACACATCAAGACTCACAGTCCAAAGACCAGAGGAGCCCAAAAGGAGAAGGACAAATGATGAAAGGTAGACAAAGAGAAAATGGCTAAGTGGAAATGGACTAAAAGTACAACAAAAGTACATAAAGAAGCCAGTCACTGGTAAACAAGGCAGAACTGGAGGGCAGCAATACACAGGGCAAAGGGGTTGGAAGGCCAAGAAGCCTGAATTAAACTAACCATCCAGGAACATTTAAGATTCAAGTTTATTTATTTTATACTGGAAAAAGATATGTGAGCAAAACTGCCGGTTTTCACAGACGTCCAGTTTTCAAACAGTTAACATAAATTTTTAGATACATGTACAAGTACAATAGCTTACTTTATACAATAGGGGTGAAGAAATAACACTCTGAATAAATGTAGTTATTTTCACCACTGTTGAATATCAGGAAGCTGACGTAGGCACTGTGATATTTTCAGACAGATATATCAACAGTGACTACCTCAATACCTGTTATTCCATTAATGGTTAGTTATTTAAGCAGTGCAACCTTAAAAAGCAAAGTCAAAACTTCTTGTAGCTTTTACCAAATCAAAGAATCTCTATTAACTGGAAGATGGAACTTCACCTCCTCAAAACTCCATGCTTTTCTGCGCTGTTCCTTCAAAAGCAAGACACTACGCACTTTCCTGTACTTCTAGGCAAAGACTCCACAGACCGCACCGAGAAAGTTGAGCACAACGAGAAGGTGAAGATGAAAACACGGACTACATTCACAAATGAGCCATTCCAATGAATAAACTAAAAAATAACAACCCTTACAAAAAATATTACCCTTACAGCCCAATAAATCCTCAAGATGCCATCTGCGAACTCCATAACAAACTCTGCCCCAAAAAACATTCAACCAATCAAAGAACATGCATGATGACAGCAAACAATAAACAACCAATAACACACTGAATCACACTCCATTCACAAAAAAACAACCAATCAGAACCCTCAAATGTCCCATTCAAACACCCCAGGAAGTGTACGGCAGATAAAGGAACAAAAAATAACTTCATCGGGAAACAATAACATAAACAAACACCCTATTGTATAAAGGCAAGGCAAAGTTTATTTAAAAATGGCCAATCCCGGAGGCTCTGAACGCTGTACAAAACAAATAAATACAGCATCAAAAAACACATAATACATCACATATTTAAATACACAAATACAATTTATAACCCATCATATAATTATCATGTTCTGCTAAATTCCCTAATTTAATCCCAAAAAGCTTGGGAAAATAAGAGGGCCTTCAGGCAGGCCTTAAAAGTATCTACAGTGGGGGCTCCTCTAACCTCAAATGGCAGGAAATTCTAAAGAGCGGGAGCTGCAACACTGAAAGCTCCGTCGCCAACAGATCTCCATCTCGTTCTAGGAATCACCAGGGGGCCCCCCCACTGGAAGAGCGGAGGGGGGTGGACAGAGACAGCAGGTGCAAGAAGGTCTAACAGATAACCAGGGCCCTGCCCATGTAGGACATTATTAGTGAGAAGACCCACCTTAAAGAGGATCCTCCACCTTACTGGCAGCCAGTGCAATTCATGCAACACCAGTATAATGTGGCAAAATGTTTGCTGCCCAGTCTGTAACTGGGCAGCTGCATTTTGCACCAGCTGCAGCTTGTGGAGAGATCCTCCTGTGACCCTGAAGTAAAGCGCGTTGCAGTAGTAAAGCCTTGATGTAACTAAGGCATGTATCAAGGTAGAGAGGTCCAGAGGTGGCACAAGGGGCTTTATTCTGGTGATATTTCTGAGATGGAAAAAACAGGAGTGGACCGTGGAGGATATTTGTGCCTCCATAGTCAAATTTCTGTCCAGAATAAGACCAAGGTTTCACACCCAAGAGGAGGCCTTCAATGAAACAGCTCCCAGAACAAGTCCTGTTGCTGAATCAGAGGCCATCCTATCATGCACTCTGTTTGACTCTACCACCAGTACCTATATCTTATCGGGGTTCAATCGCAACCAGCTGGAGGCCATCCAGACATTGATCTCAGCAAGGCAGATGTTTAGCACATCCACCACATTGGATGTTCCTGGGGCAAAGGAAAGATATAGCTGGGTATCATTGGCATAACAATGAAAACTCAAGCCATACCTCCTAATGATCCCTCCCAGGGGTAGCATGTACACTGCAGACAGCACTGGGGCCAGTACCGACCCTTGAGGAACTCCTCAAGATAGAAGGCTAGGGGTGGAGGAAAAATTCTCCATCACAACCCGTTGCCTTCTGTTGGCAAAAAAGGACTCAAACCAGTGAATGACAGTACCAGTGAGTCTGCAGAGCTCCCCAAGGCGGTCAAGCAACACACAATGGTCCACAGTGTCAAATGCTGAGGAGAGATAGAGAAGAGCAAGAATTGTCTTATCCCCATGATCTCCTGCCCTGAGGATATCATTTTGCACCTGAACAAGTGCAGTTTCTGTGCTATGCCTAGCCCAATATCCTGACTGGAAAGGTTCTTACAACTCATGAGTCACGAGGTGCTCTTCCAACTGAAGTGCCACCACCTTCTCAACTACCTTTGCCAAAAAGGGAAGGTTGGATATAGGTCAGTAATTTGCCCTGACCTCCGGGTCCAAAGATGGTTTCTTTAAAAGGGGTCTCACTAGTGCCTCCTTCAAGGCATCAGGGAAGACTCCCTTGGATAAGGAACACCGGACAATCAGAGCAGACACCAGGCCAATGGTGTCCATGCATCTCATTAAGAAATGTGTTGGCACCGGGTCCAGTTCACAATAGGTGTGCTTCAGATTGGTTGGCACCTCAATGACCTCACTTATCTCCACCGGTCTAAACTCCCCTCAACCAGGCGGAGTGCACTCAGAACACTTTAGGAGACCACTGCCAGCTACGATGCTGCTGGCTGAAGACGCCACCTTCCTGATACTGGACACTCTGTCCGAGAAGAACCGAGCAAACTTTTCACACTCAATGTTAGAAAAAACCTTTTTGGGATGTAGACAGGCAGGATGGAGTAGCCTGTCCACAGTCCTAAAAAGTATAGCTGGTCAGTTCTTCCTGGCAGCAATCTCCCCGGCAGCAATCACACATTATGTACAGATCGTGGAATATGGAACATATTCTCACTCCTGCAGAGTAAGCTCTGGATACTCTCACTCATGCCTTCGGCACTCGTGAGTATCCAAAGCTAACTCTGCAGGAGTGAGAATATGTTCCATATTCCACTCCTGCCCATCATGTGTCCCATATATATATATATATATATATATATATATACAGGGTGACAACACTGACATTCGATATGAACAAAAGGGTCATAAATTAATATATACACAGGTAAAATAAGATATAGGCCTAAGAGTGCAGAGGTGTAGACACAGTTGCAAGCAGAGAGACCTAGTTATCATACATTTGACACTTCTGATACATTTTTAGACTTGGTATGGAGAAACTGGGTCAAGCCTTTCATTATGTTACAGATACAGTGAGAGTTAGGGTGTGGGAGGTACAGCCACCTTGAGAGCAGATTGAGTGGGTGTATCTGTAGTATAGGGTAACTTGTCAAACATGTCCTCCTGCACCCCCATGGTACTGTCACGGGGTGAGTAGAGGGACCCTGGCGGGTGAAGGCAAGGGAGCTGACATCACTTTTAACTAGTGTAGAGAGAGCAGTTGCAGAATTGATTGGAGAGAAAGTGGCTTTTCAGGGAGCTCTAAAAGGCACTGGTGGAGTTACATGCCAGAACTGAGGGGGTGAGCATGGTTATAGAGCTTAGTCTTGGCATAGGTAATGGAGATTTGCACCAGTGTGGTGTGATAGAACGGGATGTTGAAAACATTGGTCGTTGCTCCTCTAGTCATGCAGGAGGAGTAGAACTTTGGGAAGAGGCTGGATGTGCTACAGGGAAGTTTGTCAAGGTGGACTTTGTGAAGGAATGACAATCTATTGATGTTGAACAAGTCTTCTAGAGAAGTCCCATCCAGGGCCTTGTAAAGAGTTCAATGGTGAGTCCTCCTTGGGAGCCTGGTAATAAATCAGATTGTGCTGTTGTAGCAGGAGCTGAGTTTGTTGAAAAGTTGAGAGGCAACAGGTGGAGCATAAATGACAGCCCCATACAGCAGAATAGGTAGGAGGAGGGAGCAGGCCAGGCAACATTGTGACGAGGGGATGAGGAACTTCCAATTCCTGTAAAGTATCCCTAGACTCTGGTGGAATTTATTAATAACATATGAGACATGGTTGCTGAAGGACAGGTGTGGATCAAGGAAGATGCCCAGGTATTTAAATTCTGTTGCCTGTTCTATGTTCACCCCATGGTTATCAGTGAGGGTTAGGTGATGGGAGGGGAGGCTTCCTTGGTCCAGAGAGCATAATGAATTTGGTTTCCTTGGAGTTGAGGACCATGCCTTTGACTAGAAAGTTCTGAGAATTCGGTTTGAAGGTGTGTGATCATCACATCTGGGTCTTTGTTGCTGTAGTAGAGTGCAGCGTCATCAGTATAAAGGACCAATTTAGTACTGGAGCAGATTTTGGGGAAGTTATTAATGAAAAGTGTGAAAAGAAGGGACGGCCCGGTGGCGCTGAGGGTTGAGGCACTGGTCGCTACACCTTGCGCCAGGCCGGCGACCCGTGTTCGGGAACGAGCACGGGTTGCCGGGGGTCGGCGGGGAGAAGATGGATTGAGCAACTGGAGGACTGCTCTCCATCTCCGGGGTGGGGGGATTTAGGCGGCCGGTGCTTGCCTGACCCCTAGCAGAGGCTGGGGATCAACAGCACACAGCCAGAAAGAGGGGAGGCAGGACATGGCAGACACTTGACTAGTGCACGCACGGGAGTGTGTGCGCACTCAGTTGCTGGCGTCATTGCACGCCATGCCCACCTGGGAAGAAAATTGAGGAAAAAAATGGAGCCCGGCAGCATGACGTCGTTCCCTGGCGCCATTCCCGGAGGATGCCTCCCTGGCATGGACCCGTTCAGGTGGGTTGAGTCGCTCCCCACCACACTGCCGTGAAGGGTAAGTCACGGGGTGCGGAAGGGAGGGGGTCTCATGTCTGGGGATGGCGCCGGAGGAACGGCGGAGTGCGGAGGGGGTGGAGCTCCTGTGGAGAAGAAATAACATCCGCAAAAAAAAAAAAAAAGTGTGAAAAGAAGAGGGCCCAAGATAGAGCTCTGGGAAACTCTCTACTTTATGGGACATGCAGTGGAGAGGTGGTCATCGATGGTGGTAATTTTAGATCTGCTGGAGAGATAGTTCTCAAACCATTTCACGGCATCAGTAGACAGTTGCAGTTCTGACAGGGTGAGTAGAAGAAAAATCTGGTCGACAAGATCAAAGGCTTTTGTCAAGTCCACAAAAACAGAGCCAGTGTACATCCTGCTATCTATGGTTCTGTAGATGTCAGTGGTGAATTTGACAAGGGCTGTCTCTGTGCTGTGAGTATCCCTGAACCCATGATGGGTGTGTGTGAGAATGTGGTGTTTGTTAAGGAAAGAGGTAACTTGAGTGTGAACCACGTTCTCTAGTACCTTGGATAGGGGGGCAGAGAGAGATAGATAGGTCTGTAGTTGTTGACCTAATTTCTAGACCTTAATTTAAGCAAGGGTTTGATGGTGGCAGTTTTCCAAATGTGAGGAAATGTGCCAGAGCAAAGTGAAAGATTTAAGATGTTTGTAATAGGGATTGCAAGAGAGACAATTGTGAGTCTGAGGATTTTGAAATTGATCCCATCCACAACTTTGCTAGGGCATGGATTGTTAGAGAGGTTAAGTTTGATAGCGTCCGCGGGTTTGAGGGCTTGGAAGTAGAACTTGGGCAAGGAGTCACATTGAGTTTTGATGGGCTGAGGCCTGGCCGAATTGGCAGTGACATTATGAGGGTTTGAAGTGGAGGGTTTATCTTTGTCCAGGTCCCCAAAAAATTTGTTGAAGATGTCAGCAACCTCAGCTGGGTTACTGGTTTGCTGTTCACCTTGAGACAGAGTGACTGGCTCATTTTTCCTGACCCTACCAAAGACATTGTTTAGGGTATGCCAGAGTTGCTTGGGGTTAACATTTTCCCCTAGTTGCTTGTTGTGAAGGAAGCTAACGTTGGCTGACTGAACAGCCGGTTTACATTTGTTATGTAGAGTTTTAAAGAGTGAGAGGTGGGTGAGGTCTCCATGTACTCTGTGGTTTTTCCATGCCTTATCCCTACCCCTCATAAGCTTCAGTGTGGCCGGAGTGATCCATTCATTGGTGCGCCCGCAGACTCAGGTTTTCTTTAGTGGAGTGAATGTGTCACATATCTCAATAAAGATGACTGTGAAGCGATACAAGACCTCGTCGATATCGTTCATCGTTGAGGTGAAGGACCAGTCAACCTAATCAAGGGCAATCCTTATGCCTGTGAGCGAATTGTCCTCAAGCCTTCTCATGAATATAAAATTGGGAGGTTACTTATTTAGGCAGGCGGACCAGTGACAGAAGACTGCACAGTGATCGCTTATGTAATCCAAAAGGGTCCCTGCCTTAAGAATTCTGGCAGGGTGGGAGAAAATTATCCAGTCAATGAGAGTCTGAGCATCAGTTCTGTAGTTGGTCCTGGTGGGATATGAGATGATTTGGTGGAGCCCCAGATCGGAGATGACAGATTTGGCAGGGTCAGATTGGCCAGAAATTCAGTTAATATTGAAATCCCCCATGATAATCCAATCCCTTTAAGGGGGAAGGGAGTCTTTGATTCCAAGGAGTGCGTCAAGGTCCCCCGGGGGGGGGGGAGATAAGCAGTACTGATAGTTATGTTTTTTTTAGCCCCAAGACTCAGGTGCATGAAGAGGGTCTCTAATTTTGAAGGAGACAAAATAGGGCAGAATTCATGGAAAGAAAACTTTTTGGAGATGTAGAGCATGCAGCCCCCTCCAACCTGGCCTGTCCTTGCTGATGGGGATGAAGCCATACAGCTCAATCTCACCACAAGTAATCTTGTCTGAAAGCTATGCTTCAGTGAGAGCTATAATCTCTCTCATCTACTCCCTTCCTCCACCATCTTCTAGGGGTCTCTCTGGGACACTGCCTAAACCCCTTCTTTCTGGTTCCCCCCAGTCCCCTTGAAGGGTTCCTCGCATCCTGAATGGGTCTCCAGGAGCATGACTCTTCTCCCTCCCCCAACTCACCCCTCTGTCCCCTTTCCCCTTTTTCTTTCATATAAGCACTTGTTTACTTATTAACCTGGCACTTATTTTTGTTCACTCTTTCTACATGTTATGCTCAAAATTGTTGTAACACTGTTTGTAACACCTGCCTTAAAACTGTATGTTAATGTTGATCTTGTAACTTGAATGTTGAATGTCTCATTCCAGTAATTCCCCTTCCCCCCCAGGTCACACTGGGAGATGAGCGGCTTGTTGCTCAGTGTGCCCTCCTGGTGAAACATTTCAATAAATAAATAAATCAAAGCTTTTTCCTTTTACTCAGGGCTGAAAAGCATCTTTCTTGGCAGGGAGGCTTTGTATATTGAAGTTGACTAGGCTGATGTATTTGTTTCCTTTCCAGGGTTACCTGGGGATTGGTGAGAGGGTTGTGTTGCACATGATGAGAGCATAGTTGACTAGGTCTGATAAAGTAGAAGATGGTTTGGGGTAGAGGAGAGCTAGGAAGCAAGTGGGTGAAGCTTAGCTTCTGTTTCTCTGGCAATATTATTCAGTTGCAATAAGCATCTGCAATAAGTACCACAAGATAAGTGTCAGGCAGAATGCATCAGCAGCAAAGGATTAGGATAGAGCAGTGGAATAGTAATGTACCTCAGGTGGCCTGTTAGGAACTGTGTCTGATCCCAGTAGTGTGAAGGATTGATATTAGGCAGAAGAGAAATGGAAGCCCTATATTGGCTGAAAAATTATCATCGGACAACAGAAGAATGAGCTACAGCAATATAAATTGTGTTGAGTAGATAGTACCTTTGGTATGAAGAGAAATGGAAAGAAACACAAAAGCCAAAAGGCCTCAGGGAGACAGACCTATGAGTGACCAAACAGCAGCCACAAGGAATAGAATCAATTAGAGGAATGAAAACAGAAGGCAAGCCAGCAAGAATAAGCAGAGACAACAGGGAAATCAAAAAACAGGAATGCATTGGAAGCAACTGTATGTCTGCTAGTAGGTAAGGTATGGGTAGGGCAGGAAGCAGCAAGGCAGCTACATTGCAGCAACAAAGATTTCTGAGCATCCAAGGGATGCTTGAGCATTCTCAGTTTCAGTACTGCTCAGAGTGGTGTGGAGAATGTCTCCTGCTGCCCCTCCAAACCACATGCAAAGCCCTTAAATTGTCACCTGCTGTCTTTATTTATGTATTTATTTATGTATTAGAAAGTTGGTGACCAGGAAAGACACACTGAGCTATGGCTCATTTCCAGGTGTGACATGGAGGAAAGGGAAGGGAAATATGTGTACAAGTGCAAACTGACATACAGGACTAGCTTTATTTATTTATTTATTGTTAATTTATTTAGCTTTTGTTAACCAGGTAAGTGCACTAGCCATAAAATGACTATTTTCAGGCATGACCCAGGAGAGTACAGACATGCAGAAACTTAGCAGGGTAACAATTCATAAGTGCTTTACACACAATGAGTTAAAGAGGATACAATAGATCAGAGACATACAGAGTCGACCATTCATAAGTTCATAGGTGCCTACCTATGCAATGAATAGAGAGGTCCTTGGACAATAAATTATCAGGTGACATATCATATGAACAGAACAAGGTACACAAAAACAAAAACAGGTAATACAAAAGGAAGAAATAACCACTGAGAGCAGGGGGTGTCATTAAGGAAAAGATCGGTAAGTGAGGAAGAGGGAAGCAAGCCATGAAATTCGATTATATGAGTGTATGTAAGTGTAAGGGAGATGCTTGCAGTGCAAGATTGTATATGGGCAGGGAAAGGGAGCTGGGACAGGCTGAGGCAGTAAGAGGGTTATATAGAGATGAGGAAATACTACTGTATGGCCAGAGACATCAGTCATTAGGTAGGGTGAAAGCAGGAACAGGTATCAACAATCAGCAGATTCAAGCGCAATCTTCTCTTAAAGCATGTGTGGGAGCTAGAAAGTCTAATGTCGAGGGGAAGGGAATTCCACAGCTGTGGAGCCGCATGCTCAAATGCAACAGTTCCTTTCCTAGTGCGGCACCTCGGCAAATTCAGAAAGGATTTATCAGCTGATCGTAGACCATGGAGTGTGTCCTGAGGAACAAGCATAGCTGCAAGACACCTAGGGGTTTGATTTCAAATTATCAAATCAATAAGACAGCCAAGGTAATATTTCCTACTAGCTAATGGAGAGAGCCAACCAAGATCATTATAAAGCTGACAGTGGTGTTTAAGCTGAGGAGCAGAAGAGGCATAGCGACATATGTTGTTATATGTAATATCCCATCTGAGTAGGTCAGTTTTATGAGCATCCCCAAATAAGGGAGCCCCATAGGTTAGGGTGGAGAGCAGAATCCCCCTAGCAATGGCCATTTTAGCCGATGGCACGAGTCTTATATGCAACACCCAGTTTGGAGTTGACAGCTCTACAAACAGACTGTACATGAAGATTAAGATCAAGAGATTGATCTAGCAGGATGCCCAGGTACTTGAAAGAGGGCACACATTCCAGTAACTGACCTTCTAAGTCCTGCACCATCAGTGCTGTTGTGCAAGCCCAAAGCTTCGAGCCGATCCAAGCAGCATGGCTTAAGTTTTGCTAGTGTTGAGAGCCAGTTTGTGGTTGTATAGCCAGTTTTGGATATTGTTAAAGTCAGAGGAAAGGGTTGTATTGATAGTGTCTATATTAGTAGAACTTGTATAGATGACAAGATCATCATCATATAGAATAGCAGAGCAGGATTTTAGAGCAGCTCCAATGTTATTTATATAAAGAGAGAATAGGAGGGGCCCTAGGATGGAGCCCTGAGGTACACCAATGTTAATGGTGGTACTGTTTGATAGAGAGGAATTAAATTTCACCACTTGAGTTCTATTTGTCAGGTAGCTTTCATACCAGTCAACAACAGAGGAGGAGAAATGCAGGTGTCGAAGTGAGGAGAGAAGCAAAGTGTGATCAACAAGGTCAAAAGCCTTTGTGCGGTCTATAAAGACAGTCCCAGTCAGTTTGCCAGTATCCATTTTTGAAAGAGTGTCTACAGTGAATTTAAGGAGTGCAGTCATTGTGCTATGTCCGTTTCTGAAGCCACATTGGGTATGAGAGAGGAGACTGAGCTTAAGTAGATAGTTGTCTGAGTTGCAACAATTTTCTCCAGGATTTTGCTCAGTACCGAGATTAAAGGGACACTGTCAACCCCATTTGGCCTCAAAGTGTCCCTAGCTTAAAAAACACATTTTATGATTATTCTCATTCTACAGAGACTGCTAAAGTAGCTGGTTGGTTGATTTAGACCCCTTTTTCCTTTTAAAAAGTAAAAAACTGAGTGTCAATCACACTGGTGTTACCACACCAAAACATGTTTGTTTACATTTCTTGACCAACTACAACTGCATCTTTTCTGGACTCAGGAACACCCCCAACACTGTCTAGTTACTCATTATGTAGTGGGAGTAGATGAAACTATTGTTCAGTATCATGAGTGACTGCACTGTTTGAGAGTGTTTCTAATGTTCAGGAAGTATGCAGTAAGCTTAGGTAAACAATTTGGAGCAAAACAAGGCTGTGTATAAATATACATTCCTATGCATTTCAGTTCTAATAAGCAAGTAAGCAGATTAAATGACCAGCAACATCAAAGAATTTTAGAGAAGGTAAGCAATCATAAAATGTAGGTTTTTACAGAGAAATAATATGATGCAAACAAGGTTGATAGTGTCCCTTTAAGCTGTTGGTGGTATTAGTACAGCTTTGGTAGCAATCAAAACAAGAATTTTAAAAACAGTATGCCAGAAGTCCTCTGAGATTCTTCACCATACTTACAACAACCTGCCTGTTGTGCCCTATTAACAAATGGCGAATTTCTTCTCTTTTCTGTCATTAAAGATCGTTTTCACTTCCTCCTTCCTTTGAGTTTAAATATCTCCAGTGAGACATACTGTAATGGCATATTTCAGTAGGAATCTTGCTAGTGTTCATCCACCTCCCAAATTTCAGAAATGTTTGGACATTACAATGCAATCCCACCCGACATCAAAGTATTATAATTTTTTCAAGAGGTAGACACAATGCGTCTCTCAGGAGTATGATGTCATTATTGGCAACAAGCCTTATCTATGCCTGATGACCCGACACTATGGAGATTAGTATGGTGCTCTTTATATAAATACATTAAACAAGATCACTATCTTCTTTTCCAATTTAAATTGTTACATAATCTATACTACACACCTGTGAGACTATACCAGATGAGCAAGTTTCATTCTCCTACATGCACCAGATGTGGGAAGGCAGATGATCAGCTCCGACATGTTTTGTGGGACTGTGACAAAATCTTTCCATTTTTGGGAGGTTATTAGAATATCACTGGATCCCTTCCTGGGTCTGGAAAACTTTTTTACTCCTGAAATTTGTTTTGTTGGCCTCTACCCTTCTGACATTTTTGCGTCGCTGAAAATCTACATGGCTCTGATCTCTTTAACAGCCAAATTAATTATTGCCCATCACTGGTTAGATGATGTTTTACCTTCATATCGTCAGTGGCACCAAGAGATTCTACAGGCCTTGAAGATTGAAAAGCAGATTGCCTTCATTCATAACTGCTTGGAGCTTTTTTGTAAGAGATGGGAGGCCTTATATGCTTTATTGGCCCTTCCAGAATAGTCACTGGTGATGCCCTGAGGTAGTTTTTGGTTAGTTCCCAAGACTCTTCTCTTTAGAGATCTTGTGCTTGGTACTTTGATTTATAGTATCCTTTTTTCTGCTGTGTGTGGAGCCTATAGCTGTTTTGGCATTGATCTGTTGCTCCTAAAACTGCAGATCGTGGCTCCTTCCATTGAACCTTTGGAAGTATCCATTCAAAAGTCCAACAGAGCTTGTAACACTCCACCATGATTGGCTTCTATGGAGTAACAGCTGCACAATTTTGGCCATTACTTCCATATTCTGGGATAAGAACTGTCCATGCGCACCTCGCGTGCATGCGCAGTTCTGCTAGCGCCATCATCTTGTGAATGGCAGAATGTCATTCACTGCAACTATGCATGCGCAAATGCCACATAGGCACAGTTCCATCACCTCCGCCATCTTGCTGATGGCACTCCTGCAGCACCCTCCCACTGCTCCTGTCCTCCATGCTCACTCCATTCCCTCCCAGCACTGGTGGGTAATAAAACCCTCCTGCTCCCTTCCACTGCTGCTGTCCTCCCTGCTCCCTCCATTTCCCATCGCTGCACTGACATCGGGATGCCCAATCCCCTTGTCGGAATCTTGTAACCCCCCAACTCATGTGGCACACTGGGAACCCTCCCCAGTGTGCCCAAAGTTTTTTTTTTATTTTTTTCTCCCATGCTGACATTGGGTTGCCCAATCCCAATGTCGGCATCACATTCCCCCCCCCCGCCAACTCATGTGGCACACTGGGAGCCCACCCCAGTGTGCCCCAATTTTTTTTCATTTTATCCCACCCTGCCAACATCGGGGTACCCAATCTCCGTGTTGGCATCATACCCCCCAACTCATGTAGCACACTGGGAGCCCTCCCTAGTTTGCCCAAATGTATGTTTTTTTCTGTAAATAAAGAAAACCTTCCCGATATCTTTTTTTTACATGTAAAAAGGAAAACGTCCTCATCATCACCTCAGTCCCTCCCCATCCCCACCCTCCCACTGAACACCCACTTCCCTGCACCTCCACTTGCCCCATACTTACCTCCAGAGGTTGGCTCTGTCATCGTCTGTGGACCAGGACATGTCTGTACTCTTCAAAGCCCAACCGCAAACTGAAGAATCAAAGGTAAGCATGATATAATGGCAGTCAATAGGTTTTCAACTTATCTTGATATTGTATATCAGCCATTTTAAGGAATTTGGGCCCCAGATTTTCAACATGGGGTTCTTGGGACCCCACCTCATGAACACTGTCACTGTCATTTCATTATGTGGTCCCCAAAGGTGATTTCACAAATCACCTTTTGGGACTGATTATTGAAATGACAGTGCCACCATTTATGAGGTGGGGTCCCAAAAAGCCCATGTTGCAAATCTGGTGAAGAAATTCAAAAAAATGACTGTGTTACGAGTGTGCATTGCGCAGTTTCTATGCACCTTCCTAACTTCGCCAATTTTTAATATTTTCACTCAAGATTTTCAACATTGCCATTTTTGCATACCTCCTTATTAACAGCATAGCTGTCATTTTTCATATCCTGCCTGGAATGTGTTTTTGCACCTGTGGCACAAAACGGCACAGTTATTCTGTGAAATCACCTTTGGGACAAGTGAACAAAATGACAGTGGTACTCTTCATGAGGTGAAATCCCAAAAAGGCCATATTGAAAATTTGGGGAAACAACTCCCACAAATGGCCAAGTTACACCCAGTCATTCAAAAATTTCCATGCACATGTGTAATTTGGTAATCTGGCAGCTCGCCACAGCCGTGTTGGCGATGGCTCAGCTTGTTTTTAGAGTTATAGGTGTGCCCCAGGGGGACGAGGAAGGGAGTTTTGTTTGATGGGGGGATGAAGAGTGGGGAGTGTTTGTTGTTTTAGGAATTATACTGTAGAGTTATCATAGATTTTGTTGGTTATAGCTTTGTTATATCTTGCAATTTACTGTTTTCTCTTTATTCTTCAATAAAGTATGTTAAATTAAAAAAAATACAACAGCTGCTTAAAACCTAAACTGACCCTACAAGTCCATCTCAAGTTTAAACAGACAACTTGGTAGTAACTTAGAGTGAACACAGAATACGCTTATGCATTATCACAATTCATAAAAAGTAAACAAAACAGCACATTCTGTAGGTATTGCACAAAAGATCTTTGAAGTCTTGAAGTGGACCTGCCTCCTTGAGACTGAATACCAAACAGCAGTATTTATTTAGTACATTTGCCTTCTCCCCATCATCCTCTGTACTCACCCTATCCTATCTTATCTTTTCTGTTTATCATTGTCTTTTCCCTTTCATTAATGTAACATAAGATGTATCTAAAGAAGGATCTGTCATTCAGCTTGACCCTATTTACTTGTCTTAACTCTGATTTTATTTTTGCCTCCCTGATAAGCTTTTTCATTTATACCTATTTTTTCTTATACAGTACCCCACTCTCTGCCTCACTCTGTTCATTCTTTTAAAATGTCCCTTTGTTGTCCCTACTAGCTCGCATTATGTGCTAATTTAACAATGTGGGCTTTCTTTACTTTTCAGATGTTTTATAGTCCTGACACAGTTTTGATTGGGCTCTGGAATAGCTTACTTTAATACTGCATACTTTTCTTCCACTCCCTCTGTCTTATGGAAGTCTTTGAGACTTTCTGGCATTTTCTTCACAATTTTCTTAAAATGCTGCTTTCCTGAAGTACAATACTTCTGTTTCAGAGGTCAGTTGCTTGGACTCCAGCTTCAAGCTAAACTTCAGCATGTAATGGTCACTGTAGTTCATTGAGGTTCCATGTTAATATCCCTATTTATGTCCTGATTGAGCATCACCAGGCCTAGTACTGGCTCACCCAACTGTGTGAGGAAGCAGTCCAGAGTGGCATCCATAAATCTTGCACTTCTGGCATCTAGCCACCTGTGTCCCCCAATCTATGTCCAGAAGGCTAAATTCCCCATTAATGCTTTTTCTTCCACTCCTGCAGCTTTCCTTATCTCCTTCCCCAGTGCCTCATCCATCTTCACTGTTTGATCTTTTTACCACTATACAAATCCTACCCTATGCTTCCATCCCCATTTTATCACCTGAATCCACAATGACTTTACCCCTTCCTACTCCTTGATTATTGTATCTTATGACACCCTAATATCTCAAATGCAAACACCCCTTTTTTCTCTGTCATTCTTGAAGAGATTGTACCCTGGCACAATTAGGTCCTAAAAGTTGTTCAGATTAGCCCATGTTTTGATAATAGTAATTATAGTTTTGCATAGTGTCAGGTTCTTAAATGTGACATGTGATGCTACTGTCACAATGTCATTAGTGATGACTAATCATAATATTTAGATACATTAAGCAGTTAAAGGCAATTAAGCAATTAACAAGTGACTGTCTATTCCTGCCAGTTCTTCACTGAAGAACCTGACTGACATGACTAGACAGAAAGGAACCTGACACTGGACACCATGCATATCTATTTCCTTTGCTGCCATCACAACTTGCATTGTCAACATCTTATTGCTAAGATTTCTTGCATTTGCATATAGCACCTTCCATTTGTCCTCCCTCCCTCTCCCTTCTAGGATTATTTCCTTTTGCTCCCTTTGTTTTTCCCCTAGTGTTTTCCCTTATTTACCTTTCACCTAGAAGTTCCTACAATCCTGCTTGTTTGTGGTGCAACTGAGCTCCCACAGTGATCCAGGTCTGGTGTTTGTGCCTTATTCAAGCCCTACTCTTTGTACATAACAACACAGAACTGGGGGAATAATGAGTGGGTGTGTGCCAGCAGCCAGGAAACTGAGCACCCAATACAGAATGGCTGCACTCAGGAGCAGGGAACAATAAAGAGATACTTAATTTCTTAAGATACTTAAATATTGCATGTTTATGTTTAATAGTATGTTGTTATGTATTTATTATGATTTATAGTATGCATTTTTAATATGTTCGGCACCCAGAGCCTCCGGGATGGGCATCTCCTAAATAAAATTTGCCTTGCCTTAATACCAGTAGTGCCTTCAAAAAAGCCATGTTTACACAGGCCCAGTGGCACTAAGGTTTGAGGCACTGGATGCCACACCTTGCACCGGCGACCTGTGTTCAGAAACGAGCACGGATCACCAGGGGTTGTCCAGGGAGGAAGAAAATCAAGCATCTGAGGACTGTTCTCCTCTCACAGGGAGGGAGACTTAGATGCCCCACCACATGACTGCCCCCAGGTGTGGAGGCTAGAGGACAGGAAGGGGCAGAGGCATTGATAGAAGGGTGGGTGCTATGGGACTCCACAGTGTGTGTACGCCTCCATGTATACATGCTGACATATCACACCTCAGAAAAGGAAAGGGATAAAAACAGAAAACTGGAGCTGGCAGGCTCCATGATGGACTGTCCACATTGGCACCAACCCCTGGAATCTGGATGCTGGCTCTCTGGGGGAGAGGAGTAAGTCAGTGCTCCTTGCCCTCAGCCCTGCCACAGAGGGGTAACCCATTGGGGATATCTGGGGGTTTGGTGCAGGAGTCAGAGACAGAGAGATGAGCCCCTCTGAGGGAGGAGCCATAGCTGCCTGCCAGCTCCCTGATAAGGTACATTATTTTTTTAAAAAGCCACATTTATTGTTCAAAAGACAACATAGTCAAGAGTGTAGCACTAAACACTGGCAATCTGCATTACAGAAATGTGACACTTCATCAGGGGGCCCTGTGGAGTAGGGGAGTTTTATTTGTAATTCTGTTTGACTAAGAAAGGCACATTAAGCTATGAAACATTATCTTGTTTAGAGGTGGGTCCTGAGGGGTGGAGTTCATCGACCTGTTTTATTGACAAGGGGAATGTTGTTCATGATACCAAGGAACCTCCCTATTCTTCATTGATAAATGCCATGGGACCTTTTACTATCACCTGACAGTGGCCAGAGATGGGCAGACGAGACCTGGTTTTACACCTTAATCAAAGAATGGCACCTCACCAATGCAGCACCCCCACTGTAGTTTATTACAGTGTCAGTTAAGGGTATTAATCCAAGTACCTAATGTAGGCCTGGTACCCATGACTATCTGGTCATCCAGGCCCAGAGGTGAGTGTTTGACCTGCTGAGCCACTGAAACTGTATGCACACTGGACTCTGGCACAGAATATGGCAATCCTTCAAGATAGGCTGTATCCCTTAAAGGGAGCATAAATTAGTTCTAAAAATAAAAATGCAGAACAATGCTCCCAGGCCTCCTTTCCAGCTTGAAGGGCTTGGGCAAGGGGTGATACTGAAGAACTCTGGACCCACTTACACCAGTGTCTTGGCTATTGCACGCTGTCGTATGCATCAATGGAAAAACATCATGATGCTACCTAATGATTTTGGAGTTAGTATAGCCATGTGTTTTTTTTTGTTTGTTTGTTTGTTTATCAATGTATTTAACCCTTATGCTGCCGACAGGATTAGAATGCATAGTAATTCTGGGTTGATATACAAGTACACCGGACAGCAAAGGTTAAGTTGGGGGGCATCACCCCCTCCCCTGTTAATTAAACAAAACATGGGGGGTGGTAGACAGAACCCCCCTCAACTCAAACTGATTAAAAAAATACAAAGCCATAATCTAACCCTGAGTAATGTTGCTACTCGTTCATGCAAGTAGCATAGCAGCAGTACAGCGTAATGTGTGGCTAAATCATTGATGTACCACTGTGCTGCTTGCTTGGGTCTAGAGTCCTCCAGTAATACCTGGCAAGGTGTGGTGGAGGGGGCAACAACTCCTGTTAATGTGCAGAATGAGTCCATAGCCACCACTGCAAGGTTCCCCAATGTGTAACATGTTCTCCCAGTTCTGGCTCTCCCCACCATACAACAGTTATGGAGATTGGTATGGAAGCACATCTCCTCCACTGCGCCTGCCCCTGACCTAGCCACCCATGTAGAAGCATGGGCATAGTGGGTTCAGGTACCAAGGAACTACACAAACCATTTTACAGTTTTGGTGTTTTGCCCTACATGTCCAGAGTGAGCACTTCATAGCCATGCATGCCCCTCTGCATCTGCAAAGGGTACATCATTTAATATTTTAGATATTTGGATGTAAGTCTTGGTTTACTGCAGTTTCACAACATAATTTATGCTGCTTTTTCTCTCAAAAATATTCAAAATGCCCCCCTTTGAGAATACAGTATTGCTAGTCCTAGTAAGTGTGTGACTGGGGCCATATTTTGAAACCAATGAAATTGCCACAAACCCTGGATGCACAAAAGATAAATGGTGTTCTGGACTTGTTGAATTTAATGGGATTTTTCTTCCTTTGCAGCATTTGATGCCAGCTAGACCAGCTTTTTGAGGTCTTCCTGGTTATCAGTACCAGGGACCATTTTTACAGAGCTTGCACTCAAGATTTGGGGCAATTTGGGGCAAGCTGCCATAAAGCAGATAAACTGTCACAACTGTGCTAGAGCTTTGTGGCAAACAGGAATGGTACAGCTGTGTCAAAGAAAGGATTTGACATGGGTCTTCCTCCAAGTCCTGTACCACCTTATGAAAATCTGGTCCCTGGTTTGAAATACATTTTAGAAAGGATTGCAATTCATCAAAATAAAACACTGCATTAAACAAATGTGAAGTATGCCATACATTACAAAGTAGGAAAATGTTATATTAGGATTCAAATACTCCAGAATCTAGATTATGTAAAACTGCATTTCTAGGGTTAAAACAATTGCTTTAAGCAGTGGGTGAACCCTTAACTTTGATATGGTCTGTCAAGGCATAACAATTAACCAATAAATCAACAATTCCTATTGTAATGTTATGCAAGAGGGTGCCTACACTGGGGTTGTACCCGTTATATAATGCAAAGAATTAAACCCTAGGAAAAAAACACCACACAATATTTTTGAGTATTTGTATCTGAATATTGCAACTCCCAGTTTTTGTGACATTGAGAGGTATTTCAGGAAGGTGGTAGCACACCATGCTACACCTTGCTACATGATAGAATCTACATGTAAATAAAAGTTGTCAGAAAGATCACATATGGATTGAAATGTGTGAAGTTGGGAAACTTTGCTCTGCAGATTAATTTGTGAAGTTAACCCACCATATGAAGTCCAAATTCTGATAACTCTGTGAAATGTGAAGTTGGCAACTCCACTGCAAGAGATTGGCTCTACAGGCAAAGTTATTCAAACTAAAACTGTCCCTGGTGTCTAGTGGTTCCCCCCACCGATCAAGGCCCACTATTTAAAAAACCCACTATCTGGTGCTAGTGGTTCCCCCTCCAGTTGCTGGTCTAATGTTTAAATAAAAGCATTCCCTGGTGTCTAGTGGTCCCCACTCACTAATCTATGACCTGATGTAATATAGAAACTGTACCTGGTGTCTAGTGGTCCCCTCTCACCGATTGTTGGCTCGATGTAAAATAGAAATTGTCCCAAACACTGGCCCAATGTTCATTGACAGCTCATTGGTGGCCAGCTGTGGTGGACAGTGAAGATCTTTGCCTGTTGCCAGCTCAGAGTGAGGATGGGGAGGAGTGGGATGGTGTGGCATTACCTGGTGTGGTGGGGTCTGCTGAACACTATGGAACAGTGTGATGTAGGCATACAGGGAACTGGGGCTAGGAAGGGGGTCTGCTAGACACCAGGGAATGGGTTCTGTGTCATGTACAGGGAATTGGGATAGGGCAGGAATACACTGATCACCAGGAAACTGTGTCTTTGAGTTGGGCCATTGATTGGGTGGGGGAAGGACAACTGGACACCAGAGAATGATTTACTGTAACATCAGGCTGGTGATCTGTAAGGGGGGAGACCACTAGACACCAGGGGCAGTGTCTATATTACATTGGATCAGCATTCAGCAAGGGGGGCCACTAGAAATCAAGGACAGTTTCAATATTACATCATACTGGTGATCGGCAAGGAGGAGACCACTAGACACCAGGGACAGTTTCTATATTACATCGGGCTGGTGATCGGTGAGGAGGGGGACCACTAGACACCAGGGACAGTGTGTATATTATGTTGATCTGGCGATCAGCAAGGGGGAGTCCACTAGACACCAGGGACAGTTTCTATATTACATCGGGCTGGTGATCGGTGAGGAGGGGGACCACTAGACACCAGGGACAGTGTGTATATTATGTTGATCTGGCGATCAGCAAGGGGGAGTCCACTAGACACCAGGGACAGTTTCTATATTACATCGGGCTGGTGATCGGTGAGGAGGGGGACCACTAGACACCAGGGACAGTGTGTATATTATGTTGATCTGGCGATCAGCAAGGGGGAGTCCACTAGACACCAGGGACAGTTTCTATATTACATCAGACCAGTGATTGGAGGGGAGGGGACTAATACACAAGGGAATGCTTTTCTTGAAACATTTGGCTATAATTGGCAAGGTTGGGGTGGGGGACCACTAGACAATGGGGACATTGTTTTTGCTCTTAAAAAAAAAAAGCGAAGTTACAAATGGTGATTTTAGAGAATTTCCTATTAAACAGGAAACTTTGTGAAATTATCTGCAGAGTCGAATTTGGTATCTTTGCTGGAAATTCAACAGTGAATTAAAACTTCATTGCATCTCTACATATTGATGTCTGTTCAGGCAGAGACTTGTCAGTTTGGCTTACACAATGCTTTGCGTATCCTTGATGTGCTGTACTGGAACTGAAGCTTTAGAATATGTGGTTTCAAGAGCTGTACAAACACCAAACAATTTGGATCTGTCTTCTCTCTTCCAGCATCATTTTATGAACCATATGCATATACTGCCCTTCATTCAAAATTTCTCTTTAGCATGCTAACTCGGAATATACTCAGTGCACAAATATTCTATTATTTACAGCACACCTTTCAAAACTACCGTAGTCTCACATCTCATATTTTGCTTTTCACATTGATACCAGTTTCAAGCGGAATCACATTTATAGTTTTTGTTGTATATTTTCCTCACTTCTTTTTAGAAGCAATCCCTAACTGAAGTTGTGGGGGATAATCTCTCAGGCACTTCTCATTTCTTACACATGGGATGTGTTCACCTGATCAGTTGCTTGATGCACATGTGACTTCAAAGAAGTTTGACTCCCTTTCCCTATGATGCTGCCTCTCCAGGATGAGTTCTGAATGTGCATTTGTACAGGTTGTGGCACATCACAACAGCTCCCAAGCAGTTATTTCAAGAATATCACACAAAAGGTAAGGCCACCAGGCTTATCAATTTTATATCTAAGGTTTTTTGGCAGTTTAGGATATGCTAGCATAGCAAAGTGTCTTATGGAATTACGTTGTGAAAATATATGGCTCAATCTAGATTCCAGAGAGAGAGAGTCGGTTGTTTAAAATAACTTCCTTTGTGCTACTCAAAACCAATTCATGGTATCTGACTAGGAATCACAGAGATAATCACTCATCCTACATTTAAACACTACAGGAGATCTACTTAGGGTAATGTGTCATGCCCATAAATTTCATTCCAGATGCCTTAGATTCCCTCTCAGAGAGTCTAAGATGAATTAAGCACTCATGACTTCAGTTTGTAGCTTTCTGGGATCCCTGCTAGTGGCCCCAGTTCAGCCTGCACCCACTACAACACTCTTGTGGGATTGGGAACACCCTATGGCTCCTGCTAGTAGCCACAGGAGTACTGTCCCACATATATTTAAAACAACTCCTATATGGAGTTTGGTTGCTGCAGCAAGTGAATATTTCAAGCACATCTTATAGCTCCAGTGTGCTGATAAAATCTAAGTTTGCTAAACACAGAGAAAAGACTACATTATTCAGAGCATTTGATATCAAAAGAGCTGAAAGCGTCTGCTAATATAACAATATGAACATAGAATATAAGTACTCTTAAGTGCCTACACAGTGACTGAATGACAGGGGCACAGTAACTGATTATCCTTGGTGCAGACAATAAATGATTACATTATTGCAAAATAAACCTGGTACCCCTGCTAGCGGTACCTGTGTTTAGATGTACTGTAAAATATTTCAATACAGCAGCTCCAGAGTATGTTTCAGCAGATATGCAACTGTTTAAAATTGAAAAACTGGTAGTCTCAGAGATGTTTTGCACTGCTGCTTCTACCAGCGTTGGTTGTCTAGAAAAATTTTAGCTGAGAAATTGCCAGCACAGTATTCAGATTATGAGCATTATCACATTGTACAACCATAGAGATTATTAGCTACTCAAACACCCCTACTAGCGGTGCCAGGAGCTAAATGTCTGACCCACATAAATGAACACAGAATCTATGCAATGATCTACAGGAGGTAATCTAATAAATAATCAACCTGGTTCCCCTGCCAGCAGTTCCTGAGTTGTATTAATCACCAACAAGAATCTGGTGACCCACTAGCATCACTAACTTGTAAAAAGGTACTCATAAACTCATCCAGAATAGTTTCCTTGCACTGGAAGGTGCTTAAAATGCCCGTGCTAGATTCAGTCATTCCTCAAGTTCAGTGGCACTAAATAAAAGCACCTGCAACCATTCCATGCTATTTTCTATCCAAAAACACTCCCACAGAGAAAAGTAAGCTCTAGGGATTAAAATGGAGCCACCCAAATGTTATTTTATGGTCCCAATTTCTCAAACAACTCCTTGCAGCATGACCATCCCCCCATGCTTCTTTCTAGTTTCCAACTGTCCTGCTGCATGAGAGCTGCAAGCTGACTGGCTCTCAGCTCTTGCGAGATCTCAGCCACCATCTTAAAGAAGGATAAACAAACAAGATTTGACTAAATACAACATATCTTGCAATGGAGAATGGAGTTAGCAATTGCTACAGCTCCTCAAGCCTAAGTCCTCTAACTTTTAATACTGACCATGAGGGAGAACTGAAGAAACATGTTTTAAAGAACAAAAAATGCTTCTGCCCCAAACTGTGTCCTATTACACAAGCAGTAATGCAGATGATTCCTCACTCAGTTTACCACACCCAAGGCAATGGCTAGGTAAGGCATCCTGCCCACCTTCCCTCTCTTAAAGGCACATACCTACATTATCCCAAAGATAACCAAGGCATACAAAAGGGGCCAAAATAAAACACAGTACTGTATTATATTGGGTCAACATACAAGGAGGTTTGATTAAAATAAAATAACTATTTTGAAAATAGTGAACTTTAATAGTAATTTCTTTTACTGATATCCACAGTTGTTTCCTTCTCTTAAAGGCACAGTCACATGTTAATTAAGGAGCCGCTACGATGTACTGTGCGTGACAAAGTAATGTCTACTAATATGAATGCATGATTTAGCCCCATTAATTCCATAAAAAAGGGCTTGAACAAGAGAATTTATCACATTTTTTAAATTTAAAGGATGCTAAATTTAAAGGATGCTAACAGAGCCATGTATTGTCTGAGATATTTCACAGACGACCAAATATATTCCATAGCCACAGTTACCTGGAAGCCCCTACCAGCAGTCCCATGAGCTCAGTACATTAAGGGCTACAAAATAATTAAAGGCTCTCATTCCTTAATTAGGCATATACTCTGAGTTCCCTTATGTGCTGTTCAGAACAAGCAAACTGCTTTACTAAGGTGCCTGATGACCTGGAGCCCCTGCTAGCAGCTCCAGAGTCTATCCACTATTAAATGATCAAGTGACCACCTTAGAACATTGGGAGTACCCTGCCAGCATTCTGGACTGCTAAAATACTAACTAATGTGACACAGTTCCCCATTACAAGCATAGTAGTATCTAAGCGCTCACTCATGACATAACTACAAAACAGTCTCTGAAGCATTTTCTCAGTCTCTCTGTGCCTCACCTCAAAATGATGTGTTCTCAAGAGTTTTTTATGGCACATTATGTCTCACCACCTTCTTCTATCAAAACGTAAAGGAAACTCCTCTATCATCTACCTGACTGAAACACCACAAACAAAGTAGGTCTCATGAGGAGGAGGAGGAGCATTGAGAGACTAACCTAACTTGCCTATCCAGATTGGCAGCCATGAGAAATACCATCATGAAACTTGCTGCTGTGATCTTGGAAAAAGATCTCCACTCCCCCCTTATCTATGCAGGATTAAGGGTGTAGGTGGCCTCCAGACATAGAAACATAGAATTTGATGGCAGATAAGGATCATAAGGCCCATCCAGTCTGCCTATTTATTTTTCTGTCTTATAAATGAGCCATCAGCCTTTGCTCTGTCAATGGCCTATCTATTTATTCTCATCTGCATTGCTCTCTTATGCCTATTCCATGCCTGTTTGAAGCCCTACACTGTATTCATATCCACCACTTGCTGAGGTAGGCCATTCCTTGCATCCACCACCCTTTCTGTGAAAAAGAACTTCCTCACATTACCCCTTAATTGGTCTCCCCCTAATCTCATGCTGTGTCCTCTTGCCCTACTATTTTTCTTATATTTAAACATGTTAGACTCTTTCACCTTGTTAATGCCCTTAAGGTGTTTGAATGTTTTGATCATATCACCTCTCCTCCTTTGCTCTAGGGTATACATGTTGAGCTCTGTTAATCTGTCCTCATATGTTTCTGATGCAGTCCCTGCACCATTTTGTTGCCCTTCTCTGACTGCCTCAATTTGGTTAATGTCCTTGTGAAGGTGTGGTTTCCAGTACTGCAAGCAGTACTCCAGATGGCCCTAACTAGTGTCTTGTAAAGAGGGATTATTACCTCCCTCTTCTGACTTGTGATACCCTATTAATACACCCCAATATCCCCCTAGCCTTACCTACTGCTTTAGTAGTCTGCTTGGATGATTTCAGGTCATTGGTGATGATAATGCCCAAGTCTCTTTCTTGCCTTGTGACTGCCAGCAACTCCCCTCCCAGCCTATAGGTGGCTTCAGGGTTTCTCTTCTCTGTGTGCATGATCTTGTACTTCTTTGCATTAAACTCCAGTTGCCACTCTTCTGACCATTTTGTCAGTTTATCCAGATCTCTTCTCATTCTGCCCACCCCATCTGGATCATCTACTCTGTTGCAGATCCTGGTGTCATCTGCAAACTGACATACCTTACCCTCCAGTCCATCTGCAATGTCACTGATGAAAATATTGAAGAGGACTGACCCAAGGACTGATCCCTGAAGTGCCCCACTTGTGACTTGCATCTCTTCTGACTGTAAACCGCTTACCACCACTCTCTGTTTTCTGCCCTTCAACCAGTTTGCCACCCTGTTGACCAACTTCTGACCCACCCTGAGCCTACCCAGCTTATTAATCAATCTGCTATGTGGAACAGTATCAAAAGCTTAGCTGGAGTCAAGGTAGGCGACATCAACTGCTCCCCCTTGGTCCACCACCCTGGTTACCCAGTCAAAGAAATCTATGAGATTAGTTTGGCAGAACCAGTGTAGATTGACTGAGTGTCACTGCCGCCATCTTGTGGACAGCACAACTATGCTCACAGACATCCAACCAGCACAGAGTGTGTTGGTTTAAAGCACCAGCTGATCTGCAACAGCAGACTACAATGCAAATAATTAAATATAAAGGCACCGATTGGAAAATCAATTAATAATAGGGAAAATACACTGGGGGCAGCATTATTACCACAGCTGTGGGCAAGGCAGCATAACACTGAGTCCCTCACTCACTCTAGCCACGTTTATAAGGACAGTGCACACTTTAATGCACAGGCACAACAATAGCCTGTACAGTGCAGAAAATTACTGATTACTGTGCAGGGGAATAATTAAGGAAATAATAAAGAGGATAATGGATGGCCATCGGACAGTAACCATGCTATAATCACTTCGAGAAGTTTCCATGACAACTTGGTAAACCTTGAGAGCATAGCTCGAGAGGTTTACTGTCATCATGGAAACCTTGAGAAGTGATTGAAGTGAGGTTACTGTCTGATGGCCATCCATTATATTTTATAGTGTATGGGAATAAATTATGAGCAAAGTGTCCTTACTTCTTTTATTTTCTTTCTTTGTACCCTTTCCTTTTGCTGCTGTGCTTCCACCACCACATCCGTTCGTGTCCAAGAGATATGCAAGTGCTAGACAGCAAGTAAACCTCTGACCTCCTGAACAACCACAATTATGTTTTGATGTGTGCCGGAGATTGCTGTACATAGAACTAGAGGGGAATTCTGTCTCGTCTTTAAGCACTGCAAGCCCCAGTAAGTAATGGGAGGGAGAGTCAGAAACCATCTCAGGAAAGGAGGCACATGCTCAAAGCAGCTAAAGCTGTTATGGTATTGTTGTGACATAGGCAAGAGGGGTTAACAACCTCGTGACATCACAACAATACCATAACAATGTTATAAACTTGCCAATTTCAGACAGTAATCACCCTCTCCCATACATTATAAATAAATAAAACAATGTATCTACTCCCCTTCTAACACCGATCTCTCTATGTATCCTTTCTCAACTTACTACAATGGCCAAAAACAAAGAGCTGCAGCCAATGCAATGTGCTGCTAGCCCCAAAACAACTAAGCATACTGTGTGCATCAAATGCAGAAGATGCACCCATGCCATCTGACCAGGAGGATGCTGGGGAAGACACCTATGAAAACACAAATGACAAGGCATAAACAAATATGCTGCCTGCAATCCCAAATCCTCCACTGGGCAGGATTTAGACACAGCAACAATTCCCCACCAAAATAATCAACCGATGCAGGCACAACTCGTGTAAAACACCATGTGGAATAAATTCAGGTACCGGCAGGGCCAGATCCCCACTCACCACAGCCAGTCTCAGAAACACAATGCAGTCTAGAAACAGAGATGGAGATGGTTACACAAACACTAACATCCAGATGGTGTTTGCCTGATCAGATACAGGCATTAGTGCAGAACACAATGACAGAGGTGGGGTTTGACACACCAACTCCTACCCCACTACCCAAGCTAATCCCCACATCTTAATGGCACACTGCCCATGCCATTTGTCTGCTAATAATGCCATGCACCCTTGAGTAGCCTCTACATAGTGGCCATTCCACTGGGAAGCCTAGAAAAGTGGTACATGCAAAAGTCCAAAATGGCTAGAAACATTCTGGAAATTAGGGCACTATCCTGTGCACCACTATAATTCTCAAGGCTAGTCAGAAATTAGGGAAATTTCCTCATACGCTCGGACAATCAGGTTATCATCTCCTATATCAACAGGCAATGAGGAACAAAGAGCAAAGCCATGCACAGAGAGGCTCAAGACTCATTCTTTGGACACAAAAACATCTGGTGAGCATATCAGACATACACTTGGTAGGCAGGCTGAATACCACTGCAGACTGGCTAAGTTGTCAGTTAATATATCCAGGAGAATGGAAGATTCATTCCAACATACTCCAAATGATCAACAGACATTGGGGACTGATAGAAATAGACTTAATGGCCACCAACAAGAACAATCAGTGCCCCAGATTCTACTCCCACTTTGTGGATCACAAATTCATGAGAATGGATCCAGTATCAGCTACATGGTCATTCCAGGTAACCTACATCTTTCCACTGATACTACAGGTTCTGAAAGTGATATGCAGAACCAGAACCTGGGTGATAATCATCACCCCTCATTGGCCCAGGAGAACATGGTTTGCCATGGTAGTGACAAAGGCACTAGACCACCCATGGACACTAGCATTCAGGGAAGATATTCTCACCCAGGGACTGGTATGTCACCTCAGTGCGAACAATCTCAAACTAACAGCCTGGATCCTGAAAAGGAGAGACTGTTAAGAGAGGGATACCACCCAGTGTTCGCTAACACTATGGAGAAACCCCATTACCTCAAAATATCAGAGATATTCGAGAATATTCCACAGGTGGTGCAAAGAAAAAAAAATACAACCTCTAAGGGCCACAGTCCCCAACATACTACTCTTCCTTCAGCAAGGTCTGGATAAGGGAGTAGCTCCAGCATCCCTAACAGTGCAAGTGGCAGCAGTTGATCCAATCTACATCCTAAAAAAATTGACCACTCCCTGGGACCTCAACTTAGTACCCAGGACAAAGACCAACTCACCATCTGAACCTCTAGAGTCACTACCACTCAAAGGGTAAACACTTAACCCTTATGGTCACTATATGTTCAGCTAGATGCATAAGTGAACTATAAGCATTATCCCACATACTGCCTGGGCAATGACCAACTCACCATCTGAACCTCTAGAGTCACTTCCACTCAAACGGCAAACACTTAATCCTTATGGTCACTATATGTTCAGCTAGATGCATAAGCAAACTACAAGCATTATCCCACAGACTGCATTATCTGGTATTTCATGAGGCAAGATCAGCTTAAAGATGATCCTTTCCTTTCTACCTAAAATATACACACCCTTTTTGCACCAAACAGGATATCACAATACCTTCATGAGGACAAGATCAGCTTAAAGATGATCCCTTCCTTTCTACCTAAAATATGCACACTTCTTCACACCAAACAGGATATCTAAATACCTGTCTATATGCCTGCAGACAAGGTAGATAGGGACCTCAACATCAACTGCTAGCCATGAGGAGACTAATGTCAACTTTCATCACAAGAACGGCAGACATACGGTGCATATTGGCTTAAGTCTGCCATCACAGAGGTGTATAAGGTCTCAAATCATACACCACCAATGAAAATCAAGGCCATTCCACTACAGCAATAGCCACATCATGGGCCAAGAGAAACATGACCACAGTAGAGAAAATTTTTGTTGCCACTACATGGGCATCGACACACACATTCATTAAACACTACAGGGTAGATGTAGCCCTGGAAGCAAAAAAAACTAACTTTATTTAAGTAGTGTTGTTAGCAGCAAGGTCAAACATCACATAATGGATTGACTACCCACCCTTCTCATTAGGGTGATGCTTTTTACCTCAAAACCCATGTGTAAGGAGTGTGAAGTGCCTCAGAGATTATCCCCCACAATGACAGTTTACTCACCTGGTAAAGGGGATTGTGGGGGTATACATCTCTGAGGTGCTCCACAACCTAGCCAGGTAGTCAGTCAGAGACAAAGGACTCACAGATGAGCTTCAAGAATTAACAAACAGCATGCCATATGGGCTGGAAATTTTAGATTTGTATGAATAAGAAAGAAAGAGAGGACCCTCATGG
Source organism: Neoceratodus forsteri (assembly GCA_016271365.2). Classification (NCBI taxonomy): domain Eukaryota; kingdom Metazoa; phylum Chordata; order Ceratodontiformes; family Ceratodontidae; genus Neoceratodus; species Neoceratodus forsteri. The sequence continues at coordinate 1,345,403,174 of CM057458.1, read as the reverse complement.
GCCACTGAATTTTTGGTAAAACATAACAAGTGCCTCTACTATAATTTATTTAACACGCTAAGATACATATCAGGAAACATTGTGCTGCCTACTAACAAGTCAAGAGTTATTGGTTACAGATTAGGTACAGCTTTAGAAGAATTCAAACTGATCCTGTAGAGGCAGCATCACAGGGAAAGGGGTTTGGACTTCTTTGAAGTCACATGTGCATCAAGCAACCTATCAGGTGGACACAACCCATGTGCAAGAAATGTGGAGTGCCTCAGAGATGTATATCCTCACAATCCCCTTTACCAGGTGAGTATACTACCATGGGCAGTGAATGTCAACCATATATAAACAGATGTTCATCAAAGCTTTACATATGGCTGATAAGTCAGTGATACTGGAAATGAAATTTTTCTACAGACTGATGAAGAATGCTTTAATAAAGAATTAAATGTTACTCTGCTTGCAAACAATGCACATATGAACTAACAAAGTGGGGAATGAAGTCAGTTTTCCAATTGTTTTTAAAAATACCAGGTTGTGATTTTGTTACATTTTCATGTTTCATTTCATTGTCTTTGCCAGATAGGTGATCTGGGTAGGACATGTCCATTTTCAGTCATAACTGGACACATCAGTCACATGTCAATTGTACAGCGCAGCAATGTGTAGTGCAGTGCAGGGTAGTGTCATGTAGTGTAGTGTAGTGCAGTGCAGTGTAGTCTAGTGTGGTGTATTTCTGTGTAGTGAAGTGTAGTGTAGTGTAGTGCATTACAGCGTAGTGTAGTGTAGTGTCATTTAGTGTAGTGTAATGTAGTTGTAGCTGTAGTATAGTGTAGTGTATTGCTGTGTAGTGCAGTATAGTGCACTGTAGTGTATTGTAATGAAGTGTAGTTTAATGTTGATTAACAGGTATAGGTAAGCTCCCTTAGTGTATAGCAACCCTAACTCTTGCTTGAGATACCGTAGGTTTCTTTACAACAAATCTTTTTTTTCTTGTTTGTTTTAAATGTGTAATTCTTAATTTTCTCTAATTCTTTTGATGCTGTTCCTCCCCCTTCATTTCCTACTGCTTCTGTATTCCAAGTTAGGAAACATCTTCTTGAGTCACCCACTGACAATCTTTTCATGGGTAAACTTCCTCCATTGTTGCCTCCCCCCAATCTCCAGGCAGTGGAAATCCTAGAAATACATTTGTAAGTGTAGGGGCTAAGTTGGGACTACAGATCTCCTAGTGTACTTCAATGTGAGGTTGTCTTTGTGGGCAAGCACACCCACTGATGCAATTATGAAAAGCACCTCTGCTACATTGCATAGACTTCTTGGATGGCCTCACTTTGCTGAGTTATCAGGAGGGACAGCCATTCAGAGGTAGAGGCTACTCTCATTTCCCAGAACTTTCATATGTGCATCCAAACTGCACTCTACCTACTGTCACCCAAGTTAGGAATCACAGGGTCAGGATAAGAACCTGGGTCTCTTGAATGCTACAGTAAAGTGGGTGATAACCAGATCTTCTATCAGGCAGGCTGGGGCTTTCAAATGAATGAATGCAGCACATGTTTCCCTATTGTAGACATGTGCTGTGTCCCGACAAATGCATCAGGATGCTTGTGTCAAATTTTCAAACATCCCAACATGTTTGGGACAGTTTACATGAATTCCATCAAATAAATTATGCATAAAAATTGTGATATATGCATCGTTTTTTGGGCACACATTGTGGCAAGGTTGTGTAGAAGTTAAACTACCTTTTAGGTGGTCAAACTATTTGAACAGATGTCACACAGCTGTGATTGACAAACAGATGCAACTGTTTGAAAATCCCAGCCTCAGTCTCTGCAAGAAGTCTTTTTTTAATTGCTTTTTCCACATTGAATTAGGAAAAAAAGTATGCAGTCCAAATCATTTCAGACTTCAGAATCTTTGCAAACTGTGGACTCCTCACAATGTTCATGTACTGGTGAGCATCGCAGTTTACTAGTTGCTCCATGTTTAGTTGGGAAGCTCAATATTGCTATAGTCAGAACCCTACTGCTGTCATTGGGCATTTGTATGAGTTGTGGTGGTACAGCATACCATACATGTTCAAGATGTGAAAAAGATAGTCTTCAAACTAATCAGTGAAGTCACAGGAAACATTATGCAGTACATCAGTCTATATTACAAAATTGTGCCACATTTGTTGTGTGTGTTATCTTTATGAGGTATCTGGTACATAGCAAGCATCATTGTGAAGACTTCCTATCTGAAAGTTAAACAGGCAGCAATAACACACTATAATTACAGTGCTTAAAATGATTGGAAATAAATTGTCACACCAATTATGGATGCTTGAAAGAAGCCACAGTATATCAGTGCCGGATCATTAATTTCTTAAGTAATTTGGGACATCTCACTATTTCAGTGACACTCTTAATTCACAGTTGCAATGAATCACAGGGAACAGCAGTGTCTTGAAAGTAACAATATTATGTTGAAGGGCAAGTGACTTTTAAAATAAAATATTTCACAATATTTGTCTTCTTGATGAAACAAAGATTTAATATGTATACCCTTGAGGAAAGGAGGGAGAGGAGGACATCATAGAAACTTTCAGGTACCTCACGGGAATCAACAAAGTCCAAGAGGGTAGCATCTTTTGGAAAAAGAGATATGTAAAAACAAGAGGAAACAATTTGAAGATAGAAGGGGGAAGGCTCAGGGGAAATGTGAAGAAGTATTTGTTCATAGGGAGGGTGGTGAACACATGGAATGGCCTTTCTGAGAAGGTTATGGTGTCAAAAACAGTGGGGGGGGATTCAAGAATGCATGGGACAGACATAAGGCAATTCTGGTGCAGGGTAGGAGGAAGTAGGCTGTTGGTTAACTAGGATCTGCAGCTTATCCAATAGGTAGGGAAATGGGCAGACTAGGTGGGCCAAGCAGTCCTTATCTGCCATCAACATCTATGTTTCTGTGTTTCTATGTAGGTAAGAGAACAGCAAAGCAGACAAAGGAGCACACATGTATTAAGCTTAGTTCTAAAAGTTTTAAATTATTAAATATTTTATTTTTAAAAGCATAACTGTCATTTGATTACATACAGTTTAATAAGGAGCCAGATCATTGGTGCCTGTATGTTTACAAAAGGAACAACCTTCATGAGTGGAAGTGAGTGGAGTGGCTGTTTGTCATGCAGCACAGTGAAGCGCCACAAAGTTAAGTTCCTTACTGAGACTTAACAAAATAGGTACTTGGAGGAATAGGGGTAGTGGGCATGAGGCATTGCCAAACTAGAGGCCAGACTTTGTGCATCAATAAATTTGTAATTGGTAGGCTTGATTGATTGACCAATTGATTGATTGATCGATCAGAAAATGGTACTCGAGAAGGGAACACTGAGTTGAAGCTCATTTCCAGGTATGACCCAGGGGAGAAAAATAAAGGATGTAACTGTTACAAGCAGTTGAGGTTTCAAAACAATGATGGAACTTGCATCAAAAATATGGTAGCAGAAGAAAGCTAATGACAACTGTATCTGTGTAGTGTAATACATAATCATAGTCATGTTGGGGGCAAACAAGGAGATGGGAGGGGCAAGCTAAGCAGTTGTAAGGGACACATTGCTGCCTTTTTCTAGAGGCAGCTTTGGATGCATGGTGGCTACCTTGTATGTCAGAGAAATTGGGTCCTTGAAATGAAGGTAGCTATCCTCAGGGAACAGGTTCATGTATGTTACTTGAGAGGGTCTTTATGCTGGGAGCCTAGGGAACATCTGCTCCTCTATCTGCTTGTCACCAAGGTCCAGACTGGGTGGTTGTATAGTGGTCAAGATGAAGAGGTAGGCATCTTTGAGGGAGAGCAATAGAAATGGAGGGCGCAGTCTAGGTGAAGATGAGTAACAAGTTACAGGTACTTGCCAAACTGGGTCAGGCTGTTGAGCCCATGGGCAAAGCAGCATTGGATTCCCCCAGGAACTCCAGCTACACCACAGAAGAGCAAACTAAAATGGGTGGGACAGGCATCAGATATGAGAAGGGTTCTGGTGATAGGGGACTCAATAGTCAGAAATGCAGATACAGTAATGAGGTCTTTCAAACTGCAGGGGAGAACAGTTCGCCGTATTGCTGGAGCTACAGTGCAGAGAGTGCTCCACTGGCTGAAGAGGCTCACTACAGGAAGGGAAGAATTAGATGTGGTTTGGCATGTAGGCACCAATAATCTGGTAGAGAGCAAGTTAACAGAGTATAGAACAATTTAAGAACACTAGGCAGGGAGCTTGGAGAACCTGCAGAAATAGCAATAATCTTAGTGGTGCCATCAGTGCCAAGTGAGGGTGAGGATGGGCAGAAAAAGATAAGGGAGTGCAACATGTGGCTAAAGTGCTGGTGTGAGGAAAATGATTCAGAAATCTCAGTAATTGGTGCTTGTTCTGGGAGTATCATTTGCTGTTCAACATTGGGTAGTCTGCATCTGGATTAGACATCTTTGCCAGTGCCCTGGGGTAAAGATAGATATAGACATAAGCAAGAGTTTCAACAAGGCAGGAGGAGACAATGGGGGGGGGTGTTTTTACAACTCACACCTTTGTAGAGCCTTCTGGGTTCTTTACCACACATAATGTGCAGTATTCTACACTGGATAAATGTAGTAGGAAGAACATGTTTGAGGAAATACAAACATGGTTACAGTAGGAAACTGTGACTGGTGGACAAGGCCCTAACTAAAATAAGGGTGGAAACTGCAGCTTGTGGGAATCAGTCTTTAATCTTTATGCTCTGAATTTGGATAACACAATTGAAGAGCTCCACTCAGTGGCAAGATAAGTGGGAGGACAGTGTCAATGGCTCAGCAGGCTGCACACTTGCCTCTGAGGCTGGATAATCAGAAGGCTGTGGGTTATATCCCCACACCAGGCACTTGGGTTAAATCCCAATACTGACACTGTAGTGCAGCATGAGGGGGATGCTGCACTTCTGAGATGCCATCTTTCAGATGAGACGTTAAAGGAAAGTTGTAAGATTCCACAAATGCCTTTTACACATAGTATGCCATTGCCAGACATGCTTCAGATGTTGAAGATGAAATTTGTTTTATAAAAAAATCTGTCATAGTCATTTATTTTACTGTTTTATCAGTGTTTTGTTCCCCGGTTTTTTGTGTGTGACCACACACCCAAAATGATGTCATACCAGGAAGTTGTCAATGATTTATATACAGCAACAAGGAATTCTGGGTAATTTATAATGTTGCCTTAAATGTGCTTTACTCAAACGTACAGTCCCTTATGTTGCTGGTGGTGAGCAGTAATATGTACACAACTGTAGCAAGGCATTGTGGGTAAACTACTGGGGGCTACATACCCTATCCTTTCTTACTGAATATTGCCATATGTGTTTTGCTTTCCTTAGGAAACGCACTGTAATTGCCTTATGTATTTTGCTCTCTCCAGACCACTTTCCTAAGGATGCACACTATATACTGTCTTATGTAAGTTGCTTTCTCCTGTCCACTTTCCTAAGTTGTTTGTGCAGAGTGATTGATGGACTACTAAATAGAATAATAGCATTCTCTGGGTCCTGATAAGCATATCCCTATCTGTCTGCAATTTTCTGGTGAAAGTGCTGAGGTGTTTATTCCTGTGCTGCTGCCTGCCTGTCCAAGTCTAAGCACTTTTACCCATGTCTAACTTGTCCCATCAACTTTACTTACACACTGGTCATACTGACCAGTCCCCCTCAAGGCCATCCCTTTGGTCCCCTACTGTCATCCTGATGGGGTGTCACTGGGAACTGCTCAGTTCCACCCTTGGAATGGAGTCTCCCAAGACTACCAGGGATTGTGTCATGCCCTCCTCACTCAGTACTGTCCTTCTCACTGGTCTCCTTCTGGGTCTAGTTCTCTCCCAAGTCATCCATGACCCCGCTCAGTTAACAGGGGACAACTGGGACATGTATGTCCCCTGTGAGGTGTCTGTCTTCACCTTCTCTAACCTCCTGGCACATGATAAGCCACCCCTCTGCCTTACCTTCTGCCTTGATTTCAGATGCCTACTGCATCCCTCCCTGGTGAGGAGACACCCAGCCCGCAAGCCCATGACCAGAGGTACCACCTCTAGATGGCATCTCCTCTGGCTCTTCCTGGTGATCCTAGCCCTGGCTGGTGACATTGAACTCAGTCCTGGTCCTACCTATCAGGCCTCCTCAATACCAGTAGAATGGAGGTTGGGCAAGGGGTTAAAATTTGCTCACCTTAATATTCGCAGTCTGCTGCCCAACTTTGATGAGCTTGCCACCTGGGCTGCACACTATAAGCCTGACATTCTTTGCATTACAGAGACCTGGATAAAACCCTCGATCCCTGGCTCAGTCTGTGTGCTTCCTGGCTATGAGCTCATAAGACAGGATTGGCCGTGAAACAAGCGGGGTGGAGGCATTCTAATATACTTCAGGAGTCATCTTAAAGTGTCTCTGGTGATGCAACAGCAGTCCTCTCTGTCTCCATGTGAGCTGCTCCATGTTATGCTGCTACTTGGGAATACTAAGAAGCTACATGTTGTATGAACATACAATCCCCCCAAGGGTGCTCTTCCTGGCCTTACCCACCTCCTGGATACCGTCGGTCCCAGTGTCGGAAGCAATGAACTCTTAATCCTAGGAGATGTGAACCTGAACTGGGCCGGAGGCAACACAAAGCAGTTTGAGCCTCTACTTGCAAATCTAGCCCTGACACAGCTTATCCAGGAGCCAACCAGATGGTTGGCTAATGGTACCTCAAGCTCTATACTGGACTGGATTCTGTCTAATCATCCTGAGAGGATTAGCTCTGCCGGAACTCTATCCAACTGCATCTCAGATCACACCCCGGTCTTCTGTGTTTGGAAAATCCCTTCCCCAAAAATTCCCCACAAAATTATTCACATCAGAAACTACTCCAGGTTTGACCTGGTGGCATTTCAGGAGGATATGAGGCTCACTGATTGGACAGGGGTGTTTATTGCCCCTGATCCCTCTACTGCTGCCACCCAGTTTCTCAATACCTTTGGTGCCCTGCAGGACAAGCATGCCCCTATTATTAGGCGGAGGGTAAGGGAGTCCACCACAAAATGGTTGCATGGGAGCCTCTTAGCCCTTATGCAGGCTAGAGACAAGTGCTGAGCCCACTACAAAAGCACCCTTGATCAGTCCATTTTTCAACAATATAGAAAACTTAGAAACGTATGCAAAAAAAGCCATCAGGGCAGCTAAGAGTGACTTCTGTAAGTCTGCCCTACTTAGCTCTGCCAAGGATCCACATAGCTTCTGGAGGAACATAAAAAAACCTTGTCAGTGGCTCCTGTAACTCAGGGGTATCTGACATGATCATTGGTGGTGTCTCTTGCAACAATCCACTCATGACTGCAAATGCTTTAATTCCCACTTTTCTGACCTATCAGCGCTCTCCTCACTTTTCCCTGCCGGTGAGAGCACTAGTGGCCTCTCAGCCCCTGCCCAGCAGAAGATTCACCCCTCCCATCCATTATTCTATCTCAGGGCTGTGTCTGTCATGGAGATGCAGAGACTTCTCTCTGGTCTCTCCCTGCACTCCAGTGCTGGCCTTGATAACCTGGAGCCCAAGCTTCTGAAGCTAGGTGCTCCCCACATTGCCTCCCCAGTGGCGCATATCCTCAACCTGTCCCTTGTCACTGGGGTTATTCCTGACATCTGGAAGGTGGCGAAGATTGTTCCTGTACTGAAGCAGGGAAATCCTAAAGTCCCGGATAACTATCGGCCGATTGCCATCTTATCGGCTATTAGTAAGCTCCTGGAGAAAGCTGGAGCTGAACAACTCTCAGAGTACATTCAGGCCCATGAGCTGCTGTCCCCAGCTCAGCATGGTTTTTGAAAAGGGTACAGCACGTCCACGGCCCTGGTCTCTGTCTCATCTAGCATCAGGGCTGCCATGGACCAGGGCAAACTCTCTGGAGCTATATTCATTGACTTGTCTAAGGCCTTTGACCTTGTAGACCATGCATTGCTCTGCACTCAGATGCAGTCCCTTGGCCTGTCCCCTCCTGCCCTGAAATGGATAACAAACTACCTTCAGGGCAGAGTACAGCTGACCAAATTCAACAAGGTCCTCTCCGATCCTACTCACGTGACCTCAGGTGTCCCTCAGGGCTCGGTCTTGGGGCCCCTTCTCTTCTCTCTCTTTATTTGTTAACCATCTCCCAACCACAGTAACAAACTGTAGTGCCACCCTTTATGCGGATGATCTGGTTATCCTGGCACACTCCTGGGACATTGCGACTCTCAACCACCAGTTGACTGGGGACTTAAGAATATTCAGTCCTGGGTAAACAAACACAAGCTGATCCTCAACCTGAAAAAAACTCAGGCCATGCTGTTTGGGTCATCAGCCAAGATAAAAGCCTCTCCTGCCCCTTTGCGCATCAATGGAGTGGATGGTGCTCCCCTCCTAACTGCAGCTTCCATCAAATACCTTGGGGTAACACTTGACCCTCAACTGGACCTAGGGAGTCACATCCTAAATGTCTGCAGAACTGTTAACTGTAAATTGGGTCTAGCCTACAGGGCAAAGAATAACCTGACATCTGCTGCTCGTCTGGCACTTGCCAGAGGTGTGCTGCTTCCCTCGCTCAGTTATGGCCTTCACCAGTTTGCTCACAACTCCAAGGCTCTCCTCACTCAGTGGCACATGACCTACAATAATATTTGTCATTTTGCCCTGGCAGCCCCTCGCCTCACCCATCACTGTGAGCTATATGAAAAACTAGGCTGGCTTTCCCCAGCAAATCACTTGAACTTTGGGCTGTGCTGCTTCATGGCTAAAGTGATCAGAACTGGCACCCCCCTGGGGCTGACACAGCTTCTCTCACCTCCTGACCCCTCCTCCTACTCTTTCAGGTCTCAGGGTGCTAAAATTCCCCTTTACCCGAACCCTCATGGGGGATAGGGACTTCGCTGCATGTGCTCCCAGGCTGTGGAACTCCCTTCCTGACCGTGTTCACTCTGCCCCCTCCCACCAGTGCCTGGGGAAGTCCCTGTGGGAGCATCTGAAGCTGGCCTCAGCATGTGAGTGTCCCAAGCCTCCTTAACCCAATGGTCCCTGTGTTGGACACACACTTGGTTACACGAGATTTGCTTGACTACATACTTTGGTACTTATCTGATTCTGTGGATGTGCTAATGTTCTCACAATCATTTCTAATGTTCTTATGCACACTATGGCATACGTCTGTGCCATTGAATGATCTGGACTATTTATTGTTGTACATATGTATATTAACTAATACTGCTACAGTAGATTATTCTATGTTAGACTGTTTCTCGTGACTCAATGTACTCAGCTTTACTCACTGTTATGTACTCTGATGTATCTGTATTCCTTGCTGTACTCTCCCGGGTCATTCCTGAAAATAGGCATATAACTTGTCTAGTGTATCTACCCGGTTAACAAAAGCTAAATAAATAAACTCTGAACCTATTTTACAGTTTTCTTACTCTGAGGTGCTGTCCCAAATTAGTGTGGTGGCGTCAACAATATAAGCTTTTGTATGTTTATTTTCACAACAATGCATTGTGCATATCATATATAACTACAAGACTCCTATACTGAGAGATTTAGTCTCCTATTTCTGCAGTGAGCACAGAAACATAATACTCTGTATACTAATTTACATTGTGAGGCATTGTGGGTACATTACATAACTGATTTGTCTATCTAAAACTAAAAAGTGACACTGTCCCTTTAATAACTTTGTTACCCTGGCATGTTGTCACAGTTGGGGGTAGCAGCACTGAGAAAAAAAGGGTGGATTATGCAAATGAAGCACAGCACCAAAATTAAAGGCTTTTTGTCCAAGGAAAACAGCATTATTTGGCAGTTTGAATGGTGGAGACTAATTCACAACTCTTACAGGTTACTATTCCCATTTGCTATGGCAAACTTGCACCTTTACTTTAAACTGAGTTCCCATTTGCCTGTTTTGATGGTAGTTCAGGTGGATGTTAAAGATCCCATGGCACTTCTCAAAAAGAGTAGGGGTGTTTATTAAAGAAAAACATCAAACAATAAGTACATAATGAAATAATACAGGCTTATAGCATAACATAACCAAACCATAAAGAAAATTAAGAAAGAAAGAAAAAACAATATATATACTTCATAATTCTTAGTAACTAACAAATAAAACTGCTTTATTCAGCTATATATCCAAACAAGAGGTATAAACATTAAAGAGGAGTAAAAAAGAAAAAAAAAAACTTTAAAAAAATGCTAATGGTATTTCTTCATAACTAATCAGTAACTGGAGGTAATGTCTGTCTGCTTTTTCAATCTATTATGGTGTTTTGCCTAAGAGCCCATAATTTATTCAGGTAATTGGCACATCTGAATTTGTTACCCAAGGCATATTCCTCCAGACTGCCCTTAGTTGTCTCTGTGTTATGTATTTAGCCTCCAGAAATATATTGTCCATAGTTCTACAGTTATTTTTTTGATTATCTCCACATGTGACATATATTTTTGCTGTTATGTGAAAAAACTTCTTGTGTTCCATAAATATCATTTAACCGCTAATACAACTACATGTACCATGCTTTTATTCCATTTATCAGCCATACTATCATAATAGCCATACATTAGGGCTTCGTAATTCATTGTGGTAAACCATGATTCCTTCCATTTAGTAAAGAGGGCTACCCAACACCCTGTTATGTAAGTACAGGTGAAAAAAAAAGATGACATGCTGTTTCTAGTTTCTGTATGCATTGTGGTCTGCTACACATCCTATCTTCCAACTGTTTATGTTTATGATTCGATTTTGTATTAATCTTACCAAGGCAACTAAACCAGTGGAGGTCCCACATCTTTTCTGGAACCCTTTTTTCCTTTACTAGGTGTAACAAAGTGTTAAGGTATTGGTGTGGGCAGAATAGAAATATAATGACTTCTTGAAAATGATGATTCTGTATCCATGTGTAAATTTCTTTCCTATGTTTTATCAACACTATCTGACTAGTTACTTTCCAAGTTTTTAACTTTAAAAATGTAACTCTAATGTGTTCTGAGACATTTACTGAGCATTTTAGAAGGCCAATCTGTCCCTGTTCCCATGACTGAAATCAGTGTTTGCAAGTGATGTATAAAAAGAGGACCCATCCTTGTCCTCAGTATACTAACAGAGATTTTAATTTAGCTTGAAAAAATATGCTACAAAAAATGTGATGAGGTTTATCATGTCTAATCCTCCCTGTGTTCTGGGCAAGTAGGTTATATTCCTTTTAATGGGGTTGAGTCTACTCCCCCAAACTGCTTGAAAATACAGTACTGAGTAGTGTAGTTTCTAGTATTCTAGGTGGGGGGAATACATAACTGAGATATAAGGAGAGAGGTATTGCGGTATTATTCAGAACAAATGAATTGAGAAGGGCCTTGAAAATGGTTGGATTACTAAAAAAAGAGAATGATTTTTTAAAAGTAGTTTATCCCAAAAAGCCAGTTTTATATTTACTACCGAAAGTCCATAAATCAGTACGGCCGGTACAGGGAGACTGATTGTTTCAGCTAATGGCTGAAAAAATGTCCCAGTTTGTGGATTTTTTTATTAAAAAACCTGTACCGTTACTAAAGTCCTACATTAAGGACACTAATGAGACATTAATAATTCTTGAACAAGTAAGTGTTGATGAAGAAGATTGGTTGATTAGTATTGACGTGGAGAGTCTGTATTCAAACATCCCACATGAAGATGGTTTTAGAGCTATGACACAGATTCTACAATTGAGAGAGAAAGTTTTGCCTCCTAAAGAATTATTTGGTTGAACTTGTTAGATTTGTTCTGGATTCTAACTATTTTTGGTATGATGTTTATTTTTATGTACAAACTAAAGGGAGTGCAATGGGGGCTACTTTTGCACCAAATTTTGCTAATGCATATATGGGGGGTATGGGAAGAACAGTTTATTTACGATCCAGCCAAGAATTCCTTTTTAACCAATATAAAATGATGGAAGCGGTACATTGATGATTGTTTTATTGTTTGGGCTGGTGATGTGGATGATTTTGTGAAATGTATGGTTTATATTAATAATACCAATGAACATTTATGTTTTACTTATGAAGCCAGCCAAGAATGTCTGTCATTTTTGGATGTTCAAATCACAAAACAAGCTAACAAGTTACCAGCTAGTCTTTTTCGTAAACCCCAAGCTAGAGATACTATTGTGCATAGGAAGAGCTGCCACCTACAGAATGTGGTGATGAACATTCCCAAAGGACAGTTTATATGAGCAAAAAGAATCTGTTCAGTAGAAGAAGGATATAAATTAGCCAGTAAAGATCTTACCAGGAGATTTTTGAACCATGGAGATAAACCAGAGTTGTTGCTGGAAACCATACAAGATGTGCAATTGATGAATAGGCAAGAATTAATCAATAAAGTAAAACAAAATGAAGAAATTGAAGTATTGACTTTTGTTATTCAGTTTGCCCCTGCAGCACCCAAAATAGGGAAGGTGATAAAAAAACAATGGGATATTTTATGCTCTGATCCTACATTAGATTCCTTTCCTAATACTCCTCCAAGTATTACCTACAGAAAGAGAACGAGTATAAAAGATATATTGCTACATTCATTTATTAAACCTAAACAGATTAGTTCATGTACATGGATTCCAGTAACTCCTAAGGGCAATTACAAATGTGGGCATTGCGTCCATTGATCTAATACACAAAACAGTAAGTTTTTTCAACATCTGAGATCTGGTGAACAATATGAAGTTAATTCATTCATAAATTGCAGTACTCAGGGAGTGATCTATATGCTGAGTTGCCCTTTTGGGATGTATTATGTGGGCCAAATGAAAAGGTCACTTAAGGTTCACATTGGAGAACACAAAGGTGCAATACGCAATGCAAACTCAGACTATGTGGTGGCAAGACATTTTTTGGAAGCAAACCATGGATCACTGGCATCTCTTAGATTTACAGGAATAGAAAAAAAGGAGCTGGGGTTACAAGGAGGCGATTTGAATACCCGCTTACTACAGAGAGAAGCTTTTCAGATTTCCACTTTGGAAAGTCTCGTACCATAGGGATTAAATGAAGAAACTCCCTGTCATAGTCATAGTTATTTGCATAAGTAAATTGTTGTGGTACAATCCTTCATTTTTTCTTCTTTTTCTGCTCTGTTCCACATGTGTTCCCCCTTTTCCCCTGTTTTTTCCCCTTTCTCTGTTCCTCTCCCCTCCCCCCTCCATTCCCCCTTCCATTTTTCTCTTCCGTCCAAATTGTTCCTTTTGCCTGTCTCTTTACATCTAATTTTTGGATAAACATGACTTGGCAGCTCTGTTTATCTAACAGACATGACTTGCCAACTCTGTCTGTTCTCTTTTTAATGTTTTTATCATGGGTTATGACTTGTCGTGCTCTTCCCATATAGAGGTTAGACTTGCTGTGCTCTGCCTCTTGTGTGTTGTTTGATTGTTTGCCTGTGCTTTATGTATGTATGTTGGTTAATGTTATTTGCAATTTTATGCATGTTTGGGCACAATTGGTGAATAAATGCACTAGCACTTTAAATCTGTCCACATAAAGGTGCTTAAAGGGTTTGAAGGTGCACGCCCTGATGATGACCGTAATGGTCGATACAAAAGTGTCTTCCGGGTTGTTTCTCTCGACCGTTTGTAGTGGTTTGCATGTAGCTATTTGGTGATTATGTTGTAATTAAAACCCTGTGTGGAATATGCATTAACACTTTAGTGCACATACTAGCCAAAAGGGCGATTTGCACTTTAAGTCGCAACTTCAAAATCTTAAGGAAGCTTTTAGTTTTCTTTCTATTTGGGCACCAGCACTGCAATTCAACGTGTACAAACAGTGAAACATAACAATGGTTTAGAGGCTGCATGTGGTGAGAGAGCAGTTTTTTCTCCTCATTTTTTTGTTGTTGCTGTATCCTTAATACTGTAAATTAATGGCTTTTATGGTTTCATGTGCCATTGATTTTTTAAGTGCTGACCTGTTTGAGTGTTTTTTTTTTGCCACATGTTTTTCAGGTATTGAGGTATGTTTTGATCATATATATTCTTTTCTGTTTGCTAAGTTTTCATCTGTTGCATTGAGCAACCATTTGTTTTCCCTGTTGTAATTTAGGTTCCCAATTTAACATATCCAACTGTGTAGATCCATATTTAATACCCTGTATCTGAAAGGGCTCTTCTGTAATCTGGATTCCTGCAATATTTGTGTCTGAGATCTGTTTGGCCTAGTTGTCTGCCACAACCCTTAGTCAGATTTAGGGTTGCCCCTGTATATAAGCCATAATAGGTACATTTCTGAATAGCTATTTCAGCTGAATATGTATCAGTTACCAATGTGCAGAGGTCATCTGTGTATGCTATTGCTATGAACGGGACTGTGTGTGCTTCTGTGCTAATAGGTGTTAGCTCAGGAGATTCAATTCAATTCAATTTTATTTTTACCAGGATAACACCATTGAGACTGCTCATTTGCAAAGTGGTCCTGAAAGGGCTGACATACATAGGGATACACATAATTAAAAATCATAATGGCTAATGCAAAAACAGTAATGACAATACCAGTCATATAAAACAAGTAATGTGCAGGTACAGGTTACTTAGGTTCTTTACATAAAAATCAGGGCGGTAGATACAAAAAACAATGCTAACAGCACAAAGGATATGAGACAGACAATGTGCAAAATACAACTTAAAAAACAGAGCAGAAACTATCACTAAAAAGAGCTGGAGAACAGGAAGAGTTACTGGAATAAGGTGTTAGAGTATTGGGAAGGAGCAACGAGAGCTAGAGACAGGTAGGGGATGGGGTAGGAAATGGTGGGAGGGTGTAGGTACAGGCAAAAATAGGAAAATGAAGGTTCAGAGAATAGGGAGTAAGTAGAAGGTGTTTATGATCTGTATAAGAAACAGGTTAGGTAAAGAGGAATAACCTATGGGATCCCTCCACTGGAGAAGAAAAAAGACTAGGCAGAGCATGGAACACACTCCACCATGGTAGCAATAAGTGCAGTAGAGCCTCTTTAGGAAAGGGGTCCATTATTTTGCAAAGCAAGAGCACTTGTCCTTTGTCTGCAAAGGAAGTTTAAGCAGGTACTTAAAGGTACACATCCCAATGGTATGCATAAGTTTTAATGTTTTCTGTAGGGTATTCCACAGAGTGGGTTATGCATATCCCATGGACGTGGAACCAAAGTGGGTTCTTATCTTGGGGATATCAAATGTAATATAGGAAAGTTTTCTGGGGGAATACCTGCAAGGGGAGCTTTTAAATAGGTTGCAGATTTAAGGAGGAAGCTTCAGGGTGATGGCTCTATACACCCAGAGGGATGCATTGCACCACGTCCTGGTATTGAGAAAGGGCCAATTAATCTGTAGGTAAAGAGAACAGTGGCAAGTGTTGAAAAGTGCATTTAAAATAAATCTCAAGGCCCTGTGATAGAGTGTGTATAGAGTACAGAGGACTGTTTTAGGGCTTTGACTGTAGAGGAAATTCACATAGTCAATTAGGGGGAGGAAGGTGTCTGGGCCAATCTTTGACTTCATAAGTAGGTGCCTGATGCAATAAGAGTCCAAGTCTTTGGTGTTGTTTTTTAGCTAGTTCCTCAATAAGGGTAACAAAGGAAAGTTTACAGTCCAGCCAAAAACCTAGATATTTGAATTTCTCTACTAGTTCAAGTGGTTCCCCTAGAATTATGACAATCTGTAGGTTGGTATTTGAGGAACAGGGAATTGGTTCTTTGGAATAAGGGGAGAGAAGCATAACTTTGTTTTTTTTTGGCATTGAGAAGTAGTTTCAGTTGAAGCAGATTTTGTTGGAGAAGGTCAAATTTGTGTTGTAATTCAAGGCAGGTGAGTTGTAAAGAGGGCCTAGCAACATATAACTCGGTATCATCCACAAAGAGATGGATGCTTGCAGTGTTAATATTAATGTCAATGTAATTGATATAAATAGGAAATAATAGTGGCCCCAGGGTGGATAGAAACATAGAAACATAGACTTTGACGGCAGATAAGGACCACTTGACCCATCTAATCTGCCCATTTCCCTACCTACAGGATCCCTGGGGAACTCCTCTCTGCAGTGTTTTTAGAGGAGAGAATGTGCTGTGACCTCTTACCTTCTGCTATCTAGCAGTAAGATAACAGAAGAACCATTTTAGAGCAATGTCATCCAACTCAAGGTTATAATTGA
Organism: Neoceratodus forsteri; assembly: GCA_016271365.2. NCBI lineage: Eukaryota > Metazoa > Chordata > Ceratodontiformes > Ceratodontidae > Neoceratodus > Neoceratodus forsteri. Next base: position 1,345,386,968 of record CM057458.1, on the reverse strand, counting down.
GAACACTGCCGTACCTTGCAAGGTGATTTTAGAAGTATTTGGTGATCAACAATATCAAAAGCCTTGCTCAAATCTAAAAAAAGAGCACAGTCATAACTTTTTATGTCAAGGGAGGTTTGTCAATCATTGGTGACTTTTGCCAGAGCCGAACCTGTGCTATGTTTAGTCCTGAATCCAGACTGGAGGGGATTCAGTAGGTTTGTGGATTTAAGGTGATCCGTAAGTTGGGAGTTGACCAGTTTTTCAAGAAGTTTGGATAGTATGGGTAGAAAAGAAATTGGCCTATAATTATTAAAATCACTTGGATCACCAGATTTGGAAAGAGGAATAACATGCGCTATTTTACAATTGGAGGGAAGTGCGCCTTGAGCAAGGGACAGATTGAAGCTGTGGGTAATAGGTGGGACAGAGTGTAATAGCCTAATTTTAAGAAAAAAGGTTTGAGCTGCTTGACCCAGCACTATTCTTTTCATCCAGGGCAATTAAAACATCTTCAACCTGTTTGAGAGTAACTAGCTTGAAATTTAATTGGTTTTGGCGATGGGCTTTAGTTGGTAGGTGCAGAGGGTCACCAACAGAGGGTGGGGGAGAAGCTTGCTAGCAGGTGATGAGTCAAAGGCTAGCCCAGTGGTAGCAAACTGGTTGTGTAGTTGGTCCAGCATGCCATGGTTGTTTGTGTAGGTATTGGCCCCTAATACTATTTTAGCTGTGAGTGATGATGGCCGTTTATGTCCTGCAACTTCCCTAAGGACTTGCCAGAATTAAGCAGCATTGTTTTTTGAGGATTTCAGGGCTGACTGGAAGTACTCAGACTTCTCAGCCCGAACAAGTCTAGTACAGTGGTTCCTGGCTGCTCTGAAAGCAGCCCAATTGGAATCTGATTCAGTTGTATGATCTTTCTTCCATAACTTGTCCCTGAAGAGTAAAGATGTTTTTAGTGTGTTGGTAAACCAGGGACATGTTCTTTTCCTTACTCTAACTTTAACCATTGGGGCATGTTTGTTAATCACTTACAAAACAAGGTTCTGGATATGGTTGCAGACCTCTGACACTGTGGGGGCCAAGTAGAAGTCCTGCCATCTAATCTTGCTAAGATCAGCCAAGAAATCAGAAATACTGAATTTATGGAAACTTCTTTTAAATGAAAAGACTGGTGAGTAAGTGATCTTGGGTAGGAGCCTCACACAAGCTATAGCTCTGTGGTCGCTAATACCATTATCGAATACCCCAGTGTATGAAATTTTATGTGGTCTATTGGTAAGTATCAAATCAAGGAGGGTGCTGTGTTCAGGCTTTATTAGGTAAGGACAGGTGAAGTCACAGATTTGTTGAGTAAGTCCGAGAGTGTTGCCTGAGATTTTTAATGGCTCAGAGCAGTTCGAGTTCCAGTCTAGGTTAAAGTGCCCCAAGAATATACATTCAGAGTTGGTGGCTTCTATGATCCTATGGGGGTGGCAGAGTATCCCTAATCCTCCTGAGGGCAGTCTATAGCAACTGGAAATGAAAAAGTGCTTGTTAGGTGGTAAGGAGATTTTTAAGGTCAGGCTTTCAGATTCCTTGGATGAGGAGGTGGAGTCAAAAACAAAAACTGAAAGCTTGTCTGAGACATAGATTGCAACCCCCCTTCCCTGGTAGTCCTATCAGCCCTAAATACATTATAAGAAGGTGTGGAGGGGTGGTGGGATAACAGATGGACCGGACACTGAAATTTGTGTTCAACATACAATTTCTATGTAATGTTTATTCAAAATACAAGAAATAACCTTCTACAATGGCATATTTCTTCTTCAGTACATCAGTTTGCAGCAACAGACTATGAATGTCCTTTCTCTGCACTTAGCCAGCACTTTCTGATCCCATCCACTAGCTAAGATGTACCCATAACCCTTTTGCAAGCCCTCATTTGCTTACGTAGTAGGGGCCCAAAAAGGAGAAAAACAAAACAAGCTATAAACAAAGAACCTCAATGCAGAATCACTGAAAGAACAGTTACCCCAAAGGGCATTGGTAACAAATCAAGTTTCAAAGACATACATCATCATACATACTTCTATAATACAATGCATCATGGGATATATGCAAATCACTATGACATTTAGACTTTTTCAGTTTACACCAATTTACATGCATTTTAAATAGCACAACTAGCTTAATTTCTATAATAGACACCTAGTACTTTTTACCATTATCAAAAACACCTAGTGCCATGGCATCTAACATTTACAGGTTTTATAAACATAAGGTATATATATCAAGGTATTTTATGGCATAGTGGTGCTATTACATACTAAATCCAACAATAATTAACACAACCTGTTTTACATACTGTACATCTGGAGGTCACCACAATAACCTCTCTATATAAGGACCTGAGAGGTAAAAGGAAAATTAAAGAGGACACTATAGCATAGTCAAGAGAAGGAGAAGGGGGTGGCCAACCTTATGGACTAGAAATAGTAAAGGATAGATTAGGCTAAGAAATAGGAGAACTGTTTCAATGGATTTAAGAAAAGGCTGGTCCTCAAGAGTGGCAGGAGCTCCCGGTCACATATCCCCCACCTTAAGATGAAAGCAGTTATTGCAGACTGCTTACCACCTTCCTGTCCCAGGAAGGGATGGAGCTTCTACCCATCCATCTTCAGAAGCTCTGTCTCAGGGTCCCTATTAACGATAAACATTCTGCCATAAACATAGTGGATATCATCATTCTTTTACCCTGAGGCATTAACACAGTTCTCAACAGAGACTAACAGTACCTTCCCATCTCCTTTTAGGGAAAGTCTGTCATATTTGTTAACCAAAAATCTGGATGTCAGTAATGTCAGTACCATAGAGAGACTTTCTCTGGGGTAAGTATCTACCTGATCCAACCCCACTGGACAAGTCAGTTTTAAGCAGGGGCCCATTCCTAGGTTCATCCCCTCTACATAAACCCACTATGACTTGATTCATTTCACTTGTTACAGATACAGACACCTGAGGGTAGACACTCAATGTGTTACCCCAGCACAGGTTCCAATCCATTTTCCACCCACTTCTCCTTTGTAGGTTTTCACTCAAAAAAGAATAAAACACATGTACCCCATCAGACTCCTTGTCTGACCTTGGGTACCTCTTTCTTTAACATCAGACCCGCCCCCTGATCAAGCATGTTACACATTTGCCTACAGAAAGGAACGATTGCAGAGCCACCTCTGGTCTTGACTGCAGCCAACTTGACCCCTCTGTCTTACACAAAGTGTCTGTGGGAATATGGAAGGAGCAATAGTAGTTTCTACTCTCCTGCTTCAACCTTTTATAACCTATGACCCCAAAACCATGGTCATCTTATCCCCAGGCAGGTCTCTACAGAAACCTACAAGACCCCAAGGAACCTCCCATGCTGAATATCCTGCAATGTTAAACAGCAGGTTCATAAACCTTTTAACTCTGGGGTGTCTTAATAAACATCCTTTTAATCACTGTGCTATTTTCAGCTGTTACCATCTAATACCTTGTAATCTATGTGAGAGTTTCCCTTTTTCCAAGGGTGACATTTTTTAACTGACCTCTACCCTCCTTAACTTTAACATACTGTAGCAGTTTGACAATATTAGTATTTTTAGCTTGCAGTATACCCCAGACTATACTATTAATTAGCTGCATCAATACAAGAAAAAGTCCCTTAAGCTTCATAGGCTTCTTCTTGCTTTCTTGGAGTCTTCAACCCCAGCACAATATCACTAGGCACAGTCTTACCTGGGGTGTCACATTTAAGTTCCATACTTGCATCTCCAACCTCCAACAGGTAACATCCAGGAAATATAGGACACAAAGAAATATTCTGCTCAGTCAAGGGGTTGTCCTCAAACTGAGCCCATGAAAAATCTTCCTCTGACTTTGTCCAAGCTCTCTAGCAGGAACCTCTTGAGCACCTGGCACCAGTGTCCCACCTCTCTCCGTAGTTGGTCTGCCTCCAGCCATTGCTCACTCATCCAGTGGACCATCCTCATCAGGGTCTCCACCTCTGGGATGTTGTCTCTCACACCGCCAGTCTGCTTTGACCTGCATCTCTTCATCTTCTTCAGGCTTGGCCTTCTTCCAAGCTCCCAGGTCCTGTCCAGGCAGCAGCTTCTCTCCCAGTCTGTCATCCATGGTTCTGGTCAGAACTCCATGGACCTTCTTCTCCGGGTTCTCCTCTGACAACTCCTGGTGCATTGGTCCACCTGGGATATCTGGGTGATATCCACCAGAAAATGTCCCTCTTCGGTCAGTCCAGACACTTCCAGCCAGTTATCCCACTTCTGACACCAAGTCTGTGGAGGGGTGGTGGGATAACAGTTAGACCAGACACTGAACTTCGGCTTCAACACACAATCTCTGTGTGATGTTTATTCAAAATACAACAAATAACCTTTTTCAATGGCATATTTCTTCTTCAGTACATCAATTTGCATCAACAGACTATGAATGTCCTTTCTCTGCACTTAGCCAGCACTTTCTGATCCCATCCACTAGTTAAGATGTACCCATAACCCTTTTGCAAGCCCTCATTTGCTTACATAGTAGGGGCCCAAAAAGGAGAAAAACAAAACAAGCTATAAACAAAGAACCTCAATGCAGAATCACTGAAAGAACAGTTACGCCAAAGGGCATTGGTAACAAATCAAGTTTCAAAGACATACATCATCATACATACTTCTATAATGCAATGCATCATGGGATATATGCAAATCACTATGACATTTAGACTTTTTCAGTTTACACCAATTTACATGCATTTTAAATAGCACAACTAGCTTAATTTCTATAATAGACACCTAGTACTTTTTACCATTATCAAAAAACACCTAGTGCCATGGCATCTAACATTTACAGGTTTCCTAAACATAAGGTACATATATCAAAGTATTTTATGACATAGTGGTGCTATTACATACTAAATCCAACAACAATTAACACAACCTGTTTTACATACATCTGGAGGTCACCACAATAACCTCCCTATATAAGGACCTAATAGGTAAAAGGAAAATTAAAGAGGACACTATAGCATAGTCAAGAGAAGGAGAAGGAGAAGGGGGGTGGTCAACCTTATGGACTAGAAATAGTAAAGGATAGATTAGGCCTAGAAGCAGAAAAACTGTTGCAACAGATTTAAGAAAAGGTCGGTCCTCAAGAATGGCAGGAGCTCCCAGTCACAGAAGGGATATTAATAGCATTGTCAGCAGTAGACTCTTTCAGCCAGGATTCAGTGACCACTAGTACATCTGGGGAGGAATGGAGGACCCAGGCTTGTATAACATCCAACTTTTTAAGTAGGCTGCAGGTGTTAATATGCAGAAAGCTGATACTTTTTAATTGGGCGACTTCTGATGGGGCCACAATAAATGTAGGGGTCTGAGATTTAATTCAGTATTACCAGAACATAACAATAGTAGTAGGATAAGTTTCTTGAGTCCACGAAATAGGAATTTAAGGTGCAAAAGATGGCCCCATTTAGAGGGCAGGGACCTGGAGGAGGGAGGGGAGGAGAGAGGAGCAGACTATAGTCAGTAGAGAGATAGCACATGCAGTGCCACACAAGCAGGGATACTGGATGACTCATAGATGTAAGGAGAGGATAACACAGCTAAAAAGAGTGCAGAATGTTCCTGGGGTGCAGCTCCAGAATAGCAGGAAAGTTGTAAATGCACAACTAATTTCTGTAGAAGTGGGGGGGCAGCAAAATTGAGACGGGGAACCCTAACTGAACTGGTGTCTAGGAGCTCTGTCAAGACTGAGTCTTCCGTAATTAAGTCTAAGGAACACAGGAGAATAAGAGAGAGTGGAGAAGGAGGCATAATGGAAGGGGATGCATGTTAAAGTAGGATTAAGAGAAAGCAGTAATGGGATGGTAGTGAGCATATAGAGATGTAGCCCTCTAGTGGCTCAAAGTTATAAGCTGCTAATGGAAAAGTAAAAAAAAAAAAATAAGAACCCATGTGACACCTTATGCCTATAAATAAAAACCACCGAGCAGGGCACATGGGTGGGGTGGGCTGGCTTGTCTAGTGCTCCTTTCCCAGTCAAAAAAATTAAATAACTTTTTTGTTATATCTTGGGCAACATAAAGGCAGTAGAAATTAGGGACTTTGGAGGAGGCCAGGGAGAGAAGAACCAGTGTGGGTACAACTTGAAGTTAGAAGATGCAAAAATCTCACATTGGGGTAGCTTACATACTGCCAAACCAAAAAGACAATGAATACAGAGAATTAGGGAGACAATTCATTACTGCAATGGCAAAGGATAATGTGGTCCTCCTAGAGTATCTCAATATACCTGTTGATGACTGGAAAACTGCTGCTCTAGAAGAAAAACTCTAGTGGAAGAGAACCATTAAGGCTTCTACCTTTAATTGGTCAATAAACCCACAAGGGAAATGTCCATACTCAACCAGAGCCTATGAAATAAGGATAGGATCAGGTAGGTGGAGGTGGAGGTGGAGGATCAACTGGGGTAAAGTGACCATGACACAGTCTGGTTCTGTTTTGTGCTATAAAAACAAAGATCAAAGTCTAAACTATAGATTTTTTAATATCAGAAGTGTAGAACTTGAAGCCATCTGGGAAAGCATCCAGGGACAAGGTAAAAGGATTACATGAAATATAAACAGTGGAAAATGTTACATAGCATTATAGAAGTAATTAAAACTTGCAAAAAAATTGTGGATAACTCAAGAAGGCATGGAATGCCAACTTGGTACACTAATGAAATACAGAAGGCAGTCAGGGGCAAGAGGATGGCATGCAAGAGATATAAGTCAGACAATACAGACTCAAAGAGGGAAATATTCCTAGAAAAGCAAACGGTAACCTAGAATGCTATCTTGAGTGCATAATCAGACAAAAAAAATGAAAATAACAATGAGAATGAAGTATATTAACGAGACTTTCTTTAGGTACAGTGGTTAGACACAGTGTCAGCAGCTCAGCAGGGTGCACGCTCACCTTCAAGGCCAGAAAGCTAGAAGTTTGTGGATGCCAGCTCCACACCAGGAACATGGTAAATCCCAATTTACTGGACCCTATGCACAATGGTGTAGAGTGCCTCCGGGCCATGTATGTGATGTGCGGAGACACTATGCACCCATTGTACCCCCCACAGGATGCACCAAGGGGGGGTGTGCAGACCCTATGCACCTGATCCCCCACCTGTGTGGACCACAATGAGCAGGGGGTGGGCAGGGGGGCATTACAGCACTATGCGCTATGCAAAACGGTATGTAGTGATGCCCATGGGGGTGCCCAGGTAGCCTCAGATTATGCCAGGGAGAACCATGCAGTAAGCTCCCATGTGTCCCATGCCTCTGTCCACAAAAAAATGACCCCAGCATCAGCAATGATAGGCTGCCTGGGGCCACCCACCCCAGCACCTAGCTATGCCCCACACCTTCCCCATGTATGCCAAGTCCTACTTGCACACACATATATGGGGGCACTGACCCCCTGGACTGCAACCCCCTGTACAGCATTGCCTGCCTGCCTCTGTCTTCCCTTCTTCTGGAACCTGGCCCCACTGAGAATGCTATAGGGGGCAAATGAAACCCCTCATACACCTTCATGGCACCACCCCACTCCTTATCTCCCCATCTGTTTGGGCACATGACATGGCCAGTGGCACAACCCACCTCTCACCTCCATGCTGCTGGCCATGTGGACATCTGCAAGGGCGTACAGCCAACATGCCCCCACTGTGTAAGGGATCCACTTAGATAACTGGGTTGGGCATCCCATTGGATGCCCACCCAGGTGTGCAGCTCTGCCCATGGCCTCCCCATGTGAATCTGCATGTGCATGCATGCCAGGGCCATGGACAGGTGGCCAGTGGTCATGCATGCTTCTGGTGTGTATCTGTCCTCAGGTGCAGAGTTGCGCAGGTGGGGTACACACCTCAAGCACATAATTCCCGCCTGTTAGTGCATAGGCACCACTGTCACTAGAGCAGCATGAGCCTGAGGTGCTGTCCTTCGGACGAGACATAAAACAACCAAGGTACCATGTGCCTGTTCTGGTGGCTGTTTAGGTGGATGTTCTAAAACCTATGGCATCTCCTGAGAAGAGTAGGGAAATGTCCCTGGCTTCCTTGGTATATTTGACTGACAACAAAACAAAAAACAATAAATAAGCATATGTCAATGCTGAATGTTTGTCACTGGTATTGATGTTGTACTGGGTATTGCTTGTATACAATTTTACTATATATTTACCCAGGATAGAGCAGATGAGATGCAATATCTCATTTTCAGTGGTGTCCTGCTTTGACACATTCTTAGATTTTACTTACCCAGAATAGGGCAGCTGAAAGGCAATATTCTATTTTTAAGTGGGCTCCCACATTTTGACCCCAAATGTCCAAGAGTATTTTTATGACCTGATGTTATGATCAAGACAAGTGGAATTTTTAAAATCACATCCAAAAGGTGACTTTGCTGTGTGACTGTGGAAACGAGTTTTGGAGGGGATTTTTTTACAAATGACACCTGTCATGTTCAGGAGGTGGGGTAACACAAGGGATATGTTGAACATGGGAAGGGCACAATCTGCAAAAAATAAAGTTATGAAAAAATGTTGGAACAATTTGTTTCTTCATAAATTAGTTGTTTTTTCACATTTTTACTACAAATTTTCAAAATAATCCAATAAATTTTCAATGTAATCTTTTAGTGATCACTCCTTCAGAACATGACAGGTGTCACTTATAAAACAATGGCTGAAACCTCATTTTGCACTACAAGTGTAAAAACACATTTTGGGTAGGATTTTATAAATGACAGCTGTCACGTTCATGAGTAGAGCTGGGCAAAGTTACCAACATTTATTCCGTGAATGAATTTGTGCAATTCGCACAATTTGTGGAGTGCGGATTGACCACAAAGTGTGGAATTTTGTGGGTGAGATTCTACACTTCACACTCCTCCTACCAATTGCTTATCAATGTAAAATAAAATTATTAATTCAGTCCCTGGTGTCTCATGCCACCTCCCCCCACCGATCACAAGCCTGATGTAAAGATGTAAAAATAAATGATTTAATTCCAAATTTGCAATCCCTAGTACCCCCCCCCACACTGATTGCCAGTTGTTGCCCAAGTAAAATTTAGTTAATTGAATCCCTGGTGTCTAGTTGCAACCCCCCCCCACTGATCACTGGCCCCAAAATAAAAATAAATTATTATTAATTCAATCCCTGGTATCTAGTGCCCCCCCATCACTGATCTGATAATGAATAACATTTCCCTGGTGTCTAGCAGACCCCCTCCCTATCCTCATCTCCAAGTTTTGCAAATTTCATAGCGTCTACTGTAGTGGAGTCTCCCACCCCCCAACTTGTCAGGTAGTGCCCCACCACCCCACTCCCCCCAACCTGACCCAGAGCAGGTGAACAGCACTGCAATCCACTCTCCACCACTGCTGGTCACCCAACTGAGCTGGAATGAATGAGTGCATACTTGTACAAGCACATATTCACTGACAGCCAGGCCAGATCTCCCTCATCCATTGAGCTATTTGGGGGCTGCAGGCAAGAGTGGAGGGCTGTTCAAGTTGCCAGTGGGGGGCTGGGATGGGGGAACTGCATTGTGAAACTCAAGGGATCCACTGTGCCATTTCACCATCCCAACCCTCCTGCCAGTAACAGGAACAGCCCTCTGCTGTTGTCTGTGCCCCTGAAAGAGCTCAATAAATGAGCATGATCTGGCAGTGAATAGGTGCATGCATGTACAAGTACATGCTCTGTCATTCAAGCTCAGTCCAGCAGCCAGCCATGGTGGAGTGTGGAGTGTGGAGTGCTGTGCTGGTCACCTGCTCAGGACTGTGTGGTGGGGAATTACCTGATGGGGTGAGGGGTCCACTAAACATCAGGGAATTGGCAGAATTTGGGGATGGGGGTAGGGTGGGGGTCCACCAAGGTGACTGTATTCAGCATCAGGTCAGTGATGGGTGGAACAACTAGACACACAGATTGAATTAATAATAATTTATTTTTACATAGGGGCTGATGATCATTGGGGGGTACTACTAAACATCAGGGATTCAATTAACTAAATTTTATATTGGGCAATGATCAGTGACTGGCAGGGGGGCACAAGAGATTGATATTAAATAATGTATTTTTACATTGGGCCGGTGATCAGAGGGGGACACTAGCCACCAGTTATTGACACCAAATCATCATTTCTAACTTCTCCTTGCTTTGGGATTTTAAGTGCAATTTGCACTTAAAGAAAATGCAAGGCAAAGTTACAAATTGCAAATTTTTAATAAACAGGGTAACTTTGCGAAATGATCAGCAGATGCAAATTTGGTGACTTTTCCCCAAATTTGCCTGAGAAGTTTTTATCTTGAGGTGATTGGAAAAATTGGCTATGTTGAAAAGTTTGGGTCAGAATATTGAAAATCACCAGAGTTACGTGTGTTCTTTGAAAAATTGCAATGTGCACTCATAACTTTGTTATTTTCTCATATTTTTTTCCCAAATTTTCAACATAGCCTTCTTATGACCCCACATAGCCATCTTGTGACCCCACCTCATGAATAAGGGCAGAAAAAATGTTCCAATCCTGCCAAAAAGGTGATTTTGCACCACAAGTGTGTGAAAAAATGGCTAGGTTGAAAATTTGGGGTCACAATATTGAAAATTACCAAAGTTACAACCCTGCATTCGTGAATTTCAACATAGGATCATACCTTAGTTGATTTTTGATATCTGTACACCAAATTCTTCAACATAGGCTTCCTATGATCCAACCTCATGAATTGGGTCTAGAAAATTTTCAACTCTTGCCTGAAAGGTGATTTCATGCAGTGACTGTGAAATCCCCTTTCAGGACAGATTTGCATAGTCCCACTGCAATTGCTCATGAGGTGAGGTCTCAAAAAATGTCATGTTGAAAACTCGGGAGAAAGATATTTAAAAATGACCATGTTATGCCACTAAGTTCAAAACCCTATTGAAATACATTGAACCACATTCCTGATTTCTTCAGTTCGCTGTCCAGCATTGAAGAGTGAAGACATATCTGCGGTCTACAGATTATTATGGCATTGGACTCCCAGTTGGTAAGCAAGGGCTTGGGGGTGTGGGGTGGTGGGTGATGAGTGGGAGGGTTGGATATGGGGAATAACAGCAGCAGCAGTAACAGACATCGATGGACAGTTTTCTTTGCTACGGGATACTCAAAAAAAACTAGGTTGGATGGTTTTCTTTATTTTAGGTGGTGACACTGGGGGATTGGGCACACCCCCAGTGCTGGTGTTATGTTGGGAGGTGGTGGTGAGTACTGAGTGGGAGAGTCAGATGGGGAGAATGCAAGTAGAAACAGATATAGATGGACAGTTTTCTTTGTTACAGGGTATACTTTAATAAAACTACAAGAGACAGTTTTCTTTCCTTCAGGAGGTGACATGGGGCATTGAGCACCCTCAGTGTTGGTGTTATGTTTATGTGGGGATGTGGGGTGATGGTGCTAAGGGGAGGGTTGGGTGGGGAAAGCAAGGACAGGGCAAAATCAGACATCAATGGATGGCTTTCTTTTTTACAGGGCACAATTCAACCTCAGTGGGCTGATCATGACAGATCAGTTGTGTTTGCTGGGCGGTGGTTATGTAGATCAAAGGAAAGAGCCAACCTGTGATTTGGTTGGCTCGCTTCTTTGAAATACACAAAGCTCCCACCCAGCAAGCCAGAACAGTATCATGATCAGCCTGGTTGATGATTGGTGTAACAATAACAAGACCCTTGTAGACCACTCTGCATTAGACTGACCATGTAAGATCCCTGAAAAGCCACTCTCCTAACAAAATGTTTGCCTGTGTGTGCGCAGTAAACATAAAAAAAACTGCTTAACCTGATGCAGTATGTCAGTTTGCATCTCTATAACCCCTACCCCTTGACAAGGCTGAAAACTGGCAAAATTGTCCATCTCTCCTTTTTTAGACAACAAAAATTAAATAAGTAAATCAATAAAAAAACTTAAGAGAGAAATAGAAAGGAAAATACAATGTTATTGGGGTAAAACAGCGATAAGAATTTGTGGAGGAGAATAAGAGAAAAGTTGGTAACCTTAACAACTTCTTTGATCAGTCTTCATGGTTGAACAGCAGACACTCTTCTAGACAGCAAAGTTAAGCCAGGAGAAGGAAGGCAGTATAACCCAGGAAAGGGATAAATAGTGCCAAGAGTAAGAAAGTAACTAAAGGCACTCAGCGGAGATATGTCTCACAGACTGGACAAGTTGTGGCTCAGAGTGTTGAGGTAACTGTCGAATGCATTGTCAGAACCACTTGTGATCTTGTTGTACTACTCACTGGAGAATGGAGTAGTCCCAGGCAATTGGAGAAGGGCAGATGTAGTCCCTTTGCACAAATAATAAAGAGGACCTTGGAAGATACCGACTGGTTAGTCTGAACTCAATTATGGGATAAGACATTCAGTCTATGTTTCACAGAGGCCCTTGTAGAATTCCTTGAGGCACATACGCTGGAGGATAATTGCCAAGATGGGTTTGGGAGGGGAAAATTGAGTCGGACAAACCAGATTGATTTCAACTTTGTAATCCAAGCAGTGGACAAAGGCCAAGTAGTTGATGTGCTGTATCTGGATTTCAGCAAAGTGTTTGACTCAGTCTCACATGGCAGAATTGTAAAAAAAATCTTGAACAACTGGTGGGGGGTGGGAAGCTCACCAGAAGTGTGGACAGCGACTGAGATGGAGGACTCAGGTAGTAGTAGTAAATGGGGAATACTCTGGTATCAGAGATGCCACTTGTGTGGTGCCATGTGTCAGTTCTGGGAGCAGTTCTGTTTAACATTTTCATCTGTGACACAGGTGTAGATATAAAAGGCAACATTTCTCACTTGCAGATGACATTAAACTCTTTGGCAGGTGGATTTAGAAGAAATAATTATAGATTTGAGAGAAGATCAAAACAGAATGGAAGAATGGTTAAAGTTGTGACAGTTAAAGTTAATTCCAAAAAATGTATTGTTATGCATATAGCCAAAAGGATCCCAACTACAGACTATTGACTTGGAGTATAAAAACCTGTCTGGCATCTGATGAAAGGGATCTGTAGGGTAATCATTAGTGATAACCTCAAATCATCACCACAGTGTTCTAAGGAAATAAGGAAGGCCAGTTAGATGCCGGGACGCATAGAGAATGTTTTGCCAGTGGAAGGAAGGAGGTGGTACTTCCTCAATGCAGTTCATTAGTGGGAGCTCACCTGGAGTATGCCATCTGATTCTGGAGCCGTACCTTAAAAGGACATGAGCTGCACTGAATCTGTCCAGAGGAGGGACACAAAACTGATTATTGATCAACAGTTAAGGTCATACAAGAGAGGTTAGACAGCATGAATATGTACTCACTGGAGAGAAGGGAAGGAGAGGGTATGATTGAGACCTTTAAGTACAGTACATGAATGGAGTGAATAGGGTAGATCATGGGAGCCTATTTATGAGATGCAAGTATGCCACTATCAAGAGTCATCAGTATAAACTTGTGTGGGCTGTTTCATAAAGGACATGAAAAAGACTTGTGAATCTGAGAATATAAATGGCTATGAGGCCAGACAGGGTACATACAAGGGTGTTGAAGGAGCTCAGAGAGGTATTGGCTGCACCTATAGCAGCCCAATTTAATAACTCATAAGATACATGGTGGTGCCAGAGGATTGCATATGGGCCAGTGTAGTCTTACTGAACTAGAGCAGCAGCAGCAGCAGTGAAAAGGACAGTCAGTCTGACGCTGGTAGTGGGGAAAGTAATGGAGTCACTTCTAAAGGAAAGATTGGTATGTTACCTTGCATCTGGTCAGTTACAGGGCCCAAGGCAGCACAGATTCACTGGAGGAAAATCAAGTGAGACAAACCTGACACATTTCTTTGATGAGGTGACCAAAGAAATAAGCCAGGGAGGAGTGGTTCGCATGGCCTACTTAGACTTCAGCAAGGCCTCCAACACCCTGCCACATTGGACGTTCATAACAAAATTGGGAAGCTTTAGGGTGGGAACCAAGGGGTTACCCAGGGAATAAAATTGGCTTTTAGATAGGCAACATAGGGTGGTGGTTAATGGCGCTCACTTGGGGGAAAGGAGAATGATTAGTGACTTTCTAAGGGCTCATTACTGGGTCCAGTCTTCTTTAATGTTTTTATAAGTGCCATTGCAGAAGACCTGGAAGGGAAGGTGTGCCTTTTTGCAGATGACATCAAGATCTGCAAGAAGGTGGACACTCTGGAAGGGATCGAGAGAATAAATAGAGACCTGAAAAAGTCTGAGGAATGGTCAAGGGTATGGCAGCTGGGCTTCAATGAAAAAAATGCAAAATCATGCAACTTGGGTGCAGAAACCCAGAGGCAGAGTATGGAATGGGGGAGGAGGTACTGTCAGTCACTAAACAGTAAAAGGACCTGGGGGTAATCATAATGGACGACCTTAAAGAGAAAGTCCCCTCAACCTATTTTCTGTATGTCTGTGATGTTTGTAAGCATGAATTATGATTCCCTCTCTTGTATCCCTTAATTTCATCCTGATTTAAATACAGCTGTGGTTGCGTCACTCTGTTTTACCCTGGTGTAAAAACCCATATATCTCCATTCAAAATGTCATGACCCCACTCATGCAAGGCATCATGGGAATGGATGATGCATACCAGCACAACCCAGAAGTTACACTCTCATTCATTTCTGTTACATGTCTTGTGAAGTCACTGTGTTCTCTAAACACATTTTTTCTAACTCCAATGCACTTTAAAGTATAGAAAACAGCAGGGCACTTACTATGCTTTGCAAATCATGGCCCGCATAAGACAAGAACATTTCCCTTTCATTTTCCTTTCTCTTCAATATGCCCCTAGCCACATCCTCTGTACCAAGGTTATGGAAACAGGCCAATATAGTCCCCATATTTAAATCTGGAGATCACACGCTTATGGAGACCTACAGACCTGTTTTGATACTGTCACACCCAAGCAAAATACTAGAAAAGATAGTCTTCCGGCAAATGTCTGACTACATGGACAATAATGGATTACCCTACCCTCTACAGCATGGTTTCTGGAAGAACTACAGCACCTCGACTGCAGCAGCTTCTTTCACTGAACAAGTACCTAGATCTTCTGATGAGGGTAGGCTAACTGGAGCCATCTTCATCAACTTACCCAAAGCCTTTGATCTCGTCTATCACAACTTCCTCATCCAGAAATTGGCCTTGGTCAGTTTCTCTGAGTGAGACAGCAAACTGGTTTCATCATTACCTATCCAGGAGGTCACAAAGTGTATACATTAGTGGTAATCTGTCATCTCCCTTCAAGGTGACAAGTGGTGTCCCACAAGGATTCATATTGGGTCCAGTTCTCTACTCCCTATTCGTCAACATCCTGCTGCACAAAAATCCTGACTGTCAGAAAATTATGTATGCCGACAATCTTATCCTTTTCAGAAGTGACCCAAGTATCACCTTCTTGTCCCACTCACTATCTCACGACTTCAAATTAACACATAACTGGTTCTCTGCTATCTGACTACTGGTAAACACTAAGAAAACTAAGACTATGCTATTTGACTCCACTCAAAAGCTCAACAAATTATCTGTGTCTATGGGCTCTTCCCACTCAATCTTGGCCCCTGACAGTACACCTCTTGAGCATGCCAAGAGTTAGAAATATCTGGGAGTCACATTGGACCACTCCCTCACATTTAGCAAACATATAAGTACAACTATCAAGAGAGTGCACCAGCAGGTTGGAGCTTGCAACTACCTGAAACACTTTCTCACCCCCGAGGCATGACTGGAAATAGGAAGGGGCACAGTGCTCCCTCTCCTGGAGAACTGCTCCCCTGTCACAGCACAGACAACATGAAGGGAACTCACCCAACTAAACATTGCTTATAACTGCATTTGTCACTTTATTCTCTCTGCACCTCTAACTACCTATCACTGCTCACTGTACCCCACACTAGGTTGGCTGTCTCCCCAGGCCTGATGCAATCTTCAACTGGAAGCTCTTGTATCCAAAACCATTTTGGCAGGTTCAGCCTCTCCCCTAAGCAAGTTCCTCACTTATAAGCAAAGCAATAGGATGATGAAGTCCTCATCTCAACCATTGCTAAATGTCTCTCACTCAAACATAAACATGGGACAGACATCTTTCTCTGTTGTGGCTCCAACGCTTTGTAATATCCTCCCCTCCTCTGTCCTCATCTTAGGCCCTTCACAGACCTTCAAATCCAACTTATTTTCCACCCACTTATCAAAATCCATATGTAATTTTACCCTTTAGCATCCTGACACTTGCACTTATTTTCTTTGTTGCTATACCACCATATTGCCAGATCGTATTGTCCTGTACCTAAACTGCAATCACAAATGTTAATTTCCAATTATCTTTATATGTATTTTGTTTTACTATGAATCCTTGTACTTTCACTGTACGTATCTACTTTTTCTGATACTATGTATATCTGCCATCTTTATGGCCTGGGTTGTGCCTGAAAATGGTCCTAGAACCAGTGTACTCACCTGGATAACAAATAAATAAATAAATAAAATAAAAATAAAGGGGAAGTCCCCTCAACCTATTTTCTGCATACTGCTGTAGTTTGTAGGCATGAGGAGTGATTCCCTTTCTTACATTCCCCTAATTTGATCCTAACTTAAATATAAATGAGGTTGCTTCACTCTGTTTTGCCGTGGTGTGAAAACCTGTTTATCTCTATTGCAAAGGTTATGGCATCACCTATGCAAGGTATCATAGGAGTTGATGATGCATATGTGCAAAAGTCAGTAGAAGTTATACTTTCATTCAGTTCTCTTACATTTTTTGTGAAATCTCAGTATTCTCTAAAAGCATATTTTTTCCTAACTCAGGTACACTTTAAACTACAGAAAACAGCAGGGCACTTATTATGCTTTGAAAAGTTTCATGGCCAGCACAATACAAAGAACCTAATGACAGAAGAAAACAATAACAGCACTAACTGATATAGTATAACTACTGCAGGCTTTAGCACCAAATCATCATAACGTTTCAGGATGCCTTACATAAGTCAAGTTATGACCTTTGCAATGGAGTCAGGCAAGTTTTCACACTAGCTTAAGTACCTTCATTTACCTTTAAATCTTGATGAAATTAGAAGGATGCTACCGAGGTAATCATTGTTCACACCTACAGACTACACAGCTTTACACAATAAAAGGCTGAGGGAACCTTCCATTTAAGGTGGCAAGGCAATCTGACAAAGCAATAGGGAAAGTCAGTGGGATGTTGGGGCACATAGGGATGTGTATCACCCACAGAATGGAGGAGGTGGTGTTGCCACTGTATCAGCCATTGGTGAGACCAACCTTGGAGTACTGTGTCCAGTTCTGGAAACCACACCTCAAAAAAGACATAGGGCAACAACAATGGTGCAGGAACAGCACCTAATGTCCTATGAGGAGAGACTGAGGGATCTAAGCATCTTCACCCAGGAAAAGTGGAGTTAGAGGGAAGAGACATAATAGAAACCTTTAGATACCTCATGTAGCGAATAAGGTACAGGAAGGGAGAACTTTTTCAGTCCTGAAGGCGAGCAAGAGCTTGGAGGCATGCAATGAAGCTAGAAGAAGAAATGTGAAAAATATTTCCTCACTGAGAGGGTGATGGTCGGTGGATGCCTTGAACAATCTTCCAGCTGGGGTGGTGGAATTAAAATAGTAGTGGGCTTCAAGAATGCATGGAATATGTATAAAGGAAAACTGATATTAAAGTTGGGAGGGGGTGGGGTGGCCAGAGACCAGGTAGGGTCTGCGGTGGCAGAATAAGCAAGAAAAAGAGGGGCAGACTAGGTGGGCCAAGTGGTCATTATCTTCTGCAAAATTCTTTGTTTCTGTGTTAAGTACTTCTTCACTGAATTAGTGGTGGGAAACTGAAACAGCCTCACAGGACAAGTGGTAATGGCCAAATCAGTGACAACCTTCAAAAGAGCAAAGGACATCCATAAAGGATTAGTGATAAAACATTGCACAGTAGCTCAATCAAGTGGTTGGTAACTAGGTAACAAACAAGTAAATTACACACAAACCTTGGTCTTTTTTCACAGTCACCTTTCTATGTTTGTAAGACATGTTAACTTTATTGATGTAAATGTCTTTCATATGAGGTAAAATTCAACAGTAGCTGAATTAATGTACAATTGACTTCTTACTTTCCAGCAGTGAGTTATGGACATATGGTAGTTAAAATATGATACAATGCAAACTGTCCAAAATGATGAGCATGACAATTAATTACTACTGTGTATATTTGGCATTATAAAACTGGATTTAGAAATTCATCAATGGCATTGTCTGAGAGTGCCACCTGTCTGTCCAGTTATAGTATCACAGCATTCCTGAACAGCAGAGAAGGTAAAGTGGTAGTTACATAAAAGTTGACTAAAGTACAGTGGTATTATGGCAACTGCTGAAAAAATACAGTGGATTTACCGCATGCCGTGAAAAAATCTGAATGTTATTCAATGTGGGGTTCTTTACCATGGTAGCGGCAGACAACTGTATTTTTCCCTTGGCAGCAGAAAATACAATGGTACTGATCAACTTTTATATAACTACCGCTGTAGAAGCCTAATCATGCCCACATATCAATATGCCCTACCAAACACTCCTGGCACAGAATACTTGCTGGCCATCTTCCCCCACTAACTGGTGAATTGAATGTAATGGATTGCTTTTGTAGCTGCCTGGTTATCGCAATATATAAAATAATGTACGACTAGGGTGTGTCATGAGCTTTTATGCACACCTGGACTATGTAATGCCTCAGAATCCCAGACAGTGAAGAGTAAGGAGTGTAAAGAGCAGTGGTGGATATGGTGCAAACAGTCAAGAGTGAAATAAAAGAAATAATGGAATAGGCCAGTCTGGATAGAGTGAACTGGTGGGCTGCAGTATACACCATATGTGATAGTCAAATGGTGGAAGAATAATTGTCACAATGATATTGCAATATGGGAATGTGCATACAAAATATGTTCTGGTATAGTGCAACAAGTTTCAGGAGGCTTTCTTTTTCTTAAGTGTTAGAACCCTGTAGATGCTAGCAACAAAAGGAAATGGGACACAAATTTGGGATTTGTATGGTCTATAGACCACTGTGTCTGTATCAGGAATCAGCAAGGGAACTTGGAAATATATTTGTGATGGCTGCTAACCAGTTTAAGAGAAGTGATGGTAGTAGGGGACTTTAATATGCTGGATGTGGATGCATGCCAAGAGGTGTTCCAAGTTCAGCTAGTCTAGGGCCCAACAGAGGAAGAGACTGCTGAATTTGGTGCTCATCAAAAGTGAAGCAATACAAAATGTACCAGTCCTGGAACAACTCTGTTCTAGTCAACACATAGCAGTGACACAGGAAGCCAGATCAGGACCACCAATGGGCAAACATAGAGAGGGTATGAGATATTTAAGAAGTGGATTTCAGTAAGATGAGGAAACAGCTGGAAATATGATCTGGCCAGAACAAATTGTTTAACCAGGTGAGACACACTAAGCTGAAAGCTTGTTTACAGGTGCAACCTGGGAGCACAGGGAAGTTAAGTGACTTGCTCAGGGTCACACAGTATGCAAGTGGGGGCTGTGGGATTCAAACCCAGGTCTCCAGATTAGCAGCTCAGAGCTGCGAACCACTGCACTATACTGCCTCAGAACCAATAGGACTTCAGCTGAGGAATCTGAGGTAAAGATATTGAAAATTACCAAAGTTACGAGCCTGCATTAACAAAATTCAATGTAGGCTCATAACTTTGATGTTTTTTAATATTTGTACACCAAATTTTCAACATAGCCTTCTTATGACCACATCTCATAAACAAGGGCAGAAAAAATGTTCCACTCCTGCCTGAATTCTGATTTTGCACAGGGACTGCAAAATCACCTTTTGGGACAGATTAGCCTAAGGTCAGTGCAATTGTTC
This sequence comes from Neoceratodus forsteri, assembly GCA_016271365.2. Lineage (NCBI taxonomy): Eukaryota > Metazoa > Chordata > Ceratodontiformes > Ceratodontidae > Neoceratodus > Neoceratodus forsteri. Next base: position 1,345,366,995 of record CM057458.1, on the reverse strand, counting down.
ATGAAGTGGGATTCCCAAAAAAGGCATGTTGAAAATTTGGGCCAAAAATATGCAAGAATGCCCAAGCTATGCCATTAAGTTCAAAATGCCATTGAAATACATTAAATCATATACCTTTTTCTTCAATTCATTGTCCATCTTTTAAGAGTGAAGATGTGTCTGCAGTCCAGAGATGATTATGGCATTGGACACCTGTTGGGCAACAAAGGGTTTGGGGGGTGAAGAGTGGTGGGTACTGAGTGGAAGAGTTGGATGGGGGGGGTGCTATAACAGCCACAAAAGACATAGAAACATAGAAACATGGAAGCTGATGGCAAGTAAGGACTGCAAGGCCCATCCAGTCTGCCCATTTCTTTTTCTACCTTATAAATGTGCTATCGGCCTTTGCTCTGTCAGTGGCCTATCTATTCATACTCATCTGTATTGCTCCTTTATGCCTATCCCATGCCTGTTTGAAGCCCTGCACTGTATTCATAGCCACCACTTTCTGAGGTAGGCCGTTCCATGCATCCACCACCCTTTCTGTGAAATAGAATTTCCTCACATTCCCCCTTAATCGGCCTCCCTCTAATCTCATGCTGTGTCCTCTTGTCCTGCTATTTTTCTTATTTAAACATGTTAGACTCTTTCACCTTGTTAATGCCCTTAAGGTGTTTGAATGTCTCAATCATATTACCTCTCTCCCTCCTTTGCTCAAGGGTATGCATATTGAGCTCCATTAATCTGTCCTCATATGTCTTATGATGCAGTCCTTGCACCATTTTGGTTGTCCTTCTCTGGACTGCCTTAATTTGGTTAATGTCCTTGTGAAGGTGTGGCCTCCAGTACTGCATGCAGTACTCCAGATGGGGCCTATCCAGTGTCTTGTAAAGAGGGATTATTACCTCCCTCTTATGACTTGTGATACCCCTACTAATACACTCTAACATCCCCCTAGCCTTACCTACTGCTTTAGAGGTCTGCTTGGATGATTTTAGGTCATCGGTGATGATGATGCCCAAGTCTCTTTCTTCTTTTGTGACTGCCAGCAACTCCCCTCCCAGCCTATAGGTGGCTTCAGGATTTCTCTTCCCTATGTGCATGATCTTGCACTTCTTTGAATTACATCCCAGTTGCCACTGTTCTGACCATTTTGCTAGTTTATCCAGATCTCTTCTTATTCTGCCCACTCCATCTGGATCATCTACTGTGTTGCAGATCTTGGTGTCATCTGCAAACAGACAAGCCTTGCCCTCTAGTCCATCTGCAATGTCACTAATGAAGATATTGAAGAGGACTGGCCCCAGGACTGATCCCTGAGGTACCCCACTTGTGACTTGCATCTCTTCTGACTGTATACCATTTATCACCACTCTCTGTTTTCTTCCTGTCAACCAGTTTGCCACCCAGTTGACCAACTTATGACCCACCCCCAGCCTACCCAGCTTATTTATCAATCTTCTATGTGGAACAGTGTTGAAAGCTTTGCTGAAGTCAAGGTAGGCAACATCAACTGCTCCCCCTTGATCCACCACTCTGGTTACCCAGTCAAAGAAATATATGAGATTAGTTTGACAGGACCTTCCTTTTGTAAACCCATGCTGTCTTGGATCCTGTCCCCTATGGATTCCAGGTGCTGCAGTATCCTTTCCTTAAGGAGTGCCTCCATAATCTTTTATTTAAAACAACACAAACAACTGAGGAGTCCTGCACTGGGGAATTGGGCCTCCCCCCCAGTGTCACTGAAAGACATGGATGGACTTTTTTTTTACAGGTTAAAAAAGGAAAAGAATGAACAAGGATTTCTGCACTGGAGGATTGGGCACTCTACAGTGTCACTGTTATGTTGCTGGGGGTGGGGTGGGTGCTGAGAGGGAGGTTGGGTGGGGTGGAAAATATAGAGACATAAAGACATTTGGGGTGGTCATTGCAGAACACTGCACAGTCTACCATGTCCAAGATAGCCACCAAACTATACTGTGCATGCGCAATTAGTCATGCATGTGCAGTAAAGTGTGGTAGCCTTCTTGGACACGGTGGACTTTGTCATGTTCCACCATGACCACAGACTAAATAAAATAATGCAGTGCAGTCCTTCGGACAGCAGCAAAATAGTGTCATGAGAAGACTGTACTGACACAATGGAGTGCTTCACAGACTACGAAGGTGATTGTGATGTAACTCCTATATGTTGTTCAGTTGGAGTACAAGTACTTTTTTGATTGCAAGAGGGCTGCAGGGTTCCGCCCACTGCAGCCCTACAGAGCACAAGCAGTATACAGCAGGTGGATGGGTTAGAAGAAAAATGGGAAGAATTTAGAAAAGCAATGATAGAAGCTTAAGGGTTTTATATGCATCACATACTAAAGGTTTGTATAAACACCCAATACAATATCCATACCTATATATTATTTTATAAAATTTCTGATTTTTTGAGAGTGTGGCATAAAAACTAAGGAAATTAAAAAAGAGCTTAAATGTCCTAAAACTGAACAGCTTTATTTAATTAAATATTTATTCAATATTTATGATAGATTGATCTTAAAAATCTTAAAATCCTTAGTACTTAGTAAATTGTTTTTAGATTTTTATCTATTTGGATCAATACATTTTATAACACAGGAGTTTATATTTTGTCAACTGTAAAAATGAGCAACAGAATTTATTGATTTTTGAATGCCGCAACAGAGGTAAAAGGGCACATTTATGTAGTTAGTGTGAAGTAAATTCCTGGTGATTTAAATGTGCTTATGTTGATTGCCATTTTAATACAGTTCACCCTAGTGTTTGTAGGTAGAAGGAGGACAAGAACCCCAGCTTGACTGTCCCCTACTTCTTGGTGGAAGTATCTATACTTGTAATCCTTCATAATTGAATTATTGAGATGTTGCTTATAGATATTTTTTACAATGCTGTCTATTACAGTTTGGGGAATGATATCCCATTGGCCTATTATCCTCTGAGTGAAAAAGTACTTTCTCTTGTTTCTTTTAAAACTGTATATTTTATTTGCATGTTGTGCCCTCTTGTAGGTAAATGTGTCCTTTTAAGGCACATTCTAAATTGATTCTCAGTGTCTTGCCTTTTATCATATTGAACAAATCACTATGTAGCCTTCTTGTCTCCATGTTTATCAGTCCAAAAGAAGCTAGTCTATCATAATAAATTTGTTTCTGTAAACCCCATGCCATTTTGGTAGTTCTCTACTGGAATCTCACTAGCTGTATTATGTCTTTTGTTAAATATGAGACCAGAATTTGAACTGTAGACAGTTAGTCTAAACAGACTTCTGAACAGGGGAGCAATCACTCTTTTATCTTATGACATGTTGTTTGATGCATCAAATAATTCTGTTTGCCTTAATTAAGATTTATATAAAAAGTATTCAAATACAGAGCATTTATTTGTAACTATGCTCTTATGACTTTCACTCCTCTTTGGTTTTCTCATGTCTCCTGCCATTATGCCTGTGAAGATGTTCTTATTTCTTTCTATTTATTAGGTGCAAAATACTGTATCTGTTGATATTTAGCCTTATGCCCCATGTCTTGATCTTCATAGCTAGACAAGACAGTGTTGGGCACATCATTATATGTATATATTCTTTACATATTTTACATTTTGGGTTACTACAGTTCATTTATAATATAAAGTCTGAATATACAATCAGGAGGTGTAGTGGGTTACCAAATAATTTATCAACACTCCTTACTTTGAAGTTTTGGTACCTGAATGTGAATACAACCATCCATGATGTTTTTAACTGTTTTGTTTATAATATACGTCGTTAACACGTGTCACTTTAAGGATTTGGTTTAAATGTGTATTTAGTGAGTCACTGCTTGTCTGATGAAGCCTACCAGTGTCCAGGTGAAATGTTAGACACTTTCCATGACATCATCAGTTTGTGCCCAGCATAGTTTTTCCTCTTAGCTCATAGTGGGACTTGGTGTGTTGTGTGCACATGCTGCCATAGTTGAAAAAATAAACCAATAAGTCTACTTTTTTTGTATTTGACTGATGTTTTATGTGGGTGCTTGTTATTGCTTGCCTTCCTGATTATGTGTAGTTAATGTAGCACCATGCAGCTCCTTGGTGCTTGCCTATTTTCTGCTACTGCTTTCTACCTCCACATGATGCAGGATGACAGATAACTCACCTGTTTTGATGCCCCAGCCCTTTGGACTTAGATGGAGGACTGGAGCAGGCCTTTTGGGCACTTACCCATAAATGTTTAAAATCACTGTCCAGTGCCTTCCCAGAATCCCCTCCTCTTGTGACATAGGGGATCAAATTTGGGACTCAGGACATGCATCCAATTAGATGTCCACCTTTGTCTTCTGATTTGCCCCCATGTAGCTGTGCACCAGAGGTGGGGCTGTGGACATGAACCCTTTGCAAATGTGTGGTAGTGCATACCATGCACCGTGTACCTCTCTAATGATGAGGAGCTCCATGGGCTGGGTACACACAAATCACATGTACCCAGCCCCACATTGATGTATAGTCCCCATGTTTAAGTAAAACTGTCAAAAGATTGAGGGGAGCAAGGTAAGGTAAGGTAAAAAAATTTTTAAAGATGACCATTCCTGGAGGCTCTGGGTGCTGTACAGATAAATAAACACATATGCATGGTACATGAATAAAACATAAGAAAAAAGTTATAAACATACATATATTTATAAAAAAAAAACATCGACCATGCTACTCAAATCAGAAATCATAAGTCAATAACTTCATCTAAAAATGCCTGGGTGAATAGGAGGGCTTTAAGGAGGGCCTTGAAAACCTCCAAGGTGGGGGCCTCCTTAACCCCAGAGGGAAGCGAGTTCCATAGAATGGGAGCAGCGATACTGAATGTCCTATCACCAGCCAATCTCACCCTCAACCTGGGAACTGCTAGGAGGCCTCCACAGGAAGAACAGAGGGAGTGAACTGAGACAGCAGGAACCAGGAGGTCTAACAGGTAACCAGGGCCCTGACCATGTAGAGCCTTGAAGGTGAGAAGCCACACCTTGAAGAGGATCCTCCACCTGACCGGCAGCCAATGCAGCTCACACAACACTGGTGTAATATGGCAAAACTTTGGCTGCCCAGTAAGTAACCAGGCAGCTGCCTTCTGCACTAGCTGCAGTCTGCGGAGAGATCCTCATGTGACCCTGATATAGAGTACATTACAGTAGTCAAGCCTCGATGTAACCAAGGCATGCATCAAAGTGGTGTGGTCCACAGGCGGAACAAGGGACTTTATCCTGGCGATATTTCTAAGATGGAAAAAAGAGGAGTGGATGACAGAGGAAATCTGAGCCTCCATAGTCAAACTCCTATCAAGAATAATGCCACGATTCCTCACCTTTGAGGAGGCCTTCAATGAGACAGAGCCCAGAACAAGTCCAGTCTCTGAATCAGAGGCCAACCTATTATGCACTCTGTTTGACTCCACCATCAATACCTCCATCTTATTGGGGTTCAGTCACAACCAGCTAGATGCCATCCAATCATTGATCTCAGTAAGGCAGCTGTTTAACACATCCACCACGTTGGATGTTCCTGGGGCAAAGGATAAGTGTAGCTGGGTATCATTGGCATAGCACTGAAAACCCAAGCCATACTTCCTAATGACCTCCCAAGGGGCAACATATACACTGCAAACAACATTGGGGCCAAAACCGAACTCTGAGGAACTCCACAAGAAAGGAGGCAAGAAGAGGAGGAGAAATTTCCCATCACAACCCGTTGTCTCCTATTGGTTAAGAAGGACTCAAACCAGCAGATGACAGTGCCAGTGAGTCCGCAGAGTTCCCTGAGGTGGTCAAGCAGCACACAATAGTCTACAGTGTCAAAAGCTGACGAGAGATCAAGAAGAACAAGAATTGTCCTTTCTCCTTGATCTCTAGCCCTGAGGAGGTCATTCTGCACCCGAACAAGCGTGGTTCCTGTGCTATGCCTCGCTTGAAACCCTGACTGGAACTGTTCATACAGCTCATGAGTCATGAGGTGCTCCTCCAACTAAAGCACCTCTACCTTCTCCACAACCTTCACTAAAAAGGGAATATTGGAGATTGGTCGGTAATTTGCCCTGACCTTAGGGTCCAAAGATGGTTTCTTTAAGAGTGGTCTCACCAGTGCCTCCTTCAAGGCATCGGGAAAGACCCCCTCAGACAAGGAACACCGGATAATCAGAGCAAACACCGGGGCAATGGTGTCGATGAATTTCATCAAGAAATGTGTCGGCACCGGATTCAGTTCACAAAAAATGTGCTTCAGATTGGTTGTCACCCCAATAACATCACTTGCATCCACTGGTTTAAACTCCCCCCAACCAGGAGGAGTGCACTTAGAAGCCCTCTGGCGACCACTGCCAGCTATAACATTGCTGACTGGAGAGACTCCCTGCTGGATATTGGACACTCTGTCTGAGAAGAACCGAGCAAACTCTTCACATCAGAATTTGAAAAATACTTCCTCGGCTGTAGACAGGCAGGATGGAGTAGCCTGTCCACAGTCCAAAAATGTATAGTTGGTTGGTTCTTCCCAGTGGCAATCTTCCTAGACAGGAATACTGCCTTCTTATGGTTGATTGAGCCCTGGTATCCATTATTATGCATACACAGGGCCAGTTTGTCCACATCCAAGCCGGACTTCCTCTAGCGGTGCTCTAACCTCCAACCCTTTCTCTTCATCTCTCTGAGGTCCCCATCAAACCAAGGGCACCTGAGGTATGAAGATTTGGGTTGTACAAAGACAGGTGTGAGGGAGTCAATGGCATCTGATAGAACTCTATTATATGAGTCCACCACGAGACCAATGCCTCCAGTGCATACATTTTCCGCATCAGATAGATGACCTGCCACCAAAAAGCCCTCCGGGGTCAATCCCCATAAAGGGCAACTGCACATCATCTCTGAAAGGGGAAGGGCATCCAGCGGAAGCCCCAATATGAACTGCACCGTGCAATGATCAGACCAAACCACCCAATCAATCCTGAGATTACTTATCTCAAGCCTGGTGAGAATACCAGATCCAATGTGTGGCCGCCCTGATGAGTCACAGCAGAAACAACTTGGGACAGGCCCAAAGATGACATAACTTGGAGGAGATTATGACCAAGCTGAGATGATTTGTCATTGGTCCAAACATTGAAATCCCCCAGAATAATGCATCTGGGGGCTTCCAATGTTTCGCCAGTGACGAATTTGGCAACCTCCCGGAGGAAATTCCCTGCTGTCCCAGAAGGGCAATAGACAAGGAAAATCCTGTAACCTGCACCTGGACCCCCATGAACGTCCACACATTCGAAAGAACACGGGGTTCCCACTGGGTGCATGATGAAGCCCAGGTCAGATCTAAAACAAATGTCTACACCATCACCCCTACATTCCTCTCTAGGGCAGTGCCCTACAGTATACCCAGGGAGGACAGCTGCCTCAAAAACTGGGCCTGCATCATCCCCAGCCCAGGTCTCCATAATGCAAGACAGATCAAAGATGAAAGAACTCCTGATTCCTTACCACCCTATGAGACCACTCCACTCTGCTGATGAGGGGTTGCTAGAGATTCCAAGGGTGACTTTAAAATCTGTCGGGGCCCATGCATTTATGTTTGTGGCCCCTTCCTTTTGGAATTCTCTACCCATTCGGATTAGGGAGTACACGACTGTAGGGAGATTTAAACAGGCTGTGAAATCTTTCCTCTGGGAAAAATCTTATGGATGTACTATTTATTGAATTGTATTTATTATGTGGCTGAATTTGTTGGATTTTATTCTCTTATTGTACTGTGCCTTGATGCCTGAAAGGCACATAACAAATAAAGTATTATTATTATTATTATCAACTGATGAAACAAGGTCAGCAATAATGTTCCTAATTGATCTGGCTTTGAATAGCATTGCCCTCAGGGGATTTGTGGGAAAAGTAGCCCCTTGGGTTGCCTGACCACTCAGTTTGGTGATATCCCTGGAGACAGGCACCAAACACGTCTGGCCTCTTCCTTGAGCCCGTCATCCAGGTCACCTCCTGAACCTAACAACCTCAATCCTACCACCCTCCACTGTGCACGGGACATCCCTCCAGCTTCTCCAGAGCCCCACCTCCCAGCAACATCTCACTGTAGTGTCTGAAACTGGGAGGCAGATAAAAGGCCATAGATCATGTAAAAGGGATGACCCACACGCTACTCTGGCCCCCCCGGCACCCCAAAACAACCCCTACATATCACAAACAACTAAAACTATTTAACTACCAAGTGCTATTACATGGACTACATATACTCTTATCTATAAACATATGGCTCTTCAATCTATTAAATGTCAGAACACAAACTTTTTAGAAAGCAGTCTTAAACATACAACACTCAACTAAACAGGGGACAATAGAAATACCTGCAAAAACAACAACAATTTAAATATCCCCTTACTTAAATAAATAACATTTCTGGGCACTATATATAACAGAACCCTAACGTCCCTGAGCCCTTTAAAATACTCACAATTTATACCTGAAGCAATTCAGTTAATACAATCAAATACCTTATGTGTAAGCAATTAAAGCTACAATCAGTATTTCCTTTTTCCTCTGAGGAGTGGTGCTCACACCACTTACTATCGCTCGTGCTATGCTCACATTGGCAAGTGGTGCAGAGCTTTCAGGCACAGTTAGCCCTTCCCCAAAAGCTGAAATCACTGGCAGGAGCCAATGTCCCAATCTATCTACTCGCCAGTCAAACACAAGGACAATGGAGTACAGCTGCAGGAGTAAATAACAGGCTCCCACCCTGCATACTCCACCTGCAGCCTTGTTCCTTCTTCTCCACTCCAGCAAGTCCAGATTCCACAACAGGTACAAACAACTCATGCTAGCGAGTGGCGCGGAGCTTTCAGGCGCAGTTAGCCCCCCCCAAAAGCTGAAATCACTGGCAGGAGCCAATGTCCTGATCCCTCTACTCGCCAGTCAAACACACAGGCAAAGGAGTGCAGCTGCAGGAGTAATTAACAGGCTCTCACCCTGCATACTCCACCTGCAGCCTTGTTCCTTCTTCTCCACTTTAGCAAGTCTAGATTCCACAGCAGGTACAAACGTGTAGTTAAGTAAAACAGTTCTATAAAGATGGTAGGCAGATGTAGTCCTTAACTTATTATTTCGTGTTGAAAAAGACTATTTAATGAGAAAGTAGAGGAATATTTAATAGATTTTCATACATTTACCATTTGAAAAAAGTGTTTTATTGCATTGTTGTTATGGTATGAGCCTGTTCTATAAGTGAACTAATACCCTTGGAGGTGTTTGCTCATGCTGGGATATATAGGTTTCTTAATTGGTTGAAGGCCCTCCCATAGCCACGACAGTCACAATGCAGCCAAGACATCTACCACATATCTTAGCTCAACTGTGTACCTCAAATGGTTTTATTCCTTATTTACGATACATAAGGAATTTTGTCTGGAAAAGCTTCAGAGAATAATTTGGCTTAATCTGAATGGAGCTTGGGGTACTGTAGTAAGAGTAGTACCTTTACAATAAGCAACAATATACTGAAGCAATAGTACAGGTATATTATGAATATACACATGAATTTTCCTGGCCAGTAAGAGAAAGACAACCAGAAAGGGTTAATGGCACTGAGATCTTTAGCATCACAGAGGAGTAAACAAGTGAGTTTCTCTTATAGCACCAATAACTTGCATGGTATTGCTTAGACAGTGTGGTGTGGGATAATGACAATGACTGGGTACTTGGATTTTATGATCAATTTAAAAAAAAATATTCTGTTTGCAGAACAGGTTTACATGTATAGTCAGGATATTATTATTTCTATGTAAAACCCAAAGTAGTCTAATATGAATAGTAGTTTGCTGACAAGTGATGCGGAAGAAATGTACCATAAAAATAATTATTTTAAGTGTTTCTATTGTGCATATTTTGCTGCACCAGAATTTGAGAGAGTAATGCCCACCCTCATTTAATAGTCCACAGAGTCCTTTTTGATAATTTTTTTGAGTCAAAAGAAACCCTACCTTAAAAGCAGATATTGACAAGGAAGCTACCAGTAAGTGTTTAGGACTTCACCACTAGAGATTACTACACTAAAATACCTAACTAAGTTTTGACTAAAGCCCATAGTATCCCAAGTTTGTCATAACTAATTTTAAAAGGTGAGGTACTTTCATCAAAAGTCAATCCATTTCCTTTGCTACTGAATTTAATAATATTGCAGTTAACTTTTGTAATATTGTGAAAAACATTGGAAGACACTTGGCTTAGCCTTTGCTTTGGCTGTGGCTGGCACGTCAAGAGTTACATTCCACAAAGTCCCTAATGTTGGAGACTTGGTGAAAAATTGCCACATTGTTGATTTCAAGTCCTCTAACAAATGGGATATAGATGGCTTCTCCCTGGGGAGATGAGGACTTGCAATGTCATCATGACACATGTCACATGCTCCTGCACTACATGTGCTGATGGCTGCTGCAGTTCCCTGCAGTATGGTTGCCCCAGACAGCCATCCCCTAGCCTCAGATTAGGGCCAGGAATATATCAGGATCTATATTCTCCAAACCCACAGGAGGAGAGCAGTTCCTCAGATGCTTGTTCTTCCTCCTGCATGGCTGACCCTCCGACTCCATGAGTTCACTTCTGAATTCAGGTAATCTGCACCACATCCAAAAGTACTACTGCTGCACTGGTGAACCAGCATGGTAACAGCACATTTGATCATTCTTGGTTTATTTACTGCCAAATTCAGTTTGTTGTTTTAGGCCAAGTCTGAATAATTACCTCACTATGGGGCCTGATTTAAGGGTCTCTACAGTTGTTGCTAAGCTCCCCCTCTGTTTCATGGGAAAAGTGTGGTGTGGGTACTGGAATAACGAGTGTACAATGGGGAGTCCCCCTCTTGAAGTGCACTGGGCCCACCCTGTACTACTCTTCCAGAGTAGTTTTGGGTATGGATCCTCTGAGTAATAGCTGTCTGTAATGTGGCTCTTTCAACAGCCTGGCACAATGGTGTAAAACAGTTACTTTTTGCAGTAGAACAAGAAGCTTCTCTTTCACCTCCCTTTCTCACCTTCCATGCCAAAAGTTATCATAACTTCTGAGACAAAAGTGTATAATTCCTTGCACAACACTGGATTTGTGCCCTTTTCTCTAATTTCCCCCCACCAGGGGTTCAACATACAGTAAATGCCCTGTAGGCAGCAACCTGCAACCTAACAATTCCAGCTCTTCTGGTGCCTCAGACCACCTAATACCTCATGTAGAGCTCTAGTGAAGGTCCCAGACCACCCATGACCTTAGCACTCAGCAATGCTTAAGATGGTTTGCTATAACATAGAAACATAGAAGTTGATAGCAGAAGGAGACCACTAGGTCCATCTAGTCTGCCAATTTGTTTTAGACCTATTTGACACTCTAGTTGCCCTTTGTAGTCAGGGCTCCCTTGTGTCTATCCCATGCATTCTTGACTCTCCCCCACAGTGTTGACCCCCACAACCTCTTGGGGCAGGCTGTTCCAGGGATCCACCACTCTTTCTGTGAAGAAAAATTTCCTGGTGTTGGTAGAGAACCTCCCTCTTTGTAGCCTGAGGTCATGTTCCCTGGTCTTGGAGCCCTTCTTGAAGTGAAAAAGTTCCTGTGCCTGTACCTTGTTAATGGATTTTATGTACTTGAATGTTTCAATCATGTCCCCCTCTCTCTCTTCTCTCCTCCAGGGAACACATATTCAGTTCCCTAAGTCTTTCCTCATAGGACATATACTGCAGACCCTGAATCATTTTTGTCATCTTTCTCTGCACTGTTTCCACCTAGACAATGTCATTCCTGAGGTGAGGCCTCCAGAATTGGACTCTGTATCCCAGGTGAGGCCTGACTAGTGATCTATACAGTGGTAGTACCACCTCTCTCCTCCTGCTCATGATTCCCCTCCCAATGCAGCCCAGCATTCTGTCAGCCTTCAATATTGCCTTCTCTCACTGCTTACTAACTTTCAAGTCATCTGAGATTATGATTCCCAGATCTCATTCCTGGTTTGAGGCCACCAGTCTTTTGCCACCTAGGTAATATTCCTTTCTTGGATTTTTCTTTCCTATGTGCATGACCTTGCACTTTTTGGCATTAAATCTCAGCTGCCACACTCCAGACCATTCTTCTAGTTTCTTGAGGTCAGCTTCCATCATGCTCGCTCCTTCTGAGGTGCACATCCTATTACATATCTTGGTGTCATCTGTGAACAGACACACCTTCACTTCCAGTACATTAGCGATGTATTCTATAAAAAACATTGAAGAGCAGAGGCCCCAGCACTGAGCCGTAGGGTACCCCGCTGGTCACCCTGCCTTCTGTTGATTGTGTTCCATTAACCTGTACCCTCTGGGTTCTGCCTTGTAACCAGTTTTGTATCTATCTGACTACTTCTGGATCAACCCCAGTGTTGTCAAACTTCTTTACCATCCTTCTGTTTGGAATCGAGTTGAAGGCTTTACTTAGGACTAGGTAGATCACATCTACTGCCCCACTGTCATCCATGATTTTAGTAGCGTAGACAAAAAACTCAAGCAGATTTGTCTGCCATGATCTACCCTCTGTAGAGGTGTGCAAAAAAAAACTTCAGCTGACACAATTTCTGCGAAAGTCAGATTTTCGCTTCTGCCAAAGTGCAGAAATCAAATTATCAACTTTCACAGAAACTCTGACTTAGAATAGCAGAATAAATGTTTAAATTGTGGATTATTTTATTAAACCGTGGAGAAAAAAGTCTGCAGAACTGATCACTGAACTGCTGAATAATTACATGTATTGTGGAATAAATTATCAAACTGCAGAAAGACAACATTCTTCAGAACTGTTATTCCGCAGTTCTTGTATATTTTCCACAGTTCAGCCAAAACATTTCCATTGAACACAGCAAAAATCTGCCAAACACATTCAGAAGATTCCAATCTCGCCAATGGCAGAAATTGGGAAAACTCAGTGAAATTTCTGAATTTTTGCGGCATTTCCCGATAGTGGAAGTCACAACTTTCGCCCACCTCTGACCTGCTGTGAAACTGTGTTGTTTAGGGTCTTGTTGGTTGCTAGTTTTGAGGAATGCTATGATCCTCTGTTTGAGTAGTGTCTCCATTTGTTTCGTTACTATAGACGTGAGGCTCACTGGTCTGGGAGTAAGGTGAAACATTAGCTATCTTTGGTTCAGCATTTCAATGTCACAGACTGGGGGAACTAAGCTGTAAACTCCCTCAATACCTACCAATTGTCCCTATACCTCCAGAACTGTGGGTAGTCTTGGTGCCAGAGGGGTGCAATCGACTTGGAAACACTCACTCCAAGACATCTACAATGCATGGTGGCCAGTGGTGGGTGCTCGTCTACAATACACCCATACAAAATCAGCAATAACTGCTCACCTCCAAGTCATTAGTTTTGCCCGTCCTTATCAATTTGCATGATAATGAATATTTGCCTATATGGGTAAAGACAAACAATTACAATTCTCAATATCATGGCTGTAACTCATCCTCCTGCTACTGCTGCATTGTGGATGCCTCACATGGCTGGCAGTGCTGCATTCCTTTATCCATGTCTACCCCCCAGTTTACCTGGCTGATGCATGTGCATTGGCACTACTAATGTCTGTTTTTCTTAGACCAATCCTCCCAAACTGACAACCGGGGAGAAGAATGTGTGCATCAGCAATCACAGGCACACCAGATAGGGACCAGTTTTGGCCCCACAGATGGAGAGTAGTTTTGGCCCCAACACTTCATGTCACTTGCTGGAGTAAATTTTCAATGAAGGGTGGGTAGGACTGTAGGAACATTATTTCTCTAGGTGTCAGTCATAGCCCAGCTCTTCTTTCATAGTTCATTAGAGGTGAAAGGCCACTGAGCATGTTTAGGTGTATTTCATCTTCTTAGTAAGATATTCCATAATGGATTACCATAGCAATATTGTCTATAAGATCATGATTTTTCTGTTCTGTAAAAGTCAATTTCAGCCTTGGTACATTTAATCCAGGAATCTGGGGACTCTGTAAATAATATATATATATATATACATAGAAACATAGAAACATAGACTTTGACGACAGATAAGGACCACTAGGCCCATCTAGTCTGCCCATTTCCCTACCTACAGGATAGGCCGCAGATCCTAGTTAATCAACAGCCTATTTCTTCCGACCCCCACAAGAATTGCCTTATGTCTGTCCCATGCATTCTTGAATACTCCCACAGTTTTAGACCCCACAACCTCCTCAGGAAGGCAGTTCCATGCATCCACTACCCTCTCTGTGAAATAATACTTCCTCACATTGCCCCTGAACCGCCCTCCTTCTATCTTTAAATTGTGTCCCTTTGTTCTTGCAAGTCTCTTCTGCTGAAAGATGCTACCCTCTTGGACTTTGTTGATTCCACTGAGGTACTTAAAAGTTTCTATCATGTCCCCCCTCTCCCTTCTTTCCTCAAGGGTATACATATTAAGCTCCTTTAGTCTCTCCTCATATGGCTTCTCTTGCAGACCTTGCACCATTTTAGTTGCCCTCCTCTGGACTGCCTCTATCCTGTCTATGTCCTTGTGGAGATGGGGTCTCCAGAACTGGACACAGTACTCCAGATGGGGTCTCACCAACTGTCTGTACAGAGGGATAACAACTTCCTGTTTTCTGCTGATGATGCCTCTCCCTATACATCCCAGTATACCCCCAGCCCTCCCTACTGCCTTCTCACATTGCTTGCTAACCTTAAGGTCATCTGATATGATTACCCCAGGTCCCTTTCCTTTTTTGTTGTTGTTACTGCCTCCCCACCCATTGTGTATTCTTCCCCTGGGTTCTTGTTTCCCAGGTGCATTATTTTGCACTTCTTTACATTGAATCCTAGCTGCCATACTTCTGACCATTCCTCCAACCTTGCCAAGTCCCTTTTCATCCTTTACACACCTCCTTGTGTATCAACCCTGTTGCAGATCTTTGTGTCATCTGCAAAAAGGCATACTTTTCCTTCCAGTCCCTCTGCAATTTCACTGATGAAGACATTAAAAAGGACTGGACCCAATACTGAACCCTGTGGTACCCCACTAGTAACCCCCCTTTCTTCAGAGTGGACTCCATTTACAATTACCTTCTGTGTCCTGTTGTCCAGCCAATGTTTTACCCAGGCTACCACCCTGGGTGGGTCCCACTCCCAGGCTGGTTAATTTGACTATTAATCTGTTGTGTGGGACTGTGTCAAATGCCTTGCTAAAGTCTAGGTAGGCCATGTCCACAGCCCCTCCCTGGTCTACTACTTTGGTCACCCAGTCAAAGAAATCTATTAGATTCATCTGACATGACCTTCCTGCTGTGAACCCATGCTGCCTTGGGTCCTGTGCTCCACTGGCCTCTAGGTACTCAACTATTCTTTCCTTCAGAAGTGACTCTATATATATTTATATTCTAGGCAAAAAAACTTTGTTAATGCCTCAATTAGCATTCTTCTACAGTGAAAAAAGTGAGGAAATTTGATTTTAGGGTTCCCACCCCTTGCACCCCACCTCCAGCCCACCCCCACCAACAGGCATTGGGGTGTGCATTGGGGTCATTGGCCCTAACTCTCACCCCATCCCATGTGTAAACAAGCTGAGGTGGTGCAGTGTAGGAGAATGGGGTGAGAATTAGAGACCAACAACCACCCCAACACACACCCCGATGCCTGTTGGTTGGGGTGGGCTGAGGGAATGAGGTGCAAGGGTGGGAACCCTAAAATTGAATTTTCTTTTTTTCACTGTAGAACAACCCTAACTGATGCATTAACAAAATCTTTTGCATAGAATTTCCTTACTTTTAAGAAAGACTAGAAAAGAGATATTGATAAAGCAGGGAGTGCAGTCTTTGGGTCCTGCTCTCCCACCATGATTTTGTGTGACATAGTAACAGTAAGTGCAATGCAAATTCAAGCACAAACGGTTATGCACATGATGATGCAAATGTAAATGGTTACACAAACCGAAATAGAAATGCAAGCACAAAGTGACGCCAAAGTGAACAGCGATGGAAATGGAGACTCAAACAGAAGTGCATACTGAATGCAACTGGTAATGTGCATGTTCACATTACCGCAATTGGAAATGTAAATGCTAAAGGTAACAGCGACAATAACGCCAAAGGAGACAGAAATGGAAACACAAGCACAAGCGCATACGGAAATGCAAACCATAACATGCACAGTCACGGTACCGCAATTGTAAACACAAATGGTAATGGAAACAGCAACAATAATGCCAAAGTAAACAAAAACACAAGCACATACGAAAACACAAATCATAAGGCACACGGTCATGGAACCACAATTGTAAATGCAAATGGTAATGGTAACAGCAACAATAACGCCAAAGGAGAGACAAATGCAAATGCAAACACAAGTGAGTACAGAAACACAAACCGTTATGCACATGGTCATGGTACTGCAATTCTAAATGCAAATGATAAGGGTAACAGCAACAATAAAGCCAAAGAAAATAGAAGCCTTAAACACAGACGCCAGATGCGTGTGGAAAGCATAAACCGTAACGTGCATGAGCACGATACCTCAATTGCAAATGCAAATGGTAACGGTAACATCAACAATAATGCCAATCAAAACAGAAACACAAGCACAAATGAAAACGCAAACCGTAATGCTCACGGTGGCATAGACGGGAATGGTGACATGAACGGTAACGGACGTGCAACTGGAAATGCTAACTGGCACAGTAATGAAAGGGGACACCTTTCTTTTTCCCAATAACTGTAATGAAAAACACAGTGAAAACAAAGAATGTATGCATAATAATGGACCTTGGAGCACAAAATTAAGACTTGGAATACTAAATTGCTTATATCTCAGGAACCTTATGACGTAGAAAAAAAATTAAAATTTCATATGAATTATGACTTTCCTTGCTAGTTTTGCACTTAGCTCCCATTTGGGGGGCTAAGCAATGTTGTGAGAAAAAGTCTGTATCTCGCACCATTTCCAAGATACAGGCAATGAAAGGTGTGACGGACGCCATACTGTTATCATATGGGATAAAACATCAACTTCGGAGTGCTGTCACTTTGCTGCCCTGCAATATTTTTTGACCAAACCATAAAAAGACCTATCTTATGGATGTTCACTTTCTTACCTCCAAATTTCAGCCCAAATGACTAAACCATTATTTTGCAGCAGGGCAGCAAAGAATCCCTGTAATGCAGCGGACACCGTAATGATGTCCTATGGGAAAAAGTGTCAATTTTGTGGTGCCACAAGTTTGCTACCCTGTAATATTTTTTGACCAAACCATGAAAAGGCACATCTGAGAGATGTTGCCTTTCTTCCCTCCAAATCTCAAGTAAAAAGACCAAACCGTTTCCGAGATATTCAATGTCAAAGATTAGTACAATTTCCTTATCTATTCCATTATAAAGAATCTGGCCATCTTGTCCCTATTTTGCGATCAAAGATCATGATCAAAAAATATCACGATCAAAGATTTTGCAGGCTTGTGATCAAAGAATTTACAGGCTCATAAACATAGAGTTAAAAACCTTATAAATAAAAAAATTGAAGGAATTGTGGTAAACCACCATCATGGTTCAACAGAATGAATCCCCCTGAGTAAAACCCACTCTAATTTGACTTCCTAGGACACCCCTGGGCTGAGAAAATTTATTTTTAAATTGGGCCATCTCTCGTCCCTCACTCGTAATGCACGATCGCGATCAAAGAATCTCGCAATCAAAAAATTTGCAGGGTCGCGATCAAAGATCGTTAGCAAGCCGTGAAAGAAGATTTTAAAAGCTCAAAACTCTATTTTTAGACCGATTTCAATCAAATCAAAGCATGGCTTGATAGATCAGGGCCCCCTGGGTAAAACCCATCCAAGTTTTTCTTCAGAAGTGACCCCTGAACCAAGATATTTTTGTTTTTCCGATTGGAAAATCAAAAACAAGATGGTGGACCTCACGATCAAAGAATTTTAAAAATCCTTGGGGACAAAGATTCTTGAATAGCTAGGCTGCACATTCTTTGATAACCAGGCAGGCCCAAAGACCAGAACAATGTTCTTTGTTTGCAAAACATACATATAAATGTTCCCATTGACTTATAATGGGAATTTAAAAGTGGCATAACTTTTGAATGCCTTAATATTTTTTCACCAAATGAAAAGTGGCATGTTAGGCCACCAAAGCTCTTTCAAAAAAGTCATCTCACAGAGTGGCATGCCACATAATTGCCATGAAAGGCCACATTCAAAATCCCAAAAGCTGCCTCCAAAAATGAATAATTTTGCATGTTTCAGTGTTTTTGACACATAGACCATAAGTCTGACCAAAATGCAATTTTGGAAATCAAGAGATCTACCATGCCCTACCACACATTCCAAATTTCAGGCAAATCTGTTGAATGGGTCAAAAGTTATTAATGCCCAAACTTTTGACTTGAGTATGTAAGTGACCGCTGAACCCTAACTATAGTAGTAACCACGCCACTATAATATACACATATATATATATATATACACATATATATATATATATATATATATATATATTTATTTATATATACATACATATATATATAATATATTTATTTAAATTAAGCACCTTTCAAAATATCAAGGCGTTGTACAATAAGATTACAACAACAATAATAAAATCAGTAAACACAGTAATAAAATAATCTGTTGGGTCCCTTCAATCCATTTCACTAAAGGCCTGATACCCCAAAAATGTTTTCAGCACCTCTTTGAATCCCCCCACAGTCATGCACTCTGGCAGCTGACGGGGTCGAGAATTCCAGAGGGTAGGGATCATGTACATAAATGCACGGGCCCCAGAGGATTTTAAAGACATCCTCAGAATCTCCAGCAACCCCTCGTCAGCTGAACAGAGCTGTTGCTCAGGGTGATAAGGTACAAGAAGCTCTTTCAAATAGTCAGGGCCAAGTCCCTGTAGGGCTTTATAAGTCAGTAATCCAACTTTAAAGGTGATCCACCACTGAATCAGCAGCCAATGCAGATCACGCAGCACAGGGGTGATATGAAATGATCGAGAAGTTCCCGTCAACAATCACGCTGCAGTGTTCTGCACTAAATGCAGGCAGTGGATGTCAACCCCAGGTAGCCCTAAGTACAGGGAGTTGCAATAATCAAGGCATGAGGTCACAAAGGCGTGGACCAATGTATGCATATCCCTGAACGGAACAAGGTGCTTGATCCTGGTGATGTTCCTAAGATGGTAAAAAGAAGACTTGATCATTGCCAACACTTGAGATCATAGAGTCAGCCCATCATCAAGCACCATCTCCAGGTCTTGCACCCATTCAGAGGTAAGGATCTGGGAGCCCCCCAGGCAAAGTCCAGATGGTTGCTCAGTCCTCATCCCCTCTATCCAGTGACCCAAATCCACAACCATCACCTCAATCTTTCCTGCATCCAACTTTAGCCTGCTCAGATCCATCCAGTCCTGAATTTCGGCAAGGCAGATGTTAAATATTGAGAGAGCATTACCCTGGTCAGGTGTAAAAGACAGGTAGAGCTGGGTATCATCAGTATAGCAGTGAAACCTCAGCCCATACCATCTTATAATGTCTCTGAGGGGCAGCCTATATACAGCAAACAACATGAGGGAGAGCACTGAGCCCTGAGGAACCCCACAAGACAGAGAGAGTGAGACAGAGAAATAAATCCCAGATACCACTCTCTGAGTTCAGACAGTGAGGAAAGATATAAACCACCTGAGGACTGTACTTGTCAGGCCACAGATGGACCTCAAGTGCCCAAGCAGCACCCCATGGTCCACAGTGTCAAAAGCTGAAGAGAGATCAAGAAGCACCAAGATAGAATGGCTTCTCTGATCTCTTGCCATCAGGAGATCATTGAGCACCTGAACCAGTGCAGTCTTGGTACTGTGCCTCTTTTGAAAACCAGACTGGAGAGGTTCGTAAATGTTATGGATGGTCAAGTGGTTCTCCAATTGTACTACCACTACTTTCTCGATAACCTTCCCTATAAAGGGGAGGTTTGGGATTGGTCTGTAGTTGGCCAGAGAGTCCAGGTCCAAAGAAGCCTTCTTCAGTAGGGGTGTTACCACCGCCTCCTTCAGGGAGCTTGGAAACTCACCCGAGTCAAGGGAGCACTGGACTATCTGTATCAGGACCAGGCTGATAATATCACAACAACCCATAATCAGGGAAGCTGGGCCTGGGTCCAAACTACAGCATGTAGAGTGCATGCTCTGGACAATCTGCATGACATTCACGAGCTCTGGATGGTCAAAGGTGCTCCAGGAAGCACGAGGTGAGGTGACCGGGTACCGATCAACAGCATCCCCCACAGAGTGAGTCAAGAGGATCTCTAACCTGATGTCAGCCACCTGATTCACAAAGAATCAAGCAAGCTCATCACACTCCACTTGCAAAAAAGCTCTTTGGAGCTGCAGACAGGCTGGGTTGCACAGCCTGTTCACCATTCAGAAGAGTTGAGCTGGTCAGTTCTGAGCAGCAGCAATTTTCCCAGACAGGAATTCTGCCTTCTTATGTGAGATTGCTGATAGGTAGGCCTGATAATGCTCTACCAATCTAAGGTGGTCATCCTCTAGGGTGGATTTCCACCAGCACTGCTCTAACCTTCGTCCTAGTCATGGCAACTCCCTCCAGGTCCCATCAAATCATGGAGCCCAAGGGCAATGGGGGACAGGACAAACACAGACTGGAGCAATTGAGTCCAGAGCCATGGAGGTGGCCTTATTTTAGGCCACCGCAAAAGTCTCTGGACTCAAGCTTGCCACAGGAAACTCCGAGAGGTCAATCACCACCACTAGGCCTTCAGGGCTCACATCCCATAAAGGGTGGTAACTGACCATCTCCACAGGAGTAGGCCTACGGGGGGTGCAAAAGTTGAACCTCATGGTGTAGTGATTGGACCAATCAACAGATTCCACCCCCAAATCAGAGGCTTCAATCCCTAGGAGGAAACCCAAATCAAGAGAGTAACCATATTTATGGCTAGCAGAGGTAACAATTTGTATAAGGCCCAGCAATGTCATCAGCTGGAGGAAGTGCTGTCCAAATTGTGAGAGTTCATCATCAACCCAGGCATTAAAGTCACCCAGAACCATCAGTCTAGGTGACTCAAATGCCATGTCAGCCACGAAATCCGCTATTTCCTGCAGGAATCACTTCTCGTCCCTGGGTGGACGGTAGATGAGAGCCATCCTACAACCTACACCTGCTACCATGGTACACTCAAAAGGTTTGGTCTCCTCAACTGGTACACTCGTGAGGCCCAGCTCGATCATGAAACAGACCGCCACTTCCCGTGGTCCAATCTTCAGGGTTGTATTACCAAGTACACGGCTGAAATTGCAGCATCCAACATGTGGCCAGCATTTTCATCCAGCCAGGTCTCAGTGATGCAAGCCAGATCTGTTGTTCCAATAAGATCAGCAATAATTGCAGTCTTATTCTTAACAGATCTGGCATTGCATATCACTGCTCCAGTTGGACGGGTTTCAAGGGCCGCCTCGGCTACTTGCCCACCAGAAATAGTGGTGCTCTTGGGTATGGGGTCTAGACATGGCAAACCATTTTCCAGGCTCCATTTCACCTCAGGACGTCTTCCAGGCTTGACTACCCCCATGTGAGATACCAGTTCATTCATCCTCTGATGTCCACCCCCAACCCCACCACCTCCTACAAACAATACCCAGAGCTCGACAGCACTGGTAGGTTGACAACATCAGAGGTGGGGGGGAATGGGCAGAGGGCACTGAGGGCAGAGGATGAACAGCACATGACCGGGGGGGAAGGCCACACATTCCACAGGCTTACCAAAATCAAAATACACAATACAAAAGCACCAAACCCAGAAAGAGACCCCCAAATAAGCAATGATAAAAAATACCCAACCCAGAAACTACACAGAAATAAATAAATAAATATACCCACCCAAAGATAAATAATAAACACAATTAAAAGATAAACCCTTGCTACATAGATATTATAATCCAACACTTGGCTCTTGAAAAAACACCAAAAGAAAATAATAACAGAAGGTAAAAAGTCTCCTGCAACCCCCTCTCACTGGATATGCAGGATATAATGTTTTGAAATCCCCCCAGGCCCTCTCACAGCCTGGAAGTCAGGGCACTCTCACTGCCCAAGGTTGAAAATCCAATAGTCTGCTCATGTTAAATCAGAAAAACAGTTAGAAATCCAAAAATCATCTTTCAATAAACAAACAGAAAATAAGTAAAGTTTGGATGCCCAGGTCCTCTTACCACCAGGGATACCGAAATAAGGACACTATCACTGTCCAGGATAGAAAAGTTCAAAATCTGGCTATAATTCTGGAGCAAAGTAAGGAGTTTAGTAGTGAAAACATCCAATAAAGTGCAGGCAGTCCAAACAAAAAATCCAAACTCGGCTAAATCAGCTGAAACAAATGCCATATGCAAGTGATGTTATTCCAGCAGAAAATCCAGGGTCAGATGTAAAAAGCAAGCAGGGTCCCACAAAACTCCATCCTCAGAGACCACTGCCAGAAATATTCACTGCCAGAACTTTGATTCCTGGGTAGTAACCCCTCAGCAGCCAACATCCTGGGAACCTAGGGGAACTACAGGCTCGTCATCCAGCTCCCCGGCTGATCTAAAGCCTGGTCCCTCATGCGGCAGCAAATCTGGCTACAGTTCACTGAACGATGTTGAGCTCACTCACAGCACTAGCAACCGATCCACTGAAGTCCAATTCAGAGCCCACAGCTCAGAAACTGCTCCAATGTAAAGGCTGGGTCATGCAGATGGTCCAGATGATGGCAAACTTGGTCAACTCAAGAAACGAGAGGATCTTCCCATGAATAAACTCCACTTCAATGTTACAGCACTGCATTCTCCCAGTAAATATAGCTCCCTCTCCTCAGCTTTGAGTATCTTGACAAAACAGATGAAAAGAAATGGTAAGTCTGTTTCTTCATCAGCATATGTTGCCCAGGTCCCCCGTGAAGCAGCAGGGAAGGCTGTAAGGCATGCAAAGGCCCAAACTGAGGAAACACTAGCATAAACAGTAAAAGAAGGTGACAAGACTTTCTATAGATACATTAGTGAAAAAAGAAAGTCCAGAGGGGGTATTGTTAAGGTCAAAGGGGAAAAGGGTGTGTTTGAGGAGGAGGAGGACCATGTAAAAGCATCTATCCTAAATAGATACTTCTGCTCAGTATTTACTGAAGAGAAGATAGGGCAGGGCCTACAGCTCAGCACCATAGACACAGGAGGAGGAGGTGGGCACTAGTCCTTTCACAAAACAAAGGGTCCTAGAAGAGCTCGATAAGCTCAGGTGGACAAGGCAATGGGACTTGATGACATACATCCCAGGGAACTACAGGATCTAAGGGTTGAACTAGCAGAGCCATTATCAGAACTATTTAGTGAGTCTCTGAGCACAGGAGAGGTCACAGAAGACTGGAGAAGAGTTCATATGATCCCACTCTACAAGAGTGGTAGCAGGGAGGAGGCAGACCAGTCAGTCTTACCTCAGTAGTGGGCAAGATTATGGAGACACTCCTTAAGGAAAGGATAGTACAACACCCGGAATCCATAGGAGTACAAGATTCAAGACAGCATGGGTTTACAAAAGGAAGGTCCTGTCAAACTAATCTCATAGATTTCTTTGACTGGGTAACCAGAGTGGTGGACCAAGGGGGAGTACTTAATGTCACCTACCTTGACTTCAGCAAAGCTTTTGATACTGTTCCACATAGAAGAATGATTAATAAGCTGGGTAGGCTTGGAGTGGGTCAGACGTTGGTCAACTGGGTGGCAAACTGGTTGACAGGCAGAAAACAGAGAGTGGTGGTAAACAGTATACAGTCAGAAGAGATATAAGTTACAAGTGGGGTACCTCAGGGATCAGTCCTGAGGCCAGTCCTCTTCAATATCTTCATCAGTGACATTGCAGATGGACTGGAGAGTAAGGTTTGTCTGTTTGCAGATGACACCAAGCTCTGCAACAGAGTAGATGATCTAGATGGGATGGGCAGAAAGAGAAGAGATCTGGATAACCTAGCAAAATGGTCAGAAGAGTGGCAACTGGGGTTTAATGCAAAGAAGTGCAAGATCATGCACATAGGGAAGAGAAACCCTGAAACCACCTATAGGCTGGGAGGGGAGTTGCTCGCAGTCATAAGGGAAGAAAGAGACTTGGGTGTTATCGTCACCGATGACCTGAAATCATCCAAGCAGACCACTAAAGTTGTAGGTAAGGCTAGATGGATGTTGGGGTATATTAGTAGGGGTATCACAAGTTGGAAGAGGGAGGTAATAATCCCCGTTTACAAGACACTGGTTAGGCTCCATCTGGAGTACTGTGTGCAGTACTGGAGGCCACACCTTCACAAGATCATTAACCAAATTGAGGCAGTCCAGAGAAGGGCAACCAAAATGGTGCAGGGACTGCATCAGAAAACCTATGAGGACAGATTAACTGAGCTCAATATGTATACCCTAGAGCAAAGGAGGGAGAGAGGTGATATGATTGAAACATTCAAACACCTTAAAGGCATTAATAAGGTGAAAGGGTATAACATGTTTCAATATAAGAAAACTAGCAGGACAAGAGGACACAGCATGAGAATAGAGGGATTGCGATTAAGGGGGAATGTGAGGAAGTTCTTTTTCACAGAAAGGCTGGTGGATGCATGGAATGGCCTACCTCAGGAAGTGGTGGCTATGAATACAGTGCAGGGCTTCAAACAGGTATGGGATAGCCATAAGGGAGCAGTACAGATGAGTATGAATAGATAGGCTATTGACAGAGCAAAGGCCAATGGCACATTCATAAGGTAGAAAAAGAAATAAGCAGACTGGATGGGCCTTGTGGTCCTTATCTGCCATCAGCTTCTATGTTTCTATGTTTTAGCGTGGCAGATCTGAACAGCACAAATCCCTTTTCTAGGCAGTAATGGGACTGTTTGAGCGTCCTTAGTGTACACTGCAAAGATGATCTAAAATTCCCGGTAATGCACAGAAACTAACTCCCTCATTACAAAGCCCTAACTAACTAATAAATCTAAGCTCAGAAATGGAAAAATGAACAGGGAAAGTGAGAAAACAGCAAAGTAAACAGATAGGAGGCAAGATAAAAAAATCAGTTGCAGAGTGCAGCTTGCAGCATGCCCAGCCCGCCGGCCATCTTTCTCCTACTCTGACAGGAGCGAACAATATGCCCATAGAGAAAGGGGAATAGATTTATGCAATAGGGGTAAAGGAATATTGGACTAAGTAAAAACATTTATCCTCACTACCATGAAAAAACACAAAAGAAAACTGTACATTGGAATAAATTACAAATATTCCACTCCTGACCTCAAATATTCCACTGTGCTGATGTCACCACAGATAAACTGGGACTACTTCTCAGCACATACACACAAAAGAGAACACAACTGTATCCAATCCTGAGCTAACACCAGAAGTCTGCAACTGTTTGTGCT
This sequence comes from Neoceratodus forsteri, assembly GCA_016271365.2. Taxonomy (NCBI): domain Eukaryota; kingdom Metazoa; phylum Chordata; order Ceratodontiformes; family Ceratodontidae; genus Neoceratodus; species Neoceratodus forsteri. Next base: position 1,345,341,535 of record CM057458.1, on the reverse strand, counting down.
GGTTTCAAACAAATGCCAAAAAGGGCATCTGAAGTAAACCTAAAAAGACGTTAAAATAAAAATCACATTACAGACTGAATAAACAACTGGCAAAAGCAACACATAATTCAAAGTGCCAAGACAAAGCCTGTGAACTAACTACAAACAAGAAAAGAGCCAGCAACCTGCACATCACAAAAAGAAATATAGGACATTTTAACACAAGTAAAGAATGATAAAGAACCTTTCCTGTATCCAGAGACAGCTCAAGCATTACCAGACACTCAAGTCAGCCAGTAATTACCACAAACCTCTGGAAATCCTCGCCAGACTGACACCAACTACATACTGTAGAAGAATACATACAAAGCAGCAAGAATATTAATACAAAGAAAAAAATGAAGAGAGACATCCAAGCTGTTAGGAACTACCTAAATGTGGAGCTACTGTTAATATAACTGACTCAGTTCAGGACATAGCACCAGAAGTTAGACAAAATCCACTGCCAATACTTTCTGATGTGCCAAAGGAAAGATGACAGAGAGTTTTAACCTCTGACCCTTACATCTATCTTACAAAACATTGAAAGATTTCTGAGACAAAAAAACTATCCAGAATCTCAGACAAATCCAATGCACACCCCAACGTCTGTTGGTGTGTGGAGGATGGGGGTGTGGGGGTGGGATGGTGGGGTTGTAACCCTAACATTGAAATTTCACACTTTTGTCACTGTGGAAATAACCCTAACTGAAGCAGTAATGATGTTTTTTGCAAAGAATTTCCTTACTTTCGGGCCCAGCACTCCCACCAAGCTGCCCATTTGTGCATAATGATATGTGTCTGCTAGAGCGCAGACCCTCAGGGCCCTGTGCTCCCACTTACACATAACTACAGATCCATACAACAGCCCTATAGGACAAGGAAGCCTTGTAACACAAATTTGCCAATATCTCAAGAACCATAGCAGCTAGGAAAAAAATTCAAGTGTCATCGTAATCGTGACAGCAAGACGTCCACATGAAATAACATATTGACCAAATCCATATCTCGTATCATTTCTGAGATATGGGCACCAAAAGTGCTGTGAATGCTAACTCTGAGGGTGTAATAGTGGCCTACAGACAAGAAAATGAGCAATTGGAATACTAATTTCCAAATTTCTCAGTAACCGTATAAGGTAGAAAAAAATTTAAAATTCATGGTATTAATGGTTTTCCAACGTACTTCTGTACTTAGTCCCATTGCAGGGGGACTTAAGACTTTTTGTGATGAAAAATCTGTATCTCTAATCGTTTTTGAGATACTAGCGCTAAATTGCATCACGGGTGCCACAATGTTATCCTATGTGAAAATGTCTCAACTTCGGAATGTTGTAACTATGGGCCTGTTCAATGTTTTTGTACCAAACCATGGAAAGGCACATCTGTGGAACCAAGGCTTGCCACCCTAAAAATTTCATGCCAAAAGCACAATCCACCTTGGCACAATGAAGTTACAAACAAAATAACACCCTACAAAATGTGTTCCTGCAGTGTTATCGTGATTACTTTATTGATTTCGTGGCACTCTTATGTCTATAATGGAAATGTTATCGCGTACAGAAAAATGTTGTCGTGGTTACTTTTTTTTTATCATGATTTTGTTCGCAGTAACAAATAATGTTGCTGCAATCAGCAAATTGCAAAATGGTGCAAAAAGTTTGAAAAACATATTTCCTGACCAGCTGGTGAAAAACTAATATTAGGATCATGTTCCTTGGGGCCCGATTAGGTAAACACATCTGTTGGTCTTTACCAAAGAGCATTATTTTTTTGAGTTACAACATTTTTTCTCTCTCACTAACTGAAAACAAGATGGTGGCAGCATGAAAAAAATTTCAAGAGGCGAGACAACAAAAATGTGATCGTGAAAATTTTCACAGTGCAAATCTACATTTTCCCATTTGCTATAATGGGATATGAAAAAAACTGAATAACTTTTGAACAGCAATATTTTTTCACCAAATCTTCAAAAGGCACCAGTTCAACCCAGGCAACACGTAGACAAACAAATCTGAAGCCACTCATATGCATTCTTCAGTCCATTATGGCTTACAGAAAAATGAGCAAAAATTGGTGATTTTTTTCACAATTTGAGCACCCTACAGTTCCACAACTGTACATTCAACTGGAACAAACCTTTCCACATCCAAAGATCTATGGTGGGCAGTTGCACATTCCAAATTTCAGGTATATCGGATAAATGGTTGCAAAGTTATTAAAGTGCAAACTTTGAGGTTTAACCTAGAAGTGACCATGCAACCCTAACTATACCAGCCCTACTGGGCAGGTATAATATATATACATACTGTATATTACACATAGACAACCAGCAGCAGCTCTGATATATGCATGGCCATCTGTGGCTGTCCACTCAGGATGCAGTACCTAATCAGGGGGGCATTGCCTGTCTGAGGCCATGCAAATCCTAACTGTGCTAATTTGAGTGTCCTTGCAGTCAATGAGGTGTACCACTGATGTCCATATCCTCAGGTTTGCTGCAGGTCTCCACTCAGGATGCAGTACCTGATCTCGTGGTTTAGGGGGGCATTGCCTGGCTGAGGCCATGCAACTCATAACTGTGCTAACTGGAGTCAAGAAGATGTAGTATTGATGTCAATGGCCTTTGTTTTCCTGTGGATGTCCAATCAGGATGCAGAAAGTGCTCTTTGGGGTGCAGTGCCTGCCTGAGACTGTGCAACTCCTAAGTGTGCTAACTTCTGTACAGCTGCAATGAGGGAGTTGCACTGTTGATGTCCATTAGCTTATTTTTGCTGTGGTTCTCCAGTCAGTATGCAGTACCTGGTCTGGGGGGGTGGGGCACTGCTTGGCAGAGGTCCTCCAATTCCTAAGTGTGCTAACTTGTGTGTACCTACAATCAGGGAGATATACCATATATTTCCATGGGCTTAATGTTGCTGTGGCTCTCCACTCAGTATGCAGTACCTGTTCTGCGGGGTGAGACATTGCCTGATGGAGGTCCTCCAATTCCTAACTGTGCTAACTTGTGCGTACCTTCAGTGAGGAAGATATACCATACATGTCCATGACATCTCTGTTGCTGTGGCTCTCCAGTCAGGATGCAGTATGTGGTGTGCCCGGGGCATGGACATTGCTAGCTAAGGCCATACAAGTCCTAAGTGTGGTAACTTGTGTGCACCTGCAATCAGGGATATCTACCATTGGTGTACATGGCCCCAGTTTTGCTGTGGATCTCCAGTGAGCATGCAGTACCTGGTCTGGGGTAGTGGGGATGTCTTGTAGTACATTTAAACAGTTGTATTTTATTTCTGTCAGCTGCTGCTGGTTGTCTGTGATTGGTCGTGTTGCCTTGGTCCTCCCCCTACTTGCATATGTGTGAATGTGTGTGTGTGTATGGTTCTGGGGAGGTGGGGGGTGAATGTGGAGTTAGGATTTTCAACCCTAACACCGAATTTCCTCACTTTTGTTGCTGTGAAACAACCCTAACTGATGCATTAAACAGAGTTTGTTGCCTCTAATTTCCCTTCTTTTTGAGAATGATGATGAGAAATAGTCAAAGTAATGCAGAGGCAGTAGCACAGGGCCCTCAATCCCACCACGTGATGTCTTGTGACATAGTAACAGGAACAGGAACACAAACAGAAGTGCTAACAGTGGCGCACATGGTAACGGAAACATAACTAGTAAAGGAAATGTTTATAGAAACGCAAGTGCAAAGTGATGCCAAAGTGAACAGTGACGCAAACAGACTTTGAAGTGCATACAAAAACACAATTGGTAATGCGAACAGTGATGGCAGTGGTATTTTAAATGGAAATGTTAAGTGTCACAGCAAAAAGAACGCGAAAGGGAACAGAAACAGAAACACGAATGCAAGAGCACACATAAAAGCAAACTGTAATGCGCACAGCAACGGTACCGCAATAGTAAATGCAAATGGTAGTTAACATGAAGAATAATGCCAAAGAAAACAGAAACAGAAATGGGAACATAGGCGCTTACGGAAACGCAAACTGTAACGTGCATGGTGACAGAACCGCAATTCTTAATGCAAATGGTAATGACAACACCAACAATAATGCCAAAGGAAAGAGAAATGCAAATGAAAGCTAGTACAGAAATGCAAACGGTTACACCCACGGTCATGGCACTGCAATTGTAAACGCAAATGGTAACAGTAACAGCAAAAATAACACTAAAGGAAACAGAAACGAAACAGAAATGCAAACGCGTATGGAAACGCAAACCATAATGCACACAGTGGCATAGACGGTAACGGTACCACAAACAGTAACGGAAACACAACTGGAAACACTAACTGGCGCAGTAATGAAAGGGCACACCCTTCTTTTCCCCCAAAAATGCATTGGAAAACACAGTGAAAACAAAGAATGTATACATAACAATGGGTCTTGGAGCAGAAAATGAGGACTTGGAATATTAAATTGCTTATATCTTAGGAACCGTATGACGTAGAAAAAAATGTAAATGTCATATGAATTATGACTTTCTTGGCTAGTTTTGTACTTAGCTCCTATTTGGGGGGCTAAGCATTTTTGTGACGTAAAGTCCGTATCTCACACCGTTTACAAGATACGGGCCCCGAAAGGCACGACAGGCACCGTAATGTTATCCAATGGGAAAAAGCATTAATTTCGGAGTGCTGTCACTGTGCCACCCTGTAATATTTTTTCACCAAACCACCAAAAGGCACATCAGTGTGATGTTGGCTTTCTTCCTCCAAATTTCAGCCCAAAAACCAAACCGTTATTTTGCAGCAGGTGGCAAATAATTCCTGTAATGCAGCGGATGCCTTAATGCTATCCCATGGGAAAAAGCATCAACTTTGAAGTGCCTTAACTTTACCGCCCTGTAATATTTTTTCACCAAAACACTGAAAGGCACATCTGTGAGATGTTGGCTGTGGTCCCTCCAATTTTCAGCTCAAAAGACCAAACTGTTCTTTTGCAGCAGGATGGCAAAGAATTGCTGTCATTTTGCCATAGCCTGGAAAAGTAGTGTCACAATTTTCGAAAGCTTTTGCAAAAATTTGTGACACTTTCGTGAGTGTGACACTACTTTGTAAAAGTACTTTTTCCAGAAATGTGAAAAACATATTTCTAGGGTGTTTAACCTCAAAATAAAAACATGCCTAGCATCCTCAGGGTCTGACTAGGTAAACACAAAAATAATTGTGTTGCTAAAGGGTCCCAAATGTAAATGCCAAGCATTTTTCTGATCACAGATTGAAAATAAAATGGCAGATTTGCAAAAGTAAAAGGGCCATTTGCAAAAGTAAAAACTGCATTTTTGAAAGTGTTTAACTTTTTGTTAACTTTCCCATTGACTTATAATGGGAACTTGTTTTTTGAATAACTTTTGAACCGTTTAATATTTTTTCATGAAATCTTTGAAAAGCACATCGGAGTCCCTGGCCACATGTTCCATGAAGTATTTAGACCAGTCGTGCAAACCCTGCAACCTGTAGGTGAGAGCAAAGAATTCACCAGAAAGCATAAACGTGCACACAGATCATGCTTAATAACTCCACAGCCATATAGCCAACCAGTACGAAAGTTGGCAGATCCCAAGACGTATGCCTTTTGATCATGCATTCCAAATTTCAGGTAAATCTGTTGAACAGTGGCAAAGTTATTGAGGTGAAAAGTTTGACCCATTAACCTTAAAAGGGCTCCTCAGCCCTAACTATGGTAGCACTACCGTGCTACCATAATATATATATTTATACCATGGGGTGAGAGCTTTCTCAGTAGGATATCCTGTGTTATTTCCACTGCAGTGAGGATAAATCCTGATGACATCAGCAGAGTGAGGATATCAACATTTATCCATACTCTGCTGATTTCACTAGAGTGAGGATAAATGCACTACAGCTTGCATTCTAAAGGAAACTGCTTCAGAAAACAGTTTCTCTTACTCACTGAAGCTGCAACTTATTCAATTAGCTTTGCAAAAGACTCTCACCTGTGTCCCATTGTGTTTCTAACATTCCCAGCCCATTACTGTGCTGATCTCAGCTTCAAAACAACCTGAATTCTAAATGAAACTCTTACAAAGCAGTTTCTGTTTCCCAGTGCTATCTGCAGCAGTTTATCTTTATTACTGAGCCTCTGACTCACTCAGTTAGTTTTGCAAAACACACTCACCTGTGTTTCTGACTCACAGACCATTCAGAACACATACATACACATACACACCCACACACACACACACACACACACTGACAGCACACACGGAATGAGCAGGAAACACACACAGTCAGAAAAAATGTTCCTAAAGTTCTCACCCCTGTGTTATAAATCACACACATGATGGGCAGATCATGGGATATGGAAAATATTCTCACTCCTGCAGAGTGAGCTGTTTATTTTCACTCATGCCTTCAGCTCTCATGAGAATACACAGCTCACTCTGCAGGAGTGAGCATATTTTCCATATCCCTCTCCTGCCCATTATGTATCCCCATTTTATATATATATATGTATGTATGTATTCTATGCAAGAAACTTTGTTAATGCATCACTTAGGGTTATTCTACAGCAAAAAAAGTGAAGTAATTCAACATTAGGGTTCCCACCCCTTGCACACCACCCCCACCCTGGCCTCACCAACAAGCATCGGGTTGTGCATTGGGATCATCTTCCCTAACTCTCACCCCATCCCATATGTAAACAAGCTGAAGTGGTGCAGTGTAGGAGAATGGGGTGAGAGTTAGGGCCGACGACCGCAATGTACAGCCCGATGCCTGTTGATGAGGCCAGGGGGTGGGGTGCAAGGGGTGGGAACCCTAATGTCAAATTTCCTCACATTTTCACTGTAGGATAACCCTAACTGATGCATTAATGAAGTTTTTTTCATAGAATTTCCTTACTTTTTAAGAAACAATAGAAAAGAGAGTCACGTGATGCGTCTGGAGGCTTAGCAGCCGGATTTTGGGTCTCTCCCCTCCCTGCTACAACATTTCGTTGTCAAAAGATATAATCCGATGGCATAACTTGTCAAAATCTGATTAAAAAGTTTATTGGGACTCTGCTTGAAAGTTTCCTTCGTTTTTAGAGCGCAGACGGAATGGAAGCTCCAGAAAAAGAGCTAGAAGCAAAGCGACCGTGGCAGAGCTCCTCCCCGGCAGCCCAGCAGGAAGAGATAACTCCAGCTAAAATACACAATGATCTCACTACCATCAAGGAGGCACTGTTTAAATTGATCGAAGAGATAGCTGATTTTAAGCCGGCTTTAACGCAGCTAGCCCGTCGGGTAACAGACGCTGAGGCAAGGATCTCCTCTATTGAGAGGAACAAGGAGAAAAGCAGCCTAAGCTTAGCGGAGGCAAAGAAGTCAATCACAAAGCTGGAGGACCACTTAGATGATCTAGAAGGAAGAAGCAGGCGCAACAATTTGGTCCTGTTGGGGCTCCCAGAGGGAGAGAAGAGGGCCCCAACACTATTTCATTTCTGCAAAAGTTTCTTAAATCGTCTGTTGGGCCCTCGCCTAATGGCCCAGAATTTATCACCGAGAGAGCCCATTGAGCCCTCAGGGCTAGGCTGCTGCCTTCTGAACCTCCGAGACCTGTGATATTTAAAATCCTGAACTACCTTGATCGTGAGTTCATATTAAGGGAAGCCAGGAAAATATCTGCAATTTTATGGGAAGGGAAAAAACTTCGTGTCGTTCCTGATTTGACTTTAAAATCACGTACAATCAGAGCTAGCTTACGCCCTATTACATCGAAGCTCTGGGCTGCTGGAATCAAACATCATCTGTTATACCCGGCAAAGTTGGAGATTACTCTGAAAGAAGGAACAAAGCGCTTTGAGTCAGTGGAAGAAGCTCTGAAATTGCTTAACGTTGTGTTGCCAGATTTATTTCCTAAAGGGTGACTGTTCTGAGAAACATTTACAGAAGGCCTTTGAAGTACTGAGGGGTAGATTAATGCAGTGGCGGATTGCATAAGACGTTGAAACGAACTAATTATGGACAAGCCAAATCTTTACTATCTTAGATTCATGGAGGGATTTGGTTTATGTTTTGATATTTAGATTGGCTGTTCAGAGGGAATTAGATGCTTATACTCAGCCAGTATTTCTCGGGGTTAACATGGTAACACAGGGGCCTGTGTGTATATTAACTAACCATTAGAGGGAGTTCCTTGAGCAATATAATTTTGATGTACTTGCATTTAATGTTTATCTATTTGTTTATGGCAAGATCAGCTTTCTGGAATGTCTCAAGGAATTAACTATTTTACCTCAAACATATATGTCGCTGGGGAACTTTCCCATTATGGCTTAATTATTGTTTTATTAGGGTAACCTTTTTTCCTCATTAGTTTATTTTTTTAGTTTGAAGATAGGGGAAGGTTATTCTCCTGCATACATAATTTTTAAACTGATCTAGATATAATAAGGAGTTTTCTATATTCAGTAATAGTTGATGGTTCTCTCGTTGGGGTTAAAGTTAAGTACGGTGCGGGTTCGGGCTGGGGGTAGTTTAAATGGATTACTCAATTTTAGTTTATAAGACCCGACCCTTACGCCGTTAATAAAGAACCTTAGTTCTTTTTTGTGAGACATTAAGGTAATAGGACTTGATTTGTTTGTTTAGTGATGTTGCGAGTGCCTAAAGCACTATAAGAGACTTCATAAGTGGAAAAAGTTCTGATGTTATAGTTTCGATGCAAGGGGGTTATGCCCTATAGGGACCTGAAGGTAACATCGGATAGAAGAGCAGGGTATACTATTTGGTTGTGGGGGGGGGGGCGGGCTGCTTCTAGAGCATACATGGACCAGAATTTTAGGTGTTGGCTTCGGGCCAGTGAGGTTGTTTTCAGTAGTTTGTTATTGGGGGGTTTTGGGAGGTTTATTATGTTGGGGGTTTTAGGGTTTTTTGGGGTGGGGCCAGGCAGCCTTCCATACAGTCACGAATTTCCATTGCCAGCTTCCAATGGTTAGCAACCTGAATATTATTTCCTGGAATATAAAGGGGGAAAGGATAACACAAAAAAAATGTTATATTAAATCATTTGGCACATTATGCTCCATCGATAGTTTTTCTCCAAGAAACTCATGTGCCTCTAGACCAGCTTCATCACCTGAAGAAAAAAATGGGTAGGTCAGGTTTATGGGGCGGGACTCTCTCCGAATAAGAGGGGTGGCTATTTTAATAGCAAAAGGAATTCCTTTTTTCCATGCACAGACACTCTCGGATCCTAATGGGAGGTATGTAATAGTCACAGGCAAGTTAGGGGGGAGTAGATGTGCTTTTAGGATCCATTTATGGCCCAAATCAGGAATCGCCCTCTTTTTTTTCGGAGTTGGCTGTGCTTATGGCCCCTTTAGCAGATAGACCGGTAATTTTAGGAGGGGATTGGAACTTGGTGCAGTCAAACTACTTGGACCGTTCTTGGTCCAGAGTTGAACGTATGTCTCCTTCTCAAAGAGCTCTAATGGAGTTTACGTCTCCCTTGGGCCTTATCGACCCCTAGAGGACGATCAACCCCATTTCCAAAGAATTTACTTTTTTTTCTTCTGTGCATAGAAGCTATTCACGCATAGACTTTTTTCAGGTTAGCCACCAAGTCTTCTCTTTTGTTTATGAAGTTACTATTCTAAGTAGAGTAATTTCGGTTCATTCTCCTATACGATTATGTTGCCACCCCCTTGTCAGCTCCACCTATATCTTATTCTTGGTCATTGAACAATTGTCTACTTAAGGACTCTAAATTGGTAGAACATCTCCGTTCTTTTATGTCCCATACAATTATATCTAATTGTGGTTCGGTCCAGGCGGCGGATATTGCTTGGTCTGCTTTGAAGGCTACATGGAGGGGTGAGTTGATCAGGCATGCCACAACTCATAAAAGGAAATCAAGGAGCCTTCTGTCTAAGTGTTTAGAGAGGGTTAAAGCCTTGGAGATTATGGGTGATGATGTGAGATCACCCGGATCAAGAGCAAGAATTAGTTATGCTTAGGGCATGGTATTTGAGGACAGTGAGAAAAGGGGTAGAAAATCGGGCTTCCAGATTGAAGGCCACATCTTTAGGACAGGGTAGCAAAGCTGGTAAAATTCTGGTGTGGCAGCTAAAGCAAAGATCATCAGTTAAAAGTGTGGCTGGACTGAGGCATCCATGTACTAATGATTTAGTCTCGGACCCGGAAGGGATTTTAGCCATTTTTTTTTTAGTTTTACAAAAATTTATATTCTAGTGCGTTGTTGCCATCTGATGAGTGTGCAGGGATAAAGGATTTTCTGGCAAAACTTCCACTCCCTATGCTTTCTGAGGCAAGCTGTCAGAAGTTAGAGGCTCCCTTTACCCAGAAGGAGATTGCTGAAGCTATCGATGATCTTAAGTTAGATAAGGCTCCGGGCCCTGATGGGTTCACTGCCCAATTCTTTAAGTTGTTTAAAGATCTCCTTGTACCACTGCTGCAGCAACTTTTACACCTTCTGGCATGATTGTGGGGTACAGGATCCTTCACTTTTTGAAGCTAAGATTATTCTTCTGCCCAAACCTGAGAGATCGCCTGATTTGGTTGGCAATCATAGACCAATTTCATTACTCAATGTAGATATTAAAATTTATGCTAAGATGTTAGCTGCTTGAATGAAAAACATATGGCTTGACTTGGTGAGCACGGAACAGATTGGTTTTGTGGCTGGTCGTTCATCAGGTGATCATTTCAGAAAAATATTTTATTTAATCTCTGCGTCTAGGTGTCCGGATTTGGAAGCATCTCTGGTTTCTCTAGACGCAGAGAAAGCTTTCGATAGGGTGGAATGGGGGTTTCTGTTCCAGGCCCTATCTAAATTTGGGTTTCCTGCTAAATTTCAGAGATATATTAAGGTCCTTTATACCTGTCCTACAGCAAGGATTCAGTGCAACAATCTGATCTCAGTGGTTTTCCCCTTAGGAAGAGGTACTCGCTAAGGTTGTCCCCTTTCCCTGTATTTATTTAATTTATATTTAGAACCCCTAATTAGGGCTATTAACAATGACAACCAAGTGCTTGGGATTCGTATTGGGGAATCGGAATATAAGTTATCAGCCTTTGCAGATGACTTATTATTGCACGTTCGCTATAGTCGGGAGTCACTTCCCCGTGTATTCCAAATTATTTCTGATTTTAGTAAATTTTCAGGATATTATTTAAATAAAAGTAAAACTATGGTTCTTCCATTATCTCCTTACCTTCAACAAAGTTGGTGTACTTCTTTAGGATTACAATGGCAACCTAAATCTCTGCTTTACTTAGGTATTCGGATCTCCAAGAATTTGGATGATTTGGTAGACTTAAATTTCAGACCACTAGTGAAATCTATTAAGGAAAGCCTAGAGAAGTGGTGAAGCTCTCGTTATCCTTTATGGGAGAGTTAACACAATTAAAATGATGATTTGCCAAAAATCTTTACCCCCTCTATAATCTCAATGTATTTCTTCCCAGATCCTTCTTTAATTTGGTTACTAAGTATTGCTCCGATTTTTATGGAAGGAAACCCCAGTAGAGCTTACAGGAAGCTTACCTATTCAAGGAAGGTGGGAGGCCTTCAGCTTCAGACTTTTACATATATTATTTAGCTTGCCATGCTGCTAGGGCAGTTTATGGCTATCAGATGTAGATGGGGCCTCCACTGGTCTGGCTATGGACCAGTTGATGGCAAAGAATGTTAATGTAGATTTGGAATCTTGCTTATTTATTCCATGGTTAAAGGTTCCTGTTAAGCTGAGAGATACCCCTATGGGGTGGGATATAAAGGCCCTTCGCCAAGTATATTCGCTGTTGAGAATTCCCTATATAAAAGATATACTCCAACCTATTTTAAGGAATCCTAACTTTATGGTAGGGAGTCAGATGATAAAGAAGAATATTGGTAATGGATTTACTACCTTAGACTAATGGATTTTGTTTCATAGGCTTAGTTATCTCATCCACTGCCCTGGCAGAAAAATTTGACATTCAATCTAGGGATCGGTTAAGGTTGTATCAAATTCAAGGATGTATTAGTTCCTTTCTTAGGGGTGGCAAGGGGACAGTAGAAGCTGGGGAATTTTTGAAGAAGATGAGAGATCAGGCAATATCTCGTAATTCAGTTTCAAAACTGTATAAATTAATCCTAACTAAGAGGGATTCCGGTATCTCTTCAGTTCCATTTTACTGGGAGGCGAACTTATCCTTGGGATGGCCGGAAGAGACGTGGGGTAAGATATGGCTAGATTTATATGCCTATGTTAAACAAGACAGACTAAGGGGTTTACAATTCAACCTTCTACATAATCTCTACCTCTTGCCAGCCAAGCTTGCCGGTTATACAAGTCTAATTCGGCTAAAAAGTTCTGTGACTGCCTTGTTGCTACTACATATCATATACTTTGGGAATGTCCTAAGGCAGTTAAACTCTGGAATCTGGTGAAAAACTGGCTAACCCCTTTCACCAAGATTGCTACATACTTTGACGCTAAAACATGCTTTTTTGGGATGTTTACTCAAAGTATGCCAAAGTCTCATAAGTACCAAATGGCCTTAGTGGCACAGGTGACAAAGTTGCTTCTTCTTCGATATTGGTGCAGCGACCAACTTCCTTCATGTAAGGAATGGTGGAGTGAATTTCTTAATGCTCTAAATGCAGAGAGGTTCACTGCAATCTTTTATAACTCAGTAGAGAAGTTCAATTACTATTGGGATAGTTTTTTACAATGTTTGAAAGCCAAGTATGGCTATTAGTGTAGTTGAGAGCCCTCCCCTTTACCTATTTCTGTTATCTATTTTTATCTGTCAAAGGTTACACCCTGTAGATGGGTGGGGCTTCCCTACACTCTTCGGCTATGCTTGACACTAGTTTAGTTAGTATTTTTTGTTCCCCCGGAGAAGGTTACTAAGAGGGATGATTTTCAGGAAGGTACTAATCTATTATGGTCAGAGTTATTAATGTGGAGGTTGTTAACGCATATAGGCTATTATTTAAAGTTAATCATATCGATATTAAACCTTAAGTATTGGACTGCTGCTCTGGTTGGGGAGGGCGGAGGATAGGGATTAAAAGGAATGTATTTCTTTTTATGAAAAGCTATGTGCATTTTATTACTCTGAAGCTATGGTTAAAGGACCACAATCTGTTTTTTCCCTTAATACATTTTTTGTTTTAATGGGATTTTGTGTAGTGTAATGTTGTGTTTTAATATATAATAAAATAAACTTATTTGCAAAAATTAAAAAAAGAAACAATAGAAAAGTAGAAAGTTGCACAAGTTAGTGAGAGGGCCCCTCACTCCCACCAACTTGTAAGTGTCAGGCCACATTACATGCCTAATGACTAAAAAGTAGATTGACTACAACACGACCAGCCACTAAACAAATGTTAATGTAGTAGAACAATAGAAAACACTGTCCGCAAAACATTAACTGCACCACACAATCTCTCCACTAAAAATAAATTGTCCAACATGTAAGCACTGCAATTCACATCTACAGGACATCCTGTCAACACTCTTCATATTTCAAGTGAAAAGACCAAACCGTGTCTGAGATAAAACATGTCACAGTTTGAAATTTTCATTCGTCAGACTGGCACAGTTCCACACCTGTTGACATTTAACACACACGATGACTGAAAACTACATCCATGACACTAAGGCTAGGTATCCTATCAATTTCAAGGCACCACCACAAGCAAAACGCTGTCCACAGAATGTAAATTGCACCACACCATATCTCCAGTAAAGGAACATTTTCTGACACATAAACAGTGTGATTTACATCCACAGGACATGCTGTAAACACTCTCCAAACTTCAAGTAAAAGACCACACCGTTTCTGAGATATTCAATGTTAAAGATTGGTAAAATTTCCCTATTTTTTAATTTTTTTTATTTTATTTATTTTTATACTGGTAAATCTGTGGGACAAGCCCATCTTCACAAATGACCAGTTTAGATCCTATCTATTTCATTATAAAACATCTGGCAATCTTGTCCTGCCCTCACGATCAAAGACAGAGATCAAAGAATCTCATGAACTAAGAATTAAAAATGTTATAAATCAGAAAATTGAATGTATTCCGGTAAACCACCACCATGGTTCAACAGAACTAAGCCCCCTGAGCAACATCCACCCTCATTTGACTTCCTAGGGCACCCCTGGGCTGAGAAAATTGATTTTTTAATCCGGCCATCTTGTCCTACCTCATGATGCATGATCACGATCAAAGAATCTCGCAATCAAAGAATTTGCCGGGTCACGATCAAAGAATTTGCTTGCTCATGAACAAAGAGTGAGGAACGAGATGGACAGATTTAAAAATTACTTTTCTCAGCTCTGAAAATATTTCTCAGTGCCTCTTTGCATTATCGATCATAATGCACACAGTCAATGGCTGGCCATGGAGGTGAGAGGTGGGCTGTGCCATTCGCTGGCTTGGGAAGGTTGGGGGGGTGCTATGTGGGCTAGCATGGCTGGGTGGGTGGTGGGGGTCACTAGACTACCAAGAAATACAAAATGATGATTTATTTTATTATGATGAGGTGGGGCTGCTAGAGTACCAGGGATATGTACAATAACAATGGATATTATTTCATACAGATGGAGGGACCACTAGACTACCAGAGATATTAACAATAATAATAATTTTATACAAATTGGGGGAGCCACTAGACTACCAGGGATGAAAAAAAATACACATGGGGGGCACTAGACTACCAGGACATTACACATGATATTATTTATTACAATGGGGGGGCCACTAGACTACCAGGGATATTTAATACAGTATTATTGTTATTTAATGGGGCACAACAAAGCCCCCTGAGCAAAACCCAGCCTCATTTAAGTTTGTAGGGCAACCCTGGGCTGAAAAAATCATTTTAAAATCTGACCATCTTGTCCCTCACTCGCGATGCATGATCGCGATCAAAGAATCTCTCGATCAAAGAATTTGCAGGCTCGCGATCAAAGATCATTAGCGAGCCGTGAACGAAGATTTCAAAAGCTCAGAACTCTATTTTTAGACCGATTTGGATGCAACCAAAGGCATGGCTTGCTAGATCAGTGTCCCCTAAGTAAAACCCATCCAAGTTTTACTTCAGAAGTGAGCCCTGAGCCAAGATATTTGTGTTTTTTCCGATCAGAAATTTCAAAACAAGATGGTGGACCTCGTGATCAAAGAATTTTGAAAATTCTCAGGGGCAAAGATTTTTGAACTGTGAGGCTGCAAATTCTTTGATCACCAGGTGGGACCAAGTAGCCAAAACCCCATTCTTTGTTTGCAAAATAGACATAGACATTTTCCCATTGACTTATAATGGGAAATTAAAAGTGGCATAACTTTTGAATGCCTTAATATTTTTTCACCGAATGAAATGCGGCATGTTCAGCCACCAAAGCTCTTTCAAACAAGCCATCTCATGCAATGGCACACCACGCAACAGCCAAGCAGGGTCATGTCCAAAATCCCAAAAGCTGCCTCCAAAAACAGATAATTTTGCATTTTTCAGTGCCTTTGTACGCAAAGACATTAAGTCTGACCAAAACTCAATTTGGCAAATCAAGAGATCTACCATGCCCCACCATGTGTACCAAATTTCAGGCTAATCCGTTGAAAGGGTCCAACATTATTAACGCCCAATCTTTTGACTTTATTATGTAACTGACCGCTGAACCCTAACTATAGTGGCACGACTGCACCACTATAATATATATATTTGTTGAAAAAAATTCTGTTAATGCATCAGTTAGGGTTGTTTCCACTGCAACAAAAGTGTGGAAATGTGATGTTAGGGTTACCACCCACCACCCACCCATGCCCCATCCTCAAACCCCTAACTCTGCATTCCCCCACCCCCACCTCCCACACACGCACATATGCATGCAGTACAAGACACATCCATCATCATGGTCCAGCAACTGTATGAGTTCTGCTGCCATCAGAGTGCCTTGTAGGTATGCACGCATGCTGGGCAACCATGGGAGATGACCTGCAGTAAGCATTTTTTTGTTACAAACATCAGTAACAAGATTTTAGAAGATGCCTGTATTTCAATTGTTAAGAAATGATGAAACACACAGTATGTTATCTATAGATATCTGTATTGGAAAGAAGAGTTTGGATAACCCTAGCAACAGGCAGTGGATCTTTGCCTAAGTTTTTCTGATACAGTGAGTCAGTCCTAATAAGAAATGGTAATAATAATATAAGTAATGTTTTGTAGTATACTTTATAAGCAAAATGTGACAGTAACAGTTGTAACATCCACAGCTAACCATAACATGGTGCTATTGAGTATTTCCAGGAAATGTAACAGTATTACAACATGTGATGATACTAGTTTCATACCTGAGCAGTATGTGAAAAGAACTATGTATGTATGTGTCATCTGTGTCTGTCCTGCTACCACATGCCTATGTGGTTGCAGCGATACCTGCAGCGAGCCAATCCTTGAATTATGAAACATAAAAATCAATATTTTAAAAGTTTATGCAGACTGAATTTCACTTTATGAGAAAGATATGCCAGCTATAATGTTCATCATACAGTGCTGACAGTATAGAGTCGATCATACTGTATTTGTGTTTCATAACATAGTGTTATGTGACAGTAGTACAGTGTCATGATTATTGTGCTTACAGATGTGACTGACTGGTACAGTGTATTACAATCTTGCATGTGTCTTCTGTGTGTGGGGGGTGGGGGAAAGCGGAATTAGGGGTTTGAGGATGGGGCATGGGGTTGGGGTGGTGGGTGGTAACCCTAACATCACATTTCCACATATTTGTCACTGTGGAAACAACCCTAATGGATTTATTAACAGAGTTTTTGCAATGAATTTCCTTCTTTTGACAAAGTGTAATATGAATAGCAAATGTGGTATATTATTACGATTGGGGCCCTTTAGACCCATGCTCCCACCAAGCTTAACTTCTGTGTAATGATATGTGTTTGTGGAAGCATGGGACCTCTGGCCCTGTGCTCCCACTTATACATAAGCACTGAGCCATACAGCAGCCCTGTAGGGCAAGGAAGCCTTGTAACATTAATTTTCCCATATTAGGGAACAGTAGCAGCTAGTACAAAAATTGAAGTGTGGTTGTAATCATGAGAGTAACTAGTCCCTGCAAGATTAACTCAACTGAATCCATATCACACATTGTGTCCAACATAGGAGCAGCAAAAAGTGCTGTGAATATGAAGTCTGTGGGCTCAATGGTGGTCCTCGGACATGAAAATGAGCAATTGGAACAGTAAATCGCAAATATCTCAGGAACCTTACAAGGTAAAAAAATTCAAATTTCATGGGTTTCAAGACCCTCTAACCTAGTTCTGAACTTGGGGACTAAGAATTTTTGTGATAAAATGTCCTTATCTTGAAATTTTTTCGAGATACAGGTCCAGAAAGGTATCATAGATGCAGCAATTTTATCCTATGGGAAAATTGCTAAAATTCGGAAAGCTGTAACTTTGGCCATCTCTAATGTTTTGGTACCAAACCACCAAAAAGCACATCTGTGGGACCAGGGCTTGCCAGCCTGCAAATTTCAGCCAAAAAGACCAAACTGTTTTGCTGCAGGAGGCTGGCAAAGATTTGTAGTTATTTTGAGCATACTTTTGCAAAATACTTTCACAAATCACAAAAGTTTCGCAAAATAAATCATGAAACTTTCGAATTTGCAAAAGTATTTTGCAAAAGTATTTTTCAGAAAAAGTTTAAAAATGTATTTCTGGGAGGTTTAATCTCCCCAAAAAGATATGGCTAGCATCCTCAGGACCCAACTAGGTAAACTCAACAATCAGTGTTCACCTAGAGGGTCCCAATTTTAAATGCCATGCATTTTTTTGTGTAACTAACTGTAAACAAGATGGCCGATTCATAAATGTAAAATGGCCATTTGTGGCAGTAAAAAGTGCCTGTCATGAAAGTTTTGTGATTTTTGTTAACTTATTCCATTGACTATAATGGGAATTTTTTTTTGAATAACCTTTGAACATTTTAATATTTTTTCACCAAATCTTCGAAAGGCACATCAGTGACCAAGGCTGCATCTTCCCTGAAATGTTCGGACTGAATGATTAAACAACGCCAGCTGTGGGCGCGAGCAAAGAAACATGCAAAAAGTCCATTTTTTTTGTGTTTTTTGGCATTATGTAGCTCTGCAACTGTACATCCGACCATAACACAACTTGTTAGATCCAGAGAACTAGGGTGCCAGACTGAACATGTAAAAAGTTATTAAGATGCAAAATGTGAGGTTTTGCATTAAAGTGGCTACTCAACCCTAACTATAGTGGCACTACAGATCCACTATAATACTGATTTGCTATTGGAGAGATAAAGTATGACATTCAAGTCCAAAATTTGAAGGGGGGGGGGGATTGTCATAACCATATCATGTTTACGTTGGGTACATGTGGAAGTATTGTAATCCACAAAATAAAAATAGTTCATAGCTCAGAGGTCTTAAAAAATGGGAATAAAAGTTATGACAAAGCCCATGTAATGTAAGTAACATGGTGTCCTCGACATCAGATTTGCCATGTTATCAAACATACATTTTTTTGATATTACTATGCCTATGGTATCTATTTAGGTAGCATAATATTTAACTTTTCATTATTGTTTCATACTTTTTACTTGTTAATAGTTATGACACAGTGTAGTTTCTGATAACAGTTTGCCCAGATCTGAACATGTCCAAGTTTAGCTGCCATATTCATTTCATCGATGTTCTAGCCGATTCTTATTGCACAACTATGTTATCTTCATATTATAAGATAGAAAGCATTGAATTTCCAGAAAGTGAATTATACTTTATTTAAAAGCCGTAGTTCTACAAGTTGTCATGTAATAACACTGACACCACAACACAAGATGTCACGTGAGTAACACGGACAAAACAACAACAGCTGTATTAGCATCATACCAAGTGTCTCACTATGACATACCAAATGTTTTTGCTAATGTACAACCCAAAAATACATAGTTATTTAATACCATGGGTATTTGGTATAACATTTTTGAACATTTTGAAGATTGTACAACAAGGGTGGGGGGTATGTTCATGGGTAGACTAGATAGATCACAAGGTCCCCATTTGTGGACTCATTCTTATATTCTATTACATTGCCAATAATATTTAGAACTGTTTTATGCTGCACAATATAGTACAGCATAATATAGTGCAGTTTACAGTAATATAGTACAGTACAATACAGATTTAATCTCGCTTGGTCTGTCTATTACATGTACAACCTGGTTCCAAGCCCAGAATAAGACAGAGGAAATCTGATCTATATCTCAGGTTCCATGTCAAAACTGCAACTGCGGAACTGTGACCTGTGAATAGGGCACAAGTCCCACAGCACGATGACTTTCAAAACATTTCTTTCTTGTACACCCCCCCTTGTGGGGGACTTGGCCCCTCCTTATTTATTATACTAACTCTGAGGGGGGCATACCTCAGGAATGAGGGGAACTGCCAGTCACCTGAAAGTGTTAGTGCTGTGGTTCAGTTGCCCGATTCATGGGTCACCATTTTGACAGGCTACCTATGTCTCTATTTGGAAGCAGAATCAGAGTGTTTGGGAGTAATGCATGCCCTTGCTGCTTGTGATATTCAAGGCTGAAGGCAGAGTTTCCTCATAAAACACAGGAAGAGTATTAGTGACTAATACAACAATGCCCACGAGTGTGTTGCTTTAATGTTAACGTGTATTTTAAGAAATAAAACTGAAAGGAAAAACTGACTTCAGGGGGCAGATATTCAAAACATTACCCATGTGCAAACCCTAGTTTTTGTGCAGAAGCCTTGATTTGTGCACATGTCCCATATTCAAGAGCCCTGTTATCATGGGCAAACAAGGTTTGGCCCGGGGTGATATTCTGGGGGTTGTGCAATGCAAATGAAGAGTCAGGGACCTTAAAATTGGTGAAGTCTAGTAATCACAGTGTGCACACTGCACAAGACCATTTTGCGTGGTCCCCTTGTGTGGCACAGATAGAGACAGTGCTAATGGTGCCTTCCCCCCAGATCACAGCCACAACTTATAACACAACTCCTCCCTGGTGTCCAGTGATCCCCTATGTGGCACCCTCACTCACTAGATCCAGAGTGTGGACTTGCAGGTGCATATGACAAGCAGCACACCCCTTTTAATACATCCTTTCCCAGCTGCTGTGTCTACCTTCAGGGAGGGCACTTATTTATTAGATGTACTGCTCACATGCTCAACATTGGCTACAAGACTTTAAAAAATTATCAATGGAACAGCAGAAATTGATAAACTGAATAATTCCCCTTATTCCATTTCCTGGGACAGTCTGTGATTGCAACAGACACAGAAAAAATTAGCAATGTCTTAACAAATCATAAATACACAGAAATACAGGTGAGAGATTAGTCAATATTTTGATAACAGCTTTGCAGAAAGAACCTGACAGACAATCCTTTCATTATACAAATCGAGAAAAATTCTGCACTCACCACCTATTGTAAAGGAAATTATTCACACCATCTGCTTGTGCTTAAGTATCTGAATTAAGTGCCAGTGTCTAAAGATCCCTTTCACATGTCTTAACAGGTTTTGGATATAGGTCCTTTATCAAAAAGCATGCAGATAGTGTGAGCAGTTCCCTTTGCAATAGGTGATGGTCCAGCCACAACTTCAATTGATTGCAATCCTATCATTATGAAATGTACTACTTATTTGAAATTAACAGTGAGTCTAGTAAATGTCTTTTTGACTTAATTGAAGTCCTCTTCTTGAAAGCACAACTGTTGATTCAGTTTTGAATGCCGGGGTTCACTAAATTTATATACAACATCTTTAAGTGGCTGTCAAATGTTCTGTCATGTCATCATTTAGAAACTGGTATGTTCATGTTGGGTTCCTCAGTGGGTATTTTACTGTAATGTCCGTATCTGTTAAAGTGACTTCTTCAGCCATGTGGATGTGGACTGTATACTTTTTCCCAGATCTTAACTGGAAAATGTTATAATCTACTTGACTGAAGTTAGCACAACCAGACAGCAAATAGAAATAATTAATACTTACACTGAGGCTGAAGTGTCTTTTGTTGAGGATGCTGGTGTTTTTGACTTTAACAAAGTTGCTGCTGAGGCTGGAGAGGTTGAATGTGCATCATGCATACTTGTAGACCTCTGTTGTAGTTGTGCTGCTGGTGGTTGTGGCGGTAGTAATGATGGTGGTGTTGGAGTTTGAGATGCTGACAGTAGTGGCAGAATTTGAGTCACTGAAGAAGTTTTTCTTTTCTTTTTATACTGAGACAGACTCTGCAGAGTTGGATCTGCTAAAATTAGTTTGGGTGTTATCTGCTGAATTTGAGTCACTGAAGTTGTTTTTCTTTTCTTTTTACACTCTAACAGAGGCTGTAGAGTTAGATCTGCCAAAATTAGTTGTGGTGTTGTCGACCTAGACCACAGTGCCTTCATTGGAGACACTGAAAGTCTTGGTGATGTCTGAGATATTGACTTGGGTGAGGGCATTTGAGGCAGTGAATGTCTTGGTGGTGTTAGTGACCTTGACTTCACTGTTGGTATTTGAGGCATTGAATGTGGTGGTGGAGTTATAGATCTTGATCATACTGGTGGTGAATGTGGTGGTGTTGGTGACCTGGACTCTGGTGGTGGAGGTGGAGTTGGAGATCTTGACCTTAGTGGTGGTGAATGTGGTAGTGTTGTCGACCTGGACTCTGGCAGTGGAGCAGGAGATCTAGCAGGCGTTGGTGGAGTCAACTCTGTTCAAGTTTTTAATGAAAATACTTCCCAATTACCAGTGAAGTGTTCATTGCTACACTGATTTTTGTCGTTTATACAACTGACACAAAAGCAGCTTTGTTCTTTCACAGAAATGGCATAAGGCAGCAACCCTCTTACACAATGGATTATATGTGTGTTTGGTATTGTTTTGACTGAACTTCTTTACAAGCGCCTCCTATTTATTTCTTCTTCTTCCTTAACAAAGAAAAAGCTTTGTTTTGCATGTATATGTTTGTCTTCATTTTTAGAGCAAGTTAGGTAGCTTTTGCCATACAGTAGCTGCACAGTTCATGAGCATTGGTGATGATGGCTCTTTGAGAGGTTACAGCTGTCACTGCACTTTTCTTTAGCACACTGACTTCGTCATCACATGGTCATTTTCCATAATGAATCCAAAATAAATGTTTTTCAATGGAAAATCCAAACTCTTTGGTTCCAAAAGAGGCATCAGAGAAGTTGCCCTTACTTTTATATTGGGTAGGGGGACCATCTGAAAACTGGATTTGTTTTGATATCACAACTCCTTATTGTTGAAGATAGTTGGATGCTAGGGCAATGAAATGCTGAACATAATGAAAATCAAGTTTCCTGTTATCACTGAATAAGATTACTGAATTGTGCATGGTGAATCCACATTTGGATTGTGGACATAGGTAATATGCCACAATAGCATGAATTGTTGCATGATTACATAACCAGTGCTCACCTTGAGCTTCATCTTGATAATGGCAGTTGTAATTTTCTCCAAAATCAAAGCATGATACAACCCAGTTCTCTGGTACATTCTGTTGGATATAGTCAAATCATTTTGACTGCCAATTAGCATTTATTAGGTGTTTCAAAAATGGATAAATTTCTTCTTCCAAATTCTTGGATTAGGTCTTGCATCACACTGGTACGTACTCTCACTCTCATCTGTTTTGACTGTGTCACTTTGTCATCCTTTTTTGGAGAGATAGATAGATAAATAGATAAATAGATAGATAGCTAGATTGATTGATTAATTAATTGTTTATTTCTAAAGCACCCAATTCTGAAGACTCTGGGTGCTGTACAATATAAAACAGTACACTTTTAAAACTTACACAGAAAACACAGATACCAATAGAATTAAACTGGGAGTATACAAATGATCTATCTATTCTACTTAAAACAGATTTTTTCAGAAATCTATCAATAAAAGTTTGCTGGAACAAATACTCCCTTAACTCATTGCCTCCACAAGAGCTCTCTGAAGTTGCACCACTTGCCTCCTATATACTGTTAACAGTGAATCTTGGGCCTTTCTATGCAAAATCAAGCTATAGTCAGCATGCCACAAACAAATCCTAATAGTTCAAGAACTGTAAGTGCTAGACACAAAGTATGAGTGGCAAAGTTATTTAGCACACAATTACCTTTCCAGTGGTGGTATGCAAATGTTAATATGTAATTTCATTTTTTTCTATGCTAATTAAAACAGCAAAAAAATATATTGTTTTCACTAAAATAGACAACATAAGTCACACACACACCATACCATAAACAAATGTGAATAACTCCTAAAGTATACATGATTTACACAAAATATCAATGGCAATGTTGTTCAGCACAAAATTACCTTTCCAACAGTGCTATACAATCAAACATATATTATATTCTGTTATATTATATATTAAAATATAAAAGTTATGTCTCCAGATATTGCAAGAACACACAGGAAGTCAGTAGCTGACTTCTGTGGGCGTCCTCAGGACACACCAGTGTATTTTACTGATGACTACAGGCACTGCTAGGAGACAATGAGTTAAATAACCAGGCAAGGAGTTCCACAGGGTAGGTGCAGCCATTGAGAATGCCCTGTTTCTGGAATGCCACAGCCTAGCCCTGGGAACCCCAAGGAGGCCTCCCCCAGCAGAACGGAGAGCTCAGGTCAGTCAGTAGGGGACCAGGAGATCTTGCAGATAGACAAGTCCCCTATTGTTCAGAGTCTTATAGGTCAAGAGCCCTATCTTGAAGACAAACCTCCACTGGACCAGCAACCAGTGTAGTTCACGGAGGACAGGGGTGATATGCTTACTCCTTTTCACACTCATCAACAATCTTGCTGCCACATTCTGCACCAGCTGCAGCCTGTGGAGGTTTCCCCCAGATAACCCTAGTTACAGGGCATTACAGCAGTCCAACCTGGAAGTAACAAAAGCATGTACCAGTGTGGTTAGCTCTTCAGGCAGGATCAGGGCTCAGATTTGGGCAATATTCCTATGATGATAAAACCCACTTTTGACCATGGCTGACACCTGAGCATCAAGTGTCAGGCCGTCATCTAGGATCATGCTCAAATCCTTCACCTGTCTAGAAGGGGCAAGGGGAACACCCCTGGCACTAGGCCAGGGGGGTAACCCCACACCCTCCCTCCACCCCGACAATCTGTATCTACAACCAGTACCTCAGTCTTGTCTGGGTTAAGCATAAGTACAGGACAAGCTGAGTATTTTTTTTCTAAGTGTCTACTTTTCCATTTGCAAATTATACTGCAAAACAACTAGAGGTCAATCAACTCAAGTAAATTGCTGCTGCTGCTGGCAACTGTTACTGTTCATTGGTACTCAATCACTTTACTTCTGCCAGTGCCACTGATCTACTTCCTACTTCTGATTAGTATACTCAGATCTTTTCTTGCTCCCCGATCCATACAATGTGCCCACCCTTCCATCGCCACTTCCGCTCCTTCTAATTCTTCTGTCAGTTTTATCTACCTCAACTCCATACTCTCCTCAGTCTCATAAACCTTTCTCACCTTTTCCCTCTGCTCTCATAGCCCCCACCTTTATATTTGCCATAACTCCAACATCCCCTCAAATACTCTGGTCTAACTTCCCTCACCTCCCCCCTGCTATTCCATTCTCAACACCTAACCACCTAGCTTTCCTTTACCTCCTTATCTTCATCTCACCTAGTCCCCACCCCCCACATACTTCCCAAATCCTCAGCCCATCACAAATACCCTAAACTCCACTCCCTCATAACAGTACTCCTCTTACTTTCATCAGGAAATGTTCCTCCCAATCCTGGCTCCACTACACCCACCTCAGCCAGCTGTAATCCTTTCACTAATGTACCAACTTCCTGTACCCCTTCTGCCCTCCCCAAGGGCCTGAAAATCCTTCACTTAAACATCTGTAGGCTTGTCTCAAAAATTGACCGTTTACATCCTATGATAATGTCCTTCACACCTGATATCCTAATTTTAATGGAAACATGGTGAATGCTAAAACATCTGATCTCGCCATTAATATCCCAGGTTATTCCACAATTAGGCAGGATAGGACTGGCAGGGGTGTCAGAGTAGCCAAATATATCCTGTCCTCACTTCAGTTCACAACCATTCTAATAACTTGCACTTTTTGTTCTGTCTGAGGTGCTCCCAGATTGCACTAGCCCTGTGTTTACTTGCCCCTCGCAACTGATTTTTTTGCTCACTTTGCTCAGGTAATGTCCCCCCCCATCATTATCCTCTCCTTCCCCTAGCTGGTTTCCCCTGCCTACCCCCTACCCTCCTTGATGTCTCCTAACTGTACCTCATTCATTTAATAATTGCTAAATGATCTGCCTCTTAACTGTGGTCCATTCCTGCAAGGAGCTGGCTCCGAGGCTACATTACATTTCTGTACTATGTTGCTCAGATACACCACTTGTAATTAGAAGCATATTCCATCTCTTCATCAGAGACAGAATATGTGCACAGGAAGTGCCAGCTGAAACCAAATTCCCTGTGGAGATCAAATTTGTGGAATTTCTTTCTTAACAGTAGAGATTTATGCATCTACCTTCCCATTCTTATATTGTCCTTTGCACCAGACTTTTTGATACATTCCAGAATAGTTTGTAAACTCATGGATTTTAGCAAATCTAATGTCTTCTTTTTAGAAGGTGTGAGTATATATTTGTCCTCTACTGCCTTTCTTTTACATGGTGTGTTTCTGGACAGGATTGCTGATATCACATCAGCAAACTTATGTGGCTGTTTGGCAATGCTTTCATGAATCTTGAAATTGCTTTCCTCATAGGAGATGAGGTAATGAATGGTGTTTGTGGTGTATCAATGACTTTTGAGGTGTCATCTGATGCCATATCCAAACAAGGTGAAAGCACACTACTCACCAAATGTACGTATAATACTTCATCGCATTCTGTATTTTCCTCATTTATGTTATGCCATTGATGTGTGCTTTTCTTTTTCTGCACATAAACATAGAAACATAGAATTTGACGGCAGATAAGGACTGCTTGGCCTACCTAGTCTGCCAAATTTTCCTACCTAACAGATAAGCTGCAGAACCTAGTTAACCAACAGCTTACTTCCTCCTATCCCCCACTAGGACTTCCTTATGCCTGTCCCATGCATTCTTGAATTCCCCCACTGCTCTTGACTCCACAGCCTCCTCAGGGAGGCTGTTCCATGCATCCACAACCCTCTCTGTGAAAAAATACTTCCTCACATTACCTCTGAGCCATCCCCCCTCTATCTTCAAATTATGCCCCCCTTGTTCTTGCACATCTCTTTTCTGGAAGATGCTACCCTCTTGGACTTTGTTGATTCCTTGAGGTACTTGGAAGTTTCTATCATGTCCCCTCCTTCTTTCCTCAAGGGTACATATTAAGCTCCTTTAGTCTTTCTTTGTATGTCTTCTGGTGCAGACCCTGCACCATTTTGTTGCCCTCCTCTGGATAGCCTCCACTCTGTCTATGTCTTTGCAGGAGATGGGGTCTCCAGAACTGCACATAGTACTCAGATGGGGTCTCACCAACTGTCTGTACAGAGGGATAACAACTTCCTGTTTTCTACTATTGATGCCTCTTCTGCATGCATCCCAGTATCCCCCAGCCTTCCTTACTGCCTTCTCACGTTGCTTGCCCACCTTTAGGTCATCTGATATAATTACCCCCAGGTCTCTTTCTATTTTTACTGTTGTCAGTATCTCACCCCCCATTGTGTATGCTTCCCCTGGGTTTTTGTTTCCCATGTGCATTACCTTGCAATTCTTTGCATTGAATCTGAGCTGCCATACATTTGTCCATTCCTCCAACCTTGCCAAGTCCATTCTCATCCTTTCCACTCCATCTTGTGTATCAACCCTGTTGCAGATCTTTGTGTCATCTGCAAAGAGACATACTTTTCCTTCCAGTTCCTCTGCAATGTTACTTATAAAGACATTAAAAAGGACCGGTCCCAGTACTGAACCCTGCGGTACCCCGCTAGTAACCCTCTTTTCTTCACTGTGTACTCCATTTACTACTACCCTTTTTGTCCTGTTGTCTAGCCAATTTTTTATCGAGGTTACCACCTTGGGACCCACTCCAAGGCTGGCTATCTTGTGTATTAATCTTTTTTGTGGGACTGTATCAAATGCCTTGATAAAATCTAGGAAGGCCATGTCCACAGCCCCTCCCTGGCCTACTACTTTGGTCACCCAGTCAAAGAAATCTATTAGATTTGTCTGACACAAGCTTCCCATCGTGAATCCATGCTGCCTTGGGTCCTGTGCCCCACTGGCCTCTAGGTACTCAACAGTTCTTTCCTTCAGAAGTAATTCCATCATTTTCCCTACCACTGAGGTCAAACTAACTGGTCTGTAGTTTTCTGCCTCTGTCCTGCTCCCACTTTTGTGAAGAGGAATCACATCTGCCCTCCTCCAGTCCTTGGGTACCACCCCATCCTTCCACGATTTGTTAAAGAGAGTAGTCAGCGGTGTCACTAGTTCTACCCTTAGTTCTTTTAGAATTCTTGGGTGAATGCCATCAGGCCCCATTGCTTTGTCCACCTTTAATTTTATTAGTTCTTTCAGAACCTTTTCTTCTGTAAATGGACTGGTATTGACCCCCATCTTCAGAGTGTTTCTCTTGTTTGGTTTAGGTAACTCCCCCTCCTCTTCCTTTGTGAATATTGAGCAGAAATATTCGTTCAGTATCCTTGCTTTTTCACTGTCACCCTCTACCCACATTCCCTCCCCTTTATTAAGCTTCAGTATCCCTCCTATGGTCTTTCTTCGCTCCCTAATGTTCCTATAAAAGGTCTTATCCCCCTTCATAACAGAATTGGCTATCCTTTCCTCGGTTTGGGCCTTTGCTATTCTGACTGCCTTCCCTGCCTCTTTCTGCTTTAACTGATAAAGTTCTCTGTCCTGCTCCTTCTCTGTTTCCTTATATTTCCTGAATGCTGTCCTTTTCTCCTTAACCTTCCCTGCCACCTCTTTTGAGAACCATAGCATTTTTTTCCTTTGTTGTGTTTTATTGATTTGCTTTACACAAAGGCTTGTTGCATCTGTGATGGCTGTTTTGATCACTCCCCATTGTTCCTCCACCCTTCCTTCTTGCCTGTTTGCTAGTGCTTTTCTGAGGCACTCTCTCATTTTCCCAAAGTCAGCCCTCATAAAGTCCAGTACTCTTGCTTTTGTATGGCTTGATTGTATGGCTGTGTTTATCGTGAATCACACTGTTTGGTGGTCGCTTGTTCCCAGACGGCTACCCACTTCTAAATCTGAGATTCTTTCTCCATCCCCAATTGAGAGTACCAGGTCTAAGATTGCTCCCTCCCGAGTGGGTTCCAATACTAGCTGTCTGAGGCATGCCCCCTGTAGGGCATCAAGCATGACCCTGCTCTTGGATGTGCCTGCAGTAAAGGTGCTCCAGTTAACATCTGGCATATTCAGGTCCCCCATCAACGATATCTCCCCTTTTTCTGCCATTCTAAGAAGGCCTTCTATCATTTCCTTGTCCATTCCTTCCCCCTGAGATGGGGGTCTGTATACAACCCCCATGTGGATTGTGGTGCCATTTCCTGTCTCCAGGGTGACCCAGAGTGCCTCATCTGCTCCCTGTTTACTCTTTAGTTCTGTTGCTTTGATCCCTTCCTATACATAGAGAGCTACTCCTCCTCCTCTTTTACCCTCCCTGTCCCTCCTGTAGATTGTGTATCCTGGTATGTTGACATTCCAGTCATGGTTCTCTGTGTACCATGTTTCTGTGACTGCCACAATATCCAGGCAACCCTCTTCCATCAAGGCCACTAGTTTAGGGAGCTTGTTACACCGACTACAGGCATGGTACTCATCACCCTCCACTTTTTGATAGCCTTACCCCTTTTAGCCCCATTTCTGTCCTTACTGCCTTTGCCTTTTTTTACATTTAAATCTGTTCTGCTCCCTAATGACTTCTGTACCTTGGTGTTTACCTCACTAATCACCATGTTTTGTGAAGGGGAGGCTGGGATTTCCCTTCTCCTTTTCAGTGCCTCTCCCCTTTGCTAGTTTAAATGCTTGCCGATGAAACATTTAAACCTCTCACCTAGGATCTTGGTTACCTCCCTGGACAGATGCAGACCATCGCACCAGTATAGGTCTGCATCCCTCCAGGTGGCTCCCTAGTCCCCAATGAAGCCAAAACCCTGAGCTCCACACCAGTTTTTCAACCACTCATTGAATTCCCTGGTGAGGAGCGCCCTAGCATCTCCCTTACCATAGACAGGCAGCACCTCTGAGAAGGTTACCATATGCGCTACTTGTCTAAGGCCCCTTCCCAACTTTACAAACTCCTCTTGCACTGCTCTGATCCCATTTCTAGCCAGGTCATTTGTCCCTAGGTGGACAATGACATCCAGCTCCCTCCCTCATGCAGCTCCTCCCACGATCCTGAGGATTCGCTTCCTGTCCCTCCAAGCCATGGCACCAGGAAGACACCTACCTCTCCCCTTCCGGCCCAATGATTGATTGGTCCCCACCAGGAGTTGTTTCCTTCCCCGTGGGGTCCCATGCCACCCTCCTGTGGGTCTCCTTTGTGAAGGTTCCCAGCATCCTCCTTGGTCTCCACTGCAGGTGCCTCCATAGAGAACCACTATCCACCAGAAGCGATTGAAATGTGGAAGGTACAGCTGGAGGATGCAACTCTGTTCCACCACTCTCCTCCCTGACCCCACCCTGGTCCAGTCTCTCCTCTTTCTTGGCAACCTCTGAGGTAGTGGCATTGGCCCTGGTGGGCCCTGGGTGGGGGAGGAGGTTTCACGAATCCTAGCCAGGTCAGCCTGGAGACGGGCAACCTCCTCTCCCAGACCAGAGAGGTGCCTGCAAATAGGGCAGCATCGCAGCCTCCAGAATGTCTCCCGGAACACTACCGCCCCACAGTCATTGCACTGCACCACTCCTATCATGTCTTATTTTGTGTCCCCTCTACTGTTTCTCTGGATTCTTACTCTCTCCTCTCCTTACAAGTCTCACCCTTCCTGTTCTGGGACAGCAACTTCCTATCTTCTTCAGTAGTCTCCTTCTTCCTTGCTCAATATCAGACCACCAGCAGCTGGGGGGGGGGGAGAGTGAGCTACTTTTTTCATTTATTCTTTGTCTCTTCTGTGCCTTCAATTTTTTGCTGTTCCCTTTTTTGCTCTTTTCACTGTGTTCGCTGTTTTTCCATCTCTGCTCTTGTAATTTTCTTCCTTTCTGCACATTTGTTTATGGATGCTTGCCTTTTCTTTCCCGATACTGCCTCATGCATATTTTGTCTTTTCTCTGTATTGCACTGTTTTTTCTTTGGACATATTCTTCTTATATATCTTCACTCTTTCCGTTTCACAAGCACAGTGCCCAGCATATTTCTCACGGTCTGCTTTAACTCTTGCCCGTATTCACACATTCTTTCCTTACTGCGCTTTGCCATTTTCTCAGTCACAACTCTAGAAGTTTCAATATTATGCAACCTAGTCTCCTCACAACCACAACCACAACAGCTAGCAACTGCTTCATCTGGTTGACTTGGTTGCTGTTGATGAAGTGTACATCTCATGACAATCCTCTAAATGCAAGGAAAAATCCCCCCAAAATAAATCTTAGCATCTGCAGTCTCATTGTAATCTCAAATGAGAAAGACAAAAATAAGGTTCCATGTGATAATGGCGACTGCATAGCAGTGATCGCCGTTTGGGTGCGTCTACATCACCAAAAATAAATTTCAGTGATGTAGATTCACAGTGCACAGGAAAACAGCACCTGACACTTTGAATTTAAAACATTATTTTACATCACATTTACTCCCACTGAAGCCATGCTAGGTCCTAGGCCTAGCATGCAGCACACAGCACACCAAACAGTTACTGAGATTCACTGCAACAACCAAACAAGCCTAAAAGTGCACAACAAACCCCAAAATCATGCAAAATAACTAGAACCAAGGGTAAAGCTTTGGCAGTCACTACCATCAATCACCTCAGTAAGAAAAAAACAGTATAAGTATTACACTTCACTTGTATCACCATGGAAGCTATTTTAGGCAAACCATACAGCACATGGCCCAATTACTGAAATACACTACTGGCCCAAACAATTACTGAGATACACTACAACAGCCGAACGAGCCTAAAAGTGCACAAAAAAAACCCCAAATGATGCAAAATTACTAGAACCAAGGGTAACGCTTTGGAAGTCACTGCCAGCAACCCACCAAGTAAGAAAACAACAGTATCTTACATCACTTGTACACCATGGAAGCAATTTTAGGCAAACCATGCAACATATGGCCCAAACAATTACTGAGATGTGCTATAACAGCTAAATGACCCTAAAAGTGCAGAAAAACAATGAAAATTATGTAACATTACAGGAACTAAAGGTGACTGGGCAGCAGTCACCACCAGCATCACCCCCAGTAAGAAAACATTATTTTATATTACGTTTACTCCCACAGAAGCTTTGCTAGGCCCTAGGCCTAACATGCAGCTCATGGCACACCAAACAATTTCTGAGATTCAATGCAACAACAAAACAAACCTGAAAGTGCACAACAAAACCCAAATGATTCAAAATAACTTGAACAAAGGGTAATGCTTTGGCAGTCACTGCCAGCAATCACCTCAGTAAGGAAAAAACAGTGTTATACTTCACTTGTACCACCACGGAAGCCATTGTAGGCAAACCATGCAGCACATGGCCCAAACAATTATTGAGATACATTATAACAGCCAAATGAGCCTTAAAGTGCACAAAATCACCAACAATTATGTAAAATGACTGGAACCAGGGGTGACTGCATGGTGGTCACCACCAGCATCACCCCTAGTAAGAAAAACTTTTTACATCAAGTTTACTCCCACTGAAGCCATGCTATGCCCTAGGCCTAACATGCAGCACATGGCACACCAATCAATTACTTTTACTTCCCGCATTTCACATTCTCTAGTGCACATTAACACAAACTGAAACTCAGAATCATGATATACAACATGATTTTTATTTTGTTTTCTTTTTTGCTTCTTAAAGCTGCTTTAAATCTTTGTGCCAGTATGCTCCTACAGCCTTTCTATTTAAGCCCCTTGTAAGCACTATTATGTTTTAAGCCCATGATCCCCCCAGCACCACCACCACCAGACTTTATTCATGAGCAACATTTTAAGTGTACTATATAGCATGTTCTATTTCAGTTTCTTGCCAGTTTAGTATGATTAAATGATATATAGGACAGTAAAACCTCAATGTACTGTATTATAAGATCCCCCAGCAGGACCATAGAGGACTGCACAAATAAGAAGAATAAATTATGATATTCACCAGGATTCATTTTTAAGTTTAACAGATGATCATATAAGCAGGCAGTTAATAAACAGCAGTTATGGTGTTCTGATGCCTCACACACAAAACAAGTCCCTAAATAGACCAGATCTACACAAAACGAGCCCCTGCAAAGACCAGGTCAAATTCATTTAATCCCCCAAAACTGCAGTTTTTTTTTATTTCTCAATACAGAACTCTCCCAAACAGTAGTTATGGTGTCCTGATGCCTCACACACAAAACAAGCTCCTGCACAAACCAGGTCCAATTCATTTAATCCCCCAAAACTGAAGTTTTTTTTTTTTTTTTTATTTCTCAATACAGAACTCTCTCAAACAGTAGTTATGGTGTTCTGATGCCTCACACACAAAATGAGCCCTTGCATTGACCAGGTCCAATTTATGTACTCCCCCAAAACTGTTGTTTTTTTTACTTCAAACTCTCCCAAAAAGCAGTTATTGTGTTTTGATGCCTCCCACAAAAAATCAAAAAATACCACTAAGCCATTACAGAGACCTGATCTACACAAAACAAGCTTCTGCAGAGACCAGGTCCAATTGATTTAATCCACGAAACTGCAGTTTTTTTGCCCAGTATGGAACAAACTCTTTAGCAGCAGTATCATAAAAGAAGCCCCTGCAGAGACCAGGACACACAAAATGGGCCCCTACAGAGACCAGGTCCGCACAAAACAGGCCCCTACAGAGACCAGGTCCACACAAAATAAGCCCCTGCAGGGACCAGGTACACACAAAATGATCCTCTGCAGAGACCTGGTCTACATGAAAGGAGCACATGTATAAACCTTTAATCCTAGAAACCTGCAGTTTTTCAACTTTGAAAAGATTCACAAACAACTCTCCCTGCCCCTGCCTCCCCAACCCACTACCCCAGCATCTTGGGACCACAAGGTAATGTCTGACTACATTCTAAATGTCCTCTGCATTTCCCAAAAAGCAAATTTTAGCATGTACCTTCACAGTTTGCAGGCTTGAAATACAGCTGGGAATGATGGTATCAAAACACAATAACTGCTTTTTGGGAGGTGGATCAGGGAGGGCAGTGGACATGGCCTATCTGGACTTCAGCAAGGCCTTTGACACTGTGCCACATAGAAGACTATTACAAAAACTGGGGAATATGGGTGTGGGCAGGACAGTAGTGTGGTGGGTAGGTAACTGGCTGGGTGGCAGGACACAGAGGGTGGTAGTAAATGGCTGTCACTCCACAGAGGGAAGAGTGACCAGTGGGGTACCACAGGGATCAGTGCTGGGACTGGTACTATTCAACATCTTCATCTGTGACATGGCGCAGGACCTAGAAGGCAGAATTTCACTGTTCGCTGATGACACAAAGCTCTGTAACAGAGTAGACACACCAGAGGGTGTAGACAGAATGAGAAGCAATCTGCAGAAACTTGAAGAATGATCAAGGGTTTGGCAGTTGAAATTCAATGCAAAGAAGTGCAAGATAATGCATATGGGGCACAAAAACCCTGGCACAATATATCAGTTGGGGGGTGAGGATATAGCATGCACCAA
The DNA here is from genome assembly GCA_016271365.2 of Neoceratodus forsteri. Lineage (NCBI taxonomy): Eukaryota > Metazoa > Chordata > Ceratodontiformes > Ceratodontidae > Neoceratodus > Neoceratodus forsteri. The sequence goes on along the minus strand of CM057458.1, from coordinate 1,345,307,643 downwards.
GCAGGAAAGGGATCTTGGGGTTATCATCTCTGATGACCTCAAGGTAGAGAAACAGTGTGACAAGGCAGCAGGTAAAGCAAATAGGATGCTGGATGTATAGGCAGGGGCATTACCAGCAGGAAAAGGGAGGTCACAATTTTGCTATACAAGACACTAGTGAGGCCCCACCTGGAGTACAGTGTACAGTTCTGTAGACCATACCTATGTAAGGACATAGACAGGGTAGAGAAGGTTCAGAGGAGGGCAACAAAGATGGCGCATGGATTGCATCACAAGTCCTATGAAGACAGGTTGAAGGAACTGAACATGTACTCCCTGGAGGAGAGGAGGGAGAGAGGGGATATGATAGAGACATACAAGTATCTTACAGGGAGGAACAGGGTGCAGGAAAACACTATTTTTAAGTGAAAAAGGTGTTCCAGGACTAGAGGGCATGGGATGAAGTTGGAGGGAGGACGATTCAGAGGAAACATGAGAAAGAATTTCTTCACAGAACGGGTGGTGGACAAGTGGAACACCCTGCCAGAGGAAGTGGTGGGGGCTGAAACAATCACGGGATTTAAGAATGCATGGGATAGACATAAAGGAATTCTGGAGGTCAGGGTTAAGGCGCAACAGACTTCTAGGAAAACAAATTGAACTTACAAGCTCAAATGGGCAGACTGGGTGGGCTATAGGCCCTTATCTGCTGACACTGTCTATGTATCTATGTATCTATGAAAGCACAGAGTAGTCAACGTGCACAGAGAATATGCAGTGCCCATAACATGCAGCACATCAAACTTTGTGAGGACTTCAGCTCCTATAAGGAATGCAGGCAGTAGTTAAAAGAACACTGAACTGCCTGCTCCATGGCTTCAAAGAGTCATGGAGTGACAAAAGAAGGTGTCGGCATACATTTCTGGTTCTCCACATTCTGGGCCAGCCGAGGAACCAACACCAACATGAGTCACAAAGGACTCAAGAATATCACACCATGGGAAAATTGGATTTTCAAAATAAAAGAGTTTAAACAAACTGCAAGGTTTTGGCAGCATTTAGTTTAAAAAAAGGTTGCTGACCACAATAATGCTTTTGGACCACAGTTCATGCAAATTAAAGACACAGTCTGGTTAGGATGAGGTATTAAAGGGATACCACATGTCAGGAACATTACAGCAGTATAAAATTATTTAAAAAAGGCAAAAACTTTGTGAATGACAGCATGTATACCAAAATGTGACTATTTAAAAATGTTTTAATTTAGTTATTTCCTCAAGAAAAATGACAGCTGCCACATTTGGTTTAGAAATAGCATTGTTGACCTGAAAAGGGTTTAGATCGAGACTCTATTAAAAAAAAAACTCATGGGTTGCAGCATAAATGCTACCTGGAAAAGTAGATTAGACAGATATGTTAATATTTTTATTCATTATCAAAACTAGCATTTGGCCAAAAAAAAATTTGTTGCACTGCTGCTTTCATTAAACAAAGTGTGTCAATTGTAAGGGAAGAATGCAGACTAAGAGTAGAGAAAGGAAGAACTTTAAAAATATGTTTTACCTAGAGAAGAATAGATTTGTAGAACAGATTACTTGAAAAGGTGGCTATAATTTGTCTAACTTCACCTATGTACACTAGACATATGCAGTCTACAACATAGTTGGCAGTCAATGCCATTTGCAGAACACTGGCATAATATGTCATTAAATCATTTAGTTTCCTTATTTTTAGAAAGCGATTTGAATTTTTCAATGAAAGCTACTTTCTTTGCTTTTAGTCTTTGTGCTATAATTGTTATAACAGGTCTGCTATCACACTTATAACTTGTGTCCATAACGAGACTGATTTGATGCATCCTCAGTACCTTAAAATCAAAATCAAACAGTTGCTATATTATGCATTCATGTAACATTCTCTATCTCAATCTGGAAAATTTAGCACAGAATGTCAGTTTCAGGGAGCTTTCAGTTGCAATACATTTTATTAAGGAGCATATTTCTTTTGCTGGATCATTATATATTTTGTTTTTTACCAAGTGAACAAACTCTGAATGACTACAGATAGTGACTGATGTTAAAATCATGGACGAGAGTTGTAATTACATTTCATCCATCATTATTGTAGTCTCTCAGTGCATAAATTAGAATGTGCACATTAGGGCAAAGTCCTCTGAGTCTCTCCCCTCCCCCCCAAAGCCCCCCTCTCCAACTCATTCAACTTCAACCCACATAGAAATTAGAAATTAAAACTTAAAATATTCAACTGTAATCAAACAATCCTAAATAAATAATCATGATGTAATTTGACAAAACCTTGCATAATGAAATCTCTGCAGATATTCTGAATAAATCAAGTGGTCAGTGTCTAGAACCTACTCAAATTCTTTGCGTTAGGAGTGCCTGTTCTGCAAGAAGACCATGGGTAACAACTATATTGGTTTACTGCGTTAGTGAAGAGATGTACTGTATACACATTTACATGTGATTAAGTAGCTTTGGTATATAATATTGGCACATTACAACTACATTTCAGTCTTTTCCTATGTAAAACAAAAGAGTAAATATTAAATATAAATGTACTTTTTGGAAGAATACTACTTTGTTATTGTTAGGTTTCTATGCTATTTTGCAAATTCTTTTCACTGTTATCTATTTTTAAAATGTAATTCTCATTCCTGTTTTTGAAGGGAATAGGTTTTGTCTGTTGACAAAGGTTATTCATTTCCCCTGTGAGTTAAATCTCAAGCATTGTGATAGCTACATTTCTCTGCCATGGATTTAAAGCCAAGTCAGAGTAGCTGCTGGTACTCTTGCCTTGTTGACATGTACATAACCAAGCTGAGTTCAATCCTCCTAGATGGAATGTTCACCTCTAAGATGCAACAAGCTACCCTTTGAAGCATCTTGCAGGGATGAAAAGTCTTTCAATCAGGTGGCACATAGAGGACTATAAAAAGAACTTAAAATGTGTTTCCTTTTTTATGAAGAGTACCTAATGACATTTCTGCCCTCTCAGATCACTGTTGTAGGGGAAGAGAAGAAATGTCTGATGATTTTCTGTCTACAATTTCTTTCTGTTCAAACTCCTTTCTGAATTCTTCATCTCACCTACCAATCTGGGTGATCTGATTTGAGCATTAGCTGCAGCATTGGCAACAGTCAGAAAACATATGCAAATATTCTTTAGTGTAATTTAAATAAACCTTTTAAGAATGAAAAGGAATGTCCACATGCCTTCAGATCAGTGTTTTATTTTTCTCATTTAAGTACAAAAACATTACTTTCTACAAACAACTGAGCAATAAATGAAATACACTCACCAAGCTATTCAGCACTGGGTAATGCTGATTGGTCTGTACAAGTCTGTGAGGAGTATTTTAGCACATCTTTGTACATTGTTGTATATAATCAAAAGTGAATAAAGGGTGTGGCAAGGCAGATATGGCTTTAAAAAGGAACTGTTTTAACTGCCCATATGCAAAGAAAAGGGATTTACTTATTGAAATTAAAATATTCAAGTATATTAAATACTAAACACAATCACAGTTTCAATGAGAGAAACATTTGTTTGTACTGTATTACATTGGCTTTTAATCTGGTTTAATTGTTTTTTGTGAGCCAAACAGATTTTTCCTGGTTTTATTTTTGTTACTTCAACTGCAATGCCAAGGCCACTAAGGTAACTTATTGTTTTTTGGTAAGAGAAGCAGGTTACTGGGCGCCTTATTTGCCAAATACACTGCTGTTCCATGACTGACCAGTAGAGAGTGCAATAATTCTGTATATCCTGTCCTCTCCTTTTCTGGGAATCAGACCCCTAATTTCCATGATGTACCAGACACCCAAAAAGTGCTAAAGTGGGAAACCATAGTTCCCTCAAAAATATGGACCTAACAGGTGGCAATGATGAGCACTATGGCTTCATACTTCTTAAATGATTCATGCATGGATGTGTTTTTATTTGTTAAACTTCAGTCTGGGAAGAATTTTAGATCTGATGAGTGTCATGCAGTTGGTCTAGTGTCTGGAATGATTGACAACTGATAAAATTAAGACTTAAGCAATAAGGCATGACCGGGGTTATTTTAATGGTATGTTAATCTCCCTCTAGGGGTGTAATGTTGCATGAGGCATAGCTGAGTGCCACATGCCCAGAGAGGGTGATTAACTGACCATTAACATAACCTCTGGGAGTGCCTAATTGCTATTGTAAAAGTATTTTTTAAACAGTGTTAAAACTTGTTTAGCATATGATTAGGCCCTACATGTATGTTAATAAAAGATTAACATAAGGCTGATAGAATGCTTTCAGCCAGTCAGAAGGGTACCATTTGTTAGACAGCATTACAGTTAATGATCCATTAAGAGGAGTCAGAAATCCTGTGTTGACAACTTCAGTTGCTATATGGCTTACCCAATATAGCAGTAGTACATTGCTCTGAATAGGTGAGAATATTTTTGTAACACAAAAGGTTAAAAATTCTATCACAACTGTTCTGTTTTCCATTGCACTGTACATTAGATATAGTATTTGTTTTATTTGTCTTCTCTGCATTATAACATGAGTAGGAAAAAAACAGACACCCAATTGGTCAAACAGCATCACCTGACCTTGCATTAACTGTTAGGAAATGTACAGTTGGTATGAATTTCCCTAAAGCAATATCCTTGGGCAGTGACCAAAATGTAAATCTGAACAGCAGCCATGTTTGTTGTCCTCTCAGAGGGTTCAAAATATGCATTGTAAAGTACCGTGGCTTGGCAGTTTAAAATACTGACAGCGTGTCAGTCGATCTTAGTGAGACCACCTTGTCTGGCCAGTGTTACTGACAGCAGCTTTGATTGTCTGATACATTCCTGATTTCTCTATATGGCCAATTGGTGGCTGTCTGAAATGGGACACTGTGTAATGCACATCATGTTACATGGGGGGGGGGATAGACCATCACAGAGAGAGACACACAGACACATTTCATAACATGTCCTGCAGTGTCCAATGTCTCTCTGTACACTTATCAGTCCAGTTTCACTTCTGTGTGACTGTCATGTCAAGCCTCAGTGGAGAGCGAGAGGGAGAAATAGAGAGATGCACAGGGAGCAGCGCATAGTGCTGCACAAAAGACAGAGAGAGACAGTATGCTTGTTGTCCCGCAACCAGATTCCTATTCTCCCCAGCAACACACATTCTCACCTCTGAACTGTGAGCCTAGAAGCAGCAGCAGGCCAGAGCACACGACAGATTTTACACTCCTGACATGCAGTCATTTTCCTCTGCATGGTGCACTTTCTTTTGCTTGTGCCTCTCTCCTGCAGCAGCTTTCACCATGGTAAAGTGAGAGAGACAGATAAAGACAATGAGAAAGGCAGACTTTGATATTCCAACTTGTGAGTCCCAGAGCACAACAGCACAGTTGTGTCAGAGGAAATGAGAAGGGGACAGGATCGGTTGTGTTCCAGTACAGTAGCTGCTTCTTGTTGTTTCTACAGGGTTTCTTGTGGATTTTACTTGGTAGAAGGTTATTTCTTTTCTTTCTTGCTTCTAAGGGGCTAGCAGGGTATTGTTTTTGGGGCTGTAGGAAGTTTGAAAACTGATTTGGTGGCTGTAAGTGGGCTCATTTGTTGGATGTTTCACTGTGTAACAGGCTGCGCTGGAGGAGGCCTATTCTGATTTAAAACTTATTTGGTGGGATTTGCTTGGGGCTGGTTATTTGAATTGGAGACCTAGATCTGTTAATTTCAAGCCTATTTTGATGTGTTAGTGAAGCTGATTGAATTGGAGACCTGTTTCCTTTGGTAGCATAGCAAACATATTTTGGGGGCTTTGAGCTGAATTTTGATTACTTTTTGCTGACTTCACTAGCTGCAAAGGTTAGTGCATAGTGGGGGAAGGGTGTTAATGGTCTGGCCAGGTCTCACTCAGCTAATTGACTGGAGGCAGAGCTGAATCAGGTGTGTGGTGTCAGTTGCTTGGCTTCTCAGAAGGAACTACAAGGGGACAGGATCAGTTGTGTTCCAGTACAGTAGCTGCTTCTTGTTGTTTCTACAGGGTTTCTTGTGGATTTTACTTGGTAGAAGGTTATTTCTTTTCTTTCTTACTTCTAAGGGGCTAGCAGGGTATTGTTTCTGGGGCTGTTGGAAATTTGAAAACTGGTTTGGTGGCTGTAAGTGGGCTCATTTGTTGGATGTTTCACTGTGTAACAGGCTGCTCTGGTGGAGGCCTATTTCTTCTGATTTAAAACCTATTTGGTGGGATTTGCTTGGGGCTGATTCTTTGGTTGCAGGGCTTGGAGGGGCAGACACAGGGCTGATACACTCTCTTGAGAGTCGGGTGGAGGCCCTAATTCCACCTTCCCCCACCAGAGCTCTTCTTATTTATAGGGGAACACCTGCCCTGCAATTGGAGGAAAAGGCTGCAGGTACAGCTCATGTAGTTCTAGCCACTGGGGTTGGATTTAAAGGCTAGGAGAGAGGAACTTAGGGAGTTGTTCACTTCCCTTATAAGTTTACTGTGTTGTACTGCACCTAGTAACAGGGTTACCGGTTTTCTGTGGGACTGTATCTAGGATTAGTGTGTGACCTGATTAGTCAGTAGGGGGTGTATCTTGGACTAGTGGGGAACCTGGTGGCTCACCCAAGGAAACCTATTTGGAGGGGGATGGGACCACACATCATTAGGGCCAGCATCTTTGGGAGGGTAGTGGGGTGCACAGGGTGTGGGGCAGCCATGATATTGGACTGGGCTTGGAAGTTCGGTGATCACCCAGTGTGCTACCAGCTGGCACAACTTAGGGAGGAGGTTGTGGGGATTAGGAGGCAGCTGGGGGAAGGGGGGAGGTATGGTTGGGGAAGAGGGCAGGGGATCTCCCATGGGGTTGCACCAAGCACTAGGGGTGGGGGCATAGGGAAAGGAGTGCAGGAGAATACTCTGGGGTCACATAGGGACTCTGGCAGAGGGGGCCCAAAAGGAGGACACTACCAAGGAAGCAGGCAGGTAACTGGGGACCCTCACAAAGGGGGGCCAGAGGGACAACATTCTCAGGGAAGTAGGCAGATGGCTGGGGCTGGACAGAAGGAAGCAAGGCAGGGAGGTGAATCGGACCTTATGCTCAGTAACCACTTCAATTCTCTTGTTCTGCTTGAGGATGAGGGAGGTGATTTAGCCATGACACGGGTGGTTTGAGATGGCAAGGAAGTGGGGGGCGGGAGGCAGGGTGGATAGCAAGAGGAACAGGGGAACCTGGAATGCAGGAAAATGGGGGAGCAGTAGATCAGAGCAGGAGGGGCAGGGGAAAGAGGGAAGAAAGTGCAAGGAGAAGGACCAGTTGGGAGGAAAGGGCAAGGAGAAGGACCAGAAGTACAAGGAGGATACAGTAAAGGGAGCTGAGGGTTTAGGCCAGGGGAGCACAACAAGCAAGGAGGACTGAATGGAGACAGGAAGGAAGGGAGGACGAGCCAGGCTAGTTTAGCAGATGGGGAGAAGGACCAGTCGCGAGCAGTGAGGGAGTTAGCAAGGTACAGAAGGATACTCAGGAGGAGGAAGGCATAGGATCAGAGGGAGGGGTGGCTAGAGTAAATAAGAGAGGGCAGCATGGCACCCAGATAGGGGGAGGAACAAGGAGCCGGTTGGGTGGAGGGGCCGGCAGAAAGAATGAGGGACATGGAAGGGGGGGAACAGAGGAAAAGGAGCAGTCAGAGTGCTCCTGTTGGGGGATTCTATGATCAGGGGTATCAAATGGGATAGGGAGGGAGAAGCCTGGCCAGTTAGAACAAAATGCTTCCCTGGACTACCGGTGCACAGGGCCAAGCACAAGGTATATCAGCTGGCAAAGGATTTTGGGGGTTCCCCAGACATACTGGTCCACCTGGGTACAAATGACATTGAGGGAAATAGCGAGCTAGAGATACAGGCAAGGTTCAGGGAGCTTGCCAGGGTCTGTCATGACATAGGATGCACAATTTCCTTCTTGGAAATCCTGCCAGTGCCAAGGGCTAGTGGGGAACACAAAAGGAAGATTAGGGAGATAAACCAGTGGCTCAGGGAGTGGTGTGAGGCCAGAGGGTATGGGTTGATGGGGGATTGGGGGGAGACCTGGGAGGATAAGGAGCTGTATGGTAGAGATAGGCTCCATCTCAATTTGGAGGGGAGGGGAATCCTTAAGTTGAAAATATAGGGGTTCATTGGTGAAAAGTGGGGTTTAAACTTGTGAAGGGGGGAGGGATGGGAGAAAAGGCTGTCGTGGGGGGTCCGATAAAGGAGGGAATCTGTCTCCACCCCCCTGGGGAGCTGGAGGAATGCAGGAAAAGGCCGACTGGTAAAGTGCAGACCAGGGGAAAATGGAATCCCCATGTGAACACGAGCAGAGGAAATGGAAGTATACGGAAAGGGTGGAAGGTAGTCCTGCTTAATGCCAGGAGCTTGGCCAATAAAATGCCTGAGCTCCAGGCAATGCTAACTGAGGGAGCGGTGGATGTGGCAGCAGTCACTGAGACCTGGGCCACCGCAGGACATGACTGGCACCTGAACCTGGAGGGTTACACTACGTTCAGGAAGGACAAGGGGTTGGGAAGGGGAGGAGGTACGTCAATGATAGTCAAAAACTGCATTGGCATAGGGGGAGTAGAGGAGGCGGAGGGAACCATGGAGGTGATTTGGGTCACTTTGATAATAAGGGGGGGCAAGAGAGTAAAAATAGGAGTGGTGTATAGACCTCCTGAGCTGGCAGAGGAGCTGGAGGAGAGTCTGGTGGCAGAAGTTGGGAGACACTGCAGATTGGGCAGGGGAAGGGTGGTGGTTTTGGGGGACTTAAACATGCCAGGAATAGACTGGGAGACTATGACATCCTCAGTGGCCAGGGAACAGAGGTTGTTGGATGTCTTTCAAGATACATTCCTAACTCAGCAGGTAGGGGAACTGACCAGGGAGGCATGGGTACTGGATGTGGTCCTGGCAGACAGTGACTAGATTGGGGGCCTGGAGGTAAGGGACCCATTGGTGGGGAGTGACCATGCCATGGTCTGGTTCTGCCTGGACCTAGGAGGGGTAGAAGGCTGCACAAAGATGGAGGTAACTGACTTCAGGGGGGTGGATTATAAGAAAATGGGAAGGATCCTTAAGGAGCATTTGGATGTGATTTGGTCAGACATGGACGCTGACAGTTGGTGGGAAATCATTAGGAGAGGGGTGCAGCATGCTACCAGCACCTGTGCAAGAGTAAGACAAAAATGCAGCAGGGCTCAAAAACCCTGCTGGTGGACCAGGGAGGTCCAGGAGGTGGTGTGGGGAAAGAAGGCAGCCTATGAGGTGGTGCGGAGAATGAAGGCAGCCTATAGGCAATTTAAGTGCTCAAGGAGTGAAAGGAATTGAGGGGAGTACGAGCTGATGGCTAGAAGGGCCACTAGGGTGGTGAGGGCGGCTAAGGCAAGGAAGGAGCAGAACCTGGCCAGGGAAATTAGCAGAGGGAACAAGGGGTTCTTTAGATACATTGGGGAAAAACGAAGGGTGAAGGGGCAGATTAGAGGATTCAAACAGGGGAGAGATGGGTACAAGACCCGGGGGAGCAGGCTGAGGTACTAAATGAGTACTTCACCTCAGTTTTCACCAAGGAAAATGGGGGTGCTGCATCATACATGGGAGGAGACAGTTATACTGAGGAGGGGGGACCCTTACCAATCGGCAGGTCTGGGGAGAGGGGGAGGCATCAATGGCAGGAGGGGGGAAGGCTAAGAAGGGAGAAGAGGTAGCGGAAGTGGAAGTCACAGCAGAGAGAGTGAGGGAATCCCTCAGGTCCCTTAAGATGAAGGAAGCACCGGGGCCAGATAAATTACATCCCAGAGTGCTGAAGGAACTTGTGGATGTCCTGGTGAAACCCCTGGCAGAGTTTTTCACCATCTCTCTGATGACAGAGTGGGTGCCCTAGGACTGGAAGGTGGCGCATATAGTGCCTATCCACAAGGGGGATCGGGGAGGTGGCAGAGAACTACATGCCAGTCAGCCTGACATCGGTGGTGGGAAAGGTGATGGAGGGCATTGTCAAGGAGAGGCTGGGGGGGGACCTGGAAAAGTTTACAGTTTAGCTTCATATACAGATGATTTACTGAAGATCCGCTGCTGACAGCTGGCTTTCTAGCTGTAAATACTGCAATTTACATTGTGAAAGAGCTAACTCCTAGAGTGTGATCTGCCCACAAGGAGTCGCATTGCAGAGGCTCTGGCCTAGTGTGTGCTCCGTACCTTTCCTGCATCTCACATTACCTTCCCAGCCTCCCACTGCATTCTCCTTCTCCCCCCTATCCAACAGCTATTTTACCCCTTTTATTTCTTCTTTTCCTGCAGTTTTCAACCCACCACCCCGAGGGTAAAGCTGGTGCTCCCCGTTGCCCAGGACAGCAGAATCTGCCGTCAGGTATGGCTCTTCCAGTTTGGCACCCAGCATCATCTTTGCATAACATGCAGCTCCTACTAAGAGCATCACATCAGGAGTGCATTTGCAGTGCTAAATGGCACTGCACTTTGCACAGCACAGTACAGTTTCTACCCACTCAACACACTCCAGTCACCCACCCTCCCAGAGTTAGTGCTACATTTATAGTGATCGCAGGCTGTAGACTCAACTAGCCCACTTTCACCTCCCCCACAATTCCAGAAAACTTTGACCTCAACCCCCCACCCCCAAAATCAGGCACCTCTGTCTCTTTCTTGGAAATCCAACCTCTAAAACCTGAAGGCAATACCTCCTCCTTGCCACTGCTTACCTCACATCACTCTAGAGACCTTATATCCCTCTTCCCTGCCCCCACCCACATCCTGCTCTAAAACAAAACAAAAAAAAATGCCATGTATCACCAGCTTTCTGCTTCTGCTTCTCACTCTCCCTCTCCCTTCATTACTCCCCACAATCCCTTCAACTCCCCAAGAGATTCTCTTCCACTAATCAACCACCCCAATACCTCACCCCCCTCCTTCCCCTCCTTATCACTCAGTCTGAACCCTTTCAGTGTTAGTCCTGCACCCTGGACTTCTCACAGTCCCCCTCTGGAAACATATCTCCCTCCTCATCTCTCTTCATCATCCTCCCAGAGTCCCCTACCCATTCTCCCTTCCTTTCTTCTCCCGTAAACACGTCCTGCCTTTTTTCTCCTACTCCTACTTTTAATCTCTGGCAATGCAGAATTCAATACAGGCCCTATCATTCCCTCACCAAGTCCTCAGCCCAGCAAAGGCCTTTGCATCTATCATGTCGATGCTTGTAGCCTCCTCCCAGAAATAGACTCACTAAAAGTCTGGCTATCCCAAAACTCCCATGATGTTCTCTGTGTCTCTGAATTGTGGCTTTCCTCCTGCACCTCAGACTGTGATCTAGCCTTGCTAGGTTTTAGTATCTATTGTCAGGACCATGACAAGAAAGGAAGAGAAGTAGTCATGTATGTCCGCAGTACCATCTCTTGCTCCATCCATTACCAATAAACTGTCCCCAGATCCTACAAAACCCCACTCACATGCCTCTCCCTCCCATCCACAGCCCCCATCTACATAAGTGTCCTATACACTGCCCCAAAAATTGCCTCAGACTCCATCATCTCATGCATAAACACTATAACCTCCCTCTTCTCGAATGGTGAACTATACATGTTGGGTGACTTCAACATTAATTGGCTCTCCCCCTCTTCCACTCACACTAGACTTTCCATGGAAATCTTCAACCTTACTTAACTAATCATGGATTGTACTCATTCCAGCCTCCACTCCTCCAACCATACACTACTCAACAGTACCCCCCCAACCTCATTAAGTCACAGCAGCAGGAGTCCTGCTGGACGCCATAAGCGACCACTGTTTTACTTATTGTGTCAGGAAGATACACCTGCCCCACTCACTACCCAAATGCTTCACCTACAGCTCACTCAGGAACCTTTCCCCTGACTCTCAACTCTCAGATATTCACTCAGCTAATTGGTCTCCTGTACTGTCAGTTAGAGATGTAAATACAGCCCTCCAATACTTCTACTCCATCCTGTCTTGGATCTGGGATTTTCACGCACCTCTCTGAACCTCCCGGGTAAGATGCCTCTACCTCCCGTGGATCTCACCTGATATCCTATCCCTATGCAAAGCTCTCAAGCATGCCTGGTCCCTCTACAAATCCTCTAACTCCATCTCAAATCTCCACCACTACTGCTCCCTTAGGAACAGGTGCACCAAAGCTATCCGGCTAGCAAAGACAGAGTATTTTAAGTCACACCTCTCTTCCTGCTCTGACCCATAATCATTCTGGACTACAGTCAAAACCCTCCTCAGCCCCCCCCCCAGGCTACCATCCCTTCCCTCAAGGTCTATGACTCATTTGTCTCTGACCCTATTGAGGTTGCCTCTGTACTCAACAAGTTATTTACATCTTGCACACTCCCTGACTCACTCCTCCATCCTTTCACCCCCTTTCCCTCCACAGGTTTTAACTTCCCTCCCATCTCCTCCTCATAGGTCCTCTAAACCCTAAATTCTTTAAACACAAACAAATCCAGCCCAGACAGGATTCTCCTGAAGCTGCTACACCTCTCAGCCCCAGCAAAAACCTACTCCCTCACCTATATCCTCAACCTTTCCTTTTCCACAAACACTGTTCCCACGCAATGAAAGCAGGCCAAAATAATCCTCCTCCCCAAAGGCGGAGATTCTTCCTCCCCTAACAACTATCATTCCATCTCCCTTCTCCCCTCACTTGCTAAACTCCAAGAGTCCCTAGTTCTGTCTAGACTGCCTGACTTTCTATCATCCTTGAATTCCTCTGATTATCAATCTGGATTCTGCAGAAACCACTCTATGATATCCTCCCTACTCTGTGTCACAAACTCCATCCTGTCCACCATGGACAATGGCCATATCACTGCAGTGATATTCATTGACCTTGCCAAGACCTTTGACTCAGTCTCCTACCCACTCCTCCTCCTTCAAGAGCTCCTCTCAGCTCGCCTTGCTTCCCCCACAATTAATAGGTTCAGTTCATACCTCTTTGGTAGACAGCAGTCTGTCTCCAGGGCTTAAGATATTTTCTTTTGGGTGGAAGTCAAATACTTCCATGGGTTGAAATTTGGAAGTCATTTCAGTTTTACTGGAGTCAAAATACCCCAGCTGTCAATTTTTTGGAAGTCAAAATAATTCCAGTCAACAAATTTTAGCAGTCAAAATACTCCAAGTCCTACAGTTTTAGAAGTCAACTTGTTGGCTTTCTGAATACCTCACTGCATTCCATGCTACATCCACATAAATACATTTCTTACTGTTAGGAAAGAAAAACATACAGTACACAGTAATCATCTGCAGACAATATGTGTTTATTTCATGAATTTTTCTTGGAGTTATCTTCCATCATGCTAGTATATGAAGTTAGTTGCAGACAGACAGATGCCTGCTACATTCAAAGTCTGGTAGTCAGAGATAAATCTGTCTCCTTTCTATTAAAGCTGGCTATCATATGTATTAATATTTCATCTAATTCGTTTTATATAGGAAATAATACGTAAAGGACAGCACAGTTCACCAACACATCTAGACTATTCTGAGCCTCTGCCCCATCAGACTGCAGTGGAATAACACAACGTATACCATTTGTCTTAACTTGTGAGTGGTAAGAAGACACACATAACTCACAAATGGTGAAGTGAAGATGGAAACCATGATTTAGTTATGACCTTTTTTTACCCTGTCCCTTACCACTCATGTGTTTTGGTAAATGTGTCATTCAGCTGCAATAAATCCATTATGTATTTGACTATACATGTAATATCACACCAGTGGCAAATAAATGGGGTAAAGAAATCAAATGTTATTTTGGCAAAATATTTATTTTCACTTATAACACCATTTATGTCAGTTGGATCACAATTCATTTAGCTTAGAAATGTTAACTTATTTCCACTTAGAATGTGGAAATGGAACTCAGAATAATTGGTCACATGGCCACTGCAGAGATTACAATGGAAAGAAAGGAAGTTTTGAGCTAAAACAAGGTAAAACACGATACCAATAAAAAATCATTACAAATGGTTTGGTATATATCACATATCTAATGGATAGCAATGGAATAACACCTTTATTTCCACCACACAGTAGCAGTAAAAGCTTTATAAGTAACTTGTGGCTGTGCCACTTGTGAGTTATTGTGTCTTATCACTTACTGCTAGTGTAGATAAATGTGTTTTTCATCTGCAGTCAATTAGGTATTCTGGTTCCCTATATACCACAACACCATTTTCAATGGTTCTGCACTGGCAGTGGTACTACTGTACTGGTGTGGTGTTTTACCTTGTTTTATCTCAAAACTGCCATTCTTTCCTTACTAGTGAAAACTGGAGAAGACCCATTACCCAGAGGATACACCATGCTCCACACACCATGCATCTCCTCAAATGTCATGGTAATGCTTTGACCCACATAGAGAAACCCTTGCATTATCTTCTTTTTTTGGTCCCTGTGCCAAATGTCAGAAGCAAAGGATGTGACCAAACTGATCACCACTGCTGGCAGAATTTAACAGGCTTGAAAATCCTTGAGACAGACAGCCCCTTTGAGGGAGAACCCCTTCCAGGTCTCTCTCTTTTTCTCTCCCGGCCCCTCATTTTTATCTCCAAGATGATTTCATCCAAAATGGCACCAGGCACAGCAGCACCTCTTATTTGTACTCCACCCGAAATCACATGACATGAAAACCTACACACCAAGCAGCACTCAACTCTTTCAGAGCATAGCAACTAAGGACCCAGCACTCGAGTTCAGTCACAAATTTCAATGGACAAAAAAGTTGTTTGAAAAAGCTTTTTTATTGTGTGTATGAGTGGTTAACCAGAAGAGAAATCGTGTAGCCCAGGGAGGCCACCCACAAACCCGACATGTCACACTCGAACTGGGTGCTTTGTCAAGGTCCGGGCATTGAATGTTGGGCTTGTGGGTGGCCTCCCTGGGCTACACAGTTTCTCTTCTGGTTAACTACTCATAATAAAAAAACGTTTTCAAACAACATTTTCATGCATTGAAATTTGTGGCTGCACTTGAGTGCTGGGTCCATAGTTGTTTTGCTTTCAGTAATTGGACCTACAGCACCAACTTCGAGGGAGCAACCCTTCGTCAATTATTGTTTAAGAGCATGTAGACTACAGAGCTGCAGCTAGCACACCCTACCCGGGAGGGATGGGAGGGGGTCAAAGACAAAATAAAAGTAGTGTGCAAACATCAATAACAAGAAAAGAATCCCTTGGTGCTTGTGATGTTCCAGAAACCAGTGCCACTGAAGTATGATGCCACAGGCCCATACCACATTGCCACCCCTGAAAGTAACTATTTCTGTTAATTCATTTAAAATACCTCACTCTATCTAGTATTTGATATGAAACAGAAGCAACATCAGCATCACCATGCCACACAGTAACATTTGCTGTTTTACTCAGGTCAGTGTGTCACTCACAACTCACAAGGAATTTCTCTGTCCATAAGAAAATGTGTACCCTGCTAAGCTGCCTGCATGTTCACTCAGTGCCTGGCTAAAAGAAACTGTCTAACCTGACTCTGACTGAGACTACCAGACCACCAGTCAAAATCAAAGACTTCAATCAATGTTCAATCACGATCATAAACAAGATTCAATGATGATAGGGAGGCAGTATAGTGCATGCAGTGGTTTAAGGCTCTAAGCTGCAAATCTGGAGACCTGGATTTGAATCCTACAGCCCCCACTTTGCATGCTATGTGATCCTGAGCAAGTCACTTAACTTCCCTGTGCTCCCAGGTCACACCTGTAAACAAGCTTTCAGCTTAGTGTGCCATTCCTGGCTAAACAATTGAAAAAATAAATAAAATTATTTTCTTTTTCTCCGTATAACATTTTACCTGGCTGGCCTTGAGCTGAGTCACTCCCTCGCAGTTGCACTCCTTGTCATCTGCCCTCCTACATGGCTGCAAGTCTGTGCTGTGCTACTGGAAGTTGGGGGTGGAGTCAAGTTTTTTGGGAACCCAGCTGGGTTGGCTAATGCTTCATGCCTCAGGACCGGCTCTCTCAGATTCATTCGGCACTCCCTCTTCCAGACAGTGGCTCCACAACAGGCACACTGTCAGGCTGCAGCAGTGCACACTCCTCTCTGACCAGTGACTGACCTGACCCCAATGCCACACAGTCCACCTGACCTTCTTACCATCGTTGACTCGTTACTCATGGGCCGGCATGACCAACCACAAGCTGCTTCAGACTTCGTCTACGATCTACGTCAACTCTACTCCTCCTCAGGCTGATCCTAAGGCTCCTACTATCCCTCCCAGAAATATCTATTGTTGGTCACAGAGGTGTTTGTGACCAGGTAGGAGCTCCTCCTGAGAGTCCCGAGTCTGACTCCATCCCTCCTGGTCCCAGTCCTCTGCTCAGTAACTCACTCGAATGCTCCTGATGCAGGCTGCATGCTCACTCCACTCTGCCTTCTAAGCTGCAGACAGTGCTCTCCCCTACACTCAGTCAAACAGTCTCTGCGCATGAGCATGCGTGAAATGAACACTGCCTGGAGTTTGAAGGAGGGGCAGGCACCAACCAGCACCAGAATAAAAAAAAAAGATGATTGCCATGGTAACTGGGAAGTTTGTCAACCCATTTACGGGACTGGAAAAAAAAACCTAAAGACAAAAACATGACGTTCACACAATGAAAAAATGACATCAGTCTTCAGCAAGTGAAAACTTACTGGATGTCACTGACTCCAGAGGCTACATTTTTGGACATTTTAACTTAATTTTTGGACATAAAATACATCCAAAATAGACTATTTGAAGGGCTGTCAGTCTCTGTGGGAACCTCAGTGTCATCTCCCTTCCCCATCCTTCCTGGAGTCCTCCAGGGATCCATTTTATGTCCAATTCTATTCTCAGTATTCTTAAATGTCCTTCCCCAAGCTTGTCTGCATACAAACATTCACCTTTACACATGACACCATAGTCTATGCCTGAGGTCTCACCTCTGGCACTGCTTACTCTACCCTCCAGTCTGATTTCAACCAGATCCTCCAATGGTTCCAAGATAACAGTCTTAAAGTCAACACCAAGAAGACAGTCTCCATGTTTTTTGGGACTCCGTAAAAGCTGGTAAAACTCCCACTTAGCCCCTCCTTCTCCCCCTTGAAGGGGACCATTCCAAACTCAGTGACATCCTACAAATACCTTGGCCTATGGCTTGACCAGTATACCATTCCCACAGCAACAGAAACACAGTGAAGACCATCACAGCAACAAAATTGACAGTTTGCTGTGATGGTCTGCTAGTTTCCCAATGCTGCTGTCTCTGGGGAGTTTGCCCCCTTCCTCAAACCAATTCAAACTCACAGCTGGTTATCTAAAGTGTGGAGGGTGCCCCCCCTCAAAACCCACACTTTTGTAGAGCAATGGCACAATGCCAATTGGCAGCATGGTGCCATCACTGTAGTGATGGATGGTGAATTTCCTGTCGCTGTAGCGACATGGAACTGGCTTGACCAGAACCTTCATTACTCCAAGCACATTGACACTATGTGCACTATGCTTCAGCCCAAACTTGGAGTGCTTTATCGAAACAAACACTCCATCCCTTTGCACTTGTGCCAAGTCCGTGTAGCCAAAACCATACTCCCAATATTCGATTATGGTGATATTATCTATGCTTTGGCCTTTGCCACCTCCCTCTTCCATCTTGACACCACCCTTAATGCATTCTGCAACTTCACCACTATCTCTTCTCCTTGTATCCATTACTGCAGTCTACTCTCCTCACTAAACCTCTCCCCAAAACAAGAGATACATTCACTCCTTAACTTTCATTGCCAAGCATTGGTTCAACCTACTCTCAGCATATCTCTCTTCCCTCCTCTCACCAGCTCCAGCCTTTCCCTACTCACTGAGGTCTGGCCACCCCCGTACCTTCTCAATCCTCCACCTACATTCCTGCACTGAAGTAGCTGCCTTCTCCTCCCATCTCCCTCATCTATGGAACCAGCAACTCACCTCCCCCTCTATCATTCACCCTCAGCTATAAAGCAGCAAATAAAGAGCATACCTCCTCCTTCCTGCAGTTTTCTCCCCTCATTCCACCCCTCACACTCTTCCCCACTCACCACATAACTCCTCT
Organism: Neoceratodus forsteri; assembly: GCA_016271365.2. Classification (NCBI taxonomy): domain Eukaryota; kingdom Metazoa; phylum Chordata; order Ceratodontiformes; family Ceratodontidae; genus Neoceratodus; species Neoceratodus forsteri. The sequence goes on along the minus strand of CM057458.1, from coordinate 1,345,289,534 downwards.
GCCCAGTCAAGTCTGTCTAATGGCAACTCCAACCCCTCCTCAAAAAAGTTATCCTGCATATATTGTAAAATAGTCTTTGTACTGTAGTCTCAACTTGTTTGTTTTTTCTGACAACAATTGTCATTCACATGTATGCATTCATGTAGCCATATCAATGGATTTGTGTACATTGTATAGTATTTATTGTACTTCTTTACAACTTGTCATTCAATTGGTTGAACTGTATACTAAATGTTGCTAGTCCTCCTGTAACCCAACCCCTGGATTGCACCTGGAAATGTGCCTTGGCTCAGTGTACCTTTCCCAGTTATCAACTTTAAATACATAAATAAATGATATGTAAACAAGGTGCAAGTGGCGGCCACAGCAAAGTTATATCAGCCAGACCCCTGCCTTAAACCTGACTACAGACCCATCCCTACAGAAAGGAACCAGAACATTTAATACAGCCATGCCTGGGCACCCGTAGCTGTTGCACCCATGCCTTTTGGGCTGAAAGATGTGCAACACAAGGTGTACCTGACCTATCCACTGGTGACAGTGCCAGAGATTGATTGATTGATTGATTAAAAGTTTATTTTTTCACAGGAAATTCTTTTGTTAGGACAAAGTCCCGTTTACAACAAAGTCCTGCATGTAAATTCTAATACAATTACCAATTAACAATTGACATTTAACATAAGTAATACAAACACAACTAATACAAACAAATGTAATTGCACTGTACATACACACATTATTTAAAACACACACATAAAAAATACAAACTATTAAACAATTCATTTTTAAATTTAAAAAAATCTAAATTTGTTTTCTGTGGTTCAGTCAAACCATTCCAACTTAATGCTACTCTATTCTGGAGCATACCGTCCCCTAGTCTATTAAAACTTCTATACATTGGGATATTGCTTAATGGATTCCTAGTCTTTATATAAGATTCGTTATTTATCTTTCTTTTTAATTGCTTATACAAAGGATGGTTATACTTTTTGTGAATTATCTTATGGCATATAGTAAGCCAGAGATAGTTTCTTTTTTCTTCAGGTTGAAGCCAATTTAACTTATTATAAATTATACAATGATGCTCATTTTTAATACTTCCGGAAGCAAATTTACCTATCCTATAATATATTTGATTAACCAAATTTAAAGCAGTTTTAGTCGAATTCATGTAAATTATAGAACCATACTCCAATATGGGTAACAGCATCTGTTTTGCCAATCGCCTTTGCCTACAAAGGTAAAGATCCTACATCTTCTAAGGGCCCTAATCTTTTATTCACTTTCTTTACCTGAACTGATATGTGATTTACATATGTCATTCTAGCATCTACTTGAAACCCTAAGTATCTGTATGTTAATACATTTTCAATCTTTGTACCATCTTGCAAATGTAATTGTGGTTTGGGCTCTTTTCCTCTATATGAACCAATCGAAAACAACATAGTTTGTGTTTTTAGCATTCAAAAAGACCAGATTTACTGAACCATTTTGCATTTGTAACAAATCACTTAAGCGAATCCATCATACCTGTGAGACTGTCAGCAGACGCCACTAAAACAGTGTCGCCTGCATACAGTCTCACCTCACTATGTTTAATTTCATGAACCAAATTATTAACATAAATATTAAATAATAATGGCCAAAATAGAGCCCTGGGAACACCTCTCTCTAGTTTCCCAGGGGCCGACATTGTACCACATTGAACACATTGATATCTATTTGTCAAATATGACTCAAACCATTTTAATATTTGGCCCTTAATCCCTATGGCCCTTAATGAGATGGTGGCACAAACTGGAATTCCATGCTGGGACAGGAACAAACAGTGCTTGGATCATGCCAATGGCCATAACAGGATGTGACCATAATGGGGGTAATGCCACCCTGCCTGTACACATTCCACCCCTATGATGTCAGTATCTGGTACCTGCAAATACCTGCACACTGCCACACCTGTGACAGGCACCACCATGACACACAGTGTGACCCAGAATATGTCCCCCAGAGCCATTGTGACCCACCCATGCACCACATGTTGGCAGGGGATCCCCATTACGGGGAGCAGAAGTCATCCACCACTACATGCACAGGGTCTTCAGCATGTGTCCAAACACAGGTACCCTGTCCCTATGCAACAAGCATGCCCAAACAGCATCCCCACAACCAGATGGGCACACATTGTCCTTATGAACTTACATGGATGACCATGCACCATCACATCTGGATACCCCTGGAACCTATGCATGTACCGCCTACCACACACCATCCCGGCAATGTCAACAAGTTCTAAAACAAAATCAGCCCATCTGACAGATGCAAGGACCACACAGACCACACAGATGTGGCATAGTGCAGTGCATGCCATTTATTCCAAAGGCACACCATGTTCATATGCCTGGCATCCAGGCCCTGCAATGAAAGTGTAATGTATATACTGCACTGCACCCTTCATGGTGATAGGGCACCAGTGTCACCATAGATGGTTCCCAGTGATGGACACAGTGAGTACAGACAATCGCATATGGCCCAGTAACTGGCAGCATGCATCCTGCTTCCACTGGATGGCACACAGACCCTTGGTGGGGCATTCAATACAGTGTCCTCTATGCCCACTTGATGGACAGCAGCATGCTGTGGCAACAGTACAATCATGAAATGTCCAATGTAGCTCCAGAACAGTGGCTTATGCCACATCTTCCCCCAGAATGATGATGTAGTCTGACATTGTACTGCTTGCCCCAGATACGCTTGAGGATGGCAGGGTGATGTGGTCCAGTCCAAATGTTTCCACAGTTTTCATGAATAACCTGAGAAGGGGAGCTCAGAATATCTAGAACAACACAGAGGAGGGACACAGCATCAGTAGCACTACTTTGCATGTCACATCCAGAAGGTGGCACAGACTTTTACCAACAGAGTGGGTAGCGGTGATTACAGAGCAAGGACTGTCATGTCCACTAACCAAGTGCCCCATTAAGGGCCATATAGGCACCAGACACATACTTCCACAACATGGTAATGATTTCCACCATGGCATCCCATTCCCGGTCGACCATCCCCCTCCCCCCGTTTGGCAACGCTGTCTGTGTCTGCAATGCCCCATAGCCTGCATGCATACATACATATACTTAATGGAGATGGCTCAAGGATCATCCTCTGTATGAGGTATTCATCCCAACAGGCATGGCCCTCTGTCCACAGGCCTTCCAGTAGAGACATCTGTGAATGGACCCATCTCTGTGCCATGACAACATCAGCCCCACACCACTCCTCCAGTGGAAGAGACTTCCTTGTCAGCTATTCAGCACACCTCTGAAAGGTGTGGAAGGAGAATACATATCAATATCACAGTACTGCAGAAACAGGTACCCCCCACCCCACCCCACACTACAATGCTCACCTGTGGGGGCCTTGTGACATTCCACAGGTGACCCATGCTGTCCCAGTAGGATATCATGCTGGCCTGTGTGAGGCTATGGGCAGCCCAGGCACCCAGGACCATGTTGGACACCAGTGCACAGGATCACTGACTGCTGCTTTGCTGACTGTCACATCGCTCCTGTTCAAAACTGCCATGACCTGTGTACTGTGACTACAATGGCACCACACTGGGGCTGTGTGAACCATACCCCTCTTCGTAGGATGCACACCTGTTTATGAGCATGGATGTGAGGGACCCATGGGTGACACCGTCAGTGCTCAAGTACATAAGTGGGTATATCATCCCTGCCTCGGACCATAAGATCCTGATCCATACTACCTGAGCAATGCCTCTGAACTATGCATTATTTGCCCTCCATCCTCCTACCCATACTAGTGCTGGAGGATGAACTGTAGTGGGAGCAGAAGCAGGTATGGTGGCACAAGTTATAGCTTTACTGTCCATGCCTGCAGGTGTCCACCCTCACACATACACATTGCATCAACTTTTTTTATTTTGACCACGATGCCATTCATGACATCTGCCATCGGATGTGGCTGGACAATGCCCAACCACTGCATGATGCTGTGCACTGAACTTTGAACAGAGGGCACTGTGCATGTTGCATATTATGCCAGGGGCTCCTTCCAGACAGTGGCCGGGGACATGATAGGCGTGAGTCAAGTCAACAGTGTCCTATGCACTACACCAGGTTACTGGCACCCTTGCCTGCCATGCCTCTTACCTACATATCAATCATGGCCACAGATTAGGTCATTAGGGCCACCAAGGTGGGGTTCCATGCAATGCATGGCCTCCCAAATGTGCTCCAGGCCATTAACTATATACCCGTGGCCATTCTATCCCTCACACGGAACTGGGAGGCATATCACAACAGGGAGAGGTTCCATAGCATTAATGTACAGTTGATGTGTGATGTTGATGGTGCCATCACTGAGATGCTGGCAAAGTGCCCTGGATCCTGCCATGATGTCTTCATATTCAACCACTCACATCTACAGGCACTGCTTGAGACACATGGAGGGTGTGAGGGATTGCTGATTGTTGAGTACACATATGTGGGTGATAGTTGTCTGTCCCTGTCATGGTGTACCCTACCTAACTGTATTCCCTCCCACTCCACAGGTGACAGTGAATACCACCTGTGACTGTACCACCTGACAACCTAGCTTAGGAGAAGATCTGGCACTCAGCCCACAAAGGCACAGACACAAAGTCTGTGTAAATATCTCACTTTTTTTATTGCATGCCATATGAAGTGTGCCCTCTATTGGAATATTTCTTTCTCTCTTGTGTTTGTTTGGGTTCTATATATGTGCACACCACATCACTGTGATTGAAAATGTAAATTATCTGTGTAGCATCAGGTTGTTCATTACAGCAAGAGAAAGGTGCCTCTAAGAGTACCATGTTTCCAGTTGCCCTGGTAGCATAGCTGGTAGTGCAGTCGAAACGCTATTCCAGGTGGCCTGGGTTCAAATCCCAGCTAAGGCACTTATTTATTTTTCTCTTCTTTTTGTTTGGGATCCATAGATGTGCATACCACACCCTTGTGACTGAAAATATAATTATCTGTGCAGCACCAGGTAGTGCATTAGAGGATGTAAGGTGCCTTTGGGAGCTCCAGGTTTCCAGTTGCCTTGGTGGTGCAGCTGGTACCACAATTGGAAAGTGTTCCTGCAGGTCCAGGATCAAATTCCAATTAAGGCAGTTTTTTCTTCTCTCATTTGTTTGAGTGTGCACATTGCAACCTTGTGATTGAAAATGTAATTATCTCTGCAGCACCAGGTTGTGCATTAGAGAAACAAGTAAGGTGCCTCTGGGAGTCCTAGGTTTCCAGTTGCCTTGGTAGTGCAGCCTGTAACACGACTGGAATGGTATGCTGGGTGGCCTGAGTTTCAAACCACAGTTAAGGCACTTATTTATTTTTTGCTTCTATTTGTGTGATTAAAAATGTAGCTATCTGTGCACCTTCAGGTTGTGCATTAGAGAAAGAATAAGGTGCCTCTGGGAGTCCTTGGTTTCCATTTGTCTTGGTGGCACAGCTGGTAGTAAAACCAGATTGTTTGTCCAGGTGACCTTGGTTCAAATATCAACTAAGGCACTTATTTCTTTCTCTCTTCTGTTTGAGTTCCATATATGTGCACACTGCACCCTTGTGACTAAAAGTGTAATTACCTCTGCAGCACCAGATTGTGCATTACAGAAAGAGTAAGGTGCCTCAGGGATTTCCAGGTTTCCATTTGCCTTGGTGGTGTAGCTGATAGTGCAAACAGAATGGTATTCCAGGCAGCCTGTGTTCAAATCCCAATTAAGGCATTTTTTTCCTTCCACTTTTCTGTTTGTTTCTGTTCCAAACAGGAAGTCTACTGTTGGTAAAGTTGCCTTCTCATATCACTTTCATGAACTCTGGTCCACCCTTCTTCTGTCAATCTGCTCTGCCTCTTCTCCCTTAACTCTTCTCTTCATAGATTTTCTACTCCAACCTGCAACTGTCCATGACCCCTATCTCTTGATTTCCATCCCCAACTCATATTGCACTGGCCATATTGCAATCCCACATTCTCCCACTATGCCTGTAGAGATAATTTGTCCTTGTCTATCAAAACTCAATTTTATCTGCCGCATGCGCTGTACCTGTTGCACTGTTATGCTTGAAGTGTTTATGATTATCCTTCATTTGTTGTACTGCATTGCTGTATTTGTCTATAATTTTTGTAATGCAGTAATTATATTTCCTCCTCTTGTACGACCTTCCAGACCATACCCCACACCCCAAGGATGCATCAGGAAACTAGCTGTTATGAGCTCAATGAGCATTTTCTGGTAAATGTTTTGAAATAAATAAAAAATAAGTGATCTATGACAGCCAATTAGATTTATTCGAGATCAAGAGCAGCTCATTGTGCTGTATACATCTCATTGTTGCTTCTAGCTCTCTTTCTCAAAAGGGAGGAACCTGCGGCAGGAAATAACTAATTTTATGTTACACATAAGGGATTTGTTTAACAGGAAACTTTAGATATATTCCAGTTAGCAAATTATCATTATAATTAACTGTAGTTACAGGCAGACATTCAAGTGAAATTGTGCTAAGGAGGAGAGATAGTGCAGAGTGGGAGCCCACACAGGCAGTTGCGGGCTGTGCCTGCAGCAAGAACAGGGTAGAGCAGAAAGTATTTATCTGATTGCGAAGGATGCAGGGAGTTTTTTTAATGATTTAATAACTACTTTGTTTTGTTGTTGTTGTTGTTCTACTGATTGCTGGGGTAATACAAACGTACTAGGAAAATAAATGTTAAAAGGTTTAAAACACAAAGGTACCAACTGGAAAATTTCTGCCTGAATGGGCCCAAATTCTAAGTTTGTACCCTAAGATCTTTTAAAGAACAGCTTTGCTCCCTGATGGGAGTCAGAATCAACTTTGTCTGTATTGGAATTACCTCTCCATTCTAACTGCAACAGGGTTGCTACACAAGGTGGGGTGGAAAGGATGAGAATGGACTTGGCAAGGTTGGAGGAATGGTCAAATGTATGGCAGCTTAGATTCAACGCAAAGAAGTTCAAAATAATGCACCTGGGAAATAAAAACCCTGGGGAAGAGTACACAATGTGGGGTGAGATACTGACAATAAAAATGGAAAGGGACCTGAGGGTAGTTATATCAAATGACTTAAAAGTGGGCAAGCAATGTGAAAAGGCAGTAAGGAGGGCTGGGGGAATACTGGTATGTATAGGGAAAAGTATCACCAGTAGAAAACAGGAAGTTGTTATCCCTCTGTACAGACAGTTGGTAAGACCACATCTGGAGTACTGCATGCAGTTCTGGAGACCCCATCTCTGCAAAGACATAGACAGGGTGGAGGCTGTCCAGAGGACGGCAACCAAAATGGAACAGGGTCTGCACCAGAAGACATACGAAGAGAGACTAAAGGAGCTTAATATGTATAGCCTCGAGGAAAGGAGGAGGAGGGGGACATGAAAGAAACTCTCAAGTACCTCAAGGGAATCAGCAAAGTCCAAGAGGGCAGCATCTTTCAGAAAAAGAGATGTGCAAGAACATGGGGGCACAATTTGAAGATAGAGGGTGGACGACTCAGAGGTAACATGAGGAAGTATTTTTTCATGGTGAGGGTTATAGATGCATGGAACAGCCTTCCAGAGGAGGTCATGGAATCAAAAACAGTGGGGGAATGCAAAAATGCATGGGACAGATGTAAGGCAATTCTAGTGGGGGTAGGAGGAAATAGGCTGTTGGTTAACTAGGATCTGTAGCTTATCCATTTGGTAGGGAAATGGGCAGACTAGGTGGGCCAAACGGTCCTTATCTGCCATCAAATTATATGTTTCTATGTTTCTGTGTAACTGTAAACAAACTTGCACAAAAATACAATTCTCATCTGATATTTGATTACACTACAGAAAAAAAGAAAATTGGGCCCCCTCTTGATGCACATGACTGCTTCAAGATGGAATCATATTTTCACAGCTCTAAAAAGAGAAAGAGATTGGTCTTCCTTCTGTACCCCAGTGAAAACCCTTTGAGCATTCCAGTGAGCCCATAGATTTTGTTTCATCAATCTCCTTTCTATGAAACATCCTCCTTTGTTAGGGCTGCAGTGGGCAGAACCCTGCAGTCCTTTTGCTATTAGAAAAAAGGTCTCTTCATTCTCTGCATTCTTTCCGACTGAACAACTTGTTGGACATGCATCACAGTAGCCTCCACATCTGTGGAGCTGTCCACTAGGAACGCACTATTTTTTGTGATTAAAAAAAATGGCAGTCCTGTACTTGACATAGGGGATTTGGGTGCCCCCAGTGTCATTCTGTCATTCTTATGCTTCGGGAGGAGGGGGTGCTGACAGGGAGGGTTGGGTGAGGGGATATCTGTAATATTCAAGAAAAAATAAATGTTGGTCACAGCCATCAAACTGCATTGTGCATGCACAACTACTAGCGCATTTGCAGTAGTGGTCAGCGGCCATCTTGGTCACTGCAGATTGTGCGGCCCTATTGGCTCTGGCCAGACTTTGTTTAAGAGAGGTTACTAGATCCTTCTCTCCTAGAATTGTATTGTGGGGAATATGTTGCCATTCAGGAAAACCATTTGTTTATCTGTGTCATTTGATAAGTTCTATTCAAAGCCCCAGAGAGTTTTGACTGGTTCTTGTAGAACAGACTTCCTCATTTACATTGGCTGATGGCTTAGCTGGATAAAAGTAGTCTCTTATTATAAGAGCTTATTTGAGACTTAGCAGGAATACTACTGTTAGTTGTGTCTTCCCATGTTTATTTATATGATACTGCTACTGATGTATGACTGATACTGATGTATAACTGTTATATTTTATGTGAACTGTACCCAGGTCCACCTTGTAAATGAGTTCATCTCAATGGTGTTCCACCTGGTAAAATAAAGAACTGATTGATTGATTTATCCATAACCTACTGTCAGAGTCTCCTGCCTTTTCTTTCTGACAACCCACTACAGAAAATAAAGTTCCCTCTATTCCAATCTGGGATACTTCTCTTAGGATCAATTATCTGAATGTATTGCAGGAAATGCCATTGAAATTACTGAGGTTTTTCAGTGAATTATCCAGCTATATCTAGATATAGTTATCCATATTTCAAGCTAAATTGTAGCCCACACAGTGAAGAAGAAATACTTCAATCGATCAATCAATCAATCAATCTTTAGTTATAAAAATTGCAATTCCATAAATAATCATAGTGCTTATACAATATGATAGTAAATAAAATATACAAAACAGCAATAAATTAACCAAGCGAATTCTTCCTGCAAAGCATACATACAAATTAGTCAAAGTCTGTAAAAGCCAGGTTAAAAATATAGGTCTTAAGGGTGAATTTAAAGCTCTCGACAGTCAGGCACTCTCTTACCCAATGAGGAAGAGATTTCCACAGGGTAGGAGCCACAAAAGCAAATGAGTGAACACCAGAGGTCTTAAGTTGAACCCTGGGAACCTCTAGCAATCCCTCATCAGAGGAGTGGAGGGACCGGAGGGGGTAGTAGTGGCTAAGAAGACCTTGCAGATAGTTTGGTCCCTGACTGTGTAGACCTTTATCAGTCCGAAGTCCAATCTTGAAGGTGATCCACCAATAAACTGGGAGCCAGTCTAGGCTGCAGAGCACAGGTGTAATGTGGCAAGATCTAGGTAAGCCAGTCAACAACCTGGCTGCCATATTCTGGACTAGCTGCAATTGGCAGATATCCACCCCAGCAAGCCCTAGGTAAAGGGCATTGCAGTAGTCAAGGCGAGAAGTCACTAAGGTGTGGACCAAAACAGGAAGGTCATCAGGTGGGACCAGGTGCTTAACCCAGGTGATGTTCCTCAGATGGTAAAAGGAGGTTCTGATGACAGCAGACACCTGGAATTTTAAAGTCAGGCCACTGTAAAAGACAATGCCAAGGTTCCGCACCTGTCCAAGGCAGGTAGCTGGAGCCCATCAAGACAAATTCCAGATGGCTGACCAGCCACCACATCCAAACCCCAGCAACCTGGGTCCACCATCAACACCTCAGTTTTACTGGGGTTTAACCTAAGCCAGCTGGCTCTCATCCAGTCTTGGATCTCGGAGAGGCAATTATTAAACACCGAGACAGCTCCAGGCTAATCAGGCACTAAAGACATGTAGAGCTGAGTATCATCCACATAACAGTGGAAGCTCAGCCCATACTGCCTTATAATGTTTCCTAACGGCAGCATGTACACTGTGAACAGCATAGGTGAAAGTACAGAGCCCTGCGGAACCCCACAGGATAAGGAGAGAGGGGCAGAAGAAAACATCTGCACCACTCTCTGAGTTCTACCCATGAGGAAAGATTGGAACCATCTGAGGACTGTACCAGACAATCCACAGAACAACCACAGGTGCTGCAACAACACATCAAAGTCCACAGGGTCAAATGCTGCAGAGAAATCGAGAAGAACCAAGATGGAACTTCTACCTCAATCTCTCATGGTCAGGAGATCATTAAGCACCCGAACGAGCATCATTTCAGTACTATGCCTCTTCCTGAATCCAGACTGGAGCAGCTCGTAGACATCATAGGTGGTTAAGTGGACCTCGAGTTGCTCTGCAACCACCTTCTCAATAAACTTGCCCCCAAAGGATAGGTTAGAGACCGGCCTCTAGTTGGCAAGACAGTCCAGGTCAAAAGAGGTCTTCTTAAGGAAGGGTATAACTACCATTTCCTTCAGGGGAGCAGGAAATACCCCTGTATCTAATGAGCACTGGACAATTTCTACCAAGACCAGGCCGATGACTTCCACACTCCCACTAAGAGGTGTGTTGGGCCCGGGTCCAAACTACAGAAGGTCGGGCTCATGTTCTGGATGATCCAAATGATGTCTGTGGTCTCCAGCCTGCTGAAGTCAGACCAGACAAACCAGGTGCTTACGACCTCCTTCTGACCTCCACAAAGCCCATTGGAGAGAGCTGAATGAATTTCTGGTCTGATTGTGGCAACCTTATCTGCAAAGAATAAAGCAAACTCTTCACACTTATCCTGTGAAAATGCTATCCGGGACTGAAGACAGGTTGGATTGCACGGCCTGTCAACAGTCCGGAAGAGCTGAGCTGGTCGATTCTGTGTAGCAGCAGTCTCTCTGGACAGGAACTCTGCCTTCTTATGGGAGATAGCTGATTGATAGTTCTTGTAATGAATCATCAATCTAAGCCTGTCATCCTCAGGGTCAGATTTCTGCCAGCAACGCTCCAGCCTTCGCCCACTTCACTCAGCTCCGTAAGAGTCCCATCAAACCATGGGGACCTGGGGCAGAGAGGAAGGGGATGAACACAGACAGGAGCTATGGAATCCAGAGCTGCCATCACCGCCTTATTAAAAGCAAGTGCGAGCTCTTCTGTATCCTCGCTAGCACTCGACAAACCTGATAGATCCAGTACCGCCATAAGACTGTGTGGATTAAAATCCCTTAAAGGGCAGTACCAGACCATCTCCAAAGGGGCAAGTCTATTGGGGAGAGCCTGGAAACTGAACCTTGTGGTATGATGGTCAGATCATCCGACTGGTTCAATCACCAGGTCAGAGGTCTCCATCCCCAGCAAGAAGACCAGATCCAATGAATGACCCTGTCTGTGGGTGGCAGAGGTAACCACTTGTGTCAGGCCCAATGAGGTCATAAGTTGGAGGATGTCCTGCCCAGATTGCGAGAGTTCATCTTCTACCCAGGCATTGAAATCCCACAGAATAATCCATCTAGGGGACCACAACACCAGGTTGACGATGAAGTCCGCGACTTCCTGCTGTATAACAAAAATTATTTTTTAAAGTATAGAGCAAAGCCAGCCAGGATGCAACACAGTAACTTGCAGAAAATTACAGGTCACAAAAATGGCTAAATTGCCATTGAATTACATTGTTTCCTGCAGCATACTGCATCATTTGTCTATCTGTCCGGGGAGTGATTGGTGACTATTGGGGTGTTTCAGGGCTCAGTCCTGGGGTCAATCATCTTCCAACTTTTCATAGTAGACTTAAATGAATATGTGGGTAACTTAATGATAAAATACACTGACAATACAAAGTTAGGTGGACTATGTACCACCTGTGAACAAATAAATACCATGCAATTGGACCTAGATAAAATAATAGAATGGGCACACATTTGGGGAATGTCTTTTAATATGGAAATAAATTGCATCATACATATGGGTAGAAACAACCCCCTGAACAAATATGTACTAAGTAATGCCATATTAAAGAATGTAAAGCAAGAAAGAGACCTATGGATAATTATAGATGACAACCTGAATTTCAGAGCACAATGTACAGCAGCAGTTGTAAAGGCCAACAGAGTACTTGGAGCCATCAGGAGAAGTATTAGGAGTCACACTGCTGAAGTGTTCTTGCCACTCTGTAACTCTTATGTAAAACCACTCCTTGATTATGGAGAACAAATTTGGTGTCCTTACAAAAAAAAAAAACAATAACATTAAAAAAGTTAAAATAAATGTCCAACATAAAATGACTAAAATGATCAGAAAAAATCCATAGTGATACTTATGAGGAGAGATTGGAAAAACTCAGGTTGCATTACCTGGTGGTAAAAAGGAAGCGAGGAAACTTGCTATTACTTTGTGATATAATAAATGACAATAAATTAATAAAACTGTTAAACAGGGAATTTAAAAACAAGAACACAATAACAAGAGGACATCCACTACAATTGAAGGTTTCAAAGTTCAGGACCACCAGAAGGAAGTATTTTTTTCACCCAGAGGGTGGTGAACTTGTTGAACAGTTTACCCACTGATATAATAAAAAGTGAAAATAAAAACCTCTTTAAAGTAAACCTGGACAGGCACATTGTTAATTGTTGAGAAATAAGATACTACATGGAAGATTAAGGAGCCAGTTGTAGACATATCACCCTTTCTGCTCCTAAGCCCCATGTACAAAGGGGTGGGAATTACACACCTGAGGTGCGTATTCCACCCACAGAGCTCCACACCTGCAGACAGGTGTGCACTGGTGGCATTCACAACCACCAGCCACCTGTCTGTGGCACCGCCCCCAAAGCGTGCAGGTTCATGTGGGGTGGACAAGGGTGGTGTTGTAGTTCCAGGTGGGCAGCCAATCGAATGACCTGCCTGGGACCCAGAGTGGATCCCCCATGCAGGATGGCATGGTACCAGCATAGTGCATTGGGCACAGGGCACAGAACCACAGATGCACCCACGGATTGTGCAAGTGGCCGCTGGCAGTGGTACAGTTCCCCCCATAACTGCCCTGGAGGCATCCTCTACTGACAGGAGCACTGCCACTCCCCACCCCAGCAAGGGGCAGCATCCACCCCAGACTCCCAATGCCTGCCTGCTGCCCATGAATGAAGTGGAGCCCCATCCCCAGCAGTGAGCCATCCCCCCGCACACAGTGGGGCACTGTCCCTAGGACAGTGGTACTACCAACCACACACATTCTCAAGATAACCATCCCCCACCACACAGACCACAACACCCATGGACTTGGCAGGAGTTGCCACAGCCATAGGCTGCAAGCAGCAATGCCCAATGGGCACCTCCCCCACTGTCTGCACTGGGGACTGGCATCCACTTGCAGAGGAGGTCTCTGGGTTGCAGGGACAGGGGGCTCTATGTGTCAGGGTGTGGGTGCTCAGGTCCAATTGCCATGCTGGGAGGACCCCGTGGGTGTGTGGGTATTGCCATGTATGGCTGTTATGGCAGGTTCCCCCGGTGTATCCTTCCCACAACTGCACCCCCCCCATGTGTCACGCTGCATGCCTTAGTGCATGGCGCATGGTGTGGACACACCCCCCTTTCACCCCCAGTGTATGGCTGTCTGTGCAACCAGGGGATCGGGTGCCTAGGGGCTGCACATCCCATTTGATGAATCTGATGCAGGGGGCACAATGGATGTGGAGTGGCTATGCACCACAGATACATGACGCGTAGCCATTCTATGCAATAGTGGCAATTTTGCAGCAATACTGTAAAGCACTGAATTGCATCCTGGCAGGAACCACTGTATACAGTACGCAGTTCAGGAAAATAATTTGCCATGTAACATTTTCAGAAGGCAGAGAACTGTAATAATTTTCCTTGTTTCTCACCAATTCTAACATTTAGGCTTACTGGATGCTTTGGGGCTGCATGGAAAATGCTGTTATCTGTTTTTGGTGTATTTTATACGACACTGCTGTTTTATAACGTGTTTTATCTAATTGTTGTTTTATTTTGACATGTACAGGGTGTACAGATGAATTAGGTAGTAATTTGCTATTTAAAGGGACACTGTCAACCCCATTTGGCCTCCAAGTGTCTCTAGTTTAAAAAATACGTTTTATGATTGTTCTCATTCTATAGATACTGCTTTTGTAGCTGTTTGTTTGATTCAGACTCCTTTTTCCTTTTTAAAAAGCGAACAGCTGACGGTCAACCAGACTGGTGTTACCACACCAAAACATGTTAGTTTACATTTCTTGGCTAACTACAACTGCATCTTTCCTGGACTCAGGAACACCCCAACACTATCTAGCTACCATAATGCTCAGGAAGTATGCAGTAAGCTTACGTAAACAATTTGGAGCAAAACAAAGCTGTATACAACAATACATTTCCATGCATTTCAGTTCTAATAAGCAATGAGGCAGATTAAACAACCAGCAACATCAATGAATTTTAGAGAAGGTAAGCAATCATAAAATGTAGGTTTTTACCTTGAAATAATATGATGCAAAAAAGGTTGACAGTGTCCCTTTAATGGAGACTGGTGTGAATGCATTGGTTCTGAGTGTGGGTTCAATATTCTTTGTGGCAGGGGATTATGATGAGAAGGGCCTGTTATGTAAGTTTTTGGTTGTTGTTTAGGGGTGGTTGTGATTTTTGTTTTGCTTGTTTAGTTTATGTTCGGGGATTGGGATCATGTGTTTACCATCATTAGAGACAGTCTTTGCAAATTTACCCAATCAGCTATACCAGTAACATTCTTTACATAGACCTCTTATTCCACAGGCAGTCTTTGACCCCTTTAGGGCATGACACTAGGAATTTTGAGAATGTGTGGCTGATGTAGAGACTGTGATTATGATAGGGGAAAAAAGGATGCACATGGTGTTTGAAACTTCAGAATATGGCCTTTCATTCCTGCACATTCAGTACCTATAGAATGAAATAACAGCAAAAAAAACAAAAACAATAGTTCCCATCAACTGTACCTGAATGAACTAGAACAGGCAGTATTAAATATGGAGGAGTAAAACAGTTTCTTCAAATATAGATATATACTATTATAGTCAAACAGATGGATTGCTTGACCTTATCTCCTGAACGTAAAGAGGGAGCTCCATTGCTATTCCAGTGGTCCACAAGGCATTTGAATGGCCAAATGTTGAAATCAGCTTGAAAAGAAAGTAGTACTGCAATATATTATAATAATATAGTTATACTATGCAACAGTATTTTTAAACAATTTGCTCTACCTAAAACATAAGTTCTTACGATAAAATCTTTATACAATTCATTACTTGCCCTGCAATAAGCACTCCCCCTAACTAATCAAAACTATTTGAAAGGCCAGTACAGTCTTCATTCAGGTATAAGGAGAAGATGGAAGGTTTGATACCTTTTATTGGACCAACAAGTGTCTTGTACAAAGATGGACTTATACATAAGCTTTCAGGGCCACACAGGTCCCTTCTTCAGGTGAATAGCAAAACTGAGCAACAAACAGTATTTATATCCACTGTGGAGCAATTCAAAATCAGGAAATGAAGCAGGAAGGTGATAAAGGGGACTAGAGATGAAAGTCTAAGATGCAAAAAATAAAAATATGAGAACAAATGGGGAGGGGGCATAGTAGGAACAGGTCAGTAGGAGATCAAAGGAAGCTAATGGGAAGACAAAAGTATGCAGATAGGATCTGAGATCAGAAGCTTGCTGAAAGGGTAGAATGGACAGGAGATGCCTAAAGATGCAATGAAATCAAGAAATTAGGAGAAACAAAAGAACAAAGGCCTAGATAAGCAGAGATGTGAAAACAAGAGGGAGCAGGTGGGACTGAGTTCAGGAGTCAATAGGAGAGGCAGAGAGGATGTGAGGTATAGGTAAAAAAACAGAACAGGCAGAACTCAGAGAAAAAATATAATAGTCAGAGAGATACAGAACCATAGTGTGATAATAGAGACATGATCTACTATGCTCAGTCTGTATAATCCTACCACTGTTTGTTTCGATGTACAAATCATTCTGTACCTACCTGTGCCCAGCCAATCCTGTAACCTTAAAATTGTATCCAATATATGTCTTCATGTTCCACCATTTTTTTTACTCTTTTATGATGTAATTAATTTGCTTGTACCGTATTTGTCCTCTTTGTGATGAGGTACCTTTGTAAATGAGCCTTTGGCTCAAAGGTTGTAAACTGATGCATAATAAATAAATAAAAATAAATAAAATTTAGTACACAATAAAAAAAAGAATTACAGTTTACCATAGTGGGTCATGAAACCGATGTCCTGATTCAGTCCAGAAATGTTAGATTTAACTTGTTTTATATATTTCAGTTCCTATGTCCTTCTGTCCTGTGTGTTTCTGAAGTTGCCTCTAAGTATCAAGACAGATAATTCCAGGATAGTGTGATCTGTTTGTGAAAAATGGTTTCCTACTGGAGTGCTGATAATCTGGTTTACTATAGTGTGACAGTGGTGGTTCATCCTGGTTTTCAGTGGTTGGCTAGTTTCCCCAATATAGCAACCATTAGTGCACTTCTTGCATTGAATTAGGTAAACCACATTTCTGGATTGACATGTGAAGGATTCATTAATTTGTATTATGTTGTTCTGGCTTGTCTTAATGGTGGCCTGTGCACATATGTGGGTGTAGGTATCTTGCTACATTGCATGGTGTTGTCCCTCTTGTTTTCTGGTTATTTTGATCTGCTGGGAGTTTATGAATCATTATGTTCGAGAGGCTGGGGGGCTGCTTATAGGCAATGACAGATGGTTCAGGGAAGATGTCTTTCAGTGTTTCATCTTCCCTCAGCATGGGTTGTAGCTCTTTGATAATTTCCTGAAGGGGTTTTAGCATGGGGCTGTAAGTGACCACTAGGGGTGAGCGGTCAGTTTGATGTCTTTGCCTGTATTCCAGCAGATTGTCTCGTGGTATCTATATGGCCCATTCAAATTCTCTGTCAATTTGTCTTGGAGAGTGGCCCTGCTGAATTAGGGAATTCTGAAGTGTGGAGAGCTGTCTGTCTCTCTCTTGTTCTCTCATCAGAGCAGATTCGATGGTATCGAATCGCTTGACTGTAAATTACAGATTTTTTTGTATGATTAGGGTGGAAGCTGGAATTATGCAGGTAGTGGTGTCTGTCAGTGGGTTTTTTGTAAAGAGCAGTTTGTATATGTCCATTTTTAGTGATACTGATTGTGGTGTCAAGAAAATGTATGCTGGTGGTGGAGTATTCAATAGTGAGATTTATGGAATGATGAAAGTTGTTAAAATCATGATGGAATTTTTTGAGAGAATCTTCACCTTCTGTCCAAATCAGGGATATGTCATCAATAAAACGGAGGTAGACAGATGGATTATAAGGGTGGTGTTTAAAAAAATCCTCCTCTAAGCAGGCCATGAAAAAATTGGCATATTGTGGTGCCATTTTAGCGCCCATGGCTATCCCCATGACCTGTAAAAAGTGCTTGCCATTGAAAGTGAAGTTGTGTGTCAAAATTAATTTTATTAGGGTGCTGATGGTGGTTTCTGGAATGTCTCCAGTGGATGTGTTTTCCTTTAAAAATTTATGTCATGCTGCTATGCCATCTTCATTTGGGATGTTGGTGTACAGGGCTGTGACATCCATTGTGGCTAGGATAGTGTTCAGTGGCAGTTGTCCAATTCGTTTCAGTTTCCTGAGGAAATCAGTGGTGTCCTGAATAAAACTTAGTAGCTCTTACTAATGGTTTTAAAATGGATTCAATAAGTCCTGAAATGTTTTCAGCGAGTGTGCCAATGCCAGCGATGATGGGCCGTCCTGGATTCCCTGGTTTGTGTATCTTGGGTAGCATATAACATGTCCCTGGAGAAGGTTTGTTTGGAATTAGTATTTTTAACAGTTCTTCGATGTTGTTTGGTAGAGATATGATGATTTGTTTAAGTTCTTCTGTATATTGTATAGTAGGGTCTTCTGTGAGTTCTCTATAGTAAGCTGTATCTGACAGATGTCTGTGTGCCTCTTTAATGTAATCCTCTGTGTCATCACAACCACAGCTCCACCTTTGTCAGCTTGTTTTATTACAATGTTTTGGTTGTTATTCAGAGTTTGTATTGCCCTCTTTTCTCGTGGTGTAATATTGTACAGGAGTTTCTGCTGTTTTCTAAGGATTTGGGAGTTTATTCTTCCACGGAAGCAGTTGATATAGGCGTCCAACTTGAGGTTGTGTCCACTCCGAGGGGTCCAGTCTAATGTTTTCTTTGTGCTGTCATAATGTGTTGTTTGAGTGTTGTTTTTATCAAAGAAATAGTCTTTTAGACTCTTGAGCTCAGTCCCACCTACTCCCTCTTGTTTTCACACCTCTGTTTATCTAGGCCTTTGTTCTTTTGTTTCTCCTAATTTCTTGATTTCATTGCATCTTTAGGCATCTCCTGTCCATGCTACCCTTTCAGAAAGCCTCTGATCTCAGATCCTATCTGCATGGAAACATAGAATTTGACAGCAGATGAGGACCGCTTGGCCCACCTAGTCTGCTCATTTTCCTATCTAACAGATAAGCTGCAGATTCTAGTTAACCAACAGCTTACTTCCTCCTACCCCAACTAGGACTGCCTTATGTCTGTCCCATGCATTCTTGAATTCCCCCACTGTTCTTGACTCCACTACCTCCTCAGAGAGGCTGTTCCATGCATCCACAACCCTACCCATGAAAAAATACTTCCTCACATTACCTCATAGCCACCCCCCGATCTTCAAATTGTGCCCCTTGTTCTTGCACATCTCATTTTCTGAAAGATACTACCCTCTTGGATTTTGTTGATTCCCTTGAGGTACTTGAATGTTTCTATCATGTTCCCTCTCTTCCTTCTTTCCTCAAGGGTATACATATTAAGCTCCTTTAGTCTTTCTTTTGTATGTCTTCTGGTGCAGACCCTGCACCATTTTGGTTGCCCTCCTCTGGACTTTCTCCACTCTGTCTGTCTTTGTGGAGCTGGGGTCTCCACAACTGCACACGGTATACCAGATGGGGTCTCACCAACTTTCTGTACAGAGGGATAACAACTTCTTGTTTTCTACTATTGATGCCTTTCCCTATGCATCCCAGTATTCCCCCAGCCCTCCTTACTGTCTTCTCACATTGCTTGCCCACCTTTAGGTCATCTGATATAATTACCCCCAGGTCCCTTTCCATTTTTACTATTGCCAGTATCTCAACCCCCATTGTGTACTCTTCCCCAGGGTTTTTGTTTCCCAGGTGCATTACCTTGCACTTCTTTGCATTGAATCTGTGCTGCCATACATTTGACCATTCCTCCAACCTTGCCAAGTCCCTTCTCATCCTTTCCACTCCATCTTGTGCATCAACCTTGTTGCAGATCTTTGTGTCATCTGCAAGGAGACATACTTTTCCTTCCAGTTCCTCTGCAATGTCACTTATAAAGACATTAAAAAGGACCGGTCCCAGTACTGAACCCTGCGGTACCCCAATAGTAACCCTCCTTTCTTCACTGTGGACTCCGTTTACTACTACCCTTTGCATCTTGTTGCCTAGACAGTTTTTTATACAGGCTACCACCTTGGGACCCACTCCAAGGCTGTCTAACTTACGTATTAATCTTTTATGTGGGACTATATCAAATGCCTTGCTAAAATCTAGGTAGGCCATGTCCACAGCCCCTCTCTGGTCTACTACTTTGGTCACCCAATCAAAGAAATCTATTAACAATTCTTTCCTTCAGAAGTGATTTCATAATTTTCCCTACCACTGAGGTCAAACTAACTGATCTATAGTTTCCTGCCTCTGTCCTGCTCCCACTTTTGTGTAGAGGAATCATATCCACCCTCCTCCAGTCCTCAGGTACCACCACATCCTCCCATGATTTGTTAAAGAGAGTAGTCAGCGGTTTCACTAGTTCTACCCTTAGTTCTTTTAGAATTCTTGGGTGAATCCCATCAGGGCCCATTGCTTTGTTCACCTTCAATGTTATTAGTTCTTTCAGAACCCTTTCTTCTGTAAATGGACTGGTATCGGCCACCATCTTCAGAGTGTTTCTCTTGTTTGGTTTAGGTACCTCCCCCTCCTTTTCCTTTGTGAATACTGAGCAGAAATATTCATTCAGTAGCCCTGCTTTTTCACTGTCACCATCTGCCCACATTCCTTCCCCTTTATTAAGCCTCAGTATCCCTCCTTTGGTCTTTCTTCTCTCCCTAATGTACTTATAAAAGGTCTTATCTACCTTCTTAACAGAGTTGGCTATCCTTTCCTCAGTTTGGGCCTTTGCTATTCTGACTGCCTTCCCTGCCTCTTTCTGCTTTAACTGATAAAGTTCTCTGTCCTGTTCCTTCTGTGTTTCCTTATATTTCCGGAATGCTATCCTTTTCTTCTTAATCTTCCCTGCCACCTCTTTTGAGAACCATAGCATTTTTTTCCTTCGTTGTGTTTTGTTGATTTGCTTTACACAAAGGCTTGTTGCCTCTGTGATGGCTGTTTTGATTTCTCCCCATTGTTCCTCCACCCCTTCTTCTTACCTGTTTGCTAGTGCTTTTCTGAGGCACTCTCTCATTTTCCCAAAGTCAGCCCTCCTAAAGTCCAATACTCTTGCTTTTATATGGCTTGTTTGTATGGCTGTGTTTATTGTGAACCACACTGTTTGGTGGTCGCTTGTTCCCAGATGGTTACCCATTTCTAAATCTGAGATTCTTTCTCCATCCCCATTTGAGAGTACCAGGTCTAAGATTGCTCCCTCCTGAGTGGGTTCCAATACTATCTGTCTGAGGCTTGCCCCTTGTAGAGCATCAAGAATGACCCTGCTCTTGGATGTGCCTGCAGCAAAGGTGTTCCTGTTAAAATCTGGCATATTCAGGTCCCCCATCAACAAAATCTCCTCTTTTTCTGCCATTCTAAGGATGCCTTCTATCATTTTCTTGTCCATTCCTTCCCCCTGAGATGGGGGTCTGTATACTACCCCTATGCAGATTGTGGTGCCATTTCCTGTCTCCAGGGTGACCTAGAGTGCCTCACCTGCTCCCTGTTTACTCTTTAGTTCTGTTGCTTTGGTCCCTTCCTTTACATAGAGAGCTACTCCTTCTCCTCTCTTACCCTCCCTGTCCCTGCTGTAGATTGTGCATCCTGGTATGCTGACACCCCAGTCATGGTTCCCTGTGTACCATGTTTCTGTGACTGACACAATATCCAGGCAACCCTCTTCCATCAAGGCCACTAGTTCAGGGAGCTTGTTACACAGACTACGGGCATTGGTACTCATCACCCTCCACTTTTTGATGGCCTTACCCCTTTTAGCCCCATCCCTGTCCTTACTGCCTTTGCCTTTTTTTACCTTTACCTCTATCCTGCTCCCTAATGACTTCTCTACCTTGGTGTTTTCCTCACTAATTACCATGTTTGGTGGGGGGAGGCTGGGATTTCCCTGCTGCTTTTCAGTGCCTCCTCCCTTGGCTAGTTTAAATGCTTGCCAATGAAGCATTTAAACCTCTCACCTAGGATCCTGGTTCCTCCCCTGGACAGATGCAGACCATCACACCAGTATAGGCCTGTATCCCTCCAAGTGGCTCCCCAATCCTCAATGAAGCCAAAACCCTGAGCTCCACACCAGATTTTCAACCATTTATTGAATTCCCTGGTGATGAGTACCCTAGCATCACCCTTGCCATAGACAGGCAGCACCTCCAAGAAGGTTACCATATGCACTACTTGTCTAAGGCCCCCCCCAACTCTACAAACTCCTCTTGCACTGCTCTGATCCCATTCCTAGCCAGGTAATTTGTCCCCAGGTGGACAATTACATCCAGCTCCCTTCCTCATAAAGCTGATCCCACAATCCTGAGGATTCACTTCCTGTCCCTCCAAGCCATGGTGCCAGGCAGGCACCTTACCTCCCTCTCCCCTTCCTCCCCCACTTCTACCCCCTAATAATTGAGTTCCCCACCAGGAGTTGTTTCCTTCCTGTGTGGGGTCCCATGCCACCCTCCTGTGGGTCTCCTTTGTGAAGGTTCCCAGCATCCTCCTTGGTCTCCACAGCAGGTGTCTCCAAAGAGGAACCACTATCCACCAGAACACCATATGAATTGTGGAAAAGTACAGCTAGAGGGATGCAACTCTGTTCTACCACCCTCTCCCTCCCTCCCTGAGCCCACCCTGGTCCAGCCATTCCTCTTTCTTGGCAACCTCTGAGGTAGTGCCATTGGCCCTGGTGGTCTCTGGGTGGGGGAGGAGGTTTCATGAATCCTAGCCAGGTTAGCCTAGAGTTGGGCAACCTCCTCCATCAGACCAGAGAGGTGTCTGCAAATAGGGCAGCATTGCAGCCTCCAGAATATCTCCCGGAACACTGCTGCCCCACAGCCATTGCGCTGCACCACTTCTATCATGTCTTATTTTGTGTCCCCTCACCTGTTTCTTTGTATGCTTAATCTCTTCTCTCATTACAACTCTCACCCTTCCTGTTCTGGGACAGCAACTTCCTGTATTCTTCAGTAGCCTCCTTCTTCCTTGCTCAGTGTCAGACCATAAGCAGCTTGGGGGGGAGCGAGCTACTTTTTTCCTTTAGGGTTGACAAAACTAATGTTTCACTATGATCCTTCCCTTCCTACTGCCAAACAGGAAGTTCCTGTTGTCAGTCAAACTCAGTGGCTATGAAAGTAGAACTGTCTTAGGGTGGGTGGGTGGAAGGGTGGGATGGAGGGCAATTAGTAAGAAAATGGTTGCTTCTTTTAGTTAGCTGCTTTCTGCTCTACAAGCAAGATTTCTGTCTTCCAAAGGCTAGCAGCAGGAAGTTGTAATTGGAGTCACCTACTTTATACTGTCTAAGCCACACCCCAATTAGGCTCTCTCTCTCCTCCTACTGATTTAGCAAAGTAAGTTAATACAGTACCCTTTCCAGCACAGAACACACACTGACTTTCTTTCTTTTCTTTTTTAACCCTAAATAAGACCCTTTCTACTTCTAATAAAGTATCAGTCTGCTTAATCTCAACACACACTGACTCCTGCTGACATAGAAGTGTTAAATTAGTAAAAAAAATGGTAGCTTCTTTTAGTTAGCTGCTTTCTGCTCTACAAGCAACATTTCTGTCTTCCAAAGGCTAGCAGCATGCTTTTGTCTTCCCATTAGCTTCCTTTGATCTCCTACTGACTTGTTCCTACTATGCCCCTCCCCATTTCTTCTCGTGTTTTTATTTTTTGCGTTTAGACTTTCATCTCTAGTTCCCTTTATCACCTTTCGACTTCATTTCCTGATTTTAAATTGCTCCACAGTGGATATAAATACTGCTTGTTGCTCAGTTTTGCTATTCACCTGAAGAAGGGACCTGTGTGGCCTGAAAGCTTGTGTATAATTCCATCTTTGTACAAGACACTTGTTGGTCCAATAAAAGGTGTCAAACCTTTCATCTTCTACTGTTTTGCAAGGACCAATATGGCTGAAATCTCTTTTCACATTCAGATATAAGAAAGGATGAACTACTTTCATTTTTATCCATTTCTTAGCCGTGGGTTAATTGGGAATTTCAAAAGCCCCCCCTCCAAAAAAAAAGACTATAAAGCATAAATCAAAAGATATTTATTTAGCAGTTGAAGTACTGGTTCAGTGGAATCATGTAACATTCACATTTTAAATTTTTTAAGGGGACAATAATCCTCTAATCCTCTTGCGGAGTAAGTAAAGTAGAATCATAAATACTATATTGTAGCTCCAGTTTTTCAGTTTTTTTTTTCTTCATAGACTGCTCAGAGTATTTTGATTCAATCAGGACAAATAGAAAAGAAAGATTAGAGAGCTGTAACTTTTTCAACAAAAAAAATGGCAAGTTGGACAGTAGTGAAAATACAAAAATTTTTCCATGAATGTTAACCCTTCATTTTTGCAGGATCTATAATAGATAATGAACAGATAAGGCAATGTACAGTAACTGTAATCACTGAGGAGCTATATGCCAGAAATTTCCTTTTGCATTAAGCACTTGCAAAGAGCGTCTTGTGCTAGCACTGTGCAGAGGTGTGTCTACGCTGACAAATGTAGGGCATGCTTTAGTAGGTGCATTCCTTATTCCCCAATAAGCCAGCATGCTAGCACTGACACCAGCATTATGTAAAGTGGACACAACTTGTAAGGAAAGTGTTGTTGCAATCAGAGACAAGCTCGTCATGCAGCGGCACCAATGACACGCCTCCTGTTCTGTCTTTCCTAGTGAAGCATTTCAATACACATGGCAGCCGCTGCAGCTTCCGTCTACCACACACAATCCCCAGAAAGCCAACTTCAGGGGTGCCCAGTCCCCCAGTCAGCATGTTTAATACCTCCCCAAGATTGTGTGGCACAGTGGGAGCTCACTCTAGTGTGCCTCCGTGTGATCAAAAGCCAACCGTGTCGGCATGTTCCTGCCCCCACCCTGCCCCCATTGGGTGGCACACTGGGAGCCCCTGGTGTGGACAACATCACCCCCCAAAGTCATGGTGCACTCTGGGAGCCCATCCCAGTGTGCCCAACATTTCTTTTCTTACACCTGTAAAGAAAGAAAAACATCTGCAGTGTTTTTATTTACTGTACCTGAAACAAAGAAAACGGTCCCTCACTGTCGTCAGCACCCCCTTCCCCAACCTGCACCCACCCACTGAGCACCCCACCTCCCCACACCCCCATACTTTACTTACCTCCAGAGGTTGGGGTCTCTGATCTTTGGTGGAGCGGGAACACGTCTGCACTCTTCAAAGCCAACTGTGAATGGAAGAAATGACGGTAAGCTGTACAATAGCATAAATCGGTGGTTTTTAACTTGGGTGGATATCTCAGCCATTGTTTTGAATTTTGCCTCCACGTTTTCAATATAGAGTTCTTGGGACCTACCTCATGAACAAATGCACTGCCATCTCGATATTCGGTCCGGAAAGGTAATTTTGCGGTCACTGCATGGAATCACCTTTTGGGACTGATTAATGAAATGACAGTGCTACAATTCATGAGGTGGTGTCCAAAAAAGCCTATCTTGCAAATTTGTTGGAAAAATTCCAAAAAAATGACTGTGTTACAAGCATGCATTGCGCAGTTTCCACGTTCACTCATAACTTCGACACTTTGTAATATTTTCACTCCAGATTTTCAACATTATCGTTTTTTTCACACCTTCTTATGAACAGTATAGCTATCATTTTTCACATCCTGCCCAAAATGTGTTTTTGTGCATGTGGCACACAATGACGTGGTCGCTGTGTGAAATCAACATTCAGGAAACATTGCCAAAATCACAGTGACACTGTTCATTAGCAGAAATCCCAAAATGCCTATGTTGAAAATTTGGTTAAAAAAATCCCCTAAATAATTGCATTATGGGTGTGCGTTGTGCAGTATGTATGCATGCTCATGACTTCACCAATTTTTTATATTTTCACTCCAGATTTTCAACATTGCCATTTTTTTTACACCTCCTCATGAATAGTATTGCTGTCATTTTTTACATCCTGCCTGAAATGTGTTTTTGTACCTGTGGCACCAAATAGCACAGTTGCTGTGCAAAATCACCTTTCAACTAACAAATTCATAGTGCCACTGTTACTGAGGTGGGTTCACAAAAAGCCCATGCTGAAAATTTGGAGTTAAAATACCAACACATGCCTGGGGCATTATGGTTTCCAACCATAACACCCCACCCTGTAGAGACTGATAGGGGTGTAACTTGACCTTGTCGGCTGTAATGCCCATGTCATTCCACCCACACCCCCACCCTGTAGCCAGTGACAGGCATCAAGGTGTGCCTTGGACTCTTCAGCCCCAAAGTTCACCCCATTCACCTATACTGCACCCATGTCAGCATATTTCCTTATGGAATGGGGTGAGTGTAAGGCCCGAAGACCCCAAGGCACACCGCAACACTTCTCGGTGTCTGCAAGGTAGGGTGAGGTGAAATAGTGTGAGCATTATGGCCGATGACCCAAAGGCACACCTTTATACCTTTCACTCTCTGCAGGGTGGGGCCGGAGTCTGTGTCAATTCAGTATTTCACTGCCATTCCTATTATGCATCTTTCTAACTCCTGCACTACCAATGCCAATGTCAGCAAGTCAACATTCAGCATTGACAAATGCTTGTCTGCTGAGGGAGACAGAGGGGGAGAAGAGGGAGATAGAGGGGGAGAGAAGAGAGAGAGAGAGAGAGAGAGAGACAAATGGAGTTAAGAGAGAGAGACAGAGGTGGAGAAAGAGAGAAAGAGAGAGATACAGTGGAGGGAAGAGAGAGAGGGGAAAGAGGAACCATACCTCTCAGCTTTCCCTGATTTTCAGGAATGTCCCTGATTTTGCTTCAAAATGTTCCTGTCCCTCCCACAATTTGTGTTTCTGTGGCTGAACAGTGGGTATACTATATGCTCGCAGTATTTCAAACAGACTTACAAACTTGCTCTTCTGCAAAGTATTTTACACCAATACTCTTATGTTGCCTACTTCAGGGGATAGAACCAATTGTTAAACTGTATCCCTCATTTTACTTCTTTGTCACTAATTTTTTAAGTGATGTCCAAATGCCAAACATCACTGCAAATACCTGCAAGTGAACATTCAGCATTGATAAATGCTTGTTCTAAATTATCTCATCAAGCACATATTGGAGAAGATTTTTCACTTGAATTCCCAATTGTCTATTGTTCCCCCATTCCTGCAATTTGAAGACGCATGCCCTGTCTGAATTGAAAACAAAGGAACATATAAGGGTGTTTGACTTAACAGGTTTGTTTTCTCCAGAGGCTAAATTGGAATTATTTTCATTTACCACCCTTTTTTTCTTCATTGTGCAAATGTCAGTGAAAACCCTATTGGCTTTTGTTACACAGGGCAAGTTTATAGGCCCGGTCTAATTGTCACACTGTGTATTGAGGGCTTCTGGTAAACTGAAACATTATAAGTTTTTTATTTTGAGAATAATGGATGAGTAGGTAGTCATGATGAAGAATTTATACCCTCCTGAGGGGTGGGATGCCACATAAACCCCAAGAGCGAAGCTCGAGTGGTTTATTAAGGCATTCCACCCTGAGGGTGTGTGTAAAATCCAAGTTTTACACACCTACCCATCCTTTATTTTGTATAATTGCTGGGGGTAATTTTTTTCACCACAGCAATTATACAAAATAAATGGATTTCTGTATAGAATCAAACGACGGACCATTGGGATTTTAAAGCGGTCCATAGCAGCTGGCTCGTAAACTGAAGCAGCTTTTTTTCCCCCTAACTTGTGTCCAATTAGGTAGGGTATTTTTTTTTGTGCCCAGTAGTATTTTTGGTTTAAAAAAAGAGAACTTACCGCCAGCTTCTGTCAGGGAAGTTTCTAGTGCTGAAGAGTGGGGATGGACAGAGCAGAGAACAGGAAGTTTGCGGTAGGTGCTTGCGCCAAAGTGGGGAAACTGGGTGCATGTTTGTCGTTATAACTGGCTGGTTATAACAACAGAATTATAACCCTGTTTTCCTATGGGAAAAATGGTAACCAGTTATTACATATGCACTGTTTTCTAACAATTCCATTTTTTTATGGATTTAAATTGAATCCATTTTAATCTCTCCTGAATTTAAGTTTGTATCAGCCTCCATGTGTTGGATCAGTAAGTCTAGCTTTTGATTATTGCTCTAGAATATTATTTTTTTTAATTCGACAATTGAATTGCTTACAGTAACTCAGTTAAGGGGAGCTTATAGCTGAAGATCTAATACTCTGTTTGGATCAGGCCATAGTTTGTCTTTTTAGTTATTGAGGCCACCATAGGATGAGATGCAAGGGCCGTCACCAACTCCTGATTACTGAACCAGAGCAACTGCAGATTAAAGATGTGCAAAGTTGAGAAAACTTTCTTCGACAGAACTTCACGAAGTAGGCCAACTTTGCAAAGTTTGGAACTGTTGACTTCACAATGTTTTTTTCCAGGTGAGCGGCACTTTTTTCCACAAAGATGTAACTTTTTGGGAAAAAGAGAACCTTTGCCAAAAGGAACTTCACAAAGCTTCATGAAGTAGAAGTTCTGCAACTTTGCAGGAGCTTCCCCAACAAAGTTTAACTTCATTGCATCTCTGTTGCAGACCCCAAACCTATCAACAGTGCCAGGTAGTGGTATTATCTTCCTAGATGACAGTCTTTCCTTACATTTTACAGCTGTTATGTATATTTCCCTTCCACATTTTGAAACAAAGAGTTTTATCCTCTGTAGCAGCAGAACTCATAGCAGGCAGTTTCTACTCAGCAATCATCTTGCCCTCCCATTTTTATTTCAATGGGATTTCCTGTGATATATCTAGATATACATACTGTACTTAGATATATGCCTGATATTATCCCTGTCTACCTTGTAGTTTTCACAATGGAGACAGACATTTTGGATATCAAGTCTGATCCAATAGCCTGGTCAGATCATCATGTCGAGTACTTCAGATTTAGGGCCTCCTATATTAGTTGCCATCTTGTGAAAATGGACCAGTATCATTCAAAGGTTAACTTTGAATAGTAGGGTGGTACTAAGCACTTCAGCTTGTTGACTGCCACTCTGGGACAGAAGATGTGGTGGTAAACAGCTACAATACAGTTGATGGGGCTGCTGCTGACCTCCACACACTGGCTCATTTCCAAACTGCAGTTACCCATGAAACTCATCACGTTAAAATGTATTTTATTTATGTATGTATGCATGTATGTGTTTATTCATTTATTTATTCATTCATTTATAAATTGATGAATGGTAAAGGCACACTAAGCCAATATATACATGGAGCACAGGATACAAAAGATATAATGGTAAAAAGAAGAGAAGAGTACAATGCTCAAAAATAAAAGCAAGTAATAGTCACAGCTCAGTTGTCATTTATACTAAAGGAATACACAGTGCAAATGATAGGCAAATAAAATAGAGCACACAATACAATGTGTTACAAGGTAAAGACCACATGAAAAAAGGGGAAGACAATTAGTGAATGGGGTGAACTAGTGTATGAGAACTAGAAGGAGGATGTTTAGGGAGGGGGAAGGAAGCACTGAGCTCTTTCAAACTGGGAGTAGAAAACCATAAAAAGGGAGAGCAGAAGAGACAGAAGCTAAGTAGACAACAAGGAAAGGAGTCACATGGGTGCTGGAAGTCAAGAAGAGGGAATGAGGCAGAGATTTGGGGAAGGCAGGGAAAGATGAAGGGAGAGGAACAGCAAAAGGTTAGTTACAGGCACAGGGAAGAAGGAAATGGTCCTGTTGGAACTGCTTAAAGAGAGGTAGGAGGGTGAGTGGTGGAATTGAGTAGGAACAGAGGAGCTGGTGTAGGACTCTCATCCTTGAAAGGCCAGTCAGGTATCACTGCAGGCTATATGCCATCTTTTCACATACTTTTCACATACAATCACTTTAGTGCTGGCTTTCATTGTCTGAGGACTTTCATCTCTCTTTCTGAAGCTCACAGAGCTAAAATACAGCACTTTAAAGTCTGTGCTTGTATTTTAATGGGCACAGTATAGTATAAGTCACATTAAACTGTTCCTTCAACTCACTGGTTTTGCATTTTTCAATGAGTTGCTTAATGTCAGTTGCTTAGAGTCATTTGAACAGCCGTGAGTGTACAGAGTGTTGTGCACATCTTCACAGGGTCATAAGTCACAATGATAGCACTGTACACAAAATTCCTATGATATACATTGTTTGGTGATGCTTGATAATATCAGAAGCTATCAACATCACCATAGTAACTGGCTGTTTGTGTTTGTCTCTCTCAGTAGTTTAGTTTTTGTGGTTTTTCATGTGTTTCAACTTGGAGGAACTGGACCATTCTTGGACGTAACATCTATGAACATTTCCTGGACTAAGAAACTACAAAAACATCACCACCAGGTATAGGCATTCTCATCATAAATCAACTTTTTTGGAAGACATCAAAAAGCAAAAGTGAGGTCAGTAAATCTTTTATACAAGTTTCTGGGTTGTGGAGTGCTGCATTGACTCCACATTTCCGTCTCACTTTCTTAAAGGATGTGTGCTTGTCTTTGAGGTCTATTCACAACTGTTTTGGAGAACAAAGGGAAGATTCTAACAAAGGATTTTTACATCCTGCATATGCCCTAGGCTAATGTTCATCACCTTCAGGAATTTAACAGTATCTGGGTCTTTGATCTACAGTAACAATCAGTTTTCTGGTCCACTGTAGCTCACCACGAGTCACTCAGGAACACTCACCCTTGCTACAGTAAGCATTTGCAGTCTCCTCTACCTCTCACACTAACCATTCAAGCTCGATACCAGCAACCTGGCACCATGGAAAATCCTCCCTACCCTCACTTGTGGCACACTCCTACAAAGGACTGGGTGCAAATGACAGCTCACATCACTGGAAAGTTGACAAATCGACACCTGCTCCTAGCCATTACCCTACGCTGAGACCCTAAATGACTACACTGTACTCAAACTAACAAGAAACAGAGGTGTTACATGTTATACTATGAGCTGCAGCAGATATCCCTTAAACTTCTGCTCCTCTCCTTCTGATATCTGGAAGTGTCCATCCAAACCCTGGCCCTGTTTCTATCAGGGAAATAAATCTAGCAAAAATGGAGGAGGGTCTCACCATTGCCACCTTAAATATCTGTAGCCTCCTTCCAAAACTGGCATCCCTTCAAGTCTTTGCCAGTCAACACAATCCCGACATACTAGCCATTTTTGAAACCTGGCTAACACCAAGCACTCTGGACCATGCCATCTCACTACAAGGCTACAATATTTTCAGACTGGACAGGACTAATAAAGTGGGGGAGTTGTGCTATTTACATTAAGGACAACCTCTCTAGCCACCCTATCTGCTTTTCCACCACTAACTCCTCTGTGCAATTTCTCCCTGTCAAGCTACTACTTGGTGCCCAAAATAAAGTGCTTACTGTGGCCGCTGTCTATATCCCTCCTAAAGATCCGGGGTCTGGCCTACAGACTGTTCTTGAATTTGTAAGATCGCAACCACCTGACACTGAGCTCCTTCTCCTTGGTGACTTTAATATAAATTGGCTCACGTCAGACACTGGGTCCCTCAAGGATGCTATCCTAGCAGCTAACCTAATGCAGATGGTGAGCTCCCCCACTAGAAAAAACTACAAAACTGGAACTTGCACTCTCATTGACTGGATCCTTGCTAGCCACCCAGCCTGCATAAAAAACACAGTTGTTCTCCCGGACTCTCTCCGTGACCACTCCCCTGTGATCTGTACCTGGACAAATAAGTTCCAAAAACCACCTCCAAAAACCATCTCAAGCAGAGTGCTACCCCATGGAAACCTTACTAAGCTCAAGACCTGTCTTTTACAGCAAGACTGGTCCCCAATATACAATACTCTAGATGTTGACGCAGCCCTAGATTATTTTATCACAACTTTCAACACTGCCTGTAACACCTACGCACCAGTAAAAAAGCGTAAAATCAAAGCGCTTTCAAATTGCTGGCTCACGGCCAAACTACTGGCCCAGCTCAAAGCCTGGGACCACATCTGGGCTATAGCTAGAGAAACAGGCTCCTTGACGGATGTCCAGAAGTATAAACAGGCACAAAACCAATGTACCAAACGAATCCGACTAATGAAGAGCTCCTATTTCAAAAATGCCCTTGCAAACTCCTGGGGTGATGGGAGATCATTCTGGGACAACATCAGAAATATCACAGGTAAGCAGTCCAAATACTCTCCCACTATAATGACTGTCAATGGAACCACTACCCTAGACCCAATGGTCATGGCAAAGGCCTTAAATAAAACTTTCACTGACCTCAGTGGGGTCCTCCCACCAGACTTCTTCTCTGACATGGACTCGCCAAAACCAACATCTCCTACTGCCTCACCTGACCAATGCTTTTCCACTTCAAAATAGTTAAGGCACATGAAGTCTACAAATATATAAAAAAGGCTCTCCCTCTAAATTCAGAGGAAGCAGTGATACTATTGATCTTATAATTCTGTCCCTTACACTGGAAGAGGTGGTGCACCCACTCACCAAAATTTTCAATCTCTCCCTCTGCCTTAGTCAATTTCCCAGCAAATGGAAGTCTGCTATAGTCACACCAGTGTTCAAAAGTGGCAACAAGCCCCTACCAGGAAACTATCGGCCTATATCTATACTTCCACCCCTCTCCAAGTCCCTCGAACGCATTGTGGCTGACCAACTCTCAGGCTACCTGCATAAGTATAACATACTCTGCTTGCAGCAACATGGAATTAAGGAAAGGACACAGTACATCGACCACCCTACTGGAATTCTCAGGAGAATTTCACACTGCCTTGGACAAAGGATATCAAACCGGAGCTGTTTTCATTGACCTAACAAAGGCGCTTGATACTGTTCACCGTGGCTTACTTGTCACACAACTACACAGTCTTGTGCTCTCAGAAGGACCAGGTGCCTAGGTTAAAAGTTACCTGGCCCAACGCTCTCAATCAGTAAAAATCTCAGAAGTTCTCTCAGTCTCAAAACCGATCCTCTCAGGTGTCCCACAGGGGTCAATCCTAGGCCCCTTCCTTTTCAGCCTTTTCCTAAACTCTCTCCCCAAATCCTGCCTGGAACAAATAATCCTTTATGCTGATGATGCTGTGATTCTCTCCTCTCATAAGGACCCGAAACCCTTACTTCAGAGCCTGCAACTTGCTTTCTCCAATCTTGAAAAGTGGTTCCTAGATCACAAGCTGGTCCTAAATCACAAAAAAACAAAATCCATGCTTTTCTCCAGTCCACAAAACAGAAAAAGACAAATTCCACTTACTATCAAAACATACCCTGGAAATACCCTTGAACAAGTGTCAACATTTAAATACCTTGGAATCACCTTTCATCAAAGTCTTACTTTTACGACCCACATTGATAACACAGCGAAAATGGTGAACCAGCGCATTGGTATCCTGTTCCGAAACTGGCAATTCCTTACCCAAGCTGCGCTGAGGATTGCTATCCAAAGCTCTGTCATCCCAATCATAGACTATGTCTTAATTATCTATGGCTCTGCCACTACCACCGCACTAAGGCGCATCACAACCACCCTA
Source organism: Neoceratodus forsteri (assembly GCA_016271365.2). NCBI lineage: Eukaryota > Metazoa > Chordata > Ceratodontiformes > Ceratodontidae > Neoceratodus > Neoceratodus forsteri. The sequence goes on along the minus strand of CM057458.1, from coordinate 1,345,256,345 downwards.
AACAAGGCCTGTTGGCTGCTCACTTCGGCGCAAAGACGTACTCATACATGTGAGCTCTACATTGAAACAGGATGGTTGCAACTCTCAAATCACATAAGGTACATCACATGCTTGATGGCAAAAAAATCCATCTTGGGCCACACTTCACCGTGTATCCAAGACCTGCTTTGCCCGAATACCAGCATCCGTCCCATCAGAAGATTGGAACACCAGCCTCTCCAGGTCCCCAGATGCCGGACCACACAAGGCCAAAGATCTTTTGCCTATCGTGCTCCCAACTGATACAATACCCTGAGCTCACTCATTACATCCTGCACATCACTAGGAGCTTTCAAATCTATGCTTTACTCTCACCTCTCGGCCTCTAGCTCCTGTGACTGCCTTGACTAATGATTCTTCCCTCATGGCTGTTTTCACTGTTTTTCATCCTCCTCCTCCTCCTCCTCCCCTGCTCCTTTCTTGACAAAGGCATCTGAGTACCTCTAACTACTCTAAGTCTGCTCCCCTCCCCATATCTCCTCCTACCCTTCCCACCTTGACCATTCCTCCAATGTTTTGTTTTTTTCCTGTGATGTACTGTATTATTCTGGCTTATTGAAACCTTTATAATTTGCTGACCATTCTATGTAACATGTCTTGTTTGTTTGTACATTGATGATGTGGAACCTTTGTAAAAGAGCCATTGGCTCAAAGGTAATAATTCCTAGAACAATAAACTAAACTAAACTAAACTAATGTGTGCACTGCACAATGTAATTAATTAATAAAAGTTTCCTAATGGTTTGTCTGTAGCTGCTAATCAGTTTCAGATCACTTTGCAGCTCTCTGGAAACTTTTATTAATGCAGTGCAATGATGAGTTCACACATTAAGGAACCCATAGACGGTGCTTAACCACTGAGTTGCAGCCCGATTTCAATACTGCTATTTACAGTGCAGAACAGTATTAAACAGTTGGCTAGATCCCAAGGCACTGAATCAAACACCTGTACTGTGCACCTTAACTTTTATCTTTATGTGTTACTGTACTGTATATTACTATTTGAAAATGAACATATTTCTGTCAGTCTGAAATAAAGACCTAATTTTATTTTACCTACCGGCTCCCCTCCTGACTGCAGTACTGTACTGAACAGTACTGTACTGTACAATCCAACTTTCTCAGACCTTACTCCCCTGACTCCCTTACCTTATTTAGTCATAAATTAGTACTGCAGGTTTCTTATAATGATAATATAATGTACATATAATTTTCTTTACTGTCAGTGCCAATGTGAAGATGCAGTTATGAACCCCGGAAGTCAGTAAGTGAGGTTTCGGGTGTACAGTACTGTATAGAGCATACCACTTACCCCAGTTGAATACAGTACTGCACATGTAAAATAAATAAAATCTCTGTATAGTGTCATCTACTGTGCAGTATCTATGAGGGAAAATACCATAGCGAGTAAAAATAGCGCTGACAATGTCAGCAAGAGAAAACACAAGTCAGCACAAAAGCTAACAGTGTGGAACCCCACTGGAAAGGGCACAAAAAAAAACAAATATCTAACACAACAAATGCCCCCTGCACCCCCAACATAAAGAGAAACATCCTCCGGTGTGGTGTATGATTGAAGAAAAAAAAAAGTTTGCCTCCAGGAAGTATCAAACCCAGGTCTACAGCATCCCATATGCAGTCTCACAATCACTGACTCAGTCTATTACAGGACAGAGCCAGGACAAATACAGCACACTCATTTTATTCCTGCATGCTTCTACATTGTTCTTTGCTGTCCAACCTATTCATTGTCAACAGTAATTCTGTGGTGCTCTTCTTATTCTCGTTATCTTGGTCTTGCTATTGTGTTACCTGTTTTACTTTTTACATTTCACTCTCACCATTGTTACTCGAGACTTGGGGGTTTCTCCATGATGTGAGTTCATGCCGGTGCAACAGTACTGCCTCCAACTCTCTGTAAATACAGCATCGTAAGTAAATAAAAGTAAAACCGAGCATACATTACCAAATAAAATAATTCAGGAATTCATTGGGTCACTGAGAAGCATGGGAGAGTGGGGGATCGGCAGATCAGTGATCCAACTCGGAAGTAATCTGCTGCACAGTACAGTAATACACTTGAGCATCTTGTTTTTCAGAAAAGGGTGAGCCTAAAATAGTGAATAACAAAATGAAAAACAACTGTAAACAGGGTTAGAGTACTGTACTGTATTGTACTGTTGGTGCAGTAAATTTGGGACCATTCGTAAACAGTGAAAGCTAGTAATTACTGCATTTCAATGCATTTGAAAATGTGGAGCTGAAGGGCATTTTCAGTGGCTGAAAGTGCACTGCGTGCGCATTGCATGACAGTTGACATTTGGTTGAAATGGAGTTTAGAGTTTGAGCATTTTGAGTTGCCACTACATTGTCAGCACATAAAATGCCCAGAACAGTGAGTTGGAGGAACAGTTTAATGTGACTTGTACTGTACTGTACTGTATCTGTGCTATTTTTAAATTGAATAACAAATTGAATAACATAAAACTATTAAACGGAGTTAGCTGTGTATGCATCATCCTTTTTGGTATAACTGTATTATATTTATTGCCTGTGCATACTACACAACATGGCACTGAACCATGGAATATGGTCCTAGAGGGCAACATTGCAGCAAACATGGAGTACTGGATCAGGGGATGCAGGAGTAACTCAATTGTCTTGACCCCAGGATGGCCAAGAGATCCAGGTACTGCAGAGACTACCTCATTGCAGATTCTGCAGAGAGGGACATTGCTGAGTAATACATATATCAGTGGCTGAACAATGTCAGCATTCATGCACAGTGTACTGTGTATAGACACACACATGCAGTGCGGTGCCCATACGCATCCAGTGCTGTACACATCACACACACCTCCCATCACCAGTGATCACACAGTATAGAATGCCCATGAAGCAAAGTAGTGGATATTTCCACATACATCAATCCATGCCACCAAGATACCTGAATACAACCAAGTGACCTGCCAGAACTGTGTAACCCATCCAACAGGTACAACATTAGAGAAGGTGCATTTAGCAGTGAGAGCCCGTGCACATGGTGTATCATGGCCCATGCAAGATGCATGAATAGGGCTATTGTAGGAAGTGGCTGCAGAACACCGATGTGTGCAGTACATCCTGTGTTTGCCCTCTGTGCTTGGCCAGCTGTGACCTATGTCACCATGGCACCAGGTACAGCTCCCACTTCCAGTGTGAGGGGTGGGGCACCACCTAATGCTTTCTACCCACCTTCCCCTCCTCCCACCCAAGGTGTTGCTGTTTTTATACTGCTCTGTGTCTCTTCAGGCCACACCAGTCAACTCACTTTCCCACCCATCTGTGCAATTGCTTGGTCCACCCCTTTAGTTGAATCCCCTCTCTCACTGTCCAATTTGATTCCTCCTGAGCATCTAATAAATCCCTCTTCTGCTTTTCACTTTCTTCTAGTCACACAAGTTTAGTACATTTCAAAGCACTAAGCATCCTGCCCCAACCCCTGCCTGCATTTCCTTCCACCCATTGTACCTTTAACCTCCCACCCAACAGGACAATATCCTTTCATCCTCCCTCCCCTCATGCAGGACTCTGTATCCTCCACCCCCCACCACAAAAAAGTAAAAGTTTTCTCCTTCCCCTGTTGCCGATCACTGCATCATGACCCTCAAAGGTCTCTGTGTGGATTTCCCATCCTGTTTGATGTTTCTAATGCCCAAGGCAGTTTTTCACAGAGTAGCTATATACCAGGAGTATGAACATGCGATCAGCACAACCTGTCTTATCTCACCCCCAACTCTAAACCTCTGTCACTGGATTTCTCCACAGGAAACCCATCCATACCCTTGGACACTATATCGCTCTCCTGCACTACCCAAGCCCCAACAAATCTGCTGCACTACTCTCCCTTATATTACACTACCTGTAAATGCTATCTGGGGATGTGGAAACAAAGCCCGACCCAATGGCAAATGCATCCCTTTTTGCCCAGATCTGGATTGGCCATAAAGGCATTCACATCATTCACTTATATGTCAGAAGCATGGCTACTAAACTACATGAACTAGAGGCCTTCTCTTCCATCACAAACCCCATATACTAGCCCTTTCAGTGACTTGGCTCACCCCTTTAGTTGGGAACTCTCCTTCCCTAACTAAAACATCTTCTGAAAGGATAGACATTACAAAAAAAGGGGGAAGCATTCTAATTTATGTTCACACTGACCCTGTGGCAGAAATCTGCAACCCTCCCTTTACCCCTAGTGCCCAGTGTGAATGGCTGTTCATTAAAATCACTTTGGGCCCAAAGTTCCTAAAAACCTGCTATTTCTACAGCCCGCCCAAAGTAAGGCTAAACAGCCTCCATGACCTCTCTCACACACATGCTTGCTCAGCTTCCCCTGTCTGAATTATTAGTACTCGGAGACCTAAACTTCAACTGGCTGGATAACGAAGTCCAATGTAACAACATACTCAGCCCCAGTAAGCTGCAAAAATCTTACAAACCCCAACCAGACTAAACCACAGAACTGGTAACCATACACTTACCGACTGGATCTTAGTTCAAAAGCCTGAAAGAATCCTGGTCTCAGGAGTATTAAGCGATTCAATTAGCAACCACCTGGCTACCTACTGTCAATGGATCAAGAGTGTCCCCATAAACTCCCCTCCCAGGCTTATCACCTTCAGAAATTGTTCCAACTTTAACACTGCATCCATTCAATATGACCTATCCCTCACAAGTGATCATTCCTAGACACAACCTCAGATGTCAACACTGCCCTGGACTTCTTTATTAAGAATTTCCTATCCATACTCAATAAGCATGCCCCAATGCACACACATAGTGTTAAACCCAATAAATCCCACTGGCTCACAAGTGACATCTTTGCTCTTATGCATAGAAGAGATGAACCCTGGACCAAGTTCAAGCAATCCCACTGTACCTCTGACTGGAACTCTTACAGGTCCCTAACAAATGAGTGTCAAGCAAGTAATCCTTAGGACCAAAAGCCAGTACCTAAAAATCCAACAGAAACTGAACCTAAACAACCCAAAGAAGTTTTGGCAGTCAGTAAATTCCCCTATTAAATGCCCATTCCCAACCTCCACCAATCTCCATCGACCTCGACGGCACAGACACACTGACCCTCCCAAAATCGCAAGCCTTTTCAACCATTTAATTTGTTATCTGTCAAAGTATAAATCAAATGCTACTCCTCTCACAGACCTAGCAAAGTTGCTATTGAGCCACACAGGCCCCTTTTCTACATGAAAAAGGGGTTACACGCCATGAACTCCGCAAACTTCTTGTCACCCTAAAAACTGCTAAATCCATTAGCCCAGATGGACACATTCCCAAATTCCTCAGAATAGCTATTCCCCCAGATAGCACTTCCCATTACCAAACACCTCAGCTTATCCTCTTCATCCTGCAAAGTGCCTGATCTCTGGAAAACATCAACGGTCATCCCACTCCACAAGAAGGGCAAAAAGACATGCCTTGAAAATTATAGCCCAATCTCGCTTCTTCCAGCCCTTGCCACGCTGCAAGACAAAATTTTGCATAGCCAGCTAGTTGACTACCTGCAGCTGTGCAACCTCATCTTTCTTGAACAACATGGCTTCCATAAATGGCACAGCACTGTCACTGCCCTGATAGAGTTCACTGATGGCATTTATCATGCAATGAATAAGGGCCTTGCAACTGGAACTGTGTTTGTGGACCTGACCAAGGCTTTTGACCTGGCTGACCACAAAATATTAACTTCTAGGTTACTCAAACTTGGTCTTGAACCCCTGGCTCACTTGGTTCACAGACTGCCTGGGCCACAGGAAACAGGCAGTCAAAATTGGAAATGCCTTATCTGGGGTAAACACCATCACCTGTGGTGTCCCTCAAAGCTTTATTTTGGGCCCACTTCTCTTTTCCACTGACATAAATATCCTGCCAATGGTCTGCAAACCAGTGCATACCCTCCTTTATGCTGATGATACTGTCCTTTACACTCACAGTGACAACTCGGTAAAATCAACCAAACACTCAGCAATAGTTTCATTTCGCAAGGCTGCAGGAGTGGTTCGTTCAGAAAAAATATGATTTTAAACCTTCTGAAAACTCAGTCTATATTGTTTGGGACCAGGCATAAACTAACCAAATTATCTCCTATGTTTAGCGTAAAAGCAGAAAGTGGAACTCCTCTGGAAAAGACCATCTCCTTCAAATACCTCAGCATGCACCTCAGTCCCACAATGTCTTTCAAAACCCATCTCCAGCATACCACCACCCTTCTTCACCAGAAGCTGGACTCACTCTGCAGAGCTCACAAGTTCCTATCACCTGAAACTAGGATCTGAATAGCACAAGTTAATCTTCTCCCCTCTTTTAATTATGGTGTGGTTGTCTTCAATGCTGCCAGCAAATCAGTACTACAGAAAAAGCATACCTTATTTCATAAAATTGCCAAATTTGACTCTGGCAGTCAGTTCAATGCCCATCACTGTCTCATGCTAAATACCTTAAACTGGCTGCCCCCTAAACTCAAAGCTAATCTATCTCTTGCTATGTTCGTTAAAAAAATCTTGCAACCTGGTGCCCCTGCTTACCTAGCTAATCAAATCTCACTCGTTGATCTGCCCACATCCCGCACTGCCTCTAACAACAATATTGCAGTTCCTCTGTTTCATACTAACATGGGACAACGGTCCTTTAGTTACCGAGCTGCCTCAATATGGAACTCCATGCCTCCTATCAAACAAATCCCTACACTGTCAGCCTTTGCTAAGCTTTTGAAAGTTCATTAATGCTCATCCAATGCCTGTAACTGCTTCTGCTAACCTCTGTCTCCCTTCCCCTCACTCTTACCTCCCCAAACTGCATGCACACTTGTTTGATTATCACCCCAGCTATCATACCCACTATGTGTACTGCTACCTCTATTACTCTGGCCAGTTACTGCAATTTCTCACTGCCTTCTCTCCTCATTGTACATTGCAAGTTTTTTGTATGTATTCTGTATAGTATTCCTTTAAAACCCTTGTGTCTGCTACTGGTCATATTTGTAATTATATTTTTAAAATTCTGTATTAAGTATCTTAACCGTGATGTACTACCCTCCTGTGTCTGTGCTTTTGTGTGTCCCGTAAGCACAGCAACAGTATTACAGAGAGGTAATGTTGTTGCCATAAAAAGGGTAAGAGTGATGGGGTTATCTTGATTTTAGATTGCCCCGCACTCATGCCGTGTTGGGCATAGACACAATTTCTGTGCCTTCATAGCATGCCCACCCTGGAGGAAAAGCTGACCATTTCCTGGGATGGAGATTTGGTGCTATAACTCCTGGCAGGTGTAATGCCTGGTGATGTAATGCCAGGTAGCATGTTGCCTGCACTGTAATAGGCGTCTGCAACATGCCTGTCACCGTTGCATTGGGGAACTGTGCTTTTGCACCCAGGTCATGCCTGAAAAAGGCACTCGTTGCCAGTGCACTCACCTGGTCAACAAAGTTAAAGAAATAAAAATAAATAAAATAAATAAATGTGCCCCTATGACAAGCACGCAACTCCCAACACCACTGATGGATGTGTCCCTCCAACTCAATGTGCTGGGGCTATTGAAGTCACTCATATGACTGTGGTGGTTCCATCTGATTTTCATAGCCCTTGCTTGGGACCCTCATGATGGTCATACCCTGCACTCTGCCCAACATCAGCACCTCTGCTAGGGGTTCTGCAGTTTGTGGCCCACCACCTGTGGCCAGGAGTTCAGACCCTATCCAGGAGGTCCTTCATGTGGTGCTTCAGGTCTTCTGCCTACTTTTTTGACCTTGTGCACCATCTGGCCCCTGTCTCCTATGACATTCACAGACTCTGTCACCTCTGCCTAGGTCTTGGTAATCTCATCCTTTGGCACCTTCTGATGGCCCACCATTTCCTCCCTGGCCACGCAGGCATGGGCCAGGGCCATGACCTACTCTTCTGAGAACCTCCTCTTCCTTTGTCTCTCACCCTCATGAAATCTGTCGGGAAGGTAAAAACAGACAGCACTGAACATTGTGTACACACAGCAGATCACAGAGAATAGTTAAAGTGGTGTGCAGGCCTCATTGTCAGGGCCACTGGAAAATTGTGAAAAAGGTTACCCAAAATTGTGGTAAATTGCCAGGGTTCTATTATAAGCCCTGAGTGCGTCACAATAAATCTTTTAATGTTTTCTGCAGCATGTATTAGTCAGTATAAACTGCTAAATGAATACACTCCACTTGAATATGTTTAAACATAAAGAAAAGTTTATGTTCCTAAAAAGAATACTAAACTGATAAGCTATCGTAAGTGTTGCCTATCTTTCAAAATTTAAAAACATCTGCCTCATACAGTTCTAAATATATTCTATAAAGTGAGCCGCAGCAAATCAATATTAAATAAATCCAGAACATAGGATAGTGCAAATCAAAAACACAGAAGGGAAAATACTTAAGGAGGAAGGGGAAATTCGTAATAGATTTAAGGAGTTCTACGAGGAGTGATATAGGGCTGAGTGTCAAGGGAAAGGTAGAGAAAGGGACGGTTTCCTTAAGGAGATGAAAATACCCAGTCTAAATGAAGTACAAAGGAAAAAGCTGGGGGAAAAAATAACAGTGATGGAAGTAAAGAATGCGATTAGCCAACTGAAAAATGGGAAGGCGGCGGGACCTGATGGGCTGGGGGCAGAGTTTTACAAGCTATTGAAAGAAGAAGTGGCGGATTCACAGTGTAATATCCTATAAGAGACCAAGGAAGGGGGAGGGATCCCTAACACATGTTGCCAGGCTTTGTTCACTGTCCTCCCTAAAGCAGGAAAGAACTTGGAGGAATTTGGGTCCTTTAGGCCAGTCTCGCTCCTGAACCATGATTGCAAGATCATGACAAAATTTTTAGCAAGCTGATTGGAAGAGGTAATTCCCCTATTGGTTAACCTGGATCAGACTGGGTTCGTGAAAGGAAGGCACTCCATCCATAACCTAAGGAGGCTGTTGAATGTCATTTGGTGAGGGGAGAGACACCCAGATGAGGCATGCGTTCTTTCAATGGATGCCGAGAAAGCCTTCAATAGAATTGAGTGGGAATATTTGCTGCATATTTTGCAGAGATTTGGGCTGGGGGTAGAGTTTGTAAAGATGGTAGGGGCATTTTATGTCCACCCGAGGGCACAGATTTTAATTAATGGAGCAGCAACTCCAGAATTCAGACTGTACAGGGGAACAAGACAGGGATGCCTCTTGTCACCCTTGCTATTTGCATTGGCAATAGAGCCACTGGCAATTAAAATTAGAAATGAGCCTGATATAAATGGTATTAGGGGAAGACGGGGGGAGGCATGTTATATCTCTTTATGCGAATGATGTTCTGCTGTTCTTGACAGACCCAGATGTGTCAGTCCCTAGGGTGCTGTCAATAATAGAGTAATTCACAGCTTTCTCCAGGTATAAAATTAATGTGAAAAAGTCAGAAATCATGTTTTTAAGAGGGAACAGCAGGAAGGAGGCTTGGGGGTTGAAAAGAGTACAACACACACTTACATACTTGGGAATTGAGGTGGGAAAACAAGTGGGGAGCCTATATGAGATGAACTATAGACCGTTGATAAAGGAAGTCTTACAGGATCTGAGTAGGTGGAAGGAGTTGAGTATTTCCTGGATGGGAAGGATCAATCTCCTTAAAATGAACATTTTGCCCAGAATCTTATATAAAATGCAGATGATCCCTTTCAGCCTGATGGCCCAGGATATAAAGAAGCTGGAAAATGCATTTACAAATATTATGAAGGGACAAACACCCCAGAATTAGTTTGAAATGGTTAAAAGCACAAGTAGCACAAGGGGGGCTAAACTTCCCAGACATGATGGGGTATTTTTTGACAACTCAATATAGGTACATACAAAATTGGGTACACAGACAGGAGGTGGCCGGGTGGGTCAAGCTGGAGGAGGATGGGGCCCCAGGAAGAATCTCGAGTTATCTATGTGAAGAAGGATTTAAGCGGTATAGAAAGCTAGCTGCACCTAATCTGATGGTGGTAGTGGCAGGCTTATTGGCCTGGGGGAAAATTAAAAAGAAACAAGGCATTGAGGAATGTCAAACTTTGCTGGTCCCAGTAGTAAGGAATCCGGATTTCTTGCCAGGTCTGGAGGATGATGGATTCAAATTATGGCAGGATAAGGGGGTAAAATGTATGGCTACCTTGACATCAGGGGGGAGCATATTTTATATTTATTTATTTATTTATTTCATCTAGGATTACAATACCTTTGAGCTGAGGCTCTTTTACAAAGCTTCCATGTCAGCGTGTGCAACAGTCATCATTTTAGTTACAAACATATAGTCATTGACTTACAGACATGTAATAACCAGTACAAAGACATGAGCTATGAGCAAGACAAGGGAAGGAGGGGTGGGTGGGGGGAAGTGAGGGTAGGAGATCGAGGGGGTGAATATGCACATTCCAGGATGTGAAAGAGAATTGGAAAGTGCCTACCTCACACACGTATAGATATTTTCAAGTAAGGGATTATTATAAATGGCTTAGTGGATATAGGGAAACAAGGAGACTGATGGAGGTTGTAGAAAGAGAAATAATGGGGGCTAATAGATGTGAGAAGGGATTAATAGGGAGGGCCATGAGGTTGGACAGGAAAATTTTCTTTCAGGATCCTCCACAGAAGGCGAAGGTATGGTGGGAGCTGTACATTGAGGAAGAAATTAGTGAGGCTAACTGGCAGCTAATGTTAGAATCCCATCAGGGATTACTAGTGTGCAATAAGTATAAAGAAGTTCAGTTCAAATATATACAGAGGCTATATTACCCACCAGCTATGGTGCACAGCTTTTGTCCAGGGGTCTCGCTGTTCTGTAATAAGTGTGAAATAAACAGAGGCACATACCAGCATTATTATTGGGGGTGCCCAATGATAAAGTCCTACTGGTAAGACATATCTAAAGAAATCACATCCATGAGAGGAAGGCCTATTGAGATCTCCCAAAAATCACTGTTGTTAGGGGTAGAAGGAGAAGAGAATGGGCAATGGTTTCTCTACCCTAGATGGATAAGGGTGTTACTTATAGTGGCTAGGATAAGAATACAAAATGTATGGACTACAGCTTTGGGGCCTACAGTGGGTCAATGGAAAGAACTGACGGTGAAAGTTTTAGCAGTGGATAAGCTGACATACTGTTTAAAAGGGACAGAAGATACTATAGACTATGGGGGAAAGAATGCTTTTGGAGGGTAGTGGGTTATTCAATTGAGAGAATGGACTTCTGAGTAAGATGGGGATGAGATGGAAGAAGGGACACAGACCGAGTTAATGGTTAATTGTTAGGGGTTAGTGGGTTATAGAGGGGGATGTTTAAAAATAAAAGTAAAAAAGACAATAATGTGGAATGAAGTCTGAAATGTTATAATTTCAAAGTGTTGTGGTAAATGAATATGACTGTGCTATATGGATTATTTATAGCTGTTGGCTATGAACTGTATATGGATAACTGTCCACTACGAAACACATGAAACAAAAAAAAAAATCCAGAAGAAATACATATATTTTTGTTTCTGGCTATAGAATAATGAAGCCTAATCAACAGCTGTTTACAGTGCTCTGCCAGTTATTCACCCACTTTGGTGCAAGAAAAAATAAACAGGTAGATTGGTGAATAATTGAGTTTCAGTGAAATGTTTTTTAAGTGTTTAATGGTCATAATTTGTACTATAGGTACTGTACACTATTTTTGAAATCACATATTTAAACATTAAATATGGGGGATATTGGGGCTGGCAGTATAATCTAGAGGTAAGAGTAACAAACTGTGAATGAGCTGACGACATCTAGCAGACCTGGGTTTGATTCCTACAACCTCCGCTTGCATACTGCGTGATTCTGAGCAAGTCACTTAACCTCCTCAGTGCTCCTGGGTTGTAAGTGAAAACAGGCACTTGTGCCTAGTGGGCCTTACGTGGTTACCAAAAAATTTTAAAAAATACCAATATATTTTTACTGCATCATATAGTAATCAGGGTGCCCAGTAATTTATCTTTGTTTTACTCAGGCTGCAATAATTTTGTTTAGTTAAAGATAAATGTTAAGATACATTTTGTGTTTTATAAGCTTGTTTTTAGACTTTAGACAGGTTTTTATTGTAGTCTTTGCATGTGAGCAGAGGGTAGTTGCTAAGAGTGAGATCACTACTAGCAGCTAGCTTATTCAGGTTTAGGATTGACAGGGCCATCATAAATCCTCAGTTGTTTGAATCAGAACTAATCTGAATGAAAGTATGCTCACAAGGAATAACGTGCCCTGCCACTTACAAAAAGGCTTCATAGTTAGCACCCCATTTAAGTGAATGGGATAATTTGCACCTTTTCTCCCATCTTTTGTTTCAGTCTGTGTGGCAACAAAAAGTTTTCTGATAGACTGCTCCAACACAAAACAAATGTTAATGTTTAAGTGTACTTATGCTTAGCCAGTGGATTTTGAAACCAAACGACAAGGATTCAAAAGAAATCAATGTCACATAAAACCCTTGCTCTACCTTGCACTGCATTGTTTTGGCCAAACCCAAGTCTGCATACAAAATTGTCAATATATTTGAGAGTATTTTATAAAAAATGTTAATACTTTTTACACAGTTCAATACAAAAACTAAAAAATTGCAAGAAATTGCAGAACATTTCAGTTTTTGCGGAGAATGGTGAAAATTGTGGATTCCACAAAAAAATTGCAGGCACAATTTTCCAGTGGCCCTGCTCATTTCCCCCTGACCAGTCATGTCCCAGACGGGCAGAGCTGAACACACAGCAAGCTACCTGCCTATCACAGTCTCAAGAGCATTTACAGATGCAGATACAGGCAATTTTGGATACAGCATAAACTCACTGATATGAACACCCCGTCTCTGTTTTTAGGAAATTTCAAAATACATTAATCTCTAGCCCCCTGCAGTACCTTTGCTGAAGCTGTGTGGTGCTGTCTGCCCCTTCTATATGCTCCAGGTTCAATTAGACATGCAAATGGTGGAATACATTTCAGTAATGACATGCAAATGTGGATTTAGGGCATGGGTGATGTAATTAGGTTAATTGCATGCACTGTTTCAATATTGCATTTCTGCACCTAAAGCTATCACCATAGCACAGTGCTAGTGCTAAGGCCAGTGCTGCAATAACCATGATGTCATGTGACACCTGTTGATGTCCTAGTGTTATCTGTGTGTGTGTGTGCTACAGCAGTGTGCTATGCCATTGCACATGTGCAGCAAAGTGATGCACATGTGTATCATGTGCCAGGAAGAACATTGCCATCTGCATATAGTCACACACTCCCCCACCCAGAACCATGCTTAGCACTGCACAAATTGACATTAGTGCTGCATGAATGTCAAACATACAGTGGTAACATCAGGCCTAATCAGTATAGCCTTAGCAGTCTAGGAAGAAGCTTAGGAAGTGAGAGTTAATTGCACCACACCAGGATAATGTCACAAAGGCAAAGCAGGGTCAGGGGGGCCAGACAGAGGGACACAAGATGGTTGGCTATTAAGCTGGCCAGCCTAGTAGAGTTGATAATGAACAATGAGAAGCTACTGCTGGGTGAAGGGGGCATCTAAGACTCCCAGGTATGAGGTGAGGACATCTGTGGTGCAGCACATGGCGCATAGGACAGACATTGTCAGGATGGGAGACCAGTGCTGCCACAAGTTCAGTGACCTGAGCCAGAAGGAGTCACAGTGACTCCAACAGCTGTGAAGCATGGTGGACCATGGCAATGTGTAAAAGCCAGGTGAGTCCAACTGGCTGTACACATGCTTGCTGTGGTGTCTGAGATGCAGTACTGATTCTGTGATATAAGACTGCTTTGTTACTGTCTCTGAGGGAAAGAGCAAAGTGCCCGTGATGATTGCACTTTGTCATATGGGAACTGATTAACTGAATTTTCCTGTATAACCAATGCAGGTCTATGGGGACCACTGTCCCTGTAGATGACTTTATTTCCCTGTACAATATAGGAATTGCTGTGGAACTGGGAACCATGTTGCTTGCCATACAGCCAAGGGTGTGAGATTCCACATAAGCATGTGATCACCAGCTGCTGGTTAAATGACTATGTCCTTGGTGTGTACTTCTAGCCAGGGTGTTAGATGTACCAACTGCACGTTGCCACAGGTCCTGTCTGTTCCATGTATACTGTCCGTAGTAGATAGCGTAGGTGAAGGTACACATATGCAACATAATCCATGGCTTACAACTGTACTGGAGTGGCTGTGACAATCAAGGACCCGCCACTGAGTTTGGTTACCCCAATGGTATGCTATCCACTGTTACTGTCGTGATGGTTTAATTACTGTACTCAACTTATATAACACCTCACACCTGGACCTGTCAGCAAAGGGGAGGCAGTATAGCATAGTAGTTATGAGCACTGATCTGCAAATCTGGAGAATTGGGTTTGAATCCCACAGCCACCACTTGCATACTCTGTGACCGTGAGCAAGTCACTTAAGTTCCCTGTGTTCCCAGGACTCACCTGGAAACAAGTCTCAGCTTAATGTGTCTTTCATGACCAAATATTGTAAAACAAAACAAAACAAAAAAATGAATCAAGCTAAGTAATGTGGGGTATCTATAGTGTTTTTTGACATGTGTGGGTATGTTGGAAAGGTTGGGGTGGAAAGCAGCACAGGGGCACTAAATTGCTCTTGAGTACATAGTTCTAGGCCTAGCTGCAACACTGGTATGTAGTGATGATTCTGTGTTCAGTCCCTGGTCTCACCTATCAGAGGGCTAAGGTCTGGCTGTGTAGTTCTGTCCGATGGGTCCATGCATGGTCTTGTCCATATCCATGCTAGACATCTGGCTGCAGTGGCACTGTATTTGTGTGTAGACATGTGTAGTGTGGCTGTTGCATTGTACTGTGCCATGCTGTCCACTGCTTCTATTACACACATCACCTTTGTCCCCTTCCACAGACAACAGGACCCAGCAGGGTCACACAGGGCTAATGGGTTACATGGGAGTGGCAGAACACCAGACAAGCAGAAGGGGAGTCCAGCTATGAGGGCAGAAGGCAGTCATTGAGGAAGGGCGAGCTGTCATCTGGCAGTCATTCAAATATGTACCCTATATAGTGTGATCGCAGTCTGTGTTGTATGTCTTGCCAGGCAGGGAGAGAGGGGATATCCATGTGTGCTGTGAGGGCAATGCCTCGAGGGTGTGACACCTGACTCTCACATGGCCCTTGGGGCATTGTCTCACCACAGACACTCTGGTGTAGCAGGGGCTGTGCCATCTACTGGCCATATTATGCTGACAGTCCTGCTGCCCTGTGTGGGTACTGTGCCTTGGCATGTATTACACTGTTTGGTGGCCTGTGCCCTGTGTAGCACCATCGGTACACCAAGGCAGTGACAGTACTGCTCATTGCCCCTAGTGGTACACTGGTTATTGTTTGTCAGGTCTGGCATGCCACATGGTCAAACCTAGGTATGCATACCTGCCTGGATGGTAGTCACTGCCCACAGTTGTACCATTACACCCCTGTGACATGCCATGTGTGGCATACAGCTCACATGGGTATTCTGTGGCAACTTGTTTGTGTCGGTGCTATCTCTAGTGCCATCTGCACTGGTGCCACAGCATTATATCTCACCAGAGCAGGTCTTATGTGGCATGTGGTCCACAGCAGAGGTAGTTACTGATGGGCCTTGACTGTACCTTAGCATGTATTCATTTGGCATTATGATGCATAGTTGGAAAGGTATGCCCTTCCCAGTAATTTCAATTGTGTGATCAAACCACAGTACACAGGAAGTGACGTGCATACAGTACATTAGAGCACACATTGATTTCACCAGACTGATGATCTGTACAAGCTTAGTATAGGAGGCCTCATCAGTATGGTGAGCCCAGTGTCTGCTGGGATGGAGGGTGCCTACAACTGGCACTGCATCTCATACCAGTGTTATGGTGAACCGTTGCCATGATGTTTGACTCTAGACAGAGGCTGGCTTCCCGCCAGTCTACCCCAATTTTCTATACTTTGGACAACTCCCCTTTAGAGTCTGTCTCAGCTTTTAAATACCTTGGGGTCTGGCTGGATAACCACTTAGATTTCACTACCCACATAGACTCCATCTGTACCAAACTCCAACCCAAGCTCACAGTCCTCTATTGCCATAAAGACAGTCTTCCTCTCCCCACCCATCAGGAGCTGGTATCCAAAATGATGCTACCCATCACTGACTATGCCAACATGGTCTACGGCACCTCTCCAGCCAGATCCCTCTCCAGACTGGACACTCTCCCTAATTCTTTCTGCCACTTTGGTACTACTACCCTTCCCCTCACTCACCACTGTCTTCTTTATTCTGCTGTCTCTCTTGCACCTATGTCTCACAGAAGAATGGTTCATTGTGCCTCCCTTGTTGCTAAGTTCTGGTTTATGACTCTCCCAACCTACCTCTCCTTCTGCCACTCTCAGAAAACCACTTCAATGTACTCCCTATCCCACAGAGACCCTTATACCTTCTCTATCCCTCACCCTTATTCTGCTGCTGGCCAATCAGCTTTCTCCTATCATCTCCCACTTCTCTGGAACAAACTTCCCCATTTCCTTTTATAGCCTGTGTGTGTCAATTTCAGTTTTAATCTAACAGGTTATTTTCCCATTAGCTCCTTATCTTTTACCACCACTAGAGGTCGGCGGTTAACTATTCCTGCTCATTGGAATGCATGTCCCGATGCTCGCAGCTGCTCTAGGCAGTTTTAATTCTTTCCACATTCTACAGCTGCACTTTTCCAACTCCATTATGGCACATAAATTCCTGGTCTCTCTAGTTACCAGTCTCTTGCTCTCTTCCCTTTCCAAGCTCTCACTACCACCCTGTCCTCATAGCAGCACTAGGCTGCAACACTCCCCTGGAGATTTCATATTCTCTAACATGCTAGTTAGACCAGCCGTCAACCTTGATATAACTCCACTATTTATTTCAAGATTTATCAACTATCTAGTGGCCTACTACCTAAATCACAGATTCTGCTCCGAAATTACCACGTTCTCTCTTGTTACTCACTGAAAACTATGGTATCTTTTGCTGCTGGCGATCCTACTGGCAGGGGATGTGGAACAAAACCAAGGTCCTGTACATCCTCAGCCATGCCACAATACCTCCTGGGTCACTACTGGGGGTATACGCATAGCTAATCTAAATATTAGGAGCCTCACATGCAATTTTACAGAACTGGAGGCATGTGTCTCCAACCATAACCCTGGTATATTGTGCCTGTCTAAAACATGGCTCAAGTCTTCCACCCCTGACTCAATCTGCATGTTATCTAACTATGGCCTTCTCTGAAATGACAGATGATTTTCTAAGGGGGGTGTTACGCTGTTTTATAAAACTCACCTCAACATCACACATACTGCTGTACCCCAATTCTCCACCTGTGAGTCTCTACATGCTCTCCTCCACTTGGGTGCAAAAAACCTACATATAGTAGTTGCTTATAACCTGCCCCTGGGTGGGCTATCTGCCTTCTTAAATTTACTGGAGGACTTGGTAAAACTAGCAGGTCACAATGAACTGCTTATTTTAGTGGACATGAACCTAAACTGGCTGGGGCAAATGCATAGCCAACTGCTATCTACAATCCAGAATTATAACCTACATCATGTCATAACAGAGCCCATGAGGATCTCCCCTAATACAACATCTAGCACATTACTTGACTGAGTGTTAACAAACAGGATGGACAGAATTTTAGATGCTGGCACCCTACCTGACACAATATCAGATCACTCCCCCATTTATTGTTTTTGACAACACTCCAGCTCCCAGTCCTCACCCTCACGTTATATCACTTTCAGGAACTACGCTGATCTGAATCAGGCAAAATTCCTGTATGAAATCTCATTCATAGACTGGTCCTACCTTTCCCAGTCCCTTGTCATGTGGACAGCTCTGATCCACTTTCTAGACCACTGTTGTTCTATCCAAGACAGACATACACCCCTAGTGACCCAACACATGCGTACTACACCAACTAAATGGCTACACAAAGATCTACTGGCAGCCTTACATGCCAGAGACAAAAGCTGGAAGCTCATAAAAACTGGCCTCACTGCTGACTACCACTCTTACAGGACCCAGAGAAGTAACTGTAAAAAACGGATTAGACAAGCTAAAAGGGCTTGTTGCAAGGGACTTCTGATGGAAGCTACTGGAGACTCTAGAAAATTCTGGTCTCATTTAAAAACATTCCTAGGAACAAAGCAAACTAAGCTGGCAGTTGATATGCTCATATATGGCGTTCACTGTACCAACCCTAGGACCATAGCGGAGGCCTTTAACAAAAAATTTTCTGACCTGTCAAGCTATACATCCATCTTCATGAATAGCCAGCCTTTACCCACCCCACCCCACCCCCATCACTGAACATACACTGCATTTCTATTTTAAGGCTATATCAAAATCTGATATCCTGGGCCTGCTAGATGCCATCCCTGACAATGCTAATGTAGGTTCTGATGGGCTTGAACCTAAACTCCTCAAACTTGCTGCACCATTTATTGCCCTACCACTATCAAGGATTTTTACCCTATCTCTCTGCCATGGTGCTGTCCCTGACATCTGGAAAATGGCTTGTGTCACTCCAATCCATAAGAAAGGGGACAAAAGTGATATGACCAACTATTGACCAACAGCAATACTCTCAGTCCTAAGTAAAATCCTGGAAAACTAGTATCAAGACAAGTCATTGACTTTTTGCCTAAACATAACCTTCTCTCATCAATTCAGTACGGCTTCCGAAAGGGTCATAGCACCTCCACAGCCCTGCTTCACCTAACAAATGACACCTTAACTGCAATGGACAAAGGGCACCTCATGGGAGCAGTTTTTATTGACCTAACAAAGGCCTTTGACCTTGTTGATCATCCTATTCTGCTCGACAGTCTCTTAGCCCTTGGTTTCTCTCACAATGCAACTGCCTGGTTTAAAAGCTATCTGTCAAATAGGACTCAGCTTGTGAGGTTCAACTCTGCGCTATCTAGCCCTAGGGCTATCAATCTAGGCGTTCCCCAGGGATCAACATTAGGACTGCTTCTCTTCTCGATCTTTATTAACAATATCTCCCCGAATATCCCCGGCTGCTCGGCTATCCTCTATGTGGACAACCTGGTCCTGTACTGTAGTGACAAGAATATCCAAAATATAAACCTAACCCTTACTACTGCTTTTAAGTCCACCCAAACCTGGCTCCTCCACCACAAGCTAATCTTGAATTCTGATAAAAAGCATACTATGCTGCTTGGCTCTGTGGTCAAACTAAGTAATACCCATGGAAAATTTGCAGTCTCTGGCCATGACAGAAAGGTCCTTGAACCAGTTTGTGCCTTCAAGTATCTAGGTGTCCTCCTCGACGAGCATCTCAATTTTGGTCAGCATATAACATCTACCTGCAAATCAGTTAACGCCAAACTAGGAGTAGCATATAAAACCAGCCCTGTCTTTATACAGTCAGCAAGACTAGCAGTTGCCCATGGAGTTCTGCTCCCATCACTATCCTACAGGGTAGCTACCTATCTTAATGCACCCAAAACTCTCCTTAGAGAGAGGGACACTACCTACAACAGCATATGCCGCTACGCATCAGCCCCTCCCTGGTCAAAACACCATTGCACACTCTATGCCAATCTAAATTGGCTCCCCCCTACATTGGCTAGAACCCTTGGCCTTGGCTCCCTGGTAGATAATATCATTAGAGCAGGCTCCTCAATCTCACTGGCATCCCTACTCACTCCACTAACCTCCTCTCATGGCCTACGATCAACTGATAAATCACTGCTGCATATACCCAGATGTAAATCTAACAAAGGAACTCTTGCTTTCTCTCATGCGGCATCTAAACTCTGGAACTCCCTGCCTCTTGATGTCCGTTCAGCCCCCCAGTCATGCCCAGTTCAAACACAGGTATCGCTCCTTCCTCTTCAGTCAGACTTCCTGTTCCTGCTTCAAACCACCTTGAATTTCTGCCTATTTTCACCCACATCCCAAGCCGCAATAAACCGTTTCTCCAACTATCCTGACCTTTCTAGTCTACTACCCTATGCACTTATTGTCTCAGCCTATCTGTACAGTAGTTACCCTTACCCAATAAACTATCAGCCATATGCAACTTTTCTCACGGATTCTCCAAGAATTGTTTTTACCTAATTTACGTGATTGTAAAACCTTGTTTTAGCGTTTATTTTAATTTTTACCTAATCATGTGATTGTAAAACCTTGTTTAGCTCTGTATGTATTATGTCTCTACCCCACATCAAATTGTATTTCATTGTTCACCCTGCTTATTGTAATTATCCCGGGTCGCGCCTGAAAATAGTCATGTTTTGGCTAATGGCACCTACCCGGTTAACAAAAACTAAATAAATAAATCAATCAATCTTCACCTATCCTCCTCTTTCTCCTCTGTCAAAAGACTCTGAAGACTTATCCCCTCACCAATGTGCTCCCAGTGTGCTATAATCCCCACTGCTTCCTGAGTGAACTCCCTCCTCAGCAGTCTGAGTTTCATGGTTACCTTCACAATCTCCCCCTCTCCTTGGTGCAGGGTAGAGTGCCCTTCCCCTGCCAAAGCTAGTCTGAGTTTTTCAAGCCAATTTATCTATACTGAAATGGTTTTGCAATCATATCTGAACTGTTCTTAATCTGCTGTACCTTGTATGTATCCTACCATAACTGGAACTGCATACTGTGTCTTTCATTGTTTTGTATTATTGTTTTATTCTTATGTTATCCTTTCCCAGGGTCGAACCTGGAAATGAGTCTCGACTCTGTGTGCCTTTCCCAGTTAACACATTTTAAATAAATAAATACAAAATAAAAGTGGTGATTGCATTATAGTGTGTCTGACATTCACTCACCTATTACCTGCTGCACACATGTTACCCTGGTACACATGGTGTTACATGACAGTCTCATCCATACACAGCTGTGCTGTGTGTACCACTAGTGTGTGTGCCTGGCCCCACCCGTGCTACTGCTGTCCGGGGTGGCTTCTGCATGCCTGTTGTCCTGAACACCAGTGTCGGCATGTGTTCTGCATGCCTGGACTGCAGGGTACTGTGTGTGGCCACAACACATGTTGACTGGGCTTGATATACTGCCTATCACACTCCTCCATGATGCTGCTGTAACATGTGCTCCATTTTCATATCTAGCTAGTCTGCAGGTGGCCTGTATCTCTTACACTGTTGTTGCAGCAATGCACACTCATTCTATGTGCAACTCTCCACCGTACGGGTACACACTGCTGTCCATAGTATGCCACACACATGCTTTCACAGCTGCATGACTCTGTCCACCTGTGTGTGGCATGTCGCCCCACATGTAGTCTGGTTGTACATCTGTTATGTACAGTATGATTCTCCTGTATACCTCACTTGTGTACACAGTTTTCTGGGTTCAGTGTCTTTCCTTTCATAGGTGCCTAGACTGCAGCAGCAAGGATCAGGGATGTTATGACACTGGAGAGAAGGGACGATCCCCTCTGGTACCAGATCTGCATCCTGCAGATGGTGGTCGGGCAGCTGGAGGACAACATTGCTCCCACACAAGATTTGATGGCAGATATCCAGCAGAATGGGCACCAGCAGCCACCTGCAGGCCAGTAGGGGCTAGTGGTCAGTATAACTGTATTGAGTGGTGCCCGTATCATTCTTGTTTAATGTCAGTATGCCAAATATTTTTGGTTAAAGGCAGTTGTCCTGTCTTTTTTTTTTTTGCTTGTTAATGAGCTATTGCCCCTTTTTATTTTTTTTTGTTTTTGTTGTTGCTTTTTTACAGGCCATTAACTCTGTTATTAAAAAGTGTTAATACCTTTGCTGCTGTGTTGTGTCTTTCACTGGTGCCCACCTCTTCTCTGCCTCTCTCAGACTCCCTTTGCACTAATCTCTGCATTACCTGCAGTGTACCTGTATACAGCACTACAGTCAGTGTCATATTCAGTGCAATGCATTGTTGTGTCATGTGTGTATAGTGCTGTTGCCCAGTATTCAGATGTGTTAGTACAGGTACACTACTTCTGAATATTTCAGTGACAATGCACATGCACTAGCATAAGCATGGCACAAGCACAGCTGGCAGAATATGGGGGCCTTATATTGAACTGCCCAGTTTATAAGGTCGAGGGATTTTGGACTCAAAGATATATTGAGTGAATTCCACATTTCACCAGATTAAATAAAGTTACTTTTTCTATGATTAACCGATTGATATTAAACAGTTGTGAGTTTCATCAGATCCATACACTTAAGGTAGTCCTAGTGCCCAACCACTGATATTTCATTAGATTCTAATTAGGTGCTCTTAGCCTTATTAGTCATTATCCAGTCCCTAGTGTGGGAATATAAATAAACTGACCAGAACCTCAGTACATTGGGTTTCATATCCAAGTGTGCTAGGGCATTTGTGAATATTAAACAGTTGGTTACTTGTGCACATTCATTAATGGATTTATCATGCTTGCTATTAAAGTTACATTTTAGAATATCATATATGATTGGGATGGCAGCATAGCCTAAAGGTTAGAGGAACAAGGTGTGAACAAGCTAGATACATCCAGCAGACCAGACCTGAGTTTGGTTCTCACAACCTCCACTTTCATACTGTGTGACTCTGGGCAAGTTACTTAACCACCCAATGCTCCCAGGTCACCCCTGAAAACAGGCACTTGTGCCTAGTGGCCTTACCCAGTTACCAAAGACTGAAAAAAAAAAAAAAAATTGTACAGTAGTATATGGTGTCTCTGTCTCTTGGAAATGACTGATCATGAATTATGATCTCTGTTTTGGTCATGTTCATGAATGTGAAGTATTAGAATTTGAAAGTATATATTATCTTGAAACTCTAATACATTACTCTGTTCAGCTACTCTTTTCTCATGAAAATTGTAGAGAATTTATATATAATTTTTGCCAGTAGTATATTTTTTTATGTTTTGTATATTATTTGCATTTATTTCATGATGTTTTGATGTTATTATATTTTGTAAGTTATGTAATAAAAGCGTATATGCTGAATGACAAAGAAATGTTAAGATAAAGTGATGCGTGAAAATTCAATTATGTTAACATTAAACTTTATTTAATTGAAGAAACAGCTGAAGAGTAACCTTTAAGGGAACTACCCATTATTAAAGTGCCTGGGTAAGTAAAATAAAAAAAAAGTAAATAAATAAAGAAGACTATACAAGAACCTCAAGAAAGAAACAACACTAGAAATGAGTAAATTTAAACAAATGAAAAAAGCTGCAGGAAGAAAAAGTGCTATAAGCAAACAATCTTAAAATAATTAGTCACCCCTGAAAACAGGACTGTCATGTCTTAGTGGGCCTACCCTGTTACCAAAATTTAATAAATAAATAAAAATAAGACTACAATATTAATTACCTCATTAAAGGGTTAGTAGAACCCAATATAGCAAACCAAAAATTACCTGTTGTTGCAGTTTAATTCAGAAGTATTTCTGTTTTCCCATTTGATTAATAGAAGGTCTTTTCCCTGGTGATATTACACATAAAGAGAAAAGTAATACTTTACCTGCCGGTTGACATATCTAGTCATAGTCCGCTTCATAACTCAACATTGCAACCTCATTTATTGTAATATCAAAATGACTGATCTGGCAACATGTGATTGGCACTTCTTGTACAGTTGTGATGTTAAAGGCAGTGAGGTCACAATACTAATGAAGTATGACAGGGAATAAAACTTCAGGGGCTTAATTTTCAAAGCCCCCAAATTGACCCAAAGTGCCTGCATCAAACAGAATTGATGCAGGGGGCACCGTATATCAAAACTTGCAACAATCCCAATTTTTGAACTCAGGCTGTGTTGAAATCAGGTACAACTGTGGCAGACTGGCCCTGTACCAACCCTGTGCCCAAAATGATGGTGCACCATGGTGGAAGGGGGGTTGTGGCAGAACCTAGCTGCAACATCCCCTAATTTAGGATGTTGGAGAGCTCACAAATGCCACAGGTTGTACCAGTGGTTAGACCCAATGGCTGGTCTAAATACCATTGCACTGAACCATGCAACATTAGCAGGCATGACCCTTGGATAGTGGTGTTGTTTTTTGTTTCGGTGCATTTTTGTCTTCAACTTTTCTGCATGCCTGTTTGTTCCAGTCAGGATACAGCAGTGGGTGTAGGGGTTAATTTACATTGAAGGAGGGTGCAATGTACTTTGTGCCACCCAGCCCCATTAGCAATACAAACATTCTGCAAGAATGGTACATCAGACCCGAGTCTGGTACCATCCTGATGTGAACAATCAAAGGCAAATGCAAAAGTAACAGTGCACAAACAAAAGACAAAGATCACAGTCCCCGACCTGGTCAGTCAATACATTTGTAGTAGTGTGGAGAGTAGAACTGACAAGACCACACCTATTGGCCAGCTTCCCACATGCCCAGAACTTGACAAAAGCCTCCGTTAATTCCATTCTGTGCACCCGCAGTTAGACGCACGGAGCCACTTGTGGCATCTTTGAGGACTTGGTGCTAGGACCCCCCTGCTACCAAAATAGAGTGCAGGGTCCCTGGAGCACTGTAGTTTGCTATAAGCAGCTTTCCAGTACATCTTGTATCACTCCAAGGGGGTTCTGAAATTCAACCTCCATATGTCAACCTAAAGCTAGTGTACCTTCCAAGCATCACACCTTTCACTGTCATGTACAATAATTTCTAATAACCAAAAGAAAAGAAAAGGTATGGAACTTCTGATATAGAAAATATCATCGGGATACTTCTTAAAAATAATATTATTTAAGGCAATATGCTAGTTCCTTAAAGTAAATACCAGGATAGATTCTTGTGAAGCCAATAACAAACCAGTTGATGCCCCTTACTGTCCAAAAATAAAGTGGTACAGAATCCAAAAAGAAGAAATCCAAGTCAAATTCTTTAGTAAATTGAAGTAAAATATGGCTCTGCAGAAATAAACAAAGATCCTGATGATTAGATATTCAAACAAAATTATCAATACATAAGGTAGATGGTTAATTAAACAATAAGAATTGCAACAAATGAACCTCCAGTGACATCACCATCTGGTAAGGAGGAGTAGGTATTGAGCTCCAAACCTCAATAAGAAATTAGTTTCACAATTTGGATCTTCAGTTAATTTTTTCAAGTCCACTTCTACTGCCAGAAGATACTAGCATAGATGGGTGGTAGCTCAAATCCCAAAAATCACAGTCAGTCAGTAGAATCTATAGAGGTCTCACAGGCCGGGCCATCACCGAGATAAGAGCTATGCAACACAGTGGTTGCAACATGGTGGAGACCATGCAGCCAACAAATGCACACCCTGGTGCACAAGGAAACCTGCAGGACTGCTGGCTCATCCCCCTGCTGCAGTCCAAAGGAAGGAAGAGTTGAGAAGGGGATTAAGGAAGGGACCCATGCCCACCGGCCCCTAACCACTGTTGCCTACCCTGCTACACAAGAAAACCTAGAGGACTGCTTACTCATCCCCCCGCTGCAGTCCAAAGAAAGGAAGGGTTGGGAAGGGGACTAAAGAAGGGACCCCATGCCCACCCCTTCAACCACCACTGCCCATCCTGCTACACAAGGAAACTTGCAGGACCACCCGCTAATCCACCTGCTGTAGTCTGAAGGAAGGAAAGGTTGGGAAGGGAACTAAGGAAGGGACCCATGTCCTGCCCAGACCACCGCTGTCCATCCCGCTTACACAAGGAGACCTGGAGGTTGCTTGAACTTGACTGATTGTTTCCTCACTGCTCCAGCTGGGTGCCACATGGTGATCACAAGATGGCGTACATGCTATAGAATCTGTAGCACAGCTCAGGACTTAATACGCAGTTTGGTGCCAGTGGTCTTAAGTCTTCAGTGTAGCTACACACTATGTGAACTATTTGTTTGGTTGCCCAGTAGGGGTTTTTGATTTATTTAACATGTACATGACTTGTTAGATTGTGTGCCTGTGCATGCTTTTTCTACATTTGGTGAACCTGGCCGAATAAACTGTAGCACTCCCCGAATGCTACTGAAACTGCTGCAGGTGAGGGCATGTTACATTGAAAAGGCTGTGTAGAGACATAATCTAAATTAAGAAGGATAGTCTAAAATAGTCTAAGAAGCTAATACTGAAATGTCTGCAGTTGATTGTAGCCCTA
This sequence comes from Neoceratodus forsteri, assembly GCA_016271365.2. NCBI lineage: Eukaryota > Metazoa > Chordata > Ceratodontiformes > Ceratodontidae > Neoceratodus > Neoceratodus forsteri. Next base: position 1,345,230,103 of record CM057458.1, on the reverse strand, counting down.
ATCTGAAGGTGTGTGTAATTGCATACAGCTTGTGATAAGCCTCGCAGTGTTCTACTGTAGTTTGATCCGATTTATAAATGCAGTGTAGAGGTGTGTAGTGCTGTACTAAGACTGTAGTGTGTTTTGAAGTTCTTTTCAATCATGCAGCTGATCCTCAAACCCACCCATATTAACCCTCGCTCCCAAAACCACTCCCTGCTTGACTGAGTACTATCCTCCCACCCCAACCGCATCACTGCTGCAGGCATCTTACCAGATTCTGTCAGTGATCACTGCATCACTTATTGTGTACTTAAAATACACCTTCCCCATGCTGCCCCTTAATATATTTGGACCCGCCCTCTCCATGACCTAGAGATGTCTGCCCTTACTCAAGATCTTACCCTTACAACTTGGCAACCTGTATGCTTTTTTTATTTATTTAGTTGTTTAACCAGGAGTAGCACACTAAGCTGAAAGCTTTTTTACAGGTGTGACCTGGGAGCACAGGGAAGTTAAGTGACTTGCTCAGGGTCACACAGTATGCAAGTGGAAGCTGTGGGATTCAAACCCAGGCCTGGTCTGCTGGATGTCACCAAATTTGCAGCTCAGAGCCTTAAACTACTGCGCTACACTGCCTCCCTCATGCTCAGCCCATGATGTGGGCACTGCCCTATCCCTTTTTCTCTAGCATACTTACCTGCATTTGGAACCAACACACCCCTTTAAAGGAGTAGTACACCCAGAATTTGTAAAAACATATGTTGTACAGAGTGTTTTGACTTGTGTGTGAAGTCCTAGTGTGTCCTTCCCTCTGTCTGCAATTTGGAGTTTTACCTAGATTAGCCTGTTAGCTTTATAGTAGTTTTACAATCCAAGGGGATCTTCATCTCAGCCAAGTTTATTGCTTTTCTTGTACCTACAATGCATCTTGTCTCATGTGATAGTGATGTAGTCAAGCCCATAGATTCAGCAACAAGCACTGCTTTACAATCAGTTCACAACAGCAGAGATGGCTATATTTTAAAAACTATACCAAATTCAGCTGGGTGGCTACCCTCATTGTAAAGGTATTTTTGTTGTGAATAATTGTGACACTGGTTGTGTATGTGTAACTTGTATGATTTTCAAAATATTTACATTTGCTTGGCATGTCTACTAGAGTGTTCATGCAGAGAGAAAAAAAAGCATCTGCTGATTGTAAGAGCATCTGCACACATGCCAAACAAATCCCACACCTCCTGACTCCTCTTCCATCCTTACTGACTCTCCCACTCCCCCCTGCCAAGTTCCTCTTCCCTCCGTTCTCCCCTATGAAATCCATATAGCCCTCATTGCCCTCAGCCCTGCCAAAACAGGTCCAGAGGGTCTCCACCCTAGGCTTCTTCTTATCTCTGCCCCACAATAGCTGCCCCTCTAGCTCATATCCTTAACCTCTCCCTCTCTACCTCCACCATCCTTAAGGACTGAAAATTTGCCAAGGTGTTACCACTGCACAAGGGTGGTGACATTTCCACACATGGGAACTACCGGCCCATCTCACTCCTTCCATCCCTCGCCAAACTCCAGGAGTTACTTATTCACTCTAGGCTGTCTGGTACCTTGCCACAAACAACTCTCTTGCCAGTGCAGTCAGGTTTTAGGAAACAGCACTTGACCATCTCTTTCTTATTGTGGGTCACTGACTCTATCTTTTCAGCGATGGACCAGAGTCACATTACAGCAGCCATTTTCATCAACTTGGTGAAGGCTTTTGATTCAATGCCTCACCCCTTCCTGCTTCTTAAACTGAAATCTGCTGACATCACAGATCTAACTGTCAACTGGTTCTGCTCCTAGCTACATGATAGGCAGCAATCTATCCAAATTGGTGATGCACTGTCTTCTCCTCTTCCCATCCTCTCTGGTGTCCCTCAAGGCTCTATTCTTGGCCCCATCCTATTTTCCTTCTTATAAATGACCTTCGCTCCATCTGTAACTGTATTCATATGTATGTGGACAACACCGTTATCTTTACTGCCGATCCCTCTTCCACCAGAGTGCAATCCCCTCTCCAGCAAGACTTTAACAGAGTGCAGTCTTGGCTTCAGTCCAACCAATTGAAACTCAGCACTAAAAATAATGTTGCCAAGACATTCTGCTCTAGACAGAAAATGGCCACCCTCCAGTCTCCATCAGTTTCCTCTACTTTGGATGGCTCCCCTTTAGAGATGGTCCCAGCTTTTAAATACTTAGGGGTCTGGCTGGATAACCATCTATATTTCACAACCCATATAGATGCCATCTGTACTAAACTCTCACCAAAACTCACAGTCCTCTATCAGCACAAAGACTGTCTTCACCTCACCACCCATCGGGAGTTGGTATTTAAAATGATTCTGCCTGTCATTGATTATGCCAACAAGGTCTATGGCACTGCACCTGCCATATCCCTCTCTAGACTGGACACCCTCCTAAATTCCTTCTGCCATTTTTCTACAGCTACCCCTCCTCTCACACATCACTGTCTTCTCTACTCTGCTATCTCTTTAGCACCACTTTGTCATGGAAGATTGCTTTACTGCACCTCCCTTGTTGCTACGTTCAGGTTTGGGACTCTTCCCCCTTACCTCTCCTCCTGACTTTCTCAAGCAACCACCTCAACATACTCGCTATGCCACAGAGATCAATGTACCTTCTCATCCCTCACCCCCATTCTGCTGCCAGAAAATCCGCCTTCTCCTACCGTCTCCCTCTACTCTGGAATATTCTTCCTTCTGATCTTCGCCTATCTCCCCCTTCCATGAAAAGTCTTCCCAGACTTCTCCCCTCCCCACAATGCCCACAATTCTCTCAAGTCTCCCCTACTACATGACCGGCGTCCCCATATCGGATGCCAGAGCTCCTTGGTTACCCCCCCGACTCCCCCTGAGCAGGGCAGAGTACTCTACTCCTGCTAAAAATTTTTGTCTGAGTTTCCTACCTATTGTTTCATGCATGTCCTACTCCTGAAGTGTTATTGCAACCCATATTTGTATTAAGATTATTTTTTTCCTGTACTATGGTTTACCTACTGTATTGGGCTTGTATACTGAGAACTGCTCATTGTTTTGTATTACTATGTACCATGTATTGTACCACTACTTTTTTCCAATGTTCCAATGTTACCCTTTCCTTGGGTTGCACCTGGAAACAAGCCACAGCTCAGCGTACCTTTCCCGGTTACCAAATTTTAAATAAAAAATAAAATGCAGCAATTCTGGAGGAATTCTGAGAATTTTTGGCTGAGATTTACTCTCTGCATACTGAACTGAAGGAGTCTGTAGTGGCCATGGAGAACAAGGTAACTGAATTGGAGCAGCATATCTCTGATACAGACTCCTGGGTCAAACATCTGGAGTAGGCTTTTTATAAGACTGTTACAAGATCTTTGGTAGATCACTGCAAGGACATTGAAAATCAATGGAGGAGGAATAACCTCTGTACTTATGGTGTTGTTAAAGGAGATGAAGGTAGAGACATAAAAGCCTTTCTGCAAAACAGTCTCTCCTCGATACTAGATATTCAGGATCTCTGCCCGCTCATGATCAAAAGAGCACATGGGATGCACACTCCTAAACCCTCCATTTCTAATATGCAACCCTGCTCAATTGTTATCCATTTTTTAAACTACGCTGTTAAGCAGGAATTTCTGAAGAGAGCCTGGAAGAAAGGAATTATGATTTACATGGGGGACTGTCTATTTTGTTTATAAAGCTTATTCCCCAGCCCTCCTTGCCAAAAGCAAGGCATATGATCTTGTATTACAAATTCTGTAAATGCATACTGTACATCAAAATTTACTATCCCATAACCAACCTGTCTGCAAATTATTTTCTTGGATGGCTCATTCATTTTCGAGGACCTAGAAGAAGTGGTTCGAGAGCTAAGAGCATGGAAATATGAAGTTCCTCAGGAACCTATGGATCAGAGTGCAGCAAGGGAAAAGTGGACTTCAGAAGGAGGAGTGGACAAAACCTTCATCACCATATAGCAAGAAGCATCAAACAGAACAGACGCACTCAGAAAAAAGCTTTGTTGCAAAGTTTTAAGAGGGAAGGGATCCATTAGTTAGGAAGAGACCCATTAGTTTAGGAGGCAGTATAGTGCAGTGGTTTAAGGCTCTGAGCTGCAAACCTAGAAACCTGGGTTTGAATCCCACAGCCCCCACTTGCATACTATGTGACCTTCAGCAAGTCACTAAACTTCCTTAAGCTCCCAGGTCACACCTGTAAACAAGCTTTCAGCTTAGTGTGTCTCTCCTGGTAAAAAAAAAAGTTGCACCTGAACTGTTACTTTTTCCACAGTATATCTTCTGTAAGTCAGTTGTGGTTTTGGGACTTCTGTCTTTCTTCCAGTATTCCCTCCTCCTCCTCCTCCGAGAGGGGTTGCAATTTTTTTTGGCTGAAACAGTGGGATCTGATGGAGCTGCAAGTGCGGTTTTCATTCAGTATTTATTCTCCCGCTCCCTAAGACACTTAAAGGTACTTGTGGTGTTTGGTGGCCACTCATTTGTAACTGGATTCATGAGTTTGCCTTTGTTTCCACTCAGCATCTTATACTATGCTCAGCTGGACCTGTTTTGTGCTTAGCTAGATTATAGGAGCTATGATTCTTTTCCCTGATATCTTTATTGGCTTGGTGGACTAGCAGTGCTAGCACCTTAACACTCTTCTATAATGGTTGGCTACTCAGAGAATTGTAGAGGTGCATATCATTAGTTGAACACTTCCATTTTTTGTATTCTTGCCTCCCCTAGCCACATGCCAGTAGCTGTTTTCAGTAGTTTTATGGTTTGGTTTCTCCTTTCACACAGGCATTGAAAGGACAATTTCAGCTTATATAGTGAACTTATTCTGGACTTCTGTTATGTTTTGGTTAAACTAGATTCCATTTTAGGATTATACCTCTGTTCTGTCTTGCATTATTCATTGTTGCTTTTATGTGAAGGTGTTGTTTAAACTAAGCTGAGTTGCTTCATTATATTTGATGCATTTGAAAACTTTGTATATATGTATCATTTGAAATGGTGCCTTATTTATTTTCTATCAAAGTTACTGTCTTAGGTTTTAAGCTACACTGCTACTGATACAGAATGAGGGTTGTGGTGGCAGTTGGACTACGTTTATGTAACAGTTTTTTTTTTTGTTCCTTGGTCTATTTTTCTGCCATTTGCAGTAGGCCATTTGGGGCCTAAGTACCCTTCTGTTGAAGATTTCCTGATCAACTGGAATTATCATTTTCATGCATTGTATGGGGAAGGGGAGGGTAAATAATGTACTATCTCCAGGTCATTCCCTTTTTCCCAGAGAGCCCTTTATGGACATTTTATGGACATGGGCTTTCCCCAATTGTTGGAGGTAATTCTAGACAGGTGGGAAGATTTTATTGGCCCCCAGGTGGAAGTGAGGGAATCTACTGGGAGCTGATAGCTCTAAGCAACTTCCTATGGCAAGCACATCCTCTTCTAATTCTTCAGGAGCTTATATTAGCCAAGTTATGGCAAGGCTGGGAGGTAGTCTTTGCCACAGTCTTTTATCTATACATTGGCAACCTCTTGTAGCCTGCTCATACAATTTATTTTGGATTTGGGTATTTTGAGACTCAGAATTCCTGTTTTAATGGTGATTCCACCTGTGCTGCTTCATATGCCTTTGATTCCCACAGGGTCTACCCATATTTTGTTATGGCTGATGATGTTTCTCTGGTGGTCCTCGGGGGAAGGACAGTTGATGCTGTGCTGTCCTCTGGGTATTGCCTTGGGATTATACAGTTGATCGGGTATTGGCTTACACCAATAATGAGATTACTTTCTTACTTAGGAGGGCGTGACCAGCTGATGCTATGTCAGTACACATGGATGTTGGCTTTATTCAGGATTCAGTACTTTATTGTGCCTAGGGGGCCCGGTTACACCTGGCTATCCTCCGTGTAGTGTCCTTACACCTACTGGCATTACCGAGGGGCCAGGTTTTTAAAATTGATCCCTGCCTTGGAAGTTTGGTATTGATGATCAGTTTGTTTTTACTTTATTTGGGATCATGTTGGAATTGTTGGATTGCCCTGTTGGCAAACTGTTGCGCAGTGGTTATTTTTTTTTTTAATCATTGCTATTAAATGTGTCAGTATTGCATGGCATTTTTCTTAAGCAGAACTTTATTTATTTATTGCAATTGTTTCACCAGGAAAGGCACACTGAGCAACAAGATGCTTGTCTCCCGGTGTGACCTTGGGGGGGATACACATCTATATGATAACACGCAGGTTATCAAGTGAACAGTTAACAGAAGCAAATAAAAAGCAGCATAAGGATACACAATTGCATGAATTTACAAGCAGCGCACACTGAGTGCTTAGGATATTATAGTATCAAATAACAATTTTTGTGACAAGAAGCAGCAGACAAGGTAAATTAGCACAGTAGTAACAGCTGTAAACAACAGCGGATGTATATCACAGTTATACACAGTACAGAGGACAAAATAGGCCCAGGACATAAGTGCAAGGTTGGGGTTATATGCCAACTTCTGTAGCAAGACTAAGGCCACTAGTCAGACATTGGGGAGGGGATAGTGGGGCATGGCAGGTTCAGGGACAGGAGCAATTTCTAGTCAGGAAGTTTGCTAGGGCAGTAGACAGAGAGTAGGAAGAAGAAGAGTGCTGAATTTGCAGTGGGAGGGCATTTCAGAGCTTGGGTAGTCGGTGTGAGAAGGTGGCTTAACTGGCAGAGGTCTTCCGACTAGGGACTGAAAGTTGGTGAGAGTCACTGGATCTAAGATGATGGGGGGTGGGGCATCTGTGAGCACAGTGGCAAGGTAGGAGGAGATGGACCCGAGCCACAGGTTGGAGACAAATTTAGCACAGTGAGAGATGTGGTGGTTTTCAAGGGATGGTAGTGCCAAGGCCATTTGACAGGTGCCATTTTTGTTGACCTCTCCAAGGCCTTCGACAGGGTGGATCATCAGATACTCCTTCTTAGTTTGAAAGATATTGGACTTTCAGGTAGTGCTCTTAAGTGGTTTTCTCTCCTATTTAGAAGGTAGGATGCAGACAACGGTTGTTAATAAGATTGTATCTATCGCTGCTGCCAGTAGTTCGGGGGTGTCCCTCAGGGTTCAGTGCTTGGACCTTTGCTTTTTTTTTTGATTTACCTTAGAGAATTGGGATGCCATGTGAATAATACGGTTTATCAATTATATGCAGACGATACTATAATATATACTTCTGCCTCTTCAGTGGAAGAGATTCAATTAAATCTACAGTTAAGCTTTGATAAATTATCTGGGTTTCTGACACATCGGAAACTTAAAATGAATGTAAGTAAGACAAAATGTATGTTATTCGGATCTAATATGAAATTTAGAACTTGTACTAGGTTGATAGTGTTAGATCCTGAGGGGTTAGAATTTGATCAAGTAATGACTTATAAGTATCTGGGTTTCTGGATGGATCCCCTGGCTACTGGTAATATACATATAGATGAGTTGGTTAAATTAGTGGGTGTGAGGGTGGTGTTATTGTATCGAAATAAAAACTGTTTGGGGGGAAATATGATAAAGAAAATTGTTGAGTCTCAGATTTTTCCTCTTTTTGATTATGGTGATACACTGTATGATAATTCTCAGTCTGGTAGATTGCACAGACTAGATGTACTGTATAATCGCCTTGCGAGATTAATCTTGCAGTGTCCTAGAGACACCCATCATTGCTTATTGTATCGGAGATTGGGATGGACTTCGTTGGCAGAGAGAAGACAGTTGCATAAATACCTTCTGGCCTTTAAAAGTATTACTATGGCAATTCAGAGTATTTAATGAAAAGGTTAGAAGTTAGGAAGCTAATCTTCATTAAGAAATGCAGGACATAGGGAGTTAGTTGTACCTAGATTAAAACCAAATGATCTGATTTCTTTTAGTCAGTTAGTTCCTAGATTTTGGAATATGATTCCTGTAAGGTTTCGATTGTGTAATCATAAAATACCTTCACTAAAAGTTGTTAAAACTTGGTATTTGGAATCCTTTTGGGCAAAAGAAGGATTGTTGTGGATAAATAAGTTTTATTGTATTTTTCTTTTTATGTGAAATATGTTCATGTATGTTTGTCCTTTTCTTTTGTGTTTATATAATTGTTGTAACTTATAATTTTGTATGACCAAGGGTCACTCATTTTAAATGAGTTTTACCTAGTGGTCTAACCCATTTAATGAAAAAATGAAAATGAAATGGAAATAGAGGTTACAGAGCAGTGGCAGGATGGTATTATGAAAGGTGTCCAGTTTAGGATTGGGAGGACTTAGGTGTCCACCGTTTACATTGTCAGGTCTTCGCAGGTGGGCAGTTACTTTCAGGACCAGTTCACGCCGGACTAGGGAGGGAGGCTGCTGCTGTTCTTATAGTAGCACATCGTTAAGCATAGTTTTTTTTGAGATAGCATCGATGAAGTCAGAGAAGGAGATGTTGCTGTCAAGTCAGACCACCAAGTAATGGAATCCAGGAGACATCTTCAAGTTTTGGCCATCCAGGGTGCAGTCGGAAGGAGAGGGAGTCTGGACAGGTGTTGTCATGTGCTGAAGGTCATAGTGACAGTTTTTTTTGCATTTAGGAAGAGCTGGTGTGAGTTAAACCATAGCTGTACCTTGTTGAAGTCAGCTTGGAGGTTTGATTGTACTACATCAGGGTCAGAGCCCGAGTAGTAGAGTACAGTATCATCTGCACACATGTGGATTGAGAAAGTAGAGCAGATGAGTGGCAGGTCATTTAGGAATATGGAGAACAGAATGAGACCAAGAACCAACCCATGCAGGACACCGGTAGTTAAGGGAAGGGGGGTGGAGATCGCATTTGAGACTCTAACGGACTGAGTTCTATCAGAGAGTTATGATCTGAACCAGTTTGTGACTGCGACAGAGAGGCCTGATTCAGCGAGACTCGAGAGCAATATGGGTTGGGAGATGGTGTCGAAGGCTTTTACAAGGTCAACAAAATCAGCTCAGGTGATCAGTTCACTGCCCATGCCTGTCAGGATAGTGTCTGTAAGCCTTATCAGGGTGGAGGTGGTGAAGTGTCCCTTCCTGAAGCTAGACTGGAATGGCGTGAAGAATTTGGAGTCACTGAAGAAGGAGGTAAGTTGGGAGAGCACAAGGTGCTCTTGCAGTTTTGCTTGGGTTGGGAGGCGGGAGATAGGGTGGTAGTTAGAGGGGAAGGTAGGGGCACCTCCTTTTGGCAGAGGGATGACAATGGCATGCTTCCATGCATGGGAGATGGCAGCGGCAGCAAAGTATTGGTTTAGGAGTTTGGCAAGCGGAGTTGCTATAGCGGGGGCAGAGAGGTATAGAAGTTTGGGGTCTAATCCATCTGGGGATTTGCCTTTTGAAGCATTGAGAGAAAGTAATGCATCTAGGGATTCAGTTGCAGAGATGTCTTTGAAGGAAAAGGAGCGAGGCCTAGTCTTGGTCTTTATGTCTGTAGGCGGTGCAAGAGGTGTAGTGTTGGGCAGGGAAGAGAGGAGAGTGGCAGCACAAGTGGAGAAGTACACATTGAACTCAGTGGTGACTGCTGTGGGCTCTGATAGGAGAGAGTTATAACATTTAGCATTGGAGTGGGATTGGCAGCTGGTGGTGTAAAGGGAGGGAATGACCTTCCAGAATTTTTGAGGGTTTATTTAGGGTTTGATTAGAGGAACTGCTGAAGTACTCTGCTTTTGCAAGATGAATGGCTCTGGTGCACTTTGTTATGGAGCATGTGGTATGTGGAGAGGTGTTGTGGGAGGTGAGGATTTATGCATTTTCCAGGCTTTGTCCTTTGTGATTTGGACATGTAGTCTGTTTTGTGTGATCCATGTGGTTTCTCGCACTTTGTAATAAGCAGTGGGCAAGTGTGTTCCAGACACTGAGGAATGTGTTTTTAAAGTGTAGGAAGGTATCATCAATGGAGATCGTAGGAGGGGCAGGGGCCCAGTTTGCTAGCACAAGGTCATCTAATACAGGGGCTAGATTGAGAGATTTATAGGAGCGTTGGACTACAAATTTAATGGGGCATTTTGGGCAGTGGATTTTATGCACTAAGAAGGTTACGTGGTGGTCACAGAGGGAGTCAGGAAGAATACCTGCTTGTTTGACCTGGTGGGGGGGTGTGGTAAGGACTCAGTCGATGAGCGGGTGGTTACCAGATTTTAGGTTAAGCTGGGTCAGCTCAGTAATGATTTGTGAGAGGTTTAGGGTGGAAATTTCAGTACTGGTTTTGTTGAGAGCAGGAGCTAGCCAATTGTGGTTAAGATCGCCCATACTGTAGAGCTCCCCTGTCATGGTTAGGCAGGAGATTTGCTTGAGGATGTCGGTGACAGCAGAAGCAGGTGTACCAGGTTGGCAGTATATCCCAGCAATGTAGACTGGTAGCGAGAAGTGAAGGACAAGCTGAATTAGTATTACTTCGAGGACTTTTGGTTCAGACTTAGTCAGGACCACTGAATAGTGCAAGTCTGAGTTTACGTAGATGGCTATTCCTCCGCCTTTAGAGGCTCTATCCTGGTGGGCCATAGTGTAGCCTGGGATAGCGACAGAGAATTCATTAATGTTTTTGTTGACCCAGGTTTCGGACAGGGTGAGGATATCTGGAATGTAGTGGATGGCAAGAACCTGAAGGGAGTCAAGCTTGTGGACAAGGCTTCTTATATTTAGGTGCAGGAGGCACAGGACATGTGGGAGAAGGTCCCCAAAGTGAGGTGAAGAAGAGGCCAATGTTGGAGAGGGGCATGAGGGGGTAGTATTGGGGCCAGGGTTAGTGTGGATGTCACCTGCTGCAAGGGGCAGGAGAGCAAGAGTTAGGTAGGGAGCGAATAGCTGTATATGACTGATCACGAGTGGACATCTCTTAGATTGATGGCTTGTATTAGCTGGGCATAGGGGAATAAGTTGAAAAATGACCCAGGTAAGTGATGGGTTGAAAAGAAATAGGCTGGGACGTGTGGCAGAGTGTGTCCATGCTTGGGTGAAAGGGGAGATGGATGCCGGGCTGGAGGGGTTGGAGAGCTCAATGAGGGGTGGCAGGATTTGGGAGGGGGGCATGGAAGAGGTGGGTGGCATGTTGGAAAGGAAGGGAGGGAGAAGAGAATAGGGATGAGCAGGGTCAGGTGGCCTGCTAGAAGGATCATGGCACGGATCAGTTGCTAGGAGGACCCTACTGCTGTGATTACTTAGTGGGGAAGGTAGGTGCTGTAGTTACTTAGTGGAGAAGGTGGAGGGCTGAGATGTGGGGGCAGGGAAATGATAGGGACCTGTAAGGACTAGGAACCAATGGAGGAGCAGAGGGAATGAGGATTTTAGGTAGCCAATGAGGGAGCGAGCAGTGCTGCTAGGCTTATTAGCCAATGATGGAGCGAGAGGGAATGTGGGTGGGCAATAGGTGTATTTAGTCAGTGGAGGGGTGGGGTGGGTGTGAAGGCCAAAAATCCTTCTATGAGACACTTGAGTTTTGCTTAATTGCAGCTAAATCTATTTGTAAAAAGCGCCAGGCGGCAAAAGCAGGGGGAAAAGGTCCTGGCCAACTGGAGTGGGTTTGCTGGAAGTGCCCTTGTTCCAAATGGCTGCGCTGTCACCATACTTTCCAAGGAGCTGCAGGCGGGCATCCTGGTCTCGGTCGGCTGGGCGCCGTCTGACCATGGGGGAGCTGAAGCAGCCCTGTTCAAGGGCAGGCAAATGAAGAGAAGAAAAATAGCAGGGGTTAAATAGTGTAGAGGCAGGACAGGTTTAGATTGAGCAATTTAGCAAGACAAAGGAGAGTGAGACTTTCTGGCACCAAGGCAGGGTGCTTGGATGGGGGGGTGGGGTTGCAGGAGCAAGAAAACAACAGAAGAGATGTAAGCACTTTCAAAAAGTAGTAGAAATTACAATCCAGCTAATACAGTTGAAATCCTTCTATGAGACATTTGAATTAGCTTAGTTGCAGCTAAATCTATTTGTAAAAAGCGCCAGGCTGCAAAAGCAGGGGAAAAATTCCTGGCCAATCAGAGCAGGATTGCTGAAAGCACCCATGTTCCAATTGGCTGCGCTGTCACCGTACCTTCCAAGGAGCTGCAGGCGGGCATCCTGGTCTTGGTCGACTGGGTGCCATCTGACCGTGGGGAAGCTGAAGCAGTCCTAATCAAGGGCAGGCAACTGGAGAGAAGAAAAATAGCAGGGGTTAAATAGCATAGAGGCAGGACAGGTTTAGATTGAGCAATTTAGCAAGGCAAAGGAGAACGAGACTTTTTGGCACCAAGACAGAGTGCTTGGATAGGGGGATGGGGGTGCAGGAGCAAGGAAACAACAGAAGAGCTGTACGCACTTTCAAACAGTAGTAGAAATTACAATCCAACTAATACAGTTGAAATCCTTCTATGAGACACTTGAATTTTGCTTAGTTGCAGCTAAATCTATTTGTAAAAAGCACCAGGTGGCAAAAGCGGGGGGAAATGTCCTGGCCAATTGGAGCGGATTTGCTGGAAGTGCCCTTGTTCCGATTGGCTGCGCTGTCACCGTACCTTCCAAGGAGCTGCAGATGGGCATCCTGGTCTCGGTCAGCTGGGCGCTGTCCAACCGTGGGGGGAGCTGAAGCAGTCCTGTTCAAGGGCAGACAGCTTCCAAGGAGCTGCAGGCGGTCGTCCTGGTCTCAGTCAGCTGGGTGCCATCCAACCGTGGGGGAGCTGAAGCAGCCCTGTTCAAGGGCAGGCAGCTTCCAAGGAGCTGCAGGCGGGCATCCTGGTCTCGGTCGGCTGGGTGCCGTCTGACCACGGGAGAGCTGTATCAGCCCCATTCAAGGGCAGGCAGCTTCCAAGGAGCTAAAGGTGGGCATCCTGTCCTCAGTCGGCTGGGTGCCATCTGACCATGGGGAGCTGAAGCAGCCTTGTTCAAGGGCAGGCAGCTTCCAAAGAGTGGCAGGCAGGCGTCCTGGTCTCGGTCAGCTAGGTGCCGTCTGACAGTGGGGGAGCTGAAGCAGCCCTGATCAAGGGCAGGCAGCTTCCAAGGAGTCGCAGACAGGTGTTCTGGTCTCAGTCAGCTGGGTGCCGTCTGACCATGAGGGAGCTGAAGCAGCCCTGTTCAAGGGCAGGCAGCTTCCAAGGCACTGCAAGCAGGTATCCTGGTCTCGGTCGGCTGGCTGCCGTCCTACTGTGGGGGAGCTGAAGCAGCCCTGTTCAAGGGCAGGCAGCTTCCAAAAAGCTGAAGGTGGGCATCTTGGTCTTGGTCGGCTGGGTGCCATCCGACTGTGGGGGAACTGAAGCAGCCCTGTTCAAGGGCAGGCAGCTTCCAAGGAGCTGCAGGCGGTGTCCTGGTCTCAGTCGGCTGGGTGCCATCCGACCGTTGGAGGGAACTGAAGCAGCCCTGTTCAAGGGCAGGCAGCTTCCAAGGAGCTTCAGGCATTCTTGTCTCGGTCGGCTAGGTGCCGTCTGACCGTGGAGGAGCTGAAGCAGCCCTGTTCAAGGGCAGGCAGCTTCCAAGGAGATGTAGTTAGGCATCCTAGTCTCAGTCAGCTGGGTGCCGTCTGACTATGGGGGAGCTGAAGCAGCCCTGTTCAGTGGCAGACAGCTTCCAAGGAGCCACAGGTGGGCATCCTGGTCTCGGTCAGCTGGGTGTTCTCCGACCGTGGGGGAGCTGAAGCAGCCCTGTTCAAGGGCAAGCAACTTCCAATGAGCTGCAGGCAGATGTCCTGGTCTCAGTTGGCTGGGTGCCATCCAACTGTGGGGGAGCTGAAGCAGACCTGTTCAAGGGCAGGCAGCTTCCAAGGAGATGCAGTTAGGCATCCTGGTCTCTGTCGGCTGGGTGCTGTCTGACCATGGGGAAGCTGAAGCAGCCCTGTTCAAGGGCAGGCAGCTTCCAAAGAGCTGCAGGGGGGCATCCTGGTCTCAGTTGGCTGGGTGCCATCCGATCATGGGGAGCTGAAGCAGCCCTGTTCAAGGGCAGGCAGCTTCCAAGGAGCTGCAGGCGGGCATCCTGGTCTCGGTTGGCTGGGTGCCATCCGACCATGGGGTAGAGGAAGCAGCCCTGTTCAAGGGCAGGCAGCTTCCAAGTAGCTGCAGGCGGGCATCCTGGTCTCGGTCAGCTGGGTGCTGTCCGACCGTGAGGGAGCTGAATCAGTCCTGTTCAAGGGCAGGCAGCTTCCAAGGAGCTGCAGGCGGGCATTCTGGTCTCAGTCGGCTGGGTGCTGTTCTACCGTGGGAAGCTGAATCAGCCCTGTTCAAGGGCAGGCAGCTTCCAAGGAGCTGCAGGCAGGCATCCTGGTCTCAGTCGCCTGGGTGCCATCTGACCGTAGGGGAGCTAACGCAGCCCTGTTCAAGGGCAGACAGCTTCCAAACAGCTGCAGACAAGTGTCCTGGTCTCAGCTAGCTGGGTGCCGTCCGACCATGGGGGAGCTGACGCAGCCCTGCTCAAGGGCAGGCAGCTTCCAAGGAGCTGTAGATGGGCATCCTGGTCTCAGCTGGCTGGGTGCCATCTGACCGTGGGGGAGCTGAAGCAGCCCTGTTCAAGGGCAGACAGCTTTATCATTAGGGATTCTCTGCTAGGGGGATGGTTAAAGACTTTCTGTCTCTTATATTCTGCTTTACTGTGTAGCTGTTATTATGGTACTGTTCCTCTAATTGAGAAGGAGTTATTATAGTTTTATCCTGTATTCACAGCTGACAGGGGAAGTAGTAGGTACAGAGGTCACTTTAATTGTGTTTCATTCTAGGGATTTCTTAATTCTAGATGTTTGTATTAAGCAGGAACCCACGGGTCACTTATGTGTGCTCTGAAACTGCTGTTTGTTATGGTTGAATGAGGTTCAAGATGTTATTGAGCTACTGCAGGTGATATTTTTATACATACAATTCCCTATCCTATGTTATGGCCTTATTTATTAAAGTGTTATCCTATAATATAAATGGAGTCGACAACTCAATAAAGTGTTATTGACTCCTACAATTTATTCAAGGGGAACAAACAGACATAATTTTTTTACAGGAGATGCACTTATCCCTGGAGGAACATAAAAAACATATGAATGTTGGCTTTTCTCAACTCCTTGTTTCCTCACATAGTTTGGGTCGCAGGGAGTACTAACATTCCTTCGGCGAGGCCTCCCTTTGGAAATAACTCATGTGGAAGCTGATACATAGGGGCACTATGTCATAACAATTGGTGTTGTATACGAATACCCACTTACATTAATTAATACCTATTTTTCTCCCGAGACTGATAGTAAAGATTTGAAATATTTTTTCTCTAAATTATTAACCTCTTTGCAAGGGCAACTTTTATTTATTTATTTATTATTTATTTGAATATTGGTAACCGGGAAAGGCACACTGAGTCAGGGCTCATTTCCAGGTTTAACCAAGGGGATGGGGAGTGGAGTGAGAGTAATATGTTTACATATTCATACACTTACAAATATTTACAGTACAATTTCAAGACTTGGTGAAGGCAAACAGGGTAATAGTTTAAGTACTCATACATTTACACATATTAGCAGTATAACTTCAAGACTTAGTGAAAACAAACAGGGTAACAGTGTAAATCATACATTTACAAATATTTGCAGTAGTAAAATGTCAAGGCTTAGCAAAAAAAACAGAATTGATAAATGTAGAAGATAGCTTCTTAGTTTGTAAAATAGGTATAATGAATTTGAGATAGTGATTAGGTGTGAAGTGGCAGCATAACTGTTTCAGGTGTAGGTCGGATAGGATGGTGGAGCAGGAAGGGGGAGGGGCAGGGGGAAATGGGGATTAGAGGGCATGGAGAAGGGGTGCAGGAGGAAAGGGATGGAGGACAGCAGGCAGAGGGCCTTCTACGGGGAGGGGATTTAAATGTTGTACTCCACACTGAATTCGATGTCTCTACCACCAAGTCACATAGCCTCTCCACAGCACTGAAATAGCTGCCCAAAACTAGCAGTATAGCCAAGAGGTTAGAGTAACGAGCTATGAATGAGCATGGTACATCCAGCAGACTTGGGTATGATTCTCACAACCTCCACTTGCATACTGTGTGACTCTAAGCAAGTCACTTAGCCATCCCAGTGCTTCCAGGTCACCCCTGAAAACAGGCACTTGTGCCTAGTGGGCCTTACCCGGTTACCAAAGAATAAAAACCAAAACAAACTCTCTTGCAGCTTGGTATTTTGATACCTGGTGACATATGAATCCTTTTAAGAAGGAATATATTCACTACTCCTCACATCATGGTAGTTATGCCAGGCTAGACTATATGCACACTATGTGTTGGCATGTAGATTGTCTTCATGATGTTGGCCATGGTTTGTTGCACTTATCAGATTCCACTTATAGCCTTGTTTTCTTTGGGGAAACCTACAAGACAAACTACTTGGCACCTACACTCCAGCCTATTGCAGGACCCAGACCTTTTAGCCACAACAACGTAGCAAATTCCACAATTTCTTCATGACAACAACATTGGCACTGTATCCCCAGCCATTCTTTGGAAGTTATTGAAAGATGTTATCTGTGGCATTGTTATAGGTTACTTCTTGGCCTGACACAAAGCTAGGGAACAGAAATTACAAGATCTTCAACACACCTTACATGCCTTCTAACTTTTTCGTATGCAAGGGGATACCTTTGTGCAGCAACAGATATTAGATATGAAAGCACAGATTCAGGAACTTTTAGACCAAAAGGTAGAGCATGTTTCATTCTATCTTAGGCATCATCATTATGAAGGGGGAGATAGAGGTTTTCGCACTCTTGAACACTGCCTAAGGGTGCATAGGGCTCAAGCCTCTATTACTAAGTTGCCAAGCCCACAAACTGGTGTTATTACCCATCATGAGGCCAACAATCAGGTGACAGGCTATATTTGAAAGCTTCTATTGTGTCTTGTACACTCTGGATGGCTCTGCTCCCTCCAAGTCTCAGACACAACTTTTTCTAAAACAGGCTAGGCTTCCTACCCTTGCACTGGAGCAGATAAATAACTAACCCTATAACTCTATAAGAGACCACTTGGGGCATTTCATCTGCTAGAACCAGGAAATCTCCAGGGTTGGATGGTTTTCCATTTGGATTCTATAAATTACGGATATACAACCTCTGCTGCTCCCTTTATTATTGCGCCTTTACCATTCTGTCCAGACTGGAGAGCTGCCACCCCCTGTCTTGGCGATATACCATTATATTAACACTTCCCAAACTGAGCAAGGACACAGTCTCTCCAGCAACATATTGCCCTATTTTGATATTAAACTTTAATTATACATTGTTTACTGTACTTCTGTCCTGGCCCACATATTGGACAGCCTTCTCTTGTCCCTGTTGGAGTGGGATCTTTGTAAACGTCAAGCCCATGACAGAGTATGTAAGACCCTTCTTCTTCTAGATTATGCTACAAAGTGATCCATATCCTTGGTCCTGGCCAGCTTGGATGCAGAGAAGGCCTTTGATAGGGTCACGTGGCCCAATCTGTGGGCCACATTAACTGCATTTAGTTTTCCTTTAACTTTTCTTGCCGTTTTACAATCCCTATATCATGCCCCTCAAGCCTTTGCTAAAGACAATGGGTCCCTTTCTTCCACTTTTATTTTAGGCCATGGAACAAGACAAGGTTTTCCCTTGTCCCGGTTTTGTTTGCCCTTTACATAGAACCCCTTGCCTCTCATATATGACACTCTCTGTCGATAAAGGAGTTCCCTTGAGAGGGAGGGAGGGACCATCATAATCCCTTCTTTGCTGATAATATTTTGTTAACAGTTACAAATCATACTGTCTCTCTTTAGGCAATATGGGATATACTAGCTCTTTTTGAACAGATAGTGGGGTTTCATCTAAATAAACATGAAATGGAGGTGCTCACCCTTAACTGTACTCCACCTCAAATGGTAAAAGATCAGCTACCTATTTGATGGAATAGAAATGCCTTGAAATATTTAGGAGCATACTTAA
Organism: Neoceratodus forsteri; assembly: GCA_016271365.2. Taxonomy (NCBI): domain Eukaryota; kingdom Metazoa; phylum Chordata; order Ceratodontiformes; family Ceratodontidae; genus Neoceratodus; species Neoceratodus forsteri. The sequence goes on along the minus strand of CM057458.1, from coordinate 1,345,212,196 downwards.
CTGAAATCCAGACCATTTAGAGGTGCTTAATTATGAATCCCTAACTGCAGCTGTGGCATCTGATTTAGACGGTAACCCATGAAGTGGGTGCATGAGGAAGGGCGCTGTCCGTTACGGTGACACCTTCCTCGCGCAATCCACTGATGGCGACCAACGGGTAGGGTGACCAGATGAGGGTGGGTGAACTAGGCGGCAGGATGTCGCTATATGTACATGCGCGGGGGGAGTGTAAGCGAGCGCAGTGAGCGTGGGCTGGGGGGGTGGAGAGGCCGTAGGGGGTGGCACTGTGGTCATCAGTTGCATTGCAGCATGGTGTCAGGGATTGGGCAATGGCTGGGGTGGCTGAGGTACTGGGTTCGGGTCCGGGCGCTGGTGTGATTTTGATTGCACCTGGCCCAAAGATTTATATTTTACTACTTCCCCATCCCGACATGCACCCCCCTGGAGTTGAGAATCCTAATAGATGGAGTGCAACGAAGCCCCCCGTGAAGGGGGTGGGTGTGGGGGGCACAGCCCCCCCACAGAAAGTCAATCAATCAATCAATCAAAATCTTTATTTATCCAGGCGGGCAACATTGAGCAAGGCTCATTTGCAAGGTGGACCTGGTCATGAATACATCAAAGTACAGTACAAAAGCAGGCATACAAAAAGCAATAATATACAAGGAAGAAAAAGTATATACAGTGTATACAGTACAATACAAGGCTGAAATAGATTTAAAAAATCAGCATTATTTTACAATTGAAGAAGTCAGCAGATGTACAATCAACCATAGGCATTCGGCGGTTATAAGCAGAGATCTTTTGAGTGAGGCAGCCGGTAACTACACATATAGGGGAAAGAGGCCATGTAAGGGGTGGCAGGTTAGAGAAGTAAAGAAGAGGAGGGATATATTACCGACGACTGGGGGAAAAATTGAGCTAAAGCCACAGAAAGTGACAATGGCTGTCGTGTACTTGTTTATTATGATAATGACGGAGGAGGGGTAGATAATTGGGACACTACTATGGATGGGGTGGGACTTTAGCCAGGCTGGAGTGGACAGGAAAGGGTGGGTGCAGCAGGAAGAGTTAATAGGGAAAGAGTGAGAGCCAGTGGTAGAAACATGGTGAGCATCAGGATGGAAAGGGGGAGTTGCGGAATTAGTGGGCTAGCAGTGAGGAAAACATCTGCAACGTGCTTTCATGTAGCGATCTTAGAGCGCCTTGAAGATATTCAGGCTAATAGGGCAGCTCAGCTTCAAGTTCCTTTGTAAACCGTTCCACAGTGTGGGTAAAGAGAAGCTTAGAGCAGCTTTGCCAAAATGAGTTTTGACCCTTGGAAGTTGGAGGGCAATTAGGGAATAGCTCCTTAGAGCGTAGGTGCCTAACACACTCTGGGGAATACAATCTGAGACATATGAGGGGAGCTTGTTGGTCACCACTCTGAAGGCCCATAGGGCAGCATTTCTATTCCTTCTATAGTGAAGGGAAGTCCAGCCTAATGATGGGTACAGGGGGCAGTGGTGTGTGGAAAATGGAAAGCCAGTAATGAACCTGATGGCTCTGTGGTGGAGGCTGTCCAACTTAGCCAGTGCAGAGGCAGTGCAGTAGCTGTAGAGCAGGTTCATGTAATCTATTAAAGATCGGAAGGTAGCTTGAACCAGTTGAATCTTGGCCTACTTTGTGAGCAGGAGGTTAATTCTGTAGAATAGTCCTAATCTTTGCCTTAGTTTCTTCTGTAGTTCTTCGAGATGGTCAGTGAAGGAAGGTTTATGATCGAGCCAAACTCTTAGATATTTGAATTTAGCTACATACTCTAGTGTTTCTCCAAGAACAGTGGTAATTTGTGGGATAGCTCCCCCCCGCAGGAATTGCCACATGCAAGGAGGGGGAGAAGAGCATAGCTTTTGTCTTTTATGCATTGAGCAAAAGCTTTTTGTTTATGAGATGGTATTGTAGAAGGTTAAATTCAGCTTGGAGGTCTTCACAGGCTGCTTCTGGCATGGGACGACTCAAGTACAGTACAGTGTCATCCACCAATAAGTGGATGTTGGCTTTTTTGATGGGGTCATTGATGTTGTTAATGTAGACTGCAAAGAGGAGGGGACCAAGGATAGAGCCCTGGGGCATGCACCTCAGCATAGGTTTTAATGGAGAAAGATCACCTTCAGCTTTAACCTGCTGTTTCCATTCTCCAGGGTAATCTGCAAACCAGCACATAGATTTATGGTCCAGGCCTAAGGTGCTTATGGAGGAAAGAAGCAGGCTGTGATCAATTGTGTCGAATGCTTTACTAAGATCCAAGAAAACAGCACAGACATGCTTCTTCTTGTCAAGGTCTGGGAGCCAATCATTGGTCACCTTAGCTAGGGCTGTTATGGTGCTTTGCTTTGCTCTGAATCCAGACTGAACTGGGTTTAATAGGCTTCTGGATTCTAAGTATACCCCTAGCTGGCCACACACTATTTTTTCTAGTAATTTAGACAGGATGGGGAGGAGAGAGATCGGTCTGTAATTATTTAGATCACAGGGGTCACCTGCTTTTAATAGAGGGATGACATGGACTTTTTTCCATAGAGGGATGACATGGGCTTTTTTCCATTGAGGGGGGAGGCTACCCTGGGAGAGTGACATGTTAAATAGGTGGGTGATTGGCACCGCAAGCACATGGTAGGCACATTTCAGATAGTATGGCTCTATGAAGTCGGAGCCTGCTCCCTTCCTGGTGTCCAGTTGCAGCAGTAGGTCTTCTACCTCTTTTAGAGAGACAGGCAGGAGGGAGAAGGGCTCCTCAGTAGAGGGGGACACGTGGGGTAGTGCGCTCTGAGCTGTGCAGAGGTCATTGGCGGGAGAAGTATCAAATGCTAGCCCTGCCATTGCAAAATGGTTATTGAGGGCTTCCAATATCTCCGATTGGTTAGCGATAACACTGCCACCGGACTTAATTTTTGCTGGAATGAAATTACCAGGTGCGTGTCCAGATATGTCTTTTAATGTTTTCCAGAGCTTTGTAGGATTTCTTGAGGCAGAGGCTAGCTCCGAATGATAGTAGGCAGCCTTGGCTGCTCTGACCAACTTGGTGCACTTGTTACGTGCTCTCTTAAAAAGACACCAATCTGAGTCGTTCTTGCTTCTTCGGGCTTTTTTCCATAAAGGTATCCCTTTCTAACAGGGAAGCTTTAAGCTGAGGTGAGAACCAATGCCAGGTGCTGCTCCTGACCCGCACCTTAACCAAGGGTGCATGCTTATTTAAAGCCTCACTTAAAATATCGAAAAAAATAGTAAATGTCCTGTTAACTGTTTTGGCTAGGAAGAATTCCTGCCATTGCAGTGAATGTTTCAAGTCGGGGACATAAGCAAACAAATCAAAGTTGCGTTTGCTCCTCTTGATAGAGAACTTTGCCGCAAACTGTGGGTTGTGCACGGATCTAATGGTGGTGATTATACAATGATCACTAATGTCTGAGAAAAATGTTCCGACATGAGAGAACAGGTGTGGCTTGCTAACCAAAATTACATCTAAGAGGAAGCTGTTGTTAAGGTTCTTTTTATTTGGGTGAGTAGGTTTCGCCAATGAGTTGCACCAGCCCTAGAGTGTCACAAAAGAATTTCGAGGGAGCTGATGCACTTGATAGCCAATCATAGTTCAGGTCACCAAGAATAATGGTTTCCAAGGAACTGAGCCCCAGTACGGAACTGAGGTGAGACAGGAGATGAGGCTTGGCAGAAGGGGGCCTGTAGCAGCCTATTACACAGAGTGCACTGGAAGGAGAAAGTTCGATCTTTAGGGTCAAGCACTCAAATTGTTTGGGGGAGAATGATGCATCTATGCATGCGGCTGAGTATTTGTCCCTTACATAAATTGCCACCTCACCTCCTCTTGATTGCCTATCTGCTCAGAAGAGTAAATAATTTGGGATATTGATTTCATTGTCTGTGGTGGCTGGCCTAAGCCAGGTCTCAGTGATCACTAGGATGTCAGGCAGGAAAAGGGTGAACTTTACCAGTAAACTACAGGCATTAAGATGCATAAAAGACATTCCTTTGATACCTGCCAGGTCTGATGGAGAAGCAAGGGTGTCTAATGGTCCTGGGTTGAGTTCGACATTGCCTGAGCACAACAGTAAAAGAAGCAGGATTCTTTTTAAGGCAGCGAACTGTAATTTGTAAACACTATTTTTTGGGCGATAGGGGAGGCTGTGTTGATTTGTAGGCCTGTACCCACTCCGAGTGTTATAATGGCCTAGTGTTGCAGCCACTAGTGTCCTGGCAGAAATTTGCCATGAGTAGGAAGTCTCAAGTCTGGATGGGAGAGTAATCTGGAGAGGCAGCTCGGGAGATGTCTCACTCCCCGGCAGAGACAGCTGAGAAGCCCAATAGTCCACAATGGCTACCTGAAAGGAGCTGTTGGATGCAGGACAGGGAGAAGCGCAAGGGTCATTCTACTTTAAGGAGGATGAGGGTTCCAAAGAATTGAGCTGAGCACTAGTAAAGCTAGTGACACACCAAGGAACCAGCTGTAATTTCCCATGGTAGATCTAAACGCCACAACAGCCGGCAGTAAACGCCACTAGAAGCCTAGACCAATTGGTGATCAGGTGTCATAAGTTCACAATCCTTTTGTTGGCAGAGAGGTGGTTTTGGTGCTGAACGTACCTGTGGAGCAACTCTTTGCAGCTGAGCCAGAGAAGTGGTTCAAGGATGCAATCCAGTGTGGCAAGATTGGTCTGTAGCTTCCGTTTCTGTTTCTGGCCCTGCTCTGCCAGTACAGAAAGGAAGTTGGGGCAGGCATTCAAGTCTTGCAGCCTTAGTGGACGAGCATGGTTCGGCCTGAGAAACAGGCAGAAAAACCCCAGGGATGGTCCTCAGAAAGAGAAGTATCCCAGGTCCACTAGAGCAGAAGAGGAAGTAGAAAATATAATGGGTTTCCTCTTTAAAAGAAAAGACAGCTGTTGTAGCCCTCTAGTGGCTATGTAGCATAATTTGCAAATGAGAAAAAAAAAATTAATTTTTTTTATTTTATTTATTTAGTTTTTGTTGACCAAGTAAGTGCACTAGACAAATTCCGCCTATTTTCAGGCACAACCCGGGGAGGGGGATACAGGTAAATGCCAACTGACCTTGAACCAGATTAAGCTGTTGATGGTATTTTTAGTGAATGAGGAAAATTTGGCCAGGACACCAGGGAAATTCCCCTACTCTCCATTGGGGGCTTGTGGGCCATCTGGGAGAAATGGACACTTCTCCGGGAGTGGCAGAGAGGATGGACGTCTCTGGGACAGGAGCTCTGGCCTCTGCTCCTGTCCTGTCTACGCAGGAGGCCTTAGAGGTGGAATCGGTGCTTGCAGTTTTTTCTCCAGGACATGATTTGGTGGTATCAGATGGAACTACACCTGCTACGGTGGGCCTACCTGCTTTGGACACTAGTATTCCTATGGAAGAGCTCCCGGCTGAGTCTGCCTGTCCACGTCGGCAGGAGCTTTTGCCGTATTGTCAGGAGTTGCTAGCGAGGAGTGCCGTTGTTGAGGCGGAACTCAAAGCACTGCGGGAGGCTCCTCAGGGGGCCCAGAATGTTTTGGACTGGAAAGGTTTGGGTTTCAGGACAGATGTCAAACAGTGAGTGGATGTGCTTACTTCCCCAGAGGATTCGTCGGATTCTCGTGTAGCTGATGCTTCGGTAGGTGTCCTAGCAGAATGCTCACCATTACAGTTCGTTTCGGATGTTCCTGCTACTCTGGTCTCTCACTCCAAGAAAACTAGGCTTGGAATGACGAGGTTGGTCTCACACTCTCCTGTTGCTTACTTTCTTCATCCGATTGATACTGAGCAGGTGTTTTCTTTTCTGGATCGAAAACGCTCAGGGAAATGGGGTGATTTAGCCCCTGAACCCCCTAACACACATAATGAAACCTGGTCACCTGACAAAGCTTTATCTGAGGCTGGTTGGATTGCAGGAAAGTCAGGTCAATGGACTCCGGATCCCACAGACCCCTCCTTTTTGAAAATGTGTTCTTCTTCTGTTACTGTGGCCACCAACGACGATTCATCACTGAGCTCCACCAAACCCCGGGGTACTTCTACTGTTCTATTGCCTAATGATTCTGTTTCTACTGTTGATATTTCTGCCTCACCAGTTGTTCAGGATAAGGGTGCACCAACTACTGTTGAGAAGGGGTTTAGCTCGGTTCCTGGGGAGGATGCTCAGGGGATGCCCCATAAAACTTCCTTATTTCGGCTAGCTGATTTATTTAAGCCGACTGGGGAGGCTGCTCCTCGGAGAAACGCAGTACGCTTGCTATACAAGGGGGCTTAGAACAACCACCAGATAGGTTGTTTGTAGCTAGGACTTTACTAAAACAGTCTATGAAATATTTTTCATCAGAAATTTTTGCATTAATTTCGTTAGGGAACGGGAACTACGATATCAGCTTCAAACAGGTCTCCAGTCTTGATAGATTTTGGGCACAATATGAGAGCCTTAAGTCTGACCCTTTATGGGTCCTATTTCAGGCTATTCCACTCACTAAACCCTTAATTAAAACCATAACTATTCTATTTAAGAATGAAGGTGTCAATATTGAAGATATCCTCTTTTGGTTACGCAAGCGATGTGATATTTTGGGAAGGCCTACTCCTACGCTTGACAATGAAAAAATCTGGGATGGCAGTTGGAGGGTTAAAGTGAAACTTTTTTCCACTAATTCTTGTCCTGTCCACCTCCCTAGTGTGTTTTTTCTTGGGAAAGATCGGGGGTCCATCTTTTATGCTGGGCAACCGAGATCATGTTTCAAATGTGGGTCTCGGCTACATTTGAGTTCTGCCTGTGACACCTCTAAATGTACTCATTGTTTGGAATATGGACACTTGGCCACGGCTTGTCTGAACCTTTTTAGATGCAACCTATGTGAACAAACTGGTCATGCATATGGGCGGTGTCCTTGGGCCTCGCACAATAGATCTGACTGTCCTTCACATGATGGACTTATTAATCAAGCACAGCGACTTTTCTCCCAGATATCTGACAAGTCGGTGAAGCAGGCTGCTGACTGTGTTCAGTTTCCTGCCCAGATTGCCCCTCATCCTACTAGTCCAGTTGAAACAATGGATGTTACCCCCCCCCCGATACTCTGGTGGACATTTCTATTCCTGTTCCTTCTGGGGATTTGCTTGTAGAGGAGGCTGTGGGTCAAAAGCCCCCTCTCCCCGTTGAACCCCATTTAAGGTTGTGCAACCCAGGAAAAGGAATAGGCGTGGCAAGACTATGCCAGATGTTACACCCCCTCCTAATACCATTGCCCAGAGAGACCCGGTTAAATTGAGGAATACTTTTTCCCCGCCTGAGGAAGATGTTGGTGGGGATTCTGGAGAGGACACTGACACTTCGTCGGTCATTTCTAACACAGATTCTGAAACTAGATTTGATGATTCCATTGCCAAACGGACTAGAAGGCGGCAACTGGGTAAACCTCCTTGAAGTACTCGCTTTGTCTTGTATTGTTTTTGACCTACCCTCCCTTTTTTTCCTGATATGTCTTCTCTAAAGATTTCTACTTTAAATGTCAATAGTTTGAAGGGGGTGAAGAAACGTGTTGGTTTTCTTTCTCTCCTTAAAACTTTTGACTTGGACGTTATTTGTTTGCAAGACGTCCGACTGAAGACCTCTCAAGAACTAAGACATGCTTCTTATAATTGGACTTTAGGGCCATCATTTTGGTCTATAGGGAAGGAACCCTGTGATGGCTTAGGTATATTATTCTTCAATTCTGCGTTTTCTGTTTCCAGGTTGGTGGACATTCACCCTGAGAGGGCACTATGTTTAGACATTTCTATTTCTACGGCTAGATTTTGGATCATTTCTGTTTATGCCCCACAAACAAAAGCTCAACGGGTAGCCCTTTTTAAAGAAGTGCAGCCATACTTGCATACTTCCCGATTGGTTGTTTGGTTAGGTGATTTCAATTGTGCATTATCTACTAAGGATAGGGGTCTCAAAACGGATAAAATGTTTTGTGATTCAGTTGCTTTACATAAGGTAGTGTCTACGGCTCATTTAATAGATGGTTATAGAACTTGTACCCTACTTGGTGGATTCACTTTTTTAAAGGTACCCCAATGGACGAGGATAGATTTTGTCTTTGTCTCATCAGTTTTGGTAGATAATGCAGGCCTCTGCTGTACACATTGAATTTTCAGATCATACTGTTCTCACAGTCCTCCTTTCTTGGGAAGGGGTCCCGAGATGTCAAAAAAACCTTTGGAGACTGAATGAGAGTATGTTGGAAGATCAGGTCCTTAAAAAGTTCTGGTTGAGAGACTGGGCGGCCCGGATATCGGTGGTGGAGTGCTATGATTCCATATTAGAATGGTGGGAGGATTCCAAACTGGGTTGGAAGCATTTTTTTCTACATAGGGCTCAAGTTAAGACTCAGAAAGATTACCTGTCTTATTTACAACTAAGACATCAATTGCAACGTCTCATATTGCTGGCTGAAACTTCGACACATAATTATAGCACACATATAGTGCACTTAAAAGAGCAAATGGTGGTGTTACAATATGACAGGGGAAGATCTTTAGATCAAGAATTAAGGTTTATTTTTATTTATTTATTTTTTATTTATTTAATGTAATCAGTTTACAACCTTTGAGCCAACGGCTCATTTACAAAGGTACCTCGTCAACAATGGTAGATAATACAGTTAAAATAGAAAGCAGAGTACATACAAAGAGGAGCATCAGTATAACAGACACGCATTAATGGCACCTGGTTACAGCAAACATTGGTAGTGTAATACAGAGCAAAAAATGGTATAATTGACAGCAGTAGCTGGGTAGCAAGTAAGTTATGCATAGGTAGCATAGGGAATGCAACGTGCACAAGTATGTCCAAACATTCTTTGGACCCCTTTAAAGAAAGTCATAAAATGGTAAACTCCAGACTTATTACCTCCCTCACAGATAAGACGGGGAACCTTGTGAGTGATCCACACCACCTTTTGTCTGTAGTAGAAAACTATTTATCCACTAGTTTGGCCCCGGATACTATCCTGGATGAGGCAGCTGTCAATGATATTTTACAGGGCTTACAGCTACCTGGTCTATCCAGAGATCAGCAGCAGAAACTAACCCTAGATGTTTCTTTGGAGGAAGTGCAAACTGCAGTTGGTCTGTTGCAGTCTCACATGGCCCCGGGCATGGATGGTCTTGGTACTGGGTTTTACAAACCTTTTTACAGACCGTTGGCCCTGTTTTGGTACTTCTTTTTAATTATATTTTACACACTGGAAAATATGCCCCCTCTATGAGAGAGGCCATCTTGCTTCTCATTTATAAAAAAGGGGATAAAACCGATATTAGTAATTGGAGTCCACTTAGCCTGTTGAATACTGACATGAAAATACTGAGTAAAATTCTTTTGTCCTGACTAGCTAGGGTCACTCCACTGCTTCTTCATCCGGCACAAACCTGCGCATTTCAGGGGAGGAGACAACAAGATAACCTGATATACCTTCGAGAGATTTTTTGTAGAGGGGATGTTGGACAGGTGCAGGGGTTCGCTTTTGGACTTGATCAAGAGAAGGCATTCAATCGTGTCTCTCTACTTTTCTTTTTAGTTTTGAAAGCTTCGGCTTGCGAGACATTGTTTTTGGATCTCTGCAATGTATCGGGGGCAGTACTTATACCAAATGTTAATGGTTGGTTGGGGAAGAAACTGGCTATTACGAAAGGTGTCAGGCAAGGCTGCCCACTGAGTCCGACTTTATATGCCTTCTCCATAGATATTTTTATTAGATTATTACAAGCAAACACGGCTCTGCGGAGTCTTGATGTGCTTCAGAGTAGGTCATTGCAGTCTGTATTGGCTTATGCTGATGATTTAGTTTTATTATTGCCTCCTAATTTTTCTGTTTCTGCGTTACAAGACTTAATTCGACTTTTTTTCAGTATTTCAGGTTCACAGATTAATTATGCTAAGTGTAATGAAGTGGTTATAGGTTCCACGCCAGTACCTGAATCTGGGTGTAAGGCTGGGATTTCAGGTTCTAAAGACCCTATTAAAGTCCTGGGGATTTTTTTTGGCCCAGGGGATATGGCTGGTTACAATTGGGAGAGGGCTCTAGCACAGGGTTTACGATTAGTGGGGGAATGGAAAGGTATGCAGCTCTCAAAGAAAAAATGTTTTTTATTAATTAAAATGCTCCTAGTTCCTGTGTTTTTATATCTTAGTTATATTTTTCCTCCCCCAATGTGTATGTGGATGCAGCTTTATAGTATTCTTTTCCAAGCATTCTGGGGATCTTGGCTGAACCCCATTAAAAGGGAATTCACTTATCTTCCAGTTCCTGAAGGTGGGGTTGCTATGATCCACCCTATTGCTTTTTTTTTCAGTCTGTTTTTTACTTATAATTTGGGATTGGTCTTTAAACCTGGGTGGCTTATTTGGAGACCCTACATGGTGCAGTGGATTGATCTCTGTCATTTAGGGTGGCAGGAGAGAAGGTTTAGAGTCTTATCCAGACTGAGGGAGTTGCCTACGTATATGAAAGATTGTATGAGGCTCCTTATCAAATGGGAACTTACTGCACAATTATTGCAGTCTTATAGTAGGAAGAAATTGTATAAACATATGATCTCTATGGAACATACCTCTGAGGTCCTGTTCCCAGATTGTCCGTTGGATAGACAGGTTCTTATTTTACAGTATCTTACTAATAAGCGTGTCCCTCCATATATATGGGATTGTGTTTGGTTGGGGAATTGTGGTAAATTTGGGGTAAAAAACAATAGTAAACATAAGCAATTATCAGAAAGGTACTGTCCTAGGCCTGTGTGTAGTCAAATCTTGGAAACACAATGTCATTTATTTCTTGAATGTTCGTATATTAAACCATTCTGGGATTTACTGGCTGATTGCTGGAAGGTACCTGAATTTAGATCTTTAGATTATTCTACGCTTATGTTTGGACCTTTCCCTAATACTTTTGTTCCATATCATAGTGATACTATGTATGCCATATTTTGTCTTTTGAGATTTCATATTTGGCAATCTAGGTGCCTTTGGATTCTGCAACAGAAAATCATTACCCCTGAAGAACTGCTAGCCACTGTGTGTAAAGCAGTGGTTGGTCTCATGCGATATGACTCTACTAATGGACCTCATGAACAATTTATGAATTTTTGGATTAATTGTGCCACATGGGCTACGTAACTGTTCTTTTTTCTTGTGCTTATGCCTGTTTTTTATTTGTACACTGAATTTGAGTGAAAGTAATTGTTTTGGTTGTAATGAAGTCCATTCTTTCAATAAAATCCCCCTACTCTTTTCGATATGTGCCATAGGATCTTTAACATCTACCTGAACTACCACCAATCCAGGCAGATGGGACCTCGGTTTAACGTCTCATCTGAAAGATGGTACCTCAGAAGTGCAGCACCCCTCTCATGCTGCACTACAGTGTCAGTACTGGGATATTAACCCAAGTGCCAGATGTGGGAACTGAACCCACAGCCCTCTGATCTCCCAACCTCAAATTCTTGCTTTACAAAAAAGGATAGTCTCCCAGGGTCAGCAGTACTGATAAACATCTCTAATGAAGCAAGGTAAAATGGAGACCAACAGGAAGAAGTCAGTGAGGCTGAGATCCTCCAATCAGAGTGCTGGCACTGAAAATTCAGAATGTTCAAAGGCGCCAAATACCAGCGTACCTGAGGGGTATACGGCTTTTGCCTGTTTCTGTAGATTTCTGGGCCCTGCAATGAACCGGAGTTCGGAGGATCCCTGGCGGCAGTTTCAACAGGGGAAGAAAGCCTCAGGGTCTGCTAATTTGCAGTAGCAGAATCGTGGGTTGCTTCCTAGGACAGGCTTGTAGCTTTTTCTCTGGCAGCACGGTGCGAGCCCCAGGAGGGCATGGCACATCTAAGGGGGAGAGGAAAGGAGATGGATTAAGTAGGGTCAGACTCAGCCAAACTGCAGAAAGCAGTAGCAGAAGATTTGGAACAAAAGGAGAAAATAGTGGGGGCATGTAATAAAGACGTGAATTTTAATGAATGTATGCAGGCTATGAAATTCCCTATTGAAAGACAGCACAAGAAAATAGAAGCAGAAAAACAAAGAAAATTCCTACAGGATAGGACTAGCTAGGAAACTGTGAACAAGTTCATTTGAAACTCCAAGATAAAGAATAATAATACACCAACCCATAAACCAATCTTAAAATATCTTGGAAACGCCAACAGTAAATTAATTAACTCTAGCAAGGACTCTGATCAGGTGTCCAATTGCTCTACTACTGTAATTTTTAATTGAATTCCCCTAATCCAGTTACACCAAAATGCAACAATAGAATCCAGTTCAACAAGGAGTAGCAGGATCTCACAACTTATTGTTGCCATTTTCAAGATGTTTTAACACACCTCTCCAGTCCAGGCAAAAAGAGCTACCAAGCAGCTGCTCGATCCTCTCCTAGCCCTCCCCCCTGCCAATGCCTGGCATCACGAGTTTGTTTCCAAACTCAGGTCATAGGAGAGGCGAGAGGAAAGGCACTTCAGTGCATCAACCCTCTACACCACCAGGACAGCTCAAGATGTTCATATTTTTAAATCAATTACGTGTTCTATAAAAATGCGTCTTAGTTTTTGAGTTCATTCAGTCCAATAGGCTGTGAAGAATGCAGTAGGGGAATCCAGCTGGATTCCTATTGCAGTATAAGATTATCACAATCATTGCTCCAGTTCATTGGCTCTGTGTGGCTAATTTCTATTAATTTAACTGTCAGTGTATCACATACTGTATGTTGAACTCTGAATAATATGCCCCCAATGCACTTTCCAATTCAGTAGGTCAGATAGCCCCAGCATGTTCATAAAACCTATGCTGCTGAATGGTTCAACCTAAATAGAGCTTCAGGCAGGGGGTACCAAGTCACATATACAACAAAAGTAGCTGAGCAGCTAAAACACTAAGATGATTATTGTGGTGTTCAGAGTCTTGATATACACTAAAGGCTTATATTTCCAGAACCCGTTTTACAATGACTCCTGGCCAGCAGGTCTCTCAGTTTGCTTTGCCAGAAAGGGACTCAGGTGGAAGGAGGGGCACGGGGTGGGATAGGGTGAATTGGAGAGACAGTGGGGAAGCAAGGAATTGCCTTCTCAGCCAGCGGAGTGCATATGCCCCTGTATAATAAATACAGAGGCATATGCACACCACTGGGTGCCGAAGCAATCCTTTACTTCCCTGCTATCTCCCTGTCTCACCTTGTGCCCCTCTGTGCCCATCCAGCCCCTTACCCCAAATGTAGCTCTCCACCCAACCCACCACAGTGTGTAGCCCTGGTGAAAGGGGCTTAGACCACCTCCTGGTGGGACTAAATTGAGCTTCTTTTGCTATGGCCATGGTGGGGCTTTTAGAATCCCTAAAAAGGTGATGTTGCAGCCCCGCCTTGACACAATAAAGTTACAAACTGTAAAGTCCAATGTAAGATACTACTCCTTCGTTCACAGAACAGCAAGATTATGGAATGTCCTTCCAGAGTATGTTGTCTTAAGTGGCAACTTGGAGACATTCAGAAGAGAAATAGACCGATTATTATTCAAGAAGAAAAATTAACAACCATGAGCCCGCTATGCGGGGAACAGTACAATGGACAGTAACATCTTCTCCTGTTCTTTTTCCCAGTATAAATCCCAGTAAAAAAGCCCATTTGTGACCTGGTCTACCATGATGTGGGTTGCAAGGGTGGCACAGTGCCCATTTGCCACAGCAGCATCCCATTCTGATGCAGACCATGTTTCAGAATTGGGATTGCTGCAACTTATGACGCAAGGTGCATAGTGAGTCATTGATGTTTAATGCAAGCACCTTGTGTCAGTCTATTTGCCTTAGAAATCAGGCCCTCTGACTTTTCACAGGGTCTATTCCTTTATGCTTCTCTCACAACTTTTTTCTTTTTTTAAGCAAGGACACTTTGCCCACCTGGGCATCACACCTGGGGAATATTGACATTATACAAACCTTTAAGAGGCAATCTGGCTCATACTTTGAACTCTGGGGAAAATTCCTGTTGTCTGACAGGAATTTTGTAATCTGAAAGTCAATGTTCATCTCTTGGGGAAGGAGGGCACTGCTGAGTGCCAAACCTCTCACTATAAATGTAAAATAGAGTAAATATTACCTTGGAGTCTTTGCCCATAGGACTCCCCTGGACCAGCTTCCTCTCAGACAGACCTCTATCTCTCTCTTCAAATGTCTCTTTCTCCTGTTGGAGAGGGAGCATGCAAACTTTCAAAAACTCTCTTCGCAGGCAGCTACCATGAGTGAGTGCTTTTTTCTCAATGCCAGGTTCTACTGAGAAATGTTCAGGCAGTGGGAGCTGACACTGTGGGCCATGCACTAGCCTCCCACCAACTCTGACTCACTAGTCCCTGCTCTTCAGCACAGACCACTAACTCCTCCACTTTGGGATGCTCAGTCTGACCTGCTGACCCAGTAATCCAAGAACATAGAAAGCTTGCACAACCTAGAGGTTGGTAAAAACTATTAAAGGTACATTACATAACTTCTGAGGGAGCTACATGTTGATACTGCCTTCATCATTTGTTTTTGAAGTTAGTCATCTTTATTAAAAGACAATTTATGAATTATATAACAATGCATATACTGTACACAACAATGAAGACAATTCTAGCACTGCAAGGGGCATCAGAACATACTTCAGTAGTGCCAGTAGGTAGTCAAAGGGTTCAACAGGTATATACGCCACTGTGACAGAGAGGTACATGAAGTCTGGAATACAGGTGAGTAAGACATCAAACAGCCACACAGTATTCAACATCCTGTGACCCCTGCAATAAAGCATCCCCTTCTACTTTTAATTGCTCTAATGTAACTGAATTTCTAGGTATCACTTTAAGAGCTTGGTATAAAAGGATGTGTAGCCTGTTTGACACACATTTCCTGATGAAGCTGTAGTACACTGTACAATGCTGAGGCCTGTCCCTCCATGGTGATGTGTCCATGCTCTTCATGACCTTTATATATTTACTTTTTTTTTTACCATTTTGAACATTTTCATTCCGGTATCTCCAGGGCAATAAATACTTTTGAGCAGTTTGTCAGTATGCACTGTCTTTTTTTTCTGGTTGTGTGGCAGGTAGGCCTGAGTGGTGACACCTCTGTAATAACAGAAGCATTTTTTTTCACTATTTAGAAAGCCATTTTCCAGCCTGATATTCCAGTGTCAATCATATTACTACAATATTTCGTTTTCATTTTTCACTGTAACAAATTACTGTAAGAATCGCCTCTAAACTTGTATGTATTTCTTCTTGCCCCATCATGTGCCCCACCATGGACACCCGCTACATAATAACTAGTACAGTAAGCTGTTCAAGTATGCTTTAGTCATGTCCTGTCTCAAAGCTCTGTGTGTCACTTCAGCATTTCTGAATACATATGAGTGAAACTGTCAAGAATATGTCTCTTCTCTTTAAATATTCTGTGCTGTACATTTTAAGGTATTTTTTTTATATCATAGGAATGCTTTGCTAAAAGTGAATAAGTGACATATTTTGTGGCTTTATAACATACATTTGAAGAACTCTGGTTGACTCAAAATACCCAAGCTGTCAGGTCTGGAGCTTGGAGTGGAGTTAGACAGTTAACCAAAATGAGATTCACTTGAAGAATTTCCCTGTCACTCTGTCTGTAGAGGCATCTGCAGTAGATAACAGACTTTCAGTCAACACAGACTGTTTGATCATGGAATGATTTATGTCAGCCATCAACATCTGAGCAGAACTACACATCTGTCACTGGTGCAATTTGGTAAAAAAGAGAATTTAATTGCTTTGGATTAAAAATAAACTGAGCATCACTGGAATATATTATGGGATCAAACCATTAATTTGCTGACTGCACTGCCAAGGACAAAAAACACAATGGGCATACACCAAAGTTGTCTTTATTGCTTAAAGGGGTGCTGAGATTGTTGCAATAATAAATTGCAACAGTCTTCTTTTTTTAAGAACCAACAATCCAAAAAATGTCAGACTGATGGATTTGGCACTTCTGTCTTTGTTTTAATCAACTACCTATTGACAGAAAGCATACACGGAAGGAAAGGACTTGTGAATGTCATTCATGGAAGACATATTGAAAGAAACATTTGCTTTCTGAGGTTCCACTTAGGTTAAATATTAAAATGATAGAAACAATCACCTTACCTTTTTACAAACCATTAATACCTAAATAATTCTGAACCTGCATTCTTTAGCAACAGTGCTTTTATTATTTTATGTTTATAACATTTTTCTTTATTGAAAAACACAGACATCCTTTCACTTCTGTTAGGTGTTTTAATATAACTATAAAAAAAATGGGATCTGAGCTCAGTATCTTTAGTAATGCAAATGTTTTCTTTTCTTAAAACCCAGTTCATGAGTTTGTGTGCATGTGTGTCTGAGAGGGATAGAGGGAGATATTACTCAAATTAATTCATTGTTATTATTCATGCATGTTTATTTCAAAATTTTCTTTTATGAATTTTCTTTTGAAAAGTGTCATAACTAAGCAAAATATTTATTGCTGTCCTGACAACTAATGTTCCTACTGCTGCTTCATGACCATTTTACCACAGTTACTCCATGTGAGAAAATGTTTGGATAACAGATTAATTTTGTTGAAGTGGCTCTTCATAATGTCTGACGGACCCAGAAAAGTAATGAATATTTTTCATCCCATGACAGAGGAGTCTCGGTATCAACATAAATGCTGGGGGCAACCAATTACGTGTATAATCTAGGTCTGAACAGATGAGTACACAAAGTTTAGTATAATTTGGATTGTGACAGTATTCAAATGAAAGAATAGCCTAGAATCTTTTTAGATCAGCTCTAAAGTTATTCTTCTGGTATGGATTAGCTTGGGTTGCAGCTTACAGCATTGGTGTCTCTACTGTTTTATGGTACATTGCACTGATTATACCTGATGATGCAACTTGTGTGATATTGAAACAAGTGAGCTACATCTTTGTACACAGTTTTATGTTGTCCCGATAATTGTTGTCAAAATTTTCAGTGACTCAATAATAAAGTAAAAAAAGACCCTCCCCCTTAAAAAATCACTATCCTAGTTGTGTCTCCTGAAGGGTTAGTCAGCTTGAAAAATGTCTTCCAGCCTCACTATGCAGTAACAAGCATTCAAAGGCAACTTTGGCAAATCTCCCCCAGTGTGCCTCCATGATTCTGTTCCTGATAAGGCCCCTTCTCAGTACCATTTCTTGCATTTTATCAGGGGAACTAACTCCCCCTTTATGATAGTGTCTGTGTCTCAGTAAGTAGCATGCTTGCCTCTGGGGCTGAAAACTCAGAAGGTCATGCGTTGTAGCCCTACCCTAGGTCTTTGGGGTAATTCCCATAATTCTGAAACAGAAACATGCATGATGACAGGAAAAAGGCCCACTGGTCCATATAGTCAACTCAGCTTTACATAATACCTAATACTCTTGAGATGACCCTAATGATCATTTTCCTCCTTTTTCTCCTTCCCATTTCTACCACCTTATGTCCTTTTCATTACCTTGTGCCTATCCCACCCATATTTAAATCCATGCACTGTTCTGGTGCAGGCCTCTTCCTTTGGAAGTCTATTCCATTTGTTCTCCACTCTTTCCATAAGACAGTACTTGTGGATGATTTCATGTCATAATAGCAAATGCAAAACAGCGATCGCTATTATGGTGAGTATATCACCAAAAAGAAATTCAGCGATATACACATAATGCCAACACTACATCTGGCCAGTAGTTATCAATGTTTATATGGGGGCTACACCCCCCCACCCCCTCTACTGAAGGATTATCAACTCCAGTGTGGTGCACATTGGGGAGGGGATGAGACTCCTGAAAAAGAATTTAAAAAAAAAACCCCGAGAGCAGCAGGCAGTGGCAAAATATTTCTCCTCGTCCCGTCCCCGAACCCAGGACCTCCTATGCCAGGTCAAGCTACCCTCACCACCACATCACATGGGCTGGCCCACCAGCACCAGGAACACTGCCCCACAGAAACACTCTATCCCATGCCTCCCCTTCCCATCTCTATTCCTGCCTTCCAGTCACCTGTCTAAATGGTCAGCATTGACCAGGTCACTACCCTTGCAGGGTAGCCATTTATAATTTCACTCAATATGAGTTGCTCATTTGCGAGTCGCTCATATGTAGTCACCCTTTTGACATGGTACCCTTTCGGACATTCCTCCTGAACCTTCCCATAGCAAGTTCTAGTAGGTTTACCCTTGTGATCATGATTTTACTAATGGTGAACAGTTCATTGCATTTTATCCTGTTGATACAATGGAAATACAGTGGTCCCAGCCAGGATGCAACATAATAATGCTGCAGTATATCACAAAGTGTTGCAGTATACTGCAGGAAACAAGATAATTCTGTCAAGCAGTATTTTGTGGCATTTCATTTATTACAATTAACTGTGTTGCATCACAATGAGCTCTGCTGTACTTCTTTGTTTCAATTATATCCCCCTCTCTCCTTGTCTCCATCATGTACATGTTACAGTCTACTATCCTTTTTGTGTGTTTTCTCCCCCAGCCCATGGAAGATCTTGGTTGCCCTTCTCTGTACAGCCGCCACTCTAACACAGCCTAGCCACAGGTATAGGGCACCAGAAACTTGCAGAATACTAATGTTATTTCATTTGTACATGTAGCATACTGTATAGCTTTAGAAGTGTTCATTCTACAGATCTGAAGTAACTACAGTCTCTTATAATTTTATAGTCTGTTGTACCACATAGCATACAATTAAATTCCAACATTTTTGGAACCTTTTTGTCATACTGTTTTTTATAGTTTTTTCCACAGCCTATTTTCAAAATCTTTCTTCTGACTTTGTTATTGAAACTAGTTTGTAATCTTTTTACGGCTGCATGGTGATAGCCATGCTGACCTCTTGCTATTACATACCAGATGAAGGGGCTGTGGAAGCACATGACTGGATACATAGACTATGTCATTCCACGGTGGAATTGAAGCACATGTGGTCCTCACCATTCACCATATTGCTGTTCTTTTATCTGTCCCGTTCCCTCTGTCTTGCACTATTTTATTACTGTGCACTTACTTTTTGTTCTAATTGGCACTCACCCCTGCTACCCCCACACCAGCAGAGCCACTAGCTGGCACTCCATCCCACCCCCTCAATAAAACCACTTGGTGGCACTCTGTCCTGCTCCCTTACAGTCTCCCAGTAGCACAGCCATTCGGCGGCACTCCATTCTGCCCCCGACCCCAGCAGCAGAGCCACTTGGTGTCATTTTGCTTTTTTGACATTTGAAAATGGTTCACTATGATTTTTGTATTCATATTCCATAATACAAGATGGTTTCCATTCTCATATTCAGAGGTGTTTTGCTTGCAAAACTTGTTTTGGATTTTTTGTGCTGTTTGTGAAGATGTACTACCATTCAGTGTCATGGTTGTGGATTGTTTTGTAAACATCTGGGAATATCAACAACAAATTGTTTTGCTAAACTTCCACCTAAGTGGTCCATGCACTTAGCTGGAGCTAATACTTGGAGCTCAGCTACAATAGCAAATGCAAATGAATTTTCTTTCAGTCTGTATAAAATGTTTTTTTTTAAGATCTTGAAAGCATATATAGAAGGTCAAGAAATATAGCCTGTATATATCTGAAAATGTTATATTTTGGAGCGTGAACCACAAAAACATAACATATATGGAGGCAAGATGGCAGCCATGCAGGGGTCACCATCACTGTGGGGGGGGGGTAGGAGAGGAGACTGTGCATAGTAAAATCTGTTGTATTTTAGGTTTACCACGCTTCAGTATTATTTAGCTATTTTTCTTAATTATCCCCTTTGTTGTAACTACTGTCTGTATTTTTAGATAGTATGTAGGCTTGGGGTAACACTAGTCAGGGGCATAAGTGAATAAGTAGTTGGAGGTCTTTTTTGTTTTAATCAGGGTTTGTTAGTTTCACCTGCAACTTTAGTGTGTGTCCCAGTTTTACCTTGTAAGTGCAGTATTTCTGCTATTCCACTTTTGGCTTACCTCAGTGTCAGTCTGAGTGGCTAGGAGCTGTCAGCTGTCAGAAGGTTATCCCTAATGGGAGTGGGATTCATGGAGAAGAAGAGACAGTTTCTTCCAGAGCCCATTTTTGCCAATAATTCTCATATGAAAAGACACCCATCAATTGGCAAGTGGCGGAGGGGAGTGCAGTTTGTCTGGATCACATCTGTTACTGTACAGAGTGTGCAGTTTGTTCAGTGGCTCAAGCATTGTATGCTTCATTGCCCTCCAAGCACACACATGAAACTGAAACACAGCAGCTCAGTCAGTACACAATGGTCAACCAAACTAAGAATCCATACATTTTAAAATCTGTTATATTTTAGGTTAACCATTCTTCAGTATTTTGCTATTTTTGTTAACTATCCCCTTTGTTGTTTTGATGTTTTAACTCCCACCAGAGTTGTAACTACTGTCTGTATTTTTACGTAGCTCATATGCTTGGGATAGCGCTAGTCAGGGGAAAAAGTGAGGAAGTGTTAGGAGGTAGATTTTTTTTGTTTGTTTTTAGTCAGTGTTCCATTTTTAGTCAGGGTTTATTAGTTTCACCTGCAACTTTGGTGCACATCCTAGTTTTACATTATAAGTTTGGTATTTCTGCTATTCCACCTTTGGCTTACCTCAGTGCCATTCTGAGTGGCTGGGAGCCAGCAACTGTCAGGAGGTTATCAACTAACAGGATCAGGATTTGTGGAGAAGAAGAGGGAGTTCCTTCCAGAGCCCATTCTTGCCTATAACATTCATATGAAAGGACACCCATCAATTGGCAAGGGGGGGGGGCGTTTGCATCTTGATCACATCTGTTACTGTACAGAGTGCACAGTGGGTTCAGCA
Source organism: Neoceratodus forsteri (assembly GCA_016271365.2). Taxonomy (NCBI): domain Eukaryota; kingdom Metazoa; phylum Chordata; order Ceratodontiformes; family Ceratodontidae; genus Neoceratodus; species Neoceratodus forsteri. Next base: position 1,345,191,276 of record CM057458.1, on the reverse strand, counting down.
GCTCCGGCACAATATGCCTTGGTACCCCCACAACATGCACACACAAAACACAGCAGCTCAGTCAGTGCACAATGGTCAACCAATCTAGACATTCAGCTAAGTGCACTGGAGAAAGCAAGGCCACCCCCCATGTGCTGTGCTTTAATTATTGTCAAGCACTGCAGATAAACTGGAAACTAAAGATGGGTATGTACCCTGTCAAAGATATGTTGTTTCAACATCGTTATAACTCTAATGCTTCAGATCTAATAACCCAGCACGTTTCTGTAGCACATAAATTGCAGCTGCACCCCAACCCCCATAGAGAGACATTTGTGTCTGTCTGATTTTCAAGAATAGGTTATGAAGTGTGATTCTGAACTTACCAGTTTACCAAAAGTGAAGTACTTAGAATATTGCTCCCCCTTCTGTGCCCCTCAAACAATAAAGGATAAAAAATCAAGTGGGAGAGTGCAACTCAAAATGACTAAAAGAATACATAACATGGCTAACAATTCATATCACGTTAGACTGATTAAGTTGAATCTATATTCTGTTGAGTACAGAAGATTAAGGGGAGATCTCTGTTATGTATATAATGCCAGTAAGAATAAATTCTTATGGGAATCAATTGGATTGCAGAAAAGTTTGAACTTAACGACTATGAGATCACATTGTCTGCAGTTAAAAGGGAACTTGCATAAGACTAGTATGAGGGGCAAGAGGTTCAGTCAGCGAGTAGTTAAGTTTTGGAATGCATTGCCAGAGAATGTTGTGTCCTGTAGTTCTTTAAAAGCCTTCAAACATACTTTGGATCAACATATGGGAGAGGAAAAATGTAGGCAATACCATTAGCTAGTGGTGAGTCATTATGGGTCATTTTATTTTTAGACTCGTAATTTACCTATACACCTATGAACCTACTGTAAGTGTGTGTGTGTGTGTGTGTGTTTCCAACCAATTAAATTCATATCACTCAGTGCAAGTTTTTTGAACAGGAAATTATGTGACTATACTCTACCCTTTACTGCATCCATCACCTCATTATCATCCAATGTTATTGTGGTTACCTGTTACAATGTGCTTAAATCAAATGGGATTGCATGCAAACTGTACTTGTTGTGCCCCTTCTAGCAATCAGATCAGCATAACTAAACTTGGTTTACTTGACTGAAGTTCCTACAAAGTTAACTGCAAAGTTTCAGATCAAGCATGTGGTGTACTTGCTGTGAGGTTTTTTTTTTCAGTTTGCTAGGATAAGGATATCTACCCAGTTCATTATTCGGCATCTATGTGAATTGTTATTAATGCAAAAAAAGGGACTCGGAACTGGTAGACAAGAACATTCAACTGGCATGAGGCACTATTAGGGCAAGTATCACAGGTCATTGTGGAAGTAAAGCAGCCTCCTTTTAGCATTGTAACCAGAGATTAAATTTGGCAGGAGCCCACAGAAATGCAGTTCCACCACCTCTTAAAAAATTGTAAGACAGTACACAACCTCTGTCATCTTTCTTCATTGACTACTATAGGAGAGTTCTCTTACCTGGTGTTTGTCACTGCAGCTCTCAAGTCTCACACAGCATATCTTTTATCCCCTCTGCTCCCTAGTCTTGCACAGCATGGGCAGGATTTTCAAATGGCTTAGACTGCTGCAAATACCGGTGTGCTGATGATATGGCATCTGGGGCTTGCGGTGATCTAACTGAATTTTCTATCCCATGTGGCAATTGCCGCAAGTTAGACCAACATTTTCTTTCTAACTTGTGGCAATCCTAGGGGCTATTTTTACAGAGCTTGCACCAGATATTTGGTGCAAGCTGCTGTAATTTGTGGAAACTGTTGCAAACTGCACCCAAGATTGTAAAATCAGGTGCAGTCGCGGCAAGTGTAGTGCACTGCCAGATCCTAAGCACCATGGTGCAGGGACGAACACAAGCCTTGCTCCACACCTAGAAATTCTGCCCCATGTCTTTTCCTCACTGCCACTTCCAAGTCTCACACAACATGTCTTTTTCATCAGTTGATAAATCCTGCTCCCAAACCTACTGACAATCTCATTCCAAGTTCAACAAGTTTTGCCAGTGCTAGTAAATTTGTTTGGAAAACCAGGCTGAAACCTCATGCTAATGTACATATGCAGGATCTCAGCTCTGGTTTTCAAGCATATTTATTGCTGAAAAACTGACAAATTGCAGTATCTTGCTTCCTTACATTGCACCATATATGACAGTTTCCTTCCACTGACCCATTTTTTTGTAATAGGCTCTTAATAAATTTGAATGTAGCATAACATGATTATTTTAACCACTGCTCCAGAATCTCATAAACCATTTTTCCTCACAGCCACTCCTGAGTCTCACACAGCAGGTCATTTTTGATTGCTGATAAACCCTGCTAACAAACCTGCTGACAACACATTCTTAGTGTTGGGGGGATGGAAAGGATTTTTCCTGAACGGTGGCTCAGTCATCATTGCTTTCTGATATGGCTGCTTAACAGCTACTGCTAGAACTGGTAGTGAAGTTCAACAAAAAGTACAGGCTGTTTTAGTTTAGTTTAGTTTAGTTTAGTTTAGTTTAGTTTATTAGTCTAGGAATTAATACCTTTGAGCCAGGGCTCTTTTACAAAGGTTCCAAGTCACAAAGAACATTTAACAAAGCACGATACACATTACAGGTAAAACCAGACAGGAAAGTTACATCATAAATTTGCTATTAACAGTTTAAGGCAGTAACGTTTTTAAGTTTCATAGAAAAACAAGCTATAACAGGTTCAAGCGAGTAGACAATTTCGAGGTTAAGGAAACTTCCAGGGAGAGGGTGATCATTAGGCGCCAAAAGGAGGCTAGAGAGGAGGGAAAGGTGGTGAGCGGGAGAGTAAGTGAGAGGGGACAGGAAAAAAGGGGGGGAGTGAGTTTGGGAGGGAGACAGGAAGTAGTAGAGGTACCAGAGGGTTCATTAGTCAGGGAGGAAGAGGCCTCAGATGTGAGGATGGACATGAGGAGTAGTAGTCTTTATCTAGCGCAGTCACAGTTGCTAGTGGTAGTGAGGTGGGCATAGAGCATGGATTTGAAAGCTTCAAGCGAGGTTGAGGATAGAGTAGGTGGACTAAGTGCATTGAACCATGTCGGGCCCTGTATGCGAAAGATCTTTGTCCCTGTGCAGTCCGCATCTCGAACCAGGAAAGGTTACGCTCAGATCTGGTGGAGGGTCATGAGCCAGGATTCAGTCGGAGTAGGTTTTGAATACATAATGGAGTCAGTCCCAAGATAGATTTTTTTGCCATTGTGCGGGTAAGATAAATAAGATGATTTGATAGGTTCAACCAGCCTGATTCATAGTACAGATCACACGTGTGAGTCAGTCTTTGAGCCCCGTGAGGAGCCGGGTGGCCTTATTTAGAGTGATTGAGATACGCCTAGAGCAGTGGAGGTAGCTGAGCCATAAATAATAAGGCCATAGTCAATGATTGAGATTATGGAACTCTGTATAGCTATTCTCAATGCCACTTGATTTAGAAATTGACGGTTATGAAATAGTATTCCATATGCTGTTCACTGTTTTCACAGTGTTGTCAATGTGGGTTGCGAAAGGTGAGCCCTTGGTCAAAAGTGATGCCAAGGTATTTGAAAGTATTTACTTGGTCCAGTGTAATTCCCGCAGAGGTTTGTATGGTGAGTGGAGTATGCCTATTTTTGTTTTGGTGATTGGAGAAGAGCATGGCTTTTGTTTTATTGTGGTTTAGCACAAGTTTACTATCCAGGAACCACCTTTCAACACTAGAGAAAGCAAGTTGCAGGCTTTTTTGTAGGGAGTTGGGATCCTTGTGGGAAGAGAGAATTACAGCATCATCAGCATATAAGATTATTTTCTCCTGGCAGATATCTGGGAGGGAGTTAAGGAACAGGCTAAAGAGGAGCGGTCCAAGAATTGATCCCTGTGGTACACCCGAGAGAACTGGTTTGAAGTCGGAGAGTTCATTAGAGATTTTTACAGCCTGTGACTGATTGGACAGGTAACTTTTTACCCAAGCACAAGGACCTTCGGCCAGGCCTAGGCTAGAAAGTAGGGAGGTAAGTAGGCCATGATGGACTGTGTCAAAAGCTTTTGTAAGATCGATAAAGACTGCACCTGTTTGGCACCCTTTGTCCAGGGCTGAGTGGACTTCTCCAGAGAAATCAAGTAAGGCTGTTGTTGTACTATGTCCTTTCCTAAAGCCGTGCTGTTGATTACAGAGTAGATTGTATTTGTCCAGGTAATCAGAGAGTTGGTCTGCCACTATTCGTTCAAGTGCTTTGGAGAGGGGAGGGAGTATTGATATTGGTCGATAGTTTCCTGTTGAGGTTTTGTCCCCCCCTTTGTGCACTGGCGTAACTATATCAGATTTCCATTTGTTGGGAAATTGACTTTGGCAAAGTGACAGATTAAGAATTTTTGCAAGGGGGTGAATTACTTCATCCAGGGTGAGAGACAGGATTTTTAGATCTAGCGTGTCACTACTTGTTCTGGATTTGAAGCAGGCCTTTCTTATGTACTTGTGTGCTTCATGCACTTTGATTTTCTTGAAGTAAAATTGTGGTTTGTCACGAGGGGTGTTTTGTGATACTAGGCTAGGCACAGGTAAGTCCGAGAAGAAGTCTGGGGGGAGGACCCCACTAAGGTCTGTGAATGTCTTATTAAGCGCATCTGCAATAGACTTTGGGTCAAGAGTGGTGGATCCATCAACTTTCATAATGGTAGGTGACGATTTTGATTGTTTACCCATTATGTTTCGGATGTTGTCCCAAAAAGCTCTTCCATCACCCCAGGTGGATTCAAGGGCATTTTTGAAATAGGCACCTTCATTTGCCTAATTTGTGAGGTACATCTATTTCGGTGCCTGCTTGTATTTTAGGGTATCATGAGGTGAGCTCTGTGTCTCTGGCAACTGCCCAGAGGTGGTCCCAACCTTGAGCTCGGCAAGTAGTTTGGCAGTAATCCATGGATTTGATAGCACTTTGATTTTATGTTTTTTACTGGGGCGTATAAGTCGATGCAGAGTTGAAAGATTTAATGAAGTATTCTAGTGCGGTATTAATATCAGTTGATTCAAGGATTGAGCCAGTCTCCTGTTGTAGGAGATGGGTTTTCAACTTGATAAGATTCCCATAAGGCAATACTCTGCTTGTTATAACATTGGGGGGTGGCTTGAGAAATTTATTATACCAGGTACAGGACACTGGGGAGTGGTCACTGAGGGAGTCAGGGAGGACTTTAATGTTTTTTATCTGGTCAGGGTGATTTGTGAGAACCCAGTCAATAAGGGTGCTTGTACCAGTTTTGTAATTTTTCCAGGTGGGGGAGGTTATCATCTGAGTCAGGTTTGATGCTAGGATGTCATTTTTGTAAGAGCCAGTGTCAGAGGCTAGCCAGTTTATGTTGAAATCCCCGAGGAGGAGGAGCTCATTTTCAGAGGGCTACAGACTAACAAAATCAAGTACAGACTTAATACTGGCATGGTGGTCTTTTGGAGGGATATAGACTGCGGCCACTGTGAGAACTTTGTTTTGTGCACCAAGAAGCAGTTTGATAGGGAGGAGTTGCATCTGTGTATTTGTGGGGGTGAAGCTGCCGTGTTGACAGGAGAGGTTGTCCTTTATGTAGATAGCACAGCCCCCACCTTTCTTGCTTGCCTGGTCAAGTCTGAAAAGATTGTAGCCTTCAAGCGAGACCGCATGATCCGGGGTGCTGGGAGATAGCCAGGTTTCCACAATGGCTAGTATATCAGGGTTTTTTTGTCCAGCGAGAGTTTGAAGAGATGCCAATTTGGGAAGGAGGCTGCAGATATTTAGAGTGATAATGGAGAGACCACCACCAACTTTCCCTGTTTTTGTCGGCTTCAGTGCAACAGGACCAGGGTTTGGGTGTATCCACCGGATATTAAAAGTGAGGAGCAGGAGTTTCAGTGATGCCATTCGTAGTTCATAATAGGTTGGAGTGAGTTTCTGCTTGTACTTTTTAAGATGCTTGGATTGTCTTCTGGAGTCCCAGTAGAGGGTGATCGTTAGTGAGTTATAATGATGTGGCAGTTTCCAATTAGGAAATATGGCTCTTTGCACCCAGGTATTAATTAGGTGATGTTTGTTTAAGACTTCCAGAGTAAAAGCCATGGTACAATGTTTCGGGTAGTAGTATAGAAAGGTGAGAGTAGGTGGAGGGGTAGGGTAGGTGGAGGGGGGAGTTGGCATAAAGGGAAAAGGAGGGTGAGGGTGAGCAGGAACAGGTGGTGGGGACTAAGCCAAAGCATTTTTTTAGTGAGGCAGGAGAGAACCAAGAAGTAGTGTGGGCTAAGCAGTCGGGGGGGGTGGCGAGCAATAGGAGGGTGGTGGGGTATGGATTTTGGTGGGCTAAGGTGGATAGCTAAGCACTATGGTGAAGTACAGAGAAAAATTAGAAAAAAAAAAATACTGGGAGGGTTTGGTGCCAGAGGGTTTAAGAGAAGTACTATAGTACTGTTGAGATCCAGGATCACATAATATGTTAAAGTTCCTGAAAGGTGATAAACTGTGGCCTGGGCATATGCAGTGTGTAAAATCCTTTTGTCTATATGTTTCCTTTGTTCTTCAAAGTCCTCAGAGATAAGTACAATACCTTGGGAGTAGGTCAGACAGTAGGCATATGCAATGTGTGAACTGTTGTCTGTATGTTTCCTTTGATCTTCAAAGTCCTCAGAGACAAGTACAATACCTTTGGAAAAGGTCAGACAAAAATGTTGATTCAGTCACAAAATGTGTTAAAATTCCTTTTCTTTAAAGTCCCAAGTGCAGTTGCTTTAAGAGTGGTCAGATGAGAATGTTGAAAATGTTGATTCAGTTGCAGGACCCAGCATCACCATGTTTGTAAGACAAGTTGTAAGGCATATGCTTCCTTGGGGAGGCTTCAAGAAAGTTGATTTAAAATTAAAAAGCTGATACCTGATGATGGCGATTTGTAGAAATTCAGTCCAGGAGACTTTCACCAATGTTGTGTGCAAGAATGGCACAGGTATTCCCAGCAGAAAAACATGTAAATGAACAAAAACTAACCTACAGACACAGACAAGCACAAACAGCGAAAAGTTTTAAAAGGTTTTGGTTGATATTTGGGGATGATAGGTTGTTGGCTCTGAGATGCTTGACCTACACATTGCATGTGTACAATTCTTGACCAACCCATTCCCCAATAGTCGAGCAGCTCCAGTAGTCATTGGGATGAACCTGCTCCCCTCCTCATAGTACCCAATTCCATTGCTCCCCAAAGCCATGGCCAGTAAAATAGAAAACAATCACCCCTCCTACCACTCCCATATTCCAGCAAGAATAAAACCTGGAAAATTTGCACACAAACCCACCTCTCAACATGTCAGCTGGCTACAATCTAAATGAACAAGTACATTTATTTACTTATTTATTTACGTATGTAAGTATGTATTTAATTAATTAATTAATTATTTTGTTTACCAGTCAGTCCTACTGGGCCCCAGAAGTCCCTTTTTCAGGGACGACCTGGAATTAGTTACATAGAAACATTTGTGTACAGGACAAATTCATATACTTGAACAATTGGGTACAGGACAAATTCATATACATGAACATTTTACAGTAGGAGCAAACATTGCACATTCCAGACAAAGACAGCAAAACCTCAAATATCTGCACTTTTGGAGGCAGACATAGACTTTATATAAACAGTCCAATCTTTTACGGAAACACAGCACATGCTGGGTAATAGTATTTCACATGCACTGCAGTCTCATTCATTCAGATGGTGAGCAGCCAAGGTGGTGAGAAGAGAATCTGTGCCAATTGCAGTCTCTCAGTTCAAGTTTTATTCGTGTTGGTATGGGGGATGAGTGTTGTTAGAATCATGGGATGTTTCTTTTTTACTGGCCAAGGCTGGGGAGTGGAGGGTGGAGGAATGTTTTCCTTTTTGTGAAATTTAGCATTATGAAGGAGGAGAAGGTTTTTCTCTGTTTTATTGCCCACAAGACTGGCAAAAGGAAGTGGGATGAATGTGTAACTCCCACTGATTTTGTGGGGGCTTACCTCACTCCATAGAGCCCATCATCCAGCTGCCTAAATGTTGCACCTCAAATGGGTTATCTTGTCAAGTGGTACAGTACAGTCACAAAACTGTAAGCATCTGCCTGATGGGATGGACATTCCAGCTACCTGGGTTTAGCAGCAGGCTGGCAGCTTTGGGAATAGGCAGCTGGGTGCTGGACAAGCACTGCAAGTGTTAGCATGCCCCAGCCTGGGGTGAGTCAGTGGCATCAAGACTTCACCCCCACACCAGGCACTATGAATGACAGGTAACTTTCTCTTACAAAGGGCCATGCCAGGTGTAACTATTGCTGCCACATGATATCAGTGTCAATATGGTTGAGAGTAAGACATGTAGCATGGGAAGTAATGGAATGTTGTGAGGTGACAAAACCCTATTGCAATCCAGTGGGCCCTGTTTTTGTGGGGTTTTTTTCTTAGTTGCGGCAGGTGGTGATGTGGGGGATCCATTAGAGGACAGTACATCAACGGTGTGATGGCATTGGAGTTGCAACCACTGGCTGACCGAGGCACGCTAAATGAAGAGGTGAGCATGCCAGTTCTTAACATGTTGGCCACATCAGTCAGAGTTATCAGCAGTCAAGAATGAAACACTTCTTCTAGGACCATAACAGTTTCACAAAGGAAAATATTCATTTTTTATACGGAGCTCCACAGCTCAGAGACTAATTTTTGTTACATATGTGAGCCCTTAGCTGAATGAAAGCATTAGTAGCACATTGGCCTAGAGTGGCAATAATATATTTAAATAAGGTTACCCAGGATGCTGAGGAGTGAGCCTGAATACCACCCTTTGCTCTTTTGCCATTATTTCTTTGTCCCTGTCTGTGTCTCTTGTTTTTTTCTCAGTTTATTTCTCTATCTGAAGTTTCTTGCTTTTACGTTAAACTGCGCCTTTTCTTTGAACCACCTTTTATTTAATATCTGTGCTTATCCAGTAGCTCTTTTACCTCTGCAGCTCTTGTTTCTCTTCTCTTGCCATTATTTTTTCCTGATATTAAAATATTTTTTTCTATATTTCTACAGGTCTGAAAGGACATGAAGTCTGATCTGATAGGACATATCAGATAAGTACTGTTTTATGTTTAATATCCCCATCAGTTCTATATTGGTCATAAAGAACTACAGATCCTTTGTGACCCCATTACTATTCTTATTTTACAGGTATGACTCAACACCACCCCAAGTCCCCCATCCCAGGCTCATCTGGACCCAGGTAAGTGATCTACCTTTTATTTCTGCTAGGGGGTGAGCTGTAATGGTATAGTTGTAAATGTTAAGCAGTGTCAGCTTTTACTTTTTTATGGCTGCATAGCAAGAGAGATGCATGACATAGTGCAATTACATTGAAAAGGTGAGTTTGGTACAATATGAGTGTAAATACAGCACACCTGTATCCTATCAACAGAGTGGACTTGAATCACTTCATATCTCATTCTGTCCATTCAGTATAATGTGGGGGCTTGCTCCCTTCCTCCTCCCTGTCATGCTATTTTCTTGCCCCATTGCTTCCTCCACCTCTTCACACTGCATCAGTTTTTTGTACCAGTGATACTAATTATCTTTCTAATCAGCTAACTGTTTTCCACTAGCAAAATAAAAAAAGGATACATGAACAATAATAATAATAATAATATTTGTTATTTATGTAGCACAATTCTTATTTCAAAGCACTGTACAGACAAAACATATCATAATAATTTAAAAACTTAGTACAATTCTGACATTGGTTTAAAAAACATCCTCAATTAAAAACATCATTCATTAAAAGCTTATCAGAATAGGTTGGTTTTCAGGCTAGTTTTAAAGCTCTCCACGGTCCTGCACTCCCTAATCTGATGAGGTAGAGTTCCACAGGGACGGTGTGACAAACATCAATGCATGGGCACCAGATGTTTTTAAACATACCCTAGGAACCTCTAACAACCCCTTGTCAGATTAGCGGAGAGGCCATCCGGGGCTGTAGGGAATCAGAAGCTCTTACAGGTAACTCAGTCCCAGTCCATGCAGGGCTTTATAGGTCAACAGACCGATCTTAAAGGTGAACACTGTACTTCAAGCAATACCCTTTCTTTAACCTTGTGGAGACTGCAAATGTATATACATGTTGGCTGGAAATTTCTTTTTAAGACTGTTGGCATGTATTTATGCCCAAATGGCCATCAGTTACTTTACCCTGCTCACTGCAGGCATTTCAGCCAAATATTTGCTGTATGGTATATATTATTATGATAACCAGGCCAAGTGAAAGATATAGGTACTAGAAGTGGCTGAATCATAAGAATGGTAGGAAAAAGAGGAATGAATGGACAACATCACTGGGAAACCCCCCAATGTGTACATAACCACAACCATCCTTAAGTCATTCATCCATCATTCATCTACTACTATTCTCATACACTCCTTTCACCACCATCAGTATCATCATTTTGCAGCCATGTTGACTCTGACCAGAGTTTGCTTAAAGTTTTGCAATCCCTTTTTATAATGGATTATAATTACTGGTGACCCCCTTTATCAACCTGTTTACAAGTGTCTCTAAAACACTGTAATAACTCTAAAACAAGTTATTACAATGTTCACTGAACTTTTTTTCATCTCCAGTGTCATTCAATTCTACCGTGCCACTTCATTGGCTGGTACTCTGTGTGTGAGCGAGTGGAACAGTATTATAAAAATGCTGGCTTGGTTTTCTGCTACCAACAAACCGCTATTCTTTACATTCCTCCCTATACTTATCAGATTTGTTTAATTCTTTATCTGGCTGATCCTGCCTTTTAAATGGAAAATAAATATCTGGTTGATCTCAATGTGTCTCCAGATCAGGAGACCTTGACTCCAAGTGCAATCCTACGATGGTTACTGCTGACAGCTGACACAGGTTCAAAAAGGTATAAATTCAAAAAAAGTCTATGTGAAAGATCGAGGGAGAAAGTGTGTGTGTGTGTGACAGCAAGTGAGACAGTGTGTGAGTAAGAAAGAGAGAGATAGTGTGTGTGTGTGCATGTGTCTGTAACTAGGGTAGAGACTGTCAAGACTGACCAAGCCAGGGGATTAACTCCTAGAGATGCTGCGAAATTAAATTTCACCAGTGAAATAGCTGCAAAATTGACAATTTCGCCCTGCAAAATTTTTTGTGAAAATGCGGCAGAATTTCACAATTTCACCCACAATGTCATCAGCTCACCAGTCCACCACCACAGACATTTTGCCTGCAGGAGGTGAAATTTCACCCACGGGTGGTGAAATATTGCCAGAAGTAGCAGAATTTCACCAGAAGTGGTGAAATTTCACCCACAGGTGAAATTCCGCCAGCTTGGGGGTGAAATTTTGTTCACATCCATGGGTGAAATTTCACATTTGCCTAGTGAAATATTTTGCATAATGCGTTAATTACGCAAAATATTTCACTGGGCAAAATATTCCAGTTTCTCACAACACTACTAACTCCTTGCACTGGCAATTATAAAAAATAATAGATATGCAACTGTGTACTTATGGACTTTTTTACACACCACGGGTGTGTAAAAAATTTGTAACACACAGTTGCATATCCATTATTCTCTATATAATATCTGGTGACCCCATATAATCACTGGATATCCAGTCTTGATACAAATCTGTCATAATCTACTGAATTCCATAATAACTTGATACAGTAGCAGGTTATTATTGCATTTTCTTCCTCACACTCTCACTTCACTGTATTGGTGCCAGTACGGCAACTGCTCGGGACACACTCACTCACACAAATACAGCTTACAGTTTTTCTCTCTGTTGAAACTTTGAAACATAGATAAATAGAATTTGATGGCAGATGAGGACTGCTAGGCTTATCTAGTCTGCCCACATCTCCCATTATCTACCCCATCCCAGTGTTCCCTGACTACTCTTTCTGTGCTGTTGCTGGGGTTCTCTTATACCTATCCAATACATTCTTGAATGCCCTCACTGTTTGCACCCCACCACATCCTTGGGGAGGCTGTTCCAGTCCTCCATCACCCTTTCAGTTAAGAAGTACTTCCTCACATTCCCACTGATTCTACCACCCTCTAGCCTCATATCATGACCCCTTGTTTTTGAGCATTCTTTTTTCTGAAAGAGGCTCCTCTATTGGGCCCTATTAAAACACTTGAGGTTTTCAAAAGTCTCTATCATATCCCCCTTTCTCTTCTCTTCTCTTCTCTTCTCTTCTCTTCTCTCTTCTCTTCTCTTCTCTTCTCCTCTCTTCTCTTCTCTTCTCCAGTGAGTACATGTCGAGGTCTGCTAGCCATTCCTCATATGTCTTTTGGTGCAGCCACTGCACCATCGTTGTAGCCCTCCTTTGGACTGCCTCCATTTTGTCTATGTCCTTTCTGAAGTGTGGTCTCCAGAACTGTATGCATTATTCCAGATGATGCCTCACCAGTGGTCTGTAAAGTAGCATGATCACTTTTCATTTTCTTCTAGAGATTCCCCCTCCCTATGCACCCCAACATACCACTGGCCTTCTATACAGCTTTCTCACACTGTCTGGCCACCTTTATGTCATCTGTTATAATCACCCCAAATCCCTTTTCTGTGTGGTGGTTGTCAACAATTCTCTCCCCATTCAGTACTTTTCTCCTGGATTTCTGCACCTTGTGTTCATAACTTTGCATTTTTTAGCAATACATTTCAGCTGTCACAACCTTGACCATTCTTCTAGCTTTCCAGGTCTCTTTTCATCAATTCCACCCCCCTCTGGTGTATCTACTCTATTGCAGATCTTTGTTTCATCTGCAAACAGATACACTTTTTCCACCAGCCCCTCTGCAATATTGTATATGAAGATATTAAAGGGGACCGAACCCAGCTCCGATCCCTGAGGCACCCTGCTGGTCACCTCCCTTTCCTTGGATTGAGCTCCATTGATGATCTTCATGTGTCCTTCTGCTTAGCCAATTTCTAACCCAGTTCACTACTCTGTGACTCATACCCAGCCTGCTCAACTTGTTAATTAGCCTTCTATGTGGAATGGCATCAAAGGCCTTACTAAAGTCCAGATAGGCCACATATACCACCTCCCCTGTCCAGCACTCTGGTTACCCAATTGAAGAATTCTATCAGGATCTACCTGCCATGAAACCATGCTGTTTAGGATACTGCTGTCTACTAGATTCCAGGAATTCCACATTTCTTTCCTTCAGTAATGTCGCCATTAATTTCACCACCACTGAGGTTAGTCTGACTGGCCTATAATTTCCCACCTCCTCCCTACTCCCACTCATTTGTCCTTCTCCAACCCACCTTGACCACCCCTCTCTTCAATGATTTATCGAATAATTCTATCAGGGGCACCACCAGTCCAATTGCCTTGTTTGTTTTTAGCTTTTCTTACTGTTTTATGACTCTCTCTTTTGTAAATGGGCTGATATGTGCTCCCTGCCTCTGCACATTTTTCTGCCTCAATTATAGACCCTCCCCCTCTCCTTCCTTTGTAAATGCTGAGCAGAAATATGTATTCAGGATTTTGGCCTTTTCCTGATCTTCCTCTGGAGATCCTCCTCCTTCTTCCCTTTTAACTCTCATTATCTCTGCCCTAGTCTTCCTTTTTTTACTGGTTTATCTAAAAAAGGTCTTGTCCTCCTTTTTTATAGTCTGGACTATCCTTTTCTCTGTACTTGCTTTGGCCCTTCTAACTACCTTTCTAGCTTCCTTCAGTTTTTCCATGTATGCTTCCCTATCATCTTATCCTTGTGTTTCTTTGTATTTTCTGAATGCCTTCCTCTTTTCATTCACCTTCCTAGCTACCTCATTGTTGAACCATAGCAGTTTCTTCCTTCCTTCCTTCTCTTATTATTGCTTACCTGCCTGATGAACAGCTTAGTAGCTACTTCTATTGCTCCTTTAGCTTTGTCCATTGCTTGTCCACCATCTCCTCTCCCTCTCTTCCCTGTAATGCTCCCATAAGACATTCACCCTTTTTTTGCAAAATTGACCCTTCTGAAATCTATTACTTTTTCCCTTGTGTGACAGGTCTCCTCTCTATTTCCATGCTAAGTCACACCGTGCAGTGATTGTTGGACCCTAAATGGTTGTCCACTCACATATCTGTAATCCTATCCCCATTGGTGAGTACCACATCTAGAATAGCTCCCTCTCTGGTGGGCTATGTCACTAAAGGCCTGAGTCCTGCCCCTTGCAGAGCTTCTAGGATGGCCCTGCTCCTTGCTGTGGCTGCAGTATATGTTTTCCAGTTGATGTCAGCTATATTGAAGTCCCCCATAGCTAGTACATTCCCTCTTTCTGTCATTTTGTATATGGATTCCAGTAGTTCCTTATCCATCTCCTCCCCTTGTCCTGAGGTCTGTACACCATCCCTGTCCAGATAGCCATCCCCCTACCTAACTCCAGTGTTATCCACAGAACCTCTGCCCCACTTGACCCCCCTGTATCTGTGTTGCCTTGATTCCTTCCTTAACATACATTGCCACACCTCCCTCCTCTTTCCACTCATGTCTCTCTGGCATAGGTTATAACCTGGTATCTTTACATCCCAGTCATAACACTCCAAGTACCATGTCTCAGTGAAAGCCACAAAATCCAGCTCCACCTCAGCCATTTTGGCCATCAGCCTCAATATTTTGTTTGCCAGGCTACAGGCATTAGTATACATGCTTCTCCAAGTTTTGCTTCCAATCTTCTTAGTGTTCCTCTCTTTGTATGATGTCTCCAGCTCGATTATGATATCCCCCTCAGATTGGGTGTTATGTCCAGTCTTTGTATTGCTGTTGCACCAGTTATTATACAAAATAATGCCTGTGCTTCACTCATGGGGTTTATGGATTATCACACACCTCAAGTATGCTAAAAATCATCATAATGCACACCTGCACAGGTATTATTCTATGTAAATAACCTGACTTGCAACTCCTACCAATTTTATCTACAAAACAATTTAATTTATAACAATATTTATTATACCAGATTTGTTTTAATTTTTTCTCTCCTTGTCCAGCTGTCTAGCAGAATGAACTAATTTGTTGTCAAAGTGTGTTGTAACAGTCTTATAAAAGTTAAAAATGTGATGGTCAGGAGAACAGGGCTTGGAGATCTAACCTCTGGCTGGTCGAACTGCCCAAAAGGCTCAATGGAAAAAGTCCTATGAAGTACATAAGAAAATGAGTAGCTGAACAGATGGGCATGGCACTGGAGGTTGCAAAGTTAGAAACTGAGAGGGCATATAGCACTGAACCAAAACCCAAGCCTGAGGAATGACCACAGCATTTTTTTAATTAAATACTTATAATTCCAGGATAAGGAGAAAATTGTCAGAGTGACTAAGTTGCACAGACCCATCAAAATGCCCTATAGAGCTGTCATGGTGTTCCAAAACTAGAACATGGAACATCAGCTCAGATGACAGCAGTTTGTCATCATAAAATCAAAACTGTACATCAGGGGATGGTAATTTGCTCATCTTTATCTATGTAAGCTCAGGATTTCTAGACCAGGGTGCCTCCCCCACACGTATATTAGCACAGGTTAAGGACACAGAGGATTACATGAATCAGAAGGAGGATGCATTGGAGAGGAGATGGGGACCTGACATACTGCCCCTGCAACTTGAAAGCTACTAGATGCCACAAATGCATAAATCTTAACAGATCTGTCTTCTGGACTTTCTTCTCCTTGATAGCCACTGGCCCACTGTCTGGCTCTCTCAAGGGCTGTGATGTGACTTACTGGGAGCACCAAGTCCCACAGTGATTTCTCTCCTATCTCCTAATCCTCCCTATACCCCATTCCATGACCAGCCTTGTTTGATCTGTTTCTTAGACCCCCACAAAGAGCCATGATGGTGCCCTTTGTAGACTCCTCAGAATGCAACCACCCATGAAAACATGAACAGTCATCTCTTACAGCAATTTGCTCTATCTGCTAAATTTACATAGCTTGTTTGACAATTGCTTTTTTGAAGACTCTTTTTTTAACTTTTAAGCCAACCATTCTGTATTGTACTGCTGGGGTATATGATCCTCTGGACTCTCCCAACTGCTGACATATTGTCTCATCATCCTAGGTTATGACCTCAATTTACTCAATATTGTGAGCTTGCCCATTGCTTAAGTATCTATGACCTTGACCACACTGGATTACCCTTCCTGGTGTGTGGGTATCAGCAGAGATTGTGAGGACTCTAGTCACTCTGGCTCCAGAGGTAACTGTCCATTATCTGGGAACTATGAAGACTTTGCAGGGCGACCTGCTGTCCCCCATGAATGATCTCACTTGCTCAGTTTTAGTGGTGGAGAGTGGAGCACTTAACCCACACTGTGTGTTGGAGAGTTACATTGACTATGACTAGCAATGCAAACTGTCATCCTTCCCTTGGATACTATGCTGGCTCCGAAAGTTTTGGTTGCTGATGGGACATACTTTGTTTCACAATCAACATGTGTAGTGCAGAAGAAGCAGTTGACAGTGCATGAGGATTATAAGGGTCTGTGAGTGGGTATGTAGGAACTTTGAAGCCATCATCCAATGCTGGCAGGGGTGAGACAGGTAGGACCAATCAGATTGTCTCAAATTTGGATCTCTTTCACCAGCAATTCTAGCCCACTTCATTCATGTACTAGTGTCATGGCTGTAGGAGGATTGGTGTCAGCAGTGTATAATAGGGTAGCAGGGATCTGGCCATAATAGAGAGCACAGAAATCATTGATAGGCATGAGGTCAATGCCATGGCCACCCTCCCATTGGTAGGCATGAGTAGGGGCCAAAAACACAGCTCTAAGAGGGCTTGCGGTTGGAGGCTACAACATACTGGCAGCCTGGTACCTTGATAAGTGTGAACCCATGCTCCATTAATTAAATGTAAGGTGGTGGGGGTAGCTATGGGTAGGCAACACTCCAGAATGAGTCTCAGACTAGGTGCATGTCCTGTCAGTGCTTGTCCTGAACATCCTGGCCATAATAGTGCAGGGATTTAGCATGGTGGAGGTTTTCTTGGCTGACCTTCATACATCAGTTATGGGCTCCCATTCAAAGGTTGACCAACAACTCAAAACTATAACCCTTGACCTGCAGAATGGCCCAGCCATGGTACTAGATAGAGCACTGCTTATGAATGACCAGGAGTGAGATGCACTTTGAATTTCAAATGTGCATTGCTCCCCAGCTTGAAGTTTGTAACCTTGTAAGAGTGCTGTGGGTGTTCGAGAGGCAAACTGTTCAACTATATGATAGCTGAAAAGGGGTAGGCCCGCACAGTGTGACACAGTCAAATAAGACCCTGTCCCATTTGTTATGCAGAAAGAGTTAAAAGCAAGGATCTGTTCTATCCACTCCTTTTCTGTCTTTTATCTGCTGATTGCACAGTCAAATTTCCTTATGAGACATAGCAATCTCCCTGCCTTTACTTGCTGTTTCTTTTTTTTTTTAATTCCAAGTTTTATGGCCATGATTTCAAACATCATACATTACAAGATCCAGGAGAAAAAAAACATATGCCAGAACAATAACAGTGAGCAGCAGAGTAAGAGAGTACTGTATATTTACAGTGATTGCACCACTTTGAAGGGCTATCAGAAATACAAAAAGAGTTCTTGCTCATTATGTTCAGAATAAACTACTCCCCCAAAGATGGTATAAAGTATTAAGTAGTATTCACAACCCTGTACCATGTTATGGTATAAAATTTGGATTAGTATCAATGTAGTATTATTGTATAAAATCTGGGTTAGTATCAATCCAGTAAAGCACCCAGAACCTCCAAAATTCTTCTGCTTTAGAGAATGTATCTCGGACACAAGCCAATTCTGTATATGTTTTTAACCAAAGTTACCCAATGGGACCATTGCACCCAATGTTCTTCGTAGTCACAATTTAGTTATAATTTTTTTTTTTTTTTTTGCTGCCAGTTGTAAAATTAACAGCAGTTTTAGAATAGGTTTCTTAATGGTCTGGGGAGGAATGGAGAGAATGCCCATCTGAGGAGTGAGCAAGTTCTGATCTACAAATAGGGTATTAAGGGCCTCATTAATCCCTTGTCAAAACAGAGCAACAGAGGGGCATGTCCAAAAAATATATGCATGTGTGGCAAGGGCCTCTCCACACTGCTCCAAAATTGCCCTATGCATGCACCCACATATGTTGCTTGCATTGCAAGAGTATGGAAATAAAGCATATGGCATTTCCATTAGTAATCTCATCATTGAAAAGAGGCAGTTAGCCTACAATATATTGGGGCATATTTTATCCATTTCTCCATCATCACCTGAATCTGCAGTTCTCTGTTTCATTACTCCAAAATTGAGAGAGATGAGATGGGTATTAATTCAAGGAAGCTTTTATAAAGATTGCAAATTAAATGTGAACAGAGATAACCGTGTTGATGTTCCTTAAATTAGGTATATAATAAGGAAGGACAGTCTGAGTTGTTTTTATTGTTTCTGTCTTTTCTTCCCCCTTGCTTATCTATGGCTATGAAAAATAAATGTGAATCTTTATGAGAAACTGGGTTCTCTGATTTGAAAATGTACATAAATATACTGTTGAAATGATTGCAAAATGCTATTTGGAACTCGGGGGTTAACAGTGAGAAGCAGTTTGACTTCCACATGCTTATTTGCAGAGCTGTCAACAGGAGATCTGTTCTGGGACACCATGTACTATTTGACTGTGCCTGCAAGGAAAGAAACTGACAAAGTTGTGGGGCGTTGCCTTCAAAAAGGACATGTATCTTAATGAGCTCTGGATGCAGAAGTTAATTGCAAAGAAAAGAGAGCAATCTTTTGTTAGAGGGACAGAAACTAAAATTCAGAATTAGAGATATCCTCAGATGAAGGATTTTTTTTGTACTGCCTTTGTAAAGAGCTATCCATATTTTTTTTACTGTTATTGATAATCATAAAATGCTACTTGAAAATTTTATAACTGCTCCTGTTTTTTTTTTCTGTGCTTCCTGATCTTTGCCATGATGGCAGATGGTGTTAGCAGAGGGATTTATACTGTGCAAACTCTAAGCCAGGAGTTTTGTGCATGGGCACTAGACTTGGTACCAAGGAAGTATCGAAGAAAAGTATGGATACTGCAACAGCAAGTCCAGGAGTGATTACCAGAAGAATGGCAACCAAACTAGCAGACAAAAGTCGAGCTTGAGACTGTACAGCCAGCAGCAGTGATGGGAGAAGAAGAAAAGACAGGGAAAGAACCTGAAAGCATGTCTGCCTTCTTAAAAATGGTGGGCTATACAACAAAGACAGACAGAGAACATGAGAAAAGAGATGCAGTGACAGAGGCAGCAAAGAAGAGAAGAGATGCAGTGACAGTAGCAGTGATGACTGGATGCCTTGTAAGTTATCAAAGTGGGAGGATGTAGCACAGGTCCAGCAGAGTAACAAAACACAAACAACTTGTAAGACAAACTTATAAAGTTGTGTCCCTTCAATGATATCGAAGCATACTTGACAACTTTTGAAAGGGCTGCCAGCATCTGTCAGTGGTCAAAGCAGCAATGGGCAATCAGGCTGGTATGTTACTTTGACAGGTAAAGCTCAACTTACCTAGAGCAATATGGACACTGCTCAGTCAGAAAGCTATAACCCTGTGAAAAGAGAATTTCTGAAAAGATATGACATCTCAGGAGAAACCTACAGGCAAAGGTTCCAGTCTCTGAAATACTACTCAGTTGACAATCCTTGAGAAGCCTTCACCTGACTCAGAGAACTCCTTATTAAATGGCTTCAACCATATGACAAAACAGTCCCAAAGATCATTGACATGATCATTAACAGACTGCGCAATCCAGCCTGTCATTGTGGCATATTGCATATGTACTTTTTATAACATTCAGAATTCCTCCTGCCCCTTTTGCTTAATTTCACCAGACCTGTCCCCTTGCGCTGCCATCACTGAGGCTGCCTCAATCCTAAATGAGTGGGAAGAATAACCCTTCACTGGTTCACCCAAAAATCTGAGGCCTTTGTGCAGCACCACTGTCACCTGCTATCTAGTGACTGGCCTACCGTTCCCATGTATGAACATTAGGGGACTCCCCCCTGTGGGGCACTCTGCCATATACATGTGCATTACCCCCCTCAGGACAAATGGCTGCATTGGTATGTCTCCACAGCCATACCTTGTTGCCCTGACCCTGTTGATCAGTCTTTGATCTTCTCAACTGTACTGACACTGTGTCTTCAGCCCATTCTGTGTCATCCCATTGTAGCCTCCCTCCCTCCCTCCATCTTCCTGCCATGGCCCACCACTTCACTCAACCTGAAAGCTCCACTGTACATGGTAGTATACAGGGCTTGGAACAGTATGGCCTTGCTCATCGACCTGCATATGTGGTGTAGCATGTCTATCAACCTGGCTAGTAAACCCTCCGCTATCGGCTTTCTGTTGTCCTGCTTCTTATCAGCCCCTTAGACACAGCCCTGCATCATTCTGCAGATCAGGTTGCTCTTTGTTGGGTCCTCCCACCCCTTTATGGTGCATATTTGCCCTATGGCTGCCAAGTGAACCCCCATGTGGCCTGTGCCATGCTGTCACCAGCCTATCACAATGAATCTGGCCACCTGCTCCCGCATTACTGCCCCACTTACCTGTCCACTGTACTGTTCCCCAAATTTTTGAAATGCCCTCCATGAGGTTTCATAAGTTATAAGGATCCTTGGGGCCCAGGAGTTCCAGAACAATACTTCAGCTCCCCCAATCCAATCGTCCATACATACATCAGGATGGTGGTCCACCAAACATCTGCTCTGGGTGCGATGGTCCGGAATTTGTCCATCTGCAATTGGGAGAGGCAATCAGCTATCATGTTGTCTTCACATCAGTGTGCTTGGCCCTGAATGACATATTCAGGGTCAGACCTAAACACACCATCCTCCTCAATACCCTCATGACTCTCTGACTTTGTCCCCTTTTTCCTCAGCACCTCTAAGACTGCCTGATTATCACTCTAAAACATGACCTGTCTATTCCTGAGCTGAGCCCCCACACTAGCATTGCCACCACTATGGGGAACAATTCTAGAAAAGTGATGTCTCATGTCACCTTCTCCCTTCCCCATTCCTCCAGCCATGGCTTTGCAAACCATTTTCCTTGGAAGTAACCCCCCATGTCAATGCCTCCAGCCACATCCATTTAACACCCTAATATAAATATTTGAAAAGGTTTTTATGAGTCATTTCCCCATGGGGTTAGCTATTTTATCTGTCAAACTTCTAATGGATAACAATAAGTGATCATTACCCACCCATATGTCCTGAGCACAGTACTGATTAGACATTTCTTCAATTCATGCATTAAAATCCCCTATAATAACAGTGGTATTTATGTTTTTATTTCTCCAGCAGTCAATCATTTTTTGCTCCATAAAATTCATAATCAGTTGTCTGTTACAGTCAGATTGCTCAAGAGGTAATTACACATCAAATATACATGCAGTAACATTAGCAGGTAAAGTCATTAGAGCAATTACAAAATGTTCTATTTGATCACAAAGCAATTTACTCTGAGCAATAAGATTTCAAGAAATAAGGGTCACCAGTCCACTCTTGTATCTTTTTTTATTTAACCCTTTTGTCTTTTTTATTCAAAATTTTGAAAACTTTGGAGATTAAAAAAAAATCATCAGAACCACCTTCCCAGGGTTCTTGCAAAATATTGAGAAGCCTGACAAAAAAAAGGTATACACATCCTGCCATGCTAGGTCGATAACAGACACTTCCCAAGTTGTGGTGCCAGTAGCCTCAGACTGTCAACACTTCTAACACTGCTGTGAGTGCAAAACATAATTTTGTGACCACTTTTTTCCTCCCACTGCTGAATTCCTCAGTGGTAGAGTCCCCTTGCAGACTGTACAGTAACTCTGTTTTTACCCCAGAGTTTGTTATTCTTGGTTGATTTTTGACTTCTTTTCTTTCTTTTTTGTTGATACTCTTTTTTTTATTTTTTTATTTTTGTCAGGTGCTTGTCGTATCCCCTGTTATTGTTTGGTTCATCTCAGTACTGTACCACTAGTTGTGAGCATGTGTCAGTTATGCAGGATAACTTTCCAGACTTTTACAGATTTGAGCACCAAACATATTAAACCCTTTGACGGGGCTACTTTGTAAAGATAAATGGAAGATATGTCATCACAGCAAAACTTACCTTTCAATATTAATTTTAAAAGATTATAGATTGTCACTCTTAGTGAGTAAAGTGTTTCATTTTTTTTGGTTTTTGGTACACTCAAAGTATACAGTCGGTAACTAATTTATTACTATTTTTTTCATCCCTTTTTTCTTAATCCTCTACTTCTTTACCTGTGTCAGACGTTTGATCTTCATAGCTACTAATTGTCTCATTTCCTTTTGTCTCTTTAATTTTCTTATGTTTCCTATATGTTCTAATTCTGTTGGCAACCTGATGGTTAATATCCCTTCCTGCTCTCTTCTGATTACATCTTCTGTTATTTCTTCTGAAGGACTCAATTGTTTTTGAACAGCTTTTACAGTTTGATCACACTTCCTATCCTACATTCTATTTTGCTACTTCTTACAACATTGCTCCTGATTGTCTGCTAAAATCTTGTTTAAAACAGTTGTTTGTGTCTTAGTTTGTTGTCTCACTGCCTCAAGAATTTCTTTTTAAAGTTATTCTATTTTACTGTTGATTTCAATTCAAAGAGTTCTTTGCATAACAGGATAGTATACTGAGCAGCAAAGAAATCCAGCCTTTTAAAAAAATTAGAGCCATCTTTCCATTTTTGCTTATCTGCTTAACCTGGGACACTTGTAGACCACAGGAAGTGAATTTTGTTTTTATCTGTTGGAAATCTAAGCATACATTGTTTATGCAGGACGTTAGGAAATTGTCAAATTCCCTAAATAGTGTGTAACTATTTTGATCCTCCTCCTCCTCCTCCTCCTCTGGATTTTGTTTTCAGAGGGTCTTGTATATCAATGCCTTGGCCTTGTTCCCTGGAATTAGTTCCATTTTTTTTTTAATATTTTTTTTCTCCGTGTTTGACCAGCATCTTCAACTGGTCAACTCAGCCCGATACCCCAGAATCTACCAGGGCTTACCTGCCCATGCCTGCCCATGAGGCTTACCTTCAGTGGCACAGATGATGGAATTCCCCAACCCCTACCATTGAACAGGATCTAGTTGCAATTGAACAGGCCTGGTTAGCTAGGTGTGGGGCCTGCAGGTGGCTGGTGTCACCCTGCTGGCAGGGAGTTTCCTGCATTTTCTCAAAGGAGGTGCAGACATGCAATGTCATCATGGTGTACATTGCATGCTCCTGTACAATGTGTATCAGTGGCCACTGCACCTCCCTGCACTTCTAGTAGTCCCAGACTGCTTTCCTCCAATGCTCTGCTAGTGGTCAGGTACACATGAGACTCCATGTCCCCCATTTCCAGACAAGGAGAGTAGTCCCATGAATCCTCAATCCTCCCTTCCCCAGCTGACCCTCTGACATCCAGAGTTTGCTTCTGGACCCCAGTCATCGGTGTTGCAAGTAGTAGTGCTACTTTGCACCAGCAGGCAAGCTATTTATGTTTAACTATTTATATTTTCTTTTAACTTCAATACTGCTTCTATCTCTATTTTCTTAAAATGTGCACCTGTTGTGTAAAATAGGTGCATTGCGCAATGGTGGGGCTGTGCATTTTAATATTGTGCAAATACATGAACCACCAATAGGTTGTGACTATATTTCCTAGTTAAATTTAAAAGATAGTCATATTTTTCTAACATATTCAACATTTTTTTCAATCTTCTTTGGGGAGCTATAAATGGCCTGTCTAGAGTATCTGGATAATTTGATTGTTTTACAAAATCAGTTATTGTCCTATTCTTGGATGTTTTAAATTTCCCCTTTTTGCCTTATTGTTTCTTACATGTGTGTTCAATAGTTTGACATAACTAAACATAAAGTGCAACCTAAATATTACAAAGAAAAAATATAATAGTGACAAAAATATTATACTGTTCCCCAAAAGTCTGTGAATACACCACAAACAGTTAATTATAACCAGTACAGTATAAGGGAAAATAATAAACTAGTAGAGTAGTAAAATGTGTTGTAAAAGGCATCCACTTGAAGAAAAACTGGGTCCTTTAAAATGTAAGTGATTAGTCCACACTGTTGAAGGAGCAAAGTATAGTACCACCCATCACTGTAAATTGTTATCAGTGCAATTCTGGAAAAGTTCTTCCAAAGTGTTACTCTATTAAGACTGAAAAGTTTGCCTTTCTATGCTTCCAACAATGCCAAAAGTAAAGTGCTGTAGATTCACAATAATACAGCTTCAAGTTGTCTCTAGGCACATATACAGAGATTAGTTCCAGTGATCTATATGCCCTCCTCAGTTTTCTGCTTACAAAACACAGAGGCATCAAACAAATGGATAAGTAAAGTATGATATACTCAAATCAAAAAAATTAAAGACAGTTTTCAATAGTAGGTAAAAACAGCATAGGGGAATTTTAGCCAAAATACATGATAGAGAGAATGTTTATTTTTTTCATTTTGTTAAAGTATGGAAAATGAAAAATAATTCTGAATGTTAATTGATCAGAACATAAAATAACATTTCAGTCATTACTTGGTAGTTCAATTGATAATTATGCTGGGTATTTCAAACTGCAGCAGTCAGAATAGCAATAAAAGCTAATAAGGTGCTTATATCAAATAGTTACATGCTATATAAGCTTTGTAGTACAAAACAAAAGCTGTTATATAACCTTGAACGGTTCCAAAACCACACTTGCTGCAATGCTCCTTTCTTGATTTGACTTAACCAGCAACCAAGGAATAGCCTTCTGTTATGACAAATAGACCGCCCAATTATTGCCATCCAGCATCAGAATATAAGGCAGGCTATTAGGACAGGACCACTGATTGGCTAATTAAGCAACAATGCACAACAGGATGTGTGTCATGCTGGGATAACGTCATGCCTTGGGTGGTTGAGCACAAGACTACAGGCTGAGTGTGTCCAACACCAGAGAAATATTATCCCAGCATGGCACACACTCTGGAGTGCATTATTGCTATTATACAATGGCTCAATGAAGGAAAAAAAAAGACTAAACAGTTTTAAGATACATTTTCTTATTTTTTTTATTATTTTTGTGTGTAGATATACTTGCAGAAAAAGTTATGCTTTAGTGCCAGCTTTGGCCAGTTGATGGTGATCTGTGTTTTTGTGTAACTGTGAGGTTGCTGTTCTCTATCTCCCTCAATCCTTCCCCCCCCATGTCTTTGTCTCGCTGGCAATTCTTGAGGGTCATTTTTCAGATGCATACCAGTGTCTCATATTTACTGCCTGTCCCATCAGAAAGCAAAGTGAAAAGAAAAAGCAGCAGCGCAAGCAGAACAAATTCACAAGGTAGAAGCCACCATCAGCCTGCTGATGTGTAAGTACAGCACACTCATGCTTTTTCAAAAAGCACATGTTGTTTCTGTTTCTGTCAAGGTGGCAATGTGTTGCTTTTTCCTTTGGTCATTCTCCCAGTACAGTTGCTCAGATTTATGGTTTGTACCAGGAGACTCAGAGCTCAACTGAAGGAAATGAAGCCCACTGAGTGTTGAGTGCAGTGCGCCACTGCAGTGTCAAGTCACTCTGCCAGGAGAGCCAATGAAAGTTAGGACTTTACACTTATTTTGCAATTTGAACCAAAAGGCAGGAAATCATAGTGAACACAATATTTTGTATTTGGGGAGGGGGCACAGTGTAACATGCTGGAAGGATAATCAGTGTGATGCAGTATGAGGCAGGAATCACGAGATATATGGGCGCACTGCTCTTTTGGTCACTGTGTGTCCATCTTCATGCTGGACTTTCATACAGTGATGTTATACTGAGATAACATCACTGATGAAGAACAGCACTGACCAATCAAAGAACAAGGATTCTTTCTTGCCATTTTATAATGCAAGATAGCGCACCAAATGTTTTAAAAATGTAAACATATTTTGGGACTATCTAAGAAATAAAACATCTTATGGTTTAGGAATAAAGTTTCCTTTCATTCCATTTCATTTCATTTTTGTATTATGGTGAGCTGAAGGGGCAAAAATGCCTATTTTCACAAGTGATCAGATACAGGTATATACAGAAACACAACAAAAAGATACAGATATTGGCTGCTATGCACCAAGTGGGCAGGGATACATGGAAAAGTCACATACCACACCCACAGCACTTTGCAACAGCAGATGGGTGCACTCATACCGGCAATCACAAAGGCTGGCCACCTACCCATGACTCCACTCTACCAGCACCTAGGACTCTGCAGGGCAGCCAGGGGAGGAGTTGTCATCCCGGGCAGTCATCCAATGGGATGCATCCTGGGATCCTTAGTGGATCCCTTGCATAGGGAGGTGCAGGTCCGGGGCTGTGCATGCCGACTGCAGGCACCTGAACCTGCATGACACCATCCCATCCCAATGCTGCTGCTCCCAAACATTGCCTGGTACTCACCCTTCCAGCTGTCTCTGCCATCTCCTGCTGCCCAGCAGTCAGGGGTAGCACAGTGAGCCCTGTCATGGTTCCCTGGTGACCGATGGCCTGTGTCCATTGGGGAGCACAGTGACTTATGGCAGGGTCCCCCCTGCCGTAACCTGTGCCCTGCTCTGCACCTATGCATCCAGCACTACATGGGTTTGTGCATACTGTGTAGTGCTGGCACACCCCTAGAACAACCACACCCACCCCAGCATGTTTCTGTCCATGCTGCTGGGGGATCAAGTGCATAACCCCTGTGCACCCATGTTGTGAATGCCATGTGGCCACCACTCTGTGGCATACACGCACACTATGCCAATGGACCAGGTTTCTACAGGCACATTGGTATTGTGCATAGGGCCCACTGAAAACAAGTATATAACAATCACAAATAATATTTGCACCTTGTTCTTCCAAACTGCCATTTTTTTCCAATTTTATATTAAAAGAAGATTTTCTTGTGGAGCACAAAACATCAGCAGAAAGAGCACTGTTATCCATAACAGACTAACAGGAAAATGTTTTTAAACCAAATTAAGTCTTGCATTGTGGAATTTTGAAGTCGTTTCTAAACTGAGACCTGGTGTCAAAATCATTAGAAAACATTGTGAACAATTCTGATACACAAAGTGGCATAGCTCCCAACACCTCTGAGCAAAGTTTAACTAATGAATCTCATCAAAGGAAAGGTATCCCATAGATGAGTATAAATTACAATGATGAGTTAATATGGACTGACCCATTACAAAAGGACAAACGCTCTTGTAGGCAGACTTCAGTTTACATAGCACTTTCCCCATGCAGCTATGTAAAAAAACTGATCCATAGTCAACAATGGAAAATAAAAGGATTAACAGCTTTTGTGATTCAGGAATTAAGAAATCACATGCTCTAATAAGAACAATTAGCCTGCAGTGTACATCTTAACCAGTTGAGACACATGTGACTCATCTCCTACACTAACAAACTCTAGTCACAGCCAGAACAGCTGCAACATAATAATTTATAGGGGAATAGAAGCCATCTACAAGTAAGCAATACAGTGGAAACATCACCTCCCTCCTCCTGCTACAGATACCTCCCAATGCATTCCAGCATTGCACTGGTCCTACCCACTGCTTCATCACAGTGCTAGAGTGTTTGGGATCTCAACTACATTTCTCAAACATGGTTCATATGCATTTCCTGTGCTTGTTTTCATTTCAGAAACACATCTGCATGTTCAAGATCACTCATTCTTTCTAACTATTGCCTACTTAGTGTCACCCTGAAAAATGTAAAAACAGACACACACACAAGTTTTTGAGTTAGGGAACTGGCACTATAATAAACAGTGTGTAGGACCAGTGCAATGCTCGGATCCACTGGGACAGGTATCTGTAGCAGGAGGAATGAGAGGGTGTTGACACTGTATCACTCACTTACAGATGCCTTCTAATCCCTGTAAATTATTATATTGCAGTCATATTGGCTCTGAACAGAATTTGTTTACTCTACACAAGGATTCAAACTTGAATGCTTGCTGTCTCCTTAAAGTAAGGGGGTCTTCTCAGAGTTTGACTGTAAATGGTTTCAAAAGCAAACTTGATACATTTCTGGAGGCCAAAAGTATTTAGGGTTTCACCTGCTGAGCAAGTGGAAGCACAGTCTCTACTGTATAGGCATAATCTCCTACAGTACTTAAGAATGTAATGTAATTGTAACTGTACCTCCCAACCTGCAACCTACAATATATCTATTCTGTTATAATGGATGTATTTTGTACTTCATGTCTTGTATAGTGTCCCAAGTAGAATTCCTAGAAATGTCATATAGGATCAACTTTATTTTGCATAATTTTCTTTATAATGTATTTATGTGTATTCCAATTATTTTACATATACAGCACTTGATAATAGTGTGTAAATGTACTATAGATTTTTCACTTAACCTGATCATCATCTAATGTGGAAACAGGAAACAATACTCTTCTGTATCCTGAATAATCTACAGGTATCATACAAATGTTTAAAATGAGTAAAAAAAGGAGGGGGGGAAATACTCTAATTAAAAACATATTGAATAGTATGACTGAAGCTTTATCCAAATAGAAGTGCATAGTGTCTAGAAAGCATTCATGTAATTTACATCAGTATTTTGATGTAGTAAGCAATAGCCCATGTTTTGTACAATATTGGTGTTATGCTGTACTAAAGTATGTGGTTTAGTTGTCTGTGTTATCTACAGTAAGTAGTAAACTATATATTTGAAACCACTCTTGTTGTATGAAAATAATCATCCCTGGCACTTTCATGACAAATGATAGCTAATCACAGCATTCATTTATGTGGAAAGTCTGTGTCAGAGATTCACTGTTTGAGAGTACTGCAGCAATCTGTGGTAGATGGAGCAGTGCTTGCACTGAGTGCGAAGTGAGAGTAAAACATGATTTTTTTGTTGTTATTGAACAGTTAGTGTGCAGTTATGAGAGGTGTCATCTCAGCTGGGACCAACTAAACACTTTATTTTACTATGGGAAAACTGTGAGTTACTTTTCAAATTGATCACTAGATCATGTTTAAGCCAGAAAGTGTCACAAATTGAAAGGTTAATGTAACAAAGATAGACTCTTTTTATGTCTGTATTATGTTCAGTGCTACTGATTGAGCTAACACCTCTCGTAATGCAGACAAAATGCTCAACCCCACCCCCCCCAAAGAAAAATAGGAGAATCTACCTTGGGAAGACCCTGGTTCTATGGTCAGTTTGCCTGTATGGTCATGTAAAGCACAGAACTCCTTCTGATCGTCAGGAATTTTTCTGCCCCACCCCAGTCATTTGTCCCTGTGGATCTCTGCACCTTTGTTCATCTATCTGACAGCTGTCAGCCATTGATTTGGGCCATCAGGTCATTCACCTCTGATGTTGGCTACACAAGTGGCCAAATTTGGGGGGTTGATATCCTCTGCTAGTTGTGTCCTGGATCCCAGATCAGTCACTAGATCCCCCCAGGATAAGCTGTCTAGCCTCCAATTCTAAAACAAATGGCCCGCTTTGATCACAAACTCTCAAAGACGGGAATAAGGGGAAGTACTGCTGGCTTCACTCGAAATCTTTATAGACCTCACAAAGGCATTGATACCATTAACCATCTGTCTCTTAAACCACCTGTTATCTATAGGCCTGTCCACTGACACTGTTACCTAGTTTGACAGTTATCTCTCCCGCAGGTCACAATGTGTCAGAATTAACGGCATACTCTCTGAACCCAAGGAGATGAGCCTAGGAGCCCCACAAGGGTCCATTCTAGGCCCACTCTTTTCCAGCCTCTTTATAAATTCCCTTCCCTCTGCTTGCCTGGCACATACTGTGCTACATGCCGATGATGCCATCATGTTGGCAGCTGGCAGAGGGCAATACTCTATCACCACTGAACTGCAAGAAAGCTTCCTTATGCTCAAAACATGGTTCACTCAGAACAACCTGATGCTAAACCATAAAAAAAGAAAAAGCATGCTCTTCACTGTACCGAAGAAAAACAATAAGTACAGCTCCTTGCTGATACAGAGCCATCTGGAAGATCTTTTGGAACAAGTATGCACATTCAAATACCTTGGAGTACACCTAGACAGCACACTCAACTTCACCACTCATATTGGCCATGTGGTCAAAACTGCAAATTTAAAGCTGGATGTTCTCTACTGCCCCAAAAATTCAATGACACCTGCAGCCCTGAACAAACCATAAGCAGTTTGGTCTTATCTTCAATAGACTGTGGCCTGCCTATTTATGGGTCTGGATCTGAAACTGCCCTTAAAAGAGTAAGAACTCTCCTAGAGAAGGTCTGCTGATTGACCCTAGGGGCTGACCACCTGACTCATACCTGTACCCTATACAATGATACAGGGTGGCTCCCACTTCACCTCAGGGTGCAATACCAGACCTGCCTACTAGTAAAAAAAAAGCAGCACTGGGACTTATGCCTGATTCGACCTACAGACTATTCAAAGCTGCACAATCCATTTGGCAAACTAGAAGAGCGACTAAAGGTGGACTCCTAGTGCCTTTCAAATGCACAAAGCTTGCCCAGAAATCCCTCTCCTACCTGGGACCCAGGTTGTTCAACGAGTTACCTACTAACCTCACAGAGTGTACCAAGGTCAGCCAATTTAAAACTGGGTTACATTCCTATCTAGAGCTTGAAAAGGTCTGTCGATGCACAAACTAAAAATGGTCCCCTGCAATCACTACCTTAAACCCCCTAGCACCCCTTAAATCCTTTACTATTCTCATCCTCTCTCTACTCCCTCCCATGAATCCCCACTCTCTCTTTCTCTTCCATCATAATTCCCCTTACCCCACCCCTCTACCCCCACTCCATACCCCCCCAAAGCACTTCACTGCAGTATCACATGTTCTCTCAACAAAGCCTACTCTGACTAAACTACTTCTGTGTCCTACCCTTGTTAAAGCCCATGCTGCATACCACCTCTCCAACCACAGGGTTTCTTCCCAATCTGTCAGTCTCCCTGCACCTTCACAATGAATTTTAACAACACTAACAGTATGCTGATTGAATGTACTCTAACACCCTAATGCTTCCCTCTAGGGTTCCTCTTGTCTTTAGTTTTGATTATATGTTCAGTGTTATGATATTAACTGTAATCATCTGTAACAACTGTGTGATTCTGTCTGTATTGTTTTGTCCTGTACTGTATTTTACTGTATTGTATTTGACTGACATGGAACCTTTGGAAAAGAGTCCCAGACGCAAAGGTTTAAATCCGAAACTGAAATAAATACAATAAATAAATAAATAAGATAAAGCAGTTCAATGGCCAATATGGTTTTGTAAATAGTGTCTATATTGATATAAACCAGTTCAGATGAGTACAACTGTATTGAAATACAGCTGCAGCTATAGATATGGTCAGATATTTTCTGAATTTCCTGTGATATCTCTGGAGAAAGTCCCTGCCTGCTGCAGTACCACTATGGGCCACCAGAGAGAATGTCTTTAGATATATCATGAAAAA
The DNA here is from genome assembly GCA_016271365.2 of Neoceratodus forsteri. Classification (NCBI taxonomy): domain Eukaryota; kingdom Metazoa; phylum Chordata; order Ceratodontiformes; family Ceratodontidae; genus Neoceratodus; species Neoceratodus forsteri. The sequence goes on along the minus strand of CM057458.1, from coordinate 1,345,159,723 downwards.
TTAGGAAATATCTGAATGCATCTATGGCTGCAACTGTAAACATCTGTCTCAGTGGTTTGTGTCTTTTTTACCTTGTAAGCATATTTATGACTCATCCCTACCACTTATTTCCCATTCAGGTTCAGTGCAACTGCCGCTTGTTCAGTTTGTGGAGCATGATACAGCACATGTCATACAGGTCATGTAGTGTTTTCAGTCATCCTTTTTATGTTGTCTTGCACGTGCACAAGAAAAATGTTGCGGTAACTTTAGAATAGCAGCTTTTGGAGGTGCCATTGTGTTGTGGCCAGAGGCGCCACTGCTTTTTGAAGCTGAGCTCCACGGCATAAATTAGAATGCACGCTGTCTATGACAACAGTGCAAAAGTGTGCCACCAACTTAAAACATTTTAGCCGCTGCAATAAGGGAGCTCCACCTCATTGCAGGGTGTGTCTTTTCTGGTGCCACATTTCAATCAGACATGGTGGCGGCTGTGCTGTCCGCCTTGCACAATCCCCAGGAAAGCCAATGTCTGGGGTGCCCAATCCCCCTGTTGGCATCATCATGCCCCCTTCCTGAGTTCATTTGCTGATGGGGAGCCCAATCCCCATCAGCATCATGTCCATTGCCAGTTGTTTGCCGAGGAGGGTGCCCAATCCCCCTCAGCATCATCCCCCCAACACCTTTTGTTTGCCAATGGGGTGCCCAATCCCCATTGGCTCCAGTCCACCCCACCTCAGAACACTCAGGTGGCATGCTGGGAGCCCACTCCAGCATGCCAAAAGTACCTTTTAAAAGAAAAAACCTTCCCACGATGTTAATTATCTTTTTTTTAACCCTGTAAAGTAGAAAATGGTCCCTCACTGTCTGCGGCCCCTTCCCCAACCCACACACACCCACTGCATACCCCACCTCCCCACACACCCCTCTCCCCATACTTACCTCCAGAGCCTGGCGTGATGATCTTTGGTGGACCGGGAACACGTCTGCACTCTTCAAAGCTGACCGCAAACTTAAGGAATGACGGTAAGCTGAATAATGGCATAAATAGGGAGTTTTCAACTTTGGTGCATATCTTGGGCATCTTTGGGAATTTTGGCATGACATTTTCAGCATGGGGTTATTGGGACCCCTCCTCATGAATTCAGTCACTGTCATGTCGTTATTCAGTCCCAAAAGGTAATTTTGTGGTCACTGCGCAAAATCACTCTTTGGGACCAATTAATGAAATGACAGTGCCACTGTTCATGAGGTAGGCTCTTAAAAAGCCTATGTTGCAAACATGGTGAAAAAATTCAAAAAATAACCGGTTTACAAGCGCACGTTGCACGGTTTCCATGCATGCTCATAACTTCACAAATCTGTAATATTTTCACTACAGATTTTCAACATTGGCATTTTTCCACACCTCCTTATGAACAGTACAGCTGTCATTTTTCACATCCTGTCCAAAATGTGTTTTTGAACTTCCAGTGCAGAATAGCGAGGTTGCTGTGGGAAATCAATGTTCAGGACAGATTAAGAAAATCACAGTGACACTGTTCATGAGTAGAGGTCCTAAAATGCCTATGTTGAAAATTTGGTGATGATAGTTCATTAAATGACTGTGCTATGAGCGTGCATTGTGCAGTTTCCACACACCCTCATAATTTCACAAATTTGTAATATTTTCACTCCAGATTTTCAACATTGGCATTTTTTCACACATCCTTATGAACAGAACAGCTGTCATTTTTCACATTCTGGCCAAACTGTGTTTTCGCACTTCCCTCATAGAATAGTGCGGTCACTGTGGGAAATCAGTGTTTGGGACAGATATAGAAAATCACAGTGATTCTGTTCATGAGCAGAGGTCCTAAATGCCTATGTTGAAAATTAGGTGACAAGGGCCCATAAAATGACTATGTTACAAGAGTGCATTGTGCAGTTTCCATGCATGCTCATAACTTCAATAATTTTTAATATTTTTACTCCAGATTTTCACCATTGCCATTTTTTCACTCCTCCTTATGAACAGCACAGCTTTCATTTTCCGCGTCCTATCCGAACTGTGTTTTCGCACATCCAGCACGCAGTGGTGCAGTTGCTGTAGGAGAACAGTGTTCAGAACAGAGTAAGAAAATCACAATAACACTGTTCATGAGCAGAGGTCCCAAAATGCCTATGTTGAAAATTTGGTGAAAAAATTTCATAAAATGACTATGTTATAAGCGTACGTTGTGCAGTGTCCATGCACAGTCGTAACTTCGAGAATTTATAATATTTTCACTCCAGATTTTCAACATTGTATGCTGGCCTGGTGGCACTGAGGGCTGAGGTGCTGGTTACTTTACCTGGTGCTATGCTGGTGACCTGTGTTCAGGAACAAGCACAGGCCACCGGGAGTCGGTGGGGAGGAGAGGGATAGCGCAACTGTAGGACTGCTCTCCTTATCTGGGGAGGGGGGGATACCAGCAGTTTGGTGCATGACTTGCCCCTGGTGGAGACTAGGGGCTTGCACACCAAAATGCCACAGAGTGAGGGTAGATGGGGTAGACATTTGGAGGAGCACATATGGGAGTGTGCGCGCTCGCTCCTTGGGCGTCATCACACGCCTCATCTAGGGGAACCAAAATTGCAGGAGGAAAATTGGTTACTGGCATGGCAGATTGAAGGGTGGTCCTCACAGGTGCCACCCCCACATCAGGCAGTAATCCTTCCAGCAATGAATCCAGAGTTAGGTGGGCTGAGGGATTCCCGCTGCCCCACCATGGGGTGCAAGCTGTGGGGCAGCTGGAAGGGTAGGCTGCGAGTAGGAGACGGGGCTGGGGGAATCCAACATGATCCAGTGTCACCAGGGACCAGGTGGATAAAGAAATTAACAGGAAAACAAAAATAATTTTCAACATTGTCATTTTTGTACACCTTCTTATGAACAGTACAGCTGTCATTTGTCACATCCTGCCCGAAATGTAGTTTCGCACATGTGGCCCACAATCGCATGTCTCTGTGGGAAATCAATGTTTGGGGAAGATTAAGATAATCATACTGCCACTGTTCATGAACAGAGGTCCCAAAATGGCTATGTTAAAAATTTGGTGAAATAATTCCACTAAATGACAGTGTTAAGAGCGTGAGATGTGTAGTTTTCACACACGCTCGTAACTTCGAGAATGTTTAATATTTTCACTCCAGATTTTCAACATTGCCATCTCTTCACACCATTTTATCAATGGTGCAGCTGACATTTTAATGTGGTGCAGAATGGCGCGACCACTTTGGGAAATCAATGTTCGAGACAAATTAACAAAATCTCAGGGACACTGTTCATGAGCAGAGATCCCAAATGCTTTCATGAGGTGGGGTCACAAAAAGGCCATGTTTTAAAATTTAGAGTGCAAATACCAACACACACCCAGGGCGTTATGGTTTCTAACCATTGCATCTCACCCTGTACAGACTAACAGGCATCAGGGATGTGTCTTTGGATTGTCTGCTCTACTGCTCACACCACTGGTCCTCCACCCCCACCTGCAGCCACTGACAGGCATCAAGGTGTGCCTTGGACTCTTCAGCCCCAAAGTTCAACCCATTCTCCTATGCTGTACCCATCTCAACATAAATACTTATGTAAAGGGGTGAGCATAAGGCCAGATGACCCCAAGGTACAATGTGACACTAGTTAGATTCTGCAGGGTAGGGTGAGGTGAAATAGCATGAGCATTATGGCCAGGGACCCAAACACACACCCCAATGCCTGTCAATCTGCAGAGTGGGGTGGGGTTGACATTGGTTCTATACTTCACTGCTATTCCTATTATGCACCTCTCCCCTTTTTTATTGTTTTTTATAATTCTATTTCCCTCTGGTTCATGGTCCGAGGAGCCTCTCTTGGGCAACCAGCAAGATCCTGCCCAGCCCAAAGTCCTCCTGCCTGATCCTCCTCTTTCCTCCCCCTCATCTCGCAGGTGTCACCCCCCGGCTTGACCCCTCTGGGGTGGGGCCACTCCTCTTCTCTGGGTGCACTTGCATACACAGACTCCAGCTTTGGGTGCGGGCTCTGGGTGGAGGAACATGAGAGGCCAGACAGGATGGGCCTGGCTGTGGGTATGGGGTCTGGTACAGTTGCCTAACCCAAGGGCCAGGTTTTTCCTTTGTTCTGTGGTCTCCCCCTTGTGTGGCACATGCCCTAATGCACTGGTGCATGGCAATCCTGCCTGTGTTGGCCATATTGATCAAGTGCTGCCTTGTGCCCCCCCATCTCCACCAGGGGCCACTGGCATGCCGGGCCGTCCACCCCATCCCAAGGAGGAGAGCACCACAAGGGCACTCGATCCTCAACCCTCCCCTGTCGACCCCCGGTGCCCGAGCTCACTCCTGAACCCAGGTCACCAGTGCAGTGGGAGGTGTGGTATCCAGCTCCTCAACCCTCAGTGCCACTGGGCCGATGCATCTCTCTTAACTCCTGCATTACCATCGCCAAAACCAGCAAGACAACATTCGGCATTGATGAATGCTTTTTTTTATCATTTAATAAATTGTTATACCACCAACAGACTAACAGCTATCATGCACTTCTGTGCCTTTGATGTGGTGTAAACAAACTTGTGGTTGGAGCACAGCTGTCTAAAAGGCTATGGGCACTTCATGTAATTCCGCTGCTTAGTGAGCATCTCTGAAAACAAGAGTGCCAAAATATGAATGAAAGTTACATTCTTTTCTCAAAAATAGGTAAAGCAAAACATGAATTCATATTGCTACAGGCTGAGCATGCAGAAGATGCACTGAACTTGAATGGTAATTGGGTGGTAAGGACGAGTCAGAAATATGCCTATAAGATAAAAAAAAGACACAAATCACAGAGACAGATGTTTATTTCAACACAGTTTTGTTAATTTGAATTGGTTTATACCAATAAAGCTAAACCCATTGATCTTTAACCCTTTCTGAACCCTGGCTTCACTAAAATTCAGCTGTGCATTGATGGTCCCACCACATGTGTTGATCAGTGATTCCTGCCCGGCTCAATGTCACATCAAAGTGTGGCTCATTGTCTCCAGGAGGAACACCAGGGAAATCAACAACTGTCTACTGTCATCCACCTGAGTCAAGACCTGCCACAGTTCTGCAGGATTCGTTCTCAGCACAGCAAGAGGGACTACAAGGGAAAGGACAGCTGGCTCCAATCGAATGTTAAAACAGATCAGTGGAAAAAATGGTTTAGTAAATATTATCTATATTGGTATAAACCAGTCCAAATGAATAAAACTATACTCATGTAAACATCTGTCTTGATGGTTTGTGTCTTTTTTACCTTGTAGGCATATTTATGAGTCATCCCTACCACTCATTTCCCATTCAAGTTGAGTGCATCTGCCCTTGTTCAGCCTGCGGAGCATGATACAGCACACGTCATACAGGTCATGACATGTTTGCAACCATCTTTCATTTTTCATTTAATAAAACATTATACCACGAACAGACTAACAGCCATCACGCACCTCTGTGGCTTTGATGCTGTGTAAACAAACCCGTGAATGAAGTGCAGCTGTCCGGAATGGCTAAGAAAGCACTTTGTGTGATTTCACTGTGTAGTGCAAATCTCTAAACACAAACATGTCCCAAAACATATGTGAAAGTTACATTTTATTCTCAAAAATTGGTAAAGTGAAAAATGTGTTCACATTACTACAGGCTGAACAAGTGGCAGAAGAGCTGAGCTTGAATGGGAAATGGGTGGTAAGGACAAATTAGAAATATGCCTAAAAGGTAAAACAAGACACAAACCACTGAGACAGATGTTTATTTCAGTGCAGTTTTATTCCTTTGAACCTGTTTAGTGTAGCTAAGCTATTATTATGTTTTGGAATTCATCTTTATTAAATTAAGACACATCCATTTCCTTTCACCATTAAAGGATGAGCATCAGGTCCAGAGGAAATAGTGCAGCAGGAGAAGGGGCAGAGGAATAAAGAACGAAGCACATTTCAGTGTATGAGGAGAATGTGAAAAGCTTTGCAGGAAGAGGTGCATCAACTCCAATCTGCTGTAATGATACAACTGTGCTGCATTAGGAATTCTGGCCAGACCCCTTACTTTCATTCTTCTGTTCACAATACATCAGCATAGCCCTTGGCTATGCAGCTGTAATAATGTAAACTTGTATCAGGTCCAGAGAAAATAGTGTGGGGGAAGGGGGAGAAGAAGGCAACACATTTTAATGAATGGGGAAGACATGGAGGGATTTGCAGGAAAAGGCACTTCAACTACAATTTGCCATAATGACACAGCTGTGCTGCATTAGGAATTCCACTCAGACACTTTATAGTTCTTCTTCTGTTAGCAATACATCAGCATAACCCTGGGCTATGCAGCTGTAAAAATGTGAACTTGAGTAAAGTGTTTGTTAGGGAGGGGTACTGTGATGATGCAACGTATTTTGTTGCTTAAACTAATTAGTTTTGATTACTTAAAAGGAAAAAATGATCACAAAACACTACTTCACTTTTTTTTATTAAAAAAGTCATGCTAGATAGATAGATAGATAGATAGATAGATAGATAGATAGATAGATAGATAGATAGATATTATAGGGGCCTGGTCTTGTCCCTATATTTAGGGTTGAGTAGGCACTTTGATGTTAAACCTCAAATTTCGAGCATTAATAACTTTGCAACTTTTCAATGGATTTGCACAAAATTTGGAATTCTGGAATGCTAGATCTCTTGATTTGCCAAGTTGTGTTTCAGTCAGACATATGGCTTTTGTGCAGCAAAGCACCAAACATTGCACCTTTTGTTACTTTTGCACGTTTTGTTCCATGGCGCTGCGTGGACACTGTGTGGTCCATTGGTCCGAAACTTGGAACGTAGAAAGAGCTTGGGCCAAGGAACATGCCAGCATTTGTTTTGTGAAAAAATATTAATCCTTTCAAAAGTTACTGAACTTTAAATTTCCCATTATATTCTATGATAAAATTTATATGTATATTTTGTGAAAGAAGAATGGCAATCTGGCTATTTGGTCTTCCCTCACAGCCAAAGATTTTGCATGCTCACAGCAGATTTTCTGACAGCTGAAAGTTTTTTAAAGGTGTAAACATTTTAGAGTTGCATATCTCATTAATGGTTTGGTCTTTTTACTTGAAATTTACAGGGTGTTGATGGGATGCCCTAGAGATGTGAATTATGCTGTTTAGGTGTCAGTGAATTATTATAGGGGTGCAGTCACCCTCCTATATTTAGGGTTCAGTAGGCAGTTTAATATTAAACCTCACATTCTGCACATTAATAACTTTGCAACTGTTTAATGGATTTGCACGAAATTTGGAAGGTGTGGTCTGGTATGGTAGGTCTCTTGATTTACCAAGTTGAATTTCAGTTGGACATAGAGAGTTCGTGCAGCAAAGCACCAAAAAATGCACTTTTAGGCACTTTAATGTTAAACCTAAAATTTTGCACATTAATAACTTTGCAACTGTGTAACGGATTTGCACAAAATTTGGAATGCACGGTATGGTATGGCAGGTCTCTTGATTTACCAAGTTATGCTGCAGTTGGACATACAGGCCCAGATATTCAAACTGCACCACAAAGTAGTGCAATAGCAGGAGCAGGAGCAAGTACTGTGCTCCCATGCTCAACATGCACGATATTCAAACACTGCGCAGGCCATGATGCGCTTATGCAACACAACTGACTATCACACTAACCATGCCATGGCACAACCAGGGATGTGCCACAGGTCTGATGCACAGTAGCACAACCAGGGATGCGCATTGAAGGAGGGTAGCAGGGCATCAGCACAACCAGGGATTCGCAGGGACAGGATGCAGGGGTTCACCACCCATGGAAGATATGGGAAGAGGAGCATGCAGCAGAACAGACATCACCCCCACACCCCATGAATCACAAAACCTGAGGAGATCTGGAAGAACCACCAGCCCATGGACACCAGCAACAATCCCACAGCCGGGGCATGGTGCCCCAGCACGCCCCCTGGCAAGCTGTGACCAGAACACAAGGAGGTCTGGCTACCCCATGCTACACCATCCCACCAATGGAGAGCACACCCTGCACATCGATCCCCAGACACCCTGCCCAGGAGCAGTGCCCAACAGTGCATGTCACCTCATGCATGCCACCACCCCCACTGTGACAATGCAACCCTGTGCACCTTGGAGCCATGCAAGGCAGCCCCACCATGAGCACCCTGCAGTGGGTGGCAGCAGCCACCGATGCAACAACTGCAGACACAGTGCCACCCTGCACGGCCCCCCTGAGGTACAGCTGAGAGACCAACCATGCATCGGGACATGAGGTACCCCACATGTGACAGGGCCTGCCCTGGACCCCACCACCAGTGGTACAGCACCCCGCACACCCACACAAGCACACACCCTGTCCCAGCACTGGCCCCAACAGCCAGCACAGACACCCACCGTGTTGCATGGAAGCATGCACCACACAGGATGCAACACAGTGCACGGACAAACACCCACCCATACCCAAGGGCACACCAACACAGGGACACATTAGCAGGGCAACAAACCCACTGGAATGCAGCCAGAGCAGCTGTGTACCCAAAGCCAACACCCCTCCATGGCACAGGTGTACCAGCCACCATGCTCATGCACCATGAATTCATATGCCACCAGCATGCAGCCAGAGCACAAGTGACAGAAATTGGAGCACACTCCCTGCAACAGACACAAGCGACAGCATGGAGGGGGGACAACAACAGCAGAGGCCACAGTGCCATCTGAGGCAGATGTGCACCATACCGGTGACAGGAAGCAATCTGGCATTGCGCCAGGTACAGAGAGTGTCCAGCATGGACAGTCACCACTGACATGCCAGCAGACCGTGCATAGCACAGACATGCAAGGGTGTCAGCTGCACAGGCCATGGACAGTCTGACAGGGGCACCATGGACAGAGTGCATGCACCATGGACCACTGCACATGGCATCCAGTGCACAGAGAACAACACACATACCACAGACAGTGACCGAGTCCCCCGCCCACACCATAGGAGGGTCCCTGCCGGACACACACACACATGCCCATGCCTGCACCACCCCCTGACACCATGCACACCACTACAGCCAAGCACCTGTAGCCCACTGCAAATTGGAGACCACCACAGTTGTCATAACAAGATGAATGTATTGAACAATGGTAACAAACAAACTTATGTACAATTATTTACAAGGGTGCAGGGAAAGGGCCACAAACCAGATGGGGGCAGGCATGGGGCAGGGGTGAACAAATGGGAGAGGGAAGAAGGGGTGTGAAGGTGGGTCCAGGGGGTTAGGTGAGTTAGGGGGCATGGAGGGCCTATTGCCTGCCCTGCTTTCTACTCCTGTGGTGCCTCCTGGTGCTTCATCTCTGGACGCTGTCCCACTCCATTCTCTCCAAAATCACCAGGGACAACCGTGCTAGCTGCAGCAGCTCCTGCATGCCTCATTCTATGGCCATCCAGTAATGTCCACCTAGGACAAGGGAGCAGAGTCAATATGTGTGACTGTCCATCCCCCTACAGCCCACCCATTGTGCATGGCATACAGCCATGGGCCATGCCCCTGTGATGGTGTGTGACCACCCACAGTGACCACATCTACAAGACCTGCCTACCCAGGCACACACAGCCATGTGGGCCACTGCACACACCCACTGCCCACGTCCCGCACAGCACCACTGTGGCCGTACAGTGACATGGCTATGAGGTGCGAAGGCAGTGGCACAGCCATGTACCCAGTGCACGCACAGACCACCAGCGATGCACACCCACACATGCAGTGCCACAGGACAGTGCTGAGTGTACCATGTGGTGTGCACGGCAGTGGTGTCAAGGACTGGTGGTCATGCCCCACCGCCAACCCTTCAACACAGCATGTACAGAAGTACTTGGAAAAAAGGCACTCACCTGCATCTGCAACAGCTGGGCGCTGCTGTACTATGGCCCCTCCACCTTGTCCCTGTTGCTGGGCAGCATCCCTGTCACACTGTGCTCTCTCCTCATGAGCACGACATCGCTCCTCAGGGCCTAGGGTGCAAACACAGAGAGAGGAACATCAGTACAAACCAGTAGCAAAGCCCCCCCGGTGTGTGCGATCCTGCACAGCCCAAGCATGCCGCAACCCCACCACCACCACCACCACCACCCACACTGGATGGCCCCCACCCCCCTGCATGGTGGATACATGCACACAGCTATACCCAGACAGAAGGACACTACCAGTGTATGGATGGAGCACCTACCTGGCCATGGCATGGTGCCTCACCTGGCGCATGCCCGTAGTCGACCCAGCCTATCTGGGTCCCTCTGCCAGAGGTCCCCATAATGGTGGTGACACTGCTTTGTGCTGTGGACAATCTCAGTGGCCTCCTCCATTGCCTCTGCCACCTCCTCCCACACAGCACTTATAGGCCTGTCCAAAGGGTCTTCGCCAAACAGGGCCCCAGCATGGGGCTCAACAATGGCCACAAGATTGGCCAGCTCTAGCATGTTCCACTGTGGTGCTCACCTGCATGCCATCATTCATGCAGGAGAGATCACAAAATGGCACTCTGTAGCGCATGTCCCCCATGTGCAGATGTTGTGCAGTACAGCACTGCCATTCCCCATCGCGCTGACACCAAACAGCACGATAGTGGTACACCCATGCAGATGCATGGTGCCTAGGGGCAAAGGTCGACCACAGGGTCAAGGGTCTGTTGCACATGGACCGCCATAACGCTATTGGGACTCCCTGCATGTAGCATGGTAGCATGCCTATGTGTGATATGGCCTGCAGTGGCCTACCACACTGTGGCACCATGTCACCTATGTCACTCCAGGGCATGAGCGCCACATGCAAGAACAGCACAGTAGTGCCACTGGCACAGTGGTGGCTGTGCCCTGCACTGCCTCCCATGCACAGCATGTCATCAGCATAGCAGGTGTCGGTGTCAGCACCCCGAGCATGCGCTGTGTTGTGCCTACTGCACATCACAGAGCTACACCATTGTCTGAGCATGCCCAACACAATTACGCAAGGTGAAACAGTGTGATATTCAGCCAGCATATGCAGATCAGCTCATCAGCAATTCCATGGTGCAGCCACTACATTAGCATCCACTTAAAGTTGCGCTTCACCTCATTTGCATGCCTTGAGCTATATAAATGTGACATGGGGCTGCAGAGGACATTGTTGGGTATTGCAGCCTATTGTGGTGGGCTGCATGCTGTTTGGAAGTGTGGACTGTGGTGTTTGAGAGATGCATGGGACTGCACATTCAAAGGTAACACCTGTCATTCCCACAGGCTCTATAATGACCGAATGTGAGGAAGAGGAGGAACAGAGATGTGGGAGAAGGAGGAGACCCAACTTCACCCAGGCAGAATCAGATGCCCTGTTCGAGGTCTACTTTGACAGGGAATTGCTGCTCAGCAGACAGCAAGGAACACCACAGGCCCGTGCTGCGGCATGGGGTGAGGTAGCGCGTGCCATCAACCAGCATGGCAGCCACCAGCAGTCCATGCAGGAGTGCAAAAAAAAGGTCAGCACGGACAAGAGGAGGATTAAGAACAAGGTGGCTGCCATCAGGGCAGCACATGCTGCAACTGGTGGTGGACAGCCAGATGTGTCACGCCTGACACCACAGGAGGAGTGGGTGGCTGGCAGCATGCGGTGTTGTGCCCTAGAGGGTGATTCAGATGGTGGCTTCCAGAAGGGTGGCAGCCCATCACTGCATGGTAGGTCCTGTGCTGTCACTGTGTGGGGGTTGGGGGGAATGCCACAGGGTAGGGCGGAGACATTAACGTTACTGTGTTCCCTTACAGCTCCTGAGCATCTACATGGGTCAGTAGTGGTGGGTGTGTCCACTGAGGGTGATACCCTGGACACGGATGAGTGACAATCCACCTCCACAGGTGTCTGAGGGTCAGGACCACAGCATATCTGCCTGTCTGTCCAGACTGAAGATGGTGGTGCTGGTGGGGAGGAGGCCCTGCCTGTGTCCCAGCATGACAGCGGCCATGGACACCAGCATGCTGTGACATGGACTGGCACCGGATCCGGCACCAATGATGATGGATCACACATCCCAGACAGTGATACGTGTGGGCCACAGGATGGTCCTACAGCAGGAAATGGCATGGGCGTAGCCATAGGTGGTGTCACCGTGGAGTCCTATGTGACATCACAGTCCCAGCCTGTGCCTGTATGCCCTAGTGGGCCAGCACTGGTGTGCATCCAGGCTGGTGGGGCTGTTGCAGCTGCTGCAGTGGCACTGGTGAGCCTGGTGATTGGTGGCTGGAAGGGCACTGTCAGCAGTTGGCCAGTGGTGACTGGGAGACAGTGTCAGGGGGCAGCATCAGTGCACTGAGTGTGGACATGCCCCAGCATGGCTCTGGTGTGCAGCACCCATTGTCAAGGGGTGCTGCCAAGCATGACCAGGAACACCACAAGGGACAGCATGCCAATCCGGCAGATGACCTCTGATGAGCACAGCCACCTACTCCAGGCTTCTGTGGATCAGCAGTTGCGGCTTGTGATGGCAGTCAATGCACTCAGTGTGGTTTTGCACCAGGCAGAGGAGCGGCGCAGCAAAGACAATGGTCTGCTCTTGGCAGAGATGGCCCAGCAACGGGAGGATGTGACCACTGCCATTGACAGGCAGACATGTGCATTCACAGCTGTCATGGCCACATTGGGCACCCAGTTCATTGCCCATGCACCCAGACACCATGCAGTGTCACATCCACACCCATTCCCAGCATCGTGCAACACCTTCCATGTTGACACCGGGTTCATCTGTGGGGATACCGAGCATGCCTGGCTTTGGCATGTTCAGTGCGCTGCAGACCCCTGCTTGAACATGGTCACATTCCTGCAGTGTCACCCTTGGGGGACCATTGGTGCCACCCCATGAGGTCAATGGTCAGCCTGGCATGGCTGGCAGGTCTCGGCGGGGCTGCCCAATCATCTGGGGTGGCCGTGGCACTGTGCCGTGTTACTGACCTGTCTCCCACCATAGCCACTGTCTGCCACTGCCCTGTGTGCAGTGTGTTGTGCAACGTGTGATGCATGGGTGGGGTACTCGGCCCTGCACACACATGGTCCATGTGCACACCCTCCCAGCTGCTGGCCACTGTGGCATGTGCATGATGATGCCTGCATTGCACTGTCCGCTAGTGTGCAATGGTGCCCAGCATCTGAGACATGCACAGTGACAGCCACTGGGCATGGTCGTGTGTGGACCTGTGTGTGGCTAGGGGTTGCAATCGGGGTTGGCATGCCTTCTACCCCTTGTGCATGTCTTGTGGTGTGTGTGTGTGTGTGTGTGTGTGTGCATGAGCGTGTGTCGTGTTTGGCCCTGCCCATCCCTGACGGTGTGTGCGGTTCCACACTCAGACCCATTCCCTTGCTGCCATCAGCCCCTGGGGTTCATCCATGCCTGTCTGTGGGTTATGCCCTTGCCATTGGTGGTTGCACATGGCCCCGTGACCTACCTGTGTTGGCCGAAGTGCTCCTCTGTGATGGTGTCCCAGTACAGCTGTGACATCTGGATCAGGTAGGGGTCTCTTTGCCCAGGGAGTGGCTGCCCATCACCATCTGGACCGGCGTCCTCATTGTCCCCATCGCTATCCCCCTCTTTGACCTCTATGACTATCCCACAGTCATTGGCCATGTTGTGCAGGGTGCAGCAGGCCAGGAATAGCCCACAGGCCTTCGAGGAGCTGTACTGTAGGGCACTGCCAGACAAGTCCAAGCACCGGAAATGTGCCTTCAGCATCCCAAACACCCACTCAATGACATTCCATGTGGTGGTGTGTGCCTCATTGTACCATTGCTGCAATGGGGTCGTAGGGTGCCGGTATGGTGTGAGCAGCCACTGTCACCTGTGTGTAGAGGGTGGACATTAGTATGGTGGTCTGCATCACTCTGCCATGGGCTGTCAAGGCCAGTACCCATGGCACCTCTGACTATGCCCCCCCACATCTGCTCATGTTGTCCTGCATGATGTGCATACTCACCCACTAGGTGGCCAGTGGGGATGTCCCCACTCTTGAACCTGTGGCACAGTGTGGACTGATGCCAGATGAAGGCATCATGTGCTCCTCCAGGGTGCATGGCACAGATATTGGTTATGCGCCCCGTGGCATTGCACACCACCTGGAGGTTGATGCTGGCATAACCTTTCCAGTTGATGTAGAACACACCGTCCGGGTCAGGTGGTGTGCGGATGGGCACATGGGTGCAGTCAATGGCCTTGAGCACACCAGACATAAGTGCTACCCTGTGGAACTCTTGTATGTGTGCTGTGCGCTCTGCTTGTGTGCTGGGGAAATGGATGTACTCTGCAGCATGTGGCAGCAGTGCGCTGAGGAATTGTGTGAGTAGGTGTGATGCGGCTGACTGGGTTATGCCTGTTGTGTCCCCTATTGGTCTCTGGAAGGTGCCCATGGCTAGCAGGCACGTGACAGCTGTCACCTTTGTCTCCACTGACAGAGCATGGCTCTGTCGTGTGGGTGCCTGCATCTCATCACTGCACAGCTCACAGAGCCGCCTCAGGATCACCCAGTTCAGGTGGTACCAGCCCACAATCTCTGTGTCAGTGTAGTGTTCGAAGGTGGTGTGGGCCCGGTACCATCTGTTGGGGGCATACCGCCGACAGGATTCTCCACGGCCGCGCCCTGCTGCCTGCCTCTTACACCCCTCATTACCGCCTCCATCTGGAAGGTGGCACTGGCCATGTCCCTGGCTGGTGTCCCCCCGCAGCTGTTATCCTGCTCCCCCACTGTCCATTTGTGATGCTCCCCTGCACCGGGTACACCTCCGGCCTTTGGTTGTCCAGCCTACTGCCACTGCCCTCAGTCCACTGTGGCACTTTTATTTATTTATTTATTTACAAGATTTACCAGGAAAGCATACTGAGCTAAAAGCTCAATTCCAGATGCAACCTGGGGGTTGAGACCCATAAATACAGTACATGGATATAGACGGAAAACATTTTTGGGAAGACAAGGCTTACATATATAACATTAGTTCAAAAATACAGACAGAGGTTTTTGAATACATTATACAGAATGACAGGGTCAAAACTTTACATATACTTTTATAGTAACAGCAAGCAGGAAACACTAGAGTGACTAGTTATAACAGGTGCAGCTGGAAGAGAAATGGGCTCTGAGTAGAGGGTTGCGTTGGTGCGGGTTCTGTGCATGTCTTATGGAGGCCGGACCAGGGTTTACCTCTATGTCCCCGGACAGGAGTAGAAGTAAGCAGACAAGATGCATTATTTTTGACCTTGCGAGGTATGAGCAGGATGTGGAGGACCGGGTGTTTGAGATAAATTTGGGGGTGCGACGAGTTGGGATGTGTAAGACCACATGCCCCTGGTGAAAGGTTGGGGAATGACACTGGCATTTATAGCTCCATAGTGGTTTTAGGCCATCGCTTTGGCAGGTGAGAATGAGAAGACTGTGTGGCCTAGCTGAGGGATAAGTCTAGGGGGTGGGGACAGTGGGGGTTCGCAGTGTGGGAGGGTGGCAGGGGGTAGGGAGGAGAGAGTGGCCAGTAAGATAAAAAATAAGGATGTAAACAGTAGCATCCTTGCCAAATTTAAAACAGGAAACTGTAGTATACTGAGTTGTGGCCCTCTGGTGGTGGCAGCTGATAAGCTGCAAATGGAGAAGTTGGCTGATAGGTTTAACAAATCATGTGACCTTAGCCTATAAAGGAGGAGCACACCAAGGGCGGTGGTGGTGGGGAGTGGCGCGAGCGCCGGCGGGGCAGAAGCTCCTTGGTTCAGAGACAGAAAGCAGACTTTAGAAGCAGCACTTGTGGGGAAGTTCAAAAATGGCACCTTTACTTGGTGTTTTCTGCCTTCAGCTTTACCTTGATGCCTCGGGGGGTGGGGGTCGGCGACCAGAAAAGCGTCCAGGGAAGTGCTGGGCTACCCTCACGACCCGAATTGAAGCCCCAGTGTCTGTCTGAAGAGAGAAAAAGGAGGACCTTTATATCCAGGTAAGTGGGAGTGCCTAATAAAAATCCTGCTGTGTTACACTTTCTGGGTGGCTGCAATGTGGTTTTACACTATAACAACATGAGATTTCCAAAGAGAGCTGGTTTAGCGGATTGTTTTGTTACTGTATTTCTGTATTGCATTTAAACATGCACTTAGCGTTAAAACATGCTTGCTCCTGAGGCGTTACTTTGAGAAAGGAGCAGATTACTTGATTTGTGGCTGTAATTTTAGTGGCTTTTCGGAAAAAATACAGAATTTAAACTTTTGAGACTTAAAGTCAGAGCAAAGGCAGAGTGTAAGCTCCCAATGCAAATTACCGGCATATAAAAACCACGCTCTTTGAGGTGCAACTGAGTTTTTTGGGAAATACAGATAACAGTCACTAGGCAAAGGTTCTACTAAATGACTACAATTAAAACAGATTCCTACAAGGTGATGGACAATTGCGAATGTATTTTAAGCAGTTTTCATTTACTTTATAACTTCTTAAGGCACTTCTGCGTGACAAGAAAATACAGTGCTAAGCAGAGTAATGGACTAATTTAAATCAGACACCGCATTTACATATGAGCAAATTAACTTAAATCTTCTTAATGCTCTGCTGCTGCGGCAAGAAAATACAGGGCTAGCAGAGAAATGTGCTAATTTAAAAACAGTCTCCACTCATGTGCCGACAGATATTAAAGAAGCTCCTCGGTTCAGAGACAGAAAGCAGACTTTAGAAGCAGCACTTGTGGGGAAGTTCAAAAATGGTGCCTTTACTTGGCGTTTTTCTGCCTCCAGCTTTACCTTGATGCCTCGGGGTGGTGGGGGTCGGCGACCAGAAAAGCATCTAGGGGAGGGCTGGGCTACCCTCACGACCCAAATTGAAGCCCCAGCATCTGTCCTGATGCCTCGGGGGGTGGGGGTCGGGTGCAATAGTAATGAATGCATGCGCAACCGTAGAGGGAGGAACCATGAATAAATGGTGCAGTGTGATATTCAACAGCATGTGCCATGCGCAATAGGGGAGCTAGCGGAAGTTGCGCGATGAGAAGGCAGGCAGCAGGGGGCGCGGCCGTGGAAGGGCCTGTCGGCGGTATGCCCCCAACAGATGGTAGCGAGCCCACACCACCTTCGAACACTACACTGACACAGAGATTGTGGGCTGGTACCGCCTGAACCGGGTGATCCTGAGGCGGCTCTGTGAGCTGTGCAGTGAGGAGATGCAGGCTTCCCTGTCACTCCTGGACAGTGGCACAGGCTTCCCACTCCTGTCCTGTTCCTGGTTGTTTCCAGATGTGCCCTGTCCTGCTCCTGCCCAGTCCTGCTCACTGCTACCTTCTGCCTTGGTGCTGTCTCCTCGCTCCCACCTCTGGCTTCCCTGTAGTGTTCTTGTGCCTCTCTCTTGTTCCTTTTTATTTTGGATCATTTCTGCTATCGCGCAACTTCCACTAGCTTCCCTATTGCACATGGCGCATGCTGTTGAATATCACAGTGCACCATTTATTCATGGTTCCTCCCTCTACGGTTGTGCATGCATTCATTACTATTGCACTCTTGCACATTGCAACTTGTGTGGTGCAGCTGCTTCCTGCTGAGTATCGCACAATGGCACATTGTCGTACTTGCGCTGGTGCAACTCTGTTGTGCATGGCGCATCCCTTTTGAATATCTGGGCCATGGTGTTTGTGTAGGGTAGCACCAAAAAATGCACTTTTAGGCACTTTAATGTTAAACCTCAAATTTTACGTGTTAATAACATTGCAACTGTTCAACAGATTTGCACAAAATTTGGAATGCACAGTCTGGTATGGTACATCTCTTGATTTAACAAGTTGGGTTTGAGTGGGACATACAGTGTTTGTGCAGCAAAGTGCCAAATAATTCACTTTTAGGCACTTTAATGTTAAACCTCAAATTTTGCACGTTAACGACTGTGCAACAGTTCAATGGATTTGCACAGAATTTGGAATGTACAGTTTGGTGTGGTATATCTCTTAATTTACTAAGCTGTGTTGTGGTCGGACATACGGTTTTTGCATAGTGAAGCACCCAAAAATGCACTTTTCGCCACTTTTGTGTATTTTTTGTCCATGGTGCTGCATGGACACTGTGTGGTTTATTGGTCTGAAACACGGGACTTGGAAAGAGCTTGTTCCAAGGAACATGCCAGCATTTATTTGGTCAAAAAATATTAATCAGGTCAAAAGTTATGACAATTTGAACTTCCCATTATATCCTATTGAAAAATTTATATGAGTGTTTTGCAACGTCCATGGGGAAGACCAGATGTCTCTAGGGAAGACTAGATGGCCCTAGGGAAGTCCAGATGGCCCAAATTAGGATGATCATATCTCCTTAATGGTTTGGGCTTTTTACTTTAAATTTGCAGGGTGTTGAGGGGATGTTCTAGGTATGTGAATTATGCTATTTATATGTTGGGGAATTAACTGGTTGCAGAGATATTCAATGATGAAGTTGACATTTTTCCTATAGTATTACATTGTGGTTTGTGTTATGATTTTTGGCGCTGGTATCTCAGAAACGAAGCGAGACACAGACTTTGCACCACCAGTGGCTTACATCACCTTTAGGTGATGTATGCCACTGGAAAAAGATTTGAAATCATAGAGTCAGCCTGTAGTGGAATTGTTTTCATACGTTGCACAGTTCATGAAATATTGTGAAATTACTGTCACAAGGGTTCAAAGATCGTCTGTCCAGTGCTTTTCGGTGCCCATATCTCAGAAACAGTGTGAGATATGGGTTCAGTCATTTGATGTTGTGTGAAGTACTCGCTGTCACGATTACAATGATGCTTGAATTTTTTTTATAGCTCTTACAGCTACAAGGGTTTGGTGGCCTAAAGGGCTGCTATGTGACTCTGTAGCTTTGCATAAGTGGGCCTGCACTACCACAGATGCATATTATTATGAAAAAATTGATAAGTTGGTGGGAGCGGGTCCTGCGCTCCCACCGATACATGTTTTTACTAGTTATATTACACTTTTTCAAAACGTAAGGAAATTCATGGAAATAAAACTGCATTTAATGCATCATTTAGGGTTAAAGTGAAAAAAGTCTGGAAATGAAACATTAAGGATAAGCCCCTAATCCCCCCACACACCCTGCACCCCCATCCTCCACAGACCGACAGATGCAAGGAGTGTGCCATTGAGGTTGTGAGGCCTAAATCTCACCGCATTCTCCTTTACTGTAGCATGTCAACCTGCTTACACATGGAATGGGGTGAGGGTTTGGCCACACGACCCCAATGGCACACCCCGGCGTCTGTCAGTCTGTGGAGGATGGGTGTGCACGGTGTGTGGGGGTATTAGGGGCTCAATTCTAATATTTCATTTCCTGACTTTTTAACTTTAACCCTAAATGATGTATTAAACAATGTTTTTTTTGCCATGAATATATATATGGTGTCAGCGTGGCTCAGTTGATAGCACATCCGCCTCTGGACCAGAAGGTCATGGGTTCTCGTCCCACACCGGTATTGAACTTGCACCTAAAAATCGCTGGCATCTGAGTGCAGTATTGGGGGGTGCTGTACTGCTGGGGTGTGCCGTTCTTTGGATGAGACGTTAAACCGAGGTCCCTTCGGCCCATCCTGGTGGTGTCCAGGTGGAAGTAAAAGAACCCAGGGCACTCTTCGCAAAGAGCAGGGAACATTCCCAGTGTCCTGGCCAACATTCCTCTTCCCATAAACCAGTTCACACAATTATCCAGGCTGTGTGTGGGTGATGATGTGCGATATAGCCGCCACCACACATTCAGTCACTTCACTACCAGCCTAGCATTGCTTGTAAAGTGCTTTGGGATACTGTGTATGAAAAGTGCTATATAAATGCTGGTTCTTCTTCATATATATATATATATTTAGTAATTGTAGCAGGCAGATCATTTTTTGTTCATAAGGGATGTTTGTCCTGCTTAGTGCCTACCCCTGAAAATAAAAATATTATGCCAAAATGTGAATGAAAGTTACATTCATTTCTCTCAAATAAGTAAAACAACACCAGTATTCACATTGCTGCTGTATATATATTATATATATATATATATATATATATATATATATATATAGTTGCAGGAGAAGTACACAGACTTCACTACAGTTATGAGCTGACAGCTCAGTAGAGATCCCTCCACACACTATGTGATATCCCTTGTTAAATAGTCCCTTTTTGGCCATTAGACTAGCAGGCAGAGCTGTATTACAGTTTAGGGAGCAGTGACAGTAAAACTTGCTGTTTAATTTTTGTTTACTTTCCAATATCAAGGTCTGTCATTATTTACAAGCTAACAGCTCAATAGAAACTCCTCCACACATTACACACTCACAAAAAGTGTATGAGATATTAAAGTGTCTTTGAAAAATGAACTTCAGCCAATGAATGCAGAAGTAACCCATGATCAACAAGGTTGAAAGTCTTAGTGAGGTCCACAAAAATCATTGCAGCATATAGCCCTTTATTAAGTGCTCCCTGTACACAGCTTATGAACCTCAAAAAGGCAGCCTCTGAATTGTGATTAAATGAAAACCATGCTGTGCAGCTGTCTGGATGACATATTTGTTTAGGAGATTGTTGATCTGATCAAAAACCACTCCATCGCAAACCTTTGAGAGTGGTACTAGCTATGAGATTGGGCAATAATCTCAAACTACCAAAGCAGATCCAACTTTATGAATTGGTTGAAGTGTGGCCAACTTCCAAACTCTCAGAAAAACGTCATTGCATAGTGAGAAGTTATGTAAACTTGGTGAGCAGAACACCATGGCATCCATTCCCAGTTTAAGAGGATGATAGACCAAACCATCAGGACCTATTGTTGGAAGGGGATTTCATTTTTGAAGATAATCATTGGCAACATCTAGGGTCAAAATCTGTAAATGAAATTTAGGTTTCTGAGATTAGGGGGCAACATCTAATTCAGAGGAAGATATCAAGGGCCAGATATTCAAAACTTTGGGCTAGGCCCTAACCATTTGCACAGGGTTAGTGCTGGGTCTACATGGGTCCACTATATTCAAAAGGTCAAATAGTATGGGCAAATTGCATTAGCGCTGGGCAAAAGTATAATGTATGCAGGGAGCAAACCAAGGGGGCATGTACATGAATACAGGCGCAATGCTATATTCAGCACATTAATGCCATGCAAAGAGTTGTTGCTTGACTTAGCGTGACACTTTGTGTGGTGCAAATTACCACCCAGCAAAAGGTAGTCTTAACTCTTGGCAAACCAGCTTTGCGTGACTTTGTGGCTTTGTGTGACTTTTGCACAGCTTTGCAAGACCCTATCCAGTAAATATTAAACACAGAAAGAAACCAGACATGGAAGAAACATCCTGCACACAGATGGCACCTCCTATGATGCCATCATTTGCCACCGATCCCAGCCATGCCACACAGTAAGTGGTGACCCAGCACCCAGTGGGCACCATGGCAGTTTGTCCATACAGCACAAACCTGCAGACCACCCTTCAGTGGATACCAACAGAAGCCAGCACACACACATACAGCACTGGGGGCATGGAGGGTGTTGAGGGGCGGGTGTATAGGTGGGCAGTGTGCACCACATACTGGGTGTTGCCACAAGGCTGGGACAAGCCACGGTGTGCAAATGGTCCAGTGCTGGGAATACCCCAACACCAGTGTGCCTGTCTGACGGTATGTGCCCCCAGCTACATACTGCACATCTGTACAGACACCACAGCACACACAGCCAGCCATGTATATGTCACTGTGAGTATCCCATGCCAGTAGTGCAGCATCTGTGGGTTGCACAACAGCATAACAATAATGTCCACTGCAAGATGGGCCTGTCACTGTGTGAAGTGCAGAAGTCATTGATACCCTACACATCATAGACGTTGCTGTGTCCCTCAAACTACTGGCACCCGTGTTACTGTAGTGTGCTGTGCACTGTAGCAAGAACTACAGTTTGACAATTGCATGCAGCGCCACCACCTGTGCCTGTGCTGTGTAGTCCCCTGGGGCACAATATTCTATGTGGTTCTGTACAAATGTAGCCTGCAACTACCACCATGCACTTCCAGTCTGACCTACAGGTGGAGCTGTGGGCAGACCCAGCCAGCCCCTGTACTTCCAGACTGACCAACATGTGGAGCTGTGGGACCCTGCAATAGCACTGGGCAAACTGCATGCAAATCAAGGTATAAAGAAGATGCTACTCTGGATGTTTGCTCAAAGACTGCCTAAGTAGGCTCATTTACATGTCACTTTTGAATATAGCAAATGTTTGCCCCAGGCAAATGTGATAGCGCCAGGCAAACAGCTTAGCTCCACGCAAAACCTGGGCAAAACCCATGCAAATGCATCTGCCATGCAAACGTTTTGGAAACATGGTACATTTCTGCAGATTTTTACATATGCTGGTGCTTGCAGCTTTAATGAATCCACTCTTTTGCTAGCACACTCATTGGCCAAATTGACCTTTACCTTCCTTCACATCGCTATGCACTGGGCTGCTGTTGTGGTTTGCACTTCCTGGTTACTATATTCAGAGTTGTTTTATTTTCTCGGCTAGTTTTGCACTGTACTTCCAGCCCAGTTTGCCTGCCTTCCTTAGCATGTTATGTTATATTCAGCAGGTTTAGCACTGGGGCTATCCCTTTGGAATATAGTGGGCGATTGGGTCTGGGCTAATTTAGCATGAAGGACAGTGCTAATTTAGCTCCAGGGCAAAGTTTTGAATTTCAGGCCTCAAATGAGAAGAAAGAGCTATGCAGTACTTTTCAAGGTCCACAAAATATTTGTTAAAAATGTTAGCTATCATCACTGATCTTCAGCCATGGTATCATTTTCCTGGAGTACCAGTTTGTTTGTACTCTTCCCTCTACCAAGTAAGGGATTGTGCGTATCCCATATTTTATTTGTTTGTTTTGGAATTACCAAACTCTGTTAACTGTTTAAATTAAGAGCTGAAGAAACTACTTTTTGCAGAGTGTATCTCAGATTTACATATATTATGACATTTCCCTTATTCCTGAAGTTGACACGGTTCTATTGTTTTCCTGTATTGCCACCATTTTGAATTTCTTTCTTTTATTCTAAGTAAGCATTCTGGGATCCATCCTTTTTCTAATTATCTGATCTTCATCTTTCACACCAGAAGAAGCCTATAGCAGACTTTCACAATTTACAGTCTGCCATAGGCATCATCGATGTTGGCAGTTTAATCTAGATAAATCCAACCTATCTGTTTAAGGGCTAAATTAAAAACACCCACATCTAGTTATGAATGTTCTTTGAAATTTTTTGCTGGAGAAGGTCCAGAGGAGGGCTACAAAGATGATAGCAGGTCAGCAGGGTGAGGCATACGAGAAAAGATTGCGGGCACTGAACATGTATTCCTTGGAAGACAGGAGAGAGAGAAGGGACATGACTGGGACCTTAAAGTACTTGAAAGGGATAAATAAGATTGATAAGGAGTCTCTTTAAGCTGAGTGGTAACCATAGCATGAGGGTGCATAGTCTTAAGCTGTAGGGTGGGAGGTTTAGGAGGGAAGTCAGGAAGCACTTCTTCAAAAAGAGGGTGGTGAACACTTGAAATGTGCTGCCAGAAGAGGTCATCTCATTGAATATAGTGGGCAGCTTTAAGAGAGGCTGGGATAGGCATGGGGAAAGGTAAGGATCATAGGTAGGGAGAATGGGAGGAGTGGGGAGGGAGGGCAGGGACATTAGTTCAAGCTGCGGACCATGCATCACGAGCAGACTTGATAGACCAAATGGCCTTCTTCTGCTGGATTCTTCATATGTTCATATGAAGTAATATAGGCAGGCTTATTTCTGGGCTTTCTTGCTGTCTGAAGGCAAACAATGGGGCAGTGATCACTTAATGAATCTCGGAGCACACCTAAATCAAACACTTATTTAATGTAAAACTTTTTATTTTTATTAAAATGTTCTTTTTTCAGCACACAACAAAGCAGATACATGAATCAAACACTTTTAATTGGCGAGTACAGTAGTAACCACCCAGTCAAGTGTGGATTCATGACTTGTTATATACAGTAGTTGGTCCAGATGGGCTCCAAGATCATTTGATGAAGACCAAAATCTAATAATTGAGTCCTGATGGTGTCAGCTTCACTATCACTCCAGTTTGATTAAAATCACCAAGGAGAATCCATTCTCTGTTGATTTAGAGAGATTGTTTAAAGCCATGTGGAATTGTATGGCCTTCTTTTTGATATCCTTGAGGATTGTAAATAGCATTGATTGTAAGTACTTTACCCTATGAAGTCCCAAAATGAAATGAAATCACTAACATAATCTTGTGATGTAAAAACCATTACCCCAAGTCCACATAACATAACGTTAAGTTCAAACAAGAACAGTCCCAGACTACTTGCCCTTTATAGTACCCTTTAAAGATTTTGTCTTTACACTTAAAAGTCATTCATACAGTACAAGGTGTTGATTCCATCACCCTTTTTTAGACTATTATTAAACAATGTAATTGTCTGATTTAAAATAGTCCACACTTCTTAGTATTTTCATGTATCCAAACTTATTAGTATCTTCATGTATTTCAGGGAAAAGAAAAAAAATAATACCTGTCCATAAACAGTTTGCAAAATATGCTTTACAGGAATTCAGCAAAAGGACAGCAAATTGATAACTTAGCTGTGGCTACAAGCTTAGAGAATCAGTGAGTCCAACAACTGCCATGCTGGGAATTTGTTGACTCTTTCCATTTTTTTCCTGTTCTCAATTTCTGTTTTTTAGTCATGCTACTCCATAATGCTTACAGCTCCTATAGCTCATGGATTTCCACAAAACGAATGCAGTCCTTGCTCCTTCTCTGGTTTCTTGCAGTTCCTTAGCTCAGGAGGCTTCTGTGGCTTCATTGATCCTTTTCTTCTGCTGGTTCACTGCTGCAGCACCAGTAGCCTTGGTATGATTATATCCTCTCAGTAATTTCTTAGTATGATCTTAATTAAAATCCAATTCTAGATGCTAAAGAAGCACACACAAAAAATGACTGTGTTTTTGACAGAAATATATTAAAATGAAAAAACAGAATCAATGCCATACTAGGCAATGGTGGCATGCCTGTTTGAATATACAGTCTAGCATTTCAGGATAATTTTTTAAGGTCCTCCACACTCAGCAAGCGTTCCCCTACATGGTAGTAATGCAATGCCAGAAGCTGCACACCCTCCTTTCAACCTTGTGAGTCCTCTGAGACAGTACACCTATCACCTGTGGGCTAAACTGGGACCTTAGACTTGAAATGTAAGCTTGGATCCCCTAGGTACTGAGTGAATATGCTCAACTTTAGGAAAACAAATTAGCCCTCTCATTTTTAACTCATGAAATTAGCAATCAGCTACCATAATATAAGATTAAAAGTCATGGATTTGTTTTTGCTATAAGAATTGGGATGGAACATGCTGCAGTAGTTTTGTTTAATGAAACAGTTCCTGAAAACCTATCTGTCATTTTTATGTTGGCGCGCTTGTGCAGCCAACATTGTGGGACAGTGCAGCTTTGGATGAGGGGGTCTCTGTTGGATGAATGCAGGGCACACACCAGTAGGTGCATCCCACATTCCCCAATCAGCCTGCATGCCGGTGCCACACCATGCATACATAATGTGGCGAGCACATCTAAGAAAAGGTCCGCTGCAATCCGAGCAAAGCTCATCATATGCAGCGGTCCTTTTCTTGCTGTGCTTGATGCCATTATATGCATGGTCAGAGAGCGGGCGGCCACCTACCTACTGCACTCTTCGAGGGTGCCCAATCCCCCTGTCGGTTAACCTTCCCCCACTTTCTTAGTGTGTTGATGGGGGGGCCCACTCCCCATTGGCATAAACCTCCACCCCAATTGTTGAATGCCTAGGGGGTGCCCAATCCCCCTCGACTTGTGCCCCCCCTTTCTTTGTGTGCCATCGGGGGTGCCCAATCCCCAGCGGCATTACTTCCTCCCCCCCCCGTGTTGTGTGCCGACGAGGGTACCCAATCCCCGTTGGCTACAGACACCCCAAACAGTTAGTTGGCATGCTGGGAGCCCACCCCAGCATGCCAAATCTGATAAAACAAAACTGTCCGTGCTGGGGTTTTTATTTTTTTGTTTCCTGTAAAATGAAAATGGTCCCTCGTAGTCGCGATGCCCCTCCCCCACCACACCCACCCACTGCGCACCCTGCCTCCTCACCCCCACCCCATACTTACCTGCAGAGTCTGGTGCGATGATCTCTGTGGACTGGGAACACATCTGCACTCTTCAAAGCCGACCGCGAACTGGAGAAATGCCGGTAAGCTGTATAATGGAATGAATAGGGGTCTTTCAGCTTTAATGCATATCTCGGGCATTTTTGCAAATTTTGGCCCCAGATTTTCAACCTGGGGTTTTTGGACCCCTTCTCATGAATTCTTGCACTGCCATGGTGCTATTCGGTCCCAAAAGGTGATTTTGCAGTCACTGTGTGGAATCACCTTTCAGGACAGAGTAATGAAATGACAGTGCCACTGTTCATGAGAGGGGCTCTCAAAAAGCCTATGTTGCAAGTTGGGTGGGAAAAATCAAAAAAATGACTGTTTTACGAGTGTGCACAGCAACTGCGCAACGCACACCCATAAGTTAGCGCATTTGTAATATTTTCATGCCACATTCTCAACATTGGCATTTTACCATACCTTCTTATGAACTGTACAGCTGTCATTTTTCACATCCTTGCCGAAATGTGTTTTTGCACTTCTGGCGCAGAATAGCGCAGTCGCTGTGCGAAATCACTGTTCGGGACACATTACAAAAATGACAGTGACACTGTTCATGAGCAGAGGTCCTAAAATGCCTATGTTGAAAATTTGGTGACAATACTACATAAAGTGACTGTGTTACGAGCGTAAAGTTCGCAAACTTATATTTTCACTCCACATTTTCAACAGTGCCATTGTTCTACACCTCCTAATGAACAGTACAGCTGTCATTTTTCACATCCTGACCAAAATCTGTTTTCGCAGTTCTGGTGCACAGTTGCATGGTCACTGTGGAAAGCCCATGTTCGAGACACATTGTAAAAATGGCAGTGACACTGTTCATTAGCAGATGTCCTAAAATGCCTATATGTTGAAAATTTAGGAACGAATGTCAATAAAATGTGTGTTTTACCAGCGCGCGTTGCGCAGTTTGCACGCACGCTCATGACTTTGTGAATTTGTAATACTTTCACTCCAGTTGTTCATCATTGCCATTTTTCCATACCTCCTTATGAACAGTACAGCTGGCTGAAATGTGTTTTCGCACATCCGGTGCAGAATTGCATGGTCACTGTGTGACATCACTTTTCGGGACACTTTCAGGAAATGACGGTGACACTATTCATCAGCAGAGGTCCTAAAATGCCTATGTTGACAATTTGGTGGTGAAAGTCTGCAACATTGACTGTGTTGCAAGCGTGCATTACGCAGTTTCCACGTCACCCTTGTAACTTTGTCAATCTGCAATATTTTCATGCCACATTTTCACCACTGGCATTTGTGCATACCTCATTATCAACAGTCCAGCTGCCACTTTTGACAGCTAGCCCAAAACGCGTTTCCACAGCTCTGCCACACAGTGGTGTACTCGCTGTGCAAAATCACCTTTTGGGACACATTAACAAACTCACAGTGCTATGCCTCTCCACCTCCGCCACTGCCAATGCCAGTGCGACAACATTCGGAATTGACAAATTCTTGTTTATTAAAGGAATAATGCCTGATAGGGTGGGTGTTATGCTGAGATAACATTCCACCTTGGGTGGTTGGGCCCGAGGCCACCGGCAGGCGTCCAACACCCAAGAAGGGATGTTATCCACATAACACCCACCCTGGAGGGCAGCATTATATTCCCATTATACAATGGCTCTTTGTTTTATACAGAAAAAAAATAATTTTAAAGAATTTTATTTAGTGTTTAAAATTATTTTTTAAGAAAAGATGCAAGTAATGTGGTGCTGTTCAAGGATGTCATCAGCAGGGATGTTATGCCAGGATAACATCCCTGCTGTGATGGCCAATTGACCAATCAGGAGCCAGGATTCTTTCTTGGCATTGTATAATATTTATTTATGCATAATTTCCTGCCAGTTGTGGTAGCTTGTTTTCAGATGTTCACAGGGGCTGAGTTGCATAGACATGTTTTATTGACAGTAAGAACATTGGTCAGGATGCTTACTAAACTCCTCATCACATATGGTGATGCCATGTTATGATTTATGTGCAAGAGACACATAAAGCAAATGTTCCTGGCAGCCTGAGTAGTGCAGCTCCAAACCAAAAACAAGCATTTGAAAATGCCGAATGTTGGCTGCTGGCATTGGTAGTGCAGGAGTTAGAGAGATGCACAATAGGATTGGCAGTGAAGTAGTGAACTGTTGCCAACCCCAGCCCCACCCTGAAGACAGTGATAGCCATTGGGATGTGCCTTTGGGTTGTCAGCCATAACGCTCATGCCATTTCACCTCACCCTACCCCGCAGACACCAACAAGTGCCGCGGTGTGTCATGGGATCTTCAGGCTACATCACCCCATTCCATAAGGAAATACACTGAGATGGGTGCAGTATAGGAGAATGGGGTGAACTTTGGGGCCAAAGAGTCCAAGGCACACCTTGATGCCTGTCACTGGCTTTAGGGTGGGGGTGGAATGGCGTGAACATTACAGATGACAGTGACAAGTCACACCCCTGACGCCTGTCAGTCTCTACAGGGTGGGGCATTACAGTTGTAAACCCTAAATCCCCAGGCATTTGTTGATATTTTTGCTCCAAATTTTCAGCATGGGCCATTTGTGACCCTACCTCATGAATAGTGGCACTATGAGTTTGTTAGCTGAAAGGTGATTTTGCACAGCGACTGTGAATTTTGGCACCACAGATGCGAAAACACATTTTGGGCAGGGTGTGAAAAATGACAGCCACACTGTTCATGAGGAGGTGTAAACAAATGGCACTGTTGAAAATTTGGAGTGAAAATATGAAAAATTGGTGAAGTGACTAGCGTGTGTAGAAAATGCGCAACACACGCCCATAACGCAATTATTTTGGGAATTTTTTAACCAAATTTTCAACACAGGCATTTTGGGACCTCTGCTCATGAACAGTATTACTGTGATTTAGTTAATATGTCCTGAACATTGATTTCATGCAGCAACCACGCCATTGTGTGCCACATGTGCGAAAACACATTTCAGGCAGTATGTGAAAAATGGCACCTGTACTGTTCATAAGGAGGTGTAAAAAATGACAATGTGGAAAATCTGGAATGAAAATATTAAAAATTGTTGAAGTTATGAGCATGCATTGAAACTGCACAATGCGCACTTATAGCACTGTCATTTTTTGGAATTTTTCCACCAAATTTGCAAGAGACTTTTTGGGACCCTACCTCATCAACAATGGCACTGTCATTTTGTTAATTGGTCCTGAAAGGTGATTCCACACAGTGACCACAAAATGACTTTTGGGACCGAGTAATGAACGACAATGCACGTGTTCATGAAGTGGGTTCCCAAGCACTCAATTTGGAGGCAAAATTCCAAAAAATGACTGAGATATCCACCTAAGTTGAACCCCCCCACCCCATTTATGCCTTTATACAGCTTAACAGCATTTCTTCAGTTCGCAGTCGGCTTTGAAGAGTGCAGAAGTGTTCCCGCTCCACCGAATATCATGGTTCCAACATCCAGAGGTAAGTATGGGGTTGGGGGAGTGTGGGGAGGTGGGGTGCACAGAGGGTGGGTGCAGCTTGGGGACCCGACAGCGAGGAACCACTTTCTTTGTTTCAGGTAATTAAAAAAAAAAAAAACCGCGGGCAGTTTTCTTCTAAGAAAAAAATGTTGTGCACACTGGGGTGGACACCCAGTGTGCCCCATGACTTTGGGGGTGTGATGTTGGCCACACTGTGGTGGGCTCCCAGTTTGGCACACAATGGGGGTGGTGCAGAGGCAGGAACATGCCGATGGCAGTCGGCTTTCAATAACAGCGAGGCACACTGAGGTGGGCTCCCAGTGAGCCACACAATCTTGGGGGGGTTATTTAACATGCTGACAGGGGGACTGGGCACCCCCAAAGTCAGTTTTGTGGGCATTGTGTGGCAGACAGCAGCAGCCACTACCATGTTTATTTAAATGCTTCACCAGGAAAGGCATGTCGGGAGGTGTGTCATTGGTGCCGCTGTATGATGAGCTTGTCTCTGATTGCAGCGGCACTTTTCTTAGAAGTTGTGCCCACTTTACATAATGCATGTGTCAGCACTAGCATGCTGGCTAATTGGTGAATGAGGGATGCACTTACTAAAGTGTGCTGTACATTCGCCAACACTGACACACCTCTGAAATGTGCTACTAGCTCAAGATAATGAGTCAGCTGTGAACATAATGAGGGGAACACACACATTTCCATGGTTGAGCAGCAAAAGACACATTTAATTACTGTGACTAACTCAGTATCATATGCAAAAATAAAATCTTTATTTTACCTCAGCAGGTAGCAAAAGATAAAATATCTGCAAGAATTGACTCCCAACTGGTGCTTCCTAGAGGTCGGAAGGCTGTTGCCTGTCCAACAGAGATCCATTTTCTAGTACAGGACATTTAAAACTACAGTGCAAACACATTCTGTATGTTATTGTAAAACAAGGGTATACCTCAGATCATCAAAAGACAACATAACACAACATGCCAGCAACCATAAAAAAATGATAAATGTTAAGTAGCTGCTAATGAAAAAAAAAAGAGAAACTAAAAGAACCAGCAGACACTTCCACTGGTGGTGGAGTCAGTCATTAAGTCTTTAACAGTTTCTTTTATTATTATTTTTATTTTGAAAACCTTTTTGCTGCTCAAATATTTTTCCACAAAGTCCCACTTTAACTAAACCTTAATGTAAGAAAACTAATACTTAAATGCTATCATTAATAGTTTACTATTTGTAAGGGACAGGTATAACTAGACACACGGGGCCGGATTTTCAAAGCACTGTGAATGACGTAAGGTGCTTGCATCAAAGATATGCGACACGACTGGCACCTTGCTTCAAAAGATGCATCTGGGAGCTGTTCAGTAAAACAGCCTGTGTCAAATGCAGGCTGCATGTGGCAAAGGGGGTCGATGCCTGCCTTGCACTACAAAATGGAATGTGGCATGGTGGTAGGGGCTTGAGGCAGATGTAGGCTGCCATATCCCCTAATATGGCATTCAGAAAACCCTCCCAGAGGGCAAAGGTCTGAGTAGGGTTAGACAAGCTAAAAGCTGCTCTAACAGTACTTAGACACTCTCTGGGAGGATTGGCAGTTATGCACCACTGTGTCTTCCCCCCCAGCCCCGATCTGCCTGTAAGTTGTAATATTAAAAAAAGTACATCCCTGGTTGTCAAGCCTCAAACCACCCCTAAGTGATATTATTAAAATACATTACATCCCTGGTGGTCTAGTGCTCCCCCAGCCCAGAACAGCCCATAAGTGGTATTAGTAATATAACTGACATCCCTGGTGATCTAGTGTCCCCCCACCCCAGCAGGTAGTGCCCAACACCCAACGCCCCTCATCCTGAACTTCAGTCCAGCGACTTTCACAGCTTTTCTCACACCACCACAGCTGGCCTGCTGATTGAACTATCAGAGCACGTACTGTATACAGTACGTGCTCTGGCAGTTCATTTGGTGGCCTGCCATGGTGGTGTGAGGAGGACTATGCCAGTCTCCAGATCGGGGTTTGGGATGGGGGGGGAGTGGGGTGGTAGGCACTACCTGCCAGAGTGGGGGCCTCTAGATCACCAGGGATGTAATTTATTTTAATAATACCACTTACCGGCAGATTAGGGAAACTAGATCACTAGGGATGTCAGTTATTTTAATAATACCACAGAGGGGGCAGAACAGGGCCGAGGAGAGATGAACCACTAGCATGTTCCCTTCCAAGGGCTTAGCTGTTGGTTGACCACCCTGCAGCTTGTGGCATACCTGGTGGACGTGCTGTTTGTTTGGCGAACTGCCACTGATGCCACAAGCCACAGGACGCAGGCTCAGGGACCCTGTCCAATACTAAATTGGGTGCAGAGTCCCTAACACAGAGGCAGTCAGTGCAATCTGCCATTGCCACAGCTTGTGACCAACCTTTGAAAAGATTTTCAAAGCTCTGAGAATGACGTAAGATGCTTGTGTCAAAGATATGTGACGCAACTGGCACCTTGCATCAAAAGATGCATCATGGAGCTATTCAGTAAAGCAGCCTGTGTCAAATGCAGGCCGCATGCAGCAAAGGGAGTTTGCACCTGCCTTGCACCACAAAATGGGCTACAGAATGGTACTAGGGAACTTGCAGCAGACGCAGGCTGCCATATCCCCTAATATGGCATTCAGAAAACCCTCCCAAAGGACAAAGGTCTAAGTAGGGTTAAACCAGTTAAAAGCTGGTCTAACAGTACTTAGACATCCTTTTGCAGGGTTGCCAACTATACACCACTGTCACCCCTCCCCCCCAAGCCCCAATCAGCACATAGGTTGTACTATTAAAATAACTTACATCCCTGGTGGTCTAGTGTTCCCCAGCCCCAAACCACCCATAACTGGGATTGGTAAAATAACTGACATTTCTGGTGATCTAGTGTCCCCCACCCCTGATCCACGGGTAAGTGGTATTATTAAAATACAATGTATCTCTGGTGATCTAGTGGCCCCCCACCCACCCCAGTCCTGATCTGCGGTAAGTGGTATTGTTAAAATACATTACATCCCTAGTGATCTAGTGGTCCCCGACCCCACCACCCCAGCAGACAGCAGGTAGTGCCCACCACCCCACTACCTCCCCATCCTGAAGTCTGAAACAGCGAGTGGCATAGCCCTCCTCACACCACCATGGCTAGCCCACTGAATGAGCTGTCAGAATACGTACAGTACATGCTCTGACAGTTCATTCAGCAGCTGGCCATGGCGGTATGAGGAGGCCTGAGCTGGTTGCCAGCTAGGGGTTTGGGATGGGGGGAACAGGGTGGTAGGCACTACCTGCCAGGGTTGGGGGTGGGGCCACTTGATCTCCAGGGATAGTGTGTATTTCAATAACATACTAACGTGGCAGATTGGGGCTGGGGGACACTAGATCACCTGGGATATTAGTTATTGTAATAATACCACTGAGGGGCTGATCAGGGCTGGGGGAGGCCGAATCTCTAGCATATTTCCATCCAAGGGCGCAGCTGCCTACCGACTGCCCCAAAGCTTGCGGCATACATGGTGGATGCACCGTCTGTTTGGTGAACTCCCACTGATGCCGCAAGCTGCAGGATGCAGTTTCAGGGACCCTGTCCAATACAGAGTCGGGCACAGTGTCTCTGATGCAGGGTCAGTTGGTGCAAACAGCCATTGTCACAGCTTGAGACCAACCTTTGAAAATTTGGCCCACAATCTTTTTTTTTTTAAAGTTAACTAGTAATTATATATTTTTTTACTGAATCCTAAAATATTTGTAAATAAATTTTTCATTAAGGTTTTAAAAACTGTTCATGCAGCATGAAGATCTTGAACATAAGCAGCATAAAAAATCTTCTAAGCACTGCATAAACAAACTATTTAAAGCTGAGATAAAAAAAAAATTGCCAGGTAAAACACAATTGCATGCACAAAGTTGCTAGTTATATGAACTTCTCACATGGCCCTAAGCATCCAGCTTTTCACAGGATACAAAATGGCCCCATGCAAAGTAGGTTGGAATTCACCTCCTGTTTTGTTATACAGTTGCAAAGTCATGTGCAAAGCAAGACAGCACTGTACTTTCATAAAACAATAAGGACATTTATGGTAAAACACTATGTCAATGCTTATCAGAGTTGCTGTCACACAAAACTCATACCACACAAATGTTGGAAATGAGCTCTCATTATTGTCAGGCAAAAGCACACAATGTTTGGAAATGTGATATTAGGTTTGACAACCCAACGTGCAAGATTTGGAAATGTGATATTAGTGTTGTTAAGCTAAACTCACATCCCCTTCCAACCTCCCCTACCCTCGTGACCCAGAGCGAAGCTTCAAATACAGTACAGGGCTGTGAATCAATGGTCAGGAATCTCACACAGGGTCAACATTTTATTTTTTCTGTAACTTCTGTATTGAGAAATTTGTGTTGTAATTAATCACACATAACACAGAAAACAGAACTGAAGGATGCCTGTTATTTAGTGGTATATCCGTGCTTGCATACATTTTGAAAAACAGCCCAATTTTATCTGCATATCTGACCTCATTAACATACAAATAATCTTACTCTTGATTGTTTATATCAGTGCTGTATCTTTTTCTACAAGTCTAACTGTCTCATAAGTACATACAAGAATAAAAGCCCATCTAAAAACCTCTTTTCGGTAATCTTTGCCTGATGTGATTTTATTTCTGTAGTGAGTGTGCCCAGCGCAGGGTTGACTGTATTTAGGGTCATGGGATTTGTGTCCTTTGAGGCCTTATGCACCCTCAAAAATAACCAGAATAACAATAAAAAAAATAGTAAAATCTGTACATAAAGTTTATTAACATTCTCAAAAGGATTTGCAGACAGTTTCTGGCTTGTTCATAGTTTTAATCCAGAGTGGGTCCCCTGATGAATGGTTTGCAATGCAATGTCCCACAGTCTACCTTAATAGCCTCTCTGCTTGTTGAGCTAGAACTGAGCTGCCCTCTATTTCTTCTACTAGGGTCATAAATGGTAGCCACACCCCTAGAAATGTGTCCAGTTGCAACTTAAGTTCAGCTGTTAAGTGTTCTGTTTTGAAAACAGATTTAAGAATAGTAATCCCAGTCTGCTATTGTGGGGCAGACACTTTCTTATTATTGTCTTACAGACCGCTGCCAGCAATATGCCCACAAAGCTTCACTGGCAATTAGAACTTCAGTACCAAGGTTGTCCACCCATGACTAAATATATGAAGTCTGTGTCCTGTGCCAGTCTAACCTTTTGCTTGTAACAGAGTGCAGTATCCTGCCAAAAAGGTTGGATTACTAGGCAGTCCTGAACAAAATTTGATACGGTGTTCCTACACCCCACAGTTAGGGACAATATTGTCAACATTTGTAAACAGCGACCCTGCTCCCTTCCCCTTCCCCTCCCCTTTGAAGAGGACTTTGTAAATGACAAATATCTTCTCTGCAAGTGAATTGTGTGCACACAGTGCAAGCGCGGTCAGAAAGTGGGGGCATTTAAGAGTGTGTGAGGAATGGTTGAATCGGTTGTTCATTAGGTGCTCTATGCTAGGTGTTAAGTCCCTCTGTCCTTATTTACTATAGCGTTTGCTGATCATGGACAACATCCTTGGTCTAGGATGACAACCAGATAACCTCTCAGTACAGTATAACCACTGCTAAGTAATTTAAATCCTGAATGGCAATGAGAAAGGAAATGTGTGACGCACTGGAAATTGAATGCAAGCCCCCCGGAATACCGTCCTGGTGCTCTAAACCATTAAGCAATGGGCTCACATGAGTTAGCAGGCCTCCAGGCTTTCCCTTAGAGACACACACATTCTATTCTCTAGTGTTATATAACTTTGCAACTAGGAACACATCAGGATGACAACCAGATAACTTCTCAGTACAGTATAGCCACTACTAAGCTATACTGCACTGGGAAATTATCTGATTGTTATGCTGATGTGGCACTGTGCCAGCCTTGTGAACCAAATAAGGGTGCACCAGATCATAAGGAGGCTTGTGCTATGCAAGGCCTGCAACATCCCCTTTTCTGCAATTTTTCAAGCCCTGCCATGACAACAAAAGGGGACTCATGTTAGACAAGCCAGGATGTGGTCTAAGTGCCCTGTGCCATTGCTTGGTAGGGCAGCGAGTGAGTTGTGGGGCTGGGAAGGTGGGGAACTGGGGCTGCAGGGGCACTGAGGGTGCCATAGGACACAAGTGGGGCATAGTAGCAGATATAGGGAGAGGAGGAGGCACCTGGCAGAGGTGCCATAGGACATATAAGACGGCTGATGTGACCGGGTGGTGGAGGTTGGCATTGCAATCCAATTATAATATGGCTCCAAGCAGACATAGCCCTGGCACCTGCCCCACAGAACCCACAGTCATGTGGGGCAGGTGCCAGGACTGTTCCACCTGGGCCATGTCATACTAGGATTGTGATGCCAATGTCCCCCATCCAGTCCCCTTTGCTGCCTTATATGTACTATGATACCTCGTACCTCCTCCTATACCTGCCACCAAGCCACACCCATGCCCTATGGCACACTAATTGCCCTGCAGCTCCCATTCCCCACCTTCCATCCAGGATTCACCCTCACTTCTGCAGGTCATGCAGGCTTGTGCTGGGGGGTTGATGGATCCCTCCATTAAACTCTGCAGGTGCACCCAACATTTGGCACAGCCCTGTGGCTGTGGTAACTCCTGGGTCTTCGGCACTGAGACCCCTGATTTTACAAAACTGGGCACAGTGTCCCTGATGCCCCTGGAGTTCACTACAGCCCTAGAGTGCTACAAATTGTGGTGATATATGGGCTTTTTGAAAATCAAGTCCATGGTGTTAGAATTAACAATAACAAAATACAGCAGATTAAAGAGAGGCTTAAAGATCAATGGCAACCATTTTACATGTTGTTAAAAAAAGCATGAATTCAAGTCTCTGTGTTATGAGTAGTGTTTCCTGAAAATGTCATGTTATTTGGTTTTGTGGTTTCCTTTAAATCAGCATTTGTTAACTTGTTTTGCACTAACTGGAAACGGTCAGGCTATTTCTGTCCCTCTGACTGAGCCTTGGAGAGTGATGACATCATATTGGAGTAAGCTACTGCTTCTGCAGGGCACAAGTTAATGGTTTGCTGTCCAGGGTTTTTACAAACTCAGCCTCTGGTATGTGTTCAGATGAATTAGCTGAAAATCTATCATTTTGTTCTAAAAAAGCTGATCATTTGAGTTTCAATGCTAAATTGAAGTGGTATGCATTTGAGAAATCAGCTTGTCTGTATCACAGCTGAGTTCTGTCCCATCAAAACTCTGGCCTGGATATTCAGAAATTCACCAAAGCCTGGCACAAGTCTGGTGTAGTGCAAATCAGATGTGCCATGGTGCAACTGGATCCATATTCAGAGGTTGCACAGGCTGAACAGTGCCAGCGCAATGCGGCTGAATATGGCAGAGTTGTGCCATGGTGCAAACAGAGGTGTGCCACGGTACAAACAGAGATGCTCCAGTGCAACCATGGCAGCAGAGCAGCACAGCAACGGGGGGCAGAGCACAGAGAACAGACCCAGGGATAGAGCCATGGAAGTATAGTGGCAGTCCATAGGAGGCCTCCACCAGCAGGACACACACAGGTACCCAGATACTGGACCCCAGAACACAACAGTGGCATGGATAGCAGGCAACAGGGGTGCCAACAGCCAATGGAGGGCCACCAAGGGAGCCCCAGGAGCAGGCTGCTGGCCATGCCTCCCCACAAGACCATAGCAGGCCACACCCTCGACCATGCAACCAAGCACACACACACCACACAGGCACACAGGAAGCCCACACATTGGGCACCGAATGGGCTGGGTTGCAGGCAGCATGGCAGACCACATGGGACAGGCCGCCTATTGCCAAGCAGAGGACCCCAACACAGTGTGTGGACAGCACCCGACCAAAGACCATGGCCGTGTGCCACCACCATGTTCACACCCACCACACACCCCTAACTGCTGCCCCATGGGCACCCCAATGCACAGCCACCAACCCAGGGGATGGACACCACCACAGTGGGACACACCACAGAAACAGCAGGGAACCATGGAAGCACAACACACGCCCCCTCTCAAGCACACAACATGGTCATACAGTGGGCCACTGCAGCATGGCTCCTCACGCCACCTGCAAAGCAGACACAGACACAGACAGGGATATCAGAAAATATTTATATATAAAACAAACTGTGTACAAAATCAACAGGGGCTGGGAAAGGGTAGGTACAGTGAGGAATTAGGACAGGGAACAGGGACTGTACAGTGGGAGGGGGGACTGTAGGGGAAGGTGCAACAGGGAAAATGGGAAAACAGGTGCAACTCTAGTGATGGCCCCATCTGGCCGCCCTGGCAAGCCTTCACTCCCTCCTCTCTGCTGCCATCATCCTTCTCATGGCCACCACAACCTCAAGAATGCTTGAGGCCACGAGCAAGGTCTGCCGCATGAGCCAGCTCAGCAGCCATCATTGTGGTCTCCACACTGAATGCTGGACACCTATAGCAAGGAACAGGATAGGTGATGAGTGCAATGGCCCAAGGAACCATGCCCACCCACAGTGCACAATGGACAGTGGGACCTCACACCCCTAGAGGATCTGGAACAGACACCCATGGGGGGAAGACCAATGCCAGATAGCAACAAGGTGCACCACAACACTGCACAGAGATGGTCCCCACCACACAATGGCCACACAACTGTGCAGTGACAGTCACATGATACACTGCACCAGCAGCACCACAGCAACAACGGTGGCATCCAGGCACATGCCCACCCCACCAACAGCCGGCACAAGTGTCCAATGGATGTGCCACAGTGGCATGCACCATGCACATTGTGACATACACAGCTGCCATGGCACATGGCACAGACAGCCATGCCTGCACCCACACCCCACCACCACCCCCACATGTACAGAGCGAAGGACCATAACAGTGCCTACCTGCCCCTTGTGGTGCTGCTGGTGCAGGTCCACCGCTATCAGGGCACACTGCCTAGTCATGTGCCGCTGCAGTCCTGGCCCACCTGTGGTCCTCTGGCGATGTGCCCCTGCCCGACACATCCCTCACACCAGCACGGCTGCATCACAATGCAAGCGGCAGCTGGCAATGCCACTCCATGATGCACATGATGACAGTGTACCTCACCACAGGGCATGCCAGGCAGCAAAGCCAACACCCAGTACAGCACCAGGGCAGACATGCAACATGGGATGACTTACCTGGCTGTGGCACTGCACCATGTCTGGCATGTGCCTGAAGCCTCCATAGGTGGTCAGGGTTCCATTGCATGAGGTCACCATACCAGTGCCTACACTGTCCTGTGCACCTCGGTCCTCTGCTCCAGACTGGCAGTGACATCCTGCAACACAGTGCCCCTGGCCTGCTGCAAAGGAACCTGGCCAAAAAGCTGTGGGCTGTGGGGCTCCACACAGGCCACCAAGTTCACCAGCTCAACATCCAACCAATTTGGGGTATGGTGCCACCTACCATGCGCCATTGCACTGTATCAGGTACAGCAGTGAAAATGGCAGCAGCAGGTGCATGTATTTGCTACAGGTGCTGGATGCACGATGCACAGGAGATTAAACAGTGCCCACTCTTCGTGCAGTGCTGGAAATACACAGTGGGTGTGGCTAGGCGGGGTCACGGAAGTCTGACCCATTGGTCAGGGGTCACCCGCCAGTGTGCAGTGACCATGTGCACAATAGGGCACGTTAGCCCATGCACGACTATGCACGTAGCTGGCCATGTGTAACATGCTCATTGCCACTGCATCGCACTGTCCATGCGTGGTGCATGACTGACACCATGATAGTGTGACACGCATGCACACTGCATGCCTGCGCACCGTGCATGTGTGGGCATTGCACTGTGACTTCCTCCAGCGCAATCCCATTGCGCACAGTGCAATTTCTCAATATTCAGATGAAACATTCAAATGAGCTCATCAGCCAATGTGTGGCACAGTGGGCTGCATTATCATGTCATTACTGTTGTGCACAACCTCATTTGCATGTGTTGTGCCCGATAAGCACCACGGAACAGCACAAGCCATGGGTCGGTATTGCAACCTTGAAAGGTAAGTGGTAGATGCTGCAGTAGTACACTGGGAGCAGACAGCACTACAGGGTGGGACAGACCAGGAAGATGCTGCCACTGACACACTGTGCTGTTCATGTCCACAGGAGGCAACATGTAGGCACAAGAGGAGGGCGAGGAGTGGGGGCCTGCACCGAAGCGCAGACCCAACATCACTAAGGGTGAGACAGATGCCCCATTTGAAGACTACCTTGACAGGGAGGCCCTGTTGAGTGGTGCCACGGGCACACCACAGGCCAGGGCTGGTGCATGGGAGGAGGTGGTGACCTATGTGAAACAGCATGGCAGCCACCAGTGGTCAGTGCAGGAGTGCCACAAGAAGGTTGGGACTGACAGGCGGCAGATTAAGGTGAAGGTGGAAGCCATCATAGCATCCTGTAATGCCACTGGAGGAGGGCCAGCAGATGCACCCACACTGATACTGACAGAGGAGTTGGTGGCAGCCACCATGAGCCACACCATGGTGGAAGATGTGCCTGGAGGAGGCTTCCAGACAGGTTGCAGCCCATCACTGCATGGTATGTATGTCAGACACGCACAGCTGGTGGCATGGAGGGTGCATACACGGGCATGTTGGTGTGCATGCAGCCATCATGCATGTCATGTGCATGTGTGTGCACCCATGCACATGCCATGCTGCAGGACACATGCAGCAATAGTGTATAGGGGCACATGTGGGCATTGCATCCCTGACATGCCATCCTTCTCTTGCAGCACTAGCATGCCTCCATGCAGAGGATGGGGCATCAGCAGCAGCAGCGGCACCAGTGGATGCCAGTATGGCCCAGAGGATGAACCTTCTACATCCACCGGCATCTGGGAGCCCAACAGGCTGCAGCTCAGCACCACAGTGCCAGTGGATGTCCTAGACCTAAGGTCGGACAAGGCTCTAGATGTGATCCTGCAGGATGCCAGCCTTGGTGTAATGTGTGCAGAGACACAGATCGGGGCAGGATCTGACTCTAATGACTGCTACTCACAGCTCCTGGACAGCATGGGTGACATTGTGGGTGTGTCACCCTTGCTGGCATCACAGTCAGGTACCATGCCCAGTGCTCTGCCAGTGGCAGCAAAGATGCCTGCCACCACTGTGGGTGTGGCAGTGTGCCTTTCCACAGATGTGCCCTGCGGTGGTGGTGGTGTGGCTGTGGAGGTGCAGGGTGGCATACAGCAGCTGGATGGGTGACGGCAGCAGGCTGCAGGTGCCACAAGGCAGCCGGCCACAGGGTTCGTCGCCTGTGTGCCTGCTGTGCGCATTCCCCCCTGCAGCTCCCTCTGTTCAGTGTCCACCAGAGAGGGGGGCTGTGCAGCATGGCAGATCACCACCAGAGGAATGGCATCCTGGCCGGGAGCCCCAGGATGCTGACCGTCTGGCTGAGCACACCCAGCTGCTGTGGGCTTCTGTTCAGCAGCAGGTGCTGCTCACCACTGGGGTGCATGCACTGCATGCGGAGGTGTGCCAGTTAGCCGCACAGCAAGAAAGGGGCACTGCACAGATCCTGGAGGGGATGCAACACATGCAGGAGGCCACAACTGTGTCCTTGGATCGCATTTCCAATGCGATTGCGGATGGCTTTGCGTTGCTGGCTGCCACAGGGCATGGCCATGCACAGGAGCCCTCCCACAATGCGCTGTCCACCCCACGGACCCGGCGTCAGGTGACCTCAACATAATCGATGCAGGGCTCTGATGTAGGCATCCCAGGCATGCCCAGGGATGGCCTGTTTGGGTGCCTGCACACCCCCATGAGGACACAGTCATGGTCCCATGCTTCCACCCCTGGGGAGCTGTTGCACACCCTCCCCTGGCTGCTGCACAACCTGTGGCTGCCGATTGGCCCCAGTGCTGCTGCCCCTATGACTGTGGTGGCCATGGTACCATGCAGCAGCCCTGATCTGTGGGCTGCCCTGACCGCAGTCTGCAGCTGCTGCCCTGTGCGCACATGGGCAGTGTGTGTGTGTGTGTGTACCTTACCACTGGTGGGGTGTGCCTGTGTGTCATGCTGCACACTGCCTGTGTGTGTGCATGCCCAGCAACTGGACCGTGTGGAGTGGGCTTGATGAGGGCAGTCTAGCACTGGTTGTGCCTGTCCACAGGTACAATGCATCTGATCCACACCACATTCCAACACCTGGGTGGGTGGGTGCGTGTGTGTGTGTATGTGTGTGTTGCTGTGTGTGGTTTTGTGCCACTGACTCCCCTACCCCTGCATCATGCCTCTGTGCATGCATGCTCCTCGCCATGCACATCCCTGTATGTGTGCTGTACCTGTCTGTGTGGCCCATGCATGTGTACCACACCATCTACCTGTGTTCACCATAGTGCTCCTGTGCTATGGTGTCACGGTGGCGTCATGCCTGCTGCAGCAGTCGGGGGTCCCTCCACCCAGGGGGTGGCTGTCCACCACCCTCTGGCCCATTGACTCTATCATCCCCACTACTGTTGCCCCCATCAGCCTCGACAGCTATCCCACAGTCAATGGCCATGTTGTGCAGTATGCAACAGGCCAGGAATAGGCCACAGGCTTTCAAGGGGCTGTACTGTAGGGCACCACCTGACCTGTCTAGGCAATGGAAATGTGCTTTCAGCATGCCAAAGATGTGCTCGATGATGTTGCATGTGCTGGCATGTGCCTCGTTGTACCGTTTCTCTGCTGGGGATGATGGGCTCCAGTAGGGGGTGAGCAGCCAGGACCTTAGCGGGAATGTGCTGTCACCTGTGTGCATAATGATATGGTTAGCCCTCTGCTATGCTGTGCTGTGCCCCTTGCTTGTCCCTAGTGCCCACACCACCATGCACACCCTGCTCACCCCATCCCCAGGTTTGCTCTGCCCATCACACCTTTCCCATGCCATAATCACCTACTAGGTGGCCTGTGGGGATGTCCCCACATTCAAATCTCTGGCACAGTGCAGAGCTGTACCAGATGAATGCATCATGTGCACTCCCAGGGTGTGTGGAGCAGACATTGGTGATGTGCCCCATGGCATCACACATCAACTGGCAGTTGATGCTTGGGTTCCCCTTCTTGGTGATATACACTACTCCCTCAGGGCCAGGTGGCATCTGGATGCCCACGTGGGTGCAGTCAGTGGCCCCAATCATGCTAGGCATGCGTGCCACCCTGTGGAAGTTCTACATAATTGTTGTACACTCCGCTTGTGTGCTAGGGAAATGGATGAATTCCAAAGCACATGGCAGCAGAGCACTAAGGAACTGTGTGAGGAGGCAGGACATGGCCAACTGGGTGATACCCATGGTGTCCCCTGTTGGTCCTTGGAAGGTGCCCGTGGAGAGCAGGCACATGATGGTGGTCACCTTAGTATCCACAGACATGGCGAGGCTCTGTCTGGTGGGTGCCTGTATCTCCTCACTGCACAGCTCACAGATCTGCCTCAGAATGGCTCTGTTCTGGTGGTACCAGCACACGATCTTGGTGTCACTATAGTTCTCAGAAGTGATGTGGGCACGGTACCACCTGTGTCAGGCATACCACCGATGGGCCCTTTGTCGGCCATGTAGCTGTTCCTCCTGCCTCCTCACACCCCTCATTACTGCCTCCATCAAGAAGGTCACACTCTCCATGTCTCCTGCTGTCCACTGTCCCCCTGGGCGGCTGGCTGCTGGCTGTGTGCCACCCTGGTACACAGGTTTTGTGTGTGTGTGTGTGTGTGTGTGTGTGTGTGTGTGTCTCTCTCTCTCTCTTTCTCTCTGCCCCTCTATCCCTCTCCCACTCCACCTCTCTGTCCCTTTTCCTCTGTGTCTGGTCTTGTGTCTGTCTGTCTGTCTCTAGCTCTCCCTCTCACTGTCTCTCTTGGCGCAACTGCTGTCTGTGTGTTTGCACCCTGTTTTTATAGGAACAAGTCTGGTTGTCACAGCTTCGATTTGCTCCACACTTGCGCCATGTTTTCACAGTTAAATATGCCATTGTGCTGGATATTCATGGGAACACCCCTTGCACTTGCACCACATACATTATAGTTGCACATCGGCGCAATAGATTTTGCACTGCTCAGTGACTCCCACTGAATATGGCTTCTTGGCACAATTCCATACTTGCGCTGGTGCAACTCAGTTGCACCATACACAACTGCTCTGAATATCCAGGCCGCTGTAGGTTTTTTCCTAGCTATATAACACTGGGTTATTTATTTAGTGGATATAAAACAAATCTAAAGTTTGTTAATTCATACAAGTAGTTTGTCTTTGATGTAGCCTCAATAAATAGGTCTATGTAAGAACAATTAGTTTCCTCTCAGATTGACAAACAGGTGCCTGCCACACTGCTAGGAAAAAAAAACTATTACTTCAAAAAATGATACAACTCAGAAGACTTCATCTGTAGAGATTATAGGTGGATTTAAATTAAATCAGAATACAAAGTGCTTCTACATAACAAAAAGGGTAATTTGGAGAATTATTTAAGTCAACAGCCAAAGACAATTGTAAACCAAGAGTAACAAAAACTATGGAACATTACTGTTTGTGTTTCTGACATAGATATTCAGTGGTATTATTGTAACTATTACAGAAGATCAATGGTTATCCAATTTTGAAAGTATTATATAAATCTTGAGAGCCTAATACTGCAGCTTCTGCTACCTCTGATCTCTAGTTAATGATGTTTGAAGTTTCAGCTTGGTGTTGAGTCTTTCCAGAACTTGTTCACTGCTCTCATCACCTAATTGAAGAACACTAACAGGT
The DNA here is from genome assembly GCA_016271365.2 of Neoceratodus forsteri. Classification (NCBI taxonomy): domain Eukaryota; kingdom Metazoa; phylum Chordata; order Ceratodontiformes; family Ceratodontidae; genus Neoceratodus; species Neoceratodus forsteri. The sequence continues at coordinate 1,345,115,228 of CM057458.1, read as the reverse complement.
TAGTCTGGCACAATCTATTGGCTACAAACCCGGGCGGTTCACCTACAAAACAACAATATTAAACAAAGCATGGTTGAAAACCGCACATGATAAACAGTGAAATGGACATTTGCACTATGTAAAAATGCCACAAGGCACACACAGCACAAACTCTGGGTGGGGGGGGTGAAACTCAGGGAAAAGAATAAACTCAGGAAGGGGGAGGATTTTAAATATTCCAACTCTGGGGTTAGGACACAACTTGGAGCGGGGAGAGAAGTCAGGAGGTGGGAATTAAAATAATAATAATGCAACTTGGGGCGAGAAAGTCAAGGGGGGAAGATTTAGCATTGAACTCCAAGGGGGATGCAACTTGGGAGGTTGGGGGTGTGATGGTGGGCACAATGGAAAAAAAATAAGAAACCATCAGGCTTGAACCCAGGTCTGCTGACTGTAGAAAGCCCATTCACAACTCCTGAGTCTAACTTCTACGCTACATTGCCAGCACAGTTAGGCAGCATACAGTCCCGGACTTAAACTACACAGCATGAGCTAAAACAGCTACATGTACAGCAGCACTATAATATCTGCTATAATATCCACGCTGTTATTGTCCATGTAGCTATTTTGACTCACACTATTTTGTCAGTGTGATTTTCACTGCATGGACATTCTGATGACATCTTGATGGTATACCAACCCATGCTGCTTGGTGTACTGCAAATCACGGGTCTCCAGGTATTAACCCACCTGTTCTTTTACAACCATTTCTTTGAGCGCATATACCCACAACTGAGATAAAACTAACTGGCATGTAGTTATCCAGGTTCCCCTGGTCTCCCCTTTTGTGCAATAGTACCATGTCCATGGGTCACCAATCATCAGAGACTTCTCCTGTCTTCAGGGAGCATCTGAATAGATCCACCAGTGACATTGCCAATTCCAGCCCCAACTCCGTCAGCTCTCTGGAGTGTATACCATCAGGACCTGGATCCTTTTCTACCTTATGGGTTGCAAGTCCTTTATGGACCCTGTCCACTGCAAGTGCCACTCTGTCCATTTTCTTTATCTCCCTTTCTGATGTCTCTTACTTTGCTGTCTGGCAGTGCCACCCTTCCCCCTGTCTTTAACTGTAAATAATGAACAAAAGACATTATTCAGTACTGTGACCTTTTGCCCATCATCACTATCCACCCTCTCCTCTTTCTGCAGCCTTATTATGCCCTCTTCCGTTGCCTTCCCCTTTTCCCCAGATATACCTGGTACCACCCCCCCCCCACACAAAGAACAGATGCATTGCTGACTCACAAACAGCTGTTTTTTTAAACTGTAATATAATAACTGGGTTAGGCTTTTTCCCATAGGGAAACCGTGGCATCATTTGCCGTTATAAAGGAGTGCTCATAAGGAAAACATGTGCATGGTACTTTCGCTATACAGCATGCCCAACCTACAGCTCTTCCGGGTTTTCACCTCTCGCCACTAGATTTCTTCATCGGTTGACACCCCATCGCCGCTACTATCTCTAGGCGGTAAGTAACTATTTAAAGAAAAAAAACTTCCTAAAAAAAATCACACCATAAAGGGGACAACAAAACAAGAAAAAGTAAACTGCTGCTAAGCCACCAAGGACTCGGCTAAACATCATCCAGACCATTTATTTTATATAATTGACTGTGGCAAAAAAGCCTAACCCAGCAATTATATGAATTAAAATATGGGGTGGTGTGTGTAAACTCGAATTTTACACACACCCTCAGGGTTGGGTGCCTGGATAAACTCCTCGAGCTTTGGTCTCGGGGGTTTATATTCCATCCAACCCCTTGGGTGTGTGTAAACTCTCGTGACACAAACCACCCCATACTTTATTCTCTATGTTATGGATAGAATAATTTCTGTATACCAACAAGAGAGGTAACTTGACAAAAAAGACAGCAAAATGAGCCACACATCCAGTCATTGGTTATCCAGGATAAAGAAAATATATAAAGAGCAGATATACTGAGAGGCAGATGTTTACCTCAATTCTGTGTTGACCTGTGTTGCATTTATAGTGTTTTCCAGAGCCAGTATAGCTAAAACAATATATTAACAGTAAAGCAAATGTATAGTATAAAAAAGGAAGAGGAAAAAGAAGTAACCCCATGGTGCATTTAAGATGAATTTCCCTTCCCATTCACACATTATTTCAAGGAAAGGGAGTCACCTGGTTGCATGCTGGCCCTTTTGCATTCTGAGGTCTGAAGTTTTGCATTCCACTTCCTTTATCTGTAAGCAGATGGCCAACCACTGGGACTCCTCTGGGGCTTCAAGCTTTAGCCATTTTTTGTGTGATTGCTTTTGTAGCTCCAACAATTAAGTTGTTAAATAAGTAGGTGCACCTTTTGCCTCAGAGTAAGCATTCACATGTCTTAGGTATCTGGGTTCCCAAGATCTTGGACAAAGCCTGCCTAATTGTTGTCCAAAAAGGCTGCATTATGGGGTACCCCCAGAATATGTGTATGTGGTTGCCTGCCTGCCCATAGTTCCACCAGCAGAGGTTTGAGGGATGGGAGCCATAATGCTGCGTGATGGCTAGGATTCTAAAATACTGGGTAACTAGCTTCCATCAAAACTCCCTCCAAATGAGGGAGGCCAAAAACAAGTCCTGTGTGCTTACAAACAAACAAATTAATATTAGGTGAGCTCAGCTTTCTCACAGCAAGGGCTCATGTCAGATGATTTTGTGTGGCCACATGTTGTATTTTGCAAGTTAACTAGAATATGTGCCTTACTTTGTGCTGCTCCAATAAGGGGTATGTTGACCTCTGTGCTTGCAAATATCAGATTATGACTGAACATGCTGCCAGTAGGTGCTATTGAATTACTTCATTACATTTTTAACTTGTCATCCATAGTGACTTTTCAATCAAAAGTGTCTTTTAAGGAATGTTGATCTTTTTTTAAAGCCAAAATGGTGTCCCCTTTTTTCTAGAAATTCAATAGCATTTATTGTAGCAATGCTCTAACAGCCACTATGTCAGATATGAGTCATTGATCCATGTCAGGACACTAAAGTGCAAGGTAAGCCTTTTTACTGCTCTGAACAGAATTACAACTTACTGACACATATTACTTCGACAAGTGCAATTTAGCTTGCAAGGTGTGGATTATTAAAATGCTAATTAAACTGAAGGTTCATGTTCTTCAGAGTAATAATGTTAGTTTTAACAGAGGCACTGATGTTGAAGGATGTCTCTTTGCCTTTATTGGCAAAAGCAGTGGCATGCATATTTTCACACAAAAGGAAAAACTAAAATCCTTTGAAGGAGAAAAGGGTTGATATGTTTAATGTGCTCTACAAGGGTTTGTGTAGTTAACTTTTCATTTGATTAGAATTATAAATTATATTTATGTATATTGAAATATCATAGCACAACTTTGCATTTTATCACATTGACATTGTTTTGTGGTGACACAAGAAATGTAATGTCCATCGTATTTGTCCCCCAGGTCCATTGCAGCAACTTTGCCAATTTGAGTATGTCAGACATCCATGTATCAGCCAGAATGCTACCCCTACTCATGCTGTGTAATCCTCAATGCTAATCTAAGTCCAAGTTTTATCTAGTCCTACATCGAAAGCTTAAATGTTGCTAGTTTTACCGACCTCACAGTGTAGGCTGTCCCACAGGTTAAGTGTCCTCTGTGAAGCATTGTTTAATAATCTTTTCCTCAATCATTCTTCCAACTGGAGTGTGTCTTCTAGTTCTGCTTGCACTCACTTGCTCAAACATTTCTATATTCTTCACCCTATCTCTTTTAGGACATTGAGCAGAACATTCAGGGCGTTGTGCAGAACTGAACCAGCAAACCAAGGCATAAGATTGGAAAGTGGGAGTGGGGAATACCCTGCAACATTTTACCACCACCCAAAAAAAAATATGGGATGCAGCATTAAATCTAAGATGCGGAAGCTTGGAACATAAAGGACAAGCAGTCAATATGCTTTTTTTAAGCAAGGCTATTAGTCACAAAACTGGGGAATTCTGTGGTTAAAGTAAACTAAGAAGGACGGTGGGAAATTAGCTGAGGAAAGGACATAGAGGGTTATGATTAATGGGGAATTCTCAGGAATTAAGTCACCAGCGGGGTAGCAGTGGTCAGTTCTCGGTGCAGTGTGCCTTAACATCTTCATCAGCAACATAGGTGAAGGCATCAGAGGGGAAAATCTGCCTATCTACAGATAATGCCAAGCTCTGCAGCAATGTTGAGATTGAAGGCACAGCTGATCTTTTGAAGAAATTAAAAAACTTGACCTGGAACAATAGTTACAACTGGTGGGTATAGATGTAGAGGCCCTATGTACTTCCATTCAATACAATCAGGGCCTATTAGCCACTACATACTTCCTCTCCAACTCTCCAAAAATGAGAATATACCAATAGATTTCATCTTGAAAACACTCAAGTTTATTTTAACACATAATAATTTTGAATTTGAGGGACACCACTATTTGCAGACTTATGGCACAGAAATGGGTGCTGCTATGGCACCCAGTTATGGTAATCTTTTTTTAGGCTATTGGGAACAAACTACTGTCCTTAATGAGACCAATAATCCATATCAGAAGAACATTAAACACTGGTTTCATTTTATAGATAATATTATTTGTATATCGCAGGGTGATACACAGGACATACACAGTTTCATCAACTGGCTCAATGTCAACAGCTTTAACCTTAAATTTACTTACACAGCCAGCAGAAAAAAAACCTTGAATTTTTGATCTTACATTGTCAGTTAATGAAAATGATGGCAAGGTGATAGGTGTTTCAGAAAGCCAATAGCAACCAATTCAGTCCTATATGCCAACAGCACCCCTCCCCCCCCCACACACACATACAGTTTAAGAAACTTGATTTCCTGTAGCCAATAATTGAGATTAAGAAGAAATTGTAGCACTGACATTGCCGTTGAACAACAAGTAGAAGAACTGATTGAGAGGTTTTTGGACCAGGGTCATGACATGATTTAATGGATAGGTCTAAGAGCAAAGTTTGAAAAATCCCTAGGGACTCCCTACTGTCTGATAAGACATCTGATACCACTGAAATCATGCCAAGCACATTTATCACCAAATACAACTATGTGGCATGTAGAATATGAAATGTAATTTACAGAAACTGGCCTATTCTACTCAGTGACAATGAGGTGGGTCCAGCAGTGGGTCCAAAACTATGAGTAACTTTTAGTAGAGCAAATAAGTTAAAAGACAGGCTTGTGCACAGCGGACTAGAAATAACTAGTGAAATTAATGAATCTAATAGAAGCTGGTTACTAAAAAGACCAAGAGGCTTCTACAAATGTACAAGATGTAATGTAAGTAAATATGCTGTAGGCAGCAACCACTTTCAACACCCAAGGTTTCAGGAAATCAGTGTTGAAATTCGTGAGCTAATCAGTTGTGACACCCCATATGTAGTTGTTTCATACACATGTGGGCAAGATGAATTGCAGCATGGTAAATCTGGATGCAGTCAAAAGGCCGCAAGTAATGACAGCACCTGGAACCATGCCACAGACACAGAGGGTGAAGGGAAACCACCCCCCACAGTGCCCAACATTACTATAGTAAACTCCATGGTGGGGCACAGCTGGGAGTGGGAGGCAGAGAGGCACACTCACTACACCATGACCACAAGTCCAGGATGCCCATTTGAGGTGCACCCACATTACGGCACCCTTCTTCCCACTTTCATGTTCCAGCGGCCTGTTAACTGTATACCTATGTAGTTTATGCATTGTGGTGCAACTGGCAATTGATATATGTGGGTAGTACAATTCATGCAGTAAAACAGAGCATACAGGAACATATGTGGTCTATCATAAATAACAGACAGAATACACCAGCTGGTATATGTTTTACATTGCATCATGGGTCTAAACCTTATTATTTAAAATTCATGGGTCTTGAGTGGGTTCCACCACCTAAAATGGGTGGTAACAGAACAAATCTACTGCTACAAAAAGAAAATAAATTGCTATTTAAACTGAATAGTGTGAAACCAGAAGGTCTCAAAGATCAGTGGGACTGCAAACCATTTCTGAAAAGCTGAACTAGCAGCAGAATACCTATGCATTGTGTTGTAACTCTATTTGATATGTTTATGTAACATTATTTGAAGTTTATTTAACTTTTTTATCTCTCTCTTGTCTCCAGGTGTGGCTTTCAACACTTTCAGAGGGATCTTTCACTGCAGATTCTCACCCCCTTCATACCCAGTATGTGACTTATTCACAGGGTGATCTTTGTTTGTTTATGCCATAATATCAATCATTTACTGAGGTCCAATTAGAGTTCTAGCTTTCATTCTTATTTCATCATGTAAGTTTCCCTTTTTGCTATTCATTTAACATGTATTTACATTAACTCAGCAGCTGTTAAAGTAGTTGAATTCAAATGCAATTTAGCCTAGCATTCAGAAATAAATAGTAGCAATATTGTGATTTAGTTTTGAATGAAATTTTGAGTTAAGCCATCAATAATTTTCCAGTTTGATTTTTGGATACTTTGTGTTGTTGCAAGTACTTTTATGTTTCTATGGAAATTGACTTCTCATGAATATTCATGTTTTTGTTAAGCTTAAAAGGTGACTGCTCTCCTACCAACCCCACCCCCGGTGAAGAATCGCAAGATTTGAAACTCTGGGGTCTGAGTTGAAGCAGCACATTCATGCTGTAAGACCTACAATTAAATTACTGATTTTTGCATTCAGCAAATACATTTCTTTTTGATTCAAAGTTACTTCTTTACTTGTTGGTGTTCTGAGTGCCACTACAACTGACTGATTTCATTCTGAGATTGAAGAAGGTATTGTAAATAAAGGCAGGTCCTGGCCTAGCTTGAGAAGTGGTCAAACATCCCGTTGCTGGGCTTCAATGCCAAAAAGTGCAAGGTTATGCACTTAAGAAACAAAAATCCAAGGGCAGAATACATGTTGGCAAGGCTGACAGTCAATGTGACAGTGGGGAAAATGGATCTTAGGATGGCCATCACCAACAGCCTGAAATCATCAGAATAATGTGATAGGCGACAGGAAGAGTGAATAGGTTGTTGGGTTTTATTGGTAGGGGATTCAGCAGCAGAGGAAAGGAGGTCAGATTGCCCCTGTATGGACAACTGTGTGACCACGCCTGGATTTCTGTGTGCAATTCTGGAACCCCCACCCAAAAAGGGATATCAACAAGCTGGAGATAATTCAGTGGCAGGCAATCAAAATGGCTCAGAGGCAACAGGGGAGGATATATGGACATAAATTGGAGTGCCTCAACATGTAATCATTGGTGGCCACATGGGAAAGGAGGGCATGAAACATATAAATACATGTAGGATATTAATGAGTTGGACTTCAGAAGGATGTTCACAACCAGTGGTCATTCGAATACTTGGGAGAACAGTAAGAAGCTAGACTTCTCTTAGAAAGTGGTGGAGAAAAATCTTTCCAAAGCACTGGTTAGTGAAAAAATGGTGAAGGGCTTTAGAAGGGGGTGGGCTAGTCACAAAGGGCTGTTCAAGGGATTTAGGAGAGAGGAGAGGGAGATAAAGGGGAGAGGTCAGTGTTAATCCCCATATGGGGGCATATGCAACCTCACATGCAAGACTTTCTTCTGCCAGCAGTTTTCTATGTTTCTGTTTCTAATACCATGATCATGTTCTCTCTCAATCATATTTCCTCTAAATAATCTCAGCATGTTCAGTCTTTCCTTATAGCTTCTGTCCCCTGAGCACTATACCAGAGTAATGGCCCTGTGCTGGGCCCTCTTGATTTCTTCAATGTTCTTTATGTACTGCAATGACCAGCACTAGGTATAGTACTCCAGATGTGCTCTTATCAAGAACTTGTACAGGAGGAAGAAGATTACTTCCTTTGACCTTATTTTAATTTCCAATATTGTGTTTGTTTTCTTGACAGTGGCCACATACTACATGCTTGGTTAGCATACTGTCTCCAATTTTTATTTAATTTTGATAACCGGGTAGGCCCACTGGGACATAGGTATCCCTGTTTCAGTTTGACTGAATACTGGCATAATAATTATTCACTGCCTCTGCTACTTCACCAGCCTTTTTCAAAGGATTTCCTTTCACCTGCTTAATGATCAAGGGCCCAATCTACTCCCTGATTCTACCTGTCCTGTGCCTTTGCCTAAAATAAACTTTTTTGCCACACTGAGTGTGTAAAGTTTGTTTGCATTTGTTAATAATACATGTGAATCCCAGGAAAGGGGTTTTCTAACACAACAGCATGTTTCCAGGTTGCCTCTCAGTTGTTTGCTTTTTACTTTTGGGAGGGCACAAGCCGGAAGTTCAATATAAGGAAATGGGTCCTCCCACATTCCAAACAAGATGTAGCCTCTCCCAGCAACTCACACTTAGCATGTTTTGAAGCAAGTGCCTACTTTGAAGTACTCTGGGCTCCTAAATGGTTTGTGTGGCTTTGCCTTCTTCAGTTTCCTGCTACTTTTATGCTGTTTCTTCTCTCCCTTGCCTGTTTTTAGTCTGTTCCCTGTTTTGCATAGTGCCTGTCACCTCCCTTCCTTCTGTTTCCCTTCTTCATTTTGTTCACTTGTACCCCTTTCCTAGCTCTGTCTTGCTCTTCTGAGCCCCATTTGTTTCTGTTGTGCCTGTTACCCCATTCCCATTCTCTGTTGTTCTTGTTCTTTGTGTGTTTCCCCCTCCATTCCCTCCCTGCTCATGCCTTTTTTTCCGTAGTCCCCCCACCTCATCTTCTGTGCTTTGTTTCTCCATTTCTACTCTGCCTTAGGTATCATAAGTATCATATTTATTTTATTTGGTATTTGTTAACCGGGTAGGGTGCACTAGGCAGACAATTGCCTATTTTCAGGCACGACCCGGGAGATTACAAAGCAGGAGAGTACAAGGTCAGTAAGAAAGAAGAATTTACAATTCAGTGGAATAGAATCATACACAATTCACAATACACAGGGTAGAATTAATTCAGATCAAATGGCTGGTAACAAGCAATACAGGGATTCAGAAAAATACAGTCTCATCTAATGGAGAGCATACTAAAATATCAAGGACCTACATAGGCAGATACTCAATTCTGGGTGGCAGGGATGGTATAAGGGAGGGGAGGTGTAGACATATGGTCTTAAGTGCATAATGGTAAGGAGGGGGAGTGGGACCACATAAGTTGATTTTTAGGAGCAACCACATTTTGAGAATAGTGTCAGGAAGGAGTGGAATGATCTTCTGAAGGTGTCATTTGATTTACAATGTCGAATAGAAGGTGGGATATTGTTCCATTATTTAGGGGCAGTGCAGGAGAAGGCAAACTCACCATGTCTGATACGAGACCTGGGGATAAAAAGCTGCCCAGAATCAGAGGACCTGAGAGAGTATTTATTTGCACAGGGTACAAGGTGAGTGACTAAGAAGTGGGGCTTCTCATGGAGTAAAGCACAGCTGATGATTCTTCCTAGTGAAAAAAGTAAAATAAGGCTTTAGGGGAAGGCCAACCTAACTTACTGTATAGGAGACAGTAGTAACTGAGGTGATTACATGCTAGAGCAAATTGGCAGATGTTGTTACACCCTACCACTCACTTTCTAAGAAGAGTATTGGAGGAGTGGGCAAAGACTGGGAGGCCATATGTTAATTTGGGGAGGGTAGGTTGCTGGCAATGGTAATTCATGCTTACAAGGAGAGATTGAGGCTAGCCCTGTATGGGATTCCTACTTTGGAACTGACAGTCTTGCAGACAGAGTCGACATGGAGGGAGAAATCCAGATTAGGGTCTAGTGTGACTCCAAGGTATTTGAAGGAAGTGACTAAATCTAATGGGGTTCCATTCTTACAGACCACGGTTAGGGAAGTGTTAGCGTTTTTTAGTTGATTGTGGGGGGGGGGGGTCTAAATAGCATAGCCTGGGATTTAGTGTGGTTCATGAGAAGTTTATTCTCTTTGAAGCAGGATTGGATGGCTAAAAGGTTGGCAGTTAGATCCCTATTGATGTCAGTTATGTCCGAGGTGTGGGAGATGAACACAAGATTGTCTGCTATTAGTACAGGAGTAGAGTATTTTAAACAGTGATTGAAAGAATTGATATGTAATGAGAACAGTATGGGTCCTAGGACTGAACCTTGGGATACGCCGAGAAAGGAGGGGAGATAATCAGACAAGGAGCCAATCCTGACATGCTGGTTCTTATTGGAAAGGTATTGTAACTGGAGAACCACAGAAAAGCATACTCTAAGATTCCCAGGGAACCTAACTTTTTGAGGAGAATGGGGTGGTTGTCCATGTCAAAGGCTTTCATAAGGTCTATGAAAACTGCAGCTGCTTACTTGCCACTGTCCAGGGAGGAATATAAAGTGTTTGTCAGTGTGAGCAGTGCTGTGGTGGTGCTGTGGCCCTTACAGAAACTAGGCTAGGCAGGGCTGAGGAGGTTGTGTTTTTCCAGGTGTTCATTTAGTTGAGCTACAACAATTTTCTCTAAGACTTTACTCGGGGCAGGTAAGATGGCTGTGGGCCTATAAATACATATAAGTTTCTGATCACCTTTTTTTGAAAACTGGCACTATGTTTGCCTTTTTTCAGATGAGGTGAACAGTCCCTGAGGAGAGAAATGTTAAAAATGCAGATTAAGGGGGCTTCCAGCTCCCAAGCTGCAAGCTTTAGCAGTTTGAGTTCGATTTTGTCAGTTCTTGCAGATTTAGAGTCAGGGATTTGTTTGACTAGTTTTAAGACCTTATCCCTGCTGACTTGTTCAAAATGGAAAGAGGGGAGCGTATATGTGGGAGGGGTTGGACGAGAGGTAGATGTGTCTGAGAGGGTATTTAGCACATCGATGAGAGGGGAGAGATCAGAGAAAAGTATGTTGAAACATTTGATATGGTTGAGGGGTTATTACAGTTGACACCATCAGCTTCAAAGTCTGTTAGGGTATAGGGGTTGGAATACCCAGGACTGTTTGAGGTATTTCCAGTGATGCTGGGGGTTGCTATGTGAGGAGGCTAGTAGGGTCTGAAAGTGCCTGGTTTTGCTCTGCCGGATAGCTTGCTTACATTTATTATGCAGGTACCTATATGAGGCCCAGCTTGCTTTAGAGTTTGAAACTTTAAAGAAGGTCCATAGTCTGTTGCATTCTTTAAGTAAGGATGAAAGGGGTGAGTAAGCCATTTGGTTTTCTGATCTCGGACTGTCCTAGAGGTAAGGGAAGCATACTTGTTCTGGAGCTCTTACAGAGAAGTGTTCAAAAAGGATACTGCAAGGTAAACATCAGTATTTGTCCAGAGGTAGGTCCCGTCTTGACTAGCCAGTTCTGACTGAAATAGTGTGGGGTCAAGGAGTGAATAGTTATTGATGTGGATAATTTGAGGTGGGGCATTTGACAATCTGGAACACTAGAGACAATACACAGGTGAATGGACACTTATGGAGTCTGGGAGGATTCCACCAGAAGAGATTTTACCAGAGTAGGGAACAAGGATCCAGTCGATAAGGGTGGCAGTGAGGGCGTTGTTTAAGAGTGTGGTAGGTTGGGATATTAGCTGGGTGAGAAGTAACTTGCTAAGTGTTAATTTGGTGAGTGTGCTAGTACAGTCAAGCCAGTTGATGTTAATGTCATCAAGGATTACATATTCATTGCCGCTTATGCAAGGAACGCTAGTGTCAATGAGAGTGGAGAGTCTGTACTGGATGGTAGTTGGGGGCAAGTAAACACAGAAAATATGCAACTTTTTGGAGCTATCTAAGAGTTGGGTACCATGGCACAATTCAAGGGACGTGGATGTAGAGTGGGGAAGGGGAGAGAAGTGGAGAGGTTGAGGTATTTGAAATAGATCATGGTGCTGCCACCAGTTATGTGACAGGGTCTGTTGTACCTTATGAAACTATAGCCACCAATATTTCAGAGGTGGTTAGGAATGGAAGGTTTGATCCAGGTTTCAGATAAGCATAATAAATCAGGTTGATAGTGGGAGATACAAACAGTGAGTTCAGCCAGATTATGCATCAGGCTTCTAATATTAAGGTGTGCTAATTTTCAGTCCGTCATCCCTTGCCAGAGTGGGGATGAAAGGGAGGAGATGGTAGGAAGAATGGGTCCTGGACTGGTTCCACATCATGGGTGACAAGCGGTAATAAGAATAGCCATAGGAGTAGGATGTGTAGTTTGAGGTATTTAACCTGCTTTATGCATGTAGAAGGGTACCGGTGTGTTCTCATAAGGAGGCGAGACAGTGGGTGCCAGGTTTTGGGGGTGCAGAAGGCTAGCACGAATAAGGGCTGCTGGGAATGCATTAGGAGTTGGATATGGAGAAGTCTATGGGGAAGGAAGGGAAAGATGTATCGGGGAGAGAAGAAGGCATGGTATCGGTTATGAACATGAGAGCCAGAGTGGATAAGAAGACCAGAGTGGTTGAGGAAAATAGTAGGGTGCAGCAAGGGAGCCATTGCAGAGTCAAGAAGAGAAGTTTTATGAAACATCTGGAGAACTTTGTGCCAAGAGAATGGCAGAGCAAGATAGTTGCTCCTTGGCTAATGGCCTTAGGTGTGGATTAAGTCAGAGCTGCGTTATATAGGGAACCACTATGAGTCCCTTGTTCAGGGAGAGAGACAGACAATGCTAGTATGAGCCAAGTCAGGCATTGCCCAAGACAGATCACCCAAATCTAGAGGTGGGTGAAATTAGCAAATTCCACATTTGCAGAATGTTCGTGAAATTCCACAAATTTTCACGAAAGTTCAAGAAATGTTTTGGAATTTTCTGAAATGTTTAGTTGGCCATGACTCAGTCTATGTTAAAGTTAGGAATCTGATATTCAGCATGCATATTGTCACTGACAGACCCTAAACATGTGCCATGTTTCATGACATTTGGATGAAGGGTGTGGAAGTTATAGGGGCTCAACAACTAGCAATTTAATATTCATGTGAACATTTCAGAAAATATTTCTCTGCTTAGAATTTTATTTATTTATTTAAATCTTGGATTACAAATACCTTTGAGCTAGGGGCAGCTCATTTACAAAGGTTCCACGTCAAAGGAAAGGGTTACAATAAGGTTGGGGATATAGACAACATTCATGGTATCAACGGAGGTACAGACAACATTCATGGACTCATCGGAGCACAGCAAGTCAACTGGTAACTAAGAGTGGGAACAGTGCTACACACTCAAGATTACAAGCAAGCATAGAAAACCATAAGGTGCATTTGAAGCAACATTGCTAACCAGAGGTGGGGGGAAGGGGAAGAGTAAGGAAGAGGTAGGGGAGATGAGAGGGTAGAGTCCAGATAGAGAAGGAAAAGAAAATATTGCAGCCAGAGGCCTTGTCGTAAGGTGAGAGGGAGGGGAGGTTAAGATGGGAGAAGGGGTAAAAGAGGGGGAAAAAGAAGGGCAGATGAAGAGGAAGAAGATAAGGGAGAGTGGGGACCAGAGGGCCTGGACAGGTCCAAGAAGGGGGGGGGTCAGTGGGATAAGAGCAAGAAAGGGGTGAGGTAAGGGAGGTGGTGGCAGGGGGAAAGGGGACATTGTTCTGTCAGGAGAGGTGAAACAAAACAGGAAGCCAAGTAAGAGCCTCAGAGAGTGAAAAAAGTGGTATAAGGGTGTCTGCAGAAGTGGGGAAACTAGGTGCAACAATCATAAGTGCTTTCAGTTAGGAGATGCTGATGAAGCATAAGTTTAAATTGGGACAGACTGGAAAGACTGCTTAGTTGGTTGCTTAGATTAGATTATTAAACCACAGGGGGGCTCTGTATTGAAAGGGTCATTGGTATTGAGCAGTCTGACAGTGGGGTACTAGAAGTAGGTCAGAAACTGAGGTACATGTGTGTTGGGTCTTAGGTGATTTGTTTATCAGGCAACCAATGCTTGGGGAGTAGTAATCCAAGTAGATCTCTTTTGGATAGGAGGCAGGTTTGATATTTGATCCTGTTATTTAGTTGGAGCCAACCAGACTGAGCATATAACTCACAGGTATGAGTGAGGCGCACAGCACCCGTAACTAACCTACAGGCTTTGTTCAGGGCCACTGTGAGTCATTTAAGAGATGTGGAGGTTGCAGCACAGTATATGATTAGACCATAATCAATTATCGAGAGGACCGAGCTGTGAACTGCAACCTTCAGGGCTTCTTGGGTAAGACTTCGTCTGTGTCTGAAGAGGAGCCCAATTCTGGTATTAACATCTCTGTCAACATTTTTAATGTGAGGCACGAAGGTAAGGTGACTGTCCAGGGTTAGACCTAGGTATTTGAAAAGCTGAGTTTGTTCAAGAGCGTCTCCGTGGTTGTTGGTGATAGTGAGTTGATGGGCCTTAAACTTATTCCGAGAGGGCAAAAACAGCTGGACTTTATTTTTTTTGTAGTTCAGCACTAGTTTGTAATTATTAAACCATCTCTCTGCTTCTGTGAAGCCTTGTTGAAGACTGTTTTCAAGAGCATTGGGATCCAGGTGGCTAGTAAAGATGACCGCGTCATCTGCATAGCGGAGAGTACGCTGGTTGCAGACAGCTGGAAGGTCATTCAGGAAAATACTGAACAATAAGGGACCCAGGATTGAGCCTTGAGGTACCCCTGATCAGACAGCCCTCTGCTCCAAAACTACATTTGATATCCTCACCCTCTGCAGTCTATCACTGAGGTAGCTTCCGAACCACTTCAGGGAGTTTAGGGCAACATCAGTTTTAGAGAGTTGGCCAAGCAACAGTGTGTGATTCACTATGTCAAAGGCTTTTGTTAGGTCAACAAAGGCTGCACCTACAATCTTGCCTTGATTGATTGCCTGTTGTATGAAGCTTATGAATTCTAATAATGCTGTGGTAGTACTATGCCCCTTTCTAAAGCCATGTTGTTGTGGGCACTGGATGGAGTATGTGTCCAGATAAGCACCAAGCTGGTTGGTAACAATTTGCTCGAGTACCTTGGAGAGTGGAGGAAGAATGGATATAGGCCTATAGTTACCCTGTAAGGAAGATCACCGGTTTTATGCACAGGAGTTATGATAGCCATTTCCCAGGCATCAGAAAATTGTCCCAGTGTAAGAGAAAGGTTTAGAATCTTAGTTATAGGTAGGAGAACTTCATCAAGGATTAGGGTGATAAGCTTAAGGTCTAGTCTGTCACTGCTGTGTCTTGCGTTTCTTAGGACCTTAGCTGGTAGTTTTCTAACCAGGTTGCATGATACCCTTTTAAAATAAAAAGGGGGGTGCTCAGGACTATTTTCATCACTGTGGCTTGTGGAGCAGGCAACATCATCATCGAAAAAGTCAGGTGGGAGAACACAGCTCAAACTGGTAAAAGCATTGTTAAAGGCATTAGCAATTTCCAGAGGGTTAGCGGTTGGGGTCCCATTTATGTTTGGCATTGTAGGCGATACTTTAGGTTTTTTGTCAGTGGCGTCATTTATATTAAACCAGAACCTTCTGCTATCACCCCAGGAGTTGGTAAGCATCTCCCTATGGTACTTGTCTTTTGCCTGACGAGTCTCCCTTGTGCAGTTGTTTCTAGCAGCATTATAGGCTTGTAGGTCCTGTTGTTTACCAGTGGCTTTTGCACAGTGCCAGAGATGGTCCACCTTTGGAGCTAGATAATTGAAAACTTAGATGCATGCTTTCTTGGAAGATTAATAGAAACAGCAAAATAGAGATTATAAGGTTTAGCTATGACCTGTCTCCCAACACAGCTTCCAGGGGTTCACTTCTGAACCAGGATCATTAGCATGGCAGCATGATGTTCTGATGTTGGACCGTGGTGGTTACCTTAAAGCCTAATATTTAGCATCAATGAACTTAACAGCATTGGTGATACTCTGATCTCCAGCTTTAAACTGATAGGGGCTTTAAACTGTGAAATGTAACTTTTAAAATTTCTCAAGGTTCAGAGGCTTATACCTCTGCTACCTTTATAGCTAGATGTTTGAAACTTGGTACACATATGTATGGGCATGGGTAATGTCAGCATTCCAAACTTGGTACAATTTGCACAAACACTTTTAGTTTACATAGATGTTAACTTATCTTAAAATTTCCAAAACATTGGAGGCTTATAGCTCAGTACTTTTTGAAGACAGAGATCTGAAACTTGGTACACTTCTGTACGGGCATGGGTAAAGTCAACATTCCAAATGTGGTGCAAAGCAGACAAATACTTTTTAAATTAGATTGAACTAACTGAAATCTTAATTTTGGCAAAATTTCAAGAAATGTTCACAGAAATTCTGTGAGATTTCACTGAAGCAAAATCAGCATTTCGCCAGAATTTCGCTGTTGGAAGAAACAATTCACCCATCTCTACCCAAATCGAAAAGGAGCAGGATCGTGAGGGCAGCCACAGCCCTCCCCCTCACACTGCAGCTGGATTTCCACAGTAAGGACCAAGGTACTGTACAAGAACTACAGAATCTGCATCTTCTCAGCCTCCTTTTTCTAGCTTTCGGTACCAATTTGAGCACCATAGGACTGCAGAATTTCAGTTTGTTTGTACACTTTAGATTCTAAGGGACTTTTACTTGCCAATATTTCCTGTAAAAGTTCTTATATTATTTTGTGCATTTATTTACTGTACATTACAGTGCCTCTTTCTGGTATTTCCTGCCATTTTTAGACAGCCCAATGGTACTGATTTTTCTGGACTACTCTGTGATTTGTTACTGCTGCTCTGTTAAAGATTGTTACAGTGCTCTCTCTCTCTCTCTCTCTCTCTCTCCCTCTCTCTCTCTCTCTCTCTCTCTCTCTCTCCCCCTTGATTGCATTTCACCCCTGCCCATTGTTTTTATCTCATTCCCCAGACACCCCAGGCTCACTTGCTGAGCAACCCCCCAAACCACCAGGAGCACAGCTGGGTTGTGAGGGCAGCCACAGTCCTCCTCCTCACACGGCAGCCAGATTCCCACAGCGAGGACTGAGGTACAGGAACTACAGAGCCTGCATTTGTTGGCTTCTCAGCCTCCTTTGTCTAGGTGAGTGTGCACTACTCACACCCCTTGCTACTCCTAGCCCTCCTCAACAAAAGGGACCGCCACCTCCTATGCATTTTCATCTACTCCCTGACCCTCCCCATACTTCATTTATTTATTTATGTCTTTGGTAACTGGGTAAGTGCACTGATCCAAAGGTCTGTTTTCAGTCATGACCGGCGCCACACACGTGGTACAGCAGCAGAGAGAGAAAAAAACTTGATACATGTTAGCAATGGACAGTACAGAGTACATACGGCTAATGGCCAGCGGTTACAAAGGAGGCAGCTGAAGTGCAGTGCTAGCAATTTTGCTCACGGAGCTACACACTAAGTACAGTATGTAGTCATATATACAAAACAGTATTTACAGCAGGAGCACATAGGCATTAGGGGTAGTATTTACAGCAATATATACAACAGAGGCCACAGTGCATTCTAACATATACTACTGATAAATATAAATTTACTTGCAAGGGCTGGTTAATTCAGGTCCTAGCAGTGGCAGGTGGATTCCCTCAGCAACCAGAACTTTAGTTGCTGTTTGAAAGACAGGTGGGAGGTGGATGAGTGGATGATGATAGGGAGTCTGTTCCACAGAGAGGGTACGAAGATGGAAAAAGGTTTGCTACCCATATTGGTGGAGACGTGAGGGTCGTCCAGCGGAGGGACCAAGGATGCCCTGAGGGTTTGTGTGAGTTCCCTATTAGTCAGGAGGGGTGAGTAAGGGGATAGATTGTGGTTTCTGAGTGAGTTGTCCACCAGGCAGCCAGTGGCATAGTCAAAGTGGCCTTGAAATGGGAGCCACCCAAGGGCCTGGTAGAGAGAGCAGTGGTGGGTAGATTAGGGAGCCTGTAGGATAAAACAACAGATGGAGTTGTAAGTCATACATAGCCATGAGCGCAGGGATGTGGAAACAAGGGAGTAAACCAGAGCAGAAAGCAGTAGTAGAGGAGGGGTAGCAGGTTTCCCTGGGCAATGGCAAGGCATTCCTCAGCAGATAGATGGTGTTTAATGCGGTAGGCAACACCTAGCTTTTGGTGGATTCTCCTCACGGTATAGTTAACATGCTCAGTAAAAGTGAGGGAAGCATCAAGTGTAATACCCAGGTATTTAAAAAAGGGGTAATTTTCTAGTGGAGGGCCTGCTGGAGTGAGTACCTGGGGAGAGGAATTTGCTTTGGTGATTTTGTCAAGGAAAGGTTTGAGCCAAAGAGCATTGATTTAGTTTTCTTCTCACTGACTATGAGTTTATTTGAGAGAAACCATCAGTGGGCCAAGACATAGTTGTGAGTGAGTGCGGAGGAGATGGAGTCAAGTGAATTTGTGCTGTGATATAGGACTAAATTGTCCATGTAGAGGAGTGCCTTACAGTCAAACTGTCCAAGAGAACAGTATTTCTGAGTAAGGAGAAAGGTAATGGGCCAAATATAGAGCCCTGGGGACTCTCATGTGTATGGGTAAGGCAGCGGAGGTGGCTTTGCCAATAATGATGGACTGTGATCTGTGAGAAAGATAGCTGGAGAACCAAGCATCAGTTTTGAGGGAGCATCCAAACTGTAATAGGGTAGAGTGGAGAAGGTGATGATCAACTATGTCAAATGCCTTAGACAGATCTACAAAAAGAAGCATCTGTGGCATAGCCCTTATCCATTTGTCTTAGGACATGGTCAGAAAAAAGAGCCAGTGCCGAAGTGGTGCTGTGAAATTTATGAAAGCCATGTTGAAATGGGCAAAGAAGATTTATTTCTCAAGATGTTCTGTCAGTTGGAAGTGGACAACTTTCTCCAATAGTTTACTTAGATGGGGGAAGAGGGAGATAGGCCTGTAGTTTTCTAGGGAAAGAGGATCCCCAGCTTTGTAAATCGATACAACATGTGCATGCTTCCAGGAGTCGGGCACAGAGAATGATGAAATGTAAGGTTAAAGATACACTTTAGGATTTTGACAATGGCAGGGGTAACGATTTTTAGAAAATCAGGGTAAATACCATCACTGCCAGGACTACTTTTGGCCAGGAGAGACTTGATGAGTCTGAGGGTGGCAACAGGACCGACAGCCCTGAAATAGAAAGGTGGTAGCCAGGTGTAGTTTGGTAGGCTGGGAGAGCAATAAGGGTGGTTTTGGACAGTGGGAGGTGTGGGAGGGAGTTTGCTGAGGTAGGGGTATAGGTTGGTGAACTGAATATTGAAAGCGTTTGCAAGATCCATAGGTTCTGAGATTAGGCCCCAAGGGGTAGAGAGTTGCTCTATTAGTTTGCTGGTCTTGGGATTTAGTAGGGACACAATGGAAGCCCAGAGGTTCCGTGAGTAGCTAAGGTTATTGCTTTGCTGGTTGATGTAGAATTTGCGCTTGAGCACTTTGGCAGTTTTGCTTACATGAGTTCTGCAGTTGTATGTAGTCATTCCAGAGCTGGGTGGAGGGGGATGTCTTGTAAACCTTCCACTAACAATCCCTGTATTTCATGAGGGACAGTAATTCTCTTGATATCCAGCGAGTGCAACCCCCTCTAACCCTTCTGGTGGTGCATGGGTATGAGGTGTCTTGGAGTCAAAAGAGGGTGGAGGTAAGGAAAGTGATTGCTGAGGAGACCTCTCCACACACCCTGCTGTCCCTACTATCCACTTTTCCTGCTTCTGTTGATTGCAGGTGACTTGGAGAGCAACCCAGGCCCTGGAAACCTCCCTGTTACCCACTCTAACACTGTTTGCACAAATATACACTGACATACCTCTGATCGCATTGCTAAGTATAACCTACTCTGCCCCCAGCAGCATGGCTTTAGGAAAAGTCAGTCTTAGCACCACCTCTGCCCTTGCCCACTTTACTAACCATGTGCTTAGGAATATAGATGAAGGTAACCTCACGGGTGCCATTTCTGTGGACCTGACCAAAGCCTTTGACCTGGTGGACCAAAACATCCTATTAGGTAAACTTAGAAGCCATGGGTGTTACTCTGCAACCACCCCCGGTTCCAGGATTACCTTTCTGGTCACTCCCAAACAGTCTGCATGGGTGGTGCTACTTCCACCGCTATGGCAGTTTCTACTGGGTCCCTTAGGGTTCCATCCTTGGACCCATCCTTTTCTCACCTTTCATGAACTCTCTCCCTAAGTACAGCCTTACATGCAACTCCTTACTTTACGCAGATGACCTTGTGCTGTTCTATAGTGACAAGTCCCTGGAAAATCTCTCATCCATGCTTACTTCAAATTATAGTGCCGCCCATGACTAGTTCCTAAACAACAGGCTTCTGGTTAATAAAAAAAAAAAAACAAGGCCATGCTCTTTGACTCTAAACCTAAGCTAATCAGACTAGTCAACACCACAACCTCCCTCTGCATACTATCCCCTGGTGTCTCTTCCCCCCCCCAGAAATGGTCACCACTATTAAATACCACTGTGTCACAACTGACACAGCACTGACCTTTTTGGATCATACAGGACTCACTATGTGATGCATCAACCAGAAACTTGCTGTGGGATATCGACTGAAATATTACTTTACCCTGGAAGCCAGACTTGCCATTACCCAGGGCAACCTACTTCCCCTTATGGACTACTTGTCCTCCATCTATTCGCAAACCTCCACCACTGGACTCTCTAGACTAAATACAACATATAACAATATCTGTAGATTTTCCACTACTCCACCCATTATTCTTCCCTGTACCAGGCACTTGGTTGGTTCCCCCCAACAGGTCTACCTTGACCCCGCCCCTCTACGGTCTCTGGACTCTCACCCCATATTCAAGTCCCACCACAAAGCAGACCTAATGGCAGCTGCAACCTGTATCCACTCCCCTGGGTGACCATCACACCTAATAACCACCACACTATCTGCCTTTGCCATTACCATTAGCCTCACCAACATTATCTTGTTTCTAGTCGCTCTGAGGCATGTACGTACACTTTGTAACCACTAGCCGATCCCAGCTACGCACTATTTAGCTTAGTTGCCTACCTTTGCACAGTACTGTTTAGGTTATTAGTACATGTTCCAGTGCCCCCTTTTGTATTTTCTGCATTGTATCTTTTTCCGTAACTCATTAGTTTTACTTGTTGCTACTGTGTCAGCATTCACCTAATGTATTTTTGTGCATTTCTTTCTTAGACTATACTGTATAGAAATTCTTTTTGGTGTACTGGTGTTCTGTGTTGTATTTATCTTTGTGCCACCTTCATGGCCCAGGTCATGCCTGAAAACAGTCACTAGGATCAGTGCACTCACCTGGTGAACAAATAAATAAAAACGTGTCTAGTTTCATTTTGAACTCATGCATACTACCACTCCTCACAATCTCAAGTGGCAGAGAATTCCAAAAGTCATCACTCTATGGTTAAACCAAGCTGCTCTTCTCTTAGTATGGTTAGTGTCACCCTTTAGATGTAAAATGGGACACCTAGTATAGCAGTGTAAGTCACTACATCTCAAACCTAGACAATCCCATGGGTCCTGGTTAACAAATGCACCATATACCAAACAAAGGTCTCCACGCAATCTTCTGTATTCTAATGGATACAGACATAGGATATTTAGCCTTTCCTCATAACTTTTATCTTTGACATCTGCTATCATCTTAGTTGCCCTGTGGTGTACCTTTTCCAGGGTTTTAATCTTCATTTTAATATACGGAGACCAGAAATGAGTACAAAATTCCAGGTGTGGCCTAACCCGTGATGTATACGGAGGGAGTATGACATTCCTTTCCCTACTGTCAATGTGTCTTCTAATACTATTTATTTATTTAGCTTTTGTTTACCAGGTAAGCACACTAGACAGTCAAGTGCCTATTTTCAGGTGCAACCCGGGATAATTACAAAAGTACAGGCAAAAACAATTCAGAGACAGGGTAATAGCAATCAACAAGGTACAGTCAGGTACAATCAAATAACTCAAAAATATACAGATACAGAGACAAGGTAGCGGCAATCAACATGTTACAGACAGGTATGGGCAGAGAGCTTCAGCCAGGTACCGACAAGGGAATGAATATAATACAAATACAGTGTTAAGGCAAGGCAATCACAGGAGGCAGTCAAGGAAGCAAATCAAAGAATCAGCAGGGCATATTTGAGGAGAGCACTAAGGAGCACACAATTAGTCATAGATGGGCACTTGGTGCACCGTGGAGGGTGGGACAGCTAAGAGCAAAGTGGGTAGAAGGCATATGAACACACTCCATCATAGAAGAGCACTAAAATACCATGGAGGGTTAGACAGCTAAGAACAAAGGAAGGCAGAAGCTTGTTTAAGGAAGCCCCAGTGGGAGGACTTGAAGCAGCTGTGTGACGGGGTGGCTCTTACATGAACAGGGAGAAGGTTCCAGGCTCTGGGGGCAAGGCCTGCAAAGGCATGAGCCCCTGCAAGGGAGCTGGTTTTTGAGATCATAAGAGCCTGGGAGTCACTGGACCTCAGCTGATAGCCAGAGGGGGCAGGCTGGAGCAGTTCAGCAAGTGCCAGAGGAGTTGACGATCTGATGATGTTGTCAGTAAAGTTGCCCATAACAAAGGAATGATGATTACTAGGGGAGAGCCACCCCAGCCTAGAGTAAAGCTGGCAGTGATGGGTGAGCCCGGGGGCTGTTAAAATGATGTTTGCCATCAAGTGACAGTGTATCTTGAAACAAACTATTGGTAATAGATATTCCATGGTCTTTTTCTTCCTCAGTCACTCTTTGAGTATGTCCTAGTAAAGAATATTCTATCATCCTATTATTTTTGCCCAAATGCATTACTCCGCATTTCTCTAAATTGAGGTGTAGTTTGTGTGTTAGGGCTCATTGATCAAGATTTAATAGTTCTGCTTGTAATCTGTCAATATGGGTTTGTGTTCCTACCACTGATCGTAGTTAAATGTCATCAGCAAATTTTGAGAACCAAATACCTTCACTACTTGTTATTGTAGACACATAGATGTTGAACAGACAGTGTTCCAGTACTGATCCCTGTGGGACACCACTGGTGCCATCAGCCCACCTAGAAACATTCCCTCTTATATTAATAATCTGTCTCCTGTTAGTAAGTCAAGAGTCAATCCATTTTACTATCCAATTATCTAGTCCAATGCTGAGGAACGCATTCACCCGTTGTTTATGTGGGACCTTATCAAATGCTTCACTAAAGTCTAAGAAGATCATGTCCTCTGGTTGTCCATTATCCAATGCCAGACTAACTTTGTTATAAAATTCTAACATGTTTGACTGGCATGATTGGCCCTTGGTAGATCCATGCTTGCTAGGTTATGTTTGTCAAATCCTGGCTGTTAACAAACTCCTTTATCAATTATTTTAATACTCCTTCAAGGACCTTCCCAAGCACTGATTTAAGGCTTACTGGTCTGTAGTTCTTACATTCTTTTTCCAATCCCTTTTAAAAAATTGGAATGACTATGGCCTCCTTCCAGGCTTTGATTACTGAACCATTATTATTATAAGTGTAAAAAGGCGGTGTTGATGGCTAACAGGATGACGGGGTGTATTGCAAGAGGATTCAGAAGTAGGCAGAGCAAGATTATTTTACCATTGTACAGGTCATTGGTAAGACCACATTTAGAATATGGGGTGAGGTACTGGCATCCTTACCTTAAGAAGAACATCAGCATGCTGAAGTGAGTCCAAAGGAGAGCAACCAAGATGATCAAGAGGTTACAGGATAGGTCCTATGAGGAGAGGCTGGGAGTCCTGGAGATGTACTCCCTGGAAGAGAGGAGGCAGAGGGGTGATATGATAGAGACATTCAAGTACATGAAGGGAACTAACAGAGCACAAAGGGAGGGTCTCTTTAAAATGAGTGACAACAGCACCAGTAGGGGGCACAGTCTAAAACTGATGGGGGGGTGGAGATTCAGAAGTGATGTATGGAAGCATTTCTACATGGAGAGAGTGGTGTCCAACTGGATTTTTTTTTCATTTTATTTTTTATACTTGCAAGCAGGATGAGCAATTCTGCCAATTCTCACAAGCAACAAGTCTTAATATAAATACAGATACATACAAAAAATTAATAACAAACATGTTTGAACTGCTAGAGGAGATGGTATCAACAAGGACGGTGGGAGCATTCAAGAGAACCTGGTACAAGCATAAAGGGAATCCTTGGGACCAAGGAAGGAGAGAAGAGGGAGAGAGGGAGGGATAGTTGGGGGGGCAGGGTCATTGGTGTAAATTGTAAGGCCAGACCCTGTATCACTTACCGAGCAGACGCGATAGACTGGGTGGTCTTCTTTTGCTGGATCTTTTCTTATGTTCGTATGTTTCTCGAAAGATCCTGGTGACCGGACCCACCAGCTCCAATGCCAACTATTTTTTCACCCTGGGATTAACCCCATCACAACCAGGGGATTTGATAGGGTAAATTTTTTGTAGTTTGGATTGAATATACTTTACAGCAAGCGATATCGGTATGTCATTAATATTATTAAAACTCAAGAGTACACTATGTAATTTTTCATTAAATACTGAGCTGAGGTTTTCATTCATCTTTTGTGCCATTTAACAAAAGTCTGAGATCAAATTCTTGTTACTATCCTCCAGTGGCCCTACCTGAACATCACTTCTCTTCTTATAATTTATATATTCATAAAATGATTTGTAATTATCCTTTACCCTAGTCTTCTATTTGGCCATTTTCTTGCTTCTCTTGGAGCTGCCACTCCACCTCTGCACCAGTTCTTCCAGGTTGAGCATGCTCCCATAGCACTCAGCTTAACGCTATACACATCCATTTTGTCCTCCTAGTGCTTCTGTTTTGTTGTGCCTTCAGTTTGTCAATTTTTCCTCTTGTCCAGCAGTGTACATATTGTCCTCCTTCTTGCTATTCTCAGTCCTCCTTTCCCTGCTCCTTATTCCCTTCCTCCTGCTAACTATTTCTGCTCTGCTTATATATTTCTAATATGCAGCAGCCAGCTGCTCTTTCCTTGCTCAGCCCCTACCAGGGCCTGACAGTCTCTGTCCCTACCTCATACCTTGTGAGGTATTTGAGTGAAGGTAGGCTTACTCTATCTACTAGGGATGGGAGTCTGCTTCATTCAATTACAGCCTATACCAGCAGTCTGACAGTCTCTGTCTCTAACTTATACTTCATAAGGTATTTGAATGAAGGTAGGCTTGTCCTGTCTAAAAGGGATGGGACTCTGTTTCATCCAGTTAACATCCTCTTTTACTTCTGCCTTATTCTTAGTTCTGTAGGTCCTACAGAATGAGATTCGGGTCCTCCATCACCATTTCGGATGTGGGAACCCCCGCACCCATCAGCAAAGTGTCTCCCATACCAAGCCTTTAATTCAGTTCAGTACCTGGCCCTAGCTTGGGGTTACCCTCTTTTAGCTCTCAGCACAATACTCGGCACACATTAGCATCATGACATCCTCCATGTCTACCGATATTATGCCTCCAAACCCTGAAAAAGCTCCTGCAAGTTTCCTCGGATTTCTTCCCAAGCTCCCTCAGCCCATAAGTGGGCTTACAAATCAAACTGCTCCATTTAAGATTGGACTGTTCCCTGCCTTGTGGCTGAACTAAAGACAGCGTATCCAACACTTGTCTTCTGCCTGCAAACAGGAGTTGTATGAATTGTTTCTAGCTTCATGGCCTCAACCCATTTGGGATCCTGGTCCAGCCAGCCTATTCCTCAACTGGACTTTTCTCCATTGTCTCGACCTTGGGACTTCATGGCTGAAATTGCCTCATTATTATCCAACCTGAAATCCCCTATTGACAGCAATTGAAGCTCACTTTTCATCTCAGCCTACTCCAGCCTTCGAATCATCAGCTCCTGCTCTATCCCATTCACCAGCCATGCTACGGACATGCCTGCTCCTCTGAGTACTCTTCCAAATGTATATACTCCATCTGCCTCAGAGCCATCACTGCACCAAAACTCAGGTATGATGTCCCCATCATCTTCACCAGTTATCTCTTCCTTTTACCATATCCCAGTTCACCTCCACAGGGAAATTATTGATGGGAAAGATGTTAACCTGACTCCCCTTCTCATCATTTTTCATGAGACTATGGACAACAGAATCACTTCCTGTGGTGACATTTCTGTGATGCTGAAGTCTAAAGCTCCTTGACTCCTGAAGAAAATGACTGTCTTAATTCATTCTAACATTCAGCCTTTACCACACTGTGATCTGTTTGCACTTCATTTGAGATGCGAAGAATTGGACTACTATCTTTTGTGCAGCATACCTTTTTTGGCTTTTCACGTGGATTCCACATAGGCATCTCAGTGCTCCCCTCCAATACCTTCCACTGCTAATAATCTTCAAGTCTGCTGTGAAATAACCTTCAATTGGTCATCAGATGTTACAAAAGGAACTTCAAAAATAATTCCTTCTGAGTCCTTTTCAGTACCCACCATTTCCTACCTATTGCATCAATCCATTAGGTATCGCTACTCAAACATTTTCTGTCAAGAAGCATCTCATTGTCACCCTGTATGCACCTCAGTCCTCATCCACCCCTAGGATCAATTTTCATTGAATACCTCCAACAAATATTCTCTATCATTTGCTCTTATCAACGATGCCATGCCAATCAGTAAATGCCTTGGTCCTGGCTCCTGGCTATCAGAAGACGATATCACAGATGCATTCAAGCTGTTTCCAGTTCATCTGTCTCTCTGGCATCTCTATGGACTGTCTTGGAAGGACCACTATTTCTTTGCAGTATGTCTCACATTTGGCTACTAATGCAGCCCAAAGTTTTTTGACATGTTTGCTGAAGTGCTTTCTTGGGCATTATTTAACATTTGTCACCATCCAGCAGTTATTCATCTGTTAGGTGACTTTCTCCTGATTGATCTGCCAGATTCTCCTCCTGCAGCTGGTATTACTCCTCTTGTCCAGCTGTTTCAAGAATTATCAAGTTCTCTGTCCAAAGAGAAAACCCTAGGTCCAGTGACATCTTTTAAATTCATTGGCATAATATTGGATACAGTCCATATAGAAGCTTGATTACCTCCTGATAAACTGCACAGGATCCAAGCTTGAGTTGAGTCCTTTTCAAACCAATCCTTGCACATAACATGGACTTCTTTTCTTCCTGGGATCCCTCAACTTTGCAATGAGGATAGTTCCTCAAGGTCACTCCTTCATTTCCTACCTCTTGACTTTGGTATAATCAGTTTCTGATTTAGACCATCATATCCAACTTATGGCTGCTACAAAATCAGATCTAGCTATGTGGTCACAGCAAACAAGCAAAGTTGCCCCACAGCTGGGTGTGCTGCAGAGAAAATCACAAGGCAAGCCAGCAATTCAAGCACACCCATCATCAGAAAGACACAAAGGGAAACAATATTGTTTAAATAAAATAACTTTTATTCACGTAAGTGCAGAGACCTCTTAACAAAGAAGAAGGGACTGCTGAGACCCAAAAGAACCTCTGACTAGTTTTGCTCAAGGCACCATCATGGACTCTGATGACACCTTGAGCAAAACTGTTCAGAGGCTGTTGTGGGTCTCACCAGTCCCCACTTCTTTGGTAAGAGATCTCTGCACTTATGTGAATAAAAGCCATTTTATTTAAACAGTATTGCTTCCCTTTGTGTCTTTCTGATGGTGAGTGGTGCTTAAATTGGTGTCTTGCCTAGCTATGTAGTCCCAGTTTTTAGCTTACTGGAATGGCTGTTCGATGTTCTACAAAGAGCCTTCTCCCGAACTGCACCCCAGAATATACACTGATGCATCTCCAATACATGGCTATGCTGCTGTCTTTCAGCAGTCCTGGAGCGCTGCTCCCTGGCCTCCAGGCATTACAACACTTTGTGATTTTTTCATGTACATCTCTCTTTGAGAATTATCCAGTTATAGCAGCCACCTTCCTTGAAGTCATCACTGGTCCTTTCAGACAGTATCCACCTTTCCTGATAATCAACCCACAGTGGATATCATCAACAAAGACCTTTTATCGCCTCCATCCTTCAGCAGACTCAATCATGACCAGGGCCCCTACTTTTCTGCGGCACAGTGGGACCAAGTTCTGCGGCAAGACTACCATTTGCCGCAGAACTTCTGCGGTGGTGGTTTGTAATTTCTGCGGAAGTTCTGCGGCACTAACAAACTACCACATCACAGTGTCAGCTTGTCATCCTGACTTCACTTTCATGGCAGTGGTTATAGCAATCAGGATGGTGGCAAGCACAGTAATACTAGTTCAAAAAATAACAGACTTATAAACATAATTTTATGCCTAAAAAAGCAAAACAAATGTCTCTCCCTTAAGGTCCTAGCCTGTTGCATAAATGACATGTGCAGAGGGGATCTTATGTGATAAATAAGGTATTTCTGTATGCATGCTATCTATCCCACTAATGAGGTTTCCACTGTCTATCACTTACATATTTGTATGTGCTTTCTACACCACTCATGAGGTTCCCACCATGTATTACTTATATATTTATATGCAATCTGTAACATACAGTACATATAAATGTGTGTGTGTGTGTGTGTGGTGAGACAGAGATACTGTGTGTGTGTGTGTGTGTGTGTATATATAAATATATATATATATATTTTAATTTCTATGAACTTGCATCCTCATTCATACAGGTCCCTTTGGAAATGGAATAGAGGAGTTATTGCAAAACTCATTTTTCATGTCAACCTGCTTACCCTGACACACTGAGCAACACTATCAGGCCATGACATGCATGTGAAACAATTGTGGGAGATAGAGCTCTCCAGCCCATCACAATGTGTCCACCATGTGACAGAACACTGCACCATACCTTCCCAGGCTCTGAGCAGTGATGTGTTCCACCAATCCTTGTGCTGCCCAGCCAGCTCCCAGAGCTAATCTCTGAACCTGAGTTGCTGGCATGGAAACACAGCATGCTACCCTCTGGCCCAACAGCTGTCCCTCCACACAACATTTCTCCATAACTTTTAGGTAATTCTATCAACCAATGACTATATGTAATCAATAACCCTGGCAAAAATGTGTACAGTGCAATTTATTTAACAGGTCTAGCCTTTCAGCAGGTCTACACATTATTATATTCCCCTTTTCTGGGCATAATTGCTTTATTTTTCTTAAAAATGACAGTTAAATTCATTTTACCAGTTATTCATTTTAGATGGCATCTTTATACCTTAAAGGCACAAATAGGTTTGTACAAAGTGAGGTATGGACTTAACAAGTCTGTGCTATTGACAAGGTTTTGTTTAAGTTGGCCCTAGTGCAATAATGTTAGACTGAAAATTGTATTAGGCTGTAGTGCAGGTTGAGCAAATATCACCGTGCATGATGTGCTGTGCCACTATCTCTGGCATTGGGAGCTGTGGTAAAGTGACTGTTCATTTCTGTTGCAGAATGCAGCCATTTCGTTAGCTAATGTATTATATAGCAATGATAACATCACATTCTGAGCATATAGGGGGGTTTTGGATATAAAAAGAGGGGAAGGGAACCAGATTCTATGGATAAACAGAAATATTAATAAAAAATCACCAAGAAGAGTGAATTCTGCGGCATCGCAGAAGTTCTGCGGTAGATTGCAAGTTCTGCGCAAAATTCTGTGACCGCAGAATTCTAGGGGCCTTGCTCATGACTCCTCCACCTTCATTCAGCAATCTCATAATGATTTAAAATGTTATTTGCCAGCAAGCCGATACCATCATGTGGGCCACCCTAGCTCCAGCCACCTGAGCTACTTATACTACAGCACTGAACATGTATTCCTCATTCTGTGCATTGCAGTTCTCCCAGAACACTTCTGCTGATGTAGAATATGTACTAGTGTAACATATACATATATATATATCTATGGGTTCGGGGAAGGATGAGGTTACCTGGCACAAGGGACCTAGGTTTGGCTACTCTGCACAGGGGCACCCAAGTAAATCCAACTACAGGAAGCAATAACTGTAATGTCCAGAACCAGAATTGGGATTTTTCATTGTGGCTTTATTTATTAACTAACTGAACATAAATAAAGCACTGCATGGTCCCCCAAAGGGCTGCGTTACTGTATGTGCAGATTAGAAGTTAAACACAGCGGTCCATTTGAGGAATGAACACATTACTACAATTGTCTGGCTTTGGACCCACCAGGCACTCAGCCTGGACTTTGCATGCGCATTGGATACATAGTCCGACTGGCCCGGCTCCCCTGCCGGCCACTCGACTGATGGTCAACTTGAAGAATGAACCCAAACTTTACTTGGAAAGACATCCCATCAAACAAGGAGACTCCCAAACTGTGGCTCCCCACACCACTTGAAGTCTGCGACTCCTAGAGAGATTTGTTTTCATACTTCCAATAGAAACTCCCATCAGACAAGGAGACTCCCATCCAACAAGGAGTAATTTTACCATCCTGTGGCTCCACACACCACTTAGAGTCTGTGACTCCTAGAGAGATTTTCAAGTTGCGACCCACGTCTGGGTACCCACCCCTTCACTGGCCAAGTGCATGAGGCAAGTAGCAAAAGCACAGAAGAAATCTGTAGAGGTGGACCTGGTTACTAAAGATCGGGGGTTTTCCCATGTCCAGCTCCCACAGCCCATACCTGGCCATTTCTCTGGACACACAGAAAACTTTAGACTTTAAAATGTAGATTGAACGGAGGATGACTTGAAGCACCCCCTCTACAGTGAACTTTAAATCCATTTAAAACTGTAAATTGTTTGACTGCTCTATTTGTTTGTCCTAGTTGACATAGTCCTCCAAAATAGCAGTCCACATTTATTTCCCAACTGAAGAAAACAAGATGTTTGCCCTTCAAATGGAGCCAAATACTCACCCATTCATTGCAGGTGCCCCACAGGCGAAGTACTGTAACCTTTGCTGTTATACAAGAACAGACTGAAATTAAATCAGGCAGCTTCCTTCCCAGGGTGGGAGAAGGGGATTGCCCCTGGAACCCACAGAGAACTTGTCCTACCCCCCAGAGGGAGGGGGGCACTGAGACCGGGGGAGCGGTCTCCACCACTTTAAAAAAGGTAAAATACAGGAACACTTCCTTTTTTCTTAGTGAGAGATCAAACTGCAGACTAATGCTTCCTTCTTGCTTAAGGACAAACTGAAGACTCCCTTTGAATTTCCCAAAGTTCTAAACTTCACTCCCTGAGCTGGAGATTCCAAAGTGGCTCATGCAGATGCGACAGTTCTATAATGATGTCATCTCTCAAGTCTCAGCTGTGACTGAGGACAGAGTGAGACAGTGTGAAACCCATTTAACAGGAGTTTCACAAGCTGCCTTCCCTGCTTACCACTAGATCTTACTGGGATTCTAGTAACCCCAGGTAACAAAGGGGTTACACTCGCCCTTGACCAGGAAAATGACTGTCCCCAGTAATTATGCACCCGGCCTTAGGCCATTCCACCCTATGTGCTACCTCCGGGGGGGTGATCAGGCCCCCTCCTACCATGTGCAAGCACAGGTAGGCAACACTAAGGGCCTAGAGGCCTATAGCTGACATATCAGCTTCTACTCTATCCACTTTCTATGGACACCTAGTGGCTCTGGTAGAACCGTCCAGAGCATAGCCCTGATAGATCAGCACTGCAATCCCTTATGGCCGTTCAGGACCACAGCCTGTCTATCCCCCCTAACCCTCTAGGGAAAACCTATCTGCCTCTAACATAACATCCCAAACAAAAACAAAAACCCAGGGACCTCCCCGACCTTGGGCAGCCTGCAACTACAACCATTAGCAATAATAACACAGTGCATTTAAATTCTACACCATAAGCACTGACGAGGGACTCCGATGAGCCCCTCCTCCTCTTCTTGTCTTCTCTTCTGTCTTCCAGGAACACCTGTAAGAAAAGACAAAAACAAAAAAAAAACACATCCTAATCTGCATGTACAGTCTATCTAAACAACAACAATGACAACAACAACCCTTACCACACAGAAAAAGCACTGAACAATCCCAAAAAAAGAAAATTTTTTTTAGAAAAAGGTAGAAAAACAGTATTTACATTAAAGTACAGTAATGACATTGGTAACAATACACCTTTGGGGGGATGGAATGCCCTAAATGTCCCAACTAGTGACTACAAGGCCCGAAGGCCAGTCCATTAAAGAGTCTCTCCTGGGCCGGAGCCCCGTGAAGCATAGTTCTTTAAGGCAATAATCCCGAAGGGGAGAGTCTTTGCGGACAGTTCACACACTGTTTGAAGTCTGTAGTGTAGGGTGTGTATTGCAATGTCATAAAGATAGAATAAAAAGGTTTTTGGACTTACCAGCCTCTTGAAGTATTCGGATTTCACAAACCTGGTCCTTCCGAAGACTCTCCCCTGGCATTTCTTCTGATACAGCTGGGTGGACATCTTCAGGGAACCCACAGGAGTGCACATCTGGAAACAGCTGGGCTGATGTCATAACTGGAGAAGGAACCTTAGAACAGGAACAAAAAGAGAAACAGCTGGTCTGGCATCATCCGATTACCAGGTGATGAACAGGAAATAGCTGGGCTGGTGTCCTCTCTGGATCTGAAGTTATTTGGTGGTGCCAGTAGATGGTTGCTGAACAGGACAGTACACTGCGGACTCAAGAATATGGGGCACCTGATTCCTTGTTTATTCATATTGGCAGTTCAATAAGGGCACTTCACAGTCTAGATGTGGCAGTATTGACTACCACTGCTCGGCTCTCCATTTTGTAGGCACGGGCTTAATTACTGGGAGGTCTTGCACTGAGGCCAATAGTAGAGGGGTCAGGGGCTTGAATTATTACTCCGCCTGACGCATATAATTCACACAGTGGAGACACTCACGTCCCTCTCCATCCACTATTCTCACTCTGTCCATAAACAGTATCCTGCCTCTCTTCCACTGTGTATACTTTTCGTGGAACAGTCTATTCTTTACATGCTGGTTAGCCCCAGGATGCACATGTTTCATTGCTTCATCCCAGATCCAGGATTTCCTGCAGTTCTCAATCTCCTCCCAGACTCTCCGAGGAAAGGTAGGAAAGGTCATACCAAAGATTTCATTGGCCTTTCTACGAACCAGTCTCTCCTCTTTACTTGCTTTGGTCAATCTGAGACCGCTGGCCTGGCTTGGGGGTGGCCAGTCCTGGTTCTGCCAGCTTCGCATCCTCAATGAAATTAAAAACGGATCCCTGACTTCTTCTTCTTCTGGTGAAGCCAGGGCAGTGGCATCACCATCTTCTTGAACACATTCCTCCGAGGCAAGATCTTGAGGCTGTGTACCCGTTCCTTTCTCACAAGGCCACATAGGTTCCCCCTCATCTTCCTCTTCACTGAGGATCTGAGCCCAGGGTGAGCAGTAGTTCTCACCCCGAGACTGTCCATTCATCACTGGGAGCGGAGGCCGACACCTCCCATTCAAAGGCCTCTGCATCCTCATCTTCACCTTGAGACTTGGGCTAGGTCCCCACCCAGGGACTATTGATACTATCTAAACTTCCTTCTGAGATCCAGCATCCAATGCTTCAATTTCAGATTCAGTCTCTAACTCTGCACTCTCTAACTTTGTGCCACACTCCCCGAGGACCTTCCTCCACAGGCTCCGCCTGATGCTGTTGCTGCCAACTGCAGATTCTTGAAGTTGTGTCAATGTGAGAGCCAAACGAATTTGAGGCACTTTATACAAGCCATATTTTTGTAGACACCCAGCACAGTGAGGAATCATGAAGACATCCCTTCCAGCACTCAAGCACATCTGGCATACACGCACTGGATAATTAGGAATTGCCACATCAGGAGGGAGTTGCCCTCTATAGCACCAATTTTCAATATCTCTCAATCTATTTACTGCTGCTGTTACTGCAACCCGGGCATGATCCGGGTAACGAGCTGGTCCTGAGGCCATAACTGCAGAAAAACAAACAAAAGTTCACTGTAACTGAAAGTTCCACTTTAATGAACACCTCTGTAGCTTTAAAATGGCTCCTCTGCTGCTGTGTTTACTTTACCCCCACCCTGTAATGGCGGCAGCACTCCTGTGCATCAACATTCAGACTCTGGGTCAAGCCTATGTGCACCCGATTTACATCAGCTACTAATAACTTTTATTTCAAACTGCACAACTTGCTCTGTTCTAGCTGTTCACACATTTACAGGATTTTTCTTGGACTTTTCACATGCTGGCAACATTCATTTAATTACAGTCCCTTTTAAAACTTCAGGTTTCAGCACAGGATTGCCTGCTTCTATTAGTGTTGCACTTATTTTACAACCCACAGTCTCTCTCTCTGGCTGCAAACTTTAAACTGAGGCTACTTTCATTGCTATGCACACATTTGATGGCTTTACAGACTTGCACTTGCCAGCAGGACATCACACAATCGCTACTTGCAAAGCGACTATACAGCTGCACACACATTTTATATGGCATTATCTGAAAATTACTGATTTGAGCAGTTTTAAATCGTTTACTCACTGTTATTGTAGCAGATTGCTGTGATGGGGTAAAACGGCCTGCAGCCAGATTTTTGAAGGCCTCAGATTGCAAACGGGCGGGCAGTCTCCGCGATCGTAGTATCAACCGCACAATTCACTGATCCCACGATCGATAAGCGGGTTGAGCCTGATTTTTAACTGGAAAGTCACTTTTTTACTGTTTACAGCACTTTGAACACTTCGCAAACGCTCCTCCACTGCCAGTACACGCACTACTCTCTGTCTCCCTCTAGAATGCAGAAGCAGACTCTGAAGAGCTGGCTGAGGGGCGGGGCTAATGGCAAACTGACCAACCACACAACACCATGCAAATGAGCCTCTTCTTCCTCATCAGGGCTCCTCTCTTCATGACGATCGTTAGCAGGCAAATTTAAACTGAAAGATGCACTTTTTTTTTTCCAACTGACTCCACGGCGGGAGCCCATTTCAACCATGTAACATTGCCATTAACTCTGCAGTCTCTAGCATTGCACAGAAAGCATTTCCAACGTCCAGGGCATAATTTCTCTGTTGCTACCTAGTTTTCCACACTTTCCTTCACAGAACTTTATTTTAAACTGACAAACACTGTAAACTATGTTGATGCAGGACAAGGACACACACTTTGGCTTTACAGCTCCTTGGTAAACAGTTGGCATTTTTTAAACAGCAGCACAAGATTCACAGCACACAGCAGACACTAGGGAAATTGCTTCAACTTTTTTGGGCTACCGACTGCCAGATAGCCATAACGCTAGCCTACTTGCCTAAGCACCTTCCTTCCCAAACAAATCCAAAGCGGTACCTCCATTTTTGTAACAAATACATATATATATCTACGGGTTCAGGGAAGGATGTGGTTACCTGGCACAAGGGACCTAGGTTTGGTTACTCTGCACAGGGGAACCCAAGTAAATCCAACTACAGGAAGCAATAACTGTAATGTCCAGAACCAGAATTGGGATTTTTCAGTGTGGCTTTATTTATTAACTAACTGAACATAAACAAAGCACTGCATGGTCCCCCAAAGGGCTACGTTACTGTATGTGCAGATTAGAGGTTAAACACAGCGGTCCATTTGAGGAATGAACACATTACTACAATTGTCTGGCTTTGGACCCACCAGGCACTCAGCCCGGACTTTGAATGCGCATTGGATACATAGCCCGACTGGCCCGGCTCCCCTGCCGGCCACTCGACTGATGGTCCACTTGAAGAATGAACCCAAACTTTACTTGGAAAGACATCCCATCAAACAAGGAGACTCCCAAACTGTGGCTCCCCACACCACTTGAAGTCTGTTACCCTTAGAGAGATTTGTTTTCGTACTTCCAATTGAAACTCCCATCAAACAAGGAGACTCCCATCCAACAAGGAGTAATTTTCCCATCCTGTGGCTCCACACACCACTTAGAGTCTGCGACTCCTAGAGAGATTTTCAAGTTGCGACCCACGTCTGGGTACCCACCCCTTCACTGGCCAAGTGCATGAGGCAAGTAGCAAAAACACAGAAGAAATCCGTAGAGGTGGACCCTGGTTAAAGATGGGGTTTTCTACCTCCAGCCCCACAGCCCATACCCGCCATTTCTCTGGACACACAGAAAACTTTAGATCTAAATGTAGATTGAACGGTGGATGACCTGAAGCACCCTCTACAGCAAACTTTAAATCCATTTTAAAACTGTAAACTGTTTGACTGCTCTATTTGTTTGTCCTAGTTGACATAGTCCTCCCAAATAGCAGTCCACATTTATTTCCCAACTGAAGAAAACAAGATGTTTGCCCCTTTCAAATGGAGCCAAACACTCACCCATTCGTTGCAGGTGCCCCACAGGCGAAGTACTGTAACCTTTGCTGTTATACAAGAACAGACTGAAATTAAATCAGGCAGCTTCCTTCCCAGGGTGGGAGAAGGGGATTGCCCCTGGAACCCACAGAGAACTTGTCCTACCCCCAGAGGGAGGGGGGCACTGAGACCGGGGGAGTGGTCTCCACCACTTTAAAAAAGGTAAAAGACAGGAACACTTCCTTTTTTCTTAGTGAGAGATCAAACTGCAGACTAATGCTTCCTTCTTGCTTAAGGACAAACTGAAGACTCCCTTTGAATTTTCCAAAGTTCTAAACTTCACTCCCTGAGCTGGAGATTCCAAAGTGGCTCATGCAGCTGCAACAGTTCTATAATGATGTCATCTCTCAAGTCTCAGCTGTGACTGAGGACAGAGTGAGACAGTGTGAAACCCATTTAACTGGAGTTTCACAAGCTGCCTTCCCTGCCCACCACTAGGTCTTACTGGGATTCTAGTAACCCCGGGTAACAAAGGGGTTACACTAGCATTTTGTAACTTTTGCCAGTAAGCCTTGAAACTATCTTACAGAACTATCACACAATACCTATTAGGTATCCGGTTCTTTTCCTCACAGTCTACTCCATCTTCATCTTCCCTGTTTTCCAATCCTTCAGTTAAACTTCTTCTACTGGCTATCCAAAGAGCTTCAATCACTAACAGTCCTTGTCATTTCCTTATAGATAGCTCCATAATGAGAAACATTTTGGATATACTGAACTTGTATCTATGTGATTCTACCTTGAACGTCATGGTTTCTTTTGCTATTTGTCTAGCCTTCTATGAATTCCTGCATCCTGGAGAATCCACTGTCTCATCTTCCTTCTCTGCCAGCTTTCTTTAGAATGCCAATTTACTGAAAAAGGTTGATCATCATATCCTGCTGCTACCTTTTTCAAATACTGACAGATTACATAATAGAGTTCTCATAACCTATTACCCGTCCTGTAATAACTGGTGTTCGGTAGTTCATCTAGACAAACTCATATTGTTCCACTCATGCTCAGATACATCACATCCTCTACTGACCTCCAATAAGCAACAACCTATGACCACAAAATGGTTCCTAGATCAATTTTAGAGCCCTTCTTCAATGGCTTGGACTTAATCCATATTCATTCTCAAGACATTCATTCTAGATTGGAGCGGCTTCTTCAGCATCAAGAAATAACATTCCTGATCATATTGTCACTAGAGATGTTGCGAAATTTTATTTCATTGGCAAAATTGCCATGAAATCGGCAATTTCGCCTGACAAAAAATATTTTGCAAAATTGCAAAATTTTGCCTGCAATTTCTCCCACATATGCCGCAGCCATCTTTATATTTTATTTTCCCCCTTCCCTGGTGTCTAGTAGTCCCCTCACTGGTCGATTCCTGGCCAAATTCAAGAACCCCCCCCATCACTCTGAGTTATCCCCGGCCCCCAAATCTTTGAATAAAAAACAATCCCCTCCCTTGCCCCTGGTGTCTAGTGGACCCCCCAGCCTATCACCAGCTGAATTAAAGATTAGAACCCCCCAGTCAACTCCAGTTATTTTCACCTCCCTGCAGCCATGACTCAGTCCCCAATCTTCAAAATAAAAAGAACAACAATTCCCTCCCTTGTCCCTGGTTTCTAGTGGACCCCCCACCTCCCCACCCTAAGTCAGAGCCCACCCAGCTCCACTCCCAGTACTCCAATTGGGCCACCGCCAGATCCCTCCACTCACCTCCACTTTCTGGCAGCCTGTCTGAGTGAGTGCTCAATGAATGAATTAATGAAACAGACCCTAAGTATAAGACAGGGACAGTTAATGATTAAAGAAATCATAGAGAGGAAGTCAAACAGTATAATATATAACTCATAGTATTCCAAGGTGGCAAAATGAAATGAACAGTAAACAATACTCTAGCTTAATCAGTCCATATCCATATCCATGTTCAATCCATGAAGGATTTAGTGGACAAACTAAAAATGCGGGTCCTTTTCAGTCATTATAGTAAAATAAAGCAAACAGACAGCTCTGTCTGACGAGGTTGTTCCATATCCACGCATGTTCACAGTGTCGTGTTAAGCACATTGTGCAATCATCAGCATGTGCAGCATGTGCCCCAGTTACCTTTCCACCTGGTCCCAATGCATCAACATTAACAGAACCCTATCCGACACACTACCCGTCCACTCTGGGGTGCTCCAGGACTCTATCCTGGGGCCACTTCTTTTCTCCCTCTACCTAAACTCCTTACCAAAGGCCTGCTCCACAAAAATCTTACTATATGCAGATGATGCAGTGCTCTTTACTTTGCATCATAAACCCATGCCCCTTCAGGACTCCCTCCAACATGCCTTCTCCCAGGCCAAAACATGGTTTAAGGACTGTAGACTGGTCATAAACTTAAAAAAAGATGAAATCAATGATCTTCTCTCACCGCCAAAACAAAGCAAAAAAATGCACCTCTCCGCATCCTCCCCAGCACCCAGCACCCCCTTGAACAGGTATCCAACTACAAATATCTTGAACTTACCCTTGACTCGGCCCTTACCTTCCATGACCACATAAACACCCTTGCTGCCACAACAAAAACCTGGATTGGACTCCTTTACCGACACAGGCACTACCTCCCCCCCATGCCCTTAGGCTTGCCATCACCTCATCAATACTGTCTCTAGTGGACTATGGGCTCCCTGTATACGGGGCAGCAGATAATGCCACACTCCAGAAAATCCAGGTCTCCCTAAACAAGGCCTGCAGGCTCCTAACTGGCACACCTAGGCTCACTCACACCTGCTCCCTCTATACCTCTGCCAGTCTTTTCAACCTTGATGAAAGACTCCGCTACCAGACCTGCTTAGTGTCCAAGAAAATACTGCTCGGACTCTCCCCCCCGGGGTCACTGCCTCTCTTCATCCTGCTACCCTCACTATCTTCACCCGCAACTCAGAGAAAGCACCACTGGTTGTGCCCAGGGTAAAAACCTCCCTTGCCCAGAGATCTTTCTACAACAGGGCCCCCACATGGTTTAATGCTCTCCCAAGCACCATCACTAGTGCACCCCAGATCACCCACTTGAAAACCGCTCTTCACAACCATCTCTTCAATATCTACTCCTGTAACTGCAACCAACATTTCACTCTCTCACCTACTCTGATCCAAATTCTCTGACAAAGTCCATTATGGATTGCAACCTCCATCAATAATACCAAACCCATGAATAGGACTGACTACTCTGTTTAGATGCTTTCTCAAGCTAATAATGTCTTTCTGCTGTTATGTTGTAAACATTGTCATCCAAATATTGTAAATAATGTCTGAAAATATCTACATCCAAATATTGTAAATAATGTCTGTGACAAATGTCTGTAACACATGCTTAATGTAATTGTTGTTATACCATGTTCTGTATTACTGTCTGTCTTACATGTGACGAGGTACCTTTTTAAATGAGCCTCTGGCTCAAAGGTTGTAAATCGATATATCAAATAAATAAATAAATAAATCTAAACATGTGGCAAAACAGTTCTCAAAATGCCTTGGGAATGATGGCAATTAATAAAGTGGATAGCTGTCTGATATGTCCCCTATGCAAAAACTGGGGTACAGTATATACCACTGAAAAGACACCAGAAGGAATGAACAAAGTTTTCAGTATTAAAAACTGAAGGGCTCACAGATTTATCTCTGAGTTAGTTCCAAGATCCATCTCCCAAACTGTTCACCTCACCACAGGCAATTGAAAACCAGAAATAAGCTGGGGTGAACCTTGTAGGGCAGCAGAGGCTGATTGGAATTCTATTGATCCAGAGGGGCCATACATAATTAATTGGGCAGGGAAAAGCATTTAGAACCACACTCTGGTCACATGCAAGGCTTGCTTAATATCTCTGTATGCCATCTGTTGGTCCCGAACCCCAGGAGTGACATTCCCGAAGATGTAATATTGATGATTATTTCAAAATAAAGAGCCCCATTCTCTGGCTTTCCATTGTATATAGACTTTCTGTTGATAGTCTAAGCACCTAATAATAATGGCGCAAGGATTGCCATTGGGGGGCATCAGTTTGCATGATCCTTGTGCCAGCTCCATGTAATAACGGTCATCCAAAGGTGGGGTACCTGCAACATCTAGTAATAGGTCCTGAATAAACTTGAGTATGTCTGCACCCTCAACCTTTTCCAAAATGCCCATGAAGACCAGGTTATTATGCAGATTTCGATTCTCCTGGTCTTCAGTCCTATCTTCCAGCTTTTCAACCTTTCAGCAGAGCTCGATAATTTCCTTCTCCTCCTGGCTATGTGAATCTTCCAATGAAGATAGTCTAGCCTCTGTATCTCCCATCTGAAGTGCAAGCTGCTCCAAGAAAGGTTTAATGGATTTAACATTGCCTGCCACTTCCACTAATGTAAGCTTGATGGAGGCAAGCTCAGCAACAAATTTATCTAGCCAAGCATGGAGAACTTTAGAATACATATCTTCTGGGGATAACTCGGGGTGAAGGTGGGGGTTCTTGAATTGGGCTGGTGATTGGCCGGGGGGGGGTCCACTAGACACCAGGGATGGAGAGGTTTTTTTTAAAATGATTACGATTAGTGGCCGGTGGCTGAGGGTGAAACTTCACCTACGGGCGATTGAAATTTCACCCATGACGACAATTTTGCCAGTGGGAGGTCAAAATTTCTCCCACCCCATCGGCAGAATTTTGCATTTCGAGCAGCAAAATATTTCACGGAATGCACAAATTCCATGAAATATTTTTTCCAGGCAATATTTTACAGTTTTGCACAACACTAACTATCACAATACTTGGAAGATCGACTTCATCAGCCTTTGATTCTTACTTTCCTAACCCAGAAGCAGAAATCAGACAAGAATTTAGGATAATCTCCTCTTAGCTTGCCCAGAGGATGGTCAGGTCAATAGCCATGGGTCCCCAGAGATTTCTTCCACAGGGTTTTTTCCTCTCCTGTGTAGTACTGGTCAAACTCTCCATGAGTTGGAGGAGCTAATCTTGTTGGGCCCTCTATTCCTTACATGCTACCTGGCTTATCTACCAAGGGTGGGCATACAGAAAGGCATTGTGGCACGCAGTATGAAGTTTTATTTATTATTGCAATGTTTGCCCCAAAATGTTACAGACTCAGAGGTCTCAGAGGTAACAAAATATAAATCATAGTGGTGTAAACCGCAACACCCGGAATGATGCTCCTGCCCATAGCATTCAGTGGGTCCACAAGGAGGTGAACATATTGACTGTAGGGAGGGAACTGTCAGATGAAAATTATTCAGAAAGGAGGGTACAAATATTTGTATTTATTTCTAAATTTACAAATTAAAAGTGGAATTTTGATGTTTTTTACAAGGTGACTCTACACATTTTTTTATGTTGACCCAGGCCTTGCTACATGAAGTGAATGGCTTTCTTTATATTTTAAAAAGGGCATTTTGAAATGGCCTTTAACACGGAATAGAATCTGTTTTCTGGTTCTCAGAATGATTATTTCAGGTACTCTGAGCACACTCATGGATAAAAATTTCCAGTAGGGGGCCTCCACCTTGGGGGACAACATCACCCCAAACTACCCTCCGTAATTTATAGGAATACTGTCAATATTAAGGCCTGAATCCAGTCCTGGCCTAAGATCTTCTTGTCGCTTGAAAATGTGGGTCAAACTGTTCTCACAAGTCTGCTGTCTATACATTTCTTTATTATTTGCCACATTGCAAGAGATTTTCCAAAAATTAATAAAGTAGTAAAAAAATCAAGGTTGAAAATTGTAAGGAGCATCTCTTAATGTAGACAATGTCTGGATTATAACAAAAAAGTATCCCACAATATACCTAACTCAACATTGGTATACAGCTGGGTACCATCATAATACAGTAACTTCATACAATATGTACTTATCATGGGTCACCACTCTATGAGTAGAATGTTGCTTCACACATGTTCCCTTTGATTTTTTCTCCCTTCTTCATTGCATATGTTATTGCCCATTTGATTATTGTGTGTGTGTAGCACAGTACAACATAAATTATGTGTACCACACCATTTATAGTATGGACATTGCACATATTAATACACTGTATCCATTTGAATCACAGAATCTGTCATACATAGAAACATAGAAACTAATGGCACATAATAGTCACTGGGCCCATCTAGAGTTTCCATTTTTAATTATGATCACTTTTGCTGCAGACCGTACTTGATCTTTGTCACTGTCTCTTCCACCCCCTTCCTCCATCCTATTAATTCCCCTGTGCCTATCCCAGGCATTTTGAAACCCACCACTGGTTTTGCCCCCACTGCCTCTGATGGAAGGCTGTTCCAGGAATATAACACCCTTTCTGTGAAGAAGTACTTCCTCACATTTCTCCTGAATCTACCCACTTCCAGCTTCATATTATGACCCTTGTTCTAGGGCACCTTTTGGTCTGAAAATATCCCCTCCTATACATTTTTAAGCCCCGTGAGGTTTTATCCCTCCAGGTTGGCACACAGTTCCCAATGTAGCCGTACCTCTTTTCTCTGCACCATTTCTTCTACTGTTACTTGGAGGTTTTGGTTCACAGCTCTCTCTCCTTCTCCATATAGTACAAGACACACTCACATGTCGTATTTTAAACACACGGAAAATATAGAATCAACCAGATAAATGATCTAACTTTACAAAAAAACAAAATTTACACAAGGAGCTGACTCTGGCAATTCAGTTACATTTAAACCCATGAAACACCCTTATCAAATTAATGTATTAGCAGCCATAGTGAAGCTGACCAGAACTTCTTTCATTCTGAAAGCAGTCTACACAGGTCTGCTCCCTCTTTAACTTGCAAAGTTCTTTTAATTATGACCTGCTGCTTCTGAACTATATGCTGCTACTGAACTATTGCTTTATGTTGTATCCTCTGTTTAATCTGGACCTCACTGTCACATACATTTTAATCTTCCAATTTTCTGATTATGTTATTTATAACATTTTTCTTCCAGACAGTTCCCCTGATGCCTAATCATTTGCAGACTAGGCATCATTATTGTGTTCCACTGTATTACATGTTCTTTAATTTGCTTTTTTCCTTCAGATTTCCTGCATAAAGTGACTTGGTCAACTTCAACTCAGCCCCAGCCCTGACTATGAACCCCTCCCTTTTTTTTTCAATTTCAGTTTTTTTTTTCCACCTCTCCTCTAATCAACACCTGCCTGGCTCCATATATCATCTTTCCACTATTTTCAAACCACTCTTTCCTGGTACTTCTTCCCCTAGTAATAACAAACTACATCCCCCTTACTAGTTCTTCTGTCCTTCTGATAAAGCATGATCTTTTATTATGCTTTACCTCCCTTAGTTCTTCTCCTCTCCTTCCCTCCCCCACATGATCCCTCCTCTTTCTTCTCCTTTCCCTTCTTACAACAGCCCTTCCCCATCTCCCCCTTTTCCTTCACCTCCTTTCTGAAACTTTTGGCCCACAGGAAGCTGTCTGCATTCTTCTTTTTGAGTCCTGTATGAAGTTGTCTGAGGTTTCTCTGGAGCTCCTCTCCCTCCACTGCCTCATCTCCCACTCTACCTCCCCACCAGCTGACTCAAAAATACCTTGTTACCTTTGCTGTCAGGTGATGTGGAGCTACACCTGGGTTCTGTTCATCCCACTTTACTCCTTCACCCTCCCAATGGGTCTGAGCATTTTTTACCTTAATGCTAGGTTCTTGTGCCTAAGCTTGATCATTCCAGGCTGTAAACCTTGCAATACCAATCAGTTGTTATTTTGTGTCTTATTCTTGCTGTTTACAAGGATTAGTGACATATTAATTGCCTTACGTGGCTAAGTTCACAGGGAAAATGGTGACAAGATAGGGGTGGTGCTGCTATGTATGTCGGTCTCAGCCTGAGATGTGATATTGTACATAGGTCCTCGATCCCCTTCTTGCATGAAATAATCCTTTGGCAAGCTCAGCATCCCTTCATCCTTTCTGATATTTCTCAGTAGTGTTTTCTGCTGTAGTAGTACCATGTCTGGCTCCTTTCTTTACATTTTGACCTTTCTTTCTTCTCTGACTTCCTCTAGTGAGCTCCTTGTACTTTCTGATTTCAATATTTTTCATACCTTCCCTTTCACTAAAATGATCACACACGAAATCCAGGCCCTTCACCTTACTTTACATTTCACTTAGTTGACAAATTGCAGCCCATGCTTATCTAATTGTTGGTTCACTAACTGAGTCCTTCCCCCATCCCTGCCATATTCTGAAAGAAGGAACCTTCACTGTTACACTCTGTTACCACATGATTGTCTACTGTGTCCACAGATTCCATCACAGCAAAGTTTCCCTGATGTCAACCTTTTATCCCCCCTTGCCATGATTGAGAGCGCTCCCCCATTTTTCCCCAGTTTCTGGTCTTGTTTTCTTCTCCTTACCTTCTGGATCTAGTTACATTGGTTACTGGACAAGTCTCCCTGTTAGATGACCTTGACAACACAGACTCATTTCTATAACACTGTACAATAAAATTGATGTGGCTCATTCTCATTTCATCTCCAAATTCACCTCTATATGGGGCAAACATGCTCCTCTAAAGTGGTCATGTGTGCAAGGTCCCCACCTCCTCTGGCTCTCAGCCCATCTGGTTACTAGTCTCAAGTCTTAAGATACTACATGGTGCCTTCATAAGGCTTCTAACTCATTAGAGGAATTAAGTTTCAAACAACTCAGCAGTACTTCCACAAAAACAGGAAGGCTAAGGCAGACTATAGTGTTTTCATCCTCCATAACAAACTTCCCTCACCATATAAAATTTAGGAACCCCAGTCCTCAAATTAGTGAGCTGCACTATCCCTGACCCGCATGATGTCACCACCTCAT
Source organism: Neoceratodus forsteri (assembly GCA_016271365.2). Lineage (NCBI taxonomy): Eukaryota > Metazoa > Chordata > Ceratodontiformes > Ceratodontidae > Neoceratodus > Neoceratodus forsteri. The sequence continues at coordinate 1,345,070,236 of CM057458.1, read as the reverse complement.
TTAACACATAATTCACTTACTTCCTCTAGGCTCTGATTCCCGCCACCACCAATAACAATAACCTCCATCCATCCTTTCCCTACTTTCCACACCACCTCTTCCCACCTTCCCTACCTAATTGATCCCCTTTCCTCCCATCCCATCCTTACCTCTCCTCCCATAGTATCTTCACTTTTTCACTGACCTTCCCATCAGCTACTCACAAGACCCTGTTGTCTCTCAACCCATTCAAAAGCAACAGCCTAAATGGCTTTGATCCTAAGCTCTTCTATCTCTTTGCTCCAGCTATTGCTGCCACTATCTTTGCACTCTTCAACCTCTATTTTCTCCCATGCAAAGACTATAGTGTATGGATGTGTACTGAAGTCCTTTCTCTACTGGAAGCTGGTAAACCTCTTCTGCCCCAGGGAACCACCACCTTATTTCATTCACCCTTGCAATAGCAAATATTCAGGAAAAGCTAGTGCTCTCACAAGTCTCCTCTTTCATTGACTGTTCCTTCTTCTTTATCACCTTTTAGATTAGCTTCCATAAGACTCACTCCACTGCCTCCACCTTCATCATATTTACTGTCTAAAGAGAATGGATCAGTGCATGATTACCTCAGCTATCTTTGTTAGCTAATCAGGTGTTACCATAGGTGAGGACATCATCTCTCAATTATTCTAGTGCAGAACATCGAGTGAAAAGGGCATCTAGCAGCTTGCTCCAGTGCTGGTTAGTTTTGTTTTATTTTACTGGTGCTGTATCTTTTAAATTTGGTGCTGTGGAGGAGGGAGATTGAATCCTAGATGGTGAGGAGAAGGTTGGAGTTCACTGTAACTCAAAGGGACAGCCATAGGGTGGAGAAGGTGTGTGGTGGGGCTTGCATTATGTGTCAGGTGGGGGGGACAGATGAAAATAATAGATTTACTACCTCTCTTTAATTATCATACACTTCACCAAGATTATAAGGATGGGGGAGGGAGGGAGGTGAACACTACAGAGTAGCAGAGTGGGGGTAATGCATTTTTTTCAGGTGTGGGTGGTTGGAGGGGGTAACATTTGCTGAGTGGGTGGGGTGGATTTCAATCAATCAATCAATCAATCAAAGTCTTCATTTAACCAGGTGATCACCGTTGAGCAAGCTCATTTTTGAGGTGGACCTGGGTTTGTTAACAAGAAACAAGAGACAATATACATGGGATGCAACACACAAGAAAACAGTAATAATACAAATAAAGTGAGATACAATAATACAGTATATACAAAGTATCAGCAGGTAGCATTGACAGTAGTATATGTTTGGAACAGAAGATACAGCTAGTTTTGGGTAGGACAACATTTTTCATAAAAGTAAAGAAATATACATATCAGGTGCACCGAACACAAATAAAACCTAATATAAAAAGATATATAGTGATATGGTGTTGAGAATTTAAAGCTGGAACCAGGGTCAAAGGAATGTGGAAGGGACAGATATGGGGGTAGAAAAAGGGGAGAGGGAAGAGTCAATTATAGATGTGATCAGTCTTTTAACAGTAGTAATTAGAGTATGCTTGGACTTATAGGAGTCACTATTTAGGGTAGACAGGCACAGGACTCCTTATTATGATGTAGATATAGAGATTGTTCCACAGTTGAGGGAGCACAAAGTTGATGGCTGCTTATGTTTACAAAGCAAAATCTTGCATTGGCAGAGCAGCCATCAGCTTTGTGCTCCCTCAACTGTGGAACAAGCTGCAAAAAACTTTTAAATTAACTCACCCCATCAGCCTAGCAGCTTTTAAATCTCTATATCTACATCATACAGAGTACCGTATCATCCGCGAATAGGTGTATTTGTGCTTCTTTGATGGGGGCATCTACGTTGTTAATATAAATGGTGAAGAACAAGGGACCAAGAATGGAACCTTGAGGTATACCCCTCAATAGGGGTTTTGGTGGAGAAACTTCCCCTTCTGCCTTTACTTGTTGAAGTCATCCTGAGAGGTAGTTGGAGAACCATTTAAGGAATAGGGAATCCAAAAGAATGTTCTGGAGGGACGACAGAAGCAGTGTGTGATCAACGGTATCGAACACCTTGCTTAGGTCCAAGCAAACTGCGTAAAGTTTTTTATGTCTAATTCAAGCTGCCAGTCATTTGTCACCTTGGCTAGAGCAGAGATTGTACTGTGCTGTGCTCTAAAAATGGATTGTAACGGGTTGAGCAATTTTTCTGATTCCAGGTACTTCCGAAGCTGGGAGTTCACTATTTTCTCCAGCATCTTTGAGATGATTGGAAGTAGGGAGATTGGCCTGTAGTTACCGAGGTCACTAGGATCTCCTGACTTAAACAAAGGGAACACAAGTGCATTTTTCCAAATGGGCGGTAGGTCACCCTGGGACCAGGATAAGTTGAAGAGATGAGTAACTGGGACTGCGAGGACTTTTAAGAAGTACGGGTCAATGAGGTCAGCCCCAGCACTTTTCCTAGTGTCCAGCTGAAGGAGAAGATCTTCTACTTCTTTCAGGGAGGTAGGCTGCAGAGAGGAGGATGGACTGGGGATGGGTTTTTCTTGTGTATCCAATCTAAGTTGTTGGCGGAGGATATTCACAGGAGAGGAGTCAAAGGCTAGCCCTGCAGTGGCAAAATGATTATTGAGAGCATCGAGGATAGATGGTCTGTCAGAGATGACAGTATTGTTGATCAGTAATTTAGTAGGTAGAGAATTTACAGTGGTGTGACCTTCAATGTCTTTGATAGTCTTCCAGAACTTGGAGGCATTTCTTGAGGAGCTCTCCAGCTGAGAGTGGTAGAAATTAGCTTTGGCTTCTCTGACCATTTTGGTGCAGAGGTTTCTCACCCTCTGGAAATAATTCCAGTCATTTATTAAATTACTTTTCCTAGCAGTTCTCCAGAGTACATCCCTACTCCGCAAAGCATCTTTCAGGTCTTCTGTAAACCACTGACAGGATTTGTTTCTGGCACTAACTTTTACTATGGGAGCATACTTGTTGAGAGCCCCTAGCACAATTTCTGAGAAAATATCATAAGCCGTAGTCAGGGACTTGGCTAAATAGAAGTCCTGCCATTGCATGGAGTCTCTTAGGTCTGATATATACCCATGGAGATCAAAGTTGCATGTGCACCTTATAAAGGAGAATTTTGGTACAGTTGTGGATTTAAGAGAGGATCTTACATACTCGATGAAGCAATGGTCACTAACATCAGCGAAAAAGACTCTAGCATGGGAGAATAAATGGGGTTTGTTAACTAAAATGATATCCAAGAGAGTACTGTTATTAGGGTTGAGCTTGTTAGGAGGAGTAGATTTGTTTATTAGCTGTGACAACCCAAGGGAACCACAGAACATTTTAAGTGGGGTGGATGCACTGGAGAGCCAGTCTAAGATGAAGTCCCCTAGTATGATACACTCTGAAGATGCTGAACCCAGGATGTTTTCAAGATGTTTTAACAACTGTAGTCCAGCTGATGGGGGTCTGTAGCATCCTATTATACATAATGAGACACTGGTGGCAATTTTAATCTTTAATGACAAGCTTTTGAATTCTTTTGAGACAGAGATTGAGTCAATTATGGAGGCAGGGAATTTATCCTTGATGTAAATAGCTACCTCACCACCTCTGGTTTGCCTGTCGGCTCTGAACAAAGAGTAGGAGGGGTTGTTAACTTCATTGTTACTGGTCACCGGTCAGAGCTAGGACTCCATAATCACCAGAACATCTGGAGGAGTATGACATACCCAGGCCTGAACAGAAGTGATTTTTTTTTAATAGGCTACATACATTAACATGCAAGAATGTAAGCCCCTTGAGGCTTCGTAGCTCTGCTGGGGATTCCATGGGTGCCAGAGGGCCTGGATTAAGCTCAACATTTTCTGAGCATAGTACAACCAGGAACAAGAGTTTTCTGCACAGTCCTAGGAGAAGTGTGGGTGGCTGGGTCTTCTTTCGGTTATGTGATTTGTCTGCGGCAGTATAAAGAGTTCTGATGCTAGTTCCCAGTTCTCCTGATGCTGCATACAATAATACCCTGACCGAGAGAGTCAATGGGAGTAGGGGGGGAGTATCCAGAAGGTGGTGTAGCCCTGTGGGCAGGCTCTAGGAGAGTTCCTGTATGCCAGTGCAGGTGAAGGACCAGCAGCAAGCTAGGGGAAGTTAGAGCACATACAAGTTCTTCTACTTGATAGGAAAAGTCCCAGTCAGACAATGTAAAAAGAGAGCCATTCTCCACTCTAGGAGTTATTTTTTGAATCATGTTCAGGTCCAATACATGTAAGATGAGCAGAGACAAGCATAGAAGCAGGTAATATGCATCATTATGAGACTATCACCCAATAGGCACTACAAGTACGGGCAAGAGAAGGGGATTCTCAATGGAGGAGAATTTCTTAATCCCTGCAGAATACTACTATAGGCAGTGGAGCCTGAAACAATAATCCTTAAGTACAGCTCCTAGTCAGGCTAATAAGAAAAGAGTTCACCTGACTATAGAGTAGTACTAGGGGCAGAGAGGCTTTGAAGCAAATTTCTTAGCTACTACTCTGGAGCAGACTAAGTACTAGAGAGATCACCTGACGTAAATCAACTGCCTTAACAAGACAGGATATGCTAGTTGGCAATAAGCAAACCTAAAGTACCAAAATGGTATGCCTCAGCAAGACAGAATGAGATAAAGCTGCTAGAAGGCTTAGTTGCAAAAAGGGATGAGAGGAATTGCAGTTGTTGACAGTAAGTAACCAATACATTGAAACATCAAGTAGGAGTGGGTGGAGACTGTGTGCATTTAAAGGAGGCCTGGGAGATAGAGGGCAGTGGGATGAAAAATCAAGGGGAAGTTTGCAGAGCTAGCACTGAATCAGTGGACATACAGTTGGAGAGAAACTGCAGTGGGGGGGAATGGTAAATTACTTTACACAGGCCGAGCAGAACAGGCTAAATTAAAATAAAATATATAAATTAGAAGCTGAGTACAGGGTTGCAGGCTTACATTAAGCCACACATCTCGGGTGCTCCTGTCTCAGGTGAGTGAGACCAGCCAATCAGGGAGCTCTACACAGGCGTGGAGCCAATAGTGCTACCCTGAGAAGGTGCTGAAATTGAAAACAGCAAATTGCAAGTGATGATCCAGTTCAATGTTCACAGAGCCCAGAGAAATCGTGGCAATTTTTCAAGCATCGTACCTTATCTGTCTCTTTGGGGGGTGAGTGGATCAAGCTCCTTGCACCGTAGAGGTGCTATGGCTGGATCGTGACCGCTGCCCGTGGGGGCAAGTGGCACCTGTAAGGAAGGAGACAGCAGATTAAATAGAAGCAAATGGGGGGTGTCTAAACAAAGACACAGAAAGAGAGCTGAGCACCAACTTGAAAGACAAGTCAGGGGGCAGTCTCAGACAGAGGCAAGGTGCCGGCTAACTCAGGAATCCAAAACAAGCACAAAAGAACAAACTGATGGGGAGGGCAGGAGGGACAGAACAGAGACAGAGGAGGACAGCAGGACAAAGGAAGATGATTAAGAATGAAAGTCAAGGGCAGGAACCTTAGGCTCAAGACAGAGGCTTCACAGATTTTACAACTCACTGAATTTTCTAAGTAAGTCCATAGCAGTAAGCATGTAAACCCAGTACAGTCTTAAATAGGATTAAAAAAATATATATTAACAAAGCCAGTAAAACCTTTTTACAAACTCAGTTTGAGGCAGTGTACAGAGTGAAAGCTTAATTGGGGAAAAATCAAGGGGAGGTTTGCAGAGCTAGCACTGAATCAGTGCACATACAGTTGGAGAGAAACTTCAGTTGGGGGGAATGGTAAGTTACTTTACACAGGCCAAGCAGAACAGGCTAAATTAAAATATATAAATTAGAAGTTGAGTACAGAGGTGCAGGCTTACATTAAGCCACATGTCTCAGGTGTTCCTGTCTCAGGTGAGTGAGACCAGCCAATCAGGGAGCTCTACACAGGCATGGAGCAAACAGCGCTACCCTGAGAAGGCGCCGAAATTGAAAACAGCAAATGGCAAGTGATGATCCTGTTCAGCGTTCACACAGCCCAGAGAAATTGTGGCAATTTTTCAAGCATCGTACCTTATCTGTATCTTTGGGGGTGGGGGTGGATCAGGCTCCTTGCACCATAGAGGTGCTATGGCTGGATTGTGACCGCTGCCTGTGGGGGCAAGTGGCACCTTATCTATCTCTTTGGGGGGTGGGTGGATCAGGCTTCTTGCACCGTAGAGGTGCTATGGCTGGATCGTGACCTCTGCCTGTGGGTCAGATTTATTATTGAAATATATTTTTTTTAAAGTAAGAACACTGCACTTAGTGTTTTCTGGTCATAGGTAGATACTTTTCTAGGTAATAACTAAATGAAGTGCATTTACAGGTAAAGCAAAGACATCACAAAATACTTCATTAAATGAAATTCTGCAACTTTGCCCTTCTATAAATGTACAGTATATCTAAACTGTTACCAAGATTTTCCTAGTGTTTGACTATGTGGTTAGGGTGTATGGTGCTACTCCTAAAACGTCCCTGGTAAGACTGGACCCTCTTTAATTGTTCTTCTTCTTGTTTTGTACTAATCTACCTTTCTTGCCCACACTACTGCCCCACAATTCAATTTATTTCTCCCCCTCAGTGGCAAACAGGCACTGCTTTAACTGCAATTCCTCAACTACTAAATTCTGGTTTGACTCCCTTCCCTTCTATCTTCCTTCTTCCTGCTCTCCAGTTTTTCTTGAAACTCATCTCTGCAAGTTCACTGTATACTTTTTCTCCTGTAACTTATAATTGCCCTGTTCCTTTTCTTACCTCCACACCCCCCTACCCCGACATTCTGTGAGCCTCTTTGGTCCCTGAACTACCACATGACTGTGTTCTCATGTACTGCTGTTGTAAGCAGCACACTTTTTGCAGTTTCCACCTGTTATTATATTTTGTAATGTACATTGTCTTTTATTTGCTTTGGTGGTATTTACTGGAACTGTCCCCTGTCCTGTTTAAGGCATGCCACCATTGTTAAACCAGGAAATTATTGTCTGTTCAGTTTCCCTTCTTGTCAAAAAAAGTGTATTAAAATACATATGATGATGTGCATCAGAGGAGGAGGAGGAGTATTTCATCTATAAATTACTTCTGCTCTGTTGAAAGTATATAAGTAAAAATTGTAGAGCTGTATTCTGAGGAATTATAAACATATGTGGATGTCCATTTATTTATTTATTATTTTATTTATCACAGTTTCGGAATTTGACATACTTTTGAGTCTGAGACTCATTTACAAAGGTTCCACATCCAAAAGAAATTATAACAATTAGTTAAATACAACAATGTAATAAAAAACATGACATGGATATAACAAAAAAACAAATCACCAGAGCAGTCATTATATCAGATTTTGTTAAAGTTGGCAAATAAGAACCAAAAATAGATACCAGGGTAAAAGCTAAGATAAAACACAATAATGTATCAGTGTGTGATAATAGGCGGTCAAAAACAACTTTATCAAAGTCAATAGGTTAACTTGGGTCAGCCAAGACAAATAAAAAGGAGCAGCGAAAAAGGGGAAAGAGGGAGGAGGGTGAATAGTTGGAATCAGGGTTCAGGAGTTACAGCATGAGGTGAAGTAAAGAGGAACATGTCAAGAGAGAGAGGCACCTATGGAGGGGTGCGGGGGAGGAGGGGAGGGGTGGGGAGAGTGGCAACTGTTTAGCCAGGAAATGAGGGGATACATGAGAATAAAGTAGCTTAAACTGGGCAGTCACAGCAGTTGAGAGAAAGAAGGTACTGTCTGAGGTTGCGTTTAAACTGCCCTAACTTGGAGGCAGTTTGTACATCAAGAGTGAGATCAGATAGCCAGGTGGGAGCTCAGTAGAGAAACGCCAGCTGAGCTTGATTAATCCAACAGAATGGGGCATGATAGATATGTCTAGTTGTGCTTCTTGTCCCTCAAGGATTGGTTACTGGGGTAAGGAGGTGTTGTGTTGCTGAAGAGTTTAGACCCAGACAGATCTTCTTATCTTGTAGGCAGGTCTGGTACATGATCCTGCCACCAAAATTCAGCCAGCAGGTTTGGGTATGCAGATCACAGGTGTGGGTGTACCTGTGAGCCCCAGAAACTAATCAGCATGGGTTCAGGAAAACTGGGCAAAGGCATCATCCATGGGTTCAGGAAAACTGAAAATAGGACTAGTTCAAGGAGAAAGACTTGGAACAAACCTAATCCAACTGAAGATGAAGAGAATCACAAATGAGGACAGCTCTGGACCTGTCCAAATGTAACAAGGTGAACCATTTGACTATTATGTCCCAGTGTCCGGCCACTGCAAGCATATCTAGTAATAGGGATGGGCAACAGTGTTCAATAACTTGGCTAGGGTGACAAAAATAGCTGGGGTAGTCAGGCCCTAATCCATCTCCCTTAGGATAGTGTTAGTTGCCTAAATGGGGGGGGGGATGAGGAGTGAGTCTTCCTGTAAACAGAATACTGTGGGCTAAGGCAAGAGGAAAAGTCAAGGAATGGGAGAGTTAATGAAGCACCAGTTTTTTTAGGGTAGTAGGGTAATCCATAAGCTGGGGGCCAGCACTGGAAGGTGGAGCCCATAAACATAAGCCACCAGGGGATAGGGAGCGAGGAGAATGGAAGTGACCAGTACAAGTGTTGGCTGAGGATAACTGTGGAGTACTAGATGGTTGGGGTATGAGTGCATCTGGACTGGATGCAGTAAGATGGGTAGACCCACTGCTGTGGGTAAAGCTAACTGCTGTGGCATTGGCTGGTTTCCCTGAAGATCCTGTTGAACAAAGAGTTAAAGCAATTAACAGAAATGAGCTCAGTGAGCTTAAGGGAGGTTTGTATTCTATTTCAGTAGTACGGTACGGTACAGTGTAGCTGGATGCAGCTCTGCCATGGAGAGTACGTGTTCTGGGTATGTCAAGCTGGATGAATTTGTTTTTGCACTGGGAGCAGCAGCTGTAGGAAACATGGCAATGGGAAGAGATGTAGTTGGGCAGTTTGTGCAACAAACCTTCAGAGCCCATGTGCCTGTATATAGCAGCCTTCTTGTAGCAAGAGAGGACCAACCTACTGTCAAGTAGAAAGTGCAGTGGTGTGTTCTGTAAGGTGTTTTAGTTATGAAACAAAGGGCCCTCTGATAGAGAATGTTGAGCTTTCAGAGGTGGATTGCAGCACTGGTGTTGTAAATGGCATCCGCATAGTTAATGAGTGGTAGGAAGGTAGCCTGGACCAACCTTTTACTGATTGTCTCAGGGAATAAGGATTTCTTCCTAAAAAAGAGCCCTAATCTTATTTTTAGTTTCTTGGAGAGTGATTCAATGTGGGTGGCAAAGGATAGCTTGGAATCTAACCACATGCCTAGCAAAGGTAATATCCATAGCAGCCTTTGACATGGATCCTCCAAAAAGGTGCTTTCTTGTTCCAGGCAGCAAAATATGAGTGAAAGATACAGAGGGTGGGATATTCAAAGAGGCTGTGCATGGTGCAACATTGTTGCACCTTGTGCAACCCACTGATGCCCCCCCTGGCGCAATATTCAAGAGGGGATGTTGTGCTGCACAATTCCCAATGCACCAGGGTGCACCAGTAAAGCATACTGCACAAGTGCAGGGGGCATGCCCATGCATATGCGGCACATCCCAATATTCAGCCCAGGATGTGCGGCATACATGCAGGCACAAACCTGCCTTGCATGACACAGGGGGCACAAAGATCCACCCGTAAAAGCAGGAGCAAGGCCTGGCCACCATTAGAGTGAGCTGCCATATTGCAGGGTGCAACATGGCAGCTGTCAGCTGTGGGTGGCCACCCGACATCCAGAGACACAGTCGGAGCATCATTGCCCCCCCTCGCCTGATTGTGGACATAGAATTATATTATCCCTGGTGCTCCAGTGGACCTGCTCCCCTGCCCGATCACGGGCTTTTGATATATTAAATATCCCTGGTGGTGCAGTGGACCTGCTTCCCTACCCGATCGCGGGCCTTAGCTTAAATAAACCTCCCTGGTGGTCCAGTGGACCAGATCCCCAGCCAATCGCGTGCTTCGGTTGACAGAAATAAATGCCCAGATGGGCCAATGGCACTCCCTTCCCCACCTGCCCAATCAGACCCTCCACCCCTTTCCCCCCAGTCAGCGGTGGGTGGCAGCTCCCTACCAGCAAGCCACCTGGCTGCCTGCCGACTGACAGTGTAACGTATGGCTGTATGCCCATTGGTCCACTGTGTGGGCCAATGGGCGTGCAGACTGTATGTACTACACAGTCCCAAAATGTGAATGGTTCATTCCCATTTCGGGACTGTGCAGTACAGTACAGTACAGTCTGCATGCCCATTGGCCCATGCAGTGGACAATGAGCGTACAGCTATACTGTACGCTGTCAGTCAGCGGGTGGCCGGGCGGCTTGTGGATGGGGAGCTACCACCCGCTGATGGAGAGGGGTGGTAGGTCTGAGTAGGCAGGTGGGAAAGGAGGTACCGATGGCCCACCTGGGCATTTATTTACAACTGAAGCCTGCTAACAGTCTGGGGGATTGGGTCCACTGGACCACCAGGGAAATTAATTTTTTCATCTGCCCGTGATCGGGCTGGGATCAGGTCCACTGGACCACCAGGGAGAGTAATCTATTCATCTGCCCATGATCGGGCGATGGGGTAGGGTCCACTGGACCACCAGGGACTTTAACTTTAACCACAGCTTGCGATCGGGTATTGGGGTACATTGCCCACCGAGGGGCAGGGGGCTTTGGTCCCCGATGACTGCAGCATGGCAGGCGCTGGTGTGCTTAAGTCACCGGAGATCTGTGCACCTTGCATGCAAATGGGGCCATAATGACATGCAATTGCTCAGTGTGCCTTGCATGCATAATGGCCTCATTTGCATGCCCAGCATTGAATATCTTGGTTGCTGCGCGAGCACACCTGCACTGCGCCTGCCACATCCTCTGCTCCTCATTTGCTAATGCTCTGCGAGTGCCACTGCGCAGTGCACATTGCGGGTAGCCCTAGTGCCATATTCAACTGTGCTGAGCCATGGCGCAGCACCATTGAATATCACACAGGCCATGTCCTAGCACATCCCAGTTGTGCTGCACCCAGGCTTGTGCCCCTGCCTGGCGCATTGTGAATATCCCACCCAGAGGGTATAATATATGTTAACGATGCAGTGATGAATGAACAATCTACTTTGTGTCAAGAAAAAATAACAAACAAAACAGCATACACACCAAACTCTGCAGCAAACAAGAAAAAAAAAACATTGTTGCAAAGAAATGTAGAGAAACTACCCCTACATATTGCCACAGCAATGTGGCGTCTTCAGGGGGACAGAGATGAACAGCAACACAAGTGAAAAAAATACCCCATTCAATCACAACCTCATGCAAATGCAAGATTAAATTCAGAGTTACATGAAGTGCCAAATGTTAATTAAAAAATCATTAATAAAGTGCAAAGCTATCAGGTTCACTCTAAATGAAGACGTAATATCATGTATTCTGTGTTAACAATATCAATCAACTGTATACAGCATAAATCTACAATTTTATTCATTTAGTACAAAATGTTATCAATATTATTGGTTAATACTGTATGCCAGGGAGTTATCTGAAAGTCTGTCAAAGTACAACAGTCCATAGATAAGCAATTTGTATGCATTTCTCTATTTTTATTTTAAATTGCTGAACTGTAGTGTTAAAATAATTCCAAAAGGAATATTTATTTATTTAAAATTTGTGGTAAACCACGAAAGGCACCCTGAGCCGAGGCTTTTTCCTAGGTGAATCCCGGAGGGAGGGATACAAACAACATAGGGAGCTTTACAGTACAAAGAAATTACATTCTAGATCTAAAATACAATGAACTAGTAAAGGAGCAACCATGGAATATGTAAATACAAAATGTGGTCAAAATCTTAACAGCATGTTGGCAAGAGGCAGCAAGCAAAAGTACAATAAATAATAAGGTGCTATAAAAAAGGGAAAAACAAGAGTGGAGTGGAACTAGTCTCGGATGGAAACATTATCCTATATAGTTCATTAAGGCTATTAGACAAAGGCAGACAGACAAATAAGGGGGTCAGCAAATGTCAGCCAGCAAGGTATATGGGTACAAATAAGTGTGAACTCCAGCAAAAAGAATCAGGGACTCAGTATTGTATTTAAAGAATGCATTGTTTTATTGTTACAACAAAATCCAAAATTCAAAAAAGCCTCTGGCCAGACAGACTCAATCAGCTTGCCCTAGTGGTTCACCTCTAATGCAAGGCTTCGTCAGGAAGGGGGGCAGTGGGGTAGATAATTTACAGTATACAGAAGAACACCTGATGGTTGCTTGTTATGAAAGTCACCGAAACACTAAGGGCTGCATTTTCAAAGAGTGGCACAAGGCTTGCATCAAAACCTGCACCATGGGACTTAGATTTTTGCGGTGTCTCAAACCATTTTGCTGCAACTGCACCCGACTTTTCCCATCTCAGGCGCAGTTGTGGCAGTTTACATAGTTTACAGTACCTTACGCAAAACATCTGGTGTAAGCTCCATAACAAAGGCCCATAGCAGTGGCGCATGCTAGACCACAAAAATGTGGTTCAAGATGCAATGAGCAATGCAAGGGATATAAAATCATGATTGCCAGCCGGAGAATGCTGCAAGACCCGTGTGCCATATGTTTGGTGCACCGGGGGCATGTGGCATTCTTGAAGTTTCAAAAATCTAGCCCTAAGAATTCACCAGGAGAGGTGAAGAGGGAAAGTAGTAACAGTAGTACTTTTATTTATATTTGGCACCTTCTCCCACAAGCCGAGTACATTACATTAAAGTACAGGAGTAAAATATAAAAATCAGAAATAATAATAAAACTCAGACATTTAAAATAGATTGTAGAGATAAAAGATCAGGTGCCTATCAATTCTGAAAAGCTTTCTTAAAGAGGTGAATCTTTAGACCCCTCTTAAGCCTCCGTCGAGGGGGGCCTCTCTGTAGGCCCTAGGCAGTAAGTTCCAAAGTACCAGGCCAAACACTTTAAAGACATGGTCACCCAAGGTTTTTAGACTAGCCTTCGGCACGGCTAAGAATCCTACCTCATTGGAGAGATGAGAGATCATGGGCACTTAAGGACACAGGAGATCTGACAGGTAGCCAGGACCCAACCTGAGTAGGGTCTTGTAATTTAGTAAACCAACTTTAAAGGAGATACACTCCTAACCAGCTTAAAGTGCACTTTGTGCAGCACTGGCTAAACATAAAACTGCTTGAAAGGCTGGTCAGTTACCTGTCTGCAGCATTCTGCACCAGCTACTACCACTTAGAGTACCTCCACTGACCCTGAGGTACAGAGCCATTACAGTGGTAAAGATGAGACATCATAAACACATGTACTAGGGTCACAAGGTCTCCAGGGGCACATGAGCTCTAACTAATCCAGTTGATGTACCTCAGATGGTAAATGCCAGAACCTGAGCCTCAAGTGTCAGCCCCTCATCCAGGAACAGAGAAGTGAAGGTAAGAAGGGTTTCTGGTTTGGAACCAGAAACAGTAAGCACCAGGAATAAAATGAAATTCAAGGATTGTGAGATACAGTACCAAGAATGAGCTTGTGATAATAAGAGACTGGGGAGATGAAAACAAACTTCAAGCCATTAGTTGAACTCAACATATACAGCACCCTCACCACCCCTTATGCACCAATCCTGTCTAAAAACAGAGGGCCAGAAGAGGGGGAAGCTGGTCTAACTTGCAACACTTGGTGCACAGGAGTGAAAATCTCAATTGCCAGCTGGGAAAATGCCACACACCCTGTGTGCTGTGGCATTCTCAGGGGCTTTGAAAATGTGGTCCAGAGTATCCAGGCATGAAGATGGTCATGTTGTGGATTCTGTTGGAAGGCCTGGATTTGGACATTACCAGCAGATGGAGACTGAGGTGCAGAGCCCACAGCCTAAGCTGGCCAGTGCTAGGTAGGAAGATTTTGGCATTGAGATACGCAATCCTCTGAGCTTAGGAAGGGGGAAGATGGTGAATGGATCCAGGGTTAAGTTCAATATCTCCCAACATCAGAAGCAGTAGGGTGATAAGAAAATGGTTACTCACCTGTAACTGTATTTGTTTTAGAGGTATTCATCCATTGCCACACACATTGTATCATTCTGGCTCAAGAAGCCAGAATCTGGAGTTATCAAATCAGATTCAAACTGCAACCATGAGACGACCTCCATTTCTTGTTCACCGTTCCCTTCAACCATGATATTTTCTCTGTTGAAGGGAGCAGTATCAGCATGTAGATACAAATAGTATACTAGCAGCACATCGAACCCATATAACCTAGGCAGCAGAGGATAGCTAGGCAGTGTATGGTTATGAATCAATTCCATTAGAAAAAACACAGTTAGAGGTGGGTGAACTTTGCTTCAAACAATTAGGATTCATCCATAGCCAAACACTTTGCATCACCCATGAGAAGCACAGCTGGGAGTAGGGGTTTCCCAAATTGGCTAACTTTGCAGATTAATTTGTGAATTCACCACAATTCATGAAGTTCTTCCACCCTGCCAAGGTCCAATTCACAGTATAGGGCTAACTTCATGAAAAGTGAATTTGGTAACTTCACCAGTGAAGTTGGGCTCACCGATGAAGTTTGCAATGTACCAGCAGATCCAGAAGCAAATGGCTTGATACCTTTTACTGGACCAACATAGATGTTACGAAAAAGAACAAAGTGCCAAAGCTTTCGGCCAGGGGATTAGAGGTCACGTGGTATTGAAATGAGCTGCATGTCTTACGGAGACTGTGTTCAATGTAATCTCATGAAGACAGAGTTGGAGTGAAGTCTGTCCTTTCTTGTCTGAGCAAAAAACTTTTAAGACTATGCAAAAGCAGAGTATTTTGAACCATTGCATAAAATACCTAGAGTGCAATGTGCACCTAGATTGTAGCTGTTTATTTGCAGTTTTGCAGGTAAAATTAATTGAAACTTGTAGTTTTGTTTTGTCTACTAAAGCAGTGCTGTGTGGATGAGCAGTTGTGTTTCAGCTACCAAGCAACGCAGCCCTACGAGCACTAGTCTGATTTGTTTTCCTTGGTCTTTCTTATTAATTATTTTTGTCTGTGATTTGTCATTTTATTTCTGTAGTACAGTTTTATGTAGTTAAGTGAATTATTTTTCTCAGTCTGTTTCTATGTTGACTGTAGTCATTTCATTGAGTTATTTAAGTGAAGGTATTACAAAAACTTGTTTTGAATTAACCCTTTCATGTGTGTCTACTTGAGCCCTGTTGTGTTAAATAAAATACGAAAAACAACAACAACATTTTAGTTTGGTGGTTTTACTGTTGCTTCACTTAGCTCAGTAAACTGTTCTGTTTTGAGTCAGAGCACACTGCTAATCCCTCTGATGACATGTTATCTGCTGCTGCTGGTATTCAGTCTTACTCCAGAAACACTCTAATAAAGGGAGGGGTGTTGGAAAGTCAGCCAAGAAGTCCTTGGGTACAGGTATCTGGGGTAATAGTTGACCCTGGCTGGGGAAGGGGGGGAATTATACTAATTCAAATTGCAGTGGTAGCAGCACTCCAGGTAATTGCCAGGATTCCATGCTGTCAATGAAGAGTGTAACTGGATCACAAACAAGTCAGAAAATGCTAGAAGTGCACCTGAATGAGGCTGATGAGTAAGTGCAGACAGTTGTAGTAGTACCCGGGGGGGGGCACAGTGGCTTTGGGCTGCTGTGGGGCTGCTGTCCAGCTGTGGGAGCTGAAGTGGGAGCTGGCAGAGAAAAAGTCTACACTGGTGGTTCAGACTGCTTCAGAGATGGAGGGACTGGGGCTGCTACACAGCTGGGGGAGCTGGAAAAGGAGCTGCGGTAGCTGGATGATGCTGGGGAGGGGATACGCAAAAGAGGTATTCTGAAGACAGATAGCACCACCCCCATGATTTTTCATGGGACTCCATGGTGCAGATGGAAAAGGAAAGACAGAGACAGAGCAAAAGAAAAGATGAATGGAAAAAAATAGCAAACGGGATAAAAACTGAAACAAAATATGGGAAGAAAAGATCAGAAACTAAAACTAATGTACTACTAATGAGACAAAAGTGGATAGAGAATGAGAAAAGGATAGAAAAAGCTCAGAAAACTCCAGAACATCTAGTTTTTTTAAATAGGTAAATTGCTCTGACAGCAGTCACACTCATCCCTATTCCACTAACAATTCATGCAAAACCGAAAGAGAAGCTGTCCTAAGGCCAGTTTACATGGCTGCTTTTGCACCTCTGCACCTCAAGTGCTCAGGTTGTTGTGGTGCAAAGATCCAATCACAGCATGTCTGTCCTTGCACCTTTCCCCAAACCACTGCAGAGCTGGGGACACATTCGGCAGCCAATGGAGGAAGCAGCCATGTGGAAGGCTTTACTTGACACTGTCCAGAGCATGCAGTTACGTGGCAGGAGATTCAGATGATTCTTTTCAGCGCCCATTAAACTGCACATTATGAAAGCAGCAGAACATGCACAGCTTTCATAACGCGTGCTTTAGTGACTGGTGAAACAAATCATCTGAATTCATTGGGAAGAAATGAGTTGCTCAGGGAGTTGCTGCTTACAGGGGCCTATCAGGGAATTACATTTGCTTTCCCTTTTCTCCTGATCTACTGAGTGCTACAATTCTCCTTTCTGTGATGTCAGTGGGTTGTGTGTCACCTGACGTGTCACCCCTGACATTACCAGGTAGCTGACAGTTCCACCCCTCCCGGACTAGCGGCACCTCTCTAGCATGGCTTGCACCAGAGCTGAGAGGGGCCATGTAGAAATGACACACTCAGCTCAGGAGGTTGGGGTAGCACTGGAGCAGACCACAGTTTTGAACACAGCTGCAATGTAATCACACTTTTACTGTCTTGAGATGTACTGTGAGACCTAAAGAAGCTCTTCCATGTGACCTTGAGACACTTGTTTACCTGTAGCCTCATTCTGACAAAACTTTGCTTTGGTGTACACCAAGGGTTAAGTTATAGGCAAAATTGACAGGTGAAGTTGTCAAGGCAAATTTCATTTTAAATAGAAAACAAATCAGCAAATTTATCCACAGAGATGAATTTGGCGACTTCACCTTAACTTCGCTAGTAAATTAAAACTTCGCAACATCTCTAACTGGGAGGAGGGAAGAACTGGAGATATTTGGGTAAGTGTTCTTCAATACAGCTGAACCAAAGTGCATCTTTATAGGAATGGATAATTACACTAAAGTGAAATGTGAATATGCTGGTGGACATTTGCAGCTATATTGCAGATGTCAACAAAGTAGCATGACATTGGGGCTGTCACTGAAGTGGTCTCACCTCTAGTAAAATGTGCCCAGAGTCCTTCTGGAACTTGGGTTGAGATAAACATATAGCAGTGATTAATAAAGAGAACTGTCTGGCAATATTGTGTCTGTTTGACCACAGAGAGACCTGGGGAGGCCTCTCGCTAGGTGGCACATAGCTCCTTAACTGAAACTTGATGGAGTTCATCCTACTGAGTTAGAAACTCAAACCCCATGTAGTTTATAGACAGCAAAGGATAGTTCACCTCTGTTCAGTGATGGCTCCACAAGGAGGGACACTAGGTCATGTGCCCCTGATGAAAAATGTTACACCCTAGTTAGTGCCCCAGAGATACTCCCTTAGCAACAATATATTCACTGCATATAGATCCCTGGAATAATAGCTGCTGGGCCCCCTTCTCTGCCCTGGTAAACAGCAAAGGCTAAAGCTGCTACTGTCTCTGTTGTCATGATGGAAGAAAACAGGGGAAGAAAACATAAGGTGAAATAGACTGGCTAACATGGACTTCTGTAAGAACATAAGGCAACAATATCTGCTGCCATTTAATAACTAATTTATATTGTTATGGAAAAAAAATCAATTAGTCAAGGTAATGCAAAGACCTTTAATCTGAATTACACTCCTTACCGAAGTAATAACAATTAGCAAGCATTTGTTAATGCCGAATATTGACTTGCTGGCATTGGCATTGGTAATGCAGGAGTTAGAGAGATGCATAATAAGAATAGCAGTGAAGTACTGAAGTAACGCTAACCACCCTCCTCCTACTCCTGCAAAGACTGAAAGGCATTGGGGTGTGCCTTTGGGTCATCGGCCATAATGCTTAAGCCATTCCACCTCAACCCATCCTGCAGACAGCAATAGTTGTTGCAGTGTGCCTTGGGGTCTTCGGCCCTTACAATCACCCCATTCCATAAGGAAATATACTGAGATGGGTGCAGTATAGGAGAATGGGGTAATCATTAGGGCTGAAAGCCCCATGTCACACCTTGATGCCTGTCAAGGGCTGCAGGGTGGGGTGGCATGCCATGAGCATTACAGCCGACAAACTCAAGTCACACCCCCGATGCCTGTCAGTCTTTACAGGGTGGGGTGTTACAGTTGGAAACCCTACCCCCTGACATGTACTGGTATTTTCACTCCAAATTTTCAGCATAGGCTTTTTGGGACACCACCTCATGAACAGGGGCACTATCATTTAATTTCTTAATCCTGAAAGGTGATTTCACATAGCCTGCGCGATTCTGTGCCACAGGTACAAAAACACATTTTGGGCAGGATGTGAAAAATGACAGCTGTACTCTTCATGAGGAGGTATGAAAAAATGACAATGTTGAAAATCAGGAGTGAAAAATTAGTGAAGTTACAAGCGTGTGTAGAAACTGTGCAACACACGTGCGTAACACAATCAATTGTTGGAATTTTTTCACCAAATTTTCAACATGGGCATTTTGGGACCTCTCCCCATAAAGAGTGGCACTGTGATTTTGTTAATCTGTCCTGAAAGTTGATTTCCCACAGTGATTGCACCATTCTGTGCAATAGATGCAAAACCATGTTTCAGGCAGGATGTGAACAATGACAGCTCTACTGTTCATAAGAAGGTATGAAAAAATGGCAATGTTGCACATCTGGAGTGAAAATATTAAAAACTGGGGAAGTTACAAGCATGCATAGAAACTGTGCAATGCATGCTCATAATGCAGTCATTTTTTTGAAATTTTTTCACCAAATTTGCAACATGGGCTTTTTGGGATCCCACCTCATGAACAGTGGCACTGTCATTTCATTAATAGGTCCTGAAAGGTGATTCTGTTCAGTGACCGCAAAATCACCTTTTGCGAGTGAGTAACGAAATAACAGTGACGTATTCATGAGGTGGGATCCCAAGCACCCCATGTTAAACATTTGAGGCCAAAATTCCTTAAAATGGCTAAGATATCAACATAAGTTGAAACTCCCATTGACAGCCGTTATACATGCTTACTTTTTATTCTTCGGTTTGCTGGTCTGATTTGAAGAGTGCAGACATGTCCCTGCTCCACAGAAGATTGCTGCTCTCAACCCCCAAAGATAAGTATGGAGTAATGGGGGTGCAGGGAGGTGGGTGCTCAGTGGGAGGGTGCGGAAGGGGCAATGTGGAGACTATGAGGGACTGTTTTCTTTTTTGCAGAGTAAAAAAAAATGCCGGGGGATGGTTTTCTTAATTAATAGGTAAAAAAAAAAAACTTTGGAGCACACTGGGGTGGGCTCCCAGTCTGAAATATGAGTTTGGGGGGGACATGATGTCGACGGGGATTGAGCAGCCCCCACCAGCAATAAAAGTAAGCTTGAGGAGAGAGGAAATATGATGCTGTTGGGGATTTGCCACCCCCATCGGCAAAGGCAGTAAGGTTGGGGGGGGGGCATCCAACACTAAAAAATTATCTGGGCACACTGGGGTGAGCTTCCAGTGTGCCTCAATGTTGGGGGATACATGCTGACTCAGGGATTGGGCACCCCGATGTTGGCTTTCCAGGGAGTGTGTGGCAAGTGACAGGAGCTGCCAATGTGGAAAGGTGCACAGGGGTTGATTTATTTATTGAAATGTTTTGCCAGGAAAGGCACAGTGAACAAACAAGTTGCTCTCTTAGAGAAAGGCCCGGTGATAGAGTGCTCGGCGTATGGCAGGAGCCAACAAGGTTGGAAAGGAGGGGGGGGGGGGTGCCGCTGCAATGATGAAACTGTCCATGATTGCAGCAGCAGATTTGTTTCAACTCCTTGGCTCTCCTTGAAGCTGCTGTGCTTGCCAGCATGATCACTGATTGGTGGCTGAGGGACGCACCCACTAAATCATCTCCATCATTCACCACAACACTGGCACACCTCTGAAATGTGCTACTGCCACAAGATGTTGCTTGCGCATGCGTACAAGCCACCATAAAAAATTACGCCTTCCAAAAGAAAAACTGCAAATCACAAGAGCCCAATGGTCCTAAAGTGGGAGTTAACAATTTAGAGAAAACTATGGTGTTGTCAGGCATTAGATTCTCTCATGTCTAGATTTCTTTGACTGGGTAACCAGAATGGTGGACCAAAGGGGTGCAGTTGATGTCGCCTACCTTGACTTCAGCAAAGCTTTTCGATACTGTTCCACATAGAAGATTGATTAATAAGCTGGGTAGGCTTGGGGTGGGTCAGAAGTTGGTCAACTGGGTGGCAAACTGGTTGGTGGGCAGAAAACAGAGAGTGGTGGTAAACAGTATACAGTCAGAAGAGATGCAAGTCACAAGTGGGGTACCTCAGGGATCAGTCCTGGGGCCAGTCCTCTTCAATATCTTCATCAGTGACATTGCAGATGGGCTGGTAAGGTTTGTCTGTTTGCAGATGACACCAAGATCTGCAACAGAGTAGATGATCCAGATGGGGTGGGCAGAATGAAAGGAGATATGGAAAAAATGGCAAAATGGTCTGAAGAATGGCAATTGGGGTTTAACGCAAAGAAGTACAAGATCAAGCACATAGGGAAGAAAAACCCTGAAGCTACCTATAGGTTGGGAGGGGAGTTCCTGGCAATCAAAAGGGAAGAAAGAGACTTAGGCATCATCATCACTGATGACCTGAAATCATTCAAGCAGACAACTAAGGCAGTAGGTAAGGCTAGAGGGATGTTGAGGTGTATTAGTAAGGATATCACAAGTAGTAAGAGGGAGGTAATAATCCCTCTTTGCAAGACACTGGTTAGGCCCCTTCTGGAGTACTGCATGCAATACTGGAGGCCTCATCTGCACAAGGACATTAGCAAAATGGAGGCAGTTCAGAGAAGAGCAACCAAAATGGTGCTGGATCTGCATCAGAAAACAAATGAGAACAGATTAACAGAGCTCAATATATATATCCTAGCACAAAGGAGGAAGAGAGGTGATATGATCAAAGCATTCAAATGCCTTAAGGGCATTAACAAGGTAAAAGAGTCTGACATGTTTCAGTATAAGAAAAATAGCAGGACAAAAGGACACAGCATGAGATTAGAGGAAGGATGGTTAAGGGGTAATGTGAGGAAGTTCTTTTGCACAGAAAGGGTGGTGGATACATATAATGACCTACCTCAGGAAGTGGTGGATATGAATATAGTGCAGGACTTCAAATAGGCTTGGGGTAGGCATAAGGGAGCAATACAGATGAGTATGAATAAATAGGCCATTGACAGAGTAAAGGCCTATGGCACATTCATAAAGTAGAAAAAATAAGCAGACTGGATGGGCCTTGCAGTCCTTATCGCCATCAACTTCTAAGTTTCTATGTTTCTGTGTCAATCAGTATGTTGATTAAAATCTCTTGACATGAATCATTAATGACCATCACTTTTCACACGCCTGTCATCTTGAAATTTGCCAGATGATCCTTAGAACTCACAGGCTAAAGGACATATAAAAGTCACACACGAGCAACACACTGTTTCTGTACAATGCCACCTGCTGACTTTTCAGATGATGGTATATATGTATAACATTTAGAAACAGCTAAACCAAGTACTAATAAGCCTTACAACTAGTTGTGTCTGTGGACATTGTGGCAGTAGTATCATGGTATGTTTAGTCATTATGAAGGTTAATCCTGAGCACCATTTTAAGTTAAGGTCCCAGGTTGTGAAATGATCCCAATAAGTGAGATTCATTTATTTATTTCACATAAAACCTTTTAGAATGTGTCTATTTTCAAAGGGCTTAAGGTCAGAAACAACAGAGGACGCAACATGCAGGCAAAATAGTATACAAATACATACAAGGTAGTGAGATACTAATGTTACAGTAGGTACGGTGAGAATAGAATAAAACAGAACTGGAGTGGAGTGGAGTGGAGTGGAGTGGAGTAGATATAAAATGATTTAGCCCTTTCAGTAACTGTTAGAAATTAGGCACTAAGGCCATCAAAGGAGCAATTTATTTGGACAAAGTAGGTTTTAGCCCTGAGGAGACTACTGGGAGCAAGTAGTTCAATATCATGGCAACTGGACAAGTGGCAGGGAACATGGCAAACTTGCTTCACCAAATGGGAAACTTTCTTTCTGAAGATATAGGCTTTTCTGGAGGTCAGCTTTCTGGAAAGTACTAGTACAATCAAAACTTCATCTGACAGTTCCATGTCTTGAAACTCTATCCTCTCAGGAGCTATGCCTTCAGGTATAACTACTGGATTTCTGTATGAGCTCATCTCCCCTTGGACCTGGTGAGAGGGTCCTGCCTGAGAGGAAGAGGGATAGGCTTACAAACTTTCAAAGTCAGTCAATAAGTGTATTGTTCAGCTACTATATATGGCATTACAAATATTAGAAAGCTGAATTGTACAGGTTTGTTAGTAAACTAGAATAGAATACAATAGAATAGAACAGAACAGCATAGGACAGGACAGGGCAGAACAGGATAGGATAGGATAGGACAGGACAGGAAAGGACAGAATACAATGAAAATCATCAAGTGAGTTACAATGGTGTATTTCAGCAATAAAATCATTTAGTATAGTTAGTTATAAAGTACAGATTATTTAGAAATATTATGACAGACGAACAGTATATATGCAGGTACACAGCATAACTAATCAATATCATTTTTCCAGAAATACAGCTATAATGGAACACAATTCGCCTAATTCTAGGGCTGGGTGAAACTAGAAAATTCTGACATTGCTGAATTTTCAAGAGAATTCCATGACATTCTGTGAAATGTTATGGAATTATAGTGTAAGGTGGAATGCTATACTAACTTGAAATTCCACCATACCAGAACGCTGTTCATCCACACACACAAAAATGAATGGAATGCTGTACTGACTGTATGTGCAGAACAGCATTCCATTCATTTAGACTGTGAAGCTCGAGCCAGCAGTAACAAAAAACTGCCGTGGGTCAATATCAATTAAACAGACAGAAAATGACAGCAGCAGTTTTTAAACAAGCAAACAGTAAATCATTGATTAACAGAAAAGCTGGATCAACTAGATTTTGATCCACAGAAATTGTTCAACTTACATTTCTCTGCCTTGGGACAACTGTTTTCCTCGCTAAGTCAGATGTCCGGCCAAGATGTTTCTTTGTTCTAAATCCTGCCCACAGCAGAGCAGCAACCAATGGGCATTTGTGCTGTTACGTTAGGGATGCCCAGTCCCTAGCAACCACCCAACTCCATCTCCTAGCTAGGGGAGACAATGGTTTCTTTATCTACAATTCAAATACAGTTTAAAAGCCTAAAAATGTTTTAAAAATAATTTGAGGGGGCACCATACAATGCAAAACAATACCAGATGGGTAACCCCATGCAGAACCTGTGTGTTCTGCCCCCTTGGGGTCTTATTCCTAAGGACCTCTCGAGCTTCGCTCTCGAGGTCACAGGGAATCAGACCCCTCTGTGGCAGAACACACTGGTTCTGCATGGTTAACCATCCAGTATTCTCTATTGCTGTAGTTCTTCACTCGGTCATACCTCAGTCAGTTCTGCAGCTAGAAATCTTAAATTTGGCATGTGTGTTGCTCAGAGGAGGCCCTAAAAGGATAAATGTTTGATTACATTTGGATGAGGGAAAGGGAAGTTATAGGGCTCAAAATCTGGCAATTTATTATGTGACCATTTCTTAAACTATTTCTGTGCATACTGTTCAAGTTAGCAACCTTTGGAGCTATATAATTGAACATACATATGAATACTTTCTTGGAAGAGTCATAGTAACTGCTAAATAGAGAGATAATTGGTTGTGTAAATTGTAAGTTACATGAGTTCAAAATATTTTATTAGTATTATTATAATGCAACACAAATTGATAGGCAGAAAGGCAAGACAGGGATACAGTCTGCATTTGTTTTAGATATTTAAAATATCTGTGTCTAAAATCTAGAGTTACTTCAGGTGGGGGAACCATACTTTTTCATTACGACAGAACATTTTCTTTTATTTTGTTGTAATGAAAATACATAGTTTCCACACTTGCTTGTAACACTAGGTTTTAGGCTCAGATATTCTAAATGGTTAAAACAAATGTAGCCTGTATCCCTGTCTTGCCTTTTTGAGTATCAAATATAAGTTGAAAAAATTGTATGAAAGTGTTTACGATATTTAGATGTTCATAGCTCCACTGCTATTGGTAAGTAAGTAAGTAAAATTGTATTTATGAAGCACCCCATCCCAAAGGATCTGGGTGCTGTACAGGCAGACAAGAGATTAAAAAACAAAATACATCAATAAAAGCCTAATCAGCAGGAACTAACAAACAACAATCAGTAAGCAAAAATATCAATTTAAAATATATAATTGAAAATAAATGATTCAGCAGTCTATTATTGATGAAATTTGTAAGTGTAAGACCCCCACCCCCATCATTTTGCAAACGACAGGTGGTATGCTGTTTAAATCTGACAGCAGTACCAGGTGGAGGACTGGGTTCAGGGAGGAATAGGTTACTCAGCACAAGGACTAGGTTTGGCTACTCTGCACAGAGGCAACCAAGTAACTCCAAACATAGGGAGCAATAACTGTAATGTCCAATACCAGGAATGGGATTCTAAAGTGTGGCTTTTATTCACATCCAGGCAGAACAACAAAGCATAGATGGACCTCCATAGGGCTACATTCCTGGTAATGCAGATTAAAAGAATCAAGAACACTTCTTCAACATTTCAGACCACAGGCTCTGAACCCACCAGGCACACAGCCTGGACTTGCACGCTGCTTTGGGTACACAGCCTGAACTTGTACACTAATCTGGGATTCCCAGGCTCGGCTCCCTTGCCAGCCACTCAGAAACCTTCCATATGCCATGGAAACATTTTCTGGTGGCTCCCTAAACCACCTAAGAGCACCTCAGCTCTATCAGGGAATTTTCCTTTTAATCCCACATCTGGGTACTTTCCGCAGGCACTGGCCTAGTACCTGAGAGAAAGTAAAGGTGCCACAGAGCAAATCTGTAGAGGTGAATTTGGTTACTACTGATGGGGGGGTCTCCCATCTCTCGCTTCCACAATTCATACCCGGCCATTTCTCTGGACAGTAAACACTTCCTACTGTAAAGCTTGGCAATGTAGATTAAGGCTAAATGTATGTCACATTTCCTCTACTTGTCTTGCTCTCCCTTTGTACTGGACTTGAACATAATTTTACTTGGCTTAGCCCATTGCTCTAGGCCCCCCACTGATTAAGCAGTCCAATCCCCACTTTACTGCACTCTTTGTGCTGGACTTGAACCTACTTGAGTTAACTGGCAATGTCTATTACACTAGACCTCCTACAGATTAAGTAGTCCAATCCCCATGTTTCAACAGTTCAGGTGAAAAACATAGGCCCTCTGTCAGAGCGAACCCACCCTTTGGTTGCAGGTGCCCCACAGGCGATTCCTCCACTGGAATTTCTCTCTCAGAGCTTCTGGTGCCACAGTATAACTTGAAACAGGCAGCTTCTTCCCTTAGCTGGAACCAGGAGGGCTGCCCCTGGAAGACAAACAGACCTTCCCCCCCGGGAGGGGCACTTGGACCAGTGACAGCAGTGTCCATCACCTCAGCAATCGGTTTCTGTGTTCCTCTTACCGTGGAAACACACACCTTCTTAACAGTAGCTCTAAAACAGAGCTTAAGGCTCTGAGAGCCTGCACACAGACTGCTGTGCTGCTCCTCTCTCCAAGATTGAACACAGACTCTGTTCAAAATCCCCAACATTCTATCCTAACTTCCAACTGTAGCACTCCAGTGTGGCTCATGCAGCTGCGAGAGTTCTATGGTGATGTCATCCCTCAGTCTCAGCTCAGACTGAGAACAGAGTGAGACAGTGTGAAATCAATTTAACTGGAGTTTCACAAGCTGCCTTCCCTGCCTACCACTAGGTTTTACTGGGATTCTTGTAACCCAGGGTAACATGGGGGTTACATAAGCAATTTGCAAACCCCTCTACAAAAAGATGTGCCTTCAGACTCCACTTAAACACTTCCACCAGTGGGGCTTCCCTCAAAGATCTTGGAAGTGAGTTCCACAGGACAGGGCCCACAACCTCAAATGATCGATCTCCAGAGGTCTTCAGCTGGGCCATGGGAACCACCAGGAGGCCCTTGGTGGAGGAGCAAAGCAAGAGAACAGGGTGGACAGGAGTCAGGCAGTCACTCAGGTATCCAGGGCCCAATCCATATAAGACCTTGTAGGTGAGCAAGCTCACCTTGAAGGTGATTCTCCATCTCACCGGGAGCCAGTGCAGGTCATGCAGGACTGGGGTCACAGGACAAGACCTTGGTAGGCCCATCAGCAACCAGGTCACTACCTTTTGTACTAGCTGCATGTGATGGAGAACACCTCCACTGACCTCGAGGTAAAGAGCATTGCAGTAGCTGAGCCAGAATGTCACAAAAGCATGTACTAGTGAGGGCAGATCATCAGATAGAATTTAGACTTTGATCTGGGTGATATTCCTAAGGTGATAAAAACTACTCTGGATGATGAAAGACACCTGAGCCTCAAGTGCCAAACCATCATCAAGGATAACACCGAGATTTCTCACCTTAGTAGATGCCAACAAAGGAGTAGGGCCAAATGTTCCCAGCCCAGCAGCACGCACATCCCGCTGATGACCAGGCCTAATCACCAGCACCTCTGTCTTGTCAGAATGGAGTATCAGCCAGCTGGAAGACATCCAGACCTGGATCTTGGCCAGACATTTGTTAAGCACCTCCATGGCATTACTTGTCCTGGCTCCAAGTGACATATACAGCTGGATATCATCTGTGTAACAGTGAAAACCCAAGTTACACTGTCTAATGAGCTCACCCAGGGAAAGTATGTACACTGTGAACAACATAGGTGACAGGATCAAGCCCTAGGGAACTCCACATGGCAAGGGTTTTGGGTAGGAGGAGAAACTCTCCATCACAACCTTCTGTAGCCTGCCTGTAAGAGGACTCAAACCAGTTGATGATGGTACCAGTAAGTCCACAGAGCTCCCTAAGGCAGTTCAGCAACACTATATGGTCTACGGTGTCAAATGCTGAGGAGAGATCGAGGAGAACAAGTATTGACCATTCCCCTCTATCTCTCATCCTGAGCAGATCTTTCTGAACCTTGACTAATGCCATTTCCGTGCTATGTCTGGACCTAAACCTAGACTGGAAGAGCTTATAGATGTCATATGCCGTAAGATGTGCCTCGAACTGCAGAGCCACTACTTTCTCAATAATCTTACCCAG
Organism: Neoceratodus forsteri; assembly: GCA_016271365.2. Lineage (NCBI taxonomy): Eukaryota > Metazoa > Chordata > Ceratodontiformes > Ceratodontidae > Neoceratodus > Neoceratodus forsteri. Next base: position 1,345,042,742 of record CM057458.1, on the reverse strand, counting down.
AAATGGGAGGTTAGAGATTTGTCTATAATTCACCAAGATGTCAGGTCAAGAGATGGTTTCTTTAGGAGGGCCTCACCAGCTCCTCTTTCAGGGTGCTCAGGAAAAGACCCACCAAAAGTGAACAACAGTCAAGCTTGCCGAATACTGGGCCAACGGACTCAACACATCCTATCAAGAGATGTGTTGGTCCCGGGTCCAGTTTACAGTAAGTGGGCTGCAGTTTAGAAATCACCTTGCATATCTCTATCACCCCATCTGGCCTAAACTTGCTCCAGACAATAGAAGTGTCTCTGGAAACATATGACCTAACACAGCAGGGCTGTATCTGCCCCATTGGAGAGATCCCAGCCCTAATGGAGGACACACTGTCAGAGGAGAACAGAGTGAATGCCTTACATGGAGCGACTGAAGCTGCCCTTTTTGGCTGCAGACAGGTAGGATATAATAGCCCATTCACAGTCCAAAAAACCAAATGTGGTCTGTTCTTCCTGCAGCAATCTCCCTGGACAGGAACATTACCTTCTTATGGATGATTGGCCTTTGATAGTCACCACAGTGAATTCTCAAAGCCAGTTTGTCATCTTTGGACTCCAACCTCTGACCCCTGGTCTTCATCTACTAGAGAGCCCCATCAAACCACGGGGGATCTCAAGTGAGATGACATGGGTTGTATATGGACTGGTGTGACATAGTCAAGCACCTTACACACAGCCCTATTATAGGCTGCCACCACCTCACCTGTATCTTTTGCACAAGCAACACTCACATCAGATTGATCCAGTACCACCATTAGTCCCTCTGTGGACAACCCCTTTAAAGAGTGGAAGCAGACTATCTCTACAGGAGAAGAACAAACAGAGAGAGCCCTGAATGAGAACTGTGATCTGACCAAGCAGTTATATTGCATGTATACACTCAATAAAATGTAGTGTATGGTGGAATCATGTTATGTATTGAATTCCATATCTGGAAAATGTTTATAGTGGAACAATATTATTATCTGAATTCTATCATTTTACAGTATTGTTGTACCATCGATGTGACGTCAGGATGTTATTGTATCATCTTGAGTATGTCACATTGATGATACAACATGAAACGTGTTTGTGCATGTGCGTTATGTGAACTGTCTGCTCTTCCTGTACTGGCCATGGCAGTGAGAGTTGGACCCGGAAGAGAATGGCAGTGACAAAATAAAAAATCATGAAAGTAAGGACCCAGCTGCTTTCATTTAAATGTAATCAAGTTGGGGTGTGGCTTGGATGCCAAATGAGATGGCTGCTTAGGATCATTGCCCTTCCCCTAGCTAAGCCTCATCCATGCCATTACTCCATAATCCTGGGTCGAACGCTCTCCCAACTACCAATCTAGCCACATTACCCCTTCCCCTTGGTCTGGCAAGTGTTTTTGTAGTGCATTACCCAGTAATCGCTCGAGTAGCACCGGTGCTCTCGCGACTCAGATTGACCCATTCTACGCCATGTAGGCCCAAACTTCTCTTTTATCTCCTTTCAAATGGGCTGGTACAATCCCACGAGAGGGGCTCACTCACTATCATGCCTTCCTTCACTGCCTTCTCTGAGCAGCCTGCCCGTTAGCCAACCCATATTGGAGATACTGCATAAAATATGGGACTTAAAGAATGGCCTCCTCCATTCAGCAAATACACTTACCTTCCTCTAGCCCGCATGTGCCACCAACTCAGCATCCTAATGTAGACTCCTCACTTCAATATATTACATCTGTGCTAGAGAAGCTCCTGACTCAAGTTGACAACATAAATGAGGCTCTAATGAGAACAGTAGCGGCTGAGTGAACCTTACAAGACAAAATGAACATTGTAGAGCAAAGAACTGAAGATCTGAAATCCCAACAGCACAAAATCTGGCATTGCTTACATACACATGAGGCCAGGCTTGCGGCCCTATGGCAGCACACGGAGGACCAGGAAAACTGGGGACGCCGAAATAACATCCGTATCCTTGGCATCCTTGAGGGCTCCAAAGGAGCTCACATGGAACATTTTCTTAATGAGGAAATTCTGATTAAGCTGGGAGAGCGATGGCAGGGGCCCATTGAAGTGGAGCGAGCCCACAGACTAACTAGCAAAACTAGATCTGCAGGAAACTCCCCCGACCCATTATCGCATACCTCCTCTGCTATTCCACCAAGGAGAGGGTCTTGTGTGCAGCTAAGGACTGGGAGAGATCGTCTGGTGGGGGCACAAAATATCCTTCTTCAGAGATTTTTCGTGGGAGGCAATGGCAAAAAGGCAGGCCTTTACGCCCATCAAGAAAGTGCTGCAAGCCCAAGGTTTCAATTACAGGTTTTGAAATCTTACCTGTCTTCAAGTATCAAAGGATAGCAAAGAACTTTTAGCTTCGCAGCCAAGAGAAGTGGAGAAATGGGTTGCTAGTCATTGGCTGCAGTACAATCTCCAGACTACAGAATTCAGATGCCTGTGGGCTTCAGGAAAGCAGCATGATGCTAAAGGGAAGCAGTTGCCAGGGAGCTCTAAAACTTACTGAATGTGTCTGCTTCAAATAAGTTCCCCCAGCCTGACAACTCAACCTGGCTCCATCTCTCCCACGGGAATCCCACCACCATACCAGTTTACTTCCCATACGATGGATAGCTCCAGGCAGCAACAATGTTCCTCTCCCAATAGCCCAGGCACTGCTCTTGCAGTGGGCAAACTCATTCTCCCAATGATTATCCTGCAGTTCCCTAGCCAAGCTCCCAAGATATGACTCAGCATTGGACTCAGAACCTCTGCACACCATGGATTTGGGCAATTCCCCGATGGCCATGACACTTGTGCAGGACTGGTCTGGAACTACAGGAAGCCTCACTGAAGCAGAAGCCCAGCAGCTGACTAGGCCTGGTCTGAAATATTTTGTGGAAACCGCGGCCACTGGATTAACCTTACTCGAAACCGAATCTTCCAAAACAGTGCAGCTTTGCACCTGAGAACACTTATTTGGACTGTGCTACTCAACTTGGAGCATGAACTGGAAAGGCTGATTGTCTTGTTTGTACTTTTTTCTTTCCAATTGCCTATTGCGGTGGATGGGGGAGCTGGAACAGTATGGTAGGAGGCCTGAAATGTGTTATGTTCTAATGCCCCACTTTGGGTGTTTTTCCTCATGTCAGCAGTGAGCTAAAAGGAGCCCCTGAATGAGGACTTCTGCATTGCACTATATGCCTGGATCCCCTTCTGTCTCCCCCCCCCTTGGCTCCTGTTCCCCCTCAGTTATCTTGCTGGCATGAAGATGATATGGACAGGACCCGTCTACCTGTAGAAGTGTTATTTAGGGCCCCACACTACGCTTCCTTCCTGGGTAAGTTATTTGCATACTCTGGTGGTTCACTATGGGCCCCTTATGCCTTTTGGATACAAGACTTATCTGCCACTGCATGCATTGGTAGCTTTAATCTCAGGCTGATGTATGGGAGTCCCCTTCCCTATCCTCCCACCTTGAGACACAACAAATAATGATCATGCACTTCTTGTGATCCTATGGCAGGCCGACGAGAAACCTGCCTTGTTTCTTAAACACTGCCACTATGCCCTCCCCCCCTTCCTTCTTCCTCCCTGATCCATTTATCATTACCTCCCCACTTTCTTCCCATACCTTCCATGTACTTCCTCCCCCCAGTTTCATCAGTTACTATTACGATGGGTGAGCCAGGTAGAGTGGAGTTCACCGTAGCACTTTACTTCTCCACCCCAATTATCTGTCAAGCAGGCTAGCATAGCTGTGCACCCTTCTTGCAGGGTATATCTCATGCCTACACCCCCACCACTAGAATATTTCTGCTTTTGTTCTTATTCACTGTTATAGCCAGCCTTAGGCTACTGCAACATAGCACAACTTCTGCTCAGCGAGGCCAACATAGTTACATTGGGTGTTTCTAGTTTTAACTACGATTTTTGCAATTTTTTTTTTCACACATTGTGCCAAGTTTGTACTGCATTAGTACTGATACCATCTGTTGTTCGCTTGACTTAATAGCTGTCCAGGTATTGTTGCTGCACCTCTCCTCAGCTGGCTCAGACTAGTTCCAGCTGTGGTTTTCTTTGTCTCAACGCTTTCAGCACCCTCTCTTCTCCTACATTCTCTCTGTTTGCTTCTGGCTCTTGGGGTGAGTACTCTTGTTTATTATTGATCCAAGGAGTATCATGCAGAATTCCAGTTCCGGAGTTAAAGATATATTGTGGAATGTAAGGGCCTGAATCACCCTGTTAAACACACTAAGGTTTTGCAGCACCTACACTCCTTGCGGGCAGAAATAGCACTCATTCAGGAGATGCACCTCACTGCAAGAACCATACAGTGGCTGAGGAAATCATGGGTAGACAGGGTTGCTGCTAATTTGGCCTCCACAAAGTCTAAAGGGGTGGCTATACTGATTCAGAAACCCTGCCCATGGGTAGAGGAGGAGGTAACCTCTGATAAACATGGACACTGGGTGGCTGCCAGGTTTTCTTTTCCCGGGGGTCTGACTGTGCTCATAAACTTACATGGTCCTAACACGGACAATCCAGATTTCTTCCCTGACCTTAATCAGGCTATTGTTTCTCTCACCTTGCACCATCCCCGCATTCCCATCCTGGTTGGGGGTGACTTCAATCTTGCGCTGGATATATTCTTGGATAAATCTAAACCCACCCCCCAAACCCATCCTAGGGCCTAGGCTGCACTGCAGGAGTTGGTGGATGAGTGGGACCTGGTAGATGTGTGGTGTAGAGACCACCCATCTGGCAGGGACTACACCTTCTACTCATTGGCCCACTTAACCTACAGTCGTATAGACTTGTGGCTAGCCAATTCCCCTGCAGCTCAATGCATTCCATCGTCTCAAATTGGTAACATCCTGATCTCTGACTATGCCCCTGTCCTCTGCTCCTATACACCAATGGGACAGGGGAGTGTAGGTACCAGGTGGCGTTGCAATCCCATACTCCTACAGGATTCGGAGTTCCGTAACATAGTGCAAACTGTGGCCAGATACTACTTAAAGGTCAACACCAAAGGTGAAACTTCTGCTGATACAGTTTGGAAAACTTTTAAAGCTATATTATGGGGCCACATTATCTCCTATGCTGCCTCTAAGAACAGAGACTGGATGCAGACTCTAGCTACAAGGCAAGCTGTCTCTCCTGGAAGCTAGGTTTAAGGCCTCCACAGCTACTGTTCTGGATCAGTCCCTAGTCAGGGAGATCGCAGGGTTGAAATATCATATTAATGTCCTAGTTCAGCACAAGGCAGAATGGTTGCTGCTGTGGAAAAAACATGCTTACTGGGATGAAGGCAACAAGGGGGGCAAGCTCCTAGCTTACCAGATCATGAAACAGAAGGCTTCCTCCCATATACACGCACTCAGAAGTCCCCCCGGTTTAGTGACCGCTGACTCAAAGGGGATCAATGACTGCATGCAGCACTTCTGTAGGGCCCTATATCAATCCTGGACCTCCCTTGACTCAACACAGCTGAGTTCTGGGATGAAGGATTTCTGCCACTCCTTCGACATGCCCTATCTGTCAGACAGCATGAAGGAAGCCCTAGAGAAACCCTTCTCCACTGAGGAGCTTCAGTTAGCACTCTCTCAGCTAGCTAAAGGTAAGGCTCCGAGCCCAGACGGGATGACCACCGAGTTGTACCAGCACCTAAGTCAGGATATTTCTTCTCCACTTCTCTCAGCCCTTCAAGAGGCTCACACTACTGGCATACTCTCACCCACTATGCGAGAGGCTCTTATTACTCTCCTACCAAAAAAATCAGATGACTCATTAGACTGCACCAATTACTACTCCATTTCCCTCAATTCTGTAGACACCAAGCTAGCAGCGAAGATCCTAACCAACCGGATGGTGGACGTACTACCGTCTATAATTCACCCATTACAGTTGGGGTTCCTCAAGGCGAAGTCGGCAGCCAATAACACCAGATTGATCCTCAACTTTAAATGGCTGGCTCGGCACTCTCAAATTCCTACTGCAGCACTAGTGGTAGACTTCTCAAAAGCTTTTGATTCAGCTGAATGGTCCTACTTACACGAAATCCTTCATATGTATGAGTTTGGCCCCTATTTTCGACAATGGGTTTCCACTCTTTACAACTCACTGACAGCTAAGATTCTCACTAACAAAGATATCTCACTGCCCTTCCCACTGCACAGGGGCACTCATCAGGGCTGCCCTCTTTCTTCTCTCCTCTTCTTGGTGGCCTTGGACGCACTCACAAGGAGCCTTATCTCCTACAATGAAGTCAAGAGGGTGCAGATGGGGAAACCCTCATACCTATCTGCCTCCTATGCAGGTGATTTTTTGCTCACCATCTCCCATCCCAAGGAAGCATCCCGAAAGTGCTGGAGATCCTATGGGACTTCGCGCTGTTACCTGGTTACTAATCAATCAGAAAAAAACTACTCTTGCGCCCTTAAATGCAGCTTGCACTAAGGATTGTCTTCAGGGCACAGATTTAACCTGGGCCACTCAGGGCTTCACATTCCTGGGAGTATGGATACCGACTGAATGGAGGAACCTGGAAGCGAGTAACTTCTCACCCCTGATTTCACATCTTTCGGCAGAAATTAATTGATGGTGCAGACTTAATTTATCCCTACATGTTAAGGTAGCGGCCAGTCACGTGCTTCTCTTGCCCAGGGTAGCTTATCTCCTCAATAACCTTCCTATTCCACTTTCATCTAAGCTGTTTCACTCCCTGGACAGACTGATCTCGCTCTTCCTGTGGGAAGGTAAGAAGCCGTGCTGGAGCCATAATAAATTATGGGCCCACTGGACAAGGGGATGCCTTGGACTCCCCTGGTTACAAGGATACCAACTGGCACATTGATTGGCACAAGCCACAAAATGGTTTGTTCCCTCCCAGTCTCCACCGCCCATGTGGGTGCAGTTAGAAACCCAAATCTTGCAGGGGTCTTCTCCCAGCCTTCTGCTGGTGGAACCAGAGTTCTCTCCACACACACTAACCCCGGTTAAGGCCACAACTAGAAGATCCTGGCATCAGATCATGGCCCTTTCTGGTACCCTGAAGCTAGCATGGCTCCTCTCTATACAGTATGTCAGCCTCTGAAACAATTGCTATTTTACCGTGGACAAAAAAACATTGCATTGGCCCAACTGGGAGCAACTGGGCATTAACACTATTCAGGACCTATATATGGCCAACTCCTCTGAACTAATGTCCTTTGAACAACTGCGGCACAGTAACATATCCCAGTAAAGGAATTTTGGAGGTACCTGCAACTCTGCAGTGTGGTTCACGCTCTCAAGATGACCCACCTCCCAGACTCCAAATGGCAGTGGTTGTCCACTTTGCATACCAACCCCACCTCTCAGGGTCTGGCTTGGTGGTTTTATCAAACGTGGAGGGACTCCCAACCGTCCCATACTGAATCCTGCTGGAACACATGGGGCGAGGATATACAGTCTCCTATTTCACCAGAAGTCTGGTCTCGCTGCCTAAGGCTGGCACACTCCACTTACAAAGATGCTAGGAGTCAACTCATTCAGCTTAAAATACTCCTTTGATGGTAATGGACCCCAGCTGCCCTCCAATCTTGGGGCATACTCCCTCATGCGAAATGCTGGAGGTGCCAATAAAGTCCTGCCCATATTCTACATATCTTGTGGCAATGTCCACATCTGACTTCCTTTTGGTCCTCTGTGATGATGGACTCCTCTAGTGTCCTGGGTCAGCCAGTTGATTTATCAGACCCCATGCTTCTCCTTGGTGACCCATCTTCTCTCCATCTTGTGCCCCCTGCTCATAGGGAGTGGATCCTGGTCACCATCCTAGAGGCCAAGCGGCTTCTATAGCTGAAATGGAGGCAGCCGCCCACCCCCCAGTCTCCTCTTGGCATGCAGCCCTGGTAAAGCTGGCAGTTATGGAAAGGCTCACATATGCTAAGCATTGGAAGTTCAATCAATACTACCTTAAATAAGATGCACACTTTAACTCCTCTCTCTGCAAGATCCCACTGCCCCCCCATGCAACCCCCCAAGTTTAGACTCTGAAGCCCTGGTATTCTACCCCTACTCTACCTTTCTAACTCTGCCTACTAACCCGGACACTGACAATTATTGCTTCAGACCCCCTCCCCGGACTCAATTTTGAACTTGCCCTCCTGCTCGCCTTAGACACACCCTGCTTTACTCTTCTCCATGGTCAGTTGAGATGTGCACTCATACTGCCTAGTCTGTCTCTTCTGGTTTTAGTCTGCCACATTAAGTGTTACTCCATACCTGCCTACCCAGAATTTTTTTCCTTGTTACAATGCCTTTAATAGTTGTACAGGCAATAATGTTCTCTTGATTGTATATACTTCTGCCTACATGATGTATACAACCTACGTGTTCTGATATATTGGAAAATTCAATAAACTCTTACATGTTAAAAAAATAAATGTAATCAAATTGTTTTTGTTGTTGATGTGGATCATACACGAAGAAAGATAATGTATGGTCCACTATTGGCAACAAAGCATTTGTAGCCATCTCGAGATAGATATTGCGACCAAAACCTCTCCAGCTTCACTCTCAAGGTTTAAATGGTCACCATGGCAACCACTCAATGGCTACACACACTTGTTGCTGATAGATGACCATACATTATCCTCCATGTTGTGCTGCAGTAGTGACATCATTATGTTGTTGTGCTGCAGTAGTAATGTCACTTCTGAAGAAGAAGAACAACTTAGAATGCTGACATACAGCTGCTCTTCTCTATTCAATGAATCTGGAAGTTGTTTTTTTTAACTTTAACTTACAGAAAAAGCAGTAGCACATTGAATACTTGGCGGCACAATTTTTATGTTGAAACAAAGCCTTTAGCAGTGGAGTGTGTAGTCTTTTGCTGGTCCTCAGTACATTGAATCTGTAATATGAGCCCATCACCAACTCTCAGGTGCCTCCCCCCAACACTGAGTTCACTATAAGGATGAGGAGTGTCTGAAATGGGCATGGATGCCCACATACGATAAAATATAATGTATGGGCATCCATACACAGACAAATTGTGTCTTCAGCTTCAGTTCTCTGTAGTAACCAGAGCCTCTCAAGCGTCACTGTCAAGGTTCCTGGTCACCACTGAAATGTCTTGATGTGGCCTCAATCTTGTTGAGTGTGACTGCATACACATTATCCTCTATATGTCTTGGAATCTAATTTTGTTGGATGAATGGGGTTTAGTAGGTTAACATTTATTGTGGATACTTTATGTAAGCAATAAAACATGACAGGGTGGTGGTTGTTATGTGATAACCACACACCTAGGTGCTTGGTGAGGCGTGAGGCCGAAGGCCGAGTGTCCTTCCACACCTAGGTGTGCAGTTATCACATAACAACCACCACCTTGGAGTGCCTTATTGCACTTATAAAATGGGAAATAACTACAGAAACAAAGAAAATGACAAGGTGTTTATATTTTGAAAACGTTGTAGCTTTTATTTAAATACAGAATAGAGAATTCATTGAAACATTGAGATAAAATAGTCCCTTGGTGGAGCTGGCCCATTGGCTCAGCGGTGGGATTTCCGCTTGTGATGCCGGCGACCCGGGTTTGGGAATGGACCCGAGTCATTGGAGGGCTGGCTGGGGGAGAGGGATCGAGCATCCTATGGACTGCTCTCCTCTGGGGGAGGGTCGGGGCAGCATCCGGAGTGTTGGGGACCCCTGGCGGAGGCTGGGGGCACCACGCTGCCGCGCTTACATCGGGGGGGAGGAGGCGCGGTGGATGCTGACGTCATTGCATGTCCCCGCCTCTGGGAGGGAGAAAAACCAAGGAGGAAAAAGAAGGAGGGGGAGGTCCTCCGTCTAGGTGAAGCCTCCCTGGGGGCTTCAATTCACCCCTGCCGCCGCTCCCAACTAGTTACTGGTTCCAGCGGGCACTGGAGCTAGGGGTTACCAGTGCCGTGGCCCCACCCTCCGGGGAAAGCGAGGGGTGACCGGGAGGCGCAAATGAGCAGGTGGTGGGAGCTCCGGGGGGCCGTGACTAGGCTGAAGGAAGACGGAGGACCCCCCACCAAAAAAAAAAAAAAATAGTCCCTTGGTAAACTTTTTTGAATGGTGAAAAATAGCAATTACTAACAACATTAGCAAACAACAGTCTACTTGTTGTAGTTTATAAATTGCACTTTACTTCACTGTGATTTTCTTAATCTGTCCAGACATCAGTTTCGCACACAGACCACATTACATTGTCGCTACTATGCCGAAAACACAGTTTAGGTGAGATGTGAAAATGACAGTTGCACTGTTCATAAGGAGGTGTGGTAAAATGGTAATACTGGAAAATCTGGAGTGAAAATATTAAAATGTTGAAGTTACGAAAGGCAAGGAACTACAAGAACGCACGCCAGAAACAGTCGTTTTGGGATTATTACTAAATTAACATAGGTTTTTGGGAGTTTACCTCATGAATTGTCATTTCATAATCATCCGAAAGGTGGTTCCCGCAGTGCAGGCTGCGGAACCACCTTTTGGGACCGATTAACGGAAGGCATGCAGTCTATGAGGTAAGGCCCCCCAAACCCCATGTTGAAAATCTGCGAAAAAATTCCCAGAAATGGCTGAGATATGCACTAAAGTTGAAAAAATTAATTTATGCCATTATACAGCTTACCAGCATTTCTTCAGTTCACGGTCGGCTTTGAAGAGTGCAGACGTGTTCCCGGTCCACCGAAGATCGTCGCGCTGGGCTCCAGAGGTAAGTATGGGTTGAGGTGGGGGTGACTTGGGGGTGTGGGGAGGTGGGTACTCAGAGGGTGGGTGCGAGTTGGGAGAAGGGGGCAAAAGAATCAACGAGGGAAGTTTTTTTTTGTTTCAGGTTTTTTTTAATTTATTTACACACAAGGTACTTTTGCCATACTGGGGTGGGCTCTCAGCATGGTTTGGTATTGAAGCTGGATGGGGATTGGGAAACCCCTTGCCGGCTAAGGGAAGCTTTTGCCACGGTGGGGTGGGTTCTCAGCGTGGCATACTTAACATTTTGGGGTGGGAGAAGTGAAACTGACGTGGGATTGGGACCCCCGTCGGCAAATGTGAGATTCAAACCCAGGTCTCCAGAATTGCAGCATAGACCATTCAACCTCTATAGTATGCTGCCTCCTTTAATATTAAATTCCCTCCATGATCATAGCGGTCGCTACTTCTTTAACTTTTTAGCGCCTACCATCATGCACCTTCCATCTTGGGAAGCGATCGGCTTTTTTTTTTTCAATGCCTCTCTGCACTCGCGTTGTATGTTTGAGTTAACTGATAGCCCGTGTCACTGGCCGATTACCTCTATGGATTGCTTTTATTAATATTAGCAATGTATTTGGGCACTTTGGGTCTGCCTCTGCCTATTTAACTGTGTTTTCCCACATTTTCTTTTTGTTTATAAAGTATTACTGTATTGCCTACTTTCTTCATCCTGTTTTTTTGTTTTCTGTTTTTCCCCACATTCAAGACATAAAATGTTTATCATGGAATGTTTACCATGGAATACAGATATTCAAAATTCTGCTCTGTTCCACTTGTAAAATGTTACTTTCCTGACATTCTGTACACACAGACAACAAAGGCCTGTTTTAGAGCCACAGACTCAATTATATCACTGTCAGGGAAAGCATGAGAGATTTCACTGATGAACAGGTAAAGACAGAAGGGGGATTTTTCACTGTTAGTAAACAATCAGTTGTAATGAAAACTATAAACAACACTTAATGTTTCTAATTTGTTTATGTGTGTAAGGGGAGTGTGATGATCAGGGAAACAACATTTAATGAATTTATTTTCTTTTTTATTTAAGGTAGTTTTATTTTAGGGCCCAGCTGAAGTTTTTTACAGTGTAAAGGTAGTAGCCATGTTTATATTGGAAGATTAGTTCTGGTTGAAGGGGGACTGATGGAAGATAGTTCTGGTTGTATGAGGACTGATTTGCTCATTGTGTGATGTGGTTTAGGACCAGGATGACTGTGCATATATAGAGATTTAAAGTACAGTCAGCTGATGTCTCTTGGCCTATGAGATTTCTAGATGTTTTCTTACCATTTTATAAAAATTACTAATTGGCAAAATTTGCTCATAGCTTCATGGATGAATAATAGGTAATGCCACTAGAATTCCATGTGTGGCACTTAGTTTCAGTTTATTTTTTTTACTGGACAGGCACGTGAGCAAAATTGCCCATTTTCACAAGCGTCCAGTTATACACAGATGAATAGGAATGCTACAGTATATACAAAATTGTACAATTTGGGAAGGGTTTAAATAATAATTGTAAGGGCATACAAAGTGTAATCAAATAAATATATATACAGAATCAATCATAGTAGACAGTCGTAGTACAGTATAAGTGGGACACATCTAAAACAGTCAGGGATGGGAACATTTACAGGTTTGGAAACTAGTTTGGTAACTCTTTAGGTTGTACTTGAAAGAAGCTAGCAATGCCATGCTGATGACTTGCACTTATCACCACTGAATCACCTTACCTGCACTAGCATTATGGCCCTGCAATACCCATCCAACACTCCTGTGACAGTGATGCCCAGCATTGTGTTCCAACATGACTAAAGATATCCAGATACATCTGTCACAATGGCCTAAGTTGCAACTAGTTGTAAGGCTTGGCATCACTTGGTGTCATTGTATTCAAATAGTAAAAATATACATTGTTATCTACAGGGTTGATAAAGAGTCAGCAGGTGGCATTGTACAGAAACAGTGCTACACATGCAGGTGCTTCCACAAGTCATTAAGTCAGTGAGCTCTAGTGGTTATCTGGCTTATTGCAAGAATTCACCCTAGTGCACAGCAATGTTCATGACTATTTTTCAAAATGTATGGACAAGGCTTCAACAAAAGTATCACAATATTCCTCAATTTTACAAAAGATCGCAAAATGTAACTTTAAATATTGATGTTATCTTGGGATCTTTGGCTGCTTATAACTTGCATAGCCTTTGAGCAAGAGGGTAGGGAGTTGACACATGCAGCCTCTTTTTTCCATATTGTTTTTTCTCCCAGCCAGCAGCTCATCTCTCAGGGAAATACCCTGTTCACAGGGATAAGCCCTGATCAGGCTGAACCTAGCCATCATTCAACTGGCTACAGGGTTATTCTCCAACATTTTATCTCCTCCCATCTCCCCTGGTGAGAGCGGTGCCTGTTAGCTTTGCATAGCCACAGCTTCCCCTGCAGCAGAAGCGAACTCCCTGGCCCAGCTGCAGGGGTCACTGTGTTGGTGGAACCAACCGCCAATCCTCCCTGACAAAGAGGCACTGCTGAGCAGCTGCTGTCTCAGCCATGGCCTGTCTCCTGATGTGGCTTCCTGGGATCGCTTCCAAACCCAGGTCATCAGCATGGCAGTGTGACACTCTGCTGCTGAGCTATGGGGTGGCCTCAAAGTCTAATAGGGTAAATTTTTAATTTTTTCATTTATAAATTTGTTAACTGGGTTGGGACACTGGAACATGCCCGTTTTCAGATCTGACCCAGAGACAATTAAAATAACAATAACAAGAACAAACAACATTCAACATGAAACAATTAAAAAAGAAGTAATTTAGCAGGTAAAAATTGAGTTTTCCAATAGCGATAACTTAAGCTTCCTTTTATATACAACTAAAGATAAGGAGAGACAAAGAGTCACTGGCAAAGCATTACAGAAAGAGAATGCTGCGATTGAAAAGGATAGCAACCCACACTGATTTCTGTGAATTATTGTTGTTAATAAAATGCCACTAGCCGATCTTAACTTGGAAAGAGTGTAATGGACTTCCACCAAGTCAGACAAGGGAAAATAGCAGAGGGAAGATACACATTTATAAATCAAGCAACCTAAAAAAGATATCAGTCCTACTGCTAGGAGATAACCAGCTTAACTATAGAAATGAACCTAACAAATTGATGATATTTCATTCTCTAGTTTTAAAGTTATAGGGGCTTAAAATTCTGCTGCTTACATAACTGCAAAATGTAATTTAAAAATGTCCTAAAGTGTGGAGGCATATAACTCAGTCAAATTTAAAGACAATGATCTGAAACCTTGTACACTTCCTTAGGGAGCTTGGTAAAGAAAGTCATCATACCAAATTTGGTGCAATTTGAACAAATACTTTATAAATTAGACAGAAATACATTAAATCAATTTTCACTGACATTTTGAGGAACCGAAGTCAAAATTTCATCAGAATTTCACTGGAAGAAGAAACAATGTCACCCACCCCTATTCTGATCCACAATTGTTTTGCAAATGTTATGATATTTGCCATTTTCCCTAACTTCTTGGGCCCTTTGTGCATAAACAGCTTGTTTAGTTAAAGTCAGGGGATTTAAGAGTCTAATAGCCAAGCATTATTTTTTCTGGGATTAGAAAATAGGAGAGACTGAGAGGAGTAGCCAGGAGGAGGTGCTATAACGGGCAAAGATATTTAGCAGAAATTCAAACTTCAGAATGGAGTTCAGTTTCCAATATTCAGGATTGTAATGGTGCACAAATACTCCTCTAAACCAAAGTATTTTTTTTTTTTTGCAGGTAAATGGTTGCATCTTTGAATGGCAACATTAAAGAATTTTGCTTTGGTTTCTATGTCCTGCAATCTTAATTTAAATTCCTTTTTCAATTTTTCAAGCATATTACTTTTTTGATTTAATCAACATTTCCCCAAACTGTTTTTGATAAATTAACCTTAACATATGAGAGCCATTCAAATGTGAGGCCTCTTTTGTCATATGCAAGACTCTCTTAAATGCAAAGATTAGCTATCTGATGCTTGGGTATATTAATTACTTGTAGCCAAAAAAGAAAGAACAAGCTTGTTAAAAATCAGCCTTAGAGAATATTGTCTCACTTCAGCTAGTGTTATACAAGAAGAAGTTGATTGGGGCTGCTAAAGGATGAACTTATACACACTAGTCGTAAAAGAATTTAACAATGTGGTGTTTGAAATGTTTCTTCTATTTCTGCCACATACAGTATAGTACAATATTTGCAAAGTTTCTTTAGTATCTATTACCCGAAAGAAACTTGTTATGCAGCTTCCATCAAAAAAGTCTATTAAACCTCTCAAGTGGGAGACACTTAGTTGAAATAAAAACAAGTACCAGATCTGCTGGTTTTAATCCAGAGTTATCTGGCTGGTCAAAGATTGCTTTCAGTGAACTTTGAGGAAGAACTGCCAAGCCAGAGGAAAAGGAAGGAAGGAAGCCATGCACACAGACACACTGAAACATAAAACATAATGGCAGATAAAGTTTCAAGGTCTGTCTGGTCTGGTCTGCCCCCCAAAAAACATATCTGCACCCTTACTGTCCTGTCACCAGATTGAGTGATTACCTTATGTTCCTATGAGAGATGCAGGGAATTTAGGGATGCAGTATAGCATAGTAGTTTAAGGTTCTGAGCTACAAACCTGGAGACCAGGGTTTGAATCCCACAGCCCCCACTTGCATACTGTGTGACCCTAAGCAAGACACTTAACTTCCTTATGCTCCCAGGTCGCACCTGTAAACAAGCTTTCAGTTTAGTGTGTCTCTCCCGGTAAAATAACGAAAAAAAAAAAAAAAAAAGAATTTAAAGTCTGCCAGTGAAGTTGGTAGGAAGTTAAGAAACTTCACAATTTAGAAGACTTCAGGAAGTTCCCAGCCTGGTTAAGTTTTTTAATAAATAAAAATATGTTTAAGCATTCATCCCAGCCCAACACTTAACTGTGCCATAAATATCTACCTCTTAGAAACATAGAATCCGATGGCAGATAAGGACCGCTTGGCCCACCTAGTCTGCCCATTCTCCTATCTAACAGATAAGCTGCAGCTCCTAGTTAACCAACAGCTTACTTCCTCCTACCCCCCCACTAGGACTGCCTTATGTCTGTCCCATGCATTCTTGAATTCTCCCACTGTTCTTGACTCCACGACCTCCTCAGGGAGGCTGTTCCATGCATCCACAACCCTCTCCGTGAAAAAATACTTCCTCACATTACCTCTGAGCCGTCCCCCCTCTATCTTCAAATTGTGCCCCCTTGTTCTTGCACATCTCTTTTTCTGAAAGATGCTACCCTCTTGGACTTTGTTGATTCCCTTGAGGTACTTAAAAGTTTCTATCATGTCCCCACTCTCCCTTTTTTCATCAAGGGTATACATATTAAGCTCCTTTAGTCTTTCTTCGTATGTCTTCTGGTGCAGACCCTGCACCATTTTGGTTGCCCTCCTCAGGACAGCCTCCACTCTGTCTATGTCTTTGTGGAGATGGGGTCTCCAGAACTGCACACACAGTACTCCAGATGGGATCTCACCAACTGTCAGCACAGAGGGATAACAACTTCCTGTTTTCTACTATTGATGCCTCTTCCTATGCATCCCAGTATCCCCCTAGCCTTCCTTACTGCCTTCTCACATTGCTTGCCCACCTTTAGGTCATCTGACATAATTACCCCAAGGTCCCTTTCCATTTTTACTGTTGTCAGTATCTCACCCCCCCATTGTGTACTCTTCCCCTGGGTTTTTGTTTCCCATGTGCATTATCTTGCACTTCTTTGCATTGAATCTGAGCTGCCATATATTTGACCATTCCTCCAACCTTGCCAAGTCCCCTTCTCATCCTTTCCACTCCATCTTGTGTATCAACCCTGTTGCAGATCTTTGTGTCATCTGCAAAGAGACATACTTTTCCTTCCGGTTCCTCTGCAATGTCATTTATAAAGACATTAAAAAGGTCCGGTCCCAGTACTGAACCCAGCGGTACCCCACTAGTAACTCTCCTTTCTTCAGTGTGTACTCCATTTACTACTACCCATTGCATCCTGCTGTCTAGCCAATTTTTTATCCAGGCTACCACCTTGGGACCCACTCCAAGGTTGGCTAACTAGTGTATTAATCTTTTGTGTGGGACAGTATCAAATCCCTTGCTAAAATCTAGGCAGGCCATGTCCACAGCCCCTCCCTGGTCTACTACTTTGGTCACCCAGTCAAAGAAATCTATTAGATTCGTCTGACATGACCTTCCCATCGTGAATCCATGCTGCCTTGGGTCCTGTGCCCCACTGGCCTCTAGGTACTCAACAATTCTTTCCTTCAGAGTGATTCCATCATTTTCCTACCACTGAGGTCAAACTAACTGGTCTGTAGTTTCTGCCTCTGTCCTGCTCCCACTTTTGTGAAGAGGAATCACATCTGCCCTCCTCCAGCCCTCAGGTACCACCCCATCCTCCCATGATTTGTTAAACAGAGTAGTCAGCGGTGTCACTAATTCTACCTTTAGTTCTTTTAGAATTCTTGAGTGAATCCCATCAGGCACCATTGCTTTCTTCACCTTCAATTTTATTAGTTCTTTCAGAACCATTTCTTCTGTAAATGGACTGGTATTGACCCCCGTCTTCAGAGTGTTTCTCTTGTTTGGTTTAGGTACCTCCCCCTCCTCTTCCTTTGTGAATACTGAGTAGAAATATTCGTTCAGTATCCCTGCTTTTTCACTGTCACCTTCTACCCACATTCCTTCCCCTTTATTAAGCCTCAGTATCCCTCCTTTGGTCTTTCTTCACTCCCTAATATACCTATAAAAGGTCTTATCCCCCTTCTTAACAGAATTGGCTATCCTTTCCTTGGTTTGGGCCTTTGCTACTCTGACTGCCTACCCAGCCTCTTTCTTCTTTAACTGATAAAGTTCTCTGTCCTGCTCCCTCTGTATTTCCTTGTATTTCCTGAATGCTATCCTTTTCTCCTTAACCTTCCCTGCCACCTCTTTTGAAAACCATAGCGTTTTTCCCTTCGTTGTGTTTTATTGATTTGCTTCACAAAAAGGCTTGTTGCCTCTGTGATGGCTGTTTTGATTACTCCCCATTGTTCCTCCACCACTCCTTCCTGCCTGTTTGCTAGTGCTTTTCTAAGGCACTCTCTCATTTTCCCAAAGTCAGCCCTCCTAAAGTCCAATACTCTTGCTTTTGTATGGCTAGATTGTATGGCTGTGTTTATCGTGAACCACACTGTTTGGTGGTCGCTTGTTCCCAGATGGCTACCCACCTTTAAATCTAAGATTCTTTCTCCATCCCCATTTCAGAGTACCAGGTCTAAGATTGCTCCCTCCCGAGTGGGTTCCAATACTAGCTGTCTGAGGCTTGCCCCCTGTAGGGCATCAAGAATGACCATGCTCTTGGATGTGCCTGCAGCAAAGGTGCTCCAGTTAACATCTGGCATATTCAGGTCCCCCATCAACAATATCTCCCCTTTTTCTGCCATTCTGAGGAAGCCTTCTATCATTTCCTTGTCCATTCCCTCCCCCTGAGATGGGGGTCTGTATACAGCCCCCATACGGATTGTGGTGCCATTTCCTGTCTCCAGGGTGACCCAGAGTGCCTCATCTGCTCCCTGTTTACTCTTTAGTTCTGTTGCTTTGATCCCTTCCTTTACATAGAGAGCTACTCCTCCTCCTCTTTTACCCTCCCTGTCCCTCCTGTACATTATGTATGCTGGTATGTTGACATCTTCCAGGGGGTGTGGCTTGAACGCCGATGCAGATGGCCGCTTAATCCGTGGCCTTGATCCCCAGCTACCAAAATCCATGTAGTACTATGGGCATTCAGGAACTTCTAACTCCACCAAGGTGATCGTAAACAGCTGTCGCTCCTCAAGTTTATTCAAAGTGGGTTTCTGGCATGTCTCAGGCTCTGGTAAATAGCATTGCGGCACCGGCCTACACGCGACCTGCTGCACTTAAGCTCAGGCCTTAATCGCACCGAACCTATGGCAACATCGGTGAACTGCCAGCTACATGCCTAGGACCCAATTACTTGAGCACAGCTGTCAGCTAAGCAAGAGCAGCGTTAGTTGCAAAACCGGAGTGTCTGCCCATTGAACTTTGCTACTATTAAAATATGGCTCTATCTAAAGAAACCGCAACGTCTGACTATACACTCAGGAGGCCACAATACAGCCAGTGGACGTCAGTGCATCGCTGCAGCATATCACGATCATGCTGGAAATCCTCCTGACGAGAGTAGACACTATCTCAATGACCTTATTTGGCACTGTTATGGAGGTGAAGGAAATTAACGACAAATTGAATGTAGTGAAGCAACACACTGACAACAGAGAAGCCAATCAGGCTAAAATGTGGCAGCATCTGAGGGACCAGGATGACAAGCTGGCTACACTATGGAGGAGGACAGAGTATCAGGAAAATAGAGGAAGGTGTAATAGTATCAGAATACTTGGGATACCGAAGGGGGCTGAAGGGCAAAATACTGAATGTTTTCTCAACGATGTGATCCCCAAAATAGTAGGAGAGAGATGGGTAGGACCGGTTGAGATTGAGAGAGCACACACCGCATACCCAGTGGTGCTAGATCCTGCCAGGGCCCCCCCAGACCTATCATTACCTACCTGTTGAGATACTCAATAAGAGAAAGAATCCTAAGGGCTGCTCGAGATAAGGGTGAACTGATTTGGCAGGGGGCTCAAATATCTTTCTACAGAGATTTCTCGGCTGAAGTGGCTGCTTGGAGGAAGGCCTTTACTCCTATAAAGAAAATGCTGGCAGAACAAGGTTTTCAATATGGTTTTAGGAGCCTGGCTCACCTCTATGTGTCCAGAGAGGGGAGAGACATTGTTGCAGAATCTCCACAAGAGATTGAGGAATGGGCTTACAAGTACTGACCTAGGTTATCCCTAAGGACTACATCTCCCAAGAAGCTTTGGGTGCCAGGACCTAGACTGCGAGAAGCTTGGACCAATTCTTCAACAGATGGCTCCTGGGAGAACTCTAACTGAAATTGGACTGTGTCACATTCCAACATCCCCCCCAGGTCTCCTCCCTCTCGCAAGCCATCCGAGCCAAACAATAACAACACACAGACACAGTACGGGCTAGCTGCCTCTCTCTCTCCCCTGCTCTACCTCAGCGGGGCTTAACCCAGATGACTAGAGTTCACCAACACTCCTCCAGAGACCAGGGCTCCCCCTTTAAGGGCACAAAGAAGGCACTGCCTGCTTAGTTGACAAAGGAAGACTATCCCAATACGGATTACATGGAGGACATTCCAGATGAGATCCTAATGGAAATGGCCGAGCATACATCTTGGGCAGACTCTCACCCAGATATTGAGGGATACTAGGATTTTCCTAATGTCCTGGTGAAGCCGGGTCTGTCGACCCACGCAGAGGTGGCAGCTAAGGACTTCCCCCAAACGTTGGGGCACTGCACAGTTCTGATGGGCCAAGTCTAAACGACTGAACTTTATTTAGTTTAACTTTGTTCTTTGGTTGTTTCCCTCTGTTCCCCCTGTTTTGGAAAGCTCCAGCAGCTGCCCAGCAGTAAAGGCAGCCCTGCTTATTGTATATTGGCCCCCCTCCTAGCAACATTGTTTATAGTATGGAGACAATTAGTTTGATGCTTCATGCGGCTGTAATGCTTGGGCAGATGAGTATGATTCCTCCTCATTCAAGTGGCATCAGCATACCCTTCTCCCCCCCCTCCCTCCTGCTATTTTCTGTGCTGTACATGTATTTCTGTACAATAAAGGATTTCTTTAGAAACAGGGGGCCTCATAGGCAGGGCTATCTGTTTGGAGATCTTCTGCCTAGGAGGGCTTCAGGAGATGGAGGATTGCCAGTTATAGTGGCTCTCTGGGGATAGCACTTCTTTCTTTTACCCTTAAAGCAATGAATCACCTCCCCTCCCCCACTTCCCTCCTGAGCCCAGCTGCTCTCCCTTTCTTGCAGCTGTGCCCCGTCCCTGTCTCTGAATGTCCTATATATATATATATATATATATATATACACAATTGGGGAAGGAGATGAGCGGTTCCTCACTTGGCTTATCTCCACATTCCCATATGTAGGTGATTGGGTAGCATGGCTAAGTGCTCCTTCTAGATAATATGAAGGATAGCACCTTGTGCATTTACCCATTGACCTCTAGCCTAGTGCTTAACTTAACTTTTGAAGTTATCAAACTATGCAATTACATGTTTAGTTTTTATACCCCAGTGAGGAGAAATTGCTTAAGTTTATATTTTCTTGTTAATAAGTTAATTTGTAACATGGTTAGTGGTATAACTTAAACTGTTTTTCTCCCTATATCAGGCTACTGCTGCAGCTGCTGCTTAGGTATAGATTGCCTCGCTACATTTGTTACCTACTTCTCTTTCTCTTATTTCCCGCAATCTGCTATTCCCTGCTCCTCTATCTCTTCTGAACAAGGGTGGTGAGTATTAGTATAATATCTACTCTCGAGGAAAAAAATGCAGAGACCTAACCTAGGGGTAAATCTTATATCATGGAATGTGAAGGTATTAAACCACCCGGTCAAGCGATCTATGGTTCTGAGGCACTTACACTCCTTGCAGGTGGATGTTGCACTCATCCAAGAGACCCACCTCACTGCAAGAACTGTAATGTGACTTAAAAAGGCATGGGTGGACAAGGTCCTAGCGAGCTCTGCGCCCACTAAATCTAAGGGGGTAGCCATCTTGGTTAAAAAAAAATCATACCTGTGGGTTTCAGAACAAGTCACTACCGATAAACTAGGTCACTATGGGTGCTGGTAGCAAATGTCTAAGGACCAAATCTGGATGACCATGACATCCTGCTAGATCTTAACAAGGCAGTGGAGTCCCTTGCTGCTGATTATTCGCAGACCCCTATAATGATGGGGGGGGGACTTCAATCTTACCCCAGATATATTTCTTGACAAGTCCAAACCAACCCCCCAAACACATCCTGAAACACTGTTGGCACTGCAAGAGATCATGGCAGAGTGGGGTATGATGGATGTGTGGCGCAGGGATCATCCATCTGGATGGGATTACTTATTTTTTTCCATGGTACATACTAAATATCGCCGGATACATCTCTGACTCGTGAGTTCCTTGGCAGCTGGTGACATCTCTGGCACCAGAATTCACAATATCCTGGTCTCAGATCATGCACCGATGTCTTGTCTCTACACCACCTCTGGGCAAGGGGGGGGGTGGGCACTAGATAGAGATGCAACCCACTACTCCTTTGTGATCCAAAATTCCGTTCCATGATCAGGGAAATGGCTAAGGATTATTTTTCTCGTAACAAGGCTGTGGACAGCTCAGCCACCATGGTATGGGAGGCCTTCAAGGCGGTGCTGAGAGGGCAAATTATTGCCTACTCTGCACATCTTAATAAAATAGATGAATGGAACTGAATAATCTACAAGCTGAACTCTCCACACTAGAAACTAGATTCAGAAACCCCTCCACCTGAGTACCAGACCCCGCTCTTATTCATGATATTGTCGAGTTAAAATACTGTATCAACACTTTACTTCATCAAGAGGAAGAGTGGGTGCTCATTAGAGCCAAGCACATGTATTGGGAAGGAGGGGATAAAGGCGGAAAACTGCTAGCATATCAGCTGCAAAAGCAACAGGCGGCCTCCCGTATCCATGCCCTCAAGGATGCGAGAGGTCAGGTGGTCACAACACCCAAAAAAATTAACAAGTGCATGCAACTATTCTACCAATGGTTATACCAGACGCAGGTCACCTTAGACCCCAGCCAACTACAAAATCACTTGATAAATTTCTGTTCTGATGCTAAAATTTCTCAACTGCCTGAGGGTCTCAGGATTGCTCTAGACAAACCATTTACGGAAAAAGAGTTACTGGATACCCTAAACCAGTTGGCCTAATGTAAATCTCCTGGTTTAGACGGCATGACCACTGAGCTTTATCAAGCTATGAGTACTGAAATTAGCACTCCTCTTCTTTCTGTACTGCAGGAGTCATTTGCAACTGGTATTCTCCCACCGTCCATGCGCAAAGCTCTAATTACTCTCCCCCCAAAAAAATCAGATGATCCCCAAAATTGTGCCAACTATCGTCCAATTTCCCTCATGTCAGTCAATAACAAAATAGTAGCCAAAATGCTGGCTATAAGCTTAATAGCGGCCTTGCCCTCAATTATTCATCCATCCCAAGTAGGATTCACCAAAGGTCGAGCAGTAGTAGATAATATAAGATTAGTGTTGAACTTGAAATGGTTGGCAGTGCAGTCTCAAACCCCTATGGCAGCTATGGCAGTGGATTTTTCCAAGGGCTTTGACTCTGTTGAGTGGCCTTACCTTCATGAAATCCTTCAACACTATGGGTTTGGGCCCTTTTTTAGTCAGTGGATTCGTGTGCTGTACAATGATCCCTCAGCACGAATCCTAACTAATAAGGATACATCATTTCCTTTTTCTTGGCAAAGGGGCACAAGACAAGGTTGCCCCCTTCCCCTTTACTGTTTCTAGTGGCCTTGGACCCCCTCACAAGGAAACTACAAGCTGCAGAGGACATTAAGGGTATACAGGTAGGACAGGGCAATTTCCTGACTGCCTCTTAAGCAGATGATCTGCTTTTAATGCTAACCAGTCCTAAGGAATCCCTCCCCAAGGTTTTGGAAGTTCTAAATCAGTTTGCACAACTGTCTGGGCTACAAATCAATCAAAAAAAGACGAGCGTAGCCCCACCCCCAACTCGGCTTGTACAATTTCGTGCCTGCACAGTCTAAATTTAGCCTGGGCTCCATGTAGCTTCTTGTATCTCGGAATAAAAAATCCCAGCCAAGTGGCAACATCTTGAAAGCATCAACTTTGGTCCCTTACTTAATATATTATCGGGGGGGATAAATCGTTGGCACTGCTTTAACATTTCTCTCATGGGCAAAGTAGCAGCAATTCAGATGCTGCTCTTACCCAGAGTAGCTTACCTCTTTAACAATCTCCCTATAGCTTTATCAGGCAAAGTGTTTCACCCGTTAGATAGATAGATTGCTTTTTTTTTTATGGGAGGGTAAGATGCCCTGGTGGAGCCAGGGTACGATGTGGGCCCACTGGACTAAAGGGGGTATGGGACTTCCATGGCTGCAGGAATACCACTGGGCATACATAGTGGCGCAGGCCACTAAGTGGTTTGTCCTTCCCACCCCCCACCCAGTGGTACAGATGGAATCCCAACTGATGCAGAATACCCCCTTGGGTCTACTCTTATCCAAGGCTCCCATAAATTCCAGTCTGATTACCCCAGTTATGGCCGAGACAAGGAAGGCTTGGTTCAGACTCGTGGCAGCTTCCAAGACTGCGAAGTCTGCAAGCGTTATTCCACTTCGGTATATGGCTCTCTGGCATAATCCTCTTCTTACAGTGGACAACAAACCACTGGACTGGATGCAATGGGAGAGCAAGGGGATACATAGGGTACAAGACCTATACATGCCCAACTCCTGCACAATGATGTCTTTTACACAGCTTAGGGCCCAATACTCCCCGCATTCTAGGGATTTTTGGAGATATCTGCAGCTCCGCGATGTGGTTCAGACGATTATGAGTACATTTATAGTTGATCCTAAACGGAATTGGATATCTTCTTTGCACCTCAGAGCCTCCCAACGGGGCCTTGTCAGATGCTTTTATAGCACCTGGCAAGAGGCACAGCCAGATCACACTGCAGCCTATAGGGCTAGATGGAGCGTGGATCTTCAAACCTCTATCACCATAGACACATGGTCCTGTTGCCTTCACTTAACTCACTCTATGTTTCAGGATGCAAGGAGTCAGATGATACAATTTAAGATTCTCCTTAGGTGGTATCGCAGACCAGCAACTCTCCACTCAGGAATTCTTCCTCATGAAAAATGTTGGAGATGCAAGCACGACCTGGCAAATATGCTGCACATTCTACGGGAATGCGAGGACTTAATCCCTTTCTGGAATGCCATTGCACTGGACTGTTCTGGAGTGCTGGGATTACCTGTTGACATCTCTAACCATTATCCTATTGGGAGACCCTGCCCCACTGGGCCTCTTGCTAAAACCATGTAAGGATTGGCTCTTAGTGGTTCTTCTGGAGGCAAAAAGGCTTTTTACTCAGGTCCTGGAGACAGGCACTACCCCCTGCTATCACCCTATGGCACTCTGCTGTTGCAAGGCTAGCTATTTTTGAAAGAGTCACATTTGCCAGTCATGTGCAGCTTTCCATCTATTACCAAAAATGGGGAGCTTAACTGAACTGTGTCCTATGTGGGTTTCTTCTTCCTCCACTGTTCAACCCCCCCGAACAGTTAAACACAAAGGTAACGAAACTAGTAGATGGAAATATCCTGTGGGGTTGGGTTTTAAATTGCTGAGGAGCAGTTATTCCTTTTCTTACTTAACTATGACTGTTCTCCTTTATACACTATGCTACTCTTTGAAACCTTCACTATAGTACTACAAGGGAAATATATTATACTATTAAGAAGAGTACTGTAGCAAGGTAGCCTGTTGGTCTATTCAGTATTTAATTTAGTTTAACATATATAGACACGACTGATCACCGGAACTGTTTGCAACGAGTTTTCTGAAGATTACTGAGAAGTTGATAATCACATGTGAATCCAGAAAAGGTCAAGGAGAGATTTGCATTATTGAGAGTGTCATGTTAAATATGTTATTCCTAATGGTCAAGAGTATACACACTGTGTTCCTTTATATGATTGTAATGACTTGGTGCTGTTGGAAAGTAAATAACAAGAAAAATTGTTCGATGATTAAAAAAAATATATATCTACCTCTTCCTACAACCCAGACCATTTTAATTGTATGTGCACCTACCCCACCATCTCTGCTGCAAAACAAAACCTACTTTCCACTTCCCCTGGAGTTTGTAATGACTGATTCAATAAACGTACCCTTCTCACCACACCATGCCAAAAGCAACTTTAGATGGGGATTCCAGTTCATGCTTAGTGTCAAGTCAGATGAGTGAGGTTGTGGGAGTTGTTTTTGGCATGTGGGAAGTGGTAAGGTATATACTGAACTGATGGCAGCAAACTTCTCCAGGAGGGGGAGAAAGGTTTATTTTCACAGCAGAGGGTGGTGGGGTGGAGGTGAATGTAACAGTACATATCTGGGTAGTGTGAGGGGCTGGTTACGGCACAAGGGGTGGGGGCTGGAATTATGTATAAAACATTTTTTTAACCAAAAGGAACTTTGCATAGTGCTATGCTATGAAGTCTCACTTCACCCAGAGAAAAACTGCAAGTAGTAGCACTTTTCCAGCACTTCATCACATCAGTGAAGTGCTACTACATGTAGTTTTTGCCTGGTAAAAACTATAATATAAGCACATTCACTATATGAAGTCAGGCAAACTTCACAAACTGCAAGTGAAGCAAAATTCCCTGACTGGCCCATCTCTAATTCCCATCCCCCCTCCACTCTCCACTACCACTATGCAGTACCTGCACCCTACCCCACAACCCACCTCCAAATTTAGGGCTTACCAGTCCCCTGGATTTATCCAAGCTTTCCTTGAAACTAACGATAGAACTGCCTCCACAGCCTCCCTTAATAATTCATTCCATTTTTCCACCACCCTCTCAGTGAAGAAGTACTTCCTGATATTGCTCTCAAATCTACCCGCAATGGTCTCCACATGTGGCCCCTTGTTACTGGGTAACACTCTTAGGAAATAAAATCTTGCTGTCTGCCTTGTTTATCCCCCCTTAGGAACTTGCAAGTTTTGATCATAACCCACCCTTCTCCTGTCCACCAGCATGTACATGTTCAGATCTGTCAGAGTCTTCTTGTAGGATTTACCTCTCTTCCCCTAGATAATTTTGGTGGCACTACACTGCACCACCTCCAGCCTGTGCTTATGATTCCTCAGATGTGGACTTAAGAAGTAGGTACAGTACTCCTGGTTGGGCCTTACCAGGGACTTGTATGGGGCAATATCATCTCCCTCTACTCTTCCTCTTCCTCTGACTGTTAACTCCCTGCATAGCCCAGTTTCCTTGATACTTACTGTGAGTTTTGGTACCTGGCACGGTTTTTGAGGCTATTACTTATAATCATCCCTAGGTCCCTTACTTCCACTATGTTGACTTTTTGGACCCTCCCCGTGCAGTAGTCTGTGGCACGGTTGTTTTTGCCAATGTGTATTACTTTGCATAAAGAAACTTTCCTTTTGTTTATTATTTGAGTCAGAGGTAATATGATCTCAGTTTGGCTATAAATATATCTTATGGCCTTATCATGCATGCTTGTGCATGTATATACTTCTCCTTTTAGAATCATATGCTCAAAGCTTTTGGAGTTCATCAATAAGTATATACTCATAATATATCTTCATTCCCTGTGAGCTCCCCTTTTTCAATCTCTCTCCCCTTTCCCTGCTTCTTTCCTACCCTTCCTTCCCACTTACCTATATCCTGGATATTTTGTTACACTTAATCATTCTTTATATTCCATTAATAACTAATTTTATATAATTGAACTCTTTATATTATTTTTAGGACTGTTTTAGATGAAGATCTTATTTCAGTTGTTTTTCTGCACTGTATAATGGGGATAGTGTTATGTAAATTCCAGGTAGGTCCCCAGGACAATAGTAATAATCATGACTTAAAAAGAAGTCCCACGATTAATTAGTTGTTTAATTCTCTGTGTTATGCTTGCTAAGTGCTTAACCTCCTGACACTCCAGCGACCTGGGTTTGGGAACAGACACGGTTGGCTCTGGAGCTGTCCAGGGGAGAGGGGAGGAGGAGGAGCATCCAGTGGACTGCTCTCCTCCTTCAGGGAGGAGGGATTCATTAGACCTGCTGCTATTCTGCCACCTGGTGGTGCACCAGTGGCAGTGTAAGTCTGGGCACATAAAGTAGGCGGACTATGCCCAGGTATTTGAGGACATCTCCGTGGAGGTGGAGCTCATCTGTCATGCCGTTGCACAGGTGAGTCCTAGGAGGAAACCAACAAACCAAGGAGAAAAAAACCCTCTGGCTGCAGGATGATGTCCAGTCCCCTGCAGGCCCCGCACCACTGACTGGGCACCTGCTGCAGTCCAGCCAGCCAGGACATCAGCATGAATGTAAGTCGAAGAGAAGATGGATGACAGTGTTGGGAGGACCAGGCAAAAAGGGTGTGCCAGTGCAAAAAGGGAATTAAAAACTTACAGTATATAGAAAAAAATACAAGAAATATTTTTTACAAAATGTTGTTGATGTCTGGGTTTTACCTTTCTGCCTATACTGTAATAAACATGCAAAATGTCTAGGTAGGACAATAATATCATATGGAAGTTATCTTTATACAAGTATAATTTGGGTATTTATGTTATTCTTTGAAACATGATTTTGTAGTATATAATTAGGTCTTACTGTGCATTGAAATCAAGCACCTCAAAAACCTTGTTGTGCACATTCTAAAGTTGCTGTGCATGTTCCATAATCACAGCACGGATGACTCCTGCCTACCAGCCTTTCAGTGAGTGACCTATGCTCATACTGACTCCCACCCGACACTGCACTTTCATTGTCACGTGGCTCTCTCTCTTTCCATACTGGCACTCAGAGCTGCTTGCAGTTCCTGCTTGCTACTTCCCTCTACAGAACTATATACTACAAACAATAAAATATGGGTGCCTATGCACAACTTGCCTTGTGTTTCTGTTTCGGGGTTGAGATAAAAGCATAGACCTCTCAAACTTCACTGTTGAGGTCCATATGCTGTTATTTAGATAGATAGATAGATAAACAGGCTGGCAGATAGACAGACAGACAGATAGATTGATAGATTGATAAATAGAAACTTTATTTATATAGCGCTCCTTCCCAGAGGCTCGGAGGGCTTAACAGTATTTAAAAACAATCCATACAAAACCGATGACACACTTCAAAGCATAATTTAATCATTCATTTATTTATTAATTTGTTAACCAAGTGAATACACTGAGCCAAAGGCCCCTTTTCAGAATGACCCAGACCACTATATTTCAGGCAAAAGATGTTACAAATACACAAACTAGTACATTAAATATACACCGTCTCTTGTTATTGTGAACACCCTTTGCTACTGTACTGTTCTGATGTATACCTAATTAATCTGTAAAATGTCATTCAAAAGCTGTATATCACTTCAAAATATATTATATTGCTGCCCCCCCCCCCGGTTGCACATGGAAACGAGCCTCGGCTGAGTGTGCTTTTCCTGGAAACCAAATGTTTAATTAAATAAACAAGTAAAACATAAATAAAACACATAAATTACAATACAGCATTGATAACAGTTACAGCAAGTTTGTTGTTGAAAATGAGATTTTAACAAAAGGGGTGGAGAGTGGTCCTGATAAATGCCAGGAGCTTAGGAAATAAAATGCCTGAGCTCCAGGTGATGCTAGTTGAGAGGGAGGTAGATGTGGCCGCAATGACTGAGACCTGGGCCACTCAAGGGCATGAGTGGGACCTAAATCTAGAGGGCTATACTATGTTCAGAAAAGATAGGGGAAGGGAAGGGGGGGGTGTAGCACTGTTAGTTAGAAATGGCATGGGTATTGGAGGGGTAGAGGAGGGAGAGGGGAACATGGAGGCTATTTGGGTCATCTTGCTGAAGCAGGAGGGTAAGAGAGTAAAGGTTGGAGTGGTATACAGACCACCAGCACTGGCGGTGGTCCTGGAAGAAAGTTTGGTGGCAAATCTCGAGGGACACTGTAGATTGGGAAAGGGAAGAGTAGTGGTAATGGGGGACCTCAACATGCCAGGAACAGACTGGGGAACTATGACGTCACCAGTGGCCAGAGAGCAGAGGCGCTGGATGTCTTCCAGGATGCATTTCTGACACAATAGGTGAGTGAGCCAACTAGGGAGGCCCAAACACTGGATGTGGTCCTGGCAGACAGTGATCAGATTGGGGCCTAGCGGTGAGGGACCCATCGGCGGGGAGTGATCACGCCACGTCTGGTTCTTCCTGGACCTGGGGGGGGGAAGCTGAACAAGGACAGTAGTAATCAACTTTAGGGGTGCAGACTTCAGGGAGATGAGAAGGATCCTTAAAGATCATCTGGACAGGATAAGGCTGGATATGGATGCTGACAGCAGGTGGGGAATCATTAGGAGGAGAATACAGGAGGTTACTAAATCCTGCGCAAGGGAAAGGCATAAGTTCAATAAGACCAGAAAACCCTGCTGGTGGACGTGGGAGGTACAGGAGGTGGTGAAGAAAAAGAAGGTGGCCTATATGCACTTCAAGTGCTCAAGGAGTGAAAGGAATCAGGAGGAATATGAGCTAACAGCCAAAAGAGTTACCAGGGTGGTGAGAGCAGCTAAGGCAAAAAATGAGCAGTCCTTGGCCAGTGGGATCCGGAGGGGGGGCAATGGGTTCTTTAGATACATAGGGGAAAAAAGGAAAGTAAGGGGGCAGATCATCAAGATAAGGATAGTGAATGGTTGGGCACAGGAGACGGGGGGAACAGGCAGAAGTCCTAAATGAGTACTTTGCCTCACTTTTTACCAGGGAGGATGGAGGGGCTATGTCTTGTGAGGGGAGTGGGGCCAAACTGGAAGAAGGGGTGGAACTGGTAGAGACCAGGGCCCTGATGGGTCTCAGGAATGGGAGTGGCCACCATAGACAGTTGGGGGGCCAGCAGTGCAGGGTAAAAAGGGGGAGGATGTGGAGGCTGAAATCCCAGTAGAGAGAGTAAGGAAAGCCCTCAGGTCCCTTCGGATGGAGAAAGCACTTGGGCCAGATGAGATACATCCCAGGGTGCTGAGGGAACTGGCGGATGTCCTGGCAATCCCTCTAGTGGAGCTTTTCAACATCTCTCTGAGGACTGGGTGGGTGCCCCAGGACTGGAGGGTGGCCTATGTTGAGCTGACCCACAAGGGGGGATCAAGAGAGGAGGTGGGAAATGATAGGCCCATTAGCCTGACATCGGTGGTCGGCAAGGTGATGGAGGGTATTGTCAAGGAAAGGCTGGGGGGGTTACTGGAGCAAACTGGGTACTTGGACAATAGGCTGCATGGCTTTGTCATGTGAAGATTGTGCCAGACAAACCTTGTTGAGTTCTATGACTGGGTGATGAGGGCCCTAGACCAGGGTAGGCCAGTGGATATCCTCTCTCTGGACTTTAGCGAGGCATTTGATTTGGTACCCCACAGTGGCCTGCTGGCTAAGATGAAGGAGACTGTTGTTAGGATGAATAGGAAACTGTCTCTGTGAGCATACTCAGAAGGTGGTGGTTTGAGGGTTAGCCTCATCCCCAAGGTGGGTTACTAGTGGGGTTCCCCAAGGGTCAGTGCTGGGACCACTCCTGTTAAATGCCTATGTCTCAGACATCAGGAAGTGGATCAGAAGTGAGATGAGTCTCTTTGCAGATGACTTAAATCTGGGTGCAGTAGTGGATGAGGAGGAGGGGAGGATGGCCTTGGAAGAGGACCTAGAGGCTCTGAAAAGGTGGTTAGGAAAATGGAAACTAAAATTAAATGTGAGGAAGTGCAAGGTTATGCACCTGAGAGTCAGAAATCCAGACCAGGGGTATACCCTGGGAAGAGACATGATTCAAGTCAAGTAGGGTGAGAGGGACCTGGGGGTAGTGGTAGATGTCAAAAAGAACAACTCACAGACCTGTAAGAGGCAGCAGCAAGGGCAAATAGGAAGCTGGGATGCATCACCAAGGGAATTACCTCCAGAAAGGCGGAAGTGATCCTTCCACTGTACAACTGCTTGGTTAGGCCACACCTCGAGTATTGTGTGCAGTTTTGGAGACCACATTTAAAGAGGGACATTACACTCCTAGAGAGGGCAACCAAAATGATCTGGGACTGGGGGAGAGGATCTATGAGGAGAGGCTTAAAGAGCTCGACATCTACACTCTGAAGGAGAGGAGGGACGGGGGGACATGATACAGGTCTTTAAGTACATGAAAGGGATCAATAAGGGAGGCCCAGTTAGGGTGCTCCAAAGGAAGGAGGGGGGGGAATGAGAGGTCACGGGGTAAGCTGGGAGGGGACAGACTCAGAGGGGAGAGAAGGACAGAGCAATGGGGCCTGATGGGATACATCCCAGAATTCTAAAAGAACTAAGGGTAGAACTAGTGACACCACTGACTACCCTCTTTAACAAATCATGGGAGGATGGGGTGGTACCTGAGGACTGGAGGAGGGCAGATGTGATTCCCCTTCACAAAAGTGGGAGCAAGGCAGAAGCAGGAAACTACAGACCTGTTAGTTTAACCTCAGTGGTAGGGAAAATGATGGAATCACTTCTGAAGGAAAGAACTGTTGAGTATCTAGAGGCCAGAGGGGCACAGGACCCAAGGCAGCATGGATTCACAGCGGGACGGTCATGCCAGACAAATCTGATAGATTCTTTGACTGGGTGACCAAAGTAGTTGATCAGGGAGGGGCTGTGGACATGGCCTACCTAGACTTTAGCAAGGCATTTGACACAGTCCCACACAAAAGATTAATATACAAGTTAGCGAGCCTGGGAGGGTCCCAAGATGACAGCCTGGGTAAAGAATTGGCTGGAGAATAGGACACAGAGGTAATAGTAAATGGAGTCCACTCTGAAAAAGGGGGTTACTGGTGGGGTACACTTGAGGTTCAG
This sequence comes from Neoceratodus forsteri, assembly GCA_016271365.2. Lineage (NCBI taxonomy): Eukaryota > Metazoa > Chordata > Ceratodontiformes > Ceratodontidae > Neoceratodus > Neoceratodus forsteri. Next base: position 1,345,010,357 of record CM057458.1, on the reverse strand, counting down.
TGTGGGACCGGTCCTCTTCAATGTCTTTATAAGTAGACATTGCAGAGGGAGTTGAAGGAAAGTATGTCTCTTTGCAGATGACACAAAGATCTGCAACAGAGTTGATGCACAAGGTGGGTGGAAAGGATGAGAAGGGACTTGGCAAGGTTAGAGGAATGGTCAAATGTATGGCAGCTTAGATTCAGTGCTAAGAAGTGCAAGGTAATGCACCTGGGAAACAAAAACTAAGGGGAAGCGTACACAATGGGGGGTGAGATACTAACAACAATAAAAATGGAAAGGGACCTGGGGTAGTCATATCAGATGACCTAAAGGTGGGCAAGCAATGTGAGAGGGCAGCAAGGAGGGCTGGGGAATACTGAGATGCATAGGGAGGCATCACCAGTAGAAACAAGAAGTTATATCCTCTGTACAGACAGCTGGTGAGACCACATCTGAGTACTGTGCAGTTCTGGAGACCCAATCTCGCAAAGACATAGACAGGATGGAAGTGTCCAGAGGAGGGCACACAAATGGTGCAGGGTCTGCACCGGAAGACATATGAAGAGAGACTTAGGAGCTTAATATGTATAGCCTCAAGGAAAGGAGGGAGAGGGGGACATGATAGAAACTTTCAAGTACCTCAAGGGAATCAACAAGTCCAAGAGGGTAGCATCTTTCAAAAAAGAGGTGTGCAAGAACAAGGGGCACAATTTGAAGATAGAAGGAGAGGCGGCTCAGAGGTAATTTAAGGAAGTATTTTTCACAGAGAGGGTTGTGGATGTATGGAGCGGCCTTCCAGAGGAGGTTGTGAGTCAAAAACAGTGGTGGAATTCAAGCATGCATGGGACAGTCATAAGGCAATTCTAGGGGGTGGGGGTAGGAAGAAGTAGGCTGCTGGTTAACTAGGATCTGCAACTTATCCATCAGGTAGGGAAATGGGCAGACTGGGTGGGCCAAGCGGTCCTCATCTGCCATCAAATTCTATGTTTCTATGTTTAAGGAGAGGTTATTTCACTGAAAGGGTGATGAAGCCGCATCTGGAGTACTGTGTGCAGTTCTGGCACCCCGCCTAAAAAAGGACATCACACTGCTGGAGAGACTCCAGAGAATAGCACAAGGATGATTTGTGATCTGGGGGTAATATATGAGGACAGAGTTAGAGAATTGAACATGTACTCTCTGGAAGACAGAAGGAATGGGGGGATATGATAGAGTCCTACATATACCAGAAGGGGTTCAACAGAGGGAACAAGGAGGATCTGTTCAAGTTAAGGCAGGAGGAGACTACGAGAGGCCATAGTCTAAAGATGTCTGGGAGTCATTACAGAGGAGAGGCGAGGGGGCATTATTTCATGGAGAGGGTGGTGGTACCCTGGAATGCACTGCCAGATGACCTGGTAAAGATGGTAACTGTGAGAGGTTTCAAAAAGGGTTGGGACAGGCACAGAAACAAGGTACAGGGTGGGAGTTTGGTGAATAACAGAGGTATACAGGGAGGGGAAGGGGGAGGGAGGGGAGAAATGAGAGGGGGGTAGATCAACTACTATACACTACCAGTGAGCTGAGTTGGGCAGACAAGATAGACCATGCGGCCTAATCTGCTGGCAACTATGTACGTATGTATGTATGTATGTAAAACAGCAGTCAGTTCATTTATCACTCTTCAGCTCAAAACAAATGCCTGTTTGAATAAAAGCATTTTTAAGCCTTTTTTTTCATAGGTGCCCACCAAGGCTGACTCCCTTAGATATCTCAGCAGGGAGTTCCACAGTGTCAGCATGGCAACTGAGAACACATGGTCCCTCAAATGCTGCAACCTGGCCCTGGGAACCACAAAGAGGCAACCCTAGGAGGAACGGAGAGCCTGAGATGGGCAGTGAGGAACTATGAGGTCTTGCAGGTAGGCTGGTACCCCCCCCATGCAGGGCTTTATAGGTCAGTAATCTGAACTTCAAGGCAGTCCTCCACCTTACTGGCAGCCAGTGCAGTTTGTGCAGGACAGGTGTGACATGGTCAAATCTTGAAACATCAGCCAACAGCCTAGCCGCATCCTGCACCAGATGCAGGCTGTGGAGATTGCCCCCACATAGCCGTAGGTACAGAGCATTGCAGTAGTCCAGCCTGGACATGACAAAGGAGTGCACCAGGGTGGCCAGTTCATCAGCTGGTATAAGGTCTTGGATTTAGGCAATGTTCCTCAAATGGTAGAAACTGCTTTTGATGATGACTGGCACCTGTGCATCAAGTGTCAAGCCGTCATCAAAGACCACACCCAGATCCTTAACCTGACAAAGGAGACTAAGGAAACACCCCCCAAAACCAGCACAGGGGTTGTCCAAATTCCCTCCATCAGGACGACAGCCTGGATCCAACCCTAGTACTTCCATCTTGTCTGGGTTGAGTCATTGCTAGTTGTGAGTCATCCAGTTCTGGATCTCCTCCAGGCAGGTGTTAACCATCAAGGCCTCCATCTGGTTTCCAGGTGCACAGGACAAGTATGGCTGGGTATTAGCAGTGTAACAATGAAAATCCAGCACTGATAATGTCTCCCACTGGCAGCATATACACCGTGAACAACAAGGGCGACAGGACTGACCCCTGCAGAATTCTACAGCATAGAGGCATCGGGCTAGATGAGGCTAACCCCATCATCACCCTTTGCATTCTATCTGTGAGGAAGGACATAAACCAGGAGATGACAGTTCTTGTTAGTCCACACCAGTTCTGCAGTTGGTCCAGCAGCACCTCATGGTCTATGGTGTCAAACACCACTGAGAAATCAAGGAGGATTAAGATGGTATGCTCTCTCCTATCTCTCGCCATTAGGAGATCATTTAGCACCTTCATCAGTGCAGTCTCTGTGCTATGCCCGAATCTAAACCCAGACTGGAAACACTCATAAGTGGTGGAGGAGGCTAGATGCATCTCGAGCTGGATGGCCACCACTTTCTCTGTAACCTTCCCTAAAAATAGGAGATTAGAGATCAGTCTGTAATTACTGAGACACTCCAGGTCCAATGAGGATTTCTTTAGTAGGGGTCTAACCAAGGCCTCCTTCAATGCCATAGGAAATACCCTACTTTCAAAGAAACTCTGGACAATTCCAGCAACCACAGATCCTATTAGGTCCACACATTCAACCAAAAGTTGGGTTGTGCCTAGGTCAAGATCACAAAATGTTGGTTGCAGCCTTGAGACTGTGTCAGCCACCTCCTCCACTCCAACAGAATCAAACTCAGCCCATACAAGAGGGAATAATATGGATTTTGACCTCTCTGACTAATCCTTTTTTGATGCTTTTGCTGGGTGGTTCAGATCATTTAAATACTTTACAACTATGTGCTCATGACATCAATAACAAGAGTTATAAAGCGGCACATTTTAAGCACCCAGTGAGCCAAGGCACAAAATGACACACACTGCTGGTAACGAATCTTTGTGTGGTATGCAAACTGCAGCCATTGTAGAAGATTATTAAGTGAGATGTGTAAGTTCAATGATTGGCATACATGGGTGTCTCGCAAAGCAGTGAAATGTGTAGTACCATAACAGACCAACAGAGGTATCTCAGTTTCTGTTTCAAAACAGGGACGTGCTGTAGGCAACTCAATCAGAAAAATGTGCAGTACCCTCCATCACACACCAGCAGAGGTCTTTATCTGATCCAGAAATTCCAGAGATCAGCTGAAGTCAGAGGATCATATAAAAACACAAGTTAGCAACTACTGTACGTTTATCTTTTCATAGAGAAATGGCTAACTAAAAAGTTGAGCATTAAGCTTGACCATTGGTTGAGTGGTTTTACTCAACTAATGTATTTATTTTTTATTTATTTAGCTTTTGTTGACCGGGTAAGTGCACTAGACAAATCCTGCCTATTTTCAGGCACGACCCGGGGAAGGGGGATACAGATGAATGCCAACTGACCTTGAACCAGATTAAGCTGTTGGTGGTATTTTTAGTGAATGAGGGAAATTTGGCCAGGACATCAGGGAAATTCCCCTACTTTTTTCGATAAGTGCCATGGGATCTTTAACATCCACCTGAACTACCACCAATCCAGGCAGATGGGACCTCGGTTTAACATCTCATCCGAAAGAATGTGTAACTCATGCTACAGTATCTAGCTATTAGTTGATGCTGTTTATACTTATGCATTACATGAGAAAGGAGATTTTGAAAAATAACGTAGTTATGGCTTGATTAATTTTTTCAATTTAAATATAATCCAGTTTATGTGTTAGTTATTTATATGACAGAAAAATTCTCAGTTGTTCATTACTTGAAATGTAAAACTTGGAAAATTCTCAGTTATTAATTACTTTGGATTTTAACTTAGAATTTGTTGCACATGCTAGGTTCTTGATAATAGGCTCACCTGCCCAAGAGTGGGGTTCATTCTAAGGTCCTCATGTTGATGAGCCTTGAAAGTAAAATGAATGGAAAGGGTTCACAAAGAATACACAGTTCAGGAGAATAACTCTAATCAGTGAACACCAGAGGACACATTTAAAATGTATCTGATAATTCTGGGAGGAGGTAGGTATGGATCTATAAAATGAAGCCAGAATTAATAATATGTAACAGTTGAAAATGCTAAACAGAATAGTAAGATATTCTCCTTCTGTAGGATAAAGGAATCATGAATGCCTGTGGCTGGGAAAGCAAAGAGTCTTTAGTGGCCACCAAACTGTGACCAGAACTCTGCTGTTGTTTGCTGCTGTCCAAGTTGCTTGCCGTACATGCACTTTTTTCGCTGCACTTCAAATTCCAGCAGTGGCAGTAGCCTTCAGGTGTGCATGGCATTGGGAGTAAGGCAGAGGTGCATGTCAGTGTGTGCACATCTGCTTTAGCCAACTAATTGAAAGTACAGAGTGAAGTAAGGCATGGGAGCTGGTCATGGAGTGACCACAGACCATGCGAGTGATGCTGCACTGATAAGCAGGAGTGCCATTCCTGTAATCTCTGAAGAAAGATGTAAAACCTCCAAAGATTCTGCTTCTTGTATAGCTCCTCTGACTTCAGCAAGCAGCACGAGATAAACTACTAAAGACAGCATAAGCACATGGACAGCGAGACGGATACACAGTAGCAGTACCAGTCTGCTGGGACACTGCCACCACAGACAGCAGGAACTGGAAGATATTCAGAAGAACAGCTGGTGGTGGCAGCAGCAAGTGCAACAGCAGCAGCCCAGGGGAGACAGACAGTGCCACCGCAGATTAGAGCTGAGCCACAGATCACTGGCTGCCCCAAGCAGCAGTAGCAACAACAACAAAGTTGATGTCAGCGGACTGGCAAGGCCAAACAGTAATCAAGTTACCATTGGCTCTGGAGTACATCAAACAATTCCTCAAATAGCATGGTACTGTGTGATGGACCAGTTCTCAGGCACAGTCAATGACCAATCCAACCTACACCGGACAATGTGTTCAATCTGCCTAAAGTGTAACATTTGCTAAGCATTTCTGTAGTCAGCTACAAATAGTGTTGCTCAATTAGAATATGGGCTTGAAAAATAAAGCACCCTGATTGGCTGAAAGCCATGGTCAAGCATGCATTTATTTTTCAGTAGATGCCCACCAAATATAAAGTCCCATCTCAAACTTGCCTTATGCCCGCAAAAGTATCCTTATGCCCAGTCTGCTTCCTCATTGGCTGAAACAATGAGTAGCACACAATTTCAAAGTGTTGTCATTTTTTTTTTTAACCTTAGTGAGAGACAAGAGACTGAATGAGCCCACCACACACTAAGTCAAGGACGGACTAACTAGTGTCAGACACAGTACCCATGCAAACTGTTGTTTTATTTAGCAACACCACATCTTATGTCAGGTAGGTTCCTCACTACTCGCTCCTGCTCAAAGTCAACACCTACATCCTGGTTGTCATGCAGCTCCGCCCCAATCCGAGCGTCCGATAGAGTCCCTTGGCAGGATGGCAAACTGTTTTTTTTTTCTTTCTTTTTAATTTTGCAACACCATATGTTATGTCAGCTAGGCTCCCGACTACTTGTTCCTGCTCAAAGCCGCCTGCTACATCACGGCTCTCCTCCAGCTCCGTCTCCCCCCCAACCCTTCAGTGCGCACTTCAAATCTTACACCCTAGTTCAGGTTGCACTGCCTTCTTTCACATGCTCACACATAGCACTGCTGAATATGAGTACCTGGTGCTGTCACACCCAGTCAAAAAATAAACACAATAGCGGACAGCGCTTAAATATGCTTTTGACAGGCTTACTTTTCTGCCCCAAAAAAGCGTTATTTGCAGCTGACCATCAGCACTGCTGATCATATTCTGATCGGCGCTGCTGTAGATGACCCGCTACTTGCCCATGGTCAAATCATGCCCACACACAGCACACAGTAAACAAATAAAAAACGAAGAGAAAATCTCAACAGTAGTTTAAAATAAAAAAAAAGAAATGTAGCGGTCTGCCACTCCTTCCCGTTCCGCCGTACTACACTTTCAGGTGTCACGTCTTCTTAGGACCTTCGAGGTACAGGCTGCATCTCCCCAAGCACAGTAATCCATGCAGCAAACACAAATATATACATAAAAAGGAGTTCTGTACATGAATAAAACAGGCAGTAAAACAAAGTGGTGTTTGTGTGTGGGGGTAAGCATGACAACCAAGTACCAAACCATCAACTATAGAAGCTCAAGCAGGACAAAAGTCCCTAGGTTAAAAAGGAAAAAAAAAAACACTGCAATGCAAGTGGGGGAACTATTTTCTTTTACAAAACAAATAAAATACTGAAAAGATTTAACATTTTTACATTCAAATTATTTTTTTTAACATTAAAATAAAGTTATCCATTTTCTAAGCACAATAATACTCTCCATGATGGGCTTATTGGGAAATACTGGACCTTCCAGGGGTTATCAGGCACTCCGTCTGTGACGTCGGGCCTCATAACGCCCTCTGGGCGGTCTGGTATTTCCCAATAAAACCCACCCTGTAGGGTATTATTGCTTACTTAACCACATCCCTACTGCAGTTCCACAGGATACAGATCAACATTTATTAACCATTTAAAAGGAGGCTAATAGTTTTTTCATTTGTCTAAAAGTGCAGAGGCTTGATTTTCAAAAGGTAGGGACTGGCACAAGGGACTTGCAGCAAGGAGAGATGTCACAAAGGTCTCCTTGCACCACACCTTGTTCCAGTCCTGATTTTGGAAGGGACAGTGCCCCACTGGGGGCACCTACGCCAACTGGACTTGCTCAGTCCTTGAAATGGCTGCACCAGAGTGCCTTGGTGGGAAGGGGCTAGCACCATGGTGGAGCTGCAGCATCCCCAAATTTGACTGTTTGCAAGCCCTGCCATGGCCACAAATTGTGACTGCGGTTAGATCAAACAAGTGCTGGTGTAACAGCCCTTGCAGTTAACATCAGACTTGTGTGGGGGGGCACCCTGCAATGGGCATAGGACACTAGCCAGGGAACTCTGGGAGTTCCCTAAAGGGAAAACACTGGCACTGAGCAGGTGTGCCCTCATCAGGCTGACAGAGCTGCAGGTGGGGTAATGCTTAATACAGTAAGCCCAACTAAGTGGTACCCTACCTGCGGGTCTGTGGGCCTGATGTCGGCACACCTGACTGGTGCCACTGTTCTCCCTAGCATAGCCGTCCATACACACAGCATTCATTAGTGCACTTCCACAAGTCTCTGGACAGTGCCTTACACCAATTGCAGGATGCCCCTCTCCCCATCCACTTTGCTGCAGCTCAGGTACTGGCTCTGCATTGGGCAGTGGATGCATGATGATATACTCCATCAGACCCCTCCAGTGTTACACCTGTTAGGTGCAGCACCATGCTTGCATTAAATCTGGGGACTTTCGCACAGAAACCATGTTGTTCAAAAAACCAGCACAAGGTCCCTGGCATACCCAGAGGCTGCCGCTGGTGGGGTTTCAGTGCAACATGCACCGATGTATGGACACTATTAAAATCGAGCCCCAGGTGTCAATTAGCCAAAATGCATTAAGGTTTTTGACTTCCTGATGAAACACTAGGAAAGGCTGTTTCATCAACAGACAGCTGGTCAGCCAGAAGAGTATCTTGTCCAATATTTTCAAGAGAGACAAGATAATTCAGGACAAGTGTTGAGCTGCCAGGAAATCAATTCCCCAGTCAGCAACATGGACATCTTTATCATGCACTGAAATAGAAAACTGCAACTACAAAAATCAAGAGAACAAAAGTCAGTGATATAAGTATGAGAGTGTACGGTTCAAGCTGTTTCTCTGTTTGTTCATGTTTTAAATACAATTAATAAGAGCAGGACAGATATTTACCTTTTCTGGACATCAATAGTGCTAGGCAGAAACACACAGTGTGGGTTTTGATGCTATCACCTAGTTGATATCCCATCCCTGTGCAGTTACTCCATTTGAGTACAGAGGTAATAATTTTCTGCTGCACTGCAAGCTCTACTAATGGCCCTCAATGGGAGCCAGGGAGAGGTGCATGTCCACGTGTGTCACCTCAGCTGTAGCCATCTCAGTGCCAGTGTAGTGTGAAGTGAGGGGCATGAACTGGGGTGCCCACACCACAAATAATGGTGGTGGCCCTCATTCTGTGCCTAGCAGTGGGAGCCAGGGAGAGGTGCATGTCCATGTGTGTCACCTCAGCTGTAGCCATCTCAGTGCCAGTGTAGTGTGAAGTGAGGGGTATGAACTGGGGTGCGCACACCACAAATAATGGGGGTGGCCCTCATGCCGTGCCTAGCAGTGGGAGCCAGGAAGAGTTGCATGTCCATGTGTGTCACCTCAGCTGTAGCCACCTCAGTGCCAGTGTAGTGTGAAGTGAGGGGCATGAACTGGGGTGCCCACACCACAAATAATGCCAGTGATGAACAGGAGTGCAAGGCCTGTGACTTCTTCTTAAAGTTGGAGAACCTGCTCAGACACAGGTGCTGATAGAGTTCCTTTTATTTTAGCACAGAGCATGAGATGAGTGACTGAAGGAAGTACAAGCCACAAGCATGTGTGTAATAAGGCAGATGGGTTGTAGCAGTGCAAGCATGCTGGGAAGCCACAGTCATAGACAGTAGGAACACAAAGTGGCAGCTGCCAGCCCAGAGGGGTGTATACTGTGCCATCAGATGTGAGCTGAGCCACAAACAGGCTGTCCGCATGGTACACTCACATTACCATGACAGAGGCCTGTTAGGATGAACATTAATCAGGTGCCACTGGCACACAGTACATAAGGTAAAAAAAAAAAATGTTGTTTGGTGCAGGCCTGATGCTATGGCCCCACAACCTCTCTGAATTTCTTCCTGCTTCCATAACCTAAACCTACTCTAGCCCCAGCCAAGTCTGAGGAGGCAACACTAGTGAAAATACAGGATACCACAGCCCCCCTGACCCACAATGTACTGTTCCTCCACAGGCCAGACCACATTAATTTCAAGTGGCATGGGGTCATAACAAAGGGGACAAAATTGTGCATTAGTAAGATCATGCTGTTGCAAACAGCATGTAGCAAGAGACAGTTAGATACTTTGTTTGCTTTGACCCCCCTGCACTCACACCCCCGGGAACTATTATAACTTACTATGAGGGGGTACAGACACAGGGGCAAGAAGTAAATAAAAATTCCCTTATAGAGAATCAAACCACTTTCCCCCCAACCTCATCTACTGCAGGGTTGGAAGCTCTAGCCACTCCACCATGGGAGCAGCTCAACAGAGAACCTAACCCTCAGTGTCCAAATACACTTCCTTCTTCCCAGTGCGTGACAAGGAGTAGTGATACTTTCGTATTGCTGTGATTCCCCTGTTGCTGTAAAGCCATTTATGCTCTTCACAGTGCAGTCTTGCTGTGCACGGTATTGTCCACACTATTCTCATGCAGTACCATTTCAAGTAACCTTCCCCCACCCCATATATTTTTTATGGTCCCCCTTAATCATCTCCCCTCTAATCATCCTTCTAAGCTGGAGGAAACTTCAGTTTCTAGATCATCCTCCCTCCCTATATGTTGTTACTGGCTGGCTCATACTTTCCAAGTCTCCTTGTTTTCCAGTTGTCTCCTTGATTTTGCCCATTCTTGACATCTCTGCTATGGCAATTCCCACAAAATCATAAGAATTATAAATTAAACAGTTCCTCTTGTCTTGTGTCTGGCAATGTTACATAGATACATAGATACTGTCTGCAGATGAGGGCTTATGGCCCATCCAGTCTGCCCATTTTAGCTTGTAAGAGCACTTTAAGTTTTTCTAGAAGTCTGTTGCTCCTTACCCCTGACATCCAGGACTCCCTTATATCTGTCCCATACATTCTTAAATCCTGTAATGGTTTCGGCCCCCACCACTTCCTCAGGCAGTGTTCCACTTTCCCACCACCCTTTCTGTGAAGAAAGTCTTCCTTACATTTCCTCTAAATCGCCCTTCCTACAACTTCATCCCATGCCCTCTAGTCCTGGAACATCTTTTTTGCTGGAAAATAGTGTTTTCCTGCACCCTGTCCCTCCCATAAGGTACCTGTATGTCTCTATCATAGCCCCTCTCTCCCTTCTCTCCTCCAGGGAGTACGTATTCAAATCCTTCAGCTTGTCCTCATAGGACTTGTGATGCAATCCCTGTACCATCTTTGTTACACTCCTCTGAACCTTTTCCACCTGTTTATATCTTCACATAGATAAGGTCTCCAGAACTGTACACTGTACTCCAGGTGGGGACTCATATTGTCTTATATAGTGGAATTATGACCTCCCTTTTCCTACTGGTGATGCCCCTGCCTAGGCATCCCAGCATTCTATTTGCTTTACCTGCCACCTTGTCGCACTCTTTCCCTACATTGAGGTCATCAGAGATGATAACCCCAAGGTTGATTGTGAAGATGGCTGCTACAGTCACTTGCTGTCAACTTGTAATTTTACTTTCAGTAGAAACTTTTTATTTTTTCTAAAAACTTTTGAACTGATTATTTTTAAGGTTTCTCATATACTGACATGTTTTTTATGATTTTTTGTGCTAAAAAGTACCTGTTTGCTGCTGTCTGTTTTCACTGACTTCTGAACCAGCTGGAGGCTGAAATCCTGTGGGCTGTTTGGAACCAGCTGATTGCAGAAACTTTCGTGTGGAGTTGCCTGGAGGCCAGCAGTAGCTTTGTATATCCATGGTGTTCCTGTGAGGTTAATTTTGCTCTTTCAAGGACTTGGTATTTGATCACTTCCTCTGCATTTTTATTGAGCTTTGCAGATATATATATATATATTTTTTTGCAGTTTATCTTTTTTATTGCAGAAAATACGTCAAGCATTATAGTACCGTACTACAAGAGTTATTCAAATACATATTACAATTACAGTGAATTACATTTCACTCGTATTATTCTCCATTAACTGACAAGGGGTAAAGTCAACATTTGACACAAAAAAGAAATCAGGTTTTACCATAGGTTCAGAAGGCATACTAGACTAGGAACAGGACCAATTGGGATCTATTTTACAGAGTGGAGATTTAAGATAGGAGGACCATATACTGTGATAGTAGTGTAACTACGCTCTGGCTATATATGCCACATGAGAGAGAGAGAGAGAGAGATGTTACTTGCTGAATAGCTTGCTGCCACTCCAGTAATCGAGGTATGTCTGTGGTGTGCCATTTCCAGAGGAGCAGGCATTTTGCCTGCACTCCAGCCTGAATGCACCATTGTACCAAAGGATCTGTGTAGTGTGTGTGAGAAGGGGGAATGCTGAGCAGAAGATGTTGGAGAGTAAATGATATAGAGGCACCTACCACAAGTTTGCAGGCTACTAAAACTTCTATCCAATATGTTTGGATTGCAGTGCAGGACCACAGAATGTGATGGAGATCTCCTCTTGGAGAGGTACAGCACCATCAGAAGTTTTGAGCAAGGAGACGTATTGCATGTAGTTTAACTGGGGTTCTATATGCCCTGGGAAGAATCTTATTTTGGATAAGCAAGCTTCTGTTATCGGGACAAGCTGTGTAGGCTGCCTGCCAGGAATTCTCCCACTCCAGTGATGTGACAGTTATGTCAAGGGCTGATGCCCTCTACTCTCTGGAAGACTATGTTTGGTCGGGAATAACACTTCGAAGCTGAGAGTAAAGTGCACTCACCCTTCTTCTACCTTTAGATAGCCAAGGTTTGAGGTCAGTTCAGACACCCATGTCCATGGGGTTATGAAATTTTTTATTAGGGGAGATAATGCATTAAAATGAAGAAATTTCCAGAAATCCATTTTTCCAAGGGAGAAAATGGCCTGTATATTAGCAAAGGAGTAAATGATTAGAGCCCCGGGGATTAATAGATCCTTAAGGTGGACTATGTCATTATGTATCTAAGAGGCCTAGTGTGCTGGTTAGTCATCTATACAGATCACAGGATTATCCCAAAGGGAGAGCCATTTTAGGGGTGTAAGACAGGATGTAGTGATTTTAGATAGCCAGCTCCATGGGCAAATAGAAGCTAAAATGGTGCTCCAATGCTGGAGTTGACGAGGGAGAGGGTGTACAAGTAGGCGAGCGGTAGGGTAGGTGAACGTAAAAGAGTTTTGATAGTATGCTATTCTGGTGGGGGGATCTGAGACTGGGGTAAATCATTGGCAGGTTTGTGCTCCAATGAAGGCTACATGGTACCTTTGGAACCAAGAGAAGTTCTAAACTCCTTTAGACCACTGTAAATGAAGTTTTGCAGGGCTGACTCTTGGGGCAGTTCCTTCACATAAAAAGGACCCAATTAATGTGTCCAGCTTCACAAATCAGATTGGGGGCAATTTAATGGGAAGATGAGAAGTCAGTGAAAGATTTTTAAATATTTTTTTACTTTCTATTTTTGCCTCCACCCCTGCACTAGAACCCTGCTCTGTAGGGAGAGGCTTAAGTGACACCCTGCATCGTCTCCTTACCTGGTTCGGCGGCAGTCCCCCATGGAGCCATGGCTATACCCCCAGGTGGGTATGAGGTGGGGCCAGAACACCCCGATGCTTCTTGTTTCATCAGGTCTCCCGTCAGTCCAGGTAGGAGGGAGCCATTAGGGTCTGCAGTGGTGCTCCTTCCCCTCGGTGTTCCAGTGCTGTTTTTCCAGTGTTCTGTGGGCATTGCTTGAGCCCTTGATGTCAAGATGCATAGTGCTGATGTCCATGATGTCCTCCCTTTCTTGTCTCTGTGCATGCTGTGATTCAGACCTCTGCCTGGGGCCAGTCTTGGGCCAGGACCTTATCCCCCCTCCCTCCCTGGAGAAGGTGAGCTGTTCTGAGGACGCTCAAGCCTTCTCCCCCCCCCCGGCTGGCCCTACAGCTCCTGAGGTCATTCCCGAACCCGGGTCACTGGCATCACAAGCAGAAATCCAACCACGGGCTGGCCTTCAGTGAAAGATTTTGGGGGCTGCCATAATTTTTACCGCTGCAATCTTTCCAGCTAAGAAGAGACTTAATTTCTTCCAATAATCAGCGGTTACATTTTGCAGTAAGAAAGTGATATTAAAAGCAGAGATTTTTGTAAGGTCTCCAGATAAGTGAATAAGAAAGTATTTTATTGATACTGAGACCATTTCAGGACACCCTGCCCAAATGGGTCTGGGGCACATTTTTTGTTTAAAGGCAAAACCTCTGGTGCTGAGGGTTGAGGCACTGGATGCCACACCTCATGCCACGCTGGCGACCCGGCTTTGGGTACGGCCTCGGGCTGCTGGGGGTTGGCAGGGGAGAGGGAGGATTGAGCGTCTGACAACTGCTCTCCTCTCCCTGAGGTGGGCAGTGGGGCTTGCATCACCCTATAGTGGCAACTGGTGGAGGCCAGACGCACTACAGTGGCATGCAAAATCAGTGGGGGGAGAGAGCGGCGCGCATCAGCACTATGTGCTTAGGATGCCATTGCATGTCCGGCTCTCCGTAAGGGAGAAAAAGTGGAAAATGTGGAGGGTGATCTTCGTGGCTGATGGCTGCGCCTTGTGCCCCTGGAGGGACCTAAGAGGGGTGCATACCCAGTGGGTGCGAGAGCAATGAAAGGCCAGCCCACTGGGGAACGGGTTCAAGTGGTCCACATGCACGACCGGGTCCGGGGGTGCAGGGCCGGTGGCCGGAGATCGTGGGAGCCGCTCTGCCGAGAAGAAATAAGAATACAATAAAAAAATAAAGGCAAAACCTCAGTTTTCCCCTGGTTGATTTTTAGGCCTGAGATCAGGGAAAATTCATTAAGGAGAGAGAGAGAGAGAGAAGATGCGGTAGGCCAGCTGGAACATCAGAAAGGAAAACTAAAAGGTCATCTGCATATAGGCTGGTTCAGAAGTATTTGTTCATGATAGGGACCCATGTATATCAGGATAATTATGGATAGCAATCACCAGTTTTTCAGTGGCCAAAACAAATAACACAAGGGACAAATGGCAGCACTGTTGTGTGCTCTTTTGGAGTTGAAAGGATGGTAACAAGATGGAGTTCATCAGAACATGATCCCTTGGGGCATGATATAAAGTCTGTACCCAACTGGAGAAATATGGCATGAATCCCATGTAGTGGAGGACCCTGAGGGGATACCTCCAATCCACAGAATCGAATGCCTTTTCAAAATCAATGGCAATGGCTGCCGTGGGGGAGGGAAGTTGGTTGGCCATAGAAATAATAAAGATTAAGGAATGGTGAAGATCTGATGCTAACCTTCCTTTTATGAACCCTTTTTGTGCTGCATGGATCAGTGTAGGGAGGATGCCTTCCATATGGTGCACCAGGACCTTTGCTAGTATATTGGCATCCGCATTGATTAATGATATGGGATGATAGCTAGGTGGTAGGTGTGGATCTTTCCCTTCCGTGGGTAGGACCAATATTATAGTTTCTTTGAGTGTTGAGGGAAGGGATGTGGATATATACATTTCAGAAAACATCTTATCAAGGTAGGGACTTACAAAGTGGTCTATATGCACATAAAGATGTATAGGTATGCCAACTCCACCTGTGGATTTGTTCTTATCCATAGAATGGATTGCTTTTTGTATTTCAGAAATGGAGAGGGGAGATTCTAACTTGGCCCTGTCTTGGGGTGATAACTGGGGGAGGGACAGTGAGGATAGGAAGACATCTACGTGGTTATCATGGGCTGTGCCTGATGAATGGTATAGTTTTTCATAGAACTGGGTCTTCATCTTATTTATATTAGTTGGCTTATGGGGGAGGCGTACCTGTGGTGTCCTTCAGCACAGATATATGGTGTGCCACTTGTTTTTCATTTATTTCTTATTTTATTTTGTTTTTGATAACTTGGTAAGTGCAATAGACATAGAAATATCTATTTTGAGGCATGACCCAGGATAGTACAATTGAGAACAGTCAAAAAACAAATACAGTAAGGTACAGGACAATACAGCATGGCTCATTGCCTTAGTCAAAACATCATAGGAAATAATACAAATTAGGCAACAGGATAAGAGGCATATAGATTTTTCCCTGGCAACCCAATACCCGTGTCTAGTGTGGAGAAAGGCTAGTTCAGCTTTACTGGGCAATAGAGTATTTATCTGGAGCCAGATTCTCATTGCTTTGGCTAATAGGGATTTTGCCTGTTAAGGGTTTTTTGCATTTTTATATTCTGTGTCTTTCTGGGCCAGGGTAAGTTCAAGGGTTTTGAGACCTGCCTCTCTTTCACATATCTACTGTGCCACAAAGCCCATAATACTATCTCGTATTTTTACTTTGAAGGCTTCCCAGAGGGTAGTGAAAGAGATGCTCCCTTTGTCTTTTTCCCTAAAAAATTGACTGTCTTCACTAGTGATCCATTTACAGAAAGAGTTGTCTTTCAGAAGTAGGGGGCCTAGTCTTCATTAAGATAATCTGGGGACTTCAGGACTCCAAATCACCAATGAGGCAACTGGGGCATGGTCTGAGATGACCAGGGCTTCTATATCACAAGAGAACTCAGTAGGGTCCAGTCTGCTAGCTGATCTATGAACATGGGATATGTAAGTAAAATCTTTAGCAGATGGGTTAAGAGATCTCCAAAGATCAGAGTGAGTGCTATATGTTCCTGTAACATGATTGTTAGGGCTTTAGCAGCCTTAGGGTGCGGCTCTGTGGAGTGAAGATATCTGTCTATGTCTGGAGAAACAGTTGTATTAAAGCCTCCCTCTTTCAAACAAGAAGCCATGGGGGAGAAATTCCTGAAGGTGTTGGGGAAAGGTATAGAAAAGTTTGGTGAGTCGATGCTGGGTTCATAAATAGAACTAAGGAGTATTGGACCTTGTGAGGTAGTAACCTGCATAGTTACCCATCATCTCTCAGCATCACGCTCCTGTTTTTTGATCATCCAGGGTAGTGATTTGTGAATTAAATTGGATACCCCTGTTTTAGATGACGAAGTACAACTATGGGCTTCTAGGCCCACCCATTCATTGTAATGTTTGGTAGCCTCTGAGGGGATTAGTTTTGTCTCCTGTAAAAAGACTATATTGGTCCACAGTGTTTTGAGATGTGAGAGGATCTGTTTCCTTTTAATAGGGGAGTTGAGTTCTTTCACATTCCAAGTTATGCATTTTAAATCAGCCATGGGGGTGGTGTATATTATTAACTGTATAGGAGGGCTGGTCCTAGGAACTCATTTGAGAACAACAAGAGGGGGGTAACATAACTGTGGTGATGTTGAGGTATCCAGGGATACAGTATATGAAAGAATACATAGATATACCTTGTATATATGTATTGACTCACTAAATTTCTATTATTTAGTGCCTTACCAAATCTTGGTAGCATATATCTGCAGCTTAGGTTAGAACTACAACTAATCATAGTATACAGAGTGATAGGTATGGAATGAACAATATCAAAAGAAAAAACATTTAAATCTAGGCAACTATTCAGAAATGTATATAATGGAATTTGTAACCAGAAAGATGCAATCCCTTTAGGGCTGGCTACCCAACAGTTGCCTAAGGTCCTGGGGGTCCAACCCAGGGCGGATACCATAGACAATGAGATTACAGCTAGATAGACAAAGAGTAAGATCATATTGCTGGTGTCAACATACTACAGGTGGAGAACATACTAAAAGTGGAGGGAGGGCAGAGCATGAATACACTATGGGAAATTATATCACCATGGAGCTAGAACACCGCAGACCACACCAGATTTGGATACCTTCTGTGGTAGGGTATGGCAAATGCTCTTGCCATGTTTGGAAGCCACCCCAACTGTATGACAGGGGGTCAGGGGGGCAATAGAAACAGTGCCTTTTGCAGAGGCATCTTAGAAGACACAAGTGTGGGGATGGAAGTATATCCACTATACAGAGGCACGTCTTTTTAATGGACGCTGGAGGGGGCACCTGTTAAGTCTGTAAATGTGACTTCAAAATTTATAGTGAAATACTTAGGAAATATGCCCACTTGTATCAAGCAAGAAGGGATTTGAACTAGGTTCAAACCTGGAGAAGCTGCCCTATGAAGGATAGACCTAGTTGATTGAAGTAATATGGAGTCAGGGGAGATAAATATTGTTTAATTCACTGTGTGTAGGTCCTAGTGCTAGTGCGCGGTACAGCTATGTTGTACCTTGAGTTAAGTAAGCCACTGTTGCAAGCTGATGAGCTGTAAAGCCCAATATCACAATGCTAATAAGGAGCCATCTTTGGTAACTGCAGTCAACTATCTCCAAAGTACAGTTATTTCTTCCATTTCTGCTAGATCCTTTATCCCTGGCAAGGGTTTCCTGTAAGGTACCATATTTCTTGCTGATGGATTTGGGAGTATCGAACAGATGAGAAGGGAGAAGGGAGGGGTAATTAACAGGGCTTTCCTTAATACTGAGAGATGGGAGTGTGGCAAGGGATAATCTCTGAGGATTCAGCAAACACATCTATGCCCTTCTACATCCTAGAATTCATTATACCTTGGCACTGTCTACAGAAAAAACATTGACGAAAAACATATAAACAGTGAAGTTTAACACAGTCCAACTTTAGTAATAACCAGGAGAACAATTGTGGAGCTTACCCTTAACCCTGCACTCGTGGAGCTGCTTTAATATACAAGCGCTCCAAGTAACTGCGCCAGAACAGAGGAGCTGGGTTTGAGATTAATGCTCTGTTTAAAAATGGAAAGTAAAGTAATTTAAAAGCCAAGACCCTTGAAAGAAAAAAACAGATTCCATCCTTTAACCAAAAAAAGAGCCTGCAGAACATGTCTTACCATCTGAATGATTTGTTATAGGCCGTGTAGGGCATGAAGTTTTAAACCGGCTCGTAAAATGTCTTCTAAGACCGATTAGATGTGCGCCTCAAGGTATGTACGGTAGTACAGAGCAAAGGAAGAAGGTCATATGGAAACAGACCTTAGAGCTAGTAAACACAAACTGTAAATAATAAGTGGTACACCACAGTAAATATATAAACAGTTAAGAACAATAAAACTCTAGGTGCTGAAATACCAGACCATTACACCCTAGGGTATATTGCTGTACCACTGGGTAGAGAACTCACAGGTGGCCACCCTGTCACACAAGTCAGTGGTTAGGGCCTTTATTCTTGGGGGTGTATGGGTCTTCAGTGCTGGAGGAAGTGAGCAGCAGAAGCAGGGTCTCCACTGCACAATCGGCCTAGGAACGAGAATCCCCGGAGTAAGATTCAATGTCAAAATTGTCTGATGGAGCAGCAGTAGGGTGCTCAGTTGCTGATGCCTCTTCGGTTTCTAGAGGTGCATATCTGCTCAGGCCAGCATGGTTCTGCAGACTGTAGGAGGAAGTAGGGGAACTGGAGCTTCTACTGTGGTTGCAGGATCAATGATTTTCTGCTTGGGGATCCTGTTTTACAGCTCACTGGTACCATTGTCTGCCCATGTTTCTCTTTTCCAGATGCCATGAGGAATCCAAGGAAGGGTGCGGTTTTACTTCGGCTTCTGGTAACTGGGTGTTTTTTCATTGCCATACTGATTCCTGGGCAGGATGCATGTCTATCAGTGCTGCTGGAGCTGGAGACCGAGACCAGGATCTAAGAAACTGTTCCACGGCTTCTGGGAGTGTTGTACCCCATTTATGTTAACATACAGTGTGGTCATGTACCTCATAGAATACCGGTAGCCCAGTTGGGCTAATTGTATCCTGGCTGGTGTAAAAGCTAGGCATCTACTTGAAAGTTCAGCCAAAAAATCTATAAAAAACAGATGGTAAGGCCCTGCCAGATCAAGGGGTCATTCTCCCACGCCAACCGAAGGATATAATCCTCAACTGGGAATCAGACTAGTTTAGTGATAATAGGGCAAAGAGGTTGCCCAGGCTTGGGCTTTGGTGCCAGACTCCGATGTACCCTCTCAAATTTGGTGGGAGTGCAGTCTGGGGCATTGAGGATCTGTGGAATTGTAGCCTGCAAGAAGCATACTATGTCTGGGAGTTTGATTCCTTCTGGGAACCCTATCATTCAGAAGTTATTTTTTCTTGGTCTGTTTCTAAGTTGTCGACTTTCTCTAGTAAGTAAATGATGGCCGAGTTTTGTTCCCATAACTGGGCGTGTGCTTGAGCTGCTGTCTCTTCAGTGATTGATAAGCATTGTTTGGCTTTTATAATTCTATTCCCCAGTTGTTGTAGATCTTTGTTGGTTTCAGTAGTGGTTGATTTCAATTCCACTGTGTCCAAGAGGACCAGAGACAGCATGTTCGTGAGATGTTGCAGATCTATTGCAGGTGGTATGGTGGAGCTCATTTTCTGGATAAAAAAGCATGGTGAAACGGTACTTTGAGAAGGGTGCCAGGCCTCAGACAAGACAGTTCATGTTCCAGGCTATACAGTGCTGATTTCAACAAGTCTGGTATCTGTTGACAGAAAGTTGATCTGATCAATGCTGCAGGTTTAGAAACCATTTAGCTGTGCCCTTCAACTGGATTGTGGAGAATTATGTTGACAAGAACTCAGCAGAAAAATAATAAGCTGCCATCTTGCTTGATGGTTGGCCATGCCACTTTTCTGGTATTACTGAACATTGTTTTGCTGATCAGATACTTGCTGAAGTTTGGATCCCTCTCTGCTGCTGTCATGTAATTGGAGATCCTAACTTTTTGGAAATACATTTTTGTTGGATTTTTGATTTGTACATGGTCCAAATTTAAAAACAAAAACATTTTCTTTATTAAAAATAAATATCTTAGTCATCGTGTTTGGGATTGTATGACATTAATCCATAGCAACCAGTTGTTTACAATATAACAAGGGAAGTCAGGCAAAATTTAGAGGCCCCTAATTTCAAAAGATTAGCACAGCACAAACCAGTTTTGCGCCATGTTAACCTGGAATAGTGCCAGCTGTCTGGGGTGTGCCCATATTTAAAGGACACATATGAGCAGTGCACCCCGACAGTGCCATTGCACACAGTATTGTGCTGCGCCCTGTGCAAATAAGGGATCCCTCATGCATATGCAAAGTAGCAAAATATTGAAAGGTTTCAGAAGTGCTAAACAGCCGCCAGAGCCATGACATTTTAACGCTTCTGAAACTCTGTCGGTGGCTGGCTGTGGCAGTGTGAGGTGGGCTGTGCCAGTCACTGGTTCAGATCAAATTGGAGGGGCAGAGTGGTGGGTCACTACCTGCCAGGGTGGGGAGCCACTAGACTACCAGGGATATTTCTTCCTAGTCCCGATGGCGATCAGAGAGGGGGTGAGGGAGTGGAC
This sequence comes from Neoceratodus forsteri, assembly GCA_016271365.2. Taxonomy (NCBI): domain Eukaryota; kingdom Metazoa; phylum Chordata; order Ceratodontiformes; family Ceratodontidae; genus Neoceratodus; species Neoceratodus forsteri. Next base: position 1,344,989,753 of record CM057458.1, on the reverse strand, counting down.
CACCAGGAGTTATGTATTTGTCACATATCAAGAGATTGGGGCTGGGGAGGGACACTGGACCACCAGGGATGATGGCCTTTGTTACAGTAATGGGAATCGACATTGAGAGGGACACTGGACCACCAGAGATGATGGAATTTGTTATGGGAATAGAGAGCAGGGCTGGGTAGGGACACTGGACCACCAGGGATGATGGTTTTTATGTTTGCTTGCACGCATGTGCAAGAAACATAGTGCCATCATCTGAGTTTTCAGAGGTGTGGCAGCCCTCTTCCAATTCAGTCAGTGTGTTTGCAGGCGTGGCCACAGTTCTCCAATGCCTGCTGGAGCTGTCTACGACAGCAGTCCAAAATGCAGTGGTATACAGTTGAAAGAGGGAGCTACGTTTCAGTGAGCAGCAATAAGATATCGCCTGCTCATGCCGCTCCCCCTACACACACACATGCACGCATACTGCGTGCTACTTCCGTACTGTACAGCCAATGGGGGTGCCCAATCCCCATCGGCTGTGCTGTACCCAAACAGAGTTATACATGCCCGCTGGGTGCCCACCCGTGTGGCTACACATCTTATAGCCGATGGGGAGTGACCAATCCCCATACCGGCTCCACTATCCCAGGTACGGTTGCCACGCTGGAAGCCCACCCCAGCATGGCAACAGATGTGTCACAGATGGGTGTGCCCAATCCCCCGTCGGTTCCATGCCCCCCCACAAGCCATCCTTGTGCCACGCTGGGAGCCCACCCCAGTATGGCAAACGTCCCGCGTCGTCTCCTCCTTTGTTGAAAAAAACAAACCTGCAACAGAAAAACGGTCCCTTACTGTCTCTGCCCCCACCCGCGCCTACCCACTGCGCACCCTGCCTCCCCACACACCCCCACCCCATACTTACCTCCGGACTCTGAAGCTACGATCTTCGGTGGACTGGGAACACATCTGCACTCTTCAAAGCCAACTGCGAACTGAGGAAATGCCGGTAAGCTGTATAATGTAATGAAAAGGGTTTTTTCAATTTTGCTGCTTATCTCAGGCATTTTTTAGAATTTTGGCACCAAATTTTCAACATGGAGTTTTTGGGACCCCCTCCTCATGAATTCTGTCACTGTTATGGCGTTAATCAGGCCTGAAGGGTGATTTCGCAGTCACTGCGTGAAATCACCTTTCAGGACGAATTAACAAAATGATAGTGCCAGTGTTCATAAGGTGGGCTCTCAAAAAGCCTATGTTGAAAATTTGGTGAAAAAATTCCTAAAAATGACTGTTTTACGAGCGTGCATTGCGCTGTTCCTACGCACGCTAGTAGGTTCGCGAATTTTCAATATTTTCACTCCAGATTTTCAACATTGCCATTTGATCACATTTCCTTATGAGTAGTACAGCCGTCATTTTTCACATCTCACCCAAAATGTGCTTCCGCGCCTGTAGCGCACAATAGCGCAGTCGGTGTGAGAAATCAATGTTCGGGACACATTAAGAAAATCACAGTGACACTGTTCATGAGCAGAGGTGTTAAAATGGTTATGTTAAAAATTTGGTTAAAAAATTCCCAATTTATGAGCATGCGTTGCGCTGTTCCTAAGCGCGCTCGTAAGTTTGCAAATTTTCAATATTTTCACTCCATATTTTCAACATTGCCATATTACCACACCACCTTATGAGCAGTACAGCTGTCATTTCACAGTGTCAGTGGCTCAGTAGGTAGCACACTCGCCTCTGAGGCTAGAAGATCAGAGGGCTGTGGGTTCAGTTCCCACATCTGGCACTTGGATTAATATCCCAGTACTGACACTGTAGTGAAGCATGAGAGGGGTGCTGCACTTCTGAAGTGCCATCTTTTGGATGAGACATTAAACCGAGGTCCCATCTGCCTGGATTGGTGGTAGTTCGGGTGGATGTTAAAGATCCCATGGCACTTATCGAAAAGAGCAGGGGAATTTCCCCGGTGTCCTGGCTAAATTTCCCTTATTCACTTAAAATACCACCAACAGCTTAATCTGGTTCAAAGTCAGTTGGCATCCATCTGTAACCCCCTCCCCTGGGTCGTGCCTGAAAATTGGCAGGATTTGTCTAGTGCACTTACCTGGTCAACAAGAAATAAAATTTCTCACTTCTCACCCAAAATGTGTTTATCGCGCATGTAGCGCACAGTGGCGCAGTCGGTGTCCGAAATCAATGTATGGGACACATTAAGAAAATCACACTGACACTGTTCATCAGCAGAGGTCTTAAAATGGCTATTTGAAAATTTGGTGAAAAAATTCCTGAAAATAACTGTGTTACGAGTGAGCATTGCACAGTTTCCACGCACCCTCATAAGTTCATGAATTTGTAATATTTTCAGTCCACATTTTCACCAGTGGCATTTTTCTGCACTTCCTTATGAACAATACAGCTGTCATTTTTCACAACATGGCTGAAATGTGTATTCACACGTTCAGCACAGAATTGCGTGGTCGTTGTGGGAAATCATTGTTCAGGACAGATAAAGAAAATCACAGTGACACTGTTCATGACCAGAGGTCCCAAAATGCCTGTGTTGACAATCTGCTGTAAACAACTCCCAAACTAGTTTCATTATGGGTGCACGTTGCACAGTTTCTACGCAAGCTCGTGACTTCACCAGTTTTTTTTTAATATTTTCACTGCAGATTTTCAACATTGCCATTTTTTACACCTCCCCATGAACAGTACAGCTGTCATTTTTCACATCCTGTTCAGAATGTGTTTTTGCACCTGTGGTGACAAACGCCGTAGTCGCTGTGCAAAAGCAGCTTTTGGCTAACAAACTGATATTGCCACTGTTCATGAGGTGGGGGTCACAAAAACCCATGTTGAAAATTTGGAGTGAAAATATCAACGAATGCATAAGGCGTTAGGGTTTCTGACCATAACACCCCACCCTGTAGAGAATGACAGGCATCAGGGCTGTGACTTGGGATTGTCACCTGCAATGCTCATACCATTCCACCCCCACCCACACCTTGCAGCCACTGAGAGGCATCGAGGTGTGCCTTGGACTCTTCGGCCCCAAAGTTCACCCCATTCTCCTATACTGCACCCATCTCACAATATTTCCTGATGGAATGGGGTGTGCATAAGGGCCAAAGACCTCAAGGCATGCCGCGACACTTGTCGGTGTCTGCATGGTAGGGTGTGGTGAAATGGCATGGCTGTTATGCCTGATGACTGAAAGGCACACCCCAATGCCTGTCACTATCTGCAGGGTGGTGATGGGGTTGGCTTCAGTTCAATACTTCACTGCCATTCCTATTATGCAGCTCTGTAACTCCTACACTACCAATGCCAATGCCAGCAAGCAAATATTTGGCACTGACAAATGCTTGTATTTATGTAAACAGGGATCGGGGCTTGGGGGAGAACCTGGCCTGGCACACTCAGCTGTGGTGCTAGCATGCAAATGATTCCTTAATGGGCATGCAAATGTCCCCTTAGTGTCGTGCATGCACAGTGGGCTCATTTGCATCTTTGGGCTGAATATCACCCATGGGGGCCATGGCACTAACCAGTGTGCACTGCACTTAACCCCTATGGGTGGTCTTAGCCTAGTGCTCTGGTAGCACTGTACCAAACATGGCAGCTACATGATGTGTGCTGTGCTACCTTGATCTGATATTCAAACAGATAGCGCGGTCAGTGCAGATTGTGATGTCTGTTTGAATATAGCGCCAGAGCCAGACAGACCTATTTTTCCTCATGGTGTACCTGTTTGTGCACGTGGCCATCTGGCTCTGAAAATGGGGCCCAGAATCTTCTGTGAAGCTAATTTTCAAAACTTTCCTTCTAGGATAGAGAGCAAGATAGATAGATAGACAGACAGAGAGAAGGACAGATAGATAGATAGATAGATAGATAGATAGATAGATAGATAGATAGATAGATAGATAGATAGATAGATAGATATATATTTGGGAGAGTGTAGTTGGGTAACTACTATAAAGCATGTCTTTTTGTTGTCATAGGAATCATAGAAAGACAGAAGTTGATAGCAACTAAGGACTGCAAGGCCCATCCAGTCTGCCCATTTCTTTTTCTACCTTATGAATGAGTCATTGGCCTTTGCTCTGTCAATGGCCTGTCTATTCATACTCATCTGTATTGTTCTATGCCTATCCCATGCCTGTTTGATGCCCTGCACTGTATCCATATCCACCTCTTCCTGAGGTAGGCCGTTCCATGCACTCACGACCCTTTCTGTGAAAAGAACTTCCACACATTACCCCTTAATCGGCCTCCCTCTAATCTCATGCTGTGTCCTCTTGTCCTGCTATTTTTCTTATATCGAAACATGTTAGGCTCTTTCACCTTATTAATGCCCTTAAGGTGTTTGAATGTTTCAATCATACCACCTCTCTCCCTCCTTTGCTCTAGGGCATACATATTGAGCTCCGTTAATCTGTCCTCATATGTTTTCTGATGCAGTCCCTACACCATTTTGGTAGCCCTTCTCTGGACTGCCTCAATTTGGTTAATGTCCTTGTGAAGGTGTGGCCTCCAGTATTGCAAGCAGTACTCCAGATAGGGCCTAACCAGTGTCTTGTAAAGAGGGATTATTATCTCCCTCTTACGACTTGTGATACCCCTACTAATACACCCCAACATCCCCCTAGCCTTACCTACTAATTTAGTGGTCTGCTTGGATGATTTCAGGTCATCTGTGATGATGATGCCCAAGTCTCTTTCTTCCCTTGTGACAGCCAGCAAATCCCCTCCCAACCTATAGGTGGTTTCTGGGTTTCTTTTCCCTATGTGTATGATCTTGCACTTCTTTGCGTTAAACTCCAGTTGCCACTCTTCTGACCATTTTGCCAGTTTATCCAGATCTCTTCTCATTCTGCCCACCCCATCTGGATCATCTACTCCATTGCAGATTTTGGTGTCATCTTCAAACAGACAAACCTTACCCTCCAGTCCATCTGCAATGTCACTGATGAAGATATTGAAGAGGACTGGTCCCAGAACTGATCCCTGAGGTACCCCACTTGTGACTTACATCTCTTCTGATTGTATACTGTTTACAACCACTTTCTGTTTTCTGCCTGTCAACCAGTTTGCCACCCAGTTGACCGACTTCTGACCCACCCTGAGACTATCCAGCTTATTAATCAATCTTCAATGTGGAACAATATCGAAAGCTTTGCTGAAGTCAAGGTAGGTGACATCAACTGCTCTACCTTGGACCACCACTCTGGTTACCCAGTCGAAGAAATCTATGAGAGCTGGCCTGGTGGTGCAGAGGGTTGAGGCACTGGATGCCACACCTTGCTCCACCCTGGCGACCCGGGTCCAGGAACGAGCCCGGGCTGTCGGGAGTCGGCAGGGGAGGAGAGGGATTGAGCACCCAGAGGCTGCTTTCCCTCTCTGGGGAGGGTTACAGGTCCATCCCGCTGCTATATCGCCACCTCCTGGGTGAATCCAGGAATGGCGATGCGGATCGGGACCCACAACAGGAGGGGCAGTGCTGACCGAGAGCCTTGGGAGGAGCAGCATTTTCGCGTGCCTCCTCATTGGCTCTCCTATTGTGCCAGTAACTGCAAGGGATAGGGACCAGAACAGGATAAAAATGGAGCCCATCACTCCTAGGTGATGACGACTCCACAGCCAGACCGCGTCACCAGTGCTCACTGGGGGCAGACTCCACTGTGTCCCGCTCGCTCTGCCGTTAGTAAGAGGAAGGCTTGGGGTTACCTTCCCCCGCCTCACCCAGGGGGTATACCAGGCTACCTGAGGGTCTCTCTGAATGGACGGACACTTTAGGAGCAGACTCCTGGGGGCACCACGGGATGTTGGAATTTCGAATTGAGGAGTTCTGAATGAGTGGAAGGACAGTGCTAGTTGGTGGATAAACATAAGGTCAAAAAAAAAAAGAAAGAAATTGATGAGATAAGTTTGACAGGACCTTCCTGCTGTAAACCCATGCTGTCTTGGATTCTACGCTCCTATGGATTCCAGGTGTTGCACTACACTTTCCTTAAGGAGTGCCTCCAAAATCTTGCTCACTACTGAGGTAATACTGACTGGTCTGTAGTTCCTTACCTCCTCCCTACTACCACTCTTGTGGAGTGGGATCACATGAGCCCTTCTCCCGTCTTCTGGGACCTCTCCTGTGCTCAGAGACTCACTAAACAGTTCTGATAATGGCTGTGCTAGTTCAACCCTTAGCTCCTTTAGTACCCTGGGATGTATGCCATCAGGTCCCATTGCCTTGTCCACCCTGAGCTTATCGACCTCTTGTAGGACCCTTTCTTTTGTGAAGGGACTAGTGCACACCTCCCTCCCCCCTGTGTCCATGGTGCTGAGCTGTGGGCCCTGCACTACCTTCTCCTCAGTAAATACTTAGCAGAAGTATCTATTTAGGATAAATGCTTTTACTTGGTCCTCCTCCTCACATGACTCCTTATCCCCTTTGATCTTAGCAAGACCCCCTCTGGACTTTCTCCTTTCACTAATGTATCTGTAGAAAGTCTTGTCACCTTTTTTACTGTTCGTGCTAGTGTTTCCTCAGTTTGGGCCTTTTCCTGTTTTACTGCCTTCCCTGCTTCCCTTAGGGAAGTTTGGTATGCCTCCCTATCTTCATTCTGCTGCGTTCCCTTATATTTCCTGAAGGCCAGCATTTTGGCTCTGACCTTTTCTGCTACTGTGTTTGAGAACCAAAGTGGTTTCCTTCTTCTTTTGCATTTTCTTTTCTCACTAACACAATGGGTTATTGCTTCAAGTATTGTGTCCTTAATGCTTGCCCATTTTGCCTGTACCCCATCACCTATATTTCTTCCTGCTAAGGCTAGCTTCACTCCGTTGGCTATCTTATCAAAGTCAGCTCCTCTGAAGTACCATCATTTTGCCTTGGAATGGGATGATTTTGTTATAGTGGTCAAACTGAACCATACCATGTGATGGTCACTGGCCCCCAGGTAACCTTTTACCTGGAGATCTGTGATCCTTTCCCTGTTAGTCAGTACTAGGTTTAGGATAGCCCTGTCTCTTGTGGATTGTTGTACCAGTTGTTTGAGACTCTCCCCCTGCAGGGAATCCACTATGTGTCTAGTTCTGGCAGATATTCCTGCTGGTATTGACCAATCAGTATCTGGCATGTTGAAGTCTCCCATTATCAGAACCTCTTCTTTAGCTGTCATGTTTTGTATATCTTCTAACAGTAATGTGTCTATGTCCTCCCCCTGGTCTGGAGGCCTATAGACAACCCCAGTTCGTATGGCTGTCCCATTTCCTGTTTCCAGGGTGACCCACAGTTCTTCTGGCTCCTTATGTGTATTATGAATTTCTGCAGCTTTGATATTTTCATTGACATAAAGGGCCACTCCACCCTCCCTCCTTTTGCACCTTGGTCTCTTCTGAACAGTACAAACCTGGGTACTGAAGTCTCCCAAGTGTGGTTACTGGTGAACCATGTCTCGCCAATGGCTTCTATGTCCAGTTTAGCCTTTGTTATTATTATCTGGAGGTCTGGGATCTTGTTTCCCAGACTGCGAGCATTTGTATACATGATTTTCCATTGGCCAGATTTTGGTGTGTTAGTTGTTGGGCGAGGTCTGGCGTTTCCCCTGTGCATTATATGGAGGGCTGGACCTTTTTCCTTAACTGGTGATGCAAATGAACTATAAACATGTTGAACTCCTGTATGATCACTAGCTGAGGGGGGGAGGGGTGTTCTTCCCATTTGATGTATCGGGTGCTGCACCCCTCTCCCCATTCATTAGTTTAAATATTCTGCAAAGACATCAAACTTCTGCCCCAATGCACTGACTCTCTCCTTAGGCAGATGTAGTACATCAAATTTAAAGAACTTTCGCTCCCAAAACTGTTGCCAGTTACCTACAAACTTGTATCCTTTTTCCTGGCACCAGCCTTTGAGTCACATGTTTAGCTCCCCTATCTCCCCTTCTCTGACCTTCTGTCCATCTGCCCCCCTCTCCCAGACTGACATGATCTCAGAGAAGGAGATGCTGGATGAAATATATGATAGTTAGTCACCCAGCCTGGTCAGGTGCTCCTTGGTCTCCACAACTGACCAGCTGGCGAGATCATTAGTCCCTATGTGTACCAGGACATCAATGTTTTCTCCTGCTTCCTGTACAATTTTAGCAATACATTCAGTGTCTCTCCATGCTGATGTATCTGGGAGACATCTGACCATTACCCCTGGCTGGAGATAGGTATCAACTCCCTGAATCAATGAGTCTCCTATGATCAGAAGTGTCTTGGATTTCCTTTTTTCTTTTTTTTTTTTGGTTCCTGTTTTGGGCAAGTTTTGTTGTGCTAGCAGCTGTGCTCTGGTGTCCTGCACTGCAGTGTCCTCTGCCCCTTTGTTTGATTTCAGAGATAGAGGCAGATACCTGTTTGTAATTTTTATAAGGTTTGTGGAGGTGATATGTTGGAGAGCACCGAGTGATGGGGCACCTTATTTGCCCCTCCTAACCACCTACCAACCTCCTGGACCACCTACCCTCTGTGGTTGAGGTGCTTCTGTTGGATGTTGGGGAAATGGCTGGCGGTTCTTATAATATATTTTCTCCTGAATATGCAATTTGAGGTGCACAGTCTCTGCCCATGCTGCCTGGAGCTGAGCCCTTAGATCTGCAATGGCCCAGCATGTAGGACAGTGTCCTAAATCCTGTATAACTGCCCTTTTGAAAAAATGTCCCGCAGTACCTGCAGTTAATAATATCCATTCCAGAGAAGTTGCTGGGTTTATAACCTGGTCAGAGTAATTAGAAGGAGGAAAATGAAAGCAAAAGTTTGAGTTTGTGTTTTGTTTGTTTGTTTTTGTATAACTTGTTATAACAAGTTAAATTACTTAGGGCAGACTGGATGGGCCTTGCGGTCCTTATCTGCCGTCAACTTCTATGTTTCTATGTTTACTTGTGCCCCTGTAAATGAGGTCACTGTATAGATATGTCTCTGAGCCACCCCTTCCTGCTTTGCTACCGGAAATGTCCTGACTGTGCTACACTATAAACAGTGTCAGTGGCTCAGTAGATAGAACACTCGCCTCTGAGGCTGGGAGATCAGAGGGCTGAAGGTTCTGTTCCCACATCTGGCACTTGGGTTAATATCCCAGTACTGACACTGTAGTGTTCGGATGAGATGTTAAACCAAGGTCCCATCTGCTTTGATTTGTAGTAGATGTTAAAGATCCCATGGCACTTATCGAAAAGAGTAGGGGAAAATTTTATTGAAAATGAACTGAACAAAAAGTTCAGCAATACATAGCATTTAGATTCCAATTAACAAGTCAAAAGAACAAAAATCAATTGTTCCACAATTAAACAAACTGTATATGCTTAGTAACACTTCATCCAATTTTATCCTTCATAAAAGGAACATTCAACCAATGGAGTTTCCATATAGCTTCAGTCATATGTTGTTGTTCAAAATAACATTGCTGACATAGTGCATTTTCTATATTGTGAATAACAGTGTCTGGGTCTTGATAGACTTGCTGTAACACAAATTTACACTTTACTTGACAGAGAATAAATTTGATGAATGATAATATAAGTCTCACCATGTCAGTTTGCAACCCCAGATTTGAAACACTAAAACCACCCACTATTTCAGAATAAGTAAGACACGTCCAGTGAGGTTGATTCCATCTACTAGCCAATAATCTCCATACTGCTAGTACAAAAGGACAGGTAAGAAAAAAATGTTGCATAGTTTCAACTGTCTCTACGCACCCCTCTCTTGGACAAAATCTTTCTTTACATTTTTTATGTTATGCATTGCCTTTAACATTCAAATGACCATGTGCACTCAACCACGTAATGTCCCAAATTCTAGGCAGTAGTCTAGGACCCCTCAGAGTATCAAACACATGCATCCTAAATTTAGGCTCCACACCCTGGAACACCACCGGTACCTCAGGCATACCTTGTTGCTGAGCCTTATACATTACTTTGCTCGAGGAAGAATTAAGTACATCCAAAGACACTTTCCATAATTTCAATTTTCCAAGGACAGGCCTAAAATATACACAAGGGCCCAGATAGTCAAACTGAACCAGGCTGTGGTGCAAGCCTGGGTGCAGCTCAACTTCGTTGCGCAGGAGTGTGGACTGGGCGATATTCAACAGAGCTGCACCATGGCTCAGCATCATTGAATATCGCACCCTGGCCACCCACAGTGTACATGGTGCAGTGGCACTGTGCCAGGGCCAGTGGCCAGAGTGAAGCATGGGGATGCACTAGCGCAAGTTCCATTGCACAATGTGCAACAACCGCAATATTCAAAAGTTGACATGCAAATGGGGCCATAATGTATGAAAGGCACAAATGGGGCCATTTGCATGTCATTATGGCCCCATTTGCATGAAGGTGCACTGATCCCTGACTACTTGCACCTGGCACCCTGCCAGGCAGCAGCCATCGGGGACCAACACCCCCTGCAGCGCGGCAATATGCCCCACAGCCTGATCACGGACATTAGCACAGTAAATAAATGTCCACAATCTTCCTGGTGGTCCAGTGGACCGCTGTCTGCCTGATCACGGGCATAAGTACTAAATAAAATTTCCCTATATCCCTGGTGGTCCAGTGGACCACTGTCTGCCTAATCTGGAATGTGTAGTATGATATGGGCTGCATGCCCATTGGCTCACGCTGTGATGGTGTCAGTCAGCGGGCGGTGGGATGGCAGGCAGATGGGGTGCTGCTGCCCGCCACTGACCTGGGGGGGGAGTGGGGTGGTAGGGATCAGTGGGCAGGTGAAGAGGGGGGGTCCACTGCACCACCAGGGAAATGGGAGGCAATAATCTTTTACTTAAGCCCGCGATCGGCAGACATTGGTATTTGTATTTAGTACTGATGCCTGCGATTGGGCAGATATCGGTTCACTGGACCATCAAGGATATAGGGGAATATTATTTAGTACTTATGCCCACGATCAGGCAGACATCAGTCCACTGGACCACCAGGATATAGGGCAATTTTATTTAGTACTTATGTCTGCGATTGGGCAGACAGCAGACCACTGGACCATCAGGAATATAGGATTTTGTTCTATTTTTAACTGATGCCCGCAATCGGGCATGGGGGGGCACTACCACGGAGGTGCAGCCAGATCTTGCGTGGCCACCCCCAGGTGGCAGCTGCCGTGTTGGTAAGGTCATCCAATAAGGTCAATACCCTCAGGCCAGACCTTTCATCTGCCACCAGTACACAAATATTATCTGCATATGCAGTAACACGAATCTCCAATCCCCCCCCAATGGTAGTAGCCCCTTCACAAAAGGATCCTACTGAATAAAATGTAACATAGGAACTAAATGGAACACATACAAAAGGGGACTTAAGGCGCATCCCTGTCTTACACCCCTAGAAATTGTTATATATTTTCCTAAATGCCCATTTACCATAGGAATGGCACTTGCATGAGAATACAAAGTAGTGATCCACTGCAAAAATTGCTCAAATATGCCATAGGACTGAAAAACAATAGAAATGTCAGAATGTGGGACTTTATCCAAAGCCTTTTCTTGATCTAATGCCTTTATAAACTCTTGTAGATGCTCCTCTTTACCCTGTTCCACTAGTTCCCTAATCAATAATAAATTATGCTGTTTGTATGTCCTGGTATAGTACAGGTTTGAGCAGATGAAAGTAAGTATGGGGTCAAAGGCAACAGTCGAAAATGTAGGAGTTTCATTAATATTTTATAGTCCGTATTTAAAAGACTTAAGGATCTCCAATTATCTAGGCTAGTTCTATCTCCTTTTTTGTAAACCATAATTTGTACAGCTGTACAGAAGTGAAAATCTACATGCAAAGTCAATCAAACCCAATTAAATACTACAGTTAATATTTGAACCATTAATCATCCAAATGTGTGGTAAAATTCAGCAGGCAAACCATCTAGACCAGGTGCCATGTTTAGTTTAAGACTAGAAATGGCTTGGTCAATTTCGTGTTCAGAAATGGGCTCATTTAAATGCAATAACAAATCAGCCAATATGGCAGGTACTACAATGGAGGAAAGCATCTTTTTTGTCTGGTCCTCCTCTAATAGGGAAGAGGTGTACATTGACTTCAAATAATGTGATACTGCATCTAAAATACCAGGGCCGTCTGAGACTGTCTCACGAGAGTCAGTTGTGATAGCAGACTTAAAGCGAGCATTTACTCTCTGAGTACTAATCTGAAAGGGGTCTCCTAAACCTCTTTTCCTTGCGGTGCAAATTTTTTGTTAATGCAGCAATGTTTTGGTCCTATCATATTGTAACAGGAACTTCTCTTTTTTTATGTTAAGGGCCTGCTCTGTTAGAGGAATGTGTAACAAATTAATAGTCAAATAGATTTTATTCAACTTCATACGAAATTTCAAATACTTTCTATACTGACTCTGACACTTTGCAACAGAGTATTTTTGAAACATACTTCTCAGCCCTGTTTTAGTAAGTTCCCAGCAGCTGCTTCTATTCTTCATCAACCCTGCCATTGACATGCGTGCTCGAAGAAATTCCTGTATTTGAGCCTGCAAATGTTTTTCAAGCGAAAGAGCTGTATTCAGCTTCCAATACCCTTTCCCATACCATGGCCCATTAACGCTACCCAAAGTGATCATTAAAATAACATGGTCAGAAATTTCTATTGGAAGTATTTGCGCATTTTCTACACCAATATTAGCTTTGGTAAACAAAAAATCAGTTCTAGTGGAAAGGGAACCACAAAAATATGTTTGACTACCTGTCTTATGTGTCATTCTATAAGTATCTATCATCTGGCTTTGGGCTAACAATTGAAGAAGATAGTTAGTGTCACTAAACACCTTTGTTATCTTAGCACCTCTATCACTTATATTTACAACACAATTGAAATCCCCCCAAATTACAGATTTAGTGGTATACAAATAAGGTTTAATCAAACCAAACAACTCTGTCCTCCCTTTCTTAGTGAGAGAGGCATAAATATTAATCAATCTCCAGGCCACGGCTCATATGTAGAATCAACTATAAGAGCTCTCCCCACAAACACCTAAATCAATCTTGAAACCCGAAAAGCATCCCCCCTAAAAAGAATACCCACTCCCTCACACACATCCGTACCATAGGAGAAAAAGGACGGACCCCAACACCACAGTTGCTGAGCAGAGTTAATCAAAGAGGTAGTACTTAGTCTGGTGTCCTGTAAAAGAAAAATATCACAATCTATCTCTTTCAACTCTGTCAGGGCAACCAGATGTCTCTTAGGGTTTTTAATACTATTAACATTTATGGTTGCAGTTCGCAACCTGGGAATGAAGGAAGACATCAGAGAGACATATTATAAAGATCAAGGCGGCTTCTTGATTCTGGTACTTCTACGAACTCAGGTTCTATACTGTGGGGCATCACTCACTGGGGGGGTCTGCTCCTGAGACTCCCCATCAGTATCAGAAGAGGGAGGGGTTAAGGAAGAAGCTTCTGAATCCCCACCTGGTTCAGAATCTAGAGATTGAGGTTTCAAGATTCATATTTATTAGATAGCAAAATTCCTTCAACTTTCTCTAATGAAGCTTTTGCCACCTTAGGTCTGGGTTAAGATTGTTTTAAACTCCTTTTCTTAGCCACACTTTTGCCTCGTGGGGGAGGCATTTCAAAAGGAGGTTCCTCCTGAATCAGTGGAGTAGAAGTGGAATCTTTTCTGAGCAGCAAAACCTGTTCTGAAACAGCTCCTGCTTGAGCTCCTAATGGGCCATCTGCTACACTATCTCCTGGTGGAGGGTGGGGGTGGGGGGAGGGAGGATTTGGCCCAGGTTCTGAGGGAGGTGGTTCCTTCTGCTGAGCCCTTTTTTTCAACATTTCTTTTTTCTGTGTTTCTTGCAAGATACTATCCTGACTTTTCCTATCTGATCAATTATGAGTAGCCCAGGGACAGGATTTATAAGTATGTCCAGACTCATAACACGGGTTACGCTTTAAATCCTCTTGACACTCTGACCTATGATGTCCATATTCAAGGCACAGGTTACATCATAATCTATCACACATGGAGACTAAATGCGTAAGGGCCCCACATTTAAAACATGCCCTAGGTTGACCCTGATAGAAACAGTACCCTCTTTCAGAACCCAGAAATATACTATTCAGAAGATGTACAGACCCAAGGTTGTTATTCCTTAAAACAACCCAAAATACCCACCCATCATTCCATATACATTCTTCATCAAATATAGGTGAGGGAACCCCTAAGACTTCATAACGTTTTTGTAGCCAGAAAACAATAAACAGAGACAGATTCTTTACGAAACAACACAGTCACTGATTTAAGAGAAGGCTTAGTTAACGGGATAACCTTAAAAGGCATCCATAATTCAGTGTATTTCAGTACATCTAATTTAGACCAAAAATGATCCAAGTCTTGTGGGGTACCAAAACTAATGTAATAAATTGCTGAGCCAGATACATGAATAAGTGCATGAATCTCATTAGAAAAAAAGCCCATAGATTACTTTAGCAGTGTTTTCTCCACATAGAGACAGTCAGGTGCTAAGGCTAAGCCCCCCTGATATTCTAGGCATACCGCATTTCTCTGTTGCAAAGGAGGGGGGGCACCTGAAAAAGGGTCTTTATGTCTAAAAGACTCCCAAGTAGTTTTTGTTCATTGAAGGGGGATCAGGAAGAGGGCCAACAGGTTGTGGGGAAGAAAGAACAGAGTCACCCCACTCCATATGCTTCTGCTCCATGTTATCTGAATCCGAGAGGGATGTATCAATGTGGTCAGTACTCTGAATCTGTTCTCCTGCTTCAGGCTGCTGTGGAACTGTATTATTTCTTTCCTCATTAAGCGAAGCAGTATCAGAAGAGTTTAACGGGGGTTGGCCCAGTATAGGGCTATGGGCCGGGTCAGGAACCCAGACCCCGGTGTCTCCTCACTTCCAACCCACATTGAGCAGTGAACACTCAAGCAATGTAACTGGCCATTTGCCCAGAGGCTGGGGAGGATCCACGTCAGATCTGACTTTATGTAAGGCTAAACTTTTTTGCTGTAATCCTGACTGTTCATTAGAAATATCAGTAGATATACTCACAGAGTCATGCTGCAGTTCAGACAAGGTATCTAAATCCCCTGAAGCATCCGACTGAAGCGCGGTTGTCAAATTCGGCACATCAAAGGGCCTTACTGTCAAAACGTTGCCCTTTGAAGTTGGAGTGTCATGCTGCTGACTCACACCACCACTCGGTAGAGTTTCTGCCACAGCACTCTTCACTAATTCTGCCTGAATCAGGTGTGCAGCATCTCTGAGAAGGTCTGAATCAATGATCCCACTTTGTTCTTCCAACGGGATATTAGGCAATTGGTGAGAAAAGCTACAAACAGGTTGCATTCCATCCGGTTGTTTAAAATGCTGATTTTGCAGTAATGTATTATCCAACCATACAGCATCAGGACCAAACAAACCTTCAGTAGCACAGAAAGTCAGTAGAGGTGAATCAGCCATAAATTCCTCCTTTTCCTGACAGCTAGGCAGTAGTGCTGAGGTCTCTAAGGCTGGACCTCAAGGCAGGGAGACCTGCTCACCTCCAGGTACACCAGCAGCCTGACCATCCAAGACATCAAACTCCATAGCGGCAGCTCCCCCTACTGACAACAGAGATGGGGAATTTCCCCAGTGTCCTGGCCAAATTTCCCTCATTCACTGAAAATACCACTAACAGCTTAATCTGGTTCAAAATCAGTTGGCATTCATCTGTATCCCCCTCCCTGGGTCGTGCCTGAAAATAGGCAGGATTTGTCTAGTGCACTTACCCGGTCAACAAAAAATAAATAAATAAAAGGAGTGTAGTGTGGGGTGGTTGGGGATGGGGGTAGGTGGCTCGGCCCTTCCCCTGCCGAAAAAGAAGAACCACAGATGAAAGAAACAAGGAGGTAAGAACAGAAACAAACAGTCAGCAACAAATGCTGTAGCCATGAAAGCTTATCCTAATGATAGATAAAACTGGAAAACCTGTAAAGCACCACCTGTAATAATTTCACAGAAGATATACCCTATAAGAAATACTTTGCTACAGAGAAAAATAAAGCACTAACAGAAGATATACATTGCAAAAGACAATTTGAATCAGAAGATTACAGCAGTAATCCATAAGCACACACCTGTAGGCACACCCTGTAATAATGCAGCAGAAGGTATACCCAGCAACAACAATTTGAATCAGAGAAAAATAAAGCAATAAAATGTTGGCAACAAGCAGTAACAATACCTGTGAGTAAAAAAGAAAATAATAACACACAGTAAATCTGCCTAGCCAAAAGAAGCCTTAATCTTTTCCTTGCTCTGGTAAGGTTCTTTACTTTGTCCTTAGAAGCAACCAAGAAGAAAAGAACTCAGGTGAAGCTAGGTACCTTTGCCAGCAAACCTAGTCTTCAGTGTAAGAGGCTGCAGTATATGAAGACTGCTTAGCCTAGTATCACATACTACTAAGTAACTTAATTTTAAGCATATAGCAAAGACATTTAACTGACTGGAGTGGAGTATTGTGGGAGAGGAGAGGTAGTTAGCTATACGGGTTGTGGGGGTACTCGTCTCTAAGATTGTGTTTTGTAGAGAGGAGGGGGACACTGCTCTATTTGCAGGTACTTCAGGGAGCTTCAAGCTCAGCTGGCAGCAGCAAGGGAGGCAATATGCCAGCTGTGACTCAACTAAGTTTGTGCTCACCCATCTCCAAACCCCCTCCTCCTAAGAAGTCCACTGGACCAGGGGGCTGGAAGGTGGTAGAGAGGGGAAGGAGTTTGGGTGGTAGGGACAGACACACAGCAGCTAGCTCTTCCCATAAGGTATCAGTGGCAAACTGTTTTGCATCCCTGGAAGAGGCAAAGGTGCCTGTCATGGGCATGACTGACCATGGATCAGATGGTGCTGATTGGAAGGGAGACCTGGTGACAGCCAAGAGCAAGGGGAGGCAGAAGTAAGAAAGTACAATTCTAGTGATAGAGAACTCTTTGTTTACAGGGGTGTAGAGGTGGCAGGTAAGAAAGGGTTGAAGGGAGGGGGTGATCAAATACCTGCCTGGAGCATCAGTTGTCCAACATTGGGATAGGATAGGGAGGACAGTGGAGGAGAGGGAAGCAGAGAGTGCTGGTACACCTTGATACCAACAATCTGATGAACAGCCTGTGGAGATGGTGAAGAGGGATGTCCAGAGGCTGGAGGACACATTGAAGAAGCCATCAGCTTCCTTAGCCTTTTCTGAGGTCCTTTCTGTCTAGGGTGGGGTAGAGTGGGAAAAGATAGATTAAGGGAAGTAGAGACTGCAGCTGGCAATCCACCATGCTGTCAATGAGTGAGCACGTGCTTTGAGAGGTACTCATTCATTGACAGCTCAGTGGATGGCCAGCCATGGTGGAGAGAATAGGACTGTGCTGGTCGCCCGCTCAAGTTTGGGATGGGGGGAGTGGGGTGGTGGGCCACTACCTGCTTGGTGGAGTGGCAGAGGGTGCACTAGACCACCAGGGAATATCTGAATCAATTCACAGACTGAGGATCAGGAACTGAGGGGTCACTATACCACCAGGGAGATATGTTCATTTTGACTATAAGGGAGATCAGGATGGGGGGGGTTACACTGGACACAAGTCAGGGCATACTGTCAAAGTCAGGCAGGTAATTGGTGAGGGCAAGGACCACTTGTCACCAGGGACTTTTTTTTATATGTGAGGTAAGTGATCGGACGGGGGGAGGGACTGCTAGCCACCATGGAATAATATTTTTATAATGTGGGTGATTGGGTGGGGGAGGGACTGCTAGCCACTAGGGAATTTTATTGCTATTTCAGGCGGGGGGACATTGGACAATATTGTACATTGGGTGGCAACCAGCAGAGGGGTGCCACTATACACCAAGGGTTAAATTACATTATTTATTGTATTGTATGGTGTCAGTGGAATTTCTGCAAAAGTTCTTAACTGGATTTCCAAACTTTCACGGAAATGAAAGTCTGACTTTCACAGAAATTTCCCCAGATTAAGTGTTTTTTTTTGTTTATGCACACATCTACCTCTGTGGTAGGGAACCATTGGAGACACTAGTCAAAGATCTAGTGGAATATCTGGAGAAAAATGGACTTCAGGATAGTAAGCAGTATTGCTTCATGACAGGGAAGTCTTGTCAGACCAACCTGATAGTATTGTTTAACTGAGTAAGCAAAGTAGCTGAAAAAGGCAACAAATTAGATGTACTCCACTTCAACATCAGCAAGGCTTTCAACTTGGTGCCGTGTCAGGGGCTGCTTAACAAGATGGGGGATCTGGGAACATCTAAGGAAATAGTAAGGTGGATAGAGAGTTGGTTGGATGGGAGGTAGCTGAGAGTTGTGGTAAATGGGTTTAGATTGGAGGAAAGATATGTCACTAGCAAAGTACCAAAGGGTTCTGTTCTGGGTGCAGTCCTCTTCAATATATTCATCAGTAACATGGAAGCGAGAATCCAGGGAAGGTTGTCTCTATTCACAGATGACACTTAACTCTGTGGTTGGAATGACAATGTGAAGGGTAATGAAAGTGTTGCAGAGAGATCTGTAAAGGCTGGAGAATTTATGTAAATTCTGGCAGGTGAAATTCAATGCCAAAAAGTGCAAAGTTATGGACTTAGGGAACAAAAACCCCAGAACAGAGTTTTGGATGAGGAATTAAGCTGCTCACAACATCAGAGGAAATGGACCCATCAGTAATCATTAGGGGCTCCCTTAAACAAATCAGCCAATGTAACAAGACCTTCAGCAAGGTTAACAGGATGCTCAGGTTCATCGTGAAAGGTTTCAACAGTAGAAGTCAGGAGGTACTATTACCACTGTATAGTGTGCTGGTGAGACCATACCTGGAGTACTTTGCCCAGTTCTGGAGTTCCCCCTTACAAAAGGACAGAGACAGGCTTGAGAAGGTACAGCATAGGATGAATAAGATGATTCAGAACCAGAAGAGCAGATCCTTTGAGGATTGGCTAAAGGCACCGAACATGTCATTCAAAACCAGAAGAATAAGTGGGGATATGATAAGAGACTTTTAAGTTCCTGAAAGGAATTAGAAAAGTGGACTATGAGGAGCTATTTACCAGGACAGAGAATATGGGACAAGGAGTCACAAGTGCAGGTTAACAGGGGGAAAGTTGTAAAAGGATGTGAGAAAGTATTATTTTACAGAAAGAGTGGTTGAGCCATGGAATGTTCTGCTGACAGATGTGGTGGGTCCCAAAACCATTTTGGCTTCAAACACAGCTAGGGTAGAGTCAAAGGAAGATTAGCTACTCAGTGGCAAGTATGGGGCAGAAACATGGATAACAAAAGTGGTAACAGTATAAGCAAAGACAGCACAGAGACAACAGATCCTGGGGTATGATAGGGTAATATGGGCAGACTGGATGGACCTTTGGTCTTTTTCTGCCATCATCATCTATGTTTCTATGTTAATGCATTTTTGCCATCTTATACTAAGATGCACAAATTAGTCATGTAACCCTCTCTTTGATTTTTTTTTTTAAACTTTCAATTTTTATTAAAGCACACAGGTACATCATAACTCCAATTTGCCAGTGTAGTACACAAAATGAAGTATTGGTAGGTATTTTCACTCTTATCTTCAAATTACCACACTTAATCATCAGTATATATTATTACTAAGAAATATTCCAGTCCATGGCTCAAGTGACAATATGATTAATCATTTAAATAATTATGTCCAGGCACCTCCAGTCACAAGAGAATCAGCCACATTCAGCCAAATGCCCCAGCAGTCACTCCAAACCACCAGCACCCCCTCCCGGCCCACTCACCATGTTTAAGGCACAAACATGGTATCTATCACTGAAATATAGAACATCCATGTTCTCTGTCTAATCTCAAACTGTGAGGTCCTGCCATTACACCTGGCTATGAGGTGTTCAAATGTATAAATGTCATTAATTATCTGACACACACCATTGAGCATGCATTGATGATTTAGGTTGCCACCAAAGGTGCATAATTGCCTTTTTAGCTGCCAGAGTATATATGAGTAAAAGTGAACCCCACGATAAGCGGAGATCCTGAGGTGGGATAGAGAGGAGAACAAGTTCTGAAGTCAGAACTGCTTCTGCCCCCACTAAAGTGTACAAACTGTCCATAGTTTGCTGCCAAAAGGGGGCCAGTTCAGGACAAGTCCAAAAGATGTGTAGATGTGAGGACATACTTTCACCACCCCACCTTCAACATTACCCAAATTGTGGCAGAAGGAATTTAGCCAATCTAGAGGGAGTATTAAAGTATCTGTTATGAGATTTCCATGAGAATTCCTACCAGTAGTGGGCCAAGGAAATCTTAATTGAAGGAAGGGTATATTCAAGACAAATCCTAAATGGGATCAAAGTGGAAAGTTCACAATTCCATGCATCCAAAATCCCCTGCATGGAGTCACCCAGGTATTCACTAAAGCCTGTTTATAGATGCCTTAGTAAATACAGCCAGAGTATACCTTTAAAAGTACTGTAGATATACAAATATTTAATAGCATTGGTAGAGGTTCCAGTAAACAGCTTCTCTGTGGACCCTTATGCAACAAAAATGTTGTACATGTAAGTACCTAAAATATTCTTTGTTTGTCAGCTGATGGGTTGCTTGAAGGTGGGGCCAAGGGGATAATGCCTCATGTGCCAAAAATTGGCAAATATAGGAGAGACCACTAAGATGCCATCTCTGAAAAGTGACATCTATTCAGGCCAGTAGAAAACCCATTTCTGCCCTTAACAGTTGCAAATAGTAAAATATTGGGGCCAGTTTTGGAAAGGAGCATACTCTGTACTATATATGCAAAACATGTGCCACACCCAGATAAAAATCAACTAGATTAGACAGTGAAGGTAAAGGAGCAAATACCACCCATCCTGCATTATGCAGGTCATTTAATGTACATTCTATCTGTTTCCCAAGGTGCCTTATATGCTGGGTATAACCAACAAAGAACAATGCTCATTGACACCGCTAGACAATAGTGCTGGAGATTAGGAAGGTTTAATCTGCCCTTTGTCAGGGGCAATTGAAAAGTGACTACCTTAACCAATGATGGCATCCTACCCATACAAATCTGGAAAGTAGTTTATTCCATGATGTAAAGTAATATGATGCAGGAGGGATGGGTATGGTCTGAAACATGTAAAGGAGTCTGAGAAGTAAATTCATTCTTATTAACTCTATTCTAGAATAAAAGGTTAAATGTAAGTGTAACCACCTATGACAGCTTGTGTAAGTGGTTCATAATTAACCAAACACAGGTTTTGTAATGATTGGGGGAGCTGGATACCTAGATACTTAACTTTTGTACTCTGCCTCAGCAAGGTGAGTCAGGATTTCAAAAGTTGAGGGGGGAGATTAGTTAAGAGTGAGAACCTCAGTTTTTGAGATATTAATGACATAGCCTGAAACCTGGGCAAAATCCTGCAGTATCTACCAAACTGCTGGAATGGATTCTTCAGGCTCCAGGAGAGTTAATAGAACATCATCTACATACAGGGATAACTTATAGGTCTCTTCTCCCAGAGGGATCCTTTCAATCTCCCAGGACTTCCTTATTGCAATCACCCATGGCTCCATATAAAGAGCGAATAAGAGGGGCTAAAGGGGGAAACCCTGCCTGGAACCTTGTGCAAGGGCAAGGGGGGGAGAAATATGGTCATTCACATGTATATACACCAATGGGGAGGCATAGATATTGTTAAGACAGATGATAAACTCCTCCAGAAAGCTGAAGGAGGACTACACCCACCAATGAAACCTCCAGGAGACTCTATCGAAAACCTTGTCTGCAACAAGGCTAATGAGTGTGGCTGGGATAGATCTCTGAGTGATATGACCCATTAAATGAATGGTCCGACGGGTATTATCTAATGTTTGTTGGCTTCTAACAAAATCTGATTGGTCAGGATGAATCATGGAGGGCAAAATTTCCTCTAAGCAGTAGGCCCAAATTGACATAAAAAATGTATAATTGCAATTTAAAATAGAAATTGGCCTATAGGACACCAGTAGCTTGGAATCTCTTCCCAGTTTAAAAATGGTAGTAAGCATGGTGTACACCCATGAGGCGGGTGGTGTGGTGCCATCCTGCACCTCTCAGAAATCAGCCCGCAATAATGGTAAAAGCTGATCCATGAAAGCTTTATACCATTCCATAGGGAATCTGTCAGGGTCAGGGCATTTCATAGTTTTGGATCTTGATAAGACCACCCTGATTTCCTCTGCAAAAATCAGGGCCAGCTGTCTCTCCTGTTGTCGTTGGGTTCATTTAGGGATAGAGGGAGGGGACAGGGACTCTCTCTTTGATTTGAGTGGCAAAAACCAGATTTGCACTCACTGCAAGCACCTTCTGTTATAGTACAAAATAGCAAGTAATTGAATAGGATTTGACTGTAGAAAAGCAATTATAAGAGCCATAATATCAACATATGTTTTACTTTTTTAAATTAATTATGCTTTATTAAATTTTAATAACAATACAGGAACAAGAACAAACAATACACAAACAATAAAACAAGAAAAGCCAACAACTATAACAAATATAACCCAAAACTCAAAAAACAAGAACAACCCAAACCCCAACCCCCCCGAATGTTGGTTTGAAAAGAAAGTTTGAAATAACACAGTATGCAGTGACTGTACAATAACAAAAAGGATAACCATATTAATATAACTAAGCTTAAAAACGGGAACACTAAAATAGTTAGTAGTCCCAACAAATATGTTACACAGTAATTAACCAAGAATTTAGTAAGCCCCGTTTCATAAGGAAAGATTGGCATCTGTGTCTAACATGTCTAACATTAGCAAGATGTAGCTCTGCATTTAAGACACTGAGGAGTTTGTCGTGCCATTTTGACTATACTGGGATTTTGTCATCAAGCCAGTGCTGCAACAGAGCTATCTTAGCTGCAGCAGATATTAAGGCAATAAAACCTTTGTTATAACCCAGTGAAATATTCTGATAATGGCCCAATAAACATATTTCATGTGTAAAGGCCTCAGACAGATCAAAAGATGGGTCTAGGAGAGACTTGATAGCTATCCAGAATGGCACAGACTTCTCACAGGTCCACAAAATATGATAGAGGGAATCACCTTCATTTTTGAACCTGAAACAGGTGGAGTCAGCCCACCTACCCATTATACAAAGTCTCTGAGGAGAGAAATAGAGGTTATGCAATATCTTAAATTAAGTGAATCTGTAGCAGTCTGGTTTAGTAAATTTATACATGTCCAACCAAACTCTCTGCCAATCCACAGGGGTCAACTCCCACTGGAGACTGGTTTGCTGATAATAATAGATGCCTGCAGATTCAAGCTGATCAAGAGTTTAAAGAATACAATACAGGTGAGCGGCAGTGTGATAGGTTAAGGAACCCCCACCACCACCACCTCTGGACTTTGTCTCTCCTCTTTTCCCATTTTCAAATTAAAGCTACTGCAGTAGTACCTTTCTATCTGTTGTCTGGACTACATTTCACTTTCTGCCATAATGGGGTGGCCTCCTGTTGCGGTAGCCTCCTCTTTCCTAACACCTCTAAGTTTCTCTTTAGTCCATGAGGTGGGTTAAGAGCTGCTTTTCGAGTATTAGTACAATATAGTAAACTGACCAAAGTCATGGCTATATATGCCCTTCTTCTGCCACTTCATTGTTATTTTGTTTAGTCATAGAACCAGTACAGTAAATAAGGAGAAATTATTTAGCTGAGCACTTTGGTACCTTTTAACTCTGTGAAGGAGGTACCTTAGTGAAACAAACATGAAATACATTTACTGCACCTTTTTTCCCCTCCGTTATTTAGGTGCACATAAGGTTAAGTATCACTGCCCTTTTATCCTCTGAGCTTAGCAAAGCTTACCGGAATGTAGGTTTATGGTTTTCTTTAGCTGTAGTCTCCTAGTCTGTCTCCAGTTCCTTAGAGTAATGGTATGGTCTCGTAATGTCAGAACATTTTTTTTATCTCCCTTAGCCCCTGGCCTGTGAAGCATGAGTGTTTGCGGGGTGGTCTCTTCATTTTAGGTGCTGGTAAAATGAGCAAGACACTCCCTGCACTTGTTTGTCCTGCATTATTAAAAGTAGACTGACGTTGCATTCTCCGCTCACATATTTAGACGGCGAACACTTCTTGCACATTTTTTTAAGGAAAGGAACACTTGGAACACTTGGAGACTCGTAAACATTTAAAGGACATAAAAAGAAAGGGGAAACAGAAGTACAGCGTGTCTAAATAATTTGAATCCTATGGTGGGTGTAACTGTGGTATGTAGAGGCAACCCATTATAAGTTTACCTAGCCCATGATTTCCACAATGCCTGGATGCATTGCTAGGTGACAGAACTCTTTTCATTTTGCAACATGCATGACTATTACATTTGAGAGATTAACAGAGGTGTTTTCTTGGGAATTCAGATGCACAAATAAAAGAGACATACCTGGAAGGGTTCTTCAGCTAGTAGGCAAAAGCAGAATACAAGGATGATTCTTAGGGACCAGCGGCCCTTTGTTGTACTATTCTTATAGTCTTTGCCAGTAGTGAGGTCACATTTAGAAGGTGGAGCCATTATGTTAAGTAACCCTTGAGTATGCATATTATTTTTATGCCTTAATATGTGTTTATAAATGTGATAATCTGACCAATTTCTATGAGCTAATAAACAACTATTGTAATGGTCTTGGTTGATGCCCCAAATAACTGTATTAGCAATAGTTATCTTTTCTATTAGTGGTAGGGGGCAGATCAGATTACCTGTGATGTCATCCTCTTTGGCTTTATAAATTGAGCAAGTTTAGCCATGCTATTCAGAGAGGTCTGGTACACAGACGATAGTGGTCCTGTTGATCTGCTGGTACCACTCTGTGGCAGTACTTTAGTTTGAAGTACTGAAACTCTACAAGAGTATGGTTGATTTATTTTCTTTTATTTTGAAGTAGTTTTGTTTTATTTTGATTTTCTGCTGAAAATAAAAACTTAGCCACACAAAGTTTGTGTGTGCAAAAGTATCTTTGAGTTTTTGTGTTGTCACTATACACCCACACTCCGACAGACAGCATGTCGAGAACTGACAGCCTGAATCATTTCCTCAAAAGGCCGCTGGTTCAGGCCAATCGGGGACCAAGATGAGATAGGTACACCTGGGATAATTGTAAATATTTAAAATAATATTTGGGGCCAGGTTATATTTCAATTGAAAAGCAATAAAATCCAGAAGTTTGTCTGTAGAAAGTAAACTGAATACAGTAAAGTTACTGTCTAGGAGAAGAAATCTAAGAGGGATAGGGCATTGACCTGTTTAGAATTTAGGATTAAGAAAAATTGGTTGAACTAAACTGCACATAGCAGAGATACAGAAATACTGAGAAAGTTGTGTATGAGCTCACAAAGACCAATAGATTGGCATTCTTTTCCGAGGCTGAGGGAGAACAGATGGAGGGGCAAAAAAGAGAGCCAAAAGTTGAATATTAAAGCTCCTGCAGAGAGCCTTCTCAAGAGTTAACCATTGTGGTTTATAGGGGTTATTAAGGTCCCCTAGAATAGAACATTTCCATTTTAAGTACTTGGAATCCTGAAGTGCTGAATAAGAAAAAATAAAAATTAGGGAGACAAAGTCCACCGTGCTGGGTAGGAAAAGTAAGTTTGTAGTATGCCCTTCTAATATCTTTACCCTTCCATAAAAAAAGGTTCAAGAGGGATTGCAGTTGCTGGAACAAAGTGCATGGTAAACAAGAGTTGCCATCCCCAAAGGATACAAAGTACGGAGTAAAATATTTATTTTAATAATATTTACTCATCTCCATAAAGAAATAGGGAAGAAAGTCCATCTTGATAAATCCTGTGTAATAGAACTAATTTGGGGATCAAGGTTCAATTTGTACAATTTGGATAAATGCTGTGAAATAAACAGACCCAAGTATCAAAGTGCTTTGGATTCCCACTGAAGACCTAGGTCCATGATCATGCTTTTATTAACAAATTAATTTAAGGCTAAAGTATTTTTTTTGCCCAGAATTAATTTGTAAGTGGAAATATTCCTAAACATTTCAGTTTTGGTTAAGGCAACAGGGATTGAAGTTGCTGGATAAGATAAATGCAGTAAGATGTCATCAGTGTAAACAGAATGCTTGTACTCCACCTGATGAAGAAGAATTCCTTGGACCCCAGGATGTCCCTTCAACCATAAAATTAGAGGTTCCAAATATAAATTAAAGAAAAGATGACAATAGGCAGCCTTGACAAGTCCCATAAGTACTGTAATAGAAAAAGGCTTTGACATGACACCATCACATAACATACAGGAGTTTAACCCACCTAATAAATTCATCAGGAATATTATATGTATGAAGAACTTCAAATAAAGATGGCCAAGAGACCAGATCAAAGATTTTCTTTGCGTTCAGGTAGACCAAAGCCACATGAATTCTGGTCTCCCTGGAGGCCGAGATTAAGTGAGAAAGTTTCTGTGTATGATCACTAGAAAGATGGCCCTTCTTAAAACCTACTGGTTTAGGTCCCACTAAAATGGTCCCAACTCTTTTCAGTCTATGGGCTAAAATGTTTGCCAATATTTTAAAATCTGTATTAATAAGAGAAACTGGAAGGTTTAGTCACAATGCCAACAATTTACCCATTGGTTCTTCCTGCTTCATATAATGAACTTTAGTGCAAAAAATAGCCAGTTCAGCCTATTCATTCAACAGAGTTAGATATTTGGAGCGAAGGGAGTTGAGGGAGATCCAAGTTTGCTCTGGAGTAATAGAAGAAAGGAAATCTTTCAAAGTTCTGATTTGACACAACAGGTCAGTAAGTTGTGTTTTGCATTCTTTAGCCTTTTTGGAGACAAAACAAATGCATTCACCTCTGATTGCCATTTTAGTGGTGCCCCAAAGTACATTCAAATTGGGAACAGAATTGAAATTGGTTTAAAAGAATTCTAAATAAAGCATTTCAAAGTTTCAACCACCACTTTATCTCTTAACAACTGATTATTAAAATGCCATACAAAGTCCTTAGAAGAACCCCAGTGAATGGAAATTGCAAGCCAAACTGGGGTGTGATCTAAAAGAATGATCTCCCAAATTTCACAACCCACCACCCCTGGGACATTTTCCTGATTTATGAAAAAGAAATCCAACTAGAAAAATGATAAGGAAGAGCAAAAAGTATAGCTACTGACTGCCGGGTGTAATAAACGCCAGTTGGTCTGTAATACTTGGGAGATTCATAAATTCTCGGACGCCACATTGAGCTGGTGAGAGACCTACTCTGGAGTAATATGACAACAAATCTAAATCAGATTGAAATACTATATTTCAATCACCACTAATAATGACAGGAATATGAGTATTTGGAGCTAACAAAGAACCAAGGTGAGTAAAAATATAAGGATTATCAAAGGTAGGGCCATATGCAGAACCTAAAAGCACTTCATGCAAGGGTAGTTGTCCATGAATAAAAATATAACACTGCTCTGTATCCCAAATATCAGAAATAAGTTGAAAAGGAAGTCGCCTAGCTATTAAAATGCAAGTTCCCCTTTGTTTTGTACTGTTACATGCACCATAAACCTGGCAACCCAATTGTTCTAAAGAAGTTGAGCAGTTCCCTTTTTAAGTGAGATTCTCTAAGGTAGGTGACATCAGTACCCAGCTGCTTCAGATGCTTTAAAATAGCGTACCTCTTTTTAATATCCTGCGTGCCTTTCACATTCCAGGTAATAAATGCGTAATGGCTCCACATAATTTTAAAAAAGATGACTTGCCCATAGTGCCTCATTTGTTGGGAAGTTCTGGCTGGGCTTCCTTTCACCCTACCAAAACACCCTCCTCTCCACCCCCAACTCCCACCTACACTCTCCACAACTCCCCTTACAGGACCCTCACCCTCCCTGCCTAATCATCCACTTCAGGATGGGTTGCCTTCTCCTACCATTTCCAAAATATCTGGAACTCCTTCCCCTTAGAAATCTGCTCTGCCCCATCCACTAACTTGTTTTTATAGCTTCTCTGAAACTTAATTTCCCTTCCAGCAATTTCTTCTGACCCACAAGCCTTCTCTACTATTAATTTTGCTCACTATTTCCCCAACCCCTTCCTACTCTTACTTCTTCCCCTTTACATAGTTTTTATCCTCCCCCTCCTTAAGCTTGCCACTTTCCCATGTTATTGGCTAAGTGTGCTTCATGTAGTTTCAATCCATTGTGTGGTCATGCTCCAGTGTGTTCAATGAATATACAATGAATATGCTTATCCTAGCCCAATTGTTTTCTATTGTGTCATAATAATTGTTTTTAGTTGAAATTTAGAATTGTTTTTGCCCTCTGTGTTCAATTTTGTATGATTTTTGTTTTATTTTAGCTTATTGTATATTAGATTGTATATGCTAATTGTATCTCATTCTCCCTGTGCAATCCAGGACGCATCTGGAAATGATCTATTTTAGCTCAGTATGCCATTCCTGGTGAAACATTTCAAATAAATGAATAAATTTTAGGTAAATAACGAAAATGTGCACAAAAATAGCTACTGCATAAGAAACAAATTTTGTCCAGAGCCGATAGGGCTGCAGCTTAGGAATTTGGGTTAAAAATATTGAAAATTCTCAAAGTTACAAGCCAGCAGTAGCAAAATGTAATGTAGGCTCATAAATTTGTTGTTTTGAAATATTTGTGAATCAAATTTCAACATAGCTTTTCAACATAGCTTTGTTCTGACCCTGCCTCATGAAGAAGGGCAGAGCAAATGTTCAACTCCTGCCCAAAAGGTGATTTTGAGCCAGGACTGAGAAATCAATTTCTGGGACACAAAAACACATTTTGTGAAGGAACTGAAAAATGACAGCTCTCACATTCATGAGGTGCTATAAAGAAATGGCTATGCTGAAAATTGGGGTAAAAATATTAAATATTACCAAAGTTATGAGCCTGCACTTGCAAAATTCAACATAACCTCATAACTTTTTTGTTTTTAAATATTTTTACATCTGATTTAGAACATAGCCTTCTTATGACCCCACCTCATGAACAACGGGAGAGAAATGTTTCAACTCCTGCCCAAAAGGTGATTTCAGACATAGACCACACAATCACCTTTTGGGATGTAAAAAATGTTTTGGCCAGGATTTTAAAAATGACAGCTGTCACTCACATTCATGAGGTGCTCTAAAGATATTTCTATGTTGTAAATTTGTGGTAAAAATATTGAAAATGACCAAAGTTACAAGCCTGCATTTGCAAAATTCAGTGTAGGTGCATAACTTTGTTATTTTTTTAATATTTTTACACCAAATTTAAAACATAGCCTTCTTATGACCCAACCCATGAACAATGGCAGAGAAAATTTTAAGTTTCTGCCCAACAGGTGATTTCATGCAGGGACCACAAAATCACCTTTCAGGATGTAAAAAAAACAACAAAAAAACATTTTGGCCAGGATTTGAAAAATGACAGCTGTCACATTCGTGAGGTGCTATAAAGATATGGCTTTGTGGTAAATCTGTGGTAAAAATACTGAAAATGACCAAAGCGATGAGCCTGTGTTCATAAAGCCCAACTCATAACTTTGTTGTGTTTTAATATTTTTTCACCAAATTTTCAACATAGCAATTTTATGACCCCCACCTCATGAATGATGGTGTAGAAAATGTTCAACTCCTGCTGGAAAGGTGATTTCACACAGCGACTGTGAAATCACCTTTTAGGACAGATTTACTAAACTTCACTTGCATTGTTCATAAGGTAGTGTCCCAAAAAAGGTATGTTGAAAATGTGGGAAAAAATATTGAAAAATGGCCAAGTGATGCAACAAAGTTCAAAACCCCATTTAAATACATTGAACTGCATACTTGATTTCCTCAGTTCATGGTCCACGTTGAAGAGTGAAGACATGTCTGTGGTCCAGAAAGGATTACATCATTGGACCCCTGATGGTTAAGTAAGGACATGGGGGGATGCAGGGAGATGGGTGCTGAATGGGAGGGTCAGATGGGGGCACTGGAATGGCCACAGAAGACATTGCTGGACAGTTTTCTTTTTACAGGGTATCCCCTTCCAAAATACAAGGCTACAGATCACAGCACCGGGGGATTGAGCACCCCCAAGTGTCACTCTTATGTTTCTGAGGTGGAGTTTGGGGTGATAGGCACTGAGAGGGAGAGTCGGGTGGGGGAATTTAAAAAAAACACAGAGGAGTCCTTATGGTAACACTGAGGGACTGGGAACCCCCAGTGTCACTCTTATGTTTTTGTGGGGGTGGGGTTGTGGGTGCTGAGAGGGAAGATTGGGTGGGGGTATGCATAATTTACAAATAAAAGATTGGTGGCATATTGATCATGATATTGGGATCAGAGCACCCAGTGTCACTCTTATGTTTCTGGGCGTGTGATGGTGTGGGGTGGTGGGTGTGAAGAGGAGGTTGGGTGGGGGATATCTATAATTTGAAAGAAAAAAAATTGGTGGTCACGGCACACTCCTGCCATGTCAGAGATAGCCATGTCAGTGTACTGTGCATGTGCTAGTAGTTGAGCATGCACAGCAGACTGCAGCAGCCATCTTTGACATGCTGGAGTGTGCTGTGACCGCCAATTTGTTTTTTAATTATAGATATCCCACTCACCTGTCCCTCCCTCTCAGCACCCACCATCCCACAACCCCCACCCCCCAAAAAAAACAGAAGAGTGACACTGGGGTACCTAGTCCCCCAGTGCTGTGATCCGGATGCCCCTAGTTCTACAAAAAAAGTGCAGTGCCCCTGGAGAAAAGGAGCGGAGTGCTCCAGTGACACTACAGACATGGAGGTGAATGTGTTCCATGTCCAACATGTTGTTCACTTGGAAGGAATGCACTGAGTCCTCTTTCTATAGCAAGAGGTCTGTAGGGCTATGCCCTCTGCAACCCTAAAAACAGAAGAGACATGGCAGCATCCCCTACCCATACACAATATGTACCCCAAGTCTCTAGAATAAAACATAATAAAACCAGAATATAAACAGTAAAGAAAAGCAAAATGAAAAAAACGTTAACTGCAAACAGAGAACAAGTAAAAAAACATATTCCCAGTTCCAAGGACCATTACTCCACTATTAGAATATCCACAATCAATACCTACCATATCTCTGAGATCAGCAGACTCCAGCTCTCCCACCAGGCAAGGAAGATAGACATGTTATTCCCGTAAAAAAAGTTGAGAGATGATGATTAGAATAAATGCACCAGGTATACATGAGCATTAAAAATCTGAAAAGAAATGCCCCATGAAATATAAAAAACCATTAATCCAAAAACATAAAGTCCATGGTAAACAGAACAGTACAAAGAAAGGGGGACAAAAACATGTAAACAAAGCATTGCATATACATGAAAAAAGGCTTCCTATTATAAAAGCCATATAAGGCAGACAGTCCAAAGAACCGGAAAAGGCAAAGAATAAATCTGGAAAGCTAGTGTGCCATTAACTAGAGGCAACATCAGTTTCAAATTTCAATGAACTTACACACAATTTAGTGTAGTGTTATACTTGTGCAACTTGTGGATAAACCTTTGTGGCAGTTCACCTCTCTATTCCATGGGTTATACCACCATATAGGGGTACCGAAGGCAAGAAACCCTGGTGGAGGGTTGCACCCCTAGATGTGTTGTGGGAAGGATTCCCTTGGCTAAAGGGTCCTTTAGAAAGGAACCCCAAGGAGAGAGGTGAGCCACTGGAGGAGGAGGGGAGGATTGTGGGGCAAAGATAAAATGATTCTGAAGGAAACTGGAGGGCCTGCCTTAAATAGCTCAGGCAGGGGCCGTGGCTGGTTTCTTCAGCCCATTGAACCATAGGCAAAGTCTTTGAAAAAGGAAAACAGTAAGAATAACTAAACCCACACCATAATTCAAGATGGTTACTTAAATAAGGAGATCCGGAAACAGAATTGGGAGGTCTGACTTGGCTTGCTGAGCAGTGTGGAATAATTTCTTTTCCCCAGAACAGAACACTAGCAATTTAGCTGGATAGAGTAGTTTGAACTTAATGTTAGCAGCCAAACATTTTGAAGCAAGAGGATGATAAGCCACTCATTTCTTCTGTCATATCTTGAAAAGCAAATCCTGGTAGATGTAAATATGAGTGTTCTTCAAGAATACTTTCTGCAGACTCCAAACTTGCGTGAATATGTGCTGGCGATCTAAGAAGTTTTAAAGTTTAAAGATTAAATATTAAAGGCCAAGGTTTTTTCTCCTTCTGCAGGCATTGGCCAAAGGGCCCAATGAGCCCTTTCTGTGATGTATTGTGGGCCACTGGGTAAGGGGCCAACAATCTTTTAGCAGGGAGATTGAATAAAGGCAATAACATCTTTCCTTTACTCTGTTCTGACAATCCAATGACCACTAAATTGTTTCTTCTGCTACACCCTTCCTGATCTCCTAACCGCTCTTCCAGCTTGGCAAGTTTTTGTTGCAGCCAGAACATTTCAGGGTCGAGTTTAAAATGCCAGTCTTCTATGAAAGTAATCCATGTCTCTGCATCTCCGATCTGGTGGGTGAGCTCTGTAAGAGCTGGGTGGAGTACATTTATGACTTTCGATAGGTGAATAATAGTGTCCCACAGTGGGACTAGTTCTTGCAAAAAAACACTCTTCCATCAATAGTCTAGAATCAGAAGTGCCTCTTGAATCCTGGCTGGCATCCTGCTTCAGTTGTTTCGGCCATGATCTTTTTCAGGGGTTAATTGCGGAGTATGATGCACTTTCAGAGAGTAGGATGAAATGTCCATTTTGTCATCCATGAATGACACACAGCAAATGTGCACAGTGTAAAAAATAAGCCACTAACAAATGAACTAACCAAAAGCACCACAGGGATGAACTTTTAAAATAAAATAAGGACTGGAGAAATGGAGCTGCTCAGGAGATCTGATAACTACCACTGGCACATCATGCGACTCCCACACATTTTAAAGTTACCTATTCATAGTGTAAGGAACATGTAATACGATTTTGACATGTTTACAGTGCACACCTTCCATTATTTATTTATTTAAACATATTTGACAAGGTAGTCTTGCAGACCACAAAAGAATAATTTCCAGTTGCAATCTGGGGGAGGGGAAAGAGAAGGAAGGCTGCATTCACCCACAAGGTACTTAAAGCAGCAGACGTACATTATACAAAGACACAAGAACACATTCATCACAGTGGTTCTAAAACAATAACAGTACATAGTAAAGGTTCAGCATCAACTACAAACAAGGTACAAGGAATGAGGCAGGTGCAATTTGTGTAACTGCAGTAAAGACAACAAGTTATATCACAAATACATACAAGGTGTAAATGTTGAGGCAAGTGCAATTTGTGTCACTGCAGTGAAGACACACGTTATCTACAGGGCACATTAGACAAGTTGCAAACAACAGGCAATGGGCTGATAAGCTTTAGTTACAGAAGAAGATGCAAGCACAACAGCAAGGGTGGGGTTCTGTCAGTACATTGAGAGTCAGATGCAGAGCCTTGGGAAATTGGCAGCACAGCGATCCCACTATGTAGCAGTTGGCTGTATTTACTTTCAACCAGAGACAGCATGATTAGGGCAGCTGGGGCATGAAATCAAGGAAGCATGATGGACCTTAATTAACCTCTTGCACAAGGGATAGGAATTGACAGTAGTGATTCTGGCAGGCAGGCTGTTCCAAATGGAAGGTAGCCTATAGGAGATTGAAGCTTACCCTAGGTGTCTCCTACAACATGGGATCTGGAGATAGCAACTGTCCTCAGACCTGAGGAGGTATGTGTGATACCCGCCCAGTACCTAGCTCCCACTAAAGCAGTGTGCAAAGATTGCCTGTTAGGGGATGGTAGCCACCCAAGATCATAGTACATGTTACAATGTTATTATATTTCAAGGAACATCTACAGAAAATAAAACGCGTGTTCAGTAACCAAACCAGCCCATTGTTGATTCCTCTTTAAAGCCAGCATTCTGCAGATTTGACAATATAGCTGGTAATAAACCAGGAACTACCATGCTGGGAGCTACTTGTGTGATCCTGTTTTTTCAGTTAGACCAGTTTATCCTGTTTTTACAATTTTGGTCCGTTTGTTCCAGCTGGTCAGGAATTTATCTGGGGTGAGGGTATGGGTGAAATCTAGACCAACAGACATGGACTAAACCTTGGTATGGATGAAATCCAGAACGCTAGACCTAGACCAGACCATTTACTGTTTTGATCTGGTCCAGATCTGGCAGTTTGGATTTCGCCTATACCCTCACCTTAGAAAAAAATACAGATAAGCTATAAAGGATGGAACAAAATTGTAAAGCCAGATTGACTGGTTCAGCCAGAACAGCAGCTCCCAGTCCAACTGGTCCCACTAGACCAGCCAATCTGTTGTTATTGTTTTGGGTCCAGTCTGGCAAATTGGCTGTTATCAAATCCCATTTCCCCAGTGTTTTTTTAACTATTTCCAACACCACAAAAAAAGATTCAGAAAATGACACTATGTTCATGTTGTTATAGAGGCATTTTTCCTCCTTGGCAGGATGGGTGGCTTGTTCTGACCCATCCTCATCAGCTGCAACCATCCCGATGCTTCCCCGGTGTCCAGGGACCTTGATCCCCTGTAGATTGCCCCTCTGCAGCAACACCAGGAAGGGAGGGCCATCCTCCCCCACATGGAACACATATCCATATGGTCCTGGAACCAAAGAGATTGGGCAGGCTTCATGGAGCCAGTCCCTTAGTTTTCCACGTTTCATATGCTCCCCTGGGCTCCACAGAATGTGCAATGAGCATGTGGTGCATTCTCCAATTCTGCGAGGATGCCCCCAGTGCTCTGAATGCTGAGCCCTTCCAAGCTGGTGATTCACATGTACCACCACCTAGATTTCTCCAGGTGGCAGTCAATCACTGAGTCAGATTTCTCCCTTCCTGAGAGAGCAGATCAGTCCTACAGATGCTCAATCATCCCTCTCCGCCCAATCTCCAAGTGACCCATGTCAGTTCCTAAACCCAGGTCATGGAATGGGAAAAGGTATGGCACCTATGGTGCCTTAGCACTCTTCATTACTGGGCTGGCCAGTATGTTCATTTTGCTCTACACTGTTGCATTTTTTCCACTCAGCACAGTAGCAGCAGCAGGCTTTTTTTCAACAGGGTGGTACATATTGTATGTAGATGTAAACATACTGTAGAAGGTACTCTAGATTCACTTCCTGCTTTACAAGCTGGCTGTTGTTAAAACTCTTAACAGTTTAAATGGGTTCCCACCTTTTTCTTTTGAGGGGATCTGACTTAAACCCCCTCCCACAGCGCCCAAGGGTCTATTCCAAATGTTAGACTGAAGAGCATGTTCACCTGTTTCATTCTTCCTAGTGTCTAGTGGATATTTCCCTTCCCTTCATTTCTATCCTGGAGCTTATTGACTACCTGCACATCAAAACAAGAAAGTAGCTGCAGTCTCCACTAACAATTCAGCACTAATCCTGACAAGCGTGGCCTTCAGAGTAATAACCCGATAATAGTAAGAAACTTAAATTTCATGAAGGAAATAGGTTGGTCTTGAAAGAGATAAAGAACATAAACAAGAGGAGAGTAGATTTCTCTGAGCTCTGGACTTGGTGAGATTGGCACCAAACTTTTAATGAAGGCTTGCATCAGTGTCTTCCATGCCTTTCATGTACTGATCTCAGCTTGGGAACACCATGGCGACTGAGGTAGAAAATTGAGAGACAGGGAATCAGGTCAGACACTGAAATCAAGTTTTTCAGAGAATGGCTAACCAAGATTTTGAGCAACTGTTGGCCACTTATGACCACACTAGACACTACCGCAACCTTTCCACCCTTGAAAAAATAATCACTTAAAGAGCTGGCCAACAGACAGGATATAGAAACATAGAAACATAGAATCTGACAGCAGATAAGGACCGCTTGGCCCACCTAGTCTGCCCATTTTCCTACCTAACAGATAAGCTGCAGATCCTAGTTAACCAACAGCTTACTTCCTCCAACCCCCCACTAGGACTGCCTTATGTCTGTCCCATGCATTCTTGAATTCCCCCACTGTTCTTGACTCCATGACCTCCTCAGGGAGGCTGTTCCATGTATCCACATCCCTCTCTGTGAAAAAATACTTCCTCACATTACCTCTGAGCCATCTCCCCTCTATCTTCAAATTGTGCCCCCTTGTTCTTGCACATCTCTTTTTCTGAAAGATGCTGCCCTCTTGGACTTTGTTGATCCCTTGAGGTACCCTCTCTCCTTTCTTTCCTCAAGGATATACATATTAAGCTCCTTTAGTCTTTCTTAGTATGTCTTCTGGTGTAGACCCTGCACCATTTTGGTTGCCCTCCTCTGGACAGCCTCCACTCTGTCTATGTCTTTGCAGAGATGGGGTCTCCAGAACTGCACACAGTACTCCAGATCGGGTCTCACCAACTGTCTATACAGAGGGATAACAACTTCCTGTTTTCTACTGTTGATGTCTCTTCCTGTGCATCCCAGTATCCCCCCAGCCTTCCTTACTGCCTTCTCACATTGCTTGCCCACCTTTAGGTCATCTGATATAATTACCCCCAAGTCCCTTTCCATTTTTACTGTTGTCAGTATCTCACCCCCCCCCCATTGTGTACTCTTCTCCTGGGTTTTTGTTTCGCAATGTGCATTATCTTGCACTTCTTTGCATTGAATCTGAGCTGCCATACATTTGACCATTCCTCCAACCTTGCCAAGTCCCTTCTCATTGTTTCCACTCCATCTTGTGTATCAACCCTGTTGCAGATCTTTGTGTTGTCTGCAAAGAGACATACTTTTCCTTCCAGTTCCTCTGCAATGTCACTTATAAAGACATTAAAAAGGATCGGTCCCAGTACTGAACCCTGCGGTACTCCGCTAGTAACCCTCCTTTCTTCACTGTGTACTCCATTTACTACTACCCTTTGTGTCCTGTTGTCTAGCCAATATTTTATCCAGGCTACCACCTTGGGACCCACTCCAAGTCTGGCTAACTTGTGTATTAATCTTTTGTGTGGGACTGTATCAAATGCCTTGCTAAAATCTAGGTAGGCCATGTCCACAGCCCCTCCCCGGTCTACTACTTTGGTCACCCAGTCAAAGAAATCTATTAGATTTGTCTGACACAACCTTCCATCGTGAATCCATGCTGCCTTGGGTCCTGTGCCCCACTGGCCTCTAGGTACTCAACAGTTCTTTTCTTCAGAAGTGATTCCATCATTTTCCCCTAACACTGAGGTCAAACTAACTGGTCTGTAGTTTCCTACCTCTGTCCTGCTCCCACTTTTGTGAAGAGGAATCACATCTGCCCTCCTCCAGTCCTCAGGTACCACCCCATCCTCCTATGATTTGTTAAAGACAGTAGTCAGTGGTGTCACTAGTTCTACTCTTAGTTCTTTTAGAATTCTTGGGTGAATCCAATCAGGCCCCATTGCTTTGTCCATCTTCAATTTTATTAGTTCTTTCAGAACCCTTTCTTCAGTAAATAGACTGGTATCAACCACCGTCTTCAGAGTGTTTCTCTTGTTTGGTTTAGATACCTCCCCCTCTTCTTCCTTTGTGAATACTGAGCAGAAATATTCATTCGGTATCCCTGCCTTTTCACTGTCACCCTCTACCCACATTCCTTCCCCTTTATTAAGCCTCAGTATCCCTCCTTGGTCTTTCTTCACTTCCTAATGTACCTACTGTATAAAAGGTCTTATCCCCCTTCTTAACAAAATTGGCTATCCTTTCCTCGGTTTGGGCCTTTGCTATTCTGACTGCCTTCCCAGCCTCTTTCTGCTTTAACTGATAAAGTTCTCTGTCCTGCTCCTTCTGTTTTTCTTATATTTCCTGAATGCTATCCTTTTCTCCTTAACCTTCCTGCCACCTCTTTTGAGAACCATAGTGTTTTTTCCTTTGTTGTGTTTTATTGATTTGCTTTACACAAATGCTTGTTGCCTCTGTGATGGCTGTTTTGATTACTCCCATTGTTCCTCCACCTCCTTCTTGCCTGTTTGCTAGTGCTTTTCTGAGGCACTCTCTCATTTTCCCAAAGTCAGCCCTCCTAAAGTCCAATACTCTTGCTTTTGTATGGCTTGATTGTATGGCTGTGTTTATCGTGAACCACACTGTTTAGTGGTCGCTTGTTCCCAGATGGCTACCCACTTCTAAATCTGAGATTCTTTCTCTGTCCCCATTTGAGAGTACCAGGTCTAAGATTGCTCCCTCCTGAGTGGGTTTCAATACTAGCTGTCTGAGGCATGCCCTCTGTAGGGCATCAAGAATGACCCTGCTCTTGGATGTACCTGCAGCAAAGGTGCGCCAGTTAACATCTGGCATATTCAGGTCCCCCATCAACAATATCTCCCCTTTTTCTGCCATTCTAAGGAAGTCTTCTATCATTTCCTTGTCCGTTTCCTCCCCCTGAGATGGGGGTCTATATACAACCCCCATGCAGATTGTGGTGCCCTTTCCTGTCTCCAGGGTGACCCAGAGTGCCTCATCTGCTCCCTGTTTACTCTTTAGTTCTGTGGCTTTGATCCCTTCCTTTACATAGAGAGCTACTCCTCCTCCTCTTTTACCCTCCCTGTCCCTCCTGTAGACTGTGTATCCTGGTATGTTGACATCCAGTCATGGTTCTCTGTGTACCATGTTTCTGTGACTGCCACAATATCCAGGCAACCCTCTTCCATCAAGGCCACTAGTTCAGGGAGCTTGTTACACAGACTACGGGAATTGGTACTCATCACCCTCCACTTTTTGAGTAATAAAGAGTGCTGACAAGGGTGGAAATGGTGTGCTGATGTCCAGAGAACAATATAAAACTGAAGCACTGCATCAGTTAAATAAAAATGATTGTTACCATCATCTTCAGGGAAATACAACTGTTCCCTTTAAACAGAAACTAGCTACAATGGTTAATGAGCATTTTGGTCTGGGCAAATTACTCTGGATGAGGCAAATTGCATCAGGGTTAACTCACAAGTCTCATAACATATTATCTTATCATCTCACAACGTATAACAACTTATCATCTGGGGGGTGAGGAGATGGCGACAACTATCCCAAAAAGGGACCTGGAAATCATCATAACAGATGATCTCAAGGTGTCAATTCAGTGTAGGAGGGCAGTGGGGAGGGCAGGCAGGATGCTGGGCTGCATTTTGAAAGGGATGATGAGTAGGAAGAGGGAGGTAATCTTGCCTCTGTACAGGTCATTGGTGAGGCCACACCTCGAATACTGTGACCAGTTCTGGAGGCCTCATCTAAAAAAAAGACATAGATCAGGTGGAGACAGTGCAGAGAAGAGCTACCACAATGGTACAGGATATGTATGAGAAAAGTTATGAACAAAGGCTCAGTGAGCTGAACTCGTGCTCAATGTAGGTAAGAAGGGAAAGGGGGGATATGATAGAGACTTTCAAACATGTTAAAGGATTTAACAAGGTGGGGGAGAGCAACATTCTTCACAAAAGAAACAGCACTAGGACAAGAGGACATGAGTTGAGACTTCAAGGGGGGAGGCTCAGAGGTAACATGAGGATGTATTTTTTCACAGAAAGGGTGACTGAACCATGGAACAGGCTACTGGAGGAAGTTGTGAGTGTGGATACTGTAGAGGCATTTAAACATGTATGGGATAGACAGCCTTATGGGTCCCTTTGTCGTACGCTGTTCAGCATATGACAAAACCATGTAACAGTAACAGTGCAGTAGGGAAGAGTGAGAGGATGCAAAACCGCAAAAAGCAGTATGCGTGGTAATGTACCCTCTCACTCTGCCAGGCAGAGAATAAGACCTCTGCTGGGACAGGGTTCTTTGAGCAGCTGCCACGGCTCTACAGGATGAGCCACTGGCAGCAAGGGAGGCAAGCAGTGTGTTTGGGACCGGGTTTCGATTCCCGGTCACAGATGCATGGATTTTTACCTTTTTTGCACTTGGTGTGATATTTACTGTTAACCCCGGGTTAGATATTTTAGTTGGGGGTTGAGAACAAACACCCATAACAAGGGGTGCAGGGGTCAGAACACCACTGAAAAAAAGACTTATACCACTGGCATATACTGCACTGTACTGGCAGGTGGTATATTGCTGCAGCATAATGTCTTGAAACATTATGACCCCATACCGGATAGGCAAAAAGGTTTAGCAGGGGCTAGACAAAAGGGAACTGCAAGCACAATCAAGAAGGAGATAGACAAAGAAGTAAGAAAAATCAGCAACCGGGCAGACTTGATGGACCGATAGGTCCTTTTCTGCTGTCAGATAATATGTCACTGTGTTACTGTTATTATGTCACTATCTTTTGCCAAAGATACATAAATCTTTGACTAACCCTCCAGGTCATTCTATAGTCTCAGGTGAGACTCCATGGACATCCTAAACAGAATGAAAGACATACAGTAGAAGAAAGCATGCAGGTTTCGGAAAACATCAGATGTGTGTGCATTTTATACAAGCCTTCCCCACAATCTGGGTCTGGAAGCTGTCAAACACTTCCTGGTTAAAAACAATGGTTCAGTGCCAGTGGTGCCATCTGACTTTCTCCTCCAAGGAATGGAGTACAGCTTAACAATTATTTCATGTTCATGGGACTCTCCTACCACCTGATACAGGGTACAGCAAGGGGGGCCACCATGGCCCCATTGTATGCTAATCTGGTTGGAGCAGCAGTCATAAACGTATCTAATCCACACTTTGCAGGAATAGTCAGATTGCACTGCTATATGGATAACATATTCTGTATTTGGAATAAGCCAGAGGAAGAGTTTGATCATTTTCTTGAGTGGCTGAATAATAACAAGTACAACCTCAGTTTCACTCACCAATCCATTACTTCACAAATTGATTTTCTGGATATAACTTTATCAGTTCATGGTTTTGGAGTGGTTCAATCTTACAGCTTCAGAAAGTCCACTGTGGATAATTCTCTGCTATGAGTGCACTTGTGCACTCACTGCACATAACGCCATGCCCCAGGGAGAAAAACCAGTAGGGAAACACTGGAAATTGAGCTTAATGAAGCCCTACCCACTATCACCAGTGGCCTGCCCAGTCTCAGGGGATGGATGAAGACTCGGGACAGCCGTGGACTATGGGACAAGGCTGATACAGCTGCCCAGCCTACCAAAGGAGGGATAAAAACCTATATAAAAAGAAAGAGCTTATAGGAAAACTAAAAACACACCATGAGATCCCCTTCTTATATGAAAAACTAAACCAGTTTGCCACCCGACCAGTAACAGATCTTCTACAATACAGTAATTTGTCAAAGGGAAAAAAAAACACCATTCAGAACCACTGGGCCATATTAGTAAGTAATCATGCACTTAGGGATGTTGTGGGAGTTAGGCCATGGGTTACACTTTCTAAAGCCCCAATGTGGATGACAGATTAATCAATAGTCAGTACACTGACTCAGAAATAACCTGGCTGGATAATATACCCCTAGGGGTTCAACCTTGTAAAAGATGCTATGCCTGTAAATATGCTACAAGATTTACTCAGAGTACTTTACCAGACTCTGCTAAAGTAGTGGTGGTAAAACAGTTTGCCAGCTTCTATACAGACCATGTAATTTGTGTTGCCAGATGATCATGCCCAAAGATTTATGGGGCATGACCACCAGGCAGCTGAAAAAGAGAATACAAGAGCATGTCCATGTAAAGAAAAGTGACACAGAGACAAATGCTCTAGGGAACACTTTTTATAATCCCACAATAAAAACTCAGAAACTTTCCACTACATTGCATTGGAAAATGTAACACCAAAGGGGGGCAGTGACAGACAGAGTACGTTATTAAGGAGAGAATCCTGGTGAACACATCATTTAAACAGTCTGCACCCTAATGGGTTAAACAGCATTTTGGATTTACTCCATTTTTAGAAAACAGTAAACAAAATGGTTCAGTCTATTTTTAGCTAGAAAGGCATGTGAGTAAAATTGCCCGTTTTCACAAATGTCTAGTTTTACACAGAAAAACAGAAAACATTATGAAGGTTTTACATGATGGAACTGTACATAAAGGGTGAAGAAAACAAACACTTTGCTACATAAAGTGTCATCATAAAATTATACAGTACAATAATAGTTGGCAGTTATTACAGGGTGTAGCAAAAAGATTGTACATGTCAATCCTAGATGGGAGCAATTACAATATTGAGTACTGGACAGGTAACCCTTTAAGTTTGTCTTGAATGAGGCCAGTGAAGGACATTACACAAAGGAAGGGGGCAGGCTAATAAACAGTTTCACACCCTTGTAAGAGAGGGTGTACTGACCTTGGGTAGTACGACAAAAAGGCAGGTAGAAGAAAAGGGAGGAGGACCGTCTAGTGGACTTTGTAGGAGCAGACCTAGGGAAAATGGAGACAATGCTGTTCGGTAGAGATCCCATTAAGAGTTTATGGAAGAAGGTCAGGATTCTGCCGTCCAGCCTGTCCTCTAAAGGGAGCCAGTTGGCTGTTTTGTGAAGGTCACAGTGGTGCATAAGTCTTGGGAGGCCAGTGACAAACTGAATGACGTTGTGATAGGTGGTCCTTAGCCTACTGAAATTTTTTTGACAGTTAGCTGGGTAGTAGATTAATGCGCCATAGTCAAAGATGGGGAGCAGGAAGCTACTGGCAAGGAGGGTCCTGGATTCTGGGATTAGAAATGATTTGACTCTGTATAACATGCCTAGCCTTTGGTGTGCTTTCTTAATGAGCTGATTTACATGCAATTCGAAGGTAAGGTGACAGTCTAGGAGGATGCCAAGGTATTTGAACTCTGAGATTCTTTCTATAAGTTTGCCTTCAATATCCTGGAGAGTGAAATCGAAAACAGCAGTTTTTCTGGACCCTGAAAAAAACACTGACTTGTTTCTTTTAGAATTTAGCAGTAGTCTTCTGAAAGAGAACCAGGAGTGGAGCTGGTAGAATTCCTGCTGGAGTTTTTCGAGGAAGACAGAAGGATTCTTTTCTTTGTAGAATAGTGCTGCATCATATGCGGAGAGGATGATTTCTGTGTGCCTGCATATCTTTGGGAGAGAGTTGACCACGATGGAGAATAGGAGGGGTCCCAGTATGGAGTCCTGTGGAACACCATATTTGATGGGGTAAGGGTTAGATCAGACACCTTCTATCATAGTTTTGTGACATCTGTTGCTATAGTAGTTTGAGAACCAGTTAACATGACACCTGAGAAACTGAGGCGGGAGAGGGTGTTGAGGAGTACCTTGTGATCGACGAGGTCAAAGGCTTTTGTTAGGTCCACAAACACTGAGCCAGTGAACAGACCTTCATCGTTAGCCTTTTCAGTGAAGTTAGTGAACTTGATGAGAGCTCATGCTGTGAGTCAGATTTATTTATTTATTTACTGAATTTTGTTGAGGATTTGGATTGGGGGGAACGTGGTAGACTCGGGGTGCAGTGGGGTGTTCAGCTTGTACTTGTTCAGGTCACCAAAATAGGAATTGAAATGACTTGCAATAGCCAGTGGTTCAGTCATGGGTTGCCCCATATAGAGAAGCTGATTTGTTCATTGGATTTGCCTCTCTCAATTAGGTCATTAAGGGACCGCCAGGTGAGTTTAGGATTTCCCCTAGAGTTTTATTTATTTATTTATTTAAACGTTTTACCAGGAAAGGCATACTGAGCAGACTACCGCTTGATTCCAGATGCATCCTGGGGGTTGTAAGGGAATGGGATAAGTACATACAAGTAAAGAATACAGAGGTACAAATACAGAATTATAGAATACCAAAATTTACATAGGTTTGATACAAAAGGTACATAAGTTCTACAATACAATAATAGTAAACTAGAAGTAGTATATACAGGAAGATAGAGAGTACACAGCAAGCTGTAGGCAGAATATATAAAAGAGGTATTGGCAAACTAAATTGGACAGTTAAGCATTTGGGTGAACAACATAGTTTTGCACTGGGGAGTTGGCCCATACTTAGTGCACAGCAAGTTGACATGAGCAGCTTGTGGGGACTTGCCCTTTTAGAAGGGAGATTTGTTGCCGAGAGGAGGGGGAGAGCTGGATGTCCGCCGGCAGGGAGTTCCATAGTTTTGGTAGTTGGACTCTAAAAGCCGACTGTCCAGCAGAGGTAGCCATGTGGGGGATTTGTAGTAGCTGGGAGTCAAAATATCTGAGTGAGTATGTAGATGGTGTTTGAGCAGTTAGGGTACAGGCTAGGTAGGAGGGCAGTAACTGGGCCCAGAATTTGGTTGTGAGTCTGTTGCAGTGGTACTAGCACCTATTGACGAGTGAGGGTAGGTTAAGGTACCTGTAGAGGTCACAGTGGTGAGTGGAGGGTGGGCAGCCCAGTGCAAAGTGACAGAAGGAGTTAAATAGAGAATCCAGTCTAGCCAAGGTGGATTTAGGGGCAGAACTGTAGACTACGTCCCCGTAG
Organism: Neoceratodus forsteri; assembly: GCA_016271365.2. Taxonomy (NCBI): domain Eukaryota; kingdom Metazoa; phylum Chordata; order Ceratodontiformes; family Ceratodontidae; genus Neoceratodus; species Neoceratodus forsteri. The sequence continues at coordinate 1,344,945,396 of CM057458.1, read as the reverse complement.
TCGACAATAGGGAGGATCATTTTCTGCAGTATCTCTTTGCAGGCTGGCAGAGGGATGCAACTACAGTTCCGGTATAATGTCCCCAGTCTAGGGTGCAGTTTTTTGTGGGTTGCTTCGATGTGCATGGAAAAGTTTAGGTGTTGGTCCAGCCAGACCCCTAAGTATCTGAAAGAGGTGCAGACTTCTAGATGGGTCCCATCTAGTGTTTTGAGAATGGGGAAGGCGGGGAGGCAGGAAAGTCTTTGTCTCGTGCCAAAAGTCAAGGAGATCATTTTCTTGGCATTTAGAATAAGTTGATTTCTGCAAAGCCAGAGCTGGAATTCGGTGAAGCCTTGCTGGAGCTTGGATGCAACTTCCAGCAGAGAGTGGCCTGAGGCATACAGGACTGTGTCGTCTGTGTACATGTGAATGGCAGCATGCAGGCAGGTTGATGGCAGTTCGTTGAGAAAAATGGAGAATAAAATAGGGCAGAGGACAGAGCCTTGGGGGATGCCAATGGTGACAGGGAGGGGGTTTGAGGTGGAGGCACCAATTTTTACTGATTGGGACCTGCCAGCCAGGTATGAGTTGAACCAGTTTGTGGCGGCACTGGAGAGTCCTGCATTAGAAAGTTTTGACAGTAGAAGAGTATGTGAGACTGTGTCGAAAGCCTTGACTAGGTCAATGAAAATGGCAGATGTGATGTGGCTTTTATCCATGCCTGTAAGGATGGAATCCGTGAGTCTGAGGAGGGACGTGACAGTGGAGTGGGATTTTCTAAAGCCAGACTGGTAAGGGTTAAAGAAGGAGGAGGAGTCGAGGAAGGTGGTGAGTTGCGAGAGGGCGAGATGTTCCAGGATTTTAGCTAGAGTGGGTAGGAGGGAGATTGGGTGGTAGTTGCTGGGGGAGGATGGGTCGCCACCTTTTGGGAGGGGGATAACTGTGGCATGCTTCCATTCTGAAGGTATAGAGGCAGAGGTGAAAGAGAGGTTGAAGAGAGACGCTAGAGGCATGGCGATAGCTGGGGAAGAAAGGTAGAGCATTTTGGTGTCTATACCTGCAGAGCATTTACCCTTGGAGGGATTTAGGGCAAGCAGGGCTTTGAGTACTTCTGGTGGGGTAACCAGAGAGAGAGAAGGAGAAAGCCGGGTAAGGGGTTTGCGTGGGTGGGGATGTGGATGTGGGATTGTGTGTAGCAGGTGGGGGGTTAGAGTAGTGGGGGGACCTGCTGCTAGTGAACACTGTGTTGAAGGCCATGGCAACTGCTAGCGGTTCTGTTATGATACAGCTGCCTACATCTAGGGCTGGAGTGGGTGGCTGGGCAGGAGGGGAGAAAAGTGATTTTATCAACCTCCAGAACTTGGCTGGATGGTTTAAATTTTTTTGGAGGGATGATATGAAGTAATGAGCTTTTGCCTGATGGATAAGCCTAGTGCAGGCATTTCTAAGCGTTCGATAGTGTAGGTGATCGACGTGCGTCCCTGATGACTTATAGGCTTTCCACGCCTGGTCTCTGGCATGGAGGTGCTCCATAACGTCAGCAGTGATCCATAGCAGATGTGCTCCCCTTACTCGAACCTTTTTGGGTGGGGCATAGTGGTCCCAGACGGCAAGACATTTCAACTTAAAAAAGTCTAGGGCGTGATCCATGGATGGGGCCATGGGGATGTAAGACCAATCCAAGTTTGCTAAGTCTTTTAGGAGACCATCAAGGTTAAGGGATTTATATGACCTGATAAGGAGAGTTTTTGAAGGGGGTGACTTAGCTTTGAATATTTTACGTATTACATATATCACATGGTGATCGCTCAGTGAGTCCGGTAGGGGGCCTGAGGCTATAATCCTGTGTGGGTGAGAAGTGAGGGCCCAATCGAGCAGGGAGTGGTTCTGAGTTTTGTGGTTTAGCTGCGTGGGCTCAGTGATGAGTTGTGCCAGATTTAATGTTGCTACATGGTTTCGGAGCTTGGTGCTTGCACTAGTGAGCCAGTTTAAGTTGAAATCACCTACGATGTGGAGATCCCCTCCAGAGGTAGTGGTTTTTAGGGTGTCCAGGTGTGTAGTGACAGAGTTTAATTGGGAGTCTGGGGAACAATAGGAGCCTGCTATAAAAATGGGGATTGAGTGGGGTATGGAGATTTTTATTAGTGAGGTGTCGATGTTTTCCGGGACGGCAGGTAGCGAGATCAGTGAGAATTGTACCAGGGAAGATACGTAAATGGCTGTACCGCTACCTCTCTTTGTGCCCAGGTGGTCCTGACGAGTGATAGAGTAACCAGGAATAACTACTTCTGCATCCAGGTTATGTGGTTTCAGCCAGGTTTCGGTGATAATTAGGATGTCAGAACATAGTGTTAGTACTAGTGTTTGTAGTAGGGGCACTTTTTATAGGAGGCTGCGTATATTTAGGTGGGCTATTTTTAGGCCTCTGGGTAGTTGGCCAGTGGGGGGGGTTGGCTAGTGCTGGTGGCAGGCCTGGGATTTAGCACAATGTCACCTGCGAGTAGGAGTACTAAGGTTAGCACCAGTTTTGGGTTTGGCAGAATTTTTGTGGGCTTGCGGTAGGACGAGGGAGTCTGGGGGTGCTGAGTGAAATAGCATGACATGTGGAGTTTCAGTATTGCCAGCCCAGTGTGGAAGGATGGGGGGATGATGGACGGACCAGGAATGCAGGTACAGTGAGGCCTTAGGGGGTACTGGCCATTTATGGTGGTGGAGCTGTGACTAGGGTGGGAGTTTAGTGAAGTGAGGTTTGGGGGCCAGGCTGTGGTTTAGGGTGGAGCGTGGGTGGGAGGGATGCTAGTGTTGCAAGTAGTGTTATCCCTAGCATAGATTTACAGGCTATGTGTAGCACGGCGTTTCAAGAGGGGGATCTGATGCAGCAAAATTGCTGTAGCGGCTGCTAGTGGTGAGAGCTGATAATCTGCAGATGGAAAAGTAGGCTGATTGGTTAAATTTGTCACCTGATGCACACTATATAGCAGAGTGCTCACCAAGGGTGGTGGTGGGGGTGGCGGGGCAGCTGATGCAAAGCGTCAGCAGGGAAGCAACACTCGACTGCTGCAACAGAGCTGTGTGCCCTCTTGGCCTTATTATCCGTACCTAGGCTCGGTTTCGGGTGGATGTTCTCGGGGGAGGGCGGCTCTGTGAGCCCTCGTGACCACCAGCATCGCTTTCTCCATGGGGGCTGCAGAGAAGAACAAAACACAGGTATTTATAGTGAAAAAACATATTGCGGGGGGTGGGGTTGCAGGCAGGTAGTACTTTAGCAGCAATAGCTTTTAATCGTTTAAGTCTGCCTCGTGGATTACTTAGTAGGATGCTGTGCTTATTTCATTTGCTGCAAGTTACACTTTTTGTAGACAGACAGTAGGGGAGTTTTAAAGTAGGAGATGAGAAAGTACACTCAATGCTAAAGTACTCTCGATGCTGAAATTTAAAATGGGAGGTGGCGCCTAAGGCTTCATCCCCTGCTTGCTTACCAAAATCAAAATTAAAGTACAAGGTAGTATGCAGTGCTGTAGGATTATACATTACAGTTAAAATAGCACAGTTTCACTTTAAAGGACTCAGGAGAGTCGAAAGAACACTCGATCCTGAAATAATTCATTGCAGGGAGGCAGTAGATAAAACAAATATGTAGTTCAGATAACATCAGCAGGGAAGCAGATAAAGGACTCGGGGACTTTAAAAATGGGAGTTGGCACCTAAGACTTCGTCCCCTGCTTGTTTGCAGATTCTGAAATTTAAAATGGGAGTTGGTGCCTAAGGCTTCGTCCCCTGCTTACTTACCAAAATCAAATTTAAAGTACAAGGTTGAAGGTAGTGCTGCAATATTATATATCTTACAGGGAGGCAGTAGAACAATTAAAGTAACAACAGTAGCAGCTTGTAAAGGCCTCAAAAGTTCAAATAATAGTTACCACAAAAACTATCAGCATTTGTGTGGGGTTGAAAAAGTCTTAAGGCTGCACTCGACTGCAGCAACAGAGCTGTGTGCCCTCTTGGCTGTATTATCCGTACCTAGGCTTGGTTTCGGGTGGATGTTCTCGGGGGAGGGCGGCTCCGTGAGCCCTCGCGACCACCAGTGTCGCTTTCTTCAAGTTAAGCTGTTTTTGCCTGAGGAAGTTGATTCTGGACAAGCAGACAGCTGATTTACAACTGTTCTGGAGAGTTTTGTGTTGTTGCAATAGATTCATAGATTCATAGATATATGTTGGCAGAAAAGGACCTTGTAGGCCCATCTAGTCTAACCATTCCCCCTCCTACTTGCCCCCCTCACCCCTAGATTACATATATTTCAGCATCCGCTCCATAGCTAACCCCTTGTGCTTGTCCCATGCCCTCTTGAATCCTTCCACAGTTCTGACCTCCACCACTTCCTCAGGCAGACTGTTCCAGGGTGCCACCACCCTCTCAGTGAAGTAATGCCCCCTCACATTACCCTTATACCTACCCCCCTCCACCCTCAGTCCATGCCATCTCATTCTGGTGCATACCTTCCCTGTGAATAAGCTCTCCCCCACTTTATTTTTTTTTTTTATTTAGTTGTTTAACCAGGTATAGCACACTAAGCTGAAAGCTTTTTTACAGGAGAGACCTGGGAGCACAAGGAGGTTAAGTGACTTGCTCAGGGTCACACAGTATTAATCCCCTTCACATATTTGAATGTCTCTATCATGTCCCTCCTCTCCCTCTGGGTTTCCAGCGGGTACAAATCCAACACCCTAAACCTCTGTTCGTATGGCTTCCCACTTAGCCCATGCACCATCTTGGTGGCCCTTCCCTGTACTCCCTCCATGCTATCTATATCCTTGCATAGGTGAGGTCTCCAGAACTGAACCCCATACTCCAGGTGGGGCTTCACCATGGTTTTGTAGAGTGGCATCAGCACCTCCGCCTTTGACTAGTCATTCCCCTCCCTGTGCACGCCAGCATTCTGTTCGCCTTGCCCACCGTCTTGCTACATTGAGTCCCCATCTTAAGGTTGTTTGTGATTATGATTCCTAGATCCTTCTCCTGCTCAGTTGCTTTCATTTCCTCCACCTCTCCCAGTGTATAATTTGCTCGCAGATTATTCTGCCCCATGTGCATCACTGTGCACTTTTTGGCATTGAATTTTAGCTGCCATGTTTCCGATCACCCCTCCAACAACCTTAGATCTTTCCTCATAGCCTCCACCCCCTCTGGGATGTTCACCCTGTTGCAAATCTTAGTGTCATCTGCAAAAAGGCAGACATTCCCCTGCAGCCACTCGGCTATGTCACTGATGTAGACGTTAAATAGGATCGGCCCTAACACCAATCCCTGTGGGACCCACTTGTCACCTCTACTTCCCCAGAATGCACCCCATTTACCACCACCTTCTGGCTTCTACCTGTCAGCCAGTTCACCACCCACCTTATTTTCTGACCTACCCCCAAACTCTCTAGTTTATTTTCCAGTCGTCTGTGGGGCACAGTGTCGAAGGCCTTTCCAAAGTCCAGATAGGCCACGTCCACTGCTCCCCCCTCATTAACCACCCTTGTCACCCAATCGAAGAGCTCTAACAAGTTTGTCTGGCATGACCTCCCCCATGTGAAGCCATGCTGATGGATGTACTGCAGCCCTCTATCCTCCAAGTAGCTAACCCTTAGCTTCACCCCTGACATGGGTGCCTCAGCTGCTGCAAGCAGTCCAGTGGGTTCCCCTGTCCACCAGCTGCCTCCTCACTGCACTGCCTGCTGATCACCAGACCGAAGCTTTACCTCTGACATGGGTGCCACTGCTGCTGCAAGCAGCCCGGCCAGTCCCCTCTGTCGGCCAGCTGCCTCCTCACTGTGCTGCCCGCCAATTACCAGACCAAAGCTTCACCCCTGACATGGGTACCACCGCTACTGCAAGCAGCCTGGCTGGTCCCCTCTGTCCACCTGCTGCCTCCTCGCTGTACTGCCCGCCGATCACCAGACCAAAGCTTCACCCATTACATGGGTGCCTCTGCTGCTGCAAGCAGCCCGCAGGTCCCCTCTGTCTTCCAGCTGACCTCACGCTGTACTGCCTGCTGGTCACCAGACCAAAGAATCACCCCTGACACGGGTACCTCTGCTGCTGCAAGCAGCCCGGCAGGTCACATCTGTCTGTTGGCTGCCTCCTCACTGTGCTGCCACCAACTACCAGACCAAAGTTTTACCCCTGACATGGGTGCCTCAGCTGCTGCAAGCAGCCCAGTGGGTCTCCTCTGTCCTCTGGCTGCTTCCTCACTGCACTGCCTCCCGATCACAGACCAAAGGTATGCTGCTGAAACTTCTGGCGTCTTCACTTCAACTGGCAGGAACCATCAGCCCTGCCTGCTGATTGGTTGCTCCACTATGTAAATTCTTTGCTGCTCTTATTCCTTTTGGACTTTAAGCTAATTTTATTTACTGATTCTGGTACTGGTTAAGTTTCTCCAAACTGTCCTGTGAATGCTAACTGAAATGTGAATCTAAGCCTGTTTACAGCAATTTTGCACTTCAAGGGTTGTTTGAAGTTCAGGATCCTTTACAGTGCAGGTTTTTAGGTTTTAAAGTATTACAGCTCTCTTTGTTTTAAGGTCCTGTGGTATTTTACCCTGGATCAGAAACTAAGCTTAAAGTGATACAGCTTTTTGTGAACACTTCTCTGTGTAGACCAGGTTTCATCTGTGTCACACTTGTAAGCTATGCCCTGCAAATAATTCCATTTTGTTTCACTTTCTCTCCTTCCTGCTTGAATTTTTCTTCATTCTTCTATTTAGACCAGGTTTCATTGTGTTACAGCTCTAAGCTATGCTTTGCAACTAATCCCATTTCTGTCTCACCTTCTGCTTCGGCCATATTCCTCCAGTTGGAATTTTCTCCTTCTGTGAGGTGTCTCTCGGCCAAGGCCACTACTCTTTACTTAACTCTTCCCCACTCATTTCCCTTTGTTGTCATTGTCCCTCTACTGGTGCCACCGCCCCAGTTTGTTAATTTTCTGCTGTGAGGTGAATAACTCCTCCCCCCTGCTGTAAACACTCCCTCTCTTACAGTTGTATAACCTCTTGCTTTTTCTGCTTTCTCCCCTTAGCTTCACCCCTGACACAGGTGCCTCTGCTGCTGCAAGCAACCCGTCGGGTCCCCTCTGTCCACCAACTGCTTTCTGGCTGTACGGCTCGTCAATCACCGGACCGAAGGTATGCTGCTGAAACTTCTGGCGTCTCCACGCCAACTTGCCAGAAGCATTGTCTCTGCCTGCTGATTGGCTGCTCCACTTTTTAATTCTTTGCTACTCCTATTCCTTTTGGACTTTAAGCTAATTTTATTTACTGATTCTGGTACTGGTTAAGTTTCTCCAAACTGTCATGTGAATGCTAACTGAACTGTGAATCTAAGCCTGTTTGCAGCAATTTTGCACTTCAAGGGTTGTTTGAAGTGCAGGATCCTTTACAGTGCAGGTTTTTTAGGTTTTAAAGTATTACAGCTCTCTGTTTTAAGGTCCTGTGGTATTTCACCCTGTATCAGAAACTAAGCTTAAAGTGATGCAGCTTTTTGTGAACACTTCTCTGTGTAGACCAGGTTCATTTGTGTCACAATTGTAAGCTATGCCCTGCAAATAATCCCATTTTTGTTTCATTTTCTCTCCTTCCTTCTTCAATTTTTCACCCCCTCCCCCACTCCCAGCCTTTATTACATATTCTCCCTTCCCCCGTGGCACCGCCCCTGGGCAATCTTTATCCTCCCCTCTCACTAATATTGCAACTCCCCCTTAAAGATACAGAATGCAGTTATAGGGCCTAACACTTGTTGGTATTAGTTCAAGTTCAAGTTTATTGCAGGAAAACTCCATTGAGCAAGCTCATTCACAAGGAGGTCCTGTGACATAAACACTTAAAGTACAAACACAGATAGGTAATAACAGTATATACATGAAATGAACGTTACATGATACAGGCTGGATATACATACAAGGGTACCACATAGGGTGACTGCAGGTGGTAAACATTGATATGAGACAGGGAAGTGACTTACAGGTTGCATACTGATAAATGAAACATGATGACTGGTGTGTGCAATACATATACAGTATTTTGGCAGCTAGAACAAACAACAGTCTACAACTGATATGGAGGGGAGGAGTGATTTGATAGAGTAGCAGTGGAGCGTAAGCAAAGATAAAACCAGGAGTAGAAGGGAAGAAAGCAGTTAATATGACAAATCAATTATACTTTACCAGTGGATAAATATGGCACACATGGGAAGGAAGAGACTTAATGACAGTTACAGGTGTCTTTATTTTGGCTGAACTTAGCGATTTGTAGAAGTTTATTGAAACTGTGCTAGTTAGTTTCAGTACGGTTTGTAATTGGTTCCAAATGGAGGGAAGGGCATATGCAATAGCAAAAAGGAAGTCCTCGTCCTTGGTATGTCAAGCATAATAATGTCAGATTTTCTTAACGAGTATGCACTATGTGAGATACTAATAAGGGAAGAGAGATAGCTTGGCAATTTCTGCAGGAGCAGTTTAAGAGTCCATAGCCCAGCATGGAGCAGGCGTCTAGTAGTAAGGGATGTCCAACCAACAGCTGCATATAAGTTACAGTGGTGCGAACGGTAAGGGGAGTTGGTAATGAACCGTAATGCACGGTGATAAAGGATGTCAAGTTTACTTAGATTTGCAAGAGTGGTGGAGGAATAGATTACATCGCCATAGTCGAGTAGGGGAGAAAAGTGGCCTGTACAAGCTTGTTTCGAGTTTCAAGGGGGAAAAGGGGCCTATTTCTGTATAAGAAACCTAACCTTGCTTTTAAACTTCTAGAGACATCTTTGACGTGGTCACTGAAAGATAATTTATTGTCGATCCAGATACCTAGATATTTAAATTTGGTTACAACTTCCAGAGGCTCATTTAGCATGGTGACAATGAAGTCTTGGGCAAGGGTATTGGGGGGGGCCTGAGACAGCACTGCGGGAGAATATCATCGCTTTATTCTTCTTAGCATTGAGCAGAAGCTTTGCCTTTATTAGATGATGCTCAAGTTGGTATTAATCTTAACTCTTTAAGTTAGAAGACCACACTGAACTCTAAACCAGCCTAATTTCTCCCCATTCTAAAGACGTCCCTGTGTCTACTCACTTTCTACTCTCAGAAGACACCACACTGAACTCTAAATCAGCCTAATTTTTTTACCAGCTGAAGGAATCAGTGTATCTCACTGACCTGCAGACACAGCTATATTAATTATTAAACTGCACATACAGAAAACCATGGACCAGTGCCCAAGGTCAGCTTACAAGTGGGTGCTGCCTGGCTGAGACTAATGACTGGATTCCTGCTGAAGCCAGGAAGAAAAATGCATCTTGATTTTACCTTCTGAGTCCCCTGAGTCCTGAACTCACAGTTTATCATTCTCCTGATGGCAACTATGCCTACAATGGCCCGTACCTGGATAATACCTCGAACCATCAAGGCTGTGTACTTGCAGAAAAGAGTCTTCCAGCCCAGTAGGAGATCTGCAGTAACACCCAGCTATTTGACCGTCCCCCCCACCCCATGCCAGGTACCACAGACCCCAGGACTCAACACACCAATACTGTGCCTATACGCAGGACTGTTTGACAGCCTTTGCACCCCTCTAACAACACACAAGGCACAGACTCTATGGAGAGCAAGAACAACCCACCTTTTCCCTAAATTACCTAGGATGCTCATCCTGATCCTACTACTGATCTCGAGAAACGTTCACCCCAACCCTGGCCCTATGCCTGCCAACACCCAGACCCAGCCACCCACAGGGAGGTTGAGGATTGTGTCCTTAAACATTGGCAGCCTGCTGGCAAAGCTCACTCAGTTTGAATCCTGGGTGGCACTTAAGTAGCCTGATGTTATTGCACTGACTGAAAACTGGCTTACGTCCAGAACTGCTGACATGGCAAACTCCCTGCCTGGGTACAACTTGTATAGGCTTGATTGCATGATGAAAAGAGGGGGTGGATAATTATAATAATACTTTATTTATAATGCGTCTTTCAAGTACCAAGGCGCAGTACAATTAAAACAATTAAAACAAATAAAACAAAACATCATCACATTCAATAAATACAAACAATATCAGCCATCATCTTCACCATAAGCCTTATTTCACAGAAAAGCTTTTAAAGCCTGTTTGAATCCCCCCACAGTCATACACTCCCTAATCCAATGGGTAGAGCGTTCCAGAGGGTCGGGGCCATGAACATAAATGCCCGGGCCCCAGCAGCTTTTAATGTCACCCTCAGAATTTCCAGCAACCCCTCGCCGGCCGAGCGGAGTGGTCACTCAGGGTGATAAGAAATCAGGAGCTCTTTCAGGTAGTCAGGGCCAAGTCCGTGTAGGGCTTTATATGTCAGTAACCTGACTTTGAAGGTGATCCGCCACTGAACCGGCAGCCAGTGCAGTTCCCGCAGCACCGATGTGATATGGGAAGATCTAGAAATGCCCATCAAAAACAAGGCTGCTGAATTCTGCACCAGCTGCAAGCAGCGGATATCAACCCCCGGTAGCCCAAAGTAAAACGAGTTGCAGTAATTTAAGCGCGAGGTCACAAAGGCATGGATCAGTGTAGGAAGGTTTCTGGACAGAACAAAGTGCTTGATCCTAGCGATGTTTCTTAGATGGTAAAAAGATGACTTTACGACGGCCAACATCTGCACCCGAAGTGTCAGCCCCACATCCAAAAACACCCCTAGGTATTGCATCTGATCAGAGGCCTGAAGCTCAGTGTCTCCAAGGAACAATCTTAAGGAGCAGCCTGCCCCCAGCCCCCCTATCCGGCGACCTGGATCCAAAACCATCACCTCTGTCTTCCCAGGGTTCAACTTCAGGCAACTCGACTTCATCCAATCTTGGATTTCATCAAGGCAATTATTAAATACTAATACTGCTCCTTCCTGGTAGCGTGCAAAAGACAGGTAGAGCTTGGTATCATCGGCATAGCAATGAAACCTCAGCCCATACCATCTTACAATGTCTCTGAGGGGAAGCATATACACCGCAAACAACATGGGGGACAATACTGAACCCTGAGGAACCCCACATGACAGCGAGATTGGAGCAGAGGAAAAAAACCCCGACACAACCCTCTGAATTCTTCCAGTGAGATAAGATGTAAACAATCTGTGGATCAAGCCAGACAGCCCACAGATAAATCTCAGATGCTCAAGCAGAACCCCATGGTCAACGGTGTCGAAAGCTGATGACAGATCTAAAAGTACCAAAATGGACTGTTTTCTCTGGTCTGTCGCCATCAGATCATTGAGCACCCAAACTAGCGCAGACTCGGTACTATGCCTCTTTCAAAAACCAGATTGGAGGGGTTTGTAGATGTTATGGATGGTTTAATGTTTCTCCTGTTTAGCAGCCACTACTTTCTCGATCACCTTCCCCACAAAGGGGAGGTTTGAGATAGGCCTGTAGTTTGCAGGAGAGTCTTGGTCCAAAGAAGCTTTCTTCAACAAGGGTGTCACCACTGCTTCTTTCAAGGAGCAGGGATATTCACCAAAGTCAAGGGAGCACCAGACTATCTGTGTCAGAACAGGGCAAATAAAATCACCACAACCCATAATCAGGGATGTAGGGCCCAGGTCTAAACTACAGCATGTAGGGCGCATCCCCTGGACAATCCGCATAACATCCACGACTTCCGGATGGTTGAAGGTACTCCAGGAGAACAGAGGGACGGTGACCAGGTCCTGATCCTCCACAACTCGGATAGAATGTGTTGAAAGGATTTCTGACCTAATGTCGGCCACCTTATCAGCGAAGAACTGAGCAAGCTCATCACACTGCAATTGTGAAAAAGCTCTTCGGAGCTGCATACAGGTTGAGTTGCACAGCCTGTCAACAGTTCTGAAGAGCTGAGCTGGTCAATTCTGAGCAGCAGAAATTTCCCCGGACAGGAACTCTGCCTTCTTATGGGAAATTTCTGACTGATAGTACTGATAATGTTCTAGCAGTCTAAGGTGGCCGGCATACAAGCCGGATTTCCACCAACAACATTCTAACCTGCGACCTAATCACTGCAACTCCCTCAAGGCTCCATTAAACCACGGAGCCCGAGGGCGGAGGGAGAGAGGACGCACACGCACTGGTGCAATAGTATCCTAGGCTAAGGCGATGGCATTATTATATGCCAAAACCAAAGTTTTGGGATCCTTGCAACTCACAGGAAGCTCAGATAGGTCAAGGACTGCTACTAGGCCATCGGATGTAATATTCCGTAAAGGTCGGAACTTGACCATCTCCACAGGGGTCAGCCGACAAGGGGGGGGGGGCCAAAATTGAACCTTACCATGTAGTGATCAGACCAACCAACTGGTTCCACCCCCACATCCGAGGCCTCGATCCCGAGGAGGAAAACCAGGTCAAGGGAATGGCCATGTTTATGAGTCACAGTAGTAACCACCTGTGTCAGGCCCAGTGAATTCATCAACTGAAGGAAGTGATGTCCAAATTGTGAGAATTCGTCGTCGATCCAGGCATTGAAGTCACCCAGGACCATCAGCCTGGGTGACTCAAATGCCATGTCGACGACGAAGTCTGCCACTTCCTTAAGGAATTGCTTCCCATCTCCGGGTGGACAATAGATAAGAGCTATTCTATAGCCTGCACCTGCTACTACAGCATATTCAAATGAGCTGGCCACCTCGACTGGAACACTAATGAGATCCAATTTGGTCTTGAAACATAACCGCAACATCCCCACCCCCCCGCGGTCTGACCTCGGACGGTGTATCACCGCATACCCGGCCGGAATTGCGGCCTCAAATATGGGACCCGCATTATCGTCCAGCCAGGTCTCGGTGATGCAAGCTAGACCTGCCGACCCAACAAGATCCGCAATCACTGCGGTCTTATTCCTGACAGATCTGGCATTGTACAACACCGCCCGTGTTGGACTGAACTCCTGGGATGCCCCGGCCACCTGCTCATCCCCAACGATGGTGCCCTTGGGTATGGAGGCTGGGCAAGATGGCCCACGCTCTAGACTCCATTTCACCCCAGGGCATCTTCTGGACTTAACAACCCCGATAGGATCACTCCGCTCTTCCAGCCTCCACTGTTCATCCCCCCACCCCACCCCCGTGGATGATACCTAAAGCCTAATGGATGCCTAATCTACACCCGCAACCATCTCCAGTGCTATAAAGTCCCATTGCCTGCTGCCAGCAATGACTGTGAATGCCCTGCAGTAGAAATCCTCATAGGCAAGGGGAAGAAAGGGCTGATTGTCATGTTGGTATACATTGAACCTGGATGCCAGCAAATGGGGTTAAATGATTTCACCAACTTCTATACCCAGGCAAGTCACAATAAGGAAACTATTGCGCTAGGTGACTTCAATTCTAACTGGCTAGCCAGCTCCAGTTCCCCACACAGGGACCTGATTACTGGACTATACCTAACACAGGTGATCCAGAGCTGCACAAGAACCAACTACAGAACCGGAACAAGTACCCTGATTGACTGGGTACTGACCTCCCACCCCGAGAGAATTACCAATGTCCAGGTGCTCCCAAATGCGCTGAGTAACCACTCCCCTGTCCTATGTGAATGGTCCTCCAAACTGCCAAAACTACCCCCAAGGCTGGTGAGGAACAGAGTCATCAGAAATTGCTCTATGGCCACCTTCAAAAAACACCTGGCCAACACAGACTGGAGCATCCTGGATACCTGTCCCTTTGTTGACGCAGCCCTCCAGCTCTTCCTCAATCAGTTTAACTCGGCTGCAGACAAGTATGCCCCCTTTCATAAGAAAATAATAAAAGGGAGGTGCATGGACTGGATCACCCCACAAGTCCTTCTTTTGATGCGGGAATGTGATCTACTGTGTCACCGAGCAAGGGTATCAGGGACAGTAGAGAACATCCAAAATTACAAAGCTGCTAGAAATAGGTGCACATGGCCAATACGGCAAGCCAAGGCCTTCCATCACAGAAATAAGCAGTCCCAGTGCCTGAAAGACAGCAAAACATTCTGGACAACCATCAAGGACCTTGTAGGGACTTGTGACAGGTCCCCACCAACCATGCTCCACCACAGTGACAAAGTCATAGTTGACGAAGTTACCATAACGAATATTTTCAGTGAGGCATTTGCTAACTACAGTGCAGTCATACCACCTAAAACAACTGCTCATGAGGACAAAACACTGAGCTGTGAACACCTGCCCCCAACCCCCCTTCCTAGCACCAGCCCAAAATTCTACTTTCGGCAGGTGACCACCAAGGAAGCAGCTAAATACCTTGCAAGAGTGCAGGGTAAAACAAGGATGGGTGGGGACGGGATTGATATGAAACTTATCTCAATCACCCTCCCTGAAGTGGTCATACCTATCACTAAGCTTTTTAATATGTCACTTCGGATGTCAGCCTTCCCATCTACCTGGAAAACTGCCCTTGTCACTCTGGTTCTAAAAGGAGGGGATTGTTCACTTGTGTCCAATTACAGGCCTATCTCCATCCTGTCTCCTCTCTCCAAAGCGCTGGAAAAAATAATTGTAGACCAGTTCTCTGCCCACAACAACATGAGTTCCGCAAGTGGCACAGTACCAACACGGCCTCCATTGAATTCACAGGCTATGTCCACGAGGCACTAGACCAGGGACAACTAGCTGGAACAATCTACAGTATATCAACCTATCCAAAGCATTTGACCTTGTGGATCACAAGCTGTTGCTCCACAGTTTAACCTGCACTGAGTTGTCCTCAGACATGGTTAGGTGGTTCTCTAGCTACCTGTCTAATCACTCACAGAAGATAAAGATTAATGGTACCATCTCAGAGGCCAGGAAAGTCACAGTCGGGGTCCCACAAGGGTCCATACTGGGCCCCTTCTGTTTAGCCTCTTTGTAAATGACCTCCCAGCTGCATGCCCCTCTGCCAAAGTCCTGCTGTGTGCAGATGACACGGTGCTATCCCTTGGAGGCTCCTGCCAAGATACGCTGACCAGGAACCTACAGTGCAACTTCAACCTGCTACAGGAATGGTTTAACACCAGCCTCCTAGTACTCAATAGTAAAAAGACTAAGACAATGCTTTTTACCAGTTGCCAGAAGAGGAAATCAACCACACCATTTAAAACAGCACTCAATACGGACTCCACCCTAGAACAGGTTCACTTTTTCCGGTACCTGGGGGTCACAATCAATGAGTCCCTCTCTTTCGAAGAAACACTTCAGTAATATCACTAAGGCTGCAAACAGGAAGTTGGGGACACTTTACAGACTCTGCTTCTGCCTCACCCTGAAGCCAGGCTCCAGATCGTCAATGGCATAATCCTGCCAATCCTGGACTATGGAAACCTGGTTTATGGTGCTGCCACGGACACTAGCCTACACAAAGCCCACCTTACCCTCAATAAAGCATGCAGATTTGTCCTGGATGTGGATCACATCACACACAGCTGTGAACTCTATATAAGGACAAAGTGTCTCCCCTTCTGGGATAGAATAAAGCTCCAGACCTGCTTACTAGGAAAGAAGGCCCTACTGGGACTGGCACCTGTCTCCCTGCAGGCATTATTCAGACCTGCCCCAGGTGAGCATGCCACAAGAAGCATCTCCAGACATGCCTTAGCTGTTAATCACTAGCCTTCAACACCAAGGGCACTTCAAATCTGAACTCAGTTTTAAGTCCATCTCTCCTCCAGTCCGCTGCCTGTGTCAAACATAATCCCAGAATCCGGCCCACCACTCCACCGCCCACTTGCTCTAGCCAAGTTGCACCTACTCCCTTCCCCCCCACCACCTCCTCCTCCCCTCCCTTCCAACTCCACCCCACTTGTCCTTTGTCCAGTACCCCCTCACTACCTCTCCCCACCTGCCCTCTGTCTAGTTCACCCACACTACCTCCTGCCCAGTCCCCTGTCCACTTCCTCTGCCCCAACTCCTCCCCTTCACCTGCCCTCTGTCCAGTTCACCCACACTACCTCCTGCCCAGTCCCCTGTCCACTTCCTCTGCCCCAACTCCTCCCCTTCACCTGGCCTCTGTTCAGTACATCCACACTACCTCCTGCCCAGTCCCCTGTCCACTTCCTCTGCCCCAACTCCTCCCCTTCACCTGCCCTCTGTTCAGTACATCCACTACCTCCTGCCCAGTCCCTGTCCACTTCCTCTGCCCCAACTCCTCCCCTTCACCTGCCCTCTGTTCAGTATCCACACTACCTCCTGCCCAGTCCCCTGTCCACTTCCTCTGCCCCAACTCCTCCCTTCACTGCCCTCTGTTCAGTACACCACACTACCTCCTGCCCAGTCCCTGTCACTTCCTCTACCCCAACTCCTCCCTTCACCTGGCCTCTGTTCAGTACATCCACACTACCTCCTGCCCAGTCCCCTGTCCACTTCCTCTGCCCCAACTCCTCCCTTCACCTGCCCTCTGTTCAGTACATCCACCTACCTCCTGCCCAGTCCCTGTCCACTTCCTCTGCCCCAACTCCTCCCCTTCACCTGCCCTCTGTTCAGTACATCCACACTACCTCCTGCCCAGTCCCCTGTCCACTTCCTCTGCCCCAACTCCTCCCCTTCACCTGCCCTCTGTTCAGTACATCCACACTACCTCCTGCCCAGTCCCCTGTCCACTTCCTCTGCCCCAACTCCTCCCCTTCACCTGCCCTCTGTTCAGTACACCCACACTACCTCCTGCCCAGTCCCCTGTCCACTTCCTCTACCCCAACTCCTCCCCTTCACCTGGCCTCTGTTCAGTACATCCACACTACCTCCTGCCCAGTCCCCTGTCCACTTCCTCTGCCCCAACTCCTCCCCTTCACCTGCCCTCTGTTCAGTACATCCACACTACCTCCTGCCCAGTCCCCTGTCCACTTCCTCTGCCCCAACTCCTCCCCTTCACCTGCCCTCTGTTCAGTACACCCACACTACCTCTAGCCCATTTTCCTGACCTCTTCCTCCCCCTCCCTCCCCCCACCCACCTACCTGCACTTGCCAAACCCCAACTTGTCTCTCTGCACTTAACTTCTCTCAGATGGCTGCACATTGCGTACCTTCACTGGGAAATTGACAATGCTACCAGCGCTTCATTCATGTCTTGACTTGCATAAACCGTAAATGTATTTGCTTCCCCTTCCTATGTAAACTTATGTTAGTAGTACAACCCCAGTGTCAATTTGTCTGCTGTAATTATGCTGTTGCAACAAAATGTATCTCCGTAAGTGTTGACGAGGATCCTTTGTAAACAAGCTCTTAGCTCAAAGGTTTGTAATCCACCCCTTCCAAAACGTGCTTCAGAACCTCCCTGCCTGTTCTTGCTCTGTTTAGTTTTCAGCTCTGTGCCCCAGTGTTAATCAGAACCCCTTCCACAACTGTAGTGAGGCTACTGCTCTCTCCTGTTGAGCATACTGCAGTGTCCTCCCCAACCCCCAACTTGCTTCAGGACATCCCTGCTTAAACTATCTCTGATTAATTCTCAACCCTTCCCAACCTGTTCATTTCTCTTTTGTTTTCTGACTGCCCTCCCCCCCAAGCCTGCTATTTAATTTTGTCCGCTCACCTTCTCTCCCCAGGGGACTACTGTGCCCTTTTGGGCTGTTTCCTCTCAAGCAAACTGCATTCTGCAGTCTGTTAACCTGCCTAAGGTGAAGCTGCCTGAAGCTCACCCTCCAAGCAAGGTACAGGTTGGAACTCTGAATTTTGGCATCTACCCCTGGAGGAATCTCACTTGCTCCTGTTTGCCAGTGTTCCCCACACTATGTGCAGCAATCCAGAAGTCCCCTAGGAACTGCTGTCAAGAAATTAATGCTAGGATTGATCTCTGCTTGAAATGTTTTGATTTCTCACTTTAAGTAATGTAAAGATTTCTTAGAGTTGATTTAAGTTTTGAAGGAGTTCACATTTTCCCATTTGTAGTTTATACTGATCTGCCACTAGAGGCACCTTATTTTTCCTATTAATCCTCCAACCCACTTGTCCAACTTGCCTCTGCCTTTTTCCTGTTCTGATCACCTTTATCCTCTCCCTTGTGTCTCACTTTTAGCATATTGTACTTTGAAGAAAGAAAAAAAAACACTGGCATAATTAACCTTGCACTGTGCTTGGGACCTTGCGTGTACCCTTATTGCTGTGCTCCTTGGTATCATAATGTCTCCTATAATGGCTGTATTTCCTAGAGGCATCATATTGCTCTCTCTGTTGACCCTATCTGACCTTCCCTGTGATAAGTTTCTAACATCTACCTCGCCAACATTAGACAATAATCATTTATCTGTCTATAGTACTATCACCTTATCTCAATGCTGTGACTCTCTTGCTGTGCCATGGAACCTGCATTCCCCTGGTGATGGGGGGGGTTACCATTTCATCTCCCTAGCTGGCTACCCCCTTTGGTACTCCTCCCTGGGATCTTCAACTTACAAGCCAACTGTAAAGCCCACTCAACTCAGAGGAAGCTTCTCAAATTCAGCAACAAGCGGTTAAAGGAATATCTGTGTGGACTGGCCTTACTGTTGCTACTGCTCTCTGGCAATATTCACCCAACCCAGGCCCTCCACAACTTACTGCATACCTACAGTCATCAACGGGGTTACTTACAATTGCCTCACTTAACATATGCAGCCTCCTCCCCAAAATGGATGTACTGAATGCATGGATCTTACAACATAACCCAGACATCCTCTCAGTCATAGAAACATGTTTTTTTTTTACAAAAATAGTAGATGCTTCAATTTCCATCCTGGGCTACACAGTCTTTAGACAGGATTGTCTCTCCAAGCTTGGGCAGTTGTGCGATCTACCTCAGAAACAACCTTTAGATATTTAGAAATGATGGAGGAGGTAGGATTAAGTCAATTAGTTTATAAGCCAACAAGAGGAGATAGTACATTGGACTGGATTATAACAAATTGTGATGAACAAAAATAACTAAAATTAATATCATAGAAAATTTAAGTAATAATGATCATGGTATAGTTAAATTTTTTCTAATGAGCTATAAAAGACTGACTATAAAAGGTAGTACAATAATAAGAAATTATAATAAAGCTAAATTTCAGATGATAAAAATAAAATTGGAAAAATGGAATTGGAAGAGTACATTTAAGAATAAAACAGTGGAAGAAAGTTGGGAAATACTAAAAAACAAAATACAAAAGTTAGAAGACAAATATGTACCAAAAAAAAAATTATACACTAAAAAGGGAAAAAAAAAACATGTGGGGCTGGATATTCAAACTGCGCTATTCTGTGGCGCAAGCCCTTGCGCTGCCCGAAATAGTTGCACAGGGGTGTGGCAGAGGCGATATTCAACGGAGTTGTGCTATTGAGCAACTCCTTTGAATATCACCCCCCGGCCACAGCCACTGTGCATGGCGCAGTGGAACTTGCGCCACTGCAAGTGGTCAGAGTGGAGCATTCAAGATGCGGTGGTGCAAGTACCATTGCGCCATGCGCAAATTTCCCATATTCAAAAGGTGACATGCAAATGAGCCATAATTCTTGCAAGGCACAGGGGTGGGCCATTTGCATCTATTTATGGCCCCATTTGCATGCCATTAGCATGCAGGTGCACCGATCCCTGAGGACTTGCGCCTGGCGCCCTGCCAGGCAGCAGCCGTCGTGGGACCGACACCCCCTGCAGCCCAATCACGGGCAAACATTGAAACAGCCCCCACCCCTGACTGGCCGATCGTGGGCAAACATTGAAACAGCCCTCCACTGGCCCGACCATGGGCAAAAGTGAAAAATAAACCCACCCCCACCAGCCCGATCATGGCAGCAAAGTCCAACCCCCAAGAACATATCCCTGGTGGTCCAGTGGACCACGAAGCCCGATCACGGGCGAAAAGTGTTCAAACCCCCAGGACCACCTACCCTGGTGATCTAGTGCCCCCACCCACCCACCCATGAAGCCCACCACCGCTCCCACCCATCAGCGGCGGGTGACAGCATCCACCTGCCTGCCACCCTGCCACCCGCCGACTGACTGCCGGTGGGCTGCATGCCCATTGGTGCAGAGCAGAGCCAATGGGCGTGCAGCCCATACCGACAAAGCAGTCAGATATGTGAATAGATGAATTCATTCACATATCTGGTTTGCCTTATCTGACAATGAGCTACTGCGCCCGATGGCTCTTGCTCTGCGCCAACAAACATGCAATATCGAACCGATCGTCGATGGTGTGTGGCGGTCGGCGGGCGGAGTGGGATGCTGTCACCGCGTGATAGTGAAGAGGTGGTGGTGAGCCGTGGAAGTGGGGGGCTACTAGATCACCAGGGTAGGTGGTCCTTGGGGTTTGAACACTTTGCTGCCCGCGATCGGGCTTCACAGTCCACTGGACCACCAGGATATGTTCTTGGGGTTGACCCTTGCTGCCATGATTGGGCTTTGAGGTCCACTGGACCACCAGGATATGTTCTTGGGGTTGGACCTTGCTGCTGTGATCGGCTGGTGGGGTGGGTTTTATTTTTCACTTTGCCCGTGGGTCGGGCCAGTCGGGGGTGGGGGCTGTTTCAATGTTTGCCCATTGATCAGGCCAGTTGGGGGTGAGAGCTGTTTCAACTTTGACTGCGATTGGGCCAGTTGGGGGGGGGGCTGTTTCAATGTTTGCCCACGATCGGGCCAGTCGGGGGGTGGGGGGTTACTATATGCCAGTGATTGGGCTGCAGAGGGGGCACAGGGAGTACGTTGAGGACCACCCACAGGTGGCAGCTGCTGTGTTGCACCCTGCAATGCGGCAGCTCACCTGTGGGTGGCCCTCGATTTACTCCTTTTTTTTGGGGCTCAAAGTTGTGCAGGCGCAGGTTGGGAGTTGTGCCTGCACAACTCTGCACAGCCCGCTGAATATCGGGCTGTGCAGTTTATGCATGGTTTCTCCCCCTCCGGGTCAGCATGCCTTCATTAGCATTGTGCTGTTGCTCAGCTTGACTTGGGGGGTGCAACTGCCTCCTGCTGAATATGGCAGAATGGTGCAATTTCGGACTTACGCAGGCACAACCCTATTACGCATGGCGCAACCCTTTTGAATATCCAGCCCGTGGTGTACAAAGGCAATAATAAAATTAAGCAAAGAAAAAAAGGCTTATGATGTTATGAAACAATTGGGGACAGAAGATGCCATTAAGGAATATAAAGAAATACTGAAGAAGTTAAAATCTAAAATAAAAGAAGAAAGGAAAAGATTAGAAATAAATTTAGTATATAGGAAGGAAATTGGAAAGGAATTGTATTCTTATATAAATAAAAATACGAAAATGTCAGAACAAATTGGAACTTTGCATATAGAAGGGAATGAAGTTACTGAAGTTAAAAAAATTGTAGAACATCTAAATTGATATTTCTGTTCAGTTTATGAAAAAAAGTAAGGGAAGAGATAGAAGTTAATAATAAAATGAATAAAGAACTAAGGATGGAAGTAACAACAGAAGAAATCCATAAAATTCTAAATGAGTTAAAACCGTTTAAATCAGCAGGACCAGATTTATTGCACCCAAGGCTATTAAAAGAAATTTCTAAACAGATAGCACCTCCGGTAGCAAATATAATAAATAGGTCAATAAATACCGGAGAGATACCAGATGATTGAAAAACAGCCACTGTGATACCGATCTATAAAAAAAAGGGAACAAATACCTCTATGACAAATTATAGACCAGTAAGCCTGACTGCTATTCTGTGTAAAGTAACAGAAGGCATATTGAGGGACAAGTTAGAGGAAGATTTAAAGGAGTTAAAGTGAATGATGAGAAGCATCACAGGTCTAAAAAAATAGACCATGTCTATCAAACCAACTCATATTTTATGAATATATCAAAAAAACAACATTGAAAAATAAGCCAGTAGATATCTTCTTCCTTGATTTCCAGAAAGCTTTCGATAAAGTACCACATAATCAACTTATTAAAAAAATGATACAAATGGGAGTGGATGGTAGGATAACTAGATGGGTACCGAACTGGCTGAGAGATAGAAAACAGGCAGTAAGGATAAGAGGCGTAATGTCAGGTCTAAAGGAGGTTAACAGTGGAGTTTCACAAGGATCGGTGTTAGGTCCTATATTATTTTCATTATACATAAGTGACATACAGTATGGTATCCAGAACCAAATGGTGAAATTTGCGGATGACGTAAAATTGGGAGGACAAGTGGGTTCAAAGGAAGAAATGAAACATATGAACATATGGAGAAGGATCTGAAACAAATAGAGAAGACGGTAAGAGAAAATGGAATGACATTAAGTATGGAAAAGTGTAGAGTCATGCACGTAGGGAAAAATAATCAAAAGCATGTATATTACCTGAATGGAAATAAAATGGAAATGATGACCAAAGAAAAAGACTGTGGAATAATAGTCGATAATGAAATGACTTTTAAGGCACAAAGGTCAGAAGTCATTAGGAAAGCAAATTATATGATAAGAAATATAGGAAAAAGTTTTATAAATAGAACTAGACAATGTCTAGTACCATTGTACAAGGCATATATAAGACCTTATCTAGATTATGGATCACCAGTATGGAGTCCATATATGAAAGGTGAAAAAAATAGATTAGAAAAAATTCAAAGAACATACACAAGGATGATATGTACAGAAAAAGGTAGAGGATATGAGGAAAGACCAGATAGATTAAAAATGTTTACACTGGAAGACAGAAGAAAAAGTCGGGATTTACTACAATTATTCAAGATTATGAAAGACCCAGAACTAATGGAAGGATTAGGAATAGAGATAGTGGATAAACCAGAAGGATTAAGAAATCATAAGTATCAAATAAAAATAGAGATAGTTAAAAGAAACGATACTATTCTTTTGTACAGAGAACAGCTAGAGTGTGGAATGCACTGCCTGATTACATAGTAAATAGTGGAAACTTGGAACAATTTAAAAAAGAAATAGATAAGTTGATTTGTTTCAGGAATTGATGTGCCCGCTGTGCGGGGAATGGTTTAATGGGCCTTGAGCCTTCTTCCATTCTATCACCTAGTATAAGACCTAGTATAAGGTCTCGTCCTAACTCTGCCCAAAACTGTTGACCATATGCAAGCCCTTGCCATAAAAGTGCTTCTAGGTGCACACAATAAAACCCTTACTGTGTTTTCAATCTATAGTCCTCCCAGACAGCCGGCCTCCTGCTTTGATTCACTCCTGGAGTGAGTCTTAATTTGGAAATTATCATGTTAGGAGATTTCAATATCAATTGGTTCTCTTCTGACACAAGCCCTTTCATAGATGCAATTTCAGCAGCTCACCTTACCCAGCTAGTCAAGTCCCCTACTAGAATCAACTATAAAACTGGGACAGGTACCTTACTGGACTGGGTGCTCTCTAACCACCCTGATCATAAATTGGACACAACCGTACTCCCAGATGCCTTCAGTGACCACTCTCCAGTCTTGTTTCATTGGATGAACAAATTCTCTAAACCACCCGCTAGAACAATTACCACCACGGTACTCATCCGTGGGCATCTTGAATCACTAAAAGCTGACCTGTGTAATCACGACTGGTCAATGGTTTATACAACGAACAATGTTGATATTGCCCTCGACCAATTCATTGTTCAGTTCAATACTATAAGTGATAGGCACGCCCCCCCATAAAAAGTGTAAAATCAAAGGCCGCTGTAATCCCTGGTTTTCTCCGGACTTCCTTGAGCTTCTAAATGCCAGGCACCATCTAAGGCACAGGTCTAGGTCCCTGTGTAACCAGGCCAGCATCCAGAGGTACAAAGTGGCTAGAAACAACTGCATGAGGGCTATTTTTGCAGCTAAAAATCAATATTATAAGGAAGTGCTCTCATGGACATGGAATGATGGCAGAACATTTTGGACTAACCTTAAAAAGGTCACTGGGAGAGACCTCAGATCTGCCCCTACCTTGCTTAACATTGATGGTGTACCCTCACTCGACCCCAGACTTATTGCTAACACTTTTAATAATGCCTTCACAGACCTGAGTGGTGTTCTGCCACCTTGCTACTTCTCTCACCCCCTCACAAGTGACTACTCTGGGATAGAGACTCAGCACCCTTCTCATCCTCCTTTCTACTTCAAAACCCTCTCAGCCTATGAAGCCAGGCATTACCTACTCAAGGTGTTAGGGAAATCAATATTTAGTGGTGACACCCTGGATCTTAAGTTTGTAGCCCTTATGCCAGATAAAATTTTGTCACCTCTAACACATATTATTAACATGTCACTTAATTACTCTCAGTTCCCTCAGAAATGGAAATCTGCCACTGTGACATCAGTTCATAAGTTTGGGGATCACACAATTGCTGGGAACTACAGGCCTATCTCTATCCTGTCCCCACTCTCGAAAGCTCTTGAGCATATAGTGGCTGACCAACTGGTTGAATACTTAGAAAAATATCAGCTACAATGCCAGCAACAACACAGGTTCAGAAATGGTCATAGTGCCACTAGCACCCTTCTGGAGTTCACAAGCTTTATTTACCACTCCTTAGATCAAGGACACCTGGTCGGTGCTGCTTTCATTGATTTACCCAAAGCTTTCAATACAGTGAATCATGCTGTCCTGGTCGAACAGCTTACCATCATTGGCCTAGCTCATGACAGCATAGCTTGGTTTGAAAGTTACCTGCACAACAGTACACAGCAGGTGAAGATTGGTAACACCATCTCAAATAGCAGACCTGTCCTATCTGGAGTTCCTCAAGGGTCCATCTTGGGCCCTCTTTTGTTTAGTATTTTCCTCAACAACCTTCCTTACTCCTGTCAGGGTCACATCCTTTTATGCTAACGATGCTGTCCTGTTTACCAGTGATCCAGACCCTAAGGTTCTTGAATCTAGGCTACAGAGTAATTTCGCAGTTGTAGAAAGATGGTTCCATAAGCACAAGTTAGTTATGAATTACAACAAGACTAAAACTATGCTGTTCTCCAGCTCCCAAAATAGGCACAGAACTTACCCTCTTTCTATCACCAATGAAGAGGGCTCTCCCCTGGGCTAGTTCAGCTCTTTAAATATCTGTGGATTACTATTGACAGTACGATGACCTATGCCTATCACACTGACAACATTGTTAAGGCTGTTAACACCCGCATTGGGCTACTTTATAGGCATAAGCAATGTTTGACTCCAGAGGCTCTTAACCTGGCCATTCAAAGCTCTCTTGTCTAGCTTATTGATTACTGCTTACCAATCTATGGATCAACTACTGAAACAACTCTTCTCTGCATCATAGTTGCTCTCAACAAAGCATCCTGGCTCCTTACTGGCTCAGCCTGTCAATCTCTTACCTGCGACATGTACGCTCAGGCTAACTGGCTCCAATTCAAAGGTAGACTCATGTACCAAACATGTTTACTGTCCAGAAAAGTAATCTTAGGCAAAATGCCCCCAGGATTGCAAAAGCTTATTACCCCGACTATCAACCGTCGTTGCACCAGAAGCTCTACTAACCAGATTTTTAATATACCCCACTGTCGCACTTCTCTGGGACAAAGATCCTTTATCTACCGTTCCCTGCTATGGATGAACTTGCTGCAGCATGACATCAAATCAGCATCCACCTTGGGCTCCTTCAAGGTTAATCTTAAGCAATGGCTAGTTGCTGATACCAGTTGTGACTGCTTCCAATAACCTTCCTTCTTGTGACCAGCACTTATTCTAACCTTATGCTATCCTGACCTTATGCATAACTGTTCTCAGCATGTAAATAACTGTTCTAAGTTGCTAATCATTCTCATTTCATATTTCCTCTCGATCCTTTCCATTCTTTCCCCTCACCCCTCTATGGCTTTCCCCGATCTCCTCTCCCCCCTGTTATATTTCCTGTGCTCCCTTGCTCACTTTAAAATGCTTTGCCATATACCTTCTCACCTCTGATGAGGCCCCTGGGCTGATGCCTTACCTTACATTGTTGATTATTAGATATTAGGCTGAGTCTGTTCTCATTTTCCTGTAAAGTGTCATTTCATAAAACTCCACCCCCTCTAATATGACCCTTTGAATTCCAGGTTTTAATCAACTACGCACCTTGGCATACATTGTATTATGCCACATGTATTGGAACATCTCTAGTTTTATACTGTTGTAATGTTTTGTATAATTCCTTGTTTTGTTTGTTCTCCGTCTCATACTTTTCCAATATGTATTGTTCATCTGACATGGAACGTATGAAATGAGCTTGTTCTCAAAGGTGTTATCCGAAATTTCAATAAATAAAAAATAAAATAATTCCAAGTTCCCAATAAATAAATAAATAAATAAGTAATAAAACCACCTTTTCTTTTAATATCACCTCCATCACCTTGCCCACCATCAATGTGAGGCTGACAGGTGATAGTTGCCTGCCTCCTCCTTGCTGCCACTTTAGTGAAGTGGCACCATGTCGGCCTTCTTCCAGTCCCCTGGCTCCCACCCTGTATCTAAGGACAGGTTAAATAACCTCGTGAATGGGGCCACCAGCTCCTCCCTTAAACTCCTTGAGCACCCTAGGATGCAGGGCATCTGGCCCCATAGCCTTGTCTACTCAAAATTTCCCCAACTCCTTCCTGACCCTGTTCTCACTGAGGGGACTAGAATTTACCCCTCCGTCCACCCCTCCCTTTCCCCTAACACTGGTCCCCTTCTTTCTCCCCCTATTGTGAAGACCGTACCAAAGTATCTGTTCAGCACTTCTGCCTTCTCGAAGTTCCCTTCCACCTGTACTCCCTTCCCCCTCCCTTTACCCTTACTATCCCCTGCCTTACCTTCCTCCTCTCCCCAATGTACTGGAAAAAAGTCTTATCCCCCTTTTGGCCTGCCAAGCAATTTCCTCCTCCTTTTCTGCTTTTGCCTTCCTAATCTTCTGCCCCACCACCCTCAGCTTCTCCCTGTAAGTTTTCCTATCCTCCTTCCCCTGTATCCTCTTATTATTCCTCTCCCCTATTATCTCCCTCACTTCCCTGTTAAACCAAAGTGGCCTCCTCCTTCTTCTACTCTTCGTCACCTTCCTTATATAGTTCCCTGTGGCTTTTAGTAGTCCTCCCTTGATCTTATTCCATAGTTCCTCAACCCCCCCCATCTCCTCCATCTCCTTCATGTCATTCTGTAATATCTCTCTCATCCTGGGAAAATCTGCCTGCCTGAAGTCCAGAACCTTCATGATGGTCTGACTCGCTTCATACCCCGCTCTAACCCTAAAGTCCACTGTGCTATGGTCGCTTGCTACTAGGCTGGCCCCAACCCCCACTCCCTCCACACTATCACCATTTGTAAGGACCACGTTGAGTATAGTACCCCGCCGTGGGCTTTCTGACTAGCTGCTGTAGGAAGGCCCCTTGGAGGGAATCAAGGATCTCCCTGCTCCTGGACAACCTAGCTGCTTGGATATCAGAGTCTATATCTGGGAGGTTAAGCTCACCCACCAGCAGAATCTCCCCCTTCAATGGCATCCATTGAAGCACCCTCAGCATCTGCCTGTCCTCCTCCTCACTCTTCATTGGAGGTCTCTACACCACTCCCAGTCTTATTGATGCCTCAGCCATTTCAATCCATAATATTTCTGCTTCCCCTTGCTCCTCTTGCACTTCTGTCACCTTAATGCCCTCCCTGATGTACAGCGAAACCCCTCCCCTTTTCCTGCTAGTCCTATCCTTCTTGAATAACCTATACCCCTGGGACCCCTACTTCCCAGGTCTGGTGCTTAGACCAGCAGGTCTCTGTTATGGCTAAAATATCCAGGTCCTCTCTCTCCATTATTGCTTCTAGGTCCACCATCTTGTTCCCCAGGCTTCTTGCATTTGAGGAAAGTCCTTTCCACCATAATCCCCCTCCTCCCTATCGCTACCTACCATTGCTGGCCTGTACCCTTCACCCATTGGCGGGGGAGTGCTTGTGCTTGCTAGTCCATTCTCTCCTCCTGCTGAGCCCTCACCCATCCTGGCCTTGTACTCCCCCCTTATAGGTTTAATCCTCTCAAGACCTTATCAATGTATCCTTGGAGACCCCCCTCAGTACTCTTGCTCTCCTCTCACTCAGATGCAGTCTATCCTTCCAGTACAAGTCCTCATCCTCCCATGTGTCCTCCTACTCTCCTATGCATGCAAACCCCCTCCTCTTCACAGTATACCCTAAGCCAATCGTTGAACTCCCTGATTCTTGTCTGCCTAGCAGTGCTGGCACAGGGGACTGGCAAGACCTCTGAAAAGCCAAGCATTCTGCCTCCTCCAGGCATCCCCATGCCAGTGCCTTGAACCTCCTCTGTACCTCCACCACTTCATTATTTTCCAGATCATTTGAACCCAAAGGAATGATAAGGTGTGGTTTCCCCACCAACTGAGCCCTCTCCCTAATCATTTGCATCACACTCCATGCCTCCATCCCTGGTTCACAAAAGACCAATCTCTGCCTGTATGTAGAACCCCTCCTGATCCAATGTATCCCCTTAATGATGGAGTCTTTGAATACAATAGCATTCTCCACTTCCATTACAAATGGATCTGGTCTTGTTCCTGGCAAGACCCAACTGCATCCTCCTGCCCTGAACTGCCTACCAGACCCCCTGTTTTCCTCCTGCTTCCCCACTTTTTCTCCCTTTTTTTGAAATATTCCTGCCCTTTCTCTACTAATCTCTCCTCTGGTTACCTAAATGCATCCTTCTCACCTTTCCTGGTTGCCAGAGTCCCTTGCTCTCCCCTTGCCTTCACCTCTGCCACATTGTCTCCCTTTCCCTCCCCTTTCTTGTCTCCCTGCATCTTCAGAGTCTCCTTCTTGCTCATCTCCGCCCCAGTGCTCCCTTCATTGTGTTTTTAACCTTACCCTGCAAGCCTCCCTCTTCCACCCCCTTACTTCCATCCACTTTCCTACTGATGCTTCTTACCCTACCTTCCCCTCTGCCCATCCCCTTTCCCTGGCCGAAACATGCTGTTCCCCCTAATTCTTCCAGAACTCCCCCCTCTGCCTCATCTGTCAAAGCTATGTACAGCACCTGCTGAGCAATGTAATCCCACCCCCCCAGCATATGATTTATTACCTCCTGGTGCTGCGGTATGAGCCCTACCCAGAGTCCATGGTGTCCACCTCCCTTTACTCCTCACCTCTTGGCAGCAATTACTACCCCCATTGCCTGATCTGGGTCCCTCTTCACCCTGCCCCCCCATAATACCCTTTCACTCCATGTCCCCAACTGGCTTCACCCCTCACTCTTTCCATTTCAGTATGGCCCCACATCCCCCTGCTGCCATTGTATTTATAGGTTAGGGTGTTTGAATTTTCTCTACTTAGACCAGGCCCTGTCTCTCTTCCTCATAAGATTAAGGAGGTTGGCAGTTTCTTTAATGGGATGAGGGTGTCACAGATCCCTTGGAAGTTCCTACTGAATGTGTCAAGGCAATGTTGATGTTGCTGATGCACTTAGTGAATGACCATTTGGTGGCCAGTATGGATTCAGGGAATTCTTCAGTGTTAAGTTTTTTTAGTTGCCTTGAGTATATGTACTTAAGTTCTTTTTTGGAAACTTTTGCAGACCAGCAGCAGAAAATGGCACAGTGGTCACTTAAGGAGTCTGGGAGAATTCCATGACCAGTGACATGAGAAGGTTTGGAAATTAGTAGCCAGTCCAAGACCAATTCATACCCTGTCCTATAGTTAATGCGGGTGGGTGTTGTGACAATCTGGTGCAAGCCCAGACTAGTGGTAGTTTCTTTGGCAAAGTCAGCCTGGGATGACTACCAGTTTATGTTGGAATCCCCGAGGACAATCCATTCTCTGCTGCAAAGAAGGGTGTATTTAAGACTGAGAGAGGGTTTAACCCTAGAGAGCCTAACAACTGATAAATCTGTTGTTTCCATCCAAGGCATAGTTGCCTGAAAATGGATTTATCAGTTGCTCTATTTTTGTGGCTGTAGTCACTGCTGTACTTACTTGAATCACATGATCTTTTGTCTATAGGCAGCAATGAAGAACAATTACTAGTCTATTATAGGTAATGTAGGTGGGAATTAGTCTTGTACTTTTTTTAGTGGCTACAGCACTGTACATTCTACTCACATATTTGTCATGGTGCAATCCTGCTGCTTTAAAAGTCGCTCATCTGTTCCGTTCTCTGCTTCTACAGACATATGTAACAGTCTGTAAGACCTTTGCAATGTATCCAACTGTTCTAATGTTTGTATCATCTTAATAAGTCAAATCAGTAAAACTTATTAACCACAAAAGTCGCTCATCTCAGCATCAGAACTCAGTAGCATGTGAGAGCATATAGAAGTGCCCTGATTTTACCGTTCAACATTGTTCAGTCTCTGTGCATTTAATTTGACAAAATCAATATGTAGGTATGAAATATTAGTCCTATATTAGGTAAATAACCAAGTAGTGTTTGTACACTGCAGTTGTTGTTTTTTTATATAGAAAAAAAACAGAAACAGTGGAGTAATGTTCATATTTCTCTCCATGTTAGCCAATGTCAATAAGGCATGATTTTTGAACATTTGGAATTCTACACTGAGGGATGGGATGATTTATTCACTTTGCAACAGTTAGAACATGTCATTATGTCATAGTGTTTGGAACACATGGCAGCCTAATCAATGAGAGGCTGCATCTACTACTCAACCTGTAAACATGTCAGTAAGATATCATTTTTATGGAACATTTCGGGGACACCTTTTCATAGGCAGCTAACATATTTTCACCAAATGCCATACATTGCTAGAATGGGCTACTAATTAGCTTTAAAGAAACTTAGGGGTTGATGGGTCTATCGTGTAGTGTCATGGGTGATAGGAGACCCCACAGAGATTCAGGCAATGGCCCATAATCAAAATGATAGAGGCAAGTGTGACATACAGTATCTAGCCATATTGGTGACATACAGTATAAGACCATATTGGCACCAAACGTAATGTCCAACTCACCAATGTGTTGGAAGATTGAAAATCTATTAGGTAGAACTACTTGAAATAAGAGTCACTAAGACAAAGAATAAAAGGCCCTGGCAACAAGAGGGGCCTAAACTTAAAATTGTGGGTTAACAGAGAACATTTTGAAATTCACCATAGTGGTTTCTGGGACATGTTTTTATGGGCACTTACATAATTTCACTAAACGCCTTACACTGTTATAAAGGACTAATAATTAGCTATGAAAAAATGTAGGGGCTGACGGGTTCATCATTTAGTGCCATAGATGACAATGTGCAAGTCACAGGCAAGGATCCATAACAGAAATGATAGGGAGTGATGGTGACACAATGTCCAACTCACCAATTTGATACAAACCTGAAACTGTATCAACTTGAGTTATTTCAGATGGATGTCACATTAACAGGACACTATCAGACATTTACCTACTTCTACTTAAGGTATCCATAAAAATGCCTACAGCAGTCCTTTTAGCGATACAGTAGCCATAGCAGCAATATTTTCACACCAGAAGTTGCTACTTTAGATATTTTAACCCAAAGCAAAACCCTTAGGTCCACTTGTATTTACTGCACCGGCTGCAACATGCGATTGCATTTCTAAATGGAGCTCAAGCGCTAGGAGGCTTGTGCATACCTCATTATACCTGACTTCAGATAAGCACATATTTTAACGACGGTGTAAGGAAAGCTGAACTCAGGAAAATGTCAGGTAATTTGAAATGAGAGCTTAATGCTAGAAAAATCATAGTCTAAAGCTAAGCCGTGAAACTGGGTAAGCATGCATGTATGGCTCAGCTTTCAGACCGTGATTTTTCTAACTTTAAGCCTTCGTTTCACATTAACTGATACTTTCTCAAGTTCAACTTTCTTTACACTGTTAATATATTTGGTTAGCATAACTCAAATATAATGAGGCATGCATGAGCCTCCTGGCACTTCAGGGCCATTTAGAAAAGTGACCACTCATTGGTAGCCAGAGCAGTAAATACCAGTGGAAATAGAAGGTTTTTGTTTGGGCTAAAATGATTAAAAATGACAACTTTTTTTTGTAGGAAAATATTAATGCTATGGCTACTGCTTCACTATCAGGACTGCTGCAGGCATTGCAGGCAGATTTATGAATACTGTACTTTCAGTAGAAGTCAGTAAACAGCTGACAGTGTCCCTTTAAATAAGAGTTTGATCACTTATGGGCCATGGAGCCATGATTCATTCAATTAAAACAAGGTCTTTAAAAACTAAAATGTATACTGTGATTTCTTCTATGACCCATTTTTGTGCCAAAAAATTTATTTCACCAACCTGTCATATACTGCAACAAAGATCAGCTAATAAGCTTTAATTAACTATTGAAGTTGTGGGGTCTTTCATTATATTACTTTTAGATAAGGAGGTACAAATGCCTGTTAAAAGGGGGCAAAACCACAAATTATGATATATTAAGATGAGAAATGGTGCATGAATGGTGCAAAACTAGAAAACAAACACAAAAATGTGGCAGATTAAATTCAATTCAATTGCAAGGCAATGCCTGTAGTTCGATGGGTGGAGCAACAAACCACTCCTCCATCAGGCCTTTAAAGGCCGCTCCTCCTGGCTAGTCCAGGATTCATTTCTTTTATTGCTGCTGGAGGTGCTGCCTTTTCTTGCTCCTCCCTCGGTCCTTCCTCCTCTCAGGTTGCTACGTTTTGCGGTGCTTCCGGCTGCCGGCTCGCTGCCTTCTCCTTGCCTCACTTTTCTCCCCGCTCTGTCTCCTTTGTCCCTGCTCCCTCCTGCTGAGCGGCTCAGGACTCTGTGCTCCTAACCTGGGTTCGGCAGTGGTTCCTCCCACCCTGCCCCGTACCTCATTCTTTCACCAGTCGTTCCTCGTGGCCCACCATTGTTTTCCTTTTTTATCATTCTTCACTCTGTGTTGGTGCTGTTGCTCCCCTCCCTGTCCTCCCCTGGCTTCCATTGCTCTTCCTACACTTCTGGGGTATGTTGACACATGCCATGCCCTGCCTGCTGCTCCCCTGGTGTTGCTTGCATCTTTCACCTCAGCTTGCATTCCTCATCTTTGCAGTCCTTGCGGCCTCCTCATCTTGGTATCCTGTGCTCTGCAGCCTTGCTGGCCCTTCTCCTGCCTTCAACAATTTCTTTCCTCTGGGGGGTCCTTACAACCTAGCCAAACACTGAGCTCCAACAGCACATTTCCTCTGTTTCCCATCCATGTTCCACTCGCCGTTGCTTCTGTTCTGCATGGCTCATCTGACCTCCTCTTGTTCTTCCTCCTCATGGCTGTTTTCAGTCTTGCCAGGATTCCCCCCTTTTCTGCAGCCAGAACTGAGTCATTTATACTCCAACTAGTTTTCTCCCAGGACAGTATGTAACCCTGACCGATGTACATGATTTCTTTTCTCTACCTATGACTCTCAGCTACCATGTTCTTTCAATCAGATGCCATGTTTTCCTTTGTAGGCTTCTGAGCACCTGCCATGTCAATTAAATATCAAACAATAAGAAACATTCTGCCCGCCCAGCTTTGGGTTCGCCTCTGCTCTTCAGCTCTCCATTTCTTTTGGGATTTCCTGCCCTTTCAGCCATCTGTTACTATTCCATTTGTCCTTTCATGCTAGTCCTGCCTGGAACTCCTAGGCACTGGTTATATTAGTACTTTTGACGTCTCATACCTTCGTTCTAGAACTCTCAGCATGGAGTCATTTCATTCCTAGTCAACCTGCTGCTGCTGATATTACCCTTACTCCTAATCCTTCATTCCTCACCAATCAGCTGCAGACTTCGCCCGGCCATCCTCATCTCTCTCTTTCATGACAGCTCCCTCCTCAGTCCATCTGCTGCCTGCGTTGACTCATTTTCCTTTCTCCTGCAATTTTATTTTGCTTCTTGATGTCCTGGTGCCTAGTTCATGGCACTCTGATTTTCCCAAGGCAGGGGACTGCAGCATCACAGTGGGGACCATTGCTCCAGGCAGCCAGCTTTCTACTGTCTCCCACTCATATCGATATCCCTGTCTTCTCTACCCTTACCTTACTGGCCTCCAGGTCAACATGATTCCTCCCTCCATTTGCTGCAGCCTGCAGTGCTTCCAGTTCACAGTGTGCATTCCAGTCTTCCTGGCTATCGCACTTCCACCTTCTTCCATTCCCTCTACCCTCATTTCTTTTCCATCCTCATCTTGTGCTTTCTTTTGGGGGTGTTTCCCTATTCTGCCATCTCTGTACCTTTTGTCTCTTTCTCTTACCCTAGTCCTACATTTTCGACCACTTGACTCATATCTTCCTCTGCTCCATGTCAACCTCCATTCTTTCTCGAACCTCATCCCTCCTATACCCTACCTGCCTTCATACCTAGTGATTACTCCTGGTACTTAATACCTTCACCGTTGGCTGTGGGCTGTGCCCGGATGTTCTTGTCTCTCTCTCTCTCTTTTGTAATCAATCCACTCCTAATTTGGCTTATCAATGGATCCAGTTGGCATGCACTCCCGTGGTTGCTACTTGCAATCCTCCTCCGGACCCATGTCAGCATCTCCTTCACTCAATCCAGCCTCTCTGTAGGTCTACTCATTCACATCAACTAATCGAGCATACCCCTCATACGGGTCCTATGCTACCTCGACTCTACATGCTCTCCATTCAGAGACATGCCTTCCATGTCCATTGCTCCATGGCTTGGGGCTAGCCTGTATCCAATGGTCTCACTCTGTACCAACAAAGTCTGCATCTAGAGCAAGTGAAACTCAGGGCGGAGTAATTCTCCCTGGCCCATAGTAAGAATGTCTTTGTTCCAGGTGGACTTTCAGTCATCCCTCGATTCAGTGACACCTCTGGATGCAGAACTTATGATTTCCAGCTATGGGGGTGGGGCTTTCCTAAGCGGGGCACCTTTAACTGCCTGAGCAGGTTCAGAGGCCCTCTCTATGCTATTCTCCATCTAACCACCTCCAGTTCCCCTGGTCTGTTTCATAGGTTGCGTAAGTGCCTCAGCAGTCCTTTCTCTCCTCCTTTGTTTTTGGGCATCTAGTTGCAGAGATGAAACTGGCAACCTTTAACATCATTCCTGTTAGGAGGACAGAGCGAGAGCTTCCTCTAAATTGGAATCTTTTCCTCTTCCCTCAGTCATAACTCTAAATTGCAATAGTTGAGCCGTCACTAACCAAAACATCCTTCAGCCTAGAGGGAAGGTGACCTAGGCCTGGGATCTACAGGGAAGCACCAAGTTTGGTCGACAGTGACAATGCTGACCTCCCCCACAGCAACGGCACAATACCGACGCAGGTATTGTGCCGCCTGTTCCAAGGGTGTTTTCTGTGGGGAGCCCTGCCCCCTGCACCCCCAGGACTTTAGGATTCCAACTCCAGGTCAGAGTTGATCCAGGGAGGGGGTGGAACACTGGGGGAAGGCAAAACACAGAAAAAGGACCATTACCACGAATGTCGCTGTAATGGTCTTTTTTCTTGTTTCTCCATCAGGGTGTCGACGAAAATGAGTGCACTGGATCCACAGAGGTTTCCTCCTCAAAGGGAGTTTTTCCTCTCCTCCATGCCAATGGTCATAATATTTAGATGGGGTTAGTGCTTTCATAGGTTCCGTAGTTAGGTTCTGCTGTTGGATGGAGTCGGATGGTGGTCCCGGCTGTTCCCTCTCTCCTCAGGAAGTCCCACCCTTTGGCCTCATGTCAGTTTCCATTCCACTCAATATTCTTCATCATCTCCCATTCCTCTCCTGTCCTTCCCATCTACATCTATCGACCTCTATTCCTGTCCTCGATATCTTCGAATTCTCGTCTTCTCCGATGCTCGACACCCTTTTGGGTATTCCTTTTGAGCTTCTTCCTAAGCTACCTTTAGCCAATGGAATCATTCCCATGGCACCTATAGGGTGGAATCCTCCTCTAGGGTTCCTCGCCATCATACCCCTACAGGGTGGTATATCCCACAGATAGAGAGGCGAACAGCCACAATGTATCTAAGTCACACAAGCAAATATCATACCAAGTTGTGTAAGCACATTGAATTGAAAGGCTATGCTTGTTGTTTGATGGGCAGAGCAACAAAC
The DNA here is from genome assembly GCA_016271365.2 of Neoceratodus forsteri. NCBI lineage: Eukaryota > Metazoa > Chordata > Ceratodontiformes > Ceratodontidae > Neoceratodus > Neoceratodus forsteri. The sequence continues at coordinate 1,344,909,534 of CM057458.1, read as the reverse complement.
CACTCCCCCATCAGGCCTTTAAAGGCCAATCCTCCTGGCTACTCCAGGATTCATTTCTTTTGTTGCCCCACTATCCTCCCCTCCTCCACCAGCAGCATGTCTCTGTTTCCTGTGGGCTTCTTTCTAAGCTACCTTTAGCCAAGGGACTCATTCCCACAGCACCTATAGGGGTGGAACCCTCCTCTAGGGTTCCTTGCCATTGTACCCCTACAGGATGGTATATCCATGGATAGAGAGGTGAACAGCCACAATATATCTAAGTCACACAAGCATATATCATATTAAGTTGTGTTAGCACATCAAACTTTTATTTAACCAGGCACAATATCATTGAGCACACTCATTTGTAAGATGGTCCAGGGAGGACAATAGACAGTTACAATGAAAAGCTTAGAAAAATACAATTGTACATACATTTGTGACACGATAAAGTACATACAGTAATAAAAAAAACATTAAGAGCAGTACAAGATGATACACATATGAACAGATGCATACTAACAATAACTCTTTTTTTATGGCTGTGGGTGGAGCCTACAGCCATCTTGCTATCTGTAGCTTGAAAATGGAGTATTGGGGAACACATTTTTTGGACTTTTCAATGTATCCGTCCACATTTACAAATCCCTATGGCAACTAAAATAAAATAATCTCATCTTTTTGTTTAGAATGTTGGAGACATAACTCCAAGTTGCTTATCAGAAGGCCACTAGGAAACTGAAACAGCTTGCTAAATATTGGTTGCCTATTAAACTGGAGATGTGTTTACCCGTTTGAAATACAACAACATGCATACTTAAATGCCTAGCATTTAAACATTTTTTGCTGTTAACTTCAGTTGGGCAAGACTATTTTTCAAGAAAGATTCATACCTCAGAAATGTTACCCTTTCCTATCAAATTTATGAAGGTTTACACTGTTTTTAACCTCTCAGGACCTGTCTGATAAAATCCCAGGTCTTCAGTGAACTACCCAAACTAAATATATACATTTATTTTTTACAGCAAGGGATGTGCCTGCTTCCTAAACATAATGTATAAGAGCTACTGAGATCTCTTATAGCAAGTGTATGTGTGTGTGTGTGTGTGTTTGGGGAAGGGGGAAGAAACAGTCAAACTCCTGGCAAGGGAGACTTCAACTAATGAATTAACTGTTGACAAACCATGAGTGAGAAATCATCTGTTTAATTATCTAATTCCTTATGTTCCCTTGTAGAGTTATAAAAAATTAATCAAAACAAATGAGAAAGAACTTTGTAGGGGACAACAGTTGAGTTTCTCTTGTGTTTTGGACCTACAGCCCTAGGCTGTGGAACATAAATGTATTGTTTGTGGTTGGAATGAGCAATCTAAACAGTAAGAAGGTCTGAACAGTAATATTTTAATTTATAGTATTAGTAATGTAATCGTGTATAATTTCTATAAATTTAAAGTCTGATAATAATGTAGCCAGGGCATGTGTTAATTTGCTTTGATCTCTCATAACATGTAGTAGTAGTAGTAAATATTTTTTTTCTGAAAATTCAGAAAAGGATAGCCCAATTGAGCTGAGGCTCATTTCCAATGGGGTCCCAATGTACAAAATAAACAGTTTCACAGAATATGTACATAAATACAAGCATAGCAAATACAATATACAACCTGTATCAAAAGACACAATACTGTACATGATAGACGTGTAGATGTTTTTCAATTAATTACAACAAACTTTAGGCAATTTAACACTTTTTACAAGCCAAGATCTTATTTGATGCCAAGATGGAGGAGATATTGACTTGCTATATAATGTGCTATTTTTGAGAATGAAAGAGATCATGCCATTTATTAGGAGGAAAATTATTGTTTAGATACACAGATACATAGACACTGTCAGTAGATAAGGGCCTATGGCCCACCCAGTCTGCTCATTTGAGCTTGTAAGTTCCCTTTATGTTTTTCTATATTATTGTTTTTATATTTTTGGGAAGTTTCATGTAGGCTTAACATTATTTCTGAAATGTCAGAGATTTTCCTGGGGAACTTGCAAGATACTGGTATATAACTATACCATTTATAAAATTCCTGATAAACAACTGGAAACAGTTGACTGTTTTTTGTCATTTTATAATATGATGTACTGAGTGTGTATTTGCTGAGTTGCTGAATCAGGGCCTTGAAGAAAATAACAACATTTATTTAACTCATTCAAGATTCCATCAGGTGGACAACAACTGTAAGATGCAAAAATAGCATTTGTGTGTGTGTGTGTGTGTGTGTGTGTGTATGTGTATATATATATATATATATATTTGCAATAAATTTGTTTACAGGCATTACTAGTATCTTTTGAAAGATTGTCTGAATTGTGATTACTAATTTTGATTATAGTTCATGAAATAATGAGTGTGATATTTGTTATTTCATATAGTCCCCATTGTTCCTTATGCATACCATGCAAATCCAAATCATTCCAAGGCCATCTCGATATATAATACAGAGCTATTTTCCTGATACAAGGCAGCTGATATAATAAATAAAGAACAAAGTCATAAATAAGGAACAAGTGGCTTATGGAAAATTCTACAGAGATTTATACAGGGATTTGATTCTGCCACTGCAGGGTAAACACAGGAAAAATGAGGGCTTCTTACAAGGAAATGGTCATTTGGATCTGGGAGCACTGAATATTTCTTATCCTATATTTTGTATCCTGGATAGGGCAGGGGAGATGCTACATCTCATTGTCATAAGGATCTTCATTTACACATTTTTGCACTGTATTTACTCAGGCAATCCCAGATTAGATGCAATATCTTTTTTTCAGTGGGGTCATGATTTTACCATTTTTACAATGTATTTATTCAGGGTACCTAGCCCAGAGTCCCTGTATTCAAAGGAGATGCACAGCGTGTCCTGGTAGAAAAGGGAGCTGTGCCGCTCAACTCCAACAATGCATAGCAGCGTGATATTCAAAAGTGCTGGATGTGCCGGCTGCAAGGGAATGGGCCAGGGCACATACAAATGGTATGCCATGCAAGTTGAGGGAGCACTCCCATGCATATGCCATGCTGCAGCATATCAGTGGAAATGAGCCCCTCGCAGTCCAGAACACCATGCCCCACAGTTAGGCCATGAATAGCTGGCCTAACCCAGCCAGCCAGCCACCCACAGGTGGACTGCAGATGTGCACCCTGGTGCACAGCAGCCTGGCTGCCCTGATGGACTAGATGTACCTACCCCTTTTCCATCCCCAATCTATCCAACTCCATCCCTGCAGAGCTCCATAGTGTAGGGTCCCTCCAGACCCAATCACACCAGAGGAAACCATGGTCCATAACCATAGCATAGATGCCCCCAACCCGCTACCCCTGTATGCAGACACCATAACTCCTCCCATACCTGACCTGTTGCAAAGACTGGCAAAGCCCTCCACACCCTGCCATGGCCAGCCATTGACTGCACTGAGCCTAGGCTGGGGACCTGCACTCTGGAATGACCCAACTGGCTGTATCATTCATTAGGGCACCACACAAGCTGCAGATCCACCAGTGTATGCAGTCATGCATATGTCCCTGGCAAACCGTGAGATGGAATTTACATACCTCCAATGCATGCCTTGCCAATGCTGTGTCTTCCTGCTGTCATACATCGTTGCAAGTCCACACTCTCCCCCATTCCCCTGTGTAATATGCCACCCTCTGGACTGCTGAGGTATCGTGGGTGCCATGGGGTGCGGTATCCTGCAATGCCATTTGCAGTGTATGCTTCAGGCTATGGATAGTTCATCCGCAGTTCCCTAATTGTACAAATGAATGGGAGGTCGGCTGTAATATGCCTGTTTTGGGGCCTTTGTGAGTGGGTACAGCATTGGCCATCACCTGCACTGAGCAGTGCAATGGCACCAGGATGATGGATCTGCATGCGAGTGCCTGAGGTTTATGACCGCTGGGCATTATCACCCGCACACAGCTCATGCCTACGTAGAACACATTCCAGCATTCTACTGCAAGTGCTCTGCCATCTGCTGATACAGTGCAACAGTCCCATCACAGAGCCAGTCGTTGCAATGGGATGGGCTGAAAGGCAGGGAGGGGGTTGTCTGTACACTGTTGAGGGGGAGCAGAGGCCACTACACTATGGACATGGACTGTAGGTGTATTAAGGTGCAATCAGGGATGGCATCAGGGTCTCTGCAGTATGAAAATGAAAGAGCCTGGACTCCGGTATGATTGGGGCTGGTGGAATGGGTGGGGGGGGTGCCACTTTACCACCAGAGACTTCCAGGCCTGTCCCACATGGGAGTGATCAGGGTCAGGGCTTGGGGGCGAGAGCTGCTCTGGCACATTCATCCCCATGCCAACATGCAAATGGGCTGGTAATGAGCATGCATAAGGCCCCTTTGCACCCTGCATGCTTAATTAGTTCATTTGCATTCCTGGGCTGAATATCAACCATGGGGGCTGCAGTGCATACTGGTATGTGCCACACATTCCCCCTGGAAGGTATTCAGTTGCGGTCATCCTAAATGTACCTGACTTGGCAGCTGCCTGCACTGTGACTCCCATCCAGGGTCACATTTTCAACAGGTACAATGAAGTCCACCAGGATGAAGTGCAGTGTCACAAGTTTACTGCATGACAAAAGGGATGAACTCTCATTGAAACTGTATTGTTTGCTGCAGTAACTCTACTGCAGAATTCTGCCATGCTGCACTTCATCTTGGTGGGCTTCACTGCATGCACACCCTGTGCCGGTGACGCATTCTCTTTGAACATTGTATCAGTGACGACCGGTGCACCCTCTTTGCGCAATGCATCTTTCTGCTCGTGCATTGGTCCAGCACTTAATATTTCCCCCAGATGTAAAATATTGTTTTCAGTGTGTTCTGATTTTACGCAATGCAGCTTAATATTGTGTACATGTAGAGCCCCACTGAAAATAAGATGCCATTTCTTCTGTGAACTATACAGGCTAAATATATAGTAATGAGCAGGCATATTCTAGGAAAACACATTGTAAAAATGTGTAAAAGGAAGACTTCATTGAAACTGCCTCTCCACAGATCTGCATTGTGCAAATTCATTTGAAACAATGGATAAAAGCATCCCAAAAGCTCTCCACAGCCATATCGACTCTGACCAGTTTGTTGCCATAGGGATTACAATAATATCCATATGATTCAGTACACTTTTTTTATGAAATAGCAGTGAGGGAAGTTTAAAGATATGGGGAAGGGGAGAATGTGAAGTAGTGAAGTTAGTCTTGGTATTAGGGAGGGTGAGGGAGGCAGCTGGATTAGGGGTTGGAATGGGGGAAGGTGAGGATAGATAAGTTGGCAAAGTTGATAGAGAGATGTAGAGGGTAGGAGATAAGAGAAGACAGAGGTGAACAGGGGCAAAGTGTTAGGGTAAGGGGTATAAGCAGCAGTGTAAGTGAATTACCATCGGAGGTTGTCTATATGGCTAACAATAACAGGAACACATATCCTTCACAGTTAGTTTTAACAGGGATTTAAAAACGGATGTCCCAGGAATTTGGATAAGTTTTACCAACCTCTGGAGGGTGTTCCATAAAGAGGGGAGGGAAGAACTAATGGCTGTAGCACCGTGATGTGATTTGACCTTGGGGACTTCGAACATGATGAGGGAGTAACACCTCAGGCAATAGGACCCATGAGAGTGCAGAAAGAGCTTGGAGATGTACTCGGGGAGTTTGTTTGTGATTGCACTGAAAATCCAGAGTGAGGAATTTCTCACCCTCTTAGTGCTGAGTGAAGGCCAGCTTAACATTTTGTAGAGCGAGCAATGATGGGTATTAACAGGGACATTTGTAATAAATCTCAGTGCATGGTGATATAGTGTGTCAAGTTTGATTAAAGTGGATTTTGGGCAGTGGCTGTAAAGGATATCGGCCTAGTGTAATAGAGGGAGGAAGAAAGGTAGTTTGTATTAATTTTCTTTTAACCTCACAGTTGAGGAGGTGTCAAATACAGTAGAAGACTCCCAGTCTCTGATGTAGTTTTTTGACAAGCTCATCGATATGTGATACAAAGCTAAGTCTGCTATTGAGCCAAAAGCCCAAATATTTAAATTTGTCTGCTATTTATAGAGGATCCTCAAGCAGGGTCTGAATCCGAAGGTTGGGGTTCTGTAAAACAGAGGGTAAAGAGTGTATAGAGGTAGAGATAACCATACTATAAGAGGTTGTGTTGCAGGACATTGACCTCTCGCTACAGCTCTGTGCAGGCCAGCTCAGGGGTATGGCTGGCTGTGTACAAGACAGTGTCATTTGCAAAAAGAAGTACCTTTGCCATATTGATGTTGGAGTCTATGTTGTGTATGTAGATTGGGAAGAGAAAGGGTCCCAGGATAGACCCTTGCGGCACCCCTCTCAGAGAAATATTAAATGGTGAAAGGTCCCTATGTGCTTTGACTTGCTGCTTCCAACCATTTCATAGTGACATTGTCTAGTCCAAGACAGTGCAACATGGACAGAAGTAAGCCATGGTCCACAGTGTCAAAAGCCTTGCTTAAGTCTAAAAAGAGGGCACAGACATGCTTCTATAAGTCGAGGGCATTTTGCCAGTCATTGGTCACCTTAGCGAGGGCAGAGACTGTGCTATGTTTAGATCTAATGCCAGATTAGATGGGATACAGCAGGTTATTAGACTCCAGGTACTCCCTCAATTGGCAGTAAACTAGTTTTTCCAGCAGTTTTCATAGGATAGGTAATCAGGAAATGGGTCAGTAGTTGTTGAGGTCACAGGTATTGCCGGAGTTAAAGAGAGGAATGATATGTGCTATTTTCCAAATGGCACGCAGGTCTCCTAAGGGTAGGGATAGGTTAAGGAAATGTGTAATGGGGGTGGTAAGGTAAAGGTAACCTACTTTCAGTTAGGGGTGTTTGACAAAGTCTGCTCGGGCACTTTTTCTGATGTCCAAGGTAATAAGGAGGTCCTCGACCTGTTTGAAGAATATAGGCCTAAAACTAAATGAGGACGGGATCTGGTTGTTCATGAAGTCTGGGCAAGGAGTTTCCTCACCACAGGATTTGGTGAGAGGCTTACTTGCTAGTGAGGAATCAAATTCTAGGTCTGCTGTGGCAAAATGGTTGTTGAGTTGATCCAAGATGAAGGCCCTATCTGTGTAAGTATTATTTCCCAACATAATCTTAGAGGGCAGCTGAGATGGAAGCATATGGCCTTCAATCTCTCTAAGGATATTCCAGAACTTGGCATTATTGTTTCTAGAGGCATAGAGAGATGCCTGGAAATATTTAGCTTTTCCTCTTTTATTAGTTTGGTACAGAGGTTTCTAGAAGTTCTGAATGCCAACCAATCTGAGTAAGATTTTGTTTTCCGTGCCTTTTTCTATAACTTGTCCCTGGCTCTTAAAGCTGTTTTTAGAGCAGGTGTGAATCAAGGGCAAGATCTTTGCCTGGTTTTAGTTTTTACCAGAGGGGCATGTTTGTCTACCACCCCCATGACAAGGTTCTGGAAGATGTTGAAGGCCTCAGAGACTGTGGATGCCAAATAGTAGTCTTGTCATCTACTCTGGTTTAAGTTGGCCAGAAACACAGGATGGCTGAACTTTTTGAGTTGTCTTTTTAGTCTGTAGGTAGAATTCGAGGAAAACTTTGGTGTGCATCTTATACAAGCTATTGCTGTATGGTCACTTATGTCATTATGGAACACTCCTGAGTGGGAGATGTTGTGTGGCTTGTTGACAAATATTAGATCAAGGAGAGAGCTACGAGTCAGATTGTTGATGTTCGAACGAGTAATGTCAAGGGTCATTTGAGAGAAGCCGTGCTTATCACAGGATTGTTTCAGAGGAATGGAACAATCAGAGTTCCAGTCGAGGTTGAAATCCTCCATTATAATACATTCAGAGTTGGCATTCACCAGTAATTTCTGGAGATGTGATAAAATCCTGTGGCCCCCTGACAGAGGTCTGTAACAAGCAATTATTGAAAAGGACTCCTGGGAGGATAGGGACACCCTTAAGGTAAGGCTTTCAACTTCCTTAGGGACTGTAGAAGAGTCCAAAACTGAAACAGAGAATTTGTCCTTTATGTAGATTGCAACCCCATCCCCCTCTAGAGAGTCTATTGGCCCTGAAGACATTGTAAGAGGGGAAACTGATGTGGTGGTCAGGAGTGGAACCTCTGAGCCAGGTTTCGGATATCAATAGTACATTGGGTCTTGTGTGTAGTACCCATGCTTAAATCATATTCTGTTTTTTAATAGGCTACAGACATTCATAAGTTGGAAGCTGATTTAAGCTATCACCTACTACCAGTGTAAGTTAATAGAACAGCTGAAAAAATCACACTGGAGTCAGGCAGATCACAGGATAGTTCTACATTATTCACATTTTGACTGCACAATTTATATGTTGTTATCATGGTTCCTAAAAGTGACAAATTTGTAAAATTTTAGGTTATGGTTGCCATCACTGTGAAGTATATATTCCACCAAATAAAATGATGTATGACATATGTGTAAGTGCTCATGATAACGTGGCACTGTGAGTGATGGAATGTACATTATGCAGACGTCTCAGTGCCATTATCAAAAGTGCTTACAGCAATATGCACTTTTAATGGGAAAATGTCCAGGTCTCATTGGATTAATGATAGACAATGATAATAGCAGTGCTGGCAGAAAAAGATAAATGATCCACCCAATCTGCCTGTGGTGTCCTAGCTAACCCCAGGACCTATTATCCATCCAGGATCCCGGCCCTCACCATCCACCCCCAACCTCCTTCCCAGTTTCTATCATCCCAAGCAACCACTATACCTTTCACTCTGTCACAGCTGTGCTTGAAACCATTAATGTTTTTAGCACCCTTCACCTCAGCTAGCAAACTGTTCCATGGTTCCACCTTCCTTTCTGTAAAATAGCATTTCCTTGAGTCCCTCCTGAACCTCCCTCCTGTCAGTTTCCACTCATGCCCTTGTGATCTCGAACTGCTACTCATGTTTATTTCAGGAACTTGAAGATCTCTGTTATATCCCCCTTTTCTCTTCTGGTTTCCAGTGACTACATGCTCAGGGCCTTGAGACGCTCCTTGTAAAACCTGCCCTGTTGTGCCTGAATCATCTTAGTCACCCTTCACTGCACTATCTCCAGCCTGTCTTTATCATTCCAGAGATGAGGACTCCAGAGCTGGGTACATTACTCAGTCTATAAAGAGGTAGAATTACCTCTTTTCTTCTGAGGTCAGTACCTCTCCAAATACACCCCAGTATCCTGTTTGCCTTACTATAGACCTTGTTGCGCTGGCTAGATTGTTTGAGGGTGTCGCTGATGATAATTCCTAGGTTCCATTCTTCAGCCTTAGTGCTCAGTCTTACCCCATCCATCAAATACTCAGTCCCTGGATTTTTGTTTCCTACTGTAGGTGCATCACCTTGCACTTTTTGGCATTAAATTTCAATTGCCAAATCTTAGATCATGCCTCTAGCCTTTGCAAGCCACTCTGCATTTCCTTCCTTCCCTCATCACTATCCATGCTCTCACAGAGTTTTGCGTCATCTGTGAAGAGGTACAACCTGTCCTGAACTCACTCTCCAGTCTTGCTGATGACTTTAGTAGGAGTATAGGTGTAAAGCAGATGCATTAGCCAAGCTCCGAGTGTTAAAAACTATCAAGCAAAACAAATGTTCATTCTAAGGCTTCGCTCCTGGAATGAAAATTAACCCAAACATTTGGTTGTCTGATTCAAAAAAATCTATTTATTAAAACCACATGGAGCAGCACCTCCACCTCGAGCACCAAAAGTTCCTTGAGAAAGAGCATAAGTCTATAAACAGTTTTTTTGAATCAGACAACCAAATGTTTGGGTTAATGCTATTTGTTCCTGGAGTGAAGCCTTAGCACAAACTTTTGTTTTGCTTAATCTTGCTGATGAACACATTGAAGAGGACCAGGCCCAGGATAGATCCATGTGGTACCCTGGTCATGGCCTCCCTCTCTACTGACCTGACCCCAATTACCATAACACTCTGCTGCCTTTCCCTTAGCCAGTTACCTACCCATCTTACCATGTCCATGGCCATGCCCAGATCCTCCATCGTCTTGGCAATCATCCTTGAGGCATCGAGTTGAAAGCCCTGTGGAAGCTGAAGTAGAATAAATCCATGGTGTGGCCCCTATCCAATATCCTTGTCATCCAGTCAAAGAAGACAATCAAGTTAGTTTGTCAAGACCTCCCAGCCATGAACCCATGCTGTTTACTACCATGGAAACCATTTATCTCCATTTAGTCCATGAGGTCCTCTTTGATCAGTGGCTCCATCGGGTTCTCTACAACTGAGTTAAGACTGACAGGTGTGTTGTTCTCTGCCTGTTCCTGGTCCCTCCCTTATGTAGCAGAAGTACATCTGCCACCCTCTTCTCCATCAGTACTACCCCAGTATGTAATTAGCTATTAAATAGTCCTACCAGAGATTCAGCCAGTTATGCTACCAGTCCACTAAGCACCTTCGGGAGCATCCCCTCAGGTCCTAGGACATTATCAATCTTTAGGATAGCTGGCCCTTGCCGGACCCTTTCACTTGTAAATAATGGCTGCCTCAACTCTGGGTAGAGATGCAGCAAAATTCAATTCCGCTGGTGAAGTGAATGTGAAGTGGCCACTTCGCATTGTCATTATGCTACGCGGAGTGGCCAATAGGAAAGGCTCACTTCACCTTGTAATTATTACCTTGCATTGTCATTCCGCCCTAACGTGAAGTAAGGTGGAGTGGCAACAATATTGGCAGCCCGCCAGTGCCCCCCACACACACAGTCACCAGAATTAATGTGCATCCCCAAAATGCTACTGTCTTGTATCCAGAAAACTACCCAGTGCTGATGAAGTGAAATGAGAGCACAACAAGAAATCCAAAGTCTCCCAGAATTAATGGCACACTCAGTCATGCGCACAGTGGTCACACACAATCACCAGAATTCATTTGCAACCCCAAAATGCTACTGTCTTGTGTCCAGAAAATTCCCCAGTGCTGACAAAGTGAAATGAGAGGGTAACAAAAAATGAAAAGTTTCCCAGAATTAATGGTGCATTCCATCATGTGAGCATTGGCCACACACAGTCACCAGAATTAATTTGCATCCCCAAAATGCTACTGTCTTATGTCCAAAAAATTCCCCAGTGCTGAAGTGAAATTAGAGCATAACAAGAAATACGAAATCTTCCAGAATTAATGGCACACTCAGTTATGCAAGCAGTGGCCACACACAGTCACCAGAATTAATTTGCATCCCCCAAATACTACTGTCTTGTGTCCAGAAAATTCTCCAGTGCTGGTGAAGTGAAATGAGAGCATAATAAAAAATAAAAAGTCTCCCAGAATTAATGGTGCACTCCGTCATGCGAGCAGTGGCCACACACAGTCAACAGAATTAATTTGTATCCCCAAAATGCTACTGTCTTGTGTCCAGAGAATTCCTCAGTGCTGAGAAAGTGAAATGAGAGTGTAATAAGAAATGCAAAGTCTCCCAGAATTAATGGTGCACTCCGTCATGCTAGCAGTGGTCACACACAGTCACCAGAATTAATTTGCATCCCAAAATGCTACTGTCTTGTGTCCAGAAAATTTGCCAGTGCTGGTGAAGTGAAATGATAGGGTAACAAAAAATGCAAAGTCTCTCAGAATTAATGGTGTACTGCAAATGCACAGACAGATTAAGATTGCGTTGGGCACTCAAGAGATGCAGAGTCAGACACAAAGGCACAACAACACCTAACCAGTGCTCACAAATCACAAATCCAAATCTGGAAAATAATATCATTTGCCTGTTTTTTTTGGGGGGGGGGGTTGTGCAGGACAGTAACAGTCCACTACCAGTAAAGATACCACAAAGCAGTATAAAAAATTCATGCAGGTGCGGTGGACAGCAGGTTCACACTGCTGCAATTAATCTGGCACAATAAAAGTTGTCTGATTTAATGGTATGCATTGCCCACACACTCACACACACACACTACAAGTATTGTGTAGCAAATTGAAAACCTTTAGCAATATAACCAAATGTTTTAAACTAACTGTTGCACCACTACATTCAGCAAAAAAATTCAAGAATTACTGAAAATATTACTATGTGTACAGTAACACAGTTATTCAAGAAAAATATAACCAAAACAGAAAGACAGCCTTTTTCTCCCAGTTAATCTACCTACACCACAGATACGCCCCTCCCCAAAGCACACTTCACAGTACACAGTACACAGACTAACTGTTCTAAATTAATATTCAAAATCCACACACAAACAATAAACACTCGATGATATGAGCACAGGAGAGTTTCCTACAATCGATGCACTAAATTTTGAACAACACATATGGCTCAAAAAGGCTTTTTTAACAGTTTTAGAGGATATGAATCACAGAGCTCTGAGAGAAAACTGTCTCTATCTTCCACTACACACACACTACACAGAACTGAGGCTGTGCAGAACAATCTAGAGCCCATGTGACCTGCAATCCCATGAAGCACTGCAAATTCGCCTTGGAGCTCAATAACAAGGCAAAGTGATGTGAAGTACATTGATTTCAATGTACTTCACCTTAAAATTGGTGGAGAAGTGGTTTGGGGAAGGTGGAATAACACAAAGTCCTTGTTTTCAATGGACTTCGTGTTCCCCATTATCACACAAAGTACTCCGCTTCGCGTTGCAAAACGCCGGCGGATTCCACATTACTTTTATGAATCACTCAGCGAACAACTTTCGACCACTTCACTCACCTCTATCTCCAGATCCCATTTGTGGCCACTTTGCTGCCAATCTCTGGCAATTGGCCACCATCCTCCTTGGTGAAGACAGAGCAACAGTAATCATTTAGGATGACAGCCCTTTTTCCCTCATTCTGTATCATCTTACCCCCTCCAATACCTTAAATATTCCCCTTTATTTCTTCCTTTTTTTCTTAATATACTGGATAAAATACTTCCCCTCTTTATCCCCTCTGCAATATGCAGCTACATGTCCACTTTTGCTTCCCTAATTGCCATCTTTACAACCTTATTTCTTAGTGTAAGCCCCTCCTCCCAGCGTCTAGGGGTATCCAGGTGGTAAAGGTGGGAGGGGGCACTGTACAAGCCAGAATCACAGTCCAAAGAAAATAGAAATGTGCTCTTTAACTGGTTCTTCTGATGGCAGTGAGATGGCTTTGCTAGTTAGGGAGCAGGCTTTCTTCATATTTCCTAAGGTGGGCTGCAGGGGCAAAGTTTGTTAACAGGCACACAATTGCACAGTTCAAACTGATTAAGTTCAATGTCCGCTCCAGAATCAAAGATGCAAAAACATATTTAATGAATGAGAAAGTGTATAAACCACTCCATGGAGCGTGGGGGGTACATACATGGTGGGGACACTTCACAGGCCGAAACCTGGCATTCCTTCTACAACAATCACTTTTTATAACAGACTGATTTATTGCATGTGGACATTCCCTTGAGTCAAAAAGGCTACATTCCTGACAGCAGCAATGCAGTGGACTGAACCAGACTACACTTAGAAGTAGACTGTACGTAGCAGCACTTCCATTTCATATCCCTTAATTTCAATCTAATATTTACACAGGCACTTGCTTGCTTTTCATTCTCTGATTCTCAAAACTGGGCATACACTGTGAACTATGACAGCATGAAATGTTTCTACTGTCCCAATCCTATTTCCCACTTGGCCTTAAGTTACACTTTATCTACATTGGGGGGTGGGAGGTCTTACAATACATGGAGCATTTTCTTTACTTTACTGTCTTACAAGTCAAGTTGGTGTTCTTAGCAAGAACTGAACCACTGAAGTCCTTCCGGACATCCAATCACTGATGCCAAGTGCCTAGAATGACTTCACAGGGAATTCTGCATCCTGTTAGTGGAAACCAACAGCACGTCCGCTCATGCAGTGATTCTAGTTTCTGAATTGCCTTCACCCAGGGGACTGCTGCGTGTGCCATACAGAGCACCTGGGCAGTATGCCACCCCACCGGGGTCTCAACCAACCATTCCCCACATGGACCTTTCCCCTGCCTCCACAGGTTGCCCAACCTCAGGGTCTCAACACTGTAGCAGCCCCTGGCAAGGAGAAAAGGAGTAGTGCTGCCACCACTACACCCACAATAACCCATGTTGCCACCTCTGAACTATGCCCCAGGCCCAAACTGCCACTGCAGAACCACTCCCAGGATACACACCGACGCAATGCTGCACTCACCCATGGGCTAGACTGCTTAAATACACAAGGCCCCATTGGTGCTTACCCTACCAAAGTGCCACAGATCACTTGGCAGGCCTCCTTCAGCTTGCTCCTCAGGATCCGGCTCCCATACTGCACCAACAGGCCCCAAACATGTGCTCCAGTGCTTCCCTTCTGATCTCACTCTCTACCGGCCTGAGCTGCTGCACTTCTCCATACATGGATCTTTGAGGAAGGAGGGATGGGGTGGAAAGCTGTCCATCCCGGCCCCAAAGCAGCCCTCCAGCTGAACTAGTGGGCCGAACCACCCGACTTCTTTTCTCACCCGGGATCTGTCCTCATTTGGCACTAAAACCTTGCTATTATACCCCAAGGAGATGGGGCCCCCTGCCGACAGCAAGCAGGCCCAACTTTCAGACTTACCAGCTCCAGTTCTGTTCCTCTCAGCCTAGCTACACCTAGCAACTAAAATTAACTAGTAAGCTCCCAGTGTGTGCTTACATTAGTAAATATTCTCTCCATTCTTCTTTGCCTTGCTTTTCTTTTTTCACCAGTAGAAGGCCTTTTCTTGGCTCTCACTACATCCCTGACTTTAGTCAAGAACCATAATGGTCTCTTGAACTTGTTCCTTTTGGTTACTGTTCTCATGCATAACTCAGATGCCTCAAGAATGTCCCCCTTAACTGCCTCCATCTCTCTTCCACTCCTTCTATCTTGTCTACCCTAACTAATTTATCCCTGATCAATGCCCTCACCTTGTTTAAGCCCGCACTTCTGAAATCCAGGAACTCAGTTCTTGATTGGGGTTTTCTGCATTAAAGGCAAGTTTGAACCAAATAGATATGTGGCCGCTATTCCCTAGTGGTTCCCCAGCTCTCACAGCTCCTACCACGTTTGAGTTGGTGAGTACCACATCGAGAATGGCCTGCTTCTTGGTGGGTTCCTTAACTAGCTGCACCAGTAGATAGTCCTGGAATGTGTCCAGCAAGGATTGTGTTCAGGTGCTCCTGGCCACTGGAACTTCCCAATTGGTGTCTGGCAGGTTCAGAGCCCCTACTACCACTACTTCCTCCTTTGCCAATCCCCTTTCTACTTCTTCTTCATGCTCTCTGTCCCCCTCTTTCTGTTGCCCTGGTGGCCCATAGATCACCACCAAGTGTAGTTTCTTTGCCTGAGTTCACCGTACGTTGCACCCACAGTGGCTCTGTCTCCCCCCTTATTACCCCTGATGCACCACCTTCCACAGCCTCAATTCCATCATTCGAATAAAGGGTTACAATCGCCCCTCTACCATCCTTCTATCCCTCCTGAGTAGAGCTGGGTGAAATTACCAAACTTATTATGCAGAATTTTTGTGAAATTCTGCAAAATTTCACATTTTGCGTAATGTTTCAAAACTCTTTCATTGGCTATAACTCGATCCATGCAGCTAGAGACCTGATGTATGACATGCCTGTTGTCTGGTATGGGCCCTAAAAGCATGCCAAGTTTCATTACAAATATATGACATATTGAGAAGATATGGGGGGCTCAAAAGCTGGGAATTCAACATTCATGTGAAAATTTCTGCAGATATTTCTATGCTTATAATTTAGCCACCTTTGGAGCTAGATAACTGAAAACTTAGATGCACCCTTTCTTGAAAGAGTCATATAAACAGTGTGAGGGAATTTTTATGTATCCTAAAGCTATATTTGCTATTATATGCCTTGAAGCTACGTTTGCTTTGAAAGTCATGCAGTAACAAAGTCATAATGAATGTAGTAGAAATTTCTGAGTTCATGTTTTCTTTTTTACAGGGTTATAGAATGATACTGAGGTTACTTGAGGTACATTTGTAAAAACAGAAAGCTAGATAAAACTGAGCAGAACTGGTTGTACTAGCCTGTATAACAGGCTCGGACAAAATATAAAGATAACAGCATGTAGAGACATTGCTATGGTGTGAGTGAAACTCATTGTCTCTCTCAGGTCAGCTTGACCCAGGCATATGTATCAAGCAGTATTGGGAAAGAAATGGAATAAGTAGTGAAAAGTACCTCATACATATCAACTTGGTTTTTCTGTTACATTGCTGAAAACTTGTTATACTGTCTTATGATTGGCTTATACTGAAATGTTGGTATTTTTCAAGATAAGAAGTGCAAAATCTAGCTTATAAAAAGCTGCTGTAAATTGTAATCGGAGACCTTCTCCGTTGTAGAAGTCTCACATGCATGTGTAAGGTTTGATCAAATAAAGCGACGTTAAGACAAAACCCAGTGGTGTGGTTTTTGCCCCTTGACGACGGGAGTGGTTGCTCAGGTAATACTTAAAGTGAGAGAATTTGCGATCACAACAGCTAAATAGAGAAGTACTGGTTATGTGAATTGCAAATTTTAGCCATGACCTGCCTCTAGACATGACTTCTCGGGCTCACTTCTGAACCCGGATCATCAGCATGGCAGCATGATGCTGATACTGGGCCATGGGGGTTGCCTTGAAGCCTAATATTTAGGATCAATGAACCTAACAACATTGGTGATATTCTGTTCTCTAGCCTTAAACTTAAAAGGGCTTAAAATTCAGCAGTTTACCCAATTGCAAAATGTAATTGTAAAATTTCTGAAAGTTTGGAGGCTTACAACTCGGTCACCTTTAAAGCTAGTGATCTGAAACTTGCCACACCTATGTAAGGGCATTAATAAAGTTACCATGCCAAATGTGGTGCAATTTGGACAAAACACTTTTAGTCTACATAGTTATTAACTGTAATTTTAAAACTTCCAATAGTTTGGAGGCTTATAATTCAGTCATCTTTAAACACAGAGATCTGAAACCTGGTACACTTCTGTATGGCCATTGGAAAGTCAACATACCAAATGTGGTACACTTTGGACACATACTTTTTAAATTAGGTGGAAATAACCCAAATCCTAATTTTGGCAAAATTTTGTAACATTTTCACAAAAAGTTCACCAAATTTAATGGAATTGAAATCAGCATTTTGCCAGAACTCTGCTGGCAGAAGGTAAATTTCACCCAGCCCTACTCCCGAACACTGAATACCCAGGGACGGTCAGGTCCCAGTAGTTATTTTCTGAGGCCTAAGTTTCTGTGATGGCCACAAGGTCCATCTCAGTATCTGTCATCATGACTCTGAACCCACTTATTTTGTTACCCAAGCTCTTGACATTAAGGCAGACCTCCTTCCATGTAATACCTAAACTGTTTTTTTCTATCTTCCCAACTTTCTTGCTATTTCTTCCTGGTCCTCTTAACTTCTTGTTTTCTGTGGTGGTTTCACACTTTGTGTCTCCCCCCACACTCATTGTCTTTTCTCCTAGTCCAGTGTGGTCATTATTTCTACCTGCTGTGTTGCTACAAGCACCAAGATATGAGGGACTACAAGCAAGGTTTCCCTTCTTCCCATGTATTATCATGGTTCCCCTTATCCCAGTCTCCACTGCAGTCAGTTTAACTGTCTGATATAGATGTCAAACATCTGCCTCTGTGCACTGGCCCCCTATCTTGTCAGGTGAAGTCCATTAACCTAGAAGAGCCTCCTGTATCAGAAATCCCCCCAGTCCCCTGCAAAATGGACACAGGGGGGAGGGAGGTGAGCTCTACTCCCTTCACAAAAGAAAGGGTCCTACAAGAGCTTGCTAAGCTCAGAGTGGATAAGGCAATGGGACCTGATGGCATACATCCCAGGGTACTTAAGGAGCTAAAGGAGGAACTAGCAGAGCCATTAGCAGAATTGTTTAGTGAGTCTCTGAGCACAGGAGAGGTCCCAGAAGACTGGAGAAGGGTTTATGTGATCCCGCTCCACAAGAGTGGTAGCAGGGAGGAGGCGGGAACTACAGACCGTTAGTCTTACCTCAGTAGTGGGCAAGATTATGGAGGCACTCCTTAAGGAAAGGATAGTGCAACACCTGGAATCCATAGGGGCACAGGATCTAAGACAGCATGGGTTTACAAAAGGAAGGTCCTGTCAAACTAATCTCATAGATTTCTTTGACTGGGTAACCAGAGTGGTGGACCAAGGGGGAGCAGTTGATGTTGCCTAGCTTGACTTCAGCAAAGCTTTTGACACTGTTCCACATAGAAGATTGATAAATAAGCTGGTAGGCTTCGGGGTGGGTCAGAAGTTGGTCAACTGGGTGGCAAACTGGTTGTGAGCAGAAACAGAAGTGGTGGTAAATGGTATACAGTCAGAAGAGATGCAAGTCACAAGTGGGGTACCTCAGGGATCAGTCCTGGGGCCAGTCCTCTTCAACATCTTCATTAGTGACCTTGCAGATGGACTAGAGGGTAAGGCTTGTCTGTTTGCAGATGACACCAAGATCTGCAACAGAGTAGATGATCCAGATGGGTGGGCAGAATGAGAAGAGATCTGGATAAACTCGCAGAATGGTCAGAAGAGTGGCAACTGATTTAATAAAGAAGTGCAAAATCATGCACATAGGGAAGAGAAACCCTGAAGCCACCTATAGGCTGGGAGGGAGTTGCTAGCAGTCACAAGGAAGAAAGAGACTTGGGCATCATCATCACTGATGACCTAAAATCATCAAGCAGACCTCTAAAGCAGTAAGTAAGGCTGAGGGGTGTTAG
Source organism: Neoceratodus forsteri (assembly GCA_016271365.2). Taxonomy (NCBI): domain Eukaryota; kingdom Metazoa; phylum Chordata; order Ceratodontiformes; family Ceratodontidae; genus Neoceratodus; species Neoceratodus forsteri. The sequence goes on along the minus strand of CM057458.1, from coordinate 1,344,890,756 downwards.
GGGTGTATTAGTAGGGGTATCACAAGTCGTAGAGGAGGTAATAATCCCTCTGTACAAGACACTGGTTAGGCCCCATCTGGAGTACGCTGCAGTATTGGAAACCACACCCTTCACAAGGACATTAACAAATTGAGGCAGTCCAGAGAAGGGCAACAAAATGGTGCAGGGACTGCATCAGAAGACATATGAGGACAGATTAACGGAGCTCAATATGTATACCCTTGAGCAAAGGAGGGAGAGGTGATATATGATCGGTATATTCAAACACATTAAGGGCATAAACAAGGTGAAAGAGTCTAACATGTTTAAATATAAGAAAATAGCAGGACAAGAGGACACAGCATGAGATTAGAGGGAGGCCGATTATGGGGAATGAGGAAATTCTTTTTCACAGAAAGGGTGGTGGATGCATGGAATGGCTTACCACAAGAAGTGGTGGCTATGAATACAGTGCAGGGCTTCAAACAGGCATGGGATAGGCATAAGGGAGCAATACAAATGACTATGAATAGATAGGCCACTGACAGAGCAAAGGCCGATGGCACATTTATAAGGTAGAAAAAGAAATGGGCAGACTGGATGGGCCTTGCGGTCCTTATCTGCCGTCAACTTCTATGTTCTATGTTTCTAAAATGGTACCAATCTGTTGACACCATCCCTGAATCCACCCACTAATCTGTATCTCCTTCCTTATTCTACTTTTCTTCCTATCCCTGCCCTACATGGGGAGGACCTCAGCAAGTGCCAGAGAGACTGAGTGTGCTGACAGTCCATCTCCAGGCTGCAAAAATTCTGCTTCACCATTTCCACTGACTTGTTCTACAGATCACTGGTACCCAGGTGTACCAGCACCACCAGCTCCCCCCACTTCCTCTCTTCCATCCTCCGTACTCTGTCTGGATCCCAGATGACCGATGCATCAGGAAGGCATCTGACCATTCCCCTCCCTTCCGACCCCACTTCTAGCACCCTCTTCACACCTCTAATTATTAAATCCCTGAAAGACAAAACTTTCCTGGTAGTCTTACTCCTGTTTATCCCCTTGGGTACCATCACATTGTCCTGACCTTTTTCTCTGACTGACTCAGAATCCCACCTAGTGGAGTCAGGTATCTGCGCCTCCTCTAGGGGTGTGAAGTAGTTTGCCATTTGGATTGTGTTGGGCTGGACAATCTCCCTGTGGCTAACCCTGCCTTCCTTCCCCTACCCCTCCTCACCAGTCTCCACCCATATGGATCAGTGGGCCTCTAGTGACGAGTGGAGGTGGGCTCAAGCTGAGCTATGATATAGCTGAGATATTTCTTCTCTTGCTAACACCAGCTGAACATGGAGCTCTGCCAAGGTCCTGCAGTTGGGGCAGTGCCCAATCCTCCAGAACACATCTCTAGAGAAGAGTACCCCACAGCTGCCATAACTGACTGCCTTCCCTTTGTACCCCATCTCTATACTTAATCAATAAATAAGACTGTACCTAGTTAATTAGAACATGTAATCATCATTTATGCAGCTTACAACCTAACAGAGTCCACCTGACCAATGACAAGAAAGCAGCTACTTCAGCACATCTGCACAAACTAGATGACTTAAACAAGAAATGCTCACTCTTTGGTAATACTTCAGTGGAAAGTGAGGAGGCTCCATGAATTATATATTGTTTTTTTTTTCTTCTGATATGTATTGTATGCTGCTTTGATTTGTATTGTGTGTCTCTTAATGGGGAGGCTAGTGGCAAGATTACCTATTTAGTTTGAACTAATTAAATCATGATGACAGCATTATAGTTAGCAGCAATAGCCTGTGAATTAATATATACATTAAATTCAAATAGTTTTCTCTCTCTATGTGATTTGGGCTAGACCTGCCTTATATACTTATATTCACATCCTCTCCAATCATTCTCCCCCAGCTATGCACTATACTTGGAGAAAATCTGGAGTATGTAGAAAACTTCAAATACCTAGGTGTGTGGATTGACAACAGACGACTTCACTCATCATTTAGAAGAACTGTTAAAAAAGCTTCGCCAAAGGCTTGGCCTTCTCTATAGATTAAAACCCTTCCTAAACAGAGACTCAAAGATGAGGTTAGTCCAGGCCATTTTTCTATCAGTTGCTGACTATGCAGACTTCCTTTATAGTCACTGCCCCATCTCCTACCATCACAATTTGGATACCTTATATCATAGAGCAATAAGGTTCATTACAGATCTGCCATCTAATACTCATCATTGCTCTCTTTATGCTGCAGTTGGGTGGGTTTCCCTTCACCTCAGAAGGAACAGAAATGCAGCGCTATAGATTTACAGAGCGTTGTCAAAAAAACTTCCAAACTATATCCTGGACTGCTTCACCCAGACCTCTCCTAGCTCCTATGCCCTAAGAAGCAACAACATCATCCTGCTCAAATTGCCCAAATTCAACACCAGGCTAGGGAGGGCAGCAATCAGCTATTCTCTAGCTATAGCATGGAACACCCTACAAAAATCCCTAAAACTGTCCAATATCATTCCATTTGCATCCTTTAAACAGCACTGTACAGTCTTCTTCAAAGAAATGCAATTGCTACCACTAGAGCTAGCATTGTCATCTCACAAATCTCCTTCAAACCATATATGGCATATTCCTTCAGACAGACACCCCATCTTATGGCACCCAGTATACCTTCACCATCCTAGTATTACATTATGTTGAGTGTCTGCCATGCCACCCACTGGGATATGTATATACTGTACATACTGTAAATATTAGCTTAACTTTCCTGTAACCATTTTTTATCATGTGAATTTACTGTACATCACTGTGTTTATAAACATTATTTCCCCTGTATGTATAACTGTCTTATGTAAGTGTATGATGTATCTGTTGTGTATCAACTATTGAACCTTGACCTTATCAGGTCCATCTTGTAAATGAGCCTTGCTCAATGATGTTCACCTGAATAAATAAAGATTTGATGATGATGATGATGATGATACTAAAAAATAAGAGTGCGATGTTGGATTTTATTTATAATGTCGAGTTGTGTTGGAGCTATGATCAACTTTAATTTTATGATGTATGCAAAAAAGATGAACATTTTTATAAAATGTAAGTAAAAACTGTAAGCACCCTTTGGGCACTTACCAGTTAATTCTGGTTGCGAGGTGTAGCTAGGCAGCAAGTGTTAGGGGTGCCGTTAGGTCTGGGATTTGGGCTTGCTTGCTGCTGGCAGGGGGCTCCATCCCTAGAGGGTATAAATAGGAGAAATATTAGATTTTGAGGGAAGCTTCCAAAAGGGCAGAGAAGAGTCAAGAGGTCAGCCCGCAAGTTCAACCAGAGGGCTGCGACCGGACTGGGGTTGGCTGTTGGCCACCCTGGCCCTCCTCCCTTGAAGATCCACATGTGGGAAGTGTGTCCATTAGTGCCATGAGGGTGAAGGGGGAGAAGTTGGAGCTGAAGGTTTGGGGGCTGTCGGTGCAGTTGGGAGGCAAAGTCCGGGGAGTTGAAAGAATTATGGAGGCCCGCCAAATTAACTTCAGCACCTTGGTAGGGTAAGCACTGATGGGGCCCTTGTAATTTAAGAAGTCTTGCCTGTGGCAAGTGCAGATCATGGAGTCAGAGTGTGTCTTATGTGCAGGCCTGCTATGGCAAATTTAGCCTGGGGCGCAGTCCAAAGGTGGCAGCCTGGACTGTTGTGGGTGTAGTGGTGGCAGCACTATCCCTTTTCCCTGGCTGGTGGCCACCGCAGAGATGGGACTCCTGAGTTGGGCAGCATGTGAAGGCAGGGAAAGGCCCATGTGGGAAATGGTTGGATGGGACCCCGGTAGGGTGGCAGACAGTCTAGATGCTCCGTGTGGCATGGCAATTAGACCCCTGCGTGAAGATAGTCCAGAGGTTGGAATTGCTGCATGAGGGGAGTTTTCCAGATCAGGATGTAGAGTTCTCTGGGAAGTCAGTTTGAGCACATGGCCTCAGTGATTGGGTGTCTAGAAGGTCTTTGGTGGTTGTGTTCTTGCTTAAAAAAAAAAGTTTGACTGATTTAAGACCTTGAAGTGAAGGAAATGCTCCATAAGGTGAAAGGTACCCCTCCCCAGTGGAGAAAGTGTATGGGAAGGCCAAGTTTGGAAATGGGATTGGAATAATAGAAACATCTCATGCTGTCATAGTCCCTAGTGAGTGCCTAGTGTTTGAGAATTAAGGAATGGAAAGCGAACCAGAGAGGCATGTGTAAGGATTTGGATTAGAAGAAGGGAATTGGAATGGGAGTGATGCTAAGTACAAGCTACCTCAAGATGTGGCCTGTTCCAGTCTACTGTATTTCTGCTGCCAGGAATGTAGCCTTGACGGCTTGAGGGAATTACTGCATGAAATAATTCAATCTGTTGGCAGAAGAGACTTGCAGGAAAACTAAGGTGTCCGCCTGTTGATGCCCCTACCGAATGTGTTACTCCCACGCTCCATGGAGTGGTTCACTAACTTTCTTATTCATTAAACTTATTTGTTGCATTTTATTCTGGAGTGGACAGTGGATTTAACCAATCTGAACTGTGCATTTTGTGCCTATTAATCACCATTACCCCCTACAGCTCTCCATCCTCATCTAAAGAAGTGTCCTTGCTCTTCAACAAGTGAGGCCCATTTACTGCCATCAGAAGAACCAGGTAATGAACACAATCTTACTGTCTTTGGACTGTATTGCTTGAGTTGTGCAGTGCCCTCCTCCCACCAATTTTACCATTTGGATACCCCTAGACAGGAAGTGGTGGCTTGCAAAACAAAGTAGTGCTCACCCAAGATAGGATGTTGCTGTAAACACCAACTTTAGCTCAGAACAAATTACCAATGTGAGTAGCAGTGCTCACTCAGACACTGTGAAGCACCATGCAAGATTCTTAGCATAAGACAGACTACAAAATTAAGTACTACTCACCCAAATAGAGTAGAGCAGCAAGCGACAAACTTACCGGAGAACAGGTGACTAATTTTACTTGTAGTGATCACCCAGATATGGCATTGCTAGGACTCCATATAGTCAGGATCAAACAGGCATGGCTGAGTACTTTATATATAGAGTTCTACCTGAGTGTTGAAACAGGCAGAGTTCCTGGCTGCTGGTTGCCTCTTCAGGCTGACTCTCCCAGGCAGACCTTCCCAACATCCTTTGTGTTGCAGTCCTTTGCACTGTGGTCCTTAGTGCTCTGGATCACAGCATGGAGGATGGCTAGGAAGCAGGGGATTTAAAGATGGAGAAATTCTACCTCCCTGGTGCACTGATTGGCTGCTTGTGGTCATGGAAGGTGGGAGTGAATTTATAGCTCAGGGTCTAGCATCCTTTCCTGGGTTCTAGAGGAAGCTGGAGCAAAAGTCTACTCCATTAGGTCAAAAATGTCCCCTGAGTTGCCTTGAAGTCAGACGCAAATAGATATACATTATGGATGTGTAATCGTGCCCCCCCCCCCATACAACACCCCTGCAGTATCTTTCTATTGTTGCTCTCTGGAATGGGCTATTGTGAAAAATATCATAATATGCTTATTTACAAACTTGATGCTTAAAGGAGATCTACTGGTACATATCAAGCAGCGACCGCTGCACAGATAGGGGCTTCAGCACCTTGATCCCCACTGCAGGCACAATATTCACAGAAATGTATTAATACCTGAATACTTATAAAAGTTGTAACAGGCCCCATAGCAGGCAACATTTTCTAATATTCCAGTACTTAGCTCCTGAGATTGCACTGCTAACAACTTGATATGATGGCGCGCCACTGCCCCTTCCTGTACGGTGCCCTTATGTATGGACATTTAATAATCTCTGTGTCTCCCATGCCCTGCTCTGTTTTTACAGACTTTGCCTAAATGCCTTGTACAGTACATACATAGCATACACATGACATTTAGACAAAGTCTGTAAAAATAGAGCAGGACATGAGAGATATAGAGATTATTAAATTTCTGTACAAAAGGGCACCGTACAGAAAAGGGGCAGTGGCACGTTATCATATCACATTGTTAGCAGTGCAATCTTGGAGGCTGAGTATTTATTTAGCTTTTGTTGACCAGGTAGGTACACTAGACAATCTGTATGCCTATTTTCAGGTACTTTCAGTACCAGGATATCAGAAAATGCTGCCTGCTATGCAGCTTCTTACAGTTTTTAAGAGTATTCAAGTATAAATACATTTTCATGAATATTGTGTCAGCATAGGGGATTGGGGTAATGAAGCCTTGATCTGTGCAATGGTCACTGCTTAATCTGTGTAAGTAGATCTCCTTTAAATACCCCTGCAGAAAACAGAAAAAGAACTGACTGTGAACAACTGACCCTATGAGACTCTAGAGGAATTAAGGACATTGGCATGCTTATATTGCTATACCTTTATCTGCTGATGCACCCTGCCAATTTTATGCCTTGGACTTTGATGAATTGGCTTATTGAGTTCCTGTGTGAACAGTATTAATGTGCTTCCAGCATACATTATATTTTTAGAATCTGAGATTGTCTTAGCCTCATGTTTCCTTGTATCAAGTGGTCTAGTGTATTATTCAGCATCCATATTTTTGTTAATGGTTAATATTATAAATTATACTAGCAATGCTTATTGAGCTGTAAAGGAACTGTCTCGTAGAACATGTTGGTTTCCTCTGTCTTTTAAAGTGTTTACGTTTAAATTATGTTTTTAATCTGTTTCACTTTGGTACTTCTGAGGTTTCATTTTTCACTTTTTGGCAGTACTATTCTGCAGGAGTCATTTACACAATAATTTCTAGTTTACCTCATAGCAACTCTATATCTTTTATATAAGTGATATACAATGGGGACCTGTGGAACAGTTGATTTATTTGCACAAGAGCAGTTCAGACTCAAGTAACCTCACTAGTGGTGTAAACCACAGGTGATGTGCCCTTGGTCATGGATCCCCACTGCATATTCGATTTATGCAACAGTGACATAATGTATTAGAAGCTGTAGGTGGACTTTTTAAAATCTTTTATTTTGTTTTTATAAAATAGAAATCAGAGATGTATTTTCTGTGTTTAACCTTATGTTGTTGTTCTTAGTCTGGTGTTTGGTATGTGGTAGCTAAGGACACTTTGGCATCCTGATGGCTGTGACACTCCAAATGTAAGTCATTATTGAGGAGTGAGTTGTGATCAAAACATTGTCGTGTAAGATGGTAGTGGGTTTTACTGAGGAGCTGGAGCAGGGCAGTATCGGCACTGGAGTTTGCTCCCTTGTCATGGAGCTGGTGTCAGAAAGTGTCATTTCACTTTTTAAAATTTTATTAAATAAATATCACCATCTGTTGGTTATGTGAGTAGAGGATCTGATTTGGAATGAGTGTTTTATTTGTGACTTTGCATGCTGTTTGGCACTTCAGAACAGGAAAAAATATATGGTGAAAGAAAAGAGGTATATTTGTTTTTTGTGAAGTCAGGCATACAACTCCACAAGGTATCGGAGTGAGCTGAATACTGAGTGCATTGGAGTGGAGCGGTACACCAAGAATGTGTGAGGGAGCTGTAAAGGGAAGTGGAAGGGAGGGAAATTATGCTTTCTGCATGCAGCTAAGTTTGGTTTTTAAATAAAGTGAAAGTTTTGTGTGTGTTCTGGATGCTGTGGACAGTTTAGGAGTAGGGTAGAGTGGGGTAGAGACAAGTAAATTTTACAGTACATACAGGTTAACCCAATAGGTAGCTTATGGGTTGACTGCAGAATGTGCTGCAGAAGTAATGCCAGCCAGGGTAGTGGGGGGTGGGGGGAGACATGTCATTGCTACATGTTTACTATGGGTATTAACACATCATGATGTTTCTACTGTATACACAAATGCTGATAACAAGTCTACTGCATACATAAAATAAATTTATGTACACAGTAGCTGAAATGTGTAAGTATTAGGCCACGATTGGGTGTGGCTTACAGAATTTTAATGCATGCCCAAGGGGTGTACTAATGCATGCGTGTGCCCCAGGGTGGTAGCCTGGGTGTAAAATTGGCTGGACAACAGGACACAGAGAGTAATAGTAAATGGAGTCCACTCTGAAGAAAGGGGGGTTACTAGTGGGGTACCGTAGGGTTCAGTACTGGGTCTGGTCCTTTTTAATGTCTTTATAAGTGACATTGCGGAGGGACTGGAAGGAAAAGTATGCCTCTCTGCAGACGATACAAAGATCTGCAACAGGGTTGATACACGGGGGGGGGGTGGAAAGGATGAGAAGGGACTTGGCAAGAATTGACAATCTGGTACTTTTATCAACATCTTTCCTGGGTTTACAGTGGAAGGTGACCTTATTTTGTGCACTTTGTAGTGAAAATAAATTGACTATTAATACAAGTAAAACTCAGATGCTGATTTTTGGAAACAAACAAAGGAGAACACCAATACTTTTTTATTAATAAAACGAAAATTTACACAGTTAAAACTTACTCATATTTAGGTGTACATTTTTCCCAATCTACACTATGGAATTCGTTAAGATTATGTCAAGAACAAAGCAATTATGGCTTTTAATGCCTTTAAAAGATTTTCAGTTAAGATGAGTAATGGATCAGTAAAGGGTCTTCTGAGGGTAGTGGAGGCTAAAGTGCATTCAAGTTTACTTTATGCTTCAGAAGTATGGGCACCACTTGTTCATAAGCAGTTAGAAGTCCAATTAAATAAACTTCTCAGGTATATCCTCAAAATACCATAATCGGTGCCTGCACCAATTGTAAGATCTGAACTAGGACAGCTACCAATAGAAGCATATATTGTAGAAAACAGGATTATTTTCTTGCTTAAATTGTTTCTGTACCCAGAGCACAGGTTACCGAGGATATGCCTAGAGGAAGAGATTGATTATACATCTAGGGGCTATAGATCCCCAAATGTAGATTGTATAGCAAATTGGTTATACCCATTAGGGTTGGGTCACTTGTTGTATCAAATATATTCCCTTCCTTTTAGAGATATAAAATTTCAGGTGAGGGAAAGAGTCATGAATATCTTTAATAGCAGGGATTTGGAGCAGCTTCAGCCTTACAAGAACTTTATGTGGTATAAAAAACTGAAAAAAACTCATATTACCAAACCATGTTTACTGATATTGTCTTGCTCTGATTTAAGAAGAACTATAACCAGATTCAGAATGGAGCTCTACTATTCACATTACGTATAGTTCGTCCAAAAAAGGAAGGGAGTGGAAAATGACAAATGTGCATGCAACTTAAATATGGTAGATGACTTTACATATGTCACTCTGATATGTCCATTATACCAGAAGCAGAGATCCTTTTGGCTAAGGTCAATCCTAGGGGACCTTGGACTCCCCACTGACCAAATACTTATTGAATTACATACATCTAATGATGTACAGGTGTTGACAAAACTTGCAGGTTTTTTAAAATCTAAAAAGTTGTAGGATGGTGCTATGTGAAGTCTCTTTTAGAGACTTTTTTATTAATTATCTAACTGATACGGAAATTGTATTTTATAATATGTGTTTTGTCATATGTTTATTTATTATATTACTATTTTTGTAATGCTTTTATGCCGAACAAAAAAACATTTGATGATGATAACTTGGTAAGGTTGGAGGAATGGTCAAAAGTATGGCAGCTTAGATTCAATGCAAAGAAGTGCAAAGTAATGCAACTGGGAAACAAAAACCCTGGGGAAGAGTACACAATGGGGAGGGTATTAACAACAACAAAAATAGAAAGGGACCTGGAGGTAGTCATATCAGATGACCTAAAGGTAAGCAAGCACTGTGAGAAGGCAGTAAGGAGAGCTGGGGGGATACTGGGATGTATAGGGAGAGGCATCACCAGTAGAAAACAGGATGTTGTTAACCCTCTGTACAGACAGTTGGTGAGACCCCATCTGGAGTACTGTGCGCAGTTCTGGAGACCCCATCTCTGCAAGGACATAGACAGGATGGAGGCAGTCCAAAGGAGGGCAACTAAAATGGTGCAGGGTCTGCAACAGAAGGTATACGAAGAGAGACTAAAGGAGCTTAATATGTATACCCTCAAGGAAAGGATGGAGAGGGGGGACATGATAGAAACTTTCAAGTACCTCACAGGAATCAACAAAGTTCAAGAGGATGGCATCTCTCAGAAAAAGAGATGGGCAAGAACAAGAGGGCACAATTTGAAGAGAGAGGGAGGATGGCTCAGGGGCAATGTGAAGAAGTTTTTTTTCACAGAGAGGGTGGTGGAAGTATGGAACGGCCTTTCTGAGGAGATTGTGGGGTCAAAAACAGTGGGGGAATTCAAGAATGCATGGGACAGACATAAGGCAATTCTGGTGGGGGGTAGGAATATGTTGACTGTTGGTTAACTAGGATCTGCAGCATATCCAATAGGCAGGGAAATAGGCAGACTAGGTGGCCCAAGCCACCCTTATCTGCCATCGAAGTCTATGTTTCTAAATGTTTCTATGGTTAACTAGAATCTGCAGCTTATCCAATAGGTGGGGAAATGGGCAGACTAGGTGGGCCAAGCAGTCCTTATCTGCCGTCAAAGTCTATGTCTCTATGTTTCTATGCCAATTGTCCTTATACCACTGAGAAGTGATCATGTAATGCACATCCAGAAGTGGATTATTGCACTTACAAAATGGCTCATTTTAAATAAAAAAAAATGAAAATGCATTATTTTCCACAAAAACAACTTTTTAAGGGAATTACAATGTTTAAGTGAATAAAGATGGGGGTTGAAGCAACTGGTTAAATAGTGTTTTTTTAGAGGGGTAGGTGGTGATGTTATGTTTTAATGCAGCAGGTGGCACTGTACTATTACAAAAGTATGGTAACGAAGAGGGGCTGTTTTTTCTTTGTTTCTTAAGTTTTAAATTGGAGCACCATACATTTATGTTTGTTACTTAGGCTACTCTGGATTACTGTGGTGATCATAAGTCAGAAGCTGTTCATGTTGAGTTTCTCTACCACACTGTGGCCCCACCTGACTGGGGACTCAACAGATTGATCAGTAAGTTAAAAACAGACATTTTACTATTTCTTTTTTGTTATAGTTGTTTTTGTTTATCATAGTTTTAACATCCAGCCAGCATAAAGTATTTCTAGGTCAATTCAGAAGCCTTTTAGGAGTTGCTCTGCAGTGCCATGCCCCACTCCAGCAGCACCAGGCCAAAGTTCTACAGTAAGAACAGCAAAGTAAAAATAGCCAGTTTGATTGTAGAAAGAGCCACATAAAGAGTTGCTCTCCTGTGCTGCCCTCTGGAGTCTTCTTGCTGCCATCAATATGCACCAGAAGGTGAAGGAGTCAGGTATGTTGTTGAGGGGAGTCATATAAGAAGTACTGGCATGGGAGCAATGGAGAGTGCCATGTAAGAAGCGATGGAGGAGCAACCGTGAGCTGCATGGTTGCGGTTCAGTAACTGATCTGGTTTTTGTCCTACTCCTAGGCATGGTATGCCTGGATGAAGGAGAGGGAGGCTATACATTTAAAAAATGAGTAAGATGAATACTAAATGTGTATATGATTCTTTTAAATTATTAGAAAGTTGTGGGAGACTAGGAGTAAAGAATGTGAAGTATGTAAGTGAATGACAAGTGACATTTAAAAAAATTGGGGTGGTAAAGGTTCGGATTTTCAACATGTCGTCATTGTGCAGTATGTGAAAACATATTTGTGGGTGTGTACTAATACTGCAGTTGCCAGATGATTAGGTATTTTTTTTACTATTATAATTATATCTAGCATGTGACCATGTGTTTATAGAGATTTAATGCACAGTCCAGAAACATTTCTCGGCCAAAGACATTTCTTGCCATTTTATATTAGTGCTAATGCTATAGGCATGGATACAAGAATCCTTGCATGAATCTGTTTATCTGAACTACTATAAGTATAAATCTTAAGATCTGATGTATACATATAGTAATGTCATCAACACACATATATATGCATGTAACCCCCCCCCACAAATGGGGGTTCCAAAAAGTCTTCTTTGGGTGTACCTAAATGCCCACTGCCGGGCTGGTGTTCTGTGTCTTTTCAGGATTAAAAAATGTTAGCATGCGAGTGCACTGTTAACCTCCATGCCTGTCTCTTTATGGGCTGTTTATCTCGCAGAAATAATCAATCTGGATAGGGGCCAAGTAGTTTCAGGCTTGAGTCCTGCCCGGGCTGCAGGTTTATCGCTGCCTTCTGCCATTGTTATTTGCGTGGAGAAAGCTCTGATAGGAGATGTAACCATTTGCTTATTATCTGCATTGGAAATATTGATATCATAGTTTGTCTAACCTGCTTTTCTTTGCAGCATGGACGTTTCTGTGATGTACCACCATCTTGGTTCTGGACTGCCAATCTGCACCAATCACTACATTTGGGGGCCCTAAAATGGAGCCTGCCCCCAGGGGCCTTGTGGGAGTAAATTTCTGTAGGAATTGTAGTTTTCACCCTTTGGTGCCTAAATGGACCTGGAGGGGGATCTCATGCTGTGACAGACAGATGGATCGATGAACCAAATCTTTTGGATCACTAGAAAGCCCTGGTGCTGCCTACAGCAGAAGTCAGAATGGAATAAGAGTTGAGAGAATGAGGAGCTCGAGAAATTCGAGTAGCTGGTCCTGCGTAGTGTGCAATGAAAATCATCAGGAAGGCTGTATCTGGCCTGCTTGCTACCATCTTCCTAAAGTGAAGAAACTTAATCCATCCATCGGACTTTATCCAAATTTGTGACCTTTGTTCCGAATTGTGACTAATTTCACCTGAAGAAGACCAAAGACATGCTTTTGTGTGATCGGCATATCAGGACTTTCACCACTGCTGCAGACCTTATGGTTTGCACAGGGACTCTGTGGATTGCAACCAGACTGTCATCCAAACTGTGGTATTTGTCAACGTTTACTAAAAGTGTGCTGACCGAGGGCAGTGGGTCACAATTTAGTTCCCCACTTTGCTAAATGTGCCACGCTTGCTGGAAGCTGAATCCAGCAACCTTACTGGACTGCATCCGAATTGTTCTCCCAGTCTGGGCCCCTGCCAACCTAGCCCAGACACCTGGTAGTGCTGCAGAGAAAGATCTGATGAGAGACCCACCCGGTGATTCAGCTCCCTGATCAACAACTCCGAACAGGATCGAGTGCCACATCGCATCATGTGGGCCCTGCTTCTCCTGGCCATCCAGCTCTTCACCTTGAGGTCTCCATTTCATCCAACCTGCATCCAAATTTGGGTAGCATGAGTAAAACCAGGGTAGCCCCCTATAGCCTAGCCAACAATTATAGTGTGTCATCTGATTTACTTGTTTAGCTTTCGTGGACTGAGCCATCCGGCTCTGGATTACAAATTGTGGGTTACAGTGCATGCATATTTCTTTCCATCACAAGGTCCTAACCAGCTGCAATGCCATCCTACCCCGGGCAATGCTTCAGGCTAGCCTGTTGTTCCAACTGGGCACCCAGGGTGTTTGTGACTGTGTTCCAGGGACCTTTGAGTACATGCCTTATAGCCTGAATCAATTTGATCTAAAATCAACCACCAGATTACTGCCCCTCCCTTGTACACATCCCCCAATAAATCAGATCTAAATATTTTTTGCAGTTAAATTGGGTGTGGTGTACCTCTGTATAAAAAGTACTGCATCAACATTGTTTCATTGTTACAGGTCTTGTTTTCCAGGGGGTCTCCAGGGTGTTCCAGATGATCTAGCTTGGGTGGTAAGTGGTTACAAGGAGGGGTTCACTGTGTACTGCAAAAGTGTGTTGGTGAGGGATAACTGCAAGCTTAGCCAGGCCACTAGGGGTAAAAGAGGGGGGTATCAGTGTCCCCGAGGGCTGTACCCAGGGCAGGCATGTTGCCAACAACCCTGTCCTCTGGGTGGAGTCACCCATTTTGAGAACCCAGGCCCCTCAACCTGCAGGCTACTGTGCAGGCAGGGCTAGTAACCCTCGGAGTAACACCACCTAGGGGTTACATCTTGGAGGCACTGCTGGTATTTGCACCCCCTAGTGACCAAAGTTCTCAATGTCTGGCTTTACCCAAAAACATGGGGGCAACTGGGTTCCCACCTTCACCAATAATCATGGAGGGCGTGTTCTCGGGGATCATGCCTACCCCCAGTGGAGAGAAAGACTGGGAAACTTGGAAAACCCATGCTAATTTGATGATGGAACAGTGGCACGGTACGGATACTCAAAAGAGGTTAGAACTAATGATGATTCTTTGTGGGACAGCATTAAATGTGGTTGGGAGGGTACAATTTTCTAACCCCACTGCAACTGCAGCACAGCTTCTAGCGGCCCTAACTGATGTCTTTGATCCATGTGATGATGTGAGCCATCTACTGTGGAAATTCGAAGGCTTGAAGCAACAGAAGGGGAATTGCTTTCTGCCTATCTCCATTGTGTGGAACATGTACTAATGAAGATTTCCAAAAGAGGGGGAGTAGACCCTGAGGATACGGACCAAGTAAGAATGGATCATGTGTTGACCTCGGTTGAAGAATCTAGTTTTGTTCTGCTCCAACTCCATACTCAGCACATTCCCGACTGTGTGCCATTGTGTGCCATTGTTTGTAGACTTGATGGATATGGTATGATGGGCTGAACATCAAGCCAAGAGAGAGAGAGAGAGAGAGAGAGCACAGAGGGGTTAGTTATTGTGTCCGAAGATGATGCCATGGAGAAATCTGTGGTCAGCTCCGAACCAACTGACTCTGGGAAGAAGATGGCAGATGAGACTGCTTATTGGGCCGAGCAGTTTCAGAAGCTTGAGGATTGATTCGATTGGCTGGGTGATATCGTAATGACTATGTGCAAAACTCAATGAAGAAACCAAGAACCATCTCAGAGGAAGATGGCCATGCCATTCGATGTAATCTTTTGCTACCACTGTGAACAGGAAGGGCATACACAGGGGCAGTGCCGCTATCCTGAAGGCCAAGAGATGGTAAAGGGTGGTCTAATTGGCCTGTGGGGATTCTTCTTGAGAACCTTTTCAGGCAATAAGGTGTCTAGATCTAACCCGTCAAGGTTTTATGACCGGACTCGGAGGTAACCCCTCCTACATATTGTTCTGAAGGAAAGAATCATGGTGCCCCTATTCAATTTAGCCCTAAGATAGCTGATAGGATTGGGTCCCCAATTGCATGTTCAAAGTACAGGAAATTACCACAGGAATAAATACAGTGTAGTAACTGAATACTAAGCATAATCGTTATTTAAATGATGGAACATAGATATTTCTGCTGATATAACACATATATGCATAATTGTTTGCATATACTATCTTTAGTAGTGAATGGTAAAGTAATAAGTTATGTTTAACTGATGCAACAGATTTATTTTTCTTCATGTGAGACCACGGTCATAGTTCACGTATTTCATATAAGTAGCACAGTTAATATATAGTCTTTAATGGTAAGGTGGCTTCTGAAATTTCATAGTGGCATAGACTTGACACGGATGCCAAGTTCTTTCCAGGCAGGGAAGTGTGTAACCCCCTCTACAAATGGGGGTTCCCAGAAGTCTTCCTTGGATGTGCTTAAATGCCCATTGCTGGGCTGGTGTTCTGTGTCTTTACAGGTTTAAAAAATGTTAGCATGCGAGTGCACTGTTAGCCTCCATGCCTGTCTCTTTAAAGGCTGTTTATCTCTCAGAAATAATCAATCTGGGTAGGGGCCAAGTAGTTTCAGGCTCGAGTCCTGCCCGGGCTGCAGGTTTATCGCTGCCTTCTGCCATCGCTATTTGTGCACAGTAAGCTCTGATAGGAGATGTAACCATTTGCTTATTATCTGCATTGGAAATAATGATATTGTAGTTTGTCTAACCTGCTTTTCTTTGTATCGTGGACATTTCTGCGATGTACCACCATCTTGGTTCTGGACTGCCAATCTGCACCAATCACTACCTTTGGGGGCTCTAAAATAGAGCCTGCCCCCAGGCGTCTTGTGGGAGTAAATTTCTATAGGAATTAGTTTTCACCCTTTGGTGCCTAAATGGACCTGGAGGAGGAGCTCAAGCTGTGACAGACAGATGGATCGACGAACCAAATCTTTTGGATCACCACTAAGCCCCAGTGCTGCCTACAGCAGAAGTCAGAGTGGAGTAAGAGTTGAGAGAGTGAGGAGCTTGAGCAATTCGAGCAGCTGCTCCTGAGTAGTGCACAGGGAAAATCGGCAGGAAGGCTGTGTCTGGCCTGCTTGCTACCATCTTCCTAAAGTAAAGAGACTTAATCCGTCCATCGGACTTTATCCGAATTTGTGACCTTTGCTCTGATGTGTGACTAATTTCACCTGAAGAGGACAGAAGACTTGTTTTTGTGTAATCAGCCTCTCAGAACTTTCACCACGACCGCAGAGCTTATGGTTTGCACAGGGACACTGAACTGCAACTGGACTGTCATCCAAACTGCGGTATTTGTCAGCCTTTAGTATAAGTGTGCTGAATATGGACAGTGGGTCGTGATTTGGTTCCCCACTTTGCTGAATGTCTCACGCTTGCTGGAAGCTGTGTCAAGCAACCTTACCGGACTGCATCCAAACTGTTCTCCCAGTCTGGGCCCTGCCATTCTAGCCCAGACACCCACTCAAACTGCAGAGAAAGATCCAATGAGAGACCCACCCGGAGATTCAGCTCCCTGATCAACAACACTGAACAGGATAGAGCGCCACATCACATCCTGTGGGCTCTGCTTCTCCTGGCCATCCAGCTCTTCATTTTGAGGTCTCCATTTTGTCCATCCTATATCCAAATTTGGGTAGCGTGAGTAAAACCAGGGTAGCTCCCTACAGCCTAGCCAACATTCATAGTGTGTCAGCTGATTTACTTGTTGTTAAGAGTTTGTGGACTGAGCCATCCGGCTCTGGATTACAAATTGTGGGTTACAGTGCATGCATGTTTCTTTCCATCACAGGGCACAACTAGCTGCAATGCCGGCCTACCCTGGGCAATGCTTCAGGCTAGCCTGTAGTTCCAGCTGGGCACCCAGAGTGTTTGTGACTGTGTTCCAGGGACCTTTTAGTGCATGCCTGTACACGTGGGAACAAATGGAGTTCATCACATGGTCAGGATGCAAGTAATTCAAAATAAAATTTATTCTTACAGCAGGAAAAATAAACGGACTGAATGCAGAAAATAAAAGATCAATAAACAAAACAAAAAGGCTATAACATTTCGAGTTAACTTCACTGAAGAAAGGGTTCCTAGAATCAAGCTAGACATCTGGTAGGCTCACCTGCCTACCACACTCTGACACAATTTATTTACTGATTACAATATATACAGACTTCAGGTCACATGGTACAAGTAAGCCCCTCCCTAAACAGCAAAAATCACTAACATACAGCAATAAACATTTTTAAATATAACCTGTTCTTCATTTTAAGCAGTCTTTTATCATTTTTATCACTGTCAACTTACAATATATCAAGATACATTACTATTTCTTTCATTCATCATTGTACTGAGTAAACCAGGCTCCTCCAATCAGCTTTTTCTATAATTAGGGTGAAGCAGGGGCTGGCTGGCTCTATAGACTGAAAGAAGGCTGAGAGGAGTGTGTGGTGAGCTGGTACACAGCTAATTACATACAGGTCAGTTTTCTTCAAGTTCCATTCCAGTTTCAACAAATAAAGTAAAGGGTCTACTTTGCATGACTTTATTAATCAAAAACTACATAAGTTAGCTCAGCAAAAGGGGTCGTTTAGCACACAAGCAACATAAACTCTGAATTCTACTTTCTGTACCTGTGTTGTGCATAGTCAGCTGGCTACAAACGCTGCACTCATTCCAGCGACTCCTCTTGCACATTTAAAATCCTAACTCTGATGTTTTAAGCATGAAAAAGCTAATTCTCCCTTTCATTATACAGAGCCTGAATGCAAAAAGGGAAAAACTAATTAAGCAGTGCACAATTACATCAAAACTTCTAGAAAATGCTGTAATGAGTGCAACGGCTCAGTTTTGAGAGTGTTTGCACACTCGCAGGGACTCCTCTCTCGATCACACAGCTCGAACGTGCACACACTCGCGGGGAGTCCCACTACATAAATATCAAGCAAATAGCAGAGATTAACTGATGTTTGGGCAGAAAACAAGTTAGGAGGCAAAAAGGAGACTAGGAATAGAAAGACTACCCACAGGTGGCCATTCCATTGGTAGTGGAGTGAAGGAAAACGATCAGTGGAAAGGAGTAAAATGAAAATAGTACAGAGGACAGGAAAAAGTACTGCTGCAACAGTTTTGACTTAAGGGAAAATATTTCAGCCCAAACGCCTAAAGACCTCAGCTGCATCATTACCTATTTTTATTAATTACTGAGTTTCAAGGGTTTAACCAAGGTTCATGAATCCTGAGTACATATGGTGGGGGGAGGAGTAAACAGCCCCTACCACAATTCCTTATAGCCTGAATCAATCAAATCTAAAATCAACCACAAGATCACTGCCCCTCCCTTGTCCACATCCCCCAATAAATCAGATCTGAATCTTTTTTGCAGTTAAACTAGGTGTGGTGTACCTCTGTGTAAAAAGTACTTAGTCAACGCTGTTTCATTGTTACAGGTCTTGTTTTCCAGGGAGTCTCCAGGGCGTTCCAGATGCTCTAGCTCTGGTGGTAAGTGGTTACAAGAAGGGGTTCACTGTGCACTGCAAAAGTGTGTTGGTGTGGGATAACTGCAAGTTTAGCCAGGCCACTAGGGGTAAAAGAGGGGGGTATCAGTGTTCTGGAGGGCTGTACCCAGGGTAGTCATGTTGCCAGCAACCCTGTCCTCTGGGTGGAGGCACCCGTTTCGAGAAACCAGGCCCCTCAACCTGCAGGCTACTGTCGGGCTGTCTCGGAGTTGTGCCACCTAGGGGTTACACGTATAGTAAAGTTGTCATTGGTAATATCATCAAACCCACATGAAGACAGGGAATTTAATATTAAAAATGTATAAATAACTGGGGGAAAATAACTCTGCAGCAAACATCACTTGCTTGCTCCCTCTCCTGTGCATACAGTGAACTCACATGCTTCAGCTCTCTGGTCTGTTCCACAAATCCATTCATTTCACCACCCCATTCCTCCAAACTGATGAAATAAAACAAAATCATTATTTTTCCTTTTTAAGCCATGGACCCACTCTATTAACCACAGTCTCAGTGTTTGGCCCAAATATTTAAATTGTTCACTAAAAAAAGCCATCATTTTGGGGTACATTTTTCTGAAATCCCCACTCATCCACCAATGAGCTGAGACATCACTGCGTCAGTGCCGGAATCATGCCAGTGTGTCCATTGCAATGCCACCTAAAAGAAATGTACAGCCACTGCTTCACAAAAAAGTCCCACAATATTTATTAATAAAACAAATACATATTCACACATGGTTCTTCCCTGTTGCATTAATGGAACATGCAGGGGGGACCTTGTATGACACATGATTTATCTATACTCATGCTGTTTGACCCCGGGATCACCTAACTCATGGCATACACCATTTGTGAGGTTATTCACATCAAACAGCACTTACATAGATACATTATGCATCCCACAGGTCCCCCTGCACATCTCTTATTTATGTAATGGGTTTTGTGTCCACTTCTGTTGCATAAAATATATTTGCTTATACTGAGGTCTATGCTCACCACTGTTTTTTGTAAATAATATACTACTGACAATAGTTTGCAAATTGGCAAATTCATGCCCTATGAATGGCTGGATATATTATAGTAGACTGAAACTCGGTATCCTGATGCTCAGTATACCGAGTTTATGGTCCCTCAAATCACAGCCCCAGACAGATCAGATGCCCAACATTACAATGTCAGGCATCACACAAAAGAGTAAGCTGCAATATGGGGGGCTTCACCCCAACCCCCCATGTGGGGTGCTCTGCCCACCCCCCAACTAAAATAACAAACTCTGAGGGGGAGTGGACCCCAGAGTAAAAATATAACGCATTTCACGGCCCCTGGCGTTTTCGCAAAGGGTGACATGCACAAGCAATGCAAACCTTCTTATAGTCAAAAAAATTCCCTTAAAGGCATACACCAAATATGTTCAAAACAGTGCAAAATTATTTAAAAATTCCTTGGAGCATGATCATAATCATATACATTAATCAAATACCTACATATAAATACAGTCATTCAGATGTCACTATACTGTAGCAGTCCATTTTTGTTTTAAATTGGCATGTTCAAAAATATTCTGATCAACTAATATGTAAACAAGACCCTATTGTACATGTCTATCCTATTGTACATGTGCAGTATGTTTTAACAAAAACCTTTGTTCGTTCCATACAAAGCTGTAAGGCTTTAAGGCGAACATTTTTACCAACTTGTGTGAATCTACATGCTGTGCACTATTTCAGTCACAGTTTCACATTATTTATTTATTTATTTACTTTTGTTAACCAGGTAAGCATGCTAGACAGCCAAGTGCCTATTTTCAGGTGCGACCTGGGAGGATTACAGAATACAAGCAATGCATCAGATATGGTCAGGGAAGCATACAAGAGCAACCGGCATGTGCCAGTGGATAACTGCAATATATAGAACATCAGGGAAAACAGGCAACACATTTAAGTCAAGATGGATAGCACTAAGATACATACATGGGGTAATAGGTAGGCAACAGTTAAGTCAGTTGAATAGCAATAAGATACATACATGGGGTAAAAGTAGTACAACATAAACACAGCGGTAAGATATAGGTTACATAACAAGGATAGCAAAATCTCTGCCAGTTTCAGGAGAGCCCGGGGTAAGGGGTATAGAAATGGCAGGGTCCCCCCCCGAGACGTCAGGCAGGAAGTGCAAGAGAGCTATGAGAGCTGGTACCGATGAGATTGGACAGTAGGCTGTAGCAGCAGTGCACAGGGGCACCAGGTTGGGGGACAATGTTGAGGTCTACACAGCACATAGACAGGCTGAGGTCGATTTAAGGAAGCGCCATAGGGATGTTTTAAAGCTGGAATGTGAGGGAGAGGAACAAATTATGGCAGGAAGGGAGTTCCAAAGTCTGGGCGCCTGAACCAAAAAGCCTGATCCCAGTCGCGGGTTGGTTTGGCACAAGTGATCAAGGCAGCACTGGATCTTCAGTGGTAGGCCGGGGTTGCGTGTTTGAGGGGAAGGGCAAGTGCGGGGGGCTGGTCGTTCTGACTATGTAATCAATGAAGTTGCAGAGGGCAAAGGTCTGGTTCTTATCGGGTGGGGAGGAGCCACTCCAGCCGTGAGTATAGCTCTCAGCGGTGTGTGAGTCAAAGGGCAGAGAGGGCAAATCGGCATATGTTGTTGTAAGCGGTGTCCCATTTTGTGAGGCAAGACTGTGGTAGAGGGGCAAAGGATACGGGCCCGTAGCAGAGTGTGGGTAGGAGTATCCCCCTGGCCAGGGCAAGCCAGGCAGCAGGCGTGAGACAACTCTTAGCTCTGTAGGCAAATCCAAGTTTGACATTTGTGGCTTTGCATACATTCCGAAGATGCATGGAGAGGTCCAGTTGCAGGTCTAGGCCTAGGTACTTGATGGAGTCCACGGCTATGGGGGTGCCATTGGTACCCCAGATGGTTAGGGGATCTTGGCAAGAGTTGGTTTTGGCCGTTAAGCCAAAGAGCATTACCTGGGTCTTTTCCAGGTTGATGGTCATCTTATGGCCTTCCAGCCAGTTCTGGATAAGCATGAAGTCAGAGTTAAGCCTGGAGTTGATGACAGAGATATTTTGGGAGCTGGTAAGTATGACAAGATCATCTGCATAGAGGGTGGTGTGCCCATGGATAGGAACTGAGGGCAGGTTGTTGATGAATAGCGAAAACATGATGGGCTACAGTGTGATCACTTCTTACAGGGTGCCATTTAAGATAGTATCCTGTGGTTGGTCAATCCTGTAAAGTCAAAACATAAGATAAAATGTTTGTGATGCTTGTGCATATCATCTTTTGAGAAAGCACCAGGGGGTGTGAAATGCTTTAGGAGACAAGCAGTTTGTTCAGTGTGAGAGCAGGGGTAGTATTGGAAGGAAGGAGTTCCTGTATTGTTTGTGCAGCATTTCTGTTCACCAGAATAAAATTAAGCACTAAAGCCGTGTTTACATGGCCAGAGCACTCTTGCATTTGCTGCTGCTCCCGTCTTGCTGTGCCAGCTGCTCAAGCATTTACACAGCCCACCCTTGCAGCACTGCAGGTCACTCCAAGGAGAAGCTGTAAATTCAGCCGATAATGCTCAGAGACTCTCTGGACAGAAGGCTGCCCATTGGAGCAAGTGCATTAAAGGTTTACCATGGTAGTTAATGCACTCACTCTGATATGGATACTCACAACTGAGCTGCACCAGAAACAGGATCTGAAGTGCCCTTACGGTGCTCCTGGAAGTGTTTACAAGGTTGATTTTGCAGCACATCAACCTGTGCACATGGGTTGATGCACTGTAAAGTTGGCATTGTAAACGAGCCTGAGGTCTACAGACTTGCAAGGTTGGTCTCCTTCTGTGTTTGCTACTGTGTACCAAAGAGGTTTTACTGTTACTGTTATGCAGGTGCTTGCATAACTTCTTTCTCTGATAACTTGTAACTTTCATCACAGCACTGCTTCTCAGGTGCAGCCCCTCAAACCTCACCTCCTGAAGATGTGGTACTTATCAACTCAGCGGTGGTAAGAAGGGTGGCAATCTCGGTACCACTGGGGTCCAGTGACCTCAGTTCTGTGTGGTTTCAGCTAGTGAAGCAGAACCTCTATCCCCCTTGAGATCAGTGGATCTAGACCTCAAACAGTCAGATTTCTTCCATACAGGTAGGTTTCCTCCAAATGAAGGAAATGATAAGGGAACATTGGATGGGGATAATCCAGATTAAGTGGGTTGAGAAAAGTGGGGAATGATCTAGGGGACAATTTTGGAAGCAATCATTTTGTGCCAAGAAGATCACCAAATAAACAAACATAATAGACCAATTTGGTTCACCCAGGTAGTTAGGGAGACTGTAAAGGCAAGGAAGAGGGTCTTCAAAGGTTATACGATGGCTAAAGAGACGTGGAACTGGAGAAATACTGTAGCAGGCCAAACTAAAGGAAGTAAAAGTGGCGGCAATTGGGGCAAAGGCAGAAACAGATCTGCAGATTGCAGAGGGTTTGAATGGATTGGAAAAATAAGTTTTTTAGACATACGTGGGAGAAAAGGAAACCTAGGAATGGTATTGTCAGGGTACCTGAGGGAGGCAGGGTAATGGAGGAATAGATTTCTGCAATAGCATGTTTACAGTAGCAATACAAGACTAAGAAGAAGCACAATCTGTGGTCAAGCATTATAGAACTCTTCTGCCACTATTTATGCAGCATGTACTGTAAGTTCTGAGTATAACTCTGAAACCAGTTCTCATTTGCAATAAAGTTGAAGAAAAAGGGATTAGGCACATATTTAGTGAAATCTCTACATCATCTTTCTAATCAACTTGTTCTGCTCCTTTCAGAAATGGATAATCTGTTAACACTGAAATGTATGACATTTTAAAGGCAGCATTGACATAGTCATGCTATCTTATTGCTATGAAGTAGAAGAGAAAAGGGGAGCGGAGTGCTATCATGTGTCCCTCCACAGTGCTACAGTCCTGTTCCCAACATTGGTTTTCCACTGGTCCTTCCATCCACAGACCTGACAACCCCCTCTCCTCCCCCTCCTGCTGGGGCACTGAAGACATAGTTATCTACAGTTTTTAAAAACACAGGACTTGATCACCCTCTCCAAGCATATTCTGCTGTCAGTTTCTTATCAGACTGGCACTAGGACCTTGAGGAATTTGAGTCTCACAGGCTGAAAGGCTTGTAGTTCTGAGTCAGAGAGCAATAAGCTAAGTGGAACTTAGCAAGAACAGAACTGCAGGAACTTGAAATCCACATCTAGGCAAGCAAGCTGCTAGTTCTTTGTGGGTACACAGCACCAGGACTGAGAGACTGTAAATGCTTCTTCTTTGAATCCCTTACTTAAGTAACTGTGACATTATACATTCCAGAAGCCTGTTTAACAAACAATGTAAGATCAATGGCAAATGGTTTGCAGTGTTTTGCTCTATTGTGCCTTTTTCCAGTTCTGTTCCTGGTATTTAGCAGTACTGCAGCTGTTTTGGGCATTGATTTTATTGTGAACATTTTTTTTTTCTCCTGCTGGAGTTTCAGCATCTCAAATGAAGTCTGTTCTACATTCAGTGTCTTTCTAAGCTGCCTGGTTAAACAGTGCTGTGAGGACATCATGGGGGTGCTAATTTGCATCATTGTCTTTATGAAGAACATTTGTCCCCCACACAAACTCTGAGTAGCACTCCAGCACCTTAGTTCCGTAAACAACAAGGTATGCCTGCAGCTTGTTCAGAACTGAATAACATTGTAACTGCCATGTGTCCAGCCAAGCACACTAAAGGTTAAAGTTATCAGCCCCCTCATAAATTACTAGTATACTACTCACATGCAGCAGGACCCTCCCAAGCTGTTCAGCAGATAGATACAGGCTCGTAGAATGGACACAGCATAGTATGTCATTAGTACAGTAAAATAGACTGAAGCACAACAAAGAAGACCTGACATGGTGCTTTGGGTAAACTCACAAAAATGGGTGACAAACTATTGTTTCAAAACCAGTTTTAATAAAACAGCAAGAGTGCCATGTGGAACTAGGTGGTTGATGCAACAGATTCAAAAGCCTTCTTTTTAAATGCAGACATTCTATTTATTATTTATTGGAATTTTGGAAACAACCTTTAAGTAAGAACTCTTTTACAAAGGGTCCATGTCCATTAAATAGTACAAAGACACATAATTGAATTCACAGTACAAAATATAGACATAGTTGAATTATCAGTACAGGAAGTAACAAAAGCATAGAAAATAGCTAAGGGTTTCTTATGAGTTTCGTTAAGGATAAGTGCTGTATGGCATAAGGAAGTATATGAGAGAGAGAGAGGAAAATGTAGGATAGGGAGAGATTGGTGTGGGGATAGAGCAGCCCAATAGGAGCCTTGTCACATTGCATTTCAGCTTTGGAACAGAGGAACTGGGGATGGTGCATGTGAGAGAGTGGTAAGGTGGAAGAAGGTGGTTAGAGACAGAGAGAGAGAGAGAAAGAGAGAAGAGAAGAGAGGAGGAGGGAGGAGAGAGAGAGAGGGAGGAGGGAGAGTGTGGGAGGGTGGTACCATGGAGGGTGTAGACTGATGGTTAAAAAGGAGGGATGGGGGAGGAGGTGAAGGGAGAGGGGAGAGACTGGGAAAAAGCGATGATGAGGCATGAGACAAATGAGAGAGCACAATCACTAGTAGAATAAGAGCCACATAGCATGATATACCAGAATCTGGGGAACATAGGGAATGGGGAGGAGTGGACTGCATGAGTGAGATCATGAGTAGTTGCTAGAAGGCAGGATTTGTGCAGGCTCTGGAGACCCACTCTGAACAGTTTAGCACTTACAGACATTCTTTTGCAGTAGAAACTGCTTAAGATCAGCTTTGAAGGATCTAGGATTAGCAGCATTTAGAGTGTTAGCTGGGATCTCATTAAGCCACAGAGGGGTATGGTAGGAAAAGGATCTTTATTCCAAGAGCTGTCCTTCAGAATGGGACACAGAAGGGTGTAGTTCTTTATTCCTGCCATTTGTCATTGATCTAGAGTGGTACTGGTACTGGAAGAGTGGTCTTGTTGGGGGGTGGGGGCTGGGATTTTCCTTCTCCTAGCCGAGTGCTCAGCTCAAAGCTTCATATTCTTAGCTTCCAGCCACAGACCTGAGGGATTGTAGCTGCTAGTTCTTTGTGGGTACACAGCACCAGCATTGAGAGACTATATGTAACCCCCTTCTGAGGCTTACCTGGTAGTCATCCCGTATGTCCGCTGTACATCTTGGACATCCTTCCGATGTATCCTCTGAGTCACCACCTGGCCCAAGTTCTGTGCCTGCCCCCCCCCCAGTTCCCCAGGCAGCCCCATTATCTTGTTTGAGCCCTACTGAGCTCCCAGAGTGCATTCTGTGAGCTGCTGGTATTTCAGATGTGCAGCTGCTGCTTGCACTTTTGAGAGGTGCACCATTTGCGACCAGCAGTTGTGGTCAAAAGTTGGAAGGTGTTCCCATGGGTCCTGATGCACAGTATTTAGTTAAAAAGGCACAGGGGACCTAGATCAAGGGCAGGGAAAGTGTTTTTAAATAAGTATAGGGCAAGCACATGAAGTGCTGTCTCTGGAGCACCAGTATTAAAGGGCAAAGGTCAGGGCAGTGAAGCCCTAATGAATATTAATGAGCTACTGATGGTTTTGGAGGGGCGCTGCATTTGCAAGGCAGTGACACAGAAACTAGACACATATGGGAGAGATAAATAAATGTGTTTAAAAGACAAATGCTGGGGCTATGCAACTGTGGAGAATTTATGTAAGAACAGAGTTTATTCTGGCTGCACCAGGACAGTTATGTTGGGACTGCAGTAAAATCTATGTTGGGACTATGCAGTAGCCACCATTGTGCAGCCAAATAACCAATCATGAGCCTGGACCTTTGACCAGAGACTTATGGGGATTAATAAAGATTTG
This sequence comes from Neoceratodus forsteri, assembly GCA_016271365.2. Taxonomy (NCBI): domain Eukaryota; kingdom Metazoa; phylum Chordata; order Ceratodontiformes; family Ceratodontidae; genus Neoceratodus; species Neoceratodus forsteri. The sequence goes on along the minus strand of CM057458.1, from coordinate 1,344,864,291 downwards.
TGGGGAAAAAAAGAGGACCTTTTCTAGGCACCGAAAAGCAAGCCAATCAAGAGACTGGGACATTTTGGAACAGTTTTGACAGCTAATGAGATTCCTGGACCTTAGCCCTATATAAAAGGGGGTAACTGCTGAAACAGTGGAGATTTGCCAGATCTGCCCAGGAGTTCAGAGTGTGAGCCTCTGGGGAGCCAGACAGCTCTCAGAGGATAGGTCTGGTGGACCTAGACTTTTCTCAGCATTTCAGTCCATGGGGTCCGAGGTGCATCAGTCAGTGAAAGCTGTGGCATGCAGCAGCAGGGGATTCGTGCAGCAAAAGGCAGTATTGTGGATCAGCCTGCAAACCAACTGGAGGGGCCAGAGAGGAACCAGCAGCACTCTTACATATAGATGTGCATAAGTTGCCAAAGTGTTTGGCAGCCGGCCAGTTCGAGATGTCCAGTTCATGGTTTCGGCTTGTTGACTCAGCTAAGCAGTTCAGCCTTGGGCTATGCAAAGCCATCCCCGAGTCATTTGCTCCTGCATCACCAGACCAGCTGCTCGATGAGGACCATGAGGGGACCATCCTTCTGCTTCAAGAAACATCTCCACGGTCTTATTTCATCGGCACATCTCCAGTGTCTGGGTACAGTGAGTAGAAATCAGGGTAGCTCCCTGCAACAAGCTTTAATAATCATTGTGGTACCATGTAATCTCTGTTTCACTGCTAGTTTAGTGGTTCAAGAGACTGGGCCTTCCAGACACCAGGCACAAATAAAACTGTGCATGCCAAATCATCATGTCTTCTTTCATCAAGGGACCCAACAACAGCTGTCACCCTGGGCACCATTTAGGCTAGCCTGTTTTCCATCTGGGTACCCAGTATATTCATGGGACTGCAAAGTGGGACTAAATCCATGCCAGTATTCTGGCTCAAACCAATAAGGATAAAATCATTTGACCAGATTTGCCCCTTCCTTGTTATGGTCCCCCTAAATAAACCTGATTGGTGTTGCAATGTTATATTGCCTTACGCATGTTTTCTGGTGGTCTGTTACTGTGTTTGGAATATTCCTGAATGTGCATGCCTAATAACCATTGTTTGCAGGGGGGTCCAGGAAGTCACACTGTAGCCCAGACCTCAGTAAGTGGGAAACCTATGAGCATATCATTGACGTCTGCTGACAAATGTATTGTGAATGTTGCGAGAAAGTACTGCTTGTCCCAAGGTGTAGGGCCACTAGGTGGGGTAGTGGGTAGTTATAGCTTCCCAGAGGGCTGTAACACATTTAAAAAATTCCTACTGAAACCTTACTCTGCGTGGAGGCACCAAAACACCGTGTTTATTGTGGGTGTGCAAACCCTGTTACTGGGTAGTTACGAACCGAGGCCCCTCAACCTGTGGATAGTAGTACAGGCAGGGGTTGTAACCCTAGAAATAGTGTCACCTAGGGGTTACATGTAAATACTTCTTTGAATTCTTTACTTAAGCAGCTGTGAAATTATACATTCTAGAAGCCTGCTTAACAAGCAATGTAACATTTAATATGCAGAACTGCACTGGTACTGGAAGAGTGGTCCTGTTTGGGGGGGGGTCCTACTCTTAACAGGGTGCTCATCTTTAGGGCTGGTCACTGGGCAGAAATTTCTAGAGGCAAGGCAAATTTTATTTTTCAGGCACCCAATCCCGTAGGCTCTGGGTGCCACACAACAGCAATAAATCCATCATAAAATGACAAAGGAACATAACACATTTTCCAGTCTACAAATTATCACTTTCACAAAGTAAAATCAGTAAAACCAGAAGAGGGTAAGGGGGGGCATCTTATGGATAGTATGACCCACTCCAGGGCTCTCAATTAAGTTTTGCAGCCACTAGCCAGCAAGTCTAGTGACTGGGAAAATTTACTAGCCCCACAGACTCTCCCACTAGCACAGCTGAAGTACTTTCTGGCTACATTCTGCAATACAAACCTACAGGACTAGTTAAAGGAAAACCTTACTAGCCTAACACAAAATCTACCAGAATTTGGCTAGTTGGCCTGTACTAGTTTCGAGCCCTGCACTCTCTGCGATGGGTTGCCAGTACTTAAACAACTTATTTTTAAAATTTAATGACTGGGGTGTGGTCAGCCCTGGGACTGCCAGTGGCTGGTTCTCAGTGCTGTGACTGCTGTGTACATTGCTGTAAGGGGGCAGGTAAGTCCTATGACTGTTGAGGGAGGTTCAGAGGCAGTTCTGTGTTAATGGTGGGGGGTCAGTACTGTGATTGTTGTGGCTGGGGGTGTTGGTGCTTTAGCAGTTGAGGGTGGGGAGCCAGTTATTGTCAAGAGGTGGGTGGTCAGTGCCATGACTGCTGGGGGGGGCAGGGCTGTAACTTTTGGGAGTGGGGAGGAAGTGTTGTGACTGTGGGGGTGGAGACTACTGCTGTGTCTGTCTGTCGAGGGTGTCTGTGACCGTTGCAGATGTAGGAGGACAGTGCTTTGACTGTGGTGGTGGGTAGTGCTGTGACTGTTGGGGGTAGAGGTAAGTGCTGTCACTGTTGGGGGATGAGGATCAGCAATGTGACTGTCGGGTAGGTGGCCACTGTGACTGACAGTGGAAGGTGTTAGTTCTGTGACTATTGAAGGGGTGGCACAGTTCTTTGACTGTCGGGGGTGGGGTGACAGTCCTGTGACCATTGTGGGCAAGGAGACAGTGTTGTGGTTGTTTGGATGAGGGTCAGTGTGGTGACCGTTAGGAGTAGTAGGTCAGTGCTGTCAGTGCCAGGGGATGTGAATTAGTGCTGCGACTGATGGTAGGAGGTGTCAGTTCTGTGACTTTTGGGGGTGAGGTGGCTGTGCTATGACTGTTGGGAATTAATGATCAGTGCTGTAAGATGGGATGGGGTGCAGTGCTGTGATTAGTGCTGTTACTATGGGGGGATGTGGATCAGTGCTGTGATTCTCAGAGGTGCATGGTCATTGCTGTGACTGGCAGGTTGGGGTGGGGCATAGGAGAGCAGTTCTGTGACTGTTGGGAATACTGAGAAAGTGTTGTGACTCTCAGGGGTGTGGATCAGTGCTTTAACTGCCAGAGGTGGGAAGTCATTGCCAAGATTGTCAGTGGAAAGTGTCAGTCCTGTGATTGTCAGTGGGGTGATCCAGTCCTGTGACTGGGAGGTGAGTTCAATTCCATGCCTGTGGGGAAGGGGGTGATACAGTTCGGTTACTGTGGTGGGGGGTGGTACAGTCGGTCATTGCTGTGACTGATGGTGGATGGTTTCAGTACTGTAACTGTTCGAGCGGTAGTACTGTCCAGTGATTGTCAGGAGGAGGGTCTGTTATGTAACTGTCAGGGATAGGGTGTCATTTATGTGACTATCAGGGTGAAGATCATTCGTCTGACTTTTGGGAGGTCTGCTTCTGTGCAATTCTACAACTTTGAGGGACGGAAGCATTTGCAGGAAGTTGTACATGCGGCAGGAAGGTTGTATAAGGCGCCAAACTAAGTAACTGTTTGGGTGGGGGGGTGGTAATGTCCTGACTGTGTCGGTTAGTCATCAGTGCTGTGATGTACAGTGTTGTGACTGGTAGGGGTGGGGATTACTGCTGTGACTGTCTGTGGAAAGTGTCATCCATGTGACTGCCAGGCATAGGGGGGTAGTGCTGTCATGGTGGTGGGGTGTAGTGCTATGAATGCTGGGAATGGGGATAAGTTCTGTGACTATCAGGAATTGGTGTCCACTGCTGTGACTGACAGTGAAGGGTGTCAGCCCTGTGACAGTCTGAGGGGGTACAGTCCTGCGACTGTCAGGAGTGGGAGGGTCAGTGCTGTGATGGTCAGGGATCAATGCTATGGCTATTGTGCAAGTAGTGTGGAGTGGTGCACAAGTAAAGGAAAAGGTGGTGCATAAGCAAAGCAGCCAGCTTGTAATAACAAAAGAAAAGAATGCTCAGCACTCCTAGATTCAGTTTTAAATGCAAAGCGCAAGATTTATTTTCTGACAAGATACCTGGCATGCACCCACTTGGGCTAGCACTTCAAACCTTCAGTGGTCCTTCCGCAGAGGGCAGGTCTGAGGAACACAAACATGCATCTGATTTATACAGAAATGTCAAAGTGATATACACCACCCACTAAAAACAACATGCAAGTCAAGGTGAAAATACAGGAACAGTTCTTCCAATGGTAACAAACATTTCATTATTCTGTTTTTTTGTGTTTTGTTTTTGACAATCATTGTAAACAGTTACTGATATTAGCATAATACTTAAATTAAGCATGTCTCTGTATCTTTCACTTCATTTAATTGTATACCTTTCCCTCTACAGCTATATTTCTTACCTCTTACGCTGTACTATACCCATTTCGTCTCTCTTCTCTGTTGTTCCCACTACTGTATTTACTCCATATTAACCTTCTTCTCTTTACTTTTCGCAGGTCTTACAGGATGTGAACTCCTTCCCCATCGGAGAAGTATTACAATATGTCTAACTTGTCTTATCCTTCCTAGTAACTCTCTAAGAACTGAGGATCCTTTGTGACCCCTTTCCTCTATTTTATTCGACAGGTCTATAAAATGTCATCCCTTTATGACTCCTATCTCTGGCTCTGTAGTACCCTGGTAAGAGACCCTGTACATATTACCTATACTTGATAGGTTTACTGTAACAGTGCAGCTGCACCCATTATGGGAGGGTTGTGAATACTGTATGTGTTAAGGTCATGCATACCGCAGCATCCCCTCCCTCCATAAAACATTTTGCCTTGCCAATTGACTTGGACAGGCTCTCAGCCCTATCCCTACCTCCCCTGTACATCACTCCCCTGTCCCAAACCACAGAGCCCAAAGTTCCCAAGGATTGCCTCCCCCCCAAGATAGGGTGATCAGAAAGGGGAAAGCCATCCTTCCCCCCCCACCCAGTCACTTACATCCACAACTGAGCTAGTCATCCAGGTGGGACAGAAGTAGCTGGGTAGGGCTTTATGGAGCCTGCGCTTGCCATTTCTGCATTTTCCCCTCTTGAGTTTCTGCCTTCACCTGGGGGAAGCCAAAGGTCAAGTCAGCATGCCTTCCCATGCAGGGACAGGACATCTATGTGATGAACGTTCAGTCTGCTTTCCAACCCCTGTCAACCTGGCATGTTCCTGAACTTGGGTCATTGATGTGGAGGGCAATAAGGCACATAGAGCCTCATCCCTCCATACCACTGGACCAGACCGGCCTTATACTGTAGCAAAATAATTATTTGTTACTACTGGGACAGGTGATCGGACAACAATAGCTCCACTGCACACCAGGGAATTATTTTTTTTAATTGACGGGCCTGGCAGTAAGAGGGTAGGTTGTACCCGTGGACACCAGAGAATGTGGTAGCTTTAACTGGGCCAGAAATCACAGGTAGCTACTGTTACTGACTGCCAGTTTTAAACAAAATATTGAGCTGCTTGAGGATATATATATATATGTCCCCTGTGGATCGCTCCTAACCCCTGTAAAGTTTATTTATTTACTTGTTAAATTTTGTTGACCAGGTAGGACCACTGAAACTAGAAGTCCCTTTTTCACCGGTGACTGGGGGTGTGTACAGATGGTAATCAACTGAAATTTAACCCGATAAAGCTGTTGGTGGTATCTTAGTGAATGGCGGAAACAGGCCAGGACACCATGGAAATGCCCCTACTCTTTTCAAGAAGTGCCATAGGATTATTAACATCCACCTGAACAACCACCAGAACATGCAGAAGAAACCTCGATTTAACATCTCATCTGAAAGACAGCAGCGCAGGAAAGCAGCAACCCCCCTGTACTGCACTACAGTGCAAGTATTGGGATTTAACCCAAGTGCCTGGTGTGGGGTAAGAACCTACAGCCATCTGATCTTCCAGCCTCAGAGGTGAGTGTGCAACCTGCTGAGCCACTGACACTGAAAATAGCATTATACTCCTTGTTGGCTCTGACCAGAATTTGTTTAATACCGTAATAAGATTACAGATAAGTTTTAAATGAATTATGCATTTACACATATTCTCATTGATGCATTACGATAGTGCTCAGTTATCAAATGTACTTTTGAAATTGGTTTAAGTTATGTATGGAGAGGTCTTATTTATTTATTTATTTATTGTCTTGGAATAATAGCCTTTGAGCTGAGAGCTCATTTACAAATGTTCCCACGTCATATTACATGAATTAGCATGAGTGCACAGAGACATGAGCTATATACAGAGTTCAAGAACAGCAATATACAGAATTGGGTTAAGAGGTCTGTACCAAACCTCTCCTGAAACCCTACTGCAGTCTGAACAGCTGGTATTACTGCATGCACCCCCCACCCCCCATAAACTCCTGGCTCTCAAACCTTTCATCTATATATTCACTCAATCTGAATCCTAATTTTCCCCTGAGCTCTCGCCACCTTGCCACATCTCCCCTCCCCCGATCTTTATCTCACTCCTTTCTCTCACTTAATTGTGCCCACTACTCCCTTTGTCTTTCCACCTCACCCTTAGCAGTTCCTTTCTTTTCATATTTAATTTTTTCCTGCACCCCCACCCCCACTGATGGACTGCCGCCAGCCCCCGACCCATTGTTGCCGTGTTTAATTACCTGCCTCTTCTTTCTGACCCCACTAGGGATCCAGGGGAAATCTTCAGTGCCACCACTGAAAGTGGCGCTCAACGGTCGCCGCGCCGCCAACTCCTCAATCTCGACTCTGCCCACCTCCCTGGAACTCTGCCTCGGATCCTGCAACCAGGTACTAGCGTCAAACTCTGTACAAGCTCCATACTCTGCGGCTGTTTCCTGATTGATGCGGCGCTGCTGCCAGTGGTCCGTGATTGGACAGGACAGCTCTTGCTCTCCAGTTATTGATGCACCCATGGACTGCTGCCTAAACTGCCTCTCGGGGTACTTGTGCTACTCGGGGCTCTTTAAAGAACTGTTTTTTTCTCCCACCCCCACCACCCTTTCCCAGGCCTCCTTTAAATACACTGTCGCCCCTTCCACCTAGGGCTGCCTCACCTATTAGAAGCAGACCTCACAGGCTCATCCAATCCTACTTGTCTTTGCTGATTCTCCTAACTTGCTGCTATTTTTATTTTTTTTTTACCTCCAACGGTGCCCTCTCGCAGACAAACTGTGTCTCCATCCTAATCCTCACCATAGCTGCCTTAACCCTGCATCCCACATTGTTATTACTGGTGATGATTGTGCTGCACTGTCCCACCTCTCATGAAGTTATCACCCCTCATTCTCTCTGCCAACTAATACCAGCCTCCGCTCCCCACTACACACTGGGTATGACCACGGAGATCCATTATAATAACTCGATGCCATTCTGCTCCCCATTATGGCACACTTGCTACCTTCTGAAGCATCAAGGGTCTAGCCCTCTGGGACACCTACATGTATTAGCAGCTCTCTGCAATAAGGCAGGTCAACCCCACTACCATAGCAGCAAGGTGCACAGACGCATTTCAAACAATTCTTCAAACCTCTCTCCTGAGATTTCTCTTAATGCTACTGCTCCTCTCTGGAAATGTTCACCCTAAACCAGGTCCACCTGCTCCGTCTGCCTACTCCCAGAACAGGAAGGCAGGATCTCTCACTTTGGTGTCAAGCAACATCTGCAGCCTCCTCAGTAAACTCGATAACCTCCAAACCTGGATTCAACAACACAATCCTGACACCCTCTCTGTCATTGAAACATGGCTAAACCCGAAGATCCCTGACACAGCGGTTGCAATTTCCGGATACTCGATCTTCAGGCAGGACAGGATCTCTAAGCGGGGAGGTGGCTGTGCCATCTACCTGAGGGATACTCTCATGGGACATGCTATCCCTCTTTTTAGCCCGGGATCCCCATCTCAGGTACACGCTATCAAAGTTCTCCTTGGGGCTCATGACAAAAACCTTACTGTAGTCTCCATCTACATTCCCCCAAAGGACCTGGCTAGTGGCTTTAATAGTGTCATAGAATGTCTTAAGGGGCTACGCCATAACTCAGAGACCATAATCCTGGGAGATTTTAACATCAACTGGCTTGCACTGGAGGCCTGCACCTACAAGGATACAGTCATGCCACAAAACCTCACACAGCTTGTCCCCATTCCTACCAGGTGCAATTATAGGACAGGGACCTACACCCTCATTGACTGGATACTGTCCAACCACCCCGAAAGAATCACTAAGGTGTCTGTTCTCCCTGACAACTTAAGTGATCACTCACCCATTATCTGCTCTTGGGCTAACAACTTCACCAAGCCCCCTCCTAAAATAATACACACCAGGGTACTCAAGCAGGGGCACTTACAGCTACTAAAATCCCATCTCAGAAGGCTTGACTGGTCAAAAATGGACTCACTCAAGGACATAAACAATGCCTTAGAACTGTTCATCAGCCGCTTCACTGCAGCCTGTGACATCCATGCACCGCTAAAACAAAATGAAGGTCAAAGGTAGGTCTAGCCCATGGATAAACACCTAGCTTATTACATGGCTTAAGCAAAGGGACCACCTCTGGCACTGTGCTCGAGCCACAGCTGCCCAAGCAGACATTCAAAAATATAAAAACGCAAGAAATAGCTGCACCTGAGCTATTCGGATGGCTAAAAGCAAATACTTTAGGGAGGCACTCTCCAACTCCTTGGGTGATGGGAAAAAATTCTGGAACAACCTGAAGGACCTCGCATGCAACGATACTAAGACACCACCCACCATGCTCAACATTGATGGCACACCAACGATGGACCTAGTTACCATCTCCAATATGTTCATCAATGCATTCTCCAACCTGAGCAGTGTCCTTCCTCCTGACTTTTTCAACGCTCCCACCACCAACCCCACCTATGCTGCAACATCCCAAACACACGCAGCTCTGCAGTTCTTCTTCAAAGAGATCCCATTGGATTTAGCCAGAACCTATATCTGCAAAGCAATCAGCAAAACTGGCTATAATGATGACTCACTTGACCTGAAGCTGCTGGCACTAGTCCTAGATGAGATCCTTGAACCCCTGACGAAGATCTTCAACCTATCCCTAAGACTGGGTCAATTCCCTTCACTCTGGAAAAAGGCTACCATCACACCTGTGCTAAAAATGGTGACAAGGCACTGCACACCAATTACAGGCCCATCCTCCTCCCCCATTATCCAAAGCTCTGAAATGAATAGCCTCTGACCAGCTTGTAGAGTTCCTGGACAAATATAATATCCGGTGCCCGGAGCAGTATGGCTTCCGTAAAGGGCATAGTACCACAACTGCACTGTTGGAATTCACCGGTTTCATCCATGACGTCCTGGACCAAGGTCTCTGTGGGGGGGGGATGATATTCATTGACCTGACAAAGGCCTTTGATACAGTCAACCACTCACTCTTACTCAGGCAACTGACCACTCTTGGGCTCTCCAATGATGCACTGCCCTGGTTTGCTAGCTACCTAGGGGAAAGGGTACAACATGTTAGGATTGCTGGAGTCACCTCGGATGAAAAACCAGTCCTCTCAGGTATCCCTCAGGGGTCTATACTGGGACCATTACTCTGTTCTCTCTTCCTCAACAGTCTCCCTGTCATCTGCCAACAGAGAATACTACTCTACGTGGATGATGCAGTCCTGTTTTTTAGCAACCAAGATTTTAATCTACTTGACAGTCAACTGCAATGTGATTTCAGGCTTGTTGAAGAATGGTTCAACTCACACGAACTTGTCATGAATTATAGCAAAACTAAGGTCATGTCATTCTGCAATGCATGGAACAAGTATAAACCTCTGTCTCTCACCATCAAGAACCAAGGAGGGGCTTCACTTGACCAAGTTCATGAGTTCAAATACCTCGGCATCGCTCTGGACCGCTCACTCTCTTACTTGCATCACATTGGTAATGTAGCTAAGTCTGCCAACATATGGCTTGGCCTGCTCCACAAGTACAAACACTGCATGACCTCTGATGACCTTAGGCTGGCCATCTACAGCTCTGTCACCTCCATTGTTGACTACGGTCTAGTCATCTATGGCTCTGCCTCCCCTACTGCCCTTCGGAGGACATCTGTGACACTTAACAAGGCTTGTAGACTTCTTACGGGGGCCACCTGCCTAATGCACACCTGTGACCTGTACGCCCAGGCTGGATGGCTACCACTCCTCAGTAGAATACAATACCAGACCTGTCTGATAACCAAAAATATTCTCCTCAGATTCATGCCATCAGGAGTGGCTAAACTCCTTACTGCCAACTGCAGCACCCAGCCAACATGCAGTGCTCAATATCAGATCTTCCAGGACCCCAGGCACCGGACCTCTTTGGGTCAGAGGTCTTTCACGTACAGGGCTTCACAGTGGTTCAATACCCTTAACAAAGAAACACTTGCAACTACGATGCTAAGAGCCTTTAAAAGGCAACTACAACTATTCCTCATCTCTACCACACAATGTGACTGCCTCTCCTAAGCCATGGTCATCACCCCCTACCCTAGTTGAAGGGGATTCTGTAACCTGCCATTTCAGCCTTGCACCTTTGGCACCAGCCTCCTCCCTCTCACCCTTTGCCCCACCCTCACCCACCCATCCCTTCTCAACTGGCACTCTCACTATTGGGCCCTCCAGCCCCTCTCCACACTCTTTGCACCCGGGAGTACACTCTAACAATGGCTCCTTACCTGCCGGCTTCTTCCTGACTCCATCCTACCACGTATACTGTTTCTCCATGAATTCTGTTAGAAGCTAGTTTGTTGTCTCGCTGCACTTTTGACTGAATTAACTATGTTTAAGTTATCTATATGTTAAGGTTGTATCCATTGTTTACCTTTGTATGTATGTTACCCCTCATCCTCTGACGTGGAACCTTTGTAAATGAGCAGTTCCTGCTCAAAGATACTTGTAATCCTAGAGTTTAATAAATAAATAAATAAAAAGACAATAGAGCAACATTTGACCAGAGCGTTTTCTGGTTACCTATATTGCAAATATATACATGATTACAGTGTTTCATTGTGCAGCCAGAAACTGGCATTTGTCAAGGCAGTGTAAAGATAGGGAAGGCAATCAGGGAGGGGAAAAAGGGGGAGGGGAAAAGAGAGAGGGTGGTTGAGGAGTTTACGAGTTAAAAGAGAAAGTGGGGCCGAGGTGATTACAAGGAAGGGGGTGGCTAATCACATAAACTTGATTACTTCTTCTCCTAGTTACAAAGGATGGAAGTGAAAAACAATATGCAAAGAGATGCTTCATTGCTCTTCCACATTATGACACCATATACAAAATCTGTTCATAGCCAAAGGAGGGAGGAGGCCCCCTGCAACTATGTCACCATGCAAATTTGTCTGCCAGATGTTGTTAGAGGAATGCACCTGCTAGCATACTGGTTAGCAACACTCACCGAAGTGTGAATATGACATACACAGTGCAGTTGAAACAATGTCTTAGATACTACAAAGTCATAGCTGAATAACATGTTTAACATCTCCTGTTTTTGCTCTTTCTTTTCTTCTTCTGACTTTTAATCCCTACTGACTACTGTACAGATGCTCAAAACTTTTAAATTAAAATATATACATGGAACAAAAGAAATCTAAAACAATGAGACATCGTGGTTCATCTAATTTGTAAAGAAAACTATTTGTTACCCACTGGTGTGAGAATCATGTTTATGGCTTAAGTTGCCTAAGGCAGAATAGGAAGATTTAAAGTTAATTTTCTTCTGTCAATATTGCATTGCAAAACTATAGCACATGCAAGCAAGCACAGTGTACATGGATGATCCGCTAATGCCATCTACTGGGTAAACACTATAACTCTGAGAATGCTTCAGAGTAGATATGAATAAGGTATGCAAGTTAATACTGTTCTGAAAAGAATAAGCTTTAAACCTGTATGTTAAATTTGAAAACTTAAAACATCTAATATAAAAGGAATGTTATGTTGTCTGTGTTTCTCTGCTAGAATTGATTTATCTTGTTATATTCTGAGTGAAGAGATTATGACCGTATGTAACCTGCTAGTTAGCATGACATTGATCAGGTACACTTATCTTCTTGACAGCCTAGTATAGTGACTTGGTATTATAGCCTGCTAAATGAACACAACTGATTACATTAATGAATAATTCTTTGACTGGGCAACTTGTTCTAAGAAATTTATAGCCACAGTATGTCCCAGACTAGTAGGCTACTGTATCAGTCTCCCGAGTCCTGTGTTTTAGGTGTAGGAAGAGTTCATGTGTTTTTAAATTTAAAGTGTTTTCAAAATGTAGTGCATGCATTTTTTTGGATTGCAAGACTGTGTAAATTATATAAATGTTTGGCAATTAACTGCTACAGACTACTGGGAAGAAATATGGATGGTCTTGATCTGTGTCATGAAGGGAGTACTAGCAAAAAGGTGGTCTGTCAGTTTCAAGTAGCATCCACTTACTTCATATTGGAGACAAGATTACTCTGTGTCCTCTGTTAAGGTGCTTTTATTCAATAACACAGCAGTATTATAGCACTTCTATTGACATTTTCTCTCTTCCATTTATCAAACACTGCTATGTGTTGTTAAAGTCTACCTGCCTGATTAGCATGCCTACTGCGTGTTTTAACTAGCAAAAACCTGTCACAATAAAATTGCTTAACCTTACCGTGTATGTCTCTGTATTTTGACACACCATTCCACAGCTGGGTCAGATCTACTGCTAGACTGGTTCCACCTATTGGCCCCTGCATGTGTTCCATGACAAATAATATTTGACAGTGGTGTGTTTTTATTCGAAGACAATCACTTAGGGTGCTCCAAATAAATGGAACAAGCAAGAAGCATTGTGGTCCTCCAACCCTTTAAGGTAAAAGAAAGCAGGGAGAAGTCTGTTCAAAGAAAAGCCCAATTTCAATGGCACTGTTCTTGGATAATGACTGTCTCACTCATATATATTTTAACATGTCTTCCTTTTATTCAAAACATGGCTGAGGGAGATGTGTACCCCAACCCCACCTTTGGCAATAGGAACTAACGGCAGTAATTCCCCAGAGCAACACAAATCACCAGCTACAGGACATGGGGTAACCAGGAGTGCCTGCTGACCTCAATTGGTCACCTCTACTGACCTGGTGGCAATCATTTTAATGTCAAGCACCATATTAGGAATAAGGGGGCTATGCACCACAACAATATAAATCAGAAGAAAAAACAAATACAAAACAGAAGCAGATTCACAGGCTGGAGATACACTGTATTCAGTAATCAAAACCAAACACTAATGGACCCCTGCCAGGGTCCAAGCCTTCCTAAGCCCAGTGGCTCCTTCTTGGCTGACTTGAGGGACTCATAACAACCCCCTCAAGGTCCCATTCTGCTGCACCTTCAAAGGCTAATGTTCCTTTGCTTACCGTGCCCCAAACTGGCTTAACTCCCTACCAGGTGTCCTTCTTGCTGAACCTAAAATAGGACCTTTCAAATCCAAACTCTGTGCTCTCCTCTCGAGTCAAATGTTGTGCTCATGCTCCCTATAACAACTGCCGCTGCCTAGGCCAGGCAAGTTCCTACAAGCACTTAATCTCTCTACAGAGTTGACCGTTACTACTCCAGCTCTTCATCTCCCCCTACAGTCCCCCCTACAGTTCCCCGTATCTTTCACCTAAGTCTTCCCCTCCTACCTTTATATATTCCATCCTCCCCCTCTTCAGACTACCCTTACTTCTTTATGCCCTCGACCACCTCCCCTTCTACTGCTCATCATACTGCTCCTCTCTTCCCTTCTTCTCTCTCTCTCTCTTTCTCTCCTCTGTTCTATTTCCTTCCCAGACCCCTTCCATATACCACCACATGCCTGTACCCCCTCCCTCCCCTCATCCCTCTGCTATCCTCAACACTTATTTAATGCTCTTCCAGCACCTCCTCCCTTTCCTCCCCTCCTCTCCCCCCTCCAAGACAAAGGGATATAGCCTCTCCCTGCACTGTCACCTCTCTCCCTCACCCTCCCCCCACTCCCTCATCTCTTTACCAGGATCCTTGGTTCTCTATGTAGATATTGAATTTAGTGTGTTCTGGTTTAATTTCTGTTACCCTACATTATACGCATTACTTGGTTCCCTATGTAGATACTGAATTTAGTGTGTTATAGTTTAGATCTGTTACCCTATGTAGTATGCTTAATACTCATACTAACATACTAAAATGCCAGCAGAATAGGCCTAACGGTCTTTCGTGTCTGCTCATTTGGTCAGCCCCCACCCTGGGTGCTGACCTTGCTGTCCCCCTCACCTTCTCTGGCTTCTCCCTTCCCAGTTCCGGATATTCTTGCTGCATTGGATTTTGCTTCCTGAACCCTTCCCCTGTACCTGTCCAACCCCCTCTTGAACCCCTCCACTGTCTCTGCCTCCACCAGCCCCCTAGGTGGTGCATTCCATGGCTCCACCACCCTCTCAGTGAAGTAGCACCTCCTCCTTTCTCCCCTGAATCTTCCCCCCTCCAGCTTCCACCCATGCCCTCTAGTGGCCCCTTCCTCCTTCCTTCGAAGCACCCTGACTGTTCCTCCCCTATTTACCCTCTTCATGTACCTGAAGACCTCTATCATGTCCCCAGTCCCTTCTCTCTTCCAATGTGTACATATTTAGCTCTTGAGCCTCTCCTCAAGGTTCTGTCCCCAAGCCCCAAATCATTTTGGTTGCCCTCCTCTGGACCCTCTCCAGGAGTTAATGTCCCTCTTTAAGTGTGGCCTCCAAAACTGCACGCAGTACTCCAGGTGCAGCCTCACCAAGCAGTTATACAGAGGGAGTATCACTTCCCTCCTTCTGGAGGTGATCCCCCTAGTGATGCATCCCAGCATCCTGTTGGCCTTGGCTGCTGCCCTCCTACAAGTCTCAGAGTTGTTCATCTTGACATCCACCACCACCCCCAGGTCCCTCTCAGCCATTGAGACTTGTAGTATTTCCCCAGGGTGTACACTTGGCCTGGGTTTCTGGCCCCCAGGTGGAGTACCTTGCATTTCCCTGCATTGAACCTCAGCTTCCACTTTCTAGACCACTACTCTGTATAACTGTTTGTGTTTCTCACCAATTGTACATTCTTGAGGTGGCGCCTTTGTAAATGATCTTCTAACTCAAAGGTTGGAACCTGAAAACAGAATAAAAAAATTAAAAATAAATAAACACTAATGTGGACATAAAAGGCTAAAAGTTTGAAGACACAGATGGAGATCAATAGAGAGTAGTGAGGATGCCATCTAGCAGAATTATACAAGATACTTGATAAATAAACACAGAGCAGTTTTATCAAAGTGAACTACCTTACCTAAGAGAAGATTAATGATTTGTGCTTACAAAAGTAATGGAAAAACATACAAAACTGCAGGGGACAAACAATATTTGAACAGTACCAGTAGATGGGCTTAGGGTTGTCTCAAGGGATTGCAAAAAAAAAAGCCCACAGCAAGAAACTGTTTAAAAAAAGAAGACTTAAGAGCATCATATTAAAATCTATCTCCCTCACTCATTTCCAGGGGCACCAGAAGACTATACTATAAGGACAGCAGAGAATGGTAAAATATGTTGAATATGGTCAAGTTGAGAAGACAATCAGCCTCATATTCAAAGGGATTGCTTGATACAAAAGGAAAATGCTCTGTGCAAATCATGAAATAGCACAGTGAACCAGGCAATAGCGATATTCAGTCAGCAGATGTGTGTGATGCAATCCCAGCAGCACACAGGCCTTAAAGTAATGTATGCAGCATGCAGACAGGGGGCAGATACCTGCATACAAATTACATTATGATACTGGAAACATATTTCAAAGTGCTAATGGTCAATTTGTGCTGCATAATTTTATTTTAATTTTTTTATCCAGTTGTTTGATCCCCATCTCCAAGTAGGCAGGAGGTGGCGATGGGGATACATGGGTGGAACTGGCAGGCAGCTCCTGCACCCCCCTCAGAGGGTCTTGGTCTCTGGTCGTCTGCTTTCCCCACATCTGACCCTCCCAGTGATCCCCCATGGGTTACCCCCCCCCATGGCAGGGTCAAGAGTGAAGGACGTCGACTTTTCCACCCCCCAGAGACCAACATCTCGACTCCAGGGGACTGGTGCAAGTGCTGCAGGTCCATTATGGAGCCTGCCAGCTCCATTTTTCCTTAGTTTCTCCCTGCCCCTTGCTGCGGATGCCTGCATGCTCCTGTGGAGGCATGCACACACAGCAACCAGCAGCACCCTCTCTATTCTAGTCACTCCCGACTGCACTTCCTCCAGGCCACACCCGGGGGCAGCCATGCAGCAGGCACAGCTGAGTCCCCACCTGGGAGGGGAGAGTTGCCTCTTGGCTGCTCAATCCATCTCCCGGCCTCTCCCCCCTGCTAGCCCCCAATGACCCGGGCTCATTCCCAAACCCGGGTCACCAGCATGGCATGAGGTGTGGCATCTGGTGCCTCAACCCTCATTGCCACAGGGCCAGCTAGTGCTGCATAACTTGAGGAATACAGAGTGCATGTTTTACTCAGATGCAATCAGACAGCATAACTGGCTACATCATTCAAATCATGCAGCTCATCAGGGATCATAATTACATACAAACACAGAGATGTTACATGCAGGAAAAAAACACCTAAATCCATCATGTCTACTCTGTTCCTACAGAGCAAGGCCCCACCAGACTAGGGTGCCCTGTTGGTAGCTCAACCCCTTTCCCATCTCACCATTTGCATATCTCACCAGCCACTCATGTCTGTCCCATCCCTTCTTGAAGCCCATCACAGTCTCCATCTCCATTCTTCCTGTGGCTGCCACCAAGTCAGAAACAGGGTTGTTCCACAGTCCTGTTCCATTGGTGGCAGCCACTAGGTGAGAAATCTGGGCATCATCCTCAACGATGGTTTGATGCTTGAGTCTCAGGTGTCATCCATCGTCCAGAGTGGTTTTTACCACTTAAGGAATGTTGCCCAGATTAAACCCTTAATTCTGCCTGGTGACCTGCCCATGCTGGTACATGCCTTTGTCACCTCAAGCCTAGACTACTGTAATGATCTTTACTTCAGGGTCAGTGGAGGGAACCTCTGTCAACTGCAGCTGGTGCAGAATGCAGGGGCCAGATTACTGGTGGGCCTTCCCAGGTCTTGTCATGTCACCCCAGTCCTGCATAATCTGCACTGGCTGCCTATTAGATGGAGGATCATCTTCAAGGTGGGCTTGCTCACCTATAAGGCCACATGTAGCTCGAGTCCTGGCTACCTAAGTGAACTCTTGACCCCTGCCCTCCTGTTGCGCTTACTCTGCTCCTCCACTGGGGGCCTCCTGGAGGTTGCGAGGGACAGGCTGAAAACCTCGGGAGACTGTACATTTGAGGTGCCTGGTCCGGCCCTCTGGAACTCGCTCCCCAGACCTCTGAGGGAGGCCCCATTGGTAGAGCAGTCTTAAGGCACACCTTTTTAAAAAAGCCTTCTTTGGTTAGATGTAGTACTGATTTTAATATTTATTTTTTATTTTAAACAGTTTGGTAATTGTTACTGACTGAATTTTCTTGTATGTGAAATGTAAATCTGTATGTTCTTGCACCTCTCTATAAAGTGCCCTTAGCCTCCGGGATTCTGCACTGGATAAATAAAAGTTTACTTACTTACCTACCTACTTAAATAAATCATTCCACTTATCTACCATCCTTTCCATAAAGAAATATTTTCTCATACTTTCCTGAGCCTGTCTCCCATCAACTTACAGTATAACCATGCCCCCGTGTGGTTGACTCTCACATTGCCTGAAAAGTTGTTGGTTATCAACTTTATTTATTCTTCTGGGAAATGTGAAAGTTTCTATCACGTCACTGCACTCCCTCCTAGTCTCCAGTGAGTACACATTTTGGCATATCAAAAAGGCTCCTCCTAGGATTTGCCCTGCTGTCCCTGAATCATCTTAGTCATTCTGCTCTGCACAGACTCAAGTCTATCCCAGTCCTTCTTTAGGTGTGGGTTCCAGAACTGTGCACAGCACTCAAAGTATGGTTGCACCTGTGATCTGTACAGACACTTTACTCTCTCACCTGCTAATGAACTCTTTTCTATGTATCTAAGCATTCTATTAACCTTACTGTAGAGGTGCCAAGAGGATCAAGCACTGAATACAAGGGGTATGCAAGTAATGAATATTAAATTCATAATACCACGAATAATGCACTATTCGGTATTCGGAACCCGAATACTGAATAGTGGCACTATTGGGCCAGTACTTGGGTTGGCTTTTCAGCGGGGGATTTTAAGATCTCATGGGACTTGTTAGCAAATCACTGAACATTCGCCTAAAAAAGATCGTGTGACTACCACATTGCAGCAGAGAAAGATGTGGTGGAGAGAGGTCTGAGAGTGATTAAGCACAAACAAATAATATTACATCAGAAAACTTTTGCTTTTTTGTTAGTGTACTATGTTTCTTTTAGTGCCTGGTACTAGTAGCAGGGTTTTTTCCCCCAGGGAAATCATCTGATCTAGTGATTTATTTAGCAGGAGCTGTGCAGAGAGAGACTTGCAGTTTCACAACCTTGACTTCACAGGCCTTCTGTACTCTGTGGAAGTGAAAGATAAAGAAAACAGTGTTACTGCAACTTTTTTATATATTAATTACAGTAGTTCTAACTTCTAGCTTGACTGCTGTGGTTATTTAAAAAAAATATGTCTCAAATTTGGTGGTGTAAATAGTAAGTATCCTGGGGTGCTCAGGTTTCACAAAAGCAAGTAGCAGCCAGAAATCTCTGAGAGCAGTCAGCTCCACTCCCAGACCACTGCTTAAAGCCAGGTAGTGACACTGCACAGTTGCATGCACACCATTGCCTGTGTGCCACTTGCAAGAAATTTTTTGAGCTTAAATAAATTAGTACTTCTGTACATTTAAAAGTATTCTAGTTCTGGCTTGAATAATAGGATGTGATATGTGCGCAGGTTTCAAGAAAATCAGTAGCAGACATCAACCTCGGAAGCAGTCGGCTTACTGCACTCCACTGCCTGCAGTTTTAGGGCCCAGGTGGTGCCAATGCAGCTGCACCCTTATGAAAAAGCAGTATGCTTTTCGGATATTTAGGTATACTTAAATTTTAGTATGTTAAATATATCATTAGTGTTTAGTATACTTGTGAACCTAGTATATTCAGTATTTATCAAGTATAGACTTGTTTTATACTAAGTTTGTACTTTTTCTTCCTAATTTTGTATTGTTTTCATCCTGCTTATACTGATTTTGTCCTATTTGGGCCCAATTCAGTATAATTCAGTATTCTAATAATATACTTACTAATACTGCATAGTATAGTGTTATGAATGCTCATAGTATAATATTAGTACATGCACATAGTTTTTGAAGTATACTGTCTCTCTCATTTCTCCATCTATTCAATATGTTTTTAGTATATGATTAATATACTTTTAGTAATGAATGTTGTAAATGGTATTAGCACAGTATAGTACTAGTATATGATCAATATGCTAAAAATGCGCTTTTATGCCTATGATGTTTACTGTAAGTATATTACCAAGGGCAAGTATACTAATCCAATTATATCAGTAAATGGACAATGTACTTAAAATGTACCAATGTGTCATTATTATAGGTAGAATATATTATACAAATGCATCATCATACTGATAATATTCTAGCACTATATGTGGAATTTACTAGAAATGTAGAAATCTGTTCATTAATAGTACACTAAAAGCATACTATTGACATATTTGTAGTTTTCTTAAAATGTATTAATCATGCACTTCATCAGTGCTGGAAGTATACTTTACAGTATATTGTTATCATACTAGCCCTGTATATGAAGTATACTACAAATATAGAGATCAGTTCATTAATAGTGTACTAAATGCATAATATTGAAATACATGTAGTTTTCCTAAAATGTATTAATCATGCATTTCATTGGTGCTGCAAGTATACTTAGCAGTATACTGTTATTATACTAGCCCTGTGTGTGGAGTATGCTACAAATATAGGACTCTATGCATGTCACCATCACGGTGTGCATAGGGCAAGTGCATAACACACCAGCGCACAACCCAGCGGTGGCATGCACAATAAGCACATGAGCCACCATGCAGTGCCACAGCATGCACCCACGTGGAGTGGTAGCACGCCGTGTACATGGGGGTGTGGCCACATAACAGGTGCATTTGAACATGCTCAGTGCATGCATGAATGTGTGGAGGTATGTTATGCACTGTGCGCAGGCTGCACACACATACACATGGCCAGGTGCTGCTGTAAGCCACCGCAGAAGTGGATATACCAGCAGTAGGAAAACACCACACCAATGGGGCACAGATACATCAGTGTGCAAGGAACATGCTGTGCCCCTGTGCGTGGCACTGCTGGCACCTGTCCACCATGTGACATGGCAGGCACACAGCCCCATGAGTGAGCTGGGCATGCCAACAAAGGGGAGGCATGAGCATCCCGCTGCACACAGACCACCACAGTGTCACTGCTGAGGCCGTGCTCACCCAGCAAGCCATGGCAGCACAGCAAGGGGACACACATCGGTGCCAGCTGACAGGGCCACCCCCTGGGTCTGGCACAGATAGCCAATGCCCAATACGCACACAGGCAGACACAGGTGTAGGGCAGCCCCTTGGCCATGCCCACCGCAACAGTGGGAAGGACAAGCAGCCACCCCCTCACAATTTCCACCAATAACCTACCCACCCAGCCACACCCATCCACCAGGCCACACACACACAGGCCCACACACACAAGACAATGACCACACACACATGGAGGTATGAAAACAACAGATTACTAATCCAGTGCAGTGCAGAGCAGGAGAAAGTACAAGGCCCAGGAAATGCAACAGGACACAATCTGCCCACAACATTCCCCCCACCTGCAACAGTGCCCCCCAGCAACATGAACATCAGGGCCCCCTGCCCACCCTCAGTCTGCAGATGCCTCCAAAGAGGCCTCTACCTGTGGGGGCACGATAGCCACTGGCTGCACTCCAGTGCCCTGACATCTCCCACCATCCGGAGATTCCTCACTGCTGGTGCTCTCTGCATCCTCTGCCATCCTCCTGGGCCATGGCAAGCAAAGGAGTACCATCCTCTGCAAAGGACCCCTGTAGCTCCGTGGAGACAAAGGAGACACTTAGCACAGAGAGACCGTCTGGCATCCCACCCACCACCGGCCTGCACCAGACAAGCAGCACAGCATCCATGTGCCCACCCCTGAGACCAACACCACCTGACACACACGCCAGTGATGTCTCAGTGGCCCAACCCCATGCCAGTGTGTTCCGTAGAGCCACAGTGACTGAACGTGAGTTATGGCGGGCAACGCAAGGGGTGAACATGCAGGGCTGCAGCTGTTGCTGTACCCACCATGGTACACCAGCAGACCCTGGTACATTGGCAATCCTCAGGCCCCCCACACTCCCCCCTCACCCCCATGCCCTATGACATGCTATGTACAACACAGCAACACACTTACCCTTGATGGTACCGTGACCCGCTACAGCGTTTCCTCCTCCTCCGGCCCTGTCTAACTCTCAAAATGCTTCTGCCCCTCCATGTCAGTCCACCACAGGTAGCGCAGCCACCTCCACTGCCAGTGCCAGTGATAGAGCCCCCATGGGTCCACCACCATCATGGGATGCATCGTCAGCCTGCATCTGATTTACCAGTTCCAGCACACATGGCATACCCATGATGTCCTGCATTGGGAGGGGTAGGGAGACACAAGAGGGACAGAAACATCAGTACACAGTGACAGGCAATGCCCCACATGCCAACACTACACATACATATACACACGCACACACACACACACACACACACACACAAGTGGTAATCACCAGTCGATGGCTCTGGGCCTCCCACAGGGTCCCGTATCTGCTGCTATTGCAGAAGGTGCACTTGGCCACCCTCCACAGCTCCTGTAGCAATTGCTCCATACCAACGCTGTGCTCTGCATGTGCAGGCCTGTTCCTTTATATACCCTCCCTGTGCTGCGGCCTGTGCACGTGCCATGCAGTGCAACATATGCCAGCCGCCAAGGCGTGTTGTCGCACGTGTGCCATGGCCCTGCCCACTGTTGTGGCACACAGTCAATCACCGGCATTGCCACTGCAGAGTGACAGCATGGGTTGCCCATGTGCACTTGTGCGTGGTCGTGGCACCCAGCACTGCCGCAGACACCAGCCGAGCACACAACAGGGGAAATGGGGGATGGATGGCATGCATGTAAGTGTGTGCGGCTGTGCCAGTGTGGTAGGGCAGCACATGGGCTATGCTCCAGGCATGCATGGTGTACAGTGGGCAGGGTGCCATACCCATTGCACAGCCAGAATGGGTGCAATGTGCCGTGCTGCACCAGGCATGCCATGCAGGCCTGGAATGTGCTGTGGTGCCCCTGTTTTGTGTGAGTAGGGGTAGGACATGCCACCAGACACATGCTGTGTCACCACCTGTGCACTGGCACACATGGCCACCACTGGCCTGGTGCTGGGCAAATGTACCTGTGCTGCAGGTGCATCCTCATGGCTGTGAGACATGTGCTGCACACGATACAGCCACTGACATGAATGCACCCCTGATGTCATGGACACAGAGGATGCATGGGCACGAGGACTGGCTGTAGTCCAGAGGAACACTTATGGGGTGGCATGTGCCACTGACAGGGCAGATGGCACCATGCACATGGCAATGCACATGGTGTGATGCACACCTGATGCATAAGACAGGCACCACCATGTTGCTGCACCATCCATCGGTGACTCTGTGTACTGTATGTCACAGAAATGTGCCCTGGGCTCCTGCTTAACGTGTACCTACAGCATGCTGGCCGTGCAGGTGGTGGGAGGCAGTGGCCATGTCAGCGCATGTTCTGGCCATGCATGGCTGGCGATGAGCTCCAGGACACCCACCGTATTGAGCGCTTTTGAATGCCATGGTACATGGTTGTGTAGCTGTGTGACCTTGTCCACAAGACGATGTCCCCGAGGACACAGAGCTCCCATGCCATGTCTGTGGAGATGAAGGTTATGTGCACCCTTGCCTACTATGCCACAGGGTCTTTCCACTGTGTGGCAGGTGATGGCATCAGGGTCAGCCAGTCATCAGTGTCCCGTGCCCTGGCGCAGGTCACAGATGCATTGCTTGACCACACGCATGACCACATACACCTCCCAGTGATGGATTGGGAAGTCTGTGCCATCAAACAGGCCTTCTACACCATGCATGGGATGCCAAATGTGCTCATTGCTGTGGATGGCAACCTTATCACCAACCTAACCTCATCAGAGTCCAAGGAGGTGTACCAGAACAGAAGGGCTTTCATAGCCTCAATTGCCAGGTGGTGTGTGATGTGGCGGTCATGTTCATGGACATCTACACCAGATTTCCTGGGTCGTGCTATGACACATACATCCTGGATGCCTTGGGCCTTGGTACACTGCTCTGGTCTGGATGTCTGAATGGATGGCTATTGGGTATGTACCATGTAGACTTGGGTGGGTGATGCAACACCTGGTCAACAACACACTGACGTGTTCTCCTTTCTCCACAGGTGACAGCGGATACCCATTACGGCCATACCTGTTGACACACTTCCTGGCACCAGCAGATGCAGTGGAGGAGGCCTTCAGCACACCTCACTGTTGTATGCGGTCCATCAGTGAGAGGAGCATTGGGCTACTGAAGATGCGGTACCAATGCCTGGACCACACAGGTGGCACCATCATGCTTGCATCACCCCATGCCTGCCGTGTGTTTGCTGTGTGCATGATGCTCCACAACATGGCAGTGCGGTGAGGCCTTCCCATGCCACAGTATGACCCCCCGGATGTGTCAACAGGACATCAGGAATACGACCGTTGATGCGGCGAAAGACAGCTGCGGGTCATGCAGCGTATGCAGGGGTAATGAATGGCACCTTCCAACAGTAGCGTCAGTGTTACATCTTCCCCATTGCCCAGCAGCCATGATCATGGGGTATGCATGGCCCAATGTCTGTT
This sequence comes from Neoceratodus forsteri, assembly GCA_016271365.2. NCBI lineage: Eukaryota > Metazoa > Chordata > Ceratodontiformes > Ceratodontidae > Neoceratodus > Neoceratodus forsteri. The sequence continues at coordinate 1,344,840,378 of CM057458.1, read as the reverse complement.
GAATTGTACATGCCACAGCAAGGCAAATTCAGGCATGGCTGACATTGCGCCCCATGATGACATGGGACTGAGGGTGCAGGATGGCAGTGGTGTTGCCGTGCTGTGCCACTGACCCTAGCTGGCATTTGGTGACAGGGTACGTGTGCTGCTGTGCTAAGCCCCTGTACCATGGCAGGGTAGCCAGCTGAACAGGGGACCATCACTGCATGGCATTCCTACCCGTGCCTGTGGAGTGTGCCCACCACCACCGTGTGCCATCATATACATCAGTGTGTGTCCCTGTGTCCTCACCATGGTGTGTGTGTGTCTGTGAGTGTGCGTGCCTGTGAGAAGGGGGTGCACCCATGCCCTGGTGCCATGCTATGCTACTACACACCACCCGGTGTCCTTTACTGCCATGGCGACATGTACAGGACAGCCTGCTCACACAGCCTGGACTGCTTCTACTGCATGCATGCTGGACCCAGTGCCCTACCACCCCTGCCATCTGTGTGGTGATGAGGGCTGCATTTGTGTTCTCCCCACCGGTGTATCCACAGGTCTCTCACTGACTGTTGCACCATCGCACTGCTCATCCTGAGGCATTGTGCCCTGCATGACGATGTCCTGGGTGCCTTATGCAGAGGTGTCCTCCAGTATGTCCCCATTGTTGCACAGGCCATGCATTGCATGGACTCCACCAGTGCTCCCTTCTCCATCCACACTGGCAGCCGCGTGTGGGACCATGCTGTCATCTTGGCTCTGTGTCTCCTAGCTCTGGGCACATGGTAATGCCATGCTGTGTGGCCGTGTTGGGGGTCCCCGTGCTGTCTGTAGCTCCACAATGCACTTCTGTACATGTGCCATCCTTGACATGTTGAGCCCCAAGGCACGGACTGCTCTGGTCAGCTCCACTATGGCCTCCGTGAGCCTGTGCTGTGCCTCGAGCCTGTCGTACTCCAGCTGCCTCAGCTCTTTGTACTGGGAATCCGGTATAATGGTGGCCCGTGATGGCTGGCTGTGTCTGGTGGGTCTGCTGGGTGGATCCTCATCTCTGCTGTCCACCTCTGCATGTCCAGTGGTGTGCACCATGCCGCTCGGACACGACACATTGCCCACGCACATGGCACCAGTGCTGCAGACTTCCGGTTTAGGCGGCTGTTGACCACAGGGCGTGTGGGGTGATGCATCCCCGGAGAAATCATCAGATGCCTCCTCTGCCACTGTGTCCCCATGTTTGTTCTCCATGGCATATGTGTTGTCATCATCGGACACATGGCATGCATCCTCAGCTGGCTGTTCCGGACCTGTTGGGGGGAACGTGAGGGGGCGTTTATTGTGTTGTGTCATGTTTATGCCCGTGTACCTGCTGTATTTCTCCCCATACTCACCTGCATCATTATCATTCATTGCCTGCCAACGCCATCTGTCAGGGCCTGCAGTGGGCTGATTCCCTGCCCACGCTCTCCCTGCGTGTCCGCTCTCCCTGGCATGCTCTGTTGGCACAATGCATTCACATTAGTGGGCATTGCTGCTAGGCGCTTGTGCCCCTGGTCATTATGTGTCATTTAGTGCATAACTCACCAGCTTGTGTGTCAATGCCCACAGCCACACCATGGATACTGATGGCTATGAGAGTGTTTGCTACCACCCTCTCCACAGGTGTCAACTTGCTGTACGGATTGGGGAGCCACCACCAGTGTCCTACTGTGCCTGTGCCCTGTCTGCCACCTTGTGCTTCATGGACATGTGTATATCTCACCATTTGTGTTTCATGGCAGTGATGATCCCTGCATCCGCCCCTGCAGCATTCACTGCCACTTGCAAGTCCAACCACAGGTGCGCCTTCTCGTCCATGGGGGTGGATAAGGCCAGTGTACCATACAGTCAGTCATGGTTGGCACTAATCTCCACCACCATGGCTGCCACCTGTTCCCCCGTGAAGTTGGAGGCCCTTGATCTGCCTGCGCTGCTGCCATGTTTTCCTCCAGTCACCTGCCCCACCAGCTGGCGGATGTTCTCTGGTGCTGCCTGTCCTTCCATGCCTGTTTCCGCATCTCTTTCCCAATCTGCCATTGTTCCTCCATCAGCTCTGCGATGTGCATTCACTGGGTCAGTGGGTGGGGCCACATTGCTGGGGTGACAACAAGGTGCACTCCGCTCTGTCCGTATATCCACAGTCAGGGCCTGTGCACTTCATGTACTGGCTGTGCATGCCATGTCTTACTTGGTCCTGAATGCCATGCAGCCACACACCATGTAAAGTTCACATCTGCACACATTTCTCTCACATTTGTGTATAGGACCCATAGAAAACAGTCCATTACTAGCACATTAACCATACTGTTAATCAGTGCTGCAAGTATATTTTGTAGTATATTATTATCATACTGCAGGTATGGTAAGACATGTATTTTTAATATATTATTGTTCTCCCAATAGGTTTGTGATGTATACTATCGCTATACTATAATGATAGTATTACATGTGCTCTAAGCATGCTATTATTATGTGAGTAATAGTCTTAAAATATACTATGTAGTATATGACTTCCACTGTGGAAGTATATTATCATGATATCATGTTATTGTCAATATTTGTCTGTAAAAAGAATGTAGATTTTACATATTATAATATGAACGCAGGATCATTATTTGTAAATTTCTGAAAAATCTCAGTATCGATTGTTTCTAATCAATCCATGTAGTTATTGCATTTAATAATGTAGCATGCATTCCTTCCTGCTCTGTGTGGTCTTATTTGAATCTAGCAGTACTGTGTGCAGCAAAGAAACACAGCAATTGCTACTTTCATTACAAATCTCTTTATTTTTTTGTAAATAAAAGCACAATTGACAATGATAAGCAGCCATCTTATTTTGATTATGTACTAGAAACCATTTTTCAACTATCATATTTACATCATACAACATATTGTACACAATTATGTCTTATTAGTACAAAGTAGAAAAATTTGCTTTACTGATACACTTTTTCAATCATCATACATTGTAGAAATCAACATACTGTAAATACAAACCATTGTTTCTTTTGCAAGTCCACATTTTGAATGCATGAAATGTCATATCTGCACATTTATATTTACAGATAAAGGAATCTGAAACACATTTTCGGTCTGACATAAAAAGTTGCAACATGGTGTTCTGTCATATGTTTTTAGTACATCTGACTGAAAAAATATTAATAAATGAAAAAGGCAATAGGGGAAATGCAGCTTTTTAAGAAATATTTCTTTCATTAAAATGCATTGCACTTTAAAACGTTACATTTGCTATTCGCCACTCTTTAAATTTAAAACTGCCACATACTATTAAAACAGTTATTTAAAAGTCTTGTCACGTGTAGTAAAATGGAGGCCGAGATGTTTGCAGAGCATGTTCTAATGCTGACTCTTCAGAGTAGATGCCATTAAAAAAGGCATGCATTGTATGTTGTTTTTATGTCATCACAGTAGTGTTGGCTTCAAGGGAAACATCTGTCTAAGAGTGAGCCACACCATACTGTTGGTCAGTCCCCAATTAGGCTTTTCACCCAACAAATATAATTTGACCTCCTCTGGTGTTCGGAGAATTTTATTTTATCTGGTTGATCCTGTCATCTTTCCTGCAGGCATTATGTACAGTGCATCTTGCGTCGCACTCCAGAATCTCCCATGGCTGACATCAGAGACAGGGAACAGCCGCTGGACAGTGTACTGTCTACAATGATACACAGAGCTATTTATAGCTCAGGTTTGTTCACAGCCAGTCCCAGTGTCATACTGAGACCAAGTATAGACTGCATAGCCACATGCAGACTATACTTGGTCTCATTATGGCACCAAGACCGCAGTGAAGAAACCAGAGCTATAAATAGCTCTGTGTATCATTCTAGATAGTACACCCACCAGTGACTGATCCAAATGTCTGATGTCAGTCATAGGCAGTTCTGTGGTGTGATGCAAGATGCACTGTTTACAAACTGCCAGCGGGATGGATGGCAGGATTAACCAGTTAAAATAAAGTTCTCCGAACATCAGAGCTGGCAAAATTATATTTGCTTGGCAAAAAGTCTATTCGGGGACTGCCCCACACTATAGTGTGGGACATTTTTTTTTAATTGAATAAGCTTTATTGAATTTTAAGTAGTAACAACACAACACTACAACAAGAACATGAGCAAAGTATGAACAAAAACATCAGCAAAAACATAAACATTCCCCCATTAACCCTACCCACCCCCCAAATACCCTCCTCTCCCCTCAGCAGAGCTTAACACACAATACCTATGTAATCTCAACAGGTGCATTGGGGTTAGATAAAGAAATAAATAAATAATGGCTAGAAGGTACTAAGGGCACCCAATCCCAGGTTACACAGCACATAGTGTATGCAGTTTGCCTCATCTCATCTCATAACGCTGTAGATTATTATGTAGGCTGGCGATCATCTTTTCAACTCTAAGGTTAAAAAGGAGATCCTGCAGCCATTCAGTATAAGATAAAGGATCAACATCCCTTCAATGGTGGAGGACTAGTTTCTTAACCATCAGGGCAATCAGGGCAATATGATATCTACACTGTTTAATAGTGACACCAGAGTAGTCTACAACCAGACAAACCTCGGGAGAGAAAGATTCATCAAGACCCAATAAAGGATTCATACTCTTCTGTATTGCTGACCACAGTGCGGCCACATTCAGACATTCCCCAAAAATGTGATAGGATAGGGAGTTCCCTCCGAGGCTCCATACCGGGAACACAGAAGGGACCCAATCCTATGCATCTTAGCCATTTGATCGGAGTGTAATATAAGTTGTTAAGAATGTTTAACTGGGTAAGGTGCAAATGATCCTGTGTAGCGTATTTGTACTTATCATGCCATATCTTACTCCAGTCAAAGGAAAGCTGTGGGAACTGCGAACTCCAATATATGGATGATCCGTCTAGCCTGGGAAAGACCCTGGTGTATAAAGCTGCATAGATGCCAGACACAGAATGCTGATGGGAAGCTAAAAAGACTAGGGCTAGCAGGAACTCACCCTCATGAGCCAAAGGAACCCCTGTACTGAACCAGGAAATTATAGAGTGGTGAACCTGGTACACTTTGAAAATTCCTGCAGGTGGCAACCTTAGCTGACCCAGGATTTCTATAGAAGGAATACAAATCCCATCTCTGAAAAAAGTACCAGCCCCCAGGCCTGCTAAGGAAGGGAGCTATGCCTCTGAGATTACCTTCCCTTCAATTTCAAAGTGCGGGTTCCTGATAACAGGTTGGAAGAGATCCCTTTTGTGATTGTATTTCAAGACTGTACATAGCTGTGCATGAAGTCTCACCGATACCCCAATGACACTGTGATATAAGGAGGTAGGCATATTCTTAGGGATCAAATATAGAAAAGCCTGGGGAGATTGGCCTACCACACAGCCGAGTTCCTGTTCCAAGGATAATCATACAGGGAGGTAAGAGCCTGATTCCACATCAGGAGTCAGCGACAGCCAATGTAAATATTTGCTGGCATGGCTGGCCCAATAACACAAACCAAAATGCAGAAGTCTAAGCCTACCAGAAGACTTAGGGGCAGACAATTTGTAATAAGAACATAGCGGAGGTTTGCCCACCCACACGAAGTCCGACACAATGGAATGAATTCTCTTAAACCAGGAAATTGGTCTCCAGAAGTTGAACATATTGAGTGGGTAAAAGAGTTGGGGTAAGACATTCATTTTAATTATATTTATTTGACCCCACAATGATAGAGTCAAGGTCTTCCAACGTTGAAGGCCTTGTTGAATGACAGCCAGTAAGTCAGTAAGGTTAAGATGTATCATTTTGGACTCATTTCTAGAAAGAGAGATTCCTAAAAATGTAAGGGAATGGGGAGACCAAATCATCCCAAGTGAGGTAATGTCTGCCTTAAACACTAGAGAATTTAGGGGCAGGATTGCAGTTTTGTCCAAATTAAGCTTATAATTACAGAAAATACCATACTCTTGAATAATATGCAGGGCCTTGGGAATGGTTGATTTTGGGAAGGATAAATGTAATAGAATATCATCCACATAAGCAGATAACTTAAGGTCCATAGACCCATTACGTATCCCCTGGAGATCTGGATGCAATTTCAACCGAATCAAAAGTGGCTCCAAATACAGATTAAACAATAACAGGGACAATGAACATCCCTGTCTCGTACAAGGACGAAAGGGAAAACGAAGAGGAAAAAATGCCATTTCAACAAATTTGAGCAGTAGGAAAGGAGCAAAACAATTGAATCTAGGAGAAGAATTGGGAGGGGAATCCAAATCTAACAAGAATTGCAAATAAAAACTGCCAGTCAACTCTATCAAAGGCCTTCACCGCATCCAAGGACACCAAGGCCATAGAGATTGGAGAGCCCTGGGATGCGGAGAAGATGTGTGCCAAATGTGTATACCTTCAAACAAACATAATCTAGGTTCATTTAGGCAGTCCCCCCTCCCCCAGATTCCATTACACTGTCCATAGAGTGAATGCAGCCCTACTCCCTACTCCACGTCATAATTATGCTGTTGATTGGGTCAGGGCTGCAGCGATCGGTGGCTGCTTGGCTTGTGCACAGATGATCAGGGTGTTACAGAGGTACTAACTTTTTAAATACTGCACAGAAGAAAAGAAAAACCTGAGCTGGGATAGCTCTCATGGAAGCCAACTCCCTTGTATGGGTTGCCTGCTATGATCATAAACTGCCATTTGCTTTAACATCTAGATCAGCACCACCATTGCCTCACACAAGCATCCACCATACTGTAAGGTGGCAATTTAAAAATATCAAAGAATCTGCACTGATACCTCATTTATGCTTATGTATTTTGTATTGATTTTTAAGATTTTTTCACATTAAAAAACAATTTCAAAACAATACATACTGTAGTTTGGGTTCTTCAGATGAAGGAAACAAGATACATGTTTTAGCCACAAGACACAACCATTGGGCAAGATCAGGAAAAAGAAAAGTATTAAAAATGGTATATGTGTATCAAGCGACATGTTTACAACTATGCACTTAAATTCACAGAGCAATTTAACAGCAGCATACATAAATGCACAACACAATTAGTACAGAGAAAATAGTTTTAACATAAACAACAATTGAAGCTCACGCATTAGCAGCAAGTACAAGTGGTCAGATTTTTAAAGAGCACTTGACCCTTTCAGGAAAGGTCAGAAACAGGAAACGACATCACCTGTACCTTCCATGGCTGAGTTATGTCCCGAGGGAAGGGAAGGGATCATAATCTACACACAAGATGCTGGATGTTTGATCCCTTTCCCCTTCATTGATTGTTGCTCCACCACCACACTCAGACATTACTGTGATGCCAGTGTATGGAGAGCACAGTTCCTTGCTAGTCTATGCAGCATATTTGTATTGCTTATTTTACAACCTAAAACCAACTGTTGGTACAAATCAAAGCCAGACTGACTTATCAAGAGTGTTGTTAGTGTATGGCTTCAGTATCTAAAATTAGTTTAATGTAGGAAAACCAGCATTAAAACAAATTGTAGACTTGCATGGAGCATGACTCCATGCTCTACATAACTTATTCATTTGGTGGCAGAGCAGTAAAAAAGGAAATGTAAAGGAATAAACAAACCATTGTGAACAAATTATGATCCTTTCCCTTCTTTGGAGGGCATAAATAAAACATTTTAAAAAATACTCAGATGAAGGAGCCTCCAGTTTCTGTTTTTGAACACTGGTAAAGCTGCTCTTTAAAGTGAAATGTCCATCTAAGAATGTTCCACACGATGGAGGTCATGTGATGCGATGAGCCAAGTAACAACTCCTCTGTTCTTCTCCCGCTCCCCCCGCATCATAATTGTCTTCTTTTTCAAGTACTGTATTCTGTCATTTTTTTCTACATTAAGATAGTTTACACAGTCGCTGTACCCCTCAGAACCGTGTTGTCTTAAAATGTCCTGGAAAAATGGAATCAGAGATGTGGAGCGCCCCTTCAACCCCAGAAAATAGCAGTAAGTTCTCCAAAGGCCAAGTACTTCCAGCTGGGAAAGCTTCTACTCACACCCCAGGCCCAATTCATCTGTCAAAAGAGCGATTTATGGCTGAACTTCTGCCCTTTAAATTTGAACTCAGGGAAATTACCCAAGAGATGAAAGCTCTGCGGTCTTCAGTGGATGATCTTCAGCAAACTGTGAAAGACAACAACATCCATTTGGTCTCTGTGGAACGATGGAGGGATCAGTTGAATCCTGAATTGGTTGATCTACGGCAAAAGCATGCAAAGCTGGAAACCAAGTTGGAAGATCTAGAGGGTTGGAACAAATTAGTGATCCTGGGTCTACATGAAAAAGTGGAAGGCTACAGTCCTCTCCTGTTCACCCAGAAGCTGCTTGAAAGGCTGGCTGGCCCCTCTCCCTATTGTGCATCCTACATTATAGAGCAGGCCCACCACTCATTGTGCTCATCACCACCACAAGGCTCGCCTCTCCATCCCTTCATCTGGTGCTTTTTAAATTTCTTGGAGCAGCAACATGTATTATCAAAACTCCATGATGTCCAAGAAGTTTTTTTGGAGGGATCTCATTTAAAAAATCATCAGGATCTTCCCAGCTCAGTGCGGCAAAGAAGGGCTGAATTTCACACAGTTGTTATTAGATTATAGCTGCTGGCCTGAAATTTAAGATGATTTATCCTGCTACACTGCATGTCCAGATACAGGGGTCCTGGAGAGCCGGTTTAGGCAGGTGATTGGATGACAAACGAGAGGACATAAAACTAATTTGTTCCAGACCTATATGGCAGGACCAGACTTGCCAATTGGAGTCGCCAGTATTTTGGCAAGAATTTTTAAATCATAATTAAGAAGGGAAATTGGCCTGTAACTAGAAACCCTTTCCAAGTCTTTGTCAGGCTAGGAAGCAGCACTATTACTGCCTCAAGTATGGAGAAATCTGACACTGCATGACAGCATGTGTTTATAAAGATGGTGTAGACAAGACAGCAGTTCTTTGGCAAAAATCTTATAAATATTAAGGGAAAACCCATCCGGACCAGGTGACTTGTCATAGGTAAGTGTCTGAATGGCTGAAAACATTTCTCATTCTGTTAGGGGGGATATCAGAAAATGCTGCTGGGCATCCGAAAGAACCAGGAAGAGGAGTGGTGGCAAGATAATCATTAACCTGTTGCAAAGTAGGTGGATGGATCCTAGGACCATACAAATCCCCCCCCCCCCAAATTTTCAAATTCTGCTGCAATGTCTTTGGGGGCCATCTTCATAGTACCATCTCTAGAGTAACGTATTGCCTGGATCAACCTGGAGGCTTCAAGCTTCCTAGGGTGGAGGGCCAGCAGGCAACTCATTTGGGGCTAATATGCATCAGTTATACAATAGGGGGTGAACTGATATGGTATCAGATAAAATATCATATCACCAACTATAGGTAGAGAAAAGGCACTGTTACACTGCAACCCAAACTATGATGTGATAAATGTAGCTATGGTGGAATAAACAGCATATATCATCACTGTAGCTACATTTATATATATGTTAGTTACTTCATACAAGGCTAAAAAAATCACAGCACTAGCATTAAGAAGGAGTAACCACCCCGGTAAATATCAAAATAGTAAACACCTGCACCCCAGAGCAACCTAAAAAGCACATTTAGCTATACTTGGGAAAAAAATGCATGTCAAAGCAGCCTCCGAGAATGTTATAAAAATGAAATGGAAAAACAAAATAAAATACTGGAAAAATGCCATTTATAAAGCAACCCAAATGAATCACCCCCCCCCCTTCACACATGTCCCTCACCAAATACTGCAGCTGAACGATCCATTACAGTCAGTACTAAAATAACTCTCCCAATATCACATACCCAAACACCCCAAAAACATAACATTAAATCCATGAATAAAGAAATATCCACATCTTGTAGAACGTATCATGGCAAAAAGTAGAACCGAAATCAAACAGTGACATGCCGAAACTCCCACCAAAAGTCCAGCCCACTAACACAGAATAAACACTAAAAACACATCATCATCAACAACCAACCAGTCACAACACTGCAATAACACACTACACTGACAACCAGCCAATCATAACACTGCAATAACACACCACACACCCAGCAAAACACCATCAGAAAGCCCGCAAAAAAACAATAAAAAGGCATATGAAAAGCTTCATGAGACAAGAAAAAAATGCTACACCCCTGCTGTATAAACTGAATATGTGTTGGGCTATGGTGGAATACAGGATTTATCTGCACTCATATACACTAAGCTCAGGAAGCATTACTCACGGCACTGCTACGCTCTGTCACTCATGAAGTTACATGAGGTCAGTGTGCATTTATGCAGATAAATCCTGTATTCCACCACAGCCCAACACGTACCCCTATATATCATAGCTCCATATATAATACCTGCCAGCAATGATAATCTAGGTACATTTAGGTAGCTCCCCCTTTCCACTGATTTTCCATTACAATTTCCATACAGTGCCTGGAGCCTCATTCCCTTACTTCATGTCATAATTATGCTGTTTTTACAAGCAGGGCTGCAGCACCAAAATTACGAGTCTGGTGTTACCTCCATAGAGGTAATAACTTTTTAAATACTGCACCAAAAAAGTAAACATACAGGCCCATATATTCAAAGGGTTAGCATGGTGCAACAGTGTTGCGCATCGCAACCCTCTGATCACCCTGGCGTGATATTCAGAAGGAAAAGTGTGCAGCTCAAATCCCGATGGAATGTGTGGTATGGCTGCCGCCCATTGGCTCAAGCTGTGGGACCAATGGCTTACAGCCCCACTGACGGTGTCAGTCGGTGGGTGGCAGGGCTGGTATGGTGGGTGCTGCCGCCAGCTAACTGGGAGGAGCGGGCAGTGGGGCTCAGTGGGCGGGTTGGGAGGGGTACCGCTAGACCTCCAGGGATATTGGATATATTTCTTGCTTTTTATTACAAATGCCCGTGATCGGGCAGACAGCGGTCCACTGGACCACCAGGGATATTGGTCATATTTATTGTTTTTTATTACAAATGTCCGCGATCAGGCAGACAGTGGTCCACTGGACCACCAGGGATATTGGACATATTTATTGCTTTTTATTACAAATGCCCGCGATCAGGCAGAGAGCGGTCCACTGGACCACCAGGGATGATAGGGATTTTCCTAATTTACTCAGCCCGCGATCAGGCGGGCAGGTCCACTGGACCACCAGGGATGATAGGTATTTTATATTTACTTAGCCCGCGATCGGGCGGGCAGGTCCACTGGACCACCAGGGATTTATGCTTTTTCTTTTTTTCACTGCAGCCCTCGATCGGGTTGTGGAGCACATTGCCGGCTGCAGGGGGCGTCGGTCCCTGACGGCTGCTGCCTGGCAGGGTGCCAGGTGCAAGTCGTTGGGGATCAGCGCACCTGCATGCAAATGGGGCCATAATGACATGCAAATGGCCCCATTTGCGCCTTGCATTCATTATGGCCCCATTTGTATGTCAAATTTTGAATATTGCGGTTGCTGTGCATAGCACAATGGAACTTGTGCTAGCGCATCCCCATGCTCCACTCTGGCCACTTGCGCTGGCACAGTGCCACTGCGCCATGCACACTGTGGGTGGCCAGGTTGCGATATTCAACTATGCTGTGCCATGGCGCAGCTCCGTTGAATATCGCCCAGTCCACACCCCTGCGCAGCCAAGTTGAGCTGCACCTAAGCTTGCGCCACAGCCTGTCGCAGTTTGAATATCTGGGCCACACTGTATAACATTTTAAATTCATGTCTGTTATATTTAGTGCTCTGAGGACATTGGACATGTTCATGCCATCCTATTTTCACTGGAGAAGTAGTAGTGCTGTTATTGTATACTGATTCACCTAATATTCAATGTCTGCTTATTTACGTGCTAATATGAAAGCAGTGAAATTAGTGAAAATTAAAAGACAATGAATATTTCCTGTTATACTAGGGCAGGCAGCTCTATTGTATGGATTGCCAGCCATGATTATGTCAGAGTCTCTAATTTTTGAAAGTAGTGCCTGTGTTAAAAAGAGTACCTTATACAAAGCCTACAAAACAACAGTGTTGTACCGTCCTTGATCTCTATACTATAAGTCTTTAATTATCTGGAAAAAAAAAACACATACAAATATGCCTTATAGAGTTTGATAGTGTGCCCCCGCTCTTCATATGTATCAGACAAAATCTCAGTGTGGGGGCATGACTGGCAATGTCGGAATTATAAGGGATCATTCTGCTGTTCCCACCAGGCAAATACAATTAAGGAGCTATGGTAGCAGAGCTCCCAGACAAGTAAGGAAGGCTGTTTGTTTTGTAGGCATGAACATCTTGTTTTGGTCACTCCCAGTACATGAATATTAACAATGAATATGTAACAAACAAATTGAGCCCTACCCCCACCATGCAGAAATCATATTCATTACACTTCTTTAATTTGCTTAGTCATCAAGCTGGTCCCTTCCACCTCACTGAATTAATGTCTCCCCCCACCTGTCAGTTATTTACATATCCTGGCTTTTGTTATCTAATGCTTTACAGTATACTCTGTTATAAATGAAAGCCACAGTCAGATGTGGCAGTGCCAGCACAGTAATAACTTGTTTTGAGAATGAAGTTTGTTGGCAGTGAAATTCAGTGTCCCTAGGATGGCTGCTCTTCTTCCTTATGTGGTTTGTCCCACTGCTTGCCATTTGTCTGCCAGGTTGTCAAGCACCAGTTGCTTGTATGGCAAGAGCCTTAAGTGCATGCTGGATTGCGATTTCATGCCAGCACTCCATAGAAGTACTGAAGGCTAAACTGTGCCCATAGGCACTGCTAGCACCCACTACAGCATAGCATATATATATTTTATATGGAAAGGTTTATGGGTGTCCTTAGGTGCTGTTAATGGTGAAACCAGGTATTTTTTGTTTCCAACTCTTTTTACTGTCCTATCGCCAGCAACTCAGGACCTCTCTCAGGTGTACCTCACTTGATGCTGGCACCTACTGCCCACCTGAAACCCTCCCAACCAGGAATCGTGGACAGAGACACCCACCCCAAACCCATGGACCCATGGCTGACTCCTCAGATCTACACCCCCCCAGGGCAGGGCCACCACCCTCCTTACCTGGTGTCCTTTCTTGAATCTAGAGAGCCAGGGTCCAGGAGTGGAATGAGGGCTCTGGAGAGCTGGTCAAGATGGGTCTGGTGCTGGCATGTGGGTCTTGGTCCCTTGAGGTCACCATCACCCTCTTGAGTGCCTGGGTTTTTCCTTCTTGAAGATCCCGAGAACATGGACATGCAATGGTGTGTGCACGCTCCCTCAAATGTGCATGACACCCGCTGATGCCCCATTACCCCTGAAGATGTGCTCCCTCTAGCTGCAGTGCTCTCAATCACCACTGGGAGATGCTAGAACCATGGGGGAGCATCACCCATCCACCCCAGGAGAGAACAGTCCTGCAGATGCACAATCCTGCTTCTCCGCTGCTGACCCCAATGACCTGAATACGCTCCCGAACCTGGGTTGCCAGTGTGGCGCGAGGTGGCGTCCAGCACCTCAACTGTTAGTGCCACCATGCTAACTGAGAAACTGGGGATTGTAAAGTTGAAAATGAGACCATAATTAACATTTTACTGATGGCTTCCAAATATGCCTATAAACTTGAAACGTTTATCGGCAAATATGGAAGTAGTCCATAAAATGACAATAATGTTTTCTCATTACCAGCTTTGTAATACTCAGTTTGACCACTAACAGCACCCTAGGACACCCACAAACCTTTCCACTGACTTGCAGTCCATCATAACTAGCATGGGGTTGGCAAACAGCAAAACAGTCATATATAAATAAATTCACCTGTCCCCATATACTATAGTGTAGTGTGGCCCCATTGTGGTTATACTTTCAGCAGAAAATGTCTAAACTGCAGTGCTAGCCCACTCATTCAATGAAGCTGAAGATGCTGTGCTTTGGACTGCTTTAAACCCGAACACAAAACATGTCCCCCCTTTTCTGCTGCAGAAACAATTCACACTATCCTTGGGTGGACGGTGGGATGTAAGACATCTAACTTTGATTTGTAACTCTAACATAGATAACAATTGCCATTAAAGAACTCAAAAACCAACATCTTAATATTTGACATCTACTATTCCAGTGATAGCTCACACAACAGTTTCTTCGAATTTCTTTACATGCTTGTTGCTTGCTGAGATTTTGTTATTGCATATTGGGACCCTCAGAAGCTTAAAGAATGGTCAAGAGTTTGACAGTTGAAACTCTATGCAAAAAAGTGCAAGATAGTGCATATGGGGCACAAAAACCCCGGAACAACATATCAGTTGCAGGGGTGAGGATATAGCATGCACCAAGCAGGAAAGGGACCTTGGGGTTATCATCTCTGATGACCTCAAGGTAGGGAAACATTACAACAAGGCAGCAGGAAAAACAAATAGGATGCTGGGATGCATAGGCAGGGGCATCACCAGCAGGAAAAGGGAGGTCATAATTCCACTATACAAGACACTAGTGAGGCCCCATCTGGAGTACAGTGCACAGTTCTGGAGACCTTACCTACGTACTGTAAGGACATAGGGTAGAGAATGTTCAGAGGAGTGTAACAAAGATGGTACAGAGATTGCATCACAAATCCTATGAGGACAGGCTCAAGGACCTGAATATGTACTCCCTGGAGGAGAGGAGGGAGAGAGGGGATTTGATAGAGACATACAAGTACCTTACAGGGAGGAACAGGGTGCATGAATACACTATTTTCCAGCAAAAAAGATGTTCCAGGACTAGAGAGCATGGGATGAGGTTGGAGGGAGAGTGATTCACAGGTAGGAAGAATTTCTTCACAGAAAGGGTGGTGGACAAGTGGAACACCCTGCCAGAGGAAGTGGTGGGGCTGAAAAAGTCACGGGATTTAAGAATGCATGGGAGAGACATAAGAGAATTTTGGAGGTCAGGGGTAAGGGGCAACAGACTTCTTGAAAAATGTAAAGGGAGCTTACAAGCTCAAATGGGCAGACTGGGTGGGCCATAGGCCCTTATCTACCGACAGTGCCTATGTATCTATGCATTTCTTTCTGATAATATTCTTCACATCTTGTGCAGTCATATGTGGGAACACATTTAGAGTATGATCTAAAAACAAAGAAATTATTACTTCTGTATTTGTTTTTAAATACACCTGAAACTACAGTTCTAAAACTGTTTCTTTTGTCATTGTACTGTCAAGGCATTCATAATGTCAGAGACAGGCTATCACACT
The DNA here is from genome assembly GCA_016271365.2 of Neoceratodus forsteri. Lineage (NCBI taxonomy): Eukaryota > Metazoa > Chordata > Ceratodontiformes > Ceratodontidae > Neoceratodus > Neoceratodus forsteri. Next base: position 1,344,825,105 of record CM057458.1, on the reverse strand, counting down.
GTACAGAAGATGATGTAGAGGATAGTGTCTTCTCAGAAAGGTCACTGACTTATACCCGTGCTACAGGTGGCACTAGGGCTTGAAATACCAGTTTGTTTGCCAATCTCAGACAGCCATATTTCAAATAAGACAGGTGTCTGTGTCCCCTTGCCTGTGCCTGGGACAGGCAGACAACAGCTGCATGAATAATGCACACTAAGACCCTGGAACCGAGCTGATCAATAGAGTCAACCTGCCACATACTGTAAGGTGGTGGGATGAAATGAGCGCACACCATGATGTCACGCTGTGCATGTTATCACCGTCCAACCCAACCTCAAGTGATCTAGGTTTGGCTCTGCATGCACTGCATTTTGGTGGACATGAAGCTAAAATCAAGCAGCAGATTTTAGGAGGACTACAAATCTTGTCATCCCACATGCACAACTACCATTCCTCACTTGGCTCCTGTGACTGGATGAGAAGTTGCAGCACAAGTTGAGCTTTGGAAAACAGATTTTTTCAAAGCTCAGAACTTTGTGGGCAGTTAGTAAAAGCCATTTCAGGATAGCAGGGAGAAAAAAATAATCAAAGAAGCCCTTATAAAGGCCAAGGAGGAGCCTGACGGCAAGCAGGCTGCTGCTTACAGTACTGTGTGTATGTGGGTGTTGCACCAAATGATAATTAAAGCCTTCTAATGGCTGCCTAAACAGCAGCTGGAAGCATACCATGTTCAATGTTGATTGAGCTGAATATGCATTGGGGTGTGCAGGGTGGAGATGGGCTGAGCAGACCTGGTTGAGGGGTCATCCTTAGGGGAAAACAAAACTCTTAGGGCATACACTCCTCCAGTCAGAAGTTACAGCCTGTTGACTTATGACTATAGCCCAATTGTGGATGCAAGCCATCCATATCAGGGGTACCAGTTTCTAAGCCCTATTTATGGTACAAGTTTATCCAGTCCTGGAGCCCTATTCAGAGCATAAACCTGTACATTCTGTCACATCTGGTGGTGGTGGTGGTGGGGGGGGGGCACCAGTTGCTAAGCTTTATTCATGGCACAAGTACATCCATTTCATGGGCACCAGTTTCAAAGCCGTATTCAACTTGTAAATAAATAGTCTAAATTATTAAGAAATAGACTACAGAGGTATTTTTTTCTTTGAAACTGTACTGCACCTGTCCCTTGGCTAGCCATTTTGAAAAAAATTATGTCTACCCCTGGGTTTTACAGCCACCATCAACAGCACACCTTCAAAAACGTATTGCAGGCAATTTGTTTCCCTATGAGAAACTCTACAGATTTTGAACTATAGGATCAATGTACATTTTCTTAAGTGATGCTACGAAACATAGAAATTGTCAGCAGATAAGGACTGCTAGGCCCATCCAGTCTGCCCATAAGCCTTACACTGATTTTCGACCTCTGACCCTTTCTGTTCAACTGCTTACAGCCACCCCTTCTCACTTCTAAGGTTCCCTTATTCCTGTCCCAGGCGTGTTTAAATCCCTCCACTGTGCCTTCTCCCACCACCTCCTGTTACAGACTATTCCATGTGACTACCACCCTCTCTGTGAAGAAAACGTTCTCACATTTCCCTTTAACCTGCCACCTTCCAATTTCATATCATGCTCATTCTTGTTCTTGGGATGGGGTCATAATGTTGCAAGACATTACAGTGCAGCAATATACCACACTACCAGTATAGCATGGTATATTGCCAATGTGATTGTAGAATGTCTTGCGAGGGGCTCCGCGCCTGCTCCTCCCATTATGGGGGTCTGCGCCCCACAAACCCCCCCAACTTAAATAAACAACTCCAGGGAGGTTTAACAGTTACAATCACACAAAGCACAAAAAATAAAAAAATGTCATGTGTCTGGGACTGGGAATCAAAACCCGGTCTACAGACGCACTGCCTGCCTCCCTTGCTGCCTGTGACTCATCCCATCAAGCCACGGCAGCTGCTTGCTGGCCCTCCTCCCAGCAGAGGTCTTATCCTCTGTCTGGGAAGAGTGAGAGGGTGCACTACCACGCATACACCCTTTCACAGTTTTGCACCCCTCCTCTTCCCTACTGCGCTGTTCCTGTTGCGTGGTTTTGACGTGCACTATCAAGCATGTGAGATAGTGACCCAGTAGGTTGTTCTTGTACTCCTCCTATAGAAAGATGTCTACCCCCTGCACCTTGCTCATGCCACTAAGGTACTTCAATATTTTATTTATTTATCTTATTTTATTTAAAATTGGTGATGGGGAAAGGCACACTGAGCTGAGGCTCGTTTCCAGGTGCGACCCGGGTACAAGGTGTACACAGAGGTATGCAGAAAAAGTACAATTCTTGGATACAGACAGTATGTACAACATCTAGAGCTACAGTACAAACATTTATCTTTACAGTATGGTAAAAACAAGAACAGGAATTGTACGATAGAGATGCAGGAGTTTAGTATAGTTTGAGGCTAGCGTATACAATATTAATATAAATGTTTCTGTCATGTCTCCCCACTCAGTTCTGTTCTTCAGCGAGAACTGTACATATTGAGATCCTTCAATCTCTCCTCATACATTTTCTGTTGCAAGCCCTGTATCGTCTTATTTGCCATTCTCTGAATTGTCTCCACCCTGTCAATATCCTTGTGAAGGTGCAGTCTCCAGAACTGCACACAGTACTTCAGGTGAGGCTGCACTAGTGTTTTATACAATGGCTTACCACATCCAGCCTTCTGCTAGTGATACCTCTGCTAATGCATCCCAGCATGCCACTGGCCCTCCCTGCAGCCTTGGTACTCTGCTTGGACACCTTTAGATCATTTGAAATGATAACCCCCAGGTCCCATTCTTTCCTAGTGATTGTCAGCAAGTACCACCCCCCATCCTGTGGCTCTCCCCAGTGTTCCCACATCCCGGGAGCATTATTTTGCACTTTGAATTAAACCTCAGCTGCCACAGCTCAGACCAGTTTTCAAACTTCCCCAGGTCCCTCCTCATTTTCTCCATCCCATCTGTAGTATCCACCCTGTTGCAAATCTTGATGTCATCTGCAAACAGGCAAACCTTTCCCTTCAGTCCTTCTGCAATGTTGCTAACGAAGACATTGAACAGGACTGATCCAAGGACTGACCATTGAGGTACCCTGCTGGTCCCCCCCAATCCCTGGATTGGATCCCATTTACCACTACCCTCTGCCTCCTGTCCGTTAGCCAGTTCCTAAACCAGTTTACCACTTTTTGCCCATGCCCAGGGTACCCATATTGTTAACAAACTTTTTATGCAGGACAGTGTCGAAGGCCATATTGAAGTCAAGGTAGGTGATATCTACTGCTGCCCCCCACAATTCACTTTGTTCATCACCTAGTCAAAAATTCTATTTGATTTGTATGCCACAACCTCCCTGCTTTGAATCCATATTGACTCGCAGCCAGGGCACCATTGGATTCCAAGTGTGCCACTATTCTTTCTCTAAGCAGTGCCTCAATGATCTTACCCAGTACTATGGTGAGGCTGACTAGCCTATAGTTCCTCGCCTCCTCCCTACTACCACTTTTGTGTATAGGGACCACATGAGCCCTGTTCCAGTCCTCTGGAACCACTTCTGTGTTGAGTTACTCGGTGAACAAAGCTGCCAGAGGCATTGCTAGCTCTCTTTGCAGGTCCCTTAATATCCTCAGGTGTATGCCATCTGGCCCCATTGCTTTGTCCACCGTCAGCTTTGTGAGCTACTCCAGGACTCTGTCTGCTGTGAATGCATTCATGTTTACCTCTCCCACTTCGTATCTGTTACCCATCTGTGGTACCTGACCTTCCCCCTCTCTAGTGAATACTGAAAAGAAGTATTTGTCCAGTATTTCTGCTTTCTTCAGGCCCCCCTCCTTACACTCCCCTTTATCCTTTCAGCCTTACAATGCCTCTCCTGGTTTTCCTCCTTGCACTGATGTACCTCTAGAATGTCTTGTCCCCTTTTTTAACTATCTGTGCTAATCTTTCTTCAGTCTGTGCCTTTGGGCTTCTTACAGCCTTCCCCACTTCTCTCAGATTCTTTAGGTGCACCACCCTGTCTCTCTCCCTTTGAATCTCCTTATACTTCCTGAAACCTGCCCTTTTGGCCCTTACATTGTCTGCTACCTCCCTCGAGAAACATAGTGGTTTCCTCCTCTTGCCTTCATTTACCATCTTTATGTATTAGCTTGTCAGCTTCTCCATGGCTCTCTTCAGGTGTTACCACTGTTCCTCGACTCCCTCACCCCCACGTTCCTCCTCTCCAGGGCCTCCTTGATACATTTCCCCATTGTAGCAGAATCCACCCTCCTAAAATGTAAGACCTTTATCCAATGTTAACTGCTCACACTTGCTCATTCACAAACTATAAATGGGATTCTAAAAGAGGGGTGCTACTGTGTATGGCATATAGCAACAAAAACAACAAGTCAGAGCACACCATGCCCCCCTCCAGAAAAAGGGGTAAATGTAACAATAAACATATTTTTTCAGCCTGGATTGCAACTCACTAATTTGATTTCAAAAGGAGTGGGGGGTCTCTTAGTATTCACCTCAGGGCCCTGAGGTGAAGTCACCCAGCTACCAACGTTGAGGTAGACCACCCATAATCTGGATCTCTACTCTAAACTACATCTGCCTCAAATGGCTTACCTTTATAAGGTGCATCAGCCTAAAACTGGCTTAATTAAGGTGTGGTCTCCAGCCAATGAGCAGGTAATTGGTGAGGAGCTAGCTAAATGAGAAAGCCATACTTCTGTATTTACAAACTTTATCCAATGTAGCACCTCTCATTTAGAATCCCATTTATAGTTTGTGAATGAGCAAGGGTGAGCAGTTAACACTAAATAAAGTTTGTAAAGGGGTTATCCTTCCCTGTACCACTTCCACCCTTTCAGTGTCCTTGTAGAGGTACTCCAAATGTAGCCTAAACAGTGGCAGCACCACCTCCCTCCTCGCAATAGAAATCCTTTTCCCAATGCACCCCAGCATCCTGCTAGCCTTTTCCCACTGCTTTGTCACACTGCCCAGCTACCATGAGGTCATCAGATAAGATAACCCCTATGTCTCCTTCTGACTTCGTGACTGTAAGCTCCACTTCCCCCATGTTGGTCTTTTACATAGCACATGGGTTCTGCAGACCTAAGTGCATCATCTTGCATGTTTTGGCATTGAAACCCAACTACCACCATAGACCACAGATCTAGTCCTCTCGGATCCCTCTGCATTCTCTACACCCCTTCCTGTCAACCCTATTGCAGAATTTTGTATCGTGTGAAAAGACATCCACCTTAAAATCAAGCTCCTTTGTAGTGTCAGTTATGAAGAGATTGAAGAGGACCAGTCACAGCACTGAACCCTGTGGCATCCCAATAATCACTCTGCTATTGCCTGAGTGGTTACCATTTACAACTACCCTTTCCCTCCTACACCTTAACCAACTATATAAACAACACTTAGGTACAATAAAGCCCACCAGGATGAAGCACAGACCTGCAGAATTCTGCAGCACAGTTACTGCAGCAAACAATACAATCCCATTAATTGTTTCTGAATGAGCAAGAGTGAGCAGTTAACATTGGATAAAGTTTGCAAATGAAGCAGTATAGCTTTCTCATTTAACTAGCTCCCCACCAGTTGAATACCAAGAGAGCCCAACTCCTTTTGAAATCAACTTAGTAAGTTGCCATTCCAGGCTAAAAAAATATGTTTATAATGTAAAACCTTTGCCTTAGTGTGGTAACCTTGTGTCTCAGTCCCCATGCTAAACCACTCTATGTGGTGGTTGCTGGATCCCAGCTGACCGTCCACCCAGATGTCTGTTATTCTGTCCCCATTAGTTAGTATGAGGTCCAGAGTTGCCCTGTATCTGGTGGGGTTAGTTACCAGCTGACTGAGGCCTGCCCCCTGTACAGAATCCAGGATGTCCCAGTTCCTGGATGAAGCAGCTGCTTTGATGGTCCCATCCATGTCTGGGATGTTGACATCACCCAGAAGTAATACTACGCCCTTTGTTGCCGTGTCATGAATTTGATCAATCAGATCCCTAACCCCCTCCTCCGCCTGTGCCGGATGTCTGTGGATCACGCTGTCTGGATTGCTGTGCCATTGCCTGGCTCGAGTGTGACTGACAGTTCTTCAGCCTCCCCTTGCCTACACTGAACCTCTGTCGCTTTAATGCCATCTCTTATGTACAGGGACACCCCCTACTCTTTTACTCCCCCTATCTCTCCTGAACAGAGCATAACCTGGAACAATGACATTCCATTCATGATTTGGGGTGACCAGGTCTCAGTTACTGCCAATATGTCCAGATCTGCCTCTTCTAACAGCGCCTCCAGGTCTGGGATTTTATTTCCCAGGCTGCGGGCATTGGTAACCATGGCTCTTAATGTTCTGTTGGCTGTCCTCCCCCCAATCCTGTGTTTGCCCTCCTGCCTTTTTTTAACAATTCTCTGTTCCCTATTTCACTGCCTTCTCACCCCCATCTTTCCCTTTGTGCCTGGTACTGCTGTCCCTACCTCCAACCTACCTTCATGTCTGTCACTTCTGACTTCACCAGCTTGTGGGGTGGGCTACTTGAGTGTCCCTGATCCCATGCCCCCCCTGGCTGGTTCAAACACTTGCCCAGAATGCATTTAAACCTTTCACTGAGTACTGGTGTCCCCTTCTTGAAAGGATGCAGTCCATCCACCTTGAACAGGTCTGCATAGTTCCAGATGTGTCCCCAGTCACCACTGAAGACATATCCCTTCTCGCTGCACCAGCTCTTTAACCAATTATTGAATCCACTGATACAGAGATTTGTATCCCTACCCATTCCTTGGACTGGCAGCACCTCTGAAAAAGTCATAGAGTTTGCTACCAGCTCCAGAAGCCCTTCCAGCTCTCTGAAGTCCTTCTGCACCTATTCTATGCTTATCTTGCTCTTGGGTAGGTCATTCATTCCCAGGTGGATAATGACCTACAGCCCCCCCTCTCTATGTCACCGCTTTAGCAATCCTCAGGATCCACTCCCCACCCGCCAAGCTGTGTCTCATGGAAGGCACTTTACCTCTCTCTCCTCCCTTCTGTCTTTGCCCAGAACTATCCCCCAAACAATTGAGCCCCCCATCAGAAGTACCTTCTTTTTTCCCTTTGGGGTCTTCTTCCTCCATCCCCTGGGCCTCCCTTCTTGTATGACCCTCACCTCCTTCCCCTAGTCGCAGCCTCTGATTCCCTTGTGAGACTCCCTTGCTCCTTTAGAATGTCATAGGGGTTCTTAAGCCAGACAGGATGGGGAATATTACTCTGCCCCCTCTTTCAGCCTCCCCTAGCCCACCGTAATTCAACCTGCTCTCTGCCATGGCAGGCATTGTGCCAGTGGCTGTGGACATGGTGGCCTCTGGATGAGTGTGAAGGTTCCTAGTACTCCTGCCAGCTAAGCCCAGAGACTGGCAATCTCCTCCCTCAGTCCAGAGAGGTGCCTGCAAATGGGACAGCACCGAAGTACCCAGAAGGTTTTCCTGAAGACTGCTGCTCTGCACCCAGTGCACTGCACCACTCCCTGAATCTTCCTATTTTAGTTAGTTTCTCCCTCTTTCCCTGTGTGACTAGTGTACTCTCCTGAAGCTGCTTGGTTTTCCTTTTGTATCCTCTGCTCCCTATCTGCTGCTTGTGCATTATGATTAGCCCCCCCCCACCAAGCACTTATATATTGCTAATGCATATTTCTGCCAATTTTGGGTCCCTACTCACTATGTGGCGGGCTGTCAGAGATTTGATTAGCACCTTCCTGTGATGTGGCAAGAAGTGGAAACCCATGGGCTGCATAAAACCAACATGTGTGAAGTGGAGCTTACAGTCACCAACTAAGAAGGAGACATAGGAGTTATCCTTCTCTGTACCACCTCCACCTTTTCAGTGTCCTTGCAGAGGTACTCCAAATGCAGCCTAAACAGTGGCAGCACCACCACCCTCCTCTCGATAGAAATCCTTCTCCCAATGCACCCCAGCATTCTGCTAGCCTTTTCCCACTACTTTGTCACACCTGCTATCCTTTTACCACTGCTTTATCACACTGCCCTGCTACCTTGAAGTCATCAGATATGATAACCCCTATGTCTCTTTCTGACTTGGTGACTGGATCCAGAAGCAAATGATTTGATACCTTTTAATGGACCAACATAGATGTAACAACAAGAACAAAGTGCTCTAGCTTTCGGACCAACCAGTCCTTCTTCACTTAGAATATGGCAGTTACATAACATCAAGAAGAAATTGGCACAGCTAGACAGTGACATCTATTTTCTAACCCAGTGCAAGAGGAGAAACATGACCCCTAAAGGTCTTACTATTTGGAATCCATTAAGAAATACAAACAATTCTACATATGCAGAACAACTTTGTCATAGGACCTCTGAGAAACTGAGAAATCACATGATTCGCATGCCATATGCCAAAAAAGTTGTTCTTAACAAAGAGTTTGTTGAAATTGTTACCACTCTGGAAAGGATGTCTGGGGAACCTATTCAGGACATCTTGCGAGAGATACACATTAACTACCAAAGGACCTTAAGAAAAGCCATGCTTATGAAAAATAGAAATTGATGCCCTTCAACATACCATACTTCCTAACAACCATGAAGAACATAATGGAGTCACTGAACAACAACACAATACTGATGGGCACCTTTCAGTTGTTAATTTGTCCAACCACACACTGACTACTGGAGAACTAAATGTACTTTCAAAGGGCCTCACTTTCTGCCCAACTAAACCACTGGATAACATACTGTTTTGTGGTGAACTGGAGGAGTACTTCCATAGATTGAGACTTAAAGAATTCTTTCATGGCAGGGAAGAAATCACTGGTAGTGAAGACAGTGCAAACAGCAATAATGTAATGGATAAGAAAAAGGAATCTGAATTTACCCCCTCAAGTGGGCGTAACAAAAAACTAGACAATTACATTAATTGTTTCCGCCAACAAGTCAGTGGTCAGATCCTTACTAGGCAAAAACAGACCCATTATAACCTTTCTCCACTGGAATGGAGAGCTATAGGGACACTGAAATCAAACCACAACATTGTCATCAAAAAAGCTGATAAAGGCTCTGCAGTGGTGATTTTAAACAGAGAAGATTATATTAATGAAGCTAATAGACAGCTAACAGATCTTACATACTACAGAGAACTAGAGAGTGACCGCACTACAAGATATAAAGATGAACTACGTGACTTAATTAAAACTTTTCCAGACCATGTCCAAGAGAAACTAACTCACTTCATCCCTGATGAACCCAGGCCAGGGATATTCTACATGTTGCCTAAAATACATAGACCTGGCAATCCAGGGAGACCCATAGTCTCTGGTAATGGTACCTTGACTGAGGGGATCTCAGGGTTTGTAGAGACCATTTTGAAGCCACTGGTTATGGAAAGAGGCAGTTATATCCAGGACACTCGCACTTTTTGCGTGTACTTTCTGGTTATAAGGATTTACCACCTGATACCATTTTAGTGACAATGGATGCAACATCCTCTACACTAATATTCCACACAGATGGCATTGCAGCATGCCTTAAATACATACATGAGAAGGACGAACAAAACATCAACCGGGGGTGGTGGGGAACTTATGGAATTCATTTTGACACATAACAACTTCAACTTCAATGGTAAACATTATGTTCAAACTATAGGAACAGCAATGGGCACCAAAATGGCTCCAAGTATGCTAACCTCTTTATGGCTGACTTGGAGGAGGATTTTTAAGGCAGTATCCCCACAAACCACTAGCTTATTTCCGTTACATTGATGATTTGTTTATCATCTGGACGGAGGCACAGATGCACTCAAAGATTTTCATCACAAACTTAATATCTCCACCCTACCATAAAGCTTACCCTGGAGTACTCTACCACCAAGGTTAACTTTCTGGACACCACAGTCACCATTAAGGATGGAACCTTACATACATGTATTTACAGGAAGCCAACAGACAGACAGAGATACCTGCACAAGAAAAGTAATCACCCAAACCATACAAAACAATCTGTCATATATAGTCAAGCACTCCATTGTCACCGTATTTGTTCAAATGAGGATGACAGAGATACACATTTGGCTATGTTGAAAAACACCTTTATTGAGCAGGGACACTCTTCCAGAAATTGACAGGATAACAGAGCAGACAGCATAAGTACCAAGACAACAACTACTTCAATATAAAGAAAAGACAGCTACAGAACAGAATACCCTTGGTAGTCACATATCATCAGACCTTGAACGTCTCGTAAGATTATTAAAGATCTCCACCCAATATTTAGTGAGGATGAAACCTTAATTGTATTTTTAAGAACTCCCACTACTATCTTTTAAACAACTGCCAAATTTATCCAGCCTAATTATTAGGAGCAAACTTTCACCGGAACAGAATACCATGTCACACAATGGCACATGACCCTGCAATCAACGCCCCTGTAAGACTTGTGGGCTCATTTCTACCTTGGACTGTGTGGTTACATCACAAAACAGACAATTCCAGGTGCATGGGAGTTATACATGCATGTCACGACATGTTGTTTATTTCATTCAGTGCAAGAGATGTCCACAAACAGGTTATGTTGGAGAGACACGCCAACAGCTCCGCACTAGGATGAACTCGCACAGACATACTATTACAGCAAAGAAGACTGAAAAACCAGTGGGGCACCACTTCTCCCAGCCTGACCACTCAATCTCAGATATATCAGTAATGGTCTTAAAAGGAAATCTCAAAACACACAACAGAGACGAGCTTTTGAGATTAAACTTATTTTACATCTCAATATGGTAGCAGATGGGATGAACGCTGATCTTGGTTTTATGGGACACTACAGAAACTAACATCCATAGACCTTTTCTTCTTCAGACTGACATATTATAGGACTTCAGCATGTGTCGGATGTGGGTGCGTGTGTGTATGTATGTGTGTGGGTATATGTTGTGAGGTATGTGATATAACAGATGTGGGGCTTGCTGTCACATTGAGGTAAGTCTCTATTTAGATATACAGAGTTATAATGTGTTACTATCCTTACTTCACACACATAATGAATATTAATTCCTCCTTACTTTTTATCTTTGCCTGGGGGTGGGATTGATTCCATTGCACCATATTCAGATTACCTAGCCTGCTACTGTACATACAGGAGTGTTATCATATACTGTCACATATAATTTTTGTAACTCTGTACATATTGGGGTGCATGGTCTCATTTGCATGGGGGTCCTGCACAGATCTTTTTACATTAGGCTAATATTGTAGTAATTTGTGGATATGTAGGTATGTTAGACCTCTGGTCTTACACTCATACTTTATATTTACTTCTAGTTACCTTATCCTGGGGAGGGTGGCAGGTTTATTTCATGGTAGTTCTATCTAGTATCCTTGGAAATATTACTATGCAGATAGTAGTACGGTTAAATAGTGTCACATTTTTGCTCTGTAGGTATTAGGAGACATAAGCCCTTTTACTCAGGATTGCATGACAAGTTGAATTCCTTTGGGGAACAATTGCAGTGACTGAAGTGAGTATAGGTTCACTAGGAGAGAGAGAGAGCGTGTGTGTGTGTGTGTGTGTGTGTGTGTGTGTGTGTGAGAGAGAGAGAGAGAGAGAGAGAGAGAGAGGAAAAAAGGGGAGAGAGAGAGAGAGAGAGAGAGAGAGACAACATCTCCTTAAAGCTATGTATCTCCCCCACCCACTTTATGGTGATGTGGGGTGGGTTAGGGTGTATTGTTTGTATGAAGAGGAGGAGAGAAATTACATTTTTATCTCTTTTTCAGATTCCTTAGACACTTGTGGTACATCAAGTTGTTACATTCTCAGTGTATATTGACATCAGTACATATCAGGCTACATGGTCCTTGAGGTTCCTCGACTAGAGTTTTTTGTTTGACACCAATATTATCAATTTATATTTGAATTATCATTTATATAGTCCTGAGGTTTTTGAAATTTCTTGGGCCTTATATCTAGCTGGAAAGTACAGCTGGGTGACAGGTCCAGCTAGGTTTTACACATCACACAGTGTGCACTGATGTTTTTAAGACAACTTTACTAGTAAATTCTTGTCTATAATGCAGACATTGAAACTTCATGAGCCCTATAACAATCTTAGTTTGTCTTTAATCTGGGTGGGGGTTGCCTTTCAGTAATCACATCCTTATACTAACTGTGACACTCATAGCTTGATTTAGGAGTTATCTGCTGCAGCAGTGTTATCTTATGTCAATTAAATTTATATGCAGTAGGATTCTTTGTGTGTTCCACCAAGCAGGTTTGACCCAGGGTTTCTTCTGGCTGAAGGCAGTATGGTACTGTTAAACTTCTCTGACATCATCTTCTGTTTTTTTTTTTTTTAAATGAGTATTTTAAACTGATGGGGATTTTTTTCTGTTTTTTTCTGCATTATCTAGCTGTTATAAGTATTGTATTTTCTAAACAACTGCCATGAGCTTCTGAAGAAGGACAGGTTGGTCCAAAAGCTAGAGCACTTTGTTCTTGTTGTTACATCTATGTTGGTCCATTAAAAGGTATCAAATCATTTGCTTCTGGATCTATTCTTGCAAGGACCAATACGGCAACTACTAAATCTAGATTTTGACTTGGTGACTGTAAGTTCCACTTCCCCCAAGTTGGTCTTTTACATAGCACATGGGTTCTGCAGACCTAAGTGCATCACCTTGCATGTTTTGGCATTGAAACCCAACTACCACCATAGACCACTGACCTAGTCCCCTCGGATCCCGCTGCATTCTCTTCACCCCTTCCTATCAACCCTGTTACAGAATTTTATATCATCTGCAAAGACATGCACCTTACAATCCATCTCTTCTGTAGTGTCGCTTATGAAGACAGTGAAGAGGACCAGTCACAGCACCGAACTCTGTGGCACCCCAATAATCACTTTGCTATTGCTTGAATGGTTACCATTTACAACTACCCTTTACCTCCCATACCTTAACCAATTATATACACAACACATAGGTACAGTGAAGCCCACCAGGATGAAGCACAGACCTGCAGAATTCTGCAGTAGAGTTACTGCTGCAAGCAATACAATTTGAATGGGAGTTAATCCCTTTTGTCATGCAGTAAACCCAAGAAACTGTGTTTCATCCTGGTGGGCTTCACTGTATATGTAAAAATATATTATGGTATTATGCTACGTGGAGATCACAGCCAAAACTGTCTTGCTTCCTTATTTGGAGACACATCCCCACGCCATTACATTTTGTGACTTTGTTAAATGAAGAGCGTGGGGGCACGTTCTGCAGAGTATAATGGGGTTAGTTTGTAAAAACATTTTTTCATACTTTTGAGTGCCAATTATGACAAATGAAGGCCACCGGTCAAGTAACAAGTTGTTAGTTGAGCAGTGGCCTTCGTTTCTCGAAATCGGCACTCAAATTTATAAGAACGAAAACCCTTTTTGAAAACTGCCTCATTATAGACTTTGGAGCTCACCCACATGTTCTCCATTTAACCACATCACAAAACATGGTAGGGGGCATGTCTCTAAGTAAGGAAGTAAGACCATTCTGGCTGAGATCTCTACATAGCATATCACCATCATTTATTTCTGTGAATAAAAGGGAAATAAATTCAACTGTATGTCACAATCCATTTGGGAATAGGTAAGCTTCTTTACATGTTTGGGGGGACTGCAGAAATAAAAACCTGCTCTTTAAATTTCAGTAGAACAAACACCAGCCAGCTTCAAGACCTGGAGAGGCCTTTAACTCTGCCCTTTTCAACATGCATGAGTCCTCCGAGCACCCGAGCAGGACTAGTTAACCCACCCCCCCCTTGCAGTGGGAGGATTCCAGTTCAGCAACTGTATCCATTAGCTCAACAATGTATGACTGGGCTTGTCAGCAACAGGTCTTGAATTCAATTGCTGCATCTTTGGTGCCAAACACAGAAACCAAATTGCTGCCATAGTGCTTCAGTGTCCTCTCAAATGCAGGAGCACTCCTTTTGGCTGATAACAGGTGTCAGACTTCATCTACATGGAGACATCCATCTGTTTACATTTTTCTTAAAGCTGTACTGCTGACACCCGCCCTGTAGTTCAAGTTCAAGTTTATTTGTAGAAAAACTCCATTGAGCATGCTCATTTACAAAGAAGTCCTGGTAGGACAACTTGGCACAGAGTATACACATTACACAATATTACAATACAATACAATACAACACAATACAATACAATACAATACAATACAACACAATATAATACAATACATTACAATACAATACAATACAATACAATACAGAATAATGTTTAGTACAATTATAATACATCAAGTTTGAACAGTGTTGAGACAGGTAAACCATGTACAGTAATACAATATAATACAACTGTGATACTGAAAGGTTGCCTGTACTTTCTCCACAATAGCCAATTGTGTCAGCATACATCCTGCATGGGTAACATCAATGCAATCCACCTAATCCTCTTCAGGTGCAAGGGCACTGCTTTTGTAGGTGGTATGAGGCAAGATATGGAAACGTTCTAACTGGTCTTCACCTGGCCTGCAACACCAATTCCAGGCAGAGGTCCAGGCAGCGCAGGATAACCCTCACTGAGCCTCCACTGGCTATAGCCCCAAAATACCACCTTTTCAGGGTAATGCTACACACGGGAAAACTGTAAAATAATGAAGGCATTGAAGAACCCCACATCCCTGGGCTTGATATCAATTTTTTAAGACAACCTGTCCCACCACCTCCAGTGGCACACCATTCCATGCATCCACCACTCTCTCTGTGAAGAAAAATTTCCTCACATTGCCTCTCAACCTGCCACCTTCCAATTTCATGTCATGCCCCCTCGTTCTTGTACTCCTTTTGTATTGGAAGTTATCTCCCCCCTGCACCTTGTTTATGCCCTTGAGGTACTTGAATGTTTCTGTCATGTCCCCTCTCTCCCTCCATTCCTCCAGTGAGTACATATTGAGGTCTTTTAATCTGTCTTCGTATGTTTTCTGTTGCAAACCCTATACCATCTTAGTCGCCCTTCTCTGGACAGCCTCCACCCTGTCTATGTCCTTGTGAAGGTGCGGACTCCAGAACTGCATACAGTACTCTCGGTGAGTCCTCACTAGTGTTTTGCACGATGACATCACTACCTCCTGCCTTCTGCTAGTGATTTCTCTGCCAATGCACCCCAGCATGCCACTGGCCCTCCCTGCAGCCTTCATACTCAACTTGGACACTTTAACATCATCTGAAATAATAACCCCCAGGTTCCTTTCTTCCCTGGTGTCTGTCTGAACCTCACCTCCCCCCCATCCTGTAGCTCTCACTATGGTTCCCTTTACCCATGTGCATTATTTTGCATTCCTTTGAATTAAACCTCAGCTGCCACAGCTGAAACCATTTTTCAAGCTTAGCCCGGTCCCTCCTGATTCTCTCCACCCCTTCTGGAGTATCCACCCTCTTGCAGATATTGGTGTCATCCGCAGACAGGAAGACCTTTCCTTCCAGTCCTTCTGCAATGTCATAATGAAGACATTGAATAGGACTGGTCCAAGGACATATTCCTGAGATACCCCGCTAGTCACCCCTCTCTCCCCGGATTGGATCCCATTTACCACTTCCCTCTGCCTCCTGTCAGTTAGCCAGTTTGTTACCAAGTTTACCACCTTGTGCCCCACGCACAGGATCCCCATCTTCAGTCATTCACTGAGCTTAGTCGGCAGCTGGCTGCTGTGGTGAGAGGTGGGCTGTGCCAGTCGCTGGCTGGGTATGGGTCGGGGGAAGCAGGATGGTCTGGCACTGCCAGGTGGGGGGCCACTAGACTACCAGGGCTAATGGGGATACAAAATATTGTTTTTAATTTATTTCTAAAGACTGACCTTATATCGGGATTGAACATTGAGGTTTGTAGGGAGGTCGGCTAGCTCACGAAGGCTTCATTGTTATGGATATTGGGGATCAGGACTGGGGTGTGTGGTAGCCTACAAGGGCTTCTTTAAATATGATCAGGGATTGGGGCTTGTGGGGGGATCCATAGACCAAAGGCTTAGTCATTGTTTCTATCAGGGATCAAGGCTGGGAGGGCAATAGCCTACAGGGGCTGGATTATTAATACCATCAGGGTTCGGGAATGGAGGGTATTTTTTGTGATCATGGGGGTGGGTTGGGTTCACATGTGGTGCATTGGCTTATCCCCCGGTGGATGGCAAAGTACACTTACACCAGCTCATAGCTGGTTTAAATGTTCTTGGACAGATGTCCTCTGGAGGTTGTTTTAGAATCCCAAATTAGGAGATGTGGCAGCTGCCCTTAGAGAATAGGGTACAACTGTTGCTGTAAACCCCCTTATGCCATGTCAAATTGGGGTTTATGGTGCAACCATGGCACAAGTCCAGTTTGGTGCAAGCAGCCTGTGATATGTCGCAGGCTGCTTTAGAGAATACCAAATGGTGCAACTAATGGCACAAACTGCTACTTGCATCATTCCTGTTGGCACAAGTCACTTTGAGCCATGTGTAACCTTTTTAGAATTGGCCCCCTTGCTTTCTTATCTGTTGACACAGTTTGGACACAAGGGAACTAGTATACATCTTGTTATAGTCTACTTCACTAAAAAGAAAAATAGCCACAGAACAACAGGGTAAATTATATCAAAACAACTGTATTTACTTTCACTTAAAGGAGGACTGCACAAAACAGATCATATTTTCTAATTAGAAGCTGTTTTTTTGGTACTAGTTGTAACTCTGATACTGTTTCATCTTTACTGGCCCTTTAATCACCTCCATGGGTTTTTATCACTTACACAACTTATATCACTTTTACCAGTTTAGAACTATATGATGTACTTTAATTTATGTCCCCTTCTGCAGAATAATTAAAATGTATTTTATCAAGAGTGGAAGCATCAACATGAACCATGCCATAGAGTTCTACAATAATCCTTCACACCATAGTGAAAATCAGATACTGCCAGACAATTGACTGAAAAGTGAATGACAGTTTTGGGTTACCTTCCTGTGTGGGGAAGCTTAACCTAGCTAAAAACCTATCTATTTGAGTTTAATAATTTTATTGTGCCTTATTTTTAGGTGGGAACAACCATGTCTTAAAAATAATACCACACACACTACAATTTCTGAAAAATATGTAACAATTTGATTATAAAATTGACAATATAGACTTCAGATTTCTATTTTTACACATTTAAAACTCATCTTAAAATTATTACATATAGGTTATAGGAACTGTAACATGCAACAGGATGGCATTGTGCTACATTTTTCCCAGTTCTATTTCTGGCATTTCGGCCAGAGTGGGATGTACCCTGTATCAACCTCTGGCCATGTAAACACCTTCTACTCTGGCACAACCCTGCCAGCTGCCAGGTCTGGAAGGAATTTGACTTGACCCTCACAGTGGACATGCTCAAAAGGAGACACCTGAATTACCCTGGGACCACAGATGAGACTTGGACAGCAGGGTCAAGTCAACGGGAAGTTACTCCCAGGATCTCTCAGGCTTCATAGTGTAGACTGAGGGAGGAATTTTTCCCTTCCATTGTACCAAAAAAGGAGGACAAGCAATTATGTTAGCACACTGGCATGTGCTGTCTCGCACATGTTGCATAGACATCCACCTCCCCCCACCCTCTACCATGTGTTCACTTGCTCACTCACTGCAAGACATCACTACGGATTAGGCAAGTGCCTGGCACCACAACCCTCCATCCCTGGAGGAGGAGAGCAGTATGTCAGACACGTCTCCCCCACCCCCAGCCAGCCCAGTACTGTCCCCATTTTGTTCCCAAACCTGGGTCGGCACCATCATGAGCAGTAGCTCTTCCACTGGACTGGCAGAATGCCTACACAATGCTATACAGCCACACATCATGGTTGGTTGAATACACTAGGCCTCCTGATGCATCTTTGACAAGCGGCACTAAAGGAATAATACCTGACAAGGTGGGAGTTATGCAGGGATAACATCCTGCCTTGGGTGGTTGGGTCTGAGGGCCGGAGGCCAAAGGCATCCAACACCCATGAAGGGATGTTATCACAGCATAACACCCTCCCTGGGTGGAATTATTTCTATGATAAAACTGAGGATGTTGAGTTATTTAGAAATATTGGATTTTAATTTGGCAGATGTTATGCATATTTTCTTTTGTCCTTTGGTAGTAATTTAAGAGAAGCAAACTTGTAAACAATGATTCTTTTTCTTTGTTCTTTTTTTGTATACTGTATGTGGCCACATATTACGTATATGATGTAATGTTTTCTTTTGCCTCAAATAAAAACTCCCCATCTCTTTTATAAAAATGTTATTTTATTAATGGTCCCAGTATTGACTATAGTGTTTAATGCAATATTGCAGCGCTCACGAATCCCACAAGACATGGCCTCTTAATCCTACTTTTCAAAAAAGGAGACAGAAAATATCTTCAGAATTGAAGGCGTACAAGTCTCTTTAATGTTGACTACAAAATCTTAACATCTATACTGTTAAATCGATTAGCACTTGTAGCCCTGGAATTAATATCTCCAGCCCAGACCTGTGTGGTAAGAGGGAGATCACTGTTTCATAACTTAGTGATAATACAGGATATTATTCATGAGGGGGCTCATAACTGATCTTCTGGTCTGATAATATCGCTTAATCAGGAGAAGGTCTTCGACCAAGTTGATCATATGTACCTAGACTTGAGAAGTACCATACACCCAGAAAATTTATATATTGGTTGTAATTGCAGACAGTTGCAGACATCCAGGAAAGGAACTGCAGCAAGTGAAGAGGTGACGGCTCTCTCAGTGGAAGGGAAGTAAATGCAAATCTAGGCGCTTTCATTATTACTACTTCACATAGTTATTGCATTGGGTAAAGGGGGAGTAGGAGTTGAAGAAGGTGTGCAATGGCTACTTAAAGTATTTTTGAGTGTGGATAGAATATAAAGCAGTTGCTCAACATATCTAAACGCGGCAACAAAAGGAGGTAAGGACATAAAGAATGTTTTGCACTGATAGAGGGGAGAGTGGGGACTTGGGGGAGTGTTTGGTATCCTGCATCTGGAAGGGTGGGGGACGCCAGGGCAACGACAGCAATGGGTAGGGTGGTTGCAACAATCATGGTGCACCAATCTTTCTAAACATTGCCTGGAGAGTAGGAGGATGTTTAGTGTGCAACCACATAGAAAAACTTAGAAAGGAGATTGAGGGTCTGCAGGAGGAACTAAGACAGGCAAGGCAGATTGGGGTGGGTTTAGCCCAATACTGGAGGAGGAGGAAGGGAGACGAGGGAGGGCAATTTAAGCCAACAGTGGTGAGGAGAGGCTCAGAAGAAGGGAAGCAGAGACAAAGGGGCACAGGACAGGAAGAACGATTGCTGGGGAAACCAGGTCAGGAGACAAAAGACAAATGGAAGGAGGAGATAGGGACTTGTGAGGGGAGGCGAAGAAGTGGCAAAAGTCATGGAGTGGAAAGGAGAGAACAGGTTACTATGAAGAGAGAGGGAGCGGGCATTTGTGAAGGGCCTTCAGAAAATAGTTTTGCACTGCTAGAGAGGAAGAAGGTGGAGGAGGGAAGTGATGAAATTAGAGTAATTGATAAATGCCTGGACCAAACTGGAGCGGGGGGAAGTTCTGCTGGGAGAACTGCAACAGGGGTAAAAGGGCATAATAATGTGCAGGAGGAAGAAGAGGAGCTGGAAATGAGGGAGGGAGATGAAAGGAAGCAAGCAGGGAGTAAGAGGGATGGAATCTAAAAGTGGGGGACTCAATACTGGGAGGAGTTAGGGGTAGCAAGGCGGAGAGGCATAGTCGTGATTTGGTGGAGGCCTTGCCAGGAATGACAGCGGAAAGGGTGGGACAGTCTGTTCTGAAATATGCTAGAAGGGGTAGGGACAAGCCTCATTTAATTATACATCTTGGGACAAACGACCTGGTGACAAGACAGTAGATATAGTCCAGAGGAGGTTTGAGGAACTAGCACAATTATGTGAGGGGCAGGAAGATCAGTAACTTTTTCAGAGATACTCCGGTGCCAAAGGCAAGCACAACAAGAAAGCTGAGAATAGAGGAATTTA
The DNA here is from genome assembly GCA_016271365.2 of Neoceratodus forsteri. Lineage (NCBI taxonomy): Eukaryota > Metazoa > Chordata > Ceratodontiformes > Ceratodontidae > Neoceratodus > Neoceratodus forsteri. The sequence goes on along the minus strand of CM057458.1, from coordinate 1,344,805,042 downwards.
ACAGATGGCTAAGAACCTGGTGTTGTGCTAAAGGGTATGGGCTGTTGGGGGTGGGAGGGACCTGGGAGGACAGTAGTCTCATGCCAAGGACAGACTACACTTGAGTGAGGAAGGAAAGAAGTGTTGAAGCAGAGGATGGAAGAATATATAGAGGAAGTTTGGAGTTTAAACTAGGAGTGGGGTGGCAGTTGGGGAAGAGATATGCAGGGACCACAGGTTGGGAAATCCATATGAGCTACCCCCATAACAGTGACAAAGGACAAATGGCAAGTACTATTGGTGATGCTAGGAAAGGAGGGCAGGATGGGAGGAGGAGAAAGGGGTGGAGGTGGTTACCCTTAATGCTAGGAGCCTTGGGAGGAAAACTGCAGAGTTGCAGGTTCTCATGGCAGAGGAGAGGTGAACACTGCAGCCATCACGGAAACATGGGCCACCCAATATAATGACTGGGACCTGTCTGTACCAGGGTACAGGTTATTTCGTAGGGACAGGGTGACTGGGAAAGGAGGGGGTGGCACTATATGTGAAGGAAGGACTGAAGTGTAAGGGAGGAAGGGAGGAGGCAGTACAGAGTCACTTTGGGTGCAAATCCAGGATTCCAGAATAGGAGTCTTAGAATGGGAGTGGTGTACAGGCCACCATCTCAGATGGAGGAGTTAGACAGGAACTAGCGGGACAGATCAGGAGGACCTGCGAGAAGGGTAGTGTGGTGATTGTGGGGACTTCAACATGCCAGAAGTGGACTGGAGCACCCCAACAACCAGGAACAGAAGGGAGCAGGTACTGCTGGATGCCTTCCAGGACAGCTTCCTGCTGCAAATGGTCAGTGAACCAACCAGGTTAGGGAATACCCTTGACCTTGTGCTGGCAAATGGGGACTTTGTGAGAGAACTACAGTGGAGGAACCGCTGTCAGGGAGTGACCACCACTCAGTATGGCTCACATTGGATATGGGCAAGGAAGGAGTGGAATCTGGCACAAGAGTGCTGGACTTCAGGAGGGCTGACTTTGGGAGGATGGGGGAAGTGGTAAAAGGGTACCTGGCCAGAATTCAATCTAGTATGGATACTAACCAGAGATGGGAGCTCACAAAGTTGGGGATAGTGGAGGCAACCAAAACCTGCTGCAAAGCCCAGAGCAAGAAGGGCTAGAGCTAAGAAACCGAGCTGGTTGAGCAAGGAGGTCATGGAAAAGGTAAGGAAGAAAAGAGCTGCCTTTAGGAAATACAAGAAAACAGGGAGGGGGAGGACAGAGGAGTACTTGACAGAATCGAAGGAGGTGACAAGGGCAGTAAGGGGAGCCAAAGCATCTACGGAACTCAGGCTGGCACAAGGCATTAAGAAGGGGGAGAAGGACTTCTTTAAGTACATCAGGGAGAAAAGGAGCTGTAAGGACCACATAGTAAGGATTAGGAAGGAGGGGGGTTGGGTGGAAGCAGGGTGCGATACGGAAGCACTAAATTAGTACTTCTGCTCAGTATTTACTAAAGAGAAGAGGGGGTGACACCCAAGATGGGTGAAATGGCAGACGAGGGGGAAGTGGTGACAGATGGGGAAATCATGGAGGACAGAGTTCGAGAGGTTTGAAGGCACTGAGGGTGGACAAGGCACCAGGCCCAGATGGCATCCACACAGGGGTACTGAAGGAGCTGGCAGAGGTCCTTGCAGGACCTTTAGCAGACCTATTTAATGCCTCACTACATTCGGGGTGTGTACCTCAGGACTGGAGGATGGCTCATGGTGCCCTCCACAAGAGTGGCCCCAAGGATGAACTGGGAAACTACAGACCAGTGAGCCTCACATCCATCGTGGGTAAGCTAATGGAGACTATCCTGAAGGAGAGGCTGGTGGCCCTCTTAGAGGCCAAAGGACTACAGGACAGCAGACAGCATGGCTTCATACGTGGCCGATCCTGCCAAACCAACCTGGTCGGGTTCTATGACTGGGTAACTAGGCAACTGGACGGGGGACATGCAGTGGATGTCCTGTATCTGGACTTCAGTAAGGCATTCGACTCAGTGCCACATGGAAGGCTGGGAAGGAAGTTAGTAGGCACAGGGGCAGGTGCAATGCTGGTGAGATGGGTAGGAAACTGGCTGCAGGGAAGGCAACAGAGGGTGGTGGGGTGGGGAGCCTCACACCCAAGGGCAGTGATCAGTGGTGTCCCACAGGCTCGGTGTTGGGACCAGTGTTGTTTGGGATATTCATTGCAGACATATCATGGGACATCAAGAGCAAGATCAGTCTGTTTGCTGATGATACCAAGGTTGGCGCGGTGGTGGATGACCTAGGGGGATGGCAGGGGTTGCAGGATGATCTGGCAAAGCTTGAAACCTGGTCAGACACCTGGCAACTGGGCTTTAATGCCAAAAGTGCAAGGTGATGCATTTTGGGATGAAGAACCCAAGGAGGACTTACCAGCTAGGGGAGTGCAGCTAGCCCAGACAGAGAAGGAGAAGGATCTGGGTGTGCTCATCACAGGGTCAATGAACAACCTCGGCACAGTGTAGGAAGGCAGCTGCAAAGGCCAACAAAATGCTGGGTTGTATTGCAAGGGGTATATCCTCAAGGAGGGAGGAGGTGATTCTGCCACTGTATAGGTCATTGGTACAGACCACACCTGGAGTACTGCGTGCAGTTCTGGCGTCCGTATCTGAAGAGGGACATTAAGTTACTGGAGGGAGTGCAGCGCAGGGCGACAAAGATGATCAAGGGTCTGGGGGACTTATCATATGAGAGGAGGTTGAAGGAGTTGAACATGTACTCACTGGAGGAGAGGAGAGACAGGGGGGACATGATTGAAACCTTTAAATACATGAAAGGAATAAACAAGACATGTACAGAGGGGCTGTTCAAAGTAAGGGAGGGGAGGGCCACCAGGGGCCATGATATGAGACTGGAGCGAGGAAGGTTCAGGAGGGAGATGAGGAGACACTTTTTTACAGAGAGGGTGGTGGCTGGGTGGAATGCGTTACCTGCAGAAGTGGTATGCAGTAGAACAGTGGACTGCTTCAAACGAGGATGGGACAGGACAAGGGGGAGGGTTAATGAAGGGGAAGGGTGGAAGGGAGGGGCAGCTGCAGAATAAGGGGTGCTAGCTGCACATTCGAGCAGACTTGATAGACCTCTAGGCCTTTATCTGCTGGCAAATTTCGTATGTTCGTATGTTCGTATGTTCGTAATTATTATACCAGCAAGCCTTGGTACTACCATACATTAATGGCACTCTAGTGATAGCTTTTCTTGCAACAAAAGGAGTTCAGCAAGGATGCCCATTAACTCTTTATTATACACTTTCCAGACTGACCCCTTTCTAAGGAGATTGCAGGTCATCTATAACATCCCTAGACTAAAACTCTCAAGTGGGATTTAAGCCCCAGTGGTAAGTGCATACGCAGATGACATCTGCTTCGTTACTACTGCTGATGTTACAGAAGCAGTATTATTAACTGTAATATCACAATTTGAGCCAGCATCAGGGTCAAAACTCAATCTTTTTAAATGTAGAGCTTTATTTATAGGCCCTTGCTCCACTAGCGATCGACCCTCATAGGTGACAAATATTTAGGTTTCAGAATCACCAATAAAAATTCTAGGCCTCTCTTTGGCAGCCATGACAATGCTTCCCTGAACTGAAACTATTCTATTAATAAAGAAATGGGAGTTATAGCTGCTTGAAAACGTCACACCATTGCTAAAAGAAAATGCGTATGGTTTTGCCACTGTTTTAACATGTGGCACATATCTTCCCCCTTCCATTTACCTAAGAAACAAAAGTAATGAACATTTGTTTGCAAGATTTTTGGGGCAGTAGGCTCAACATAATAAAGCAGAATGTGTTATATCATGATTATTGTTTTGAAGGGGTTAGAATGATACACCCCATTGTGTTCTTTCATAGTTTGTTTATAAAATTGAATATTTCCCCAATTTTGAGCTGAAACTATTCTGCCTGGTTGTTAATTCTGGCCTCTTAGATTATAGTACTAAAGTAAAAATGGAATGAATACCCTTATCTGGTTCCTCAATACCTTAAAAAATTTAATCTACCTACATTTCTTAAACCAACCTTTATCAAACTGAGACAGTGGAAATAAACCATATAACGCATTGTCTTGAATACCTGGAAAAAATTGTAGACCAAAATACTAATGAAGTGATATTATGAGGCCCCCCCAAATTACCTTCCTGTAACAAGGAAAGTCTGCATGACATTTTTCAACAACTAACAGATACAAGGATTCACATAAAATACTGAGATATCTCTTGGCTCTCTTGTCGTGGTCGTCTTGGTATAGGTAACATACATACACATAAGCCTGTTGATGAGAGGGTATGCCCTCATTCTACTTGCCTATCACAAATAGAAACCATGATGCATTTCTATTTTTGAGTATCCCTTTGCTACTGCTTTTTGGGACTTATTTTTAAAAGCATGGAAAGAGGATACTTTATATCCTATTACCTATGAAACAGTAGTTTTAGGGTTATTCCTGCCTAGGAGAAAAAAATTTCATCCAAGCATACGTAGACTGATTTTTGCCTTATGCAGATTTTAAATGTGGCAGGCTCAGTGTACACTATTGCTACAGCAAAGGGAGTACACAACTGCCCAAGTTTTGTCTCAGGTTTCCAGTAATCTACTGCATATTTACAAGATAGAAGGAGGCACATTTTCTAGAGCAAAACTTCAGACTTACTGGAAAAATTGTTCTTGGTTTTTGGCCACAGCAGGGAAGAGAGTTGAAAGGGTATAAAATATAATGGATAATTGTAAAACAACAGAAAGTAAGTTCTTTATTTTGGAATATATGTTATTTCTATGAAGTTTGTGTTTGAACATTTTTTTTTTACTTTTCCTTATTTTGTTAATATCATGACCTTGATTTATGAATTGGTATCCTGATATTGTGTGGTAACTTTGTACTCTGATTTTGTTAATAAAAATTCCTCTACTCTTTTTGAGAAGTGCCATGAGATCTTTGACATCCATCTGAACTACCACCAGAACAGGCAGATGGGACCTCAGTTTAATGTCTCATCAGAAGATGGCACCTCAGGAGTGCAGTACCCCCCTCATGCTGCACTACAGTGTCAGTATTGGGATTCAACCCAAGTGCCTGGTGTGGGGATAGAACACGCAGCCTTCTGATCTCCCAGCCTCTGAAGCGAGTATACTACCTGCTGAGCAACTGACATGGCAATGGACCTCCAGCCTATCTCAGTTGTGGAAGATACTGGCATCCAAAGGCTTCTCCACTATTTGTACACATGTTATCAGATACCATCTTGTATTACATTTTCAGGGAGTGTATTGCCATGACTGTATGATGGTGTGTTATCTGCTGTTGCTGCTCTGCTTGCAGAGGCTGTTAGTGGTGTTTTTCACTGCACATCAGATATCTGGACTAGTGATAACTCCTTGCATGCCTATCTCTCCCTAACCACTGACTGGTGTGTGCAACAGTCTGTTGCTGCTGTTTCATGCATCACCTCGTGGCTCACCCTTGCCCCCCCTTACCATCTGGTAGTCACATTAGGTCAGCTTTGCTGAACATCGGACTGATGGAGGAAGACCACACAGCACATAATATTATCGCATTCCTGCAAGACATGTTGTGGTCTTGGACTGGTGTTAACACCAATTTGAAAGTTAGGTTTCTTGTTACCGACAATGGCACAAACATGGTGAAAGCCATCAGTGATGGACATTTTGTGAGAATCTGTTGCTTTGCACACACACTGAATTTAGTAGTGACCCATACACTATGTAACAGTACTAGAACCAACAACATATTATCCACAGCCCATTCCTTCTGCTGCCATTTCCATCACTTGATAAAAGCCACTAACTAACTCAGAGAAGTTCAGGAATACCTTTGGTTTGCCCCAATACCATGTAATACAAGATGTTAGCACTCAGTGGAATTCTTAATACCTGATGCTTTCAATACTGCTGGAGCAAAATTGGACACTACATGAAATGTTGATGGAGGCAGACATTGGAGGCATCCTTGGACATCATGATTGGTTAGTTCATGAGGGCATGGAAAAGGTTCCTGCACCATTTGAGAGGAGTACACATGACCTAAGTGCTACCACAGCCTGACTTAGTCAGGTTATCCCAGCTGTTCATATTCTCAAAAGATCATTACAATGGTTTTTGGCTGACAATACAATGAGTACACAAGAGGTAGCTGAACTTGTTAATCGTCTTGATGCAGAACTTGATGCAAGTTTCACCACAGTCATGGATAACTGCAATCACATATTTCTTACCATGTTGGACCCTAGGTTCAAATGCGAGATCCTTCATATAGCCACGGACAGCCACAGGGTGAATTACTTTAGGCAACAGCTGAGCGAGGAGTTAAATAGTGCCATGAAGGCAGTGAGACACTCGGAAGGGGAAGAAGATGCTTCAAGTTTAGGTTCCTGAGGGAGAGAAACAGCCATGTGGTAGTTTGCAATTGGATGGCATTGGTGGAGATGGGGAAGACGGCATAGTGGCAATGCAGAGGAGAGTGACTGGGCATTACTCAGCACATCATTTCCTCAACAGCAACACAAATGCTCACAGTCTCTACAGCAAATGTACTTAATGGCTACTTTGCAGAATCAATAGAGCAATTTGAAGTTGATCCACTGGGCTACTGGATTCAGATAATGAACTCCTCTCCTCTGCTGACACAGCTTGCTTTAAAATACCTAAGTTGTCCTCCTACAAGTGTGCCATCCAAGAGGATGTTAAGCACTACTGGAGATGTTGTTGAGCCACACTGTTCCAAGCTGGATCCTCAACACATTGAACAGCTAGTGTTCATTAAGTTAAACTTACTAGTAGTTGGCTACAAATATGATGCTTTGCTTTGTTATGGCCATGTTGGCCATGTTAATGGTTGATGGATCCCTCAACCCTTGACCCCAAGGTGATTGCAAACATCTTTAACACGGCTTTTTCAGCCCTTAGTGCTGTCCTACCCCATGACTTTTTCAAAAATAGGGCCTACTCCCCAAAGACCTCAGCCCTTCAGTCTAACCATCCCCTCTTCTACTTCAGGAAGGTAAGGCTGAATGAAGCTCGCCGCTATATTACTGCAGCTATCTCTAAATCTAGATCTAGTAGCGACACCCTGGACCTTAAGCTTCTGTTGCTCACCCTTGATGAGGTAATTCATCCATTAACAAAAAATCCTAAACCTCTCTCTCAGCTGTGGAAAATTCCCAGACCTATGGAAAACAGCCACCGTGACACCTGTCCATAAAAGTGGGGACAAGACGATTCACTCAAATTATCGCCCTATCTCCATACTGCCACCATTCTCTAAGGCACTTGAGCGCATCGTAGCTGATCAACTTACCGACCACTTGGATAAATACAGTATACCTTGTCCACAACAACACAGCTTCCGGAAAGGTCACAGCACCACCACAGCCCTTCTTGAGTTCACTGGAGCTTTGCACAAATCCCTTGACAACGGCCTTCTCACAGGGGCCGTTGTCAACCTCCAAGACCTTCGATACAGTACACCATGGACTACTAATACACCAACTACTGAATGCCGGGCTATCACCTGACTCTTCTCTCTGGTTTAAAAGCTACTTAGAAAACTGGTCACAGAGAGTAAAAATTAGGACGCCTTTCTAACACCCTGCCTGTTCGCTCAGGTGTCCCACAGGGATCCATACTGGGACCCTCCTTTAGCCTTTTCTAAACACCCTCCTTACCACTGCTCTGAGAAGATCATACTATATGCGATGATGCTGTTGTATTCTCCACTCACAAAGATCCTGCAACTCTTCAACATAACCTTCAACTTGGTTTCAGTTCTGTAGAGTCATGGTTTCTTAATCATAAACTGGTCCTCAATGACAAGAAAACCAAATCTATGCTCTTCTGCAGCTCTCATAACCCACAAGCTACACCACTTGGCTATCTCCACCACCCAGGGCAACACTCTAGATCAGGTGGTGTCCTTCAAATACTTAGGGATTCAGCTTGACCCTAATCTCTCCTATGGACTTCATGTAGATAATGTAGCTAGAGCTGCTAATACACGGCTTGATCTCCTCTACAAACACAGACCACACCTCACGCCAGAAGCTTTGAAGGTTGCAGTCCTGAGCTCTGTGATCTCTGTAATAGACTATGGTCTCATCATTTATGGCTCGGCCACAACCACAACCCTTAGACGCCTCTCAACTGCCTTAAATAAAGCATGTCGGCTCATCACTGGTGCTCACCGTCTCACCCACACATGTGACCTGTACACTCAGACCGTCTGGCTCCAACTATCAAACCGCATAAAGTTTCTCACCTGCTCCATGGTCAAAAAAATCTACCTTGGCCTTGCACCTTCTGGGGTCTCAACCCTGTTACAACACCGAATTAACAAACGGTGTCTTAGGAGATCCACGCTACAGCTACTGAAAGTTCCCCACTGTCACACTTCACAGGGACAACGCTCTTTTGCTTATCGAGCACCACTCTGGTTCAATGGCCTCAGCCAACCATCTCCTCTGCCCCAACTATTGGTATGTTTAAAACTAGGATCCGGGACTATCTCACTACCAACAGCTCCTGTGACTGCCCAACTTAACCTTGTTCTCCACTTCCCTTTCTGCTCTAGTTGTCCCCCCCTCTCCTCCCCTCCTCACTAGATTCTACCCTCACATCTTGGTATACCCAATGCTGCACTTTTCACCCTCTTGACACTGTTCCTACATTCCTTCTCCCCTACCCTCTTCCCTCTCCCTATGACTCTGGCACTTCTTATCTGTTGTCTGTTTTCTCTGACAAATGCCGCTGGCTGCTTGTTACAATGCTACCCTTGAACTGTATTTAACTGTACTAATCTGTACTCTGTTTGCAATGTCCACTTTGTTGTAATGCCTGTCTTGATGTTCCCCATAATTTGTATTTCTCTGACGTGGAACCTTTGTAAAAGAGCCATGACTCAAAGGTATTTGTAATCCTAGACTTGATAAATAAATAAATAAATGATCTGCCCACATAAAACTGGTGGTACAGAACAACTGTCAATCTTCCTAATATCACAACAGTGTAATGTTACTTTTTGGGGGGGCTCACCCTTTCTTTTTTCTATCACTTTAAATATTTAATTTAAAGGGTAACTCTCCACTCCCTGGTATATATGCTGCAAGACCACCATGAGGTCCCTCTTAAATTAGAAATAATTTAATACTGTATAATATAATGTTTCAGTGCACTTATGATTGTGTACTTTAGGTTACTAATTATCTGCTGGCAGAAAGGGACCACTTGGCCGACACAGTCTGCCCAGATTGTCCATCCCTGCCTTTGGTGTTCTCTTATGGAGACCCTAAAGCAACCTTGCTGCCTCCCTGCATGTTTTGAAACACACCCCTATGCCTATCCCACACATGCTTGAAGCCCAACACTGTTTTCGCCGCCATCACTTATGCTTGCAGTCTCTGTGAGGCATCTACCATGCCTTCTGTGAATAAATATTTCTTCACATCTCTCTTGAACTCCCCCTTCAGCTTCATCACATGCACCCATTTTCCCTGGTACTTGTGCTCTTTGTCATTTTAAATAGACTCCCATTATGTGCCCTCTTCACCTCTGTGAGGGACTTGTGTAGATCTCTATCATGACACATCCCACTCTCCTCTCTTCCAGGGTGCACATACAATGCACTTGCACCAGTGCCATTTTAATTGTCCTAGACATGACACAAGATGTCACCTCATCTGCAGACTTTGGTCAATCTATGATGACCATCTGTCACCTGACCACTTACCAGTGTAGTAGTTTGTTGCCTTTTTTTGGCTTCTGAAAGACTGTTAGAGGGTGTTCATGGCAGAATTAATTGTACTTCAAAAGGGAAGGAAGTGGTGCACTTTAACAGTGTTACAATGTCATATTTAAAAACACGTATCTTATTAATAATGAATATCTGGTGAACCAAATACAAATATTCATCCAAATATTCAAATTAAGGTATTCGGATATCCCTACTGGATACTGTAGAATGTTGCTGAAGTCGTCAGGAAGCAGTGTAGTTCAATGGCAGTTAATCCCATTTATCACACCCCTGACAATAAGTTTAACAAGTGAAGCACTGGGGTCAAACAACCTGGCAGTGTGGGTGAGAGGCATAGCCCTATAGCTGGTATTCCCAGCAGAATTTGTACCTTTTGTATTGCAACTGGATTTTTTTGCATGGCATTGTAGCCCTAAGGGTCATGGATGTTTGTTTTTTTGCACAACTTGGACTCACATATTGCCTTCTTCTGAAATTGCATTAAGAAACTATTACTAAATTGAAGTAATCACATGCAACTGGATCTATTGCGAAACACCCCACCAAGGTGGGGAAGAAGTTATACTTTTTATGGTGAAAAATATTGTTGGTTGCCTATGAGGGCATGTATCCTTTTTTGCTTTGGCAAATCCCATTTGCCCTGGGCACATAAAAGGGACTGAGCAACACCACACATGCAGACAGGTTGAATGCAGGAACTGCAGGCCATTAGAGGTGAATATTTTCATTCTCAGTAAAGCCGGTCCACAGGGGACTGATGATATGCACTGGCATTCTACAGTGCATGTGACTGACAGCCTATAACCTTGCAACAGTTCAGCATGGCTGCAGGAAGAGCTGATCTTACTGTAAGTGAAGGCTGAGATTCAGGAAGAAGAAGCAGCTGATACTGACACAGGCTTCTGTGGCCATCAAGGTTATCCCTGGCACGATAAGGCTCCCCAGGCCAAGTAGTAGCAGGCCTAGAAGAAAATGGTAGTTGCAGTCAACACCAAAGTGCTCCTGTGTATTTATTCAATGTTGCTAACCAGGTAGGTCCACTGAGAATTAAATTCCCATTCTTAGGGGTGGCCTGGAATAAATTACGATAAAAACGCAGATAATCAATGAACCTGATTTGGATTAATTATAAACCAAATTACAAATGAATATTAAAAACTGGTTAAATGCTTTCAGTACAGAGGGTATCAAAATACTGAAGACCTACAAGGCATTGCAGGAGGAAGGACATTGTCTGGGGGCACGGCTGAAGGATACCTGGATGGGCAAGTAGGTTAGGTAAGAGCCACCCACTAGGGGCTAAGGGGCAGGAGGTAGGTGTTCCCAGGGGGAAGAACATAGCCCATAAGAGCAGCTGCACTAGAGGGATTCCTCCTTGTTCTCCTCACCTCAGGTTGGAAGTAAAATACAAAGAAGAAAGGAAGAAGCCAGGACTTCCATGAATATACAAGGTAGAACTGTGGCAATCCCAGCAGCAGAGTCAGGCAGGGATGAGTATGCAGTTCCCAGTGGAGCCCATAAACCTATCCCTGACAACGGCACCACCAGGGCAGGCAGTGGCAAGGCCATAGATAACGGCCTGTAGCCTAAGTCAGTCAGGGGTAGAACAAAAGCTCAACTGCTTGTTAGCTTTATTGGCCAAGTAAGGGCAAGCCCAGACAGGTACAGGACAGATGGCCCCAGCTCCTGGGGGGTGCAAGGAGTAGGGAGTGGGACAGAGTCAACGACACAACCACAGACCCCAAGGCAACAAGTGGTGGTCAGTTGTGTGTCACTGTGTGAATCTGTGGGGTTGCTCTTGCCAGACAAGATAAAATAGCAAATTGTGAATGGGGAATATGTGAATGTTTTTTACCTGCTCAGCCAGCTCAACTTTGTACACTATTAAGCCAGAGGGAGTGTAGTTAGAATATGATGAGGAATGCCAGAGAACAAATCAGAATTATACTGGGAGGTCATGGGTCATGCTGAATCTACCATTATTGTGGACAATAGACATGGAGGGGTCCAGCATATGGATACAGTTTTCAAGTCCTGTGGCCCCTCCTTACCAAAGAATGGGTACCATGGTGGTAATAGCGGGAAGGGGAGACGGGGAGTGGGTGTTTCTTTAATTATAACTAAGGGTCATGCAGAGCAGAATGGTGCAAATATAAACGTGAGTGCGTGGCTTGTGGAAAACCAAATTCCTTTCAGCAGTGCAGCAAAGGAACAGGTACAGGGACAGGAAAAGGGACAGATAATTTTGCCCCTTCAGAAAAGAGAGACCAAGGCTCCCAAAACCCATAAAGGTGGAAAGTATTGAGGGGTGGCTGGCCAGCTACCCAAATAGAACAGTCGCTTGCTCCTTTGCAGAAGGGTTCAGGGTGGGGTTTCACATTCCATACAAAGGGTCAAGAAGTACATATGAAGCAGACAGCCTGAAATCTGCCAAGGAGCAACCAGAGGTCATGTGAAAAAAGCTACAAAAAGAGTTAGAAGCGGGAAGGATCAGTGGCCCCTTTGCAACACCCCCAAGCCCCCAGCTCAGGGTATTTCCAATCGGCATGGTCCCCAAGAAGGTGCTGGGCACATTTCAGATGATAATTGTGATGAGTGGAAAAATGAAAAGGGACCTAGGTAAACTTTAAGAGTGGTCAAGGGTGTGGCAGCTAAGACTGAATGCAAAGAAGTGCAAAATCATGCATTTGGGACATGGAAACCCTGGAGAGGAATACACAGTGGGGGGAGGTACTGACCACCACCAAAGAGGAAAAGAACCTGGGGGTAATCATATATGATGACCTGAAGTTGTCTAAATAATATGGCAAGGCTGTAGGGAAAGCCCGTGGAATGCTGGGGTGTATAGGGAGAGGTATCACCAGCAAAAAAAGGGAGGTAGTGATACCACTGTACAAAACATTGGTGAGACCTCATCTGGAGTACTGTGTCCAGTTATGGAGGCCACATCTCTGGAAAGGCAAAGACATAGTGGAGGCAGTTCAGAGGAGGACAACAAAAATGGTGCAGCAGCTGCAACAAAACTCCTATGGGGAGATACTTGTGGATCTCAATATGTATACCTTGGAGGAGAGAAGGGAAAGAGGGGATATGATAGTGACCTACAGATACCTAAAGTCCATAAATAAGGTACAGCCAGGCAGCATCCTTTAGAATAAGAGGTGTTCAAGAACAAGGAGACATGATATGAAGCTGGAAGGGGGGAGACTCACAGGTAACGTGAAGAAGTATTTTTTCACAGAAAGGGTGGTGGATGCATTGAACAGCTTCCCAGTAGAGATGGTGGGGGAAAAAAAGGTAGGGGAATTCAAAAAGACATGGGCTATGCATAAGGGAACCATAGAAGCAAAGAAGAGCTGGTAAAAATGGAGATAGGGAATATGGGCAGACTGGTGGGCCAAACAGTTCCTATCTGCAGTCAATTTCTGTTTCTATGTTTCTGTGTTTCTATTTGTCATATCTGGAATGGAACTCTTGTCAACTACTACATCAAGCCAGCGCATACAGCAGTGTCATATGCATCATTTGACAGGGCGGTTGAAGTGGTCCAGCAGGCAGGCCAGGGTGCCCTCCTATGGAAGTTCAACATAGAGTCAGCATTCTGCCTGTTGCCAGTTCATCCAGCTGACAGAAAACTGTTGAGCATGAAATTTTAAGGACTCTACTTTGTTGACAATTGCATGCCCATGGGGTGTTCAGTGCCATGTGCTGTGTTTGAGCAGTTCAGCACCTTCCTGCATTGGTTGACGGTACAAGAAGCCCAGCTTAACAATATGGTGCACTATCTGGATGACTTTCTGTTCATGTGGAAGGCCAGCACCAGGCACTGTGCCCAACTTATGGAGGCCTTCCAGGAGGTATGCTCTGAGCTGCATGTCCCATTGGCATGTAACAAGATGGAAAGTCTGTGTACACGGCTTTTTTTTTCTGGGTACTGAAATTGTCACATAGGCACTGGTATTTTGGCTAACCCAAGAAAAGCTGTCGGCCCTGAGGGTCCTGTTAGAATCGGTGGCCGAGGCTCAAAAGATTACCTTACAGGAACTGCAACAGTTGGTAGGGCACCAGAACTTCACTTGCCAGGTCTTCCTCATAGTCAGGATGTTTATGAGATGGTTGGCAAGAGTAGGTGTGGGGCTTTCCAAGCTACATCACAGAATCTGTGTGACAGTGCCTATGAGGGATCATTTGGACATTTGGCAAGCATTCTTGCAGTGCTTCAACAGGGTGGCCCTGTGACCAGTCCCAGTGTTCAGTCAGGAGCTAGAGTTCTTTACAGATGCCTTGGGGGTCTGGGATTTGGGGCCTATTTAAAAGCAAGTGGTGTGCCCTCCAGTGGCCAGCTGCTTGGGAAGAGTTGGGCATGCTGAGGCAGATTATGGTGTTGTAATTTTTTCCAATAGTGGTGGCCCTAGTGGTCTGGGTGGAGCATCTCAAGGATAAGATAATCACCTTTAGGTCTGACAGCACTGGAGTTGTTCACACCATAAATAGGCAATTAGGTGGAAAGGGCCAGATGGGCAAACTCATGCGGGTCTTTGTGCGGAAGTGTTTACTGCTGAATATCCACTTTAAAGCTGTGCATGTCCCAGGGTTTGATAACAGAACTGCTGATGCTCTTTCTCATTCACAGTGGTGGAAGTTTTGAGAATTGGCACAAGGAGTGGGCAGACATCCCAGGGAAGTCCCAGTATACCTATGGGATTTGATAACATAGAAGCCTGATACTTGCTTAGGAATTCACTAGCACCCAGAACACAGGCAGCATACCAGACTGGGCTAGACAGTTTCTTGGGGGTGCAGCAGATGCAAGGGTGGATGAGGGGATGGCCTATCCCAGTGGACCAGCTGTGTGCATAGGTACCCATACAAAATGTGAGGGGGCTACACCGGCCACGGTGCAACAACACCTGGCAGGCATAGCCTGGTTTCTGAAAGCCAGGGGTATGCAGATACCACAAGGACTTTCCTCCTCTGCAAGATGTTGTAAGGGTGGGTGCAGTCAGTGCCAAAGAGCCCGATTAGCCCCCTCCAGTTTAAACAAATATGGGACAAGCTCCTGAAGGTATGTTCATCTCCAACAAAAATGTGCCTGTTTAGGACAGTCTACTTAGTAGCTTTCTGCCGGGTGTTTCAGGTGTCAGAGCTTGTGCAGCTAAACAAGATAGTGGGGCACTGGCATTGGGAGATGAAGACATGGTGGTAACCATGGTGGGGGACTTCGTTCACTTGCAAAAAAGCAAAATTAATCGGGGTGCTTGAGGATGTTGGTGCAGCTTGAGGGAGCCCCAGGGAGTGCAATATGATATTCAGGCATGGGTGCAGGATTACATAACCAAGCGGTCTAAAGAGTTTGGGGCTTTCTTTGATCATGAGGATGGGAAACCACTGATGATGTACCAATTTAGGCATGTTCTACAGTGAACCTTTCAGCAGTTGGGGCATGATGTGCAGCAATTTAATATCCACTCCTTTAGGATTGGGGCCTCCTCATATGCAAGGGTAGAAGGGTTGACAGTTGGGCAAATTCAGGAATTAGGACTTTGTAGATCGCAGTCATCTGAAAGTTATGTTGGTCTCACATGTTGTAATGTATTTGCTTTGTTTTGAACAGGTGATGGCGTACAGAACGCACAGATTTAGATATGTGGCCACTGTTTTATACATTGGGCAGCTGTCCGGGCCAGGCAGTACCTTAGGGGTGCAAACCTGTTTCTGGCCCCCTGGCATGCAGAGGTGCACTAGATGGGACAACAGGGGATGAAATGGTGTGCACTACTTCTAGGATTATGAGCTGAAGCCAAGTGGTGGGAGCAACCCAAAGCCCTGGTGATTCACCTAGTGGGAAATGATTTGGGGACCATGACAACACTGGAGCTGAAGCACAGCATGATAATGTACTTGTCTTGCTTTAAAGAGAGGTGGCCACAACTGAACATTATTTGGTCAGAAATCATGTAATGACATCAATGGCGGCATGTGCACAATCCCAGAGTGATACAAGAAGTGTGCCAACTGCATAATGCCTTTCTGCGACCATTTATGGACTTTGTCGGGGGGTCAGTCATGAGCCATAAAGACATTGTAATCAAAAGATCTGTCCTTTATCAAAAGGATGGGGTGCATTTGTCAGAAGAAGTATTAGACAGGTTTTTAGAAGATATGCAAAGAGCTATGGAGAAAGCGCTGTTGTGAAGTGCTTATGGGAGTTGAGCGTGGTGGCAATGCTCACCCTGTGGTTGCTTGGTAGTATTGGAAGGCAGTATGAAGGGGGAAACAGGGGATCATGAGTCTTGAGAAGCCAGATCTCCCTGAGGATGACAGGAGGGAGGGGCTGGATAGCTCAAGTTCCCTCACTTCAATGGGGGGCAGTCGGAACTGCAGTCTCCTTGAGCATCTGTCCATGACATGGTGGGTCATCTGGCAGGGAAGGACTAGGCCGCAGCTGGTCAAGAGAGCCATCCCTCCTGCCCTGGAGGTGGTGCCCTCATGGGGTCTTGTGACTGGTGGCAAAGCACCCCCCCACGAAGAAGGAAGGGTCAACCACCAATAATTTTATCAGATCTAATTGATTGATAATTATCAATCAAGGCTACCTAGCTGCACACATCACACCGGTTTGAATGTACCTATTGATAATTGATTAATAAAGACATAGCTATGGCCATTTTCTCCAAAGCTTGTCATTGTCTCAGTCTGTCCAGGTGAACAAAGGGATGTGCCCTATAAGACAGAAGAACCTGAGTAAAAAGGGAACAAAGAATTAACAATTAAAAAAGGACTACATCAAAAGGCAGGAAAAATTCAGTTCATTTCGGCTTTATTCAAAGTATGTATATAAAAATAATTTTGACACATACAAACATTTAAAACAAGTATACACTTACAATTTGATTTAAAAACATTTAAAACAAGAATACAATTACGTCATTTGATTATAAAAGCATTTCTGCCAATAAAATTGACATCCGCAAAAGTGTAATTAACTTAAACATTTAAATATAAGTTCTGCAGCTTTATCATATATCTCAAATGAGTTAAGAAGTTATCTCTGGAAGATTGCCAAGCTAGATATTCCATATTAGTTTTATTACTATTCTATAGACAAAGCTGGCTAGGGCAACAATCTGATTTGTTAATTTACAATTTAATATTAATTTTAGCTGTTCATTCCTACTTAATGTTTCGTAGTTATTAAAAATCTGTGCAATAAATATATTTCTATCCATGGCAAGGGTGACACAGTTGAGTAATAGATGGGCACTTGACAATGTTGCATTATTACAATCTGTACAAACATTTATTGCATAATTAATCTCCGATAATGCAATTTCCCCAATTTACAAGGGTATCAAATCTTAACCTTGTTAGATGTTTTCTGTGTGTTTGGTTTTCACACTTCAGTAGATATTTTTCCATTTTAAAGTCAGATTTTATAAATTTTAATGGGTTATTACTCCATGCATCTTTCATTTTACTATAATCCACTTGTTTGGCCATGTCTTCTACTCTTTGGATTGCTGATATTGTAAAGTTATTGGGGTTTGTTATAGTCTCCGATTGTCCCATTATGTAATTGTATTGTAGCCCATTTCTATTTAATTCATGGTTTAATTTATCAAACCATGTTAGATCTGTCATATCTTGTCTTTTTATTGCATCTACCAAGTAATTGTATAAGGCACTTTCTCTAGGGCCAGACAACGTCTTCTTCCACAGGGATATACTTAGCTTTAAAATTGTAGCATGCATTGATATTGTCCCAATTTCCATTGTAATTTCTGCCCCCAATGTGGTACTTGGCAAACTCAGTAAGTTTTTAAAATATTTATTTTTTAATTTTTTCAGGTTCTTTTGTGTTGCTGGTGAGACCCCAAACCTCTGCCCCGTATAATATTTGGGAGACTACTTTGGCTTTCAAACATTTGTATTGTGCAGTGAATGTATTTCCTGCTACTGTGTTTGCAAAGCATCTGATATCATTCAACATCTTTATGGCATTTTCATTCACTTTTCTAATTTGCTTATTCCATTTTAAATTATTGCTGAATACTACTCCCAGGAAGCAGAATTCAGTTACTTCTTCAATTTCCATTTCTTGTATTTTCCAAGTTTTTTTTTGTGTGTGTGTTTTCTCTCCAAATACCATTATTTTGGTTTTGTCCTGATTTAGTTCCAAGTCAGGTTTTTAATGTTTCTACTGTTGTTGAAATAATAGCTTGTTTAAGGCCAAGAGGAGTCTGTGAAATTAACACTGCATTATCTGCATATAACAACATGTGAATTTCCATATTGTTTATTTTGGATGTAAATGTATCCATGGTTTTAAGTTTGTCCACAGTTTTATCTGTAGAGAAATTCAACAGTGTGGGTACTAGTATGCAACCTTGTTTTACTTCCCACATTACGTCTATTGGGTCTTTCATATCTCCCTCCTTGTTGTATCTTCTTACTGATGGGTTGTCTTTATGCAGTAGGTGAATAATGTCCAGTAATTTCCCATTCATTCCTTTTTCTTTTAATATTTCCCTCAATATTGAACGGTTTACAGAGTCAAAAGCTGACTTGATGTCAATAAAGGCTGCATATATGTTCCCATTCTTTATTACCACATATTTGACCAGGATGTATCTTAGTATAAAAGTTTGGTCTACTGTGGATTGCCCTTTGCAGAATCCTGACTGGGCTTGAAGCAGTATTTTATTATCTTCTATCCAGTATAATATTTTGTTTAAAATAATTCTTAAGAAGATTTTTTGATTGATATTTAGTAGTGTTATTGGCCTATACTTTTCTGATAACATATTTGAACCTTTTTTATGTAATTGGACTATAACCCCTATTTTCCAATCTTTTGGAAGTACCAGATATTTTATTATGTTTTTGTACAAACACGTCAATAATTGTGCTCACCATTCAGTGTTAGCTTGATATAACTCTGCCCCTACATTGTCTATTCCCACGGCTTTCTTTCTTTTTTGATTCTGAATTGTATGTATCACGTCATCTTTTGTGATCTGCAGCCAGTCATTATTGTTGTTTACAGTTGTCAAAGTTTATTTTTTATCATATTCTCCTGTCCTACTAAAGGTTTTTCTGTAATATTCTCTCAATGTATCTTGAGGAAAAACAGCCATAAAATTATATCTGATGTCATTGGTACCATGTGCAACCAAACTCCAGAAGGTACTACCATCCTGTTATTTGATGGCTGTCTGTAATTTATACTGGTATACACTGCCAACAGTGAAAAGTCAACAGTGACTGTTACTACAGCCAGGTATCTGTAGTGTCAGTGATGGATCCCAGCACTGTATTCCAGGGTCTTGCACCCCCACCCCAATCAGCTCTGACTCAGAGTTGATTATATTTAGTGGGTGGTGCGGGGGCATAGCCCCCAGCATGGGGGGTTCAGGGTGAGAAGCACCTGAAGAAAAATATGTTTCTCAGTGAGAAACTGTATGTTGACTGCAAATGTGGTCGGCATGATGGGTTCGCTGTATGGTCGTTTAACAAAAATTTTGTTGACAACCTGTCGTGGATCCATTTATACCAAAGTTCAAGATTAAAACTCTTTTTCTTAGCCTTTTATATTCTTTATTTAAATTTCTTAGGGTTTTCCGATCTTCAGAGTTGTTATATTTTGTCACTCTTCTTCCTACTTTTTGTATTAGTTTCCTCTTTTTACTGCATTCATGGTCAAACCATTTTGCCTTAAACTGAGTTCTGTTTTCTCTCTTGCCTTTATGTAACCCTTCTATCTCTTTAATTATCTTTTTCTCTATTTGTTGATATTCACTAAAAATGGTATTTATTTGTGTTTCTGGAACTTTGGATGTTAAGCTCTTAGTCAGCTTTATTTTACAGTTATGTTTTATTTCATTTTTCTCTGTAGTTTCTATGTAATATTTTACTTGTTCCATATTGACTTTTTGCTGTTTTATTCTCTTGTTCTTCCCAATTGCCATATTATTGTCTAATCAAGCTCTTTTGTGGAAATCTTCTCTATAAGTACCGATGCTGCTATCAAGGTGAATTCTAACAGGCCTGTGGTCGCTGTCTCAGTTATTGATGATTTCCAGCTTGAGTATTTTTTTAAAGGAGAACACGTCCACTATTGCATAGTCTTACATACTCATCCCACTACTATGCATGTAAGTACACATTCCAGTTCTGTCTCCACTAAATCTCCCATTCAGGATGCGTAAATCTAATTTGCATAATAATTTCAGGAATGTATCTCCTGCTTTATTTACTCTGGTTTCATTAGAATCTCTAATGAGAATTTGTAGGGCATCACCTAAGTTCTAATGGTTGCCCTTGTCTTCTTGTTTAGTCCCAACTTTTACATTACTGTCTCCTGTTATAAGTATCATTGTTGATGGGTACTAGATTTTTAGTTGTTCAATTATTTCACCAGATCTATTCAAACATCCTGAAATGGGAGATTCAGTGGTGTTTGGAGGAAAATATACATTTGCCAATAAGCATTTCACTGTGTTTTTCCATGATAATTCTATAACTAATACATAAAACTATTATAATTCCATATACATCTATTTGACACTTCAGGACAGATTTTTATAAACGCACTTATTCCTCTGGGTGTTCTCCCAAATTTAGATTTTTTTTAGCTTGAATATGCCAAGCTTGACAACCTTCTATGTAACATTCATCTAAATGATTTGCTCCTGCCTCTTGTAGCATTATTATTTTTATTTTTTATTTTATTTAAACAGCAGTTTGGAAAACCTTTGAGCCATAGGCTCATTTACAAAGGTACCTTGTCACAGTAAGACAAACCAAAATACACAGTATAGCAGTACAACACATAGGTATAACAGTAAATTAAGACATAGATACAAACAAGCTGGTACAGGTAGGATGGCTGCAAACAATACCAGAGTTATGTTGTCCTTAGCAGCTTAGTAATAAGTTTTGTCATAAGTATTGAGTACGGCTTTGACTAGCGGCAGTTACAGCATCGGGTGTTAATAAGGTGGTTACGTAAGGAAGTTTTGAAGCACGATAATATGAGACTATATTATATATGTTGTATATGGATGTATATGGAATTATAATAGTTTTATGTATTAGATTATATTATGTACTAGATTATATGAGACTCTCGGAAGAATTTCATTATCCAATTGTCTCTAAATTTACCCTTTGTTCCAGTGATATTCCAACTTAATAATAGCAAATTGGTGTATATGGACGTATTTTCCTGCCTGAGTAGTCATTCTTCATCCTCTGCCTCACTCAGAATATAATAAACACATTTTTTTGCTCACAGAATTCCCTATCTCTTTGCAGATGGCTGTCTTCCCCTGTGTTCATTTCAGAGAGTTCTGTTTCCTCTGAGATTTTGCTACTGTTTATTCTAGGCCCTCTCTGAAGGTGTCCTCTGATTACCTTCTCGTATCTATCTTCTGCTATTAATGTGTGTACTCTTTAAATCAGTGTTATATAGTTTGATATTCTTTGTTGAATTTTCCCACTAGTTATTTTATGTTCATCATTTGTCTCTTTTGTTTGCAATACAGTTTTGTTACCCATTTTTTTTCAGTCTCTTCTGTAGGTATTGTTATATCAGCTCTTACTCCTAGTTCCAAAAGTTGTCCTTGTGGCTCAAGCAACTTTTTCCTGGTATTTTTTTTTTAAACTAGGCAGATCCATCCCTTTTCTCTGCCACCATTATATCTGTATGTGGAACCCATGTCGTTCCATGTGAATTTACTGCCCATTATGCCTTTGCATATATTGTACACTGACAGTTTTAATGACATGTACTTTTCATTTTTTTTTTTGCCTTAGAGATTCCCTTGTGAAAGACAGTAGGAAGAATGCCTCCTTTTTCTATTAGTGATTAATTTTCAGAATTTGTATTTCATTGCTCTAATGTAGTCCCTTTACCATTGTTTTTTCCCTATTTCTGCTTCTTTTAGTGACTAGTGACTCCTCCACTATTTTATATCTATGTAGGACTCCATCTTCTTCTATTCATAGTAGTTTCTCCTTCCCCTTATCCTGTGTAGCCTCCCTCTGTTCCTCCTTTTTATTATCTGAAATTCCCTTCTCTTTATTTTTTTGCCATTGTTACTCTGATACTAATTGAGTCCACTCTTTGTTTTTGAATTTCCTGAATTAATTGATTTGCTTCCTTTGCTTCTTTATTCCCTATCATTTCTGTTGTTTTTTTAATTTGTTTTTCCTTATTCTTATTTATTTGACTCTGATGTTTTTTTCCTTCTCCTTATTTAGTTTTTCTTGGGACCCTCCCCCATGTGTTTTATTTGGGCACTTAGTAAAGAGGTAATATTTATCAATAATTCATTGTTTAGCAGAATCCTACCTCATTTCTTTTAGTAGGTCAATAATCTCGTTATTTGATAGTGGCTCAAAATTAGAATTATCATGTCTTCCTAGAATTTCAACACTTTTTCCTTCCTCATCTGAATAGTTTTGCTAAATGTGTGGTATATCTGGGGGAAAGTGTGTGGGTGGCTTCAAGTTGGGTCTAAGAATATATGGTGTTAAAAAGCTTCAAAGTCCCCTAAAACTGAAGAGCTAGGGCAATGGTCTGAAACTTCTATAAAATA
The DNA here is from genome assembly GCA_016271365.2 of Neoceratodus forsteri. Taxonomy (NCBI): domain Eukaryota; kingdom Metazoa; phylum Chordata; order Ceratodontiformes; family Ceratodontidae; genus Neoceratodus; species Neoceratodus forsteri. Next base: position 1,344,782,632 of record CM057458.1, on the reverse strand, counting down.
TTTTTTTCCAAATCTTGAGTTTGTTGGTTATTTTGAGGCTCCAAATTCTGGATTTCTTTTAACTTAATGTTGGAGGCTGTGGCAGGCTTGTTTTTGTCTGTACTTTCTTTTTTAACCCCGATTGGTTTTTCTATCTGTACTGAGGCCTCTATGTACTTACAATGATTTTTATTTTCTTCCCATATTGTGTATCTCTCCCAGATCCTTTTTCTAGTAATTTAATGGTGTTCATTAAAGGGTGTTCTGTACCCGATACCTGCTTTCTTTCAGATATAGTTTTTATTGGGGATGAGCTTAGTGGGGGTAATGATGAGCTTTGAATTTGCAGCACCTCCTTTTTCCCCACTAGATTTATCTGGCTTCCTGGTGCTGAAGTATAACTTGCTATTTTTTTCTGTGTTTTTAAAACCTTTCCCTCAATGGTACTCTTTGTGTTTTTCTTTTTGTTTCTATAACTTGTTGGATTAGCTGCTATTTTCCTTCTAGTTAGTCTAGTATTCATTTTTAAATTTTGTACATAGGCCAAGGTGTAAGACAATAGCAAATATATAAGTGACAAAACCTGTGGAAAGAGGTAAAATTCAGTTTAAGCACAATTCAAGTTTAAATTCATGTGACAGGAATGCCTTTGAGATGATTCTCTGGTAGACTTGCTACTGGGTTGCCGATGTTAAGCAGCCACTACAAATGAATCAGTTTGAGCACAGTTACCATGAACAGAGTAAATCCAGCATCTCAGGGCCTTTAAACTGATAGCAATTATGTTTATAGTGAATTGTATTCCCCAGAAAAGAGGGGAAAAGGTTATAGCAGAATTTTATTTTTTTCTATTAATAAAATCAATAGCTGAGTAGGTTACAGTGTAAATAAAGGGAAATAGACACTGTTTTAGTTTAGGCTTACCGACTGAGTGATTCCTGTTTGTACAGACTATGTTCATTTGGTAGCTTCAGTACAAGCTTATCCCAGTACCATTTCTAGCTTGTGGGTCGAAGTGGACCCAGAAATAGGCAGGTAATATAGGAGAACTTAGTAGGGTATAAAGAGAAACACTTGAAATGCTTAAATAAAAGGTTGCATTTGTGGATTGCTGATCACGAATGGATCATGGGTGGTGTTCTCTTGTGTTGGTGCTCAGAAACAATGCCACACATGCGCCCCTAAGGTGAGCTATGGTTATTATCTGAGTCGGGACCCAGCATTTCAATTGGTGTTCCACATATATTACATCCCATTTAAATTCCAGTAAGTCAGAAAGGAAGCAACTTCCTTATTGCACAATTCCCTTGTTGCACTATAGCCTTTATTATAATAAATGTTGCTATAGGCCCATTGTCTTGATATTAAAGCAACATTTTAAAACATTTAAAACAGAGAGCAAATAAAAACAGGTACAATAGATATGACAGTGTATAAAAATAATGACAACAGTAATGATATTTAGCTAAACTTGGTTCTGGTTCTTTAGCTCAAAGATCATGCAAGTTTTTCAGGCAGCATATAACACCCTGTAGGTAATCATGATCTTGAGCTGAATTCCCTTTGGTCTATTCTCTTCAGACTCCACAAACAATGTTCTTTGAAAATAAGGCATTTTGTGGGAGAGAGATGTTGGTTTGCCCGGACAGAAGATCAATAGTCAACTGTGATTCCCACAGGCAGCTAGGCAAAGAGGACAGAGAGAGTCAGAGAAAACCAGAGAGTGGTCCAAAATGCAACGTGCAAGGTAGAATGAGACACAGCTGAAACACAGCTGAGTGCAGTTACAAATATAGTTCTTAAGCTTAAGTTCCTTATACCAGCCTCAGGGTTTCAAGCATACATGTCTGTACTAATTTCTATAACTTCTGCAGATTTTCTATTACCTTCCTTCCTTGCTCATTTAAAATATGAACTTCTAGTATCCTCTGGAAATCTCTGTCATTCTCTGGAATTCTGGAGTGCTTCTAGTGCTTTATTATCACTATTATCGCAAACTCTTCTGTCGTTCTATTTTCCAAAACAGCAGAATGGCAGGGTCTGTGGGGGGAAGCAAATGAACAAGGGCAGCTAGGGAGAAACAATTTCAAGTGGCTCACAACACCGACAAGTATAGATTGCTAGGATAAGTTTACAGTGTCATACCTGTTCAAAAACTTAAAAAAGCCTCTCGCAGCCCTGCTGCACCTGCTTCTCTGAGTTACTCCACAGCAAAAGATGCACACTAGAACACAGCATTGATGCTTCTCTAGGTAGGAAAAGAATAAGATTTCAGTTGGTGGCCTGCTCAGTAACTGCAGGTGCACCAACTGTGGCCTAGAAAATAGGTCTTCAGCCATTTGTTAAAGACAGCAAGGGAGGAACAGTTTTGAATCTCTGAAGGGAGATTCTTCAAAAGGATTAGAAGGTGGTGACAAAAGACCTCTTATGGGTGCCTGATTTAAACCTGGCCACCTCAAGCAGAGTGTACGTGGAAGACACAGTAACTGCCTAAGGGTTTAGGCACTAGAACACCTTGCAGGTTAGGAGGGATGTAAATGTTTACCATTTTAAAAGCAAAGAGAAGTGGATATACCACTGTCTCTCTTCCAGGAAGGGCCAGTATAATGCAGAGAATATTTTGCAGTGATGTTCTCAGGGGAGAGCATATGCAACAAATTACCAAATTTTATTATACAGAATTTTGAGTCTTTTCATTTCACCACCACTAAGGGAAGGTAGTACTGGGTCACACCACAATAGAATACAGTAAACCATGTTAATGGTGAAGAGTTTTTGTTATCTTATCTACATGAATCCAGAGTGAGAATTCTTGATTTAAGTACACACCAAGATACCTCACGGACTAAACAACTTCTGTTCATTCCGTTCCATATAAGGCATATCATTAATGCAAACTCCATGGTATAAGCCTCAATTTATAGGTGGAATTTAATTTCAAGATACAAATTTAAGCATACTTACTGTACATTGATTGCTTACAGTATATGTAATATTATAATGTTGCTGCTTCAATTACAGTAGTACACTGAATGTGAAGTTGTCACAAAAAAAGTGCTTATGAAGTAAACGCGGTGAAAGTGGTGACTATATTATGACTTATAGTCCCTAGGAATCTTTGGCATCACACATTTTTATAATAATAATCATAATAATAGCTTTATTTATAAAGTGCCTTTCTAAACCACTGCCATCTTCTGGTTAAAGCAGGCCTTTTTGAAGGCTGGCAATAAACCTGAATGACTGTTCACGTACAGCTAAAAAAAATAAAACAACAGGAGAAGTTCAGAATACTTATCATTCAAGAGGAATGGAACCTTACCCAGAGATGGGAAGGGCATCAATGAAATCTTTTTGGACTTCCACTAGTCACCTTATGCAAAGCAGGTTGTGGAATCAGAAGGTGACATGAACACGTTTACTGCACCCTTGGCCCTGCCTACCCATCCTGCAGACACTCTCTATTCTGAGCCAGCAATTCACACAACGGGAGCTAAAAGAAGCTTTGACTACCCACCCAAAAAGATGTTGATTTTTTTAATGATGTATCATGAATGATCATTATCCAGATATGATCAGAGATCAGATTTAAGCTTCAAAAACCATAATTATGAACATCATTGACAGTAATTAATCATCAACGTTAAATGGCCACCAATCAAAAACTATGAAGTTATGGAGATGGTGATTATGATTAATGATGATCTCATATCATCATGATTTTCATGAGTGCCCATGGTCAAGATTACAGAAAAAAAATTCAGTGTATCTTTTCTCTATACTTTTGGATTTTATCTTGTATTTAGATATCTTTACTGGAAAGATCAGTTATGATAACTTTTCTCTAAAAATCATCTGCATTTAGTTATTGGTATCTATATCCCCATTCAATGGTTCCTTTTATGGTTGTGGTGATTTCCTAAAAGTACTTGGTTTGTGCTCAAAACCTTTCTTAATAGTCTGAAAATTTACACTGTCAATGCAAAATTATTAAAAAAATAGAAATTACCATTGTTTTGTTCCATAAACTGTGCTGCTGAAATATGCAAATTAGATATGCAAATATGTATCCTATACCAGACATTGCATGTACTCACCCCCTAACTGTATAAATACAAGCATTATACTGCAGATGGCACACATAGGGACAATATATCTCCAGTAGACCACTTTTCTCCCCTGTGGTGAGTTCCACATTTTGAACAACCAAATTGTATTGAAATCTTTTTAACAGTACAAAGAAGCATAGCAATAAGATGTTTTGTGAATCCTTCTTTTTTTTGACAGTCTAGAAGGTGGGGATTGGAGCTCCTTGGCATGAAGACACGGTGGTGCCAATTTCAAAAATACAAGGCTGAAATATTAGACAAAAACATAACTGCACTCACCTCACTGCTGGTCTTCCCATGATCTGCTTCAGACATACAACCCACGCAGTTAGCTGCTCAATCCCAACTCCCTCAAACAAGATGATGACTGAGCTGACCCACCGATAGGTCCACTGTAGCCACACCTTCACAAACAGAGATGGATGAAGGGTGCCAAAAGCTGAGTTGCTGCCTACTCACAGTCTCAGGCAGTGAGTGTAATCACTGGTTAGTCCAAATCCATGATATGTTGCCAGTGGTTTGAAAAGCCCAGGAATGCATTCCTTCCCCACACACAACTAGTGGCAATGGGCACCATCACATTTGGGTTTGTCAGAATGTCTGACAACCAATCAGCTTTCCAGCCTGCCAGCAGCCAGTAGCAAGAGTGACAGTAGATACATCAGGGGTCAATCAGCATCAACTGGAGGGACGCGGGCTCTCCTTTTGGCTCAGTTGAACTGCTGGCTGAGAGAGAATGAGAGAGAGAGAGAGAGAAAGAGAGAGGAATGCATGAACAGAGGAAGAGTCAGTTATGGATGTAGCAGCAATCTGTAAGCTGAGGTAGGAGGAGATTGTGGGTCAGAGGTGGAGTGGGGGTGGTATGAATAGGCAGCTTCACAGGGTTCAGGATGGCAGTGCTGCTGGCCTTTAAAGCCATATAATTTAAAGCAAGGGTGAGAGAAAAGACTGGAGGGGCACTAGCCTAAACTTGGGGGGCAGTGCCCCCATTTTTTTGGCTAGCAATGCCCCTGGAAGCTGGATGGTATATGTGGAGAAACTGTGGTGGGAAAAAGTCTTGGAGAAAATGATTTTGATCTGCCATATACTAGTATATTACTTAGTGGGGGACAGAGTGAAAACTATTGAGAACAGTGACTTGTATGACAGAGGTCTCAGAGATCTAATTACTGCTCGAGAATGGAAATGTCTTGCTTAAGCGGTAGTGAAAGGCTTTTTAATGTATTTTGATGCTGACAGTGTAGTTTGTGGGCTAAAAGGTTGTGTACTTTGTAATAATTCAGTTGGAAAAAAAAGTATTAGGAAAGTTAACTTTCAACTGATCAATCACTGGATATTTTTTACTTTTTGTTTTGAAACTTAGTAATATTGCACAGTAAGAAGGTTTTTAAGGGGAGAAAAATGAGATTTGGCAGCTGACTGTTCTATGAAGAGATTTAATGCATGGTCAGCTGACGTCTCTTGGCAAATGAAATTACTAGATTTCTTTTCTTGCCATTTTATAACAGGGTCATGAAACAGACATTTTTTAATAGAAACAAGAATACTGGTTAACTTATTCACATTATATGGTCCTCCTTGATGCTGGCAGTATTTTGGGCAGGGGTTCAACACATTTGCCAAGAATTAAGAAAGAACAGATGCATACTTATAACTGTAGATCAACAAGAGAATCTCTTTCATCAGGCCACACCTTTCTAACATATAGCTGCCAGGCACATAATGACCACATGGAAACTTTTACAAGCAGCCAGCCAGAGGCCACCCACGATGACATCAGACATCAGTGGATACACAAATGTGAGTGGCCCCTCATCTCCTCAGTTCCCCACCAGAGATCATGCTCAGAAGACCTCAATAGGGAACCAGGAGAGACCCTAGCACTCCACATACCAGGTGAGAAAGAGGGATGGAAAAATGTAGCAATGGAGACAGCACAAGAATCCTTTGTTACAACCCCAAAAAAGGGGAAAGGAATGATGGAAAGGCATGTCTGGAGGAAAGCTGGAAAGGCATGTCTGGAAGAAAGAGATTCTCTCAAAGATCTACTATTACTGTAAGTATATATTGTAACTGTTCTATCTTCTTCGAGGATATCTTATTCATCAAGCCACACCTTTGGAATGAGTCACAAGCAGTACCAAACACTAACAATTTGGTTGGCCGGAGCCTGGAGGCTTATGATAGTAGGCCTTGTAGCACAGCTATGTGAACCCCCGCTCATCTAAGGAGAGACAATGTCTAGACTGTAATACTTAGTGAAGATGTGGACAGTGCTCCATGTGGCAGTTGCACAGATCTCAGTAGTGGAAACATTCCAAAAACAAGCTACAGAAGTGGTCATGCCTCTTGTGGAATCACCACAAACCACATCAAGAAGTTCCTTAGCACACTTCCTGTAGCAGAACTTAATACAGTATTGTGAAGATGTGGAATAAAACAGATACAACAAACCAGAAGTCAGGTGCATAAAAACACAAACAGACATTGTTATGTTATTCCAATCATAAAATTAAAAAATATTTATAAATAATAAACATACTGAAAGCAAAAGATTATTCAATGTCCACTATCCAGCAAACATTCTAATTTCAAAAATTCCTGAGGCTCGGCTTCAGCCTTTGCAAATAGAACAGTGTGGAAACAAGCACACACTTCTGAGGTCCTCCTCACTTGGTAGTCAGTATCCAACTGATTTCCCTGTCTATGTTTGTTACTCCAGGTGGTGGGGTTTTATACGTTTCATGGATGACATCACTGTCAGGTGATCCACCCCCTTTTGCTAAAACTTGTATAAACCTCTTATTCTCAGGAGTTCCCCAACAAACAGTAAAGACATATCAGTTCATACCTATTATCTTGTGTAGCCTAGACTCAACTCATCTTTTCTTGGTTGAATAGGTTTTATGCTAAGGGGGTTTTATGTTTCCATTTTGCTTCCTCTCAAAAGATAAGTTTAATAAGATAGTAAGTCCATAAGGGTTTCACTGGGTTTGCAAGGGGAATGGGAGAACGAGGGCTTACTCCTCTTCTCTTCTCTATTTTCCTGCCAACCCTTGGAACTCATCATATCTTTTCCTTTTTATTTCTTTTAAATCATTAAATGTGACACCATAAAATAGACAAGCATACAGTAAACGTATTGCATTTTCATTCCTACTGTGAGCAGCCACCCCACAGAAACAAAGAGCAAAAGAAAAGGGGGGGTTCAGATACCTCACACATGGGTATCTACCTTAGATAGGGCTCACCCTGTCACACACCCAACTGCACAGGAGGGCAACAGTTCTTACTGTTGGCAATCACCCCACCTGAACCCTGGAAGGGTTGGGACTTCTGCCCACCACTCTAGAAGCTCTACCTCAGGGACCCTATTAATCAAAATGGCATCTGAATCGTGACGTGCTAACATCAACTGATACCATTCAATTCCCTAAGGCTTTCTACACAGGTTTTGCAGTATCTGTATAGACATCATCTTTCATCTACACATCTAAACATTTATTTTCATTCAGAATACACACATGTGTACAATTAATTTATCATCAGCATTTGCCCCATAATGGGACAAAAAGCCAGCATTCTGATGTTGGGACCTTCCCTTATCTTTCACAGAAAATTGGTAGGGTTGTAGTGCTAAATATCATTGCATAATCCTTGAGTTTTTATCCTTCATCTGGTGGAGTCAGCACAATGGATTATGGTCAGTTAGCACACTAAATTCTGTACCCCACAGATAATGCTTAAGGGCCTCAATGGCCCATCTCATGGCCAAGCACTCCTTCTCTATTGTGGAATATTTTCACTCCCTGTCATGGAGATTTCTATTGATAAAGATCAATGGGTGCTCCTCTCACTTGCTCTGTTGTGATAAGACAGACCTTATACCTGTGTCTGAAGCATCAGTGTGCACCTCAAAAGGAGTTTGAAAATCTGGGCTTACTAACACTGGGGAGGAACATAGAATAGCCTTAATGTTCCTGAATGCCTCATCACACTGTGGGGTCCATAGGACCATGTTTGGGCATTTGTTCTCAGGTCAGTAAGGGGTATGACTATGGTGGCAAAATTTGGTTTGAACCTCCTATAGTAACTGGCCAACCCAAGGAAAGAATGTACATGTTTCTTTGTACTGGGAATGGGACTGTTAGCTACGGCCTGCACTTTACCCACATCTGGCTTAACTATACCTTTACCTAGGACAAATCCCAATTACTTAGTTTCAGTTTGGGCCACTGCACATTCAACGGGTTTTAAAGTCAGATCTGCATCTTTGATGGATTGTATCACTGCCCTAAGGTGTTCTAAGTGTGTTTTCCAATCTGCACTATAGATGGCTATGTCATCCAAATAAGCAGCACATTACATAGATACATACATAGATACATAGACAGTGTCGGCAGATAAGGGCCTATGGCCCACCTAGTCTGCCCATTTGAGCTTGTAAGTTCAGTTTGTTTTCCTAGAAGTCTATTTCCCCTTACCCCTGACCTCTAGAATTCCTTTATGTCTATCCCATGCATTCTTAAATCCCGTGATTGTTTCAGCCCCCACCACTTCCTCTGGCAGGGTGTTCCACTTGTCCACCACCCGTTCTGTGAAGAAATTCTTTCTCATGTTTCTCTGAATCGTCCTCCTCCAACTTCATCCCATGCCTCTAGTCCTGAAACATCTTTTTCACTTAAAAATAGTGTTTTTCTGCACCCTGTTCCTCCCTGTAAGATACTTGTATGTCTCATCATATCCCCTCTCCCTCCTCTCCTCCAGGGAGTACATGTTCAGTTCCTTCAACCTGTCTTCATAGACTTGTGATGCAACCCATGCACCATCTTTGTTGCCCTCCTATGAACCTTCTCTACCCTGTCTATGTCCTTACGTAGGTATGGTCTCCAGAACTGTACAGTGTACTCCAGGTGGGGCCTCACTAGTGTCTAGTATAGCGGAATTATGACCTCCTTTTCTGCTGGTGATGCCCTGCCTATACATCCCAGCATCCTATTTGCTTTACCTGATGCCTTGTCACACTGTTTCTACCTTGAGGTCATCAGAGATGACAACCCCAAGATCCCTTTCCTGCTTGGTGCATGCTATATCCTCACCCCCAACTGATATATTGTGCCAGGGTTTTTGTACCTATATGCATTATCTTGCACTTTTGCATTGAATTTCAACTGCCAAACCCTTGACCATTCTTCAAGTTTCTGCAGGTCCCTTCTCATTCTGTCTACACCCTCTGGTGTGTCTACTCTGTTACAGAGCTTTGTGTCATCAGCGAACAGTGAAATTCTGCCTTCTATATCCTGTGCAATGTCACTGATGAAGATGTTGAATAGGACCAGTCCCAGCACTGATCCCTGTGGTACCCACTGGTCACTCTTCCCTCTATGGAGTGACAGCCATTTACCACCACCCTCTGTGTCCTGCCACCCAGCCAGTTACCTACCCACCACACTACTGTCCTGCCCACACCATATTCCCCAGTTTGTGTAATAGTCTTCTATGTGGCACAGTGTCAAAGGCCTTGCTGAAGTCCAGATAGGCCATGTCCACTGCCTCCCTGATCCACCTCCCTAGTCACCCAGTCAAAAATTCAATGAGGTTGGTCTGACATGACCTCCCCTGGTGAAACCATGCTGCCTTGGGTCCTGTAGTCCATTGACAACCAGATGTTCCACCAATCTCCCTTCAGTAGTGCTTCCATGATCTTTCCCACTACCGAGGTGAGGCTGACTGGTCTGTAGTTCCTGCTTCTCTTTGTTCCTACTTTGTATAAGGGACTACATCTGCTGTCCTCCAGTCTTTGGGTACCTCCTGTTTCCAGTGATTGGCTGAACAGGATAGCCAGAGGTTCAGCCACCACCTCTTAGTTCTTTAGGACCCTGGGGTGCACCCCATCTGGCCCCATTGCTTTATCAGCTCTTATTACTTCCAGTTCCTTCAGGACCCTTCTCGTGTAAAGGGACTTGTGTCCATTTCACCATTCTCACCCCTTGTACTCCCTTCAGACCCATTACCCTCTTCCTCAGTAAAGACTGAGCAGAAATACCTGTTCAATATGTCAGCTTTACTGTTGTCATCCTCCACGCGGCTCCCATCCTCCCCCTTCAGTCTCACTATCCCTCCCTTTGTCCTTCTTTTTTCACTTATGTACCTGTAAAAGGTTTTGTCCCCTTTAACCACTGATTACTGTGTATTAGGTCTAAGTATTTGGTCCACATAGCACTGAAAAGTTGCAGGGGCACCAAGGAAGCCAAAAAGCATGGTAGAAATTGGTAGAGTCATATTGGTGTACTAAAAGCTGTTATTTCCTGTGCTTGTAGTGACAAATGGATCTGCCAATATCCCATAATGAGAACTAAGGTGCTAATGTACTATGCATTCCCTATTTTTTCTAAGAGGTCATCAATGAGGGGCATGGGGTAACCATCGAAGGTGGACATTGCTTTAATCTTCCAAAAATCCAGACAGAGCCAGATACCGCCCTCCTTTTTATCTACCACCAGAGGATCAGGCACTATGAGAGGGAACAATAATTCCTAACTGTTCCATTTTGTGGACCTCTTCGATAACTTCCTGTCTGACCTTTTCAGGCAACCTAAAGGGTTTCTGGTGTATAAGTTTCTCTTGGTTTACTTTGATAGTATGTAATATCCCTTTGGCTCTCCCTGGTCTGTTGGTAAAAGTTATCCTGAACTGATGTAATAGCTGTTGTACCTCCTTCTTTTGACCTGTGTCTAGCTCAGGATTAACTTGGACCTCTGCCATTTCCTTTTCCTGCTCTAGTCTTCTATAAGCAATCTCAAACTCAGTGTCAACCTGTTCTAGGTGCACAAACATGGTGGGCATAAAGGTAAGTTGCTCATTCCATTAACGTAGGAGATTGACATGGTACACTTTTTAATGGTGCCTTCTTCCTGGCATCTCCAGTTCATAGTTGACTACTTCTGTCTGATGAAGGATGTTAAAGGGACCCTGCTATTTTATGAGAAGCTTAGTCTCAGACAACGGCAACAACAATAATACATTGTCTCTAGGTTGGAAAGATTTACCTTTAAGCCCAAGATCACGTTTCTTTCTGTTCTACCTGCCTCTGGGACACATTTCAATGAGCCATTTCCACATACTTAATCAATCATTGTTGCAAATTTATCATGTACTCGACAATATTAGTCTGACCCACATTTCTTCCTTCTTCCCAATGTTCCTTTACTACATCCAGGGGGTCCCTGGGATGCCTCTCATACAACAACAAGAAAGGGAGAACCCTGTGGTGGCTTGGAGGTCCTCCATCTAAGCAGAAAGAAGGTAGGGTAGATAATTGTCCCAATCTCGGCCTTCATTCTGCACATACTTCTCCAACATTTGTTTAAGGATTTCATTAAACCATTCCACCATGCCATCAGTCTGCAGATGATAGGGAGATGTTTTAACTGCTGACATACCTAGTAGCTGGCGTAGTTCTTTCAGGATGGAGGAGGTGAAATTGCTACTCTGATCAGTTAAGATTTCTTGGGGTATACCCATTCTGCTAAAAATCTCAGCCAACTCCTTGGCTATATGAGGGGCAGTAACAGTATGAAGGGGTATTGCCTCAGGGTACCTGGTGGCATAGTCGCAAACCAACAAAATGAATCGGTTCACTTTTGAACTTTTGGATAAGGGGCCCGCTACATCCATTGCTACCCTAGAAAATGGAGTCATGACATTTGGTACATGTGCTGGAGGGGTACTTTATCCCTTTCCCCACTTGTGCCACCAACTGGAAGTATCCTGTGAACACAGCAACCATGATTCAGCAACTGCAAAAATGGCAACTCAATCGTGGTGCCTGTGTTCTGCGCTACCTGGCAGGGTAGCAACAGGATACCATGATGGGCAATGGAGGGTGACGGGAAGTACATGAGCACAGGGGGGGACCACACTGAATGAGTGGTGGAAGGGGAGAGAGGGTATGTGGGAGGTGGTGTGGTGGTCAGCTGCTGAACTGGCCATGTAGCATGGTGGTGAGGGTGGCCAACTGGGTTTGGGAGGGTGCCAGGTTCTGTACTGGGGCGGGAGTTGCTTTTTGCATTGGGGAGAGTTTGTTTTTAAGTTTTACACACACCCCGACATACACCCCCCCGGACTTAAGAATCTTTAGTTAGGGGGGTGCGGAGGGGCACAGCCCCCTGCATATGTTACAGTCTTATCACCACCTTTGAAGTCACCATGAGTGTACATTACCATCATTTATTTTCGGCGATGTACACTTGCCCAAGTGGCGATTGCCGTCTTGACATGGAAGTCAACTGGCACTCTACACAAGTACGGCAATACTCATCCACATTGTCATGAATGTTAGGCCAAAAAAATCTAGTCAGCAATCTACTAAGAGTATGATCTCTCCCTTCATGGCCAGCCATGAGCAGGTTATGGGGCAGGTGAATCAACCTCTCCCTATATATCTGGGACACCAACAGCTGATCTATACGTTCATTAGTATACTGGGTGGGTACATACCGGATATAAAATGTAATTTTTAATCACACATTGTGGTTGTCCTTTGGCAACCACTTGATCCACCTGGGAAAAATGAGGTTAACATTATGTCCTGCAGTTGTTCTCTTTTAATATTAAACCTTTGCAGACTTGATACCAACTCAGGTATGCCATACTGGTGTGTCTCTCTCCAAAGTCTTTTCAAAGTCTTTTTTCCTTTCTGGTCTTTCTCTTCTTCCCTGGGCTGTCAAACAATCCTTCTGCAAAAGGGAATACCTCCTGTAATTGTTATAACTTTGCTTGGGCCCTGGTAGTTTCAGTGACCAGCTTTTTACAAGTCTGTTGGGTTTTCATCAACTGTTCAAAATTTGGGAATTCTTGGCCTATAAGAATGGGTACAGGGAGTCTGGGTACCAGGCCAACAGTCATAGCCTGTTCCTTGTTTTCAACTGTCATCATGATGTATGCAGTAGAGCACCGATGGATGTCCCCAGGAACACAAATAATTGGCATTAGATCCAGAAATGGCCAGTTATTTCATCAGGTCTACTCTACCAATGTCTGCCTAACTTCTTGAGTCTAATAACCCCAGCATTTATTCTTTTCCAATCTCTACAGTGGTAACATATCCCCAGTTAGCTAAAGCTAGATGAGCAGGCTTGCTTCTTTTATTGGGGAAGGTTCTGGCAATATGTCCTTTCCCCAGGCAGCTGTGGCAAATCACAGTGGCTGAATAGTTCTTTGCCCCTTTTTAATTTCTCCAATTATTCCCTGCATATTAAGGGTTTCTTAGGGTAGAATATTCAAACGTTCTTACCAGATTAGGTGGTTGGGGTGAAAAGCCTTGATATCCTCTAGGCTTGCATGGTCTAGCCACCAGATAGCCCTTCTCTGGAGTGATGGTGTGCTCTGCTGAATTGTGTTTATGCTCCTTCACCCATACCCGGACATCTTGGGGATGATGATGATTATAAGTTTCATAATCTGTTCTAAAGTCTTTGTTGTGGGTTGCAACCATTTACAACATAAATCTTTAAGTCGGGCATAGGTCTCTCTGGGAGTGTCTTAGCCAGTCATTTTCTGTGAACAAAACCTCTGCCGGTAAGTCTTGATATTTATGTTATACCACCATAGAATCGCCTCCTTAACCCGGTCATAAGTGTTTGCATCATGTACACTTAGGTAGCTGTAGATTAGCTGAGCCCTTCTAGGTAAATAAGGAACCAGTCTAATGACCTATTGATCCCTGGGCCAGCACACATTTGGGGAAATCTGCTCAAATGTCATCAGATAGGCCTCGATGTCATCGACTTCTGTCAATGTAGTCAATTTCATGTCTCTGGGGTATAATTCGATCTGGCTGACCTGGGTTAAAGGCTTGGATTACTCACAGGGTATCCATCTACTTCTTATCCTGCCATTATCAATCCTCAGCTCATTCCCTCTCCATCTCCAGCTGCTTCACAGAAAGCCATCATAGGAGGCTGTTGAAATCCTCCAGGGAATCTCTCCTCCATCTGTCTGTCTGCCTCACTCTCCATCTCATCCTTTGCCTTTTTCCTGGATCCAAGATCCAACCTGGGTCCAGGTTTCTCTCTGGTCTTCTCCACCATGATACACATCAATGGATATGTTTTTCACCTCAGCACTCTGGTCTTTTTGCATCTGTCTGGGTATTGGTTCAATATCCACTAATAACATCTTCCAGGAAGTCTAGACATACCAGAAATCCCACTTTTAACACCATTGTGAAGGTGTGGGATAAAACAGATACAACAAATCAGAAGTCAGGTGCATAAAATTGCAAATGTGCCTTGTTATTTTATTCAAATTAGAAAATAAAAAAATAAAAATAATAAGCATACAGAAAGCAAAAGGTTATTCAATGTCCAGTATCCAGCAAATCTTCTAATTTAGAAAATTCCTGCGGCTTTGCTTTAGCCTTTGCAAATAGAACAGTGTGGAAACAAGCATACACTTCTGAGGTCCTCCTCACTTGATAGTCAGTGTTCAACTGATTCCACTATTTAAGTTTGTTATTCCAAGTGGTAGGTTTTTATACCTTTCATGGATGACCTCATCAGCAGGTGATCCACCCCTTTTTGATAAAACCAGTATAAACCTCTTATTCTCAGGAGTTCCCCATCAAACAGTAAAGACATACATGTTCATATTTGTTGTCTTTCTAGCCTAGTCTCAACTCCTCTCTTCTTGGTTAAGGGGGTTTTATTTTTCCATTTTGTTTCATCTCAAAATATAGTTTTAATAAGATAGTAAGTCAATGAGGGTTTCACTGGGTTTGCAAGGGGAACGAGAGAAAGAGGGCATGCTCCTCTTCTCCATTTTCCTGCCAACCCTTGGAACTCATATCTTTTTTTTATTTCCCTTAAATTGTTAAATGTGACACCCTAAAATGGACAAGCATACAGCAAATGTATTTCAATTTCATTCCCAGCGTGAGTGGCTGTCCCACAGAAACAAAAATCAAAAGGAATGGGGGGAGTTTCGGATACCTCACATATGGATATCTACCTAAGATAGGGCTCACCCTGTTACAAGTATGCTAGCCATTTTGACAAGCACTGTTTAGAAACTTTGGTGCCCTCTTTTCCAGGGGCAAACAAAATAAAAAGCTGTGAGGACTTTCTGCAGTCCTTTGCGCGGTGTGTACAGTACTTGATTATTCTATGCACCTCTAAGATATGGAACAATGCTTCCCCTGGATTGGCATGCTCTGGATAATGCACTGGTAGGTGGATGGTTTGATATGAAGTAAGGTAAACTCAGACACGGCCTTTGGTAGGAACTTAATGATTAGCATGTAAAGATACCCTGTCTTTGTGATAAATCAAATAAGAAGGCTCACAAATTAGAACCTGCAGCTCTGAAATCCTTTGAGCAGAAGTGACTGCAACCAACAATAATGCTTTCCAAGAGAGAAAGCATAAGCCAAAAGTTGCATCTGGCTCAAAATGAGACAAAGTTAGCTTTTCCAAAACAAAATTCAAGTCCCAAGCTGGGACTGGATTTTGAACGGTATGCTTTATGTGTTAAATGTCTCTCAAAAACATATACAGTATGCTGCCTCCAGTTGAGCAACCATAGGCCATCCACAGGCACATGGAAGGGTGAGATAGCAGCTAGGTGCACCTTGACTGAAGAATATTGCAGACCTGAATCCAAGAAGGACAGCAGATACCCTAGAAACTGTTGAACAGGTAAATGGATCCAAGTAATCTAAAGCAGCCTGTAAAGCAAACAACTTTCATTTCATGGAGCAAAATATGTCTGGTGGATGTTTTTTAGCAGCCATCAGTACATCTGTGACTTTCTGTGATACCCCAAAGTGAGCTATGGCTATGTCTTCAGGAGCCACGCATGCCGATGTAGGGACTTCAATTCTGGATGGACTAGGGTTCCCTGATCCTGTGACAGTAGACCCTTACATGGGACACAGGTACTAAGAGTTCTACTGCCAGCTGCTGCAACAGAGGATACCATATCTGCTGAGACCAAGGGGAGCAATGAGTATTAGATTTGTCCCCAACATCTTCAGCTTGAGTAGTACTCTTTGAATTAGTGGGAAGGGAAAGAAGACATGCAGAAACCTCCCTTTCCAAGAGAGGGACAATGCTTCATGCCAGAGCATTCAAGGCCCCGGAACAAGCAAGCAGAAATGTGGCAGTTTTGTGTTGTGTAGGAACATAAAAATGTCTAACTCTGGATGACCCTATTTTTCAAATAGGTCGTATACCACTGAGGTCAGCAGTTCCCACTTGAGCATCCTGGACTGTGACCAGCTTAATTTGTCTGCCGAGACATTTTGGGCACCTGAAACATATACTGTTAATTGTTCTAGACCGTATTCCAGAGTCCATTAACAAAGTCTCACTGCTCCCCTGTACAGCAGATAAGAATGAGTCCCTCCTTTGCTTGTTGAGGAAGTGCACCACATTGACATTGTTCATCTGTATTAGTAGTAGTAGTAGAACTGTATTGATTGACTTAAATATGTCATTACAATTATAAAAACACATTCTTTAAACACAAATATATTGTACAATCACATAAAATATCAGTGCAATATCAGAAATACCATTATACATACAATACATGCAATATTTAAAATAACATTATACAGACAACATTCAATGTGCAAATATTATTATAGGGGAGTAGTTGCACCTCTGTAGCTAGGGTTATGAAGGCACTTTAATGTTAAACTTGAAATTTTGCACATTAATAACTTTGGACCCGTTCAACAGATTAGCATGAATTTTGGTATTCACAGTGGGCATGATAGATCTCTTGATTTGCCAAATTGTGTTGTGGTCAGACTTACAGTTAATGCGCAGTGAATCACTGAAAAATTCACTTTTCGCCAGTTTTGAGGGCAGATTTTTTTGATTTTGTCTGTGGCGCTGTGTGGCCACCATGTGGTATGCTGGTCTGAAACTTGGCATGTAGAAAGAGCTTAGTTCAAGGAATATGCCACTTTTTGTTTGGTGAAAAGGTATTAATCCATTCAAAAGTTATTAAACTTTTTAGCTCCCATCATAAGTCTATGGAATAATGTATATGGTTGTTTTCGGAAAGAAGAATGGGGTTTTGGCCATCTGGTCACTCCTCTTGATCAAAGAATTTGCAGGCTCGTGATCAAAGCTTCTTTGATCGTGAGAAATTTATGAATCGCGATGGCTGCATTCTTGTTTTAAGTTTGGGGAAGGAAAAAAAATACATATCTCAGCCCAGGGGTGACTTCTGAAGTAAAGCTTGGATGGATATTGCTCAGGGGGCTTCCCTCTATCGAGCCATGTCTGTGGTTTAATGTAGTTGTGTCAAAAAATTGAGTTTTAAACTTTTAAATTCTTTGGTCATGGCTCTCTAATGATCTTTGATCATGAGCCTGCAAATTCTTTGATCGCAAGATTCTTTGATTGCGATCTTTGTTTGAGAGGGAGGGATGAAATGGACAGATTTTTGCATTGGAAAAAAACCCAAATATCTCAGCCCAGGGGTGACTTGTGAAGTAAAACTAGGATGGGTTTTGCTCAAGGGGCTTCCCTCTATTGAGCCATGCCTGTGGTTTAAAGTAGTTGTGTCAAAAAATTGAGTTTTAATGTTCTTAAATTCTTGATCGCGAGCCTGCAAATTCTTTGGTCGCTAGATTTCTTTGATTGTGAGCTTTGTTCGTGAGGGCGGTATGAGATGGCCAGATTCTTGCTGGACCAGATGTCTCTGGGAGGGACCAGATAGCCCAAATTTCATGACCAGATGTCCCCTCATGATCAAAGATGATCTTTGTTCGCGAGGTCGTGGCTGATTCTCGCCATCAAAGAATTTTCAAAGGTGCAAAAACTTTAAAATTAAATGTCTCAGAAACAGTTTGGACTTTTGACTTGAAATTTGGAGGATGTTGAGGGGATGTCCTGTAAATGTGAATTATGGTGTTTAGGTGTCAGAAAATTAATTTTCTGTGGAGATATTGTGACACAGTTCCCATTTTGCAGATAGCATTCTGCATTGTGGTAGTGGCTTGACATTTATAGGGTAGCTAGCCTTACTGCCAAGGAGGTAATTTTCAGTGGTTAGGTGTGTAAAATGTAAATAGGTGCAGAATTATGCCACTCCAATGAATGAAAATTTGGTTCGTAACCAACTTGTGCGACATTGTATTTTACTATGCTTTCTCAGAAAGTAAGGACATTCTTTATAAAAACTGCATTAATGCAACATTTAGGGTTTTTACAGCAACAAAGAGGAATTCACTGTTAGGATTACACTCTTGCACCCCATGATCACCTGCCCCACCAAAATGAATCGTGTGCTAGTCATTGGTCCTAACTATTGCCCCATCTCTTATACTGCACCAGCTCAGCTTATTTACACATGGAATGGGGTGAGAGTTAGGGCTGCTGACCCCAACACACACCCCAATGCCTGTTGGTGGGGACGGGGTGGTCGTGGGGAGCACGGGGTGGTAACCCTAATGGCAAATGTCCTCATTTTTGTCACTGTAAAAAACCTTAACTGTTGCATTATTGCAGTTTTTTTGCAAAGAATTATATATATAGTTGATACTTTATATATATTTTTATTATGGACCGCTTCACATTCCAGATTAGATCAGATGTTTAGTCAAATAAGGGACCACTCTTCATCCTTAGATCAGGAATTTGTCCTCATATGACATTTTTTCTGTTTGATTATCTTAAGGAAGGAGGCCACAGCATGTAATATTTGGGGATTATGGGATTTTAAGAGACAGACTACTATGGTTTCTGGTTCAAACTCCAATTCACCTAAAACTTCCCCTAATATCTGATGTTTATCTTTTACGTATAGTGGGCACAATATCATCAGATGTTTAAGGGTATCTATATCCTTGCCACACTTGCAAAGTATTCCCCCTTGTTTTTTCCTTTATTGCAGACATATTATTTTCCAGTTGCTCATTATACATTTGAATCTAGATCTAGTTAGCAGTTTCCTATATTCGGGGTTGTTCACTATTTATAAATACAATTCTAACTTACGAGATCTTTTATTTTTTTACACCCATTCCGTTGTTTTGTATTGTATGCAGAAGGCCAAATCTATTTGCATATAAGTATCTCTAATTATTTCATTGATTTTTAATTTGATTTGTTTTACTGGAGAAATCAGGCTTTCTGGAATTATTTTCAGCAGGCCTAAAGGTTTTATTACCTTTTTGACTATTGCCATACTTGGAAATACAGTTTGTTGTTTCTGGTAATCTCTCGCTCCCTCCATACATAATCTAGGCAAATTTAGTTTGCTTATATTATATACCTTTAACCAATAATTCAATTGTCATTTTTTTGATTTCACACTCTAGAAATAGCTGGCCCAATTCAACCCTCACCATGGCTGAAGTGGTCCCATTGGGTAGTCCTAGGATTTTTTTTTACAAAATTTGTTTAAGATTATTTCTAGTTTTGATGTATCACTTAAGCCCCATATTTCTGCCCATATAGTAACTGGGATCTTATTTTTGCATTTAAGATTCTTAATATTCCCTTTATTGACATCCTTCCAAACTTATATGCAAATGAATTCAACATCAGTAAATCTATTCGCCTTATCACCTACGTCTTTAACATGCTTATGCCATGTTTCATCCTGTGATATGGTTACTCCCAAATAGCAAAAGTTATTAACTACCTCTAGTATGTGACAATCAATTATATATTGATATTTTTTCTTATTTCCTCTGAAAACCATAACTTTAGTTTTGTCATAGTTCAATCTTAAATCTGCCTTATTACATTCTACTACAAATTTCTTAAACATCCTCTTAATGCCTATAAAACTTGTTGAAACTAGTGCCACATCATTGTCAAAGGCTAAATAGGCACATGTCCTTTCTCCTATTTTGGGTAGATGGAATTCTGGGTCATATAATTTATTTAACACTGTTTGGAAGTACAAATTGAATAGCAAAGGTGATAACGTGCATCCCTGTTTCACCCCTATATTAGACTGAAACCATTCTGTTAATTATCCATCAGTGGAATATAGTACACTACTGTAATTATCCTGATATGGATGTCTAATCATATCTAAAATATTTTTGTCAATTCCTAATCCCTCCAACCTTTCCCATAGCTTGATTCAGTTAACATGATTGAATGCTGTTTTTAAATCCACAAATATACAGTATAATTTTTGTCCTTTAATCTTGTTATATTTAAATATCTAAAGCAGCTGAATGTACTAAGACTGAATGTACTAAGGTCCAACATTGATCTAATGTAGATTGTCCATTTTTAAATCCTGCTTGCACCATGTCTATAATTCTTTTTTCTTCCACCCATGACGTTAGTCTATTATTAATTATTTTTGTAAACATCTTCTCAGTACTATCTAATAGACTAATCGGTCTGTAACATTCTGATTTGTTTTTCTGCCTTTTTTTGAATATTGGTACGATGATATTTAACTTCCAACTTGACGGTACTACTCTATTTTCCCAGAGCTTATTAAACAATAGCACCAAAAAAGGAATCTTCATTTGTATTAGAGAGTCTGAGGAAAAGTGGTTGTGAAGGCCTGTAGTCAGTAAAGGAGTGCTCTCATTTCCAGAACATTAATGTGCAAAGTAGGGGTGGGTGGATTGTTCTGCGGGAGATCCAGACCTCGGGATCAAACCTGCAATCCATGAACCCAGATAAATATGGACTTTGTGGTAGAAGTCCAGTTCCGGGTCCATGGAGATGCGGTTTTCGCATTTTTTTTTTTTTGTTGCCTGGGGGATGCCGCCAGGACGTACAGGCAACTGGTGGCATTCAGTCAGGCAAAAGAAGGTCACATGATGTACTCACTGGTATATAAGGCTGGGGAGTGTGCCATGTGGACCAGAAGAAGGAGGATCACTGAGCTTCATGGAGGAGCTGCTGATGAAGCAGCAGAAAGGAGAGACTAGAGACTAGAAGCACCAAAACAAAAAAGCAAAAGCACAAAAGACAGGGAAGGGAGGCAGAGAGATTCCCTATCATGGAGGATGTGGGGTGGGTGAAGTCAGTCGGTTGATTATGGGAGGGAGCTTCGGAAATATGGTGGGGGGCATAAATGATTATAGTTACAGAAAATCCCAAATTCAACTTTTTCTTGGCCTCAAACAGTAGTAGCTGTGTATACAAAAAGGGCAGGCTGGCCGCTGGCAAAATCTGACTTGTGCTATTCCAGATCTAGAGAGGACAGAATACTGGTGGTGGTGGCCCAGAGATTACAGTTACAGAAAATCCCAAATGAAAGTTTTTTTTCTTGGCCTCAGACAGTGTAGCTGTGTGTACAAAAAGGGCAGGCTGGCAAAATCTGACTTATGCCATTCCAGATCCAAAGTACTTGGGGGGGAGGGAGCTCCCAGAGATTACAGTTACATAAAATCCCAAATTAAACTTTTTCTTGGTCTCAGACAGAGTAGTTGTGTGTACAAAAAGTGCAGGCTGGCAAAATCTGACTTGCACAATTCCAGATCCAGAAGAGAGAATACTGGTGACCCAGAGATTACAATTAGAGAAAATCCCAAATGAAAGGGTTTTTTTTCTTGGCAGTAGGGTGGTAAAAAAAATCTATGTGACATAAAGAGGGGAGAGGGAAAGAGACTGCAGGTGGCTCAAAATAAATGTGACATCCTTGAAATTCCAAATATTTTTTTTCCTGGCTTCAGTGCAGTTGTGTGTACACAGCAAGGGCAGTAGGGTGGCAAAATAAATCTTTGTGATGTAAAGAAGGGAGAAGGAAAGAGACTGCAGGGTGGCCCACAATAAATGTGACAGTCTGAGAAATCCTTTTTCCTGGCTTCAGTGTGGCTGTGTGAACAATCCAGTCATGAATAACTATCATCATCACCTACGTTCAATCACAATTTCATTTATTAAAAAAAAATACTGTTCAAACAACACACAGGTTAATGTGCCTGTCCTGTGCTGCTGGCTGTGGGTGGCCCAGGGGATGATCTGACTATGAGTTGTAGCAGGTCTTCAGATGGAATGGCAAACTTTTTTATGACTGGACTGCACTTGACCAATGCGATGTGTGACTGGCCGCCTGCCTGTGTGGTGATCACTATGTCTTTCATTTTTCTTCTTTAAGGATTCAGCATCCATTCCTCAGCATGTTGATCAGATTCAGTAGAAGTAGTTGTAGTACTAGAAAACATTACCACCTCTTGGACCAGGTAGTGTGCCATATACCATAGTACACTGGACCATGCAAACCAGTTGCATCCTTCACTTGAGTAGGGTGGGTGGGCTCTCCTAGTGCTGTTCATTTGATCATTCATATCCATTTCTTTGGCTAGGTTGTCTTTGACTGGAACATTCATCAAAATAATACCCACACACAGCACCATTAATAAAAAAGAAATTTTATCTGCCTGGCAGTACCTGCAGTGCTTGGTAGTGCTATGATATACTGTCGGTATTTGCATCTGTCTGTCTGTCTCCCTCTCCATCTCTTCCAGCACACTCATGTAATGGGCCCGATCATGATATGCCACCATTATAGGCTAGCCATGAAAGAGCTAGTAGTGACAGATTGCTTTTATTATTTAGCAGTTTTACTTTAATTTTTCTACAAATAATCCATTAAATTATTTCCTTTGGGCCTCTGTGTCAAATGTGAATGATTTTGGCCACTTTTATGCATTTTTCACATTTTTTTTCAAATACTGGTCAATAGATCAGAACTAATCAGGATAAATCAGGACTTCACCTTGTTCTGGGTCTTATTTAAGGGTCAGAACTTCACTGAGTTCTCCCATCCCTAGTGCAAAGCATGCCCCTCCTGAGTCCACATGCCTTATGTCTGCAGAGTTCCCAGGTGGGCCCCCCATTCTGAGCCTGAAGCATCTGTAGTGAGGATATGATGTGGAGAAGGCATCAAGAATGGAATGCTTATGAGCAGGTTGCCACATTCCGTCCATGAGTTGAGCACTTTGAGCAAGGGAGGTGTGACTAGAACCATCTGTTCTAGATCATTTGTCAGGTTGTCCCACCGGACTCCCAGGGACCGTTGTGGGATCTGCATGTGGAAACTGGCCAGTGACACACTAACAATGGCTGCTGTCATTAGTCCTAGAAGACATAGAAAAGTCCTTGCTGAGACATAATGGCTGTCATGCACCAAATGTGCTTGAGCAATCAGGCATTCTTCCCTGTTCAGTGGCAGGAATGCTAAACCAGGGGGTAGCATTAAGTGTGTGCTCTGTGCTCTGAGCATAGTCATTAATTACAGGAGCACATTTTCTTTATAGAAACAGTCTCCTGTCAACTGCAGGGCCTCAAACATGCTGGAGTACAGAGGCCCCAATTTTTGGGATTGTGTTCCCGTGCCATGTTGTCAGAACCAAGACTGTTCTCTAATTTGCATTTGCTACCTCTAAAACAATGTTTCTTGTGGTCATGGGGGACTGACTATTGGAAGTACTTGGTGTTTGGGATTCATTTTTTCATTTTTATATAGATAATCTACTGTTGTAACTGTTAGCCATGCTTTTGGTTGCCCTATCGTAGTGTGTTGTACTGGATCAATATGGCAGGATACCCTGACTTTCATTGCCCCACTTCTGCACCTGACTGCACTCCATCCTGCTTGGGCATTTTGAAGTGGATCCCTCTTGAACATACAAAATTTCACTCACCACATAAACTGAGTTGGTTTATTGCACAGCAGGAGGCTCTGACTGAGACCTAGAGTGGCCCACCCTGGGATTGGGACCAAAACAGATCTAAAATCTTAACCCCCAAGGCATTCGACAATGCCCCAGATTGTCTCTCTGTTGAAACTGCCATTCTCTTAGCCCACCCAACCCTCCTGGCAGGCTAAAAGATTCACATTGCTGGTCATTGTTTTGAGGCTGCCCCCTCTCCCCATGGAAAGCTACATTGGATTGAAACTGGTCCTATTATGACCATACTGCCCAGTATTATGTTTTTTCTATTCCTTATTTTCATGCCTTATTGCTTTTTGTCAGCACTAATACTTAGCAATATGGTTACGAGGAATGGAGGGAGACAGATTAAGCAGTAGTGTCACCAACTGTGGTTCACCTTTGCTGGGCTCAATGCCTTTGAATGACTGTTCACTTGCAGACTGCATGTAGGAGGGGGCTTCCTCTTGACAGTATGTCACCACCTCTCCAATTCCAAGTGCTCATAGTTGGCAGCTTAATTCCTGCACCTTGTGGCAGGGTTGCGGGACAACAGATAGAACAGACACCGAACTTCAAGTTCAACACACAACCTCTGTGTGATGTTTATTCAAAATGCAGTAGATAACTTTCAGCAATGGCATATCCCTTCTTCAGTAAATCAGTTTGTAGCAACAGACTATGCAAGTCTTTCCTGTACACTTAGCCAGCATCTACTGACTCACTGATCTGTGATCTAACTTATCTGTTGAGATTTAGCCTCCCCTATGCAGGCCTTGTTTGCTTAGGTGGTGAGGGCTCAAATAAAAAGAAATAAAAAGAAAAACAAGCTAACTGACGATGGGTCAGTTTTGAATATTGCAATACTAATGACAAAGAACTACAGTGCAGAAGCACTGAAACAATGGTTACCCCAAAGGGTATTAACAAGTCAAGTTTCAAAGAAACACAACATCACACTTACTTCCCTAACGCAACGCATCATGGAATATATGCAAATCACCATGAAATTTCAGATTTGTTCAATTTACAGCAATTTACATGCATTTGAAATAGCACACCTAACTTAATTTCTATAATACAGTCACCTAGTACTTTTTACCTTTATCAAAAACACCTAGTGCCATGGTATTTTCAACATTTACAGGTTTCATACACATACGTTACATACATCAAGGTATTTTAAGACATACTGCCATTGCATACTAAATCCAACAATGATAAATATAGCCTGTTGTTTTACATAAGCTCAGAGGTTGCAACAATAACTTCCCTGTATGAGGACCTAAGAAGGAAAAGGAAAATTAAAGAGGACACTATAGCATAGTCAAGAAAGGGAAGGGAGTGCCCATAGGTGGCCAACCTTATGGACTAGAAATTGTAAAGAAAGATTAGGCTAAGAAATAGAAGAACTGTTGCAATAGATTTAAGAAAAGGTCAGTTCTCAAGAGTGGCAGGAGCTCCCTGTCACATATCCCCCACCTTAAGAGGGAAGCAGTTATTGAAAACTGCTTACAACCTTCCTGTCCCAGGAAGGGATGGAGCTTCCACCCATCCATCTTCAGAAGCTCTGTCTCAGGATCCCTATTAACAATAAACATTCTATCATAAACATAGTGGATATCATCATTCTTTACCCTGAGGCATTAACACATTTCTTAACAGAGACTAATGCTACCTTCCCATCTCCTTTTAGGGAAAGTCAGTCATATTTTATGGACCAAAAATCTGGATGGCTGTAAACCCAAGTACTATAGAAAGAATTACTCTGGGGTGAGTAATTACCTGCTCCGACCCTGCCAGACATGTCAGTTTTAAGCAGAGCCCAGTCCTAGGTTCAACCCCGCTACATTAACCCACTATGTCTCTTGATTCATTAATTTCACTTGCTATTGGCACAAACACCTGAGGGTAGACACTCTTTTGGTGTTACCACAACACAGATTCTGATCCAGTTTCCATAAAAAAATAAAATAAAACACATGTACAATCTCCTTGATCTTAACATACTGTAACAGTTTGGCAACACTAGCATCTTTAACCTGCGGTATACCCCAGTCAATACTGTTAATAGATTTAGCTGCATCAATACAAGAAAAAGTCCCTTCAGCCTCATAGGCTTCTTCTTCCTTGCTTGGAGTCTTCAACCCCAGCACAATATCACTAGGCACAGTCTTACCTGGGGTCTCACATTCAAGTTCCATACTTTCATCTCTGTCCTTCAACAGGTAACATCCTGGGAACACAGGAAAGAAAGGAATATCCTGCTCAGTCAGGGGGGTCCTCCTCCAGCTGAATCCATGAAAAGTCCACCTCCAATTCTTTATCCAAACTCTCCAGCAGGGACCTCTCAGGCACCTGGCACCAGTGTTCTGCCTCTCTGCATAGTCAGTCTGTCTCCAGCCATTGCCCACTCGTCCAGTGGATCATCCTCATCAGGGTCTCCACCTCCTGGGTGTTGTCTCGCACCTCCGGTATGCCTCAACCCCAAAGTAGTTCCTTGTCCCCTTTGCATCTCTTCATCATCTTCAGGCTAGGCCAACCTCTGAGCTCCCAGGCCCAGTCCAGGCAGCAGCTTCTCTCCCAGTCTGTTGACCATGGTTCTGGCTGGAACTCCATGGACTTTCTTCTCCAGGTCCTCCTCTGGCAACTTTGGGTGCATTGGTCCACCTGGGATATCTGGGCAATATTCACCAGAAAACATTCCTCTTTGGCCAGTCCAGATACTTCCAACAAGTTATCCCTCTTCTAACACCAAATCTGTGGAGGGGTTGTGGGATAACAGATGGACCAGACACCGAACTTCAAGTTAGCCAGCACCTACTGACTCACTGATCTCTGATATAACTTATCTGTTGATATTTAGCCTCTCCTATGTGGGCCTTGTTTGCTTGGGTGGTAGAGGCTCAAATAAAAAAAAGCTAAAGACAAAGAACCTCAGTGCAGAAGCACTGAAACAAGGGTTACCCCAAAGGGCATTGACAATAAGCCAAGTTTCAAAGAAACACAACATATGGTACATCTAGAATAAGCCAACTATGAACCAATATCCACTCAAATTCAGGAAGACCTGAGGAGATGGGGATGCCTAAAACTTACCTTCTTTCGCGTATTGAAACAATACATATGAATATCCTCCCCAGATTATTATACTTTTTTCAAAATGTTCCCTTCATCCCGGTGGACTACTACTTTAAGTCTTGGAATAAGGACATTTCTTCTTTTCTCTGGGATGGTCAAAGACTGAAAGTACGGTTCTCTCTATTGAGTCTTTCATTGGACCAGGGTTGGGTTAACTTGCCCAATCTGAGATTTTATGCGATGGCTGCCTGTCTAAAAATTTTGTTAATGTGGCTATCTATGACAACTCATCAGGCTTGGAAAGATATTGAATTCTTAATTAATGATATTTATGACATTGAAAAAATAATCTTCGCTACTACAACATTCACTCCTCCTTTGAGGAGTCTTACTAAATTTACTTCCCAAGTCCTGAGGATATGGCAGAAAGTTAAACAAAAAAACTTTCAGGCATATAATTTTTCCTTTCACACTTATATCAGCCAATGAAAAATTATTTCCAGCCTGTTTCGACATTACCTTTAATTTATGGAGAAGACTGGGCCTTAGTTACTACTACCAATTTCTTATTGACTCAGGAATTTCTCCTTTTCCAGTATTACAAAATAACTACTCCCTCCCAGAAAGAGATGTGTTCCGATATACCCAGATGAGAAATTACATAT
Organism: Neoceratodus forsteri; assembly: GCA_016271365.2. Lineage (NCBI taxonomy): Eukaryota > Metazoa > Chordata > Ceratodontiformes > Ceratodontidae > Neoceratodus > Neoceratodus forsteri. The sequence continues at coordinate 1,344,755,144 of CM057458.1, read as the reverse complement.
TAAGACAATGGGAGGTCACAGCTAGTTTGCCTTCCCCTCTTCTAATGTTCTGGAAATTGTTAAAGGACACTCTGGATGATAACATATGGGGAGACTAATTGGCCATATATAGAGAACATTAAGAGAATTTTTGGAAGATACTGTACCTCACTCTCCATAGTAGAGGCCTGGAACAAGGATCTTGACTTGGAGATCCCCTTTTTATTATGGAAGGAGACTACTTTGAAAGCTATTAAAATTACTTCTTCCGACATATAGAGGGAATTTACTTGGAAGTCCAGATCCAGATATTTCTGTTCTCTGGCTGTACTTGCCAAGTATCTTTCCCTGTTGTATGGGGTATGTTGGAAGGGGTGTAATTGTGGTTTGTCTGACTTGGGCCATATATTTTGGTTTTGTCCCAGGTTAACACCCTTTTGGTGTGGCTTGCAGATTGAATTGGGGGAATGTTTGGCTGAGAATATTGAACTGACAGCAGAAATGGTGATTCTGTCCATTTACCCTCCTCATAGACCAGGCTGGCATAATACATTGCTTCCCTTGTATAATCTGGCAGCCAGAAAGGCAATAACTAGGGGGTGGATGACTAACCTAACACCAACAATAGAAGAATGGCGATGCATAATAATAGACATATACCATTTGGAACATCTGATTGCCAGGTTACACAACAAGTTACCCTCCTTTGAGACAAAATGGTGCAACTGGATGCTCCATATATCCTCAAAAGATCCGGATTTTGTATCCTAGTTGAGTAACCTTACATGTAGTCACCTTGAATAGGTAGTTCTAGACCTTGCCCTTTGGATTGAATTACACAAGGGTGGAGGGGTTGGGATGGGGACCCTTATAAAACAAATTGGGTATGGGGGGAAGGGGAGGTTGGCCACCTGCCTGGAGGGGAAGGGAAATGAAAATTGTAAAAAAAAATTAATGGGAGGCATGAGGCAGAGAAGAGTGACAGACAGGAATGTGGAGTAAACATGAATGTCACGGATGGGACAGTTTTGAATATTGCAATACTAAATATGTAATTTTGAGAAAATGACATAACAAATCTTGTAATTTTATGTCTCTTTAATAAAAAGAAATAAAAAAAGAAACACAACATCACACATGCTTCCATAATGATAAGCATCATGGGATATATGCAAATCACCATGACATTTCATATTTGTTCAACTTACAGCAATTTACATGCATGTAAAATATCACACCTAACTTAATTTCTGTAATACAGTCACCTAGTACTTTTTACCTTTATCAAAAACATCTAGTGCATAGTATTTTCAACATTTACAGGTTTCATAAGCATAAGTTATATGCATCAAGGTATTTTGTGACATAGTGACCTTGTATACTAAATTCAACAATGATAAACACAGCCTGCGTTTTACATAAGTTCAGAGATTACAACAACAACCTTCCTGTATGAGGAACTGAGGGGGAAAAGGAAAATTAAAGAGAGCACTATAGCATAGTCAAGAAAGGGAAGAGGTTGCCCATAGGTGGCCAACCTTATGGACTAGAAATTGTAAAGGCTAGAGTAGGCTAAGAAATAGAAGAACTGTTGCAACAGATTTAAGAAATGGTCGGTCCTCAAGAGTGGAAGGAGCTCCCTGTCACACACCTCTCCTGCATGGCCATCTGTGGGTCCCTCTTGCATGTATGAATATGTGATTTTCCTTACAAGGTACACAGTTGGCTGTAACTCAGCCACATTGGGAGGGGGCAAATTCCGTTCCCACTGCATCCATTTATTCCCCTGCTCCCTATTCAACTATTCATCCTAAAGGTGACCTCAAATGGGGAAGGGGAGTATTGACTACATTCTGTATGTTATGCAGAGGGTTAGCCAAGCTTATTGACCCACAAATCCCTCCAGTCACATTAGAGGTGATGCCTGAGGTGCAATGAGCGTGGAGATGGGGAACGAGTCTGGCCAGCACCTTGCATCTATACAGTTTTTCCATCTACAGGTGGGTCAAAGACTGTAACACTAACCCAAATCACACTATGGGGGAATAGGTTATTGGTGCTGGACTGACAACCTATGTGTTGCAACTTCCTGCTATATTTAAAGTACTGCCTTTGATAATGCTTTCTGCTTTTTTCTCTTCCTCATTCCTCACCTGTTCTACAACCAGTCAATGGACCCTAGGGAGGCCTCCAATTGTTCTCAGTGCTACTCCAGTTCTTCTCTCATATGGACACTTGCAGACCAGAGGAGGACCACCCCCAACTGAATAAAGAGGGGTGAGTCTGCTTTTTTCTCTTTCTATTTCTCACCTTTATCTCTTAGTTACACACTTGTTTACATTGCTCACCTGTTACCAAGTGTTTTTATAATGCAATACTACTACAAAGTACTTGAGGGCCTGGACCAAGGGTATAAGCCCATGCTCAAATGATAGGGTCCTCCTAGCTTTTAAGGGTACCCTTGCTCTGATTAGGATGGAGTAAGACTCTGGGGGTCACCAAGTGGGTGGTACACTAGGAGACATCCTAATGGGTATGCAGAGGAGTAAGGCTCGGTAAATCAAGCCTCAAGTTTTCTCTCTCATCCACTTGGAGCACCATCTAGTCCTCCATGGGTTTGGAGAAGAACAGCCAGGGTTCTGTTGGGGTGGGGTGTGGGATTTTCCATGTCACCAGCTTTCAGAGTTCATGTTTGTGGAGTTTTACAGGGGTATTACTCCTGGATGTATATACTTAGTTTTTTCTTGTTGATGTTCTTTAGTCTTGTTTGTTAGCTATGAGGCTAGTTGCCTAAGAATATTGTTGTGTACCTTAATCTAGATGTACCTACTGTAGTTCCCACAGGAGTTATATGGTGGGCATTCTGCAACTACCCTGACTGGCAACTACCTACCCCTCATCATCCCAGTTATTTTAGTGCTCAGTCATGGCCCACTTAGCACACACATTAGGCACTTGGAATATCAAGGGTCATCATCACCCCATTAAGAGAAAGGCTGTCTAAACACACCTTAAGAAATTGGGAGCAGCTGTAGTTATCCTCCAGGAAACACACCTCACCTAAGATAAAGCACTCAGACTAAAAAGAGTGGGTTGATATGGAGATCCATGCTACTTATTCCAGGAGGAAACGTGGAGTGTTTCTTCTTTTTCACAAATGCCTGACTTGGCACGTACTGTGCCCCTGGACCTGAAGTTTGTAGTGGGAGGACTTATGGGCCTAACGGAAGTGACTCCAGCTTTTCCACAACTCTAGTCAAGCCCATATGGGATTTCAACTCAGACAACCTGTTGGTCTTACTAGGGGGTGATTTTGATATCCCTTTGGATGGGACATTGGACAGGAGCTTCCCATCTATCCATCAACCAAGCCCTGCCCATTGTGTGTAATATTTTCTCATGGAGGAACACACATTAGTAGATGGTTGGCGGTTACTCTATTCTGCCTCCAGGGATTACTCTTTTTTCTCGCCAGTTCATAGGTCATATAGTAGAATCAACTACTGGCTACTTTTCTACCTCTTCATTCAATCACTGGTGATGGCAGATATTGTAACTACTGTCCTCTCTGACCATGCCCCAGTCTCAGTTTCAGTCCAGTTGATCCCAATACAACCAAAACTCCTCAGTTAGTGGTTAGATCCCTTGCTGCTACAGGACCCAAAGTTCAGAGAATGATCTATAAATGGGCTAAATCATATTTTGAGCTTAGTACTTTTTCATGGGTTGCTCCAGCCACATTCTGGGGAAGCATACAAGGCCAACCTAAGAGAGGTCATAATTGGCTTTGCCACCCATCAGAAGAAAAACAAAGAGAAGGAGGAGAAGACTGCTCATGGAAGAAGTACAGACAAGAGAAATGCTTTCAAGAGTGGAAATGATATCTCCAAACAAAATTTATCCTCCATTACCTTCCTCAGATATCACCTGAATACCCTTATATCCCAGAAGGCTGAGCTGGCCCTGGTCAGAATGAACTACACTACCGGTCAAAAGTTTTAGAACACCCCCATTTTACCAGTTTTTATTGAAATTTACACAGGTTAATGTCTCAATGTACTCTGAAATTAAAGCATAGAACAAACAATTGGAGATAAAAAAGAAATCATAGAATCATTTTGTTTAACAAAATTTAATCTAAATTTTTGACTCATCAAAGTAGCCACCTTTTGCAGATATACTGTAACCGCCGAACACACTCGTGGCATTCTTCCAACAATGGACATCAAATATTGTTAGGAAGTTCTTCCAACACTGTTGCAGAAGTTCCACAAATGTGTTGCACTTGTAGGTTGCTTTGCTTTCACCCTTCTGTCCAGTTCATCCCAAACCAGCTCGATGGGGTTTAAGTCTGGAGACTGTGCTGGCCATTCCATGATTTGAAGCCTATCGTCTTGTTCTTTTACTCGAAGGTAGTTCTGACATAGCCTGGAGGTATGTTTTGGGTCATTATCTTGCTGTAGGATGAACCCCTGACCAACTAGGCATAGACCAGAGGGTATTGCATGGTGCTGCAAAATGCTGTGGTAGCCCTTTTGGTTCAGGGTGTCAGTCACTCTGTGCTGTTGTCCTGTGAGCTGCCTATCACGCAAGCTGTGGACTCTCAGAAACTTGTCTTCTGATTCTGTTGTGGCTTTGGGTCTGCCAGACCTCTTCCTGTCAGAGTTTCCTCCAGTTTCCAAGTGCCTTTTGATGGTGTAGGAAACGGTACTCACTGACACCTTGGCTTTCTTTGCAATTTCTCTAAAGCAGTTTTTGCTAATGTAAACTTTTTCTTAACCTCTAGCAGTTTACTGCTTACCTTTGTACCATTTCAGGTTGTTCACTGGACTGGAATTGCTTAAATTTCAATAAAAGCTGGAAAAATGGGGGTGTTCTAAAACTTTTGACTGGTAGTGTATAGATACTTGGAGGGGGGAGATAAAGCAGGAAAACTGCTTGACCACCATTTATAGGTGTAACAAGTGAGCAGACACACTGGGTCCCTAAAGAATGGGCAAGATAAGTTACTGTACAGCACACCCCTGCTGATGTTTGTGATGTTATAAAAAAGTTCTACCATATGTTCAGCATTACAGTGTTACCAATCCCCCATCAGAGGAAGATATTTTATGGCCCATCTAAATCTTCCCTGCCTTCTCCACATGAGCAGTATTCACTGAGTAACACCCATTCTGTCTCAGAAGTGGTGCAGGCCAACAAGGCCTTCTCTTCCTCTATGGCACCAGGGGATGATGGACTACCTGCTGATCTGTATCAGCTAGTACCGGAGCTAGTGTCCCCCCACCTCAAGTCCATGTTTGAACAGGCCTATGACATTGGCGAGCTCCGTCCCTTCATCAGGGGTGCCACCAGCACAGTCATACCAAAAAAGGGCAAAGACTGTACCCTCTGCACGAGCTACTGTCCCATCTCACTTATTAACACTGACTGAAAGGCATTGCCAAGCTGCTAGCTTCCCACCTTGAGGCATATTTATGCTGCCTAATTCATCCAGCACAAGCTGGTTGTGTTAAAGACAGGTTGGGTTCTGACCAGATGTGCTCCCTGCTTTATCTCATGACAGCAGCGCAGACAAAAGGCACCCTGGGAGCAACAGTCTTGAAACATTTTGAGAAAGTCTCCAATTCTGTGAATTGACCCTTCCAATATGCCACCCTGAGATACTTTGGTTATGGTCCATAATTCCTGTAATGGGTCCAAGTAGTGTACAGATCCCCGATGGCTAGAGTTTCCACAAAGGGTCTTCTGTTAACCCCTTCCTGCTTCAAAAGGGCAGGAGACATTGTTGCCCCACTCCCACTCCTCTTTCTACTGGCTATAGAACCTTTGGTAGTAGCCATCCTGTAATACCTAAACATCCAGGGCATCCGGGTCAGTCCTGAGTGTTATTCCACATTATTATACATGGACAACCTCTTGTTCTTGCTTACATCTCCTGTCAACTCAGTACCTGCCCTGTTGCAAATCCTACAACAGATCTCAGCTCTGTTATGCTTTTTGGTGAACAAAGACAAAACACAGATTCTCCCCCTTATTGAATTCTGTCCAGCTACCCCTTCATGCAAGACAGTTTGAAGTGAGTGGTAGAAGGTATCACCTATTTGGGATTGAATATGATTAGAGACATCCTGTCTATCCTTTGAGCTAACATGGAGCCACTCCATTATTCTATTTAAACAGAATGTGATTGCTGGAAAGCGCCTAACCTATCACTAGCTGGTAAGATAAAAGCCCTAAGAATGGTTACTGCCTCAAAAATTCTCTACCAGATTATCAGTCTTCCTTTACCTATACTGAAGGTATAGTTCTCCAAAAAAGACAAATGCATGATCTCCTTTATTTGAGAAGGCAAACCTCTGTGCTGCAGCAGGGCAAAATTGAGAGCCCACCGGTCCTCAGGAAGGGGGATTACCATGGATATAGGGATACCAGCTGGCCTTCCTAGGTGCACAACCCCTTCATTGGTTTCAGGATGATGCAGAATGCCCCCTCCATGGGTTACAATGGAACAGCACTTTATGACACACTCCTTTCCTAGCACAGCCCTGTATGGCCCACTTGCATAAAAAGGAAACTCTATGCCCATACTATCTGCCTCCTTAAGTGGGTGGAAGTCCCTCAGTAAGATTTTAAAACTTAATCTCTGTCCATTAGAACGTATGCCCCTCTGGAAAAAATCCTCTTATCACAGTGGATATGCCTCCAGATTCTCCTGATCCCAGGTACCAGGCATCTCCAGTCCTTTCAATATTTCTGCAGTACTAAGGACTTATCCAAACAAGACCACTGAAAGTTCCTGTTGCTACAGAGTGCACTCCTCCAGCTACTGAAGCCTGCGGTCACCCCTGCAGTCACACTCACCACCTCACTCCATTGTAGAGCAGAGTTGGACCATGTACAAAGCCATAAGGGAGGCTCATCCCAACCACACCCAAATTTCTAAGCAGCATTGTGAAAGGGACCTGGGCATACCTATCTCCCAAGAGGACTGGGGCTCATGTTGGATCTTTGCACACTGGTGGTTAGAGACTCAAGGAGTCATCTAATACAGAATAAGGTTCTACATTACTGGTATAGAACCCCACAACTGTTATCCAAGCTTGGGGTCTTATCTAATGCCCATTACTGGAGATGCCATGCCCCTGGTGGCTCCTGTATTGCACATATTTGGGTTCTGCAATACAGGACTTCTGGAATGAGGTCCATGCTAGCTGCCAGACAAACCTACAGGCCCAACTACCTAAATCTGCAGCTGGCTTAATGTGGTTGTCATAGAAGCTAAATATCTACTATTACAGAGAGGGAGGTCACAAGATATCCCAGCATTCCTTCTTCGGAAGCAGGTAGTGGGAAATCTGGTGCATAATGAAAGGCTTAGCCATATAGTCATTGCCAAATACCAAGAGTACACTCACACCTGGAATGCCTTCCTAGCATACATCTCCTGTGCTCTAATGTGACCCAACTGATTTTAGTCACTGGGTAACCTCTGAGTACTCATATCTCCCTGTGACATCCACTTTCTATGCTCCTCACACTTCTGCCAGGTTAATACTACTGTAGGTTACCAAAGTCCTTATCACCTCTACTATGTTTGATAGATCTCATTGGTCTGTTGTTAACTCTGTATTTTTATATTGATAGTTACTAGCTCTTACAATGCCTGGCCACTCCTAGGTCTTTTTCTAAAGTAATTTACTTTGGAATGAACTGACAGTAACCTACTTCAAATACTTCTGCATGTTACAAAGATACACAGACAGTGTCAGCAGATAAGGGCCTATAGCCCATCCAGTCTGCCCATTTGAGCTTGTAAGTTCACTTTATGTTTTCCCAGAAGTCTGTTGCCCCTTACCCCTGACCTTCAGAATTCCTTTATGTCTACCTTTGAAAAAGCTATCAGTGAAATGCGTCAAGTGACATCAGCTGGAAGCGACCCTCAGCCTTTACTCACACCTGTTGGGACTATACAGCCGTTTATGTGTTGGTCTACATGGCGTTCTTTTGAGACTAAAGGAACTTTATGCTCTATGGACTTCAGCTTAAAAACGAATTCCTTTTTGTCTTTTGCCATATCTGTAGTGAGTTTTTTTAATATTAAAGCATTTACACCATATTAGCATTCTCGGCTAAGTTCCTTAATTGAGAGCCATAATAGAGCTGTTACTGCTATATATGTTTTAAAGCAGGTGCCGGTTTTCTGTTTTTGTTTCTGTTCATGTCTATCTCATGCATTCTTAAATCCCATGATTGTTTCAGCCCCCACCACTTCCTCTGGCAGGGTGTTTCACTTGTCCACCACCAATTCTGTGAAGAAATTCTTCCTCACGTTTCCTCTGAATCATCCTCCCTCCAACTTCATCCCATGCCCTCTAGTCCTGGAACATCTTTTTCACTTAAAAATAGTGTATTCCTGCACCCTGTTCCTCCCTGTAAGATACTTGTATGTCTTTATCATGTCCCCTCTCTCCCTTCTCTCCTCCAGGGAGTACATATTCAATTCCTTAAACCTGTCCTCATAATACTTGTGATGCAATCCATGTGCCATCTTTGTTGCCCTCCTCTGAACCTTCTCTACCCTGTCTATGTCCTTACATAGGTAAAGTCTCCAGAACTGTACACTGTACTCCAGGTGGGGCCTCACTTGCGTCTTGTATAGTGGAATTATGACCTCCCTTTTCCTGCTGGGGATGCCCCTGCCTATGCATCCCAGCATCCTATTTGCTTTACCTGCTGCCTTGTCACACTGTTTCCCTACCTTGAAGTCATCAGAGATGATAACCCCAACATCCCTTTCCTGCTTGATGCATGCTACATCCTCACCCCCAGCTGATATATTGTGCCAGGGTTTTTGTGCTCCATATGCATTATCTTGCACTTCTTTGCATTGAATTTCATCTGCCAAACCCCTGACCATTCTTCAAGATTCTGCAGGTCCCTTCTCATTCTGTCTACACCCTCTGGTGTGTCTACTCTGTTACAGAGCTTTGTGTCATCAGCAAACAGGGAAATTCTGCCTTCTAGGTCCATGCAATATCAGTGATGGAGATGTTGAATGGGACCAGTCCCCCTGATCCCTGTGGTACCCCACTGGTCACTCTTTCCTCTATGGAGTGACAGCCATTTACCACCACCCTCTGTGTCCTGCCGCCCCCCCAGTTACCTACCCACCACACTATTGTCCTGCCCACACCCATGTTCCCCAGTTTGTGTAATAGTCTTCTATGTGGCACAGTGTCAAAGGCCTTGCTGAAGTCCAGATAGGCCATGTCCATGCCCTCCCTGATCCACCTCCCTAGTCACCCAGTCAAAAAATTCAATGAAGTTGGTCTGACATGACCTCCCCCTGGTGAAACCATGCTGCCTTGGGTCCTGTATTCCATTGACAACCAGATGTTCCACCAATTGCTCCTTCAGTAGTGCTTCCATGATCTTCCCCACTACCGAGGTGAGGCTGACTGGTCTGTAGTTCCCCGCTTCCTCTTTGTCCCACTTTTGTATAAGGGGACTACATCTGCTGTCCTCCAGTCTTTGGGTACCTCCCCTGTTTCCAGTGATCAGCTAAATAGGATTGCCAGAGGTTCAGCCACCACCTTAGTTCTTTAAGGACCCTGGGATGCACCCTATCTGGTCCCATTGCTTTATCAACTCTTATTACTTCCAGTTCCTTCAGGACCCTTTCTCATGTAAAGAGACTTGTGTCCATTTCTGCACCATTCCCGCCCCTTCTACTCCTTTCAGACCCATTACCCTCCTCTTCCTCAGTAAAGACTGAGCAGAAATACCTGTTAAATATGTCAGCTTTACTGTTGTCATCCTCCACACGGCCCCCATCCTCCCCCTTCATTCTCACTATCCCTCCCTTTGCCTTTCTTTTTTCACTTATGTACCTGTGAAAGGTTTTGTCCCCTCTACCCACTGATTTTGTGATGTGCTCTTCTATCTGAGCATTGGCTTCAGTTACTGACCTCTCTGCCTTCCTTTGTTTCTCCTGGTAATTCTCCCTATTCCCTTCTGCCTGTGTCTTTTTTGTATTGCCTGAATGCAATCTTTTTGGCTTTCACTTTCTCTGCTACCTCTTTGGAAAACCATAATGGCTTCCTTTTCCTTTTCCTCTTGCTAACCTGCTTAATGCATAATTCTGTTGCTCTTGTAATCCCCATTTTAAATACTGCCCACTGTTCCTCAGCCCCTGATTCCTGCCCCATTCCCCTTTATGTCTCTTTCCAGCATCTCCCAATTTTCCAAAAGTCTGCCCCCCTAAAATCTAGGATAAGTGTTTTTGTGTGGTTTGATTCTGCTCCTTCTGTGGTTTCAAACCACAATGACTGGTGGTCACTGTTCCCCAGGTGCTCCTCCACTGTTAACCCATCACACTGTCCCTGTTTGTGAGCACAAGGTTCAGTATTTCCTTCTGCTGAGTTGGTTCCATGACCAGTTGCTTGAGGAAGGCACCATGAAGGGAGTCCTGGATAAATCTGCTCCTAGTTGATGCTGCTGCTGGGATGCTCCGGTCCTCGTCTGGAACACTGAGGTCTCCAACCAGCACCACCTCACTCCTGTCTGCCATCCTTTGGATGGCTAGCATCAGCTCCCTATCTGTTTCTTCCTCCTGGGCTGGTGGTCTATAGACCACACATGTGTGGATGTCTGGCCCCATTTTCCTTTCCCGCTTAACCCACAGTATCTCTCCCCCATTTTGTTCCTCCTGGATCTCTATGGCCCTTATGTCATTTTTCACATACAGTGCCATGCCTCCTCCCTTCCTATCTGCCCTGTCTTTTCTGAATATGTTGTAAACAGGTATGGCCATCTCCCAGACTGCTTACTGACTATTCCCTTGTTATTATGCCACATCAATATGTCTGGTATCTGTTTTTAAACTTAAATAATTTGCCTCTTTGATATATACTGCCTTGTAATGTGGAAATGTTTTGTCAATAAAGGTAACAACTACAAAAAGAAACAGTTGCAAGGATAACAAAATTTATCTGCAAGTCTCCAACATGCCAGCACTTAAATGGAGACATTGCTGATTTGTTAATCAATTGTTAACTCACTTTTGCTTTTGTTGCCAAAAATATTTTTTCTTAGTTCACACTCTGAATTGAACTACAGTACACTGTTCTCCATCAAACATACTTTTCAAAAAAGGCTGTTCCACAGTTGTATGAGCCGGTGTGTACTGAAGTCATTAAACAGCTGAAACACCCTGAAGTGAAGCAGGTTTAAATAATGATAGATATATGGACCAGCAAACCAATCAACTATATGAATGTTACAGCTTATTGGTGAAGTTTTGAGTCAGAAAGTAATATTAATCCCTGCTGTACTGTAATCAGCCAGAAGCAAGCTGTATTATGTGTCACAATGTTAGAAAAAAAATCACTATTATCAATATTTTGCAGAGACTGCAGAAACAATTCCAGAAATGGCTTACTCCATATTTCCTATCTCCATGATTCATAGTGTCAGATAATGGTGGCAACATAGTCAGAGTTGTTAGAAATGGCAGCTACCAAAACATATCTTGTTTTGCACAGTGTTTAAATCTTCTCATCCATAATTTCTTCAATGGAAACAGAAATGTTGAAAACCTATTAGGTCTTGCAAGGAAAACGTGGTCATTTTAGCCACTCCTTGAAAGCACAATAAATCCTGCAGGGGATGCAGCTGTCAAACAACTTACCACTGCACAAATTAAATCAGGAAATTCCAGTCCACTGGAATTCAATATTCTACATATTGAAAAGGCTTCTTGAACAGAAAAAAAGCTGTACTGTACATGACTTCACCATGCAGACTTAAACAGGTAAAGCAGACATCATGCTCAGTTCCAGCACTTGCAGTGCCATTGAATCTTTTGTCAACTTATTTGGGGTTGTTTGAGGTTGTCACATGTGATGTCTTTGTTGTCAGTGCAACTCTGAGTCACATTCTTCCTAAAATAAGATTTCTTCACATTTTCATGGATGACATCAAGAACAATTTTCAGTCAAAATAAAACAGCACCACTGTAGTTCTGGCAGATGACATGAGTCTCAAATTTTCAACCGATTAGAAAATAAATGCTATGTTTTAGAATGAAACCTATGTCATGGCTGAATTGCTGCATACACACTTTAAGAGTGACACTGAAGCTATAATTCCTGCAGAGGAAGACTTTGAGTATTGGAAAGATCTTCTGTTAAACAAATTGACAGTGCCCACTAACACCATTAACTGATGTACAGGAGTCGAACTCTGACAAACCATCAGTGTGCATCTGGAGCTGACAGTAACACATCAAAAAATTCATCACAAACACCAATGTCATCAGCAAGGGAAAGGACATTTACAGCTACTTCGCGGGCATCCTAGAATCAGAAAGGCAAGTCTGAGTTGTCTGCAACAACATGGACTAGTATTCTACAAAGAGAGTGTGGCTGGTTCATCTGCCAGACAGTTAACTATCTCATGCAGCACAATGAACAAGGAGTATTTTGGAGACCATACAGTGATTGGTCTTGTGGAAGACCCATTACTCTATTGAAAAGAAAACAGAACAATATGACTAGATTTAGCAAATCTTGTAATAATGTACCTCAACTGTCCACCTTCAAGCATATGTTCAGAAAACATACTTAGTGCAGCTGGAGCAATATTCACTGACCAAAGAACACTGTTAAGTCTTACGAAAGTGGAACAGCTTAAATTTCTCAAAATGAATGCTGACAGTTTCCAAACAATTGTATAAAGCATTGAATTATACAATTCTGACTCTGAACTTGAACAACAGCCTTCAAACAGTGATACTGAATATGACGACTAGGCTATGTTCAAAAAGAAACTCCTGTCTGGAATGGTGTACTGCCAAATTTGATTGATACTGGAACATCTCTCTCTCTCTCAGCAGCTGCAACTATCCCTCTGGTATAAATCCCACCATACAGGCAAGTTTGTCATTTTTCTGACTTACTGACACCATTATCTTGCATTCACTTTGTTTCTTACATTTTCTCATCAAACATGTCCTTTGATATACTGTTCCAGTCCTGCTCCATATAAACACAACACAAATTCTGGAAGGCATGTTGCTTATAAGCCTTATATCAGATTGAGTTGTTATTATAGTTTCTATTGGCATCACTTTCTCTCAATTTTGCAGTTATTTTTCTTAGACACATACTACTGGCAACATTCGCCATCACCACCACCACCTTGCTATCCACACGTGTAACACTGCTCTTAGTCTTGTCAGTCATCACTTTTTGATGTTTTGTGCCTCAGCAATGCATGCCATAAGTATACTTTTTGGGAACCGTAGCAAGATGCACCTGTCCTTCCTGCCTCAACAATTCCCACCATGGGTATACTTTTTTTGGAAACAGCAGACTCACTTACGGTGACCCCCCCTTCCCAGCTCCTTCATCAGTGGCTGCCATGGTATATTTTTTTAAACAGCAGCAGGCTCACTCAGAGCAGCTGTGCCTGTACTGCCTGCCTCAGCAATCTTTGCCATGGTTATAATTTTTGGAAACAGCACTAACACTCTGTAGCCTGCACAAAAGTCACTAAACTCACTAAACTTTTATATCATTTGTGTAAATGAAACATTGTTTTGTGTACTAGTAAACAATTGATGCACTTTTACAGCTTGGAGCCATGTTGCCCTGGTTACCAAGGAAGCAGGAAGAGGAGTTGGTAGATTACCTAGCTTTTGGCTGAACTACTACTCATTAGGGCCTCTATATTTTTTAATATTTGGAACACTTTGTGTTTCCAGGTGCTGTTTCAGAGTTTTGTTGCTAAAGTTAGACACTTTTGCTCTTTGCTTTGTGTGCTATATCTTGTGACCCTAGGGAGTTCTTCCTGGTCACGAGAATGCTATATCTTCTGCCCTTTGCGAGCAGGGTGAGCAGAAGCAGAGCTTGCTCATGCGAAGACGCATGGAAAGACACATGCATTTAGCAGTGTTTTCCATATTTAATGGGTTGAATGAGTATCTATAGAGTACTGAATATAAGGCAGGCACATAACAACATATAGTGAGGGTTTCCCTTTGTCCTAACTTGTAGTAGTGTATGATACTACTGTGTGAATGGTATTGCTGTGCAAACAAGTAGACAATTACACTAAATCAGGTACTGTCATGGCATATGCTTTTGAGTTTACAATGAAAGAAAAAATAGTAACAACAGAGGGTCAAGGGGGTATTAAATGTAACTTCTCTCATATGTACAGTTTTAATACATCTGCACTACAAGATATTATGTTTATCTGTATTAACTGTACAGAAAATAAAGATATGAAGCAAGAAATTAACTTGTTTAATGAAAGACTCTTTCACTTAGAGGACAATCAGCAACAAATGGCCTCTAGAATTGATAGTTCCCAACAGAATGAAGTTACTGATACTCGTAATTTTGTACATAATAGTTCTGATTTATCGATACAAATACCCATACAGAGTGCACATAACCCATTGATAACAATAACAGATACAGGAACTACTTGTATAGAAAATGATCCCTCCACCCCTGAAATCAGTTCTGCAGTACATGCAAATGTCACTGTTAACAGAAAACATACTAGGGGTATTGTAGACGGAGACCTAGAAGATAATGAATGGTATGGGGTTAGAAGCTCCCAAATAGCTAAGAAAGGTAGAAAAGCCAATGATTTTAACATTGCAGTAAGCAATTGTTTTGATTTATTAAGTGATCAATTAGAAAACACATTACCCACAGACATACTTTCTATATCAGTCCCCCAGTGCCATTTAATATTTCACAAGCTCTACCTTCTCCTATAACTCCTGAACAGATTACCATTAATCTTATGAATACTGGAACAAATACAAATTTGGACCCAAAACAGATATTTCTTCTTGGAAATTCAATGATAAAACACCTTAATAGGAAAATCTGTGATCATGATAAATCTAACAGAAAATTGTCCAGCTTTCATGGAGCTAAAATATGAGCTATTACCAGAATGTCTAAGGGCATTCTGAAAACTGGAGGGTAACAACCACTTGTCATTGTACATGCTGGTATAAATAATATCTATCAACAAAGTGAGCAGAGCATTAAAGAAGAGCTAGTAGGGTTGGTAAATGCTCTAATAGATAGAGACTGTATCTCTGCGATCTCTGAAATAATTCTTGTTTTGGGGACAAATGGCAATTTGAATAACAAGATTAAAAGTATCAATAACTGGTTGAGGGGATGGAGCCTTAAACAAAATTTCAGATGTATTACCTATTTGGAGGATTTTTGAGCAAATAGTTGAATTGTTGGGATGGAATACATCCTGGTAGAAAAGGGACTGTGATTATGGGTATAGAACTAAACAGTTACATTGATTCAATTTTAACTAAACTCAGGGGTATCTCTGTATCATTATGTCACACTGTGTATGGATCATATTATTCAATGTAATAATTTGGACATTACCTTGCCCCTTTATTTTATAACAAACAAACCAGAGGTTGAGAAGAAAATCATTAAGAATCCTTGCCCACAAAAAATAAATACCCTATTAATAAATGCTAGGAGTTTGAATAATAAATTAGGGGAGTTAACTTATCACTTAATTAAAAATGAGATTGATATATGTGCAATAACTGAAACATGGTTCACTGATGGAGATTGGGCAACTAATATACCCGGCTACTCTGTCATATTTAAAAATCATTAATCTAAGAAAGGAGGAGGTGTAGCCTTGTACATAAAAAATTATCTTCAGTACTGTGAATTGTATAGAAATCAAATTAATAGTGAATTAATTGTTATACAGTTTAGCTCCCTGTTAGAACCATTAACAATAGGGGTAGGACATCGAGCACCAGGCGTGGAAGCTGAAGATAATGACATTTTCTTTTCAGAATTGGATAACATTAACCTTAACACTGATTTCATTATTTTTGGGGACTTTAATTTACCTGGCATAAATTGGCCTATGCTTAGTGCACATAATAGCAATGAGTACATGCTAATTCAATTTATTGTTCAAAATGGCCTGGAATAATTAATAGATAAACCAACAAGGAATTATTATATTTTGGATCTCATAATTACTAATGTTAAACATTTTGGTTTCTTACCCATCATACAAGAACCTTTGGGTGATAGTGATCGCTCTGCTTTTAGATGGAATTTCTTTACCACTAAAACAAATCTGGTAGGTAATACTAAAGTCTCTAATTTTTATAAAGCCAATTATAGGCTAATTAAACAATATTTGAGGCAGTGGAACTGGCAAAGAGAACTTAAGAGTTTAAATACAAATGAGATGTGGTATATTATTAAAGAGAAACTTGACTATTGTATTAAGACACGGGTACCAATACGGGATAAATATAACAATAGAAATCTGAGAGTGCCTATTTGGTGTAACACTAAGATTAAAAAGAGTATTAAAAAAAGGAAAAAAGCTTTTAAACATTATAAGAAAAAACTAACACAAGAAGCCTGGATGAAAGCTTAAACTTCTTTCAAATAACACCCAAAAAATAATAAGACAAGCAAAGACAGACTTAGAAATCAATTTGGTAAGAGATTGTAAAAATAACAAAAAATAATTTTATAACTATATAGGTTCCCTGAAAGGAAGTAAGATTGGAGCAGGACCACTATTAATCAACTAAAAATTAGTTATGGAAGATAAACAAATGGCGAATGAAGTCAATAAATTCTTTGTTAGTATTTTTAAAAATAAAGAGAATTTTAATATAGATATTGTTCCTGCTCCCTGCTCTACAATCTCTTTTTCTGAAAGTGACATTATGGGAGCAATTAATAACACTAAGTCCAGCTCTTCTATGGGCATAGATGGTATCCCTTCAATTTTCATAAAGAATCTTTGCACAGAGTTAGTTGGTATACTTACTCTCCTTTTTAATGCATCTTTAAAAGAAGGTGTGGTATTGGATGATTGGAAACTGGCAAATATTACCACCATTTATAAAAAAAAGGTTTGAAAATTAACATTAGTAATTATAGGCCCATAAGCCTGACCTCCAGTATTGGCAAGCTCATGGAAAGATTGTTACAGTATAAAATCACAAAGCATCTATATAAATCAGGGAAACTTGACATTATCCAGCATGGTTTTATACTGGGAAGATTGTGTATGTCTAATTTAATCAGCTTTTTTGAGCCAGTGAGTAAAGCATTGGATGAAGGATTGCCTGTTGATATTATTTTTCTTGATTATAAAAAGGCATTTGACACAGTATCACATAAGCTACTTTTAGATCAACTATACAGACTTGATATAAATCTCTCAATTATTAAGTGGATTTTTTCATGGTTGGACAATAGGAAACAGAGGGTAGTTTTGAGAGGATGTAAGTCTGATTGGGGTACTGTCAGTAGTGGTGTGCCACAGGGGTCTGTACTTGGACCGATATTATTTAATATCATGATTTCAGATATGCAAGCTAAAAATAGCACTTGGTTGCAAAAATATGCTGATGACAGCAAACTTGGTGGGATTGTTAATAATAACACCTCCATCAAATTGCTCCAGGATAATCTAAACAATGTTTATTCTTGGGCTACCGATCGTAGATTAGTTTTTAATATTACGAAATGTGAAGTGATGCACCTAGGGAGGAATAACTGTCGGGCTAGCTATTATATAAATAACATTAAGCTTGAACACTGAAGAAACTACCTCAGAAAGAAATCTAGGTGTGACATAAATAATAACTTTAAATTTAATCATCATATTAACATTACCGCTAAAAAATGTCATGGCATACTCAGATGTATTTTAAAACACATAAAAAGTCGAGAAGCAGAGGTTCTTGTTCCATTGTATACTACCATGGTTAGAACACATATGGAATATTGTGCCCCTTTTTATGCTCACTGCCATAAATGAAATCAAAACTTATGAATCAGTTCAACGTAAGATGACTAAATCAGTTTCTAATGTGGCACATCTAGGATATGGTGACAGACTTAGAAATTTAGGATTATTCTCTCAAAAATATAGGGTTCTTAGAGGTGAAATATATTGGGCCTATAATGCTTGTAAGGATGAATTGTTTTTGGAAACAAATTGTTTGATGAAACAATCACCCTTAGAGAGTACCAGATCACATAACCTCAGATTGTATGTGGAAACATGTAAGACTCAATGGAGGAAAAATGTTGTCACTCACAGAGTCCCACATTTATGGAATTACCTTCCAATTAATGTCGTAGCATGTCAATCCTTGGACCTTTGTAAGAATGCATTTGATTGTTATATGGGTGACAAGAAATTTTATTACCTTCATTAACATAATGATGGCAAGTTTAAATAAGGGCTTGCCCCTCAAACTCATATCACCTATGAACCTATGATGTCAGGTGGCTAATGCTGATGTCCACCATGTCCCACCCCTAAGTACGACAATGCTCCTGAAGTAGCCACTGGTCTCCCCAAGGGGCCGCTACAGAGCAATGCACTCCAGGATTCCTCCCTAGGAGAGGACAGCAGTCCAAGGGATGCTCAATACTTCCCTTCCCCTGCCGATCCCTGGCAGCCTTAGCTCACTCCTGAATTTGGGTCACTAGCGTGGCACGAGGTGTGGTGTCCAGTGCCTCAACCTCAGCACCACCGGGCCAGCCCTAAATTTTAATTTTTAAAACTGTCATGAAATTTTCCATGTTGATATTAAAAATTATATTGGTATACTTTATTAATTGTGGAAAAGGTATATCATTAATATTTATTTTTGCAAAAAAAAGTTTTGCTATGATGTAAATATGCATGTCAATATAGCTAGAGAAAACTGCATGTTTTTAATATAGATAACATTATTACAACTGTTACTTTATATGGCTATGATACAGACACCATTTCTTAATGGCTGGATTCTAAACAAAAAAAATCAATGAATGAGTTTCTAGCCCCAATGGTTCCTGAGTTAGATCTTCAAATGATACTTTCTTTAAGATGTGATAACTTTAGATTCCTTAGGGCTAGAGAATCAGGGCCAGATTTTCTAAAATGGAAAAACTGTGCAAGTGCAGAAAAAAAGTTGTGCAAGGGAGGGTTTTGTTGCACAACTGCAATTTTTCCCTCATGTGCTCAAAACCTTTTCCACAATTTATGGCAGCTTGCACATATTTATTGCACAGCTGGAGAAAATGCTATGCATGGTATTACCAGGCTAAGCATGTTTTGTGCAGCTGTGGTAACAAGAACAATGCCACTCATGCATATAAAATGATGAAAATAGCATTACTGCATGTGCAGGAGTTGTTCCCTGCACCAGAGAGTTGCATACAGGGATTTGGGTCAGGATTCACAAAGAAAGTCAAAAATCCCACAGCTTCAGGAAAAAAACCTGTAGCACTGCAGAAACGTAGTTGTGTGATATTCATATAGAAATTTTGAGCAGGTGTGGAATTTCATAAAATCCTTGCAGCTGTGAAAATTAAGCACGTGCTGAAAATCCGCAACTGCAGATCTGCAGCTTCAGAAATAGCTTAAGAGGCATAGCAACAGTGAACTTAATTAGCTGAAACAGTAGACATTAACAGTGCTGCCATAGAATGAAGCTGAAAACACCCACAAAGAGACCAGCTACCAGTCCCTTAACTGGGACCACTGCAGCACCACAGGTACCAGCAATACCATGGCACTACAGTGGCCAAATGTCACTGCTGGTCCTCCCTCCCTGGGGTGTTCCTGTTGCCTGCAGGGGTAGCACTCACTGCAGGCTAGCCAGGATCTACTGCCTGTGGGGCTCCGTCATGGGCTGCATTGTGTCTGGTGGTTATTGTCTGTTGCCATGTCATGGCAAAGTGTGCTTTTGTTGCTGTAATAGCAGCCACTGTTATATTATCTGGGATGCTGTTACCTGTGCCTCACCTCCACCTTAATTGATTCCAATTGCTGGGGCATTACTGCAATTTGCTGAAGGAGAGTTACACCTCATTCCACTATGTGTAACATTTTTTCCGCAACTGTGGAAAAAAACTGATTGTGAATAGCCTTTCAGGGGATGCTGCATGCATATTATGGCACTTTTTCCCCACAACACATTTTCCACTCATGCATTACTTTCACAACCACAGGATACTTTTCTTGCACCTGCGGGGGGTTTGTGAATTCCCCGCAGTGCATGTAGGAGTGTTTTCCCGCAGCTGCACAATATTTGGACACTTGCAGGTTTTTTTCTGCCCAACTTTCTTTTGTGAATCCAGCCCTTAGTCTTAGGGCCATATGAGGCCCTGTGAAAATATGGCCCTTATTTTTTTTAATGAAAGCTTGGAGTCAGCCAAGCAGATACATCATTAATATATCCCCACATTGACCATATATTGATATAAAAAAAACCACAAAATGTTTCATATCGATATAAAAAAAACAATTAAATGGTTCACTGCATTTTAAAAGTCCTGCATCATTTTTCCCACATTATATCAACATGTATATGCATGTAGCATCACAGAAGAACTGTATTAACTGTTCGGGAGTCATGTGATGCTGAGTGAGAGGTAACAACTTTTCCTTACCTCCTGTGCTGGAATCAGTTGTGTTAAAAATATATCAGTGCATAATCATTTACCAAAGCAATGAAAGCACAGCAAATGGACCAGCAACTGGCAGAAGCTTTTCTTCAGCTGAAAGACTCTGATGGTGAGTAAGAAAGTACTGAGGCTCTAGAAGCTAAACAGCCTCATGGGAGCAACTCTCCTCCAGCTCCACCACCAGTCTCTAGCTTGCTTGTTACAATGGAGCAGACGTAGCTGGAACTGCAAACAATTAAATCAACTTTCTTTTCTCTTATAGAAGATGTTGAAGACCTAAAACTGACAGTCAAAGATCTAACTTGGTGAGTACTGAATGTGGAAGCCAGAGTTTCATCCACAGAGGATAGAGTGACCAAAATGGAGCTGGAGTTGGTTACCTTATGCTGTTCAGTGAAAAAACTTGAAGAAAAAATTGATGACCTGAAAGGGAGGTCTCAGCATAATAATTTAATACTTCTTGGGCTGCTGGAGAGGAAAGGGGGCCAAATGCGATTGAGTTTATTCAGAAATGTTGCTGCAAAATTCCTGGCCCCTCTACCAGTGGTCCCAATTACATAGTTGAGTAGGCTCACAGGTCACTCCTGCCCAAGCCAGTGGCAGGGGAATCACCACGTCCTCTAATCTTCATCATTCTAAACTATTTAGGCCACAACTTCCTTTTAAGAGCAACCAGGAAGACTGAACAACTGCAGTGGGTAGGTAGGAGAATCAGGCTGGTACCCGACCTAATCTATAAAGTTTGGCAAGAGAGATTTGCATATAAGAGCATTCAATCTATGCTGTGGGCAGCTTAAATAAAACATAAAATGCTTTATTTAGCCCAGCTAGAGGTCACCCTGGACAATGGAGTCTTCTGTTTTGATTCTGCCTCTCAAGATCTTGTTGAATTGACATGGCTTTTACCTGACTTATTCATTAAAGCAGGCTGAACATTCAAACAGTGTTGGAGCAGTTTCTACTGAACGCCTTTCAGTTCCTTTCTTGCTCCGGTACCCTTTGGTTAGATGGCACTGTCTGGTGTTTTTTGATCATCAACATGTTTCTTGGGCTCTTGTTATTTATATTGGCCTCATCTTTTATTCTAGTTTGTCTTGAGCAAAGTGAACAATCTGGACATTTCATATACTGTCCTTTTTTGAGAGAGAGCTAATGCTCCCCTATACTTAGGTTTTCTTTACTTTAGCAGGGGAGCCAAATCTTTGCCTAAAGGTGAATGCCTTTAACCAGGAGCAGGGTGTTCATGGACACAAAATCATTTCTTGGAACTGATGATACATTGCTTATTGTTAACCTTGACTTTTAATGCCTGTTATTGTTGGATGTTGCTTACTATGCAGGTTTATTTTGTCAATTGTTCTAGATGGTTCTGTAATGGTTGACTCCATGATTAAAGAGCAGGGCCCCCCTCTACTGGCACTTGATGAGGAAGAAATCATTAGGCTTCCTCTTTTTCCTTTCTAGCACTGGTTACTAACTGTGTATATTATTAGGGCACAGATGGTTTGCTCATTTCTAGGCAGCTCGGTTATGATGTTTAAGCATATAGCTTACTAAGTGGGGCTGTGACTTTACCCCTTTCATTGTAATTATTTGCATTAAGGCTGTATATTATATTCATTTATATGGATTTTAGAGGGGTTGAGTACCAGCTAGATATTTTCTCTGGTCCTGGCCTTAGTGCTAAACATATTTTAATTTAATCTTTTTCCATGAGACAAACCTGATGATTTTTGTCAATACTTTAAGGCCTCAGAGTACTTTATTCCTAATGGTTATGACTACTGGAAGAGATAGTCTTTCTGAGGCCCATTTACTTAATGTTGTGTATTCTGGGCAGTGGCATTTAAATAAGAGTAGCTGCCTTCTTTTTTTTTTCTAGTTAATTATGATTGAATATTGGTAATTATTTAATCAGGTGTATTTTGGAGGGGGGATGTGTTTGATTATTTGGAAGCCTTATTCATAAACATTATTTATTGGTTTCCAATATCTTCTGAGATAGGGAGGGGGGATTTACTATGATTTGTAATCAGGGATTTGGATGGGGCTGCCTCCATGCTAGCTGTTATGGTCTGCATATTTAGGAGGGGGCATATGGCCCAAGAGGTAAAGTTATTTAGGTGGGGGGTTCTTTCATTTGAGGTTGGCAGAGAGTTTGTTTGTATGGAGTTGTTGGCTGGGGGAAGGGTTGAGGGAGGGACCCATGCAGGCAGCTATTTTTCAGGGCAGGCTAAAAGAAGGATGCTTGATTATGCCCTTCATATGATGGCACATTATTGGAAGATTTTATCCTGAAACATTAAGGGGGGAGTGACAAAATAAAGAAATATTGTGTCTTACCACATATAAAACATTTTAATCCCCATATCACTCTGCTGCAAGAGACTCATATTCCAGCTGACCAAATTAATAATCTATGCAAATTGTGGGTTAGGCAGGCATATGGAGCAGGGCCAGATGCCAGGCAATGGGGGTGGCCATTTTAGTGAACAAATCTGTCTCTTTTCAACTATTACATGAAAAGAAAGACCCAGATGAATGGTATATATTCATTCATGGTATGTTAGCCAACATGGAAATTGTGCTTGGCTCCATCTGTGGGCTAAATATCAATACCCCTTCCTCTCTTCCAACCTTGGTTTTGGTTCTTGCTCCAGATATCCATATTCCATGCATTTTTGGAGGGGAATATTGTCCATCATAATGACTTAGATAGGTCATACAAAAATAGGGTATGTGTTATGTCCTGCCCAGAGGGCTTTGAGGGAATTTATAGATAACCTAGGCCTTGCAGACCCTTGGAGGCTTTTACACCCTGGAGACCAGGAGTTTACTTTTTATTCATCTCCACATAGGGTATGTTCCCACCTTGATTATTTTTTAATAAGTCATTCGTTGTTACCATATTTTAGTGACTTGAGTAAAAGTGCTATATTGATTTCTGATCGCTCTCTGATACAATTAAAAATTGCACTGTCACAACATCCCCCTTGCTCTGGCACTCAGGTCTCTTTACCCTCAGCTGCTGTCCTACTCTGCCCTCTTAGACCATATGAGAGCCCACATACTTTGCTCCATAGCAGAGAATGAGGATCCTATATCAGCAAAGGATGCGATGTTTGGGGTCCATTAAAGCCATTTGGAGAGGACAGCTGATAAGATTAGCCACAATTAAGAAAAAGGAAATGACTAAACAGGTTGAGAAATGGCTATCTTATATTAAAACATTTGAGACAACACTCTCCAAAAATTCTGATGATGAGAAATGGTTGGAATTAAATAATTTGAAGGCTCTATATTTTGTCCATCTTTTGGATAGGGTGATTTGGATGGCAGCTAAAATGAAGGCTACATACACATGGCAAGGAGAGAAAGCAGGCAAATTACTTGCACTGCACCTCAAGCAGAGGGCAGCTGCAAGATGAGTGACTGCTTTGGTGGACCCTTCATTGCATAGTATAGTATCAGATCCTAAGCAATTGGTGGAGATTT
Source organism: Neoceratodus forsteri (assembly GCA_016271365.2). Taxonomy (NCBI): domain Eukaryota; kingdom Metazoa; phylum Chordata; order Ceratodontiformes; family Ceratodontidae; genus Neoceratodus; species Neoceratodus forsteri. Next base: position 1,344,731,151 of record CM057458.1, on the reverse strand, counting down.
TTAAAAACTTCTAACAGACTCTGTATACAGCACCAGAAGTTAACCTAAGCTTTCAGACAAATTTGGAGAACTTCCTAATGGAAATGGACCTGCCTACTCTCACAGATCAACACAAACAATTTCTTATGGGCCCTATTACTGAGAAGGAAGTATTGTCAGCTATTGGGTCTATCTCCCCAGATAAGGCCCATGGGTCTGATGGTTTCATGCCTCTATTCTACAAAACTTTCAAAGTAGAGTTGACTCCTATTCTTACTCTCTTGTATAATTATTTACATACCTTTGAAATTAAAGAAGTTCCAGTTTTTGAAGCTAGGATTGTTCTACTTCTAATTCCCAGGAGACAGCCCACTGTTCCTGACAATTACTGACCAATCTCACTCTTAAATGTGGACATTAAGCTCATCACATCTATTCTGCCTTCTCGGCTCAAAGAGGTTTGGTTTGACTTGATGGGCCCTGAGCAGGCAGGTTTTGTCTCCAGTCACCATTCCAGTGACCACTTTCAGAAAGTCTTCCATCTTTTCTCTGCATCCAGACAGATCAACTCAGATGCTGTGTTAGTCTCCCTGGATGCAGAGAAGGCATTTGACCATAAGGCCTGGTCCTTTCTGTTTAACCTTCTCCCTAAATTCAGCCTCCCTTTAGAGTTTGTGCAGCTCAGCTGGTTAAAGTTTTATATACTATCCCTTCTGCCAGAACTCTTTGTAATGAGGAACTTTCTGAACCTGTTTGGTTAACAAGGGGCACACGGCAAGGGTGCCTCCTTTCCCCAGTGTTGTTTAGTTTATATATAGAGACCTCGTATAGGAAAATAATCTCTTCTTCCTGGATTAGAGGTATTGTGGTGGGCAATAGAGAATATAAGCTTTCTATGTTTGATGATGATGTGCTACTTCACAGCTCAGATTGGCATACATACCTCCCTGCAGCACTGCACCTACTCTCTGAGTATGGGCAGCTGTCGGGGTACAAGTTAAATCTCCCTAAAACCACTGTCTTTCCCTTGTTGCCTGGATGGTCTAAATCAGATGTGTCTGCTGTGGGTCTTAAATGGGAATCTCAGTCCTTATCATATCTAGGAAATAAACTCTCTCAAGATGTCCATCTTTTAAAAGGGTCAAGTTTAGACTCAGTCATTAGAAAAATGTAGCTAGATCTTTTGAGATGGCAACACTTACCATTATCATTATGGGGTTGAGTCAACACAATTAAGATGGTTGTTTTGCCCCTGTTATTGTATCCTTTGAATAGGTTACATTTGGCCCTCCCTAGAAGCTGGTTTACCAAAATTCAGTCTATCTGGTCTAAATTTATTTGTCTAGGCAAGACCCCTCATAGGGCACTCAAACTCTGTAGGCCCAGGGAAAAGGGAGGGCTCCAACTCCCTCATCTACTAAATTATTATTTTGCCCTACATGGTTCTAAATATTTTCAGTGCAGCCAGCCTTTGGAAGATCACCCATACTTTCCAGATTGGATGCAGATAGAGTCTTCACTGGCTAAGAAATATTGTTTATCATTGCCATCCTTACTATATGTCTCTTTTTTCAAACTTCCTAAAGTTCTGCACAGTACCCCGATAGGTTGGTCCATTTGAGCCCTCTCACAATTATGCCATTCCTTGCATTTATCTTATCAAAATGATATTAGTCAACCTTTTTTTTAATAATCTGAATGTGTTAATTGACAAGAAAGTAGCTGGAAGGGGATTGAAATTTTTTCAATAGAGGACTTGGTTAAAAATGACACTGTGATATGTTTTGCTGATTTTAGAGCAAAATTTAATCCCCCAGCACAAGGCTTTTTACATTAGACACTGTCTTTATAGTTTTCTGGGGATTCAACCTTGGAGTCACAATACAGGACCTCTTCTTATAAACTTGTCTGCTTTAGCTACTCAAAAAAGGCCAATTTCATACATTTATAAAGAAATGGGAAGATTGATATGGCTTAATTGTGCATCTACAGCCTTCTGTTGGACTCAGGCCCTGAAGCTACATTATTCGTCAGCCATGTGGTCAGCAATTTGAAGAAACTTATATGTCTATGTGAAGCAAGATAGGTTGCGCTTACTCCAATTAAATATCTTACATAACTAATATTTTACTCCCTTCAGATTATTTAGAATGGGCAGGCTTCCCAAACCCATCTGTCCTAGGTGTTCTCAGGAAGAGGGCACTTTATTTCATATGATTTGGACCTGTCCTCAGGTCGCTGCATTTTGGCTTTCTATTCAAAACCTATTTATTCTTTTGTTTGGCCATTCTCAATATTTTGCTCTGGAAATTTGTATATTTGGCAATTTCGATCTGATAATTTCTGCAAAAGAGAAATCATATATGGACTTCATTCCAAGGGTGACAAAGCTGTTACTGATGCAACATTGGAAAGGTGATAATTTTCCCTTGAGGGCAGAGTGGGTTCAGGAATCGTTCTCCACCTTGAATGCGGAAAGAGCAATTGCTATTGCTAATCATGTACTACATATATTTCAGATCAGTTGGGGACCCTTCCTTTCATTTTTGCCTGGGAGATAATCTTATTTTTTCCTTTTTCCCTCCCCCTTATGGTGAAGAAGTATTTCAGGTAATACTTGGTCTAAGAATTCCATAAAGTTTGAGTCTTGCCATATTCACTGAGATGTTTTAGGTGAAGTGTTATTTTACTTTTCCTTGCCTGCATGGGTGGTGTGGGGTGCTTGGTGGAAAGGGGATGTGTGGGTGGTTTTATGAGGGGATTCTTGTTATTTGATGGAATTAGAGATGCAGCGAATTTAAATTCCACTGGCGGGCACTTTGCATTGGTGCTTTGATATGCGGAGTGCCCCATAGGAAAGGCTCACTTTGCCTTGTTATTGTTACTTTGCATTGTCATTCTGTCTTAAATGCAAAGTAAGGCAGAGTGACAACAATATTGGCAGCACCCCACCCACACAGTCACCAGAATTAATGTGCATCCCCAAAGTGTTACTGTCTTATGTCCAGAAAACTCCCAAGTGCTGACAAAGTGAAATGAGAGCGTAACAAGAAATGCAAAGTCTCCCAGAATTAATAGCACACTCAGTCATGCATGCAGTGGTCACACACAGTCACCAGAGTTAATGTGCATCCCCAAATGCACTGTCTTGCATCCAGAAAATTCCCCAGTGCTGACAAAATGCTATTGTCTTGTGTCCAGAAAATTCCCCAGTGATGACGAAGTGAAATGAGAGTTTAACAAGAAATGCAGTCTCTCAGAATTAATGGTGCACTGCAAATGCACAGACAGATTAAGATTGTGCTGCACACTCAAGGGATGCATGCAAAAAGGCACAACAACACCTAACCAGTGCTCACAAGTCACAAATCCAAATCTGGAAAGGAATACTTTTTGCCAGTTGGGGGATTAGTGCATGGCAGTAACAATCCACTACCAGTAAAGATACCACAAAGCAGTATAAAAAATTCATGTAGGTGCAATGGATAGCAGGTTCACACTGCTGCAATTACTCCATGGCACAATAAAAGGTGTTTGATTTAATGGCACGCATCACACACACACTCACACACACACTACAAGTAATGCGTAGCAAATTGAAAACCTTCAGTAATATAAACAAATGTTTTAAACAGACAAATTATACACTACTGCATCACAACAATCAGCAAAAAAAAGTCAAGAATTACTAAAAATATTACTATGTATACATTAACACAGTTATACAAGAAAAATATAACCAAAACAGAAAGACTGCCTTTTTCTTCCAGTTGATGTATCTATTGTACACCACAAATACGCCCCTCCCCCAAAGCACACTTCATAGTACACAGACTGACTGTTCTAAATTAATATTCAAAATCCACACACAACAATAAACATTTGATGATATGAGCACAGAAGGGTTTCCTACAATTGATGTACTAAATTTTGAGCAAACAAAAAGACTCAAAAAGGCATTTTAAACAACTTTTAGAGGTTTTGAATCTCAGAGCTCTGAGAGCAAACTGTCTCCAGCTACTACCACACACACACTACCCAGGCCAGAACTGAAGCTGTGCATAACAATCTAGAGCCCATGTTACCTGCAATCCCATGAATCACTGCAGAATTTCATTGGGAGCTCAATTACAAGGTGAAGTGAGGTGAATTACATTGATTTCAATGTACTTCACCTTAAAATTGGTGGAGAAGTGGTTTGAGGAATGCAGAATAATGCAAAGTCATTTCCTGGTTTCAATGGACTTCATGTTCCTCATTATGAAGCAAAGTACTCCACTTCACATTGCGGAGTACTCCGTGGATTTCGCGTTACTCCATGAATCACTAAGCGGAGCGAATTGGGGCCACTTCGCCCACCACTACTTACAGTACTGTAACTCACATGCTGTACAGGAAGGAATGTGAATGCCTATGGCTGTACATCCCCAATGAGCTGAGCCTGTATCATAAAACTCCCCAATTTGAAAACTCTTATTAATGAGTACAGTGCTGCTGATTGGCTGAAGCCTGGAGAGATACTACAAAACAGGCTTACAATACATCCAAGTAACTAGTAAAAAATATTATTTTGTGATTCCTGACATGATCATAAATCATGATTTGTGACTGCATTTGTGACCATGATGATGAAGAATGTGATTCGATGTGAGATAACCAATATGGAACTGTACTGGAACGTGAATGTTTACGGCTGTGCTTCCCCACTGAGTTGTAGCATAAAACTCCCCAATTTAAAAACTCTTATTAATGAGTGCATTGGTGGGGTGGTGAAGCCTGGAGAGATACTACAAAACAGGCTTACAATACATCCAAGTAACTAGTAAAAAAATTAATTTTGTGATTCGTGACGTGATCGTGAATCATGACTTGTGACTGCATTTGTGACCGTGATGATGAAGAATGTGATTTGTATCATGAGTGACTCATGATGATGGCCTTGACATAAAAATGCATAGTAATGAGTACAGTGTTCATGCAGGATTATGTACCGAACCAGTCCAGTACTCTGAAGGGAAGCCAAAGAAACAACTGTGACTTAAGTTACAGATGGAGATTGGGCCCTAAAGAGATGCAAATGCACAGACAGATTAAGATTGCACTGTGCACTAAAGAGATGCAGATGCAAAGGCACAACACCTAACCAGTGCTCACCATCAGAAATTCAAATCTGGAAAAGAATACCTTTGCCAGTTGGGGCGGGCCGTGGGGTGGGGAGTAGTGTACTACAGTAACAGTCACCAGTACTAGTACCAGTAAAGATACCACAAAGAAGTACAAAAATCATGCAGCTGCAGTGGATAGCAGGTTCACATTGCTGAAATTACTATGTGGCACAATAAAAGGTGTCTGATTTGATGATACATGTCACACACATACTCATACACACACTAAGTAATGCGTAGCAAATTGAAAACTTCAGTTATACAACCATGTATTTTAAACAAACTAAAATTATGCACTGCTGCACCACAACAATCAGCAAAAAAAGTCAAGAATTATTGAAAATATTACTGTGTGTACATTAACACAGTTATACAAGAAAAATATCACCAAAACAGAAAGTACTGTCTTTTTCTCCAACTTAATCTACCTACACCACAGATACGCCCCCTCCCCAAAGCACACTTCCACTGTCTCTCAGTACACAGACTGAATATTGTACATTAACATTCAAAATCCATACACATCGATGAACTAAAGTTTCAGCAAAAAATATTACTCAAAAAGGTTTTTTTAATGGCTTTTAGAAGGTTTGAATCACAGAGAGCTCTCACAGCAGACTGTCTCCTACAGCTTCCTACACACACTACCCCAAACTGAGGCTGTGCAAAACAATCTAGAGCCCATGTAACCTGAATTCCCGTGAATCACTGCAAAATTCGCCTTTAGAGCTTAAAAAGAAGGCAAAGTGAGGTGAAGTACATTGTTTTCAATGTACTTCAGCTTAAAATTGGTGGAGTAGTAGTTTGGGAAGGTGGAGTAATGCAAAGTCATTGTTTTCAATGGACTTCTCATTACCCATCATAACGCAAAGTATGCCGCTTTGCGGAGCAATCCACAAATTCACCTTCACTCCGCGAATCACTCCACAGAGCGAATTGAAGCCACTTCGCCCATCTCTAGATGGAATGTTTTGTGTTGTTGGTCAGTTTATAGAACTGCTCAGAGAGCACAAGTTAGTTAACTGTTCATTGTATGTAAGGGGGATAGTAGTTTGCTGTGCTGTTATATTTGTTATGTTTTTTCCTTTTTGAAATGTTGTTACTTGTTAACTTTCAATAAAGTATACTAAGTTGCAAAATAAAAGAACTGTATTAAGTATTCAAATGTTACAGCTTTGAAAACGTAGTTTCAAGCATTATAAAAATATCATGTAAGATTATTTTTAGAAATGATCAGAAGATAAGAGTGCCTGTTCTGTCTAAGAATAAACACATTCCTTTTTAGTTACTGACTTAATACTCAGCAGGTGAAGTGTTTGTCCCCACAATGCATTTGCTTGTTTTCTAAAGATGCCACAGTGTCTTTTTTGAAAGTGCCTTTTAAGCCAATAAGTAATTGAGCCATGGTGTGCCATCTGATGTGATGATGTCATCAAGCACTAAACACGGCAGTGGAGACATATATTTCACTTGTAGTAAAGTGTTTTATACAATGGTAACAATGAATTGGTTATCTAATTTTTGTTTCCATATAGGTTTTTCTCCTAGCCTGTCATCTACCTTGAGGATATACCCTGTACCCTGTTCACAGGGATATACCCTTATCAGGACAAACCCAACAATCACTCAGATTGTGGATGGGTTTTTCTAGCATTGTTTTTTCTTCCCACCTCCCCTGTCAATTTGCAGAACCACAGCACACCCTATGCCAGGAGCAAATGCTTGGCCCAGCTGCTGGGGTCACTGTGGTGGTGGAACCTGCTGCTAACCCTTGCCAGCTGAGATGCACTACCAAGTGGCAGTTGTCGTGGCCTTAATCTGCCTCCAGACATGACTTCCCAGGCTCACTCCCAAACCCATGTCATCCCCACAGCAGCACAATGTGCTGTTGCTGGATCATCAAGGCTGATATTGGTTATCTACATTTAACAACATTTAGAATTCCCCTCTTTGATTTTTACTTACAGAGGACAGCACTGGACAAACTGAGCCGTTATGACTAAATAAAGTGACACACCAAGCAGTTTTCAAGAAAAGATTAGAAGCACTTAGTTATGCCTTCAGATAGTACAAGGCATGTGATAGTTTGATATCAAGAATGGGTTTAAAATATAGGTCTTACTGTATGCCAGAGAAACCTTTACAAATAAATATGAAATTGGCTCATTTGAATATACAGGTATGTGCGAAGTTAAGTATATGAGAGCATCTTTAAATAAATATAAAGAATTAAAAAATGGATAGCTCATGCAGGAATATTTACTTTGTTTCAGAATATTCTAACTAGATAACGAAGAGTGATCTCAACAAAAATGCTTAAAAATTAGCCAAACTTCAAATAAGGTACTTTATAACTCTTCAGTGCTTTATTTTGTCCATTCCCTTCGAGCAGGACCATGCCCTGCAAACCTAATGTTTCACCCTTTTAAAGAGCTTCATCAGAGAAGGTCATGGTCAACTTTATATATTTTTATGAGCTCTTAGTGATCTGTGTTTCATGCAGCAGCAGCACTTCCTGCCTGCACTCCTGTTGTTCATTAGCACTAGCTCTTAGCGCTGTTTATCTGAGCCAGCGGCAGCACTTCCTGCCTATATTTGGTGATTACTAGCTAGTCGGTTTGCCAGAGCATGATCCTACTGGAAGTGAATAAATGAAATATAGCACTGAAGAGTGATAAAATACCTAGGTTGGAGTTTGTCTGATTTTTAAGTATAATGTTTGGAACCTTGAGTGCCTTGATCAGTCCCCACAGCACGGAAGAGGACTAATGAGCCTTTGAGAGTTCCCATTGAGCTTAATGTTGGTTGAATGAATGGAGATCACCAGTAACTCTAAGATGAAGTACAAGATCATTGAGAAAAATAGAACAATAGATAGCGGACTGTGTATTATGAGGCTATAATATCATCAAGAGGTTCTGATGACATGTGAACCTCGAGAGTAAAGTTTAAGAGGTTCCAACATCTCTATCTATCTCCAGAACCTCAAGATGATATTATACCAGAAAACTACAAAGTCCCTTTATGTCATTTTTTTAAAATAGTTGAATGCAGGTGTTTTTTAATTTTCCTTCTGCAGTCAGAAGCTTGCTTTCATGCTTCTGCCTGGAGCTGCAGCCACGAGCACACCCTAGAGCAGCTTCATCTGCAGCCTCCCTTCCTCTTGCCTTTTCCTGGGCTCTAGGCAAGGTAGGGCAGTAAATAAGAAGAGCAGCTTCTTGGTGCCACGAGCTACTGTCACAGTCATACCTTCCCCTTCCACATAAACATCACACTAGGGTGGGGAACATTAAGGTATGTTGTGCCACTTTACTTTGCTTTTGTATCAGCTATGTGCTGGCTTTTACTGTACGCAATGGTTAGGATAAAAGCCAGCTTGCAGGCATATGTTGGAAAGACATTTTTTCCAAATACAGTAGGAAAAGCTCAAAATGATAGTATTGCATGATCTCATAATTTATTTATTTGTTTTTTTTGGTAACTGGGTAAGTACACTGGACAGTTGAATTCCTATTTTCTGGTATGACCCAGTAGAGTACAAGAAAGGTAAATAACAATGGACAATAACTGAGCAACTCAAGGTGCACAGCTATAGAAACATCAAAGGCATGTAATCATGACCACCTTCTATCAGTGCCTGGTTCTGCACACTGCTGTTACTTTAATTGCACTATTTACTTGCCAGTTTGAGACTGTTTATTATTGCACTATGTAGTGTTTATTACATTACTGTGCTTCTTTGTGTTTTTGTGTTTCCCTTACCCTCTCCCCCCAGGACACATCTGGAAATGAGCCTTATGGCTCAGTTTGTCTCTCCTGGTAAATCTCTTTAAATCAATAAATATAAATAAATAGATGAAGATTACACTGTGACAGCAAGTAACATAAGTATACTAAGTTTTTGTGACACCAAGTAACAAACAGTACATTAATTTATCATAGGGGAATAAAAGAAGTGTAGTCAACTTTGCTATAAACAAGGCTTGGATAGATATGGCTGTTTGACTGTACAGTGTGAGTGCTGAGTAAGCAGTGGATGGAATATAAGGTTAAGTGCAGATACAGGCCATTGATAGAAGCAGAGGAGCTCTCAAAGCTGCTTTGAAGGCTGATGGAGTTGAACATTTTGTAAATGTTGATAGGAAGGGAGTTCTACAGTTTAGGGACAAAAGAGAAGAAGGACTGGTCACCTGTTTTGGTCACACATTTTGGAACAACCAGGAATGTGGTATCTCTCAATCCAAGTAAGTTCGTGGGGTGAACACTATGTAGTATTGTGAAAGGAGAGACTGGGGAGATGGACCTGAAAAGTTAGAAGTGAAAGCATCCTGGGCACAGGACCATGATACAGAGTGGGAGAGGCAGCCCAGAGTGGAGTATAGTGAGCAATGATGGGTCAGGCAGGGGGAGGCAAAGCTAAAGTGACAGATGTTATTGTAAGCAATGTTTCATTTATGTACCAAAGTTTGGGGGGCATTTGTGAGGACAAGTGAGTTGTATTGTAGGGAGGAGAGCAGTATGTCTTGGAATATAGTTCTGTGTTAAGGAAGTGGTGGAGGTGATAAACCAGACCTAATCTGTAATTTGTGGACTTGGCAATAAAGAGATGTGGGAGGACAGATCCATTCCAGGGCAGTGTCAAGGGTGACATTGTAGTATTTAAATTTGCTCACAGTAGAGAGTGGGGTGCTGTCAGAGCAGTAAATGGCCAAGGGACAGCAATTGGATCCTCTGCACACTTTAGATATAAATAACATAGCTAGAGTTTGCTGATGTTGAGAACTAAGTTGTTGATCACAAGCCAGTTTTGCATGTGGGTGAAGTCAGCATTAATTCGGGCACTCATTTGAGATCTTGTAATACTATTGTTACAGCTCTGCAATGTTATTACAACATATATTTTGTGTAGGGTTTAATTGTATTATTACCAGTATACATGTATTAAAATACATTTTCAGGTTAAATACATATAATGAAAAACAGACTTTACGTTGTGTTTATTTTTGTCTGAAATTAATGAAGCTTTTGTTTGAATCCTTAGGTAGTGAGTGGTGTATTAGTAAAAACGTAACAAGAGCAACTAAATAGAACACACACACACACACACACACACACATAAGCCATTTGCTTTTCTTTATCATAGTCAAATATCAAATAGTCTAGTAAGAATTTGTAACTTGGTATACTTTATGTTAATTTATTATAGATGAATAAAATATTTTTATCAAACGAAGCTAGATTTCACCAACAAAATGTTTGATGTTAAATGTTCTGGATCTGTGAAGGAAGAAGAAAAATTCCTGGCGTTAAGTACATTTCCTGGATTTTTTCTATAGATAAATTGTTTATTTGGTCATGGAAAACTTCATCTGAGCATTTATTGTTTACAAGACTTAGCTGAACCAGTTCCTGAGTCTGCTCTTTTGTATATACCTGCCCCATATAATTTACTACTGGGGATGTCTGCAGAAAAAAATGGTTTCTCTATCACTTGGCATTCTCTGCTACTGTTGCTTGTCTACAAGTATCCTCATAAGGAGTATTGCCCATCAAAAGGGCAGACCCTCTTGTCACAAGACCCTTTTCCAATACATGTGGGAGCCTCAGGGAGCAGGGGGAGGGAGGAGGGCTGAGAGAGGGGGGAGAACCAAGAAGGCCATGAGGTCACAGAAGGGAAGGACATGATGAGGTCACAGAATGGGCAGGGAAAGGGGAGTGGCCCAGGGGAGCCAGTAGGAGGCACAAAGGGGCCCCTTTATAATGGGCTGCATGATAGAGGGAGTTCACAAAATTGCTCTAAGAGTTTTTGTTTCTGGAAGCACATTAGTTTGGTAGAATTTTGAGCCATTTGGGCATTTACTATAGTCAGGTATTTGGAGTTTGTTAAAAAAAAAATGTTATAAATAATTAAAACAGCACTGGAGATCTGAGCTGGAAGCAACAAGGAAGGCTGAGAGAAATTTAAAGCAGTTTCAGTGAGTAATCCAGTTTACACACAGAGCAAGGTAAGCAGCAAACTGTGGGATGAGGTAACAGCTTGGGACCGTGTTGAGAGTGCTGGTGCAGCTTTATGGGACAGAGGGTAATAGCTGGTTAATGGAAACGGTGGAACAGGCAGCGATTTCCATGGGGGGATGTTATTTGAGTTTAAAACCATGATGTCTCTCTGAACAGCATGCTGCAGGAAGAGTAATTCGGGGAAGCAGCAGAGGAGGAAGAAACAGATAGGGAGCTGATGTTAGCCATCCAAAGGATGGCAAACAAGGGTGAGGTAGTACTGGTTGTAGACTTCAATATTCCAGACGTGGACTGGAGCATCCCAGCAGCAGCATCAACTAGGAGCAGATTTATCCTGGACTCCCTTCAGGGTGCCTTCCTCAAGCAACTGGTCATGGAACCAACTCGGCAGAAGGCAATACTGGACCTTGTGCTCACAAACAGGGACAGTGTGATGGGGGTAACAGTGGGGGAGCACCTGGGTAACAGTGACCACCAGTCATTGTGGTTTGAAATCACAGAAAGAGCAGAACCAAACCACTCAAAAACATGTATTCTGGATTTTAGGGGGGCAAACTTTGGGAAAATGGGGAGATACTTGCAAGAGGCATTAAGGGGAATGGGACAGGAATCAGGGGTTGAGGAACAGTGGGCAGTATTTAAAATGGGGATTACAAGAACAACAGAATTGTGCATTAAGCAGGTTAGCAAGAGGAAAAGGAAGAGGAGACCATTATGGTTTTCCAAAGAGGTAGCAAAGAAAGTGAAAGCCAAAAGATTGCATTCAGGCAATACAAAAGACACAGGCAGAAGGGGATGGGAGAAGTACCAGGAGAAGCAAAGGGAGGCAGGGAGGTCAGTAAGGAAGCCCAAGCTCAGACAGAAGAAACACATTGCAAAATCAGTGGGTAGAGGGACAAAACCTTTACAGGTACATAAGTGAAAAAAGAAAGACAAAGGGAGGCATAGTGAGACTGAAGGAGAAGGATGGGAGCCGTGTGGAGGATGACAACAGTAAAGCTGACATATTGAACAGGTATTTCTGCTCAGTCTTTACTGAGGAAGAGGGGGGTAATGGGTCTGAAGGGAGTACAAGGGGTGAGAATGGTGCAGAAATGGACACAAGTCCCTTTACACGAGAAAGGGTGCTGAAGGAACTGGAAGTAATGAGTTGATAAAGCAATGGGCCAGATGGGGTGCACCCAGGGTCCTTAAAGAACTAAGAGAGGTGGTGGCTGAACCTCTGGCTATCCTGTTGAGCTGATCACTGGAAACAGGGAGGTACCCAAAGACTGGAGGACAGCAGATGTAGTCCCCTTATACAAAAGTGGGAACAAAGAGGAAGAGGGAACTACAGACAGTCAGCCTCACCTCAGTAGTGGGGAAGATCATGGAAGACTACTGAAGGAGATGAGTGGAACATCTGGTTGTCAATGGACTACAGGACCCAAGGCAGCATGGTTTCACCAGGGGAGGTCATGTCAGACCAACCTCGTTGAATTTTTTGACTGGGTGACTAGGGAGGTGGATCAGGGGAGGGCAGTGGACATGGCCTATCTGGACTTCAGCAAGGCCTTTGACACTGTGCCACATAGAAGACTATAGACTATTACACAAACTGGGGAATATGGGTGTGGGCAGGACAGTAGTGTGGTGGGTAGGTAACTGGCTGGGTGGCAGGACACTGAGGGTGGTGGTAAATGGCTGTCACTCCATAGAGGGAAGAGTGACCAGTGGGGTACCACAGGGATCAGTGCTGGGACCGGTCCTATTCAACATTTTCATCAGTGACATTGCGCATGGGATCTAGAAGGCAGAATTTCACTGTTAGCTGATGACACAAAGCTCTGTAACAGAGTAGACACACCAGAGGGTGTAGACAAATGAGAAGCGACCTGCAGAAACTTGAAGAATGGTCAAGGGTTTGGCAATTGAAATTCAATGCAAAGAGTGCAAGATAATGCATATGGGGCACAAAAACCCTGGCACAACATATCAGTTGGGGGTGAGGATATAGCATGCACCAAGCAGGAAGGGATCTTGGGGTTGTCATCTCTGATGACCTCAAGGTAGAAACAGTGTGACAAGGCAGCAGGTAAAGCAAATAGGATGCTGGGATGTATAGGCAGGGCATCACCAGCAGGAAAAGGAGGTCATAATTCTGCTATACAAGACACTAGTGAGGCCCCACCTGGAGTACAGTGTACAGTTCTGGAGACCATACCTAAGTAAGGACATAGACAGGGTAGAGAAGGTTCAGAGGAGGGCAACAAAGATGGTGCATGGATTGCATCACAAGTCCTATGAAGACAGGTTGAAGGAACTGAACATGTACTCCCTGGAGGAGAGGAGGGAGAGAGGGGATATGATAGAGACATACAAGTATCTTACAGGGAGGAACAGGGTGCAGGAAAACACTATTTTTAAGCGGAAAATATGTTCTAGGACTAGAGGGCATGGGATGAAGTTGGAGGAGGACGATTCAGAGGAAACATGAGAAAGAATTTCTTCACAGAACAGGGTGGTGGACAAGTGGAACACCCTGCCAGAGGAAGTGGTGGGGGCTGAAACAATCACGGGATTTAAGAATGCATGGGATAGACATAAAGGAATTCTAGAGGTCAGGGGTAAGGGGCAACAGATTTCTAGGAAAACAAACTGAACTTACAAGCTCAGATGGGCAGACTGGGTGGGCCACAGGCCATTATCTGCCGACACTGTCTATATATCTATGTTTCTATGTACTGTGAGTTTTCAAAGAGAGGAATGCCACGACGGTGAGTACTGTAGTCGAGGGGGCATGGCGCCAAGGGAATCAGCAGAGGATGTGGCCAGAATGCCCATGGTGGCTTCCATTCACAGGGGTGATGTTGTACAAGGCACGTGGAAGGCTAGATTCTGAAGGAGGTGATGGAAACTGGGCCTACCATGTGGCATGGCATCTGACATCATCGCCACGTGGTATAGGGCCGAGGGGAGAGACGGACACATAGCGAGCAGGCAGTGGTGGTCTGTAACAAGGTCTTGGCTACCAGTGCCATTTGGGGGGACAAGGTGGATCAGGAAAACTAGCACAAGCTTTGGCAAACAAAGGGTGAGGTTTAAAAGTGGAAATTTTTGAATGGGGGTACAGTTAGCCTGTGTGCAAGCAGGATACATGCTGGCTGATTGATAACCCAGAGGGAGGAACTATAACATAAAAGGGATCTGACTGGTTTAATTTCAAAGGGGGAATCATAACGGAGACTAGGCCCACCACCTGGGATGGCGTCTGACGTCATCACCACATGGTGTGGTGCCAGGAGGACACAGAGTGTTTGAAGAAAGGTGGGCAGACAGGGAACAATGGATTCCACCCCACAGCTGGTTTGTATGAGCAAGAAAGGGGAGATTTTAAGGGAAAATGGAAGCAGAGCACTGGCATGATGGATAGAGTGGGACAAGGTGAGCATGGAAGGGCCTTTGGCCTGAGGAGGTAGAATGATCAGGCCACAATGGGGGAAGCCAGCACTACGTAGAGCAGGAAAAGTGAGGGACAGAGTGAGAACAGTGGGAGGATGGCAAACTCCCATGGGCAGAAAGAGGATATAGTTCCTCAGGGAAGGCTAGGGGGAGACACCGTGTGGCATGGCATCTGACGTCATCGCCTCAGGTTGCAGTGCCTAACAATAAGGCATCAGCAGGTTCAACAGGACAGCATGGTACACAGGAAGGGGGGGTGAACCATTTCATTGCTACAGCAGGAAGAGTTTGGAGGGGACAGTGTTGGTTCCCCACTAGGGGCATGTGGGGGTGACGACACCCTGTGAGCGAGGCCGGGGGAGAAGGCCAATGGGGAGACAGTGAAGAGGCATTGGTGCCCAGAGAAAAGGCAGGTGGGGCAAGGCCAGCCTGTTGAGGGGTAATTTTGAGGCTCAGAAGGAAGAGCTACAAGTTAGGAAAGTAATGCAGAATGAGTCAGCAGGCCGGGAGGCCCACATAGCAGGTGTAGCTTCGAGGACTAGGGGGTGTAAGAACAGAGACCATGGCATTTGAGGGAACCAGACCTTGACAGCCAGAGCTGAAGTTAATGGTTTTAATTTCTTTTAGCAGGTACAACAGAAGGATGGCACCAAATAGAGTCAAGCCCAAAAAAGAGGAATTCTACCGGGCTGTGATAGACCTGGTCAGGAAAGTGAACCGGTTACTGGAGGTGGTGGAACTGGATAGGGGCAAGAAAGACACTAAGCGGAAGGAGAAGTCAAGGAAGGAGCAGGAGAGGAGTAAGAGGGTGCTCAGAAGGCAAGTGGTGCCAGAGCCTAGGTTATGATACCAGTGCCGGCACTGATGCCGGTGGCCCCTCTGGTTCCACCTCCTGACTACCTGATTCCACACTGAACCCTAGACAATCCCAGCACCGGTTCTGGTTCACGCCACGCCCGATGCCGCTTCTTACCAGTACCGGTACTGCCACCACAGGCTCCGATGACAGTACCAGGCCCAACAGGAATGGTCCAACTGGGGCCCTGCACTCTACAGTGAGGCATATCAGGTAACCAAGTGGTGACACTGGAAAGCAGTGTCAAAGAATATGTGGAACAGATGCTGAAAGATATGGAGAGAATGGTGTGGGACAGTTGGAGAAGGCATGAGGTGAAATCAAAAGGGCAGGGACAGAGGTGAAAATGGGGGTGTCAGCTGGGGCTTCCATGGGGAGTCGAGAGAACTGGGCCCCAGGGGTCCGGCTGGCAGACCACATCGCTACGGCTATGAAAGAGAAGATTTGGTGTGGTGAGTATGTTGACATCTTCGCCCTGGTGAATGTGGACTTGATGGAGAAGTATGAGGAGAAAGATAGCTTTGAGAAGAAGGACATGGCAGCGGTGGTAGTTTTATTGGGAAAAGGGGAAGAAGACAAAACAGGAAAAGGAAAAATCTGGAACAATTGTTCCACGGGGTTTACCTATTTTATGGCCATAGTAATTGAAAAGTGGCCGGAGCTAGCCACCCCACTCCTTACCTATTTACTCATTATCAAGAATGCATACAAAAAGGGGGGGGGGGCACAGCTGGTTGAGGTATGATGAGAAATTTAGGAAAAGAATGGCCCACTTCAGTGGTGTGAAATGGGACACCAGACAGATAGACCTGTGGCTCGAAATACACACCAGACCAACGGAGAAGGAGGTGGAAGGAGACAGGTGAGGGGGGACAGTGGTGAAGGCCTGCTGGGGATACAATAGAGCTTTTTGCTCCTGGCCAAACTGCCGATTCCAGCACATCTGTGTGAAGTGCGGGGGGCATCACCAGGCTTCCAAATGCAGGTACAGCTGGGAAAAAAGTACTGGCGGTCATGAAAGCTCTTACCAGCAACCCTTTTGGGCCAGCCCAGGCTCCTTTTGGGGACAGCAGTCGGGGAGGAACAACAGGGGAAGGGCAGCGGGAGTGGGGAGAGGGCACAACTATCAAACCAGGCACCAGGACAATTGAGGGACTGGCGAGTGAGGAGGTTCGGCTGGCCCCGACACCCATAAGTGCAGAGGCAGTAGAAAGGTGGATGGATGGCTACCGGGACAGGGAGGCAGCCAGAAAATTACAGACAGGATTTAGGAAAGGTTTTAGTTTACAATTTCAAGGAGTAAGGAAAGCAATGCAGGTGAGGAACCTCAAATCCATACGGGGTAAAGAGTCCACATTGGAAGAAAAAATTTGGAAGTAGGTGGCAGCAGGGAGGGTGGAAGAACCATTTGCCTCCCCTCCACTGCCAAATCTAAGGATCTCCCCGTTAGGTTTAGAGCCCAAAAAACAGCCAGGAGAGTATTGGGTGATACATCACTTATCTTACCCAGAAGGTGACTCAGTCAATGATGCAATAGGCGAGGAGGACAGTAAGGTCACATATGCCATGCTAAAGGATGCAGTGTGACTCATCAGGGCCAAGCAGAAGGCATGGTTGGCAAAAATGGACATAGAGTCAGCATTTCAGTTACTGCCAGTTAGGCTGGCAGATTGGGATTTGTTAGGATTCCAGGTGGGGGGATAGTATTATTTTGACAAGGCCATGCCAATGGGATTCCCCATAGCATGCATCACCTTCGAGTTGTTCAGTACTTGGTTTCGGTGGGTGTTTCAGATGAGGTACAGCCATCAGGCCATAGTACACTATTTAGATGAGTTGTTGTTTATCAGAGAAGGAGAAAGGGAGACTGAAGCCATGCTGCAGGACTTCAAAGGGTTATGCCAGGAGTTGGGGTGCCCTTGGTGGAGGATAAGATGGAAGGGCCCAGCCAAACGATAAAGTTCCTAGGTTTAGAGCGGGATGAATGCAAGAATTTTTCCGCTTACCAGAGAGTAAGGTGGAGAAATTGCAGGACCTATTGGGGAAGATTGGCTGCCATAGGAGGGTACAGCTCCAACAGGTGCAGCAGCTGTTGGGACACCTGAATTTTGCATGCAGGGGCATTGCCCCAGGACGCACGTTTACACGGCGTCTAGGCTGGGCAATGAGGGGGGCAACCCAGCCCCACCATTGGATAGATATCAATAAAGGGACCAGGGAGGACATGTGGATTTGGGAACATTTCCTGCAGGAATACAATGTACAGACTTTCTGGTAGGATGATTGGTTATACAATACTGATTTACAGTTGTACACAGATGCGGCGGGGGGAATTGGCGTGGGGGGTTACTTCCAAGGAAGATGGTTGGTGGAAGCATGGCCAGATGAGTGGGTAAGAGAAGGGGTGATGAAGGCCATTACTTTCCTGGAGTTGTTTCTCATATGGGTGGCTATGCTAATCTGGGGATGTGAGCTCAAAAACAAGAAGGTAACATTCTGGAGTGACAATAGGGCAGTGGTGGAAGTACTGAACAAAAAGAGGACCAAGACAGACAGGGTCATGAGGGTTTTAAGTAGGATGGTCTGTCTAGGCCTGACCTTGAATATGTCATTCAGGGCCAGGCATATTGATGGTGTGGACAGTGTGATTGCTGATCGCCTCTCCCGATTGCAGATGGACAAATTTCAGACCATCGCACCCGGAGCAGAGTTCAGGGGGACCACCATCCTTATGTACGCATGGACGATTGGATTGGGGGAGTTGAAACTCTGTTCCACAATTCCTGGGCCCCCAGGACACTTAGAGCTTATGAAACCTCTTAGAGGGTGGTTCAAAAATTTTGGGAGCAATATGACGGTCAGGTAAGTGGGGCTGTGGCACGGGAGCAGGTAGTTCGATTCACTGTAGAGGGCTGGAACCAGTGCATGGTGCATGTGACTATGGGGGTGCACCTGGCAGCCATAGGGCAGATTTGTGGGCTGAGGGGATGGGAGGACCCAACCAAAAGCAACCTGGTCTGCAAAATGATGTAGGGCTGGGTACGGGGGGAGGATAGGAAACAGGATACCAGAAAGCCTATATCGGAGGCCTTGGTGGTGCAGTTGATGGGAATACTACCCCAGATATGCAGCTCTAGGAATGAAGTGGTGCTCTTCAAAGCCCTGTATGCTACCATTTATGGTGGGGTGTTCAGAGTGAGTGAAGTGGTGGGGCACGGCAGGAAGGTAGAAGGAGGCGGGATGCAATGGAAGGATGCTGAGTGGGCTGGGGATGCAATCGCCATACTGTTAAGGAGATCAAAGACTGATCAACAGGGACAGGGTAGTAAGGTGTGGCTAAGGGAGAATACCAATGTAAGCATTTTCCCAGTGGGGGTGCTGCACATGTATGTGGCAGAGCGCCCAAAAGCAGGAGGCACGGCGCTGTTCATACATGGGGATGGCAGGCCGGTGTCAGGGTACCAAGTGACAGTGGTGCTGCACAAAGGCCTTAGGTTCCTAGGAGAGCAAGGGGAGGGTTACTCCTCCCACTCGTTTAGGATTGGAGCAGCTTCTACCATGGCAGCACAAGGCAGCATGTTAGGGGAGATCAAGGAAAGGGGCAGGTGGACTTCAGATTGTTATAAAAAGTATATATGGAAATTAACACAATAACAATGTTTCCTTTTTCTCCCTCCCTTATCAGGTACAAGGAAGCAGCGGGTGTGGGGGAGGGTATTGTGGAATAGAAGATGCAAGAGACTAATCAATTTGCTTTGGATTATACAGGGAGACCTCAGAGGCTTGAGGCGTGGATCTGAGGGCATTCATTTATACACTGGGTGGAGAAATGGGTAGCCAGGAGACAAGGGGGAAAACAGTTGTGTTTGGACAGCAACACCGTCCGGCTGGTTTGGAAAGGATGGAGGGGAATGAAGTGGACACAACTGTTGCTGGAACTCAGGGAACTCAGGAAAGAGCATAAACAGCCAGACTTACTGCTGACATATTTTACCAAATAAAACATGATGCTGAAAAGATAAAAGAGTGGTGGCCTGAGGTCACATTAGCCTAGTCTGACATCATGCCCCACAGGGTGTGGCAGCAGGCGGAGAGCCATAAGGGGATGAACAGGGCCAGGAAGCGCATGAATGTGCATGCGTGCAGACTAATTGAGGGCATGGGGGGAATAGTCATCCGCCATCCACTATCCGCCATGGCATTTTGGAATGGGTGGATGAATTCTATAGGGGAGAAGGGATACACCTCTCAGGATCGGTCCTGGCTTTGTTTAACACAGAGATAGGGAACACCATTGAGTATTGACTGAGGCAGAGAACTGGAAGGGTTTAAGGAGAGGCCAGGAGACCAGGGGAGGGTGAAAGGGACATAAGGGAAGTCACACGTCCATCTGCAAGCTGGAGATGTACTAGTGGAAAAAGGGAGGAGAAACAGGAAAGAAAGGAAGGGAAAATGGAAAACAATCAAAGGACACAGCATTGAGAAGCGAGAGGCAGAGGTACGGTGTGTACACTCGTACCCATTGACAGCATAAGAGGAAGAGGCAGAGCCCCCCCAAGGATGTACATCTGGGGGGCAGAAGAAAAAGAAGAGAATGATAGAATGCATCAATGATAGAATGTATCAGTTTAACTGAAATATAGATGGATGTAATGTATATAAATATAATGGGGAAGAGATGAGAAATGGAAAAGTTGGGAAACGTATTATGTGATGACAATGTATTGTGAACAATGATTTTGATGGAATAGTAAATTTATTGCCAAACTGAGCAACCACACTTAAGTTGTTTTGTGTCTTTATTGGAGGAGATCTGGGGACAAAGAGGGTTGCCCATCTAAGCAGGCAGACCCCATTGTCACAAGGCCCTTGTCCAATAAGTGTGTAAAGCTCAGGGAGCAGGGGAAGAGGGCTGAGGGAGGGGGAAGAACCAAGAAGGCTGTGAGGCCATGGAAGGAGAAGACCTGATGAGGTCATGGACTGGGTGGGGAAAAGGGAGTGGTGGGAATAGTGAGGTGGCAGCAGGAGAGTGGCCCAGGGGAGCCAGGAGGAGGCACAAAGGGGCTCCTTTATAATGGGCTGCATGACAGAGGGAGCTCACAAAATTGCTCCAGAGTTTTCCCACCCACCCTCCTGTAGGAAGGAGCAGAGGGCTCCTGTGGTAGGTGGAACACAGAGTGCCACTGTGGTAGGTGGAGTACAGTGGCAGGCTGCAATTTTGGATTGCCAAAGGTGGATGGCAGAGGAAAAAGGGGGGAGGAGGAGGACAGGAAAGAAAGGGAGGGAAAATGGAAAACAATCAAAGGACACAGCATTGAGAAGCGAGAGGCAGGGGTACGATGTGTACGTTCGTACCCCTTGACAGCATAAGAAGAAGAGGCAGAGCCCCACCCAGGATGTATGTCTGGGGGGCAGAAGAAAAAGAAGAGAATGATAGAATGTATCAGTTGAACTGAAATATAGATGTATGTAATGTATATAAATATAATGGGGAAGAGATGAGAAATGGAAACGTTGGGAAATGTATCATGTGATGACAATGTTTTGTGAACAATGATTTTGATGGAATAGTAAATTTATTGCCAAACTGAGCAACCACACTTAAGTTGTTTTGTGTCTTTATTGGAGGGGATCTGGGGACAATGCTATGTTGTGGCATCATAATCATTTCTACAGCAACCAGTTGTGGTGCTACAAGCAAAGGATTATGTCACTCATAACCAAGCAGCAAGAGCAGATGAAGACCAAGTAACAGATATCCTGCTTTCATTAAAATTTCATATAGAATAATCGGTGTGAATATGTGTATTGCAAGTTTTTGTTTACACACCTGAGGTGTATGCTGCTGCTTAAGCCCCAAGAGTGAAGCTCAAGGGGTTTAATCAGGCATCATAGAAGCATAGAAAAATAGACAATGACAGCACAAAAATAGCAATGGTCCTTCCAGTCTGTCTGCAACACCCTATCATATGTGCCCTGAGACCTTTTGTCAATACAGAGCTTTTGTATCCACCCCTTGCTCCCTTACTACTAACCTCCTGAATAATTCATAAGCTCTTATATTGTCCCAACCATGCTTGAAACAATTAATGGTTTGGGCGCTCATAAATTCCGCTGAAAGACTGCTCCAAGCTCAGCCACTCTCACTCTGTAAAATAAAACTCTTTCATGTCCCTTCTGAACCTCCCCCCACCAGCTTCCCTCATGTTCTTGTGTTCTTGATTAAGCTACTCCTGTTAAGTAGTTCCTCACAGTTCTCCTTGCTCATTCCTTTCAGGAATTTAAAAAGGGAGTCTGGCCATAATTTATAGCATTAATAAATTCAGAATTCAGATCAGCATATCCAGAATCTGCTTCATGCCAAAAATGAGATCTCTAAGTTACTTTGTTTAAATGTTACAAGTAATTCTGTAACCTTAAATTCACTGCCTGTTCAAAAAAGCCAGTTTCAGCAAACTGCTACTGATGATGTCACAACCAGAACTCATAGTCTAGTCCTTCTTGCAAACTTCCTTATAAGACTTATTTCTCTCACATTACATAAAACTGCAGTTGTAGTAAACATCTGAAAAGGAAAGCTGACACTGAGTGGGTCAGGGCATGCATTTCTATAATGTGCAGATGCAAGGTACAGTACTTAAAGCAGCAATGCAGTGAAATTGGGCTAAAATTTGACGCCACCTTTTTTCTTCCTAATTGATACCAGATGTCTTTCAGTTTATTTTGGTGGTAAAATTTCCAGTTGTCATTGTCATTTAAGGATTTTATGAATGTTTTAATGTAATTATTTCTCAAGGAGAAAAGATTGCTGCCTCATTTTTGCATAGAAATAATACTGAGGACCCCAGAAGGGTAAGAATCCAGACAAAAATGCAAATATGTAGTACACAGCATAGAAAGCATCCAGAAAACCAAAATCAACAGTTCTGCCAATATTTTTCATAACCATAGCAGAAAATTAGCTTTTTGGAATAACTTTTTTTGTTGCACTGCTGCTTTAAGCATGTGATGGGGGCTTGGAATACAGCAGCAAACATGGCTTTAGAATGACAGAAATGTGTACCATTTTTATAATACTGCAGGGATGAAATTTCAAAAAGCCACCAGACTGCAACTATGGAATGCAGCAATGACACAATCTCAAAAAATAGCTGGGACACACAATTTTGGAAAGTGGCAGGGACACTAACAGTCATAATGTGGTGGTATCATATAGTTTTAGAATATGGCAGAAATACACAATTCTGAAATGCAGGAGACACATAGTTATGGAAGGTGGTAGGGATACGTATTTTCGGAATGTGTCTTGGATGTATTAATTTGTCACGTGGTGGTGATGCACAATTTCAAAATGTGGCTGATATGCTTGATTTCAGATTGTGGTGGCAACTTTTAATTTCAGAATGCGGCATGGACACAGAATCTCAGAATGTGGTGTCAACATAGTTTCAGAATGGGGTAGTTATATGCCATTTCAGAATGAGGCAGGGATGCATAATTTTAGAATGTAACTTGGACATGCAATTTTGAATGTGGTAGTGACACTGATTTTCAGAATGTGGTGGGGATATGCAGTTTTGGAAGATGGTGAGAATGCACATTTTCAGAATGTAACAATGACAGGCAATATTGGAATGTGGAAGTTTACACACAATTTCAGAATGTGGCAGGCAAGTACAATTTTAGAATATAGAGAAGACATTCAATTTTGGAATGTGGTGATGCTCAATTTTGGAATGTGGCTGTGATGCACAACTTTAGAATGTGGCAGTGATGCACAACTTCTGAATGTGGCAGTGACACACAACTTTGGAATGTGGTGTTGACGCACAATTTCAGAATGTGTCGGTGATGCACAATTTTACAATGTGGCACTGACGTACAGTTTCAGAATGTGGCGGTGATGCACAATTTAGAAATGTGACAATGACACACAACTTCAGAATGTGGCAGTGATGCACAATTTCAGAATGGGGTGGTGACACACAGTTTTGAAATGCAGCAGTGATGCAGAGTTTTGGAATTTGGCAGTGATGCACAGTTTCAGAAAGTGATGATGATGCACAATTTTGGAATGTGGCAGAGGTGCACAAATTTGGAATGTGGCAGTGATGCACAATTTCATAATGTGGCATTGACGCGCAGTTTTGGAATGTGGCAGTGATGCACAGTTTTAGAATGTGGCGATGATGCACAATTTTGGAAATGTGGCAGAGACGCACAAATTTGGGATTGTGGCAGTGATGCTCAGTTTTGGAAAGTGGTGGTGGTGAACAGTTTCAGAATGTAGCAAGGATCTGAAGCTTCAGAATGTGGTGGTGACACACAGTTTCAGACTGTGGCGGTGATGCATAGTTTAAAAATGTGGTGGTGACACACAATTTGGGAATGTGACAATGACACAGTTTTGGAATGTGATGGTGACAGTTTCAGAATGTGGTATTGAAACACAACTTTGGAACGTAGTGTAGATATACAATTTTGTTATGCGTTGGGGATGCACAATTTTCGAATATGGCTGGGATACACAACTTTGGATTGTGGTGGTGATGTGATGCACAATTTTGAAATGTGGTGGGTGCATACAATTCTGGAATGTGGCAAGGATAAGCAGTTTCAAAATAAAATGGTGTGTCCTGTAACATTCCAACAATGTACATCCTTACTATATTCCAGAATTGCCTGCCCTTGCTATGTTCCAGAATTGCCAGTCCCCCCTAAATTCCTCAATGTGTGTTCCTGTCACATTCTGAGACTGAGTGTCCCACCACACTGTAAGATTCTGCAACCCTGCCACATGTCGAGACTGCATGTCCCCCACCAACATTCTAAACTTTTGTACCACTTTGACATTCTATACCTTGGTTTAGTGCTGTACTCCAACACTCAATCAATCAATCAATCAACTTTATTTAACCAGGCATTAAGACAGAATTACATCCTGATGCTTTCTAAAGTATAGTACTATTCATCTGAACGTTCTTGAAATGCAAGCACTGCAGGCAGCCCTGTGTCAGTTTTATTTAAATGATTTCTACAGTTACAGTTTCTATAACTTAGGAGAAATAGGTCCTATAAGGTTGCTGACAAGGAGGATTAGTCTGTGAGTTCTGACTGTGACATCAACAGTGATTCTTCACGGAAACTAGCTTTTTTGAACAGGGAGTGAAATCAGGGTTACAAAATAGGTCATTAATGGCGTCGGAACCATCCATTGTTGGATCCGACCCAAAATAGCCACCGGGAGCAAATGAGTTAAAACGAAGTAATGTAGAAACCTACATTTTGGTATGAGATTTATTGAGGGTAGACTGATTCTAATTCTGCAATGTGGCACATTTGACTGGACTTCCTCTTTAAAAGTCACTGTCATATCACCATGCTCTCATCTGGCCTCATACGAGTACATGTTCAATGCCCTAAACCAATCCTTGTAGAATCTGCCCTACTGGCCTTGAATCATTTTGGTTACCCTACAATGCACTGTATCCAGTCTGTCCTTGTCTTTCTTGGGTGAGGATTCCTGAACTGGGCACAGTGCTCCATGTGTGGCCTCACTAGTGATCTATAGAGAAGCAATGATACCTCTTTCCTCCTGCTGTCAAAACCCCTTCTGATATACCCCAGCATCCTGTCTGTCTTACTGTAGGCTTTGTTACACAGACTAGATTATTTAAGGGTTTCACTTATGATGACTCCTAGTTCCCTTCCTCAGTGGTAGTGCCCAGCTTAATCACACCCATCCAGTACTCCGGTCTGGGGTTATGGCTTCCTATGTGCATCACCTTGCATGTCTTGGCATTGGATGTCATCTGACAAGCCTTGTAACACCTGTTCAAGCTTTGCAGGTTGCTCTGCAAATCCTTTACCCCCTCCTTACTGTCTACCCTATCACAGAGGTTAGTGTCACCTGTAAAGAGGTGCACCTGGCTCCGAATTCCTTCTCCTTAGAGAAATTACAATGCAAATGCAAATGCAATGAATTTATTACACACAATTGCACAATTCATTAAACTGAATCAGCTTCGGTATTCATGTACAGCATCACAATTAATCACAATCAATGCCTTTTAACGATGAACACAAGCATCATGGCAATGCCAACAACTGCTGCCTGAAAAGCACAGAAAAACATTTTTCAGAGTGAAAGTGTCCTACAAGTGAAACAATTCATGGTGGATGGGATGCCTTCCACACAGCAACACTTCTACAGTGACATACGTCGATGCTGACAACGTCGACATGTCACTGTGAAAGTCCGCCTGGGACCTGGCAACACTTTCCCCCATCCTGCACCCCTTCCCTGAACCAACTCTGACTCTGAGTTGGAATCTAATAGTATGGGGGGGTGAGGGGTTTGGGGGGCGAAGCCCCACGAAGAAAAAACACGTCTGACTTATGTGGGTCCCTGCCAACTGCAAATCGCGGTCAACATGGAGCTTGATGCTGTGATGCTGGTAGACTAAATAGTTGTCGAACTGGCAATATAGATCCATCATGGATGTGGGTCACTTGTGGTTTGGAAGTAGCTGTTCCCCCAACTCCTGAGCTGGTCAGCTGTTAAATCCATGGTGAGATATTATGTCTGTTTGGCAAGAGAGGGAGTGAGAGAGGCAGCAGCATTGGCTTGACAATGACAAGAAAAAATGTGTGGTTTGAATTTTCATTAGCAGCATTCACCAGCATGCTTGCACAGACAGCTGCCTCATGGGCATAACCAAAAATGTGATTTGGTAAATATTTTTGATGACTGTGCTTAATATACACTGAGTTTGATTATCTGTGTCCGATTTGGCCAAAAGTAAAAAAGAAATCATAAAAAAGGAGAACAGGGATCGAAAACATATTCTACAGGTCTGAATTGTAATACTGTACCCTGAAACATGGGTATTATGGAGCTCTCTAATACAGTTTTCAGGGTATTGCAGCAAAAGTTCAGTTGATTTGGCAAATGAGTCTGGTGCAAGACTGACTGATAACCACTTCCACCAGGCATTATATCTAGTATGAGAGACAGATGCATGTAAGCTAGATTGTGTCCACTAATTATATTTATCTCATAATTGTCCTGGTGGCTCTTTAAAGGTGCCAAACGTTGATTTACAGTATCAGGCATCCTCTACCCAGGGTACATCAACATGGGCTATTAGCCTGTCTGCTTCAGTTCTCTTCTCCTAGTTACCACTCCTTCTAATCAACCTTTTCAGTGGTCTACCACTCTTGATGTTTTAGATCACACATCTCTGGACCTTTGCCTGGTAATCAATGTCACTTTTCCCCTGGTGCCACAAGGATATGCAGGACAGAGACCATCTATGTAGTTTCCTTCTCTGAGGTCCACATAGACCCATTTCTATGGGCAACAGAAGGCCTTTGTGGAGTCATTTTATCACTCTGGCTACACAAGGATGTGGCAGAGTTAGGTGACCCCCCAGACATCAGGCCACTTGTTGTTAGCTTCCCATGGCCAATTAGAATTTAAAGAGGTAACTCATCTATATGTATGTACTGTTGGAGGCATTGGGTGTGTAAATGCTGCTCTATTCCATAGATAAATTGCTCAGGAAACATCCCCGGTCCTGCTTGTGTTGAGCAACATTTCCCAATTGTCTGCAAAATGTTGCACATTATGGCAGTGTATGTTCAAACACCAGTTGGTCACACAACTGGACTCTGGGTAAATTTTTTAAACTAATAAACTGCAGATATTGCTGACACAATTCTAACCAAGCAATTTTGTTTGCACACATGTAGTTCTTGTCCTTTCAATATTGAACCTGTGATCATTGAACTATGTGATGGCCACCAAGCTGGACAGGTCATAGCAGTAGGAGCTCTATAGCCCTTATGGAGTGAAGAACCCCAATTTCCTTGGGGTTCTGTAGCATGCAGTTTATTGCTACAGTTTAGCACTAGAACCATGCATGAACTGAATATTATTTCCTGAATACCACAAATAGGCTTTCTGAATATTTGGATGGACCTCCTGAATAGTTAAATATGCAGTCACTATTTGGGAAGCACTATTCAGTGGGTGAGATTTCAAAGTCATGCAGAGCTTTGTTGACCAGTCAGAAGCCATTTCTGGAGCTCACAACCACATGCACACTATGCGATCGCCTTCTTCTTAGCTGGAAGAGGACAGAAGACATTTGTTTCTGAGAGCTAACTCTGTAGTACTTCTCAAACCTTAAACTTGCCAAAAAACATAGTTTTTTTTGTTTTGTTTTGTTTCCTGAACAATCTCTTTTCTGGTCAGCATTGGAACCTGATCAGTATCAGAAAAGTTAGGCTTGTTTTTTCTGACTGCAGTTTTGTGTTTTGTGTTTTGTGTTTTTGTGCCTTATAGCTGGGCTCCTTTACAGGGACCAGGATAGTGTGTGTCTGCTGACAGCACTCCTATGCTACTTTCAGTCTCACACAGCCACAGTGTGATTTTCTTTTTGCTAAAGCACATTTTCTTTTTGCTCAGAGGCTTTTTTTGTCAGGAAAGTCAGCATTTGATTTTCTGATTACATACATTATGGACCTGTTTCTGAGCTCAGTAACAGGAAGGGTTGTTTGCTGACTGTCCCACCCCACTGCTTTCACTTCCACATAAATCCAGTGTTATATACATATATATATATTTTTCTTTTTTGTGAAGTAAGATTTCATTTTTTTTTCTGTCTTCTGGTTCTGGGCTCAATCTCCTGCATAACTGAGATGGCATCAGCTCCCCCCCTCATCTCACAGCACATGTCTTTCCTTTGACTGCACATATTATTTATTTTTTGTGTGGGAGGTGCATCCTGTATGTACACAGCTATGTAGGTTGCATCCTGCATCTGCTCAGCTATGTAAACGCATTGTTTCATGTTCTAAAACTGCTGCAGTTTCTTTCAGTGGGTGAGACTTGACTCATTGAATTTTTCCTATTCATCATCTAGTTCTAGGCTCAGTTCCCTGTATGACTAAGGAGGGTGTCAGCTGATTCCCCCATCTTGCAGCTCATTGCACACTTGCAGCCTGTGCATGCACAGGCTAAAAGTGTGTGCATGTACAATATTTCTTTTTGAGTGAGGCTGTGCCCTGCATGTGCACAGTTGTGTGCACTTTTTTTTTTTAAACTGCTGCAGTTTGAACTGTTGTGTATGTTGTGCCTGTCATACAGTTCTGGGATCAGTTCCATGTGCTAGTACTGAGGAGGTTGTCAGTTGACTCTACCAAACAGTACCAAAGCAGTGCTTTTTTATTTGTTGCTTTTTGTGGTATATTGAGAGAAGTGAATTGTGTTTAAGTTTTTGTCCATGGTGGTACTGTTCATTAAAATCAGTTCCACAATCAGCATATTACATGCATACAGACATTGTTATTAATGGTATATAGTTTGCTGTGTTACCATACTTCAGTTCTCACAGAAACTACTTGTGACATTTATTATGTCTGCAACCCCATAAAGAGCTTGGCCCAGCCCCAGTAAACCCCTGCATCACCTGCACCAAGCAGTGATGGAAAGGGTGGAAGATGGTTATCTGGACATATTCAATGGGCCAAAATATTTTTCTTACCTAGCAAGCCTTTAAGCTCCTCTAGCAGTGGGAGTGGGGAAAGCAGCTCTAGTCTTACCACTACTTTCACTGTCACCACCAATACCAGCCACTCATTTTCAGCCCGATCCTTCCATGGGAATAGTAGGAGGGCATTACAGTTCAGTAGATACCCTACAGAGGAAGCAGCAGCACCTATTAGCTGTCTTCCTGCAGCTTCCACAATAGCTGTTATGCCCCTAGCCAGTGCACTCCCTAACACCACCTGTACCACATTCACAGTAGCCAGTGCCACCATTACATTTGCTGCCCCAGCCACTGTCACCATCACCACAGCCACCACCCCCACTGCTGTGACAACTGCCTCCACTGACAACAGGTTCATGGAAGATAGTTTAATGGTGTTGTTTAACTGCTTGTAAAGATATTACAAAGTCACCTTTCCTAGGCAAATTCCAGTATTGACTAATGATAATGACCTGTGGGACTTGTTAAATACCTTGCATTGTGGTGGGGACAGCTCTAAGTGGGCCATTGAGGTGTTTATGGAATATCACATCCAAATAGGGTTTGATCATGTTGTTTAAGGGCTTTTACAGCAATTGTTAGAAAAACACATTTCCTGTCCAAATACCAAATACTCGAATACCTGGGACCCGATTACCAAATTTTTGGCCAATTATTTGGAAAAAGGCATTCACACAGCCTTATATAGCATTATTTTCATTTCCTGATATAGGGCAGTAGTAGGGTGCCTTCTAGTGTTAGTGAGGTTTTTAGTGAGTTAGTGTTAGAAGTACAGTTTTTTTTATTTTTTAGAAGTGCAAGCCTGAGTTTATTGTGACTTTATTGAGTGGCATCCCTTGATGTGCAGTGGAACAGCAACTTACAAAGTGCAGAATGTTCATGTGCAGGAGAAGTTCTGGGGATACATGCCCTTCAGCTTTTGATTGGAGGTAGAAAGTGCCTTGGTTGCAGTTACTCTGTATCTAGAGTCGGTGTAGAGTGCAGCAGTTTTCTGGGTCATGGGTTTACTGGCTAACCATAAGAGAACTATAGTTGCTCTGGACAGAGGAAGAAAGAAGGGGGACTTAGAGCCATAGGACTCCAGGATTGTTGTCAAGTAGTGCGACTGAATCTGGGACTGGTTAGTGGTCTGTAATGCAGCTGCTGGACTGGTGAGCAAATGTAACCTGGTCATTTCCAGGGGTGCCTATCTTGGCAAGAGCACAAAACCTTTCCTGACAACCGGTCTTAGGAGGACAGGATAAAAGTGATTCCTGGAAGGAGACGGTCTTCAGTCTGGTGAATGAGGGCTTCATGATGAAAGTCAGTCAGCACCATGTTTCTTTTCTCAAGCTATTTTTAGTCATTATTTTAAAGCACTTGGGCCAAGGAGCCAGCAGTGGCAGGGTTGGTGTCCAGACAATAAATCTGTCACTACTTTGAATTTCTCATGTGAGAGCAGAGACAGTCGGGCAAGAATCAGCTGGCATTTCCTTTAAATCAGACTTTTTGTGTGGACTGGAAAAAGGGATGCTACTCATATAAATTTTACTGGACTTGATTTCTTCCTACTCAAATGACTTAATGTCATCTGTGTGACTATACTTTTGGAGTGTTTGTGTTTGAATGATTAGGTTAGGTGTGATTGTATGTTACTATGGATTAAGGGTTTGCAATGTTATTTAGGATGTGCAGTATGGTGTCTGATTGAGTTTTGTATTTTACTAAGTATTAGGTGTGTGTGTGTGTGTGTGTGTGTGTGTGTGTGTGTGTGTGTGTGTGGTGTTTGAGGGTGGAGTATTAGGAGGTTTGAAATGTGGGGAGTTTGATTTCTATTTTGGGTAAGGGTAGTTTTGAAGCGGTTTTGATTTGTGAATTGGAGGTGAACCTTAGTGATTTTTAGGCATCAGTACGTGTGTGGGACTTAAAACCTTTAAGTTAAGGTAACCCCACCATCCTGACTGCATGACCTGCATCTCTTCCATGGCCATCCTACCAGTGGCAGCGTACTGTCATTTGGAGGTAGGGATTGTTAGAAGACATGGGAGTCAGCTGTTGGGTTTGAGGAGTGCTTATGGGGGGCATTACTGGAATAGTGAGGACCATGAGACATCCAGGGTGAAATGGTACTGAGAGCAAGGCCAGAGATGCCCGGTTCCCATACCCAGGGGTCCTGCTAGACCACGTTGTCAAATAGGTAATGTGCCAGCTGTCTCTTCTCATCCTCTATGGGCAGTGATGTGTAATGCCAGATTGATTAAGAAAAAGACTGCCATCGTGGCAGATTTTGTTTCTGGCTCCTTGAGCAATCTGGTTTGCATTACAGAGTCCTTGCTGAGTGGTGATTCTGGTCCTATTAGAAGTGGCAATCCCAGCTGGATTCTCTGTGATATTCCATCCAAGGAGGGATCTCAGTGGGGGTCCATCTGTGTTATATCCGGTGCACCCAGTGGAAGTAGTCTCATTGTTTGAATGCATGGCAGTGCCTGGGAATCCAGGTGCAGTTTGTAGAATCCTCCTGGCATACTGACCTCTGGGATGTAAGGGGAATTTTCTAAAAGAAAATTGCAGACTCCATCACTGACAGGATGTTGGAGGAGCCCAGATGATTGATTCTGGGTGGCTTCAAAGTCTGAGTCAATGATGAACTCGTGTACTTTGGCCAAAATTTCCTCTGAGTGATGGAACCACTGGGCATCCCATGAAAGGTTACTTCTGTGACCCATCAACATGACATGCCATGGACTTGTTTTTTTCCTTTGAGCTCGAGGTTGATAATCTTGAGTCTTATCATGTCATTTGGTTCTATCACTGCATAGTAAAGTTCTCTTTCGAGGCACCCCTTGTAGTCCACTCCATGTGGAAATGGTTCGATACTGCCCTTTGAGAGGGTTACAACCAGAAGGACTGCAGGTGGTGGTGGACATTTTGTAAATTACAGCAGCACATGAAATTAATTTGAATTTGGTCATCTATAATAGGGTGATTGCCGTGGTCTTTGATGCTATTGCATCCATCTGTGTGTCCCTTGGTCTCTTGCCAAGGCTCCCCATGGCTTGATTCATTTGGGAGCTACAGGGATGGAGGACAAAGGGCAGAGGCTGGAGCATTGTTGGAGGAGATCCAGGGCCCTGGAGCACAAACTTGTTTTGAGTATTCATTACAGTGAAAACCACATGGTAATTACCTGAAAAATGGCAGCTTTCTTGTCTAGGGTGATTGCTGCTGGGAAGAATCAACTTGCTCAGCTCTTTCAGACTGTGGATAGATTACTCCACCCAGCCTGTCTGCAGCCAGTTAGGGTTTGCTGTAGCTAGAAGTGAGCAGTTTGCTAAGTTCTTCTTGGACAGGCTGTCCTCCATACGGGCTGGAATTTCACCAAGAGGGCTGCTGCAACCCAATACTATTGAGCCTCCTTTCCACAGTCACACTCATCTGCTCATCTGTCCTGGTAGGGTAGGAATTTAGGCTGGTGATGATGGAAGAGGTCTATATGGTGATTTCAGAGCTGTAGACCATGTTTTGTGAACTGAGCCTTGGTCAGACGTGGTTCCTGCTGAGATATGTGGGACAGCTGGATCCAGTGTTTGAGGGGATTGTCTGCTATTCCTTGTCAGATGGTATCTTTCCAATGGCATTGAAACATGTTGGTGAGGCCACATCTTACAAAAAAGAAATCCTGGACCTGGATAACCTAGCAAATGTTAAACCAGTCTCTAACCTCCCCTTTCTGTGGAAGGTTATTGAGAAAATTGTGGTGCTGCAGTTTAAAGTGCACCTGATGACCTTTGTCATCTATGATCCTCTTCAGTCTAGTTTTCTATCTAGGCATAGTACTCAGACTGCATTGGTCAGGGTGCAGAATGACCTCCTCATGGCAAGGGATAGAAGGGAACATTCAATTCTTGTTCTCCTCAGTCTCTCCTCAGCCATTGACACTGTAGACCATAGGTTGCTGCTTGATTGACTAAAGCAGTATGTGTGACTCACCAGCAAAGTCATCTGCTGGTTTGAGTCCTACCTCAGGGATAGGTCCCAGAAAGTAGTGAGGTGGAATTTCTCCTCATACCCTTGGTCCTTGCCCTGCAGTGTACCCCAGGAGTTGGTCTTGTCTCCCATGCTTTTTGCAGTGTATATGGTGCCCTTGGGAAGGATCATAAAATGGTACAGTGTAGGTTTTCATTGCTATGCAAATGATACTTAGTTGTACCTGTCTTTTGCACTTGGAATGCTGAACATCATGGATGTACTTATTTTGTGTGTGGCTGAGATTAAGGACAGGATAATATCTTGCTGGCTGAGATTCAGCCTGAATCAGACTGAGGTACTGGTTAATAATCCAGGCTGGAATAGGGTGTGTGATGGCTGGCAAAGAGGAGTTGGGGCTTCTGTTCAGTTACTGTAGGTTGGAGGCTCCAACGAAGGTGAAAAATCTGGGGGTCATTCTGGATGAAGGGCTGACACTTGAGGCTCAGTTGTCAGATGTAATCTGGAATGGTTTTTACCATCTACAGAGCATCAGCTGGATTAAATCCCTTATTGTCCCTGAAGACCTGGCATCACTACGTAGATGCATTTGTGATATCAAGGCTTGATTAATGTTACATCCTATACCTTGGGGTCAGTGGTGGTACTCTGCGACACCTGCAGCTGGTGCAGAACACCAGTGCCAGGCTGCTGACAGGCCATTGTAGATTATGTCATGTGGCCGTCATCCTGGTGAACTGCACTGGCTGCTGGAGAAGTGGTGTAACACGTTTAATGTTGGATTACTAACCTATAAGGCCCTACATGGCTTAGGCCCAGGCTACCTGATGGAACTCCTGTCTCCTTACCATCTTGCCCTCTCTGCTCCACTGAAGTGGGATTCCTCACAGTACCTAGGGCTAGACTAATCTTGTACAGGGATTGGGCATTCAAGGTTGTTGGACTCTGATTATGAAATGTGCTTCCCAGAGCCCTGAGAGAGGCCTCTATGGTGGAGACCTTTAAAGGAGGCCTGAATGCCTATCTCTTTAGAGAGGTGTTTAGCAAAAAAAATTGGAACACTGTAAGCTTATTTATTTGGTTATTGCTGCTGCCACCTTATTTTATAAGTTCTTAATGTGGTTTTATTACTTTCTGTTGGAACGTATTTCTGATTTATGTCTTGATTTTATATCTGTTTTAAACTGTTGCTGTTTTAATTGTATGGCGTCCTGAGCCTCAAGGGAAGGACACCTAAAAAATAAATTACTACTACTACTACTACTCCTTAAAAGATATCCACCATTATTAGGAAGGTATGAGTCAAAGGCTCTGTCAGAGTTTATTTTAAGCCTTGATATGAATCCAAGATGATTATTTTTTGACAGATTGACCACTTGCAAAGATTCAGAAGAAATTCTGCTCATTTGAGCTACGCTTAAAGCTATCTACTACAAGCCTCATTCATGGTCACATGTGAAGACGCATGCACACCTAAATACTGTACAGTATATTAAGATTCCTAGGCACACAAACACACATACACATGCATAGATATACACTCACTGTCACAGAGGAAAGACTTATCACTGCCCAGTTGCACTGTATCTTGCCATTTAGCCATAATATCTGACCAGTCATTTCGATAATATCAGCAGATGAAAGGGAAAAGAAGTGTTTCAGTTGTACTGTAACTGCTACCTGGGTACTCTGTCAATTTGTTGCTGCATTCTGGTACCTTTAAACGTTAGTATACTGACACTGGTTGTGATGCTCAGAGAAAATACAGTTTTTAATAAGACATTTGAAATACTTTACTACTGCTTGTCTTGCCCTGCTTTACAAAGCACTGTAAAAAATGAAATACCATAGCAATTATGTTTCCTGCAGTTTGGATACAAGGACAATACATGCTTTAATTTGTTATTGATTTGTCATCCCAGTATCAAAGTCTGAATAAACAATAAATTACATTTTCCTTTCTCCTGGGGACATAGTCAATCTAATAGCTGTTTGCAAACAAGGTAGGTAGTTTTTATTTACCCCCACAGAGACTGCAAACAGGCTTTGCCCCAACAGTTTTCATTTCACTTATCAGTATTGCATCGACTAGGAAACCAAGCATCATTTCTTTCAAGGCCCATGGGGCAAGTAAAGATTCATATAGTGTAACAATTGCTATGGGAATCATATAATTTTATCAATTTTTACAAATATCTTCCTTAGTTTCATTTCTGTTCTGGCATAGCAAGACAAAATTTCTCCCTATAGATAAAATCTAAGTAATAAAAAACATTCTGTTTTAATAACACAATGCAGAGCTGCTGCATTATAAAAAGGAATGCCCGAGGTTTAGTCTCAGAAGATGAATATGTAGTTTTAACTTTGGGTAGCTGCAAGAAAGATAATGTGAGAACATCTAGAGCAGCTGTGGTAATCCAGATGTCATATTATGTGTAAATATCAAATAATATATTTAATGGTTGGTCATATTGAAGACCCAAGCCAGAGGAAATTAATTGAAACAGGAATTCTACCAGCACAAAATGTGTAAGTTATTGTCCCTGAGGACCCCCTGAAATCATCTCACAAGCACAGCACTTTTTCATTGGTTCACCACTGGCCTCTTTACTGGGTAGATTTTGCATCATCTCACATCTCATTTTACATTTCATCAACATATGTCATTGACATTACAAATTCTCAAAACATCATCACAGATTCTGTACATTTTCCTTCCACCATCACTTTTTGTGGTAGCCCTCTTTATTCACACCATGTTATTTTACAGCCTTATATTTCATTGGCCTGGGCGTAATGACCAGGTGCCTTGCCTCTGGTATCTTCTGTCTGGGTTCAGGTGTCCCACCTGCTCCCCCAGCCCTGCCCCATGGGGAACCCTCCCTTGCCCGGCCGAACCTTATTCCGGCTGCCCCCCCCCTTTTTTTCCCATCAGCCCTGACTCTCAATCAGTCGGGTCCCAGTCTCTTCACTTTGCATTCCTGTTGCTCTTTATCCAGCAACCCCATTTCTTGAGAAGCCCTCCATGTTGCCCTCACTTGCAACCCATTTCTGCTTCTGCACCAACTACCCACATCCTCTTCGCCTGTTATGACCCTTGACATCTGGGTGGGTGAGTGGGCTTTTCTGAAGAGGCTGCTGCAGAAAAAGAGAGATCCTTCTTTCTGCAACCCCTTTTCTACCCTCACCAGGCTCCTCCCCTGTCCGAATGCCATCCAATGGCACTTCCGCCACCTCATTCCCTTAGCCCCTCCCCTTTTGTGACCTCAATCCTCCCTGTGACATCATCACCCCTCCCCTCTAAGGTCCCCCTCCCCCTCATGGTTACTCTCGTTTCCTTCCTATCCTTGGCTCTCCCCCCCCCCCCATCTCTCACCCATCTCTAAACTTAGCCCTGCTGATTACAGAGGGCCAGTGACAATCTAGACTGCCCTTGAAATAGGGCAACCCCTTTTGTCCCTGTGGACCCCCTGAAATCATCCCACATGTACACCACTTTTTCATTGGTTCACCACTGGCCTCTTTATTGGGTAGATTTTGTATTATCTCACATCTCATTTTACATTTCATAAACATATGTCATTGACATTAAACATTTTCAAAACATCATCACAGATTCTGTACATTTTGTTTCCACCACCATCTTTGGGGTATGCCCCCCTTTATTCACACCATGTTATTTTACAGCTGTATCTTTCATTGGCCTGGATGTAATGACCCAGTGATTTGCCTCTGGTATCTTCTGTCTGGATTCAGGTGTGCCACCTGATCCCCAGACCTGCCCCCCCTGGGGTCACTGCCCCATGGGGAGCCCTCCCCTGCCCAGCTGCACCATATTCTGGCTGGGTCCCCCCTGTTTTTTCCACTAGCCCTTGGACTGACCCCGGTCGGCCCATAGGGCTTCCCTCCATTAAAAACTGGGCAAACAAACCCTCAAGCCCCCGCCAGGCCTCAATAGCCTCGTGAATGCCCCATTGAATACCATATTTCCAACCTCAGACATGTGTGCCCCATCCATCCTATGCATACTCTGGGTATCATATATGATCAGACTGTACTTGATGTACAGCCCCCCCTTGTTCCCTGATCCAGACTGCCACTTTTCTGTTAACCCTCTTTTGGGCCTTTTCAATGGCGACTGAGCTCTTTGCTTGCCTCCAATTCCTCCTAGGGATGACCTCTGACCAACCCAGTTGAACCTGCGGCCACTATCCCCTTATGGTCATCAGGTCCCCCAGGATGGCCCATGCTAAAACCACCCATGGTGTTGTTCCCAAACCATTACCCCCTGCATGCATAATAATTAAGTCCGGTTTGGGCCAGGTTCTGCTATGCTCCATAATCAACAGTAGTAATCACTTCTATTGCAGTCCCCCTTTTCCATGCCACTTTATCAGTGTTCTGTCTGCATCCTGTCCCAACTGGGAACTGCTCCTCATCTTCCTTGCCCACAGTTCCACCCAGTGAATAAAAGAGTGTCCAACAATCCACACTACCCTGCGCTTTCTATATTCTGGAAGCAAAACCAAGATAGTTAGATTCTCATTTTGTAATGTATTTCTTATATGCTTGAGACTTCCATCTTTCTATTTACCGCACGGCACTTGGTGGCCCCCCTCGTTGGGCCGCTTCTGATGCTGCCCCAGTCCTAAAAGAGTGTGATGTGAATGACCTTGGGTACTCACCTATAAAGGTCATGCCCTTTTTAGTACTGCCGTAACCTGGGGTGGGGTGGCTGGATCTCCATTCCCATGCAGGAAGAACCTACCACTCCCTCGTGGCCTCACTGCCACAGACTCCCTTATGGTGTCCACAATCGCCTTACCATGCTCCCCTTCCTGTCCCAAAACTACCCTCACCCTTTTTCCCCTTTGGTCCATTTTTGATCACCGTAGCCATACCCAGACTGTTGCCATCAACGAGGACACATCATGTTCTAACAGGCCACCCAGTTTGTCCCTTTTACCTTGTGCCACCACCTCACTGACCCGGAATTTCCCTCTCTGCATAATGTGAAAAATGGCTGCGAAAAGCTTGGCCTCATCCACTGACAAGCAAATGCTGTTCAGGCTACCCATTAGCTTCCAGAACAGTTCCCCACAAATTGGCCTAAGCCGGTCCGCCCGCTGCCCCTGCAGCCTTGCCCACCCTTGTTGTATCCTATGAACTGCTGGGGTGTTAATGGGGAACCCCCTCCCTCTAAGCTGACACACCATGCCTACCCCTGCCAAATGGATGCCAATGGTTGGCCTGACATCCCCGCTTCACACCTGTCTGCCACATATCTGATTATCTGTACTTCCATAACTGGGGCACTTACCTCTAGCCCCACCCTACTCCGGAACTCCTGGGAAACTCCTCCACTCCCCTTCATAGGCCTTCAGCATGTTGGGGGCCCAGGCATTCCAGAAAAGGAGCTAGGCTTGGTCCATCCAATCTCCCAGAGTCGAGCAGGCACCAGTGTTCTCCGGGCGGCCACCCGAGGGGCCAGTGACTGGAACCTGTCCAACTGTAAATGGGAGAGGCTGTCAGCTATGTCATTTTTTATCCCTTCCACATGCTGTGCTCTGAAAGACATGTTCAGTCTCAGCCCCTCCCACACCAATATCCTAGCTACCCTCAGTACTGCTTCCATGGTCCCTGACTGTATGTTGATTATCGAGACCACTGCCATGTTATCACAGCAAAATAGCACCTTCCTGTTCCTGAAATGCTCTCCCCATACCACCATTGCCACTCATATGGGGAATACCTCCAGGAACATAATATCCCTGGTTAGTCCAGTGCTACCCAGTGGTCCGGCCATCTCTCCGATATCCACTTGCCTTGGAAATATGTCCACATGCCTGTTCCCCCTGCTGTATCCGTGTATAACTCTATTTTGTCATTGCCTTCCCAGTGCCCTTGCCAAAACGTGACACCATTGTAACCATCTAGGAAAATTTCCCATGCTCACAGGTCCTCCCTCACCCCCACTGTGATGTCCACCCAGTGGTAAAGGGAGCTTGTCCTTGGCTGTAGCCCTGGTAAGCCTCCTCATGAAGACTTGACCTGGTGCCACTGCCTTGCAGGTGAAATTCATGTGACCTAGTACCTGTTGCACCACCTTCAGCTGTACCCTATGCTTTCCTTTTATCCCTGCTATGAGTTTGAAGAGTTTTGCTACCTTTGCGGCTGGAAGCCAGAAGCACTGCTCTTCCACATCCAGATCAATACCTCTGTCTTCCTATTGGGACCCTCTGTCTTATCCCCTGCAAGTGGAACTCCTGCTTCCTTGCACATGGTCTCAAAACTCCAAAGCATGCCCACCGTCTCTTCCCTGCCCTCCCCATGAACAAAAAATCATCCAGGTAATGGATGACTGCCCCCTTCTGGTGGCGTACAGAGAAAACCCAATGCAACCAAGTGCTAAACACTTCAAATGTGGTACAGGCGATGGAGCACCCCATGGGCATGGCCTTATCAAAATAGAACCACCTTTGGGATTGGAAGCCCAGTAGCTCCCAGTCCTCCAGGCTTACTGGCAAACAATCAGAAAGCTGACTCAGTGTCGGTCTCTGCGAGCCAGGCACCTGGTTTCACCCATATGGCCTCCATTGCCTGTTCCAGTGTGGCATATGAAACAGAGCTCCTTTCTGATGTAATGGTGTCTTTGACCAAATCACCCATGGGGTATGATAGGTGGTGAGTTAAACA
Organism: Neoceratodus forsteri; assembly: GCA_016271365.2. NCBI lineage: Eukaryota > Metazoa > Chordata > Ceratodontiformes > Ceratodontidae > Neoceratodus > Neoceratodus forsteri. Next base: position 1,344,691,474 of record CM057458.1, on the reverse strand, counting down.
GTATTCTCCGGGTGCCTTTTTTGGGATGATGCCTAATGGTAACACCCTGAGTTTAGGAAAGGGGGAAGGTTGAATGGTCCTGCCACTTTAACTGCTTCCACCTCTTTTTTAATTTTCTTCTCCACTATCTCCTCCTTCCCCATAAGGGATGCCAAGTTATTTGCTCTCGTGTTTATTCTGTCACCCGTGAAAAATATAGGAAAACCTCCCTGAAAACCCTCCCTCAGTATATCCCTCGCATCCTGATTGGGGTAGTCTGCTGTCCAAGCTTTCATTAATTCTATTTTTATCTGGGCGGCTACTTTGCAGAACATATCCCCATGGTCCCCCTTCCCTTGGATACCTTTACCTCCCCTGAAACCCCATCTCCCTCCCTGCCATCTGTAATTTTTCCCTTGACCCCAAAACTCCCTCTCCCCCACCCAGGTCTCCTCAAAAATTCTGACCTTGCCCCTAGTGTCTCCCTTTTTCACTGTGCGATCTGCAATGTGAAACAGGGTGGTTCCCCCACACCCGGAACAGGCATGTTTGAATTTGCAGCTGGGAAATGTGCAATTGGCCTTGTTAGACGCCTAACATGCCTTAGCATTAGGTGTCCCTGTCCCTATTTTCCCACCATTACTGTTACCGCCCTGTGCTGACAGTGTCCGAATTCACAGCTTGGACAGAGTAACATCCCACCTCATGTCGCCGCGTGACGCCATCCTCTATCTGAATTTCTCATCATATATTAGACACCCGTACCCACTCTTGACCCTATAGGTGTCACGTATGATGGCCGAGTAGGTCAGCAAAGGTATAGCCATTTCTGGCTTCTTTTGCAGCACAATGGCACTGAAATGCATGAAACCCTCCATCCATGCTCCAAATGTCTTGCCCTTTTGGCTGACCTCCTCTCTGGTCTTGCCCATGATGGCCAGTGCCACAGCCATCTCTGAGTTGCCCACCAATTCTATTTGCTCATATTTCTTAGCAGTGTCCTTGTCTATCAATGCAAACATGTCAATATACTCCCCCTTCCAGATTTTCTCCTTGAGAGCCTGAGAGAGACGTCGTCACCCAGTGTCATTCCCGTCTGCCATCCGTATCCTCCTTTGCTTGTCCCCTCCTTGTTTCCTGTCCCCTGCCCTTTCTTGCCTTTCCCTTTCTTTTCTGCTATCAATGCCTATTATGCTTTATCGATTTCCTCCTGCCCCTTCTCTCCCTTCTCCTCCATCAAATCTGTTAGATACTCTTTTAGGCTACCCTTGACAGACAAATGCACTGTTGGTACCTTACCCTCCTTCTTCTGTTGTGGTTCACCCTTGTACTCTGGGTTGCTTCTAGTCACCTTCTTCTTTGGTGGCTCCTTCTGCTGTGTCGGCTTCTTTCTTTTGTCCATCTGTCTCTCCTTCTCCTCTGCTGCCCTTGATTCTCTTATTATAGTCTGTACCTGCTCCATCAGATCCACGGCCTTTTGGGCCAGCACCTTGCTGACTTTCTGTTTTGTGGCCGCTGCCTTTTTGGGTGCCATCCTGTAACTGAAATGACATTCATCAGGTGACATCGATAAATCCCAACCCAACTGACCTCCTTGGTCACAACAATACCAACAGAAAGCCTGCTTGTCCCACCTCCCCGCCCATGCTAGGCCAGCCCCCCCCCCGGTTTTTTTCTTTTCACCCACCCCCATTTGGCAGCAACCTGCTGTGTTACAGAAAAGAATCTGATTCCCGCTGCCTGGTCTCTGCCCACAAAGGTAAAATTTTGGATGCTGTTAACTAGATTAGAAAAACATGGGCCCTGCTGGCTGGTTTGCACCAGTGGTGGCCCCCAAAATGTCCCTCGGTTGAAAAAATGTGCTTCATGTATGCCTATCCCCTGAACTGACTATGAGCTACACCTGGGAACAAATTGGCAAAAAACCCACCCACCGCCCCCTCCCTGTGCCCCTCATGGTGGACCACTGGACCTGAGCATGAAAGAAGTGGGCAGGATTGGACCGCTCCCGTCCCTGACTTTAACTGAGAACCAAATACTGCTGTCGGTGTGCACATACAGGGAGGGCATGGGTGGCATTGTTATTTACATTTGATCATTTTTTTTTTACTCCCCCTTTTTGTCATCGATGCGCTTCTTATAAGTTACCTCACCTCCTTTTGCCCCTGTGGCCTGCACTCCCTTCTCCTTACAATCCCCCCCACTCTAGTGGCTGCAGAAAGGTGCTCAAGATGAACCAAAAAGCTAAAATGGCCTGGTGCCTGCCCTAAAGCATGGCCCATGCTGCTCAAACTCTCTCCATGAGCAAAACTGCCACGCAAGCACCACAGCCCAATGCGCCCTACCTCCAGTAACAAATCAGTCCCCTTTTGTATCGTTCTTTTCTTTTCTTTTTTTTTCCTTTTTTTGCAGACCTCCTGACTCCATTCAGACCATCTGCCATCCCCTTGGACTGCCAGCCCTACAGTTCTTCCTGAATACAAACTGAAAAATGCTTCAGTTGGAAGCCAAGTGACTGGTGGGCCTCCCCGGGCCGTGGGACTCATTCGCATAGCACTGCCCACCTGGACGAACAAAGAACCCTCAGTGGCAGTAGTGCTGGCCACAAAAAATGCTGGAAAATTTAGACATCACACCCTGTGTGCAGCTTTCCTTACTGTGCCGTGCCCACGGACCCATCCCCTTGAACCAGTGGCCACGTGGCAAACAAAATTGCGTCCTAGGCCACACGCCAGACCCGGGACCTGCTCGCATCACCTTGGAAGTTGCCACAGGCCCATGAAATGTGGTGGTTCTCCCAATTTAAAAACCCCAAGCTAAACAAACTCACCCAAGGGAGCAACACATGGCAAGATGAATGCCTACCATGCCAACCCAGCCAATAAAACTCCAATGCCTACTGCAGCCAAGCCCAATTTTTAACCAAATGCATGGCTCTCTCTGGACACTGCCAGATTACCTACTAGTTTCTTATCAGCGATCCTTTCAGAAACCTCCTCTTTTCAAAATACAAACCTGTCGAATGTCTTACCTTAACATTATTTCCACACACCACCACATACATTTTTTTATCAAACATTCTGGGCAATCATTTTAAAACACAAAACCTCTGAAAACAGACAGAAAACTCTTTGCAGAAAAAGACAGCAAATGCTGGTTAATGTTGATAAATGGAACATGAAAAAACTTGCATATAATCCAGCTTACGTTTTAGGCCTAGGGCAATGCCACCAGGCCTGCCTTTTACAACCAGACCTGCCAAGGCCACTTACCTTGAGTTCAATCCAAAATCTACCCACAAGTTTGCCTGTAGCTTTGTGCAACTACACGCCGGGAACTATCTGAAGAGGCTGCTGCAGGAAGGAGGGAGATCCCTCTCTCTGCAGCCCCTTTTCTACCCTCACCAGGCTCCACCCCTGTCCAAATACCATCCAATGGCACTTCTGCCACCTCATTCCCTTAGCCCCTCCCCTTTTGTGTCCTCAATCCTCCCTGTGACATCATCACCCCTCCCTTCCCAGGCCCTATTCCTCCTCCTGGTTACTCTCATTGCCTTTCTATCCTTGGCTCTCCCCTCTCCCCAGTCTCTCTCCCTATCTCTAAATTCAGCCCTGCTGATTCCAGGGGGCCAGTGACAATCTAGGTAGCCCTTGAAATAGAGCAACCCCTTTTATCTATAATAAGTTAAGCATATGCCCCAACACAGTGGGCATCATACCATAATAACTGACAGGATCTAATATCAAACAGAAATTAGACCCACTGTTCTCCATATCAACTGATACGATGTCTCAATAGAGTCATATAAAGTCACATCTGTTCACTCACCCTCACAGGAAGCCATTACACTCTCATATTAATTAAAAAAAGGTGTGACAGCATCTGTTGGCTTATGCTCTGTATTCAGATCCTAATAAATATTATAAAACAAATTAATTATGTGTGACTGTATGATTACTAACTTTTTTGCACTCCCTTGGTATGTTTTTAATCCCCATTGCTGTTCACCCTCAGCAGTCCTGGCCCACTGACTGCTATCCACCTTCAGACAGTCCCTGTGGCCCCAACACTTCTTGATCCCCATTGATGTCCACCTTCAGCAGCCATGCCCAACCAACAGCTGTCTAGCTTCAGACAGTCCTTGTGGCCCCATATCTCCACCAAAACCTGGTCAACCTGCTGTCCACCTTCAGCAGCTGATCCCTGTTCCCCCTCTCCATGCCCCCTTTACCCCTGAGTTAAAGGGTGGGTGAGTGGGCAAAGTGCTCTCTAGCAAATGAAGAAGGGTGCTTCGAGCCTTGCTTCCCCTTAAGTACCCTTTTCCTGTAGTTCTTCCCCTTGCTTTCCTCCACCAATCCTAACCCTAGCTCCCCTCTCCCTATCCTTCTCCCCATGTTACCTAACCTTGTCTACCCCTGATATTTTGCTCAGTAGACCCCCCACCACCCTGCCCCTCCCCAATGTCACCTAACCCTGAACACCCCTGCTATTATGGTAGGAAGCCCCTGACAATAGGGATTGCCCTTTAAGCTGACAATCCACCATGTCAGGGGATCCCATTCTCAAAATAACCACACCAAACAACCTTGTTGGGTGCTCAGTTGGCCTCATTTTATTAAGCAAGTAATAAGCCACTCCAGGCTGTGCATTTCAAGGATGTTATTGAATGCACCAGGGGTGTGCTAATGCACAAGACCAAATGCAGAGTGTCCTTATGCCCTTGGAAGTGCATTAAAATCCCTGAAATATATACACTGGAGTGGTTTATCACACTTATAAAATGGGTCACCATCATTAAATAATTAGTTTGGGTCACTCTGATAGGGATTAAAACTTCTTTACTATTTTCAAACAAGTGTACAATATATTAATTCTAAAACTTTTAAAACTGAAAAAAGTAGTCCCTATTAATGCATAAATAGCATATTTCAGCAATAGATTAGCTAGTATTTTGCAATAAAAGTATTTATTAGTAGTGTTAGTTGAAAATATATATTTTCTCTGTAACATGTAAATCCTCATATAAATGTGCTGCAACATTGGTAAAATTGTAAAAATAAGAAGTGTTTAAAACTTAATTTTCATTGCACTATAGTAATATAGTTTCTTTGAAGGCAACCTTCTCCTTATATGATTGAGGTGAAATGTTAGTAAGAAAAAAAAAGTGTTACCTTGCATTTCAAATCAGTACAAGTACTGTCTCTTAATGGAAATGTGTTCAAAATTTTAAACCTACCAGGTTGCCTTTTTTTGGAGGGAAGGGATGATAGCTTTCACCTGAAAACATTGGTATATGATTAAAATGTACATGCTTTACTAATCTTCAAGAATGTGTCTGAGCAGTTTGGGTCTGCCTTTGCCTATGTAACTGTTTTCCTACCTTTTCTCTTTGTTTATAAAGTATTATTGTCTACTTTCTTATTCCTGTTTTTTTTTCTCCATTTTTCCCCATATTCAAGATACGGAATTTTTATCATGTAATGTTTACCATGAAATGCAGGGATTCAAAATTCTGCTCTATTCCACTGGCAGAATGTTCCTCTCCTAACACAATGTACACATACATCAAAGGCCTCTTCTACAGCCAGAGACTCAATAATCTCAGTGTCAGGGCAAACAGAAGAGATTTTTCTGGTGATCATGGTAAAGACAGAATAGAAATTTTTCACTCACAGCAAAGAAACTGTAGTAATAAAATCTATAAACAATTCTTAAAGTTTCTAATTTGTTTATGGGTATAAGGAGAGTGTGATAATAAAAAACAGCATTTAATTAATTTGTTTTATTTTTATTTAAAGTAGTTTTATTTTAGGGGCACACTTAAAGGTTTCTACCATGTAAAGGTAGCAGCCATGTCTGTGATAGAAGATCAGTTCTGGTTGTAGGGGGACTGATGGAAGATAGTTCTGGTTGTAGGAGGACTGATTTGCTCATTGTGTGATGTGGCTTAGGACCAGGATGACTTTGCATTTATAGAGATTTAACATACAGTCAGCTGACATCTCTTGACCAATGAGATTTCTAGATTTTTTCTTGCCATTTTATGTGCATGTCACTGTACCATGTGTATACATGTGTGTGTGACGGTGTGTTAGTAATCAGCACCGTTACTGCATCCAAATCATGTTTGCACACAGTAACTTCTTGTACCTGCATTTACCTATTAGGGTCAGTGCTAGGAGGTTTTTGCTCTCCATCACAGATCTCTAGTGCTAATTATAGATAGAGGGAGCACTCACGACCAACCAGAGTGCTCCTTTTCCATGCACATGAGACACTCTTATTCTGTAAAGAGTGTCTCACATGCTGCTGCCCTGGGAACAGAACTGTTCAGGGATGTTTTTATTTTGAATAGTAATATGTTATTGATCAGTCTCAATCAATAATACATTAATACTACTGCTGAGGCCACTCATGCTTTGAAAGAGTGGTCTCAAATTCTTAAGGTTTCATAATTGTGCATCACAGGGACACAGTTCTGATACTCTAAGAATGTGTGTGGGATCACTCTTACAACAAGAGTAGACACAGAGTCTAATTAACATACCACATAGCACAGTTTAGGGATGGCACAACAAGGCACACTTTGCAGCCCATTTCTGTACAAAAGACTGTGACTGGGAATCAGCCCCAATTTTTTCCCTTATGTTTATTAGTGCCATCGTAAACAGACACATCCTAATAATAAAATGAATATGAAGAATTGTTTATATTCTCCTTTAAAAAGGGACTTGTGAGGGCCCATTATCTAAGGCAGTGTAACTTAAATGGTACAGAAGGGGTTATGCATAACACTTTGTCTATCCTAATTGTAGACCCTATTGACTCAAAAAACAAATAATGGTATACATATAGCACTGGGTACAGAAGCCATATTAAGTGGGATTCAATATTGCACAAAGGCTAACAAATGCATTACTTGAGATGCTTTCAATTCAGCTCCAAACCATTGCCTTACAGCTACATTCTCATGGGGACACATTTTATTACAAGCACTATGTGCATTTCAATTCCTCATGCATTGCAGCAAAATATTACTTTGACCTTTTCCAATTATGTTTATCAGCACACTAGCCAACATACAGAAGCTCAACATCTTATTATAAGATCATCATGCTTAAGAGAACCTGCACCCGAAATATTGTGTTCTTCTATGGTCTTGCTCCATAATAGTGCATTAAACCACTTTACCTGCCAATTACAAATACTTCCCAGTTGAACAATAATATATGTTAATATGCTGTAGTAAGCCATGATTTAAAGTATCAGCCATATATCTTATCCCATAATGTTTACTGCCTAATTAAGTGCAATGACTCCTGCTAAATATGAAAATACAAGTAAGCAAGCAAACTTTTTATGAGATAATAAATACTGGTTTTCTATTATGCACATAACAACAAATACCCAAAGGCAACATATACTGTGCTATGGAACAAAATATTAAAAATATAGCAGTATGTTCCCTGACAGTTTATTTGTTTAGCAGATTGCTTTACTCAGATGCTGGAGCCAGGGTATAATGAAGCAGAATATTTACTGTCTCTGTTTTGTAGCTGCTAGACATTCCCTTATTGTGCTGCCAAAACCAATAATCACAGATGACACAGTAGTCTCAGAAACAGAATATTTTCCAATGGGGTGTTTTATTTTTAGTCATTTATTTATGGAGTTACTTTTTGAGGGAGGGTTAAGCATGCCCTTATATCAGACAATCTGAAAAAATTATACAAAGGTTTATTATTATCTTCTGTAACTGTTCCTATCTATTTTATCAAAATGATGATCCTGAAACAAAGATGTTACACACCCATGTAGACAGATGGTCAGACAAAAAGATAAATACAGTAAACGCAGGTTCTTCAATATGCACTATACAGAGCCCATAGATACTTTATACAGAGCCCATAGATACTTTACAATCCATGATTAGCTGACAGCAGTCATTAAGAGAGCATATGAGGATGTTAAGGGATACTGAGGGAGGTTAGGGAAATCTCTGAAAACCTAAGCACAGAGAATGAGGGAGGCAAGGGTAAGCATCCCCAATTAGCTGTTTCTGATATAGTTCTAATTTTTCTAGTGCCCAGTTCACTTGATGTCTTTTTTGCATGTACACACTGATCAGAGACTATTCTATGCCACTGGTATTCATTATATGGGTGAAGTAGCACCCCTATAGTTAGAGTGGCTGGTGAGTTCTATATTAAACTTAATTTTTGGTTAGCTGTTTGCAGGAAGATGGTTTCACAGATAATCATGATACTGTCAGACTTTGTTGTACGTGGCAGACTCCACAATCCCTAAAAGTCTCATGTAAATCAGTTAAGTATTTTTAGAGATACAAAGTGTGAAAAAATTTAATTTTTCCATTGATATCAAGGGTGTTTTTTTCCTGACATTTTGCTCTCATCTAGATAAAAACTATAAATCTTTAAATTGTGAAATTTTTTATGATTGTTTAGGTTGTTGAGGAAGGATTTTCTAGGGGGGCTTGATGCTTGGGAGTAAAAATCAGGTTTCTATCATTTGCGAGTTTGCAGTGGCAGTCGGGCTGGAGTTAATGTACCACATGTGCAAAACAGTTTCAATGCTGTTGAATGGGGATCAGGACAGTGAAAAGAGTTGAGCTGTACTTTGACTATCATGTGCACAGAGGACCCATGTGGATGGGAAAGTGAAAGTCACTGTTGGCAATTAGGTGGTTCCATACAGGTTTACATGGAACCTGCTTTCCAATTCAAAACTGGATTTGTGTGATGTCTGATTTTTTTTATCAGAAAAGAGGCTGTTGTGTGGTTTATTATTGTAGTTTGGACAGGCTCACTAACTCTAAATGGTTACTCTGATATCAGATAGGATATCAGGTAACATATCAAATACAATTTCAGACATTGGGAAGAGTTCTCAGAAACAGTTCTTTGTATATTACAGAGAACTGTTCCCCATGTCTGAAATTGTATGTGATCTCCTATCTATCTATTTATCTATCTATTCATCAATCCATCCATTGTATCACCTCCATAAATTGGTTCATGGTGAAGTAATTTTCACCTGCAGTGTTTACTTGTTTTTGTTAAATTGACAGTTTGCTTTGCTGTCAAGCATTGTGAATATTTAAAGGAATTTTTTTGTCTGAGTAGTTTGGTGCATTCATCATAATTACAGTGCTCTCTCGCATTAACATATCCATTACAATGAACTCTTGGCTTTTTTGAACACTTTTTATGGCTCTTATGAAATAACTATATACCCCAGATCAGCTGCAGTTTAAGCACTCTCCTAATACAGTATTAGCATCCCATTCCCTGTTCAGCCAGCTTTCCTAGCCACAGTTCTTATACTAATATATTTAATCATTCTTTGCATATACTGTCAGTATTCTGTGCTCACATAAATCAGATCCAACTTCTATCCATAACATTAACAAGGCTGTGTGCAATTAGCAAAGGAGCACTGTACAAACACTCCTGAACACTCCTTTAGTCTCCCTTGCTGTTTTTGCAGATACCGTATGCTGGAATATTTACTACATGGATTAGATAAATGAACAAACATTAACGTCAGATTCTATACTGCAGTGACTGACTTCAGGTTTCTGTTGGGGGGAGGGGGGATGCAGCATAAGAAAACAAACCAGAGCCAAGTATTTAATTTTTATTGTTCAAAAATTGCAGGTAGCAGATTATACTGGATAGTATTGTTTATTGTCTGAGTTGTCAGGAGTTACTATATCTACCATGCTACCATGTCACTAATGGGGATGGTGTCCAGGCTTACAGTGACTTGTCTCACCATGCAGGCCAGTATTGTATCTGCCAAATTAAAGGTAAAGTAGAAAATGACAATAAGTGATAAAACATGTAATTAAAACACTGATAGAGCTAGTGCTGTAGAGTGGTATGTGGGTGGGAAGAGATGTGAATCAAACTTCTTGCTTTTTTTGCACCCCTCTAGATGTCTGTTTATTCCTTATCTTGTATCTGACAAAATATTGGACTCTATCATAAAAAGGCTCAATAAATTACACATACATATAATTCTAACAACAGTCCCTATTATAAGGTACAAGGACACACTTTCATAAGTGCAAGCTAGCAAGTGTCTGGTAAACCTCACTTCTACAGAAGAGAGTCTATGGGGACAGTCTGATTTATGCTGAACATCATTTTGTTTATGAAATAAAAAAAAACTGTTTCAAGAAAATCCAAGAGGCCAGAACTGTAATATGTTTGTCACTGGCATTACTTTTTATGTGTGTTTTGAGTTTTTTTCAATTTATTGTTTGCATGCAGACACTCATGAATTTTATGCACAAGTAACAGCCCAGATTTCATACTGTGAGGGCAGATGATATCTTGAAGCTCCTATATTTTGTCTTCAGGATGTACATGTACCCCGAGATGAACCCCCTAACAAAACATCAGAGGTATGATACCAGATATGATTTTAGACATTGGGAACAGTTCCTGATGTCTGAGATGGTATGTAATACTGTATCTATCAAGCCATCTATCCATCCATCCATCAACCTATCCAGCTACCTACCTACCTAGCTAATTTATTTTTTTATTAACTGGACTGGGGTGCCCACCCCCAGAACCACTTCTTTCTTCCCTTCCCCTCCCCTCCAGGATGCCCATCCCCCATTCCCAATGTTAATGTTAGCAGATTGGGGTGCACAACCCCGTTACCACTTCTATTGACCCCCTTCCTCCCTTCCAGGATGCCAACCCCCTGATCCCAATCTGTATTTGACAACATTGGGGTTCCTACCCCCAGTGCCACTGAATAGTAGCCTGACACTGGGGTCCCCAATCACCAGTGTCAGAATATGTCCCCTGGAATAAAGAAATCTGTTCCATGATGGTTTAAAGCCACAAAGGGTCATCTTAGAATATTATATAAAAAACTTCACAAGGTGTTTTTGCCAGTTTGGGACCTACATCAGCTTGAATGGGGAGAGGAGTTGGGTACTGAGTTAGATGCACAAGATTGGATGAAGTGTTGGGTGGATGCTCATAAGGCCTCTCCTGACCCCAGGCTTCAATTGATCCAGAAAAAGATATTAGGCAGATGGCATCGCACTCTGATTCATCTGATAAAAATAGGTGTTCTAGGGTCAGAAGTATGCTGGCATTGTTTGCAGGTTCCTGGAACAATTTTCAATACTTTATGGGATTGTTCCCTGATACAACGATGGTGGGACAGCATAGTCTCATGTTTGGAAGATACCTTGCAGACACCTCTTCCCAGAACCCCACAATTTTGGATCTTGGGTGTCTCCAATTCCATGGACCAGAAGGTATTGAGGTATAAAGATTTTTTGTTTACGGTGGCTTTGGAGGGAAAGAGACTTTTGTTAATGCATTGGAGGTCAGTGGTAGTTCTGAATCTGGAGAGGTGGAAGCAGGCCATGGATAAGGTGGTTGCATTTATGAGGTTTTTTATTGGAGGAAGAATCAGTATCAGAGGTTTCTCAGAAGGCGGGATGCTTGAGTATTGAGTTAGATGTCCTTCACTGGGTAATCTACAGAACATTTCTGTGACTTCTTAGATATGGGTTTTTCCTACTTATATAATATGTCAGGGGGGAAGGTGGATGTCCCGGTTAGACTGACCATAATGTGGGTTGGGTTACTACTGTCTTGTTTTTATAGGTTCTATGTTTGTGATTTTTGTAATGTTTTTATTAATTCCTGAGTTTATTATTGTCACTGGTGTCAGAGACTGTTCCCTTTATCTCTGTCACTATTGTACTGGAGATTTTGCTATGCTTTTTTCATCTGTAATGTCTGTGAAAATTTCTAATAAAAAAAGTTGATATAAAAAAAATTTGGTGTACAAATATGGTAAAATGCCCAAGTTATGAGTGAACGTTGCAATATTACAACATTCATTCATAACTTAACAAATGTTCAGTATTTTAACTCCAAACTTTTAACATAGCCATTTTTCCACACCATCTCATACATTTGACAAGTGTTATTTTTAAAATCCTGACCAAGATGTGATTTCACACTTGTGGTATGAAATGACATTTCAGACAATATACTATGAATGCCACACGTCATATTTATAAGGGCGTCATAAAATGATTATCTTGAAAATGTGGGGTAAAAAAGAATATAAGTTTTAAGAAATGTTGTGTAGTGCCAGTCTTCACCTCAGTGGGTATGTTTTGTGATCCCATGAGAGCAAGCTGAGTTTGGGGGAAAGCTCAGTGATCCAGCTACATGGAGTGAGTGTGGTCGGATGGTGTGTTATATTTTTTTTATAGATAAATATCAGATAACACCTTTGAGTCTAAGACTCTTTTACAAAGGTTCCACATCATACATAAGAAGAGACAACAGTGTACAGAGTAACAAGTAACATAATAGTTAAACACAGCAGTTACAGAATGGTTGCAGATGATTACAGAAAATACAAAGAATAGAAAAAATAGCAGCTGGGAATAAAGGTTGCAGATATATGCATAGCATTTCAGGGCGATGGCACTAGCCATGCCCACATGTTATTCATTGGCCAAGGCTGGACAGAGATGTCCATTGTCATGGTATAGGCACAGTCAGGGGTGGCAGACCAGAGTTAGGTCGGTAGACATTGGAGATGGGAGGTGGTAGAAAAATGGAGGGTCAGGTTTAGGGACAATCACATACTGATCCTTGGGTAATAAGGTCCCTTAGTTGGTACTTGAACTGACCAAGTTTGGGTTCAGTGAGAAGGGAGTTTGGGAGTGAGTTGAGCCAGGTTGGGGCCAGATATCGAAATGTTCTTTGGCCAGAGGTGGTTTTGCAGCAAGGTACCCTAAAGCGGGTAGTTGCTGACTGCTGTGTGAGGCAACTGGACAGTGGGGCCTGAAGTAGTGGGGTGAGGGCTGGAGGGAGTAATCCTGAGGTGATTTTCTTTGCAAAGAGGCAGGCCTGGTACTTTAGCCTCCCATGGAAGTTGAGCCAGTTTGCTGAGGCATAGAGGGTGCATGTATGAGTGAGTCTAGGACAGCCTGTAGCAAGTCTGCAGGCCTTATTGAGGGCCAGTCTAATCTTGTGTAGGTGGGTGGTGTCGGCCGCACCATAGATGATGATACCATAGTCAATTAGGGATAGAATAGATGTAGAGATGGCTAGGCGGAGAGATTCAGGAAACAGGCAGTGCTTATAGCAGTGAAGGAGACCAATACGTACATTGATGACAGTGCTTAGTAATTGGATATGATCAAGGAAAGTGAGACCTGTGTCTAGGGTGATGCCATGGTATTTGAAAGTGTTAACCTGTTCAAGGGGGTCATTTAGTGAGTTCAGAATGTGCAAGGGGTGTCCTAGGTTCTTATTTTAGTGGTGTGCAAACATAATGAATTTAGTTTTTTTGTAATTTAGTACTAACCTATGCTGAAAGAACCAGGATTCAGCTTCAGAGAAGGATTTCTGGAGTGTTGAGTGGGGGGCTGTGGGATCAGTGTGAGAGTTGTAGAGGACTGCATCATCTGCACACAATAGCGTTTTCCCTGAGCAGGCATTGGGCAGGGTGTTGAGGTATAGAGAGAAGAGAAGTGGGCCAAGGATAGAGCCTTGAAGGACCCCAGACCTGACTTGGTGGGGGGATGACAGGGATTGGGCAATCCGGACTGTCTGGGTTCTCTCAGACAGATAGCTAGCAAACCAGTCAATGGTCTCATAGGAGAGGCCTAACTGAGTGAGGGAGTCCAGGAGAAGCAAGTAGAGCATGGTAGTGAAAGCCTTTGAGAGGTCTATAAAGACAACGCCAATAGTGTTACCAGTGTCCAGGGATGTATGGAGGGCATTTGTAAATTCCAAGAGGGCAGTGGTGGTGCTATGGTTCTGGGGGAAGCTGTGTTGTTCAGGACACAGAGTACTATATTTGGTGAGGCAGTCTGTTAGTTGTATGACCATGATTTTTTCCAGGGTTTTAGAGAGGGGAGGCAGGATTGATATTGGGCGGTAGTTCCTAAGCAGGGTGCAGTCACCACTTTTAAGGATAGGAGTGATAAGGGCAGATTTTCATTTGGATGGAAACTGGCCCAGAGAAAGGGAGCAGTTCAAAAACATGGTAAGGGGAAGGAGAACTTCATTGAATGTGAGTCTAAGCAGTTTAGGTCAGCGAGTCACTGCTGAAATGGGATTTGCTGAGGACTATGAGTAGGAAAGGGGCAGCTACACACTGGGAAACTGCTTTAAAGTAGAATGGGGGCTGGTGAGGGGGCAGTGTGGTGTGGGGTGGGTGGGAGAGAAAAAATTGGGGGGGAGGACACCATAGACGTCAGAGAAGGTGTCATTTAATGTGTCAGTGATAAGGGCTGGGTCTGAGGTGATAGATACATTGGTCCAGATATGGGTAGGTGGGGCAGTGGGGGCTTTGCCACTTAGCATTTTTAGTGAGTCCAAAAACTTGCTACCTGCACCCCATGTGTTGATGAGCAAGGTTTTATAGTACTCAGCCTTTGCTTTACGGATATCCCATGTACATTTATTGCACACTTCCTGATAGCGCTGCATGTCAGAGGGTTTTCTGGTATCCTGTGCAATGTGCCACAGATTGTCTCGTTCACGCATCTGGTCCAAAAGGGCTTGGGATAGCCAAGGGATGTTGGCACTTTTAATTGTTTGTTTGGTTAGGGGTGCAAACTGGTTGTAGTCAGTGTTAAACATATGAATGAAATAGGTGAGGGCAAAGTCAATGTTCTGAGCATTTCTTATGGGGAACCAGTCAGTAACTAGGAGGTACTGTTTAAGTGATTGTAGTTTGCCAGGTTTGAGGTGGCATTGTAAGACAGTTTTTTTGGGGGGCTTGTTAATACAGTACGACCATTGACATAGCACTGGGGAGTGGTTGCTCAGAGCATCAGGTAGTACCCTGATCTGTGTTGCTTTATGTGAGGAGTCAGTGAGCACTAGATCTAGGAGGGTGGCAGTACCAGTCCTCTGGTTTATTCTTGTGGCAGTAGTCACAAGCTGGGTCAGGTTCTGGGCAGTTGCAGCATCCCTAACAGGGGCTGAAGTGTCAGCCAGCCAGTTTGTATTGAATTCTCCGAGGGCAGTGATTTCAGCATTGTCAGGCAGAGTCTGGAGATGGTTGAGGACAGAGAAGAAAGTGGTCTTCTGATTTTGGGGAGGGATATATACAGAGGAGAGGAACAGAGGGGCTCTGTTACGGGCAAGAGTGATCTTCAGTGTGAGGGATTGGGCCCCGTGCTCAAGTGATGGGGAGGGGAGGGCGAGACACTGTAGTGATTCCTGGACATACAGTGCACAATCACCACCTTTCTTTGAGGTTCTATCTGCTCGGTATAGTGTGAAGCCAGAAAGTGAGACCACAGAGTCAGGGGTGTGGTTGTTGAGCCAGGTTTCAACTACTGAGATGACATTGGGGTGATTCTGGGCAACCCATCCTTGAAAGGAATCAAATTTCTTGAGGAGGCTACATAAATTGAGGGAGGTGATCATAAGACTCTTGGATGTAGTAACCCTGGGGGTGGGGAGTGTGGGTCCTGGGTTAGGGTGTGCGTCTCCAGAAAGAAGGAGTAGTAGTAGTAGGATGCTCAGGGAGGCCAACCTTAAACATTTCTTCATGAGCTTAGGAGCCATTAGGGAGGAGGAACAGCACTGTGTGGAGGTGGGAGTAGATAGTTCCTGTAGGGAGGGAAAGGCCAGGCAGAGTAGTGTCCATTGTGGTACCATGGTAGTACCAGTAGGGTGATTGGAGCATAAGGGGATGCATGGTCCAATGATGGAGTGGGAGGTATGGGTCAGTGGCCAGGGTGGGTAGTATGGCTAAGGTGAGGAGCTTGGTGCTAGGTACGGGAAGTGTGCGTACGAGGTGGGTTATCATGATGACATATATGACACCCTCCTCTTCCTACCAGCTTTGCAAAGAAATTTCAGGGTTGCCTCATGGGCCAGGGTACTACATAGTGAAGACAGCTCTTCTATTGGTATAGGGCTCTGCAATTTTGCACCTGTTGGTGGCAGAGGGCATGTACATTGGCTGACAGATTGACTGTTTGCCCTGTGCATCTGTATCTCCAGCCAAATGCAAGTGCAGGGACCAGAGGACCCTGCACTTCCACAGCCTACCAGACAGCTCCTTGAATGCTTCACATCCATCACTGCACAGAAGTGCAGGGCCTGCAATGGATCTGCACTTCCATTGGTGGATGGAATTTTCCCTTGATGCAGAGCTCAAAGGACCCTGTATGCCTGCATCTGTTAATGCAGATCTCGAAGGGATCTGCATGAATGAGGATATGATGTCACTATTTCAAAAGGAAAGGAAATTCTTTTTAAAAAACTCTGTTAGGTCACGTGATGAACCGGCTCGGGTAGGATGCATCTCTCGTTCCTCCGGGTCCCAGCGCTTAATTTTGGTCAGTTTTCCCGACTTTTGGTGGCGCTTTGAATTCTTTTGGGTCCTAGAGGTTAGCTAACAACACCAAGCGACCCGAGGAGTGCTGTTATTGTCGGTTGGGGATTCGGCGAGGAAACTTCTGATTAGCGAGCAATAGTGGCTGGAGGTAGGCCAATCCCAATCTCGAGTGTTGTATGGAGACCGATGCAGCAGCTCCTCTCACGGGGCGTGCCCCAGCATCGAAAAGGCTAAAGCCCCACTCACCTACCGATTTAGAGCAAGCTGAAGTGCTTCCAGTAGAAGGAAGGTTGGGAGCTTCTACCGAGGACGTTAGGGAGATTAAGTCCCTGTTGCAAGGACTGGTAGCCGATTTTGCTGAAGTTAAACCGGCGCTGCAATTTCTGGCTAAAAGGATGAATGATGCGGAGGCAGGGATAGCCTCTCAGGAGAGAAAAGTGACCAACTTGGACCAAGAATTGGTTTCAATCAGGAAGAAAGTGAAAAAATTAGAAGAAAGGCTTGAGGATCAAGAGGCGAGAAACCGCAGAAACAACTTAATAATGGTGGGGCTCCCTGAGAGAGAAGGCCCAGACTGTGTTTCTTTCATACAAGAGCTGCTTCAAAGCTGTTTGGCCCTTAGCCATTCGGGAAGGATATAATTTAGAGAGGGTACATCAGGCATTGAGGAGCCTCCCACCGAACCAGGCAGTGATAATCATGAGGTTTCTAAACTATAAGAAGAAGCTGTTATGTTCTTCAGAGGTCCAAGCAAAAGAAGCCCCTGCAGTGGACGGGGCTTCAATCTGGTTCTTTCAAGATCTGGTTCCTGGGGTCAGAGAGAAACAAAAAGAGTATAGTGACATCAAGAAGAAGCTTTATCTGGCTGGTATAAAATTTCGGCTTATTTGTCCGGCAACACTCATGGTGAGGCTGTCCTCGGGGGAAAAGAAATATCTAACAATATCTAACTGCAAAGGAGGCTTGGGATGGACTATGTGTCGATCTTCTGGACCTCTTCAAAGGACCAACTTGAAGATACCCTCTGTGAGAGGGCATGGCCTGTTAGGGGCCGTGCAGCAGCAGCTGGGAACATTAATATCGATTGGACATACTAAGTTGGACTGTGTCGAAAAGGGGGCAATTATATAAAGTCGGGGTGTGATGGTTAGAGCCCTATGGTGGGGAGGGAGGTGGAGGGGTGGGGAAGGAAGTTGACATGAGGATTCAGGGTTGCCTCAGGGGTAGCAGGAGGAATTTAAGGGGGGGTTATGGAATGCAAAGGGCCTAGTAAATATAAAGGTGGGAACAGCTGGATTTATTGGGGGTTAGTGATGTAAAAGTAAGTGGGGGTCGGGAAAATACCAGGAAGGGGAACCTCGAGGGCGAACTATTGACTTTAGTTGGAAGCGGTTTATGAGAGGGTCTGCTTAATCAACCTGGATTGATTTTGGACTTGTCGTTCATGGGAGGTTAGTTTTAAAAGGGTTAGTTTTCTTCCCTTAAGATTAAGGGATGAGGTTGGTCTTTTATCTCTCAATTGTTGCTGTTTTACCTTTTGGGGTTACTTAGGGAGCTCGGGGGATATACTTCGGGCTTAGTAAATTAATTGGGATTCGGGGACGGGAAAGTGGTTCATTCACGATTCACTGAATTATGGTTGGACGGTCTTGGGACCGGGGGGGGTGGGGAGGGAGAGAGAGAGTCCTAACTCAGGAGGGTATGGGAGTGCAATGTGGATAGACTGCGCTCAGGCTCTGATCTCTAGGAGAGTAATAATCTGATGACAGTATATAATCTTATTTCTTGGAATGTCAAAGGTTTGAGGGGGTCATCATAAAAGATTGACAATCCTGAGGTACTTAGAGCAGCAACGAGTTCAGATTGCAGCTCTACAAGAAACACATCTATTATCGGAGGAGGTGGAGTCTCTAAGAAAGCGCTGGGTTGGCCAGGCCTATGGGGTAGGCTTAGAGAGAGCATCGGGAGGGGTGGCAATCTTAATAAGTAGGTCGTGTCCCCTTGAGGTCAATCAAGTGGTAACCAGGCAGGATGGTAGAGGAGTTTTTGTGAAGGGTAATTTACATGGTCAGGCGGTTGTGGTGGCGTCTATCTATGGGCCAACTCCTCCGGACCCTGAATTCTTTGCCTCGCTAGAGGTAGATATAGTAAGTTTCCCATCACTCTCTTTGATTTTAGCGGGTGATTGGAATTTGTACTGTGATAATAAAAAAGATAGGACGCCTCCTGGTAGGGGTTCCAGAACTAGAGCCCAATCTGCGTTGGCTAGGTTCATGGAGGTGGCAGGATTGAGTGACCCTGCAACTCTGTTTGGTGATGGGGCCCCTAAGATGACATTTTATTCAGCACCACATAAGGTTCATACAAGGATAGATTTTTTCTTGGTGAATAGGGAGACATTAGGGGGGATTAGAGCCTTCCTGACTGAGTGTAGAATTCTATCTGATCACTCTTTGATTCAGATCCAGTGGGAACCAAGAGCACTGCCCACAAGGCCTTTTAGATGGAGGCTTCAGGACTGGCTTCTAAAGTCAGAGGGGAGAAGGGAAGAACTCAAAGGGGTCTTACAGGAAATTATAAGGGTGCAAATACCCACGTTGTCAAACAAAAAATTAGCCTGGCCTACATGCAAATTTCTTATTCTATGGCTGCTAAGAGGCTAGCCGACAAAGTGAGAGTGATGAGAAGGGTGAAAGAGGAATTTCTGGAGGCAGCTATTTGTTCTCTATCACAACAAGAAGGGACTTCTGAGGAAATAGATAGGGAGCTTAAAAGTTTGAGAAGAGACCTTTCAGAGATAATATATGGTAAGACTGAATTTTGGTTAAACAAGATTAAGGCGATATATCTCCTTCAGGGGATGTCCGGCGACTTCTAGCTGCGAGATTAAAGAATGGAAGCGATCAGGACTATTAGCCTGATTACATGAAGGGAGGATAAAGACGGACCCTCAGGGAAATAGCTGAGGCATTTGCCTCTTTTATGAGGAAATATATCAGGGAACTTCCTCGGGGGGGAGGGGGAGATAAGGGAGTATCTGGATCGTATTCAGCTTCCAACTTTGGATCCCATTTTGGCCAAGAAATTGGAGGCCCCAATAACCTCCTCTGAGATTATAGAAGTGGTCCAGTCTCTCCCAATGGGGAAATCTCCGGGGCCCGATGGGCTAATGGCGAAATTTTATCAAACCCATATTCAATCTATTCTCCCAATGTTGAAGGAGTTTTTTCACACTATTATGCAGGATGGAATTGACCATCTTCCCATATACCAGGCATATGTCACATTAATTCCCAAACCTGAGAAACCGAGAGAGGATATGGGAAGCTATAGGCCTATATCCTTGATAAATCAGGATATCAAAATACTTACAAAGGTACTGGCTAATAGGATATTAAGTGTAGCTCCAAAGTTAATTAGTCTGGATCAGGTTGGCTTTATGCCGGACGGGAGCACTAGATGCATTGAGGAAGCTACACCATATTATAAATTTACCAGATTCTGGGATTCCTTGGCCTGATCTCTAGACGCTGAGAAGCGTTTGACCAAGTTTCCCATTCTTTTTGTTCAGTATTATGGAGAGAATGGGGTTCCGGAAGGTTTGATTGGGGCATTAAGAACCTGTATGCTGAGCCTACGGCTAGGATACTGTGCAATGGCTATCTTTCAGGAATTTCGGCTAAAAATGGTACCAAGCAAGGGTGCCCACTGTCACGATCTTGTTTAATATTTATTTGGAGCCCCTATTGAGGTCGATCAATGGGGAGGCCAGGGTCCAGGGAATCGGGATTGGCAATATAGAATTAAAGTTATCGGTTTTTGCAGACGATATTCTGCTCCATCTTCAAGACCCAATATCATCTTTTGGGGCTGTAAGGGAGCTTATAGATCAATATTCTAGAGTGTCTAATTACAAATTAAATCTTGCCAAAACACAAATCTTGCCCCTGACCCCGTTTGTATTTAGGGCAGATTTTGCTCACGTGGGGGTTCAATGGAATAAGGATAAATTAAAGTATTTAGGTATTTGGATTACTGCAGATCGGACAGAGGGAGCAGAGGTTAATTTGGGGGGAATTATTTCTGAGATAGCAGGGGATGTCTTAAGATGGAGTAGGCTACCTCTGAATTTTACAGCAAGATTGGGCATTATCAAGATGAATATTACTGAGGTTGCTCTACCCGATTTACTTGGCTCCTATACTGTTCCAGTAAAATGGTTTAAGGTGATCAGGAAAATGGTCTTGGGTTTCTTATGGGGTAATAAACCCACTAGGATTAAGTATAGAGTGCTATGTAGGCCCTTTGATGAAGGTGGATTAAATGGCCTGACCTCCAGGCTTATTTATGTAGCTGGCCAGTTGGGTCTGATGGTACAATGGGCAAGGGATAGGAGGAGGGAGAATACTGTCCTGCCTGGTTACAGTGGGAAAGGAAGGGGCTAAAGGATATAAATTATTCACCTGAATCACTAATTTATGCCAGGCTTAGGTGGTGCAAGGTAAAGTCAAGGAAGGAATCCATTAGGAAGTCTCTGGATGCTTGGTGGGTTCCTTACTCCGAAGCAAGAGAATTTCAGATAAGTTCGCGGATCAACCCATACTGAGGAATCCTAATTTGACTATCGGAGGCCAGGTGTTGGGCCAGAGGTGGGTTAGTTACTTGGAGGGGTTGGCCTTGAGGGATATGCAGCAGGATGGGAGAGTTCTTTTGCCACCTCAATGTGAGGGTCTGCCTTTTTTCCAAAGGTTACAACTTAAACAATTGATTGTGGGAGTTTGAGGGGGAAAGGGGGATTTTACGGATAGCTTTCTCAATTGCGATCACTTACAAGGGGTGATTAACGGATCTGGTTTACTTTCAAAGGTATACAAGATACTCTTGAACTCCCGTAGGGATAATGCTTTAATCTCTATTTCTTATTGGGATAAAGCATTGAATTTTGAGTTTAATTGGAGCTCTATCTGGAAAGCGACCAAGTATCTGGTGATCCCTAAATATAGGGTTACACAGATCTGGGTTACCCACAATATTTTCTATACACCTGTTAAACTAGCGTTGAGGGGTCTGAAGTTGACTGATCTCTGTTTTAGGTGTGAAAAAGCACAGGGATCTGTTACTATCTTATGGAACTGTGAAAAAATTCAGCAGTTGTGGGATGAGATCAGACGAGGTTGACCCCTGCCTGGGATACAAAGAATATATTCGCGGAGATCTGTGTGCTAGGGATTTTCCTAGTTGAGGAGTTTCCCAAGATATCACCTGGCGTTAATGGGGTTGGTAGTTCAAGCATTTATTCTAAGCCACTGGAAGGATGGCCAGACATATATATATGAGCAATGGGTGAAAGACCTTTGAGGTCGTTGGATAGGATCAAAAATCATCTTTTGTCCGAGGGTAGACAGGAGGTCTATTTAAGAGGTGGGCCAGTTTGGAGGCAGCTTAGCTATAGTCTGATTGAAACCTCCGAATAATGACCTATACGTTTAAGGGGCCGTCGGTTGCTATGGGCTGAGTAGGATAGGTACCAAAGATTTGTATATCATAGAGAGGATCATAAGCCTCGTTATGTGATACCCTTTAGTTTTGGAAGAACTTTCAAGAGGGATAAATTAGGAGCTTGTATTTAATCTAACTGGGGTGCAGATCTAATGGGAATGAATGTTGGGGACGGTAGTTCCCTCGACTGGAGACTCTCTCTCTCTCTCTCTCTCTCTCTCTCTCTCAGGGGTTACTCTGGATACCCGATGGAGTTGTTTGGGGTACAATATGTCTTGAGGAGTTTTGAGTTTAGCATTCTCTTATCATAAGACAATGTGAGGCATGGGTAAAGAGAGACTATGAGGGTTAGTAGGGTGCTAAGTATGAGTAATTACACCTCTGTTATTTTATCTGTATTAATATATACGTGATAGCTGAAGCTTTTGGAGGGGTATCCAGGGGTTTGTAAATAAGGGGTGTATATAGTTTGCACATTCAGTTTGGGAGTGTGCACCCGGGTTTCCGGGTTATGTGTATGTTTGTCTCATTATTCTGGGAAAAGAAATAAAGTTTTCCTATATAAAAAAAAAATTAAAAAACTCTGTTAATGCACAGTAACCAGGTGTGGGTAGTGTAACTTGGTAATAAATTACCTTTTTAGATTTTTGGTGGAATGGCACACTAGGAACAAACAACAGACAAGTGGTGCTAATGCAATAAATGGAATTTATTACAGATTAATAATACAGGCTTACTACCAACAGTGTAATCACTGGGAGAACTACCATTTTTTTTTTTACCTAGGTAATGCAGTCTCTCTTCTCAGAGAAGCTACGTGCTACAAAGGGTCTTATTCCCTGATGATTGCTATAGTAACAGCAAAAGAAGATACACAAAATGTATATAATTGGCCAAAAACAAGTGGCCTGAGTAACCATTCTAACTAGCATAAGAAGTTGCATAGCTTGCAGACGATAACACAATGCAATGGGACTACTTATTATCCCAAGGTCAGTTGCACTTGTAATGGTGCACAATTGCTAAAGATGGCACTTTTGCCTTATGTATACAAAACACAGCAAAAATAGAATAAAAAGCCACATTTATAGTTAATATATATCAGTAAAACATAATGGAGCATAATATGCATAAGTAGAACACAGATCCTGACACTTATGCGTATATGATAAGTGTCCTTGCCCTAAGGTTAGTACATATATCTATAGATTGCCATCCACGAGGTGGGGGTACGATCAGGGGTGCTGGACCATAAATAACATTCCCCACCTTGTTGCCTTTAAAAGAAAAGGCAACAATTATAGGAAAGTAGTGGGATGGAGCTACAAAAGTTGTTAACAAGCCTGAGCCTTGTAAAGGAATTTGAGTTGTTTGTGATGTTGTTTTAGAGTATGTCACATGCAGCAAAGGGTTAATATTAGAGAAACAATTAAACATGTTTGGATAATAATAAAAGCTTTAAAAGTAAATTTTAATCAAGTATTGGATAGAGTAGTGGTTAAATTATTACTGTGAATAAGGTCATTAAGAGTATTACTAGCCTTAGAAATATTATTGTTAATGTAAATTAAATGGGAGTTTCTCTAGCTAAAAGAGATTGCAAGGCAAGTGTCAAAGGGTTAATGTGCATGTTAAACATGGGCAAATATTGAGACAAGACAAGCAAGTATTGCAAATTAGTATTAATAACATTTGGTTTAGGGAGAAGAACAGGAGTGATTATAGTGTGACTATTATTTTTTGTTCTGGAGTAAAACAGAAGTTAGGAGCATTAATATCACAAGATTTGGCACTATAAGCAAAATGTTTATGATTTGTTATTATACAATATTGTTTATTGGAATTGTAGGTAACTTGTATAGTTGGAACCCTTATTTTTTGTAGACATATAGGACAGGCGAAAGACTGGTTGGTGAACTGTGAAGTGAAGCGATGTACCTTTTTTAGGTAGCTTTGGGATGCAGCTGTTTTGGTGTTAGGCGCTGAAGATGCAGCTTGGGAAGATTTAGAATTATTAGTTAGATTGGATGGTAGATTATTATCCAAGGTATAAGCCTAGTTTAGATGTTTTGGAGAGTATTTGTAGACAGGTTTGACAATGTTAAATACGTTATAATGAAATAGGTAATAATTTTTTTATGGGCGCAGCAGTCGGTATGTGGTGCGACCCAAGCTTGTAGAACAGAGTGATAAACAAGCAAAGAAGGCAAGTTAGTTTGTTTCTGGTAAATGTTTTTTATTAAGATGTTTGATGGAATTAATTGCAGCCAGTTTGTTAAAGACAGAAGTTTGTGGAATAAAGTGAGGTAGTGACACAGTAAAAGTAATAAACATGTTGTTATGAATTGAGCTTTGTTTAGTAAAGTAATAGGGTATTTGGTTTGGATAGTGTGAAGCATATTTAAGATTTTTAGTAGTAGACATAGAAATATTAATATTATTTGACATATATATAGTGATGTATGTAGTAGACATATATTGAGGGCAATACCATTTAGCTAGTTTTTGATTATGGATAAGATTTGGAATGCGACCTGTTTTTAAGTTTTATAAGAGATTGTTAACAGTAGCAATTATGTAAGAACCATAGGTGGAGCATAAAAGTTTATAAGCAATATGTTGCTTGTTTGTTTTTTTGTTGTTTTGGAAAATTCATTTATTAGTTTTATTTTTAATGTTATTGAACTTTTTGGTAATTTTTTGCATATTATAAACAGTAAAACTTTTTTTTTACTTAAACCATTTACACCATGTAACAGTGGTGGTAACACATTATTTTTAATAGCTTGTTGAAAACTAAGTGTTTGTTGTTTAATATATATTTTAGATAGACATTTTTGAACCAAAAAGGCTAGAAACAGTGCCTGCTGCACCGGTAACATTTGCAGTATCACATTTAGCACGTGATTTATTTTGAGCATTAGGTCTGGGTTTAAAAACATTTAAATGATTAGTGGTATGAGGTTTATTAATTGGATTATTTGTGTGAGTTTGGTAAGTAGCTATAAAGTTTAGAAGTATTATACTGAACAATTTTGAAGTGTTGGTCACATGACAGTACCAATTTTAGTTATATTTTAATGTATAAGATTGAAAATAACTGGCACATGTATAAATTTTATATTATTAATTAAGGCTTTTGGAAGGGAAGTGGTAGTTAAACCACTAGGAGGACCAGCCTTTTGGGGAGGACATTTAGTTAGTTGTTTTTTTTTTGATGGGTGGGACTATAGAAAAGTATATGGCTTTAGTAGTCACATAGTTATGAAGACAGAAAGCACATGATTTTTTTGAGTTGAGGCGTTGTAAAAGATAGGATTTATTAAGGCAATCAAGTTGTAGAGACCGGTATGTTTAGGAGAAGTTTGTTGAATAGAGAGTGTACCATTTGGTGCAATTTTTGTGTTGGGCCATTTGTGGAAAGTACCTTTTGGATAAATAAGCTACAGGAAGTGTGTAACCATTAAAATCAGTTTCCCATTGTATTTGCAATGTGGATTTGTCTGGAGCTACAACCATGGCATTAAGATAGGCCGCTGAGCCTTCCTTAACAGTAATCATTTTGTTGGGGACATCAATGTGAACTCCCTGTGGGCCGGGGATATCTCTAGCTAAATGTTCAAGTTTATTAATCAAATGTGCTACACGTTTTCTGTGTTTAGTCAAAAGGGGTTTGTCTTGATAGTAAGTCAAAGAAAGCAGTCCCATCAGGATGAGGATGTGCAAGATAGCAATCTTGCTATTATATCTGAAAGAAACAGAAAAGGACTGTTAATTGAGGGGTACTATTTTGCCCTTAGAGGGTTAGGAAAAGTAATTAGTCACCTTTTTACAACTTGAGCTGTTTAGTATGGAACCACTTGTCGGTGGTCTGTTTTTGCTGTTGAACTCTGACCTGATAGACAACAGGACTAAGTTTGTTGACAATGGGATATGGGCCTTGCCATTTGTTAGCAAATGAGTGAGTTGGTTGTCTGTATTGGAGGAGCATAACTTGGTCTCCAACTTGCCAGCCAACTTCTTTGACATGCTTATCAAGATGAGCTTTAGCGTGTTGTTGAGCTTTACCCATATGTTTGGCAGTGAACAGGTGTGTCTTCATGATGTCATCATGAAGTTTTTTAACATATTTGTCCACAGATACTCTATCTGCAGTAGGGATGTGGAGATCAATTAACAGGTGCTCAGGTAATCTCATGGCTCTACCACTCATAGCCTCATATGGTATGCACTGAGTAGTTGCTGCAGGAGTGCCCCTGATTGCCATTAGCAGTAGTGGCAAGAGGGAATCCCAATCCTTGGGATTGTCATTAATGAATCTGCATAATATCTGTTTAATTCTTCTGTTTGCCCTTTCTACCTGGCCCGAGGATTGAGGATGGTATGGGATATGACATTTTTGATCTACTCCAAGCATTTGGAGTGCCTGTTTCATCAGCTCAGCTGTAAAACTGGTTCCCTGGTCTGAGTCTACCTTAAGGGGTAGGCCCCACCTAGAGAACAATTGATCCACCTGGATCTTGGCAGTTGTCTTTGCTGTGTTATTTTTAGTGGGAAATGCCTCCACCCACTTAGAAAACAAATCTGTGACAACAAGTGCATACATACTTGTTTTTCTGCTCGAGTTAGTCAAAGGGCCAATGAATTTGTATCGCATTCCATGATCTAGATTGCCTTTGTGACAATAGTTTGGCATTTCTTTTCACCAAAATGGGATAGTTTTGGGAACAAATATGCAATTGTCCAGATAGTGCTCTACTTCCTTGGTCATACCAGGCCACCAGACGATGGTTTTAAGTCTCTGGATGGTATTATCTACCCCCTTGTGTCCACCAGTGGGGGTGTCATGAAACATATGAATGAATTCGGTTTGCAAAAATTGTGGTGCAACCCACAATTTGTCACCTGTATCTTTTCTGTGATACCAGATGAGCTTCTGATCATTAGACAGGTGTATGTTGTCAGAGTGTCTCTTGTATGGACTACCAGTAGGTAGTTCCTGTTTAATTTGTCTGTCCAAGAATTTGAATACATCTTTTAGTTCTGGGTCAGATTTCTGTGTGGCAGAAAGGTCCAGTGGAGGTTCTGGTTGCGGTTTCTGCCTGGTGTTGGCAGTCAAGAAAATAGCTCTCACAGATATTGGGTGAGTCATTGACCATGCCCCCAAGCACCAGCTTTGTAGTGAGTATGTTTGGTTATTGAAGTTATGGTAGGTCAGATTTACAGTGAGCCTTTATTTTGTGGATGTACAGTTTGTGAGTAAAGTGTTGTGTTAGGGTGTGTGTGTGTGTGTGTATATATATATACAAAATTTTTTTTTTGTATTTGACAGGTGTGTTATTAGATGATGTAAAGTTATTTTTTACTTAGAATTGTAGAAATTTAGTAAGGGAGGAACAGACCCAACTGGAGTCTTCAAAGATGATGCCATTTTTAATGCCATGGGATATGACTTTTAGAGCACAGGCCATCACTACCAATTTGGCATATTGTGAGGAGATGACAGTGCATTTCCTTGAAATGCACCTAAAATTGTCATTTTGATTTAATATGAGCACACCAAATTTTATTTGTTTTTTGTTTACATAAGAGGCAGAGCTGTCTCTAAAGATGCAATATATGCTGGTGTTTTTTAAAACATTTGGTGTAACTGGTAAGAATGGTTTTGGCGTAGGTAAATCAGGAGGTTGGAGTGCACAGTTATGGGGTTTACCTGTGTCGAGCAGGCCATGGGCCAAGATGGATGTCATTTTTGTAGGTAGCATTTTGATACTTTTGTTTTGCAAAGACTAGTGGGTGAGTTTGGTATTGGACACATAGATACATAGATACATAAACAGTGTCGGCAGATAAGGGCCTATGGCCCACCCAGTCTGCCCATTTAAGTTTGTAAGTTCAGTTTATGTTTTCCAGGAAGTCTGTTGCCCCTTACCTCTGACCTCCAGAATTCCTTTATGTCTATCCCATGCATTCTTAAATCCCGTGATTGTTTCAGCCCCCACCACTTCCTCTGGCAGGGTGTTCCACTTGTCCACCACCCGTTTGTGAAGAGATTCTTCCTCACGTTTCCTCGAATCGTCCTCCTCCAACTTCATCCCATGCCCTCTAGTCCTGGAACATCTTTTTCGCTTAAAAATAGTGCATTCCTGCACCCTGTTCCTCCCTGTAAGATACTTGTATGTCTCTATCATATCCCCTCTCTCCCTCCTCTCCTCCAGGGAGTACATGTTCAGTGCCTTCAACCTGTCCTCATAGGACTTGTGATGCAATCCATGCACCATCTTTGTTGCCCTCCTCTGAACCTTCTCTACCCTGTCTATGTCCTTACGTAGGTAAGGTCTCCAGAACTGCACAGTGTACTCCAGGTGCGGCCTCACTAGTGTCTTGTATAGTGGAATTACGACTTCCTTTTCCTGCTGGTGATGCCCCTGCCTATGCATCCCAGCATCCTATTTGCTTTACCTGCTGCCTTGTCACACTATTTCCTGCCTTGAGGTCATCAGAGATGATAACTCAAGATCCCTTTCCTGCTTGGTGCATGCTATATCCTCACCCCCAACTGATATATTGTGCCAGGGTTTTGTGCCCCATATGCATTATCTTGCACTTCCTTGCATTGAATTTCAACTGCCAAACCCTGACCATTCTTCAAGTTTCTGCAGGTCCCTTCTCATTCTGTCTACACCCTCTGGTGTGTCTACTCTGTTACAGAGCTTTGTGTCATCAGCGAACAGTGAAATTCTGCCTTCTAGGTCCTGCGCAATGTCACTGATGAAGATATTGAATAGTACCGGTCCCAGCACTGATCCCTGTGGTACCCCACTGGTCACTCTTCCCTCTGTGGAGTGACAGCCATTTGACACTGAACCATTTGACACTGAACTGAGTGACAGACGCTGAACCATTTTTTATTTTGTTTGAAGCAAGAAGTTGGTTGAGGTGTGGCAGGTATGCAAGACAATAGGTGTATATTTAATAATGTACATAAAATGTTTGACAGTTTAGTAGGTTGTTAAATGTGTTTTTTTTACATAGACTAAACTTTTATTTTGTTGGGGACAGCATTTGAGAAGCACAGGCAATGAGCCTGAAGTACCCATTGCACTTTTGTGCCAGCACTGCAGATATGACCACATTAGATTTGGCAGTTTTTAAATGGAATGGAAGGTGTGGATTGGGATTGACTAGTGATGGGGCTGAGGCTAGGACCTGCTTGAGCTGCATTGTAGCTTTAGTATGAGTGGGGCCCCATGTCCATGGGACATTTTTTTAAGAAGTTTATATAAGGGAGAGGCCTTTAAGGTAAAGTTAGGGATAAAATCCCTGGAGTAGTTTACCATTTTTAGGAAGCTTCTGAGTGTTGCCACACTAGTAGGAAGTGGAAGATTTTGCAAGCCCTTGATTTTTCTGACAGCTGGGCTTCTGACCCCTTCTTTCTTGGGTATCACCAGAATGGGGGAGGACCAGGGATTCTTAGATGTTTCAATAATCCCTAGCTTTTCAAGTTTTTCTTCATCTTTTGCTATGTCCTCCCACACTTGTTCAGATAATCTGTAAGGTTTCTGTCTAATAGGTTTGTCCTGTGTTAGATGTATTGAATGCTCTACTTATTTTGCTCTTCCTGTAGTGGATGAAAATATGAGTCTAAAATGAACAAAACAGTTCTAATTTCCTCATCCTGCAAAGGGGTTAACTGGTCATTAATTTTTACCATGGATACATTCCCTGATTCCTTTAACCTGTTGTAAGCTAGTTACAGCTCACTGTTTTCCCTGTCTGGCATTATGAACAGAGATAATTTTGCCTCAATTTTTTTCCACCCATTTTTGTAATATATTTACATGATATATTTTCTTCCCAGATCTCTTATCAGGAATCAATATCTCATAAGCGACAGGTCCTATGAGTCTAGCAACCTCATAGGGTCCTTACCATTTCATTAAAAGTTTGTTTTCTGAAGTGGGCAGTAATAACAAAACCTTGTCCCCAAGTTTAAATTGTTTCAGCCCCCACATTCTGGTCATTACAAACTTTTTGGTCCCTCTGGGCCTGCAGAGAGTTTTGGTGAGCAACCTCCTCATATTTATACAATTGTTTTCTTAGTTCTACCATGTAATCATCTACCAACTTCCCTTTTGTGTTACTTTCTTCCCACTGCTCTTTAATTACATCCAAGGGACACCTGGGTTGTTGACCATACAACAGAGCAAAAGGGGAATACCCCGTAGATGCATGTGGGACCTAACGATAAGCAAACAGCAAGTATAATAAATACCTGTCCCAATCTCAACCCTCCTCATGTACAAACTTTTTTATCATATGTGTTAGGGACTGAGTATACCTTTCTACCATGCCATCAGTTTGGGGTGATGGGGAGGTATGGATGGCAGAGATCCCTAGAAGTCTGTACAACTCCTTCAACAACTGGGTGTTGAAGTTACTGCCTTGATCAGTGAGGATTTCCTTTGGTATTCTCACCCTGCTGAATACTTTGGCTAATTCTTCCACAATCTTAGGGGCAGTAACTGTTCATAAGGGAACAGCTTTGGGATATTTTGTAGCATAATCTCCTATTAAAAGAATGAATTTGTTCCCTTTGGCACTTTTTTCTAATGGACCCACTATATCTAGTGCAATTCATTCAAAGGGAGTATCTACCACTGGCAAGGGGAGTAAGGGAACATTGTCCCTCTTAGTGACTGGGGCAACCATCTGACCGTCAGGGTAGGCCCGACAGTAGTGAGCAACTTGGCTGTAGATGCCTAGCCAATAAAAACAGCATAAGATTGTGGAGAGAACCTTTTCTCTGCCTTCGTGACCTGCTAATGGGAGATCATGGGCAAAATAAATATGTTTTTCCTGATACTTCTCTGGTACCATTAACTGTTCCACCTTTTCCCCACTTTTTTCATCCACATGACAGTGGTACAGAATATTATCATACAACACATAATAAGTGGCTTCCCCCACATTGTCACTGACCACCTGTTGGAAAAAAGATGTTATGGTTACATCATCATGTTGTTCTTGCCCAATATTCTTACATCCCAAAGTTTCTACTTCCAGTTCAGTTCTCTTGGTCTAGTCTGGACCAAGTCCTTTACTGGATGCCCACAGTCTGTCTTTCTTTCTTTCTTTCTTTCTTTCTTTCTTTCTTTCTTTCTTTCTTTCTTTCTTTCTTTCTTTCTTTCTTTCTCTTTCTATCTTCTCTCTCTCTCTCTCTCTCTTTTCTGGATATCCTGTTCTTGCCTGGATGACCAATAATATCCTCATCAGCAAAAGGAAATATTTCTCCCAGTTCAGTCTCTTTCTTGGCCTGAGACCTTGTTACTACTGGTTCCAAGCAGGTTCAAACCTTTCTGCACTCAGGGAATGGATGGGGTGTGCTTGTAGGTAGGCCACCAGTCCTACTAACTCAAACACTGGTTTCAGAGAAATTCAAGCACCACTTCCTCCTCCACAAATCAAGTCATGCACAAAAATTGTTTCTGTGCTAACTGTTACCATTTTGTGAATAAAAAGCAGTTAGCTAAGAAACAATTTTTGTGCATGACTTGATTTGTGGAGGTGGAAGTGGCGCTTGAATTTCTCTGAAACCAGATCTTGTAACTACTGCAGCTAAAATTTTCCATTTTAGTTTGTTAAGAACCATGTCACCAAAGCCAGGAAAATCTTTTCCCAACACAACAGGAACTAGTAGAGTAGGGACAACTTCTACAGTTACCATACGCTTTCCCCCTTCTACTTCCATTTCAATCTGGGCAGTCCCATAGAATTTTGTGTCTCCATGGACACATATCACACCAGTGCCAGGCCCTTTTATACTGCTCTTGTCTGTTAGTAAAATGGCCTTTACCAGGGTCTTATGACTACCAGAGTCTATTAAACCAGCTACAGTCTTTCCTCCCAAAATCACTTCTGTAGTATAAACTCCAATGTTAGCAAGGGTGAGATGCACAAACTTATATTTCTTTTTTGGACATTTTTGGGCTATGTGTCCCATATCCTGACAATAACAACAAATAATGTTCTTGGGAGGTGTTTTAGGGACTGTAGCAGTAGTCCCAGAGTCAGTTTTATGAGCCAGTTTAGGGGATTTGTTATTAGAAGCAAAAGGTCTTACCACATCAGTACCACCAGTTCTTGTTGATGAACCAGAACCACCATGCCCTTGTACATGTTGTTGGGCATGCAGGTAGTCTTGCACCAGTGCAATCACATTTTCTCCATTTTCAAGGTGTCATTCTTGTACCCAAACCTGGATGTCTGTGGGAAGGATATGGATAAACTGATTGTGACAGAGTACATCCCTGCCACTGAAGCAGGACCTCCATTCCTCCCTATGGTTGCAACCACTGTTTTGCTCTCTACTACAGCTATCCCTTTCTTTCTCATCTGGAGGCAGGCAACCTTGAGACAAACCTCAGTTCTTCTCCTTTTTATGTGTCCTTCCTTCCATGGGTCCAAAATGAAGGAGATCAAACTGACAGGGACCTCTTGATCTCTGGCAGGCTGAGACACTGACACTGAACTATGCTTGAATGCCATTAAAGAGATACCTGGTTAAAAGTAGTATGTATCAGCTGTTAAGAAACAGTCTTTTCTTATATCATGTATCACATACAAAGAGTAGTGCTAATAAAAGACATGATCAGCATTCCCTTTTCCCTTGTTAATTTTTATACCCTTTGTTCCACTCCATGTCTCCCTAATATCATAGGTAACATTATTTTCTGAAAGGAAAGTGCCCAGTCTAAGCGCTGTCTGGCAGGCATTAAGAAAGCAAGCAGAAGCTTCAACATGTGCATTGCTTTCAGTGCTTTCTCTCCCTGCTACCCAGAGATCTGTTTATAATTATCTCTGGTGGCTTTTAGCCATATGTTCAGTAGTCCTCCTGGGTCCTTGAATGACTATATGCCCACTGTAAGAGGCATTCTCCTATACTTCTGGTTCTTCACACATCTGATGGGGTGAGAGTTAAGGCCGGCAACTCCAACGTGCACCCCGCTGCCGGTTGAGGGTGTGGGCGGGGGAGGCAAGGGGGCACAACCCCAACACCGAATTCTCACTTTTTGTCGCTGTGGAACAACCTTAACTAATGCATTAAACTGAGTTTTTTGCCTCTAATATATATATATATATATATAGAGCATAGAACCAGTGTACAAAACAGTATGGTATGAATATATCAACACATTTTCTGTGTTAAATATAAATCATATAGCCTGTAAAAAGCAATAAGAACCATAAAGCATTAAAAAGTCCTCCTGATGGGCTCTTTAATTAATTCAGCCCTAAAGTATGTATTTTGATGCCTTTTACAACTAATGCAGACAGAATACCAGCTTCTGTGCAGAGCTCTTATATTTAGAGGTCTGTACTGACCAAGAACTTCTGGATGACTGGAGTGCCTATAGGACGGCAGCAGCTTCTAGTGGCCATATTTTATACATTGTTAGCTGTCAATTATTGCTTAGTGGAAAGTTTTCCACCTTCACATGTGTATACTTTCGTTCAATCAGGACCTTTTGTTTTCTGAAAGCCTTTTTGGGTCACAGATGTGTTTAAGAAGCCCTCTAGAACTGTATATAGTTAAAAGGGGCTTAAATAACATGTCTAAATATTGTATGATGCAAAGTCACCTGACCTTAAGTGAGTGAATATAAAAGGCCTACATGAATCAGAAGAAGATAGATAGGGTCAGTCTCTTCTGACAGAGTGTAGGCAGAGGACTAGGAGGGTCTGCTGCTACACTGAACAGAGTGTGGAAAGAGGACATTTCCAGTAATGTTTATTTTGATTTGTTTAGATTATTTTATTTTGAATTTTATGGTGCAGAAGTTATTTGCTTTTTATTACATTAAGGGGACTCTGACCCTTCCAGTATTTCCGGGTCACCGGGGTGGTATCTTGCCAAGCCCTGTGGCAAGCAGCAGTGTCAAAAAGCCAGAAGTGCTGCCGGTCATACTGGTACTGGCTGTCTGAGTTTCTACAGATTGAATATACTGTGAAATTGTACTAATGAGTGTTTATGTGCTCACTGGAGTGTATGCTTGATTGATTGTAATTTGGAGCCCTGAGAGATAATAGAAGCAGGAAGAGGAGTTTTGTAGTTCATGTCAGTGTAGCTGAGAACTACAAACTCGGATGCAGCTGTTAATTCCTGTCAATTTGGCCCCTGCAGTCCTTTTTCCAATATTGGGAGTATTAGGGACTTTTAAATATCAAAGTTAAGTGCTTCTTAGCACTTTTTTATTATATTATGGGGACTCTGACCCTTCCAGTACTTCTGGGTCACCTGGGCTGTATTTTACTGAGCCCTGCTGCAAGCAGGGCAAGCTCTCGACATCGTGCATGAAGATGCGTGCAAAGACACACATGTCTTAGCATGTGTCAAGCATGTCAGGCATACCAGGTGGACTGCACAGTGGCCTGTAAATGCAGCAGTAGAAATAATCAAGATACCAGCAGTAATAACACCTCAATAAGCATACTGTAAGTAGGTATCATTATAGAGAGAAGAGGTGCAGGATAATCTACTATATGGTGTCCCAAACCAGACACAAGTAAAGTAAGTTAGTGTATGATTTGTTGGGGTAGCTAGAGGCAGGTACATAAAAGAACAAAACTGGTAAATGCAGGATGTCCAGTGGAATTAGCAGCCCATGACCACACTAAGAACAAAGTAGTTAATTGCCTATGAATAGGTCTTTGAGGCAATCTACCCTGTTTGGTACATATTTATGAAGGTGGCATCAATAGCTCCACAGTCTTGTTGCATTAAAGGGTATTGACTGGTATTTATAGAACTTATAGAACTTCTGTGTATAATATATGCAAACATTATTGTTTTATGTTGGCTGTGGTGTTTATTAGGACACTGTTAGCAAATTAAATATTTGCCAGCTCATATTATCAATTAAGGGTACCTCATGTGGGATACCTAATTCAAAACAAAATGAATATAAGTGAGGGAATTGTTACCCTGTCCACTGGAGAAATTGCCATGACATGCATCTTGTGCCATAATTTCTGATTAGAATCTAGTACAGGATTTGAGGGGCTGAAATGTACACAATGTATAGAGAATGTCAATTTGAGGAATTGGAAAAGAGCATTTTAGAACTAAAAACCCAGAATGAACACCTAATTTCTCAACTTAATAAAACTAAAGTCTCCCACTCCTCAGTAAAAGGTATCCCCAACAAAATATATGAAGAGTCTTTAAAAATGGGGAGAGAGGAAAATAGTGGAAGCAGTGATGAGTGGAGCCTTGTGATCAATAAAAGAAAAACTGAAAAAGGGTGAAGGGCCGTGGAGTTCTCTATCCCAGTTCAAAATTGCTTTCTGCTCTTAGAAAGTCATAAGAAATATGATGTTGGTGAAGAACCTAACAACTATAATAACAATACCGACTATAGCTTAGGTAACCCCGAGGGCTCTGATAAAAAGCATAATTCAGTTAATAAACAAAAGAATACTATGATTATAACAGCCCAGATCCACAATGAAGAAAATGGCATGGATACGGCCCAGACACCCCAAGTAGGGAGAAATCTGAATGTTCTACTAGCCCCACAGATCTCAGTAGGAGGCACCAAACAGATGCAGGGAATAATGAATGAGGAATACTCAGACAAGGCCAAAGAGATTACTAATATTGGGAACAAAGCCCAGCCTACAGATGAGATTGAAGATCATATTGAACATTTAAATGTCAGACAAGTTATTGTGCTGGGGGACTCTACCACCAAAGACATTGATGGACATATATGTAAAAAGGACAAGAAGAATAGAATGTGTTCTAGTTTCAGTGGTGCATGGATAAGAGATATAGAGAGGGTAGTCCCCAATATAATGAAAGATGCAGGAATAAACCCCTTTGGTGGTGGTTCATGTTGGAACCAATGCTATAACCAAATTACTACTGAGGACATTAAGAGCAGTTACATTTCCCTAGTCAATACACTAAAAACAACCAAATCTGAGATCTGTTTGTCTGAAATCTTGCCTGCCCTACGTGCCTCTATGAAAATAGAAGCTAAAATTAAGGAATTAAATGAATGGTTGTGGAAATGGTCATTAAAAAAACAATGTAACTTGTATTACGCATTGGGAAAGATTCAATAATGACTACAGTCTTTTTAGCTGGGATGGTTTGCACTGGAGCAAAAAGGGGAGTTACTGTCTTGGAAAACAGTTTTTGACTGTCCTAGAACAGCATTTAAACTAAACACTCGGAGGCAAAAAGGGATTATCACTGAGGACCCTTCAACTCCCAGAAACTATCTTACATTTTTTATGTGTAATGCAAGAAGTTTGAACACTACAAAACTAACAGAATTGGTTGGGAAAATAGAAAAAGAAAGTATTGACATAATAGCAATCACAGAGTCTTGGTGGGATGAGGCCTCTACATGGTATAATGCTATTCTCGGGTATAATCTGTTTTACAAAAATCAAGTTAATAGGAAAGGTGGAGGGATGTGCTTTTACATAAAAAACACAATTACAACAAAAGATACTCCTATCCAACCAGAAGGACCAGAGATAGAAGGATATTGTATACAAATACAGCAAACAAATAAAAAATTAATGATGTATCGACCACCAACTGCAGATGTTGCATATGACTCATCTTTGATCAAATTAATGACCGATCACACAGAGAATTCAAGTGTAATAATTATGGGGCATGTGAATTTTCCAGGAATAGACTGGCAAAATTTAACTGCAATAACAAAAACTGAACAGAAATTTCTGGAAACTTTCCTCACCTTGGTGCTAGATCAGATGGTCAGAGAACCAACCAGAGAAAGAAATATACTGGACCTTGTTCTAACCAATACTCCGGATTTAATAAATAGGATGGAGAATGCTGAACCATTAAGGACCAGTGACCATATAACGGTTAGTTTTACTATAAGCCAAATTAAGAACAGTAGTAAACAAAATACATACTGACTTAACTATAATCGGGGGAACCATGATAAAATAAAGGAAGCCCTTCATGCCAATAACTGGAACTCCCTATTTTATGATCTCCAGACTAACGAATGCAGGCAGATATTAAAGGACATAATCTTTGAGCTGGAACAACTATATATTCCTATTAAAGAAACACATAATCATAAGGGAAAGATACCCGTTTGGCTGACACCTACCATACAAAATCAAATAAAAATAAGGGAGAGGGCATATAAAAAACCTAAACAGGATACAGCTGAAACAAATAAACCAGAATACAGAGAAGAAGCTAAGATAATTAAATACCTCATTAGAAAAGAGAGAAAACAAATAGAATATAAACTTGCAACTTCAAAAGGCAACACCAAGGCCTTTTACTCATATATCAACAATAATAAAAATAGAAATTCTGCAGTTACCTTGATTGTAAACAATGGGAAAGAAATTAACAACAGCCTAGAAATAGGGAATACCTTTAATGATTATTTCGGGTCTGTATTTACAAAAAAAGATACCTCTATCACAACAATATATTTAGACATGAGTAAGTATGAAGAAATAACTACCAATAAAATAAAAAACGCAGTATATTCCCTTAAAGATAATTCATCACCTGGCCTAGATAATATTAACAGATTTTTCATAAAGCATACTCTGGATGAACTTCTATGCACACTGGCCCAGATATTCAAAAGGGTTGCGCCATGCGCAACAGGGATGTGCCAGCACAAGTCCGAAAATGCGCCATTGTGTGATATTCAGTGGGAAGCAGCTGCGCCCTCCAAACCGCAATGCGCAAGAGTGCAATGGTAATGAATTCATGAGCAACTGAAGGGGGAGGAACCATGAATAAATGGCACAGTGCAATATTCAACAGCATGCACCATGCACAATAGGGGAGCAAACGGAAGTTGCACAATAGCGGAAATGATCCAAAAAAAAAGGAACAAGAGAGAGGTGCAAGAACGCCACAGGGAAGCCAGATCTCGGAGTGAGGTGACAGCAACCAGGCAGACAATAGCAGTGAGTAAGACAGGGCAGGAGCGGGCCACAGCACACCTGGAAAGTACCAGGAACAGGAAAGGAGTGGGGAGCCTGTGCCACTGTGTAGGAGGAAAAGGGAAGTGCCACAGTGGACAGAGGGCACCGACAGTGGGCAAGACATCCAAATCTGGGAGGTGTTCCTGGTGCAGGGGGAGTAGCAGAAAGGACAGCGGGGGGAATGGGAATACAGCTGCCAGGGGGGTAACACAAGCCAGGGACATGGCCAGTGCCACCATTCAGATGGAGGCAGTAATGAGTGGTGTGAGAAGGCAGGCAGCAGGAGGGCATGGCCAAGGAAGGGCCTGTCAGTGGTATGCCCCCAACAGGCAGTACCGAGCCTGCACCAGCTTCTAGCTGTACAGTGACACCGAGATAGTGGGCCGGTACTGCCTGAACCGGGTGATCCTGAGGCAGCTTTGTGAGCTGTGCAGTGAAGAGATGCAGGCACCCACACGATGGAGCCATACTCTGTCAGTGGAGACAAAGGTGACAGCTGTCATGTGCCTGCTCACCATGGGTACCTTCCAGAGACCAACAGGGGACACAACAGGTATAACACAGTCAGCCACATCATGCCTACTCACACAATTCCTCAGCGCACTGCTGCAACATGCTGCAGAGTACATCCATTTCCCCAGCACACAGGTGGAGCGCACAGCACACATACATGAGTTCCACAGGGTAGCATGTATGCCTGGCATGTTCGGGGCCATTGACTGCACCCATGTGGCCATTTGCACGCCACCTGGCCCGGAAGGTGCAGCATACATAAATCAGAAGGGCTATGCAAGCATCAACTGCCAGGTGGTGTGCGATGCTAGGGGGCGCAATGTCTGTGCCATGCACCCTGGGGGAGCACATGATGCCTTAATCTGGCACCAGTCAGCACTGTGTCACAGGTTTGAGAGTGGGGACATCCCCACTGGCCACCTAGTGGGTGAGTATGCAAATCACACAGAAAGACATGGACCTTGGGAGGGCAATAGTCAGAGGTGACATGGGTACTGGCCTAGATGGCCCATGGCAGGGCGATGCTGATCATCAAACTAATGTCCACCCTCTACACACAGGTGACAGTGGATACCCACTCCGTCCCTGGCTGCTCACACCATACCGGCACCCCACGACCCCATCGCAGCGACGCTACAATGAGGCACATGACACCACATGCAATGTCATAGAGCGGGTGTTCAGGATGCTGAAGGCACATTTCCGTTGCCTGGACACATCTGGCGGTGCCCTACAGTACAGCCCCTCAAAGGCCTGTGGGCTATTCCTGGCCTGTTGCATCCTGCACAACATGACCAATGACTGTGGGATAGCAGTACAGGTTGAAGAGGGGGACAGCAATGGAGAAGATGAGGACGCTGGTGCAGATGGTGATGAGCAGCCCCCCCTTGGTCAAAGGGACCCCAGACTGATCCAGATGGTGCAGCTGCACTGGGATACCATCACAGAGGAGCACTTCAACCAACCCAGGTAAGTCATGGGGCCATGTGCAACCACCAATGGCAACTGCACAACCCACAAACAAGCATGGACAAACCCCAGGAGTGCATGTAGTAAAGGGAATTGGCTGAGCATGGAACCGCACACGCCGTAAGGGATGGACAAGGCCTAACATGGCACAGTCACGCACACACACACACACACACACACACACACCCCACAAGACATGCACAAAGGGTAGGAGGCACCCAACCCCAACCGCCACCCCTAGCCACACGCACGTCCACAGACCACCACGCCCAGTGCCTGTCATTGTGCGTGTCTCAGACTCTGGGCACCATTGCACAGTGGCGGACAGCGCAATGCAGGCATCATCATGCACGTGCCACATTGGCCAGCAGCCGGGAGAGTGCGCACATGGAACATGTGTGTGTGCAGGGCCAGGTACCCCACCCATGCATTGCACGATGAACAACACACTGCACACAGGGCAGCATCAGACAGTAGCCATGGTGGTAGACAGGTCAGTCACACGGCACAGTGCCACAGCCACCACAGATGCGTGGGCAGCCCTGCCGAGACCTGCCAGCAGTAACAGGCTGACCAATTACCTCATGGGTTGGCACCAACAGTCCCCAAGGGGTTCCACTGCGGGAACATGACCGTTCTCAAGCAGGGGTCTGCAGCACACCGAACATGCCTGTGCCAGGCGTGCTCGGGATGCCCACAGCTGAACCCAGTGTCAACAAGGATGGTGTCGCACTATGCCGGGAACGGGGGTGGACATTACACTGCGTGGTGTCTGTGATGCATGGGCAAATAACTGCATGCCCATTGTGGCCATGACAGCTGTGAATGCCTGTGTCTGCCTGTCAATGGCAGTGGTCACATCCTCCCGCAGCCGGTCCATCCCTGCCAGGAGCAGACCGGTGTTCCTGCTGCACCGGTCCTCTGCCTGGCACAGGACTGCACTGAGTGCATCCACCGCCATCACAAGTCGCAACTGCTGATCCACTGAATCATCGAGTATGCGGGTGTGCTCATCTAAGAGGTTATCCACCTGATCGGCATGCTGTCCCTCATGGTGTTTGCAGCCGTGATGGGCAGCATCCTTTGAGGTTGGGCATTGCACACCAGGGCCATGCCTGGGCACATCCACAGGCAGTGCACTGATGCCGCCCCCCGACACTGTCCCCCATCACCATTGGCCGACTGCTGACACTGCCCCTCTGGCTGCTGCTCTCCAGGGCTCAATGGTGCAGCTGCAGTGACTGCAACAGCCCCACTGTCCTGGACACACACCAGTGCTGCCCCACTGGTGCAGACAGGCACAGGCTGGGACTGTGATGTCACACAGGCCTCCACAGCGGCACCACCCATGGCTATGTCCACGCTGTAACCTGCTGTGCGGCCATCCTGTGGCCCACACGTATCACTGTCCATGATGTGAGCTCCGTCATCATCAGTGACAGATCCGGCACCAGTCTGAGTCTCAGCATGCTGGCATCCATGGACGCTGGCATGCTGGGACAGGGGCAGGGCCTCCTCCGCACCAGCTCCACCAACATCAGTCAGGACAGCCAGGCAGGCCCACTGTCATCCTGACCCTCGGACACCTGTGGAGGTGGATGAGCCCTCCTCTGTGTCCAGGGTGTTGCCCTCAGTGGATGAGCCCACCACTGCTGACCCATGTAGATGCTCAGGAGCTGTAAGGGAACACAGTAGCATTAATGTAACTGCCCTACCCTGTGGCATCCCCCCCCCACAGTGACAGATCAGGACCTACCATGCAGTGACGGGCTACTACCCATCTGGAAGCCAACACCTGGAACACCTTCGATGGCAGAACACTGCATGCTGCCAGCAACCAGCTCTTCCTGTGGGGTCAGGCGTTGCACGGCCGGCTGTCCCCCACCGGTCACAACCAGTGCTGCCCTGATGGTAGCCATCTTATCCTTAATCCTCCTCCGGTCCGTGCCCACCTTCTTCTTGCACTCCTGCATGGACCGCTGGTGGCTGCCATACTGGTTGATGGCACGCACCACCTCTCCCCATGCAGCAACATGGGCCTGTGGCGTTCCCCGCTGTCCGCTGAGCAGTGGTTCCTGATCAAGTTAGACCTCAAACAGGGCATCTGTTTCTGCCTTGGTAAAGTTTGGCCTCTTCTTTCTCCCACGTCTCTGTTCCTACTCCTCCATCTCACGGTCGCTCATCATTGATCCTGTGGGAATGACAGGTGTTACTTCTGACTGTGCAGTCCCATGCATCTCCCACACACCACAGTCCACACTCCCAAACAGCAAACAACTCACCACAATAGACTGCAATACCATACTATGGCCTCTGCAGCCCAATGTCACATTTATATAGCGCAACGCATGCAAATGAGGTGAGGCGCAATTTTAAGTGGATGCTAATGCAGTATCTGTGCCATTGAATCGCTGATGAGCTTATTTGCATATGCCGGCTGAATATCGTGCTGTTGCGCCTTGCGCAATTATGTTGAATGTGCTCAGGCAAGGGCACAGTTCTGTGACGTGCACAGTGGACACCGAACGGTGCATGCCCGGGGTGCTGACGCCGACGCCTGCCACGCTGCTGACTTGCTGTGTGCGGGAGGCAGTGCAGGGCATGGTCACCATTGTGCCAGTGGCGCTACTGCACTGTTCACATGTATGGTGCTCTTGCACTGGGGTGCCGTGGAGCCACAGAGTGGTAGGCCACTACAGGGTGTCTCACACAGGCACCCAATCGTGCTACACGCAGGGAGTACCAATCGCGCTGTGGCGGTCCATGTGCGAGAGACCCTTGACCCTGTGCCTGATCTTTGCCCCCTAGGCGCCATGCATCCGCATGGGTGCATCACTATCGTGCTGTTCGGTGGCAGCGCAATGGGGAATGGCAGCGCTGTACTGTGCAGCATCTGCACATGCCAGACCGCTCTACAGAGTGCCATTTTGATTCCGACCTGCTTCACCGATGGCAAGACAGAGGGCTGCTGTTTGGAGCCAGGTGGAGCTGGCCAATTTGGTGGCCATAGTGGAGCCCCATGCTGAGGCACTTTTTGGAGATGCACCCCTGGACAGGGCCAGGAGTGCTGTCTGGGAGGAGGTAGCAGTGGAGCTGGAGAAGGCCAGAGGAATGGAGCACACACCTGAGCAGTGTCGCCACAGATTCAGGGACCTACAGTGCAGGGACCCAGACAGGCTTGCCCACCTGCAGTCATGCGCCAGGAGGGGCGCAGTGCCACAACCAGGTAGGTGCCCCATCTATACACTGGTTGCGTCAGTACGGGTATCATGGTGGGCATGTGTCCACCACATGGGGGGGTGGGCCATCCACTGTGGGCAGTGGTGGTGGTGGTGTTGGTGGTGGAGGTGGTGTTGGGGGGGTTGCGGCATGGCTGGGCTGTGTAGGATTGCACACACCCGGGGGCAGGGGGGCCTTTGATACTGGATTGTACTGATATTCCCCTCTCCATGTTTGCACCCTAGGCCCTGCAGAGCGGCGACGAGCCCGACAGGAACGACACTGAGGCAGGGTGAGGGGAGCTGGTCCACAGCCACAGGCAGCTGGTCACGGCGGACTCCATTGCCCGGATCAGGCCGATGATGGTGAGTGCCTTTCTTCCAGGATATTCTGTGCATGCTGTGTTGCTGGCAGGTGGCAGGGCATGGCCACCATCCATTGACACCACTGACATGCACACCACACAATATAGTCAGCACTGTCCAGTGGCACTGCATGTGTGGGTGTGCATCGCTGGTGGTCCATGCATGCACTGGGTACATGGTTATGCCACTGCCTTTGCACCGCATAGCCATGTCACTGTACAGCCACGGTGGTGCTGTGCGGTCTTGGCCAGTGGGTGTGTGCAGTGGTCTGCATGGCTGTGTGCACCTGGGTGGGCAGGTCTTGTGGACACGATCACTGTGGGTGGTTGCACACCATCACAGAGGCATGTCCCATGGCTGTATGCCATGCACAGTGGGTGGGCTGCAAGGGGCTGTGCATTCACACCTATTGACCCTGCTCCCTTGTCCTAGGTGGACGGCGGATGCAGAACATCAAGAGGGCACTGCAGGAGATACTGCAAGTGGCTAGGGCCTCCCTGGAAATTTTACAGTGGATCGACCAGCTAG
This sequence comes from Neoceratodus forsteri, assembly GCA_016271365.2. Taxonomy (NCBI): domain Eukaryota; kingdom Metazoa; phylum Chordata; order Ceratodontiformes; family Ceratodontidae; genus Neoceratodus; species Neoceratodus forsteri. The sequence continues at coordinate 1,344,648,011 of CM057458.1, read as the reverse complement.
GAGTCCGCAGGAGGCATGGCGGGAGGTGCCTTCAGAGTGGGGAGCGGGGCTCCCGCTGAACATCATGCACCCCAGGATTTCACCTACCCCTGGACCCACCCTCACACCCCTCCTTCCCTCTACCATTTGTTCACCCCTGCCCCTTACCCACCCCCACCTGGTTTGTGGCCATCACCCCAACCTTTTGTACATATTTCTAAATAGTTGTTTTCTATCTTTTAATATACATTTGTTTTGTTATGCTTACTGTGATGGTCTCTGATTTGCAGCAAGCTACAGGTGCTCAGCTGCAGTGGTGTGCATGGCGTCAGGGGTGGTGCAGTCATGGGCGTATGTGTGTCCATAGGGGAAGTGACTATGGTGTGTGCGTAGCTATCAGTCACTGTCTGTGGTTTGTGTGTTGTGCCCTGTTCACTGTATGACTCTGTGCAGTGGTCCACAGTGCATGCACTGTGTCCATGGTGCACCTGTCAGACTGTCCATGACCTGTGCAGCTGACACCCTTGCATGTCTGTGACCTGCACGGTCCACTGGCATGTCAGTGGTGGCTGTCCATGCAGGACAGCCACTGTACCCAGCACAATGCCGGGTTGCCTCCTGTCACTGGTGTGGTGCATGTCTGCCTCGGGTGGCACTGTGGCCTCCGCTGTTGTTATCCCATGTCCATGCTGTCGCTTGTGTCTGTTGCAGGGGATGTGCTCCACTGTCTGTCACTTGTGCTCCGGGCGCATGCTGGTGGCATACAGCTTCATGGTGCCTGCACAGGGTGGCTGGCACTCCTGTGTCATGGAGGGGTGCTGGTCATGTGTACACAGTTTCCGTGGCCACATGCTGGGGGCTTGGTTGACCCACTACTGTGTCCCTGTGTTGGTGTGCCCTTGGGTATGGGTGGGTGTTTTTCCATGCACTGTGTTGCATCCTGTGTGGCGCATGCTTCCATGCACCACTGTGGGTGTCTGCACTGGCTGTTGTGGCCAGTGCTGGGTCCGGGTGTGTCCTTGGGAGGGTGTGCAGGGTACTGTACCACTGGTGGTGGGGTCCGGGGCATGCCCTGTCATGTGTGAGGTACTTCATGTGCCAACACATGGGCGGTCTCTCAGCTGTACCTCGGGGGAGGATGTGCATGGCAGCACTGTGTTTGCAGTCATTGCATCACTGTCTGCTGCCACCTGCTGACAGGTGCTCATGGTGGGGCTGCATTGCATGGTTCTGTGGTGCACAGGGTTGCATTGTCACAGTGGGGGTGGTGGCATGCATGGGGTGTCCTGCACTGGTGGGTACTACTTCTGGACAGGGTGTCTGGGGATCACGGTGCAGGGTGTGCTCTGCATTGGTGGGATGGTGTGGCATGGGGTGGTCAGACCTCCTTGTGTGCTGGTCACAGCTTGCCAGGGGGTGTGCTGGGGCACCATGCCCCGGCTGTGGGTTTGTTGCTGGTATCCATGGGCCGGTGGCTATTCCAGCTCTCCCCCTGTTGTGCAGTGCCTGGGGTATGGGGGGCAATGTCTGTTCTGCTGTGTGCTCCTCTGCCCATCTCTAGCATGGGTGGTGGGCCCCTGCATCCTGTCCCTGCGCATCCCTGGTTGTGCTGTTGCACTGCTGCCCTGCTCCACTGAACATCCCTGGTTGTGCTGTTGCACTGCTGCCCTGCTCCACTGAGCATCCCTGGTTGTGCTGTTGTGCATCTGACCTGTGCCACTGCACATCCCTGGTAGCGCTATGGCGCAGTTGGCGTGGTATTCAGTCGTGTGCCGCAGGCGCATCTTGACCTGTGCAGTGTTTGAATATCATGTGTGTTGTGCATGGGCGCGGTGGACTTTCGCTGGCTCCTGATGTTGTGCACTTTTATCGTGCAGTTTGAATATCTGGGCCCTGAGTATTATCTTTAATAAATCCTATAAGGAAAGTGAGGTCCCTGATGACTGGCGGACTGTGACAGTGATACCAATATATAAAAAGGGGAATAAGAATAATGTCAAAAACTATCAGCCTGTAAGTATCAAGTCAATAATTTATAAAATCATGGAAAGAATACTAAAAAAGAAAATCGATCAAGAAATTATAAGTAAAGGACTGATTTATAATACCCAACATGGCTTTAGAAAGAGAAGGTCATGTACAACAAATTTAGTGGCAATCTATGAGCACATTAGTGACAGTATTGATAAAAATTGCCCAGTAGATATTATCTATCTGGATTTCCAAAAGGCCTTCAATAAGGTATCCCATGGCTTACTAATCAGAAAGTTGATAAAGATGAAATGCAACAGTTACACTATCAGGTGGATTGAGGGATGGTTAAAAAATAGATTGCAAAATGTTAGAATAGTGGATATAACTTCAAGTAACATTCCTGTTACCAGTGGAGTACCTCAGGGTTCCATACTGGGCCCTACACTCTTTGGCATATTTATAGGGGATTTATATTTGGGTAGATCTAGTAGGATAAGTAAATTTGAAGATGACACCAAAATATCTTCTGAGGTGCATACAGAAACAAAAATTAACAGACTCAAAAAAGATCTTCAAACTATCGAAACTTGGGCACAAGAAAATAATATGGCTTTTAATATAGAAAAGTGCTCAGTTATACATCTAGGGAGAAGAAATCCCAATACAGTGTATACCCTATGCAACTCTCGTATCAAGACGGTATACCAAGAAAGAGACTTGGGTGTTATAGTAAATAATAAATTCAGTTGGAGTAACCAATGTAACAAAGTCACCCAAGTGGGAAATTGTATCATATCTGCTATTAAAAAATGTTTAATAGCTTGGCAGAAGGCACCAGGAGAAAGGACTGCTGTGTGACTGAACTTCTCTGCTGGGACTAAAGTAGAAGAACTTTTGCATTTGGACCTTTAATTTAGGTTAAAAAAAACTAACATACAAAAAAAAAGTGTGCGTTTGGGTTAACTGAACTGAATGGGTATCTGAAGAGTTATCTAGGTGTAAATCTCAGGTGACTGAAAGTACTTAACTGCTGTGAGGTTTAAATTACTTGTAGAAAGATCTGGTAAGTGGGGGAGTGGCTTAGCTAGAAGGAAGCTACATTTAAAGACTGCCTTAGAAAGTTTCAGCTAATAGCTTGGCAGAAGGCACCAGGAGAAAGGACTGCTGTGTGACTGAACTTGCTGGGACTATATTGCCCTCTTCCTCCCTCCTCCACCCCCCACCCAAAGCTAGTTCTATTTTTATAGGCACAGGATTTGACTGACAACAGGAACTTCCTGTTTAGGGGCAGGAAGTGAGTGAACACAGAACCACCAAGGACCCACCATCCTAGAAGGGCAAGAGTAGCTCTCCGGGCCCTCTAGCTGCTGGAGGTCTGCCTCTGAGCAAGTAAGTGGTCTACTGAGAAATATAGGATATTCTTGTCTCAGAACAGGACAATCAGGAGCTTAAAGGCACACAGGCAGAAAGTAAGGAGAGAGAAAACAGAGGAAAGAGTAAGGATTGCAAACAGTTAAGGGGCCAGAAATAAGACATGATTGGAGTGGTGCAGTGCAGTGGCTGTGGAGCAGCAGTCTTCCGGGAGACATTCTGGAGGATGCGGTGTTGTCCCATCTGCAGGCACCCTCTGGGCTGAGGGAGGAGGTTGCTCATCTCCAGGCTGAATTGGCCAGGATTTGTGGGACCTCTTCCATCCAGGGACCACCAGTGCCACTGCCGCTGCCTCAGAGGTTGCCAAGAAAGAGGAGTGGCTGGACCACAGTGGGCTCAGGGAGGGTGAGGGTGGTGGAACAGAGGCGCATCCCTCCAGTTGTACCTCTTCACACTTCCTATGCCATTCTGGCAAAGTGTGGTTCATCTATGGAGGCACCCACAGTGGAGACAAAGGAGGATGCTGGGAACCTCCACAAAGGAGACCCACAGGAGGGTGGCAGGGGACCCTGCAGGGGAAGGAAACAACTCCTGGTGGGGGACTCCATTATTAGGAAGGTAGAACTGGGGAAGGAAGGGGAGAGGGAGGTAAGGTGCCTGCCTGGTGCCATGGCATGGAGGGACAGGGAGCGAATCCTCAGGATTGCCGGAGCAGCTGCACAGGGGAGGGAGCTGGATGTCATTGTCCACCTAGGGACAAATGACCTGGCCAAGAAAGGGATCAGAGAAGTGCAGGAAGAGTTTGTAGAATTGGGGAGGGGCCTTAGTCAAGTAGCACACACGGTAACCTTCTCAGAGGTGCTACACATCTATGGCATAGGAGAGGCTAGGGTGTTCTGCACCATGGGATTCAATCAGTGGTTGAAAAACTGGTGTGGATCTCAGGGATTTGGCTTCATTGGGGACTGGGGGTCCACCTGGAGTGATGCAAGCCTTTACTGGCATGATGGGCTGCATCTGTCCGGGAGGGGAACCAGGATCCTAGGTGATAGGTTTAAATGCTTCATTAGCAAGCTTTTAAACTAGCCAAGGGGGGAGGCACTGGAAAGGAGCAGGAAAATCCTAGCCCCCCCAAATAATCACGGTAGTAAGTGCAGCAAACACCAACATAGAGGTGCCGATAGGGAGAAGGGCAGGGGTAAATGGAGAAAGTGACAAAGGCAAGAAGGACAGGGATGGGCAAAAGGGAGTAAGGCCATCAGGAAATGGAGGGTAATGAGTACCAATGCCCGTAGTCTGGGCAACAAGCTCCCTGAGCTGATGGCCTTAATGGAAGAGGGATGCCTGGATATTGTAGCATTCACAGAAACATGGTACACAGAGAACCATGAATGGGATGTTAACATACCAGGGTACATAACCTACAGGAGAGACAGGCAGGGGAGAAGAGGGGAGGAGTAGCTCTCATGTAAAGGAAGGGATAAAAGCAACTGAACAAAAGAGTAAACAGGAGGAGAGGAGGCACTGTGGGTCACCTTGGAGACTGGAAATGGCACCACAATCCGCACAGGGGTTAGGTACAGACCTCCTGTCAGGGGAAGGAATGGACAAGGATATGATAGAAGGCATTCTTAGAATGGCAGAGAAAGGGAGATACTGTTGATGGGAGACCTGAATATGCCAGATGTTAACTGAGCACATTTGCTGCAGCCACATCCAAGAGCAGGGCCATTCTTGATGCCCTACAGGTGGCAGACATTAGACAGCTAGTTTCAGAACCCACTCGTGAGGGAGCAATCTTAGACCTCAGATTTCAAACGGGGCAGTGAGAGGATCTCAGATCTAGAAGTGGGTTGCCATCTGGGGACAAGTGACCATCAAACAGTGTGGTTCACGTTAAACTCAGCTACAGAGTCAAGCTACACAAAAGTGAGGGTACTGGACTTTAGGAGGGCTGACTTTGCAAGATGGGAGAGTGCTCAGAAAAGCACTAGCAAACAGGCTAGAAGGAGGTGTGGAGCAACAATGGGGAATTATCAAACAGCCATCACAGAGGCAACAAGCCTTTGTGTGAAGCAAATAAACAAATCAAAACGAAAGAAAAAGCCACTATGGTTCTCAAAAGAGGTGGCTGTGAAAGTCAGGAAGAAAAAGATAGCATTCCAGAAGTATAAGAAAACACAGAAGGAGCAGGACAGAGATCTGTACCAGTTAAGGCAGAAGGAAGCAGGGAGGGAAGTCAGAATAGCAAAGGCCCAAACTGAGGAAAAGATAGCCAACTCAGTTAAGAAGGGGGATAAAACCTTTTATAGGTACATCAGCGAGTGTAGAAAGACAAAGGGAGGGATAGTGAGGCTGAATAGAATGAATGGTGGGTGGGCAGAGGGGGACAGTGAAAAATCAGGAATACTGAACGAATATTTCTGCTCAGTATTCACAAAAGAGGAGGGGGAAGTGCCTCATCCAATTAACAGAAGCACTCTTGATAGGGGGGTTGATCCCAGTCCTTTCACAGAAGACAGGGTTCTGCAAGAACTCCTAAAACTAAAGGTGGACAAAGCAATGGGTCCTGATGGAATTCACCCAGAATTCTAAAAGAATTAAGGGAGGAACTAGTGAAACCACTGGCTACTCTTTTAATAAATCATGGGAGGATGGTGTGGTACCGAGGACTGGAGGAAGGCGGATGTGATTCCCTTCACAAAACTGGGACCAAGACAGAGCAGGAAACTACAGACCTGTCAGTCTGACCTCTGTGGTAGGGAAAGTGATGGAGTCACTACTGAAGGAAAAATAGTTGAGTACCTAGAGGCCAGTGGAGCACAGGACCCAAGGCAGCATGGGTTCACAGCGGGAAGGTCATGTCAGATGAATCTAATAGATTTCTGGGTGACCAAAGTAGTAGACCAGGGAGGGGCTGTGGACATGGCCTACCTAGACTTTAGCAAGGCATTTGACACAGTCCCACACAAAAGATTAATAGTCAAATTAACCAGCCTGGGAGTGGGACCCAGGGTGGTAGCCTGGGTAAAACATTGGCTGGACAACAGGACACAGAAGGTAATTGTAAATGGAGTCCACTCTGAAGAAAGAGGGGTTACTAGTGGGGTACCGCAGGGTTCAGTATTGGGTCCAGTCCTTTTTAATGTCTTCAGTGACATTGCAGAGGGACTGGAAGGAAAAGTATGCCTTTTTGCAGATGACACAAAGATCTGCAACAGGGTTGATACACAAGGAGGCGTGGAAAGGATGAAAGGACTGGCAAGGTTGGAGGAATGGTCAGAAGTATGGCAGCTAGGATTCAATGCAAAGAAGTGCAAAATAATGCACCTAGGAAACAAGAACCCAGGGAAGAATACACAATGGGTGGGAGGTAGTAACAACAACAAAAAGGAAAGGGACCTGGGGGTAATCATATCAGATGACCTTAAGGTTAGCAAGCAATGGAGAAGGCAGTAGGTAGAGCTGGGGTATACTGGGATGTATAGGGAGGCATCATCAGCAGAAAACAGGAAGTTGTTATCCTCTGTACAGACAGTTGGTGAGACCCCATCTGGATTACTGTGTCCAGTTCTGAGACCCCCATCTCCGCAAAGACATAGACAGGATAGAGGCAGTCCAGAGGAGGGCAACTAAAATGGTGCAGGGTCTGCAAGAGAAGCCATATGAGGAGAGACTAAAGGAGCTTAACATGTATACCCTTGAGGAAAGAAGGGAGAGGGGGGACATGATAGAAACTTTTAAGTACCCCAGTGGAATCAACAAAGTCCAAGAGGGTAGCATCTTTCAGAAAAAGAGACTTGCAAGAACAAGGGGACACAATTTCAAGATAGAAGGAGCGATTCGGGCAATGTTAGGAAGTATTATTTCACAGAGGGTAGTGGATGCAAGGAACAGCCTCCTGAGGAGGTTGTGGGGTCTAAAACTGTGGGAGAATTCAAGAATGCATGGACAGACATAAGGCAATTCTTGTGGGGGGTAGGAAGAAATAGGCTTTGGTTAACTAGGATCTGCGGCCTAACCTGTAGGTAGGGAAATGGGCAGACTAGATGGGCCTAGCAGTCCTTATCTGCTGTCAAAGTCTATGTTTCTATATTTCTATGTTTATAACACATAACAAAGAATGCATTACTAAACTGTATAAGTCTTATATTAGACCCCACACAGACTATGCACTTTCTTTCTGGGCCCCATACTTAGAAGAAGACAAAAAAATTGTAGAAAACTTACAGAGGAGAGTAACAAAACTAATACCGGAAATAAGGGGTTTACCCTATCTAGAAAGGGTGACGTTTCTAGGACTATATGACTTACAAAGGAGACAAGAGAGAGGAGATCTACTATTGTTGTTTAATATTATAAATGATGAAGATCTTAAGAATGTCTGCAACTTACACTTCTCAGATAAAAAAAATGGGCTACGATGTAACAACATGCAAATTCAAATCCCAAGGTCCTTTATAAATAAAAGGAAATATTATTTTACTCTTAGAGCAGCTGAACAATGGAACACCTTACCTCAATATATAGTGGAGTTAACATCAGTTAAGCAGTTTAAAACTGAATTGGACAAACTTCTTCTGGGAAACTCTATGTAGATACCCCCCACAGTTGTGGGGAAAGTGGTCTCAATGGGCCTAGTGCCTGCTTCCACTTTTCTTAAACCGAGTAATACCAAGTAACAAGAAAAATAAACTTCTCACTGAGAAAACAGTGGGTTGCACCTTACTAACTTTTTTTTTTTTTTTTAGTTGTTTAACCAGGTATAGCACACTAAGCTGAAAGCTTTTTTATAGGAGTGACCTGGGAGCACAAGTGACTTGCTCAGGGTCACACAGTATGCAAGTGGAAGCTGTGAAATTCAAACCCAGGCCTGGTCTGCTGGATGTCACCAAATTTGCAGCTCAGAGCCTTAGACCACTGCTCTATACTGCCTCTTTCACAACTTGTGTTGTGTCCATCTGTATTTCCCACTCCTTCACATTGATCAATAATCATTAGCTCTGTAAACTGTCTTTTCCTCAGGTTGGGCACATCTATAGAAGTTTTCCTTCAGGTGGATATATGTTTCTCGTGGTGAATCTGCTTGTTGACACACTTAATGGTCTGAAATTTGACCTGATAAGTCTCTCTGGAGATATAATATCGCTGAAGAATTTCTATTTTGACCAGTTGATATTGGCTGGCATCCTGGTCATTCATGTGGTTGTAGGCCAACTGTGCCTTTCCTGTAAGGAATGGTGTTAACCTTATCACCCATTTGGCCTGAGACCACTGGCATGCCATAGCAACTTAGTCAAACATAGTCAAATAGGCCTCACCATCATCCTCAGGGTTCAATTTTGTGAGCTTAATGTCTTTTTGTTGAAATTTCTGGAGTTGCTGGGAAACGTGAGAATTTCTGGGAACAACTGGATCTGTTGATCCCCCGGGGACTGGAAACAACCTCTTTTATGGCCTCCAAAGCTTTTATGAGTTGAGTTTCCTGGAAGGCCTGCTGTAAGGTTACCCACATAACAGTTCAGAGATGTCATGTGTAGGTTCATCTGCCATTTCCTCTCCGGTCTTAAATTGTCCACTCAACAGAGGGTCTGTCTTTAGCAAAGACTCAGGTGTAGGCGTCTCTTACTGTGTCACCACCTGTTCAGGAAGTCCAGGCAGAAAAGGCTCTCCTTTCCTTTCAGCCATGCCTCAGGTTGTCATCCCTCCAGTCTCCTCAGGCTTAAATATGCACCTTTTTATCAATGGCTCCAGCACCACTTCTAGCACTTTACTGGTCCAACTGTCTCAGGTACCAGCAGTCCCAATTCTAACACCAAACTGTGACCAGGTGTGGGTAGAATAAGCCAGGACACAAAGGATAAGGTATATCAAAGGCATAAATTATGCCTGTCATTTTATTGGCAAAAAAAATAAAAATAACATTGTACACTGAACACAAGGAGGCTGTACCTTTAAGACAGGATTACTTAAAGCAATGCCATGTAATGACCAATTCCTTCAGGGTAACCACTAGTCAGGAATAATGCTGGCATAACATTAGTCCTGGAATACCAGGCAGAGAAGCTTCAGACAGCTTTTAAGCAGGAGAGCAGCAGTTGTCTGTGTCAGCATACCAGCTCCAACTGACCTCTCTTCCTTCTTCCCACTTATTCACTCACTCTCTCTCCTTCTCCCTCCCAGAGCTGCAAAAAGAAGGGCCTTTTATAACCCTCCCACAGGAGCACATGATCCTTATTTAATGGCACTTATATATGCAAGTCTAAATTCAAACTCCACAGTTAGTCAATAAAATAAATAACACATACACTCTAAAGCAATTATACAAAAGCTACACTTTAAAATGTGGGCCATTAGACATTTTTCTTTTGTGAAAAAATGGAGAAAAAGGGTTTAATATATGCAAAACCCATCCCACATTTGCATACATCCTCCCCCAAGCTGCACCTGCTACTCAAAGTTTTCTCCCACAGTGCTACAAACAAACTGTGGTCAGAGCCAATAGGGTTGCAGCTGAGGAATTTGGGGTAAAAATATTGTAAATTACCAAAGTCAGAAGTGTGCATTTGCAAAATGTAACATAGGCTTATAAATGTGTTGGTTTGTAATATTTTTATACTAAATTTCCAACATAGCCTTGTTACGACCCTGCCTCATGAAGACAGGCAGACAAAATGTTCAGCTCCTGGGCTAAAGGGTTTTTTTTTTTGTACAGATACTGTGAAATCAACTTTCGGGACACAAAAAAACATTTTGTGCAGGAGTTGAAAACTGACAGCTGTCACATTCGTGAGGTACTATAAAGAAATGGCTATGCTGAAAATGTGGGGTCAGATATTGAATATTTCTGAACTTATAAGCCTGCACTCTCAGACATCAATATAGGTGCATAAATGTTTTGTTTTTTAATATTTGTACACCAAATTTCCAACATACTGTACCATTCTTATGACCCCACCTCATTAATGAGGGCAGAGAAAATTTTCAGCTTCTGGCCAAAAGGTGATTTCTTGCAGAAGCTGTGAAATAACCTTTTGGGTATAAAAAACATTATTGTCCAGGATTTGGAAAATGACAGCTGTCACGTTCATGAGAAGAGATGCAGCCAATTTATATTCTGCCGGCGAAGTGGCAGAATTTGCCGCGTGGAGTAATCAACAAAATTTCCATGCCTTAGGCGGAATTTCACCAAGGCAGAATTTCACATCCTGCAGGCAAAATTCCACCTTTCACGGGCACAATTTTGCTATTCTGCGGGTGTAATTTGTCCCTCCACCAGGCAAGATTTTCGCATTTTGCTCCATGAAATAAGTGAAATTTGAGGAGTACTCTGCATAGAGAATTTTTCTCACTTCACCCACTACTGTTCATGAGATGCTGTAAAGATATAGCTATGTTGTAGGCTTGGGGTACAAATATTGAAAATTATGAAAGTTATGAGCCTGTGTTCTCAAACTTCTATGTGGGCTCATAATGTGGTTGTTTTTTAATATTTTTGCACCAGCTTTTCAACATCACCTTCATATGACCTTGCCTCATGAACAAGGGCAGAAAAAATTTTCAACTGGTGCCCCAAAGGTGATTTCGTGCAGGGATCGCGAAATCACCTTTCAGATATGAAAAAAATAGTTTGGACAGGATTTTAACAATGAAAGCTACCACAGTCATGAGTTGCTGTATATGGTTTATTCTGTAAATCTGGGGGTAAATACAATTAATAAAATAAGCAAAAGGGGAGGAAATGAGACAGTAAACAACACAGTGGTGCTCTGTGTCTCTGTACAACCTCTTTTATTCATTTATCCATGGGATTGGTGCTTTTTGTGTACTTTATATATTTATTCACATGCAAGTTATATTTTTTTAATGGAGTTATTTTTCCAGCTGCAGTCTGTGAATGCCATTCTGGAGAGCGCATGTAGGAGAGAGAGAATGCACATCCAATGCCTGTCTGGCAATGCTCTTCCCTCGATCTCCCCGATAGAACAATTAAAATAAGGATACTGAGGTTTTATAAAACAAAATGATTCATCTTGCCACAGCTAGCAAACCCCTATTTTTCTGTCCCCAGAAAAAGAGTTTAAATCTAACTGCCAAGATTTTGGAGCCACGGGCTGGGCTGTCAATCATTCTTGTACAGCTGACAATGTACAGTCAGGTTTCGTGTAGCATCAAAAATATTCCACACTAACACTACTTCTTTGCACACTTCCCCACCACTTTTAAGCTGTTAGCTGTATTTTTGGGACCGGGGGCATACTAGTGTAATTGCTAGGCACTGAGCATCGTTTGGCACCAGAACTGTTTTGAAACAGAGCTGTCAAGTTAAATTAACCTAGTTATCAGTATGCAGCTCTGTTCCATGAATCACCAGGATATTTATTTTAAATGAAAACTTCTTTCTTTCTTTATTATTTAAGACATTTTTCCATTCACACTTAAGCTTCATACTCAACAGTTGTTTTAGGTGTACAGTGAAGCCCACCAGAATGAAGCACAGCACTGCAGAAGTCTGCAGTAGAGTTACTGCAGCAAACAATGTAAATTCAATGGAAGTTGATCCCTTTTGTCATGCAGTAAGCCTATGACACTGCGATTCATCCTGGCAGACTTCACTGAATGGGGGGACTTTTTATACACGGAGTGGCTTTTTTCCCCATAAAATGACATATTCAAGCCACTCTGTGCTGCAGCCTTCAAGTCACCTTTATGGACTCAAATCTTTAAACTACCATGAATTGTCTTTAAAAAAATGATTTAAGGCATATTTTTTGTTTGTTTTTATGTACACTCCTGACATAAAAATAACAGCAATAAAGGTGTCAGTGAGAACATCAATTCCCAGTTCCATTTCTTAGCATAGGACACAAGTGAACAGCAACTGTAAATTAAGCAATAAACTACGACAGGGAGTGGATTATGCTTGGATTTACCAATGCTGGCATGGTGTGGCCATGAGGCCACAGGCTGAGTGGTCACATTCTGGCCAGCTGTGGTAAATCCCAGCATAACCCACACCCTGGAGTGGTTTATTGCAATTATACAATGGGTAAAAGAAAGAAAAATGCTAGGTGTCAACTTTTTTTTTTTAATTTTTATGACTAAAATAGAAGAGATATGCTTCCGTAGAAAAAAATAGTCCTGGGTTACTAGGTTAAATTTGAAAGGATGCTGTTGCCATCCTCCCTCACTTGAAGTAGACACAGAATCAGAAGGATTGATGGCAAACTTCTATTCTGTTAGTAGTTTTTTTTTTTACAGTACATCAGCAGTATTTGTTGTTGCCATCAGTCATGTGGACAGTCCCATTCAGTGACATGAGAAACATAAACTGAGATGCATTTTTTAACAGAAATGGGAGCTTGAGCACCTTTTTTTCCCTGACAGAATTGAGAGAGAGAGAGAGAAAGTGTGACTACAGTGTTTTGTTTATGGTAATAGTTACTGGAAAGGCTCCTTGTTAGGATCAGAAGGAGACACAATTTGCCGGTGCAGTGCCAGAGCTCTTTGTAGTGCGAGTCAGGCTCCTGGTTTGGCCCCGAAACACTGCTGCCAGATTTGTTCGATCTCTAACGTGATCAGTAAAAGAAAAAAAACAAAAAACAGTGTGATAGGTTGTTTCATAAAATCATCTTGAGGAAGTGATCTGGCAGCTCAGGTGGGTTTACCATGGAGAATGATTGATAAAAACATGTTCCGTGGTTTGAAAAATGGGTTTAGGAACTGGTCTCTGTTTTGAAAACTCACGCTTTTTTTACACCGTCTGCTTCTGGGTTGACTTGAGTTTTGTGGTGAGGAGGGTCTGACTAGTCAGAATTGTTTTTTTGTGTGTGTTTGTTTTAGGCGAAGGAAAAACTGTAGTGCTTAATGTTCAGCTTTTGGGGCATGAAAGGTTTGTATTGTGTGAGGGTGAAAGTGTACCGGCTATCTTGCTTTGATGGAGCCGACCAACTATTCAAAAAACAAAAATGGTCAGACACATGAGGTGGGTACAAGCAAGTGTTTCTATCATTTGGAAAGTGAGTTTGGGGTCCCTGTAATGAAACTTTTACTTTGTTCAAGGAAACTTGCAGTTTGTTGTGGCTTAGTGGCGGTTTAGTGGCGAGTGAACATGGTGGTTTATCGCTTTGATTTTCAGGGTTGGAGTGATTTTAAAAGTGGGTGATTATAGATGGGGCTGACTGGCACCTTTTCCCATTGGTATATCACAGGATTTACCACAGGTAAAATGTGCCAGTTAGCCAATCAGAATAAAGGATTTTTGAGACCCATTGTATAATGGGTATTCCCATACTGTCATGTGTAATAAAGTCCCAAGCACTTTGTAACAGGTTAACAAATTAATTTCTTTTATAAGGCACTGCTGGCACCTTACTTACATAATGTGTACTCATCCATTTTATCATGCAACGTTGCATTTTTTGAGTGGTCATTCAGCCTTGCATTTTACTCTGTTTTTACAAAAATTTCCTCTGCAGCAAAGAAAGGCAAGGAGTTTTAGGGATTGAAAAGGTAAGAGAGGAGGGGGAGCTTATGTAGGTGGCCAACTACATAAGAAAAAGGGATAGCATAGAACAGAACAGTAAAGAGCTGTTGCAACAGTCTTTTAGTAGTGAAGCAAAGGAGTTAGAAAAGTGCCCCCATGCACTCTAAATGCCCAGATAGAGTGCAGCACTATCACAGTGCATACATCTATATGTATCTATACTTATTTTATAAATGACAAATTATTGTACTTGTAATGTTTTCATTCCTCTGCATCTTTGTCTCTTATGCCCTTCATTGAAGAATTATTTCTCCTCCCTAGAGTGAAATAAATGCAATCAATGGGCCCTACGCATGATGCCAATGTGCTGTGTAAACCAGGCATGTTGGCATCGATACGCTTGAATGCCGTGGAGCGGGGTCCCACAGACCCTGCACGGCATTCACAAATCTGGGTACAGGTCAGAAATGCAGCAGTGTCCCCTGTCATGTGGACCGCAAGGTGCCGGGGGTGTTCTGGGGGTGTGCCAGCACTACACGGTATTCACCAACCCACGTAGTGCTGGTCACATGGGTGCAGAGTGTGGCACCGCGTAAGCCAGCCAGGACAAGGCATAACCTGCCCCCACAGATGCATCCCACTGTATGAAGCGGGACATAACCATGACCTCCCCATGCTGCTATGACTCACTGAGCAGTGAAGGGGGGCTGGGACTCCCAGGCGGATGAGTGTCTGGAACCAACCGGCATGTATGAGTAGTGGGGTGAAGAGGCAGTGGTGCCTCTGGAAGGGGGTCACACAGCCCACCACAGAGTGCGTGGGTCCAAGTGCCTGCTGTAGGCATGCACTACCCCAGACCTGCACCTCGCTACGAGAGGGTTCCACTTTGGGACCAGGAAGGGGCATCCCATTGGATGCCCGCAAAGGATCTCTACTCCCAACCTGCCACTCTGTGGAGTCCTGCATGCCGGGGGAGGAGCCACAGACAGGTGGCTGATGTTAGTGAATCCCATCTGGGCACATCTGTCCGTGGGTGAGCAGCTACATGGGTGAGGTATGCACATTTTTTGCATACCACCACCTGCTTGGTGCATAGCGTCCAATATGAGTATTGCTCTCAGGGCCTTGAAATATTACATTGATGTTCCATGTGGTGACATTTTAGCTGGAATTTTCAAATACATGATAATGGTTCAATTTAATATTTAACAGATAGGGTATTATATTTTGCAAAATAGAGTGTGTCTGTGTGGGTGGCTGTTTGTGTTTGTCTGCATCTGTAGCTTAGTTTTTTGGGATTTACAAGATTTTCTACCTGGAGTAACTACACCATTCTTGCTCATTACATCTGTGAAGGTCTCCTGGACTGGATTTCTGTAAAACATCACCACCAGGTATTTGCATTTTCAGTTTAAAATCGACTTTTTGGAAGCTATCCAAAGCAAAGCAGAAGTCAAGCAACTAAGTCTGACAAATTCAGTGACTCTGGGTTCTGCTTGAATCCACATTTCCGTCTGACCTTCTCCTGAGGGATCTATATGTGGGCTTTTAAACAACCTCTTTAAATAACAAAAGGAAGCATAAGGACAAAAGGATTTCACATCCTGCTCTTGTACTTGAGTGAGTGTGGCCCAGGCTATCAATGTAATGGGGCAGGGGAGTGCATGCCTGCAAACTCTTGCATAGCCAAAGCCTCTTGTCAAATCCTTGCCTAGCTGTGACCCTGGGTGACCTGTATCATGAATTGTACCAATAGCCCAGGATATCTAAAAATTGTATCTCTGAATATCTGCAGCCTTCTCTCCAAACTGCCACATTTTCAGGCCTGGGTGGCTCAGATTGATCCTGACGTCATCTCCCTAACAGAAATGTGGCTATCACCAAAGATCCCAGACACAGCAATTGCCCTTCCTGGATATAACCTGTTCTGGCAGGACCGTACCTCAAAAAGAGGGGGGGTTGTCTGGTTTACCTCAAGAGTGACATCAAAGGGCAAATACTACCAATTAGCTTCCACACCAAGGAAGCACAGGTTCTAACACTAAAACTTAATATTGGCCAACAAAACAAAGTGCTACTATTAACCACCGTATACCTGCCTCCTGGGACACTACTCACTGGCTTCCCACAGCTCATAAGCCACCTCAAACAGAACAAACTAAACTGGGAACATATAATCCTAGGGGACTTCAACATTAATTGGCAAGCACAGGATGCAGCGACAGCTAGAGACCAAATAGCCGGACTGTACCTGACCCAACTGGTCACACAACCCACCAGACAAAACTACCGTACAGGAAGCAGCACCCCTCATCGACTGGCTACTCTCCTGCTGTCCTGAACATATCGCAGAGGTAACAGTCCTACCTGACACCATCAGTGACCACTCCCTCCCCTGTACTACTTACCTGGACAAACAAGTTCACCATGAGTAAGCCTAAGACCACCAGGAACAAATCACTAAGGCCTGGTCAACTAGACTCCTTCAGGCACTACCTAAAAGGTATTGACTGGTCCCCACTGGATAGAGTCAAGGACAGAAACCAAGCACTGGATTACTTCTGCAGTATTTTTACTAAAGCCTGTGACATCTTTGCTCCTTACAAAACAAAGAAAGCCAGAGGAATCCCCAACCCCTGGCTGTCCAGCCCTCTAATTGAACGCATGCGACTCAGAGATCACCTGTGGCATAGGGCCCAAGTCACCGGGAATCTAGCTGACTCCAAAGCATATAAGGCAGCTAGAAATACCTGCACAAAACTCATACATCTGGCGAAAGCAGCTTACTACAATGACCTCCTAGGAAAGACCTGGGGTAGAGGGAGGGAGTTCTGGGACTCTGTAAAATCTCTCATGGGTAAGGCCCCACCGGACCTTATAGTTACCACCTCTGGTACATTGCAAGACCCAAAGGAAATCGCTGATGCTTTTAATGTTGCATTCATGGACCTCAGCAATGTGTTGCCCCCTGAATACCTGAATCACAACCTTGCAGGCCAGTAGCACAACCTCCACACTCCATCACCACAGGATAATGTTATCCCACCATTCTACTTCAGGCAACTCTCCACAGGTGAGACCGTCAAATATATCAAATGGGTCCTTGGTAAGACCAGGAAGGGAAGTGACATGATCGATATGAAGATGGTAGCACTCACATTAAACTAACTTGTGGCACCACTCACCAAGGTATTCAATGCCTATCTAAGATCTGGCATCTTCCCTGACAGGTGGAAAGAGGCTCTAGTCACACCTGTTTTTAAATCAGGAGACAGAGCTAATTTACTAAACTTCTGGCCCATCTCGATTTTACCCCCCCCAAAGCACTTGAAAGGGTGGTCTCAGAACAACTAACTGAGTACCTAGAAAAGCAAAGCCTTCTCTGCTTACAACAACATGGATTCCGACAAAACCACTCGACTGTCACCGCGCTAGTAGAGTACACCACTCAGCTTTATGGGGCCCTGGATAAAGGGATGGTGGTGGGGTCTATCTTCATAGACCTCACGAAGGCCTTTGACACAGTCAATCACCAACTGCTACTAAAATGTCTCCTCTCTACAGGATTGTCAATGGAATCTGTGGCCTGGTTCCATAGCTACCTTACCCATAGATCTCAATAGGTCAGGATTGGCAATATTATCTCTGAGCCCAAGGAAGTAAACCTAGGGGTCCCACAAGGTTTTATCCTTGGTCCTCTCTTATTCAGCCTTTTCATAAGTGATATGCCTTCTACCTGTCCTGCACACTCCATTCTCTATGCAGACGATGCCATTATCTCCGTCCCAGGGAAAGACCTGGGATCAATTAGATCTGAACTTCAGCACAATTTTTGTGCATTGGAATCCTGGTTCTCCCGAAATAAACTGCTACTCAACTACAAAAAGACAAAGGGCATGCTCTTCAGCACCCCACAGTGCAAGATTCGAGGGTCCTCACTGCATATACTTAGTAGCGAAGGAGAAGTACTAGACCAAGTCAATACATTCAAGTACTTAGGGATTCACCTTGATGACACCTTCACCTTCACTGCCCATGTTGAGCAACTGGTAAAGTCCACCAACATGAAGCTTGGCATCCTGTACAGACATCACACCTCAATGACACCAGCTGCCCTGAAACTTGTTACGTGCAGTTCAGTTCTCTCATCTGTGGATTATGGTCTTGTCATAAATGGGGCAGGCACAGACACAGCGCTTAAAAGGGTCAAAACCATCTTCAATAAGGCCTGCTGCCTGGTCCTGGGAGTACACAAAATGACTCACTCTTGTGACCTATACAAGGAAACTGGCTGGCTCCCACTCCACCACAGACTCCAATACCAGGTCTGCCTCCTTGCGAAAAAGTCCCTGATGGGGTCCATGCCTACGGCTACTTCAGTCCTCTTTGAGCCTGCACAACCATCTAAATGCACAAGGAGTGCCTCCGGGACTGTTCTAACTGTTCCCTTCAAACAAACCACCCTTAGTCAAAGATCCCTCTCCTACTGTGGGCCTAAATGGTTCAATGATCTTCCTGCAGACATTGCCAACTCCCCCAGACTTGGCTACTTTAAAAATGGGCTTCGATCTCTTCTTGCCAGCAAATCTGACTGTGAGTGTTTCTGTTAACCCATGGCCTCTGAAGGCAGTTCTCACACCCATCAAACGCTTCCCTCTCTCACTCCCACCCTCCTGTTCCACAACTGCCCACTTCCCCCTCCCACCTCCCACCACCTACTACCTCCCCTTGACAGAGCCTTACCTTGGCTGCTAAAACATGCATTTCTGCAGACTGGGAGCACCCCGTCTGAACTATAACATGATTGTTAAACACTGTACTGCACTTAATTAGTGCTGCATTAATATGTTTCTCTGGAAGTGTGGTCCTGTTTTTCCTTACTTCTTGTACTCTGCTTAATGTTGTAACTGTGCACGAATACCACTTGTTAGTTGATGTCTTTCTGTTCTGCAATGTTTCATCACCTGTAAATGTCTTGTATTCCTTGTTGACTTGGAGCCTTTGTAAACGAGCCCCCGGCTGAAAGGTATTAATCCGAATTTGAAATAAATAAATAAATAAAATATAAAAATGCACATATTGTGCAGAATCAGTATCCTATCTGATGATTATTGTTTTCTTTTAAATGTTTTTGTATATTACTTTGGTGTGTTTCTATCATCTCAGGTTCTCTTCTCATTTCTGTTCACATCGTATATTTTGAAATAACACTATACACTCTCAAGTTTTGTATTTTTTATCAGCAGTTTGAAACATGGATTGTGTGTACCTAATTATATCAGTACGGGGTGTTAACACACGTATCCAAAATAAAACAACCCCTTACACACACACACACACACACACACACACACACACACACACACATACTAATTACATCAGTGGCAAGCAGCAGCAGTAGCAACAGCACATGGATAAGCTGTTCAAAATTCTTTCACTACAGATCTCAAGTCTGTATCTTCTGCCTTTGAGATACTACAGTTAATTATGGATAACAAGTATGGCACTTTAGGGGTCCAACACATTATTTTGTGGCAGACTCTTAAAAAGTAGAACTCTGTTAACAACATTTCCTTTCCTAAATCACTCACCCCAAATACTCCCAGGACCACCGTGAAAATGAAAAGCTGCATCTTAACACTGTCCTGCTGAACACAATTTACACAAATAAAACACACAAACAGATACAATAAATAAATAATAAATACATATGTGAGAGAGAGTGTGTGTGTGTGTGTGTGTATGTGCAAGCCTGTAGCAGTAAACAAAACAATCAGTAAAATATAACCCATAATGATTTCTTAAGAGTTAAAAGTCATAGTAACGGTTACTGTGAAAATATGGGAAGATGCTGCAGCTTTAAGAGCATTAATGTAATTGCATATATATTCTCATACAGTATATGAAGCGGACATTCCTTCCTATTTTTGTTTGCTGCTGATCTGGGCAGAAAAAGACAAGACACTCAAAAACGGGAAAGAGTTTTCAACCCACAACTGAACTCTCCTGAAAGAGATAAAACAGAATTTTCAATAGCTGCCCTGTCCATATCACCAATACAGAAAGAGTGAAGATATTTATATGAACGCATCATTTGAAAATAGTATTTATTGGCAAATAAACTCCATAAAAAGCTTCTGAAGTTAAACTATTGTATAAAGTCAATATCTAAACTGAAAGAGCTTCGGGAAAGTTATTCGGTTCCTCTTGGGCACATTTGCCTTCTCAAAGCTGCAAAGTGTGTAGCTGTTTTTTCCCTATATAGATACATTTAAAATGATAGTTGTTGCTGAGAGTGCATTAGTGCTCCTATTGATTTGGAAAGGAAAATATTAAATGATTTAGGTTTAATCTCTGGGTGACCCTTGGGTCGGAAGCAGTGGAATATTGACATTCCTTGGATTCATCATTAAATTGCATCAGCCTTAAACTACAAAAAATAATAAGGAGGTGGTGGAGACAGTTTACCTTCAAATTACTTAAAATGGGATGTTTCAAATATAAATAATTTTTATGCACATAATGGGAGGGGGAGCGTGTTTGTAAATTTAATGAAAAACCCAGATATATGCTTTGTTAAATGCCAAAGAGGGCCAGGGCAGGTATCAAAATAAATTAAAATCTTCTAATTGGCTCACCCCTCCCATCCCAAAATGAAAGAAAGAGCCAGTTCCCTATGGGCTGGCAGTATAGTGTAGAGGTTAGAGTAACAAGCTGTGAATAAGCCTGGTACATCCAGCAGACTAGACTTTGGTTTGATTCTCACAACGTCCACTTGCATACTATGTGACTCTGATTAAGTCACTTAACTGCCCAGTGCTCCCATATCACCACTGAAAACAGACACTTGTGCCTAGTGGGCCTTACCTGGTTACCAAAGACTAAAAAAAAAGGGAGGGACTGAGTGCCATTTAATGTACCTCGAGTAAATGTGAACCTATACTGTATCTTTTAATGGCATGTTAGATCACGTCTTTTCTCTCTTTTCTTAAAATATGTCCTTTTTCTATTTTTTAGTTTGCTTTAGCTTTTTTTATATTAACAGTGCCTCTAAATATTACTATCCCAGGTTTTCATCAGTACTTCCAGCTGTTTTTGAAAATAAGAAAAAAAAATAATGACCAACATCACTTTTCTTGTTGTTAACATGAACTAGCATGCAACAGACATTGTTGCCTGACCTTTTGGGAACACTAGGGCCAGGATTTATAAGACGCTCCATCCTACATTGGCTGGAACAGCATCCACAGTTCTGATGCACTTGCGTCCAAACAAGCAGAACTTGCATTCATATTTTTTTTGGGGGGGGGGGGTGTAAGCTATTGCAAAAAGAAAAGCTCTCCTTGACAGAAGACAACCTGCTGCTGTTTGCATGGGTCCTGGAGATTACATTCCAAAGACTGAGACAGGGGTTTCATGCATGCAAAAAAAAAACCCATAGACTAGAACACACAAAAAAAGACAAATACGACATGGCAGACTTTCTAGCACATGCAGTATTTTAATTTTTCAAGGCACCCACTCTGAGTATAGTGAAACAGGCTGGATCAAAAGAAAGCAGAAATGAGGCCTTTATGGTGTAATTAGGTTATAGTTCAGAGGAGGCTATAGACAAGCAAGGGGAGCAAATGAACATGATGGATAAGATGTCCAAACATGCTGAAGTTTTGGTGCCAAAGGGGTGACACCTTCTTCAGAGAAAACTACTACATGTCACAAAAACTGTCATAAAAATAATTGGAACACTTTGAAACTAGGTAGCCTGAGTCTGGTACAATTGAGTGACTGCTGGCACAGATGGAACACACATGCGTATCTGTGTCTATGCTTTTTAAAAATCCTACAAAAAAGGTTCAAACCAGTAAAGAATACCAACAAAAACATGAGGATGGCTTCTCGACTAATGGAGTGTTCTTCTAATTATTTCAAATAACAAAAAAATGCACAAATAAATGTGCATGTGCAGTAGTGGAAGGGGCATTACTGAAGGGAAAAAGGAGAGGATTGGTAATCGTGACACTAGGGGACTGGGCACACCCAGTGTCACTATTATGTTTTGCGATAGTGAATGGTGGGGGGGGGGGTACATCATCAGGGAGAGAGGGAGCTTGTTTGGAAATGAAATTAAAATTCCAGAAATATGCTTTGGGTAATGACAGGTATCAAAGTAAACTAATGTCTTTGAATTGGCCCACCCTCCCCCAAAAAATAACCCAGCTCCCTATAAAGGGAGGATTGAGTGTCATTTAATGTACCTCGAGTAAATCTAAACATATACTGTATCTTTCAATGGCATTTTAGATCACCCCTTTTTTGCTCTCTTAAAAGATGCACTATTTCCAATTTTTTAGTTTGCTTTAGCATTTTTAGATTAACAGTGCCTCTAAATATTGCTATCCCAGGTTGTCAATAGTATTCTCAGCTGTTTTTGAAAAAAGAAAAAAAAAAGCATGACCAGAGTTAATTTGAATTCATCACAGGAGACTGGAAATTTCACACAGAGTCAATTAAGATTCAGAACTGAGATTGTAAAGGTGAATCAAGTGGTGTACATACACCAGGTCGCCACTTTCCCATAGTATGAGTCGTCAATGAGTAGTGGTGGGCAAAGTGGCCTCAGATCACTCCGCGGAGAGATTCACAGAGTGCTCTGCAACGCAAAGCGGAATACTTTGCGTCATAGGAGATAACACAAGGTCCATTGAAAACAATGACTTCACGTTATTCTGCCTTCCCCAAATCACTACTCAGAAACATTAAGGCGAAGTACATTGAAAACAATGTACTTTGCCTCACTTTGCCTTGTTTTAAGCTACAAAGGCGGATTTTGCAGTGATTCATGGGATTTCAGGTCACATGGCCTCTAGATTGTTCTGCACAGCCTCAGTTTAGGGTAGGGTGTGTAGGAAGCTATAGGAGACAATTTGCTGTGAGAGCTCTCTGCATTTCAAACCTTCTAAAAGTTGTTAAAAAAAGCTTTTTGAGTATGTTTGTTTTGCTCAGACTTTAGTTTACTGATTGTAGGAAACCCTCCTGTGCTCATATCATCATGCATTTATTGTTTGTAAGTGGATTTTGAATGCTAATGTGCAAAATTCAGTCTGTGTACTGACAGACACTGGAAGTGTGCTTTAGGGGAGGGGCATATCTGTGGTGTAGGTAACCTGGAGAAAAAAACAGTTATTTCTGTTTTGGTGATAATTTTCTTGAATAACTGTGTTAATGTACTCGTAGTAATATTTTCAATAATTCTTGACTTTTTTTGCTGATTGTTGTGGTGCAGCAGTGCATAATTTTAGTTTGTTTAAAATACATGCTTATATTACTGAAGTTTTCAATTTGCTTCGCATTATTTAGTGTGTGTGTGTGTGAGTGTGTATGTGATGCATGTCATCAAATCAGACACCTTTTATTGTGCCACATAGTAAATGCAGCAATGTGAACCTGCTATCCACTGCAGCTGCATGATTTATGTACTTCTTTGTGGTATCTTTACTGGTACTAGTCCTAGAGTAACTGTTACTGCAGTACACTGCCCCCCCCCCGCAGCCCACCCCAACGGGCAAAGGTATTCTTTTCCAGATTTAAATTTCTGACGGTGAGCACTGGTTAGGTGTTGTGCCTTTGCATCTGCATCTCTTCAGGGTGCAGCACAATCTTAATCTGTCTGTGCATTTGCATCTCTTTAGGGCCCAATCTCCATCTGTAACTTAAGTCACAGTTGTTTCTTTGGCTTCCTTCAGAGTACTGAACTAGTGTGGTGCATATCTCTGCATGAACATCGTACTCATTAATATGCATTTTTAAGTCAGGGCCATCATCATTAGTCACTCATGATACAAATCACGTTCTTCATCATCACGGTCACAAATGCAGTCACAATTCACGATCACGTCATGATTCACAAAATTTATTTTTTTACTAGTTACTTGGATGTATTGTAATCCTGTTTTGAAGTACCTCACCAGGCTTCACCACTCCACCACTGTACTCATTAATAAGAGTTTTTAAATTGGGGAGTTGTGTGCTACAGCTCATTGGGAAATTACAACCGTGGGCATTCGTGTTCCCATACAGTTTCATATTGGTTATCTCATACCGAATCACATTCTTCATCATCACAGTCACAAATGCAGTCAAAAATCATGATTCACGATCATGTCATGAATCACAAAATTAATTTTTTTACTAGTTACTTGGATGCATTGTAATCATGTTCTGTAGTATGTCTCCAGGCTTCACCACCCCACCACTGTACTCATTAATAATAGTTTTTAAATTGGGGAGTTTTGTGCTACAGCTCATCAGGGAAGTACAGCCGTAGGCATTTGCATTCCCATACAGTTTCATATTGGTTATCTCACACTGAATCATGTTCTTCATCATCACGGTCACAAATGCAGTCACAAATCACAATTCACGATCACGTCACGAATCACAAAATTAATTTTTTTACTAGTTAGTATTACTTGCATGTATTGTAAGCCTGTTTTATGGTATCTCTCCAGGTTTCACCCAATCACCACCACTGTACTCATTAATAAGAGTTTTTAAATTGGTGAGTTTTATGATGCAGGCTCAGCTCATCGGGGAAGTACAGCCATAGGCATTCACGTTCCTTCCTGTACAGCATGTGAGTTACAGTACTGTAAGTAGTAGTGGGCGAAGTGGCCCCAATTCGTTACGCCAAGTGATTTGTGAAGTAACGTGGAATCTTCGGAGTACTCCGCAATGTGAAGCGGAGTACTTTGTGTCATAATGAGGAACACAAAGTCCATTGAAACTAATGACTTTGCATTATTCTGCCTTCCTTAAACCACTTCTCCACCAATTTTAAGGTGACGTACATTGAAATCAATGTACTTCACCTTGTAATTGAGCTCCAAATTAAATTCTGCAGTGAGTCATGGGATTGCAGGTCACATGATCTCTGGATTGTTCTGCAAAGCCTCAGTTCTGGCCTGAGTAGTGTGTGTGTGTGTGTAGTGGTAGCTGGAGACAGTTTGCTCTCAGAGCTCTGTGATTCAAAACCTCTAAAAGCTGTTAAAAATGCCTTTTTGAGTCATTTTATTTGCTCAACATTTAGTACATCGATTGCAGGAAACCCTTCTGTGCCGATATCATCGAGTGTTTATTGTTTGTGTGTGGATTTTGAATGTTAAGTTAGAACAGTCAGTCTGTGTAGTCAGTTAAGTGTGCTTTGGGGAGGGGCTTATTTGTGGTGCAGGTAGATTAACTGGGAGAAAAAGGCAGTTGTTCTGTTTTGGTTATATTTTTCTTGTAAAACTGTGTTAATGTACACACAGTAATATTTTCAGTAATTCTTGACTTTTTTTTTGATTGTTGTGGTGCAGCAGTGTATAATTTGTTTGTTTAAAACATTTGGTTATATTGCTAAAGGTTTTCAATTTGCTACACATTACTTGTAGAGTGTGTGTGAATGTGTGTGCAATGCGTGACATTAAATCAGACACCTTTTATTGTGCCACAGAGTAATTGCAGCAGTGTGAACCCACTATCCACTGTACCTGCATGGATTTTTTGTACTGGTTTGTGGTATCTTTACTGGTAGTGGATTGTTACTGCCATGCACTAATCCCCCAACCAGAAAAAGGTATTCCTTTCCAGATTTGGATTTGTGAATTGTTGTGAGCACTGGTTAGGTGTTGTTGTGCCTTTTCGTATGCATTTCTTGAGTGCACAGCACAATCTTAATCTGTCTGTGCACTTGCAGTGCACCATTTATTCTGGGAGATTTTGCATTTCTTGTTACACTCTCATTTCACTTTGTCAACACTGGGGAATTTTCTGGACACAAGACAGTAGCATTTTGGGGATGCACATTAATTCTGGTGACTGTGTGTGACCACTGCACGCATGACTGCGTGCACCATTAATTCTGGGAGGCTTTGCATTTTTTGTTACACTCTCATTTCACTTTGTCCGCACTGGGGAGTTTTCTGGAGACAAGACAGTAGCACTTTGGCGATGCATATTAATTCTGGTGACTATGTATGTTTGGGACTGCCAATATTGTTGTCACTTCACCTTAATTTGCACTATGGTGAAATGACAATGTGAAGTAATAATCACAAGGTGACGTGAGCCTTTCCTATGGGTCACTCCGCACAGCAAAGTGATAATGTGAATTGCCCACTTCGCAGGCACTTTGCCGGGGGAATTTAAATTTGCTGCATCTCTTATCAATGAGCCACCACACTGAGCATCGTGGAAGCCATCAAAATGTCACAGACCCTAACCTTTCACACTGGCACCACCCACTACTACACTGATTTCAACTGGCTGACTTAAGAGATGCCCTATACGAAATGAGAAAGAAAATCCATCACACCAGCAGAAATCTTTTAACTATATCCTTTCCTCTCCACTGTTAACAGGGAAAACTAATAGTGTGCAGATATAGGTGCAAGGAAAAAGAAGGGATAAGCAAAGTAAGATAAATGCAAAGGAACAGAAACTGCAAAATAAAAACCTGAGTGGAGGAGAAGCAAAGATAACAGAGATCGCACAGGAATAAGTATATGATAAGGGAAAAATGTAAACCTTGTTGGTAGTGAGAAAACTGTAAAAGTGTTCACTCATGACAGATCATTACTCAGCCTGTGACAAAACTGGTTTGTGGGTGGACAGATAAATGTAGAATTTATTTTAGTGTGCAGTCTAACACAAAATTGGGGTTATTTTGAGAAGAATGTCTGAAGAGAGAAGCATTTCTCTGGCTGTGAGAAGCAATAGCTGTATAGCTGTAAAGCTGTAAATGTTTACAGCTGTATAGCTGTAAATGTCTCTCTCTTTAGACATACAGGATAACCCCAATTTTATGTTAGACTGCATGCTAAAATAAATTCTGTATTTATCTATCCACCCTGAACCAGTTTTATCACAGGCTGAGTACTTGATCTGTCTTGCTTGAACAGTTCTACAGTTTCACACTACCAATGCTGCTCACTGTTTTCCCGCATCGTATACTTATTCCCATGTGATCTCTGTTATCTCTGCTTCTCCTCCTCTCATGTTTTTATTTGAACATGTGAGAGCATTACAAAGAGGAGATTTCTCTCTCTCTCTCTCTCTCTCATGCTGTAATGAGAATGTGAAAAGTGGGGGGGGGCAGTCACAAAATACAATTCATGGGCATTAGGAAGGTGGTATTTGGTCCAAGGGTTGGATACTGGGAGCTGTAAATTGGCTGGAGGGAGAGCTTTTGGCTTTACAAGCTCTGTGCCGGTAAAGGTATGGGACTGAGTGACACACTAGATCAGGCAGCTTTTTTATAGAGTATGCGTGGGTCTCATTTGGCTGATGGTCATATTAACATATTGCAGTTGTTGTTATATCTGCAGTAGACACATGTAATATACCTTTGCTGTCTACAATTCCTGACCATGTTTTTATTTGAGTTTTTGTTACTGAATGCTGTCATCGTACTGCATTTTTTAAATTTTGGATGTATGAATTTAGATTACTGCTATCATAGAACTATCTGCCTCCATATATACCTGCACCTGAGAGAGAAATATGGGGTCATTTTTTTTTAATTAATAATGAAAACAATTTGATCCTGTGTTTGGATAAGCATGCTGGGTATTGGTTCTTGGTTTGCAATAATTTAGCAATATACATGGATTTCAGTTCTATTCATGTACTGCTTCCCTGAGTGTCTTCAGTCATGTGGGGTTCCACGTTGATGCCATTATGAAATATAGGAATACACTAATTTTTTTCATGGACATTTTTTTCTACCTGTTTCTCCATGGGTCTCAGTCAGCATCCATCCTCAGCCAGTCGTCCAGCCCCACACCCCAACATCAGGCAGCAAACCCCCTTCCCCCATGGTTTATCCTCTGTAGCAGGATGGTGAGGAAGCCCCCCCACCTAAACTCACCTTGACCAGGATCAAGTTTGGGGACTGCCATTCAGAGTCAGGGCCTGCGGTTGGTGGATGCTTCATCTTGCAGGACCAGGGACCATTTTTTTCCCTTTTTCTCCCCTTGCGTGAGTGGGGCATGTAATGATGCCAGCTGAGGGAGAGCGCATGCATCTGCATGCACTTCTCCAGGCATCTGACCCATCTCACCCCTTCTTCTACAACAACTGCACACTGGTCCCCAACCTCTGCTAGGGGCCAGTCATGTGCCTGTCACTGGAGTCCTCCCTCCCTGGAGAGGGAGAGCTGTCCCTTGGATGCTCGATCCCTCTCCTCCGTCGCCAACCCCCTGTACCCATGCTCATTCCCGAACATGGGTCACTGGTGTAGCATGAGGTAAGGCATCTAGTGCCTCAGCCCTCAGCACTACTGGGCCAGCTTGCACATTTTTTCTAGAGCCATTGATGTGTACCGGAAACACACGTCTTTTTCTTTTCCCATTACATATTTTTCTTGGATCTTTTTTATGTCATGGTATACAACGTCTGAGTCACATCATTTATTCTTAGCCACAAAAGGTATTACACATATTGTAGCCATTTGGGCTTTTTATATTTCTTTTGTGGAGTTTTGGCACTTTTTCTTATACATGTGTACTTTAGTGCACAATTTTAAAGTATTTGTGTGCAGTATTCTACACTGATATTTATAGGTGTTGTTTTTAATTCTCCAGTTCTTCAAGTTATCAGTGTGTGTTGAACATCTAACCAAAGAGAATGGGTAGTATCTCATTTTTTACATTCATACGTCTGGCAGTATACAATTGCATTTTTTTATTAGAAGTGACTACATGAGTTCTTGCTAGAGTTGGAGTATGTATATTCTTTTGTACCAACCAGTTCATGCAGTTTGTTTTCATAATGGATGCTGGGTTAGAGTACTTGCCTTAGGTTTTTGAACCATGGATTTGCATTTACCATTTCAGTGATAGCATTCAACAAGACAGCTGGGGGTGGAGGAGCCAGAGTTTGGACAGTTAGAGAAGGCCAAGTGCTGATCAGACAAGCACCACCAGCAATCCTGGAGGTTATTTTAATTTAAAGAGCACTTTCCAGTGTAATACAAAATTCTGCTAGCTACACCATCTGTGCACATGTATTTCAATAAGGCATATGCAGCTGCACCTCATAGTCTCTCTCTCTCTCACTTTATCTGTCTCCTACCTGTCTGCCGTAAATAACACTGACACACTGCTACACACAATGTGAATCAAAAGTGCGTAGTGACCGAGTCAGACATGCAGCATGGGGGTTGAGGGGCACAGAGGTGAAGACAGGGCTTCATGCTACACAGTTCTCAGGATGAGAGTGTCAGGACACAACAGCTGCAGACACTATCTCTTTGTTGAGACACGGTTGCCAGGAGAAAGAGATTTGTAAATTACTTTGGTGGTGTGCCACAGAGCTATAGGAGGGGTAGGACTGCCTATTCTTTGGCTGTGCAAGGGAAGGGGATGCAGAAATGTCTTTGTAAACATGCCGGAACTGTGAAATAGTGCAGTGCTGCAGTCTGTAGGGACAACATGGGCAGACTGTTTCACAGATGTGGAGGCAACTGTGATGCAGTCCAACATGTTGTGCATTTGGAAAGGAGCCCTTTTTATGACAGTGGGCAGAGCCAACAGGAGTATTGCATGTACAAAAGGAGTGATGTCATGTTTTCTGTCCATGGAACTGACTGAAGGTGTAAATAGTCTCCTCCACCTTACCTTCCCCCAAGCAATGTTTTCCTCCCTCAAATAAATATGCTTTCATGTTAGTCAGTGGTTGCAGGTTACTATTTTCTTTCTTAAATGGGTGGTACAAGAACTGGAACCTGAGTAGTGGGAGGCAGCATTAGGATTTTTTTTGGAGTAAGATCCAGCTCTGCCTCCACCTCAGACTTTTTTCTGATTCATGTGGAAGGGGCATGTGATAGCTCTAGCATGCTGTAACCAGATACACCAGTTTGGGACCTTATCAACGAACAGACATGCCTGTGCAGTGCGGAACAGAACCGAAGATTTTATATGCCTTCAAACTGACTTAAAAATCTTTTGGAACAAATGATTATCAAAGCCACCTGGGACATCAGAAGGAGACCTAGACACACATCTAGCTCTGTAAGAACATATTCATTTTTGTTGTTGGGGCTGTGGGATTCAAACTCAGATCTAACTGCCCAGATCATCAATGTTATAAAATGCTATAATTAACAGACTCTAGCTGTTTTCTTACAGAAACCCCATTCAGTTAGATTTCAAGTAGTTGCTAAATTGTAAATGTAGGTATCAGCATTCTGTTAGTAATTAGTGCTGATTGTGGTCTGTGACAAGATCATTTTTTTTTTTACAAATGAAGTGTAGGGTAGGAAGCTGAAAACAGGCTTTGATGATAAAGTATGTTTTCTTTTAAGTTTGAGATGTATTATAAAACATTGAACAATAAAACAATTGTTGATTTTAAAAGCTATTCTGATCAGAGCTGACATAAAACAAATCTTAACTATTTTTTATTTTATCTTGGACACTAGAAATAGGATGTCAGCATTCACTCCATTAAACCTGTTTTTCAGGGTTTTTTTATAGCATCTTGCCAAGGTAATCTTCCCAGAATGCAATCTGTCATGGGGAGGGGTAGAAATTGTTTTAATCATGAAGCATTGGTGTTAGTAATGCATTTAGAAATATAATTTTAATTGTCTTTACAGTTAAACATGCAGTTTCATGTCAGGGCACATTTTTTGAGGAGGTTCAAATTATTTTAAACATGAGAACAGTACTTGGTATATACAAACTTTGATGATAAAGTATATTTTTTCTTTCAAGTTTGAGAAGTATGTATTATATATAAGTGTAACCGTGTTGTAAATGGTTAAGTAGGCAGTGATTTAAGGTTCTGAGCTACAAACCTGGAGACCTGGGTTTGACTCCCACAGCCCCCACTTGCATACTGTGTGACCCTGCACAAATCATTTAACTTCCTTGTGCTCCCAGGCCACACCTGTAAAGAAGCTTTCAGCTTAGTGTGTCTATCCTGGTAAAAAAAAAGGTACCTAAAATTATTTTTTTAATATAGTTGAGTTTATATGTGGTAAGTAGGTAGGGTATGATGTTTTGAATGTGGCAGTAGGATTTAGCATGTGGACTGCTTTAAAATCATTTCACAGTATTTCATACTTTCTTAAAAAGATACTCCACATTTGTGTAGGGGCTGTGGGATTCAAACCTAGATCTCCAGATTTGCAGAGAAGAGCCTTAAACCACTGTGCTATACTGCCTCCCTAGTTATGGTAGTTATCTGTTTTATTGAATCCTGGCTGTGACTATAGGTGTTTACAACTGAATGATAATAACCACATTTGCTTCACTTGCAAATAGGTAGTCATTTGTGTTTAATTTCTGTTTGACTTACTGTAGGTTACACATAGAATCTGAAAAATTCATAACATGCTGTATTGTGATTCAATTAACTGATAAATGTGGATTTTGGTTTCTTTTACAAATTCATTTTTCCTGACCATGGATATACTAAAACAAAAATGTCTCAACAAAATGTTTTTAAATAAAGAGTTTAACTCACAGCAGCAGAAGAAGCATGTTGGCATTAAAATCTTAGTGGTGTGGATGTAGAGGAACCAGTATTTAATTGTGACTGGGGAGTGAGGGAGGGGAGGGAGTCTTGATATTTGTAGCATAATGGTTTTCTGAAACTTCAGCCTTCAATGGGTTAGACTCTTCAGCCATCTGTACAGTATATCACTAAGCCATATGCAGTGTGGTATGGGTAAAACCCAGATCACCAGACCAGAACCAGTGATGTAAAATCTGCACTGGGCACAGCTTGTGCAAATGTTGCTGATCCAGTGGATCAAATAAATACATGCAAATAAATAAATACTTGGTTTCACCTCATGCTTCAGCCCACCCCAGGAGTGATGTTATTACATGATAACATACACCCTGTCATGCCTTATTGCTTAAATATGTCTTTTCTCAATGTACTATACTTTGATTCAGTTAGTGTATGCAACAGCCTTTGTGTGAACACTCTGGGCTTCTCTTTGACTCCTGATGACTATTTGCTTTAGCTATTGTATATTGTTTGAACTGTTTTGGTCTTCTTGATGTGGTGCCTGTGTGCCTAAACTATGTAATCTGTGTATCTACTGTTACCCATGTATCTCCAGTGAATGACTGTTATAACTGTCTGTTCTCTGAGCCATTGTTTTTAGACTTGTTAACTGTGCTGTCTTTTTATTAGTTTCGACGAGGTACCTTTGTAAATGAGTCTCTGACTCAAAGGTTTGTAAATCTGATATTTTTTAAATAAATAAATGTTTATGTTTAAGCCCATGAAACACCCTTTTCTAGTTAATGCATTCACAGTCGTAGTGGCTCTGCCAGAGCTTGTTGTGATTGTAAAAGGACTGCAGGGATCCACCCATCTGCAGCCCTAAAAAGGACAGGGTGGGGCCAGCTGCTTCCCTAGTAACAGCTCAGTAGGACAGGTAAGAAGTCATTATAACAGTACTTTGGAGTTTTTACAGTACAGACAAACCATTAAATGGTATAACTGCTTCACTTTGTAAAGGAACTTTCTATCAAATCACAGCATTCCTAAAACCTCAGAGAGATGGAAACAAACTGCTATGGGCTGTGAGCGTATTTCTCTTCCTGCTTTTCAAGATGTTTGTGTAATTTATTTATTTATTTGTTAACCAGGTAGGTGCGCTGATCCCAGGGACCATTTTCAGGCATGACCCAGGCCACTTAGATGGCACTACAAATACAATTCACAGATACTTTACAGGTACAGTGTAGAGGAGAAAGAAACATTGCAGTACAGGTGATGACAATACAGTAGCAATATAGCAGACATACAACAATCAGTTGATGAACTGTCTCCAGGACAGTTTGATTTAATAAGAATCTAGTTTATGGTAATAAGTGCATCTGTGCTTACTGGGGTAGCCTTATACTATAAATGGGAGTCACCAGGTCTGACCTTCACTTAGTGTGGTATGTGCATAAGGGATCTGACTAATGTAAGTACCTGGAGGTTTTGTTTGAATTTGTGAGGTGCAACCGGACACTGCAGTTCATTTGGGAGGGAGTTCCATTGATTGGGTGCTGTGCAGGAGAAGGCTGTCCTTTCCAGCTCAGTGTTTCATCTTGGATATTCCAGAAGCTGGCAACCAGAGGACCTCAGTTCATGTCTTTTACGTTTTAGCGTTAACAGCCCTGCCAAAGGTGATCCTACCTCTTCTTGCAAGATTTTAGATATGAACACTCTGAGCATGAGGTCTGTCCACTTGGAGGTGGGGGGAGCCATCCCAGAGATTGATAGAGGTGACAGTGGTGAGTACAGCATGGGGCTTGGGTAACGAATCTGGATATGTTGTTGTAGGCTGTATCCAAGCAATTGCACAGAGAAAGGGGTGCAAGGGCTATTACTGGAGAGCAGTATTTGAGTATGGGGAGGAGGTGACCATTCCCAATCACTAGTCTAGCCTCAGGGGACAGGAGGTGCCTAATTTTGTAACATATTCCTATACGCTGGTTTATCCTCTTTATTGCTGAGCTGATGTGGTTCTCAAACATAAGGGCCGGGTCAAGCGAGACCCCAGGTATTTGAAGTCTCTTACCTGCTTGAGGGTTGAGCCATCAGGGTTTAGTATATTGAGGGCTTTGGTGTTGTCATGGGTGCACTTTGTGAGCCTAGGCTTAGAGCCGAACAGCATACACTTTGCTTTCTTGGTATTTATGAGAAGTCTATGCTGTGTGAACCAGAATACTGTTGCTGAAAAGGCTGCATTTAGGTTGAGGTTTAACCCAGGGAGGCTCTTTCCAATTTTGAAGAGAATTAGGTCATCCATGTACATTATTCTGGTACAGTTTAAGGGTTCAGCAAAAAAGGAGGTAACAAAAATAGAGAACAGTAAGGGACCTAGTACAGAACCCTGTGTAACCCCAGTCCACACTTGGAGTGGGGTTGATAGGATAGAGCCTAATTTCACCAGCTGGGTCCTGCTGGCTAGGTAGCTATGTACCCAGTTTGTGACATTGTTGGTGAAGTCCAGGGAAGATAGGGTGTTTAGTAGCATTGCATGGTCAACCATATCAAAGGCTTTTGATTGGTCAACAAATATAGCCCCCATGAGATTCCCTTTGTCTGCTTTACTGAGCACATGATCTGTGAATTTGGTGAGTGCAGTGGTGGTGCTGAAGCCTCTATGGAGCCCATGTTGATCAGTCGATAGCAGGCTGTTTTTATCAATGTGCTCTGATAACTGGTGGTGGACCACCTTTTCAAGTATTTTACCCATGTGGGACAGAATAGACATAGGTCTGTAGATGTCAGGAAGGTGCAGGTCACCAGCCTTGAATATGGGGACTATTCTGGCTTCTTACCAGATTGCTGTCACCAGGGAGGTGATCAGGAGAAGGTTGATTATGTGCGAGAGTAGTTTCTCTACAGCTGTCGATGCTAGCTTGAGGATTTGTGATGTGATCCCATCACTTCCCGTATTGCCAGTGTTGGGTAGAGACTTTAGGAGGTGATATATCTCTGACTGAGATGTTACTTTAAAATAGAATGGTGGAGTGCCAGTAGTTTTACCCTGCTCAACAGAGCAGACCTCTGAGACACAGTGGGAAGCTGAGTTAGGTAGGAGTCTAGATTCAAGAAATTGCTGTTCAGGAGGTTAACCACTGTTTCAGGATCCGTTTGTAGGTCAGTGTCGCTCTCAAGGGTGATATTTCCTTGTTTTTTGGCTGGATTAAGGACAGAGTTCACTGCCACCCAGAACCTACGGGGATCACTAAGGGTTCTAGATTGTTGGCCTTGAAATATGAGGCTTTTAGGAATTTGGTGTCACTCTTGCAGCAGTTGCACAGTTGCCTGTTCACAGCCTAGTTTCCTGGGGATGGCAAGACCTTGTGAGAAATCCATGCCTTGTCCCACTCTTTCATCAGGGCAACTAGTTCCCTTTTGACCCATTTTGTGTTTCTTCCCCTTATGCGCAGAGTAGTCATAGGGCAGTGTTTGTCTTGTACCGAGGTTAAGGCGGCAGTTAGAAATCCAAGTGCTGTGTCCACATCCTTCAGTGAGAAGAAGGTGGGCCAGTGTATGCCACCCAGGTCACTATTCAGCACATCCTGACCAAGTGCAGGAAGTGGGGGAGTGGTCACTGATGGAGTCTGACAAGACTCCTGCAGTACTGACTCTATCTGCGTGGTTTGTCAGGATCCAATTGAGTACCATGTGATTGCCTGTTCTGGAGAAATGTCACATGGGCAAATCAATGATATGTGTAAGACTTGTTTCTTTGAGCAGTTTGGCATAACTGTGTTGCTTGCTGTCTAGCCAATTTAGATTGAAGTCGCCTAGGATAATGGTGTCCCTTGCTGGTTAGAGACCGGCAATTTCCATAATAATTTTTCTCAGTCTATTGATCCCACCCACCGGAGGGTTATATACATAGCCGAGGTATAATTTTAGCATTACGCCAATGGTAATTTCCATAGCAGCCATTCTGGGGTTGCCTCTTGGGCCAAGCTCGAGGCAGTGATGGACCCGATTATGTGATCCTTCAGGTAGATCAAGACCCCACCACCTCTCTTAGGGCCGGGTCTCTCATTTCTAAAAATATTATAGCCCTGTATGTGGCATAGAGTGTCAGGGGATGCAGGTTTCAGCCATAATTTGCTGATACCAAGAATGTCAGGTTTGTGTAGCAGCACCCAGGCTTCCAGTTCATGGATCTTTGGTATAATGCTTCCGGCAATAATATGGGCTATTCTGAGGCCATGTGTAAAGGGCCATTGTGAGAAAGAGTGTGGGGGGGGCCAGGGTTACTCTCCACATCTCCGCATCTTAGGAGTGGGAGGCTGCAGAGTAATAGATAAAGCCTGTCACCACCTGGCATGCCCACTTCTGCGGCTGGTGGGGCAATCAGTAGAGTGCCTAATAAGTGAATTGCCTTACAACTGAGGCAAGCTAAAGCTGTGGTGGGGTGTTTTAGGAGAAATGGCTGAGCCCGGGGGGGGGTTACACTATAGCCTTCGAGGGAGTGATTGTTATATGGTGAACAATCTTTGACAAGGAGACAGCTGGTCACATCACATAGGATTAATAGGGATAACAGTGTAGTAGTCATAAGGCAGTGTGTTGTTATATTTTTTAAATTTTTTGACACCATGGTACTACTTTTTATTTTCTTTAGTTTGTTTTTAAATTCCTAGAAGCCACAACCCGACTACCCACTTGTGCTGTAATGTGGCCTTTTTTTTAGAATTTCTTGCTAGGTCCCTAGATACCCTGTATTTAAGTGTTGATAAAAGCCTTCGGCTGAAAAAGATGCTTCAGTTCTAAACACAAAACAGACACCCTCTATAGGTATCTTGTTATAAGCTGCAGATGGGAAAATGAGGAGATAGTCACATGACTACTACCTCTATAAATCTACTACTGGAAAAGGGTGGCTGTGGTGGGGGGAGGGTGGGGAGCAGCCATGCAGTGGCTGCAGGAAGAGAAGATTTTGTTAGTGTTAGCTAAACCCTCACTAACTGAGCCTAGCAGCAGTGTTAATCAGGCAGCACGGAAAAGTTTTAAAACTAGTTTAAATTCAGAACTTCAGTCCCAGGAGCAATTAAAAATAAAGCGCTATTGCTCCACTTGTTCCCCTGCTAGCTCGATAGTTCAGAGTGCTATGCCAGTCCTAGTTTGCAGCTGACAGTTCCGAGTGGAGGAAAAAGGGTGCCAATTTTTAAATCAGTCTCAGCCTAAAGAAACCCCTGCAGTCTCCGTTACCTTTTGTTTCAGAGATGGCAGCATCCCGGAGCTCTGATCCAAGGGAGGGAAGGTAAGTTGCTCTGTGGGGGAGGGTGGCCTTTTGATTCAGAGACAGTGGCATCCAGGAGCTCCAATCTGAGAGAGGGAAGGTAAGCTGCTCCATGGGGGAGGGTGGCCTTTTGATTCAGAGATGGTGGTGTCCCGTAGCTCCAATCCGAGAGAGGGAAGGTAAGCTGCTCCGTGGAGGAGGGTGGCCTTTTGATTTAGAGATGGTGGTGTCCTGGAGCTCCAATCTGAGGGACGGAAGGTAAGCTGCTCCATGGGGGAGGGTGGCCTAGATTGGAGACAATGGGTGAGAGAAATAATGCTTGAACTATTGAGGCCTCTCACAGAGTACTGCTGTTGAAGTATATTTTCA
Source organism: Neoceratodus forsteri (assembly GCA_016271365.2). Classification (NCBI taxonomy): domain Eukaryota; kingdom Metazoa; phylum Chordata; order Ceratodontiformes; family Ceratodontidae; genus Neoceratodus; species Neoceratodus forsteri. The sequence goes on along the minus strand of CM057458.1, from coordinate 1,344,611,061 downwards.
AACCAATTGTTTTAATAGTTAATAATTTTTATTAAGTTTGAAAAATAACTTCAGACATAGCCAGGTACATAGATAAGATACAGCATGGCATATACAGTATGCATACACATTGACTGCAGTATCACTATATAATTGACAATGTCTAGCCCATAGAAAGGCATATTGCTAAATAATAACACAGTAAGAAATTATACAGTAAGTTTTATTGTGGTATTGTGTCCAAGAGAGAGAAAAAAGTATGAGAGATTGCATGATTACCACCGCATCTAAGTTAGTTAAGGTGTCTACTACGGGCATAACACATAAGTGTCTCCTGATACCCGAATAAGCCTGAAAAGCACACACATAATAACAAAATACTAACAACATTAAGGTCTAGATCTGAATTATTATCCGATAAGGAGAAAAGATAGAAGTCCTTGCAGGAAGGGGGAGGATCTTGGGGTTCCAAACCATTTCCTACTGGTGAATCTACTATGTTGGTCCAGATCATTCTACAGGGGAAGTCAACCAATCCCTGCACGTGGGGAGAGATAAGTAAAGTATGAGGCCCAGGTAAGATAATATTGTGAGATTGTGTTGGTAGCTAAGTAGGACTGATGATCCAGTACTGCTACACTAGAGTGGGCGTTATATAATTCAGAGATGGTGGGTACCTCTGTGGTTCTCCACCTACAGAGGATAAACCTCTTAGCTTGGAGGCTAAGAAGTGTCAGCCATCTGTGCTGTTGACAGGTGAACATTCTCAGCACAGGAGGAAGGCCCAGAATCCAAACTAGGGGATCTAGAGTCAGAGCAGAGTTTGAGGCCTGTTGAGCCAGACCCAAGACAGCCATCCAGAATGAAATGAGAAGTGGGCAAAGCCAAAGTATGTGCAAAAGGTCTCCCTCTCGCATAAGACATCGCCAGCAATGACTGTTGTCCATAAGATGCATTCTGTACAAGACAACAGGAGTGTGATACCAATGCGACAGTATCTTGTTTTGCATAAGTTTACTTCTCATATCTGGATACATAGAATGAGCTTATTTCCAGCATAACTTCCATTGGGCATCCGAAATAGATTGTTGAAGACCTTGCTCCCATTTACCTTTAGCTTGAGCTGATTGTGTAGGGAGATGATTCCTAAGATCAGCATATGTAAGACTGACTTTACCCCCCTTATAGTTTAGCCATTTAGTAAGCAAATGGGACCTTGCTATATCTGTCTTGTGGTGTTGTTTAATATAAGCTAAAACCGAGCTTTTGAGCTGCAAGTACTGCCAAAATGCCTGCTTACCTAAGTGGAACTCCTGATCCAGTGTTTGAAATGTTTTGATAGTGAGACTGCCATCTACCATCAAGTCCTTTAGTGTAAGAATTCCTTTACTCTACCACAGATGCCCACTTTTATGAACGTGTTCCCCCATATAGGGGAGGCCAGAAGGGGGCATAAATCTGCCTCCAATTTCTTTTCCACTAAATGCCATGTCAGTACTGAGCCTGCTATTATTTGGCAGGAAGACAAATGTTTAGGAAGGGGATTGTAAAGTTAAACTGCTAGAGATTGGTTCTGGGCCATATATGCCTCCATGTGTATCCATTGTGGTCGCTCAGATGTCTGTGGGAGGAATCAGTTTAGGGTCTGGGTTGCAGTGAAGGCCCATTTATACCCTTCCAGCAAAGGAAAGCCCCAGCCTCCCTGTGACCAATGGGATCTAAATTTATTTATACTATAACGGGGTTGGTGCCTTCCCAAATAAAATTAGAAAAGACCTGGTCTATGGCTTTAACCCATGAGGCCGGTAGTGTGAATGGTATATGTGAGATGACATATAAAAGTTTAGGGGCTACCACCATTTTAATCATGGATATTGTACCTGCTAGTGTAAGTTGAAGACCATGCCAGCGCGCAAACTCAGTCTTGATATCTTCAAGAAGGGGTTTAAGGTTCAGATACCATGTTTTAGTAAGATCTACTGTGAGCCATATCCTGAGATACACAAGGGATTGTGGGGCCCAATGAAGGTTGACATGGGCTACCTGTTCTAAAGTGCACAAGCTATTGAGGGGGAGTACTTCCATTTTAGACCTGTTGATTTTTAGGCCAGAGTAGCTCGTAAAATCTGCAAGGAGGGAAAGCAGAGCAGGGAGGGAAGTAGTGACACCTACTAATGGGACTAACAAATCATCTGCATACATAAATGTCAAAAGGGAAAACCTGTTATGGCTGAAGAGTGGTGTATGGCAATCGCAAGTGGCTCCACTGCTGTTATGAAAAGTAAGGGAGAAAGGGGCAGCCCTGCCTCATGCCCGCCCCAGAGGAAAGGGTGTGGACAGAGTAGAGTTGGTGAGGACCCGGGCCAAAGGGTTGTGATACAGAGCTATTACCCAGCTTCTAAAGTTGTAACCAGAGCCCATGGCTTCTAGCACCTGTTGAAGGTACTGCCATTCGAGAGAATCAAATTCCTTCTCAGAGTCTATTGCTACCGCAACAGCTGGTGCCGGAAAGTTGCTGGCCTGATATATAATATTTATAAGGGAACATACTGTATATCATCTCTGCTGAGCTGACCTGGGACAAATCTGACTTGTGAAGAATGTATAAGGTGGGGAAGCAAGGGGTTTAACCTGGAAGCCAGAATGTTTGCAAAACTCTTACTATGCAAATTGATAAGTGAAATGGGGTGATAGCTGGATGGTAAAGTAGCATTTTTCCTCTTTTTTGGGAAATACAGTAATGATCACCTCTCGAAGGGATGGGGAAGGGATCCTGAACTAAGGACCAAATTAAAAATGTCACTAAGTAACGGGGATATCAGTCATGCTACTAGGCTCCACATTTCAGGGGTAAATCCATCCCCACCAGGGGCCTTCCAGTGATTTAAATTGTGGAGTGCATCTGTGACCTCTTGAGGGGTAATGGGAGAATCCAAGGTGGCAGCTTGCTGAGTAGTTAATTGACAGATAGGTATAGATGTCAGAAAGGTTTGCACCGGTGCAAAATTAAAAGTGCTGGAGGAAGAATATAGCTGTTTATAGAAATCTGTCATAATTTCATTTATGCATTCTGGTTGAACTTGCACAGGGCCATCTGGTGCTTTGAGTATGAGAATATGGTCTCGGACCTCTGTTTCCAGACTCTGTAGGCTAGTACTTTCCCAGCCTTCTCTCCCCCCTCCCAGTATTTATGCCTTAGTATGAGGAAGGCCAATTCAGCTTTCCTGGCAAGTAGGTCCTGTACTTGGTGACGGATTATAATGATTTCCTTGCCTATCGATGAATGTAAGGAAGTGTACGGCATACTTTTAAATTTGGTCTTGAGTTCTATAAGATGGGATTCCAATGTTTCAAGCTGGTGTTCTCTCTGCTGCCTGCCATGCGCTGAATATCCCATGATAGCACCTCATATGGTGACTTTCAGTGCCTCCCAGACCATTGTTGGGGGGACCTCCATTGTAGCATGATCTTGTAGAAAATTAGTGACTTGTATCCAAAGCCATTGAGGGAAGTTAGGGTCCCTCAAGAGAAGTGGGTCCAAATGCCAGCTCGGGGATCAAGTAGCTGAGGGACTACTTAGCGTGTGAAGTTGCACCGGAGCATGATCCGATATGATAATTGGATGAATTACAGCATCATTGGTGCTGTTCATAATAGAAGGGGATATAAGCCTGTAGTCCAGCCGAGAGTGTGAGTTATGTGCCGGAGAAAAGAATGTATAATCTTTGTCCCGCAGGTGCAGAATGTGCCAGGGGTCTTGTAACCCCATATCTGTGATCAGCTGTTACAGTGAGAGGCAAGATTTCTGATGATGATCTGGGTAGGCAGATGTCTGATCTAGGAAAGGATCCAGGGGAGATTAAAATCACCCCCTAAGATTATAAGGACCTTTGGAGAGACTAAAGAGCTAATAGCTTGAGCCAGCGAGTGAAACACTTCAAGCTGGTCGTCATTAGGGCCATACATGTTAGCTATCACTAGGGTAGCTGTCGGAGTATCCATCAAAGCCACCTCCCATCTGCCATCTCTATCTCGCTGCACTTTTAATTGTGTCCACTGAAGGGATTTGTGAAATAAAATAGCTACCACCTTTTTGTGAGTGGAGGCTGAAGAAAAAACAACCTGTCTCACCCAAGAGCCTTTCAGCCTGTCATGGTCCAACTTTTTCAACTTAGTCTCTTGTAGTAGGGCTACCTGCACACCCAGTCTCTTAAAATGATTCGGCACCTGCGAATGCTTCATAGCGGTATTAAGGCCCCATACATTCCAGGTGATATAGCTAATGTCAGCCATAGTCAAGAAGTGAGAGGTCTGATTTAGAAGGGAGCAAGCTATAGAAACTAGTAGAGACTGAGAGTGAAGGTCTGCCCCATATCACTTGAAGTGGAAAATCTGTTATTATCGATTTAACCACCACCAGCAAGGGACTCCAAGTGCACATACAACCCCCACCCCCTTAAGCATTTACTAATCACGATCTGGAAAAACCTATAAACAATTTCACCTTGTAGAACATGATATTGACTGATAATAACAGTTAACCAACTATATACACATATCGGCCTGTCCAGAGCCATTGGGAGTCCCAAAGGTATTATGTCACTGACTGAAGTCACAAGACCTCCTTTGGTATCCGTGGGGGTTGGCCTGGGATCAGGACAGGAGGAAATACCCTCCAGAACATCTTGTCCCTACTAAGGGGTGTAAAGATATAGTTAGAGTTAAGACCCCCTGAGGACATATGAGAGGAGTCCCCCTGGGATCATGGGGCCCTAAGCACATAGCAGGATATCATCAAAAGCATGTCCCAAAAGGAGTTACAATACTCCAATATGTCCAGCTGATAGATGAGGGATAGGGAGAGCTGAGCTTAATACTCCCAGTAATTTAGATCCCATGTCAGGCTAAGGGATGAGAAGTTAACACATAAAGGGAGAAGCAAGCAGAGAAAAGGAGGTTCCTTTCCCCTTATTACATACTCAACCACCCATATTAAACTGGTACCATACAGTTTGAACATGTCCTCAGTCCAGGGGTTCTGAGCCAGATCTGGGAAGACCAGTTGTAACAGTGAGACTTTCATCTCGTGAGTTTGCAGCAGGAAGGCCGGCTGCAAGTTCTGAAGATGTGACAACTATGTCGGCCCAGGATTTGCTTCGAGCCATGGAGAACATAGGTCTTGAGGATGACAGCCCACACATGTCCTTCTCTGACCCTTCTGAGATCCCTTGTGCACTATCTGGGTCCTGCAGATCCAGTTGTAGAATGGCAAATGGGTAAGGTGAGAAGAAAATTTGCAGATCCATGGGGTCTTGCTGATCTGAAAGTTGGTCTGAGTGCACCATCGTCTGTGGGCTTGGGGAGCTGGCTCTTTCAGTGGGATGTTGTCAACAAACATGATGATGAGATGGTTGCCATTTCCTTGGCCTCATTGGTAGTGTTACATCAAAAATCCACACACCGGACTCAGGTATGTCTTGCTTGGGAGACGAGGAAATATTTGCTGCAGACGGAGAGGGAGACCGCTGCATTTGCTCACTCTGATTGTTGGGGTTCTGAAACTCTGGAGGATGTCTAGCCCGCAGGAAGTCCATCAAGCTTTTCAGGGTCTCAAACAGAAGGGGAGACCCATTGTGCATAATCTGCATGGTCGCTGGATACCGCAGTGAGTAAGAGTAGTTTAGCTTTTGCAACAGTCTCCATGCCTGGGCATATTCCTTACGGCGATCGGAGAGTTCTTTAGAATAGTCCTGATAGAGCTGGATATGATGCCCTTGCCAAGTAATTTCCCCCGTAGTTTGAGCAGCAGCCATAATAGATTCTTTTTGCCCAAAGTCCAGAAATCTGGCAAGCAGGTCTCTAGGCCTTGTTCCAGGCCTTGGTACCAGGGCAAGCGAGCTATGCGCCCATTCTATCTGAGGACGAAAATCAGCTGGTAACTTGAGCAGTTTTGGGAAGGTTGACTGTAAGAAGCCGATGGCCGATTTCTGTTCTGCACCTTCTGGAAAGCCAATAAGCCATATATTATTTAGACGGCTGTGATTTTCAAGGTCATCTACTTTACTTTGTAGTGTGTGGATAAGTTTGGCCTGTTCCCTCAGAGTTGCAGTTGTTTCATGAAGAGCCCCATCATGGGAGGATATTGGTCATTCATTGTGGAAAATCCTAACTTTGATTCCTTGCAAGGTTTGCGTCGTGGCATTGACTGCAATTGTGAGTTGTGCCATTTGGGTCATGACCTGGCTGAACATTGCCTCAGTTCCTGATGATTCTCCAGAAGGCTGCATATTGTAGGCCGCACTGCAGATCCACCTTCCGAGAGAAAAAATGAGTGATTTCCAAAAGAGAACTTGCAAGAAATGTCACAAGATTATGCCCAGGGGATTCCTCTTTGTCACGATGAAAATTCTGGCAGAAACAGAGGATCTTAGTGATGGCAAATGTTGGATTTATCCCTGTGTTGCAGGAGCTATCTCTCTATGCGACCATACTGGATCAGTGCTAGGCCATGCCCCCAAACCAATTGTTTTAGGTGTCTTATACTTTCCTTTGAGTGAGCATTTTAAAGTTACTTTGTGTCTTTTTACAGCCTTTGTTCCCCAATAAAGCAACCTGAAGCTCTCCGTATAGTGTAGCTTACTTTTTAACATTTAAAGAGACAGATACACAATTTAATATAAAAGACAAAAGAAAATAAAAAAACAATTTCTGTCTTCATGTCCGGTCACTAAACCTGGGCATGCACGAGGCTTATGCACTGAAGGGAACATAGTTGTTTAAGCTTTTGACAGAGAACAGGCAAACATAACTACCACAAACAATACAAACACACAGATGGCCAATCTTGGGGAGGGGGCCAAACAAGAACAGAAAAACAAATACTGATTTGAACAGTTGCTGTACAGCAAAACCACAATAGTTAACAACATAGAACATTTAACATTTAAAGTTTACATAATGCAAGCATCTTTTTTTAATCTGCACTAACAAAGGACTCTCTTGTCCTGTCCTTTATGGATAAAATCCACATCCCCATCACATGCACCAGTTAGGTTTCTACTTAATGCCAAACATGTAGGGAAATCTGGTGTTAGGGGTTCTAACCCTAACTCCCTACTCCCACCCCCTAAGAAGCAAAAGGTAAAAACATTAGGATTCTGGTCTCTGAAGTCTTGGTGAATCAGTGGTAGGGTGTTGCTTAGGGTTGTCAACCCTAATGGCCTTCCCATTTCCTGAACAAACAATGTCATATGTGATGTCCTTTCTTCATGCAAGGAAGATCCCACCACTGATTTGCCAAGACTCAGGAGACCCCATACACTAATTTTGTTTATGGCAGTGGATGCAGCCCAGCTGATATTTTGCATTCAGAAAAGGACTGATATCATTTTTTATTAACAAACAACATGATAGAGTGTTACAAATAGATGCCTGCACTGAAGCCCCATTACTACACTGCCTGTGTGTGTATAGGAAGCTGTAGAGCACTATTTTCCCTCTGGCTTGAGGAGTTAATTGAGCCCACAGAAAGTTAACTCATTATCTTCTGGCAGTCATTCTGTGTTAGATCACCAATGGATAGTACAGACATTATAGAAAGCTATTTGAAGTAGAATGGGTTAAACACTTTCTGAAACGTTCTGCATAACAAATAAAGTCTGCTGTGCACTCATCCCCTATGAACACCTCATTAAGCCATTTGACACTGCCATCCTAAGAGCAGACATTCTTCTACTTTGCAGGACATTCCATAGCAAAGAGTTCCAGTGATGCCTGTTTCCAAATAATACACCAACTTTATTTTCTCAGGCAGTCAGTTCTGGGCTACTGATTACATTCTACTGAATGTTTTTAACTGCAATTTGTGACTATAGGTGTTTACAACTGAATGATAGTAACCACATTTGCTTCACTTGCAAATAGGTAGGCATGTATATGTCTAATTTCTGTTTGACTTAGTTTACCATAGAATCTGATCAGTTCATAACATGCTGTATTGTGATTAAATGAACTGACAAATGGGGGTTTTGGTTTCTTTTACAAATTCATTTTTCCTGGCCATGGATATACTAAAACAAAAATTTCTCAAGAAAATGATTAAACATAAGGAGTTTAGCAGTAATTTAGTTGATGTGGTGTAAAGAGCTGCTCCCTGGAAAATTGCATGGTTGGGAGGGGGGCTGCCACAAACAGAATGGGACTTCATGAATGGCAGAGCTCATGGCAGCAGAAGAGGCATGATAGCATTAAAAGCTTAATGGTGTGGATTTATAGGCACCAACATTTGAGCATGACTTTGGTAGAGGACTAAATATGACTTGGGGTGGGGGATCATCAGGAATTGAGTTAGTCTTGGTATTTTTAGCATAATGGTTTACTGAAACTTCAACCTTCAATGGGTTAGACTCTGCATCCATCTGTACAGTATGTCACTAAGCCACATGCAGTGGGGTATAGGTAAAAAACAGATCACCAGACCTGGACCAGAGCTGAAAATCTGGACTGGGCACAGCTTGTGCACATATTGCTGATCTGCTCACTCCAGATAATCTGGTCTGGCTTTTACCAATCTGGTCTGGTCTTGACAGTTCCATTTTCAACCATGCCAGGAAGGGTTGAAAAATAGACTTCCAGGAGCAGAACAGATATGTAAAAGTCAGACTGAACAGTGCAGCCAGAGTGACCTGACCTGCAATATTTGTACAAGTTGCACCCAGTATGGCCAGCTTGGATTTTTGCAGAACTGCTGTGGTTCAGGTCTGCCAGTCCAGTTTTTAATCAATCAATCAATCAATCTTTATTTTATATGGAAAGGTATGTAAGCAAAAATGCCCGTTTACACAAACGTCCAGTTAAGCATAAAAAGAGAACGGAACACCAGGTAAAACAATTACATAGTAAAATACAGTATAAACAGGTCTAAAATAAACAGGTCTAATACAGAGATCTTGAGGGATATACAGAAGAAAGAAGGAGCAAATAAATAACAGTGGCAAATTTACAGCATGGGATATAGTTGGAGGGACAATTCAGGAACAATGAACAGTAGACAGATGAGTCAAAAAGAAGTGCAAGTCCTGCAGCACCCAGATCCTGCATGTGGATGAGCATTTCCTCTGTGTGATCTGTCTAGGCCCCAAACACTGGGTGAAGGACTGTGCACCCTACTAATCCTTCAACCAGGCCACATGGATTAGATACCAGAAAAAGCTTGAAGCCCACTTGCTGGAAAAGTGCCAAGCTTTGATGGAAAAGGAGCTGCAGAATCTGCGGGAAAAATTGTCTTCTCCAATGTCAGAACCCAGAAAGAAGAAAAAGGATAAGGAGAGGTACTGAGACTGGGATAGGGCTCCATCCACTTGGTAGTGACCATAGGGCACCACTGACACCAGAAGTGTCTCTGCTTTGATAAGCACCCCTACTGCCAAGTCTCCTACTACTCTGACAGATCAGACCATGGCCTCTCTGCCTGCTTTATTCATGGTGCAGTCGGGGCTCTTCTTGGACGATGGAACCCCTATTGTGTTTCTTAGGCCCATATCTTCTTTAGGGATATATCAGCAACAGCCAGGTTAATAAGTCACTCCCTGGCCCCCCTGAGGAGTGCAAGGTCACAGCCAGTAAGCTTGACTCCAGCTCCACTGTTGTCTGCATGGCCCAGGCTGATAAGTCAGACATTGGCTCTTCTGATGTCTGCACAGTCACAGCTGATAAGTCAGTCCCCAGTTCCTCTGGGGACAGCACAGTTGAGACTCTACCATTGGGGTCAGAGGATATCTTCAATGTCAAGTTGAGCCAGCTGCCAGACACACAACAGCCTTTAGAGGGTTCCTTGCTCCCACTGACCCAACCAGACCTTCTGGGGTTGCCTGAAGATCAAGAGCTGGAGGTGGGCAATAATCTGAAGATTTCCTCTCCTTTGTTGGGTCTGTCTCTTCCTTGTTTGCCCACTGGGCCTATTGCTAATCCCTCCAGAGACCTTCCATCAGGACCTCTTCAACCCAAGCCCCCCTGGACAACCAGATTCCACCATCAAGGACTCCAGCTCCCCAGACAACCGTGGGTCATCCATTGGGTTCTACTCACACCCTGAAGCCAAGTCACCCTTTGCCAGGTGATCCTTTGCCAGGTCAGGGCATGTCTGGCACTCCAGCCATTCCTGAAACACTGGATGGCCTTCCGTCAGGCTCCCAGGTGCTGAGTCTTCCAGTGCTGGACATTTCTGTGCCTGATCCAGTGCCAGCCCCTTCAAATGTCCCTACAGGGCTGACTCCTGGTACTTCTGGACCTCCTACCCAGCCTTCAGTCCCACCTCCTGCTGGGTCTTCAGCTCTGCCTCCAGCTGGACCTATGGACAATGTTCCAGGATATCCACCCCCACAATACCCAATGTACCCTTTGCCAGGGTATCCAATGCCTGGTCATCAACCCCATTATGTACGGGGGTACCAGACACTGAGCTACATCTAATCAAGGTTATGCTCCTTCTGGCTTTCCTTACTCCTATCAGGCTCAGGGATACCCTTAATATCAGATGCTGGGCTGCCCATTGTAACAGCCTCCTCCTCCACCACCTCCTCCTACTCCTCCTCAGCCTCTGCCTCCACAGCAGCCTCAGGCTGATATTCAGGCAGTGTTTCAGACCCTGATTCAGAAGGCCAGGACTCAACTAGCCTTGGAACTTGACCATCAGAAATCAGTGGTGGCCTCTACTTCCGCCTCCTTTCCAACCCTTACAACAGCCTCTCCTGTGGATTCCCACCTTTCAGGAGAAGGCTCCTCTAGACACCAAGTCAGGGATAAAACCCCAGGACACTCCTCTAAAAAGGGTTCAGACCCCAAGCAGGCACTCTTCGAACTCTGACTCCAACTCATCCTCTAGCTCTGGTACGCATACACCTATACAGCCTCAGCCTAAGGAGTCCCTGAAGTCCCCTCTGGAGGACCCTTCCTTTGCAGAACTCCTTATAACCATACAAAATGCCTGTGGCTGGGCTATCCAGGAACAGGATCCAAAGCGGAAAAGGCTTGTGGAGCATCTGGACATGACTGACACAGCTCCTATGCCCATAGTGCCTTGAACTGGGCCTCATGAAGACCTGACAGCCACTATATAGCAACAGCCTGCCTCCATTCTGGCTGTTTCAAAAAAGGCAGACAGGATGTACCAACCCCCAAATGGGGTCACACACCTTACTGGCAATCCTAACGCAGTCTCAGTTGTTATCATGGCTGCCCATGACCGGTCCTCTAAACTAAAACATTTAAGCATGTCTTCTCCTGACAAGGAGTCTAAGGAGCTGGACAATTTCAATCACAAGATCCATTCCTCCTCCACTTGATCCCTCAGGTCCCTTAATTATGTTGTTCAAGACCTATTGTATCCGGTATATGCTCTATCTTTGAGCCTATATTGTGATACAATAATTATCATTTGCAGCCCTTAGTTGAATTCACAAACACATATGTTAAGGACTCCATGGATATTATCAATAAATTAAGACAATATGCTGACAAGATTGTATTAACAAGTTCATGGCTGGTTACATTTGATGTGTCAAATCTATATACCTCTATTCCACATGTTGAAGGGGTTAACAGTTTGGGGAAAATGTTAAATAAGAGACCAGTAGGTGCTAAACCAAGGATGATGATGTTACAGGAATTAGCTTTGTACATGTTGACTCATAATTATTTTGAATTTGATGGATTGTACCACCAACAGGATTGTGGTATGGCTATGTGAAGCACTATGGCTCCAGCATACGCTAATGCTTACATGTATAATTTTGAGATCACTACTGTATTAAATGCACAGCATAATTAACATTTTGACAAAACTGTTTTTTGGTATAGATACATAGACAATATTTTATGCCTTTGGATTGGAAGTGAGGAACAACTCCTACATTTTGCAAATTGTTTAAATGAATGGAATAGTAATTTGCAGTTTGAGATGAATTTTAGTTAGGAACAATTACTGTACTTGGACCTGATGATTAGTATTACTGATGCAGTTTTTCAAACTACTTTGTACCACAAGAGTACAGATCGGAACACAATTTTACATAATTTCAGTTTTCGTGAGAATAAACTCAAAGGCAGTATACCATTTTCCCAGCTCACTAGGGTTAAGAGGAACTGTACTGACCAGACTATATATCAACAACAGAAAAAAGAAATGTTGAGGAAATTTCAAGATAGGAAATATTCTACAAATGTACTTAAAAAAGCTGATTATAGAATAGAGCAAGTAGATAGAGTAACATTACTACAGAAAAAGAAAAAAGATCAATCTCTTGATAGGGCTGTATTAGCAGTTAAATACAACCATAAGATAGGAGAAATTAGGAAAACTATAAATCAAAATTATCATCTGGTTAAACTAGATAACTTTAACATTAGTGCACTACAAGATCCTCCTATTAAAGCCACCAAACATGCAAAGAATTTGAAAGATACTTTGGTACATGCACAATTTACACAGAAGCATAGGGAAGAAAGTCAATTACTCCTGGGACCCTTGCAACCAGGTATGACCCCATGTGGACGTTGCTCAGTATGCAACCACACAAGTAAGAAAATAAATTTCCAACATCCCCATTTTGACAGAAGTTTTGAGATAAAGCAACATAGTGACTGCACCACAGAAGGAGTCATTTATGTGATTCAATGTCTGTGTGATCAGCTATACGTTGGACAAACTAAAAGAGTTCTGAAAGTCCGGATTCTGGAGCAAAAAGGAGACATTAGGAGAAATGATGAAAGATCCCCGGTAGCACAGCACTTTAATAGTGCAGGACACAATGGTTCGATGTTAAGCTTTTGGGGACTTGAAGCAGTTTATCCACCCAGTAGAGGTGGGAATTATATAAAATTATTAGAGAAAGTGGAAATGCATTGGATTTTCCAACTCAAAACACTTCAAAGGGGAATCGGAATGAACCAGGATATTAATTGGCAATCGTGTATATAGGAATATTATAGTAATGATATAAAGGGAAAATATAATATGAAATTGGATTATTATAGCATGTGGAACATAAAAATTAGTTTCTAAATAATGAAAGCTGTAATGGTTATAAATTGTATTCTTGTCTACTTACTGTTTATCATTGGCATTATTGATCGAGGGTTCTCCCTTTCTTTTCTAAATGGAACCCCCTCTGCATCCTGTCTCCTCCCCCCATCTCTTTTTCCCTTATTTAAATTGATGTATGTTTAATTTTTTCTCGTAATATTCCTCTCCCTCCCCTTTTTCCTACTCCCCCATTTTCCTTTCATATTTTGCATTGAAGGATTTGACTAGAATAAACAGTTGTACCACTTACAAAAAGTAATTATGGACTATATATTAGAAGATAAAGTTTTGTAAGAATTCTGATTACCTGCTGGGCATGGTAAATGTGAGAGGGACTAACGTTTAATATGCATCATTAGAGGAATTTCATTAATTCGGTACACACTTTGCCCCAGTGCATGAATGGGTCTGTTTGTGAAAACCCGGTTCCAACTAGTTTGCTGGACTTGTGGGTTGCATAGCAACCAATTGCACTTATGGGAACACAAGAACTGTGATGTCACAGCTCTGGTTTTTCACAAACAGGCTCAAGAGGAACATGCTGTACCACTCAAGCCCCCCTTTTTTTTGGGATGCCACCAGTTTGAATTAAAAAATACAAGGTAAAAAAAGTTTTGTTTGAAGCTTAGAAGTAAAACGTACATATAAAATGGATTTATTTAAATTGTTTGAAGACTAATCAAGGCTGTGGTGTCTTTTGTCTTAGATGAAATGAACATGTTTGATTTGGGAGACCATTTGTTTTGGGCCTTTATGGTCTGTTGTGATTGGCGGTCCAGTATTTGAAACATTAAGAGACCTGAACACATGAGTGTATTTGAAATTAAATATTCTGTAGACTTGAATGCCCAGCAGGTATGTGGGTTCAGGCAATCAGCCATTGATACTGTTATACATGCATAAGTGGGGCACTGGGGTGCTTTGAACATTAACATAGAGACTACAAATTTCGATGTGAGTTGAATTCAGGTATAGATTTATGAATATACATAGGACAATTTTAGGAATGAGTGACCTTTTGGTATGACTGGCAGGATAATTAAATGTTTTATGTTTACTTAGGAAGAATCGTTTAACATTGAAACATTAAGAATAAGAACCTGTAGAAAACTGTTGTATATTTTGATAGTGCCTTAGAGCAAGTAGTGATTCAAATACATGGGGATGACATAATTCTGTGCTGCAATGAATTATTTGATTCTTTTAAAGTTATCTTTAAACATAATATTAAGATATTTTTTAATTTTTTGAAAACAGAATGAACCCTGTGAACAAGATCTATCCGAGTGAAATGTAGGGGAAAATAAAAAAGTTTTCTACTGGACTTGAGAAACTGTGGCCTTTATTTGCCGGCTCCTTAAGATTTATTTTGGAATTGGATTCATATGGTTTCCTACCAGAAATTTTTCCTGGCCTCACTCAGATCCAAGCTGGAAGCTGTACAGGATCACGAGCTTAAGGATTAGATTGGCAAGACAGTGAGAATGGCTAAAATCTCCTATCCTCATGCCCTCCGGGCCACTTATGACACAGTAGACTCAGTTGCTCACACCACAGCCACTGCTGTCTGCATTAGGTGACATTTGTGGCTCAGGACTGCTGGCCTGGCACAAGACATCCAGACCTCCATCCTGGATGCCCCTTTCAGGGATCCATGTTATTTGGAGGTGACACCAAGGATATTATTGCTGAATTGCAGGAACACAGTAAATCCATCCATGATGTCCGCTTCGTGTACCGAAGAGGCCCCTGCCAAATGCCAGGTCAAATGCTGGAATCCAGCATCAGGAACCCCTACTCCCCATGCCAAGTCCCAGAAGCCCCCTGGAGGAGGTGCTGGCTCCCTCCCCTCAGTCGCTTGACTCATGCCTCCCTCCTTCAGAGCTTCTAGGGGAACCAGTGGGTGGAGAAGATTTGCCCTCCACCTTCTGGGGTCACAGGACATATCCATGGACTCTTGGATCCTTCAACTAATAGCAAGAGGTCACACCATAGAGTTTCTAGACAGGCTTCCAGACAACCCCCCAGACCTCTCCCATTATCCTCCAAGGCACCTGTCTCTTATAGGGGATGAGATCCAAGCTGTTCTGCAAAAGTCAGCCATAGACCCCATGGCTCCAGCACTGATAGGAAGAGGGTACTTCTTTCATTTCTTCCTAGTGACCAAAAAGATGGATGACCTAAGACCCATCTTGGACCTCAGCATGCTCAACCTGTACATCAAGTACAAGAGGTTCTGCATGCTCACCATCTAAGGACTTCTACCCCTGCTCCACAAAGGTCATTGGCTTTGTGCGCTGGACATGCAGGATACTTACCTGTGCATTCCTATCTTCCAGGCCCACCACTGCTTTCTTCAGTTTGCCTTCCAGGGCAACATTACCAGTTTAAGGCTCTCCCTTTTGGCCTATCCTTGACACCTCTGTTTTTTACCAAGTGCCCAGCAGTGGTGACTGTGGCCCTATGCTGCAGAGGGATCTAATTGTGCTTGTATCTGGATGACTGGCTTCTGTCAGCCCCATCACAAAGCAGTCTGAGGGAATCCCTTTCCTTCACTCTGGACTTCTTTTCCAGACTTGGAATAACAGTCATCTATCCCAAGTCTCACCTCCCCCCACCCAGCACCTACAATTAATTTGGAGCAGCGCTGGATATGATCCATTGCAGGGCCTTCCTCCCATCAGACAGAGTGGAGACCCTGCAAGAACAGGCCAGATTAGTGACAAGCTCATGCTGGATCACAGCCCAGTCGATCCTCCGTCTTCTTGGGCTGATGACAGCTGCGATCCCTACAGTTCCTCTAGCAAGACTGCATATGAGAGTGACCCAAAGGACTGTTCATGTCCAATGTGATCAGCAGCTGGGCAACCTGGACCACAGGGTCCTAGTGTCTGAGTACATGAAGAAGGATATTCTTTGGTGGCAGGAGTTGTCCAATCTCTCCACAGGGGTTCCCCTTTCAACACCCTGCTCCTACCATGACCCTTACAATGGATGCTTTGTGTCAAGGCTGGGGAGCCCACCTCAGATATCATCAGACCCAGGGAACATGGTCTCAGCTGGAAGCATCTCTACACATCAGTATGTTAGAAATGAGGGCAGTGCTGTATGCCCTCCAGGCCTTCCAGCCTCTTCTATGTCCAGGAACACTCCTGGCTCAGACCGACAGTATGTCTGTAGTCTGGTACCTGAACAAACAGAGAGGCACTCGCTCATACCCTCTATGCTGGAAGGCGATGCGAATGTGGTACTGGGCAGTGCAGCACAACCTCCGCCTGACTGCTGTCCACGTGCCGGGCATCAGCAACATTCTGGCAGACAGTCTCAGCCATGCCACTGTCAGGGCTCATGAGTGGGAGCTAAATCAAGAGTTGGTCAAAAGCTTATTCCACCTGTAGGGTCAGCCAGACATAGACCTCTTCATCTTCCCATCCAGTGCAAAACTACCCAATGTTTGCTCGCTCATTCCCAGAAGTGGTGTTTTCTGGTGAGATGTGCTGTCTCTATGCTGGATAGGCAGGTTCTTGTATGTCTTTCCTCCATTTCCAGTGCTTCAGAGGGTTCTCCTGAAGTTACAGGTGGAAGGGGCTCACATGATTCTAATAGCCCCTCTTTGGCCTCATCAGATTTGGTTCCCTCTGCTTCAACAGCTATCGATGGAACCCCCAGTACCTCTGCCTCTCTGCCATGATCTTCTGACTCAGGAGCAGGGCAGACTGGTGCATCCGGGCCTCATATTCCTCCACCTGCATGTCTGGCACCTGTGAACATATGTGGAATTACTCCCATTGTTGTTATTTTTTTACAAAAATTGTCAGCTGTGCAGATGCATTTGTAAAAAATGAATTATATAAGTGAGACTTCTTGAAATGTTATTTGACTTACCATATTCATGCTTGTCTACCCACTTACTCAGTCTTCTACTTGTTTCTGTCCTTGTACTAACTAATTCCTGTTGCTTCATGTCAAGGGGTTGTTGATTGTCATATTATGTGTGCCTGGGTTGGAACAGCAATAAAAGATAAACTATGCAATACCCTCAATAACACACCTACCCCAGTATACTTTTACCTAACACCCATTTTTAGGTCTTGCACAGTAAGATCTTCCTTCAAGAGAACAACTTGTCATGAAATGTATAAGATTTACATTGACATGTGGGTATATGCACTTTTATATTACACTAATTATGTGTGTGTGTGTACTGTATGGCAATCTCTAAAAAATCAAATAAACACATCAAATGTCTTCCTAAACATGTCTCAACATTGTATTTATCTTCCACCTTGCAACAACATATTGTTGTCTCAGCAGTGTTTGCAATTAAGGTACAGTACCTTCATTTATATGATGGCCCTGGTTCTGTTGAGTTGATTGATAAAACATTGCATAGAATAAAATGTGAAACATATACAGTAGGTAACTGTAATACAGATGGTGGCATTATTTGTATATCTGCCCTTTCTCAATGTACCATACTTTGATTCAGTTAATGTATGCAATGGCAATTCATGTTTATGTTCAAGCCCATGAAACACCCTTATCTAGTTAATGCATTTTCAGCCATAGTGGCTCTGCCAGAGTTTTTTATTTTTGTCACTTGAGGAGTGGGGGTGGAGCATGAGGGTTGGAAACACTAAGACCACATTTCTCTACTTTGTTTCAGCATTAAGTAGAACCCTAACTGATGCATTAATGTAGTTTTTTTTTTGCATAGTCTACTGTTCTATCCGTCATACCTCTGAAATTGCTGATATTACAGTTCTATTTGTCTGCACTGAGTGCTGCCACTGGAGTGGGACAAAATATAGTTACTGAGAATACTTCTGAAAGATTTGTGTCCAACATGACAGCCTAGGGATGAGTAAATATCTGCTGCATGCTGTCTTCACACACTCCCCCAAATTGGCAGATTAAGACATATTGCACACTTGCTGTTACCTGCTGTACAACAGCTCTCAGCAGAGACCAATTGCACCATGATATCAGCACTGGATGTTGGGTAATTATGGTGCAGTTCACTCTCTGATCATATAAGGATATCAAGCAAACTGGTGCCAGACTGTTCAGAACGATGCCAGAAACTGTTAGTCAGAAAGTTAACATTTGTGGATGCTAAACACTGCAGGTATGAGCCTTTGCATTTAAAAGGACACTGCCAGCTTTTTGTTGTTGTTTTTTTTATACCAAGTATAAACTGATGCCTCTTGCCATCCATATGATCAATGTTGGTGTGTCCAGTACATGATTTGCATATGCATGGCAGTAATTTTGTTTTTTTGATAAAAATGTATGTACCGTTCAGTCTGAACCTACTTATGTAGCCCACCACTACCGTGTGTCCTTGAGTCCAAATGGTGCCAGTGATAATGTCAACTCATGCATGAGGGAGTTGCTGAATTTTTAAACAGATCCTGTTTAAATGCTAAAATGAAAGTCCATTCACAACTGAGCCCAGCAATGCATGTTGTTAATAGAAATGAGTGGTATTTTGTATTGAAACAGCCTTTTAAAGAGTAAAGCCATGATTCTGGGCATGTGCATCAGTGTCAATGCTGATGCACATGTCCAGAATCATGGCTTTACTTTTCAAAAGACCATTTCAATAGGAAATACCACTCATTTCTATAAACAACATAGATTGCTGACCTCAGTTTTGAACAGACGTTCATATTTGTAGTTAAACATGATCTGTTTAGGAAACAATCAACTCGCTCCTGCACAAGATTATATCATTGCCAGCACCTTTTGGACTCAAGGATGTATGGGAGTGGTGGGATATGGAAGTAAGTTGGAAGTAAGGAAGTAAGACACCATTGGTTGTGCGCAGGACCACGCGAGTGGAATCTGCCAGTGGGGCAGCTGTAATTTACACTACAAAATGAGCTATAGTTCATGCCTCCTGTAGTGCAATGCAGACAGTGAGCAGTGGAGAATAGGGAATCACATGAGACCAGGGAAGTGTCCCAGTATCACATTTCTGCTGTTTTCTTTTCTGCTGTTGATTAAATGGGGTGTGAGTTAAAGCTGTTTGGGGGACTGTCATTGGAGAACACAGGTAGAGGGAGGGAGGGTGCCATCAGGGGGAGGGCTGACAGATGAAGATAGATGCCAGTGCTGTAGCCACCAATGGAATGAGCAGAACCACATGGCTCGAAACTGCCAATAGGGCGACTAGTGCCTATGTAAAATTTCTGAAGGCAAAGTGACACTTCATGTGAGTGACCCCAAAGCATGAGTACCACAAAGCAGGAGTGTGGTGTCTGACTCACTGGCATCTGGGGGTGCTGGCAAGCTGTCCGCATGGAGGACCACTGACTGCAGGCCACGTTGGTCACAGAAGGAGAGGTAAGTCTAAAAGGAAGTGTAGGAAGTAGACTGCAGGGGGATTGGAAGAGGGTTGCATCTAAGCATCTAACACATATCTAGGGTAATCTAATATTTGAACTGAGCATTCAGGAAGGAAGGGAGGGTAGAAAGCACACTGTAGGGGTTGGAAGTACACTGTAGGGGGTTGGAAGGAGATTGCAGCTGATCCCTATCTAAGGTCAGATTACATGTGTACTAAGCATCAAGGAAGCAGGAGGGGTTAGGGGAATTGGGGGATTGCATTAACTCATTGCCTCCACAGGAGCTTTCTGAAGTTGTACCACTTGTCTCCTGTATACTGTTAATAGTAAATCCTGGGCCTTTCTAAGCAAAATCAAGCTATAGTCAGCATGCCACTAACAAATCCCAATAGCTCAAGAACCATAAGTGCTAGACACAAAGTATGAGTGGCAAAGTTATTCAGCACAAAATTACCTTTCCAGTGGTGGTTTGCAAAGAATAATATGTAATTTCAATTTTTTTTCTATGCTGGTTGAAACAGCAAAACATTTTTTTCACTAAAACAGGCAACATAAGCCATACACACCATACCATAAACAAATACGAATAACTCCTAAAGTATACATGATATACAGTATAACCCCGATTATCCGAAACCCTATTATCCGAATCTCTGGGCTATCCGAAATTAGGTTATGTCCCCCGCCCTAAATGCGATATTGTAGCATTTACTCTGGTTCCACACAGTCATTAAAAAGATTGTTGCTCACTCATTTACTTAAGCAGCATAATTAATCATTGCAGTGTTTAACGTGCTCATTTGCCGCATTCCCCACACTTAGTAGCACTTTGTTGTTCCACGTTCAATTGAAGTTAATTGAACTAACCTGGTTTTGTAACGATCTGGTTCTCTTAATGTAAGGGAACTGCTTCTCTCATTTATTCATTCGTTCATTCATGTGATGGCTGGCAAGCTCAAACGCTGTGTGCTCCACATCGAACAAAAGCTCTGCATACTTGAATGCCTGGAGAGTGGTGAAAAGATTGTTTCTATCACCCGAAAATTTAACATAGGAAATGCTACTTTGTGCGATATCAGGACTGCACAAGATAAAATACGGGAGTACACTGCTACTATGGATTGTCCTGAGTCAAACAGCAAAAGAAAAAGCATAAAGGGGAGTAAGGATGAGGTGTTGGACAAGGCTCTTTATCTATGGTTCATCCAGAACAGGGTGAAAGGAATCCCAATATCAGGGCCAATTATGAAACAAAAGGCAATAGCATTCCATAATGATATTAATGGGCAAGATGATATGTTCAGTGCCAGCGAAGGTTGGTTAAATCGCTTTAAAAAGCAGCACAGAATACCCCAGCTTTCTGTGGCTGGTGAACTGTTATCTGCTGCAAATGACAGCATTGCCCCCTTTCAGACAGAAACTGTGTGATCTCATGTTTGCTGAACAACTTACTGCAACCCAGATTTATAATGCAGACGAGACAGGAGCATATTGGAAGATGTTGCCAGAGAAGACTTTAACTGCATGGTCTGAGAAATGTGCCCCAGGATTTAAAAAAACAAAAAGAAAGACAAACTGTCCTGGGCTGCTGTAATGCAACAGGAACACACTGTTTAAAGTTGTTAGTGATTGGTAAATCTATGCGACCAAGATGTTTCAAGCACACCAATATGCTGAGTCTGCCTGTGACTTATACAGCTCAATCCAATGCATGGATGAATGCTGCCATATTTAAACAGTGGTTCCACACAGATTTTGTTCCCACAGTTCGAGCACACTTACGGTCACTTAACCTTCAGCAAAGGGCTATTTTACTCATCGATAACACTGGCGCACATCCCGATCTGGACCAACTGACCTCTGTAGATGGAGCCGTGCATTGCATTTTTCTCCCTGCAAACACAACATCAAAGCTACAGCCCATGGACCAGGTCATATTGGCCACACTAAAAAAGTTATACAGAGGCAAACTACTGGCTACAGTTCTGGCTGATGAAAATGACCAGCTTACTCTCACAGACACTATCAATAAATTAACAATCAAGGATGCATGTTATCATTTAGGTGAAGCTTGGTCAGAGATCAGACAGGAAACAATAAAGCGCTGTTGGAAGAAATCAGAAGTTCTAACTGAGCCAAGAGTGCAATCTGCCGAACCACTTGTTGTACCACAAGAACAAGAAGCCAATGAAGCACTTCTACAGATTGCACAGCAAACAAATTGTACATTAGAGGCAGTGCATGAGTGGCTGAAATGTGATGCTGAACATAACAACTATGGCGAATTGAGCAATGAACGTTGCAATCGCTCAGAACAACCCAGAAGTCATGGGTGCCACATCAGAGGAGGAGGAGGACACCAGAGAGCAGGAAAACTCAGATGTTCAGATACCAACCACATCAGAAGTGGTCTATGCATTTACAAAATGTATTTTGTGGCTTGAAAACCAAGACAGCACTGACTACCTACACACTCTGCTACTGCGAAAACTGAAATTACAAGCTGCAGAAAAGTTAAACAAAGCAAAGAAGCAGAGTGCCATAACACAGTTTTTTACAGTGATGTAGACTTACAACTTTCACGTTGCACTATCATTTATAGTATCTGACATTAGCTCTTTATTCTCTGTACCGCAATACTGCAATGCACTTTAATTTTCTGCACTGTTCAGCATCGTATTATTGATGCATTATTCACTGCTTTTTAAATTGTACGTTAACTGTACTGTATTAAAAACATAACTTATACCAAACAGCATGCTCCTTTTTTTTGACAAAAAAGCGCATTCTTCCGTTTAACCGAACCCCCGATTATCCGAATAAATTTTGTGTCTCCCGAGGCATTCGGATAATTGGGGTTATACTGCACACAGAATATCAGTGGAAAATTTGTTCAGCACAAAATTACCTTTCCAACGGTGCTATGCAGTCAAATATATATTGTATTCTGTTACATTATATATTAAAATATATAAGTTACTTCTCTAGACATTGCCAGGGCACACAGAAAGTCAGTAGCTCTAGCTGACTTCTGTAGGCATCCTCAGGACACACCAGTGTGTTTTACTGAGGTCTACAGGTGTTGACTAGAAGACAATGAGTAAAACATCCCTGAGTGAGTTACATATAGGGATACATAACTTGGAATAGGAGAAAATGGGCCTACAAGGATTTTAGGGTATAGGAGCAAGTACAAGAGTCAGGATAGTGAGAAGAGAGTAATATGCTGTAATTGTTGTTGGCCAGCAGTCTTTGGGGGTGATCTGGAGTGCAAGGGGATGTCCAGTGTGCAGGAGTCTAGAGTAGCTAAGGGCAGAACTAAGACTACTTAGATGGGAGCTCAGGAAGATGGTGTAGACAGTCAGAGGAGCACAGCAGTGGAAAGAAAGGCAGATGGGGTGCCCAGGGAATTGAGGGTTTTAGGCAGGGGAAGGGGGTAGGGAGGATCACTCAGTGCCAAGGGGTATCTCTTCCTCTTTGGACCAGGGGGCCCAGGGTGGAAGAATGGCAAGTGGTAGGGGGAAGGGATGGGAATGTGAAGGTAACAACAGGGGTGGGAATTCTTGAAGGGATGCCTTTAATGAATAGATTTGCACCACTGTCTAGTATGGGGTGGGAGCATCAGGAGGTGGGGTAGGAGGTTGAGTTAAGCAGGAGTTGAGGGTAGAAGGACAGGAGAGGGAGGCTAGTCAAAGTGGGCAGGGAAGAAGAAGCAGATGAAGTGGAGCAGAGGATGGGGAGATGAAAGGGTAGAAACAGGGGAGGGAAAAGGGGAAGCAAGTATGGCTAGCTAGAAAGGGAAGGGTATAGAGGGAAATGGAGAAACAGTTGGAGGGATGTGGCAGACAGTTAACCAGGATGGAGGGAGAGCAGTTAGGAGAGGGAGCAGCAGGTACTGCAGGTGAGGAAGGAAGAAGGGAAACATGGATGCAGGGGACGGAAGGGTGGTAATCCTAGGGGGTCTCCATAATTAAGGGTATTCACTGGGGAAGGAAGGGGGACCCAACTGCAAGAAGGAAGATGGTTTACATGCCAGGGATGACAACAGAAAAGGTGTGCCCAAGAATCAGGATGATAGTAAGGAAGGTTGGAGGGAAACCAAACTTAGTTATACACATGGGTACCAATGACCTAGCTGGGGTGGAGGTGGAGGTAGTACAAGCTAGATTTAGAGTATTAGGGAAAACCTGCAGGGAGGAAGGAAGCAAGATCACTGGCTTTCTCAGATGTGATACCAGTACCAAGGGCCAGCACACTTAGGAAGAAAAGCATACAGGAATTAAATGACTGAATGAGGAAATGTTGAAGTGAGGAAGGGTTCATCTGTATTGGTGACTTGGGGGAGACCTGGTCAAATAAAATACTTTTTTCACCAGACAGGCTACACATCACTTCAGAGAGCTTGAGGGTACTCGGGAATAAACCGGGAAGGGGGTACATAATCAATAAACTTACACTACTGAGGGGGGCCGGTGGGCCTGTAGGCCCAAAGACCCCAAGAAGGGGATGTCAATGGAACTCCCCCCTACCAGTACAAGGGGTTTGGAGGGTAGAGGTGGGAGGGGTAGTGTAGCAGCTAGCATGGGGGTGAGAGGAGTACACAGTGGAGAGAAAGGAGAAAAAATAAGAGAGGGAAGGGAAGGGAAGGCAGCTCAGATTCTAAATGAAAAGGGGGTCCCTGAACATGAAAAGTCTTGGAAACAAGATGGACGACCTGCAGGTGCTATTAGCAGATGGGAGGGTGGACAGAGCAGCATTAAATGAGACTTAGGCCATACCACACCATGACTAAAACATCTCAATTCCTGGATATAAACTATATAGGAAGAACAGGGTGGTAGGGAAAGAGGGTGGTGGTGATTTATATCAGGGAGGGTATAACATGCATGATGGGGGAGTTGGAGGAGGGAAGGGTGGATGTATTATGGGTTTAGTTACGGTCCAATAGATGAAGAAAGGTGAGGTTGGGGGTAGTTTACAAATGACTTAACCAGGAAGAGGAAAGCGACAGGGAACTGATCTTGCAAATACTGTATTTAAAGTTGCAGGGAAAGAAAAGGTAGTAATAGTGGAAGACTTCAATTTGCCCAAGGAAGACTGGAGCATTCCATCCACAACATGTGCCAGGAGTCAGGTGATCTTAGAAGTGTTGCAGAGTGGGTCCTTGACTCAGGGTGTCACAGAATCCACCAGGGAGGGTGTAATTGTTGATCTAGTGCTAATGAATGGGTAGCGCTTACAAAAAATAATGGTGATGGAGCCCCTGGGTGGAAGTGACCATTGCACAGTGTGGTTCCATTTGGATATGGGCAGGGAAAACATCCCAACTAAGACCAAATCACAGATTTTAGGAGGGTAAACTTCATGAAGATGGGTGAGGTGCTAAGGAGGCACCTGGTAGGCATCAGAGCAGATTGAGGGTGGACCAAAGGTGGTCCATCATTAAGGATGAAATAATGGTCACCACTGAGGAGTGAGTTGGGCTCAAGGGGAAGAACTCAAGGACCAAAGCACCCAGCTGGTTCAGTACTGAGGTTGTCCAACAGTAAGGGAATAGAGGTTAGCCTCTTGGAATATCAGAAAGACCAAGAGAGATGTGGATAGGGAAAATTACCTAAGGTTGGCTAGAGTAGCAAGTACTCCTGTGGGCTATGGCACAAAAGAAACTGCAGATATCTGAGAGAATTAAGAAGGCCTTTTTTCACTATATAACTGAGAAAAGGGACAAGAAGGACAGGACTGTTAGACTTCAGAAAGGGGACAAGTGGGTGGAGGAGAACAGGGGAAAAGCAGAGGTACTGAATGAATACTTCTGCTCCATCTTCACCAAGGTGAAAGACAAATTGGTGCCTACATGGGGAGGTGAAGATCAGGAGGAAGGGGAGCACAGATGTGGTAGAGGAGGTTAGAGTGAGGGACAGAGTGAGGGAGGGAGGGGCTGCGATCATTGAAGGTGGACAAATCACCAGGCATGAATGGCATACACCAAAGGGTGATGAGGGAACTGGCAGATGAGCTTGCAGGGCCACTGGCAGGCCTATTTAATAGTTAACTGGAGTTGGGTGTGGTACCACAAGACTGGAGAATGGCACATGTTGTGCCCCTCCATAGGAGAGGTCCCAAGGATGGCCAAAGGAATTACAGACCGGTTAGCCTGATGTCAATCATGTGCAAGCTTGTGGAGACCATACTTAAGGAAAAGTTGGTAAAGTGTCTAGAGCAGTATGGTTTCCAGGGTGAGAGGCAGCAGGAGTTTATTGGAGAGAGACCATGTCAAATGAATCTTACTGACCTCTGTGACTGCGTCCCTAAGTCAATAGACAGGACTTCAGCAAGGCCTTTGACTTAGTAACCCACAAGAATTTGATCAGGAAGTTGGCAGATCTTGGGGTTGAGGAAAAGATGACCAGATGGGTAGAAAACTTGCTAAGGGACAGGACCTAGAGGGTGGTGGTGGGGGGAGTGTTATCTAATACCAGGGAGATCACCAGTGGGGTCACGCAGGGTTCGGTGCTGGGACCAGTGTCTTCATCAGTGATATTGAGGATGGCATTAAGGGCAGAATGTACCTATTTGTGGATGATACTAAGCTCTGTAGGAGGGTGGACATAATCATAGGGATACAAGACCTACAGGATGATCTGAAAAAGCTTGAGAGGTGGTCTGGAATTTGGCAGCTTTGCTTCAATGCAAAGTTATGCACACTGGTGGCATTAATCCCAGGTCAGGGTACAACATGGAAGGGGTCTGGGTAACTGCAACAGAAGAGGAGAAGGATCTGAGAATGATAATCACTGGTGACCTGAAGCACTCCACACAGTGCAGGAAAGCAGCTGCAAGGGCAAATAAAATGTTGCACCGCATAGCCAGGGGGATCAGCAGTATGTGAGAGGAAGTTATACTGCCCCTGAAGGGGTCATTGGTGGGCCATATCTGGAGTATGGAGTACTATACTGGTGCCTGCACCTTAAAAAGGACATTAACCTGCTGGAAACTTTCCAGATGAAGGAAACTTAGATAATCGTGGACCAGCAATGTGGAGCTTACGAGGAAATGGTGGGGTGCCTGAACATGTACTCACAGGACGTGACGAGTGAGAGAAGAGACATGATTGAGACTTTCAAGTACCTGAAGGGAATAAATAGGGTGGATAATCGAGTCTCTTTAAACTAAGTGGCAACCGAAACATATGGGGATGCAGTCTTAAGTTGGGGGGGGTTTAGGATGGAGGCTAGAAAGCAATTCTTCATGGAGAGGGTGGTGGACAGTTGGAATGTGCTGATGGAAGAGGTGGTCTCAGTGAAGATGGTGGGCAGCTTCAAGACAAGCTGGGATAGACCTAAGGGGAAAGGAATGATCAGGGAAGAGGCAGATGAAAAGGATGGGAGGATTGGGGAGGGGGCAAGGTCAGTACCTTAAGCTTTGGACCCTGCAATACAAGTAGACTAAATAGACCCAATAGCTTTATTCTGCTGACTTCTTCATACCTTTGTATGTTTGTATGTAAGTCTTGACCAAATGATACATGTATTTTTTTATCAAATAAACAAAATTACTGCCATGTATATATAATGCATGTACCTAACATGCCATAACTGGTCATATAGGTGGGAAGAGGCCCCAGTTTATAGTTGGTATAAAAAACAGCAAACAGCTACAGTATCCCTTTGAGTAATTTGCTGACGATCACATAAGTAAGTGCCAGTTGTCGATCTGAAACCTGTGTCTTCTGGTTCACTGTCCTGCATTCTATACAGTAGGCTACACTGCACTCTCTATTATAAATGAATGGACTAAGATATACAGTATAGAGATATTTGATAAGATATGCAGGAAGAGTGTCATTTTACAAAAACGAAGTGGGTGAAAAATTACAGAAAAATTCCATTGGCAGCCAACATTATGATGATGTCACATTGAATATGTAAATAAATGTATCTATCACAGTTATATTTTCTGTTAGAAAATGGGCCAGATTATTCAAGCTCTCTGATTGGCTGACGGGAAGTACGGGGGGGGGGATTAAGTTTCAATAGATGCCCGCTTGAAACAAGTGCCAATTCAGGGTACAGCATTACTGAGAATATTTATGGGCGTCCTGAATTTTCAGCGTCAGCAGCCGCCATTTCTTACCTCTCGCTTAGCAAGAGAGTTGGGGAGCGAGTTCAGGGTTGGCAAATCCCTTCAGAGCACACCCCTCTCCCCTGATATTTCAATTATTTAAATAGTACCCACACGGTAAAAAAAAACAGCAAAAGGAAGCTGACAACCTTACTGTCTTCACATCACCGGCAGTCAGTAGCGCAGCTTTAAAAATGACAGCGCGTGTCTAACTACAGCAACAAAACTCTCTTGTCCTGCTTACCCACGCTGCCTGCCTTACACTGACCCTGACACAGTCTCTCTTCCTGAACCAAACAACAACAAATTGACCCACAATAGGAGCCTTTACATATTTAAAAAAATGCAGAGTACTTCCTTTTTTTCTGCAGTTTGCCACCCTACTTCTGTGTCCCCCAATCATGAACAAGACAACACTTCAAACTGTTTTTCAGTCACACTGATGGTTTTGTGCCCTTCCACGGGTCACCGTCCTGCAGTTGCCCTTGTCACATAGCACTTGTAATATCATAACCATGTTAATATCTATGCATTTCTCAGATCATGGCAGGTCTTGGTTAATATGCAAGAGCTAGAAAGGAAGGGGTAAGAGTAGCATACAGGGGAGGGGTATGGATGGCTAGGGTGTGGGAAGGGGAACATAAGAGTTATGGGAGGAGGGATGGTAAAAAGGAAATAAGGGGGGAGGGGCAGGAGAGGATTGCAAATGTTGGTGACATCCATATACCCACAGTTCTATAAGTGTGGGTTCACCTTTCAAATGTCATTTATGTAACATAGACACAAAAAAGTTTAGAATGAATATGTGTCTGTGCCTAGGTTAACATTGTTTGCAATACACACTTGCTGGTGGAGCGAAATTGAGGTATAGTATTATTTTTTTCCCCTATATTTAAACATTGTCACAGTAAGGAGACTAACTTCCATACTACAGAGAGGCAGGCAATGGTTAATTTTTCTTTAGACTTGCTAGTTTAGAAGAAAAAGGGGCTGTAATTTGAAACATCATGGCCAGTTTCAAACTGCTTAGATACTAGGCAGAAGAAGTAGGAAAACTTTAAACAGTAGTAAAATAATAAAAACTGGTACAACACAGCTCAAACTTTCTGCAGCGCTCCCCTCAATTTTCTGATGTAGTCTGGTCAGGTTGTCACTGTTGCTGATTTTAATGACAGGCTGCTGGTGTTGACAGCCCATCAGCTGTTTGTTGAATAGCTTCATTCACATCAAAGGACCGAAGCCCTCTCATTTATTGGTTTGGTTCTTCTGAAGTGCGTTCAGCCAAATAAAAGTGGTGTCACAGTTAAAGTGCACGGTTTTTGGTCTAGACTGCTTCAACCTTGCAGTTTTTAACTGCAGTAGGCACAAAGAGGCACACCTCTGAAATCCCCTTCCACTCACAACAAAAGGTTTGTTGCACATGTGCAGCAAACCTAAAAAGAGAACAGCAACTGCTGAGGAGAAAGGGATTTAGAGCAGCTGCAAAGGCAAACAGTAGATTTTAAGAAAAAAAGTAAAAACATACCAGACTATTGGATAGACATTAAGAAGAAAACAGGAGACTATCTAGAGGTGTAAAAATGTTTCCTATCATCTGTAGTGGTGGAAAAAAGTGGGAGCATACACCTATATTTTTTTACTCCTAGCTTGTGTTACTGAAGGACTGTAGAAAGGAGCTCTCTCCTACCTGTCTCCTGACTTCTCCTGTCTCCTTCTGGTTAGCATCACTGGTCTGGTGAACAATTGCTGACTCACTTTGCAAAGGTCTGGATGACTTACTGCACAGTAGGGCTATTTCTGCTGCTGCTGATAACTTTCAGTCTCTCTTTTCCCTGGATAGGGTCTGTTCTGGTGACTCCCCTGACAATTACTTCAGTTTGCTAAAGTCCCTCTCCCTCTCATCAGTCTCACTCACCACCAGTCAAAGCACCCACAGGCTTGGCTGTCACCCTTTAGTCATGTTCACTGATTGCACTTTATTGTAACTGTGAAACGTGACTGTATTATGTATTTTATGTTTTTCTGTCCTTTGTTTCCCTTCCCCAGGTCCAACCCAGAAATGAGACTTGGCTCAGTGTGCCATTCCTGGTTATCAATTTCATTTAGTAAAATAACACCAACTGCTTAATCAGTTCTGTAAATCAGTTTGCATCTGTAACCCCATAGCGAGGCTGAAAATAGCAGAATTGCCTAGTCCACCTTTCCCGGTCAACAAAACAAAATAAAAAAACTAAATAAATAAAAATGTTTAAATAAATAGATGAATACATAAAACTAAACAGAAAACAAAATGAAATAAAAAACTTGAGTAGACAGACAGTGTTTTAATTAAAAAAAGCAAACATAAACCTCTAACAACCAGACACAGTAGGGAAATGTTGGTAACTGCACCGCCTCATGTGATGAGGAGAAGCTGAAGCAGCAGGCAGTACTGTCCAGCACTGCATGACACCGAAGCCCAGAATACACAACAGGGCTGAGCTGGCTAAGGATTGCACAACATGCCTGACATGTCCTTTTTTCTGGATCACACTGTAAATTGGAGACTGAATAGGCAGATAAGACGTGGCCTCAATGGTTGTCTCACATATGCTTTGTGGCAGCATGCATAGACACAATCATAGATGATCATATAGCTCAACATGGCAGCAGTGCATGATGATGTCACTGCCTTCTGCTACTGGCTTCTGCCTGATGGGATTATGTTAACTAGCCCAAGCAACAATCTTTGGGGGGGGGGGGTTGACACACAGGCTCAGCAAGGCGAACACTGCAAGAAGAAGCAGTTGAGCTTAAGTAAGCAGAAACTGTGCCACAGTGCCAGACCTGGAGCATGTATAAACACATGACTGGGAGGGGCTGCTGCTACTAGGGAGCAACTGAAAGGGTAGGCATGCCACTCAAATACATGCACTAAAATAAAAGTTACAACAGCATGTGTGTTACCCTAGCATGCTCACAATGTCTGAGCAGATTATTGATCTGCTCACAGCAGCAAAGGTCACAAGCTCGTCATAGGGGGTCACAACAATTCATTCAGGTTGCAAATGCAACCTCTAGTTACCTCTAAATTATGCTCCTGGTTTACAGAGGGAGACTCATTTGGATGGGTGTGGAAAGCAGGTGGAAGACAGAGCTGCAAACTTAGGAGAGGTGGTGCTTTTGGTGGGACTTCAACATAACAGTCATTTCCTAAAGTGTCCCTACAGCATTATGTGTCAGGAAGCAGGGATTGATAGAGACATTTCAGGATGTTTTAGTGATACAATGCATTGGTGACCCAAATAAGAAAAGGGTGATCATAAACTTTGTCCTTGCAAACAGAGAAACTGTCAGTGAGGTTACTTTAAATAAACCACTTAGGAACAGTAACCACAGGTCAGTATGGTTCGACATCACAGTGAAGACTGATCATACCAACTTCAAGACCAGAGTACTACACTTCAGGAATGGTGACTTTGGCAGGATGAAGGAAATACTCAGAGGTAAGTGAAAAAGGGGAGACAGCAACTGATGTTGTAGATAGGAAGTGGGATATTACATGAAAGGGTTGGTAGAGACCACTAATCTCTACATAAGGAATGTGGATACATCAGAAAGAGAAGAAAGTTTATTTAACACATGAGAGAGGTGGTTAAGATAAACGGAGAGAAGAGGAAGACATTTAAATGCTATAAAGCAACTCTATCAGTAGAGGACAGGGACATCTCCTTCAATAAAATAAAGTTTGGTAACCCTAAAGTGAGATGTGCTGGGTAAAGGCAGAGAGCAGAACTTAAAATTGCAGAGGAGGTTAAAGAGGGGGACAAGGCTTCCTACTACTATAATAGGGAGAAATGGAAGACCCACTATGAAACTGTCAAGTTGAAAAGGGGAAAGGTAAAGAGTTAGTGGTCAGTGATAAGGGCAAGGAAGACACACTAAATTAATATTTCTGTTAGTCTTTATAGCAAAAGAGAAGGTGCTACCCACACAGTGTGGGATTAAGTCCAGGAGGGGGGTGCCATGGATATTGGAGCTTTAAATGAGAAGAGGGTTAGGACAGAATTGATGGTATTAAAACTGAATAATTCCTCCAAGCCCAGACAGTCTGCAACCAAGGATGATAAAAGAAATGGCAGAAGTTCTAATGGCATCACTGACAAACTCCTTCAGTTGCTCACTAAAACAGGAGAGGTATGACATGATTGGAGGGTAGCTGATGTATTGCCAATAAACAACAGTAGAAGTAGGGAGAATCAAGGTTGGAATGGTTGGACAGCCTGACCTCAGTAGTGGGCAGATAGTTGGATGGAATGATCAAGAAAAGGTTGCTGGAGTTCCTGGAGGTAAATGGATTGCGGTACAGTAAACAGCATGGATTTGTGGGGAAGACCTTTCCAGTTAAACCTGAGTGACTTTTTTATGTGGGTGAACAGGACTGTTGAAAGGGGCCGGTCTGTAGAAGTACTGCACCTGGACACTAGTAAGGCATTAGATTCCACCACAGAAGATAGTGAAAGTACTAGCCACACACTCAAAAACTGATTCTCAAAAGGTTTTTTTATTTTCCTTATTGATACTCCACAACTTCAGAGCCCACCATTTCACCTTTCTTAGCTTCGTCAGGGAGTTAGGGTCTATAAATGTTTAAAATTAATTCATTAAAGAACACTTTTATATACAAATTTTCACTTTCTGTATGTACTGCATTGTAAAAAATACATATTTGACCTTGCATACTCTGACATCACATACCTCTCACTCACTCTAAAGTGTGATTTTCTGTTAAACTTTGTTTCCATATTGTTTATTCCATTTTGGTACTATTAAGATCCAGTGAAAAAATATATAAAAATGAAAAATAAATATAAAATTCATCATGTTCCATACTAACAATAAAAATGAATTTCCATGCAATATGAAGTTTAAATTTCTGATTTACAACTTATATATATTTTCTCCTAATTTAAGCACTAAACCTTATTTTTATCAGTTTTAGTATCTTAAGCAGCCATGTTGTTCCTATAAACTTCACTTTTAAATGATACTACATGCGTGTAATCTACCAGTAGACCACTGTTAATTTATTACTTGGCACTGTTATTTGACCTATTTCTAGCCTTTCCATAGTCTGAATTGTGCAAAAGTATTCATTGCTGCTTTAATTTAGTGATTCTATTATAGAAACATAGAATTTGATGGCAGATAAGGACCACTTGGCCCACCTAATCTGTTCATTTCCCTACTTGACGGAAAAGCTGCAGATTCTAGTTAATCCACAGCTTACTTCCTCTTACCCTGCCACTGGAATTGCCTTATGCCTGTCCCATGCATTCTTGAATTCTCCCACTGTTACTGACTCCACAACTTCCTCAAGAAGGCTGTTCCATGCATCCACAACATTCTCTGTGAAAAAATACTTCCTAACATTACCTCTGAGCCTATCTTCAAATTGTGCCCCCTTGTTCTTGCACATCTCTTCTTCTGAAAGATGCTACCCTCTTGTACTTTGTTAATTCCCTTGAGATACTTGAAAGTTTCTATCATGTCCCCCCTTTCCCTCTTTTCCTCAAGGGTATACATATTAAGCTGCTTTAGTCTCTCCTCGTATGTCTTCTGGTGCAATCACCAACTGTCTGTACAGAGGGATAACAACTTTTTGTTTTCTACCGTTGATGCCTCTGCCTATGCATCCCAATATCCGCCCAGCCCTCCTTACTGCCTTCTCACATTCCTTGCCCACCATTAGGTCATCTAATATAATTACTCCTAGGCCTCTTTTCATTATTGTTGCTGTTATTAACTCACCCCCCTTCCCCCCATTGTGTACTCTTCCCCTGGGTTTTTGTTTCCCAGATTCATTACCTTGCACTTCTTTGCATTGAATCTGAGCTGCCACATATTTGACCATTCCTCCAACCTTGCCTAGTCTTTTTTCATCCTTTCCACTCCAACTTGTGTATAAACCCAGTTGCAGATATTTGTGTCATCTGCAAAGAGACATACCTTTCCTTCTAGGTGCTCTCCAATGTCACTTATAAAGACCTTAAAGAGGACTAGTCCCAGTACCAAACCCTGCAGTACCCCACTAGTTACCCTCCTTTCTTCAAATCTGAGATCCCTTCTCCTTCCCCATTTGAGAGTACCAGGTCTAAGATTGCTCCCTCCCGAGTGGGTTCCAACACTCGCTGTCTGAGGCATGCCCCCTGTAGGGCATCAAGAATGATCCTGCTCTTGGATATGCCTGCAGCAAAGGTACTCCAGTTAACACCTGGCATATTCAGGTCCCCCATCAACAATATCTCCCATTTTTCTGCTATTTTAAGGATGCCTTCTATCATTTCCTTGTCCATTTCCTCCTCCTGAGATGGGGGTCTGTACACAACCCTCATGCAGATTGTGGTGGCATTTCCTGTTTCCAGGGTGACCCATAGTGACTCATCAACTTCCTGTTTACTCTTTAGCTCTGTTACTTTAATACATTCCCTAATATAGAGAGAGATACTCCTCCTCCTATTTTACCCACCCTGTCCCTCCTGTAGACTGTGTATCCTGGTATGTTGACATCCCAGTGATGGTTCTTTGTGTACCATGTTTCAATGACTGCCACAATATCCAGGCATCCCTCTTCCATCAAGGCCACTAGTTCAGGGAGCTTCTTACACAGACTGTGGGCATTGGTATTCACCACTTTATTTTTTTTATGACCTTACCCCTTTTAGCCCCTGTCCTTACTGCCTTATTCTGCATTTACACCTGTCCTGCTCCCTACTAACTTCTCTACCTTGGTGTTTACCTCTCTAACTACTGTGTTTTGTGGGGGAAGGCTCCAACTTCCCTGTTGCTTTTCAGTGCCTCCTCTCTTGGCTAGTTTAAATGCTTGCCAATGAAGCATTTAAACCTATCACCTAGGATCCTGGTTCCCCCCCCTGGACAGGTGCAGACCATCGCACCAGTATAGGCCGGCATCCCTCCAGGTGGCTCCCTAGTCCCCAACGAAGCCAAAACCCTGAGCTCCACACCAGGTTTTCAACCATTCATTGAATCCCATGGTGTGGAATACCCTAGCATCATCCTTGTCATAGACAGGCAGTGCCTCTGAGAAGGTTACCATACATGCTACTTGTCTAAGGCCCCTCCACAACTCTACAAACTCCTCTTGCACCTCTCTGATCCCATTCATAGCCAGGTCATTTGTCCCTAGGTGGACAATTACATCCAGCTCCCTCCCTCATGCTGCTGCTCCCTCAATCCTGAGGATTCACTTCTTGTCCCTCTGAGCCATGGCGCCAGGCAGGCACCTTACCTCCTTCCCTATTCCCTTCCTCCCCCACTTCTACCCCCCAAAGATCGAGCCCCCACCAGGAGTTGCTTCCTTCCCCTATGGGGTCTCATGCCACCCTCCTGTGGGTCTCCTTTGTGGAGGTTTTCAGCATCCTCCTTGGTCTCCACTGCAGGTGCCTCCATAGAGGAACCACTCTTTGCCAGAACAGCATATGCATTGTGGAGAGGTACAACTGGAGGGATGCACCTCTGTTCCACCACTCTCTCCCTCCCTGAACCCGACTTGGTCCAACTGCTTCTCTTTCTTGGCAACCTCTGAGGTAGCGGTGGTAGCCCTGGTGGTTCTTGGTAGGGGAAGAGTTTTCATGAATCCTAGCCAGGTCAGCCTGGAGACAGGCAACCTCCTCCCTCAGACCAGAGAGGTGCCTGCAAACAGGGCAGCATCGCGGCCTCCAGAATGACTCCCAGAACACTGCTGCCTCATAGCCATTGCACTGTACCTCTCCCATCTTGGCTATTTTGTGTCCCTCTCCTGTTGCTTTGTATGTTTACTGTCTCCTCCCTCTATGTATTCTTACACTTACTTTCCTACTGCCTATGTGCCCTTACAACTCTCTCCCTTCCTGTTCTTGGACAGGAACTTCCTGTAGTCTTCAGTAGTCTCCTTCTTCCATGCTTGGATTCAGATCTCCAGCAGCTGGGGGGGGGGAGAACGAGTTATTTTTTGGGTTCCTTCAAGTTTGATGAAACTAATGTGTCTCAGTGATCCTTTCCTTCCTACTGCCAAACAGGAAGTTCCTGTTGTCAGTCAAATCCAGTGGCTATAAAAGTAGAACTTGCTTAGGTCAGAAGGGTGGGAAGCAGGCCAATTAGTAAAAAAGCTGTAGCTTTAGACTGCTGTTTCTTGCTCTGAAAGCAAAGTTCTCCTCTGTCAAAAACAGCAGGAAGCTGTAATTGGAGACACCTGCTTTTGTACTCCTAAGCTCCTAAGCCACAGCCCCAATTAGATTCACCCTCTGCTCCTGACTCAGTAAATTAAGCTTATACAGCCCCCTTCCTCAGAGAAACACACAGTGACTTTCTTCTTTTTTTTTAATTAAATGAGACCCCCTTCTTCTAATAAAGTATCTGTTTGCTTAATCCCAACAGGCACGGACTCCTGCTGAGATAGAAGTGATTTATCAGTAAAAAAGCTGTAGTTCTAGACTGCTGTTTCTTGCTCTGAAAGCAAAGTTCTCCTCTGTCAAAAACAGCAGCAACATTATAATTAATGATGGTACTTGTGCACCATCAGTCTTCAAAAGACCTCACCTGTTTATTATTCAGTGGTATCTTTTTGTATTACAAAATACATATAAGCCTCTGTTTATATATAGTTCCCATGTTACACTATTCTTTCTTTATATTACACAAATATTTCATAAATTACCTGCAGCATTAGATTATGGTATTTTTCATTGCTTTATGTTTGTCCTCAAATGCTATCCCTCTGTTCATTAAAACATATAAACAGTGCCAACAGCACTATTTAATTGCTTAAAATGAATTTTATTAGTGAAAATAGGAGCATAGTTCAAATGTGCTTACAAACTCACTCACCATTCAAACTGGTATCATTTTACCCAGTGGCAGGGTTCTCCCTGTGCACCCTGGCCCAGATATTCAAAGCATGTGCAACTGAGTTGCACTGGCACAAGTGCGGACTTGCTCCAAAGAGCCATATTCAGCGGGATCCTTTGTGCAGAGCAAATTCCATTGCATCAATGTGCAACTATAATGAATGCAGATGCACATGCAGGGGGTGTTCCCATGAATATCCAGTGCAGTGGCATATTCAACCGTGAAACCATGGTGCAAGCGAGGAGCAAATCGAAGTTGCTCTGAGCAGACTTGTTCCTATTAATACAGGGCACAAGCACACAGACAGCACTTGCGCCAGGTGAGAAGGAGTGTGAGAGAGAGAGAAAGAAAGAAAGAAAGAAAGAAAGAAAGAAAGAAAGAAAGAAAGAAAGAAAGAAAGAAAGAAAGAAAGAAAGAAAGAAAGACCAAAGCAGACACTGAGGGAGAGGGACAGAGGTGGCATTGGAGAGGGAGAAGAGGGGCAGAGAGAGTGAGAGAGAGAGAGAGAGAGAGACAGACACACTGCCAGGCAGTGCACCAGGGTGGCACACAGCCAGCAGCAGCCAACTGTCCAGGGGGATATTGGACAGCAAGGGCCATGGATAGTGCACTCTTCATGATGGAGGCCATAATGAGGGGTGTGAGGGGGCAGAAGGAACAGTGACGTGGCCGATGAAGGGCCCGTCGGTGGTATGACCAACACAGGTGGTACCGTGCCCACATCACCTTCGAGAATTACAGTGACAAGGAGATTGTGGGCCAGTACCACCTGAACAGGAACATTCTGAGGCAGCTCTGTGAGCTGTGCAGTGAGAAGATGCAGGCACCCACCAGATGGAGCCACTCCGTGTCTGTGGAGATGAAGGTGACAACCTTCATATGCCTGCTCACCATGGGCACCTTCCAGAGACCAACAGGGAACACCACAGGCATAACCCATTTGGCCATGTCCCACATCCTCATACTGTTCCTCAATGCTCTGCTGCCACGTGCTTTGGAATTCTTCCACTTCCCCAGCACACAGGTGGAGCGTACAGCAACCATGAAGGACTTCCACAAGGTAGCACGTATGGCTGGTGTAATTGGGACCATTGACTGCACCCACATGCCCATCCACATGCCACCTGACCCTGAGGGTGTGGTATACATAAACAAGAAGGGGAACCAGAGTGTCAAATGCCAGGTTGTGTGCGATGCCACGGGGTGCATTACCAATGTCTGCGCCACACACCTTGGGAGTGCACATGATGCATTTATCTAGCACAGCTCTATGCTGTGCCACAGGTTTGAATGTGGGAACATCCCCATGGGCCACCTAGTGGTTGAGTATGGCATGGGCAAGGAGCGATGGGCAGAGCAGACCTTGGGATGGGGAAGGGCAGGGTGTGCATGATGGCATGGGTGCCAGAGACAGGCAAGGGGCACAGCATAGAATAGCAGAGGGCTAACCATGTCATTATCCACACAGGAAACAGTGCTTATCCACTCAGGCCCTGGCTGCTCACCCCCTACCTATGCCCGTCGTCCTCAGCAGAGGATCTCTACAACGTGGCACACACCAGCATGTGCAACATCATCAAGCATGTATTTGGCATGCTGAAGGCACATTTCCATTACTTAGACAGGTCAGGTGGTGTCCTACAGTACAGCCCTTTGAAAGCCTATGGGCTATTCCTGGCCTGCTGCATCCTGCACAACATGGCCATTGACCATGGGATAGCTGTCAAGGCTGATGAGGGCGACAGTAGTGGGAATGATGGGGGCAATGGGCTGGGGGGTGGTGGACAGCCCCCCCCAGGGCAGAGGGATCCCAGCTGCAACAGCAGGTATGACGACACCAGGACACTATTGCTCAGGAGCACTATGGTGCACACAGGTACATGGTGCAATACACATACATGGGCCACACAAACAGGCAATGCACACATGCAGGAGCATGCATGGCAATGGGAATGAACACACAGAGGCATGATGCAGGAGTAGGGGAGTCAGTGGCACACAACCACAGACAGCAACACACAGTAACACACACACACACACACACATACACACACACAGACATTGGTATGTGGTGTGGATCAGACACATTGCATGGGTGCACAGGTGCAACCGGTGCTAAACTGCCCATTTCACACCCACGCCACATGGTCCAGCAGCCGGGCAAGCATGCACACAGGTGCCACACCAGTGGTATGCACACACACATGCAGCCCATGTGCTCACAGGGCGGCAGCTGCAGACTGCAGTCAGGATGGCATGCACATCAGGTCCGCTGCACAGAACCATGACCACCACAGCCACGGGGGTGGCCACACTGGGGCCGATCAGCATCCACAGGCTGTGTATCAGCCACAGGGGGTGTTTGCAACAGCCCCCAAGGGGTCAAAACGTGGGACTGTGACTCTGTCCACGCGGGGGTGTGAAGGCACTCAAACAGGCCAGCCCCGGTCATGCCTGGGATGCCAACATCAGAACCCAGTGTCGACTGTGTTGGGGTCGCCTGACGCCGGGTTTGTGGGGTGAACATAGCACTGTGGGTGTCATCTGTGCCCAGCCATGCCCTGTGGAAGCCAGCAGTGCAAAGCCATCTGTGATCACAGTGGCAATGCAATCCAGGGATGCAGTCATGGCCCCCTGAATGTGCTGCATCCTCACCATGATCTGTGCATTGCGCCTCCCCTACTGCTCAGCCAACTGGTGCACCTCTGAGCACAGTGCATGCACCCCAGTGGCAAGCAGCACCTGCTGCTGTATGGATACCCACAGCAAACAGGTGTGCTCAGCCAGCAGATCAGTGTCCTGGGGAACCTGGGTGGGACGCTGATCCTCATGTAGTGACTGGCCATGCTGCACAGCCCCCTCTCTGGTGGATGCTGCAAAGTGGGGTCCTCAGGGGGAATGTCCATTGTAGGTGCACTGGCGGTGGGCCTTGTGCCTGGCTGCCCAGTGGCACTCACAGCCTTCTGTCATTGCCTGTATGGCTGCTGTACACCACTCAGCACCTGCGCAGCTACACCACCACCACCGCAGGCACAGCCATGGCAGTGCACACAGATGCACCTCCAGTGTTGACCAGCAGCTGTTCCTCCACCGCCAGAGCACTGGGCGAGGTGCTTGTTACAGCTGCCAGCAGGGGTGACACAGCCACATTGTCACCCTTGCTGTCAAGGAGCTGGGAGTAGTACTCATCGGAGTCAGACCCAGCCCCAAACTGTGTCTCCACACACAGGATGCCAAGGCTGGCATCCTGGAGGAACACATCCAGGGCCTCATCTGACCCCAGATCCAGGACAGCCAGCTGCACCATGGTGCTGGGCTGCAGCCTGTAAGGCCCCTGGATCCCGATGGAGGTGGACGGCTGGTCCTCTGTGACCGTACCAGCATCCATAGCAGCTGCTGGCACCCCTTCATCCGCATGGAGGTGTGCTGGTGCTGAAAGAGAAAAAAGATGTGTCAGCAATGCAATGCCCACATGTGCTACCCCGACACTGCCACTGCATGTGTCCGGCAGCATGGAATGCACTGTGGTGCACACACATGCACAAGACAATCATGCCAGCAGCATGCATGCATGCCAGCTTGCCCAGGTACGCACCCTCCATGCCACCAACTGTGCGTGTTTGTCATACTTACCATGCAGTGATGGGCTGCCACCCATCTGGAAATCACCTTCAGCCACACCCTCCACCATGCTGCAGTGCATGGTGGCTGCCACCAACACCTCCGGCATCATTAGTGGTCATGCATCCACAGGCCCCCTCCAGTGGCATTGTGGGACACACAGATGGCTACCACTTTCTCCCTGATGCACCTCTTGTCCATGCCCACCTTCTTCCAGCACTCCTGCACTGACCGCTGGTGGCTGCCATGCTGTAGATGTATGCTGCCACCTCCTCCCAGGCCCCAGCCCTGGCCTGTGGTGTGCCTGTGGCACCACTCAACAGGGGCTCCCTGTCAAGGTATGCATCGAACAGGGCCTCTATCTCTGCCTTCATGAAATTGGGCCTGCGCTTGTGAGCAGGCACACTCTCCTCACCCTCCTCATGTTCCGACATTGCACTTCCTGTGAACATGGACAGCACAGTGTGTCAGTGGCAG
This sequence comes from Neoceratodus forsteri, assembly GCA_016271365.2. Classification (NCBI taxonomy): domain Eukaryota; kingdom Metazoa; phylum Chordata; order Ceratodontiformes; family Ceratodontidae; genus Neoceratodus; species Neoceratodus forsteri. The sequence goes on along the minus strand of CM057458.1, from coordinate 1,344,570,546 downwards.
CATCTCCCTGTTCCATCCCACTCTGCTGTACCGTCTGCTCTCAGTGACCTGCAGTGGCATGTGTAACTTACCTTGAAAGGATGCAATACTGGTCCATGGCCTGTGCTGTTTCATGGTGCTTATAAGGCGCAACACATGCAAATGAAGTTTGGTGCAAAGGTAATGACATGCTAATGCACCCAGTGCACCATGCATTGGCTGATGAGCTCATTTGCACGTGGTTTCTGAATATCGCGATTTTGCGCCATGCACAATGCGATTGTGCTTGAGCAAGTCGCTGTGCAATGCACACGCATGCAAGATGCACAGGCCTGCAGTCCGCATGCTCCTAATGGTATTATGGTGTCAATCACACACTGTGCACTGACAGTGCAATGCAGGGGCATACCACATGATGCACCAGACCTGCTATCGCACACGTGCGCACTGTGCAGAGGTGGGTGACCTCTGACCCCTGATGTGACCCCTGACCCCTGGATCATTCCCCTGACCCAGTGACTCCACCTCACCATGCCTATGCTGCACATCTCTGGCACTGCGCAATGGGTGGACACAGTGCATGTTCCCTCGCATTGCTCATCTGATGCATGTTGTGGACACGTGCACCTACTGCCACCGTTTTGGTCACTGAGATCGTGATGTGTAGCTTGGTGCAGGGACATGTCCGTAGAATGCAGAACTGGACACAGGTTTAACTTGTCAACCTGGTGGCCTGTATCCAGCTCCAGGCCCCCAACTATTTGGCCAGGTGCCCCTGCAGCAGCCAAGGGTTGCAGTGTGGCAGAGGATTGTTGCCAGGCTGCAGCAAAGGACTGGTGTAGCCAGGAAGGGGGAACAATGCCACCACCAGTATGGTGATCTGTTGAGGCAGGACCCAGAGTGCCTGAGGAGGCTTGAGAAGTGCGTCAGGTGAGGGGCTGTGCCACAGCCAGGTAAGTCAGCCCATATTGCATGTGTGCCCTGGTGATGTACTGTGGTGTTGGCTAGGCTGCCTGGCATGCCCTGCAGAGTGGTGCACTGTCATCATGAGCATTGTGGAGTGGCATTGCCAGCCACCGCTTGCATTGAAATGCAGCAGTGAGGGACATGTCGGGCAGGGGCTCACCCTGTGCGCGGAGGTGGGGGTGGTGGGCAGTTGCCATGGATGACTCCTGATGTGTACCTGTCTTTGCTCCATTCCCAGGGCCTGAACATCACTGCCAGGCACAGGCTGCAGCAGCAGCAGCAGCAGCACAGCAGGCCGCAGCAGGCCACAGAGGAGGAGTGGGACCAGCACCAGTAAGGCTGCAGAGGGCAGGTAGGCACTGTCATAGTCCTTTGCACTTTACATGGGGGGTGGCGGGGGAGTGGATGTGGGCATGGCCACCTGTGCCACGTGCCATGGCAGCTGTGTGTGTTGCACTGTGTATGGTGCATGCCACTGTGACGCATCCATTGGATATGTGTGCCTGCTGTTGGTGGAGTGGGTGTGCACCCGGCTGCCACTGTTGTTACTGTGGTCCTGCCAGTGCATTGTGCCAAGTGACTGTCATTGCACAGTCGGGTGGCCATTGTGCAGTGGGGACCACCTCTGTGCAATGTCGTGGTGTGCCAAGTTGCTGGCAGGCATTGGCCCACCCCCCTGTGGGTGGCCGGTACGGGCCCTCCATGGGTGTGTGTTCCTGCTGCCCATTGTGCACTGTGGGTAGGCATGGTTCCTTGGGACATTGCACTGATCATCTTTCCTGTCCCTTGTCATAGGTGTCCAGTGGAGGCAACAGAGACCTGTGTACTGCAGGATGCTCTGGCAGCTGATCCTGATAACATCGGCCACCATGGAGGCAGTCCTTCAGGTTCGGCACCTACTGCTAGAAGACCAGAGGTGACGAGAACACCAAGGGGCTGCAGGTCACGGCCACCTTTAGTTTGGCCCCAGCATTCTCCTGTTTCCCCTGCTGTACCTCCCCCTACAGTCCCCCTTCCCACTGTACAGTCCCTGTTCCCTGTCCCCTTCCCTTCCCTTGCTTTCCTACTCTTTCCCACCCCCTTGTTCTTGTAAATAGTTGTATTCCTGAATATATATTTTTTGACTTACCTGCATGTGTCAGTGTCTGTTTTGCAGGTGGCATGAGGAGCCATACTGCAGTGGCCCAGTGTCTGTCCATGTGGTGTGCATGTGTTGGGGCACGTGTTGTGTTTCTGTGGTTCACTGCTGTGTGCTGTGGTGTGTCCCACTGTAGTGGTGTCCTTCCCCTCAGTCAGTGGTTGTGCCTTGGGGTACTCATGAAGCGGCTGTAAGGGGGTGTGTGGTGGATGTGTGCATGGTGGTGGCACACGACCATGGTCTTTGGTCGGGTACTGGTCGTACACTGTGTTGTGGCCCCTGCTTAGCATTGTGTGGCCTGTCCCATGTGGTCTGTCATGCTACATGCATCCCGGCACATTCAGTGCCTACTGTGTGGGCATCCTGTGTGCCTGTGTGGTGTGTGTGTGTGCTTGGCTGCATGGCACTGGGTATGGCCTGCTGTGGTCTGGGGGGGGGCACAGCCAGCAGTCTGCGTGGGGGCTCCATTGGTGGTCCTCCATTGGTCATTGGCACCTCATGTTGCCTGCTATCTGTACCACTGTTGTGTTCTGGGGATGGGTGTCTCAGTGCCTGTGTGCGTCCTGCTATGCCCTGCTGGTGGAGGCCTCCTGTGGCCTGTCACTGTGCTTCCCTGGCTTTTTTCATCAGATTTGCTCTGCATTGGACTTGTGCCAGCCTTTGGCAGATTTCTGAATATTTGGGCCCCTGTCTTTTGAAGTTCTCTCCTTTTATCTCTGGAGTTGGAGGGACATACTCAAGAAAGCACCAGTTGCTAAGCACATCAGCCAGCTGCCAATCAAGGCAGCATGCCAACGTGTTCCTTGCCTATGTCTAGGTTCTCGGCCATTACTAAGTAATGGATAATGTTATCTTCTGACGTGGATAGGTGAGGTGACTGCCTTCCCGCAGCAAGGGAGTTTTCATTATTCACCCTCTCTGCTCCAGTATTTTAAGTTGTGATCATTTCAGTTTTGGGATGGACTCCTCCTTGGACTGCTGAACAAAGTGTTTACTCTATGTGCATCTTAACCACAAACAGCACATTACAATGTCAAATGAGCCAACCTTCTGGTGCCCTGTTTTATGTCTCCAATTAAAACTTTAATAGGTATAAAGGCTTTTAAATTAGAGTTGTTCCTGTCTGCGCCTTAACTCAGTTAGTTAGTGCAGTCTAGTTTGGATCCTTGTGTCCTCTGTTTAAGTCCTGATTATGCTCCTTTTTTTCTCTCCATTTACGTTTTTCTCTTTTTCATGTCCATTTTTAAATTTATCACTAAATCTAAATTTGTGCATATTTCGTACTTAAAAGATCAAATAATTATGCCCCTGTTCTGTTTTGTGTTTTGACCTATTATAATTATTAGCCATTATGTAAATTACTTCCCCACATTCTAGAGTGTCCTGTAGCTCATATTGCTAGTTTTATGAAGCACAGTCCTGGGTTACTGGGACTAGTTACTGCCCACTTCTGTAGGTATAAAAACTTTTAAACTGCAACTGCTCTTGTTTGAGCCTTAGCTCCATCAGGTAATGCATTCTGTTTTGGGTCCCTAGGTCCTTGGTTCAAGTTCCAACTGTGCTTCTCTTTTCTCCCCATTTAGGTTTTCTCTTTTTCATGTCCATTTTTACAGCTGCAGTGGGCAGAGCCTGCAGCTGTATTGCAGTAGCTCTAGAAACGGGATACTGAAGAACATCCAGGAATTTAGAGTTGCAGAACATTGCTTCTGCAACTTCAAATTACTCCGCTTATGCCCCTTCTCCTCATTTTGTGTTTCGGCTGTTATAATTATTAGTCATAATATAACTTCACCACATTCAAGGGTCTCCCGTAGCTCATTTTGCAAGGCTTTTTGAAGGACAGTCCCAGGTTACTTGGACCAGTAACTGGCCAATATTCTCTAATGTTTAATTTGTGGTAATAGTTTTCTGTGGGTCTTAGATTAAGGTTCAATATATTTGTTTTTTGTTCACTTGAAGCTATTCTTAAAAAAATCTTATTTATGAAAAAATATAAATAGACAAAGCGGTGCTGCAGTTGGAGATCACAAAGTTTGTGTCACCACAACTCTAGGCACGTAATAACAGTACAGATTCTGCTGTTCTGTTGGATTCTATTTCTTTACAGACATCAGGATTTGATTTTGGGGTAATAATTCTACAGGGACAATGGACTGTAATGCTAAAGTATCAAAAGCATACTGTCCAGTTCTCATCCTCATTTATCTCCATACGCTGTCATACTTCATAGGGTATTTAAAGTGTAATCTAGAATGTCTAACTGCACTCAAGTTTTTTTTTTATCACAGTCACCTCCTCATGGTGGTTCTGGTATCCTCTCAATTGCCCACAATCACAGATTGGTTACTGAATAACCAGCAGAAAATGCCTAGAACCTGGTGAATGTTCTGAGTTGTGTTTGATTGTACGTTTGTTTTCACTTACCCTCTGTTTCAGTGGTCTGATTGTTTTTCCAACACATAGTTTGCAACAAGGACATATCAGTAGTAAATCACATGATCTGACTCAGAAGTAATATGGATCTTTTTTAGATATATGCTGTTGCCATTAGGATGTATTATTTCTTTCTTCCTTGATGTGTTACTACAATGGGCACATCTGCCACATGGTACAGTACCATTCCCAGTGACAGTGGCCCAAACAATAGCAAACTTTCAGTTTTCTGAAGTATTCATTATATACCATATTCTGTTTTAAGGTATCTACCTTTCTTTTATGCTATCACCAGTCAAATTTTAAACTCTGGTACATTAAGGCTGGACAACGTTTCCAAATGTTTCTTAATTATTCTATGTATCCCCCTGTGTGTTTTGAATATTCTAAAGAGCATGCCGTCCTATTTAGTGGTCCCTTGTCTGCTCTTTCATTTAGTATTTCTTGTCTCTCTAGGTTTTTTGTTTTTGAAATTACTAAGTTAACCACATTTTCTGCGTAACCCCTCTCATAAATCTACTTGCTGTGTTTTCTAGCTATTTTTCTTGTTCTTCCTTTGTGCTATAATTTCTTCTCATCCTGATCATCTAAGAGTAGTGGATGCTGCTTTTAATTTCCTTTGGAGGTAGTTGGTGGAATGTAAAAGAGTATGTCTGTCTGTCCCTTTTTCGAGATAGTTTAGTTTGTAGCTTGCCTTCATTTTCATATTTCATCAGGTCCAAAAGGGGAATTTCCTCAGCACTCTGGGTGAGTGGGAATTTCAGGTTCTCTGTTGTCCCATTAAGATAGTCAAATAACTCCACGAGGTTCTTCATGCCACCTTCCCACAGAATAAAAAATATAATCTTTAAAGCATCTGTACAGATTCAGTTTAGGGAAATTAACATTGTACAGGGTACTCAATGCAAATTGATCTTTAAAAAGCTCCATGAACAAATTTGTGTATGTTGGAGCCATAGTGTTCCTCATTACTGCCCCTTGCATCCATCTTTTGTATACTCCACTGAATCTAAAATCATTTTCATATAGTAGTAGTCTTCCTAGTTCCTGAATTAATGGAGTCTCTGCTTTTCCTCTTCTGTCTGCCTATTAAGTGCTTATTCTAAGCTCCAAAGTTCCTCCTCATGGGGAATAGCTGTATATAGGTCATTAACATGTAAAGAACACAGAATAGTCTTCTCAAAGGTTCCTGTTTCATTTAGACTATTATTTAATCTAAGAACATCTCTTATATCCTTTATATAACTCAACATTTGTGTTGTCAAAGTCTATGCGAAATAATTACAAAGTTGGAAAGGGGCTCTAAAACCGATTACTTTCTCCAGAGTGGTTGTGTTTGATCCTTACAGGTTTTAGATAAACTACAGAAATTGGTATCCTAGAAGACTCTGCCACTAAAAGTTCATTTTTCCACTCTTCTATTTAATCTAAATCTAATGTTGTGTCCAAGACCTCTTTGATACTCTTTTTTAATTCTTGTGGTTGGGGCACTGTCTAATTCCAGATAGTTTTATTCATTTCTCAATAGGTTCATACACATATTTTCATATTTTTCTGTGCTAATTATCACTATACCGCCCCCCCCTTGTCTGCTGATTTCATAATGATGCTAGGGTCTTGCTGGAGATTCTTTAACATTTTTGATTCATTTTGAGGCACACAAAATGCCAAATGCACAAATGAGCAAGCCAGTAGCACCAAACTGATTCTGACATGAAACAAAGCACAAAGATGGTGTGCTATGTAAGAGTGGTAAAAAAACAAAGTAAATACAGCAGACCAGTGTAAATTATGCATAGTGTTTTAATCTGGTGAATTCTAGATGACAGAAAAGTTATGGGGGGACTGTTTTCTGTCCTCTGGAATTCACCAGATTAACTCATGACCTCCGATAGCTCCATATGAAGTCCAAACTATCCATTGTTTACCTGACACAAAATGGCCACCTAGAAGGTAATGAGTTAAAACAAGATGCATCATTGGTGCTAGCCTGCTGTATTTATTTTGTTTTACACTGCTTTTGCATAGTGCACCATCTATGTGCTTTGCTTCACGGTTAAAAACTGGAAGAACACATAAGTACTGTATTGGCTCTGCTGAGAAGACCATTACTGCTTCATACAAAGAAGGCATTACATTATGCAGGAACCACACCTATTTGGAATAAAAAGACCCCAGTCTGGTCTGGAGGAACATTTTTATTGGCTTGTCACTCTGAATGTTAAATTCTGACCAATTTTGGGTCTTTAAAACTATTCACCATAACAGTCACCCCACTGAGCTCATTCACATTAGTTGGGAGGGAAACAGGCCTCCCAATCACCCAGCAACATTTGGAATGCAGATTATGAAAGGGGTGGGAATTTATGGCTTTATACACATGGCATTAATTTAACTGGAAAGTTTCATAAGATATTTTCATACTCCAACAATCACAAAACACTACGGCACCACACACTCTGATGCCTGTTGGAGGCAATGTGAGGGAACTGGCTGACATTTCCATATTTTCTGAGACTGCCCAGTTATCCTTCCTTTCTGGCAGGTGGTTCATGATTGTCTTCAACAAATGTTTTAAATTCAGTTCCCCTTCACCTTTATAAATCCTGTTTTCAGCTTCCCGGATCTCCACTGAGTCTCGACAAACAAGGTTAAGCTGTGTCCGATATTACATGTGGCTGCCCTTAAGTGTCTGACACTGAATCAATTATCCACCAAGCCACTGCACTGGACCAGTGTAAGTGGAAGGTCTCTGGGATCGAGGCAATGGAGCATATGGACAGCTGTACTTAGACTAAGGTTGCCTCAGTTCTGGACTTCTGGTGACCTTAGTACCAGTCAGGTATTCTTGGCACTTCGGCACCATGGTGTGTCTCTTTCCATTTTGGAATTACCCTCCCATAGCTGCATGAAATGGATTGTGGAGCCCTTGCTGATATCCTGTCCAATTTGTACCCTTTTAATGTACTCTTTACCCTCTTGCTATTGTTATGGCTTGTACATCAATTTTATTATCAACTTTATTTGACTTATTTTTAATAACTCTTGACTACTGTTGATCTTATTGCTATTCATAATACACTTAGTTTATCTTGACAAATTCAGTCCTGGAGGCCAGGTCTGTGGTTTGTGTGTTCTGTTATTTATAGTTCATTCTTCTTCTCTTTTTTTTTGTTATTTCACTTGATGTGGTAATATGGTTATAACTTTTTGATGTTTCCTATTTAGTCAGCTCTTTATTGTTAGCCAGGAGATATTCTGTTTTCCTTGTACCTATTCCCTTACCTATTTTGCATGTTTATCACTAACTTATACCGTCATACCCTGGCTATGTCCTATTCCATTGTTCAGTGCTACTTTGGATCAATAAATTGAGTTTAAATAAAACACTGGAAGAACTGGTTACAAGAGAGGAGCTACTGAAGTCAAAGTTGGCTAAAAGGGAGGATTCAGTAGATAGTGCTAAAAGGGGAATTCTTAGAAATGAGAATGGTCACTAAAGGAGTACAGTACTGCAGGGACTGGTCCTAGGACAGATACTTTTAACATTATTAATTTGTGACTTAGTGAAGGTATTCAGTGCAATCTAATCTAAAAAATACTGGTATATTTTTCATGGAAGACACAGAATCAGTGGGTGGGTGGACATTAAGGAATGTATAAGAATTTTCAAAGACAGGATTTGAGGAGATTGCAGAGATGGTCCAAGCTATGGCAGTTGAAGGTCAATGCAAAGAAGTGTAAAGTCATGCAAATACTGAATACAGGATGGGGGGGGGTAAAGGTGGGACAAATAAAGGAGGAATAAGATCTTGGGGTTATCATAATTGATAACCTGAAACATTCTGCTTGATGCAATAAGGGGACATGCAAGGCAATCAAAATGTTGGAATGCATAGGCCTAAGGAGGTTACACTGCTTCTGCACATATCTCTAGTAAGGCGGTTAATGAGGGCCATGCTGTGGATGTCTTGTATCTGGACTTCAGCAAGGCTTTCAGCTTGGTGCCACATGGAAGGTTATTGAGCAAGCTGAGGAACCTGGGGTCAGGGGAGAAACTAGTGGGTGGATTAGGTACTGGCTGCAGAACAGACAGCAGAGGGAAGTTGTAAGAGGGGAGAGATCTCCAAGCCAAGACTCGTGACTAGTGGAGTACCACAGGGTTCAGTGCTTGGCCCTGTTTTATTCAATGTCTTTATCTTGGACATTGCAGAGGGGGTCAAGATAAGATCAGCCTGCTTACCCATGACACAAAGATATGTGCAACAGTGGACAGTGAGGAGGGGAGGCAGGAACTCAGGAACTCAGGAAGGATCTAGCTAAACTCAAACACTGGTCAGATGTGTGGCAATTGGGATTTAACTCTAAGAAATGCAAGGTCATGCACCTCGGAGTCAGAAACCCCATGTCCAGTTATTGACTGGGGGGCGGAGTGCGGGTATCAACATCAGAGGAGGAGGAGAAGGACCTAGGGGTACTAGTCACAGGGGACATGAGGGTATCAGCACAGTGCAGGAGAGCAGCAGGGGCCAATCAGATGCTAGGGTGCATTGCCAGGGGTATCACCTCAAGAAAAGCAACAGTTATTCTGCCCTGGTACAGTTCACTGGTGAGGCTGCACTTGGAGGGTATCCAGTGATGATAGTGATTAAAAATGAGTGACTGCAAAAACAGCGACTCATTTTTAGCACTATCATCATGAGCTACCCTGCAAGGTTAGCGATGGAACAGAATGGAGAGCGACTGGAAGGAGAGAGATAGGGAGATGGAGGGGAGGGATAGGAAGGAGGGTTTAGGTAGGGAGGAGAGCCTGCTGCAGCTGAGCCAGCTCTGTGGTGTGGTGGTGAGGGTGGCTGTCTATGGTGCAGTAGGCACTGGGTTTGGGCCAGACCGGGGGAGAATATTTTACTGCTGCTTGCGGCTGCCATTTTGTTTTCCCAGACCGAGTTTGGCCCCCTCCTTGATATGCACCCCCGCGGAGTTGGTAATCTAAAAGCAGGGGGATAGGGAGGGTGTGGGGGGGCACAGACCCCCCCAACAAAAACACTAAGTGTTCCTGGAAGTGGGCTCACCGAGTATTGTATATCGCTGATATGCTTTTCGGTGATATACACACATCATAATAGCAATCACTATTTTGCAATTGCTATTATGACATGGAATCATTTTGAGTACTTTGTGCAGTACTGGTGCCCTTACCTAAATACCTAAAAAAGGATGAAAGATTGCTGGAGGGGGTGCAGCATAGGGTGACAAAGATTATCATAGGTCTAGGTGAGAAACCCTATGAAGAAAGTTTGAGGGAGCTAAACATGTACTCCCAGGAGGACAGGAGGGAGAGGGGGGACATGGTAGAGATTTTTAAATACTTAAAAGGCATAAACAGGGTCAGAATAGGAGGATTGTTCTGCTTAAAGGGAGGAAACATCACGAGGGGGCACTGTCTTAGGATGGAAGAGGGAAGATTCAGGAAGGAGATGAGGAGACACTACTTCCAGAGAGGGTGGTGGCTGGGCAGAACTCATTGCCGGAGAAGTTGATCACAATGAAGACAGTGAACAGTTTTAAGAGGGGATGGGATAGAGTCAAGAGGAGGGTAAGTAAAGACAAGAAGAAAAGGGAGGAAAGTCAGGGGGTGAGGATGATGGAAAGGGAATGGGGGGGCAGCTGCAGGAGAAGTAAACTGTGAGCTGCACACTTGGGCAGATTTGATAGACCTATGGGCCTTTTTTCTGCTGGCGACTTCATATGTTCATGTGTTCATAAGGCTGCACCTAGAGTACTATGTGCAGTTCTAGAATCCACACCTGAAGAAAGATAAAGACAGGATAGAGGCAGTGCAGAGAAAGTCACTAAGGTGATTTAGGGGCAGTAGGGGAGGTCCTTTGTGGAAAGACTACTGGACATAAACAGGTATTCATTGAATGTCAGGAGGGAATGGGGGGAAATGATAGAGACATTTAACTTTCTGCAAGGGATAAACAATGCTGAAAACAGTGTAAACTGGGTGCTGCATACAAGACTAGTTACATGCTAAAGCCATCTGCTAAACTGGCCATTGCTAGAGGAATCCTACCCCCTTCCTTCACCTATTGTGCCCCCATCCTTGCGGCTGCCCAGAAAACCTCCCTCCAGAAATGGGATGTCACATACAATAACATATGTTGATACGTGTGCTCATCCTCTCAACTAAAGCACTGCTGTCAACTTTATGATGACTTGGGTTGGCTCTCCCCTTCTGCATCCAGACAATACTATCTTGTCTCCATTACAGGCTCTATTGTTAGGATCAGAACCCCAATATTTCTGTCGGAGCTGCTACTTCCTCTCACTTCCTCTCATGGACTGAGATCAGTTGAAAAATCTCTTTTAAATGTTCCCAGATGACATACCACAAAAGGCACTGATGCTTTCAAGGCATGAGGCTCCTCATTTTTGGAATACACTTCTCCTAGAACTTAAACAGACTGGATCCCACCAACATTTTAAGAGAGAATTTCAGCGCTATCGCGTGCTGACCCCTGCACTTGTTTTGACCCTACTTAATGGATCGGTAGGCTCACCTGCTCCCAAAGACCTCCACGTTTCACACCTGTGCACTTGTCCTGACCTCTTCTTTATGGATTTGTAGGCTCTCCTGCCCTATAAGACCTGTACTATTCCCCAACCTCTCCCCCTTCCTGTCTCTATACTCTTGCCCCTTCAGCTACTCTCCCCCACCTTGTCTCTTACCCCTGTCTCCTGTCTTTTCTCCTTTCCTCCTGTCTATATCCACCCCTACTTCTATCAGTTTATTACTGCTCTACCTACCTTCCTGAGCTAACCTTCTTTCCTCTATGCTGCCTTACTGTATTCTTCCTGCCCACCTCCTGCTATTCTTATATTTTAAATCCTACAGCATCAGATACGCTAGATGTATCTCCTATTACTGTATTTCTTGGATTATTTTATGTTTAACCTATATAATATTTGCTACTTGTTTACCTTCTTGTTATGATTTGTTACTGTTATGTTCCAGTTCCTTATATTGTACCATTTGTTAACTGTTCTACTCCAAGGAAGGTGTAATGCTGCCCTGCACCTCTTGATATGTTCTGTTTCTTCATTACTGTTCTGAATCACTGTACAATGCTCACTGCCATGAAAAGTGTATGATTTGCTCTGTACATGTTTGAAATGTTCCTGTATTTGTTCACTATGTTCTGTACTCTCCTGGGTTGTGCCTGAAAGTAGCCATACTGTTGGCTAGTGCACCTACCCAGTAAACAAAAACTAACTAAATAAATAAATCTCTTCACCAACAATGCAAATATGAACAATAGGAGCAGTGCAATGAAACTGGTGGAGGAGGTTCAAATAAGGCCTGAGGGATTACTTTTTCACAGAAAGTGGTTAAAAAGTAGAACAGGCTGCTCAATGAGGCAGTCTGTGCAAAAGTGGTGGCTGAATTGAAGCATGCATTGGATAAACACATGGGATTAGTAGGGATTACAGGTGGAGTAGGAAATGACTGGCAGTGGGAGAAATTACCATTAGGGACTCAGTCTCAGTGGTTAGGTAGAGAAAAAGGCAGACTGGTTAGATAAATAGGCCTTCTGCCAACATTTTCTATGTTTCCATAAAACTATCTTTTTATGTTTAAAATCAAAAATAAGTATTACAAAATCAAATTTTCAAACCCCAGCTCACACAGCTGGGTGGGGGGGGTGTAATAGCAGTGCATTTAGTGTGGAATATGTTGGACATTGAGAGGCAGAGGAATCAAAATGCCAACAGACACTTTTTTCAACATTACTAAAATCCCATTTTACATAGGTATAACATCAGAACTGCCAGAGGGGTTTGCAATACCATATGTAAGCAATATTATTAAGGATTAACAATTCACCCCCTGAAGGCATAATAAGGCATGAGGTCAAAGGCCCACAGGAAATGCATCGCTAATCCTTTCATGCACAACTCGGAGTGGCTTATTGCACTTATAAAAAGGCTCGAGGAATGGTTGAGGGTGTGGTGGCTGAGTTTCAGTACTAAAAAATGTAAAATCATGCATTTGGAACACAGAAATCCAGATCAGGGGTACATGATTGAGGGTCAGGTCCTGGCAACCACGAATCAAGAAAGGGCCCTCAGGGTGATCACAAATGATGACCTAAAGAGGTCCAGGCAGTGTAAGAAGGCAGTAGAGAGAGCCAGCAGGTTGCTAGGTTGCATAGGGATGGGTATCACAAGTAAAAAGAGAGAGGTGGTGATGCCACTTTACAGACAATTAGTGAGCCCACATCTGGAACACTATAAACAATTCTGGAGGCTGTATCTCAAGAAAGACATTGATAAAATAGAGAAAGTTCAGAGAAGGGCTACAAAAATGGTACAAGGGTTTCATCAGATGTCATATGAGAAGAGACCGAGGGATCTCAACATATATTCACTGGAGGAGAGAAGAGAAATGGGAGATACGATAGAAACCTTTAAATACCTCAAGGGCATTAACAAAATACAAGTAAGTAGCCTCTTCCAGAGAAAACAG